>CM066314.1:157156815-162101815 GCA_033807775.1 Saussurea involucrata | reverse complement strand
TACAAAACTCAAAGTTAAATGTTAAGCCATAATAGTTTTGTACCAACACACTCTACATGCATGTATAAAAACTAATAGCAAACCTTTCATTATTAATGTACTTTAGTATATTGAAATCATCGTTTAATAATTTTCCCCTCTCTTTACAAGAATTATCGTTTCAGATACAATAAATTATGATTGAATTTTAAGCTATGCCATCATATCATAATTAACCACTAGAAGCTTGTTGGTCCTAAAGGGGTTATACAAGGATGAGAGTTTGTGTGTGTGTGGGGGGGGGGGGGGAGGGGTGGGGGGTTGAATACAAACACAAGTTTTAAAGTTTAGTTTTGTTTATTGATTATAGAGAAAATAAAAAACACAATTTACAGTTTGTTGCGGAAATAGATAAGGTAAACATAATTTAAACAAACTAAGAAATCACTAAGGTTTTTGCACTAGAAAAAAGGAATGAGAATGTTTGTAGAAAACAGAGTTTCTACAAAACACATAGAATAGATTAAGGACCCTTCAAAATGAAGGGCATTACCTATATTTATACCTCATGCATTTAATGCAAGTCATGGGGTATTTTACATGTATCCAAACTTCATTGGGTGTATGTTTCTGACTTTTGTCAAAGACATGCTTGTGGCCGCAGGATGAACAATGTAGTGGCAGAGTGGTTGTACGATTATGGACAAAAATAACTTTGCTTTTGTACCTTCGTACTATTTGTGCAGAGGATAAGACAACAGTTCTTGAACTGCAAACTTCATGATCAGCTATCGCTGATGTAGTCTTTCTTCAGTCAGATCTGATGAAAGTCTCAGTTATCGTTGAAGCTTTGTTCTTGACTTGTCGCATTTGTAGACTTGTCTTGATTTCACTGAATACCGCTTCAGATCATGAGTAGACTTATCTTGTTCACTAGCATAGTCTTCGACTTCAGTGATGAGTTTCTTTTCAGCTTGAAGCTTGTCTTCAAGGATTACATAGACTGTTTATATAGGACGCACTCAGCGATCACTGAACAAACTCAGCTTATGATCGCTGATGGTAAAACATTAATACATACAACAGTTCAATGTAATTTTCACTAAATATAAAGGGTTATCATTAAATCACTGAGAAAGTTTGGATCAACAAAGCTAGCCCACCCATGACCCATATCCCTACATTTTAACCGATGCTAATAAAATATACAAAAATCTTAATGAATGAGAATACGAATTATTAACCATATGCAAGCCCAAAAACTACATTTAACTGAATTTAAACTAAATATTTTAGAGAAGGGGTGAATTATCATTTCAATATAATCAAAGGCGGCAAGTAAAACATCGTTACAATGATAATCCAACATTGATTAACATATATATCTTGAAATAATATTTTTCTCAATAATTCAGGTACGAACTTTCCAATATATATATATATATATATATATATATATATATATATATATATATATATATATATATATATATATGTATATATATATATATGTATATATTGGACACGTAGCACTTGGTGAATGGCATAAGAGTACACCTTTTTCGTCAATTTAGTGGACTTTATATATTATTGGTGTATACGTGACCACCCTTTAAATTAATTAATTCCCATTTTGATAATTCTAAATAATTAATAATAACAATGATATTATTAAATATATATCATCACTGCCGCATTGGTAATGTACTTTATTCATATTAAAATTTATTTTTATTTTAATTATATGTGGTATAAGATCATCCACACACCTGCAATTCATTTACACTTTTAATTGTGCCACATCAGCTTTTACAATTACCATCCACATCCCTGCAATTCATTTACACTTTCAATTGGTCCCCACTACAACATTTATTAATTACTTTATAAATTATTATATATATTCTAATTATTTTTAGTTAATAAATATATGATATAATAATATAAAATAAGAGCATAACCCCACATGGGACCCACATTTGGCTTGCAAATGGAATTGCAAATACTTGCAATCCATATATGATGTGGCATCTACTATTTGATTTGCAATCCAATTTGCAATTGTAGTTGCAAGCGTATGTGGATGCTCTAAGTATTTTATATATATAGAGAGAGAAAGAAATGTTCAAACGAGAACAATAATTATTTAAGAAAAAAAAACAATAAATTATGTGCAAAATCACATGTGATTTTACATTAACTACAAAAACTGGACATGTGTGACTTTGACCATGACATAAAGTGGCGGGAAAGTCACGTAATCATATATGATTTTGTACGTGAATCATATATAATTTTGTACATAGCGGTTGTTTTCTTATATAATTAACGTTCTCGTATAAACCCCACCCTCTCTCTCTCTCTCTCTCTCTCTCTCTCTCTATATATATATATATATATATATATATATATATATATATATATATATTTGTTGGTGATTTTAATGTCATCGATTATTTTGATGTAACTGTTACTTGAGACCAATCCAAGTAATAAGGCAAATATACGTGAGTTAGAAGGTGTGAAGTGCACACTCACAATGTTGCCCGTATCATCTTAGATCGCTATAGAGCTAGCGGGGTCAAGAGGGTTGCGCCCCCATGCTGGGTCTAGAGGTGGCGCCTCTTGGCAGTGGTTCTGCTGGCTGATCAACATGTGGGGTCGAGGGGCAGTTAGCGCCCCTAGCTGGGTTCGGGACCTTGCCTCGAGGTTTTTGGAATTTAGTGAAAGTCTCACTAAGGATAAGTTTGGGCTAGTGTGATCAGAGATCTAATCATTTAGATCAGAGTTGTGAAGTTGTCTTGAAAATTGACTAAGTTCTAAGTCTGATTCAACATAATCAAAGTCAGATATCTAATCCTCCTGACCAGACTTGAGTAAAAGTATGAATGTGTATCCAGAAATATAATCCGTCTTAATGTGTGTTAAGAATTTTGATCCATCAGATTCAGAGTTCAGACTTGGACTCAAATTTCGGATCTCGAACTCTGATTGAGTTGTAATTGTTCATCAATCTTACCCATTAACGGTTATTACGCTTAACCACCTGTAACCATCGATCTCTTGTGCAAATATGTAAAATGAGAATTTGGGTATAAGAATATCGATTTCACATCCTTTTGAAACCTGAGAAAAACTCTAAGACGTATCTCAATACTGAATTTGTAACCCCAAGACTGTTAGGGTTGAATTATTATATTTATAAAGTATTCCCCACACGATTCTTAAGATTTTTTAGTCCTAAAATCATCTCCCAATCCTCGTTTCTAACAATATTTGACTTCTAAATGGCCAAAATGGAACTTGAAATTTAAATTCTTTTGCTCTTCGAGTAGTTCGATGAATATTTGGTGGAGTTCGAATTCTAAAGTTTCTTAAAAATGTTTGGTTGCTGAGTGTTATTTAAAAATGTTTGCTCACAATTTTGGTGTACTAAGTTGGAGATCGGTTTCATATTAAAATTGTCGATCGATCAGTAATAAACTTTTTTCTCAGATTAATTTGTCGACTTCAAATTAAAAATGCGTATCTAAAATTCTAAATTAACCAAAAATTTATATTTTATATATAAAAAAATGTTTTGCAATCTTCATTTATTTAAAAATCTTCCTTTAGTTTGCCTCTACTCCATGCAAGTTCCACCATATGTGTGGCTCATATTTGCTTAACCCTAATCATAATAATCCAAACCCTTTACTCCAATCCCTAAACATCCACCATGTTCATTCAAGCTCCAACCACTACTCCACAACACCACCACCACCATCAACAACCACATGATAACGATGATGATGATGAAAACATCATAGAAATCCATGCTCTAACACCACCACCACCACCACCACCACCGCAACCGTACCACCCTCGCCGGAGAGAAACTTGGGACGAAACAGCAAGCCACAGATCATCAACTCCGTCTATAGCCACCACCGAAACCGAAAACTTCACCACCATAAGTAGGGAGTTTAACGCCTTGGTACTTGCGGGAAACGACATAGATGTTAACGAACACAACGAGCCAACTAATTTGGACAGAATCAGGGAGGAGGAAACCAACCGGTTGGCAATTGTTGCGGATAATAACCCGATGATGGCATCTCCGACTAGACGTGATGGCGGCAGCGGCAGCGGCGTTGGTGGTGGTGGCCATAGTGATGGTTCGTCGGTGCAAAGGGTGAAGAAAGAGGAGGTGGAATCAAAGATATCGGCATGGAAGAATGCTAAGATTGCGAAGATCAATAATCGTTTCAAGCGCGATGATGCGATCATTAATGGGTGGGAGAGCGAGCAGGTTCAGAAGTCCACTTCATGGATGAAAAACGTTGAGGTACTTAAAGTGTAATAAAACAAAATTATAGGACTCTTTTGAAACTTTTGACTTGGAATTATTTTCTTACAAAGTAAGTAACATTATCCTACTTTTTCATTTTTTTAATTACGTACAATGCAAACAGACAAAACACAATTATTTGATTCTATGTTTATATTTTCAATTTGTATTTAATAATGTTATTTATATTTGATTTTAATTAAAATAACATGATTGATTTATTATTGAACTTCATCTTTAATTTCTTCACTAATTATATTTATATTTTGTTTTGTTAACTATTGAAAAATTAGAAATAACGTGAAATAATTACTTTTTCTGATACAAGCTTTAAAAAAAGTAAAAGTCCTCGTTTTGTGAAGGCAAACTGCGTATATTTTCATTCAATTGTTAATTTGAAAAACTTACTTTATTAATACATATTTAATAATTTATAACTTTAAAAAAACGATTTGAAAAAAAAATACTTGTTTGGAGATCATACTTTAAAGAATAAGTTTTTTTTTTAATAATTATAAACCTTAAAACAAACATTTTTTGAACTACAACTCTTAAATTTGTATTTTGTATGTATGTCTACGAAAATAACCATTGAATAAAAGTACATTTATATGCAAGTTTTCGTTTTGTAAGCTACTCATCATACAGTTTGTGTCTCATTTTAATTCAATTGTTAATTTGAAAAACACACTTTTAAAATGCATATTTATTTAGTGATCTATAATATGAAAAACAAAATGCATACATTTTGTGCCCCATTTCAATCCACGACTTTATATCAATAGCTTATGTATTCTAGCATAATTTTTTTGCCTCGGTATATATAAACAAAATTGCAACTTGCTTAAGTTTGGCTCGGTATGTACGTTTTTCTCCTACCAAAGAATAAACAAAATTGTTACGGCATACTATTTCCAATAAATAGACGTTTAAATTAGATCCACAAGATGTTCTATTTGCATTCGTTAAAAGTTCTTATATGTATATATATATATATATATGCAAACCTTACATTTGTTGCACATCTTACAAACCACAATATGTATATGTGAACAACCAGTGTGCATATGTAAATAATATGCATACATTCAAAAATATACATATAATGAACATACATTTGTATGGGATAAATATATGCATCTCAAATTATGCATATATGCACATTGGTTTGTAAGGGTTACAACAAATACATGGTTTGTATTTGATTTGTATCACATATATATATATATATATATATATATATATATATATATATAGAGAGAGAGAGAGAGAGAGAGAGAGAGAGAGAGAGAAAATGTTCAAACAAGAACGTTAACTATTTAAGAAAACAAGAAAACGACCGTTCATGTGTAAAATCATATGTGATTTTACACTAACTGTAAAAAAATGGACGCATGCGACATTGGCCGCGACAAAAAAGTCGCGGGGCAAGTCGCGTGAATCATATATGATTTTGTACGTGAATCATGTATGATTTTATACATGGACGGTCGTTCTCGTGTTTTCTTAAATAGTTAACGTTCTTCGTTTGAACTCATCTCTCACTATATATACACACACATTTAAATATAATCAATAGAAAACGACATATCATCAATCGTCGCATAAAACTATTTTTATTATATATTCATTCTTAGTAAACACATTTGAAACTTTATTTGATTAACAAATCTAAAGGTTCATTTTATATTTCTCATTAATTATTAGTCTTATTTCATTACATATCGATCAATAAGTTTTATAAGACACTTTTAACAACATATGGAATTTGAGAAATGTCTAGACATATATTCACATGATTAACTGCAAACAAAGTAACTCTTTTGTCAAACTCTACAAAGTGATCATACCATATATCGTGTAGAGAAAATTGGAGGAAAAACGAGCAAAAGCAATGGAGAAGATGCAAAATGACGTGGCAAAAGCAAGAAGAAAAGCAGAGGAAAGACGAGCAACAGCAGAGGCCAAAAGAGGAACCAAAGTGGCTAGGGTTTTGGAAATAGCCAACTTGATGAGAGCCGTTGGCCGAGCTCCTACAAAACGCTCTTTCTTCTAATGTTGTTATATCATAAAGTGCAAAAAGGAAAAGACAAAAATGATTGTGGTTTGAATAATACGTGCCTCAGTCTTATGGCATTTCAATGTTTTTTGAATTAAAACACAACCATATTAAGGGTAGGGGATAGTCAAAACGCGGTGTACCCTACAAATACAAGCCTTGGAGGTACATTGATGTGTGTTGGTATCGATACACAATAGTAAACACCAAAGATGTGTGTCATAACATCATTAGAAAGTGTGTGATTGAGAGAATGCTATGTACATGTTTTTGTTATAGATTACCTTTTAAAGTAAAAAGTTATACCGGTATGCTAGAACTTTGCATTTTCGATATTGTTGGATTATATTGAGCTTGTAGCCAGACAATACACATGATTACTAAGACATTTACTACGATCAAGAGTAACTTTGATATTATTTTTGGTTAACCGTAGGTGTTCGGGCCAACTTGTGTGCATCTCGACTAATTTCAAGAGAACCTATAGAACGGACAAGAAAATATATAGCTAGTGGTATTGGAGGGACTCAAAGTCATGACCTATGGAGAAGATCCCCAAAACATTGCCAGTTACTCTAACCTATCATGTTAACTAAATAGTAGTTTTGTAATATAATGATAAGGTAAAAAGTAATCATCTAAGAATTCATCGTCATCATTTTAAGATCAATGGTAGAAAGACTAGCATTTCCCTAATATGTCTATATAAAGTTTGGAAGTTGATGTCCAAAAGGAATACTAGTTAATTGAAAAACAGGGCTTTCAAAATTGAACGAAGATAGAAGGTTGATGGTATATCGAGAGATTAAAGGCTCGATTTGTTTCAAAAGAGTACATATAACATGAAATAATTAACTACGAGGGGACTATTTGATGGTTGTTGAAAGGATATTGTTGGTCCTAGACCACAATGACTCACACATAAAGTGTTTGTAGAAGGGGAGGGGGTTGAATACAAACTCAGTAAATTTTCACTTTTTAATTTTGTATTATTTTAAAAATTACAAATATATTACGGAAGCTAGGAGGCAAGGCTGAAAAATTTACTAACACTAAAAGATAGAAGAATAAAGTTCCATTTCAGATCTGAGTAGCTACAATAGCTTTCAGATATTTACGCTGAGATTACTTTGAAGCTATCACAGAGAACTTCTTTTAAAATGGGTAATTTTCAATCTAACAGAATGAAGACATTTTATAGCCTTCATTGCATTTAATGCTCTCCTTCAACTTTAACACGTGTCATGTTTTGATTTGCTAATCCATGCATGTTTGTACTTTTCATTTCATCCTTTGTAGTTGATGTAGACATATGTTAACTTATCTCATCCTTGTATACAAAGGGAACAATAAAGTTGAATGGAATAAGTTAAATAATGATCTAGAACATACTTTGACTGACATGCTTTTGCATGTTCCCATACTATGATGACACTTTGAGAGAGTTGGTGAACCAAACTTGCTGGACAAGTTTGTACTTCAAAATCCGACTTTCCAATAGTAATATTTGTCAAACTACTAGCTGACTAAATTTTGTATTGATTTGTTTGGTTAGATGACAAACCAATTCGCCTTGGTGACTATTTTCGCCATACTTCAACAAATCCTCGACTTTGTTCAAGGTTTTTTACACTTTGGATCAACACAGATAGTTACAAGACTTTTCCAAGTAATTTTTTTTGTCTATTCTGAAGTACAAGCTATACAAGTTTTCAGTTATAAACATTTATTTAGTAAAGTCTGTCGGATGATAAGTGTAACACCCTCGAATTGGGAAAGAGCAACTAAATAAAAATTTCGATAATATATCCGAAATAATAGAATTTCTTCCTATAATTCAATAGGTGAAATACCTCCAATTAAAATCTATGATCAATCTCGACAATGTATAATTCAAGTCTTAAATTACAAAGACTAAACTCACTTCGGGTATCACTTAACCCAAATACAAAGTGCTATTCCCAATGGTAAATGCGGAAGACATCACTTAATCAATTCACCTCTCGAGCACATTTCTAGCACACAACCTCTCACAGTGTCACTAGTACCACTCATAACCTGAGCCTGTTGCACATGCCGACAAATAAAAAGGGTTAGGCTAACGCCTAGTGAGTTCAAGAGTTTATAGCATGATTTAAATAATTATTTAAAGAAAAGTTTGTGACATAGATTATGATTTCCAAAAGAGTTTACAAAAAAGATATAAACGACTCATTTTCCAACGCACCCAAATTCTAGGAGAAAAGTTCCCGAAAGGTATAAAGTGTTTTCCAAAATGAATTCCAATCCAAAACTCATTCAACACGAGAATAAGTCTATATTATGCAAAATCTTCAAATACGGTTGACGATAAAATACTCAACCCATAAATCATGGAAGTACCATCCCTTTAAATATAACACTTCATCGAAAACATGATACGAAGCAATATTCACGTGAACGTAAAATGTAATGAAGTCCAAATACCATAAATACGGAAGTGACCTGCCTCATTTAGACCTTAATATACATGGAGGGGAATCCAATATTAAAGTCATCCAATCGCAGTCAAATGTATAAGACCAACAATAATAATAAAACAGGGACAATATAAAATCCCAAGTAGGCTGGCTAACGACGGGGGAGACCCGTATCCATTGAGAGTGGATGAACACAAAAGTACGCCACTCATACAATGTTAATCGTACGACACTTCACTGCATAAAAGCCCAAGTGTCCCATACGACGCCTTACAAGTCACACCCAAAGAGACAGCTGACCTTAGTGAAGTATCAATATGAATACCACCAAAGGCTCGGCACAAGCGGGGTTGCAATCATGGCATTGTCCCGACATGGCGAAGGTCATAAACGCCCGTCAATCAACCTGACAGCTTAACCGGACTCAACCCTCCTAGTGTACCCTTGAAGGTAAGGGTCATCAAAAATGGGATTCGGTCAAATCCCGCAACGCCTAGTAGACCATCAAATAAAGACTGACTTACGTGCCTATGGATCCAATGCAACACAGTCTATAATAACATGCCTATCCCGAAATGACTAACGCACCCAAGCATGTAAATATCAATAACGTGCAATAATATGCAATATGGTGCAATAAAAGCAAACCATAAATAAGACTCCACATCGAGCCATTAGAACTGGACAAATGTCCCCAAGACTTCCTCAAACTCAAAACTGAGCAAAATGCTCAAAACTCATTAGACCCATAAATAACGGTCATCATAACATAAAATGCATTTAAACATCGTTTAGGTAAACAAGTACCACAAAATCATTATTAACCCAAAACTCGACACGGGTTAAACAAAGGGGTTTTCCCAAAAGGGCTCATACCCTTATAATTCTCAAATGACCATTGACACTAAATCGTGTATTTCCCAAATGGTTTATAAAATCAATTACATTAACATGATTAAACCATCAAATAGACATCATTTTGAACAGTAAATCTTTTAAGGATATATTATGATTTATACACATCAAAATATCCAAAAATCCCAAATATGGGTGTTTTACAACATTTAAGAAGTTAAATACTTCAAAATAGTTAAACTCATCAATTAACTCAACAATTTATAATTTCAAGTAAAACACACAAATACTTGGAAATTAACATTTTGGCATGTACAAAGTTTTCACAAATCAACTTGAACTCACATTGCTAGATTTAAACTAAATCTAGATTTTCCCCAAACGTAAGCTCCTTTGAAGAAACTTGAACCTTCAAGCCAAATCTTCCAAAAACCTAGATCCATGAGTTTCCAACCATCAATAACCTGATCCAAACATGTACAATTATTCCCCAAACATTTATTATAATACCCCGATTCCACTAACCCAAACAAATTATGTTAAATATATTTTGGGTAGAAATGTGCATAACATGTTTGTACCTTATGCTTAACCGATTTGTACCTCGGATTAAATTTATGATGCAATACCATACAAGGGACCATACTCGTACAAAGGTGAAAGTGAACTTAACTTAAAATGTTAAGTTAAATCTCTACTAGGGCATAAGAATGAGAAACTAGACTTTAGGGGCCAAAGTGAAAATTTAGGAAAATATATATACTCCCTAAATTATGAAAATCCATAAACTTTATACGATTTCTTCATTTCAATCGGTTCTCTCTATCTCTTCAAGAATTTTCATGGTTGGAGCAAAATCAAGAGAAGAATTATCAAATTAGTTGAAGTTTTGATGATTTAAGCTCAATTATTCAAAGGTTTGTTTAGAATTTCTATTATTTCTAAGTTGGATCTTGTATTTAGTTCATTATTTCAATCTTAGGTTTGAATTTCTATTTTAGGTTGAAATTGTGAAAAGATTGAGGATTTTCATAATTTAGGGAGTATATATATTTTCCCAAATTTTCACTTTGGCCCCTAAAGTCTAGTTTCTCATTCTTATGCCCTAGTAGAGATTTAACTTAACATTTTAAGTTAAGTTCACTTTCACCTTTGTACGAGTATGGTCCCTTGTATGGTATTGCATCATAAATTTAATCCAAAGTACAAATCGGTTAAGCATAAGGTACAAACATGTTATGCACATTTCTACCCAAAATATACTTAACATAATTTGTTTGGGTTAGTGGAATCAGGGTATTATATTTATCATCAAAATCTCAACTTATACTAAAAACCCTAACTTTCATAGATGGAGAAAAGAGAACATTACCTTAACCACAATGTGAATCCACCAACCAAAATACCTCTAGCATCACCAAATGAACCACACTCTCCAACTCTTCAAAATGGAGGAAAAGGAGTTGGATGAAACCCTAGAAATTGATGGAGAAGATGAAGGGAAAGGTTTCTAGAAAGGTTAAGGTCTATAACAATGGTGAGAGGTTTATTTGGGGAAGAAGACGAAGAGGAGAGGGAAGATTTAGGGTTTGTTGGTAGAAAATCGTTCGAGGGTGAGAGAGATCTGAATTGTGTTTTGTGAAGAAAGTGAAATGAGGGAAGAGAAAGAGGAAGGGCTTAAAATACCCAAAATATCTCATCAGACAGGCCGCGGACGTTCTAATGGTCCCTCGCGGACGTCCGGCCTTGCTTCGACCGATTTCCCATTTTTTCTCTGTTGCTTCCGCGGATGACGTGCGGACTTCCGCGCATCGCGGATGTCCAACCTTGACCCTGCGGACGTCCGTGAGTCCCAAACTTGTTTTCCAAAATTTTGGGTGTTACAATCCTCCCAACCTTAGAATGATTTCGTCCTCGAAATCTAGATTCTTACAACCAAAGGCTATCTAACTCAACACCCTTCCCGATCCATTAGCTTTCGACTGGAATTTAAATTTTCCCCACACAGACTGCTATGACAAATCCTCAAGCAAATTCTTACCAACAATGCCCTCTCAAGTACACTGTACTTATGTCCTGGGTGAGCGCTCCATCCACTGGAGTAACTCTTAATCAGACAACTTCGGTTGTCTCCCAACCTTAGAATGTTCCATACTTCCCGATCACGGTCCAGACTCTAAATCAATCCAAGGTTTAATTAATACCGAGACCAACCGAATCTCTAATTCCAATTGTTCCTACCATTAACAGTCGTTTAATTCCAACGAGCCCTAATAGGCTACAAGACCGGCGGTTGTTGGTCCCGGAAGGGTTATACAAGTTTGTAGAAGGGGGGGTTGAATACAAACACACGATTTTTACTTTTCTAAATTGTTTATTGATATGTATCAAACAATTTACAACTTGTTGCGGAACAAGATTAAGGAATAAACCTAATCTAAACAAGTTAAGAGAATCGCTAAGATTTTCTTGCACTAGAAATAAGATAGAGAGAAAATAAGAATATTAAAGACTAATATTCTAACACACAGAATAGTAAGAAGGAGATGGCCGAGCACTTCATTTATGAAGTAGGGTTTCCTTTACATACTGCATGCATTTAATGCATATCAATACAACTTTACACGTGACAACAGCTGATTGGTTGCATGGTTTGACCTTTGTAGACAACCTAGTAGCCGCATGATGAACAATGTAGAATCAGAGTTGGTTGTACGATTATGGACAAAAGGGATGTCCTATTCTGACATTTTCTTATGTAGGCGTGCAAGGGGATAAGACAAAAGTAACTTGTAGAGGAAACTTCATGATCAGCGTTCGCTAAATAAATCTTTATCAGCGAGTGATAAAGTTCAGCGTTAGCTGAAGTCTTCTACTTGAAACTTCACGTTGAGTGGATAGGTCTTGGCTTCGCTGATATCCGCATCAGTTCATTAGTATACTTGTCGCTTGTTCTTTGGCTTGATCTTCGACTTCAGCGTAGAACATAGTTGACGTGAAACTTGTCTTCAGGGATCATAAGTAAACAACATATTTTATCAGCGATCATCAGTGAGGCTGAACAGACTCAGGGCTCACTGATGAACAGTGTTCGCTGAATGTATAATCTAAATAATGAGAGTTCCTATCAGCGGTACTGTAACAGTCTTAGTACTTATCAGCGATAGTGAAACTCTAATACATATTGTCTACTTAAAATTTTCACTAAGTGTTTCTCAGAGTCATTATCAAATCATTGAGGGTTTGGATCAACAATCTCCCCCTATTTGAGTATGACATAGCAATAAAAGAAAATTGCTAAGTTTGAAAACATAAGGATAAAAAGAACTCATAAAATATTTGTCCCTTTTACTGTTTTCTAGGATCTTTTAAGTACTGATGGAGTAAAGTACATTCGCTGAAATCTTTCTTTAAACTTCGTATAAGTTACAGAGGGAATTGGAAAAATTACAAGTACAACAAATAAAATTACAAGTACAAAAGATACAAGATGATAAATATAGAAGAATTATAGGAAATCCTATCAGCTATACAGGTTCATCCTTAGTGAGAAGTTCATCAAGGGACTTTGTCGTAGGGATCATCCAGTCAGGGACTTCTTGTCCAAGATCCCGTCATCGCTTTGCTTCTTTAAAGATCGGGGGCTTGAAGAAGTGTCTGAGAAGGTCTTCTCTAAATCCGCACCAGTAGACGAGATCTCTGAGCTGTTCGATAGGGGCAATGCATAGCTCAGAGACTCTTTGAAAGCATTCTCGTCCATCGTAGTCTCTGAAGAAGATACCATAAAGTTCGCTTAAGACTTTTCCAGGGACAAAACGTTCACCAGGGGGTAAGGAGATGTCGAGAGCTGAGAGATCAGGTTCGGGACCAAGAACTTATTCGCGTGAAAAACCAATTACGGTTTCATTTCGGATAGGAGGAACTGAGTCTGAAGGTATTATGTTTTTCTTTGCAGATGCCCTTCTTCGTTGAACTGGAGCAGGAGGAGGAGGAGGAATATCCACAGTAGATGTAACCAAGTCGATCTGTTTATTCAAAACTTTCTCGACATGGTTTTTAAAGGCTGAACGAGACCGCTGAATGGCTATTCGCTTCTCCAACCACTCAGAGAAACCGTACTTGATGATTGTAGAAGCATAGATGGTTTCCTTAGTACCATTTTCTCTGAAGATGTCAGCTTCAACAACAGGAACTTTTAAGGACATCCTACCCCTGATGTTCACCTTATTGATTCTAGAGACATGGAATCGATAGTTGATTCGCTCTTTGCACCATTCCAGAGTTGAGTCAGATACCTTGGTCTTCTTCTCGATGATCTTTGTGGCGTCCTTCCATAGTTGACGTTGAACATCGATGGGAGTCTTTTTCAGAGCAGGGTCTTTCACCGATTGTTGAACGAGCTCAATAGCATAAGCTTTATCTCTTTCTTTAGCTCTTCTACGATCGGCGAGTTGTTTTTCAGCTTTGAGGTGTTCAACGATTTCCTTTCTTGTTATTTGGAATCGAGGGCCACGGATGATTAACTGATCCTCAAGCTGTTTCATCATTGCTTCTCTCCTTTTCTGTTCTTCTTCACTTAGCTTTTGAGGAACCAAGGAAGGTGTGTTTTTGTGAGAGAGTAGTTCTTCTTCTGGTTCATCAGTCTCAACGAAGTTAAATACTGGGATTATTTCTTCAGCACTCGGGGCTGGATTTATTGTTGATGTTGCTGGAGGAACTTCAGCTGGATCCTCAAGCAGGGGAGAGGACTAGCTGAAACATAACGATAGTTTAAGTAAGATCATTTGGGAGAAGAGATAGAGAAAGAATGAGGTTTAAGTGTATAGAGGTTTTATGGAGAGGATAACTGAGGTTGAGAAGGGATAGAGGAGGGATGCAGTGTAAGGGAAGAAAAGATATTGTACCTGACAAACTGGATTTCTTTGAAGGATAGTTAGATTGCCTTCTGCAGCGAGACCTTTATTTTTGCCTTTGTCTGCTTCAGTCGCTGCAGGTTTTTTCGTGGTCCCCTCCCCTGAAGATTCGGTAAAGATTATCCTTATGAGAGCAGGGGTCCTTTTGATTGGTTGGAAGGAGTAATCAATATCTTCATCATCGTCATCATCATCATCATCTTTAGGGGACGATGATGGTTCATCATCAGCGATATCGACGTCTTCATCGTCTTCTTCAGCTTCGTCTTCATCAGCATACGGTTCTAGGACATCAGCATCAACGTCCTCATCGAGTTGCTCCCCCTCAAACTCAGAGGGAGGTTTTTCAGTTCCCTCAGGGTTTTCAACTCCCTGAGGTTTAGCAGAAGATTATTCTTTTTCAGCACTATTCTCCCCCTGAACATTATGGGGAAGAACTTCTTGATTCATCTCCCCCTCTTCCACACGATGGATGGGGGAGGCAACAACATCAGTAGCAGCAACATCATCATGCTTTGGGTCACTGTCTTCCAGGCCAGTGATCCCAATGCAGGTTTCAACCTTTGCTAATCTGTCTTCAAGGCCAGAAATAGCAGGGTTGATTCTTTCAAGGTTTTCCCGCTCAGCCTGAGTAAAGTACGAAGGAGAACAAGTTGGAGCGTTCAGACGATCAAGAATCTGTTGCAAGAGCTTTGTCGCAGTGCTCACCTCTGTCTTTAAGGTAGACACCTCTCCCTGAAGATTTCCAACCACTGTCGTCAATGATGTGACTTCATTGGACAGGGTGGTGAAGTTGGTGGAGAGGGTGCTGTTGGTAGAGTTCAGGGTGTTGATGGAGGTAGAGTTGTCAGCAAGAGTCTCAGCAACTTTGGAGAGACTACCTTCCATCTTTTCCAGGTCAGCACTAGAAGCTTTGCCTTTCACCTCATCGGTGAGTGTCTTGAGAGCCTCTCCAGCGTTTGTAACCACTGAAGAGTTCGAGGAGAGTGTGGTGGTGAGAGATTCCACCTTGTTGGACAAATCCTTGAGCGAAGTGTTGATGTCACCCAAATTAGGACCTGTAGAAGATAAAAACTTATGAACAAAGGAAAGCTCAGAAGTTAGGGATTTTGATAGAGAAGTGTGTAAGGTTTTGTGTATACCTGTGGGGTGATTGACGAAGTCATCGAAGCCTCGATAACCTGTATATGTTTCCATGTCGTCTTCCAGAGAGCCTTTACGCTGAGAAGTGCCTGTAGGTCCTATGTTTTTATCCATCATCTGCTGTAGAGCTTCAGTAGACGTGTCACTCAGTTGAATGACATTCATCGTAGAGAATGGTGGAGTGACCAAAGCAGTAGTAGGAGGAATGAAGGCTGAGAAGAGGGATTGGGTAATAGGTTCAGCGTTGGATCCGCTAAGAATTACTTCCACAGTACTTGGAGGTACTGAGGGAGGGAGGTTCTGTTCCAGGACAACCTCAGCGTTTAGAGACGCTGAAGCGGGTATTGAATGGGTGGATTTAGCAGCTGTGGCAGAGCGTATCACGGAAATTTCCAGCGTCTTCTTTGGAGAGATAGACGAGGAGTCTTCAGCCTAGGTAGAGTTAGGGGTTTGCTTCTTGGAGGACTTCTTGGTCTTGGGAGTGCCAAGTGGGGTGTCAGAAGGTTTCCTTTTTCTAGAAGGAGTAGATTTTGCAACCTGGGTATCAGCGGTTGGGATTACCGCTGCCGATGTGGTAGCTGCAGAAGTAGAAGAAGTAGGAGGTCTGAGAAGAGATAAGAGTTTAGAGAGACGTACCTCGTTTGGCATGGGCGTGTAGTCGAGAACCTTAGTGCCAACCTGTGAGAGTTTCAGGTCGCCCACCTTTGGGTATTTGTCCCCGAGCACTTGTTGAAAGAGGGCGCTCATAAAGCGAGGATATGGAACAGTCAGCGGCCTCTTTGTTTCGTCGACTCTGAGAAATATGTCGTCAAAAATGATTGTGGCCCAGTCGATGTGAAGGCCCTTCAGCAGTGCGTACCCCATAGCCTGCTGGGGTTTGGATGCCTGGTCAGTAGAACCAACCTTAGCTGTCATATAAATGATCAAGTGAGCGAAGATGAAGTTCATATCGCTGGGCATTTTGGATTTCTTGATGGAGGTCAGCTTCTTCTCAGGGAGTTTGTCTCTCCTTGTTTCCCATACGTACTGCATTGCATCAAAGAATGCAATGAGTTATTCTCTATCAGCTGGGTTCTTGGGATTGGGCATAGGAACGAAACGTTTGTCTTTTGTACTACCAGGGAGGTTGAGGACAGCCCTGATAGCGCCGGGAGTAATCTTGGAGGAACCATGCTCGGTGTCGAAGAGGATGACATCGATTTTCTTTTTGGGGTCTTTGGTGTAGGTTATCTCAGCTCTTCTGGCAGTATACCAGAAATGAGCTAGAAGGTTCTTGTGAGCAGGGGGTGTCACTGTTAAAGCTGTCGACAAAGGTCAGGTCTGGAGGAAAACGACAACGTCGTTCAGGTGAGTGATCTTTTTCTTCGGAGGAAAGTTGAAGAGAGCATAGGGATTGTTTCCTTGAAAATTCACTTGCTCTATTTTGAAGTTGACATGAGGAGCTTTGATGAGTTCAATACCTTCAGAGGCAGTAGGAGAATGAGGAGTGGGAGCTTCAGTAGATGCCATTTCTGTTTACAACATATAAACATGAAGAGGATAAAGAATAATGTCTTAATGTGGAAAGATTTTCCAAAATAAGATGTTTTTAGGGTTTTATAATTTCCATAGAAAGAAGTGGAAATTAGGGTTTTTCTAGTTTTGAACAAAAATACAAAACATAGTGAATATTCTTGTTTTCCAGTTTCCTTTAAAAGAATGGATTCTGGAAAAACATATGAAATGCCAAGTTTAAGATTTTTATTATAAACTCGAAGAACAATCTGTTTCCAGATTGTGTTCATAAAATCATGAAGAGAAATGATTTCATTTTAAGAAAGTTATTTTGTTTGATCTTTTAGAAACAAGAATTAGATAAAAAACAAGTTTATGTAAAGGAAAATAACAAGAAATTTAACCTTTGATGTTGAAGATGAAGATGAACAGTTTTCTGGAGAAAATAAGTTCAAATGCAACAATGTTCTTGCTCGAGAGAGATGATGTTCGCGTAAAAGGTAAAAATATAAACTCAAATGGGTTTATATAGTGAGAGTAGAGAGAGAAAAACTATGAGCGGGAAAGTTTTTCATGATGACACGGACACGTCCCTTGAATTTGATTGGACAAGGTAAACGAAACGGGCGAACGTGTCAGAGAAAAACGTGCCATGGTCTATCCGTTGTGATGACGTCACAAACGTCCTTTCACATTTTAAGGTGTCTCTGAGGATTTTGAGAACTCAAGGACATTTTTAAAATATGAAGCACTGACTAGAAATATCTGTGAGATTTAGAAATTTCAAAAGTATCACTGAAAGGAAGAGATATTCAGCGATGCAATTTGTTTTGAAATCTTGCATTCTTAGGCGAACGTCAGCGAGTAAGAGAGAACATACCTTGATATCAGCAAATCAATTTTGTTCAGAGAGTAAGTGATTAATATGGTTATACAAATTCATTTTATAATCGCTGATCAAATGTGAACCGCTGAAGATTTTACTCTTCTAAGTTCAGCATTCCAAGCTCGCTGATGAGAAAGTTGAATCTTGTCTCATCAAGAGGTTTGGTGAACAGATCAGCTAACTGGAAGTCAGTTGGGATAAAATGAAGTTCTATATCACCATTCATCACATGATCTCTGATAAAATGATACCTGATTTCGATGTTTTTAGTCTTTGAGTGTAGCACTGGATTATTTGCTATGGTGATGGCACTAGTGCTGTCGCAATAGATTGGAATTTTGGAGAGCTGAAGATCATAGTCCAGTAGTTGATTTCTCATCTACAAGACCTGAGAACAACAGCTTCCAGCGGCTACGTATTCAGCTTCAGCAGTTGAGGTGGACACTGAGTTTTGCTTTTTACTTGTCCAACTCACCAGCTTTCCACCCAGGAGTTGACAGCCTCCTGTGGTGCTTTTCCTATCCAATTTGCAACCTGCAAAATCACAATCTGAATAGGCGATTAGATTAAACCCTGAGTCTTTGGGATACCAAAGACCAAGGTTAGGAGTACCCTTAAGATATCGAAAAATACATTTTACAGCGATCAAATGAGATTCTCTGGGTTCAGCTTGATATCGTGCACACAAACAAGTTGCATACATAATATCAGGACGACTAGCTGTAAGATACAGAAGAGAGCCGTTCATCCCACGGTACGCTGTGACATTAACAGGTTTTCTAGAAGGATCCTTGTTTAGTGTCAGAGGCGGTGCCATAGGGGTTTTCATAGCTTAGCTTTGAGTTAAGTCAAACTTTTTCAGCATATCTTTAACATACTTACCTTGGTGAATGAAAGTTCTTTTTTCATTCTGCTTAATTTGAAGACCAAGAAAATATGTTAGTTCACCCATCATACTCATTTTATATTCAACTTTCATTCTTTCAGTGAAACGAGTACATAAGTCAGGGTTAGTAGAACCAAATATAATATCATCGACATATATTTGAACAAGAATAATATGACCTTTTACTTTCCTGAAAAATAGAGTTTTATCGATTTGACCACGCTCAAATTTTTCAATATGGAGATTAGTAGAGAGAGTGTCATACCATGCACGAGGAGCTTGCTTTAAGCCATAAAGTGCCTTATCCAGTTTATAAACATAACCTGGATGCTTAGGATCTGAAAATCCTAGAGGTTGTTACACTTAAACTTCTTCATTCAGCCTTCCATTGAGGAATGCTGATTTGACATCCATCTGATAAACTTTGAAGTCTTTGTGTACAACGTAAGCTAAAAATAGACGAATAGCTTCGAGTCTTGCCACTGGAGCGAATGTTTCGTCGTAATCTATACCTTCCTCTTGTCTGTACCCCTGAGCAACAAGTCGAGCCTTGTTGCGGGTTACAGTTCCATGTTCATCTAACTTGTTTCGATAGACCCATTTAGTGCCTATCACTGACTTGTCAGATGGTCTGGGAACGAGCTTCCAAACTTTGTTTCTTTCGAATTCTGTCAGATCTTCTTTCATAGCGCTGGCCCAGTTTGGATCTCTGAAGGCATCATCTGTTTTCTTTGGTTCAATCAGAGAAATAAAGTTAACAAATAAACAAATGTTACCTGCACTTCGTCGAGTCTGAACACCATCATTTGTATCACCAAGAATTTGATCAATAGGGTGATTAATAGTCCATCGCTGAGCCGGAGCATAAGTCACTGACTCAATCTGAACTTCTGGAGAAGCTGAGGATGAGGCTTCAGCAACTTCTGGTATGTCAGCTGTTAATGCCAAAAATCGTCCAAAAGAATAACTTAAGGTTGATTGTGGAATTTAACAACTAAAGAAAGGAATCTTTCGACAAAGCGTACGATAAACGAGAAAAACGTAAACGAGACAAAGATTTGGTGACGCGGGAAAAACCTCAACGAGTAAAAAACCTGCGGACGACTGTGGAAGTCGTCGCTGAACTATGATCGCCAAACAGGGGCGATGTCCTTTGTTTCTGGAGTCGAGAGTACAATGATTACAGTACAAATGACTTGAAATGTGAAAATAACAAGTGTATCGAATGTAAAAACAATATGCGTCGTGTATAAAAACTGTATGATAGTGTGCGAACGTCGTGCGTCGAGAGCGATTCCTTGAGAGAAAGTTCTTTGTTTCTTGTGTTCTTTGAGCATGCGATGTGTAGTTCGAAGTTCTCTCCCTTCAGGATGTCTTTGCCTTTGTATTTATAGTCTTTGAATGCATTTAATGACTTCATGAATTCTTCGAGTAACAGTCGCAACGGTCTCTGTAGTTTTAATGCCCATAACTGCTTTTGTTGGTTTTGTCCGTTGGCCATAAATGTCGTTGACGTGTATTAAATGAAGAAAACATAACTGAAGAACCATACGTTAGTTGGTCGAAGTCGTGTGCTTCTATACGGCGGTCGAGGTCGAGAGGTACGTTCGACTTCGGCTTTGGTCAGAGGATAAAATTGCTTACGTTTTGACTTTGATATGAGAAAAGTACAATAAATGTTCTTAGTGCCTTGGTCGTAGTCGAGACTGGAGATTTTTTGCCCAAACAGTTTGCCCCCAAAATTTGAAAAAGTGAAGTGGCAAATTCAAATTTTCGAAAGTTTTTTAAATTTTGCTAGTCGGACGTCTTAGGGTCGTGACACGTGTAACAAACCTTTTTAGTTTCCTTGGAACTGGATCGGTCCAATTCTAACTGGATGGAAAGTCGAAAAGGGGATAAGGTCGTGACGTCATGCTGGCGTGCGATCGTGCGTAACAGTTGTATTTGCCAGGTGTCGACAATCTGTCGAGCATTCGAAGAGACAGGGGCATGTGTCGATCATCGGGGGTTTTGACCTGACATGACCTTTTGCATAAATAGATGCCTTCGACGGATCTTTTCCTTTTACGATTTTGGAGGGATTTTAAGAGAGTTTTTCCTTGATTTGCTTGCTGTTTCTTCGCCGAATCTTTTCCAAACTTGCGAGAGATCTTCGACTTGTTGGAGATTCAAGGTTTAGAGCGCCTATATAAGGTACGACTTCCCTTTGTATGCGTCGTAAGTCAATTGCTAGGAAACCTAGGAAGAACTGAGATATCTGGGGCTTTTCAGAGCGTCAAATCTGGTTAACCGGTTTATCAATGTCGTCTGAGCCTAGGAGCGCTATTCAAGATCAAGATGATCTTGATAGTTTTAGGAGTCTAGCCAGAATCCCTACGGAGATCGTAGTGAGTAAAGCCGGTCAGATTCGGCCGGAGATGTGCCCTGAGGGGTACGTTGTAATATATGAGTATCCTTTTAAGATAGGATTCCATTGGCCATATTCGCCTTTAGCTAAGGCGTTTATGTGTGAGTTCGACCTGTCGCCAGGGCAACTGATGCCCCAGTTCTGGCGTGTGATTCTGGTTATCGAGTGACTTACTTCGCATTGGGAGTCGCCGATGGATGTAAAAGATATCTTGCCCGCTTATCAAGTCAAGATGGACCAGTACCATCGTTATAGTTTATTTTCCAAGCATAGGGGCGATCGTACTCTGGTCCTAAGAACTATGGTCAATGACCGCAAATGGAAGACTAGGTATGTTTTCGTACGGTTAGCGACGCTGGACCCTGACAGTGGTTGGATTAGGTCTGGATGGAATATGTCGGGTGAGATTTTGTAACTTACTTATCATACGTCGCAAGTGTTTATTTTTTGACTAATCTTCTTTCTCTGTCTTTTCAGATATTAATTTTGACGCTGTAGAGCCCAACAACGACTCCAGGGATAAAATCGAAAAGTTTTTGAAGATTAATCCCGACGATCGATCGTTCATCACACATTTTTTGGTCGACGAGGATGATGACACGATTTTCCTAAGCGACAGGCTACAGGAAATCGGAAGGAGGAAGAGAAGGAGGAAGAGAAGGAAGAGAAAGAAGAAGAGAAGGAAGAGGAGTCTGAGGAAAGAGAGCAGGAAGAAGAGTCAAAAGTGGTCGAGATGACTGGTATGCATACCTTGCTCCACTCGACACGCTTCTTCCCTTGTTTTCAGTCGACTAATTTTCCTCTTTTTCTTTGCTTCACAGGAGAATCCCATCAAGAATCTCCACAGGAATCTCAGCAGAAGTCCCAACAGTAAACCCAGCAGCCACAGCCGAAAAAGTCGTCTGTGATGGCTAAGAGGGCGGCTCAGGCCGAACTGGCTCGCTTGGCGAAGGAGAGGAGGATGGATACCTTGACAGCTGGGTCAGGGGTCCTCAAGAGAAAAGAGGTTCCAACAACTGCGTCGGGAGTCCTCAAGAGGACGAGGACGTCCGTCCGAAGGGAACCGTCTTTGAAGACGGATGGCTCATCGAGAGTCGTTTCGCCAGAGAAGGAGAAGGTGTCGACCGCACCTGTCAAGAAGACTCCCGACGTGATCGACGTGACGCCCGTCGATCCTGCGCATCCGGCGAAATCGACGGGATCTCCAGCTGCCGCATCAGGTCCTGCGTCGGCCGACAAGGGCAAAGGCACGCAGACGGGCTTTGGAGAGGACACGACGGTGAACTTTACGTTGCCGGCTGATTTCATGGTGGACAATGTCCTAGACGGGACGAGTTTGTTTCCCCACTTGGATAAATTTCAGCCCCCCTCTTTCAGGGAGCGTTTCAACGGGTGTTCTATCGAGAGCTCGGGGGCTTATGTCACCGGAATGGCGTTTATGGTAAGTCTTTCTTTCAAGACTTTGTTTCTCGTTATTGTTGTCGATGTCGTTGTCGTATGTTTTTACTAACGAGCTTTCATATGTATTTTAGACGTTTCAGTCTTCATTAGCCCTGCAGGCCGAGACGGTGAAGCTTGAGGGTTTAGTGCCTTCTGCCACCCGGAGAGAGGATGCGGCGTTGGTGAGGGAGAAGTCCGCTCTGGCTCGCGTCGAAGAAATGTCGGTAAAAATCGACGATGCCTTGGACCAGCTAGAAGCTGCCAGTCATGCGAGGAACGAAGTGAATTCTCGTCTGAAGGAGTCCTTCTCTGTGGTCGCAAATCAGAGAGAGGAGCTGGACAGGATGCGAGCGTCCTTGGTCACGAAGGAGAAAGAGGTCAAGGAGTCCAAGGCCAAGGTGGTGGTCCTGGAGAAGTAGGTGAGGGAGCTCAAAGATGAGGCTGCATCTACCTTTGCCCTGGCTCGTCTAACAGCTCGGGCTGCAATTATGCGGCAACATTTGTCGGGGAAGAATTCCCTTGCGTCTGCAGCTGAAGAGTTAGCCTTTTTCAGGTCTAGGGTCGAGACCGACAGGGAACTCGACTCCGACGATGAGAATGAGGCTGAAGAAGAGGAGGTTGCGAACGAGGGCATCCAAGGCGAAGCTTCGGGCAAGGACACGAGTGTCGATCCTCCTTTGCTTTAGGAAAGTTATATTTTTAGTCTTATCTTTGGACGCTTGACCGTTGGTGGTTGAGTTACTTAGATGTAACCGTTTGTTTCGTAAAAGAAATCTATCCTTTTGCTGAACTCGTGCATTTATTTCGATTCAGACATGTCGTAGATAAATATAATATCAACTGTGGAATTCATTAAGTATAGAACAAACAAGGGATCGTGTGACTTAGGCACCCATTGTAATTATCAAGACTAACACACAAGCCATAAGGTTTTTCATACTTGAATATTATATAAGTACATGCGACCAAAGCATTCATTCGAAACATGTAGTTTGTCTAAGTTTAGAAACTTAGATCATGGATCGCTAAATCATATGATCATACGATTAGATCGTATGTAGAAACTTGAGTCGTATGCTCCTGTGGCAAAATAGTCAAGTCATAAACTAAGATGGAAGTCGTATGATAAATTCAGTAATATCGTTCGATCCTGCGGGACTAAAGTCATATAGAAGACTTAGTAGCCAATACCGTGTGATCCTGCGTTAAAACGATGTCAGAGGTTGGTCGTTGGCTAACCAACGACCCTCCGATGCTTAAGTCAGTATTCGTCGTTGTAAAAAATCGTATGAAAAAATAGAAAAGGGGGTTTAGAAGACGTACTTTTTCTGACGCGTCGTGCCCCACCTACGTGGGGCGTCTTGATTATTGCTACTATCTTGCCCCCTTGTGGCGATTTTAAGACGATACACTAAATGTCGTCGTTAGTCGCCACAATATAAGGTCTATTTCCACGGCTTCAGAGTGGTCTTATAGCAATCACGAGCGACTTTTGGCTCACTTTTTATCTCCTGGATTCCCCACGGCATAGGTGTTAGATCTGAGTTTTGTCAATAAACTAAGTGTTAAAGATCTGATGAGAAGGCTCAGATGTTCTGATATGAAGGGTCAGAGTTCTGACTAAGAAGGCTCAGAAGGAGAGCCAGAAGTTCTGAGAAGCCTTGTCAGAAGAACGTTCAGAAGTTCTGAACAACCTGTTCAGAACTTATAACTAGATACTTTCCTTAGTGTTTAGTTAACTAATTAGGACACGTGTATTGTTCCTATTAGTCATTCATATTTGTACTGTATCTTTAATTTTTCCGTTGCAGTATATATAGTGGTTAGCACTACATTGCTAACTGATTTTTCCCGCATATATTTGTATTCATCTTTTGTAATCTTTGAGATACTCTCTCTCTAAGATCTGTAATTCTGTTCTTCATTGAATACAAACCAGTTTGATCATATTACTTCTCAATTACTATTACATACATTGATATATTGATTGTAAGAGTGAATCCTGGACTTTCAATTGGTATCAGAGCTTCTCAACAAACAAATTTGTTCAAGATCGTGATCGCGAAGGTTTATTGATCAATTTCTTGAAGATTTCTTGATTCGTTCAAAAATCGATTCCGCTGCTAGTTCTAATTCTTGAATTCTTGGCAATTCTTGAATTAATTGTTGTCTTTCGATCAAGAAATTCAAATTTGTCTCTCTGTTGAAAATTCTTACAATCATGTCTTCTAAAGAATATCTCGATATGGGATCTGAAACAAAGCCACCTGTTCTAATTCCTGAAGAGTACCAGCAATGGAAAATACGAATGATCCAATTCTTGGATAACATAGATGAGAATCTGATGGTCTCTATTCGAGAAGGTCCTATCGAAGTCTACATCGATGTGGAAGCAACTCCTGAAACAGAAACAACTCCAGAAATTCCGGCAACGAGAGTGAAGAAGAACTATTCTCAATACACAGCAGAACAAAAAAATAGGCATGCAATAGACAAAAGAGCGATCACATTGATGACACTTGCAGTTCCGAATGAAGTTCTTAACAGAATTGATAGTGGTTCATCAGCCAAGGAAATGTGGGATGAACTGGAAAGACAAATGTTAGGAACTGTCAGATCGATACAAGCCAAGTTAAATCAAAGCATAAATGCTTATGAAAGGTTCAAGGCTAAAGAATCTGAAAGCTTGACTCAGACATATAGTAAATTCTGTACTATACTGAATGATTTGAGAAGGAATGGGCTGAAAAAGACAAAGTCAGAAATTAATTACAAATTTCTGAACAGTCTAAACTCTGAATGGTCATCATTTGCTATAAGTCTACAAATGAATAAGGACATGTGTGAAGAAGATCTAAATGATCTATTTTGAGTTCTTAATCAGCATGAGGACTCTGTTAAAATTGTGGTTGAAGAAAAGAAAAATGTTGCAGAACAATTAGCTTTCCTGTCAAAGTCCAAAAGTGTGAAAACACCCAAGAAGGCAGTGTATCTATCTGAGATACCAAATCTGGAGGAGTCTGATAAGGAAGAGGGATCAGAAGAAGATGAGGATATCAAAATGATTGCTGAAAAGTTGGCCTTGTTGACTAATACTTTCAACAAGAGGTATGGAAAAGGAAAATATCAGGGCAAGTTCAGGAAAGAGCAGGGAAGTTCAGATTTCAAGAAAAGAGAAGAGAGAGGAGAAAGTAAGTATGAAAAGAAGGAAGAAAGAAGAGAAGAAAATAGAGAAGAGAAGGAAGAAAGAAAAGAAAAGAATCTGTGCTTCAAGTGTGGAAAGTCTGGCCACTTTGCAAAGGATTGCAAAGTGAAAATTGTGAAAGATTATGAGTACTATACCAAAAAGGCTCAGCTGGCGAAGAAAAGAGATGATGAAGTGGCATTGTTAGCTGAACAAGAAAACTGGTTGTACTACACTTCAGATGAAGATGACTGCATACACTTTTCACAGATGCAGAGTTATATGGCAAAGATGAAGAATGAGGATGATTCTGACTTTGAAGATGCTGATTCTGAGTCATCTGCTGAGGTACATTCTGCACTTGAAATAGACTTAATGACCCAGATTGGTGAAATGAAAACTGAATTTGTTAAACTAAGAAAACAAATAAAAGGAGAAAGAAATTTAGTTAACAAATTCAGAATTGAAAAAGAAGTAATAAAAGAACAATTTGAGGAATCTGAGGTTGAGAAACAAAAAATTAAAACTGAAAATTCTGAGTTGATGAAAAACCTTTCTGAATTAAAAATTGAGCTTTCAAAAGTTAAGGATGAAAAGGGTGATTTACAAATAAAGTTTAATATGCTATTTGAGGAAAGAAAGAATTTATACACCAAAATCAAAGAATTAGAAGATCTTAACTTGAAAAGAGGTCAGACTCAGCAAACATTAAATCTTCTTACAAGCAATGTAAAAGATACAAGATTTTATAATCCAAAGAAGGGATTGGGATTGGAAGAAAATGTTGTCTTAAAAAGAGCTCCAGTAAACTTGTATGATTTTGATAAGATTCATGTTCCTAAACCAAAAACTCCAGAAGTTGTTGAAGTCTTTATAAGACCTGCAAGTTCTATCACAAGTTCTGACAGCTTACAGAAATCAAGTTCTAAAAAGCCCAAAGAAATAGTTTTTGAGTTAAAAACAGAAAAATCAGATGTTTCAGAAGAAAAAGTTAAGAAAGAAATTTCTAAACCAAAAGAAGAGAAACCAAAATACAATGATACTAAATTCAAATATGACTCTTTAAATGTCAGCTACAAAAATAAACAACAAAGTTTTTCTTATTCTGACATAGAAAGTATATTTGATACTAGTAAGGTTTCTGAAATAGTGAGTCAGAAATCTGAATCTTCTAATCAGAACTCTGATTGTTCTAATCAGTTTTCTGATTCTGAAGGTCAGAAATCTGAGTCTATTAATCAGAATTCTGATTCAAAGAGTCAGAACTCTGAGTCAACTGAAAATTCTGAAACAAAGTCAGAAGACTTTCTAGAACTTGAAAAGAGATTTAATCTTGTAAGTCAAGAACTTGAGGACCTAAGGAAAGCTTATGATGAACTTGAAAATGACTTGTGTGATTTGGATTTTGATCTTAAAAATGCTTTAAAAGAAAAGAATGTTTTTATTCAGAAAATAACAGAGCTTGAGAAACTGAAAGCTGAATATGATCTGGTCAAGATTAATGCTCTAAAAGAAAATGATAAATTCTTTAATGAATAAAGTACATATGAAAAAGGTGAATCATCTAATTCATTTTCTAACAAAAATAAGTTGAATTTTCCAGAAAAGAGGAAAGCAAAAGGAAAGATGATCTGAAAAGAGTTCCTGAGAAGACTGAATTGAATTCTGATTCTGTACCAAAAGCTCATAGTTTCTGTAATAAATGTACATGTACTTTGAAAAATAGAAATAAAAATGAAAGGACTTATGGTACATACTTGTTGTTACTTGCACAGAAAAATCAGACTTGCGTTCAATGTAAAAGTGATTCTTTTCAATATTCTCAGAAATGTCCAATAACAATAACATCTGTTTCATTCATAAGAAAAGATATTCAGAATACAGAAAAGAAGAATGATTCTGTTCCTCAAACTCAGAGAAAAGAAAAGATAAAAGAAGTGAATCATCAAGTTAAAGTCAAAACAAAGTATGAGAAAGTGAGTAATGTGAAAGAAAAGAAAGTTGAAAACATTGCAAAATCAAAAGTTACAACTTTCAAGAAGAAATTGAATAAATTTGTGAACATAAAATGTTCTGACTTCATAAAAGTTCAAGGCAAATGGTGTTTAAAGAAAGATTTTGAATGGAAAGTAAAAGGCACTTTTGTTAAATCAAATGACAAAGCTAACAAAGAAGGACCCATTACAACATGGGTACCTAAAACTAACTGACTGTTGTTGCAGGGCTGTCATGTGTGGTTTTTAGATTCAGGAGCTTCAAGACACATGACAGGTCAGAAGTCTTTTCTATCAAACTTCACAGAAAAGGCTGGAGGAGCAGTAAACTTTGGAAATAACAGCAAAGGTCAAGTTAAAGGTTATGGAGATTTAACAAAAGGAGATCTGACAATTCATAAAGTTTTTTATGTTGAAGGATTACAACATAATCTTTTCAGCATAAGTCAGTTTTTAGACAGTCTTTGTCAAATCAAGTTCCAAATAACAGGTTGCATGATTTTAACTGAAAAGGATGTTAAAGTCTTCTGGGCCAAAAGACATATGGATTTATTTGTGGTTAACTTTTCAAAATTACAAACATTAAATCCTGTTTGTCTTTTATCAAATTCAACTGCAAATGAATGCTGGCTATGGCACAGAAGATGTTCTCATCTAAATTTCAAAGATCTTAATAATCTTGTTGCAAAACATCTGGTTAAAGGTCTACCAAAGATTAAATTTGAAAAAAATCATTATGCTCAGCTTGTGAAATGGGCAAGATGAAAAAGAGTTCTCACAAATTAAAAATGGACTCATCTTGCAAAGCACCATTAGAAATGATTCATACTGATCTTTGTGGTCCAATTTCAGTTCAATCTATGGGAGGAAAGAAATACATGCTTGTAATTGTTGATGAATATTCCAGATACACATGGGTTGAGTTCTTGAGAGCTAAGTCAGAAGCTGCTACTACATTGATAAACTTTATCAAAAGAATTCAAGTTCTCTTACAACTTCCAGTTCAGAAAATCAGAAGTGATAATGGAACAGAGTTCAGAAATGAGACACTTCAGAATTTTTTAGAAAGTTCTGGGATTTCTCATAATTTCTCTGCTGTCAGAACTCCTCAACAAAATGGTGTTGTTGAAAGGAAAAACAGAATTCTAGTTGAAGCTGCAAGAACCATGCTGGCTTATTCAAATCTTCCAACCTTCCTATGGGCTGAAGCAATTGCAACTGCTTGCTTTACACATAACAGAACTTTAATCAATAAAAGATTAAATAAAACTGCTTATGAACTAATAAATAAAAGAAAACCATTAATCAAATTCTTTCATGTTTTTGGTTGCAGATGCTATGTTCTTAAAGACAGAGAAAATCTTGCCAAATTTGATAAAAAGGCAGATGAAGGATACTTTGTTGGTTATTCATTAACTTCCAAAGCATTCAGAATCTACAATAGAAGAACCAAGAGAATGATGGAAAGCATCAATGTAACATTTGATGAAGCCAGAATGAAGACTTCTGAACAAGATAGTTCAGAACTCATGCAGAACAAGACAAAAATGACTTCTGATACAAATTCTAATCCTATTTGTTCAGAACTCAATTTACTGTTTAAGGATGCTTTTCTAGAACTAATTTCTGATTCTTATGCAGAATATGAAAACCCAAAGATGGTAAAAGAGATGAAAAATAGAACTCCATAAATAGTTCAATCAACTGTAATTTCTGATAAAGGTCCATCTGAGGAATGTCCAAATTTGATAAATACAAGTGGTGAAAATTCTGAACCTTGTACTCAGAATTCTGATCCTTGTATTCAGAACTCTGAACAAGTCACTCAGAATTCTGACTTCATTGCTCAGAATCCAAACTTGGATGCAACTTCTACACATACATCAGAACAAGGGGACAATTCAGAATTACAAGCAATCATTGATGAGAATGATACAAACAACAATTTTTCAGAGATTGATATGCTTCCCAGTGCAAATAAATGGACTAAAAATCATCCTATTCATCAAGTAATAGGTGATCCATCAGCAGGAGTAAAGACCAGATCAGCTACAGCAAATGAAGCAATGTTTGCTGGTTTCTTAAGTGTGACTGAACCAAAGAAAGCTAATGAAGCCCTAGAAGATCCAGATTGGATTTCAGCAATGCAAGAGGAATTGCTCCAATTTGAAAGAAACAAAGTTTGGAGACTCATTCCAAAGCCTGAAGGTAAATCTATTATTGGAACTAAATGGGTATTCAGAAACAAAAAGGATGAGTCAGGTGTTGTTATCAGAAACAAGGCAAGATTGGTTGCTAAGGGATACTGCCAACAAGAGGGAATTGAATATGATGAGACATTTGCACCAGTGGCAAGAATAGAGGCAATCAGAATATTTTTGGCCTATGCTGCACACAAAAATTTCAAGGTGTATCAAATGGATGTCAAATCAGCCTTTCTAAATGGCAAACTTAATGAAGAGGTGTATGTTCATCAACCTGAAGGTTTTGTTGATCCAGAATTTCCTGATCATGTTTATATTTTAGACAAATCTTTATATGGTCTAAAACAAGCACCAAGAGCCTGGTATGACACTCTTACTCAACACTTGTTAGCTTCAGGGTTCAAGAAAGGTAAGATTGACACAACTTTGTTTTTAAAGAAACAGGGTGATGATTTAATTCTTATTCAGATTTATGTTGATGACATAATATTTGGTTCTACCAGTCCAGAATTATGTGATAATTTTTCTAAAATCATGCCATCTGAATTTGAAATGAGCATGATGGGTGAGCTGAATTTTTTCCTTGGTCTTCAAGTCAAACAATTACCAAAGGGTATTTTTATAAATCAAGGAAAATATGTCAGAGATATTCTGAAAAAGTTCAAAATACTGATTGTGCTTCTATGAGAACTCCAATGGCAACAAACATAAAATTAGATGCTGATCTCAAAGGAGTTTTAGTAGATAACAAACTCTATAGAGGCATGATTGGATCATTACTTTATCTGACTGCAAGTAGACCAGATATTATGTTTTCTACTTGTTTCTGTGCTAGATTTCAATCTAACCCAAAAGAATCACATATGTTGGCTGTCAAAAGGATTTTAAGATATCTCAAAGGATCACCTGATCTAGGATTATGGTATCCAAAAGAAACTGACTTCAAATTGACTGCTTTTACTGATGCTGATCATGCAGGAAGTAGGTTGGACAGAAAAAGTACTTCTGGTGCTTGTCATTTTTTGGGGGATAAGACAGTGAGTTGGGCATCAAAGAAACAGAATTGTGTGTCCACTTCAACTGCTGAGGCAGAGTATGTTGCTGCTGCTGCTTCATGCTCTCAAACTTTGTGGATGAGAACACAACTCATGGATTATGGATATCAGCTCAACAAAATTCCCATCTATTGTGACTCAGAAAGTGCAATTGCTATTACTCAGAATCCTGTTCAACATTCAAAGACTAAACACATAGATGTGAGGTATCATTTTATAAAAGACTATGTGGAAAAAGGAACTATAGAGATGCACTTTGTGCATACAAAGTATCAATTGGCTGACTTGTTCACAAAGCCTCTTGATCACAAAAGGTTCTCTTTTCTCATATGTAAAATAGGAATGCTTAATCTGACTAATTGAAAATATTTGTGTTTCTTAGAAAATGATAAATTTTTTCAAGTAAAATTGTCTGAGTAGTGTACTCAGAACTCTGAGTCTTAAGATCAAATATTCTGATTCTTGAGATCAGAACTTCTGAGTCGAGAACATAAATTGAGTCTCGAGTTCAGAACTTCTGAGTCTTGAGTTCAGAACTTCTGAGTCTTAAGGTCAGAAATTCTGAGTCAATACTTCAGAAATCTAATTTTCAAGAATTTATTTCTGAGAAATACAAATACTTCAAATATGTGGATCATTTCTTTTCTATTTTTTTACCTCATCTTTATGTATCATATATGGTCAAGTACATGCTAAAGTCAAGGGGGAGCATAAATATCTTTTGCAAATCATATCATGATGCTAAAAAGGTTTGTATTCATTTCTTATCTCTGATCATTGCAAGAAGAACAAGCTTCTAATGATAAATTTTTTTCTTGTTCAAACTATATCTGAATTAACAAAATTTTATATTCAGATATAAGAGTTTAAATGATTTTTTTTAAAATCATCATTATATGAACAGAATTTTGATGATAAAATGTGTTTCTATCTGTTCAAACCTCTTCTGAATAACTAAAAGTTTTACATCTGTCAGAAGTTGATTTTAAATAAATTTTTGTTACAAGGTAAAATTCTTCTGAATAATGGAATCAGAACTCTGAGTAGAACAATCAGATATCTGATAAAGGAAAGTCAAATCTTCTGAGCGTGTTATTCAGATCTTTGACTTGAGTCAATATTCTATCCAATAACACGTGTCAGCTTCATATTTGGTTGATTATGCCACGCATTTCATTTAAATCCTCTGTGGCATTTCAAATGTGTTGACTCCGTTATAACATTGATTTCGCTTTTCCGTCAAACCTTTCAACTTCGCGAATTTTAAATAGGTCTTAAAATTCCTATTTCCAATTCTTTCAAATTCCAGAGCGAAAAGTGAGATACGAATCAATCCATAGTTCTTTGAGTTTTTTTTCTTCTTAAATCATGTCTGGATTTCGAAGAAGTGGTCAAATTTCTCTACATTCTACTAAGTCTTTGATGGATTCATCTGATTCGGATAATGATGAAGTACAAAATAGAGCTGTTGAGGAAGAAGCAATAAGGGATGATGAAATAAATGAAGAAGATGAACAAATGGCTGAATCAGAAGGAAATGCAGATGACGTAAATATAAATGTTGAACATGAACAGAGTGCTGCAGGGTCGATTATGTCGAATTGACAAATTTTAGTGGAAAGGGTTGTTCCTGAAGGAGAATGGTTGAAATTATCAGAAAACAATTGTATTTTATTATTTGAGGAAAATAGATTTAAGCCTGAACACAGAATCATCATGGAGTTATTCAAATATCATCCTTACAGAAAGTGGTTTACAAGAAACAAAACAGTTCCTATTCAGTATATTCAACAATGGTGGAAACATCTTAGGTTAGAAGACAACAAGTTTGTATCCGAAATTGGAGGAGTCACAATTACCTTATCAATCTCTGCACTAAGAGAAATGCTGAATCTTCCAGAGAAAGATGATGTATAAATGTTGAACATGAACAGAGGAGTTAATTGCAGAGTTTATGAGATTAGGATATAATGAAGGATTGAGGACCCTTAGTTTGTTCAGAAGGAACAAATTGCCACCTATTTGGGCTTGTTTCTTTCATGTGGTGAATAAGTGTTTGTCAGGGAAAAATAGCTCAGCAGATCAAGGTTCAAAACAGATTCTTCAGATCTTTCAGGGTTTAGTGAGGAATAGGCATTATGATTACACTGCTATACTTTGGGAAGACATGAAGAATACTTTTGAGAAAAATCAGAAAGCTATTCAAAAAAAGACAAAGGATACTCCTCTGGCATACATACCTTACATAAGGTATTGGCAGATTGTAATATGGTATGCAATGCAAGAAAACAGAACCATTTCAAGAAGATCAAATGAAGAGCATGGTCCTACTTTCTATTTGGGTAAGATGTCTTCAGTTACTAAACTTGAGAATGATCCTAATCATAAACTGTTACCAAAATCACTTAGGAATTACATACCAAGGGAGAGTGAGATTTTAAAAGCATATTGCACCTCTATGGGAATTGAAATACCTCAAATCCCTACCCATGAGGACCAACCAGAGAAGAGAGGTGAGGGGTCTAGTCCAGTAAGAGAGGGGGAGGATGTTCAAATGGGTGAACATTCTGAGAGAAATGAGGGGCAAAATTCTGAGAGCTTGGTTAGAATAAGTGAGGAAAAACAGAATGAGGGTGGTGAGGATGAGAGATTGTCAACAGAGGTTCAAACAGAAAGAGATGCCTCTGAACCAGCTAATCTTAACCAGGTAACCACACCTGCTATTGGTTCATATTTCTTGGTGTCCAATATTGAAACAAACACCATGGACCTAGTGGTGGATCTTGAACAACCCATCCATACCCACTCAGAAGCATTTCAACATGCTACTGTTTCACATAACTCAGGGGAACCATCCCAAACTCATTTGGAGGGAGGTGATAAATCCCAACCTATTTTTCAACACATTGAGTCTGAATATCACAGTCCTATTCAATTTGAGCCTGAAATTCCTTCTAACACTGGCACAAATCAGGAATTTCGTATTCCTGACACAACATTTATAGACATACCTAATATTGGGTGTCGAGGATTGGATGGAAGTCTTGGTGAGATGAATATTACAAAAGCCTCATTCAAACGTGCATCTGTTGTACAAGATGACTTTGTGTTATCTACAGGCCATGAGCCCTCTAGGCACATGAAAACTGGACCATCTGTTGGTTCAGGTTCACAGTTAGACCATTCTGAATTTGAAAAGATTCAGAATCAAAACAAGGTGATGGGGGAAAAGGTTGAAAAATTGTAGAAAAAGGTGGATGATTTGAATGATGAGGTGACAGGATTAAAAGATATGTTGGAGGGTAAATTGAAATCTGTTGAAACTAAAATAGATACTGTGAAGGTATCCTTGGAATCTCATAAAAAGGAGATCAAGGATATAATGTCTGAATTTCAAAAAGATCTGTTGAAACAAATGCAGAGTTTGCAGGAATCCGTATTGAAAGCACTGAGTGTATCTATGGCTTCTACCTCAAAACCTCTTGATCTTGTTCCACTTGCAGAAGCTGAACCTGAAGGTGTTTCTGGTCAGAACTCCAAAAGAAAGTTTGATGATAATGAACCTCATGATCATCAAAAGGGGGAGAAAAGGCAAAGGTTGAGTTCTGATGATGACATTTGCATAGAGGATTTTGAAATAGCAGATATGCATTTAGTCAGTACAAAGAATACATAAATTCAGATAGTTCAGATTGATAGTTCAGATACAGAGGAAATGGAGGTGGAAAGCATAGATGGTGGTGATTCAGATAAAACAGAAGAATTGAATTTAGACACAGAGATGGAAATCAATTCTGATGAAACTGAAGTTATTGAGGAACCTGTGTTGAGGTCAGAGGAAACAGTGGAGAGTTTAATTGTTGACAACACTTGTACAAATATTGTTCTTTATGACAGAGATAGTGTGATGGATTCTGAATCAGAAGAAAGAAGATTAAATGAGAATTTGATCAGAAGGATGCAAAGTGAGTTAGTCAGAGCACTTAATGTCCAGAATATTCAACAAGGTGTAAAACTGATAAGGCCTATTGATCTATTGGGAGAAGAAGATAGAACTGTTGATTATTCTCAGAATTTTAAACATGAGTTTCGATTTAACTATGCTGATGAGATGAATACAGAAGAAGAATATGAGAGAGTGGAAGATTACTTTATGCCTTCTGAGTATATATTCAGAAAACCAATTGAGATCCCTAAGATTAACTTGCAAATTTTGGAGGAGCCTGTATGTGATTTTATCCTGGAGTTGAGTGATGTACCACTGGCTAGACAATTTCATGATGACATTTTTCCTGAGGAAATATATGAGAATCTCTATCACACAGAAGGAGATTATGAACTTTTGGAGAGCAATATTGATGGATTCATGGTTGACAGATTTCAGATGATTTATACAGAAGCCTCAAACAGATTCAGAATTCCTGATTCAAGACTACACATTCAGAAGAAGATTGAGAAAGTGTTGATGTTTCAACCAGAAGAATTCAATGGTCTGATGTTTGTTAGATTGGAAGTGCTGAAAGAAAGAAGTACAAAGGTTTCCATGTCTAGTTTTGATTTTCACAGATTAACTCTTGATGATCAGATCTTTCTAGTTAAGTTTTTTGCCAGTACTGAAGAAACCTTGATAGAGATTGAGTGCAGAAGAATTCTGGGGATTTATGTCAGAAATATGTACATGTATGATTTTCAATTGGCAATTGAAGGAAGAAAAGAGAAATGCAACTTGAATTGTCCAGTAATGATTTCATGGTTTGGTGTATATTTGAAGGGATTTATAAATGAAGGAATGGAAACTGAAGGGTTTGCATATCCAGTTCAAGGAAGACTTGAAATATTCAAACTGAAGGAATTGGTGAAGTATAGTGATGCAACTTTGAGTTGGTTACTAACTGAAATGAAAGTTAATGTTGCTACTGAAAGAGAAAATCTAAAGAAAAAATGTGTAAATTCTGTGGAAAGAAGATTAAATCTCAGAAGAAAAATCAGAAGCTGTGGTGAATGGTTATTATCAGAGGTTAATCCTAAAAAGATGTTGCATAATGACTTTGTGTTTCCTGCTGAATATGAAGTGAATGAAATCCTTTCAGATGAAGTTGAAGAAGTTCAGGACACAACTCCTCAGAATGTGCAAATAACAAGTGTTGATCAAGCTGAACAATCTGAACCAAAAGAAGATGAGATGTCAATTGATTTGAATGGACACTTTCTTGAGTTTGATCTACCTGAGTTTTTCAAGCCTAAAGAGATACAATTTCTGAATGTATATTATGATAGACCAAAGGAGACTCAGATCTGGTTGGCAGAGAAATCAAGGTGTCTTGGGAAATCAAAACAGGCTGTATATTCAGACTTCTTAATCACAGGGATCAGAGAATTAAAAGTTAAACAATTAAGAAAGTTGGAATACTTGTCTTTTGAAGTTTTGAGAGAAGATGGCAAGGTATACTATTTCACTGATGCAGATTTTGAAAAGCTATCAGTAGTGGATTTCTACAGATTACACTGTATGTTGTGCTTCAAAGAATCAAGCAAAGATAAGACTGAAAGGAAGGCAAGAAGTGTGGTGATTGAAGCTATGTTTTACATCCTAAGATGGCATGGTTATACAGATTTTCAAATAACTCTGTATTTGCAAAGGCCATGTGTTTATCTGGCAAAACCCAACACAGATCATGATCAGAAAAAGGTGTTAAAGACTGGAAGTGTTCTCAAACATCCAGATTTGGGAGTCTTTTTGAAAAACAAGAGTGAAAAGATCTTCTTCAGAGCAAAGGAGACTGTAAAATACTGCTCTGGAACTCTGAGATTCAACAAGCATAATTTGGAGAAAAAGATGTTGAAAACAAAGCAATCCAACATAACTCAGGAAGTGATGACTCAGCAGGTTGAAACTATTCAAGAAATTATTGTCAAGATCGACAAAAGGCTTAATCAAAGAAATGTGCTCTTACAGAAGATTGTTCCTGCCTTGAAAGATTTGGATGATGCAAAGTATCAGTTTATTTGACAAAAAGGGGGAGATTGTTAGATCTGAGTTTTGTCAATAAACTAAGTGTTAAAGAACTGATGAGAAGGCTCAGATGTTCTGATATGAAGGGTCAGATTTCTGACTAAGAAGGCTCAGAAGGAGAGCCAGAAGTTCTGAGAAGCCTTGTCAGAAGAACGTTCAGAAGTTCTGAATAACCTGTTCAGAACTTATAACTAGATACTTTCCTTAGTGTTTAGTTAACTAATTAGGACACGTGTATTGTTCCTATTAGTCATTCATATTTGTACTGTATCTTTAATTTTTCCGTTGCAGTATATATAGTGGTTAGCACTACATTGCTAACTGATTTTTCCCGCATATATTTGTATTCATCTTTTGTAATCTTTGAGATACTCTCTCTCTAAGATCTGTAATTCTGTTCTTCATTGAATACAAATCAGTTTGATCATATTACTTCTCAATTACTATTACATACATTGATATATTGATTGTAAGAGTGAATCCTGGACTTTCAGTAGGGAACTTCATGATCTGGTGATACGTCGAGGGAACGGCTTTCATTTCATGGATCCATGGTCGACCTAAGATGATGTTATAGGCCGACGCACAATCGATGACGCTGAACTTGGTCTGCTTGTTGATTCCTCCGGCATAGACTGGCAGGACGACCTCTCCAAAGGTACTTGTTGCTTCCCCGTTGAAACCGACCAAGGTTGTCGAACGTCGGGTGATTTCCGATCGGTCGATTCCTATGGCCTTAACGGTTGAAAGAACAGGATCTAATCTCACAATCAATATAGAAAGCAGTAATTGAGAAGTTGTATGATCAAGCCCAATTGTATTCAATGATGAACAGAATTACAGATCTAAGAGAGAGAGAATCTCAAAGATTACAGAGAATGAATACAAAGTTATACGGGAAAAATCAATCAGTTAGCAACATAGAGCTAACTACTATTTATACTGCAACAGACATCTTAAAGCTACAGTACAAATAAGAAAGACTAATAAGAACATAACACGTGTCCTAATTAGTTTATAAAATACTAAGTAAAGTATCTCGTCATAAGTTCTGAACAGGTAGTTCAGAACTTCTGAACATTCTTCTGATAAAGCTTCTCAGATCTTCTGACTTTTTCTCTCATATCTCTGACTCCTCTACTCAGATCATCTGAGTCTTCTACTCAGACCATCTGACTCTTCTTATCAGACATCTGACTTCTCTTTCCACTGATCAATACTTCTGACTTCACAGTCAGACCTCTGACTTCTCTACTCAGAACATCTGAGTCCTCTTATCAGATCTTCAACACTTGGTTTATTGACAAAACTTCAGATCTAACAATCTCCCCCTTTTTGTCAAATAAACTTAAACTTTGCATCATCCAGTTCTTTCAGAGCAGGAACAATCTTCTGAAGTAGCACATTTCTCAGATTAAGCCTTTTATCAATTTTATCAATGATTTCTTGAATAATATCAACTTGCTGATTGATTGCTTCTTGAGTCATGTTTGCTTCCTTCACTTTCAGCATCTTTTTCTCCAAATTGTGCTTTATGATTCTTAAAGTTCCAGAACAGTATTTTGCGGTTTCCTTTGCTCTGAAGAAAATCTTTCCACTTTTGTTTTTCAAAAACACTCCCAACTCTGGATATTTGTGAACACTTCCAGTCTTTAACTTCTTTTTCTGTTCATGATCTGTGTTGGGATTTGCCAGATAAACACATGACTTTTGTAGGTACAAAGCTATTTGAAAATCTGTGTAACAGTGCCACCTTAAGATGTAGAACATGGCCTCAATTACCACACTTCTGGCCTTCCTTTCATTTCTGTCTTTGCTCGACTCTTTGAAGCATAGAAAGCTATGTAATCTGTAGAAGTCAACTACTGATAGTTTCTCAAAATCTGCATCAGTGAAGTAATAAACCTTGCCATCTTCTCTCAGAACTTCAAAAGATAAGTACTCCATTCTTCTGAATTTCTTAACCCTCAACTCTCTGATTCCAGTGATTAAAAAATCTGAGTAAACAGCTTGCTTTGTTTTGCCAAGACATCTTAATTTTTCAGCCAACCAGATCTGAGTCTGCTTAGGTCTATCATAATACACATCCAAGAATTGTACCTCTTTTGGTTTGAAGAACTCAGGTAGATCAAATTCAAGAAAGTATCCATTTAGATCAATGGATATTTCATCTTCTTTTGGTTCAGACTGTTCAGCTTGATCAAAACTAGTTATCTGCACATTCTGAGATATTGTGTTCTGCATTTCTTCAACTTCATCTGACAAAATTCCATTCACTTCATACTCAGCAGGGAACACAAAATCATTATGTAGAATCTTTTTGGGATTCACTTCAGATAGCAACCATTCACTACTGTTTCTGATTTTTCTTCTAAGATCCAACCTCCTCTTCACACAGTTTATGCATCTCTTCTTTAAACTCTCTTTTTCAGCATCCATACTTACTTCCATTTTAATCAACAACCAATTCAGAGTTGCATCACTGTACTTCACCAACTCTTTTAATCTGAACAATTCAAGCCTTTCGTGAACTATATATGTGAACCCTTCTGTCTCCATTCCTTCATTCACAAATCCCTTCACATGCAAATCAACTTCTGTTTTCTTTGTGGGAGAACTCAGATTACACTTTTCTTTTCTTTCTTCAATAGCCAATTGGAAGTCATACAAGTATATATTTCTGACATAAATACCCAGAAGTCTTCTGCATTCAATTTCTATCAAAGCTTCTTCAGTGCTAGCAAAGAACTTGACTAGAAAGATCTGATCATCAAGAGTCAATCTGTGAAAATCAAATGTAGACATGGAAACCTTTGTATTTCTTTCTTTCAGTACTTCCATTCTAACAAACATTGAACCATTGAATTCATCTTGTTGAAACATCAGAACTTTCTCAATTCTTTTCTGAATATGCAGTTTTGAGTCAGGAACTCTGAACCTGTTAGAAGCTTCTGAGTAGACCATCTGAGCTCTGTCATCCATAAAACCATCAATGTTACTTTCCAAAAGCTCATACTCTCCTTCTGTGTAGTAGAGATTATCATATATTTCCTCAGGAAAAATATCATCATGAAATTGTCTGGCTAATGGCACATCACTTAACTCTAGAATGAAGTCACACACAGGTTCTTCTAGTCTTTGCAATTTAATCTTTGGAATCTCAATTGGTTTTCTGAATACATATTCAGAAGGCATAAAGAAGTCTTTCACTTTCACATACTCTTCTTCTGTATTTAACTCATCACAAAAGTTAAACCTAAAATCATCTTCAAAATCCTGAGTATAATTCACAGTTCTGTCTTCTTCTCCCATTAGATCAATGGGTCTTATCACTTTTATCCCTTTATGAATTTTCTGAACACTCAAAGCTCTGACTACTTCATTATGTATTCTTCTGATCAATTCTTCATTCAACCTCCTTTCTGATTCAGACTCCATTGCCCTTTCTCTGTTATAAACCACAATATCTGTACACCTGTTTACCACTGTACTTTCCACTATTTCTTCTATTATCAAATCAGATTCCTCAATAGCTACAGTTTCATCTGAGTTTCCTTCCATCTCAGTATCCAAGTTCAATTCCTCTGTTTTATCTGATTCATTACTATCAATACTTCCCAACTCCATTTCTTCTGTATCTGAACTATCAAGCTGTACTATCTGAATCATCTCCTTTAAATTTTCCTGTGTCTGATCTTCTGAACTTTTTGTATTGGCTAATTGCATATCTGCCATCTCAAAATCTTCTATGCCAATATCATCATCAGAACTTAACCTTTGTCTTTTCTCCCCCTTTTGATGATCATGAGAATCATCATCATCAAACTTTCTTTTCAAGTTCTGATTAAAAGCAATTTCGGGTTCAGCTTCTGCAATAGGAACAGGATCAAGAGGCTTTGAAGTAGAAGCCAAAGATACACTCAGTGCTTTCAATATAGATTCCTGCATACCTTGCATCTGTTTTAACATATCTTTTTGAAAACCAGATATTATATCCACGATCTCCTTTTTGTGAGAATCCAAGGATTTCTTTACATCATCTACTTTGGTCTCAACAGAAATCAACTTTTTCTCCAACACAACTTTCAAATCTGATACTTCATCATTCAAATCCTCCACCCTCTTCTCCAAATTTTCTACTTTTTCCCCCATCTCCTTGTTTTGTTTCTGAATCTTTTCAAATTCAGAAGTTTCTAACAGTGAACCTGAACCAACAGATGGTCCAGTTTTCATGTGCCCAGAGGGCTCATGGCCTGTAGATAACACACAGTCATCTTGTACAACAGATGCACGTTTGAATGAGGCTTTTGTAATGTTCACCTCACCAGGACTTCCATCCAATCCTCGACACCCAACATTAGGTATGTCTATGAATGTTGTTTCAGGAATACGAAATTCCTGATTTGTGCAAGTGTCGAAAGGAATTTCAGGCTCAATATGAATAGGACTGTGATATTCAGACTCAATGTGTTGAAAAATAAATTGGGATTTATCACCTCCCTCCAAATGAGTTTGGGATGGTTCCCCGGATTTGTGTGAAACAGTAGCATGTTGAAATGCTTCTGAGTGGGTATGGATGGGTTGTTCAAGATCCACCACTAGGTCCATGGTGTTTGTTTCAATATTGGACACCAAGAGATGTGAACCAATAGCATTTGTGGTTACCTGGTCAAGATTAGCTGGTTCAGAGGCATCTCTTTCTGTTTGAACCTCTGTTGACAATCTCTCATCCTCATCACTCTCATTCTGTTTTTCCTCACCAAATCTAACCAAGCTCTCAGAATTTTCCCCCTCAAGTCTCTCAGAATGTTCACCCATCTGAACATCCTCCCCCTTTCTAATTCTACTAGACCCCTCACCTCTCTTCTCAGGTTGGTCCTCTTGGGTAGGGATTTGAGGTAATTCAATTCCCATAGAGGTGCAATAAGCTTTTAAAATCTCACTCTCCCTTGGAATATAGCTCCTAAGTGATTTTGGCAATAGTTTATGATTAGGATAGTTTTCAAGTCTTGTTACTGAGGTCATCTTACCCAAATAAAATGTAGGACCATGCTCTTCATTTGTTCTTCTTGAGATTGTTCTGTTTTCCTGCATGGCATACCAAATAACAATTTGCCAGTACCTTATGTAAGGAATGTATGTCAGTGGAGCATCCTTTGTTTTCTTCTGAATTGCTTTCTGATTCTTCTCAAATGTATTCTTCATATCTTCCCAAAGTATTAAAGTATAGTCATAATGCCTATTCTTCACTAAACCCTGAAATATCTGAAGAATTTGTTTAGAACCTTGATCAGCAGAACTATTCTTCCCTGACAAACATTTATTTACCACATGAAAGAAGCAAGCCCAAATAGGTGGTAATTTGTTTCTTCTGAACAAACTGAGAGTCCTCAATCCTTCATTGTATCCCAACTTCATAAACTCTGCTATTAATTCCTCTGTTAAGGGTAAATCCTCAAAATCTGTTTTTCTTTGTACATCATCTTTCTCTGGTAGATTCAGCATTTCTCTTAGTGCAGAGATAGATAAGACAAATGTCACTCCTCCAATTTCAGACACAAACTTATTATCTTCTAACCTAAGATGTTTCCACCATTGTTGTATGTACTGAACAGGCACATTTTTACTTCTTGTAAACCATTTTCTGTACGGATGATGTTTGAATAGCTCCATGATAATTCTGTGTTCAGGCTTAAAACGACTTTCCTCAAACAGTATAACACAGTTATTTTCAGATTATTTCAACCATTCACTCTCAGGAACAACTCTTTCCACTAAAATAGATCTATCTGACATAATAGAACCTGCAGCACTCTGTTCATGTTCAATATTAACGTTTACCTCATCCGCATTTCCTTCAGATTCATCCATTTGTTCATCTTCTTCATCATTTCTTATTGCCCCTTCCTCTGCAACTCTATTTTGTACTTCATCATTTTCCGAATCGGATGAATCCATTATCGATTTTGTAGAATGTAGAGAAATCGGACCACTTCTTCGTATTTCAGACATGATTTAAGAAGAAAACAGATTCAAAGAACTCTGGATTTGATTCGTATCTCACGTTTCGCTCTGGAATTTGAAAGAAATTTGAAATAGGGATTTTAAGACCTATTTAAAATCCGCGAAGTTGAAAGGTTTAACGGAAAAGCGAAATCAATGTTATAACGGAGTCAACACATGTGAAATACCACAAAGGATTTAAATGAAATGCGTGGCATTGTCAAACAAATATGAAGCTGACACGTGTTAGTGGATAGAATTTTGACTCAAGTCAAAGATCTGAATAACACGCACAGATGTTCTGATTCCATGACTCAGAAGAATTTTGCCTTGTAACCAAAATGTCATTTAAAATCAACTTCTGACCAATATAAAACATTTTGATTATTCAGAAGAGGTTTGAACAGATAGAAGCACTTTTTTATCATCAAAACTCTGTTCATATTATGATGATGTAAAAAGGATCATTTAAAATCTTATATCTGAATATGAAATTTTTTTTTAATTCAGATATAGTTTGAATAATAAAAAAAATTTATCATTAAAAGCTTGTTCTTAGAATGATTAGCGATAAGAAATGATTTCCAAAAGAATTTTGATGCTCCCCCTTGACTTGAGCATGCATTTGACTATTAATGATACATAAAGATGAGATGAAAAGATAATAGAAGAAGCATAATCCATACAGTTGAAGTTATTTGTATTTCTCAAAAATAAATTTTTGAAAGTTAGATTGCTGAAGTATTGACTCAGAATCTCTGACCTTAAGATTCAGAGGTTCTGATCTCAAGACTCAGAAGTTCTGAACTCAAGACTCAGAAGTTCTGAACTCAAGACTCAGAAGTTCTGAACTCAAGACTCAGAAGTTCTGAACTCAAGAATCATAAGTTCTGAACTCAAGACTCAGAAGTTCTGAACTCAAGACTCAGAAGTTCTGAATACACTACTCAGACAAGTTTACTTAGAAAAATTTAGCATTTTTAAGAAAAAAATATTTTCAATTAGGCAGATTAAGCATTCCTATTTTACATATGAGAAAAGAAAACCTTTTGTGATCAAGAGACTTTGTGAACAAGTCAGCCAATTGATACTTTGTATGCACAAAGTGCATCTCTATGGTTCCTTTTTCCACATAGTCCTTTATAAAATGATACCTCACATCTATATGCTTAGTCTTCGAATGTTGAACAGGGTTCTGAGTAATAGCAATTGCACTTTCTGAGTCACAATAGATAGGAATCTTGTTAAGCTGATATCCATAGTCCATGAGTTGTGTTCTCATCCACAATGTTTGAGAGCATGAAGCAGCAGCAGCAACATACTCTGCTTCAGTAGTTGAAGTGGATACACAGTTCTGCTTCTTTGATGCCCAACTCACTATTTTATCTCCCAAAAAGTGACAAGCACCAGATGTACTCTTTCTGTCCAACCTACTTCCTGCATGATCAGCATCAGTGAAAGCAGTCAATTTGAAGTCAGTTTCTTTTGGATACCATAAACCTAGATCAGGTGTTCCTTTGAGATATCTTAAAATCCTTTTGAAAACCAACATATGTGATTCTTTCGGGTTAGATTGAAATCTAGCACAGAAACAGGTAGAAAACATGATATCTGGTCTACTTGCAGTCAAATAAAGTAATGATCCAATCATGCCTCTATAAAGTTTGATATCTGCTGAAACACCTTTGAGATCAGCATCTAACTTTATGTTAGTTGCCATAAGTGTTCTCATAGAAGCACAATCAGACATTTTGAACTTTTTCAGAATATCTCTGACATATTTTCCTTGATTTATAAAAATACCTTTTGGTAATTGTTTGACTTGAAGACCAAGGAAAAAATTCAGTTCACCCATCATACTCATTTCAAGTTCAGATGACATGATTTTTGAAAAATTATCACATAATTCTGGACTGGTAGAACCAAATATTATGTCATCAACATAAATCTGAATCAGAATCAAATCATCACCCTGTTTCTTTAAAAACAAAGTTGTGTCAATCTTACCTTTCTTGAATCCTGAACCTAACAGGTGTTTAGTAAGAGTGTCATACCAGGCTCGTGGTGCTTGTTTTAGACCATATAAAGCTTTGTCTAAAATATAAACATGATCAGGGAATTCTGGATCAACAAAACCTTCAGGTTGACGGACATACACCTCTTCATTAAGTTTGCCATTTAGAAAGGCTGATTTGACATCCATTTGATACACCTTGAAGTTTTTATGTGCAACATAGGCTAAAAATATTCGGATTGCCTCTATTCTTGCCACTGGTGCAAATGTCTCATCATAATCAATTCCCTCTTGTTGACAGTATCCTTTAGCAACCAATCTTGCCTTGTTTCTGATGACAACACCTGATTCATCCTTTTTGTTTCTGAACACCCATTTAGTTCCAATAATAGATTTACCTTCAGGCTTTGGGATGAGTCTCCAGACTTTATTTCTTTCAAATTGAAGTAATTCCTCTTGCATTGCTGAAATCCAGTCTGGATCCTCTAAGGCTTCATTAGCTCTCTTTGGTTCAATCACACTCAAGAAACCAGCAAACATTGCTTCATTTGCTGTAGCTGATCTGGTTTTTACTCCTTCTGAAGGATCACCTATTACTTGATGAATAGGATGATTTTTAGTCCATTTATTTGCACTAGGAAGTACATCAATCTCTGAATAATTGTTGTTTGCATCATTCTCATCAATGATTGCTTGTAATTCTGAACTGTCCCCTTGTTCTGATGTATGAATTGAAGTCATATCCAAGTTTGGGTTCTGATTAATGAAGTCAGAATTCTGAGTGGCTTGTTCAGAGTTCTGAGTACAAGAATCAGAATTCTGATTACAAGGTTCAGAATTTTCACCACTTGATTGTATTAGATTTGGACATTCTTCTGATGGACCTTTGTCAGAAATTACAGTTGATTGAACTATTTCTGGAGTCTTATTTTTCATCTCTTTGATCATCTTTGGGTTTTCATATTCTGCATAAGAATCAGAAATTAGTTCACTAAAAGTATCCTTAAACAGTAAATTGAGTTCTGAACAAATAGGATTAGAATCTGTATCAGAAGTCATTTTTGTCTTGTTCAGCATGAGTTCTGAACTGTCTTGTTCAGAAGTCCGCATTCTGGCTTCATCAAAAGTTACATTTATGCTCTCCATCATCCTCTTGGTTCTTCTATTGTAGATTCTGAATGCTTTGGAAGTTAAAGAATAACCCACAAAGTATCCTTCATCTGCCTTTTTATCGAATTTGGCAAGATTTTCTCTGTCTCTGAGAACATAGAACCTGCAACCAAAAACATGAAAGAATTTGATTAATGGTTTTCTTTTATTTATCAGTTCATAAGCAGTCTTATTTAATCTCTTATTGATTAAAGTTCTATTTTGTGTAAAACAAGCAGTTGCAATTGCTTCAGCCCATAGGAAAGTAGGAAGATTTGCATAAGCCAGCATTGTTCTCGCAGCTTCAACTAGAGTTCTATTCTTCCTTTCAACAACACCATTTTGTTGAGGAGTTCTGACAGCAGAAAAACTGTGAGAAATCCCAGAACTTTCTAAAAAATTCTGAAGAGTTTCATTTCTGAACTCTGTTCCATTATCACTTCTGATTTTCTGAACTGGAAGTTGTAAGAGAACTTGAATCCTTTTGATAAATTTATCAATGTAGTAGCAGCTTCTGACTTAGCTCTTAGGAACTCAACCCATGTGTATCTGGAGAATTCATCAACAATCACAAGCATATATTTCTTTCCTCCCATAGATTGAACTGAAATTGGGCCACAAAGATCAGTATGAATCATTTCTAATGGTGCTTTGCAAGATGAATCCATTTTTAATTTGTGAGAACTCTTTTTCATCTTGCCCACTTCACAAGCTGAGCATAATGATTCTTTTTCAAATTTAAGCTTTGGTAAGCCTTTAACCAGATGTTTTGCAACAAGATTATTAAGATCTTTGAAATTCAGATGAGAACATCTTCTGTGCCAAAGCCAGCATTCATTTGCAGTTGATTTTGATAAAAGACAAACTGTATTTAATGTTTTCAATTTTGAAAAATTAACTACAAATAAGTCCATATGTCTTTTGGCCCAGAAGACTTTAACATCATTTTCAGTTAAAATCATGCAACCTGTTATTTGAAACTTAATTTGACAAAGACTGTCTAAAAACTGACTTATGCTGAAAAGATTATGCTGTAATCCTTCAACATAGAAAACCTTTTGGATAGTCAGATCCCCTTTAGTTAAATCCCCATAACCTTTGACTTGTCCTTTGCTGTTATTTCCAAAATTTACTGCTCCTCCAGCCTTTTCTGTGAAGTTTGATAGAAAAGACTTCTGACCTGTCATGTGTCTTGAAGCTCTTGAATCTAAAAACCACACATGACAGCCCTGCAAAAGGATCAGTTAGGTTTAGGTACCCATTTTGGAATGGGTCCATCTTTGTTAGCTTTGTCATTGAATTTAACATTAGTACCTTTTACTCTCCACTCAAAATCTTTCTTCAAACACCACTTTCCTTGAACTTTTATGAAGTCAGAACATTTTCTGCTTACAAGCTTGTTCAAATTCTTTTTGAGAGTTGTAACTTTTGGTTTTGCTATATTTTCAACTTTCTTTTCTTTTATCTTCTCTTTCTTCTGAGTCTGAGGAACAGAAATTTTCTTCTTTTCTGTATTTTGAGGAACAGAAACTTTCTGAATATCTTTTCTTATGTATGAAACAGAAGTTATTTTGACTTGACATTTATGAGAATATTGGAATGAATCATTTTTACATCTAACACAAACAAGATTTTTTTTTGCAAGTGACAATAAATCTGAAACATAGGTCATTTCATTTTTATTGATACTGTTCAGAGTACAATTGCCCTTATTACAAGAATTTCTAGCTTTGAGTTCAGAAGTAGATTTCATTCTAAGCTTCTCAAGATCCCTTTTCAGATCATTCAACTTTGCAAGATCATCGTTCCTTTTGCTTTCTTCTTTTTCTGAAAAATTCAAGTTCTTTTTGTTAGAAGAATTAGATGATTCATCTTTTTCATATGTACTTGATTCATTAAAGAATTTATCATTTTCTTTTGAAGCATTAATTTTAAAAAGATCATACTCAGTCTTCAGTTTTTCAAGCTCTGTTATTTTCTGAATAAAAATATTCTTTTCTTTCAAAGCTTCTTCAAGTTTAATATCCACCTCACAGAAATCATTTTCAAGTTCATCATAAGCTTTCCTTAAGTCCTCAAGTTCTTGACTCACAAGATTAAATCTCTTTTCAAGTTGCAAAAATTTATCTGATTTTGTTTCAGAAAATCCAGTTGAATCAGACTTCTGACTACCTGAGTCAGAGTTCTGATTTACAGACTCAGATGTCTGATCTTTAGACTCAGAGTTCTGACTACAAAGTTCAGAATCCTGACTAGAAGTTTCAGACTTCTGATTGACTGTTTCAGAATTTTTACTTGTGTCAAATATGCTCTCAATGTCATGATACGAAAAACTTGGTTGTTTATTTTTGTAGCTGACATTTAAAGAATCATACTTGAATTTAGTATCATTGTATCTTGGCTTTTCATCTGTTGGTTTAGAAACTTCTTTCTTAACCTTTTCTTCTGAACCAACTGACTTTTCTGTTTTAGACTCAGAAATTTTCTCATCTGACTTTTTAGAGTTTGGTCTTTGCAAATTGTCAGAACTTGTTATAGAACTGGCAGGTCTTATGAAAACTTCAACAATTTCTGGGATTTTTGGCTTAGAAACTTGAAGTTTTTCATACAAGTTAATTGGAGCTCTTTTTAAAGTGACATTTTCTTCCAATCCCAATCCCTTCTTTGGGTTGTAAAATCTTGTATCTTTAACGTTGTTTAATAAAAGATTTAGTGTTTGCTGAGTCTGACCCCTTTTCAAATTCAGATCTTCTAATTCTTTAATTTTGGTGTATAAATTCTTTCTTTCTTCAAATAACATATCAAATTTTATTTGTAAATCACCTTTTTCATCCTTTATTTTTGAAAACTCAACTTTTAGTTCAGAAAGCCTTTTCATCAATTCAGAATTTTCATCTTTAACTTTCTGTTTCTCATCCTCAGATTCTTCATATTGTTCTTTTATTACTTCTTTTTCAATTCTGAATTTGTTAACCAAATTTCTTTCTCCTTTTATCTGTTTTCTTAGATTAGCAAATTCAGTTTTCATTTCACCAATTTGTGTCATTAACTCTAATTCAAGTGAAGAATGTACCTCAGCAGATGACTCAGAATCAGCATCTTCAAAATCAGAATCATCCTCATTCCTCATTTTTGCCATATAGCTCTGCATCTGTGGAAAGTTGATATGATCATCTTCATCAGAAGTATAGTACAACCAATTCTCCTGTTCAGCCAACAAAGCAATTTTATCATCTCTCTTCTTTGCAAGCTGAGCCTTCTTGGTGTAGTACTCATAGTCTTTCACAATTTTAACTCTGCAATCCTTAGCATAGTGGCCAGATTTTCCACATTTGAAACACAGATTCTTTTCTTTTCTTTCATCCTTCTCTTCATTGTTTTCTTCACTTCTCTCTACTCTCTTTTCAAACTTATTTTCTTCTCTGTCTTCTTTCTTCTTATAGTCTGAACTCCCAACTCTCTTATAATTTCCTTGAAATCTACCCTTCCCATACCTTTTATTGAAAGTATTTGTCAACAAAGCTAGTTTCTCAGCCATTATCTTGATATCTTCATCATCTTCTGATCCTTCTTCCTTGTCAGATTCTTCCAGATTAGGTATCTCTGATAGATATGCAGTCTTTTTGGGTGCTTTGATTGCTTTGGACTTTGATAAGAACGCTAACTGATCAGCAATATTTTTCTTCTCTTCCACAACTAACTTGACAGAGTCTTCATGTTGATTAAGAACACAGAATAGATCATTTAAGTCTTCTTCACACATATCCTTGTTCATTTGCAGACTTATGGCAAATGATGACCATTCTGAATTTAGACTGTTCAGAAATTTGTAATTTATTTCTGACTTTGTTTTCTTCAGTCCATTTCTTCTCAAGTCATTTAGAATAGTGCAAAATTTACTGTATGTCTGTGTCAAACTTTCTGACTCTTTTGCTTTGAACCTTTCATAAGCATTTATGCTTTGATTTAACTTTGCCTGAATAGATCTCACAGTTCCTAACATTTGCCTTTCCAATTCGTCCCACATTTCTTTAGCTGATGATCCACTGTCAATCCTGTTAAGAACCTCATTTGGGACAGCCAAAGTCATCAAAGTAATTGCTCTTTTGTCAATAGCATGCCTATTCTTCTGTTCAGCTGTGTATTGGGAATAACTCTTTTTCACCCTGGTCGCTGGAATTTCTGGAGTTGTCTCTGTAGCAGGGGTTGCAGCAACATCGATGTACACTTCAATTGGGCCTTCTCGAATAGAAATCATAAGGTTTTCATCAATGTTGTCTAGGAATTGGATCATTCGGATTTTCCATTGCTGATACTCTTCTGGTATAAGAACAGGCGATTTGGTTTCAGATCCCATGGCTAGATATTCTTTAGAAGACATGATTGTAAGAAAATTCAACAGAAAGACAAATTCGAGTTTCTTGATCGAAATGTAACAGGTAATTCAAGAATTGTCAAGAATTCAAGAACTAGCCCTAGCAGCGGAATCGGATTTTGAATGAATCAAGAAATCTTCAAGAAATTGATCAATTGATCTTCGCGATAACAATCTTGAACGAATTTGTTTGTTGATTGGCTCTGATACCAATTGAAAGAACATGATCTAATCTCACAATCAATATAGAAAGCAGTAATTGAGAAGTTGTATGATCAAGCCCAATTGTATTCAATGATGAACAGAATTACAGATCTAAGAGAGAGAGAATCTCAAAGATTACAGAGAATGAATACAAAGTTATACGGGAAAAATCAATCAGTTAGCAACATAGAGCTAACTACTATTTATACTGCAACAGACATCTTAAAGCTACAGTACAAATAAGAAAGACTAATAAGAACATAACACGTGTCCTAATTAGTTTATAAAATACTAAGTAAAGTATCTCGTCATAAGTTCTGAACAGGTAGTTCAGAACTTCTGAACATTCTTCTGATAAAGCTTCTCAGATCTTCTGACTTTTTCTCTCATATCTCTGACTCCTCTACTCAGATCATCTGAGTCTTCTAATCAGACCATCTGACTCTTCTTATCAGACATCTGACTTCTCTTTCCACTGATCAATACTTCTGACTTCACAGTCAGACCTCTGACTTCTCTACTCAGAACATCTGAGTCCTCTTATCAGATCTTCAACACTTGGTTTATTGACAAAACTTCAGATCTAACAACGGTATCAAGGATGATGACGTTCGCTGAACTGCCTCCATCGACCAAGACCCGTCGGGTTTAACAATTACCAATCATGAGTTGAATGATCAACCCGTCATGATGTTTTTGATACGAGTCTCCGAGGTCATCTTGGTCGAACGAAATCCTCATAGCTTCTAGCTCTAGATCTTCTTTTGGTCTCGATGAACGCGGGATAGGCCGATCGTTAGGTGCTTGACTGGCATGACGTTTGGCTGCGGAATAGTCAAACCGCATACATCAGAGCCACCAGTGATGCAATTGACGACCTTAGCATGCTCGGGGGTTGGCGGTCGAACGTCGCTCGCTGGGGATTCGACGTAGTCGATGATATCTTTGAGGTTTCCTTTCGAGACATGATACGCTAGCTCCTTTTGGAGAGCTATGCAATCGTCTGTCGCATGACAATTATCGACATGGAAGTCGCACCACTTCGACTTATCTTTCTTGGCGTCGTCCTGATCGGATTTCTTTGGCCAACGGATGGTTGCCTGGGCGATTTTCAGTGCTTCAACCAAGTCCTTAGTGGACCCTTTGAATCCATAGTAGGATATCTTGGGGTACTGAGGGAATTTGGTTGCGGTCTTGGCTTCCGCTTTCGTCTTGAACCGGACGTTCGAGATTTGTCGCGCGGGCTCTGGCCTGGATACTGCCTTGGTTTTGAACTCTGGCTTCTTCACCCCTAATGACCTCTTGTCATCGGTATGCTTGCGACGAAAGGCAGCATCGTCCTCAACCCTCATATACGCTAGGGTTCGAGCTCGAACATCTTCGAAATTATCTGGGGGATACTTGGTCAAATCAGTATACAAACCTGAACTGTCGTCCATACCACGTTTATAAGCTTCGATCGCGGTCTTGACGTCACAATTGCGGACACTGATCATCTCTGCATTGAACCTGTTGAAATAACTTCGTATAGATTCATTAGCTTTATGCACGACATAGTACAGGTCACTGGTTTGCTTCTCCATCTTGCGACTGCTGGCGAACTGCTGGGAGAATTGATAGACCAACTCAGCGAATGATCCTATGGACTTGGGTTTGAGATTGATCAACCATTGGAGGGCAGGACCAGTGAGAGTTGCACCAAAGCCTTTGCACATGCACACTTCCTGATACATATGTGGGATTGAGGCTGTCCACAAGATTTGCTTATACTGTGTGATGTGCTCCGTGGGATCGGTCACCCCAGAATACTTGGGCGTGAAAGCGGGGATGTTGAATTTTTTCGGGACGTCGACTGTCGCGATCTCATCGACAAAAGGCGACGCTTGATACCCTGAGCGAGGCTCGAAATCGACGGACACGGCTGCCCCGGGCAACTTAGCGAGTAGGGACAGGACACGATCATTCTGATCCTCTAGCATCTTCAATCGCTAGGCGACGGGGTCACTAGGATCTGGACCGGTCGGGGGAATGACTCCCGAATTGGTACCATTTCCATATGACGAACCATTAGCGTCCCCGTTGAAAAGAACAAAAAATGGTTGGGATCCACTCTAAAACGGCTGTGACCCATTCTGAAACGGCTGCGACCCATTCTGAAATGGCTGCGACCCATTCTAAAATGGCTGCAACCCATTCTGAAATGGCTGCAACCCATTCTGCATGGGCGGAGGCCTAATATGATAAGGAGGCACATGCCCAGATTGAGGATTTGGATTGAATGCCCCCGGCTGCTGAGCTTGCATGAATGGACCTGGGTTACGAATGAACGGAGCTAAACCAGGGTTATGGACGAATGGAACGGATCCTGGGTTCTGACCGAACGACCCTTGACCTGGGTTTTGGATGAATGGCCATGGACCGTTCTGTGATCCGAAGGGATTTCTTAGCCGTGCGATTTGTTCCGCTGCTTTTCGATTCTGCTCAGCCATAACATTCATTTGGTTTCGCACAACTTCCAACTCTTGATACATCTGAGCAATGACTTGCTCTAGATTTCTCGGGGCTGCCATTTTCCTGAAACAGAGAATAGTAGAAACTACAAGAAACCGTTAGTAAAAACGCACGTTTGTCGAAGATTTTCTCTAGATGGGGTCCCACGGATGGCACCAAACTGTTAATGCCAAAAATCGTCCAAAAGGATAACTTAAGGTTGATTATGGAATTTAACAACTAAAGAAAGGAATCTTTCGACAAAGCGTACGATAAACGAGAAAAATGTAAACGAGAAAGAGATTTGGTGACGCGGGAAAAACCTCAACGAGGAAAAAACCCGCGGACGACTATGGAAGTCGTCGCTGCACTATGATCGCCAAACAGGGGCGATGTCCTTTGTTTCTGGAGTCGAGAGTACAATGATTACAATACAAATGACTTGAAATGTGAAAATAACAAGTGTATCGAATGTAAAAACAGTGTGCGTCGTGTATAAAAACTGTATGTCGTGTGCGAACGTCGTGCGTCGAGAGCGATTCCTTGAGAGAAAGTTCTTTGTTTCTTGTGTTCTTTGAGTATGCGATGTGTAATTCGAAGTTCTCTCCCTTCAGGATGTCTTTGCCTTTGTATTTATAGTCTTCGAATGCATTTAATGACTTCATGAATTCTTCGAGTAACAGTCGCAACGGTCTCTGTAGTTTTAATGCCCATAACTGCTTTTGTCGGTTTCGTCCGTTGGCCATAAATGTTGTTGACCTGTATTAAATGAAGAAAACATAAATGAAGAACCATACGTTAGTTGGTCGAAGTCGTGTGCTTCTATACGACGGTCGAGGTCGAGAGGTACGTTCGACTTCGGCTTTGGTCAGAGGATAAAATTTCTTACGTTTTGACTTTGATATGAGAAAAGTGCAATAAATGTTCTTAGTGCCTTGGTCGTAGTCGAGACTGGATATTTTTTGCCCAAACATCAGCCAAGAGAGGAAGAGGTTCAGATGTCATTTCATTCACTGATTGCTGAGAAGTAGATGATATGTCTGAGATAGAAGGTTCAGAAGCAGGCATAGTGTTTAGAGGAACAACTGAGACCCATAAGGATTCAACTTCACTTGACTGCATGCTTGGGATGATGGTAGGATCATCATCTTCAGCGGTATGAGTATGAGATGGAGGAATAGGAGCATCTTCTGAATCACCAAGATGAGAAAACATCCATTGATTCAGTTCTTCAGTATCAGCAGAAGGTCTGGAGTTCGCTGAACGGGATTCGACAAAAGTGACGTGGATTGTTTCTTCTACAGTTTGTCTTCTTCGATTGAAGACCTTGAAAGCTTTGGAGATAGAAGAATATCCAAGAAAGATTCCATCATCAGCCTTAGGATCAAACTTTCCAAGGGCATCTCTGTTGTTCAATATGAAGCACTGACACCCAAAGATGTGAAAGAAGCCAATTAAAGGATTTCTCCCATGAAAACGTTCATAGGCTGTATTTTTGAATCTTTTGACAATCAGCGACCTGTTTTGAGTAAAACAAGCAGTGTTGACAGCTTCTGCCCAAAACTGAGTAGGTAGATGAGAATCGCTGAGCATTGAACGTGCAGCTTCGATGATAGTTCGATTTCTTCTTTCAGCGACTCCATTTTGTTGCGGTATTCTCACTGAGGTAAAGTTGTGAGAAATACCCTTACTTTCAAAGAAGGAATCAAGAGAACAATTTTTGAATTTAGTCCCATGATCACTCCTTATTGAGCGAACGGTCATATTGTTCAGGACTTCCATTTTCTTGACAAAAGTGATGAGTTCTTCAGGGGTGTCACTCTTAGAACGGAGAAACATGACCCAGGAATAGCGAGAGAATTCATTAATGTTGGTCCCGAAGGGCTATACAAGTTTGTAGAAGGGGGGGGGGGGTTGAATACAACACACAGATTTTACTTTTCTAAATTGTTTATTGATAAATCATTAACAATTTACAGCTTGTTGCGGAAACAAGATTAAGGATAAACCTAAATCTAAACAAGTTGGAACACTAAGTTTCTTGCACTAAGAAAGAGAAGGAAATTACTAATAATAGCCTATCTCAAGATAAGAAGGATGAACTTGTCCAGAGTTAGCAAGTTACTTCAAAATGAAGTGAGTTCATCTTCTTATATACTGCATGCATTTAATGCATTGCAGTTTACACTTTACACGTGGCAGCAGCTGATTGGTTGCATGTCATTGACTTTTGTTGACAACCTTAGTAGCCGCATGTTTGAACAGTGTAGTATCAGAGTGGTTGTACGAATTCAGACAATAAGGAGGTTCTTTTTCTGACATATCGTACGGAGACGTGCAAGGGAGGTTAAGACAAAAATTACTTTGTACGGAGGACTTTATGATCAGCTCTTCGTTGATTCAGCGATCTATCATTCTATTTCAGCGAATGATAGAGTTCATCGATAGTTAAAGTCATGTACTTGATACTTCACGTTGAGTGGACAAAACTGAGTCTTCGCTGATCCGCATCAGTTCATTAGGAGACTTGTCGCTGGCTCTTGAGCTTGATCTTCGACTTCAGCGTAGAACCTATGTTAACGTGAAACTTGTCTTCAGGGATCATAAGTAAACAACTAACTTATCAGCGATCACCATAAGTACTGAACAGACTCAGAGTATTATGGTAAAGAGTTTCGCTGAATGTTTAATCTAAAGAGTGAGAGTTCCTATCAGCGGTACTGTAAGATCTTAGTACTTATCAGAGATAGTGAAACTCTGATACATATTGTTTACTTACAATTTTCACTAAGTATATAAGAGAGGGTCATTATCAAATCACTGAGGGTTTGGATCAACAATCTCCCCCTATTTGATTATGACATAGCAACAGAGAAAATTGATATTTAATGAAAACATAAGGATAAAAAGAACTCATAAAATATTTGTCCCTTTTACTGTTTTCTAGGATCTTTTCTGTACTGATGGAGTAAAGTACGTTCGCTGAAATTTTTCTTTAAACTTTGTAAAGATTACAGAGGGAAGTGGAAAAATTACAAGTACAGGGAACAAAAATTACAAGTACAAAAAATGTAGATAGATAAGGATAGAAAGAATTACAAGGCGATCCTATCCGTCAAAAGGTTCTTCCTTGATGAGAAGTTCATCGAGGGTCTTTGATGTGGGAATCATCCAGTCAGGGACATATACTCCTTGATTCTTTTTCTTCAGATCTTCTTCAAAAATCAAGGCTTCAGGTGTCTAGCTTTAATGTCGCGTCTGACTTCCACCAGTATATGAGATCTCTGAGTTGTTCGATGGGAGCGATGTGGAGCTCAGAGATACGTTGAAAGTGATGGTTTCCTTCGTAGTCTAGAAAGAATATACCATAAGGATCACTTACAACTGTGCCAGGAATGAAAGTTTCTCCAGGTGGTAGGGAGGTGTCAAGCGCTGAGAGATCAGCATCAGGGCCAAGAACTTCAGCACAAGAGAAACCAATACCTGTTTCATTCCGTATAGGAGGACCTGAATCTGAGACTTTCTTTTCCTTAGCAGAGACTTTTCTTTGTTGAGGAGGCAGAAGAGTGGAAGGAGGAATATCCACAGCAGAGGAAACCAGGTCGATCTGTTTGTTTAAGATCTTCTCGACATGGCTTTTGAATTTTGAGCGCGATCCCTGAATGGCTAATTTCGTTTCTAACCATTCAGAGAGACCAAACTTTTCTAAGGTAGCAGCATAGAAGGTTTACTTGGTTTTGTCTTCTCTGTAGACATCCACTTCAACAACAGGAACGTCTGCGTACAGTCTTCCTCTGATGTTTACTTTGATGATTTTGGATGGTCTAGATCGATAATTCAGCATTTCTTTAGACCATTCCAAAGTCGTATCAGAGACCTTAGTCTTTTCTCTAACGATCTTTTGAGCATCATCCCATAGCTGACGTTGAACATCAATGGGAGCTCTTTTCAGCTTGGGGTCTTTTACTGATCGTTGAGTAAGCTGGATGGCGTATTCTCTGTCATTTTCTTCAGCTTCCCTTCTTTCAGCGATTAGGCGTTCAGCTCTGAGGTGTTCCTTGTATTCCTTTTGGGAAACTCTGAACTTTAGAGGAACCGAAGGAAGTTGATCACGCTTCAGAATGATTCGCTGATCTTCGAGTCTCTTGATCATTTCATCTCTCTTTTCTTGATCCTCTTCACTTAGCTTTTGAGGAGCCAAGGAAGGTCTGTTTTTGTGAGAGAGCATCTGTTCTTCAGGTTCATCAGTCTCAGAGATCAACTCCAAGACTGGGATTATTTCTTTAGCGTTGGGAGCTAGGATTATTGTTGGTGAAGTCGCAGCTGTAGGAACTTCATCGATATCCTCAAACATGGGAGAGGACTAGCTGAAACACAACGATCTTACGAGTAAGAACTTGGGTAGAACAGAGAGAGAAAGAATGGGATAAAGTGTATGGAGGTTTTAGTGTGTAGAACTGATAATGTGTATAGAGGAGGGATGTGGAGTAAGGAAGAGGTTAATGTACCTGACAAACCGGCTTTTTAAGCAAGATCATCAGATTTTCATCTTCAGCGACACTTTTTCCTTTGCTCTTGTCAGCTTCAGATGCTGATGGCTTTGTCTTTGTCCGCTCGCCTGTAGGTTCATTTATCAGAATACCTTGAAGAGCTTTAGTTCTCTGAGCAGGCTTGACGATAAAAGAGTCATCATCATCTTCATCATCATCATTCTTTGGAGAAGAGGATGGTTCATCATCAGACAAGTCGATGGCTTCTTCATCTTCAGCTTCAGACTCAGTTTCTTCAGCTTCTTCTTCGAGTTGCTCCCCCTCAGATACAGAGGTAAGCTTCTCGGTTCCCTCAGGGTGTTCATCTCCCTAAGGTCCAGTGGCTGCTTCATTTGTCTTCTCACCCTCTTCAGTAAAGGTGAGGTCTTCAGTCTTCTCTCCCCTGATAGATTCATCATGGAAAAGGTCTTCATCGCTCTTGGAAAGGTCTTCAGCGCTCTTCTCCCCCTCTTTTTCATGATGTAATACCCCGAGTGAGTTCGTTAGTTAAACCCTCTTTTTGCTAAATTATTTAACTCTATAATTGATGTTTAGGGTAAAATGAGATGAATTTATAAGTTTAAGGGTATAATATTTAGTAATGAAAAGTGTAGGGGCTGAAGTAGTAAATTTGGTTAATAATATCTGAATTAGGGTCCAGATATTTTTATTATTCAGCAATCAAGAGTGTGTAGTGTGTGTTTTGGAGGCTAAAAGAAGAAAAGAAGAAAAGAAGGGTAAGGCTTCAAATTTGATCCATTGGAAGTGTTTGAGGTATGTTTTCTTTACATATTATGTGTATAATTGTTAGCTGAATGTTTCTATCGGAGTAGAATAGTTAGAATTACATCTGGTAATGAATCAGCGGATTTCTGGGTAGAAATAGGGCAAACCGACAGTAGTGTCCGGACACAATAAGAAGGTGTCCGGGTAATTTTCTTGGTGGTATCCGGATGGTGTTCTAAAGGTGTCCGGACGGTTTCCTTATCTGGGTAAGTTTCCTTTTTCCTATGTTTTCCGTATAGAATTGGATACCGGATAGTATCCGGATTACTTTGGTGTCCGGATGACGTCCGGATTGTATAGGTTGTCCGGAAAAGTCACGCTGTCCGGAAAAGTGGTGTTGTCCGGATAAACTGTGCTTTCCGGATACTTTAGCTGTTTGACCAATTTTGTGATTTCGGATACTTTTGAGTGTTCGGATATAGACCCCGCAAGGGCGTTGCCCCTTGACCCCATCTGCTAACCGGGTAGCGGAACCCCCGTGTTAAGTCGCCATAGGGGAACAATTGAGGATAAGAGTTTGATAGGTTAATTAGGATTCTCAGTTGCTAAAGAGTCTCATGTGTTCTATATGGTAAATAGATATTGTATCTGATTGTTACAGATTTTGTGAATCCTGAGTAAAAGATTGAATCTGTGGAAAAGGCTTGGAAGCATTTTGTTAAGCTAACAGGTGAGTTTTTCTTCAAAATGTTTTTAAACTGGAATACATATACGTGTAGATTGAAAAGGGTGATAGATAATGTGATTAGGTGTTCATAAATGACAATATGATATATTGAGATATATATTGTATTTATATGTGCATTACACTACACGAATATATGTTAGCCGAAATTATGGTCGGCGGTGTTTGCTGTAGTTGTTGTACAGCGGTGCTGTAGTTGTTGTACAATGGTGCTGTAATTGTCGTACAGCGGTGTTGTTGGCTCGCAACCAACTGATATGGCCAGGGGAAATGAGAATGAGAATGAGGATGAATTGAACACAGTGCACGAGTCTTGATTGGTATTTAATTACGTATGATATATATGTGTTTATATAAAAGATTTCATATAAATGGATTTTATAATGATTGTGAAAGGACAGGGGTTTTCTCACTTAGACCGCTAGGTCTAACCCTCATTTTTGTTTTAAAATATGTATTCCAGGTCGTGGATCGAGTAAGGACAAGTAGGAATAGTAATCGATGGATAGCTTTTGGAAGAAGTGTGTTTTTGAAGATTATGGCATGTTTTACAGTCATGTCTTGTTGTTAGTTGTAATGTATTTAGCAAAAGAAAAGTTTGTAATGAAATTATGTATTTTGTTTATGACTAAAGGACCGAAGTTGTAATGTGATGTATCTTAGTTAAATAACGACGTTATGAAATTTATGCTATATGAACTATGTTTGGGATTGCGGGTTGTTACACATGATGAGTGGGGGAGGAATGTGATGATTTAGCAGCTTGTGTTGTTTCCCTGTCTTCTTGGCCAGGGATCCCCACACAGATTTCAATCGCTGATAATCTGTTTCCTAGACCAGAAATACCAGGATTGATCTTCACGAGTTCAGCACGATCCGCCGTAGTAAAAGATGGAGGTGCAGGGGCAGGTGCAGGGGCGGTCGTGTTGGTCAGGATCTGCTGCAACAATGTCTGAATAGAAGTGATGTCATTCTTCATCGTATTGACATCGGTCTTCACAGAACTCATGTCAGTTTTTACTGAACTGACATCAGCCTTTACAGCAGACATATTACCTTCGAGTGTGCCAACCGATGTCTTCAGCGCTGTGACTTCGCTGGACATGGTGTCAACTGATTTCTTGATGTCGAGGTAGTCTGTGTAGATATCAGAGAGAACTTTGGCAAAGTCGGTGAGTGATTTATCAACCTTCTCCAAGTCAGCTTTGTAGGCATTCTTTTCGACGACAGTTGTCAGCTTTGTAAGATTCTCTCCAGCGTTTGTTACAGCTGAAGAGTTGTCGGAAAGAGTAGTAGTGAGACCTGTCAGTGTTGTCTCTATTGTCTTCAGAGAGGCGTTGATGTCTCTCAAATTAGGACCTGTAACATATAAGAACTTGTGAACAGAGGAAAGCTCAGAAGTTTGGGGTTTAGTAACAGTGTATAGGGGTTGGTGTATACCTGCAGGAGGGTTGGTGTATACCTGCAGGAACACTGAGAGGATGAAGTATCAGCGACTGAGGATACGAAAGTTCCAAATAAGAGCATGGAACGATCAGTGGTTGGTTCTTGAGTTTCATATTTGTAACCGAGACCACGTTTATCACTCAGGGGTATCTGAGACTTAATTATCTCAGTGATCTTTGTTGAGGAATTACACCATCCTTCAACAGTAGTTTTTTCAGCTTTCAATGCAGCTATAGCTTCTGCTCGTTCGATTTTGACTAGCTGATTTAAATACACTTGATCTTTAAAATCTTCTTCAATTTTAGAAAGCTTTTCTATTTGAAGGTGACAGTTTTTAAGCTGTTTAGCGAGATCAAGGTTTTGGTTTTCAACTATAGTTTTGCCATTCATGGCTTCATATAAACTTCTAGTCAAGAGATCGATTTTACGAAGACTATCAGCTTCATCAATATTTGCAATATTTATAAAGAAGGAAGGTGATACCTGAATTGCAGAGGTTGAAGTAGAGGGAATGTCTGAACCTTCTTCCTCATCTTCAATCTTTGCCATAAGACAGAGATTGGCTTCATCATCTTCAGAGTCAGATGATGATTCTTCTTCTTCAGAAGCAGCCCAATCGTAAACCATCAGGCCTTTGCCTTTCTTCTTGAAGCTTTTCAGCTTCGCATACTTTTCTTTCAGCTTAGCATATTTGTCATCTTTATTCTTGGGAATAAAGGATTTCTTGGGAAACGCTGAGTTTCTCGATACTTTCTTAGACCTGCACTCGTTAGCGAAATGTCCAGTCTTTTCGCAGTTAAAACAAGTAGCAGTAGCTTTATCAACAGGAGTTGATGATCTTGGCTTATCAGTTATAGAAAGAGGTTTGTTCTTTCTGAACATTTTCTTTTTGTCGAATCTCCTGGACTTTTTAGTTAGGAGAGCCAAAGATTCATCATCATCTGAAGAGTCAGAATCTGATGACCTTTCAAAGTTACTCTCTAACACAGTGATAGTGACCGAGGGTCGCTGAGTAGAGGGTTCCTCTGAGATTAAAGCAACAGGGGTGCTTTAGGAATCTTTTACAAGATTCTTCTTAATATGGCTTGATTGCTCATGATTCAGCATCGTGCCATATAAGGTAGAAACGGTCATTGATCTTAGATCCTTTGACAGCTTGAGACACATTGAATAACTGTCCCAACTTTCAGGTAAACATTCTAGAAACTTTGTCAGCATTTCAAAGTTAGAATATTCCTAACCAACAGCTTTAAGATCTATTATTAAGCAATTAAAACGTTGGTGAACTTCAGAGAGAGTCTCATTCTTACCACAAATGAAACTTTCATATTGTCTTGCCAGGTTGATCTTTCGAGAGTCCTGGACTTCAGCAGTACCTTCATACTGAACACATATTGTGTCCCACATGGCTTTTGAGGATTTCAGGTTCATTACGGAATGGTAGACTTCGTCAGGAAGAGCCATGGATAGTATGGATCTGGCTTTGGTGTCGATAGCCACTTTCTTCTTATATTCATCAGTCCACGTATGAATTTCTTTGGGTACCAGCCTTTCTGGAATAGCAGGTCTATTCTCAGCGGCTGGTACTGCGGCATCAATTCTTACAGGAATAAATGAGCCGTTTTCAAGATAATAAGGCATAGTAGGGTCTACACCTTCTAGGAAGAGAGTCATCCTATTTTCCATAGATTAAAATTATCTCTGGAGAATCTAGGGGGTTTTGCAAGAGAACCATTGTCGATATAATTTGTGTTTGTGTTGGTAGCCATTTTCAGAAATAGCAAGGAAGAGAAATCTTAGTATAGATTAGATCTTATTTATGAGATTAAACAAATCCGCTCTGATACCACTTGTTGGTCCCGAAGGGCTATACAAGTTTGTAGAAGGGGGGGGGGGGTTGAATACAAACACACAGATTTTACTTTTCTAAATTGTTTATTGATAAATCATTAACAATTTACAGCTTGTTGCGGAAACAAGATTAAGGATAAACCTAAATCTAAACAAGTTGGAACACTAAGTTTCTTGCACTAAGAAAGAGAAGGAAATTACTAATAATAGCCTATCTCAAGATAAGAAGGATGAACTTGTCCAGGGTTAGCAAGTTACTTCAAAATGAAGTGAGTTCATCTTCTTATATACTGCATGCATTTAATGCATTGCAGTTTACACTTTACACGTGGCAGCAGCTGATTGGTTGCATGTCATTGACCTTTGTTGACAACCTTAGTAGCCGCATGTTTGAACAATGTAGTATCAGAGTGGTTGTACGAATTCAGACAATAAGGAGGTTCTTTTTTTGACATATCGTACGGAGACGTGCAAGGGAGGTTAAGACAAAAAGTACTTTGTACGTAGGACTTTATGATCAGCTTTTCGTTGATTCAGCGATCTATCATTCTATTTCAGCGAATGATAGAGTTCAGCGATAGTTAAAGTCTTGTACTTGATACTTCACGTTGAGTGGACAAATCTGAGTCTTCGCTGATCCGCATCAGTTCATTAGGAGACTTGTCGCTGGCTCTTGAGCTTGATCTTCGACTTCAGCGTAGAACCTATGTTAACGTGATACTTGTCTTCAGGGATCATAAGTAAACAACTAACTTATCAGCGATCACCATAAGTACTGAACAGACTCAGAGTATTATTGTGAACAGTTTCGCTGAATGTTTAATCTAAAGAGTGAGAGTTCCTATCAGCGGTACTGTAAGATCTTAGTACTTATCAGCGATAGTGAAACTCTGATACATATTGTTTACTTACAATTTTCACTAAGTATATAAGAGAGGGTCATTATCAAATCACTGAGGGTTTGGATCAACAATTAACTATGACCAATGTATATTTCTTTCCAGCGAGGAATTGTTTGTTAACAGGTCCAAACAAATCCATATGGAGAAGTTCTAGAGGAGATGATACTGAGGAAACTTGCTTAGATTTGAAGATTGCCTTGGTTTGTTTCCCTTTCTCACACGCTGAACATAGAGATTCCTTAGCGTATGAGTGTTGAGGTAGACCAATGACAAACTCCTTAGAAGAAAGAGTATTAAGTGTCTTGAAGTTTAGATGAGATAGCCTCTTATGCCATAGCCAGTTGACATCAGATGAGGCTTTTGAGAAGAAACAGGAGTTCTCAGTAGTTGCAGAGTCCATGTTTATAACATAAACATTTTCCATACGGTATCCGCTGAGAGCTATCTTCTCCTTTTTTTCAGTAACAAAGCAGGATTCCTTAGTGAAAATCACTTTGTTATCCTTGTCACATAGCTGACTAATGCTCAGAAGATTATGCTTCAGTCCTTCAACATATGCGACTCTTCTGAAGGTTGTTGTACCATTAGAGAGTACACCAAACCCTCGGGTATAGCCTTTTCCATTTCCACCGAAGGTCACTGAGGGACCCTTCTCTTCCTTGTATTCAGTGAGCATGTTTTTCTTGCGAGTCATGTGTCTAGAGCATCCGCTATCGATATACCAGATACCCTTATTAACCTTAGAGGTAGAAGTAGAAGTAGAAGTAGAGGGAATTTCAGTTTGTTTTTCCTCTTCTTCTATCTTGGCCATGAGGCAGAGATTGGCCTCATCATCATCTTCAGAGGTAGATGATTCTTCTTCAAAAAGAGCCCAGTCATGATCTTCAGCGATCATACCTTTGCCTTTCTTCTAAAAGCTTTTCAGCTTTGCATACTTTTCTTTCAACTTCTTGTATTTGTCTTCTCTAGCCCTGGGGTTAGAGGACTTATTGGAAAAGGAAGCTGAGGGTTTGAAGACTTTCTTAGATCTGCATTCACTAGCAAAGTGACCGATATTTTCACAGTTATAGCAAGTAGCAGTAGCCTTATCAACAGGGGTTGACGATTTTGGCTTATCAGTGAGTGCGAGAGGCTTACTTCTTCTGAAGTTACTCTTTCTGGTGAATCTCCTGAAAGAATTAGTCAGGAGGGCCAGGGACTCATCCATTTCTGAAGGATCAGCTTCAGATGGGTCATCAGAGTTAGATTCCAACTCAGTGATAGTGACAGTGGATCGCTGATTAGGCACCAACTCTGAAGAGAGTAAAGCAACATGTGTGCTTTTGGAATCTTTTACAAGATTCTTCTTTAGATGACACAATTGCTCATGATTGAGCATAGTGCCATATAAGGTAGAAAGGGTCATAGATTTTAGATCCTTTGATATCTTGAGACACATTGAATAACTGTCCCAACTTTCAGGTAGACATTCTAGAAACTTTGTCAGGATCTCAAAGTTAGAATATTCCTTACCAACGGTTTTTAGGTCAACAATTAAACAGTTAAACCGCTGATGTACTTCAGAGAGAGTTTCATTCTTACCACAAATGAAGCTTTCGTACTGTCTTACCAGGTTGATCTTTCTTGAGTCCCGGACATCAGAAGTACATTCATATTCAACACAGATTGTGTCACACATGGCTTTGGAGATTTTTAGGTTCATGACGGAATGGTAGAATTCGTCAGAAAGAGCCATAGAGAGGATGGATCTGGCCTTAGTGTCGATGGCCACCTTCTTCTTGTCTTCATCAGTCCATGTATGAGGTTCCCTGGGAATGATTCTTTCAGGAATGGCAGCTCTAGTAGTAGTGCCTGGAACTTCAGGATCAATTCTAACTGGGATATATGAACCATTCTCGATGTAATAAGGCATAGTAGGGTCTACACCTTCCAATAAGAGCATCATCCTATTTTTTCATGGATTAAAGTTATCTCTGGAAAATCTAGGGGATTTTGCAAGAGAACTGTTTGGGCAAAAAATTCACGTCGTACGACCGCGACCAAAACAGGTAAGACGCACGATTATGAACTAAATCTTGTATTAAGATAAGGTCTCGACAAGATCCCAGAAAACATCTGTCGTCCTTCATAAAAGGTAAGTCGAGAGTTCCCCACGACGCTCGACCATAATGTCGCCAGTTCCACACGACCGTCGAGTAAGACCATGTAACCTCGATCAAAGCTAACGTTAACCATGACTGTTACGTTTGTTCACTTGATTAAATGCAGGAGTCAAAGCCATTAACAGCCGGCAACCATAACGGACGGAGACTATTATGAACATTCATCTCGGCGACCGTTTCTAGCCGTTGTAACCGTTAAAGAGAGCATTTATGGACTTAATTAATGACGCGGAGACTATAAATATTGAGTTCAAGCAATCATTTCAGGACATCTGAGACAACACAGAAGAACTCTACAGCAAATTCAAGTGAAGCATTCCCTCTCGAAGAACTCACTCTCGACGCACGCCAACAACTTTCGACCAACAGTTGTTTACACTTTGTATTCACACGACAAACACCTGTTTTACACTTTAAACACTTGTACTTTACATTTCGAAGTATTTCCTTCATTTGTATTGTAATCTCTGTACGATCGACACCAATACCGAAGGACATCGCCCCTGATTGGCGACCATAGTGCAGCGACGACATCCCCTGTCGTCCGCAGGTTTTTTCCTCGTTTGAGGTTTTTCCTGCGTCATCAAATCCCTTGTCTCGTTTATTTTTTTCCCTCGTCGCACGTCTCGTCGAAAGATTCTTTCTTTAGTTGATTAAGTCCACATCGACCTTAAGTTGTCCCTTTGGTGCGATTTTTGGCATTAACAGTTTGGCGCCATCCGTGGGACTACATGTAGAGAAAATCCTCGACGAACGTGCATTCTACTAATAGTTTCTTGGAGTTTCTTCTGTTCTCTATCACAGGAAAATGGCAGATGGCGGAAACTCAGAACGAACCGCTGACCCCACGCATGGAAAGCTTGAAAAGGTGCAAGATGTTCCTAAAGTCATCGGTGATTATTGCCTAGAAGAAGTTATCTTAGACCCAAGCAAGCCCGAGCAAAAAGTCTTGATAGGATCATCTCTCGATCCCCACCTTAGGCAAAGGATAATATCTTTCTTGCAGGAATATGCTGACTGCTTCGCCTGGTCGCATGAAGATATGGTTGGCATTGACCCTAACATTATTTCTCACAAGCTCAATATCGATCCATCGTTTAAACCCGTCAAGCAAAAGCGCCGTAAATTCGCTCCTGAAATAAATAAGGTAATAAACGATGAGGTCGATAACCTCCTCAAGACAGGAAAGATCCGAGAAGTAAAGTATCCCGACTGGCTTGCTAATGTCGTGGTCGTGGCTAAGAAGAATGGAAAATGGAGGGTCTGTATCGACTTCACCGATCTCAATGAGGCTTGCCCAAAAGATCCTTTCCCATTACCGCATATCGACGCCATGGTCGACGCAACCGCATGACATGAACTATTGACCTTCATGGATGCCTATTCAGGGTATAACCAAATCTTAATGCACGTCGAGGACCAGGAGAAAACCGCTTTTATGACGGACCGCGGTATTTACTGTTATAAAGTTATGTCTTTCGGACTAAAAAATGCAGGATCCACCTATCAGCGTCTAGTGAATAAAATGTTCAAAAACCATCTCGGCGACACAATGGAGGTATATATTGATGACATGCTCGTCAAGTCAAAGAAAGCGGTCGATCATGTCGAGCATCTAAGACAATCGTTCAACATCCTTCGGGAGTATAGCATGAAGCTCAACCCTACCAAATGTTTCTTCGGGGTCAGTGCTGGAAAGTTCTTAGGCCACATGGTCAGTCGCCGAGGAATCGAAGCTAACCCCGACCAAATCAAATCCATCATCGACATCAAATCTCCTCGAAATTTCTAGGAGGTCCAAAGGCTTACTGGTCGAGTAGCGGCCCTAAACAGGTTTATCTCCCGATCTTCAGATAGATGTCATCTGTTTTATAACGTCCTCAGGAAAAATAAAGGTTTCAACTGGACCAACGATCATGAGCAAGCATTGCAAAAACTCAAGGAATATATGGCGTCGCCTCCTCTGTTGTCGAAACCTCACGATCATGAGGTCTTACAATTGTATTTAGCTGTTAGTCCAAATGCGGTAAGCGCCGTACTCACACGAGAGGACGAAAAACAACAATTGCCATTCTACTACGTAAGTAAATTTCTCTTGGACGCATAAACTAGGTATTCTTCCATGGAAAACTGCTTTTGTCGCTAGTCACAGCTGCTAAAAAATTACGACACTACTTCGAATCGCATCCTATTACTGTCGTAACTAACTTTCCTCTTAAGTCTGTTTTAAGGAAACCTGAGTTGACAGGTTTCTTAGCAAAGTGGAGCATATACCTCAGCAGTTACGACATCGATTTCAAGCCCAGGACCGCGATCAAATCACAAGCCTTGGCAGACTTTATCGCCGATTTCAGCCCTGAGTTGGAGAAAGAAGCAGAGCTCGAAGTGTCCACTGTGGTGACTCACGACGACGTGCCTTGGATCCTACACGTCGATGGATCATCCAACATTAGAGGCTCTGGACCGGGTGTCGTCTTAAAGTTGCCACAGGGGGGTAAGATGGTATACTCGGTCCGATGCGACTTCAAGGCCACCAACAACGAAGCCGAATATGAAGCCCTGATCGTGGGAATGAATATGGCCCACGACTCGGGGGCAACCGCACTGCATGTCAAGAGCGATTCCCTGCTGGTAGTAAATCAAATCAATGGAGAATTCGCAGCCAAGGATTCAAAAATGACAGCATATCTAAGCGTGGCAAAAGAAGTTTCCAAAAAATTTAAATCTTTTTCTATTGAACAGATTCCGCGAGACCAGAACACTCAGTCCGACGAATTGGCAAACCTTGGGTCCGCTTTAGTTGAACCAATATTTGATGTTATTCCTATGATTCACCTGGCAACGCCGTCCATTGGAAACACAGACGTCATCCAGATCGAAGACGAAGAAGATGATTGGTCATGCGACATTCGAAATTTCCTCGTGCACGACCAACTCCCCGAAAACAAAATGGAGGCTCGAAAAATTAGATTCAAAGCATCTAAATACGTCATGATCGAAAATAAGCTTTATCGGCGAACATCGACGGGCTTGAATTTAAGGTGTGTCATCAGCAAAAATCAAGCCCAGAAAATCCTCCAAGAGATGCACAACGGCGAATGTGGTAATCATTCAGGATGTCGTAGCTTGGCTAATCGTATCTCCCGACAAGGGTATTTTTGGCCGACACTGCGACAAGACGCTGTCAAGTACGTACAGAATTGCGACCCCTGTCAACGACACTCAGGTATGTCTCATAAACCCTCGGAGCCTTTGCACTCAACGCTTGTCCCATGGCCTTTCATGAGGTGGGGAATGGATATTGTCGGCAAACTACCACCTGCTCCTGGGCAAAAAGTATTCCTCCTCGTACTCACGGATTACTTTTCTAAATGGGTCGAAGTGGCTGCCTTCTCCCAAATTAGGGATAAAGAAGTCATCTCCTTTATCCAGACTAACATCATATGCAGGTTTGGGATTCCATCCGAAATTGTCTGCGACAATGGATCCCAATTCATAAGCGACAGGACCCAACAGTTCTGCGATGACAGGAATATCAAACTAACAACATCGACTCCCAGATATCCCCAAGGTAATGGACTTGCCGAGTCAAGCAATAAGACTATTATAGCTTCGATCAAGAAACGATTAAAAGCTACAAAGGGAAGGTGGGTCGAAGAACTCCCTTCGGTCCTATGGGCAAATCGCACGACGCCACGCACGTCCACTGGGAAAACCCCCTTCTTTCTCGTCTATGGTTGCGAAGCCGTCCTAGCGATCGAAGTTCATCTCCCAACTTCGAGGCACACATCCGTTGACCATAACTTGGTTGATTTGAGTTATGACCTCGACGCCCTTGAAGAGCTCAGAGAATCGGCCTTGATCAGAATGGCGTCACAGAAGCAGGCAGTCGAGCGACATTTCAATAAGCACGTCAAAGTTAAAATCTTTCAAGAAGGCGATTACGTCCTCCGTCGAGTATTCCCGAATACCCAGGAGCTCAACGCTGGTAAACTTTCTACCAAATGGGAAGGTCCCTATCGTATCTCCGAAGTCGTTGGTAAAGGAGCCTATCGACTTCGAACCCTCGACAATCAGGAAATCCCACAAAGTTGGAATGCGACGCATTTGAAAAAATATTTCTTTTAAAATCACCTTCCTATCATACAAAGTTTTCAGCACGACGGTAAGCATCGCAAAATCGTTGGTAAAACCACGACCGACCTCTAACGAACTTTATCTCAGGAATGCGCGACATGAGTATCCAAGTGCATGACTCGATTGTTTGATCACAGGGGCATATATTCTAAAGTTTCATCATATGATACAGTCACATGTAAGGTCTAAACGATCCCTCGATCTAAGTTTCTGGAACTTAGAAAAACTTTGTATGTTCTAACACATCGATGATATATATTTGTGTCCAACTACATGATTTATGTTTCAACCGTTATATTGCAATAAAAGCCTAAGTCGCACGACCATCCGTTTATTTCATACTTTTATGATCAATATTATCCACGACATATGTAATTAAAAACACGAGTTCAGCAAAAGAAGGAACTTCATTGAACGATTACATATGAACGACCGATAGTCGGACAAGTAAATATAAAGTCAAAAGTCGTTGCATACCAACGGCCCGACCACCAACGGTCGAGCATGGAAAGCCTAGTTCATAAACCCAGAAAAAAGAAATTACCCTAAGATCTAAGGAAACATAGCAATCGCAAACTCTGCCCAAAGAAAACTCAGCCTTCGGAATCCTGACAATCCTGAAGAACTGATGCAAGGATCAAACGAGTATAGCCGGAGTTGTCTCCCAACCTTTCGCGCCATGGCATTCCAAGAATGTGGCTCTTAAGATTAATGATAAGGTTGGAGGAAGGAATATCTTCTCTTCGACAATCGACCTCCACTCCAGACCTCCAGTTTCCTCACGTGTTTAGTGAAGGAAAACAAAAACATTTGCACGATTACAAAAAGAACGTATTAGTAAAACGCTCATCGAAAGAATAAACATCGGTAACACAAGTTTCGAAAGAAAAACTTACGAAAGACGCCAGTACCCCTGGAAAATGCTCCTTGAAATATAAGAGCTGATATTTCCCCAGAAGCGGAAGCGACTTCGTCCTGACGAGGACATAGTAAGTCAAGAGGGACGAAGACAACGCAAAGTTGATCTCCATAAAATCCCCATCATTCTCTCCCGTCTTTACACCCTCGCCCCTGTCGGCTGATGAAAGGCTCGACGTGGTAGCAGAAGACATCGTCGCCAGATGCGCAGAATCCACGGACATCTCGTTTATCGCAACCAACATCGTCATCGATTTGGGTATCATAGCCCACGGTAGATCATCAGTCACCGAAGATTTGGAAAAAATCGAGATTCTAGAAAAGATGACTTTTCGAAAGCTTAAAGAAAACAATCCATTTTGATCTCTATTTATGCACAAAATTGTGACAGGCCGAGCCCTTCAAAAGATCGACACGCATCCCCGACTTTCATATGCCCCGGTAAATCACCGACACCTGGCATCGACAGCTGGTAAGCATCATCGTACGTCAGCGTGACGTCACAACCTCGTTCCTCTTTCGACTTCTCGTTTAGTTGGAAACGGACCAGCCTAGTTCCTATCCGATAAAAGGTAATTTTCCTTATTTCCCTACGCTTCTTGTTGACAAAATTTAAACTCGAATTTGCCATCCTTCTTTCAAATTTTGGGGGCAAACTGTTTGGACAAAAAATTCACGTCGTACGACCGCGACCAAAACAGGTAAGACGCACGATTATGAACTAAATCTTGTATTAAGATAAGGTCTCGACAAGAGCCCAGAAAACATCTGTCGTCCTTCATAAAAGGTAAGTCGAGAGTTCCCCACGACGCTCGACCATAGTGTCGCCAGTTCCGCACGACCGTCGAGTAAGACCATGTAACCTCGACCAAAGCTAACGTTAACCATGACTGTTACGTTTGTTCACTTGATTAAATGCAGGAGTCAAAACCATTAACAGCCGGCAGCCGTAACGGACGGAGACTATTATGAACATTCATCTCGGCGACCGTTTCTAGCCGTTGTAACCGTTAAAGAGAGCATTTATGGACTTAATTAATGATGCGGAGACTATAAATATTGAGTTCAAGCAATCATTTCAGGACATCTGAGACAACACAGAAGAACTCTACAGCAAATTCAAGTGAAGCATTCCCTCTTGAAGAACTCACTCTCGACGCACGCCAACAACTTTCGACCAACAGTTGTTTACACTTTGTATTCACACGACAAACACCTGTTTTACACTTTAAACACTTGTACTTTACATTTCGAAGTATTTTCTTCATTTGTATTGTAATCTCTGTACGATCGACACCAGTACCGAAGGACATCGCCCCTGATTGGCGACCATAGTGCAGCGACGACATCCCCTGTCGTCCGCAGGTTTTTTCCTCGTTTGAGGTTTTTCCTGCGTCATCAAATCTCTTGTCTCGTTTATTTTTTCCCTCGTCGCACGTCTCGTCGAAAGATTCTTTCTTTAGTTAATTAAGTCCACATCGACCTTAAGTTGTCCCTTTGGTGCGATTTTTGGCATTAACAAGAACCATTGTCAATATAGTTGGTGTTTGTGTTGGTAGCCATTTTTAGAAAATAGCAAGGAAGAGAAAAGAATAGTATAAGCAAGATCTTGTTTATGAGATTAAACAAACTGCTCTGATACCACTTGTTGGTCCCGGAAGGGTTATACAAGTTTGTAAAAGGGGGGGGGGGGGGGGTTGAATACAAACACACGATTTTTACTTTTCTAAATTGTTTATTGATATGTATCAAACAATTTACAACTTGTTGCGGAACAAGATTAAGGAATAAACCTAATCTAAAACAGTTAAGAGAATCACTAAGATTTTCTTGCACTAGAAATAAGATAGAGAGAAAATAAAAATACTAAAGACTAATATTCTAACACACAGAATAGTAAGAAGGAGATGGCCGAGCACTTCATTTCTGAAGTAGGGTTTCCTTTATATACTGCATGCATTTAATGCATATCAGTACAACTTTACACACGACAGCAGCTGATTGGTTGCATGGTTTGACCTTTGTAGACAACCTAGTAGCCGCATGATGAACAGTCTAGAATCAGAGTTGGTTGTACGATTATGGACAAAAGGGATGTCCTATTCTGACATTTTCGTACGGAGGCGTGCAAGGGGATAAGACAAAAGTAACTTGTAGAGGAAACTTCATGATCAACGTTCGCTGAATAAATCTTTATCAGCGAGTGATAAAGTTCAGCATTCGCTGAAGTCTTCTACTTGAAACTTCACATTGAGTGGACAGGTCTTGGCTTCGCTGATATCCGCATCAGTTCATTAGTAGACTTGTCGCTGGTTCTTTGGCTTGATCTTCGACTTCAACGTAGAACATAGTTGACGTGAAACTTGTTTTCAGGGATCATAAGTAAACAACATATTTTATCAGCGATCATCAGTGAGGCTGAACAGACTCAGGGCTCACTGATGAACAATATTCGCTGAATGTATTATCTAAATAATGAGAGTTCCTATCAGCGGTACTGTAACAGTCTTAGTACTTATCAGCGGTACTGTAACAGTCTTAGTACTTATCAGCGATAGTGAAACTCTAATACATATTGTCTACTTACAATTTTCACTAAGTGTTTCTCAGAGTCATTATCAAATCATTGAGGGTTTGGATCAACCGCGGTCGTCACTGACCCATCGATTATACAACTCCAAGAATCCATCCCAACATTAATCATCAAACCGTCAGGTTCTTTAACCACATACGAAGGTTATTCCACCAATACTACTCCTCACAATTGAGCATCTTAAGATTACTACAACCGTTATCGTTATTTCTTTAAAATCGGGCGACACCCTCCGAATACGCTAACGGTTCTCGACCTCGAACCCAAAAGGTTGACACCTAGTCATACCACTAAGCTTTGAACTCTAACAGAACTCCACATACGAGTTCCGTTCGCCGAGCATTCCCACAAAACTAGGGTTATCAATATGGTGTCTAAAGGGTCCTTCATGCAAAAATTGTCCAAGACCCAAAACAGGGTTGCCGACAAAACGGTTACACAAACCTCAAAATACAATACCGTGAATTTAACCCTTGAAACACCACAAGTACATCGACTCTGCCACCGATATCATCCGACCTATAGTCACATCACGTGTCTAAACGCCCAACTTTTCATAGTCAAGGTTCTTTACAAACTTTCTCTTAACCAGGGTTACTTAACTTTTCCAAGGTCCTAATGAGTTCAAGGTTTTCAAGTGAATTACTTAACAAATATGCCAATCAAAACCTTTTATAGAAATTTTCAACACAAGGGTTTTCATATCAAATTAACTGTACGCATAAAAACTACTATTATCAGTTCGGTAGTTGCGCAAAAATGGACACGCTCGTCCCACATATGAAAATCATATTGAAAACTATTAATCGCAACGTAGATTATAAACAAAACGCAAAAGCGAAACAAACAACTTCTTTGAAATAAACCGCCACGGTCTTAGTATGGATTGTTCATGGCATGCACGTAAAATAACTGCCGACTCTAAATAGTGTGCAACAAAAGGTTCGCACGTACTTCAAAAGAAGTTCAAACGACGTTTGATTCCAAAATCCCTTTTTAACCATAGGATGACATGGAATAAGGTTCACCAACAAAATTTGCGCGTGTCAGTTTATTTTACAAAAACGATGAAACGACTCATAAATATACTTTGGTCAAAACATAAAATGACTTGTGTTTGTTCCAAATTTAAAGACAAAATCATTACGTCTTCATCATTTGAAGATATCGACTAAAACATCATGAGGAAATCTCAAATCGGAGTATACATGCAAACTTGTTACACTCTCTTAGTAGTTTTTCTTGTTATGAAATAACAAGGATCAGATGGTTCATAACAAAATTTCAAAAGATGAAATTCTTTAAATCGAATCTCAAAATTTTCTCACTTAGTCATATGACGACATAGGAGTAAAACATTTTTGACAAGACTCGCACATCAATGTGTGTTCCCAAAACTTAGGAGCAAATAAGTGCTTGTAAATGATTGACACCAAAAGGTTTTAGATCGACTTCCAATTTTGAATCATACAAACAATGCGCATTAATGTTCAAAACATAAATAATTCCACGCAATCTAGTTTTATGCAAATAACTTTTCCAAAATCCTCATCGCAGAGCATTTTCATCAAAGTTTCGTACTCGTAACATAAACGTCAAAACATCAATGCTTAAAAGTTTATTCGTTAAAATACCCAAAATACACATTTTCTCCTAACCAAAAAGGTTTACAATTTTCCAAAATGTTTATCGAATCAAAATTGACCAAATGTCAACGACTCACACATCCGTGTTCCAAAATGCAACGTATCGTAAACCATGTGTGATCCCCACAATACTAAAACATACTTTGACCAAATGGCCTTCATTTATGCAATGAGTTAATAAAACATTTTCATTCATGATCCATTTATCAAAATGTCGAGAGGTAATGGTTACCAAGCTATGCATACTCTTATGTCGATATAATGCATTTGTATGAAATGATAATAAAATAATCAATTAACCGAAAGTGTTCTTTCATGCATTACTTACGTCACGTATAAATCAATCCATATACTGAACAAGTTGCAACAAAATGTGCTAACAAAAATCTTTGAAAGAGAAATCATGCGACACCAAAGTTTCAAAACTCATCCATTTTGGTCGTCTTATGGCATAAAATAATATTTCTCATCGAAGCTCGAGTGGGACAAAATGCCCAACATAACTCATAAATTTTCACATAAATAAATGGAGTATGCACATTGTGAAATCTCACTCACACGACACAAAACGTCGTAAAACAAAACTCCATGAAATTCAATGGGCTCAATGACCTAAAGTCAATAAAATGGCACCAAACATTTAGCTTCCAAAAGTCGAATTGCAATAAGCAAAATCATGACTAAAACGCCAAAATTTTAAAAATCCCCTTCTTGTTGTAATACCATATAAACAACACTGATCAACAGACTTGCATTAAGAAAAGTCTCCAAACAGCTTTACATAGACATAATGGAAGATAACTTTCCGTCCAAACTTTAACATATGTGGAGGAGATCCAATGTTAAAGTCATAAGCTGTAGTTACTTGCCCAACATATTAAACATCATAAAAATATGGATATCACTGTATCCGAAAGTAACGTTGGACAATAATAAAATAAAGCAAGTCCCGACGGAGTTTGCAACTCCGGCAATAAAATAATTTCATACAGGTTCAAGAACCATGACTTACAATCTTGTGTGTGCTAAACGTTTTCCAAGATTTTGTAACACAATCCATATAATGATTTGAAACTCAAGGAATAATTGATGCAATTTATTTTAAAAATAAATTTTGTGCATAACTTAGTCGGCACTCAACGTCTCAACCCATACTCCTCCAAATCCCTCCGGTCCACTATTGTCATCCGGATGTTCAAACCTCATAAGGCAAAGATGGGAATTACATCGATTAACCTTACGGTTTTTCCTTGAATCAAAGTCGGTTCAATAAGTCTATGGTTCTAATCCAACCATCAATCTCGACCCGAAACGGTCCACTTAAAGCAAATATCATGCATATTGTCACCCTAAGTGACTAATGCTAGAATCGTCCATCTATTATGAACATTCATCTCGGCGACCGTTTCTAGCCGTTGTAACCGTTAAAGAGAGCATTTATGGACTTAATTAATGACGCGGAGACTATAAATATTGAGTTCAAGCAATCATTTCAGGACATCTGAGACAACACAGAAGAACTCTACAGCAAATTCAAGTGAAGCATTCCCTCTTGAAGAACTCACTCTCGACGCACGCCAACAGCTTTCGACCAACAGTTGTTTACACTTTGTATTCACACGACAAACACCTGTTTTACACTTTAAACACTTGTACTTTACATTTCGAAGTATTTCCTTCATTTGTATTGTAATCTCTGTACGATCGACACCAGTACCGAAGGACATCGCCCCTGATTGGCGACCATAGTGCAGCGACGACATCCCCTGTCGTCCGCAAGTTTTTTCCTCGTTTGAGGTTTTTCCTGCGTCATCAAATCTCTTGTCTCGTTTATTTTTTCCCTCGTCGCACGTCTCGTCTAAAGATTATTTCTTTAGTTGATTAAGTCCACATCGACCTTAAGTTGTCCCTTTGGTGCGATTTTTGGCATTAACAAGAACCATTGTCAATATAGTTGGTGTTTGTGTTGGTAGCCATTTTTAGAAAATAGCAAGCAAGAGAAAAGAATAGTATAAGCAAGATCTTGTTTATGAGATTAAACAAACTGCTCTGATACCACTTGTTGGTCCCGGAAGGGTTATACAAGTTTGTAGAAGGGGGGGGGGGGGGTTGAATACAAACACACGATTTTTACTTTTCTAAATTGTTTATTGATATGTATCAAACAATTTACAACTTGTTGCGGAACAAGATTAAGGAATAAACCTAATCTAAACAAGTTAAGAGAATCACTAAGATTTTCTTGCACTAGAAATAAGATAGAGAGAAAATAAGAATACTAAAGACTAATATTCTAACACACAGAATAGTAAGAAGGAGATGGCCGAGCACTTCATTTCTGAAGTAGGGTTTCCTTTATATACTGCATGCATTTAATGCATATCAGTACAACTTTACACACGACAGCAGCTGATTGGTTGCATGGTTTGACCTTTGTAGACAACCTAGTAGCCGCATGATGAACAGTCTAGAATCAGAGTTGGTTGTACGATTATGGACAAAAGGGATGTCCTATTCTGACATTTTCGTATGGAGGCGTGCAAGGGGATAAGACAAAAGTAACTTGTAGAGGAAACTTCATGATCAGCGTTCGCTGAATAAATCTTTATCAGCGAGTGATAAAGTTCAGCATTCGCTGAAGTCTTCTACTTGAAACTTCACATTGAGTGGACAGGTCTTGGCTTCGCTGATATCCGCATCAGTTCATTAGTAGACTTGTCGCTGGTTCTTTGGCTTGATCTTTGACTTCAACGTAGAACATAGTTGACGTGAAACTTGTTTTCAGGGATCATAAGTAAACAACATATTTTATCAGCGATCATCAGTGAGGCTGAACAGACTCAGGGCTCACTGATAAACAATATTCGCTGAATGTATTATCTAAATAATGAGAGTTCCTATCAGCGGTACTGTAACAGTCTTAGTACTTATCAGCGGTACTGTAACAGTCTTAGTACTTATCAGCGATAGTGAAACTCTAATACATATTGTCTACTTACAATTTTCACTAAGTGTTTCTCAGAGTCATTATCAAATCATTGAGGGTTTGGATCAACCGCGGTCGTCACTGACCCATCGATTATACAACTCCAAGAATCCATCCCAACATTAATCATCAAACCGTCAGGTTCTTTAACCACATACGAAGGTTATTCCACCAATACTACTCCTCACAATTGAGCATCTTAAGATTACTACAACCGTTATCGTTATTTCTTTAAAATCGGGCGACACCCTCCGAATACGCTAACGGTTCTCGACCTCGAACCCAAAAGGTTGACACCTAGTCATACCACTAAGCTTTGAACTCTAACAGAACTCCACATACGAGTTCCGTTCGCCGAGCATTCCCACAAAACTAGGGTTATCAATATGGTGTCTAAAGGGTCCTTCATGCAAAAATTGTCCAAGACCCAAAACAGGGTTGCCGACAAAACGGTTACACAAACCTCAAAATACAATACCGTGAATTTAACCCTTGAAACACCACAAGTACATCGACTCTGCCACCGATATCATCCGACCTATAGTCACATCACGTGTCTAAACGCCCAACTTTTCATAGTCAAGGTTCTTTACAAACTTTCTCTTAACCAGGGTTACTTAACTTTTCCAAGGTCCTAATGAGTTCAAGGTTTTCAAGTGAATTACTTAACAAATATGCCAATCAAAACCTTTTATAGAAATTTTCAACACAAGGGTTTTCATATCAAATTAACTGTACGCATAAAAACTACTATTATCAGTTCGGTAGTTGCGCAAAAATGGACACGCTCGTCCCACATATGAAAATCATATTGAAAACTATTAATCGCAACGTAGATTATAAACAAAACGCAAAAGCGAAACAAACAACTTCTTTGAAATAAACCGCCACGGTCTTAGTATGGATTGTTCATGGCATGCACGTAAAATAACTGCCGACTCTAAATAGTGTGCAACAAAAGGTTCGCACGTACTTCAAAAGAAGTTCAAACGACGTTTGATTCCAAAATCCCTTTTTAACCATAGGATGACATGGAATAAGGTTCACCAACAAAATTTGCGCGTGTCAGTTTATTTTACAAAAACGATGAAACGACTCATAAATATACTTTGGTCAAAACATAAAATGACTTGTGTTTGTTCCAAATTTAAAGACAAAATCATTACGTCTTCATCATTTGAAGATATCGACTAAAACATCATGAGGAAATCTCAAATCGGAGTATACATGCAAACTTGTAACACTCTCTTAGTAGTTTTTCTTGTTATGAAATAACAAGGATCAGATGGTTCATAACAAAATTTCAAAAGATGAAATTCTTTAAATCGAATCTCAAAATTTTCTCACTTAGTCATATGACGACATAGGAGTAAAACATTTTTGACAAGACTCGCACATCAATGTGTGTTCCCAAAACTTAGGAGCAAATAAGTGCTTGTAAATGATTGACACCAAAAGGTTTTAGATCGACTTCCAATTTTGAATCATACAAACAATGCGCATTAATGTTCAAAACATAAATAATTCCACGCAATCTAGTTTTATGCAAATAACTTTTCCAAAATCCTCATCGCAGAGCATTTTCATCAAAGTTTCGTACTCGTAACATAAACGTCAAAACATCAATGCTTAAAAGTTTATTCGTTAAAATACCCAAAATACACATTTTCTCCTAACCAAAAAGGTTTACAATTTTCCAAAATGTTTATCGAATCAAAATTGACCAAATGTCAACGACTCACACATCCGTGTTCCAAAATGCAACGTATCGTAAACCATGTGTGATCCCCACAATACTAAAACATACTTTGACCAAATGGCCTTCATTTATGCAATGAGTTAATAAAACATTTTCATTCATGATCCATTTATCAAAATGTCGAGAGGTAATGGTTACCAAGCTATGCATACTCTTATGTCGATATAATGCATTTGTATGAAATGATAATAAAATAATCAATTAACCGAAAGTGTTCTTTCATGCATTACTTACGTCACGTATAAATCAATCCATATACTGAACAAGTTGCAACAAAATGTGCTAACAAAAATCTTTGAAAGAGAAATCATGCGACACCAAAGTTTCAAAACTCATCCATTTTGGTCGTCTTATGGCATAAAATAATATTTCTCATCGAAGCTCGAGTGGGACAAAATGCCCAACATAACTCATAAATTTTCACATAAATAAATGGAGTATGCACATTGTGAAATCTCACTCACACGACACAAAACGTCGTAAAACAAAACTCCATGAAATTCAATGGGCTCAATGACCTAAAGTCAATAAAATGGCACCAAACATTTAGCTTCCAAAAGTCGAATTGCAATAAGCAAAATCATGACTAAAACGCCAAAATTTTAAAAATCCCCTTCTTGTTGTAATACCATATAAACAACACTGATCAACAGACTTGCATTAAGAAAAGTCTCCAAACAGCTTTACATAGACATAATGGAAGATAACTTTCCGTCCAAACTTTAACATATGTGGAGGAGATCCAATGTTAAAGTCATAAGCCGTAGTTACTTGCCCAACATATTAAACATCATAAAAATATGGATATCACTGTATCCGAAAGTAACGTTGGACAATAATAAAATAAAGCAAGTCCCGACGGAGTTTGCAACTCCCGCAATAAAATAATTTCATACAGGTTCAAGAACCATGACTTACAATCTTGTGTGTGCTAAACGTTTTCCAAGATTTTGTAACACAATCCATATAATGATTTGAAACACATGGAATAATTGATGCAATTTATTTTAAAAATAAATTTTGTGCATAACTTAGTCGGCACTCAACGTCTCAACCCATACTCCTCCAAATCCCTCCGGTCCACTATTGTCATCCGGATGTTCAAACCTCATAAGGCAAAGATGGGAATTACATCGATTAACCTTACGGTTTTTCCTTGAATCAAAGTTGGTTCAATAAGTCTATGGTTCTAATCCAACCATCAATCTCGACCCGAAACGGTCCACTTAAAGCAAATATCATGCATATTGTCACCCTAAGTGACTAATGCTAGAATCGTCCATCTATTCCAACGACTACTCGCTTAGAAACTTCTTCTCTACCCCAACGATCATCACATTAAAGTGGTTCAAGTATGCACGTGTAACTAGTAGGTTCACCATGACACTGGCCAGGTGTCATTATGAACGTACTGCACATGATTATCCTTGCTACTCTCAACGTGATTCTCGTTTCTAGTGATTCCATCGACATCAAAACATTCTATCTTAAAGTGCGTAATGGTGAACTTCACTCTCATTTACTTAAAAGAACGCTAGTTTGAGTCTAGGTATCCAAAATCAACACCTAATTCTCTCAAACTTATGGTCTCAATGTCCTAGCACAGAGGCTGAGCGAGACAGGATGGATGGCATTCCATATGCTTCTGCAATTAGATCTATCATGTATGCTATGATATGCACGAGACCGGATGTATCATATGCTTTGAGCATGACGAGTAGGTACTAACAAGATCCGGGAGAAGGTCATTGGATAGCTGTGAAGAACATTCTAAGGTACTTGCGAAGAACTAAAGAAATGTTCCTTATCTATGGAGGTCAGGAAGAAAGCCTTAATATAAAATGCTATACTGATGCTAGCTTCCAGACGGATAGAGATGATTGTAAATCACAGTCTGATTTTGTCTTCATTATGAATTTAGTTCCAAGCAAAGCGTGGTTGCACAATCCACTACAGAGTCAGAGTACATCGCAGCATCGCAGGCTGTGCTAGAAGTTGCTTGGATGAAGAAGTTCATTGAAGATCTAGGGGTGGTCCCTACCATTCAGGATCCCCTAGAAATCTTTTGTGATAATGAAGGTGCCATAGCCATAGCTAAGGATGCCATGTCACAGAAAAAGACCAGGCACATTCGCCGGAAATTCAACTATATACATGATGAAGTTGAAAGAGGTGAAATAAGTATTCGCAAAGTTCATACAGATCAAAATTTGGCAGACCCATTCACGAAGCCCCTTCCACCAGCTAAGCATGAGGATCACGCTAGAGCTATAGGACTTCGTTACTCTAGTGAATGGATTTGATTTGGTTTAGTATTTGGATTTTGGAACAATGTAAAGCACTAACTATTGAAATGAATAAATTTGTCTTTTTCATTAAATACTTGTTGAGTTCCATATTAGCATGTTTAAATCCTTGAATAAATTAGTTATTCCAAATGTTCATAGTCGATCATAGTTGTGGGAGCAACTATGAACTAAGACTAATATGAATTGGATTGGTTGACCTTTCAAGAGTAAAAGTGGCAAAGTGTTGCAACCAAGTTCATAGGTGCTTGTTAGGGAACAAGTATTGGACCTGACCCGCTTCAAGATCACCTCATGGATCGTAGTCATAAGTGAGTCTTGAATCAAGGAAGTATCTTTGTATCTTTAGACCTGAGATGCATATTTGGGACTCAAGTGTAGGGAGTGTTATGCTTTGATATGGTTAACCATTGTTCTTAAAAAGGGACAGCTATAAAGGCCATTATTGGGCATGGCATGAACTGCATGAGAGGCGTATGTAGTCAAGATGGGATTTGTTTCTCTTAATATGCTATGAGTGAGACATCCAAGGCGCCTTACCAAAAGTTGAACAATAGATGAGAATGATAGTGATCCATGTCTCATGTTCAACATGATGTTTAAACAAAGGGATAACTGATACCACACCTTATACATCAATTGAAGCTATGAGCTTGTGGAAATTGGATGTTGTTGAATGGCATTTACAGTCATACATTGTTGGGGGCAGTGAGATGTTGCTAGACGTCCACCACTGTCTATATCATTCTATAATACAATCCTGAGCAAGTGGGAGATTGCTGGTTCCGTATGCTCAAGAATGATTATCAAATAATATTACCGGTAATATATGATCCTATAGGGTCACACCATATAGCAAGTAGACACCGAATTGATATTTATAAGAATTTGATTCTTGATAAATATTAATTAATTCTTGAAAATATTAATGAATATGATTCATAATATTAGATGCAAATAATAAATTTTCGTCACATAAAATAATACATATGATGGACTTATTTTGTAACTAAAATTGCAAGGAGGGACTTGAGGAGAAAGTTTAAGATAGTTAAAATATGATTTTAACCATCTTAAAACTACAAGGTTTATTTTGTAAATATGCATGGCCTTCCCTTTTATGATTGGTCATTTTGGGTGGCAAAGGCATGGGCATGTGCAAGTATTTTTATTTTAAAAAAAAGGACAAGACATTTGACCATATAAACCAAAGTAGCTCTCTCTCTCCCTCTTCTCCTTGGTTTTCGGCCAAATTCAAGAACACACACAAGTGTGCGTTTTTCTTTTTACTTCTTCTAATATTCAAGTATATTGTACACTTGAATTAGAAGTTTGTTTTGCATCAAACTTTCAAGAAGGTACTAGCATACTACAAGGTGTTGGGAGCTTGCTTGGTGGACTTCTTTAGAGGAACTCTAACTTGATTTCTTGCCACCTTCTCCAACAAGAAGACATAAACAAAGGTCTACAAAGGTTGTAATTTCTTAAAACCCCCTATGGTTGTTTCTTAACCTTTCATGTTCATGCAAATGGATCCTTGGTGGGTAATGAAATGTTTTTCATCTTGTTCAAATTTTATGCTTCCGTTGCAAATTTTATGTTCTTTGAAATCATGTTTTGAACAAAACCCAACATATCACAAACGTCCGGAAAGTGATGACTTGTCCGGAAAGTGCGGATGTGTTACCCGGAAAGTGCGGCTGCTTCTTTTAATTCGATTGAAACTCGTTTAGGGTTGCTCAAAAATGTTCTGAAAGATTAGAAACACTACCAACCACAAAAATAACACTAACCCAATCGATTTTGAAGCAAAAAAACACGTTTTGATGGTAAAAATTTGATTTTTAGTGAAGAACACAACCAAAAGCTTTGAACTTAATTTGCTTAATTAACCACTCAAACGATCGAATTAGGTTATGAAAATTTGCAGAATCACTCAAAACAATAATGCTAACAATACTCAATAAACGAAATCGATCAATTTTGCTCGAATCAAAATATGAGTGTGCAATCAAGAACACAAACGTGAAAAAGTCAAACTTACCAGAAATCAATAAAAAGGCTTTGAATCAATTATGTCCGTCTGCTCTGATACCAATTGTGAGTTCCAGATCCGTGCAACGAACAATGAAATCAATATAAGTAAAGCAATAGAGTTTATGATTTCAACTGGTCATCCCTATTAGCTTTCAATCAGAGAGAATTACAATAATGAGTAAGAAAGCAAAAGAGACAACTAGCCTATTTTTCTAAGGCTAATGAACTATTTATATGGCGGGCCCGTGGTTAACAAGACCACGGCCCGTTCACTAATAAGGCTCAAATACAAGAATTGCAAATTAAACCATGAACTTTAATTCAACATAAATTGACCCTAACAGACTGCGTCTGTATTCGCACCAGTAGAGAAGATATCTGAGTTGTTCGATTGGAGTTTTGTATAACTCAGAGATGCGCTGAAGGCATTCACAACCAATGAAGTGATAGAAGAAAATGCCAAACGGATCACTGATAACCTTACCAGGGACAAAATTTTTAGCGGGAGGTAGAGATATGTCGAGTATGGGGAGATTAGGGTTGGGGCTAAGAACTACTTCACGAGAGAAATCAATCCCTGTCTCGTTTCTTTTTGCTGGGCCTGGAGAGGAAGGGGTCTTCTTCTTCTTTGGAGCAGCTCGTTTATTCTGAATTGGTGGAGGAGGAGGAATGTCAACCGCTGAGGTTACCATGTCGATCAGCCTATTTATGGCTTTTTCAACATGGGTCTTGAAGGATGAGCGGGATCGCTGAATTGCGAATCTTATTTCCAACCATTCAGGGAAACCATGTTTTTTCATGTCTGACATGTAGCAAGTTCTGAAGAAGTCGTTTTCTCTGATTATCTGGACATCAACAATCGGTACATTATTGGTTGTTCTCCCTCTTATGTTCACAGTGCATATCCTTGATCCATGGCTTCTGTAGTGGCACTTTTTCTTGCACCAGGCCAGTGTGGAGTCACTGACCTTGGTCTTTTCCTGGCTGATCTTCTGTGCGTCCTTTATCAATTTCTTTGAACAACAATAGGAAACTTCTTCAGGTCTGGATCCTTGACTGACCGCTGGACAAGTTCCAAGGCGTATTCTTTTTCTTTTTGTTCAGCCTTCTTTCGTTCAGCAAGGAGTTGTTCAGCTTTCAGGGCTTCAGCGATTTCTCGATTTGACATGCAACCTAGGTGCGGAGGAACTATATGCTGATCTTCTAGCTATTGGATCATCGTTGCTCCCTTTCTTCTTTCATCTTCACTTGTCTTTTGAAGAGCCAAGGAAGGTCTTTTGGTGTGGGAGAGAAGTTCTTCCTCTATTTCAGCTTGTTCTTCGGTCTCATCAAAGTTTAAGACTGGGATTATTTGCTGTAGTTCATCAGCTTCTGTAGCTGGGATTATTGGAGTAGTATGCTGAGGTGCTTCAGCTTGACCCTCAAGCAGGGGAGAGGACTAGCTGAAACAAAATGATCGATAGAGTTAAATCATTTGAGGAGAAAAATATAGAGAAAGGAGAGAGCAAAGTGTTTAGAGGTTTGAGAGTGAGAAGAATTGAAATTGAGGAGGGATAGAGGAGGGATGCAGAGTAAGGGAAGAGTGTATAAAGTACCTGACACGTTGGCTTTTTCATGAGAATGGCCAAGTTGTTAGCGGCGAGGCCATTTTGTTTTTCTTTATTGGCAGGCTTCGCTGGGGATTTCTCTTTGGTCCCCTCCCCTGGTTCATTGATAGATACCCTTTTCTGAGCTGGGGTTCTGATTGCTGCAAAAGCTTTGGTCGCTGCATGTTTGAAAACAAATCCGTCGTCATCTTCATCATCATCGTCATCATCTTTTAGAGATGATGATGGTTCGTTGTCAGGGATGTCGACGTCTTCATCATCTTCATCATATTCTTTCTCATCCTCACCCTCAGAAGAAAGATTTACAGTGATGTCCGCTGAGGCATGAGTCAGGACTTCACCTTGCCCCCCCTCAGACGGAGAGGGACTTTCAGCGGTTCCCTCAGGATGATCAGATTCCTGAGGGTCTTCATTATTTTCTTCCTCCCCCTTAACATTTAGAGGAAGGCCTTGATCGTAGATCTTCTCCCCTTCTTCCGCTGAATGGTTGGGGGAGGGAATGGAAGTAGTAGCAGCAGCATTACGATCCCTGTCTTCTGGGCTAGAGATCCCAACTTGGTGTCCCGCCACTGCCATTCTGTCTTCCATGCTAGAAATAGCAGGGGTGCCTTGAAGAATAAAGTCCACTACCATCTCCATCATCTCCCTATCAGCCTAGGAGAAGTGAGATGTAGGTATAGTAGGAGCATCCATTTTCTAGAGGATCTTGGTGAGTAGTGTTTTGACATCAGCAACTTCAGTTGTAAGGATGCTCACCTCACCTTGTAGACCGGTGAAGTTGGTCTCCAGAGAACTTACCTCACCACTGAGAGATGAAATCCCAGTGAAGAGATCAGTGACAGCCGTGGTGAGTTTGTTGATGTTGGAGGTGTTGGTGACGATGGCGGTCTTCAATGTTGTCAGTCCTCCATCCACTTTAATGAAGTCAGTGGATGAGGCTTTGTCTTTGACAGCGTTGGAAATTTCCTTCAGGGCCTCTCCAACGTCTGTAACCGCTGAAGAGTTGTTGGAGATGGTGGTGGTGAGTGTCGTCGCTTTATTAGCTATTTCCTTAAGGGAAGTGCTGATGGTGCCCAAGTTAGGACCTGAAAAAATAGGCAACTGGTGAGCTAAGGAAAGCCCAAAAGTTTGGGGTCCAGAGAGAGATATGGTGTTTGGGATACCTGTAGGCGGGTTGGAGAAGGAGTGGATGTCACGATACCCAGAGTGATGCTCCAAATCCTCTTAAAAGGATGACCCTACTTGTCCAACGTTCTGCTGCATCATGTGTTGGAGGGTTGCAGCGGCCGAGTCCGTCCGCGTTATTTATGGCATTGAGGGTGCCATGGTATAGATGAAAGAAGTGGAGGGAGAATCAAAGGTGGAGAAGGGGGTAGTGGTAGCGGTATCAGCGTTGGATCCACTGGAAATCCTCTCAGCAACACTTTGAGGCGCAGTGGAAGTTTGGTACTCGTCCAAGAAAGTTTCAGTGAATGGATTCACTGGAACGGTTGAAGAAGGGGTGGTTTCAGCGGATGTGATGGAGATGGTCACGAAATCGTCTAGCATGGCCTGTGAAGAGACACACGTTGTGTCTTCAGCCTGGGTAGGCTTGGGCTTCTCCATGGAAATCTTCTTGGTCTTATGGGTGCCAAGTGGGTTATCAGAATGTTTTCTCTTTTTAGAAGAGATGGTTGTAGTGGCATGGGTGTCAGCGGTTGGGATTACCGCTGCCGTTAAGGTAGCCACTGAAGTAGAAGAAGTAGAGGGAGTGCGGAGAAGAGAGAGTAAATTAGAGAGACGTACCTCGTTGGGGACCGACTTGAAGTCAATAACTTTTGGGCCAACCTGAGAGAGTTTCGGGTCACCCTGCTTGGGGTAGTCTTCTTTCATGCCATAGGCGAAGATGGCGCTGAGGAAACGGGGGTATGGAACAACGGTGGGGCGGTCAGGAGCTTCGACTCTTTCCATCATATCGTCAAAGATGATTTTGGCATAGTCGACATAGAGGCCTTTGAGGAGAGCATAGGCCATCAGGTACTGAGGCTTTGAAGCCTGGTCAGTGGAGCCATGCTTCACTGTCATGCACCTTATCACGTGGGCGAAGATGAAGTATACTTCGGATGGCATCTTGTTCTTGAGAACAGTAGTGAGCTTCTTCTCAGGGCCTTCGCGCCCAGTGTTCCAGATGTACTTCATTTTGTCCAGGAAGGAGATGATCTCTTCCTTCCCTTCAGCGGTGTTGAGGTCAGGGAATGGGACAAATGGATAAGATTTAGGGCTAGCGGGTAGGTTTAGTGCTCCCCGAATAGCTGCAGGAGTAATGGAGGCTTCACCTAGTTCAGTCTCGAAACAAATGACATGGTATTCATTTTTGGATTTAGAGGAGACAGTAGTGGTACGATGAGCAGTGTACCAGAACTGCTGAAGGAGTCTTTTGTGGGCAGGGGGATTGATGGTCATCGTTGTAGAAAGCGGACATGTCTTGATGAATTTCACAGCATCATCAAGATGGGTTACCATTTTCTTCTTGGGAAACTCAAGAAGAGCGTATGGGTTGTTGGTAGTGAAGGTAATCTCATGAAGATCGTGTTTCATGTTTCCAGCTCTTTTGAAGAGAGGGACAGTGGGAGCAGTGGTTGCAGCAACATCAGTGTTTGAAGTCATTTCTGTTTGGAAGATAAGATGATTGAGAAGAATGTAAGAGGATCATATAATGGAATTGATTTTTCCAGAATGAGGGTTTTGAGGTTTTAAGGTTTTAAAGAAAAAAAAGGTTTTCTAGTTTTAAACAAGTGTTTTAAGAAAACTAGTAATATTCTTGTTTTCCAGTTTCCATTTAAGGAAAGGATTCTCGAAAAACGTATGAAGTTTTAAGTTTAAGATTTTGAGTTTAAACTTAATGGAAATTTTTTTAACAAGTTTTGGTCATAAAATCATGAAGAAAATGATTTCATTGTAAAAAAAATCTGTTTGATCTTGTATAAGCAAGAAGAAGATCAAAACAAGTAACATATTGGATTAAGAAGAAGAAAATAAGAACCTATTTGTTGAAAGTTTGAAGATGATGAACACAAGTTCTTAGAAATCCAAATGCAAAGGAATCGAAAGTAATCTTTCTGCTTTTAGAGAATTCGAAAGCGTAAAAGGTAAACATATATAAACTCAAGAGGTTTATATAGTGAGAGTAGAGAGCGAAAGTGAGGAGCGGGAAAAGAGACTCTTCATGACACGTGACACGTCCCCCGAAGCGTATTGGTCAAGAATTTCAACAGACGAACGTGTCAGAGAAAAAGGGGTGCCATAGGTTATCCGTTTTGATGACGTCATAAACGTCCTTTCACATTTCTATGTTGTCTCTGAGGGTTTTTTGAAAAAACTCACGGATAATTTAAAAGAAATCACCGATGAGAAATATCAGTGAGCATAGTTATTTAATAAAGAATCACTGAAGGAAGAGATACGCAGCGATACAAGTTATTTTGAAATTCTACATACTAAAGTAAACTTCAGCGTTTTAACAGAGAGAACATACCTTGATATCAGCGAATCATTTTTGTTCAGAGATTAGATGAGGAATGAGTGAATAGAATTTACTTTATCATTGATCCAATGCCTTACCACTGAAGATTTAATCTGCAAGGTTCAGCATTCCAAGTTCGCTGATGAGAAAGTTGAATCTTGTGTCATCAAGAGGTTTGGTGAAAAGATCAGCTAACTGAAATTCAGTTGGGATAAAGTGAAGTTCTATGTCACAATTCATCACATGATCTCTGATAAACTGATACCTAATCTCGATGTGTTTGGTCTGTGAGTGTAGCACTGGATTATTGGCTATAGCGATGGCACTACAGCTGTCGCAATAGATTGGAATTTTGGCGAGCTGAAGGTCATAGTCTAATAGTTAATTTCTCATCCACAAGACCGAGCACAACAACTTCCAGCGGCTACATACTCAGCTTCAGCGGTTGAGGTGGATACTGAGTTATACTTTTTTACTTGTCCAACTCACCAACTTTCCACCCAGGAGCTGACAGCCTCCTGTGGTGCTTTTCCTATCCAATTTGCATCCTGTAAAATCACTATCTGAATAGGTGTTTAGATCAAACCCTGAGTCTTTGGGATACCAAAGACCTAGGATAGGAGTACCTTTTAGATATCTAAAAATTCGCTTTACAGCGATCAAATGAGATTCCTTAGGTTCACATTGATATCGTGAACATAAACAAGTTGCATACAGAATATCAGGACGGCTAGCTGTAAGATACAGGAGAGAGCCGATCATCCCACGGTACGCTGTGACATTAACAAGCTTCCCTGAAGGATCTTTATTAAGTGTCAGTTGCGGTGCCATCGGGGTTTTCATAGCTGAGCTTTGAGTTAAATCAAACTTTTCAGCATATCTTTAATGTACTTACCTTGGTGAATGAAAGTACCATTTTCATTCTGCTTGATTTGAAGACGACGAAAATATGTCAGTTCACCCATCATACTCATTTTATATTCAGCTTTCATTCTTTCAGCGAAACGAGTACATAAATCAGGGTTAGTAGAACCAAATATAATATCATCGACATATATTTGAACAAGAATAATATGACCTTTTACTTTCCTGAAAAATAGAGTGTTATCGATTTTACCATGCACGTGGAGCTTGTTTCAGCCCATAAAGTGCCTTATCCAGCTTATAAACATAACCTGGATGCTTAGGATCAGTAAATCCTGGAGGTTGTTCAACATAGACTTCTTCATTTAGCCTTCCATTTAGGAATGCTGATTTGACGTCCATCTGATATACTTTGAAGTCACGGTGAACAACGTATGATAGAAATAGACGAATGGCTTCGAGTCTTGCCACTAGAGCAAAGGTTTCGTCATAATCTATGCCTTCCTCTTGTCTGTATCCCTGAGCAACAAGACGAGCCTTGTTGCGGGTTACAGTTCCATGTCCATCCAACTTGTTTTGATAGACCCACTTAGTGCCTATCACTGACTTGTTAGATGGTCTTGGAACGAGATTCCAAATTTTGTTTCTTTCAAATTCTGTCAGCTTTTCTTGCATAGCGCTGACCCAGTTTGGATCTCTGAGGGCATCATTTGTTTTCTTTGGTTCAATCAGAGAGATAAAGTTAAAAAATAAACAAATATCACCTGAACTTCGTCGAGTCTGAACACCAGCGTTTGGATCACCAAGAATCTGATCAATGGGGTGATTAATAGTCCATTGCTGAGCCGGAGCATGATTCACTGACTCCGTTTGAACTTCTGGAGGAGCTGAAGAAGAGGCTTAAGCAACTTCAGATATTTCAGGCAAGAGAGGAAGTGGTTCAGATGACATTTCATTCACTGATTGCTGAGAAGTAGATGGGATATTTGAGGTTGGTGGTTACGAAGCATGCATAGTGTTAAGAGGAATAGCTGAGACCCATGATGATTCAGCTTCACTTATCTGCATGCTTGGGATGATGGTAGGATCATCATTAGCGGTAGGAGTGTTGTTTTGAGGGATAGGAGCAGTTTCTGAATCCTCAAGTTGGGAAAACATCCATTGATTTAGTTCTTCAGTATCAGTAGAAGGACTTGAGTTCGCTGAGCGAGACTCGTCTAAGGTGAAATGGATAGTTTCTTCTATAGTTTGTCTTCGGCTATTGAAGACTCTGAAGGCTTTGGATACAAATGAATATCCAAGAAATATTACGTCGTCAGCCTTGGGATCGAATTTTCCAAGGGCATCCCTGTTGTTTAAAATAAAGCATTGGCAACCAAAGATGTGAAGAAAGCTGATATATAGCTTTCTCTCATGGAAACGTTTGTAGGCAGTTTTCTTGAATCTTTTGACGATCAACGACCTGCAATACGCACCTAGTAAGGCTCGGAAAAGTTAAAGTCCGAAATCATTGTGTTCTCAAGGCCGAAGCCCAAGTCAAAGACAGAGACCGTGCCCCTCGGGCACCTCTTCAGAGGGTGTCGCCCTTCCACTAAGCCTTCCTACATATATTCAAATCAGTACAAAGGCAAGTATATATTATATTTTGAGGGAAAAAGATAAGGAAAAGATGGACTATGCCACATGGCCGCTACAAATAAAGGAAAAGTCTTATGCGAGTGATACCAATTGGACACACATGGAAAAAAGGAATCATCAGCTACTAATACAGCTGAATCAAAGGAAAAGAAGTGAAAAAGCGGAAATAAGTCAATGTGAGAAAGCAAAAAAGGTTTGAGTAAAACAAGCATTGTTTACAACTTCTGCCCAGAATTGAGTAGGTAAATGAAAATCACTGAGCATTGAACGAGCACCTTCAATGATCATTCGATTTCTTCTTTCAGCGACTCCATTCTGTTGTGGTGTTCTCACTGAGGAGAAATTGTGAGAAATACCCTTGCTTTCGAAGAAGTTATCAAGGGAACTATTTTTGAATTCAGTCCCATGATCACTCCTTATTGAGCGAACGGTCATATTATTCAGGACTTCCATTTTCCCGACAAAGGAGACGAGTTCTTCAGGGGTGTCATTCTTTGAACGGAGAAACATTACCCAGGTATAGCAAAGGAATTCATCAACAATGACTAGAGTGTATTTATTTCCAGCGATGGATTGTTTATTAACAGGCCAAACAAATCCATGTGAAGAAGTTGTAGAGGAGATGACACTAAGGAAACTTGTTTTGACTTGAACCTTGCTTTGGTTTGTTTCCCTTTCTCACACGCTGAACATAAAGATTACTTGGCATATGAGTGTTGAGGAAGACCAGTGACTAACTGTTTTTGACGAAAGAGTATTCAGTGTCTTGAAGTTGAGATGAGAGAGCCTCTTATGCCATAGCCAGTTGACATCAGATGAGGCTTTGGAGAAAATGCAGGAGTTCTCAGTGATTGTAGAGTCCATGTTTATGACATAAACATTTTCCAAACGATATCCACTGAGGGCAACTTTCTCCTTCTTGTCAGTGACGAAGCATGATTCCTTAGTGAAACATACTTTGAAATCTTTGTCACACAGCTGACTGATGCTAAGAAGATTGTGGTTCAGCCCTTCAACGTATGCGACTCTTCTAAAGATAGTTGTACCATTATATAGTACACGAAACCATCGGGTATAGCCTTTCCCATTTCCACCAAAGGTTACAGAGGGACCTTTCTCTTCCTTGTATTCAGTGAGCAGGTTCTTCTTTCCGGTCATGTGTTAAGAGCATCCGCTATCAAGATACCAAATACCCTTCAGCACCTACAAACAAAGGAATATTTGTTTGATTTGGGCACCCATTTTACTATCGGTCTACATTTGTCAGTGGTGGTAGAGGAAGTGGAAGGTTCAGCAATCTTCACCGCATTTGAAGATTCAGCTTTAGAATCAGTCTTAACTTTGGTCAATTTCTTAACCTCATTGGTTGTTTTCACCTTAACCTGATTTGCACCAGGATTGGTCTTCTTTGCATTCGGGGCAGTGATCTTCACCTTAGCTAATTTCTCAGCTTTGGTGGTTGTTGGACACCTACTGGCAATATGATCGGTAAGTCTACAGTGATAACATTTCCTATAGCTAAAAGTAGCTTTAGGACCATTTGTATGCTTAGCAAAAAAATTTAAATGGACAGGCCATCACCAAGAATACCTTTGGCATTGGAAATTGGAGGAACTATCAGTTCTTCGGATTCCTTACCAGTGACATCCACACTTATTTTAGGAGTAGATCGCAGAATGAATTCAGGGATCTTTGTAGAAACCAGGATTCAATCTTACAATCAAATATGAACAATCAAACAGTAAAATGATAGAGATTTGGATCAACGCACTTGTATTCAATTAAGAACAGATTACAGATCTAGAGAGAGAATCTAACTAGTATTACACAAGATCAGTTAGCTTACAGTTGCTAACTCCTATATATACTGTAAAGAAAAGCTAAAGCTACAGTACATATACATGAAAGACTAATAGAACAATTACACGTGTCCTAATTAGTAACAGAATATAACTGAAAGTATCCAAGACATAAGTTCTGAATAACATATTCAGAACTTCTGAACATTCTTCTAATTAAGCACTTCAGAACTTCCTTCAAGCACTTGTGATATTTTCTTCATCATTCTCAGAAGTTCTGAGTCTCCTACTCAGAACTCTGACCCTTCAGTTAAGACTTTCATACTTGTAATCTTTTCGAGACTTCTCAGATCAAACTTCTTAGTCTTCTACTTAGAACTTCTGAGTCTTCAGTCCAGATTCCAACTCTTAGTGATTTGACAAAACTTTAGATCTAACAATCTCCCCCTTTTTGTCAAACACTTCTGTACTTATCAACGTTGAATTATTTGAAACCAATAACGAACTTAAGAAGAATTAAATTTCTCAGATATAATCTTCTATCAACTTTCTTCTTTGAATGCTTGTGCAGTTTCTTTGAAGTTTCTGGAAAAATTACAAATTCACTGACTTTGATACAGAATCTGACCAATAAGCACACCGATTCAGAACAAACTCAAAACATGAAAAATGTTCATCTGAGTCATAGGAATCCAATGCATCTGAACTCGTCAAATTTGGATCTACGAGGAGAGAGTTCTGATCAAAAGACGACTGGTGCGCAAAGCTGTCAAAAAATTCTGAAAATTTGACTTTGCTCTGAAATTGGCTAAGTATAACTTCTGAGTAGCCTTGATCAGAATTCTGAATAACTGGATCAGAATTCTGACTAAACACGATCATATTTCTGAACTTGAACACCTCTGAATGGTCTGAGTAAACTCTTCTGAATAGCATAATCAGAATTCTGAATAGTCGTTGAACAAATTCTGAATAATTTTGACTTCACAATCAGAATTCTGAATACTCTGATAACTTCTGCTCAGAACTCTAAATAATCTGAGTTAACAACTTCTGGTCAGTCTTTAATCAAATTCTGCAACTTCCTGTTTTAAAGCCAACATCTTTCTGGTACAATTATCCAAACAGATTTCTGTTAATCAAACAGCAACAACGATTTCCAAACTGATTTCTGTTGCAAATTTACTTTTTCTTTGCTCCCCCTTGAAATGACAATTCTCATCTTCATGTGATCAAATTATATTTCTGTCTCTTTCTGACTTTCTTCTCCATTTTGAATCAATTAATCAGCTTTCATTTCTTTATAAGAACAACAAATCAGTTTCCTTTTCCTCTTATCCCCCTTAAAATAACATTTCTCTCTTTTGTAGTTTCTGTACAAATCAGTTTCCTTTTCCTCTTCTCCCCCTTTTGATTATCATGACCATGATCATCAAAATGATAATGAAACGGATTTGCAATGTACCAATCTAGCTTTTAGAGAAATCTTCTGAAATTTGAATCAGCCGTCAATTCATATAAATGTAACCCAAAATCAACAAATGATCTTATTTTCAAGCCTTTGAAGAAAAGCTTGGCCTGTTTGTAGCACAAAGCCACTAGATACAACAGATATATCTAATTAAAGAGCTTGAGTGATTTTCACTCTCCAGGACTTCCTTCTAATCATTGAGTAGCATAAAGCAATTCTATAGAAGTTCTGACAGAAAACATATTTTATGTGTGTTAGTGCATGTGTAGAAAGAATAAAGCAACACATGCTTGAATAATAGGCTCAAAGTGTGTAAACTGTTGAGACAACAACAATTTTCCACCGACTCAATGTGCATGAATGAAGAGCGAAGGTGGGGAAACTTCCTTCTTTTTCAATATCCAAACCTTCCGAATGAAGATTAGATAGAATATATGCCGCGTCCCCAAATCAAATGAAACACCATCTTTTTAAGAAGATAATGAGTGGATGAGTGGGGTTATATGAAGATTGACATGGGCTCACTACCTTTTTCAATATTGACCACCAAAAAGTGTGAATCAATAGTGTATGTGGGTGCCCTTCTTGAAATGGCTAGATCAGAGATATCTCAATTTTCTATCTCTGTTAACATTCACTCATTCTGTTTTTAGCCTTACCACTACCCACTCTCAGAATTTTACCACTCATCACTTTGAGTTTGTTCATACCCATGAACATTCTCCCCCTCTCTTTTATGATTTGTGACCCCTCACCCCTCAAATACTCATGGATGACCTCATGGGTAGGTTCTACAGGTTCTTGTAGATCCATAGAGGAAGAAAATAAAAAATAATTCTCACCACTTAAATGTTGTCCATTGAAGTATCCTGCACTTTTAATTTGAATGCACATATATCAGCCTTTTTTTATTACTTCCACAAGATAAGAAAATGAAATTGAATGAACCAGGAAGTATGAATGAATTTCAGAAAGATTAAATCTGATGAAGATCTGAAGTTTTATCCATAAGACAAACTTAATGGATAAATTGATGTAAAGAATACAAGAGAAGTGTATTACCATCGAAAAAATGAATCTATTTGAGACATGGTAATAACAAAGTTAAAAGAAAAACTGAACTGGTGTGTAAGAATACTTGAAACGGTAGAAAAGATAATACACAAGTATTTATCTTTGGAAACAACCAGTCAGATTGAGATAAAAAATTTAAAATCCAACTTCTATGTAGGAAAAATCTTTTAGAACAGTAGAAGTGGTTTGAGCATTTGAAATTTTTTATCATTTTTAAAGTGTTCTTCTTTAAACATGATTTGAGTATGAAGTTTAGAAATTTACCTTTATCTTGAAACGATCAGATCAAATTTTGAGACAATACTCTCTCTCAAATCAAGATAATCCTGCAAAATCAAAACATTTTGGTAATCATCTACGATGATTCCTCATTAGATATCAAATATCCAAATAGAGTCAGAATTCTGAGTAGTAGAGTCAGAATTCTGATTAATGGAGTCAGAATTCTGAGTAGTGGAGTCAGAATTCTGATTAGTAGAGTCAGAATTCTGAGTAACAGAGTCAGAATTCTGATAAAACTATCCAGAGAAAATGCCTTAGAAAAAATGTTTGGGTTTTGTGATTTTTGAACTTTCAGAACTTCAAATCACCATAACTTGCTCAAAAATCAGAATTTTTCAACCAAAATTTGCAGGGTTGCTCAAAATGTGATTCTGAACACATTCTCTGGGAAAGTTCTCTACCAAAAATACCCACAACTATGAGTTCGATCATACTTCAGAATCAACAAATTGATCTGTATGAATCAGAAATCCATAATCACATTCAGACCGAGTTTTGGACTGAAGTATCCAAAAGCAATATTCTCAATTTAAGCACATCATCTGTTTTCAGTCATGTGTCAGTATGATCATTCAGCTCTACACATGAATAACCTGCAAAACAGATTAAGTTGACTTTGGTACCCATATGAACTTGGGTCCAGGTCTGTTAGATGCAGTGGCATATGCAGACACTCTGTAAAAACCAAACCAGTGCTGACTAAAATTCTTGTTCACAAAATCATCAGTTCCACAATATGAACAACAAAGTTTCTTTTGTGCAATTCTGACTAATTGATTTATAGAATAAATCACACCAGGTTTAACAAAAGATTTGCCTTGAAATGTATTGTTCTTCTTGACATTTGAATTAGGAACTTTTGATTTTGGCACTTCTTTCTTGGAAGTTGTTCCTTGAACTATCCATTCCATCTTAACTCTTTTGAAGATAAGATTATCTTTAGGCTTAGAAGAAGTATTCACTTTAGGCACATGCGAATTACTAGCTAATTTATCAAATAGAGAATTATAGAAAAGATTGGAAGGATGAATCTGATCCTTTGAGAAATCATTTGATCTTTTTTACTTCTTTTAAAGAAATGTTTTTAAAGATTGAACATGAAGCTGTTTTAAATGAACATTCAGAGTTAGTTGAGTTTACAAGCGGAGTCTGATCAATTGTATCAGGACTTGCTTGTTTTGAAACACCAACTTTAAAAACAATATCTTTAAGTTCTTTCACCTTGTTGATTAAAACATTATTTTCTTTAAAAATCAGATCATATTTCTTTTGAAGATCAGATTTTACCATTTTCTCCTTCATAATATCTGTTGATAAACCAGATAATTTCTTTCTTAGCTTCTTTATCTCATTTTGAAAAATCTTTCGTTCATCTGAAAAATTATCTTTTAAGCATTTTTCTTTAAAACCATTTACCTTCTTCTTTTCAGTTTCTTTTCTTCCATCTTCTAACTCTTTCTTCAACTCATTGATTTTCACAGAAAACTCATTTAACATTCCTGTTTTCTTTTTCTCAAAACCATTCTTTTCTTTTTGAAAAACATTTTTCTTGCATTCAAACTCTTTTCTTTCTTTTGCAAGAATTTTCTCCAAATCAGAAATTTTCAGAGTGAATTCAACAAACTTTGTTTCAAAACCTTTCCTCTCAGTTTCAAAGTCCCTTCTCTCTTTCTCAAATTTCTCTCTTTCAAGTATGAGAACTTGTTCAAATCAGATATCTGTTTCAAGAGTTGACAATTTTTCATTTCACATGATTTGATTCTATTTTAAGAATCTGTCAACATCTTTCTTTCAAAATTGAATTTCTCTTTCAAATCAACATTCTCTTTTTCTAACAACTTTGTGTTTTCTTGAACCTTTTCAAAATCCTTTAGAAGATCAGATTTATCTTTTTGCAAATTTACAACAACTTTTGGACTTTCATCAATTTTGGCTTCAAGATTTGCAATCTTGCTTTCAAAATGAACAATCTCAGTTTTTGGTTCATAAATTGTTTCCTTTGCTTTTACAGGACTTGATTTTTGTAAATTGTCTGAACTTGTTATAGAACTTGCAGGTCTCACAAAAACTTCAACAGTCTCAGGCATATACAAAATATCTGTTTCTCTTATTGAATAAGACTTATTTACATTTTTATCATAAGTAGGCATGATGAAATGACAAATTCAGATATCAACTAAGAATTATGATAAAAAAATGAATATCGACACAGATCTAGAACATGCAAGAATAGATCAAATCTGTCACAGACATTTCATCAAACAGTTGGAGTACATGAATTGATAAAATCTTCTTTTCAACAAATTCGAAAACATACCTGTGATCTCTGTCTAATTTGAACTATTCTGATCTTCCATTAAACAGCTTTTGTGTCAGACCCCATCGATAGAAATTCTTTAGAAGACATGATTGTAAAATGAATAGAATCGAATCAACAGAAAGACAAATTCGAATTTCTTGAACAAAATCAGAATGAATTCAAGAATTACTAAAAATTCAAGAATTGCGATTAGCAGTGGAATCAATTTTCGAATTGATCAAGAAATCTTCAAGAACACGATCTCATGAACATGATCTTGAACGAATTTGTCTGTTGAGTGGCTCTGATACCAATTGTAGAAACCAAGATTCAATCTTACAATCAAATATGAACAATCAAACAGTAAAATGATAGAGATTTGGATCAAAGCACTTGTATTCAATTAAGAACAAATTACAGATCTAGAGAGAGAATCTCTCAAAGATTACAAAAGCTGAATACAAAGATATGCGGAAAGTTATGCCAAAGATTTACACAAGATCAGTTAGCTTACAGTTGCTAACTCCTATATATACTGTAAAGAAAAGCTAAAGCTACAGTACATATACATGAAAGACTAATAGAACAATTACACGTGTCCTAATTTGTAACAGAATATAACTGAAAGTATCCAAGACATAAGTTCTGAATAACATATTCAGAACTTCTGAACATTCTTCTGATTAAGCACTTCAGAACTTCCTTCAAGCACTTGTGATATTTTCTTCATCATTCTCAGAAGTTCTGAGTCTCCTACTCAGAACTCTGACCCTTCAGTTCAGACTTTCATACTTGTAATCTTTTCGAGACTTCTCAGATCAGAACTTCTGAGTCTTCTACTCAGAACTTCTGAGTCTTCTGTCCAGATTCCAACACTTAGTGATTTGACAAAACGGTCCGAGAAGTAGAGGGATGGCTCGCTGAAGGTTTGGAAACTTTCAGCTTACGTACAGAGGTACCCTTCTGAGGTTTTTGAATAAAAACTTTTTCTTTACCTTTACCATTAGAAATTAAGGTAGGTTTTTCCTCAAGGATGGGATATTTAGAAGATGAGCACTGAGACAAAGAGGTGTCAGGAATAGATGATACGAACATTCCAAACATAAACATGGAACGGTCAGTGGTAGGTTCTTCAGCGTCAGCTTTGTAACCAAGACCATCGTTATCACTTAGAGGGATTTGAGCACCTATTATCTCAGTGATCTTTATTGAGGATTTACACCATCCTTCAAGAATAGCCTTTTCAGCCCTTAATGCAGCGATAGCTTGTTCTCACTCAATACTAATGATTTGAATTACGTAGACCTGATCTTTTAGATTATTTTCTACGTTTGAAAGCTCTTGAATTTTCCGCTGACAATTTTTAAGTTGTTCAGCTAAATCTAGATTCAGTTTTTCAGCTTTGGTCTTGCCATTCATGGCATCATATAAATCAACAATCAATAGATTGATGGTTTGAAGCTTATCAGCTAAATTATCAGCTGAAGTAGTGATAGAAGAGATTGATACCTGAGAGGTAGACGCAGAAGTAGAGGGAATTTCAACTTTTTCTTCCTCTTCTTCTATTTGAGCCATGAGGCAGAGATTGTCCTCATCATCAGAGTCAGATGATTCTTCATCAGAAGCAGCCCAGTCATGATCTTCAGCGATCATGCCTTTTCCTTTCTTTTTGAAGCTTTTTAGCTTTTTGTATTTTTCTTTCAGCTTCTGGTATTTGTCATCTCTAGCCCTGGGGTTAGAGGTTTTCTTGTAGGAGGAAGATGAAGGTTTGAAGATTTTCTTTGGCCTACATTCACTAGCAAAGTGTCCTATTTTTTCACAGTTAAAGCAGGTAGTAGTGGCCTTATCTACAAGAGTTGAAGATTTAGGCTTGTCAGTGAGGGAAAAAGGTTTATTTCTTTTGAAGTTACTCTTTCTGGCGAATCTCCTGAAAGAATTAGTCAGGAGTGCCAGTGAGTCATCAAGTTCTGAAGGATTAGCTTCTGATGATTCATCAGAGTTGGATTCCAACTCAGTGATTGTAACGGTAGATCTCTGAGTGGGCGTCAACTCTGAGGAGAGTAAAGCAACAAGTGTTCTTTTGAAATCTTTTACAAGATTCTTCTTAAGTTGACACGATTGCTCATGATTGAGCATAGTGCCAAATAAGGTAGAGAAGGTCATGAATTTAAGATCCTTAGATAGCTTGAGACACATGGCATAATTGTCCCAGCTTTCAGGAACACTTTCTAGAAATTTTGTCAGGATCTCAAAATTAGAATATTCCTTACCAACAGTTTTTAAGTCAATGATTAAGCAGTTAAACCATTGATGAATTTCAGAGAGGGTTTCATTCTTACCACAAATGAAACTTTCGTACTGTCTTACCAGGTTGATTTTTTTTGTGTCCTGGACTTCAGTAGTACCTTCATATTGAACACATATGGTGTTCCACATAACTTTTGAGGTCTTTAGATTCATGATGGAATGGTAGACTTCATCAGGAAGAGCCATAGATATGATGGATTTGGCCTTAGTATCAACGGCCACTTTCTTCTTGTCGTCATCAGTCCACTGATTAACTGCCTTGATGATTTCTCTTTCAGGAATGGCAGGAGTAGTAGTGGTGGCTGGAACATCAGGATCTATAATGTAAGGAATGTAATGTCCATTTTCAATATAGTAAGGTATAGTAGGATCTACACCTTCCAAGAAGAGCATCATCCTATTTTTCCAAAGATTAAAGTTATCTTTGCTAAATCTAGGAGGTTTGGTAAGAGAGACATTATCTATGTAGTTTGTGTTTGTGGTGTTTGCCATAATGAAGAATAGCAAGGAAGAGAGTATAAGAAAGATATTGTTTATGAGATTAAACAATCTGCTCTGATACCACTTGTTGGTCCCGAAGGGTTATACAAGTTTGTAGAAAGGGGGGGGGGGTGAATACAAACACAAATTTTTATATATCTAAATTGTTTACTGATATGTATCAAATAATTTACAGTTTGTTGCGAAATAATATCAAGTTAAAAAACCTAATCTAAACAAACTATGAGAACACACTGATTTTCTTGCACTAGAAATATAGAGAGAAAAGGAGTTAAGAAAACTAAGGATAATTTTCTTGCACACAGAGGTTCAACGAGAGAAGACAAGACACCTCAAGAATGAAGTAGGGTTTCCTTTATATATTGCATGCATTTAATGCAAAATAGTACACCTTTACACATGGGAGCCTCTTGTTGGTTGCATGTTTTGATTTCAGTAAACAACCTAGTGGCCGCATGATGAACAGTGTAGTAGCAGAGTTGGTTGTATAATTCTAGACAAAAAGAATGTCCGTTCTGACAAAATCGTATGGAGGCGTGCAAGGGGATAAGACAAAATTTGCTTGTAGAGGAGGCTTCATGATCAGCGTTCGCTGAATGGATATTTATCATCGAATGATAAAGTTCAGCGTTCGCTGAAGTCTTCTACTTAAAACTTCACGTTGGATGGATAAGTCTTGTCTTCGCTGATATCTGCATCAGGTCACTAGTAGACTTAGTCTCTTGGTCTTCAACTTGGTCTTCGATTTCAGCGTTGAACATGGTTGACGTGAATCTTGTCTTCAAGGATCATAAGTAAACAATACAAACTATCAACGATCATCAGTGAGACTGAACAGGCTCAAGGCTAACTGATGTATATATTCTTTGATGACAAAACATTAATACGTATTGTCTACTTACAATTTTCACTAAGTGTTTCTCAGAGTCATTATCAAATCACTGAGGGTTTAGATCAACACCTGACCGATTAGCCAAAGATCTATTAGCATACAGTTGCTAACTCCTATATATCCAGGAGTCAAAGTGACATTTTCATCAAATGTTACATTAATGCTTTCAATGACCGATTTCGTTCTTTTAAGGTAGATCCGGTATGCTATAGAAGTCAAGGAATATCGAATGAAGACACCTTCGTCAGCCTTTGTTTGAAACTTTTTAATATTTGTCTATCTTTCAGCACAAAACACCTGCATCAAAACACACGGAAAAAATTTATATTAGGCTTTCGATTATTAATAATTTCATATGCAGTTTTATTCAAAAGTGTTAGGTCTAGAGTTTTGTCAAAAACACAAGTGTTGAGTTCTGAGTAAGAAGACTAAAGAAGACTAAAGAAGACTCAGAAGTTCTGAGTAGAAGACTCAGAAGTTCTGAGTGAGAAATCTCAAAAAGATTCTAAGTGTTGGATTCTGACTAGAAGGTTCAGAGTTCTGAGTAGGAAACTCAGAACTTCTGACTATGAAGACAAATGTTCTGAAGCGCTTATTCAGAAGTATGTTCAGAATTCATATCTTGGGATATTCTCTGTTATATTCAGTTACTAATTAGGACACGTGTAATTGTTCTATTAGTCTGTTTCTTTTATGTACCGTAGCTTTAGTCTTTCCTTAAACAATATATATAGGAGTTAGCAACTGTATGCTAATAGATCTTTGGCTAATCTTTCACATAACTTTTCACGCATATCTTTTGAGAGAGAAACTCATTGTAATATCTTGCAATTCACAGATTGTTAATAAATCATATGACCAGTTGCTGTGAATACGATCTTGAATGTTCATTCTATATTGAATCTTGATTATAAGTGACGATTATGAAACCTACAATTGGTATAGGAGACTCAGAACTTCTGACTATGAAGACAAATGTTCTGAAGCGCCTATTCAGAAGTATGTTCACAAGTTCTGAACAACATGTTCAGAACTTATATCTTAGGATATTTTCTGTTATATTCAGTTACTAATTAGGACACGTGTAATTGTTCTATTAGTCTGTTTCTTATATGTACTGTAGCTTTAGCTTTTCTCTACAGTATATATAGTGTTAGCAACAATTTGCTAACTAATCTTTGATATAATCTTTGGTGAATCCATTTAGAGAAAAATTCATTGTAATATCTTGTAATTCACAGATTGTTAATAAATCATATGACCAGTTGCTGTGAATACGATCTTAATTGTTCATATTTGATTGTAAGAGTGTATCCTGGACTTTCAAAAAGCTTGTTAATTATAGTCCTGTTTTGAGTGAAACAAGTCGTTGAAACCGCTTCAGCCCATATACTTGGTGGAAGTCCAGAATACGCCAACATAGTGCGAACCGCTTCTACAAGCGTTCTGTTCTTTCGTTCAACGACTCCGTTTTGTTGAGGAGTCATCGGTGCAGAAAAATTATGAGAAATTCCGAGTGAATCAAGAAATGATTGTAGAGTAGCATTCTTGAATTATGTGCTGTTATCGCTCTGTATCTTTTGCACAGAACGTTGCAGAAGAACTTGTATTTTCTTGATGAACTTTATGATCAGTTCTGGCGCTTTAGACTTTAAAAGAAGAAATTCCAGCCAAGTATATCGTGAGTACTCATAAATCATAACCAAAAATGTACTTTTTGCCTCCCATTGACTGAGTTCTCATAGAGCCACATAGATCCATATGAATAAGCTCTAGACAACTAGTGCAGTTGGACTGAGTCTTGGACTTGTGAGACACATGTTTCATTTTGCCCATTTCACAAGCTGGACATACAGAAACTTTGTCGATCTTCAATTCTAGCAATCCTAACACCAGTCTGCTACTTCTTAGCTTACTAATGTCTCTAAAATTCTGATGAGACAACCTCCTATTCCACAACCAACATTCTTCTATAGAGGATTTTGAAACGAGACATACTTGTTTCGAAGCAACTAGAGTCATAAAATCGGTTATGTAGAGATCGCCACATCTGTTTGCCTTGTAGATTTCCGGCCGTTTGAATCCACAATACGACAAAACTTCTTGTTAAAATGTACGTCACAATCCTTGTCGCGAAACCGACTGATTCTAAATAAGTTGTGTCCTAGACCCTCCACATACAAGACCTTTTCGATTGAAACCGTATCATTTTTTAACGTTCCGTAACCTCTGATATAACCTTTTGTATTATTCGCAAAACCAACTGATCCTCCAGGATGTACTGTATAATCATGCAGTAAATGCATGTACCCTGTCATGTGTCTCGATGCTCCGGAATCTATGACCCACACATGACAGTCCTGAAATACAGATTATCTCATCTTAGGTACCCATATCAGTATGGGTCCTTTCTTGTTAGTACGAATCAGTTTATTTATCTCAGTTGTAAAACCATGAATTTTTTCCTTTAAAACTTACGGCTGGTTGTGAAGTTGGTTTGTTTATTTGATCTTTAGGAACCCATTTCCAAAACATATTCACATCAACTGATTTTATTTCTTTCTTCTTTGTTTTCTTTTTAAGACCAAAACCAAACATTCTGGCTGAATGATTAGCTGAAGATTTTGATGAGGAATTTGAAGTATTAACACTTTTTGACTTTTTATCCTTAGAAACTTTGCGATTTAGCAAGAAATAGTTGTCCCAACAATGAGCACAATGTATTCGTCGTTTTGCTTGTGTCAACAATTTAGAATTTGAAATTTATGAAGTTTTATTGACACCAGCTTTGTAACCATTACAAGAATGAGTACAATTTGCCTTATTGAATTGAATACATTTCTCAGAATTGAAATTTCTATTTTGACTAGAATCACTACGTTTCTTCAGATACGTGAACTTTTCTTCATCCACTTCTGAAAATGAAAAGGAGGGAGTGTTAGAGCATTTAGAGTTAGGAGAATCACTTGAATAAAATTCAGATTTAGTACCCATGATTCCCCTTTTTCATAAAGGCTATATGGTTTTTCATTTGTGTCAGAACTTGATTCAAATAAGGAATTATCAAAATACACAAATGATGATTTTTCAGTTAAAATTGATTCTTTTATTTCAAAGTTGATTTCTTTGACATAACTTTTGGCTTTAGTTTCAACTGAACTTGAAGATTTATTCTGATCTTTGCATTTGCATTGATTTGAAGATTTTTCTTTTGCATTTGAATCCTTAGATTTTGACAATTCAAATATTTGGGATTCAAGACGTCAAATCTCAATCTGAAGATAAAGATTGACTCTTTGACGATGGTCTAAATCCATCCCAATATTTTCATAATCATCCTTTAATTTTTCAAATTGCAATTTTAAATTAGGAATTTGATTTTCTAAATCAACAATTTTAATCAATGCAAAATCAAGATCAGAAAATTCAGAATTAGTCTCATGAACAAACTCTTTTTAACAGAATCATCTTTTATTTCAGACTTCTTTTCATCACAAGATTCAGATTTGTTAGAGTTAGGTTCTTTATTTTGAAAATTTGAAATGTTAACCTCAGATTCTTTAGAAAATAATTAATTGAACTCAGTTAATTTAACCTTTTTGGTTTTATAACTAGAATTCAATTCATCATATTTAAAATTTGTTGTATTGTATCTAGGTTTTTCTTCGGAGCCTTTCTCTTTCTTGTCTTTCTCTTTTTCAGAAATCGGAGTTGAAATACTTTCAGATTTTGTAAAAACTTCTGATATTGGAGGCATTTCTTTTAAAATAATTTCTTTTAAACCCTCACCCAATTTTTCAAGAGTATATAAAATTTCGGGTGCTTTCTTCAATACCTCAACATCAGAGAGACCTATCCCCATTTTCGGATTATAAAATCTTGTATCTTCTGGGTTGCTAGTCAACAATTTCAGAGTTTGCTCAGTTTGACCTCTTTTGAAGTTCAAATCTTCTAGTTGCTTTATTTTAGCATAAGCTTCAGTTCTTTCATCGGAAATAACTTTGAGTTTAAATTTTAGATCAATGTTTTCATCACTAATCACTCTCATCTCCTTTTTCAATTCAGAAATTTTTTATTCAAGTTCCAGATTTTGTCTTAATAACTTCTTTCTCCTTTTCTCTATCTTCGGCTAAACATTTGTAAATAAGTGCTTCATCTTGATATCTTAATAAGGAACTTTTTTCCGATATCAAGTTCAACATTTCTTCACTTTCAGAATATTCAGAGTGAGCATCATTATCAACAGAATTATCAGAAAAGTTTGAAAGAGATTGTACCTCCTATTCCTGATCTTTTTCATCAATGTTGGCCATTAAGCTATACTTTACCTCAGTAAAGTGATCTTCCTCTTAATCCGACGAGTCTTCCAACCAAATTTCTTCTTCAGCTAACATCGCTTTTCCACTTTCTTTAGACTTCACAAGTTGTACCTTTCTTTGGTAGTACTCGTAGTTTTTGACCTTTTTGTGCTTACAATCATGAGCAAAGTGACCATGTTTTCCACAGTTAAATCAATTATTGTCATCTCTTTCTTTCTTCTCTTCTTTCTCTTTTCTTTCTTATTTCCCCCTCTTTCTCTTCTCTTCTTTTCTCAATTTTCTTGTACTTGTCAGCCTTGTAGTACTCAGGTTTGCTCTTTGAGTAGAACTTTTTTCTTCCAAACCGTTTGTGGAACTTGTTAGTAAGAAAGGCCAACTTATCTGCAAACTCAGATATATCATCTCAAGAACTCTCATCATCATCTTCATAAGAACTCTTTACATGCTTGCCGAAATCAGAGATCAGTGCTTTAGGTTTAACTCCTCCATTCTTTTTACGTTCACTTAACAAAGCCAAAGATTCTTCCATCTTTTTATTCTTGTCCTTCAACTCTTTCACTTTATCCTCATAATGACTGAGAATACTGTAGATGTCACTTAAATTTTCTTCATCTATGTCTCTTGACATCTGGAGTTGAACTGAGAAAGAATCCCATTCTGGAAGGAGGTTCTTTACAAACTTATAGTTTATCTCTGATTCTGACTTTTTAACACCATTTTGCCTTAGATCATTCAAGATAATGTTGAATCTTTTATAAGATTCTTTCAAAGATTCACTGTCCCTTGCCTTGAACCCTTCGTAAGCATTAATGCTTTGGTTTCTCTTGGTTCTAAGGGATTTTTGCGACCCTTCCAACTGTCTTTCAAGCTCATCACAGATTTCTTTTGCCGAATCTCGACTGTCTACCCGGTTGTAGATATCGTTTGGGATTGCCATAGTCAAGTATGTTAGAGCTTGTTCATCTCTGGCTATTAACTACTTGTCTTGTTCATTAAAATGCTGATAATCTTTGTAGGTTATCCTTGGCGGAATGTAAGGAGTTGTAGGAGTAGCTGCAATAGGATCAGTTGTTATATATGGTCTGTGAGGTCCATTGGTGATTGACTTCATTAAGTCCCGGTTCTGATTATTTAGAAACTGAGTTATCCACTTTTTCCATTGAGGATACTCATCCATTTGGAGCACTGGAGGTTTTGACTTGGATCCCATACTAAGCAGATCTCTAGACAACCGATTTTACGACTCTAGGTGCTTCGAAACAAGTATGTCTCGTTTCAAAAGCCTCTATAGAAGAATGTTGGTTGTAAGTGGTTTGAACATTTAAGGAAAAAACGTTTTTCATGCTTGAAAGTTGTTCTTCTTTCAAACAATCAGAGATTAAGACCAGAAGATACTTACAGTCAGAAATGTTTGAGCTCCCCCTCAAATCATGATAAGAAGATTTAAAATCTTATAAGCTCCCCCTTAACATGTGCAAAAGATCTTTATTTGAACAAAATATGGACAAATAACAAGACTTTGATCAAAATATCCTTAATCGTGAAAACGAGTTCTGAATTACCAGGATTGAAGTAAATTCAGAAGTCATAGTCGTTGAAGAACGAGTCCTGATCTGATATGATCAAAAGTCAAAACCATTGAAGTGTGAGTCCTAAACTGATATGTTTAGAAGTCATAATCATTGAAGTACGGGTTCTGAACTGAATTATCCAAAAGCCAATAATCTTATACTCCCCCTCAAAAGTACATGTACTCTTCTTCAAAAGTCTGCACAAATTCCCTTTTGTTTTCCGGTCATGTGTGTGGTATACTTATAACATTTAGCACTACACATGATGAACCTGCAAAACAGATTAAGTAGATTTTGGTACCCAACAGAACTTGGGTCCTGGTTTGTTAGGTGTAGTTCTCTTTGAAGAAATTCTGTAGGTAACGTACCAATAAGAAGCATAATCTTTATAAACAAAATCATTTGATCCACAGTAAGAACAACAAATTTGCTTGTGTGCCAACCTAATCAAATGATTTGCAGAGTAAATAGGATTAGGTTGAACATAAGACTTACCTTTTGGAGCATTGTTCTTCTTGGCGTTCGAAGTGGAAGCAGATGATTTTGGAGCATCTTTCTTCGGAGTTGTGCCTTTGACTCTCCATTCCATCATCACTTTCTTGAAGACTGGAGTCACTTTAGACTTGGAAGAAGTATTAGCTTTAGGCACATTTGGATTATCATCTGATTTATCTAATAGAGAATTATGGAAGAGATTAGAAGACCAAATATGATCTTTTGAGAAATCATTTGATCTATTAAATTGTTTTGAAGAAATGTTTTTAAAGATTGAGCTTGAAGCCGTTTTAAAAGAACATTCAGAATCAATTGAATCAACAAATGGAGTCTGAATGATAGTGTCAGGACTGACCTGCTTTGAAACATCAATTTTAAAAATGATGTCTTCAAGTTCTTTAACTTTGTTGATCAAAACATTTTTCTCCTTAAAAATTAGATCATATTTCTTTTGGAGATCAGATTTTATCATTTGATCCTTCATAATTTCTGTTGACAAACCAGATAATCTTTATGTAAGATTTAGAATCGCATTTTGAAAATATTTTCGTTCTGATCCAAAATCTTTTACCAAAAATTTTATTTTATCAGTTATCTATTTGAAAATTTCCATATTTTTCTTTTTAAGATTGTGTGAGTCCATGATCTTCAACAATTCAAGTATTATGTAACAAGATGAGGTAGAAAAGGACTAATTATTTATTAGAAAAGGAAATCTAATCTAGAGAAAACAAAATGAGATTTGAGAGCTACATCTTGAATTATGAATTAATGAATACATAATTACATAACAAGTCCTATTTATAGTCCCTCTCCCTTGTTACAACACTTAAGCCCAAGCCCATTTAGACATCTAAGCCCATTAGGCCCAAAACCTTTGCTTTACAAAACTTTCTAATATTTAGGTCAACTTTAGTGTCCTAACATTCTGTATTGATCAAAAGAGTACAAATGACATAAGCTTGAAAGTGTTTCTCAAAGTTACTAGCTAATGAACTAGACATGCCTATTTATACCCCATACATACAAGGTATAAAGGCAAAGCAATACAGTATAGACTATTACAGTACGTTGACTTTACAGTGAATCTTGAATACAATAATGCTCTAACAGACTGTTATTTTCTTTTTCAAAGAGATCTTTCTTTTCCGCAAAAAGTTTTCTCTCATTCTCCAAAATCTTTTCTAAGTCAGAAATTTTCACTAAAAGCTCAGAACTTTGAAGACTGTTATTTTCCTTCTCAAAAAGCTTTTCTTTTTCAGCAAATTCTTTTCTTCCATTCTTTAAGACATTTTTCAAAATCAGATAACTTCATGGAAAGTTCAACACTTTTTGTCTCAAAAGATTTTCTTTCTTCAATGAATTCCATCCTTTCTTTTTCAAGTTTTCTTTTTCATGAAATAAAACTTTTTCAAAATCAGAGACTTGTTTTGAAAGTTTTAAACATTTCAGTTCAACCTCTTTCTTTTCATCAAAAGATTTCTTAGAAAAATTTGATAACTTTTGTACACAAATCTTTTCTAATTTTTCTTTTTCTTTTGTAAACTCATATGCGAATTCAGAAAATTTTCTTTTTAAGACAGTGTTTTCACTTTCCAAATCAGAAATCCTTTTTGAAAATTCAAATGATTTTTCTTTGAAAGATTTTCTTTCAGTTTAAAAAAAAATTCCAAACAGATTTTCTTGTCCTGAAAATCAGTGTTGTCAAAAACCAGTTTCTTGGCAACTTTGTCTTTTTTCGCTCGAACTCCTTTTAGCGCTTGTAGTTCCCTCTCAAGACTATAAATTCTCTCTTTCAATGCAGAGTTTTCAACTTTCAGCTTGTCATTTTCTCTTTCAAAAGAAGTTGTCGTCTCTTGATGCTTCTTTATTTCATCGTGAATAATTGAATTGTCTTTATTTGCTTCAAGATTTTTCTCTTGTGTAGTTTCAAGGACTGCAATCTTTCTTCGTAAATCTTCTATTATCAAATGTTGATGATAGAATATCTGATCCTCAGACATAGACATGATTTTAGTCACTAGATTGTAGATCTTTCAGAGATTCAGACAGAAAAGTGTATGAAATACACTTGGAAAACTTTTTCAGAAAAAGTTTTCGTATAACACTAGAAAATTTTCTTGTCTTGTCAAACTTTTCGCAACACACTGTGTTTTGTGAACTTTTCGCAACAAGCTGATAAACTTTTCAGAAAAAGTTTTCGTATAACAAGCTGATGCGAACAATAAACTTCTCTTATCAAGCTGATGCGAAAACCTCTTGAAGCTTGCGAACAGTAGATGAATTATGCGAGTTCTTCAGATATTGCGAGAACTTATCCGAAAATCCGAATTTTGCCTTAACTTGCTCGATTCTTCGAGTTTAGAACTCAAATTTTGCAGGGTTGCTCGAAATTCAATTCTGAACAACTTTGTAGTCGATCAAAACTTATAAAAGCTCAAAATTCGATGACTTTCGATCGAATTACATAATTGATCATTTTCGAACTAAAATTGTACAAATCTCATAAATTCTCTTAATCTGTGAAGAATTTGATCAAATCATCTAAATGAATTGTGTTCCAAATACTAAAACGAATCTAACTCAATCAAATTCGAATCTGAATATCCTCAAATAGTAGAGTTCAAAATCTGAACAGTAAACTTTCTAAAAATGGTAAAATTCTTCAAGAAATCTTCAAAAAATTCTTCAAGAATCTATCTGAATTCTCTGTCTGTGCTCTGACACCAAATGTTAATCCCAAATCTAGTGATAGAACAATCAAAGTAACACGGATTCTAGAGAGAGAAAGTCATTGATCATCCATATATTCTCAATTTAGTACAAATGACAAAGTTACACAAAATATCAAATGGGCTTTCTATTTATATGGTAGGGTCATGACACTCACATGCCTCTACTTAGAAAGTCAACAAAAGTAATAAAGTCAACATGACTTGATAACTACAATTGAGTACCCTAACAAAAACTGTTGGTAAGACCTACTCTAACTCCGAGATCCTGACAAAATTCTTGCAATGTCTTCCTGAAATTTGGGACAATTATACCATGTGTCTTAAGCTATCTAAGGATCTGAAATTTATGACCTCTCTACCTTGTTTGGTACTATGGGTTCCAGATTAGTGCATACAAATAAGAAATCAATAGAATAGAATAATCAGTATGATTTCAATATGTCACCCATATAACTTTGATTAACCTTCAGAGAGATTACAATAATAACAATATGAATGATTAGAACGATTAACCTATTTTCTAAGGCTAATAAACATATTTATACCTAGGCCTAATTAACTCAAGCCCATGGCCCATTACAACAATTAAGCCCAAATACATATTTTACAATTAATACCCTGAACTTCTATTCAACGAGAATTTTATCCCAACAGTTTCCCCCTTTGAATCGAAGTTCAATCTCGCGCCAGTTCTCGACGTATGTCTTTCGAAGTGCGAACAGAATCTCGAAGCTTCGGATTGCTTTACGAAACTCCATGCGGTCTTCAACATGTTCCAAGGCTTCTCGGGTATTTATTTCGTTTCGATTTGTGGCAAATGAAATCCGGAGTTCTTTATCCTTGGTTATAATATCTCTGAGTGCATCTCTGACCTTTAGAAGTGTTCCGTCGCAGAATCTTTCAACTTGGCTAAACCGGAGAAACTTCTTCTCGTTCTGCTCGTTGAGATAGACGATTCCAAATTCTAGTTGTAGTAGCAGCGAGTTGACTGGGTACATCTTCAGCTCTAGAGCTTTCTGATCCGGTTTAAAAAGATTGATCTTCTTCGTTCGGTGCTCAACTCCTATCTGGAAATCCGTGATGTAGGACATCATCACCTTGTGTTTCAGAAAACGATTTACAGCTTCTAGTGCTTTGGTGATGTGGAGCGGTCGGATCGTTCGGGTACGTAGGTCTTTGAGTAAGGCATGGAATTCGTTCCGTCGTAGATTCTTGAAGTCGACTTCGGAGAATTTCCATTCATTTCCATCTTCACGTTTAACCGTAAAAGCTGGATACCAGATCTTCAATATTCGGCCAGACTGGATGTTCACAACTTCGGTGATATTGTGCTTTGTTCTGACCTGGCTGACTGGTAGACACCTTTTCATTGCTTCTAAGTACTGTTTCCTGTACGCTTCGTCGAACTTGGCTAATCCGAGGCAGAAGGCTGGGTCGAGCACACGCAGCTTGTGTACGAACAACCTCTTCAGTGAGTCCTCTAGGAAGGGGATGAGGACGATGATTTTCTCCCATCGGACAGGTTGTTGTGGTGGTTGAGGTTGATCAGAAGCTTGTTGTTGCTGAGGAGATGTCGAAAAATTTGATGTTGAAGTCTCGGGAATCTGATAAGCATAGATTGGGGTACTCTGAAGGTTTTGTAGCAGAAACTGATCGTAGTCTATTTCATCATCGGCATCGGTAGGGAAGATCAGGTTGACCTCGAAGTTTATCGCACTGGAGGCTTTTTGATACCATGCATTTTTGGTCTTCGGTTCGATCTCGGAATCTGGATCTATCAGATCAAGTGCGGGCCTTTCCGGTGCAGAATACACGATCAGAGCCTGTGATTCTCCCTCGGGCTTTTCAACCATTGGGTCTTCATCGTCTGAGATGTCCATGTCAATTACCATCTCAGCTAAGCTCCACTGGGCTTCAGGATGGTCTTCGGTTTATGCCACAACTGATGGTTCCAGTTGAACCATTGGAGTAGTTTCAGTAGGGATTGTATCAGACTCAGATAGTCATTGTCTTTTGTTCTCCCCCTCACGGTGATCAGTATCATCCTGGTCATCGTGTCGGCGTTTGAGTCCACCAACTTTACTTTTGCAGGTGTCTTCGAGTGAGGCGACTCTTTCGGACAAGGTAGTAATTGCTTTCTGAACGACCTTAAGAGTCGTGTCAAGCTGATCCAATCGGCTGGTTACGGATGACGATGAAGCAGATGTTTGCGATCGTAGAACTGTGATGAGGTCTGCTCCCGTCGAAGAGTCTATGTTGTTGTGTTGGAGCAGTTGGGCAAAGAGCATGGTCTTCAGATCATCTACCGAATAAGTGTGTTGAGCAGGTACCGGTGGAGGTGTCGGTCGGGTTTCGGCTACGACCACTTTATCCTTCCCTTTGATGAGGCTTTTCACTTTATCTAGCTCTGTTGTGAACTGCTTTTCCAGTGACTCGCGGACAGCCTTTAAGGCGCCGTCCAGATATTTCCTTGACAAAATGTCGGGTAAATCATCACCGTCGGGATCACTTAGATTGCCCGTTGAGGTCACGACTGTTGATTCAACAGAAGTGCCACCTACGTTCATAGCTGGTGTGATGTTAGCTATGGTAGGATTTCCTTCCAATCCTCGTATTCCGCTCAATAGCAGACATACTACGGAAGTTCCGATCGGGTCACTAAGAGCACCGATGGTAGCAGTCTCGTCCTGTGTCCTAGCCAAAGAAGATGTTCTAATAGCAAATGGCTCTAGACTCAAAGGTGCACAGAAAGAAGTCGAGAACGGGGGAGGCTGTTCTCTTGTTTCAAATGAACCGGTAGACTTTGTGCTATACCCCCGTGTGAAAATGAAACAACCAATTGTGGAGAGCTGGTTGAGTGGCTAGGGGGTTGTGCAATTGCGTCTCTTGGTCCACGAAGGTTTCTTCAATACCTCGTCCCAACGGATGACACGAGAAAGAAGATGTGGCTACCTGGGCGACACGGGCTCGGAGTCGCTCATTTTCCTCTCTATTTTGTACTCTAGATCGCTCATTATTCTTTTTCGATCTCCAATATCTCTGGCTCGCACGTTCTAAGTTTTCAACTAATACTCCCTCCTCTCTCCTTATTTCTCCCAAAATTGGCTGGGATGTAGGGATGTTGGAGGGTGTGGGTGAGTCGGATGGATATCCTTCGGTCATTGGCGGTTGACGTCCGATACGGGGTAGTATCAACGATAGGTGGTAAGCGCGTTCCATATCGGAGTCGGTAGTGTCTGAGTCGATAACATCGGTTTGGGTGAACGGTGAGATCGGTTCGGTTGTATCCATTCAAGGGTCGCGGTCAAGCATTGGTCTTTGTGAAGCAGTGACGACCGAGACCTCGTGTAGGGATGTCGATGGTCCGGCTTCAGTTGTGGTATGGGTATGTGAAGGGGTATGTGAAGGGGTATGTGGTCGAACGGTGTGTTGGCAGGGTTTTTGGCTGGTACCGACACGTGTATCCAATGCACCACCCGCGTCTGTTCCCCTCCCTTGATATACTCTCAACACACCCCGTTCGGGAGCCCCAGCTACCCGGACTCTACCTCCACGATTCCTTGGACCCTCACGTATCTCGGGTCTAACTCCTTGGGGAGGTCCCTCCGGCTCTGGGTGGACCACAGGAGCACCTATGCCTAACGCTCGTTTATAATCTATCACACTCGGTGCATTGGGGTCTGCGTGTGCCATTAGGGCTTCGTGTAAAGGCATGGCTTGGGCGTTGGACGGGTTACGAATCACTAGGTAATGCAAGTTAAAAGGAGGCCATACCGGGTGGTTTAGGTGCCGCGGTATATTCGGATTTGCATCCATATGCTAATGGACGACCAACGAAAGGAATGTGGGGTATGGAAGGAACTAGCTCGCGCTAGATAATTAATGCGAAGTCGATGTGGCGGTTGTAGCAGACGACGTGAAAGAGTCGGAGGAAGTCGACTGTGCATTGGTCGATTCCCTTCCATCTGGAGGATACACACCTGTTCAGAATCGTGAACAGGGTGTACCAGATGGGCGCCAAGTACTTTCGATTAAAGGTGGATGGGCGGTTGAGTGCGTGATTGTAGCCGAGAGCGCGGATGTCGGCGCATAGAGTGTCGTCATTGACAGCAGGGTCATACTCAGCATGGTCGCTGGCATTGGCTTCCCGTAGAGATAGTAGACGTCTGAAGGACTCCGGTGTGAGCTCGAACGGATGGTGATCAATCATCGTCGTTATCGTCTGAGAGTTGAGTGCCGTGACGACTTGAGCAATACGCCAAACTTGATATATGTAAAGGATCGGGACGTCGGTGGTAGCGGTGAGAGCCTCTCGAAGTGGATTGTTAGCTCCAATCTTTCTGTTAATAGAAGTATTGAAAAATAGGCCAAGTATAGAAGTCGTCGACAGAGGCTCTGCTTAGTAGCCGAGTAACCGAGAAGACAGAAGTTTTCGACAGAGGCTCTGCCGGGTTATCCAAGAAGACCGAAGTGAAGAAGCAACAGAAGACTCTTCTAAGCGGACAAGGCCACAGAGCTTCTGTCATACATGACAGAGCCTCTGTGGTAAAAAGAAGATCTACGCAAAAGATCTATACAAGGACAATTGTACTTCACACGATTTCTGCCATTCGAAGGTTCTGAAGATCACTCATACAAAGGCGTGACTTGACAACTCCACGTGTCAAACTCTGATAGGTTTCAACCTAAAGCAGAATACGAAGCATTTAATGAACGTTGTATCTGCAACAGTTCCAGAATAGTGTTTTGTACCTTCCAGCAACTGTTCAAAGCAGTGTCTTAGTACCTACCATCCTTAGTATCTAGATCTTGTCCCCTTTAGAAGTAGTATAAATAGAAGGTTCATGTGAGCTCTTCTATTAAGCTTTAAACAACACACACACCTTTAGAGCAGTTTCTTGTCAAACCTTTCGGTGTTCTTGGTGTTCTTATTATATCAAATACAGTGAATCATTGAGCTATTTATCTGTCTTATTTACACTTCTTGTATTTGATATTGTGTGTTATTCTACCTCATTATATCTGTTAGTTCGTTAAAACGCTTCCGCATTATATATTGTTTGAACTAATTAGATAGAATCATCATTGTTAAGCAAAACAGGAACCAACAATTGGTATCAGAGCCTGCCTTGATTTTCTATATCAAGTGATCCACTCCTGCAATGATTTTTGGTAGAAACTTGGACTGATATTAACCTGTTCTTCATTCCTTCTGTTTTTCTGCCACTTTTGACCTGTTCGAATTTGGTATACTTACAGAACCTGTTACTACAGTTAAATCTCCATTTTAGTACACTGCTCAAAGCTTACCCTATTTTCTGGAATTATCACTCTCTCAAAATGACAAATTCAAACAACTTCTTCACCGTTGGTACCTTAACCAAGCCACCCACACTACTCAGAGATGAGTACCCTCAGTGGAAGATACGAATGATTCACTTCTTCGAGGGTACTGACAAAGAACTCATGCACTTTATCAACAATCCTCCTTTCGTTCCCATGGTCACAGTACCACGTATTCCTGCCACAGGTGACACTCCTGAGGTTCCTGCGTACGAGAAACCAAAGACCAAGGATAAGTGGTCCGAACCTGATTGGGCAAGATATGAGGTTGCTCAGAAAACAAAGAGACTTCTGATAATGGCCATACCCAATGACCTTTTTCAATCCCTAGATGCGTGTGAGTCTGCATACGATCCGTGGAAGGAACTGGAAAAACAACTGGAGGGTGGGGCCAAAACTCAGAAGAACCGCAGAGCCCAATGCATAAATGAATACTATGCATTCAAAGCTCTGTCGACCGAATCTCTGCAGACGACATATGTTCGGTTTAACTCTCTAATCAACAAGTGCAAGAAGTTCGGGATTCACAGAACTTCTGAAGAGAACAACGTCATGTTCCTAAAGAGCCTAAATGAAGAATGGCTCCAGTTGTCCATGTCTCTGCAAACAAATCAGGACTTAGACTCCTGAACTATGTCAGATCCCTATGGAACATTGGCAGCCCAAGAGCCTCAAATCGCACAAGCAAAAGCAAAAATCAGTGCACCTCTTGCACTGGTCGGTAAGACCACAGAAGCTAGAGAGAAGCCAAAGGAGAAAGCTGCAGAGGTAAAGAAGGAGAAGAAAAAGAAAATCTTGATCGTTGATAGTGAAGATGAGGAGGTGGTGGAAGAAGAAGAGACATCAATGGCCTCTATTGCTAAATCGTTAGCCCTTTTGACAAGGGAATTCAGCATAGGTTACCAGAAGAAGTCTGGTAATGAACGCTATGGAAGAGATGATCGAGGAAGAGAAGGGTCAAATGAAAGGAACGACAGAGGTAGCGACCAACAGAGGTCGACTGACAGAGGTGGTGACCGACAGAGGTCAGACGATAAAGTTGGCAACACTCCACAGAACCAAGTATGTTACAACTGTGGTAAGCCAGGCCACTACGCCAATGAATGTAGAACTGAAAGAGGTGGTGACCGACAGAGGTCGGACGACAGAGCTGGCAACGGTTCCCAGAACCAAGGATGTTTTAACTGTGGCAAGTCAGGTCATTATGCCGCTGACTGCAGGAGCAAATCCAACCGCACACAGAGGGACTCTACTTATTACAAAAAGAAAGCGGAGTTTTATGGTGAATCAGGAGAACTGGATGTCAGACGAATCATCTGATGAAGGCGACAAAAACGCCTTGTTCTGTGGAATGGCAGAGGTCAGCTCATCCGAATCCGATAGTGAGGTATCCACTTCTGACTCTAACTCTAGTCAAGCAGAAGCTGATTTACTCAAACTAAACATTGAATACACAAAACTTAAAAAGACCTGCGAAAGTATTCAAAAGAAGCTTACCTTCTTTGAGAGAGAAGCTAGACTTCTCACTCAAGAAAAGGCTAAAATCTTTCAAGAAAAGGAAGAAATTGAAACAAATTGGAACAAACACCTAAATCCTTTGAAAGAAAAGATTTCTGAACTTCACTCTGCATTAAAAACAAAATCTAAAAAACCAGTGGACGTTGAGACCGACAGAATGAACATTCTAGCTCTTAAACATTATTTTCAAAAGGAAAGAGAAGTCCTCTGTCAAGATTTACTCAGAAGATATCTTTTAATTAAGAAATACCAAGATGCACAGAAGGTGTACGAGAAAATTAACACACAAATAGGGAGACGGGGAATTGGCTTCTGTGATATAGATCCATACACCCGAAACAAAAGAAACAAATCTCTGTCATCTCTATTTCTCACTGGAAGTACAAGAAAACCTGGTTTTCCAAATCTACCATCTATTAGCAAAAGGCGAAAAGTCTCTGGGGAACCTCACATAAGGAAACCTCTGAAGATGACAAATGTGTGGTTTGAAAACACAGATTTGTCACCTTCAATCTCTGTCAAAAGAGAAACCAAACCTAAGAAATATCTAAAAACTCAAGATCAGATAGGAATCTTCAAGTTTGGTAAACCCGAGACTCAAACACAGGTTGCCTTTGTCTGCATGATAAACTCTGAAAAGAAATTATCGGCAGAGGCTCCTGAGTTCAAGCCTAACGTTTCAGATGAAAAAGAGTTGATAGAAATCGGGAAAAACAACTTTTTCGAAAACTTCTATACACCTTCTGTCGATCAAAATCTCTCTGAAGAAACCATATCAGATACTTCTATTGACTTAGAAGATAGTCCCTTAGAAAAGGAAGAAAGTGAGTATGACACATGCTCTGAAAGTACAGCCTCTGTCGAAAGAGAACTAAGTGACTCCACCTCTGTATATGAGAATGATTCACCCTCTGACGAATCTGAGACTGACTCTAAGTAAGAGATAGGATCTTGTGACACAGAGGATTTTAAACTAACCTCTGGAGTTCTTAACAGAACTATTTCACCCAAGGAGAAAATCACAAGAGTTCCTATCTGTCCAGACTTTTTGGACATGTGTATACAAGCCAAAACCTCTCTTGAGCTTGAGAAAATTAAACAACAAAAGGCTATGTCCTCTCAAAATCCAACAAGTTCAAAGGTTTTAAAATCCTTAAGGCCTATTAAAGAAAAACTAACATGGCAACAGAAGGGTAAACGGGCTAAAAATGGCAAATCTTTTTCTTCCGTGACAGTGAAACCTGCAGAAGTTCACCACAGAAGGGGTCCACGGAAGGCTGCTCTCAACAAAGGATTTTGCAAACAACAATCTAGCCTACATAGGTCTTCTTGTAATAGGAAGTCAAATGGTAGGATAGAATGTACTGCCTCTGTGCCCCCATTTAATGTTTTCAATGAAAAGTTCAAGCAAATCTCTTCGCACATTCATTATTGTCATTGCTTTGATCTCATGTATAAATTAAGCCAACACTTCTCAAATCCACATTGTTTACTCTCTGTACCCAACAAGAATGCTAAATTCAAGGGTAAGAAGAAACATAATGTTTCTTCAACAGAAGCTAAAACAAAGTCCAAGAATGCTAAGGCAAACTTGAAAACCCCTAACAAAGCTGGACCCATTTGGATATGGGTACCTAAAACTCTCTGATTGTCTTGCAGAAGCAGTATGTGCCAATCTGGTATCTTGACTTCGGATGCTCGAGACACATGACTAGCGACAGAGGTATACTATCCTCCTACAAAAACAAACTCGATAGAGGATCTGTGACCTTTGGTGACAACAAGAAGGGGTATATAAAAGGCTACGGAGTCACTAAGAAGGAGAACATAACCGTATGCAAAGTTGCATATGTGGATGGCCTTAAACACAATCTTCTCAGTGTTAGCCAACTCTGGGATACGGGTTTTGACGTAATGTTCAAAAGAACATTCTGTTCTCTACAAGGTAAGGACACAGGAGTCAAACTTCTTCGAGCCGAACGAAGAGGTGATTTATACCTCATGAACTTCAGTGCCAAGAACAAGGAAGACAAGCTCTGCCTTGTTGCCTGTAAAAGCGAAGAAGCCTGGTTATGGCATAACAGGTTCTGTCATTTAGACTTTCATACTCTAGATAAGCTTGTTAAACTTGATTTAGTTAAAGGTCTGCCAAATGTCAAGTTTAATAAAGATCATTTGTGCTCTGCCTGCGAAATAGGAAAACTCAAAAGAGCTTCCCATAAAGGCAAAACTGATATATCTTGCACTAGGCCTCTGTACATGCTTCATGTCGACCTCTGCGGTGCAATCGCTACACAGAGCCTAGGTGGCAGGAAATATATACTTGTTTTGATCGATGAATACTCAAGATTTACATGGGTTGAATTTGTCAGAAAGAAATCAGATGTTCCAAACATTCTGATAAATTTAATGAAAAGAATCCAAGTTCCATATGAGTGCAGGATCCAAAAGCTGAGAAGCGACAATGGCACATAATTCAAAAACCCTGTCATTGAACCTTACCTCACAGAATAAGGCATATCACATAACTTCTCTGCTGCACGCACCCCACAACAGAATGTCGTGGTTGAACGAAAGAACCGCACGCTTGTGGAGGCCGCAAGAACTATGCTAACAACATGTGGATTACCGATGTCTTTTTGGGCAGAAGCAGTATCAACCGCTTGCTACACCCAAAATCGATCAACCATTGTAAAGAGGCACATCAAGACACCTTATCATTTGATCAATAAAAGGCGACCAAACATCAAGTTCTTCCATGTATTTGGATGCAAGTGCTTCGTCTTAAACGACAGAGAAGCAAGAGGAAAGTTTGAAGTGAAAGCAGATGAAGGAAAGTTCATTGGGTACTCTGCCACTTCTAAGGCCTACAGAGTTTATCTTCTAAAGTCTCGATCCATCGTAGAAAGCATCAATGTATCTTTTGACGATTCCTTTCAAAAGACTTATGAACAAATCAGTTCAGAACTCGGTCTACGAGAGGAATCAATACCAGAGGAAAATGAAGACTCAGTCTCTACTTCCTCAGAGGAACAAATTCAAACTCTCATTCCAATCCTCCCACAAGCTGAAGAATCAAGCATAAGCACAGAAGTACCATCAACAACAGAGGTTGCACCAGAACCGCAGTGTGCAACCACAGAAGTTAATCTTGATGACTCAAATGACCATCTTCCAAGAACAACATAGTGGACGAAAAGCCATCCTCCAAGCCTTATAATCGATGATCCTTCTAAAAAGGTCAAAACAAGATCAGCCACTGCTAATTTTGGTTTCTTTACAAATTTTATCAGTATGATCGAGCCAAAAAGAATCTCTGAAGCCCTAGATGATCCAAACTGGGTAGATGCTATGCAAGAAGAGCTTCTACAGTTTGAGAGAAACAAGGTATGGACCCTAGTACCTCTGCCACGAGGGAAACAATCAATAGGGACAAAATGGGTCTTCAGAAACATAAAGGACGAGGATGGGGTGGTAATTAGAAACAAAGCAAGATTGGTGGCCAAGGGATATCGCCAAGAAGAAGGCATTGATTACGATGAAACTTTTGCCCCTGTCGCACGGCTCGAAGCAATAAGGATCTTCTTAGCCTTCCCTCCCCACAAAGGTTTCAAAGTGTTTCAAATGGATGTAAAATCTACTTTTCTAAATGGTGAAATCCAAGAAGAAGTATATGTCCAGCAACCACCAGGGTTTGAAAGTTCCAAGTACCCAAAATACGTGTACTACCTCGACAAAGCTCTGTATGGACTGAAACAGGCTCCAAGAGCATGGTACGAAAGACTTTCAACCTTTCTTCTCAATACTGAATTCGACAGACGTACGACCGATACTACTTTGTTCTATAAAAGAAAAGGTGGTGAGATTCTGCTTGTACAGATTTATGTGGACGACATTATTTTTGGGTCTACAAATGCACAACAGTGCAAAGATTTCGCAAAACTCATGTATGATGGGAGAATTAACTTTCTTCCTCGGACTCCAAGTAAAACAATCATCAGATGGAATTTTTTTAAATCAAGCTAAATATGTCTCTACAATACTTTCAAAATACAGTCTCTCTGATGCCTCTGTAATGAGGACCCCAATGGCCACTGGAAATAAATTATTCTCAAATCCAAATGGCACATCTGTAGAGTGCAAACTCTACAGAGGTATGATTGGGTCCCTTTTATACTTAACTGCGAGTAGACCTGACATAATGTTTGCCACATGCCTCTGTGCAAGATATCAAGATAATCCAAAGGAATCCCACTATATTGCTGTAAAGAGAATCTTCAGATACCTTAAAGGGACTAAAAATCATGGACTCTGGTATCCGAAGATCTCTGGTTTTGGTCTTAAGGCATACACATATTCAGATTATGGAGGATGCAAGCTTGATCGAAAGAGCACCTCTGGGAGTTGTCAATTCCTAGGAGGTAAACTAGTCAGCTGGACTTCGAAGAAGCAGAACTGTGTGTCTACATCTACAGCAGAAGGGGAATATGTTGCTGCTGCTAGCTGTTGCTCTCAAGTTCTGTGGATGAAAACTCATCTCAAGGACTTTGGGTACAATATATACAAGATTCCCATCCTCTGTGATTCCAAAAGTGCCATAGCAATCTCTGCCAATCCAGTACAGCACTCAAAAACAAAGCATATCGATATTCGTTATCACTTTCTGAAGCATCATGTTGAATATGGTACAATCGAAATGCATTTTGTGTCCACTGAATACCAGCTTGCAGACTTATTCACCAAGGCGCTAGATGAGAAAATATTCCTTTTCTTGGTGGGTAAGTTGGGAATGATAAACATGAGTTGAACCCTCTATAAGTAAGATTTGATCTTCTTGTAAATATGTATATATTTAAACTCTTCTGTATGTAAATTCTTAATCATCAAAAGTTCTGTAACCAACAGAGCTTCTGTAGGATTGCTCAAAGTATGACAATCTCCACAGAACCTCTGATAACTTTGACATATGTTCTGTGCACAACTTATCTCATTTAATCCAAGTATAGGTCAAGGGGGAGCAGAAGGAGACCTTGAACTGATCAACAGAAGTTGATCATTCAAGGGGGAGCCAAAGAAGAGACATGATCAACCGTATCTACAGAAGTCAGGTATTTTTGCCGAACAAAGGAGAACCAAAGGTGAGTAACTCGTACAAATCCTTTTTGAAAACAAATTTCTAGGACACAAATTTCAAAATACGTCCTATAAACACTGTTTAAGACATCCCAAACAAGAAATGATCAAAAAGATTTTTGAGCCCTCCGTTATGAGAAATTTAAGGTCATAGAGCTTCTGCTGAGCTCAACAGAGCCTCTGTAAGCCGGATTCTCTAGAACTGCAAATTTCATATGGATTCTCTGACGATCAACCTTAAATGTCTTCTTTAAGGATTTATACGTACAAATGCCCACATAAAGATACTGGGAGAAAGTCTTTTGGTCGAAGAGCTCACTCCACCAAAGAGTCTCTGTCGCCCAAACTAGACACTCTAAGAGTATGTATGGAACAAAATCCATTTCCAAAACAGTTTTCCAGGACACAAATTTCCAAATATGTCCTAAAAACAGCGTTTAACACAATGAAAACCTTGGATGATCAAAAAGTTCTCTAAATTTTTAGTTATGAGAAATTTTCACTCTCAGAGCCTCTGTTGGCCTCGACAGAGCCTCAAAGCCTCTGCAAATGAAAATTTTGTACTAAAGATCTATCGATCCTCTCCAATGATCTTTCAAATGTTTTTGGTAAAGATACAAGCATCAGAGAAGACAAAAAGACAAGTTTCAGATCACAGAGCTCACTCCACCACAGAGCCTCTGTTGACTCTGACACTTAGCCTTTTTTGGATATTCTGTAAAAGAACGGGTTATCTACTGCGAGTGACAGTCTTCTGAAAGTAGAAAAGCTCACGCGCCAAGCATTAATGGGCCGAACACGCCATCTAATCGTGCTATGACATTAATGACGTGGCATCTTTTGATTGGACGTATGTGGCACACGTTCTCCTGGAAAGTTGAACCAGCCGTATGTACTCAATTACGGATCCCAAATTTTATTCACTTTCACATATTTACCCTTTCAGATTCTACCATCTCTTCAGTATAAAACCAAACTTACCACTACCTCTAAACGTTTACGAACTTTCCCTTTTCATCTTCTCCGGCGAACCTTGCAATAACCTGCAACTCCCATTTTCTACTCTCTTTCTTCAAGATAAATCCAATGGCTTCAACCTCCAATGCTCCGGTGAACTCCCCATCTCATTCTGAGAACTCCCAAAACCAAGAAATCGCCAGAAACCTAGAAAAAGACCACTCCGGCGATGAAGCAGATTTTGCTCCGACCACCCATCTTCAAAACTTCATCGCACATGAACACTTTGAAAGTGTTCTTCCCTTAAAACCCAATAACTACTACCTGGTTCCCTCAAAAACTGCTTTTGGGGAAGCAAATGCCATATTTCTTCACATTTTGGAAAACCATTACCTTTACCCCCTGTTATCCAAAACTGTAAATAAAATCCCTGCCAGATATCTCAATCAATTCTGGCAAAGCAGCAGATTTGACCCCGAAGATAGACAAATCAAGGGCTGCATTTCCAAACCAGACAAATTCGAACACCTCGAACTCAAATTCAACAGAACCATGTTCTCACTAGAGTTCAGCCTACCAACCAGAGGACTACTAGGTATAAAGAAGTACGCAGAGGAACCTACAGACGAAGAGCTCTGCCGTTTTGTTGAAATGTTGGGGTACAATACAACCCTAAGGAAAAGAAACGATTTCAGAAGAAATCAACTTCCTCCTCTGTGGAATATGCTCTTCTCAATCCTAAATCGGTGCCTAACAGGGAAGGTGGGTAGTCCAGACCAAACTTCTCACCAAATCTTGACCATAATGTACGGGGTATATTATGATCTACCTCTGGACTACTCCAACATCATGATGCAAGAAATGGTCAACACCATTGACAGAAGAATCTCCTCTCAGAAGGCCAAGGGACGATCGAAAGAAGCTCTACCTCCTCTGCAATATCAGCGTATTCTGGGTGTCCTGCTAGAGCCTCTGCTACGTCTACAAAAGAGGCCAATGGAGGGACCGATGGCCAGAATGTACCCCCTGAACAAAAACACCCCAACAGAGCACGAAGATGAATACCCATTCTGTAGACCTCTGCCAAAGAAACTTCTGGGATACTCTACAGACAAGACCCTTAAGTTAGAGTACATACGAGATCATAGGACTCCAGAACCGAGTCCTGTGACACCCCCGGGTCTAGGAGTCCCCTTAGGATCTAGGGTTGTAGAAAGAATGTCTGACAAAGAATGGACAGTGGCCTTGGCTAAGCACGAACAGGTACAAGGAAACTTCTATGCTCTGTGAAACACAATCCCCTCTACTCCTAAGAGCAAAACCTCTGCCTCCACCTCCAAAAAGAAGAAGGCTCACAAGAAGAGGAAGACAACATAGGGTACTTCTACCAGTGCTGCACAAACTCAACTATCCCCTCCTCATATAACAGAAGCAGGGTCCTCTGCACCTCCCTTTCCTCCAAAAGACAAAAAGAAAAGAAAACACAAGTCTTCTGAGGAGGAGCAAGAAGAAAAGGAGGAGCAAGAAGAAATCCAAGAAACCCCACACTCTTCTGCAATCCATCGCAGAGGAAGCAGATATGGTCGAAGAAATCCAAGACCAACCTCTGCAATCACCCTCACCCATCAATGATGCAGAAGATCAGGGTGACTTCTCTATCTTCCTCCAACAACCTGGTATCGCACACTCTTTAGACCCCTCTAGATGGACTGCAGAAGCTCTATCTCATCATTCAACAGTAGCTCCAAACTTCAGAATCTATTCTGACTTGGATGATGATGACCAAACCCCACAGAATAATCAGTCTAAAACTCCGGAAGTTCTACAGAACCCCTTCACCCAACCTGGTTTTGATGTTCTACGAGCAAGTCCAGAGGATTTGGCTAAAACCACCACCAAAACCCCACCAGTAATAGTCTCAGAGGTAGACTCTGATGAAGAAGATGATCAGGGAGAAGAAGGACCTCTGCATCCCCACGTACGACAAATAATTGGCTCACATCCAATGTACGACTCTTTACGCACTGGTGCAAAAGCCACTACAGAAGTTAGGGTAGAAGCACCAAGCCATAGGGTAGCTACAGAGGTTGAGACTATAGATGGAGAAGAAGTGGTTGGATGCTCCACAGAAGCAGAAGCAAGAAAAGATGCCTGGAATAGTAGAGGCACACAACCCCAACCAAATCCCAGTGCAACCCACATCTCTATTACCGCCAGTCTAGTGGCAGAAGGTAATATTGAACAAGAGCAGCACGACTCGACCCCAACCCAAACCGACCGGGCAGAGGAAATTCCTTCCACCTATGTGCCACTTATATCTAGGGAAACCATTCCAGGGGAGTCCTCTCAAAAGGACTTACCCTTAGTTCGTGGTCCATCGCCCCAGACCACAATTGCCAACCTTACAGAGGAATTTTTTTTCCTCTGCCACGCACATTACTTTAGGTCCAAACAGCTCTTCAGAGGAGCTTAGAGTGCACAAAGACGGAGAGACTCTAGACAAGTCTCCGAGTCAACCTAAGGATAATCTTGTACCCATCTCTGGAGTGGATCAAGACAATGTCTTTACCAGAACTTCTGTAGAGTCTGAGGCACAAGATGCCTCTGCTCGAGGATCAGAGGGAAATCCTTCCGCCCCCAACGTACAAACAAGGGCGAAAGAAGGTGCCCAAGGAACAGGGACTCACTCTGGGGACGAATGTGTTCCCCCAGAGGTTACACCAAGTCCACATGTCACAAGGGATGAGTTCCAAACCCTTGTCATCTCTGTGGATAATACATTGAAAGAGTTGAAAAGCTTTTTTGATTCTTTTGCAGAAGTTACTACGCGGGCCTTTACTGATATGAACACCAAAATGGACAACTTGTCCACAGAGGTGCAAAATGCCTTAGCCCAGATGAGAACAACTGCTGATACCTCTGCTGCATCTGCTGCCACTGAATTCGGAAAAGCTGCCACCTCTGCATTCAAAACCTCTATCAAACTCTTCCTTGAAACGATGAATGCCAAAGCCTCCACCTCTAAGGGCCTTACCCCTGAAGACCTAAAGAAGGCATTAGAGGAAGTTCAAGAGAAAACTATGCAACAAACTCTGGCCATAAAGCCTTCTGACTATATGACCAGAGCTCAGCTGACAGAGCTTGGGCAAGGAATACTCGATCAAATGACAGAATTCATCCGAGTCTTCACTGCTGCAAACGCAAACTATGTCAAAGAATTCAAGACAAGTGTGGGCAAAATGCTCTTCAAGACAAAAGCAGAGGTCCATACCCTTCTTGGCGTCTGTGACGATCTATATGCCAAGATGATAGCCGCAGGGGCAGTACCGCCTAAGAAACCCGAGGCTTCGTGCAGAGCAGAGGGTACTAAAGAAAAAGGTCAGGATGACTCTGATGATGACTCTGACGATTCATCAGATCATCCTGAGGGGGAGAATCAAAGGAAAAAACCAAGGTAGAAAGCTGCAAGCAGAGGTCTACCAGAACCACCTGTATCCGCAGAACCCCTGAACCAAGTCCCCCCAATAACTCAAACCCAAGGAGGAAACCAGCAACAAACCACAGAGGCTACAACCACTTCTGTGGAAACCCCTCAAGAAACCCCAATCCAAATCCAAGTACCTGAAATCCCTGCAGATCAACAGAAGACCACAGAGGCAATACCCACCTCTGTGGAAACAACCTCTGTATTCGGAGATGATGTCCCAACCCGTGAAGAATTTCAAATCCTATCATCCTCCGAAGAAGATCAACCATCCCAATCACCAAAACCAAAAACACCAGAAGAACTCCTCTCTCCAACACCTAAAACACCAGAAGAACCAAATCTCCCATCCCCAACACCAGAAGCCGAAAAGACAAAACTCCCATCTCCCACACCCAAAACCCGAACCAAAACCATTGCCCACAAAAGAAAACAACTGAGCAAATCCACAGAAGCCTCACCAACAAAACCCACGTCACCAACAAATTCCTCAGAAACACAAGTGCCAAAACCTACAGAGGCAACCCCCAAAACTACAGAGGCACCCTCAGAAATCCAAAAGACAAATCCCACAGAGGCAACCTCATCTCTACAAGAAGATATTCAGCCGAAGGCAAAAGACAAAGGCAATGGGATAATGACAGAGGAACCCAAAAAGAAGAAGCCTACGCATCAACCAGAAAAAAAATTGACGAAGAGCTCTTTCGATGCATATGTAACACCAAAGCCCGAACAAGAAGACTGGGCTTTCGGTGTTACCCCTCTGTCAAATATACCTGTTCAAGATCCGAAGGCAAAAGTCACAGAGGATCGAGTGGCCCAAATAAAGAAACAAATGGATGCTCTGCGCAGACCCATGCCTCCACCCGGTGCACCTCCACAACAAATGGAAGAAGTGGTGTACATATATCTGTACAACAGAAGTGCCAGAGATATTTTGCCAACAACCATTCAAGATCCCCACTTCCATGCTGACCTCGAGAACACCTTCACAAGAACAACACCCAAGCCAAAACATCATGTCTTCTCAGAGTCTAAAATCGACAAAGTCATATACTGTAAGTTCTCTCAAACCAGAACCATACCTAAGGTTTCCTATAACATCTATGTAGAAACCAAGATTCAATCTTACAATCAAATATGAACAATCAAATAGTAAAATGATAGAGATTTGGATCAACGCACTTGTATTCAATTAAGAACAGATTAAGGATCTACAGAGAGAATCTCTCAAAGATTACAAAAGCTGAATACAAAGATATGCGGAAAGTTATGCCAAATATTAGTTAGCTTACAGTTGCTAACACCTATATATACTGTAAGGAAATACTAAAGCTACACTACATATAAGAAACAGACTAATAGAACAATTACACGTGTCCTAATTAGTAACAGAATATAACTGAAAGTATCCAAGACATAAGTTCTGAATAACGTATTCAGAACTTCTGAACATTCTTCTGATTAAGCACTTCAGAACTTCCTACAAGCACTTGTGATATTTTCTTCATCATTCTCAGAAGTTATGAGTCTCCTACTCAGAACTCTGACCCTTCAGTTCAGACTTTCATACTTGTAATCTTTTCGAGACTTCTCAGATCAGAACTTCTGAGTCTTCTAACTCAGAACTCTGAGTCTTCTATTCAGATCCAACACTTGTAACTTTTGACAAAACTTCAGATCTAACAATCTCCCCCTTTTTGTCAAATAGTTCTGTACTTTTCATCATCATATTCTTTTAGTGCTGGAACAATCTTCAAAACTAGTACATTTCTCAGAGTAAGCCTTCTGTTAATCTTTTCTATGATCTCTAGAATCTCTTCAACTTGTTTTCCCTTTTGTAACTTTTTCTCCAGACTGTGTTTGATGAACCTTAAATTTCCTGAACAATATTTTGCCACTTCTTCTGATCTGAAGAAAATCTTTTCATTTCTGTCATTTCTTAAGAAGACTCCCAACACTGGATATCTTGTAACATTTCCACTTTTCAGAAGATTCAGATTTTCATGCTTATTATTTGCCTTTGAGAGATATACACATGGCCTTTGTAAATACAGTGCAATTTGAAAATATGTATATGCATGCCATCTAAGAATATAAAACATATCCTCTCTCACTGCAGCCAATGCTCCTCTCTCCTTTTTCAGTTTACTGCAGTCTTTATTTGACAAAAGACTATACAATCTGTACAAATCTGTTGCTGAGATTTTTTGAAAATCTTCTTCAGTAAAGTAGTAGACTTTTCCATCTTCTCTTAAGACTTCAAATGAGTAATATTCATGTTTCATGAACTTCTTCTCTTTCAATTCTCTAATCCCTGTGATTAAGAAATCTGAATATACTGATTCTTTTGGTTTTCCTAAGCGCTTTGACATTTCACCACTAAGACATTGATGTATCTCTGTTCTGTCATGATAAACAATTAGAAAGTTTACTTCTCTTGGTTGAAAGAAATAAGGAAGAGCATACTCCAGAAGGTAACCATTAACATCAACAGGTATTTCTTCTTCATTAGCCTCAGACTTTTCTGGTTGATCAACATCTTTCATTTGAACATCTTGTGAAGTCACATCTTGAATATCTTCTTCCACTTCTTCTGAGTAACCTCCATTTACCTCATACTCAGCAGGAAAAACAAAATATCTGTGTAATAACTTCTTTGGATTTACTTCTGAAAGTAACCATTCATTGCAATTTCTGATTTTGTTTCTGAGTTCAAGTCTTTTAGTGACACATCTGATATATTTTTCTTTCACAGATACTCTGACATTCTGAACATAAGCTTGCATCTTCATTACCAACTTCTTCAGAGTAGCATCACTATACTTTACTAGATCATTCAATCTAAATAGAATGACTTGGTTGAATTCTGAATAAATGAATCTTTCATTTCCAACTTCTTCACTCACAAATCCATCAAAGTTGCTTATTACTTCAAGAGTTTTGATTGGACTTGTCAAGTTACATTTCTCTTTCCTTGATTCAATTGCCAACTGAAAATCATACAAATACAGATTTTTGACATATATTTCCAGAACTCTTTTGCATTCAAGTTCTATCCAAGCATCTTCAGTACCAGCAAAGAATTTCACCAAGAAAATTTGATCTTCCAAGAACAATCTGTGAAAATCAAAACTTTTCATGTTCACCTTTAAGTTTCCTTCTTTCAATACATTCAGATTAACATATCTCAGACCATCAAATTCTTCACTTAGAAAGTCTAACACCTTCACAATTCTTTTCTGAACATGTAGATTTTCATCAGTCTTTCTTAACCTGTTTGAAGCTTCCACATATGTCATCTGAATCCTCTCATCTAAGAATCCATCAATAAAATTTTCAATGACAACAAACTCATCATCTTTGCAGTAGACAAATTCATAATTGTCTTCAGGGAAAATACTAACATACAAGTTTCTTGCTAATGGTGTATCTTCTCTTTCAACAATAAAGTCACATAAAGGTTCTTCAAGAAGGGGTAAATCAATTCTGGGAATCACAATTGGCCTTCTGTAAGTGTAGAAAGGCATAAAGAAGTCTTCAACTTTCACAATATCTTTTTCTGATACATCTTCAAAGAAATATTCTCCAATGTCTTTTATAAACTGCTTTGTGTATCTTACAGAGTGATCTTCTTCTCCCAACAAGTCAATTGGCCTCACCAATCTGATAACTCTTTGAACATTCTGAATGTTAAGAGCTCTGACCAACTCACTATGCATTCTCCTTATCAAAATATCATTTAGTCTTCTCTCTTCAAGTTCAGAATTAAGAAGTTCCCTTCTGGTATAAGGAACTATCTATAAACAAGTGTTAATCTCAGAACTTTCAATCAATCTTTCTTCAGAGATATCTGCCATAGTTATTTCACACAATTCTTCTTAAGAATCTGTCATTTCTTCTATAACAGTATTTTGATCTGATATAACCTTATCTGATCCAAAAATATCCATCTTTTCAGTCTCATCAATATGATCAGTATCTGCCATAAGAATTTTAGTTTCATCAGAATTAATCTCCATCTCTGTATTCAACACCAATTCCTCTGTTTTACTTGAGTTTTCACTTCCCATCTTTTCCATTTCCATTTCTTCCTCAATACCTGAACTAATAGTCTGAACCTCAACCAACTTCTCAGCTTCTGTTGATTTTTCCACTTCTGTTGATTCATCAACTACTTGAATATTTTCTGAATTTTGAACCTCTGCAACTGCTAACTGCATATCAGAAATCTCAAAATCTGCTAAGTCAATATCAGCTGACTTTTCAACATTTTCTAACTCACCAGTGCTTTGTTCATCAACCTCAGAATTATACTTTTGCCTTTTCTCCCCCTTTTGATGATCATGAGGATCATTATCATCAAATTTACTTTTTAAATTATGAGTTGATTCTTCTTCAGGTTCAGCTACAGACATAGGCATGATGGCTAATGGCTTTGAAACACTAGCCAATGTTGAACTGAAAGCTTGTAACAATGAAGATTTCATATCATTCATATTCCTTCCTAACTCCTTTTGAAATTATGACATACTATCCTTGATCTCCTTTTTGTGATATTCCAAAGACACTTTCATTCCATCCACCTTTTGTTCAACAGATTTTGCTTTCCCTTCCAACAAAATTCTGAGCTCCTTCACCTCATTTTTTAAGGAGTCAACAGTACTCTCTAATTTTTCAACTTTCTCCCCCAACAATTGATTTTGTTTCTGAATCTTTTCAAATTCAGAAGGTTCTAACAGTGAACCTGGATCAACAAATGGTCCAGTTTTCAAGTGTTCAGAGAACTCTTGGCCTGTAGGTGCCACAAAGACACCATGTACCACAGAGGCACTGTGTAATGAAGCTTTTGAGATGTTCACTTCACCAGGACCTCCATCCAATCCTTGACAACCAATATTAGGAGTTTCTATGGATGTTGTTACAGGAATACGAAATTCCTGTGATGTGCTAGTGTTGAAAAAATTTGCAGGCCCAAATTGGATATTACTGTGTAATCCAGACTCTATGTGTTGAATGAAATCTTGGGATTTATCACCTCCCTCCAAATGAGTTTGGGATGGTTCCCCCGTTTGTTTTGAAACACTAGTATGTTGAAATACTTCTGAGTGGCTAGGGATGGGTTGTTCAAGTTCCACCACTGGGTCCATGGTGTTTTCTTCAATGTTAGTCACCAAGAGTTGTGAACCAACAGTAGATGTGGCTACCCGGATTAATTCAGCTGGATCAGAACCATCTCTTTCTGTTTGAGATTCTGTTAACAATCTCTCATCCTCACCACACTCTATCTGTTTTTCAACTCCCATACTAACCAATCTCTCTGAATTTTCCCTCTCTATTCTCTCAGAATGTTCTCCCCCTTGAACATTCTCCCCCTCTCTATTTTGATTTGACCCCTCACCTCTCATCTCAGGTTGTTCCTCATGGGTAGGGTCTTGAGGTTGTTCAAGTCCCATTGAGGTGCAATAAGCTTTTAAAATCTCACTGTCCCTTGGATTATACTGCCTAAGAGACATTGGAAGAGGTCTTTGATTTGGAAAATTCTGATTTTTAGAACTAGAAATCATCTTGCCCATAAAAAAAATTGGACCATGCTCCTCATCTGTTCTTCTTGGAATATTTCTTTTTTCTCTCATAGCATACCAAATCACAATCTGCCAATACCTTTGATAAGGTATATATGTAAGTGGAGTATCCATTGTCTTCTTCTCTATGGCCTTCTGATTCTTCTCAAAGGTGTTCTTCATATCTTCCCAAAGAATTGCAATATAATCATAATGTCTGTTTTTCACCAACCCATGAAATATTTGCAGAATTTGCCTTGAGCCTTGATTAAGAGAACTATTCTTCCCAGATAAACATTTATTCACAATGTTGAACAAACAAGCCCAAATTGGTGGTAATTTGTTTCTTCTGAACAAACTTAGGGTCCTCAATTCTTCATTATACCCCAATCTCATAAATTCAGCAATTAATTCTTCTGTCAATGGGGAATCTTCAAAATCTAATCTTCCTTCTAAATCATCTTTATCTGGTAAATTCAGCATATCTCTTAAAATTTGTATAGTCAAAGTCAAAGAAACTCCCCCAACTTCAGATACAAATTTATTTCCCTCTAGCCTTAGATGCTTCCACCATTGTTGTATATACTGAACAGGAACCGATTTCTTCTTTGTAAACCACTTTTTGTATGGATGATACTTCAATAACTCCATGATTATCTTATGATCTTCTTTAAATCTACTTTCATCAAACAATAACACACAATTGTTTTCCAATAGCCTCAAATACTCTCTCTCAGGAACAATCCTTTCACCGTGATTAGGTCTTCCTGACATGACTGACCTAACTGCACTTTGTTCGTGTTGAATGTTCTCATTTTCCTCATCTGCGTTTCCCTCTGATTCATCCATATGTTCATCCCATGCTTCTCCTCCAACATTACCTTGTACAATGTTATCTCCTATTACCCCTTCATCTACGGCTCTATTTTTAGGTCTTTGAACTTCATCATTGTCTGATTCTGATTCAAACAATGATTTTGATGAATGTAATGAAATGGCTCTATTTCTCCTTGAATCGGACATGATCGTAATGTGGAATTTTGAAAGAAAACAAGATCAATGAACTCAGGAATTGTGTGTTTCTCACTTTTCACTCTTGGATTTCAAATAAAATTTGAAAGAGGGATTTTAAGGTCTATTTAAAATCCGCGAAGATGAAAGGATTTAATGGTAAAAAGGCGCTTTTTGTCAAAGTTATAACAGATTCAAACACTGTGAAATGCCACAAAGGATATTAAAATTAAAAGACGTGGCATTTTCAATTGAATAAGAAGCTGACACGTGTTATTGTATAGAAATTAACACAAGTTAAAAGTTCTGAATAACACGCTCAGAGTTCTGAGAAAGCATACTCAGAAGTTCTGAGTATATAGTTCAGAGAAAATTCCATTAGAACCAAAATTCATTTAAAAACAACTTCTGACTTAATATAAAACATTTAATCATCAAGAAGCAGTTTGAACAGATAGAAAATTATTTTATCATCAATATTCTGTTCTTTTAATGATGATTTGTGATTTCTGAAAAACCATTTAAAATCTAACATCTGAATTTGAAAACTTTTGAAACATTCAGAAGTAGTTTTGAACAAGTATAAAAATATTTTATCATTGAAAGCTTGTTCTCCTTAGAATGATTAGTGATAAGAAAAAAATACAAACCTTTTAATCATCTTGGAATGATTTCTGAAGAATATCAATGCTCCCCCTTGGCTTTAGCATATACTCAAATACATATTAGACATAAAGGTAGAAAAACAATTCAGAAAAAATAATCTACAGAATCGAAATACTTGTATTTCTCAGAAATGAATTTTTGAAAGATAGTTAGAAGTTCTGAATAACCTAATCAAAATTTAAAAAGATTTGAAGTTGGATTTCTGAAGTATTGACTCAGAAGATCTGAACTCAAGACTCAGAAGTTCTGAACTTAAGAGTCAGAATTCTGAGTAAGAGACTCAGAGTTCTGAGTACACTACTCAGAGAATCTTACTTAGAAAAACTTTATCATTTCTGAAAAATAACATATGTAATCAATTTGTCAGATTAAGCATTCCTATTTTACATATGAGAAAAGTAAACCTTTTGTGATCCAGAGGCTTTGTGAACAAGTCAGCCAATTGATACTCTGTATGCACAAAGTGCATCTCTATAGTTCCCTTTTCAACATAGTCTTTAATAAAATGATACCTTACATCAATATGATTGGTCTTTGAGTGCTGAACAGGATTCTGAGTTATTGCAATGGCACTTTCTGAATCACAATATATGGGAATTTTGTTGAGTTGATATCCATAGTCCATGAGTTGTGTTCTCATCCACAAAGTTTGAGAGCAGCAGGCAGCAGCAACAACATACTCTGCTTCAGCAGTGGATGTGGATACACAGTTTTGCTTCTTTGAAGCCCAACTCACAATCTTATCTCCCAAAAAGTGACAAGCACCAGATGTACTTTTCTTGTCCAACCTGCTTCCTGCATGATCAGCATCAGTAAAACCAGTTAATTTGAAATCAGTCTCTTTTGGATACCAAAGGCCCAAATCTGGTGAACCTTTTAGATATCTTAAGATCCTCTTAACAGCTAGCAAATGAGATTCTTTTGGATTTGATTTAAATCTAGCACAAAAACAAGTAGCAAACATAATATCTGGTCTACTAGCAGTTAGGTAAAGAAGAGATCCTATCATGCCTCTATAAATCTTGTTATATGCTGGAACTCCATTGAGATCAGCATCTAACTTGATATTTGTTGCCATTGGTGTTCTCATAGAAGCACAATCAGACATCTTAAACTTCTTTAAAATATCTTTAACATATTTTCCTTGATTTATAAAAATACCATTTGGTAATTGTTTTACTTGAAGACCAAGGAAAAAGTTCAATTCTCCCATCATGCTCATTTCAAATTCTGATTCCATGACTTTTGAGAATTCAGTACATAACTCTGCACTTGTAGAACCAAATATTATGTCATCTACATATATTTGAATCAGAATTAAATCGTCACCCTTTTTCTTTAAGAACAAAGTAGTGTCAATCTTACCTTTCTTGAAACCAGATTTTAATAAGTGTTGAGTAAGAGTGTCATACCAGGCTCTTGGTGCTTGTTTTAGACCATATAAGGCTTTATCTAAAACATAAACATGATCTGGAAATTCAGGGTCAACAAAACCTTCTGGTTGACAGACATAGACCTCTTCATTAAGTATTCCATTCAGAAAAGCTGATTTGACACCCATTTGATATACTTTGAAGTTCTTATGTGCAACATAGGCCAAGAATATTCTGATTGCTTCTATTCTTGCCATAGGTGCAAATGTCTCATCATAGTATATTCCTTCTTGTTGAGAATATCCTTTTGCAACCAATCTAACCTTATTTCTGACCACAACACCTGACTCATCTTTCTTGTTTCTGAATACCCATTTTGTTCCAATAATAGATTTTCCTTCAGGTTTTGGAACAAGTCTCCAGACTTTGTTTCTTTCAAACTGTATCAATTCATCTTGCAATGCTAAAATCCAATCTGGATCCTCTAGGGCTTCATTGGCTTTCTTAGGTTCAATCACACTTAAAAATCCTGCAAACATTGCTTCATTTGTTGTTGCTGATCTGGTCTGTATTCCCACTGATGGATCTCCTATCACTTGATGAATAGGATGGTCTTTAGTCCATTTGTTTGAACTAGGAAGCACATCAATTTCTGAAAAATTGTTGTTTGTATCATTCTCATCAATGATTGCTTGTAATTCTGAACTGTCCCCTTGTTCTGATACTTGTTGAGGTGAAACATCCAAGTTTGGATTCTGAGTAGTAGAGTCAAAATTCTGAATGACTTTTTCAGAGTTCTGAGACACTTGTTCAGAAATCTGAGTAACTTGGTCAGAATTCTGATTGGCTTGTCCAGAATTCTGAGTACTGGGATCAGAAGTTTCATTACTTGTATTGATCCAAGTTGGACATTCCTCAGATGGACCTGTATCAGAAATTACAGTTGTTTGAACCACTTATGAAGTTCCCTTTTTCATTTCTTGAACCATTTTTGGATTTCCAAAATCTGCATAAGATTCAGAAGTTAGTTCCAGAAATGCATCCTTAAACAATATATTGAGTTCTGAACAATTAGAATTAGAAGCTGTTTCATAAGTCATTTTTGTCTTATTCTGTCCGAGTTCTGAACTGTTTTGTTCAGAAGTCTTCATTCTTGACTCATCAAAGGTGACATTGATGCTTTCCATAATTCTCTTGGTTCTTCTATTGTAGATTCTGAATGCTTTGGAAGTAAGTGAATACCCAACAAAGTATCCTTCATCTGCCTTTTTATCAAAATTACCAAGATTTTCTCTATCTTTGAGAACATAGCATCTGCAACCAAAAACATGAAAAAATTTAATCAGTGGTTTTCTCTTGTTAATCAGTTTATAAGAAGTTTTATCTAGTCTCTTATTTATCAATGTTCTATTACGTGTAAAACAAGCAGTGGCTATTGCTTCAGCCCATAGGAAGGTTGGAAGATTTGAATAAGCCAACATGGTTCTTGCAGCTTCAACTAGAGTTCTGTTCTTTCTTTCAACGACACCATTTTGTTGAGGAGTTTTGACAGCTGAAAAGTTATGAGAAATCCCCAGGCTTTGCAAAAAATTCTGAAGAGTCTCATTTCTAAACTTTGTCCCATTGTCACTTCTGATTTTCTGGACTGGAATTTGTAAGAATACTTGAATTCTTTTGATGAAATTAATCAGTGTTGTAGCAGCCTCTGACTTTGCTCTTAAGAATTCAACCCATGTGTACCTGGAATATTCATCCACAATAACAAGCATATATTTCTTTCCTCCCATTGATTGAACTGAAATAGGCCCACAAAGATCTGTATGTAGCATTTCTAATGGTGATTTGCAGGATGAGTCCATTATTATCTTATGAGAACTTCTCTTCATCTTGCCCATTTCACATGCTGAACATAATGATTCCTTTTCAAACTTGATCTTTGGTAATCCTTTGACTAGATGTTTGCCAACCAGATTATTCAGATCTTTGAAATTTAAGTGAGAACATCTTCTGTGCCAAAGCCAACATTCATTAGCAACTGCATTTGATAATAGACAAACAGGGGTTAAAGCTTGTATTTTTGAAAAATTAACCACAAATAGGTCCATATGTCTTTTGGCCCAGAAAACTTTTATGTCATTCTCAGTTAAAATCATGCCACCTGTAATGCTGAACTTAATCTGACAGAAACTATCCAAAAACTGACTTATGCTGAACAGATTATGTTGTAATCCTTCAACATAGAAAACCTTCTGAATGGTTAGATCTCCTTTTGTTAAATCTCCAAAACCTTTGACTTGTCCTTTGCTGTTATTACCAAAATTTACTGCTCCTCCAGCCTTTTCTGTGAAGTTTGTCAGAGAAGACTTATGACCTGTCACGTGTCTTGAAGCTCCAGAGTCTAAAAACCACACATGACAGCCCTGCAAAAACAATCAGTTAGATTTAGGTACCCATTCTGGAATGGGTCCAACTTTGTTAGCTTTGGTATCTGATTTAACAAAAGTTCCTTTGACTTTCCATTCAAAATCTTCTTTTAAGCACCACTTTCCTTTTACTTTTATGAAGTCAGAACATTTTCTGTTCACAAAATTGTTTCCTTTCTTTTTGAAAACTTTTGGTTGAGACTGAGAAACATTTTCAGTCTTCTTTTCTTTAGTTTGAAACATATTTTCTTTCTTCTTTTCTTTTGGATTAGATTGAGAAAAAAATTCAATCTTCTTTCCTTTTATCTGAGTTTGAGGAATCAAAACAGTTTTCTTTTCTGAATTCTGATATGGTTTGTTTATATAAGAAACAAATGTTATTAAAATTTAACTTTTCTGAGATGATTGAAATTAATGACTACCACATTGAACACATATGAGATTCTTTCTTGCAAGAGACAATAGATCTGAAACATAAGTCTTTTCACTTTTATTGCAAGATTTCAGATTACAATTCCATTTCATACAAGAACTATTGACTCTAGGTTCAGAAGTAGTATTTAATCCAATCTCCTCGGAAACTCTTTTCAGATCATCTTTCCTTTTGCTTTCCTCTTTTTCTGAAACATTGAATTTCACAGAATTAGCAGATGATTTGGATGATTCACCATTTTCAAATGTACTTGATTCATCAAAGAATTTCTTATCTTTTTTTAAGGCATTAATCTTGAAAATATCATATTCAGCCTTTAACTTCTCAAGCTCTGTTATTTTCTGGACATAAGTGTTGTTTTCTTTTAAAACTTGGTCCAGTTTAAAATCTACATCACAATAATCATTTTCAAGATCATCAAAAGTTTTTCTTAAGTCCTCAAGTTCTTGACTAACAAGTTTAAATCTCTTTTGAAATTCTGAAAAGCTTTCTGAAGTGAATTGAGAATTATCAGTTGAATCAGAACTTTGACTAACAGTTTCAGAATTCTGACCTTCAGACTCAGAGTTCTGACTTGTGGAGTCAGAATTATGACCAGAAGACTCAGACTTCTGACTGACTTTTTCAGAAACCTTACTTGCATCAAATATACTTTCAATGTCAGAATATGAAAAACTTGGTTGTTTATTTTTGTAACTGACATTCAAAGAATCATATTTGAATTTAGCATCATTATATTTTGGTTTCTCTTCTGTTGGTTTAGAAATCTCTTTCTTAACCTTGTCTTCTGAAGCTTCTGACTTCTCAGTTTTTGGTTCAGGAATTGTTTCCTTTGCTTTTACAGGACTTGATTTTTGTAGATTATCTGAACTTGTTATAGAACTAGCAGGTCTCACAAAAACTTCAACAATCTCTGGGATTTTTGGTTTAGGAACCTGTAGTTTATCAAAATCATAAAGATTTGTTGGAGGTCTTTTCAAAACAACATTTTCTTCTAAACCTAATCCCATTTTAGGATTATAAAATCTTGTATCTTTAACATTGCTAGTGAGAAGATTCAAGGTTTGTTGAGTTTGACCTCTTTTCAGATTAAGGTCTTCCAACTATTTGATTTTTGTGTACAACTTCTTTCTTTTCTCAAATAACATATCATATTTATTTTGTAAATCAACCTTTTAATCTTTTATTTCTGAAAATTGGGTTTTTAATTCAGAAATCTTCTTTAAAAGATCAGAATTCTCATTTTTGACTTTTTGTTTCTCAACTTCAGATTCTTCAAACTGTTCTTTAATTATCTCTTTTTCTGTTCTGAATTTGTTAACCAGAATTCTTTCACCTTTTATTTGTTTTCTGAGTTTAACAAATTCAGAATTCATATTGCTAATTTGAGTCATTAAATCAATTTCAAGTGCAGAGTGTACCTCAACAGAAGATTCAGAATCAGCATCTTCATAATCAGAATCATCCTCATTCTTCATCTTGGCCATATAACTTTGCATTTGAGAAAAGTGAATGCAATCCTCTTCATCTGAAGTATAATACAGCCAGTTATCATGTTCTGCCAACATTGCAATCTCATTATCTCTTTTCTTAGCCAGCTGAGCCTTCTTTGTGTAGTATTCATAATCTTTTACTACTTTCACTCTGCAGTCTCTGGCAAAGTGACCAGGTTTTCCACACTTAAAACACAAATCCTTCTCTTTTCTTTCTTCCTTCTCTTCTTTCTTCTCAAACTTACTTTCTTCTCTATCTTCTTTCTTCTTGTATTTCTCTTCTGAACTCCCCTGTTCCCTTCTGTACTTACCCTGAAACTTATTCTTTCCATATCTTTTGTTGAACGTGTTAGTCAACAAGGACAATTTTTCTGCAATCAGCTTGATATCAGCATCTTCCTCTGATCCTTCCTCCTCATCAGATTCTTCTTCTAACTTTGGTATTTCAGACAAAAATACTGATTTCTTTGCAGTTTTGATTACTTTAGATTTTCTTTCTGAAAGTAAGGCTAGTTGATCAGAAACACTTTTCTTCTCCTCCACTACTTGCTTAACCGAATCCTCATGTTGATTTAGAACACAAAATAGATCATTTAAATCTTCCTCACACATGTCTTTATTCATTTGAAGACTAATTGCAAAAGATGACCATTCTGAATTAAGAGAATTCAGAAATTTGTAATTAATCTCAGACTTTGTCTTTTTCAACCCATTCCTCCTGAGGTCATTCAAAATAGTACAAAACTTTTCATAAGTTTGATTTAAACTTTCACACTCTCTTGCTTTGAATCTTTCATAAGCATTGATGCATTGATTTAACTTTGCTTGAATTGATTTTGCAGTGCCAAGCATTTGCTTTTCAAGTTCATCCCACATTTCTTTTGCTGATGTTCCACTATCAATTCTATTAAAAAACTCATTGGGAACTGCCAAAGTCAACAGTGTAACAGCTCTTTTCTCAATTGCATGTCTGGTTTTCTGTGCTTCTGAGTACTGTGAAAAATTCTTCTTCACCTTAGTAGCAGGAATCTCTGGAGTTGTATCAGTTGCAGGTGTAGCAGCAACATCTACATAAACTTCAATTGGACCTTCTCGTATTGAGATATCAAATTCTCATCGATATTATCCAAGAATTGTATCATACGAATCTTCCATTGCTGATATTCGTTAGGAATAAGAACAGGAGGTTTCGTCTCAGATCACATTGAGAGAAATTCTATCGAAGACATGATTGTAAGATGAATAGAATCGAATCAACAGAAAGACTAATTGAATTTCTTGAACAAACGTAAAACGAATTCAAGAATTACAAAGAATTCAAGAATTGTGAGTAGCAGCGGAATCAATTGACGAATTGATCAAGAAATCTTCAAGAATGCGATCAAGAAACCCTCAAGAACACGATCTTGAACGAATTTGTTTGTTGATAGGCTCTGATACCAATTGTAGAAACCAAGATTCAATCTTACAATCAAACAGTAAAATGATAGAGATTTGGATCAACGCACTTATATTCAATTAAGAATAGATTACAGATCTAGAGAGAGAATCTCTCAAAGATTAAAAAAGCTGAATACAAAGATATGCGGAAAGTTATGCCAAAGATTAGTTAGCTTACAGTTGCTAACACCTATATATACTGTAAGGAAATACTAAAGCTACAGTACATATGAGAAACAGACTAATAGAACAATTACACGTGTCCTAATTAGTAACAGAATATAACTGAAAGTATCCAAGACATAAGTTCTGAATAACATATTCAGAACTTCTGAACATTCTTCTGATTAAGCACTTCAGAACTTCCTAGAAGCACTTGTGATATTTTCTTCATCATTCTCAGAAGTTCTGAGTCACCTACTCAGAACTCTGACCCTTCAGTTCAGACTTTCATACTTGTAATCTTTTCGAGACATCTCAGATCAGAACTTCTGAGTCTTTTAACTCAGAACTCTGAGTCTTCTATTCAGATCCAACACTTGTAACTTTTGACAAAACTTCAGATCTAACAATCTATAAGGTCAAAAGGGAGGACAAAAGCGTTACCCAATTCTCAGATCCTGATCTGAGAAATCTAAGTCCCTACGACCTACCCGACCTTCTGCACTGGACCAAAGAAAACTACACAACATATGCAAATCGAAGGGCATACAAGGTGCTAAGGAAAGCCATGAGAGAGAAACTTATGCTATTCAGCCTAGTCGACTTTCAATTATGACGGGATCTCGGAGTAAGAAACTTGAATCTTCGACCACCAGAAGACGACTGCCCATCCTCTGCCATACCAAACTCGATTATTACATCTCCAAGAGTTGGGCTAGTTTATCAAGATCCTGCTGGGAAGTCAAGATTGTTCGTAGAAATGGACAGTCAGAAGTATGCAACAACTACTTTGACAGAGTTTAGAGCAAGCCTTGTGGAGCATAAAGGAACAGAGCTCATGAATCAAGCTCTCGCAGATAGACTGATAGAAGTCATCGACCAAGTAATCAACTTCAGAAACCTCTGCATCAGTTTCTATAACGAGCTCAGAGAATTAGGATTCGACAACAGAAGTTTCAACGACTTCAAAAATGCAATTGTCTGATATCCTCAAACAACCTCTGCAAATCTTTTCTTTCATAATGTACTCAAATGTAAGTGCCTCTGGCATATCATATGTATGAAAGAAATGTAAAATCTTTGGAGGTATATTGTTTCACCTCTTGTTATGTAGTTAGCCTAAAACTCTGCACTTTTCAATTTTTTATTTTTTAATACTTAGGGGGAGATTGTTAGCTCCAATCTTTCTGTTAATAGAAGTATTGAAAAATAGGCTAAGTATAGAAGTCGTCGACAGAGGCTCTGCCGAGTAGCCGAGTAACCGAGAAGACATAAGTTTTCAACTGAGGCTCTGCCGGGTTATCCAAGAAGACCGAAGTGAAGAAGCAACAGAAGACTCTTCTAAGCGGACAAGGCCACAGAGCTTCTGTCATACATGACAGAGCTTCTGTGGTAAAAAGAAGATCTACGCAAAAGATCTATACAAGGACAATCGTACTTCACACGATTTCTGCCATTTGAAGGTTCTGAAGATCACTCGTACAAAGGCGTGACCTGACAACTCCACGTGTCAAACTCTGATAGGTTTCAGCCTAAAGCAAAATATGGAGCATTTAATGAACGTTGTATCTGCAACAATTCCAGAATAGTGTTTTGTACCTTCCAGCAACTGTTCAAAGCAGTGTCTTAGTACCTACCATCCTTAGTATCTAGATCGTGTCCCCTTTAGAAGTATTATAAATAGAAGGTTCATGTGAGCTCTTCTATTAAGCTTTAAACAACACACCCACCTTTAGAGCAGTTTCTTGTCAAACCTTTCGGTGTTCTTGGTGTTCTTATTATATCAAATACAGTGAATCATTGAGCTATTTATCTGTCTTATTTACACTTCTTGTATTTGATATTGTGTGTTATTCTACCTCATTATATCTGTTAGTTCGTTAAAACGCTTCCGCATTATATACTGTTTGAACTAATTAGATAGAATCATCATTGTTAAGCAAAACAAGAACCAACATGGCTGTCGTAGAAGGATGTCCACGACCACCCGATGTTGTGGTCGGAACTCGGCAGCGTCTAGAAGGTGATTATTGCCTTGAGTTCAATGCCATGGTCTGCTGGAACCAGGGCGTTGTCAACCTCTTCGTCTATGAATTCCTCTTGAGGAGGAATGTTCTCTTGTGGTTGTTGATCCGCCATTAGTACCTGTTAGAGACGATGTTATAGTCTTGGCGGTATCAAACGATTATTGTTGCGTACCTGGGCGATTAATGGCTCAATCTGGAATGGATTGAGGACTGGCAGTGGAGCAGGTACTGGAATTGCCAATTTGTCAAAATTGTCCGGACATAAAGAGTATCCGGTAAGCATAGTGTCTGGATCCAATGGTTACCGGATAACAGGGGTTACTGGGTACATTGGTATCCGGAAACAAATGATTACCGGACAAAGTGATAGTGACAAGACAAAATAAGACTTACCGGACAAGCAAGAACAACCGGATAGTTGAACTTACCGGAAACCATAAGGTTGCCGGACAACTTGGGTTACCGGATGATAATGGTTACCGGACAAGCATGAAGTACCCGGATAGTTGAACTTACCGAAAACCCTAAGGTTTCCGGACAACTAGGGTTATCGGGTATCACGGGTGTCCGGACGAGGTGTCTTACTGGGAAAAATATCTTAGGCATTTGAGGGTTTCCGGATGGACCTTGAATTTGTCTGGATAGTTGGAAACTATCCGGACGACATTCGGGTAACGTGATTCTGCCAATAAACTATTAAAAACATAGATCTATGTATCATGGGTGCGACTAATCGATAATATAAGTAAACAACACCAATAAATTCGATCAACAACGATGCGATGAAGACCGAATGTGAACCGACATCAAGTCGGGGTCCGAAAACCCCTTTCGGTCCACTGATGAATCAATTTGAACATCGATTCGTTGATGATTGTGTGCGAAAATGATTAAAAGAGTCGAAATCAAATAAATACCTGTGATTAGTGATAAAATCGAGCGAAAATGAGCGATGTGCGAGAGTGTCTGAGAGAGAGTGTCCGAGAGAGAGTGCGTCGAGAGGGTTTTTAGGGGGTTTTGGAATTCGAGAAAAGTGAAGTAATGGGGTCCAGATTGTTTATATATGGGGCCGAGACTTAGGGTATGGCGTCCGGACACCCATCCGGTCCGGATAGGTGTCCGGTCCGGAAACCTATCCGGATAGGTGGGTATCCGGATACCATATCCGGATAGTTTGTCTTTTGTCAAAATTGACCCATGTGCTTTTTCCAAAACTTGACATTTTTGTCTTAAAGACTTCAAGACGTTTTGGAAAAACACGCTCCCCCTCGAACTTAGCATGGGGACATCTTTGCTCCCCCTCAACAGAAAGAAAATTGCTCCCCCTCGGTTCGTGCAAGTGGTGTCTTTGAAGAAACACTTGGGAATGGCCACGTACAAAAATCTTTTGGAAGTTAGAGAAAAATTTTGTGACACTCCCCCTCAAAAGTATAACAGACTTACCTGATACGCTTATGTGCTCCCACTGAACACATGAACAAATTGTGAAAGCACAGATATAACAAAGAAAGTAGACGACATTAATTGATCATGAAAGGAAACACACGCTAAAAGAAAGCAAACAAACGAAACTACCTAATTAGTACAGAGATTTAAACAGAAAAGCGTGTACGATACAAGTAGAATACATATGCGAGAAAGTGTGTACTCAATCATCTGGAGTTTAAACAACAGATGATGAATAGACAGTTTCTCGTAGGTGTGTGAAACTTGTATCGGGCGCACGATTTGATCAAATCTTCAGGTTTAGCATACCAAGCCTGGACACAAGATAGTTATAGAATTTTTCGTCCAGGGGTTTTGTAAAAAGGTCTGCTAACTGATGTTCTGTGTTACCAAAATAGAGTTCGATTGTACCTCTTTCGACGTGGACCCTGATAAAGTGGTACCGAACGTCTATGTGGTTCGTCTTCGTGTGCTGGACTGGATTGCTGGATATTGGAATGGTGCTCTTCGAGTCGCAGTAGATACGCACTTTAGAGTAGGTGAAGCTGTAGTCTTTGAGTTGAGTGCACATCCAAATGACTTGCGAACAGCAGCTCGCGGCGGCCACGTATTCCGCCTCAGTAGTCGATGTAGAGACGCACTGCTGCTTCTTGGATGCCCATCTTAGCAAATTATCGCCCAAGAACTGCACATGTCCCGAGGTGCTCTTCCGATCTAACATGCTGCCTGCGTGATCGGCCTCCGAATACGCTGTGAGCTCAAAACCTGTCTCGTTCGGGTACCACAAGCCAAGATCAACAGTATCTCTTAAGTAACGAAAAATTCGTTTAACCGCAATTAAATGAGACTCTTTGGGTTTCAACTGAAAATGGGCGCAGAGAAAGGTCAAAAACATAATATACGGTCTACTCACCGTCAAGTACATTAAAGAACCGATCATTCCACGGTACGTTTTGGTGTCCACGTCCTTTCCGTTAGGATCGACGTGTAACCGTGTACCGGGTGCCATGGGAGTTTTCATTAGTTAGGACTGTTCCATCTGGTACTTCCGAAGAATGTCCCGGATGTATTTAACTTGATTTATGATTATCCTGGTCGACAGTTGTTTAACTTGAAGACCGAGGAAAAAATTCATTTCACACAACATACTCATTTGAAAATATTGGCCCATTAGTTTGGCAAAGTTCTTACAATACTGAGGGTTAGTGAAACCGAAAATTATGTCGTCAAAATATACTTGAACTAACACTATATGACCTTCTTCATTTTTAATAAATAGGGTTGTATCGATTTTACCTTTTGAAACACCTGATTTTATTAAAAATTTAGACAGAGGATCATACCAGGCGCGTGGAGCTTTCTTCAAACCGTATAATGCCTTGTCTAGAATGTAGACGTGATTAGGCTTTTTATCGTCCACGAACCCGTCCGGTTGCGATACGTATACCTCTTCCTTGATTTCACCGTTGAGAAATGCGGTCTTCGCATCCATCTGGAAGACCGTAAAGTTCTTGTGCGCGACGTATGCTAGGAACATACGAATCGCCTCAATTCTGGCAACCGAAGCGTATGTCTCGTCGTAGTCAATACCCTCTTGCTGGCGGTATCCTTTGGCCACGAGGTGCGCCTTGTTACGAACGACGATGCCATCTTCGTGTTTCTTGTTCTTAAAGATCAACTTCGTACCGATGACCGTCTTGTAAGATGGACGTGGGACGAGCCGCCATGCTTTGAGGGCCTCAAATTGATTGAGTTCCTCTTGCATGGCCATGGCCCAGTCCGAATCTTCGAGTGCTTCAGAGACGGTTGTTGCTTCGATTTTGCTGAGAAATCCAGAGAACAAGCAGAAGTTGGTCGAGGCGCCTCACATTCGAACTGTAGTAGAAGGATCGCCGATTATCTGGTGTAGAGGATGAGCCTTGGACCATTTGGTGGTGTGTGGAAGCGGTTGTTGAGTCGCATGTGAGGTGTCCGGATCCACATACCCACCGGTCGGAAGGTCTTGAACAGTTTCAAGTGATGATGGTCGGTTTCTCGGAGGAGACGTAGCAGGATTCATCGAAGGTTGAGCAACTTCTGGTTCCGAGGAATTCAGAGGTTGGTCCTTGAGTGTTGCTGATGACGAATCTTCAGGAGTGATCTCCGGGATAGGTACAGGTTCCTCCAGGGGATTATCCATATTAGTCGTTGATGTGTCTGTTGAGGTCTGAGGGGATTACAGTGTAATTGCAGGATTGCTCGTCGAAGGCGGCATACCGGAAAGCTTCTATCCTAGGTTGCCGAAATACACGAGTGTTAGGCAAATTAAAGAATTGTAAAGCCCGTATCCCGGTATGTATTCTCGCTATTCCTTTTTTTTTAAAAAGGAGCATTTAATTAATTAACGTGGTTTCCGTTAGCGGGGTTAGCCGAGTCGGGCCAAAAAGTTAAGTGAAGTAACCTTTGTGGGATTTTGCTAAGAAGTGTAAGTTGAGGGGCTGTTTGGGACTTTCTCCATAGTTGGGCAAGAGGATCGGCCAAGAGGCACGACCCCTCCCCTCCCCTTCGGTTTCATCTTAACAATCCTCCCCCAAAACCCTTAGCCATTTTCTTTCCCTTCCCCTTGTTGTTTTCGGCCAAGAAGAAAGGGAAGTGAAACCGAGAAGAAAAGAGAGAGAGACCGAAAGAGAAAGAGAGCGAGAGTCGAGAGGAGGAAGGAGGCGATCACCGGCGTGAGGGAACCAGCGTCGGGACTGGTCGGAAAGGAGGAAGAAGAAGGATTCCGTTAAGGTAAGTGTCCCGTTCGTTTTATTGATGTTTTCTTCGTCGGAAATTGTAAACCGCAACCACCGTGTCACCGCCAATCACCACCACCTCCGGAGGCGGCAGTGGGTGGTGCTTGGTGTGTTTCAGACCATGGTAACCCTAAAACAGTAAGTCAAGTTGTTTTGCGGGTCTGTTTGGATTAAGACGTCTTATTGGGATCAAGTTCAAAAGGTTATCATTTTATGTAATTTTTTTAGTGTTTTGTCCAGTTCTTCAATCGTGCGTAACTTTCTCGTCGTAACTCGGATTGAGGCGAATCCGGTGCCCATGGTTCACATTCTGTGTCGGGCACGTTTTTCGTGTTTTAGAGAAAGTTTGGTTCGGCCTCTAGCTAGGCGAAAAAGTGTGGTTTTTCAGCAGGTCGGGATTTTAGACAGCTTTCTGTCCCTGTTTTGTATGGATTGGGATGAAACTGGTGTCACAAGTTCCCATTCTGAGCCGAGTAACTTTTCTATGTTTTGGGGAAAAACCAGTTCGGACCGTAGCCTATGTCAAATCGTCGTTTTGTACTGAAAGGTTCTGTTTCTCACTGTTCTGCGAATCGTTCTTGTAAAATCCATATTAAATTATAGAAAAATCGTTAGGACGCGTGCGATACGTCCCTGGAACCGTGAAACTTAGAACTTCGTGATTATGGAATTTGATTTCTGTATTTATCAGTTTTTAGGGGGTAAATCAGGTCCCGAACAGACCCGTGTTTTAGATAAAAAGCTGGAATGTTTAGTCTTATAAAATCTAGTAAAGGTGTCGTGAGTTGGGACCTTTCGTTGACGTTTTTAGTGCGTAATTAGGTGGGAAAATGTGAGGAAGGTTGACTTGCTGGTGTTGCGGCTCGGGAGCGCGTCGCTTTGTTTTGAGGTGAGTTCTCTCACCGCGTAGTTAGGAATTTCATGTATGTCGTTCTTTTGTGTTACATGTTATTACGTGTATTTATGTGCTTACATGAATTAGATGGGATGTGATAACTGGTTGTGATTTGTTAAATTCGTATGTGGAATATATATATATGCATGTGTACACCTCGGTGGGACTGAGGGGCTCGGTGGGACCGAGGGCTTGGTGGGACTAAGCTAGTACAGTAATCTTTACTCGGTGGGACCGAGGGCTTGGTGGGACTAAGCTAGTACGGTAATCTTTACTCGGTGGGACCGAGGGCTCGGTGGGACTGAGCTTGTATTAATGTGTTTTGTGTACTCGGTGGGACCGAGGTTCGTACTTATATAATAATCATTATGTGGCTTGATATTCGTAGTGATGGTGATGTTGCCTACTTGCGAGTAGGGGTGATATGCGTGGGGTTGCTACCTACGTGTGTGGTTGGATTCACTAAGCGTTTAGCTTACCCTTCCCCAATATGTTGTGACTGCAGGTGCGAGCGGCAGTCGGGCTTGACGGTACACACAAAGCGCAGGCGTCGGAAATTGTTGGAATTTACACTTTTGAACTTTTAGATTTTATTTATAATATTTCCGCTGCATAAATTCTTTTGACTGTTTGAGTTGACGATATTAACTTTAATTGAGTTACGGTTTATTAAAAATGTGGTTGTTTTATAATGGAATATATGTTCTAGAAAATTTAAATTTCCTTGTAATTTTTGGGACGTTACAACTTGGTATCAGAGCCCCGATTCTGTTTGTGAAAAAGAAAGACGGGTCCCAACGGATGTGTATAGACTATCGTGAGTTGAATAAGCTTACGGTGAAGAATCGTTATCCTCCGCCAAGGATCGATGACTTGTTCGATCAGCTTCAGGGAGCCTCGTGGTTCTCTAAGGTTGATTTGAGATCGGGGTATCATCGAATGCGGGTGAGGAGAGAGGATACGGAGTAGACGGCCTTTCGTTCACGTCATGGCCATTTACAAGTTTGTGGTGATGCCTCTCGGGCTCACCAATGCACCCGCAGCGTTCATGGACCTCATGAACCGGGTATGTAGCCTTATGTGGGAACGATCGGTGATCGTGTTCATCGACGATATTCTTGTGTAATCGAAGTCGAAGGAAGAGCATGAGATGCATTTGCGAGAAGTTTTGGAAGTTTTGAGGCGGGAGAAGTTGTATGCTAAGCTCTCCAAGTGTGAGTTCTGGTTACGAGAGGTCCACTTTCGAGAACATGTCGTGAACTAGAATGGTATTATGGTGGATCCGGCCAAGATTACGGCTGTGATATGGTGGGAAGTGCCAAAGACTCTCACTGAAGTACAGAGTTTTCTTGGGTTAGCAGGGTACTTTCGGAGATCCATTCAGGATTTCTCCAAGATTGCTTTACCGATGACCCGATCGACGAAGAAATCTGCGGCTTTTAGTTGGGGTGAAGAGCAGCAGAGGGCTTTGGGGAGCTACGCAGGCGTTATTGCGAGGCTCCGATGCTGACTTTGTCGGAGGGTATGTAAGAATTGGTGGTGTTTGCTCTCAAGATTTGGAGGCACTATTTGTATGGCGTCAAGTGTATACACTAACCATAAAAGCCTCCAGTACTTGATGACCGGCAAAACCTCAACATGCGTCAGAGGAGGTGACTTGACGTGGTCAAGGATTATGATGGTGAGATACTTTACCACCCCGGTAAAGCGGATGTTGTTACGGACGCACTTAGTCGACATCTGGATGGTGAGCGACTGTGGGGCTTGTGTCAACGGTTAACAGTGGTTGCACCTCTTCTCGAGTCGATAGGTAGTGCTCAGGAGGTGGCAGTTTTGGAGGAAAATGCCAATAGCGAGAGAGTTTCGAGGGAAATTCCGAATGTTGTCCGTGATAGTCATGGGTCAATTGCTCGGTCTTAATGGAAGGTTGGGTATCCCACGCGTGTGGGTACTGTAGGCCGAATAGTATCGATTAGGGAATGCTGCCCTTTGTAATAAAGAGGATAAATGCGTAGAATTTTTGAGGTAAATAGTATACTTAGGTGTCGACTTTCGGGCTTAAGGCCAAATGCCTTAGTGTAACTGGGGAATTGTAGTCGATTTTAAGGAAATTATGTTGATGGTAGTAGTAATCCTGAGATGTTTGCTTGTGGTGAATGGTTGTGGTGGAGTGACCTTCGTGGATGATTATAAATTTACTAGTTTGATAATTCATGTGGAATAAATTGTGGGAGTCTAATAGAACTCGTGAAAGTTAATCGACAGTTAATGATAGGAATGATCGAATTCAAGTATCCTGTAGGGTATATTGGTGAGCAACTTTAGAATGGTTAGAGCTTGAAATTTGAATCGGGATGTTTTGATTATCTATGGTTGGGAGACAACCGAAGTCGTTTGACTAGGAATGAATCCAGTTGTTGGAATGTTCCTCCGATCATACTTGCGGTGTGCTTGAAGGAGTTTTGTGGTAAGAAAAGTATTCGAGAGATTTTTAGGCGGTGTGGGAAATCTTAAATTCCAGTTAGTGAAGGTCTAGTGGAAACACCGAAAGTGTTCCGAGTGAACTTGGGAACCTGAGGTTGAGATGTGGGAGACCTATCTATAGCTATTCGCGGGCATAGACTTCGAGGACGAAGTCTAATCCAAGTGGGGGAGAGTTGTAAAGCCCGTATCCCGGTATGTATTCTCGCTATTCCTTTTTTTTTTTTAAATGGAGCATTTAATTAATTAACGTGGTTTCCGTTAGCGGGGTTAGCCGAGTCGGGCCAAAAAGTTAAGTGAAGTAACCTTTGTGGGATTTTGCTAAGAAGTGTAAGTTGAGGGGCTGTTTGGGACTTTCTCCATAGTTGGGCAAGAGGATCGGCCAAGAGGCACGACCCCTCCCCTCCCCTTCGGTTTCATCTTAACAATCCTCCCCCAAAACCCTTAGCCATTTTCTTTCCCTTCCCCTTGTTGTTTTCGGCCAAGAAGAAAGGGAAGTGAAACCGAGAAGAAAAGAGAGAGAGACCGAAAGAGAAAGAGAGCGAGAGTCGAGAGGAGGAAGGAGGCGATCACCGGCGTGAGGGAACCAGCGTCGGGACTGGTCGGAAAGGAGGAAGAAGAAGGATTCCGTTAAGGTAAGTGTCCCGTTCGTTTTATTGATGTTTTCTTCGTCGGAAATTGTAAACCGCAACCACCGTGTCACCGCCAATCACCACCACCTCCGGAGGCGGCAGTGGGTGGTGCTTGGTGTGTTTCAGACCATGGTAACCCTAAAACAGTAAGTCAAGTTGTTTTGCGGGTCTGTTTGGATTAAGACGTCTTATTGGGATCAAGTTCAAAAGGTTATCATTTTATGTAATTTTTTTAGTGTTCTGTCCAGTTCTTCAATCGTGCGTAACTTTCTCGTCGTAACTCGGATTGAGGCGAATCCGGTGCCCACGGTTCACATTCTGTGTCGGGCACGTTTTTCGTGTTTTAGAGAAAGTTTGGTTCGGCCTCTAGCTAGGCGAAAAAGTGTGGTTTTTACAGCAGGTCGGGATTTTAGACAGCTTTCTGTCCCTGTTTTGTATGGAGCATAACTCCTGATAGGAATGACGGATTGGGATGAAACTGGTGTCACAAGTTCCCATTCTGAGCCTAGTAACTTTTCTATGTTTTGGGTAAAAACCAGTTCGGACCGTAGCCTATGTCAAATCGTCGTTTTGTACTGAAAGGTTCTGTTTCTCACTGTTCTGCGAATCGTTCTTGTAAAATCCATATTAAATTATAGAAAAATCGTTAGGACGCGTGCGATACGTCCCTGGAACCGTGAAACTTAGAACTTCGTGATTATGGAATTTGATTTCTGTATTTATCAGTTTTTAGGGGGTAAATCAGGTCCCGAACAGACCCGTGTTTTAGATAAAAAGCTGGAATGTTTAGTCTTATAAAATCTAGTAAAGGTGTCGTGAGTTGGGACCTTTCGTTGACGTTTTTAGTGCGTAATTAGGTGGGAAAATGTGAGGAAGGTTGACTTGCTGGTGTTGCGGCTCGGGAGCGCGTCGCTTTGCTTTGAGGTGAGTTCTCTCACCGCGTAGTTAGGAATTTCATGTATGTCGTTCTTTTGTGTTACATGTTATTACGTGTATTTATGTGCTTACATGAATTAGATGGGATGTGATAACTGGTTGTGATTTGTTAAATTCGTATGTGGAATATATATATATGCATGTGTACACCTCGGTGGGACTGAGGGGCTCGGTGGGACCGAGGGCTTGGTGGGACTAAGCTAGTACAGTAATCTTTACTCGGTGGGACCGAGGGCTTGGTGGGACTAAGCTAGTACGGTAATCTTTACTCGGTGGGACCGAGGGCTCGGTGGGACTGAGCTTGTATTAATGTGTTTTGTGTACTCGGTGGGACCGAGGTTCGTACTTATATAATAATCATTATGTGGCTTGATATTCGTAGTGATGGTGATGTTGCCTACTTGCGAGTAGGGGTGATATGCGTGGGGTTGCTACCTACGTGTGTGGTTGGATTCACTAAGCGTTTAGCTTACCCTTCCCCAATATGTTGTGACTGCAGGTGCGAGCGGCAGTCGGGCTTGACGGTACACACAAAGCGCAGGCGTCGGAAATTGTTGGAATTTACACTTTTGAACTTTTAGATTTTATTTATAATATTTCCGCTGCATAAATTCTTTTGACTGTTTGAGTTGACGATATTAACTTTAATTGAGTTAAGGTTTATTAAAAATGTGGTTGTTTTATAATGGAATATATGTTCTAGAAAATTTAAATTTCCTTGTAATTTTTGGGACGTTACAAGAATTCATCGTAAAAGGGTTGAAACAGTAAATCTAAATCAGAAAGATGTAATTTTGACGTAGATGCATGATATGGATTTACTGGATTTTGGATAGATCACGAACCTGAAAGTTCAGAAGCTAACACGCCAGACAAAGCGGGTTCTGAACTGTTTTGTTCAGAAACCAAATTTGCGGCTTCGTCAAATGTCACGTTTACGCTTTCAACGACGGATTTTGTCCGTTTGTTGTAAACGCGATAAGCCTTAGCCTGCATGGAGTATCCGATGAATACTCCTTCGTCTACCTTTGGACTGAACTTCCCGAGATCATCCTTGTCGTTCAAGACGTAGCATGTGCATCCGAATGCGTGGAAGTACTTGATGTTCGGAATACGATTGTTAATGATCTCGTACGGCGTCTGGTTGAACCGCTTGTAGATGGTGGAACGGTTTTGCATGTAGCAGGAAGTTGCAACCGCTTCAACCCAGAGAAATAATGGCAGCTTTGATTGCGACAGCATGGTACGAGCGGCTTCGACAAGGGTACGATTTCTTCCTACTACAACTCCGTTTTATTGAGGAGTTCGCGCGGCAGAAAAGTTTTGCGAGATACCGACGGATGTCAGGTATTCGTTCACCGTTTGATTCTTGAACTCCGTCCCGTTGCCCGTCCTGGTTGTCTGAACTTGCTGTCGGAGGTTCAGTTAAATGGTCTTCAGGTGGTTGATGATGAGTTCCGGGGTTTTGTCTTTGGAGCGCAGGAACTTCACCCATGTGTAGCGAGAGAAATCGTCGACCATCACCAGGACATACTACTTCTTGTTGATGCTCTGAACACGTATCGGTTCACACAAATCCATGTGGATGAGTTTGAGGGACCGGGACGTGCTCAGAGCGGCCTTCGGCTTGTGAGTCGCTCGCTTTAATTTTCCCATCTCGCATGCCCCGCAGAGTTTGTCCTTCTCGAACTTGAGCTCGGACATACCTTTCACGTGTCCGCCAAGCACCAGCTTGTTAATATTCTAGAAGTTGAGGTGCGAGAGACGTCGGTGCCAAATCCATGCTTGTTGTGAGTTGGCCTTTGACATCAGGCAGACTGAATCATCGGTCTTCAGGGCGGCAAGGTCTATGGTGTAGAGGTTGGTCTTCCGAGTTCCAACAAGCAGCTCCTTTCCGTCTTCAGTGCGGACGCTACACCGTTTATCTTTGAATCTGACTTCGAGATCTTTATCGCAGAATTGGCTGATGCTGAACAGATTGTGTCCTAATCCCGCGACGTATGATACCTTCTTGATTGTCATCTTGTCTTGGACAATGTCGCCGTAGCCCATAATCGACGCCTTGTCATCATTCCCAAATCTCACGTCGCCGCAGTATTTCTCAGTGAAGTTCATGAGATTAACGGATTAACATATTTTAGGTACCCATTTGAAAATGGATTTTAGGTACCACACATGACCGTCTCAGCATTTGAAAATGGATTTTAGGTATCCTGAGTCTAAGTACCACACATGACCGTCCTGCAAAAACAAGATTAACGGATTTTAGGTACCCATTTGAAAATGGGTCCTGGAGGGTTAGGTTTGACACCTGGCTGAGGAACCCATTTTGAACTGGGTTTCCTCTTGGGTGTAGGTTTAACCTCTGATTGGGGAACCCGTTTTGAAATGGGCTTCCTTTTGGTTTTACAGGATTTGTGATTAGGTTTAGAATGATAAACATGATAAGAACCAAACCAATCAGATGCATATCTATTATAGTCAAAGTCATTCAATCCATAATTAGAACAACACAAACAATCATGGGATAACTGAATCAAATGCTGAATTGAATAAAGATTAATCGGAAAATTAACACTGTGTTCAACGAAATTATTCGAATGATTCAAACCACAATCATTAATGTTCTTCCTAGAATTAAAACCAGAACTAAATGACTTCGACTCCGACTTGTTCTTGATAGATCCCTTGGTTACCCACTTTTGTTTTCCTTGTTTAGCCCGACCATTTTTATCTGAAACATCATTAACGGCACGGTCAGGAGAGTTTGAGTATACAAGATTTTTATCAGTTGATTGACCGGTCTTTTGCCGCGACTGTGAATGATTTTGTGAACGAGAATCAGTTTTAGAAACTTTGTTCACAACTGTGGTCTTGGGTTTTGTAGAACTTTCGCCTTTAAGAAAATTGACCGGACGATTTACCGCTTTAGAAAGAAAGTCAGTGTGACTCCGAAGAGGTTTGTCAAATGGAAAACATTCAAACTCTTCATCTGAACTACTATAGGAATTTATGAATGTAGAAAAATCAATATCAGGCATCGATGGACTAGGTTGGTGGAGGGGGTGAGGAACACATTGTGTCTGTGTTTTTAGAAGAATCTGGTGCGGAAGCTATGAAAAAATCAGAATTTAGATTCTTTATCACACAATCATCTTTAGACTCTTTACCTTTTCGTGAAGATGTTTTTCCAATTAAAGCTTTACACGAAGATGCGTCGGAGGAGTCAGAGGAATGTTCCGGTGAAATCGTCTTTTTGTTTTGGAGTATGTCAAGTTTCTCTTGAAGTTGAAACTTGCTTACTTGCTCTTTCATCACTTCTGTTGCCAAAGCAGACAGTTTTGATGTAAGCCTATTGATTTCATTCCGAATAATTTCCTGTGCCTCACCCGATACACATTCGGTTTCGGAGGATTTGTGTTTCTCAAGTTCTGTTATAAATCAGTCCTTTCCTTTTATAGTGTCTCCTCTAACTCAACTATTTTTTATTCCAAAATGAGAGGAGGAACATAGAGTTTAAACTCGTCCGACTCAGTTTTGGGTTCAAGTGCTTGGGCCTCATCCTTTTTGGAGGAATACTCGGGCTTCGCAACCTTATAGACGTCAAAGTAGTCATTCGAGAGATATTTCTTTAGGTTTTTCTTGTATGAGTAGTTCATATGCTCATACGCAAAAGGTAATTGCATTTTTGTGGTGTGTGCGCGTTTGTATTCCTCAGTTTACTCTTCCTTTTCTTCTTTAAGAGGACCAGTCAAATCAATTTTATACTCGGGATACTTTTTGTCCAGACCAAGAAAACCAAAGTGATAAAGAGTAGGTCTCTTGGACAAAACCTTTTTCAAGTATTGTAGGTTATCGTAACCTATTCCCCATTCCTTATTAAAGTATGTGAATTCCTTAGGTTTGTTCATGTGAATGGTTTGATCAGTTTGACCTCTTTTGTGAAGTTTGGTTTCAAGATTAGTTATTTTAGAAACAAACTCCTTGTGTTGGATTTGGAGAGAGGAGCATTAATAAATTATATCTGCATTCTCATTCTCGCGCTGATCAAGCTTTAGGTTCAATTCAGATATTTTGGCCATTAAGTCCTTAGGTGCTATTGAAAGATTTGAACAATTTTCTTTTAGATTAGCATTATCGGACTTGTATTTTTCAGTTATGCGCTTTTGAACATCTATCTTTTCCTTTAACGAGTTAATTTCAAGCAGTTGATCATTAGTGGTGGCCGTATAAGAATCTATTCGTTCAATAAGTGGTTGCATCTGTTTGATTAAGCTTTGATTAATAGGTTCACATACCTAACATAGATTTGCCTTTTCTGCTGGAGGAGAATGGTAGTCCATGAAAGCATTAGCATCTTCAGAATCGCTTTCACTATCGGAACGAGCCAACCAGTGGTCATCTTCAACAAATAGAGCTTCTCCTGCCGCTTTCTGTTCTGCTAGCAGAAGTTTGGCTTTGTAGTAGTGCACATTTTTCACGACCGGCTTTCTACAATCCTTGGCAAAATGACCCAATTTCCTGCAGTTGTAGCAAGTGACGGGTTCGTCGTTCTTCTTTGACTCGGGCTTGCGATCATCCTTCTCATTCTTCTCCTTGTGATCAGGTTGTTTTTGATCATCTGCCTTTTTCTTTCCTTCATATTTGTCCTTATAATCGTGGTGCTTATTGGAAGAAGTGGAGTAGCGCTGATTATTAGACGAAGGTTTCTTGAAAAACTTCTTTTGCTGGAAAGATCTAGAGAGTAGGGCCATCTCTTTCTTTCCCGCAGTCATGTTAGGATCATAATCTTTTTCCTCCTCTTCTTTAGATTCTGGTTCAGATTCACTCGGCTCTTGGGTACGTTTGGAGTGATGGCTGGAAGATTTGCCTCGTTTTGAAGAAACAAGAGTGAGTGGATCAACATGTGACTTGGAAGCGGACTTCGGCTGCTTAGTATCTCCATGACTTCATCCTCATCCTGTAGAAGCATCTCGTAGAGTTCATGGATTGGAATGTTCTCCATCAGGTGGTTGCGTTTGATGTGAGAAGCGAACACTTTCCATTCTGGCAGGAGTTGTTGAGAAACTTGAGAGCATTCTCCATGTTTGATCGATTGATCTTGTTCTTGTGTAGCTCGTTCAGTAGGAGGCAAAATCGTTCATAGGCCTGTGAGAGAGATTCGCCATTGAGCTGCTTAAAACCATCAAACTTGGTGATCCAGCTGTTGATCTTCAGTTGGTTTCCAACTTTGCTCCCGCTCATCATCTTCTCTACTTGATCCCACATGCCCTTTGAAGTATGCTTGTAGCTGTCTATGGCTGTGTAGATCTGGTTTGGTAGAGCCTAGATGTAATAACCGTGTTCAAAGTAAAGGAAAGATACAAGAGGTGTGGTGATAAGGTGAAGTTTTGCAATCGAGGGTCTTTAGTGTAACTTTGGGGAATGTATAAAAACCCCAATATTTGGCTCAAAACCCTAGAAATCCTAATCATTTGGGTGTTTGATGGCTGGGGTAAGAGCAGAGCAAGCATGAACTATTTTCTACCAGTTTGAGAAGAAGGAATGGGGAAATTGCAAGCAACCATTATCAGGTAATGATTGAAACCCTTTTATTCTCACCTCCTATTAATTGGGTTTGAGATAATTAAGATTTAAGAAAAACTGGAGTTGGCTGTCACCTAGTAAGAATGAAATTGGAGTCTGTAGGTGTTTGCTAATCGATAAAGTAAAGAATCAGGATAGCTAGCTCAATTAATCGGCTAATGGCAATGACTCCTTAGTTTTGGTAGTTTATCATTAAATTCGGAACTGTATGGATTTGGTTATTTTAATCATTTGAGATTTCTGTAGCTCGAAAAACCTAAGAGTCGGAACTGGTTGGGGAGAGTCTGGAATCCTTAGGAACCGGAATGCGATTATAGGAAACAGATCCGGAATATGTGTGGTAGATCCGTAACCAAAGTCCGGAATTTATTGTGTGCTGGGCCGAAGATCCGGAACCTTAAAATGAAACCCAAAATTTGATTGTTGGTTAATAGTTCCGGAATTCCAAATGAAACCCAGAATGGGCCATAATTAATATTAGATCCAGAACCTGGACTTATCGAATAGTGGATCCGGAATAAAATCAATTGGGTTGTTCCGGAATCTGACAAAGCTAGATCCGGAATTTTATATCGCGTTGGGATTGCAAAGTTCAGGGTCCGAAGTATTGTTATTTGGGCCGGTGTTTAGTATTGTTATTTGGGCCGGTGTTTAGTATTGTTTTTTTGGGCCGGTGTTTAGTTATTTATTTGGGCCAGAAATTAATTATTGAATTTGGACTTAATAATAATAGGATCCGGAGTTGGGAAATTAATTAGGGGAACCGGAACCTATTCCGTTGGGCTTTAAATAATAGATCCGGTATTGGATTGTTGGGTGTGAATCTGGAATTTTGTTTTAAGTCCAGGAGTGAGTTTAATCCAGTAAGTTAGAGTCTTATCTGGTATTGTGTGCGGGTGCAATTGTAGGTGCGAGAAGAGGCAATCAGTTGCGAGTAAGAATTCCTAATCAGGATTTCAGGTGAGTCTTTCTAAACCTAAATTTTTACAAGTGTGTGGCATGGTTATTATTTAACTGTGTGTTTTTCAACTGCTTTTATTTCAAAACGAAGAGTAAGATGGCGTTTGGTTGACATAATGTTTTTGGATGGAATGGAATCTGTTAAAGGAATTTGACTTTGGAGGAATTGGAATGGAATGTTTTCAGGTTTGCTTGGTTGAATGAATTGGAATGGAATCAGTTAAAGGAATTGGAATCTGTCTGTTTGATGATCGAAGCTGGAGAAGTCGTGAAACCGAAGCAGTGGAGAAGTCGTGAAACCCAAAGTCGTGAATGTGTTCTGATTTGTGAATGTCGGCTGGTTTTGTAGAGATTAATGTATAGTTGGGTTAAGGGTATTTTAGGAATATAGAAAATGTTAAATTCCATTCCATTGAAATACCATCTATTTAGTAAGGAATGTTCAAATACCTATTTCATGGAATTGGTTGGAATTTGGAGATTCCATTCATAGAAAAGCTTGAACCAAACAATGGAATGGAATTGGTCAAAGGAATCTGACATTCCAATTCCATCAGATTCCGTCACTTTCTGTGAACCAAACGCCACCTAAGTGTGTGGCATGATTATTAACTAACTGTGTGATTTTCAACTGCTTTTACTTCAAGCGAAGAGAAATTATGTGACAATATGTGTGATGTAAATGTGTGTGACCATGCTCTGGCTTTGGTGTGAAATGGGGGTGTGTCCCATAATATTTATATATGAATTTGTTTCATATATGAGCGGTGTGTGCCTTATTGGGCTGTCACGGTGTGTGTGACTATAGCGTGTGTGCTCTATTGCGCTGTCACAGTGTGTGTGACTATAGCATGTGCCAGTAGCATGTGTCAATGTGTGTATATCATTTAAGTATGCTTGTTATGATTTGTATAAACTCTTTCATAACTGATTTATAAACTGTTATATTTTTGGTGTGACTTGGTGTGGAGGGAACTTACTAGACCTCATGGTCTAACCCTCGCTTTTCAAAAACTAAAACCTTTTCAGGTAAGCAGATAGTCGAAAGCTTGCTTAGAAGTTTGGCAAGGCATGAGGCGGAGGTTGCGTATAGAAGGATTTGAAGGTTTTCCTTTATTTTGTAGTTATGATCTCAGCTGTAGTTAGGGTTTTTTCCGTAAACCCACTTTGTAATCTAAATAGTGTGACTATGTTGAGCCGTTTACAGCGTTATGAATTAAAGAGGTAGCTTCTGACTTGTATTTTAGTGTGGGTTGTTACAGTTGGTATCAGAGCCCTAGTTTAAGGGATTTAGGTGACCGGATGGGCCTAAACTTAAACTGTGGAGTAGGAGGACACAGCTGAGATATCTCAAGCCTTTAGGGAAGACCTTAATCACTGAGAATTTAGGACGAAGGTAGTAAGGACTCTCATGTAAGGTAAATTCAAATAACATCTGGCCAATGTCATTATGAGTTTACAGGTGGATGGGTGTGCTTGATTACCGTTGTTCTGATTTCGGTAGTATGTAGAGTATGGTGGAATGAGTGTGAAGAATAATAGTAGTGCGTGAAGAGTGGTGATTAATGTGTGGAGAGTAACAGTAGTGTGTGAAGTCTTAACCTTGCCATGATGGCAATAGTTTAGTGTGTTGTGCAGATTATTCTTGTGTGATTGATGACACTGTCTAGAAAGTGTATTGTTTGAATGTTTGGTGTGAGTGCCGTGTGAAGTAGAATCTTTAGGGATTCTTAAGGAAAATAGTTGGTTGGAAGTGAGCTCCTAATCGCTGATGAGTCTTTATTCTGGGAGTTCCCGATGTCGGTGGATTGAGATCCTGAGAGTTTTGACTCAAGGATCGGTTAGTAGAGATATGCTTTCTTACACTCTAGTCAGTGGAAGAGGGACATGAGTGGTTGAGGAATGATAGATGTATGGATTGGTAACACTAGTGTTGGTTATCCTATTTGGGGTCGAGGTGAGGCCGTATATTTTTGCAAATTGGCAGTCAGGTGGTTACTGTGAGGTTGGAGCATCCAAGTGTGTGGGGAAGTATCAGTACCGAAGGTTGTTTCAAATGTAAGGAACCTGATGGTTTGGTTGGAAGTAGGGGTCGACGTTGATTTGTTGTAACTGCAAATGGTTGACCTTGCTTGAGCGAATAGCCTTCAATGTAAAGTGAGTCATGCAATGCGTTTTCAAACAAGTTACATAAGTCCTTCATGTAAAATGTATGAGTGTGCGGGTGCCTCGTAAGTTTCTAGTTTTGAAAATGAGTTGGCGTGTGCAAGTGTGTTTGAAGGAAAAAAATAAATTTATTTACATGGCGTGATAAATTTCGAACTAAGAAAACTAGTGAATTATTTCACTTCTTTTACGAGTGAGTTAAACTTTATTGTAAAAATCATAACAATATTTGATCGCATGGTTTATGGGTGAAAACGATATGAGCACGTTGTTGACATATCAGCGAGTGTGAGGGTCGGTCGACTACCCCAGTGAGGGTGATTTTGTTGTATTTTTAAAATTTTGCATCAAGAGAGTTTCAGCGAAGGCACTTTCAATTGATGGGCAAGGCCGCATATGAGCGATCTTTAAGATCGGCATGTGTGTAGTTGTTATTCATGGGGGTGTCGTGTCGTGCATCTCAAACCTTGTTTTGTGGGGTATTTCGAGTGAGTAAAACGATTTAATTATTGTGTTGTCATGCATGAAGGCTATGAACTCGCTAGGTGGTAAGAGACATCGCGCTTAATAATGTGCAAAGTTCTGGGAAGTAGAAAGTGTGGCAAGTGGCACAGAAAGTGGGAAGCAATATTTTCAGAATGTCATCGTCGGGTGTATGAACTTCTAGTGGGAGTCTGAGAAAGAAGATTTGTGGGTATGGGATTGGTTTAAGTGTTGAGGAATGTTGGTTCCTGTTTTGCTTAACAATGATGTTTATATCTAATAGTTCAAATAAGATGTAATGTGGAAGCGTATTTGACGAACTAAACAGATATAATATGGTAGAATAACACACAATATCAAATACAAGAAGTGAAAATAAGACAGATAAATAGCTCAATGATTCATTGTATTTGATTTAATAAGAACACCAAGAACACCGAAAGATTTGCAAGAAACTGTTCTTAACTGGTGTGTGTGTTTGTGCAAAGCTTAATAAAAGTTAATTGAAGATCTCAACATGAGACTTCTATTTATACTACTTCTACAGGGGACAAGTCTGCATGCAGAGTACAGAAGGTACAAAGACACTATTCCTAGTACTATTGCAGGTACAAGTTTAATTAAATGTGTCGGCTTCTATTAAGGCTATGACCTATCAGAGTTTGACACTTGGAGTTGTCAGGCCATGCCTTGTACGAATGATCTTGAGTATCTTCATACAGCTGAAACAGCTGGAGGCACGCTTTGTACTTGTGTAGATCTGTTGTACCACAGAGGCTCTGTCGTGTATGACAGAGGCTCTGTGGCCTTGTCCGCTTAGAAGTGTCTTATGTCGATCCTTGGCTTGTTTGTTCTTCGGTCTTCTTGGGGACTCTGCAGGGCTTCTGTCGAAGACTGTTTCTATCTTCTGTTGGTGTCTTGGCAGAACCTCTATCAGAGATTCCTATACTTAGCCTATTTTTCAATACTTCTATAATCAGAAAGATTGGAGCTAACAATCTCCCCTTAAGTATTGAAAAATAAAAATTTGAATCATGCAAGATTTTCTAGGCTAAGTATATTACAAAGTAAACTAAAGTCCTTTCTTTATAGAAATATGCCAGAGGCACTTACATTGTATTACATTTTGAAAGGAAAGACTTGCATAGGTTCGTAGCAGATTCAGACGTTGGCATCTTTGAAGTCGTTGAAACTTTTGTTGTCGAATCCTACGTCTTTGAGCTCATGATAGTACTTGATGCAGAGGTCTCTGAAGTTGATTACGGAGTCGATTTCCCCTATTAGTATATCAGCGAGAGCCTGATCCATTTGCTCTGTTCCTCTGTGTTCTACTAGAATTGCTCTGAACTCTTTCAAAGTATTTGTTGCATACTTCTGAGAGTCCGTTTGAATGAACAACCTTAACTCCCCATCAGGATCTTGAAAGACTAACCCAACTCTTGGGGATGTGATGATCGAGTTTGGTATTGCAGAGGTTGGGCAACCATCTTCTGGTGGTCGAAGATTCAATTTCCTTACTCCAAGATCTCTGGCCAGTTGAAAGTCAGATATGCTGTAGTGCAGAAGTTTCTCGCGCATGGCACTTTTGATCACTCGGTATGCCCTTCGATGTGCATCAGTTGTGAAATTCTTTTTCGTCCAGTCCAGAAGATCAGGTAGGTCATAGGGACTAAGGTTTCTTAGATCAGCATCCGAGAATTGGTGCTCGGTTCTGTCTGCCCTTTTGACCTTGTATATGTTATAGTCGATCCTTGTGTTTCTGGTGCGAGAGAACTTACAGTATATTACTTTGTCGATGTTCGAAATGGAGTAGACTTGATAAGCAGGCTTGGGAGTTGTTCTGTAGAAGGTGTTCTGCATTTCTGCGCGGAAGATAGGATCTTGAATGGTTGGATGCAGAGGATCTATGGCAGATGTGTTGTACAGATATCTGTGTACAACTTCTTCCATCTTTCGTGGAGGTGCGCCAGGTGTAGGCATTGGTCTGCGCATAGCATCCATTTTCTTCTTGATCTCTGCCACTCGATCCCCTGTGAGTTGAGCCGTTGGATCCAGAATTGGTATGTATGACAGAGGTTCCACACCAAAGGCCCAGTCTTCTTTTTCAGGCTTTGGAGTTATGTAGGCATCGAAAGAGCTTTTCATCAGTTTCTCTGTAGGTTGATGCTTTGGCTTCTTTTGTTTGGGTTCCTCTGTTATTATTGTTTTGCCCTTGCCTTTTGCCTTCAGCTCTTCTGCTCTTTCTGTTGGGGTTGCCTCTGTAGGTTTTGTCTTTTGAGGTTCTGAGGGCTTCGTTGTTTTTGCTTCTGTTGGTTTTGTGGGGGTTGCCTCTGTTGTTTTTGACACTTGAGGTTCTGAGGACTTTGTTGGTGGAGAGGTTGGTGAGGCTTCTGTAGTCGTGCTCAAATGTTTTCGTTTGTGAGCAATCGACTTTATTCTGGCTTTGGGTGTGGAGGATGGAGATTTTGGTTCTGTTGGTGTTTTTGGTGTTGGGGAAGGGAGGTCTTCTTCGGAAGAAGATAGGATTTGTATCTGATCATGTGTTGGTTGATCTTCTCCGAAGACAGTAGTTTCCACAGAGGTGGGTTTTGCCTCTGTGGATTGTTGTTGTGGAGTTTTTTTGGTTTGAGTTGGGGGAACTTGGGAGATGGGTTCTGCTGGTATTAGAGTTGGTGCAGATCGACCTCTGTCAGTTTCTTTCTCCCCTGATTTTTCCCCCTCAGGATGATCTGATGAATCGTCAGAGTCATCATTAGAGTTATCATGACCCTTATCTTTCGTGCCCTCTGCTCTGCACGATGTTTCTGCCTTTTTAGGTGGTGCTGCACCGGCTGCTATCATCTTTGCGCAAAGGTCATCACAGAGGCCAAGCAGTGTTTGGACCCCTGCTTGTGTGTTGAAGCACATTTTGCCTACGCTCTTCTGAAATTCTTTCCCATAGTTAGCGTTGGCAGTGGTGAAGGCCTTGATGAATTCGGTGATTTGGTCGAGAACTCCTTGCCCTAGTTCTGTAAGTTGAGCTCTGGTCATGTAGTCAGTTGTCTTCATGGCCAGAGTGGCTTCTGTCGTTTGCTCTTGAACTTGCTCGAGGGCCTTCTTTAAGTCTGCAGAAGTAAGGCCCTGAGGGGTTGAGGATTGTGCTTTCATCTTTTCAATAAGCTTTTCAACAGAGCTTTGGAAGGCAGAGGAGGTTGCTCGCTCAAAATCAGCAGCAGTTGCGGCAGAGGTAGTGGCAGTGGACTTCATCTGGGCTAAGGTAGTTTGCACCTCTGTGGACAGGTTGTCCATTTTGGTGTTCATTTGTGTGAGCGCCTTAGATGTAGTTTCTGCAAAAGTATTAAAAGAGCTTTTCAACTCTTTTAATATATTGTTCACAGAGGTGACAAGGGTTTGGAATTCATCCCTTTAGACATGTGGACTTTGGGTAACCTCTGGGTGAACACATTCGTCCCCAGAGTGAGTCCTTATTCCTTGGACACCTTTTGTCGCCCTTGTTTGTATGTTGGAGGCGGAAGGATTTCCTTCTGATCCTCGAGCAAAGGTTTTTAAGGCCTCAGACTCTACAGAAGTTCTGAGAAGAACATTGTCTTGATCCACTCCAGAGGTGGGTACAAGAGTATCCTTCTGTTGACTAGGAGACTTGTCTAGAGTCCCTTCGTCTATGTGCACTCTAAGCTCCTCTAAAGAGTTTTTTGGTCCTATTTGTGTGTGCGTGGCAGAGGAAACATATTCCTCTGTTAGGATGTCTATTGTGGTTTGGGGCGATTGACCACGAACTAAGGGTGAGTCCTTTTGAGAGGACTCCCCTGGAAAGGTTTCCCCGGATATGATTAGCACAGAGGTGGAAGTAATTTCCTCTGCCCGGTCAGTTTTGGGTAGGTTCGAGCTGTGCGGCTCTTTTTCAATATTACCTTCTACTACTAGACTGGCGGTAATAGAAGTGTGGGTTGCACTGGGAGTTGGTTGGGGAAGTTGTTGTGCCTCTTCTTCTGTAGAACACCCTAACCTAACAGTGTCACCTCTGTCCTCTAACTCGTTAAAATCCCCCAAATGCTCTGCGGTGTCCCCTTCCTCTGGGCTTTTGCGCTGTACATCATATTCAGGTTGGAGGAAGGGGTTCTGTAGAACTTCTGGGGTCTTTCCTTGAAAGCTCTGTGGAGTTTTATCATCCTCCTCCAAGTCAGAAGAGATTCTGAAATCTGGTTCTTCTGCTGATTGATTGGAGAGGGGTTCTGCGGTCCACCCGGCTGTGTTCAGAGTATTGGCGAACTCTTGTTGTTCGATGAAAGTGTCGAAGTCACCCTGAGCTTCTGCATATTGGATGGGTGAAGGAGATAGCAGAGGTTCTTGCTGAGTTTCTTCTAGCAGATCTGCTTCCTCTGCAATTGATTGCATAGGAGAGTTGGTTCTCTTGGATTTCTTCTTCTTGCTCCTCTTTGGTTTTGGGGCACCCTCAGACGACTTAGGTTTTCTCTTTTTCTCTTTAGGAGGGGGAAGAGCAGAAGATCCAACCTTTGTTGCATGAGGTGGAGACTCTTGGGGTTCTGCTGAGGTGCCTTCTGAAGCATTCCTTCTGTGCTCTTTCTTCTTGGGTGTGATGGCAGAGGTTTTGGATTTGGAGACAGAGGAGAGAATAGACTGCCGTTGTGCATGAAAATTTGTTTGAATTACGTCATGCTTGGCATATGCTACTGCTCATTCTTCCTCTGTCATTCTCTCTACAACTTGGGTTCCTATGGGGGCTCCTAGACGCGGGGGTGTCACAGGACTCGGTTATGGAGTCCTATGATCGCGTATGTATCTAGATCTAAGGGATCTATCTGTAGCATATCCCAGCATTTTTGATGACAGAGGCCTGCATTATTTGTATCCATCCTTGTGCTTTGTCGGTGTGCTCTTTGTCATAGGATACATCTTGGGCGTGGGACCTTCCATTGGCCATTGTTCACATAAGAGCAGAGGTTCGAGCAGGACACCCAAAAATCGTTGATACTGCAGAGGAGGAAGAGTTGGTTTGGCCTTCTGGGAGAGGTTCTTTCGCTCAATGGTGTTGACCATTTCTTGCATCATGAGCTTGGCGTAGTCCAAAGGCAGATCATAATATACTCCGTACATTATGACCAGGATTTGGTGCGAAGTTTGGTCTGGACTGCCCACTTTCCCAGTTAGGCATCTGTTGAGAATAGAGAATAGGGTATTCCACAGATGAGGAAGTCGATTTCTTCTGAAATCCTTCCTTTTTCATAGGGTTGTGTTATACCCCAACATCTCTACGAACCTACAAAGCTCTTCATCTGTGGGTTCATCTGCATACTTTTTTTATGCCTAATAGACCTCTGGTTGGTAGATTGAAATCAAGTGAGAACATTGTTCTGTTGAACTTGAGTTCAATGTGCTCAGTTTTGTCAGGTTTGGAGATGTATCCTTTGATATGTCGATCCTCTGGGTCAAATCTGCAGCTTTGCCAGAACTGGTAGGGATTTTCTGCACTGTTGTGGATAAGAGGGGGTAAAGGTAATGGTTTTCAAGAATATCGAGGAGAATGGAGTTTGATTTCCCAAATGCGGTTCTTGAGGGAACCAGATGGTAATTGTTAGGTTTTGAAGGAAGAACACTTTCAAAGTGTTCATTTGCTATGAAGTTTTGGAGATGGGTGGTCGGAGCAAATTCTGTTGTGTAGCCGGAGTTATCTTTCTCATGGTTTCCGGCCTAAGCTTGGTTTTGGGATTGCTCAGAATGTGAAGGGGAGTTCACTGGAGAGTTGGATGTGGATGCCATTTGATGATTTTGAGAGAAAAGAGTAGAAATTTGATGTTTGCAGGTTTTTGCAATGTTCGCCGGAGAAGATGAAGTGTAAGAGTTCATAAGCGTTTGAATGAAGTGGTAAGGTTGGTTTTATACTGAAGAGGTAATGGTAATCTGAAGAGGTAAATAGGTGAAAGTGAATAAAATTTGGGGTCTGCACTTAAGTACAGACGACTGGATTCAACTTCCCATAAGAACGTGTGCCATGTACGTCCAATCAGATTGTGCCACGTCATGTGTGTCAGAGCATGATTTGATGGCGTGCGCGGCCCATTAATGCTAGGCACGTGGGACTTTCTACTTTCAGATCACTGTTACGCGCAGTAGAAATGACAGAAGCTCTGTAGTGGAATGAGCTATGTGGTCTAAAAAACTGCTTTGTCTCCTCTGAAGGTTGCACCTTTACCAAAAACGTTTTGACAAAATTCATTGGAGATGATCGATAAATCTTAGTGCATAGATTTCGTTCACAGAGGTTTTGGAGCTCTGTCAGAGCCAACAGAAGCTTTGTGAGTTGGAATTTCTCATAACTGAAATTTTATAAAACTTTTTGATCATCCAAGGTTTTAATTATTTTTAACAATGTTTTTAGGACCTATTTGGAAGTTGGTGTCCTAGAAAATTGTTTTAAATAAGGTTTTGTGCGAGTAACCTTTGAATACTGTGGTTGGTCAATCATAAGTTATGTGGTGTAGTGAACTATTTGATTTGAGACCTTCTTTCAGTATCTTGGTCCGTGTATTTGTACGTCCAAATTCTTAATTAAGACATTTTTTTTTATTGATAGAGTTTCCGTATGAAGTTTGCAATACTCTTTACTTCTGTAAGTTTCATCGATGGCATATCTTCTTTTGCTCCCCCTTGAATGATCAACCTCTGTAGATCATTTCAAGGTCTCCTTCTGCTCCCCCTTGAATGATCAACCTTTGTAGATCATTTCAAGGTCTCCTTCTGCCCCCGCTTGAATGATCAACCTCTGTAGATCAGTTCAAGGTCTCCTTCTACTCCCCTTTGACCTATGCTTGGATCAAATGAGATAAGTAGTGCATAGTACATAGGTCAACCTTATCAGAGGTTCTGTGGAGATTGTCAGAGGCTCTGAGCAATTCCACAGAGGCTCTGTGAAGTATAGAACCTTTGAAGTATGAGTCTTAAACTGAGTGTTTAAGAGTCATTGTTGACTTTGAAGTCTGAGTCATTAACAGATGTATTAAGGAGTCCATTTACCTGCAAGACAGATTAAAGACATTTTGGTACCCATTTCCAAATGGGTCCTAGAATGTTAGGATTTGGAGCTGTCTTCAGGTCCTCTGGTTTGCCAGTCTTTGCTGGTTTGCCAGGTTCCTTTCTGTGACTTTTCTCACTTTGGGTGTAACATCCCGAGTTTTCGTTGTATTATTTTTGTGAATTATAATTAACTTGGGGGTTAAGTTTGTAATTGTTTATAAGTGTGGGTTGAAATAGATTTCTATTTAAGGGTTGAAATGACATTATTCTAAAGATGGAGGTTTATTTTGGAAATGGCCTATGACTCATGTTATCTAAGTGAGGTGTCACTAAGATACATTAGTAGCTAATATGTGTGTCTTGTGTGTGTCTTGAATGTGTTTTACGGTTTTGAGAAGAGAGAACCGAGAGAGAGAAAAGAGAAATCGAGAAAGAGAAGGAGAGGAAGAAAAGGTTGCTGGGATTGCTATAATCTGTTTTGGATTGAAGAATCATAAGGTAAACTATATCATTAAATTCTTCATCTTCTTAGATTAAAGCTTTCTATGGAGTTTTTAGTTGGGTCTTGGTAAATTATGATGATTATGTGAATTTGAGTTTTAGGATATGTTAAGATAAGTGTATTGAACATATCTGCAAATTGGCATAAACAAACATGGATTAAAAGTATAAAAATCTGGGTTTTAGATGAACTTAGTGGACTGAGACTTGGATGAACATCATCGAAGTCGCAATAGGCAATTGCGACTTGGAGTTGGAGTCGCAGCAGACCATTGCGACTTGGCTTTGGAATCGCAACAGTTGGTTGCGACTTGGGTCGAAATCGCAATGGGCAGTTGCGACTTGGTACTGTAGTCGCATCAGTTCACTGCGACTTGGAATTGAAATCGCAATAGAGGACTGCGACTTCAGTTCACTGCGATTTGGATATGAAATCGCAATAGTGGACTGCGATTTCAGTTCATTGCGACTTGAGACGTGATTTTTAGAAAATAAGGATTTTCAGTTATAGAGGGTTCTGCTTTGAGGATTAATATCAGTATATGTAATTGAATAATACAGTAAGCTGTGGTAGTGAAGAAAGGAGCCTTACGTGTTAAAAAGGATTAAAAGGAGTAATAACGCATCAGGTGAGTTTATTCAACTCTTTTTAAAATTCAGTAATTAATCTTGAATTAGATGCTTTATATGTATGCATGAATATGTCTTATGTGGATTTGATTAAATTAGAGATAAGCCAAGAGGGCGATTAAAAGTTGTGTTATGTTGGTTACCATATTAAAGTTCCAAGATGAGTTATGTATGAAATTGGTGAACTAGTATTTATTATTAATCTTGCATGCTAAGTTTGATTATCTACTACATAAAATTATTTTGTGGTTATGAACTCTAAATATGATTTGAAGCTTGATTGAGATATTAACTTCTATGCTAAGTTAAAGAGGAGATAATTAAGAGATTGAAATGAAGAGATAGTAATATTCTTGATATTCTATATATACATAGAATATGTTCGGAGAACTGATATACTATATGCTGGACACATATAGTAGTATCGATTATTACATATATTATATTATGTGATTATGTGCTTTTACTAAAATAGGCATCCGGTCTCCGAGGGCACTTGGGTACGGTATGATGGGAACCGATTACTCGCCATAGGCCGAAGGGATGTAATTTTAGTAATTGGGTGAACCTTGAATCATGAGTCTCGATTTGAGTATCACGATATTATAATCCCATGGGGACCATTGATTCTAAGGTGGAATGTGGAAAAAGCAGTTATGCTTAATAGTTCCCATTTCGATTTGGGAAGATCGGAGATTTCCCTGTGATGAGAGGAAGATTGGAGATAAGCATAAAGTAATTTGTAATCTCTACTTCCTGATTAAGAAATAGGCAGGTTTTGACTTGTAATTTCTTGTGTGTGATTATTGATTGTGAATCTGGAATGATTCAGAGTTAACTCTTATGTTGTTGTTGCGATTAAATGAGTTAGTCGTAGGAAATTGGGAGTGGGGTAGATTCCCCGATTTGAAAAGGAGTTGTCGTACGGTAAGATGGGTGAGAACAGGTTTGAGTTATCTGTTCATGTTTTAATTATTAAATTTTATTTTGAATTGAGTATCCTCACTAGGCGAAAGCCTAATGTTTCAAGTTGAATCTTCTTACCAGGTACAAGCTCCGGGAAATAGCGGGAATGAGAGACGAGAACTTTTGGAAAGATTCAGACTTAGAGATACCGGAGGATTTAGAGATTTTGATGCTTTTGGGACGGTTGTTTAGATAACTGGATTAATCTGATTGTTATGTTATGATTAGATTAATAAGTTATTTAAGTAATGACGTTTGTATATAGAAACCTTACATTTGATCCTCAGGTTATATAAGTTTGAAAGTTTTTGATCATAACTTATGGTAAATTTCAAGGTTTAAATTGACACTGTTTTTAGGGTGTTTCAGTATGGTATCAGAGCTTTAGTTTAAGCGAACTAGGTATGAATTTGAGATATCTAGACTTAAGCTGAGATGAGTTAAGTTATGATCCGTGAATTTTGGGTAGAAGTACTAAGAATGGGTAGTCTTAAAGTCGACAGAAATACGCGAAGTTGGTACTGTAACAATGGTAATGAGAATTCTCATGTATGATATGTTCGCAATTTCAATTAGCTACTGTTATTATGAATATATTATTACACAAGCATACTTGTTTCTAAATTGTTACAGTGACTGATTAGCGGTAAAGTATGTATTGTATGTTTAGTTGTATGAACCATTAACTGATGAGTATTCCTTTATGCTCCATCAGAACGATGGTGAATACGCCCCCGAGGTCTCCAAATTCTTCGATGAATAGGAATTGGTTAGACGATGCTGGAGAGAGACAAACTGGATTAGGCGGAGTTCCTGATACGCCATCAGATTTTCTTTCCTTGGGAGGAATGCGAAGTCGAGTACATCCAGGAGGTACTAGTAATATTGATCAAACGTCGTCAGATTCAGGTATGGAGGGGCGAATAATGGATAATGTGACTCGGCTGATGAATACTTCAATGGAGAGGCAAGCAGAGATGATGAATACTGTAATGGGGAGACAGGCAGAGATGTTTACGAAATTGATTAATGATCGAAATGTGGAGCCAAGGAGAACAGTGGCCGATACTAATGTGATCAATCCGACTGTAAATCCAGGAGTGGAGACAGATAGGAGGGTTGACAGAAACTGTTCCTACAAGACGTTTCTAAGTTGTAAACCACCAGAATTCAAGGGAGATGATAATCCTGTGGTTTGTATGAACTGGATAAGAGAAATCGAGCAGGCTTTTCGTGCCTGTGAATGTACAGATGAGAGATCTAAGGTGAGATTTGGGTCGCAAATGTTACGTGGAAAAGCGTTACAGTGGTGGAATGTGTTGTCATCAACTGTGACGGAAGCAGCTTTGAATTCCGTAACTTGGAGTCAGTTTAAAGCAAAGATTTTAGAAGAATATTGTAACGAGCACGAGATGGACCGAATTGAAGAAGAGTTTCGGAATATTAAGAAAGGTAATATGTCGGTGAGAAAATATACCAAGGTCTTTATGGAGAAGCTAAATCTTGTGGGGCACGTGGCTTTAACAGAGAAAGAAATGATTAAGTATTACTTGAAAGGTCTACCAGCAGATATGATGACAAGAGTTCGCAGTTCAAAATCTGCTACATTGAGGGAGACGATTGAGGAAACTAAGGTCATAGAGGAAATGTATGTGAAAGATAAGGAGGAGAAAGCGCAGGTTGGAGAAAAGAGAAAGTGGGAGGGTCGTTCCGAACCTTCTCCGAAATTGAGATTATTCGGAAAGAACATACGTAATGATTCTCGTAGGGAACCGAGTTGGTGTGCAAAGTGCAGAAGTAAACATTTTGGCCAATGCCGTGTGGTTGGAAATCAATGTTTCAAGTGTGGGAAGATGGGACATATGGCGTCGAGTTGTACAGTGCCTGGGTCGGTTTGTTTTGAATGTCAGCAACCGGGTCATTTTCGAAAAGATTGTCCGAAGTTGAAAAGAGGAGGAGATCAGGGAAGAAAGCTGGATATTCCCAAACCAACCGGTCGTGCATTCCAAATGACTGCTGATGAAGCGAAAGGGTCAAAGGACGTGGTCTCGGGTACATTTCTTATAAACTCTGTTCCTGCACGTGTGTTGTTTGATAGTGGTGCAAATTATTCTTTTGTATCCAAGTTGTTTCAACATAAATTAGCTATGCCTGTTACTACTCTAGGAGATGCCTTAGTAGTCGAGATGGCTAATGGAGTTCAGACTTTGGTTAAGGAGAGCCTGGCCGATTGTAAGATTATGATAGAGGGAACAAAATTTTCGATTAACTTGTTGTTAATGGAAATTGGGAGTTTTGATATTGTGGTAGGAATGGACTGGTTGAGCAACAACTAGGCAGAAATTAGGTGCGCAAAGAAGCTGATTCGAATTCCAATGGGCGAGAAAGATAGTGTATTTGTGTTCGGGGAAAACAGGAAGGAGAAATTCCGTTGATTTCAGTGATGAAGGCACGGAAATGTTTATCGAAAGGGTGTTGGTCTTATCTAGCCTATGTTATTGATACAAAGTTAGAAAAGAAAAATATTCAAGATATCAACGTGGTGCGTGAGTTTCCGGATGTATTCCCGGATGACCTTCCAGGTTTGCCAGTTGAAAGACAGGTGGAGTTTCGTATCGATATTATTCCTGGATTGGCACCGATTGCACGAGCACCTTATCATTTAGCACCTGCTGAGATGAAAGAGATGATGACTCAGCTTCAGGAGTTATTAGATAAGGGTTTCGTAAGACCGAGTTCTTCACCGTGGGGAGCTCCAGTTTTATTTGTCAAGAAGAAAGATGGTACCATGAGAATGTGTATTGATTACCGAGAGTTGAATAAAGTAACTATTAAGAACAAGTATCCGCTTCCGAGGATTGATGATTTATTCGATCAACTCCAAGGTGCGGGATGCTTTTCAAAGATAGATTTAAGATCTGGATACCATCAAGTGCGAGTAAGAGATGAAGACGTTTCAAAAACAGCGTTTAGAACAAGATATGGACATTATGAGTTCCTTGTAATGCCATTTGGGTTGACAAATGCTCCTGCGATATTTATGGATTTGATGAACAGAGTGTGTCGACCATTTTTAGATAAGTTTGTCATCGTGTTTATTGATGACATACTTTTTTATTCAAAGACTGAAGAAGATCATGAGCAGCATCTTCGTGAAGTCTTAGGAGTTTTAAGAAAAGAGAAGTTATACGCGAAGTTTTCAAAGTGTGAATTTTGGTTGAAGGAAGTGCAGTTTCTAGGTCATGTAATTACTTCTGAAGAAGTTAAAGTAGATCCTTCAAAGATTGAAGCGATGACGAATTGGGAGGCACCTAGAAGTGCATATGAGATAAGAAGTTTTCTGGGATTAGCAGGTTATTATAGAAGATTCATAAAAGATTTTTCTAAGATTGCATCTGTTTTGACGTTGTTAACCAGAAAGAATGAGAAGTTTGTTTGGACGGAGAAGCAAGAAACAGCTTTCAGATTATTACGTCAAAAACTGTGTGAAGCTCCTATTCTTGCCCTGCCAGAAGGGACAAAAGATTTTGTCGTGTATAGTGATGCTTCGAAGATGGGTTTAGGATGTGTGCTAATGCAAAGGGGCAAAGTGATTGCATATGCCTCAAGACAGCTTAAAGAGCATGAAAAGAATTATCCTACCCATGATTTGGAGTTAGCAGCAGTGGTGTTCGCTTTGAAGTTGTGGCGACACTATTTGTATGGAACAAAGTGTACTCTTTATACTGATCACAAGAGTTTGCAACATGTTTTTGATCAGAAAGAATTAAACATGAGGCAGCGAAGATGGTTAGAATTGCTTAAGGATTACGATTGTGAATTGCATTACCATCCTGGTAAAGCAAATGTCGTGGCTGATGCCTTAAGTAGAAAAGAGTATGGTGGGTGTTTGAAATCGGTAAACGTTAGAATTGATGTAACGTCAAGTTTGATGGAAAAGATTAAAGAAGCACAAGTGGTTGCTTTGCGAGAGGAAAATCTGAAAGAAGAAGTAATGGGTAAGCAACATCTTCAGTTGACTGAAGATGGTCGGGGGATTAAATTGTTTCAAGGAAGAGTTTGGGTGCCTAAAATTGGAGGAAATCGAGAGTTGATTCTCGAAGATTCCCATAAATCTAAGTATTCCATACATCCTGGGAGTACGAAGATGTATCGAGATTTGAAATTGCATTTTTGGTGGCCAGCGATGAAAGTAGATGTAGCACGAAAGGTAGAGATGTGTACAACATGTTCGTTGGTGAAAGCTGAACATCAGAAACCTTACGGAAGTTTCCAATCCTTGGAAATTCCGGAGTGGAAGTGGGAGAAGATTACCATGGATTTTGTGACGAAGTTACCCAAGACGCAAAAAGGTAACGACACAATATGGGTAATCGTGGATAGATTAACTAAGAGTGCACATTTTCTAGCAATGAGAGAGGCATCACCAATTGAGAAATTAGCAAAGTTGTATATTGATGAAGTGGTGTCAAGACATGGTATACCGGTGTCGATAGTGTTAGATCGTGATAGTCGGTTTACCTCGAGATTTTGGCGATCATTGCAAGAAGAATTGGGTACTAAAGTTAATTTGAGTACTGCTTTTCATCCACAAACCGATGGACAGAGTGAGCGGACTATTCAAACTTTGGAGGATATGCTCAGGTGTTGTGTTTTAGATTTTGGTGGTAACTGGGATACGCATCTACCGTTGGTAGAATTTGCGTATAACAATAGTTATCATTCGAGCATCGGGAGAGCACCCTTCGAAGCGTTGTATGGTCGTAAGTGTAGAACTCCGGTGTGTTGGCTAGAAGCCGGGGAGAAGCAGTTTGCTGGTCCAGAGTTAGTACAGCAAACAGCGGATAAAGTAAAAGAGATTCGACAGCATATGAAAGCAGCCCAAGATAGACAGAAAAGTTATGCTGACCCGAAGCGGAGACCAAAAGAATTTCAAGTTGGGGAGCGTGTGATGCTCAAGGTATCCCCATGGAAAGGTGTGATAAGGTTTGGAAAACGTGGGAAGTTGAGTCCTCGCTTTCTAGGACCTTTCACCATTGTTGAGAGAATTGGGTTACAAGCTTACAAGTTAGATCTTCCACCAGAGTTGGAAGGAGTTCATAATACTTTCCATGTATGTTATCTGCGGAAGTGTTTGGCCGAAGAGGAGGGTGTGATTCCACTCACATATGTGAGAATAGATGATAAGAGTCGCTGTGTAGAGGAACCAGAGGAAATTTTAGAAAGAGCAGTTAGAAAGCTACGTAGTGGTAAAGAGGTAGCTATGTTGAAAGTACAGTGGAAACATCATAGAGGTACTAATGTAACTTTAGAGTCAGAAGAGAGTATGAGGGCTAAGTATCCTCATTTGTTTACCTAGCTTTGATTTCGAGGGCGAAATCATTTTCAAGTTGGGGAGTATTGTAACATCCCGAGTTTTCGTTGTATTATTTTTGTGAATTATAATTAACTTGGGGGTTAAGTTTGTAATTGTTTATAAGTGTGGGTTGAAATAGATTTCTATTTAAGGGTTGAAATGACATTATTCTAAAGATGGAGGTTTATTTTGGAAATGGCCTATGACTCATGTTATCTAAGTGAGGTGTCACTAAGATACATTAGTAGCTAATATGTGTGTCTTGTGTGTGTCTTGAATGTGTTTTACGGTTTTGAGAAGAGAGAACCGAGAGAGAGAAAAGAGAAATCGAGAAAGAGAAGGAGAGGAAGAAAAGGTTGCTGGGATTGCTATAATCTGTTTTGGATTGAAGAATCATATGGTAAACTATATCATTAAATTCTTCATCTTCTTAGATTAAAGCTTTCTATGGAGTTTTTAGTTGGGTCTTGGTAAATTATGATGATTATGTGAATTTGAGTTTTAGGATATGTTAAGATAAGTGTATTGAACATATCTGCAAATTGGCATAAACAAACATGGATTAAAAGTATAAAAATCTGGGTTTTAGATGAACTTAGTGGACTGAGACTTGGATGAACATCATCGAAGTCGCAATAGGCAATTGCGACTTGGAGTTGGAGTCGCAGCAGACCATTGCGACTTGGCTTTGGAATCGCAACAGTTGGTTGCGACTTGGGTCGAAATCGCAATGGGCAGTTGCGACTTGGTACTGTAGTCGCATCAGTTCACTGCGACTTGGAATTGAAATCGCAATAGAGGACTGCGACTTCAGTTCACTGCGATTTGGATATGAAATCGCAATAGTGGACTGCGATTTCAGTTCATTGCGACTTGAGACGTGATTTTTAGAAAATAAGGATTTTCAGTTATAGAGGGTTCTGCTTTGAGGATTAATATCAGTATATGTAATTGAATAATACAGTAAGCTGTGGTAGTGAAGAAAGGAGCCTTACGTGTTAAAAAGGATTAAAAGGAGTAATAACGCATCAGGTGAGTTTATTCAACTCTTTTTAAAATTCAGTAATTAATCTTGAATTAGATGCTTTATATGTGTCCAGCATATAGTAGTATCGATTATTACATATATTATATTATGTGCTTTTACTAAAATAGGCATCTGATCTCCGAGGGCACTTGGGTACGGTATGATGGGAACCGATTACTAGCCATAGGCCGAAGGGATGTAATTTTAGTAATTGGGTGAACCTTGAATCATGAGTCTCGATTTGAGTATCGCGATATTATAATCCCATGGGGACCATTGATTCTAAGGTGGAATGTGGAAAAAGCAGTTATGCTTAATAGTTCCCATTTCGATTTGGGAAGATCGGAGATTTCCCTGTGATGAGAGGAAGATTGGAGATAGGCATAAAGTAATTTGTAATCTCTACTTCCTGATTAAGAAATAGGCAGGTTTTGACTTGTAATTTCTTGTGTGTGATTATTGATTGTGAATCTGGAATGATTCAGAGTTAACTCTTATGTTGTTGTTGCGATTAAATGAGTTAGTCGTAGGAAATTGGGAGTGGGGTAGATTCCCCGATTTGAAAAGGAGTTGTCGTACGGTAAGATGGGTGAGAACAGGTTTGAGTTATCTGTTCATGTTTTAATTATTAAATTTTATTTTGAATTGAGTATCCTCTCTAGGCGAAAGCCTAATGTTTCAAGTTGAATCTTCTTACCAGGTACAAGCTCCGGGAAATAGCGGGAATGAGAGACGAGAACTTTTGGAAAGATTCAGACTTAGAGATACCGGAGGATCTAGAGATTTTGATGCTTTTGGGACGGTTGTTTGGATAACTGGATTAATCTGATTGTTATGTTATGATTAGATTAATAAGTTATTTAAGTAATGACGTTTGTATATAGAAACCTTACATTTGATCCTCAGGTTATATAAGTTTGAAAGTTTTTTATCATAACTTATGGTAAATTTCAAGGTTTAAATTGACACTGTTTTTACGGTGTTTCATTGGGTCTTTGGAATTTTCTTTTGAAATGACCCATTTAGAACGCAGAAAGATTTAGAGAAAAGGTTTTTTAATTGAAACAGAAGATCAAAGCATTTATAATTATGAGAATGAAGAGATGAATGCTTAGTAGAAACAAAAGGCTTTGGAGCATTTTTGACAGGAGTAGAACTTTTGACTTTCCAAACCATTTTCACTCTTTTGAAAACAAGATTATTTGTATTATCAGCACAAGAGTTTGCTAAGTCAAAGTCCTTAACCCTTTTAGCTAAATCATCTTTTTCTTTAAGGTTTAAATCAAACTTCTTTAGAAGATCTGATTTATACCTCTTCTCCAACATAATCTTTGTTGACAAAACAGATAGTCTTTTTGTCAATTTGTACATTTCAGCTTTAAAAACCTTTCTTTCTCTCTCAAAATCATCTTTCAAACATTTTGTTTGAAATCCTTCAATCTTCTTCTTTCAGACTCTTTTCTTTCAAAGTCAAACTATTTTCTCTCCTTTTTAAGAGTTTTCTGCAATTCTGAGATTTTGCAAGAAAGTTCCACATACTTTGTTTCAAGAATAGTTTTCTCCTTTTCAAACTTTTCTTTTTCACAGATCACAAGCTTTTCAAAATTTGAAATCAGATTAGAAAAGTTTAGACACTTAAGTTCAAGGCTTTTCTTCTCTTCTCCAGACATAAATAAATTCCTTTTTAGTTCAAGATTTTCACAGTTTAGTAGTTTACCTGATTCTTCAAGCTTAGCAATCTTATCTGAATCAATAAAAATGCTCTTGTTCATTTCTTCTAGTTCTTTTCAAGAGTAGGAATTATCTTGCGAAAATTAGTACTGAGTTTCGAATAATAACGAGAATCAGCATCAGCACTAAATCTTAGTCTAGACATATTGTTACTTGAGTGATCGTGAGACAAAATGGTATTGATTAAAAAAATGTCTTTGAAAAGAGTTTATAAGCTTAAAAATGATCAGTGCACTAAAATGGAGTTTTAACCGAAGAAACAGATTCTATAAGTTTACCAAGGTTCGAATGGATCGAAAATGATAGAAAAACAGAAGCTATTTGAATAATATGAAGAACAGGTTAAAAGTCCAAGTTTCTACCAAAAATCATTGTTTAGATTGGATCCCTTGATATTAAAAATCAAGGTTTGCTCTGATACCAATTATTGGTTCCTGTTTTGCTTAACAATGATGTTTATATCCAATAGTTCAAATAAGATGTAATGCGGAAGCGTATTTGACGAACTAAACAGATATAATATGGTAGAATAACACACAATATCAAATACAAGAAGTGAAAATAAGACAGATAAATAGCTCAATGATTCACTGTATTTGATATAATAAGAACACCAAGAACACCGAAAGATTTGCAAGAAACTGTTCTTAACTGGTGTGTGTGTTTGTGCAAAGCTTAATCAAAGTTAATTGAAGATCTCAACATGAGACTTCTATTTATACTACTTCTACAGGGGACAAGTCTGCATGCAGAGTACAGAAGGTACAAAGACACTATTCCTAGTACTATTGCAGGTACAAGTTTAATTAAATGCACCGACTTCTACTAAGGCTATGACCTATCAGAGTTTGACACTTGGAGTTGTCAGGCCATGCCTTGTACGAATGATCTTGAGTATCTTCGTACAGCTGAAACAGCTGGAGGCACGCTTTGTACTTGTGTAGATCTGTTGTACCACAGAGGCTCAGTCGTGTCTGACAGAGGCTCTGTGGCCTTGTCCGCTGAGAAGTGTCTTCTGTCGATCCTTGGCTTGTTTGTTCTTCGGTCTTCTTGGGGACTCTGCAGGGTTTTTGTCGAAGACTGTTTCTATCTTCTGTTGGTGTCTTGGCAGAACCTCTATCAGAGATTCCTATACTTAGCCTATTTTTCAATACTTCTATAATCAGAAAGATTGGAGCTAACAAGGAAAGCCAGCTTGTGTGATTGGTCAATAGTGTGCACCTTCTAGTAAGTCGTTCTTTGGAAGCGTGTTTTATGTTTGAGAAGGAAGTGGAAGAAAGTAGTCGAATGTAGTGCTCGGGGTTAATGACCATTGGATTAGACTTGGTAGTAATATAGGAATGACGATGTGGTTAAAGCGTGTGAATTGATTATTATCAATGATTTGTGGTCAGCATAATTAATGTGAGAAAGTGATTAGACGTTTTGAGTGGGGAAAATTATTGTAGAATTGTGTGTAATCTATTGAAGAGAATTTTACCTACGAGTTAAGGTGATATTCAAGGTTGATCTTGGGAGCAGTTGGCGATTTGAGCGTCGTTATCATAAGGAGGGATTCGTATTGTTGTGACGTTAACTTCGGTAGAATTCGTTCTTTTAAGAAGGTGAAATAGAGTGTGAAACCCTTGGTGTGACGCGTTTTAAAACCATGAGTCTAGATGTGTGAATGATTTTGGGTGAGACCGGAGGTCACACGGTTGACCACCGATAGGTCAAATCTTAGGAAGTGCTTGGCCAAGGAAGGCATAGTCGCTTTGTTAGAAGACACTCGGGTGGACGAAAGTTAGATTGTGTGGGGGAACCGCTGGCGATTATAGATCACAAGGTTAGAAAGTTGAGGGACCATTTTCCTCGTTTGTTCGAAGATGGAATTCCGGGGACGGAATTCTTTTGAGGGGATGATGATGTAATAACCGTGTTCAAAGTAAATGAAAGATACAAGAAGTGTGGTGATAAGGTGAAGTTTTGCAATAGAGGGTCATTAGTGTAAATTTGGGGAAAGTATAAAAACCCCAATATTTGGCTCAAAACCCTAGAAATCCTAATCATTTGGGTGTTTGATGGTTGGGGTAAGAGCAGAGCAAGCAGAAACTATTTTCTACCAGTTTGAGAAGAAGGAAGGAGAAATTGCAAACAACCATTATCAAGTAATGATCGAAACCCTTTCATTCTCACCTCCTATTAATTGGGTTTGGGATAATTAAGATTTAAGAAAAACTGGAGTTGGCTGTCACCTAGTAAGAATGAAATTGGAGTCTGTGGGTGCTTGCTAATCGATAAAGTAAAGAATCGGGATAGTTAGCTCAATTAATTGGCTAATAGCAATGACTCCTTAATTTTGGTAGTTTATCATTAAATTCGGAACTGTGTGGATTTGGTTATTTTAATCATTTGAGATTTCTGTAGTTCGAAAAACCTAAGAGTCGAAACTGGTTGGGGAGAGTCCGGAACCCTTAGGAACCGGAATGCGATTATAGGAAACAGATCCGGAATATGTGTGGTATATCCGGAACCAAAGTCGGGAATTTAATGTGTGTTGGGCCGAAGATCCGGAACCTTAAAATGAAACCCGGAATTTGATTGTTGGTTAATAGTTCTGGAATTCCAAATGAAACCCGGAATGGTCCATAATTAATATTAGATCCGGAACCTGAACTTATCGAATAGTGGATCCGGAATAAAATCAATTGGGCTGTTCCGGAATCTGACAAAGCTAGATACGGAATTTTATATCGCGTTGGGCTTGCAAAGTTGAGGGTCTGGAGTATTGTTATTTGGGCCGCTGTTTAGTATTGTTATTTGGGCCGGTGTTTAGTATTGTTTTTTTGGGCCGGTGTTTAGTTATTTATTTGGGCCGGAAATTAATTATTGAATTTGGACTTAAAAATAATAGGATCCGGAGTTGGGTAATTAATTAGGGGAACCAGAACCTATTCCGTTGGGCTTTAAATAATACATCCGGTATTGGATTGTTGGGTGTGAATCCAGAATTTTGTTTTAAGTCCATGAGTGAATTTAATCCAGTAAGTTAGAGTCTTGTCTGGTATTGTGTGTGGGTGCAATTGTAGGTGCGAGAAGAGGCAATCGGTTGCGAGTAAGAATTCCTAATCAGGATTTCAGGTGAGTCTCTCTAAACCTAAATTTTTACAAGTGTGTGGCATGGTTATTATTTAATTGTGTGTTTTTCAACTGCTTTTATTTCAAAACGAAGAGTAAGTGTGTGGCATGATTATTATCTAACTGTGTGCTTTTCAACTGCTTTTACTTCAAGTGAAGAGAAATTGTGTGACAATATGTGTGATGTAAATGTGTGTGACCATGCTCTGGCTTTGGTGTGAAATGGGGGTGTGTCCCATAATATTTATATATGAATTTGTTTCATATATGGGCGGTGTGTGCCTTATTGCGCTGTCAAGGTGTGTGTGACTATAGCGTGTGTGCTCTATTGCGTTGTCACGGTGTGTGTGACTATATCGTGTGCCAGTAGCATGTGTCAATGTGTGCATATCATTTAAGTGTGCTTGTTATGATTTGTATAAACTCTTTCATAACTGATTTATAAACTTTGATATTTTTGGTGTGACTTGGTGTGGAGGAACTCACTAGACCTCATGGTCTAACCCTAGCTTTTCAAAAACTAAAACCTTTTCAGGTAAGCAGATAGTCGAAATCTTTCTTAGAAGTTTGGCAAGGCGTGAGGCAGAGGTTGCGTATAGAAGGATTAGAAGGTTTTCCTTTATTTTGTAGTTATGATCTCAGCTGTAGTTAGGGTTATTTCCGCAAACCCAATTTGTAATCTGAATAGTGTGACTATGTTGAGCCGTTTATGGTGTTATGAATTAAAGTGGTAGCTTCTGACTTGTATTTTAGTGTGGGTTATTACACTGAACCAGATATCTCTTGGCATGCTTTTCGCCATCAAACGTGCCCTTTTCATCTTCGCTCATATCTAAGTATTTCTTGGGCTCAGTTCGAGCTGGAGCACCTCCTTCTTGTGCTGGAACGGTAGTCATGGGAGGATCTTGTGGGCCATCAGATAGAGCATGCCAGATGTACTCGTAGTTGTCCTTAGATTCGATGAATATGAGGAATCTGTCCCGCCATTGGCTATATTCGCCCTGATAGAGGGTCGGTGGCTTGGCATCGGTACCGATTGCAAGAGCGTCGCGGGACATCTTTGGTATTTGCACTAAAGTGACCGCCAGACGTTGGTTCGATTCAAAGTGGAATCCTAACGCAAGGCAATATAAGTGAAAGTCCTAACACAGGTTCTAAGAGTGATTGAAAGAGAAATGGTATGAAACTAGCTAAACAGAACTTACCGGATAGGAGTCCGGATGAGATGTGTCTGATCAGGAAGTGTCCGGATCAGATGTGAGTGAAGTGTTCAGTTAGCAGAAATATTCGGATAAAATCAGGTTACCGGATAACTCTAAGTTACCGGATAAATCAGCTTACCGGATAAACAAAAGGTATCCGAAAGAGGGACTTACCGGGTAATAAGTGACCGAATAAAAAATTACTTACCGGATGGATAAAGTGACCGGTCAGGAGTACTTACCGGGTACAGGAGAAACCGGATGAGAGTCCGGGTAAATATTACCGGGAACTAAGGTTACAAGATAGTGGGTAACCGGGTGATGTATTCGGAAAGAAAACTAATCGGGAACTTTGGGTTACCCGGGTAAATTGGATTTACCGGGAACTTTAGGTTACCGGATCAATTTCGTCCGGTAAGTAGTGAAAATAGAAGACTTACCCGGGAAGTGGAGTGCAGGGTCCGGACACGACGAATGTGGAAGGCTATTCAACTGAGATGCGATTAGGGTTGCTCAAAATAGTTCCTGAAAGATTAGAAACTTTCCAAAACACAATAACAACAAACCCTAATCGATTTTCAAGCAAAAATTAAGATTTTGATGAGAAAATTTGACACTTTTCAAGAACAGAGACACAAAACAAAGAAACTTGCTTTTGCCAGAAACACAATCAAATAGTCGAATTGAGTAATGCAAAATTGCAGAATCGTATATAATGATGATACTAATTGAGTGATATACGTGAAATCAATCAATTTAACAGAAATCAAAAGATGAGATTTTAAGAACCAATAACTCAATCGACTAAAACTCAAGAAAAACTTACCATAAACCTTTTGAATACTTTGAATCGAATCGTCCGTATGCTCTGATACCAATTGTGGGTTCCAGATTAGTGCATACAAATAAGAAATCAATAGAATAGAACAATCTGTATGATTTCAATATGTCATCCATATAACTTTGATTAACTTTCAGAGAGATTACAATAATAACGATATTAATGATTAGAAAGATTAACCTATTTTCTAAGGATAATAAACATATTTATACCTAGGCTTAATTAACTCAAGCCCATGGCCCATTACAACAATTAAGCCCAAATACATATTTTACAATTAATACCCTGAACTTCTATTCAACTAGAATTTAATCCCAACAGGCACTATGCTCAATCATGAGCAGTTGTGTCAACTTAAGAAGAATCTTGTCAAATATTCAAAAAGCACACATGTTGCTTTACTCTCTTCTGAGTCAGTACCGTCTCAGGGATCAACTGTCACGATCACTGAAATGGAATCTAACTCTGATGATTCATCAGACGTTGATCCTTCAGAACTTGATGAATCTCTGGCACTCCTGACAAATTCTTTCAGGAGGTTTGCTAAAAAGAGTAACTTCAAAAGAAGTAAACCTCTCACTATCACTGACAAGCCTAAATCTACTCCTGTTGATAAGGCTACTGCTACCTGCTTTAAATGTGAAAAAGTAGGACACTTTGCTAGTGAATGCAGGTCAAAGAAAGTCTTCAAACCTTCATCTCCATCCTTCAAGAAATCCTCTAATCCCAGGGCTAGATATGATAGATACCAAAAGCTGAATGAAAAGTATGAAAAGCTGAAAGGCTACAAAAAGAAAGGTAAAGGTCTGATCGCTGAAGATCATGACGGGGCTGAATCTAATGAAGAATCATCCGACTCAGAAGAAGATGAGGTTAATCTCTACCTCATGGCCCAAATACAAGAAGAGGAAGAAAAAGCTGAAATTCCCTCTACCTCTACTTCTACCTCTCAGGTATCAAACTCCTCTACTCCTACTTCTGCCTTCACTGAAGATGATAGACTTCGTGTTATCGATATGCTGACTATTGATTTATATGATGCCATGAATGGCAAGACCAAAGTTGAACAACTAAATCAAAATTTAGCTGAACAACTCAAACAATGTCATTTAAAAATTCAAGAGCTTTTGGACATTGAAAATAATTTGAAAGGTCAGGTCCATGTAAATCAAGTTATCAATTTCGAGCGTGAACAAGCTATCGCTGAACTGAAAGCAGAAAAAGATATTGTTGAAGGATGGTATAAATCCTCAGCAAATATCACTCAGATAATAGGTGCTCAAATCCCTCTTAGTGACAAACGTTGTCTTGGTTACAAATCTGATGCTGAAGAACCATCCACTGATCGTTCCATGCTTAAGTTTGAAATGTTCGTGTCATCTATCCCTGACACCTCTTCATCTCAATTCTCATCTTCTAAAACTCCCATCCCTGAGGACAAACCTACCTTGATTTCTAAAGGTAAAGAAAAAGAAATTCAAAAACCTCAAAAGGGTACCAAAGTACCTAAGCTGAAAGTTTCAAAACCTTCAGCGAGCCATCCCTCTACTTCTAAGACTAAGATCCCTGAATTCATTTAGCGATCTACTCCTAAACTAAGAGTGGATGTAATTGGTAAGAAATCCGAAGAACTGATATTTCCTCCAATTTCCAATGCCAAAGGTATTCTTGGTGCTGGTCCTGCTCATTTAAAAATCTCGACTAAGCATGCAAATGGTCCTAAAGCTACTTTTAGCTATAGGAAATGTTATCACTGTGGACTTACCGATCATATTGCTAGTAAGTGCCCCACAGCTACCAAGACTGAGAAATTAGCCAAGGTAAAGAAAACTGCCACCAAGGCAAAGAAGACCATCCCTGATAAAAACCAGGCCAAGGTGAAAAACACCACTGCGGTTAATAAATTAACCAAAGTGAAGAATGTCACTGAAGCTGAATCTTCAAATGCTGCGAAGATTGTTGAATCTTCTACTTCCTCTACAACCACTGACAAATGTGGTCCCATAATTAAGTGGTTACCTATTCAAAACTAATATTCCTTTGTTTGCAGGTCTTGAAGGGTATCTGGTATCTTGATAGCGGATGTTCTCGGCATATGACTGGAAAGAAAAACCTGCTCACTGAATATAAGGAAGAAAAAGGTCCCTCTATGACCTATGGTGGAAATGGAAAAGGCTATTCTCGAGGGTTTGGTATACTCTCTAATGGTACAACAACCTTCACAAGAGTCGCATACGCCGAAAGGCTGAAGCACAATCTTCTTAGCATCAGTCAGCTATGTGACAAGGAATTCAAAGTTTGCTTCACTAAGGAAGCATGTTTCGTCACTGTCAATAAGGAGAAAGTTGCTCTCAATAGATATCGTTTGGAAAATGTTTATGTAATAAACATGGACTCAACAACCACTGAGAATGCTTGTTTTTTCTCCAAAGCCTCTCCTGAAGTCAATTGGCTATGGCATAAAGGCTCTCTCATCTCAACTTCAAGACACTGAATACTCTTTTTTCAAAAGAGTTAGTCATTGGTCTTCCTCAACACTCAAACGCTAAGGAATCTCTCTGTTAAGCGTGTGAAAAAAGAAAACAAACCAAAGCTAGCTTCAAGTCAAAGTAAGTTTCCTCAGTTTCATCTCCTCTTCAACTTCTCCACATGGATTTGTTTGGCCCTGTCAACGTTCAATCCATCGCTGGAAAGAAATATACATTGGTTATTGTGGACGAATTCTCTCGCTACACCTGGGTTATGTTTCTCCGTGCTAAGAGCGACACCTCAGAAGAACTGATGTCTTTTGTCAGGAAAATGGATGTCCTAAATAATCTCACTGTTTGCTCAATAAGGAGTGATCATGGAACTGAATTCAAATACAGTTCCCTTGATAGCTTCTTTGAAAGTAAGGGTATTTCTCACAACTTTTCCTCATTGCTTTATGTTAAACAACAGAGATGCTCTTGGAAAATTCAATCCCAAAGCTGACGATGTAATATTTCTTGGATATTCTTCCAAATCCAAAGCCTTCAGAGTCTTCAATAAAAGATAACAGACTATAGAAGAAACCATTCATGTCACCTTTGACAAATCCCGTTCAGCAAACTCAACACCATCTGCTGATGACGAAGAACTCAATCAGTGGATGTTTTCTCATTTTGGATATTCAGAAACTGTTCCTAACCCTGATCCTCAGGTCAACACTCCAACCGTTGATGATGATCCTATCATCATTCCCAGCATGCAGACAAGTGAATATGAATCATCTTGGGTTTCAGCTGTTCCCATCAATACTAGGACTGTTTCTGAACCATCATCTGATATTCCATCAACCTCTCAGCAATCAGTGAATGAAATTTCATCTGTTCTGCCTATCGTGCCTCTACTACGTGACGTCGCTGAATTTTCCACCTCAGTGATTCCAGAGTTTCATTTTGAGTCAGTGGCTCATGCTCCTGCTCAGCGATGGACCATAAATAACCCGATTGATCAAAATCTTGGTGATCCTAACACAGGTGTTCAGACTCGATGCAGTGCAGGTAACATTTGTCTTTATGTAAATTTTATTTCACTAACTGAACCAAAGAAAGTTGATGATGCCCTCAGAGATGCAAATTGGGTTAGCGCTATGCAAGATAAGCTGACTGAATTCGAAAGAAACTAGGTTTGGAAAATCTCGTTCCAAGACCATCTAACAAATCAGTGATAGGCACTAAGTGGGTCTATCGAAATAAGTTAGATGAAAATGGAATTGTAACCCGCAACAAAGATTGCTTAGTTGCTCAGGGATACAGACAAGATGAAGGTATAGATTATGACGAAACCTTTGCCCTAGTGGAAAGACTCGAAGCTATTCGTCTATTTCTAGCTTACATTGTTCATAGAGACTTCAAAGTATGTCAAATGGATGTAAAATCAGCATTCCTAAATGGAAGGCTGAATGAAGAAGTCTACGTTGAACAACCTCCAGGATTCACTGATCTTAAGCATCTAGATTATATTTATAAGCTTGATAAGGCACTCTATAGACTGAAACAAGCTCCACGTGCATGGTATGACACTCTATCCTCTTTTCTTCTCATCGAAAAATTTGAGCGTGGCAAAATTGGTAACACTCTATTTTTTAGGAAAGTTAAAGGTCATATTATTCTTGTTCAAATATATGTTGATGACATTATATTTGGTTCTACTAACCTATCTCTATGTACTCGTTTCGCTGAAAGAATGAAATCTGAATATAAAATGAGTATGATGGGTCAGCTGAACTAGTTCCTTGGACACCAAATCAAGCAGAATGATAAGGGTACGTTTATCCACCAAGGTAGGTATGTCAAAGATATACTGAAGAAGTTTGATCTGAATCAAAGCTCATCTATGAAAACCCTGTAGAATCCCGATCCGTGCAACAATATATGAAATCGAAATATATGAACAATATGCGTAATGATTTCAACTGGTCATCCCTGTTATTCACTTTCAGAGAGAATTTACAATACAGTGTTTGAAAGTAAAAAGGATGATTAGCTTGTTTTTCCAAGCTAATCAACATTAAATACTATGGGCCCGTGGTTAACAAGCCCACGACCCGTTCACTAAAAGGCTCAAAATAAACTATTACAAAACAACACTTGAACTTTAAATCAACTATTAAAACCTGCCCTAACAATCTCCCCCTTTGATTTGAAGTTCGAGTTCGCGCTCTAGCTCTTGCCAGTTGAATACGTATCATTTGCGCAACGCGAAGTGAACCTCAAAGAATCTGATAGCACGGCGATAGTCGATGCGGTCTTCAATCATTTCCAAAGCTTCCTGAGCAGTTGTTTCATTAGGATTTGGGACATACGAATGCTTTGGATTCTCAGACTCGTGTTGAATAATCTTTCGAAGAGCATCTCTGACTTTTAGAAGCGTGTCGTCACAAAATCTGTCTACCTGACTGAAACGCATGAACTTCTTTTCGTTCTGTTTGTTGTTGTAGACTATCCTGAATTCAGGTTGTAGAAGCAGAGATTTCTCGGGATACATCTTCAGTTCAGGAGCTTTCAGATTTGGTTTTATCGGATTGACTTTCTTAGCCTTGTTCTCGACAGCCATTTGAAAGTCCGTTAAGTATGACATCATGATAGTACGGACCAGGTGTCGACGAACGGCTTCGAGCGCCTTTGTAATCTCTAGCGGTCGGACGGTTCTTGAACGTAAGTCTTTCAGTAATTCCAGAAAGTCTAGCGGTCGGAGGTTCTTGAAGTCGGCTTCAGAGAATCTCCATTCATTACCATCTTCGTGGCGAACGGTGAAGACTGGATAGACGATCCTCATGATGCGGCGTGAATGGATGTTAAGAACCTCTGTGATCTGATGCTTTGTTCTGACTTGACTGACTGGAAGGCACCGCTGCATTGCAAGTATATAACGCCGTTGGTATTCGGGGTCGAGGTTGTAAATACCAAGGAAAAAGGTTGGCTCGATCGGGCGAAGTTTGTGGACGAACAGCTTTTTCAAAGATTCCTACAGATGAGGGATAAGTACCTTGATCTTCTCCCAGCGGTTTTGTTGCTATTGAGTAAGGGGAGGAAGATCAGAAGCTGTCGTTGGAGGAGTAGTTGTCGGTTGATCAGAAGTAGTAGACTCGGGTCTAGTTGATGATGTTCCGGCGGGTTGAGCATAGTGAACGGGAGTTGCTCCATATAAATTTTGGAGCAGGAACTGATCGTAGTCAATATTGTCGTCCTCATCAGTAGGGAAGACCAAATTTACCTGGAGGTTTACGGCACTGGCGGCTTTTTCGTACCATGCGTCTTTGGTCTCCGGGTTGGTCTCACACTCTGGATCTATCATGTCCAGTATCGTTCTGTCTGACGAGTCAAAATCGACCAGTTCCTGTGTTGAACCCTCGGGCTTTTCAACCGTCGGGTATTCTTCATCTGAAATCTCCATATCTATGACCATATCTGCTAGTGGCAACTCGGCTTCGGGTACTTCGGATGTAGTTGCCGCAGTTGGGGGTTCCTGTTGAACCACTGTTGTAGTTTCGGCAGTCACGATCTGGGCGGTCTCGGTTTGGCGTAGACGCTTCTCCCCCTCACGGTGATCAGGATCATCCTGGTCATCGTGCTTGCGTTTGACACCGCCGGCTTGACTCTTACAAGTGTCTTCTAGTGAGCGGACCCTCTCAGACAGTGTGGCGAGCGCTTTGTTGTAGTCGTTGAGGGTCGAGTCAATGGCGTCAAGGCGTGATGTGATGGATGAAGATGGAGCAGTGACCTGGGATCGGAGAACTGAGATCAGGTCTGCTTCAGTTGAGGCGGTTGTATCGGATTCCTGGAGCAGTTGGGCCAAAAGCATCGTCTTCAAGGTATCCACCGAATAGATAGGTTGAGCAAATGTCGGTGGATGTGGTGGTGCGGTTTCGGCTTCAACGATCTTTGCTTTTCCTTTGATGGCTTAGGCGATCTCGTCGGTGACATGCTGTTCCAGTGCCTCGCGGACAGCCTTGAGGGTGCTGTCCAGGGACCCTTGCGACACAAAGTCGTGGGCAAGAACTCCAGGACCACTTAGGTTACCCGTTGAGGCGTCTACCACAGGGGTAGAGCCACCTACGTTCACAGTTGGCGTGATGTTAGTTGTGGTAGGATTTCCCGCCGATCCTTGTGTTTCACCAAGAGGTGAAGACACTACGGTGGTTCCGGTCGAGTCACGAAGAGTCTCGACTTGGTGTTGTACCTCTACAAGTGTCCTAGCCAAAGATTGATCTATTAAAAGTGGCTCTAGACTCAATGGTGCACGAAATGAAGTCGAGACCGAGGGCTGCTGGTCTCTTATTTCAACACCAGCACTCTCCGAATGAGAGGCCGGTAGAAGTTGTGCTTGTTTCCCGTGTAATATTGAAACATCCGTCTGTCGTGAGACGGATGAGTGGATGAGGAGGTCGTGCAAATGCTCCGCTGGGTCCACGGAGGCTTCTTCAATACCTTGTCCCAACAAATGAGACGAGGTAGTTGATGTGGCAACCCGGATATCACGTGGCTGGGTTCGCTCAGGAGCCTCTTTATCTTTACGGCTCAATCTTTCTTGGTTTTCTTTTGACCTTAACTACCTCCTTCTCACATGTTCTATGTCCCGGGGAAGGTCCCTCCGGCGCTGGCTGGACCATGGGATTCCCTAACTCTCGTCTATATGCTATCACGGGTAGGGCTTCAACTGAAATGAAAGCATGGATATTATCCTGCTACCCCTCAAAACATACATGGGGATTGACTTGCTCCCCGTCGGAGTGAGGGTGATATCAACACAAGAGAAAAAAAAATATTTAGACTTTGTAAGAAAAACAGTGTGACTCTTCCCCTCGGATTGAGGTTGTTGATCCGCCATGGAATATCTGTAAAAAGACCCAAAGTTAGAAACTGAGGCGGATAAACAAGTTCCGGTGCGTACCTTTGCATTAAGTGGCTCAACCTGGGACAGATTGAGGATTGGCAGTGACGTAACAGGTACCGGATAGATCAAAACAGGGGTGTCCGGACAAGGATTTGAGCAAAAAAAACTTTCCGGACAGACACAAGTAGCCGGACAAAGGGTGTCCGGATAAAAGGTGTTCCGGACAAGCATGGTTGCCGGATACAGTTGAGCATTCCGGACAAACATGGTTTCCGGATACAGTTGAGCATTCCGGACAAAAATAAGACTGTCCAGATACTCTGGGATTTTCACAAAAAAATGCTCTGTCCTTGTAGATTTTGCCAAAATAGGACTGTTTGGATTTAGAAATGAACCTTCTCTCGCTCCCCCTCGAATTGAGCTTGGGAAGAAACTTGCTCCCCCTTGGATGATGCAGAGTTGTGCAATGGAGAGTCCGACACACAAAAAAACTTGTTGACACTTAAAGAGAAAAAGATGTATCGCTCCCCCTCAAATGATGAACATGACGTAAAAAATACACGGGAGTATCCACACACAAAAAAAACTTTTTAACATATTTAAGAAAAAATGTGTGTGACGCTCCCCCTCAACTGTAGAATAACATACCTGATAGCTGATTATGCTCCCCCTAAACACATGAGAAGCTTGTTAAAGCACAGGTATAGACAAACCTCACGTCTTCTTAATATTATTCCTTGTAGATCGTGAGCAGCTCCCTCCTTGCGATCATGTGTGTGGAGCATCCAGTGTCTAAGGACCACACATGACCATCCTGCAAAACAAGTTTAGCGGACCTTCGGTACCCAGATTTTCGTGGGTCCGGGAGGGTTAGGTTTGGCACCGTTTAGGGAAGCTTGCTTTGTCCCAGCTTTCCCGTTAGGTGTAGGATTTACACCGGTGGAGGGAACTGGTTTTGGCACTTGTTTCCTCTTCGGTGCAGAATGTACACCTTTAGGAGGAACATATTTTGTAGCAGCTTTCCACCTGGGTGCCGGTCTAACCTCAGTGGGAGAAGCCCGTTTTGGAATGGGGTTGGTCTCCCGCTGTGGTTTAACCTCTGTTTGAGAACCCCGTTGTTTATGATATTTTCTCTTGTTATTACGGGGTTTGTGTTTGGGTGTATGATTGTACATGTGATATGACCCAAACCAATCATTGTTATTGATATCATCAAAGTCATTCCAACCACAACTAGAACAACATAAGCAATCATGCGATAATTGAATCAATTGCTAAATGGAGTAGAGCTTAATTGGAAAATTAACATCTCGTTTAACAAAATTATTCCTATGATTCCATTCGCAATCATGCTTATGCATCCTAGGATAGAAAACAACGTTAAATGACTTCGCGCTACCGGTTTTATCCGAAACAACAGGGACAGAATGGTCAGTGACTTTTGAAGAAACAGTATTGTTGTTTGGCAAAGGTCCGGTCTCTTGCCTCAGCTGTGATTGCCTTTTAAAAACTGGTTTAGAAGTTGGTTTTGATTGAGAAACCTTGATCACAGCTAGGGCCTTTGTGTTAGAACATTGACCTTTTTGAAAATCGACCGTATGATTCAGTGTGACTTGGAAGAGGTTTGTCAAAGGGGAATGACTCAAACTCTTCATCACAGTTACCTTCGGAGTTCATGTACTCTGAAAAATCTATCTTGGGAAGTACTGGACTAGGATCGGGTGAGGAACGCGAGGAACACTTTGTGCTTCGGTTGTGTGCTCTGGGGAGTTCGGTGCGGAAGCGTATGAAAAATCAGAATTTAAATTCCTTTTAACACACTCATCTTGAGAAACTTCATTTTCTTGCAAAGAGATATTTCCTATAAAGGCTTTACACGAGGATGTGTCAGATGAGTTAGAGGAAAGTTCAGGTGAAAATTGCTTCGCAGTTTGGAGCAAGTCAAGCTGCACTTGGAGTTGACTATTTATCATATGCTCTTTCATCGTTTCTCTTGTCACCTCAGACAGTTTTGATGAGAGCGTATTGATTTCCCACTGAAATTTTTCCTTTTCCTCACTTGACACACCGTCGGATTTCTCAGATTTGAGTTTCTCAATCTCAGACATGAGCACTTTCTTTTCGTTTTGAAAAATAGATCTTTCTTTCTCAAACGACTCCTCCAACTCAACAATCTTTGCTTCCAAGATGAGAGGGGGAACATAGAGTTTAAACTCATCCGTCTCAGTCTTGGTTGCAGGTGCTAGATCCTCATCCTTTTTGGAGGAATCCTTGGGACTAGCTACCTTGTAGGGGTCAAAGTAGTCATTGGAAAGGTACTTTTTGTCCTTTTGATATGAGTAGTTTAAAGGTTCATAACAAAATGGGAGTTGAATTCCTCGTTTGTGTGTGCGCTTATGTTCCTCGGTGTCCTCCTCTTTTTCGGGTTCAAGAGGACCAGTCCATTGAATTGCGTATTCTGGATACTTTTTATCTAATCCAAAATAAGCAAAATCATATAGAGTGGGTACATTCCATCTTCCCTTTTTCAAATAGTGTGGGTTATCATACCCGATTCCCCACTCTTTGTTAAAGTATGTGAACTCTTTAGGTTTATTCAGAAAGATGGTTTGATCAGTTTGACCCCTTTTGTGGAGTTTGTTTTCAAGATCAAGGATTTTAGTTACAAACTCCTTGTGTTGAATTTGAAGAGAAGAACATTGATAAACAATTTCTTCTTTCTCATTCAAGCACTTATCAAACTGAGACTGAAGATCAGATAACTTGGCCCTTAAGTCCTTAGGTGCTAATGAAAGATTTTTGCATTTGTCTTTTAGATTAGCATTTTCAGACTTATATTTTTCAGTTATTCTCCTTTGAACATCTAGTTTTTCAGATAGTGATCTAATCTCAAGCAGTTGTTCATTAGAGGTGGCCTTAAAGGAATCTACCTGTTCAGCAAGAGGTGTCATTCGGTCAGAAAGTTCTAAATAGATAGGTTTACATACCTGACACAACTTTGTCTTGTCTTCTTCAGCAGGAGACATCTTCAATTGCACTGGAGTGATCGTCAGACGATTGTTCGATTCAAAGTGGCACAGTATCACGAATACTTAAATGTCCCCCTCCTGCGACTTAGCACGGGGGTCCCGCTAGAATTGAGGTTTCAGAAAGCTCCCGGAATGTGGAATTCGGGTGGTTTCCGGATAGAGAATCCGGAAAAATGAAAGAGTCCGGATAAGAGGAAGAGTCCGGATAGAAAAACTGAAGCAAGATGTTTCCGGATAAAACGAAGTTATCGTGTCCGGATAACTTGAGTTTTCCGGATGCAATGAAGTTTCCGGGTACAAATGTTACCCGGATAATGTAAGGAATGGTGACTTACCCGGACTGCAGAACTTACCCGGAAAAAATGAAGAGTCCGGATGGAATTGGAAGTATCCGGATGAAAATCACACAAACGTCCGGACACCTTGAAGTTGTCCGGAAAAGTCGGCTGGTTTGTCCGGTCAAGTCGGTTGTTTTCTCAATTCGATCGAATTCTCAACTAGGGTTACTCAAAATTGTTCCTGAAAGATTAGAAACAATACCAAACACAAAACTAACACTAACCCAATCGATTTCTAAGCAAAAAGAACACGTTTTGATGGTAAAAATTCGATTTTTGTTGAAGAACACTACCAAAAACTTTGATCTTAAATTGCTAAATTGACCAATCAAACGAATGAATTAGGATGTGAAAATTTGCAGAAACACTTATAACGATAATGCTAACACAACCCAATAAGCAAAAACAACCAATTTCGACTGAATCAAATAGTCAAGAATTCAAGAATGGTCAGACGGGTAAAAGTTAAACTAACCAGAAATTGATGAATGAAGCTTTGAATCGAATCCGTCTTTCTGCTCTGATACCAATTGTAGAATCCCGATCCGTGCAACAATATATGAAATCGAAATATATGAACAATATGCGTAATGATTTCAACTGGTCATCCATGTTATTCACTTTCAGAGAGAATTTACAATACAATGTTTGAAAGTAAAAAGGATGATTAGCTTGTTTTTCCAAGCTAATCAACATTAAATACTATGGGCCCGTGGTTAACAAGCCCACGGCCCGTTCACTAAAAGGCTCAAAATAAACTATTACAAAACAACCCTTGAACTTTAAATCAACTATTAAAACCTGCCCTAACAAACCTCTATGGCACCACCGCTGACACTTAACAAAGATCCTTCAGGAAAAACTGTTAATGTCACTGCGTACCGTGGGATGATCAGCTCTCTCCTTTATCTTACAACTAGTCGCCCTGATATTATGTATGCTACTTGTTAGTGTGCACGATATCAATCTGAACCCAAAGAATCTCATTTGATCGTCGTAAAGCGAATTTTCAGATATCTGAAGGGTACTCCCATCCTTGGTATTTGGAATCCCAAAGACTCAGGGTTCGATCTAACTGCCTATTCAGATAGTGACTTTGCATGTTGCAAGATGGACAAGAAAAGCACCACAGTAGGTTGTCAGCTCCTGTGTAGAAAGCTGGTGAGTTGGACAAGCAAAAAGCAAAGTTCAGTGTCAACCTCTACAACTGAAGCTGAGTATGTAGATGCTGGAAGCTGTTGTGCTAAAGTCTTATGGATGAGAAATCAACTATTGGACTATGCATCTCTCCAAAATTCCAATCTATTGCGACAGAAGTAGTGCCATCGCTATAGCCAATTATCCAGTGCTACACTCAAAGACAAAACACATCAATCTCAGGTATCACTTTATCAGAGATCATGTGATGAATGGTGACATAGAAATTCACCTTATCCCAACTGATTTTCAGTTAGCGGATCTTTTCACCAAACCTCTTGATGAGACAAGATTCAACTTTTTCATCAGCGAGCTAGGAATGCTGAACCTTGAAGATTAATTCTTCAGTGGTTATGCATTTGATCAGTGATAAAGGAACTTTTGTCTCCCTATTCAGCATCTAATCTCTGAACAAAAATGATTCGCTGATATCAAGGTATGTTCTCTCTCTCCAAACGCTGAAGTTTACTTCAGCATGCATAAATTCAAAATAATTTGTATCGCTGAATATCTCTTCCTTCAGTGATTCTTTTTGAAATAACTATGCTCGCTGATATTTCTCATCAGTGATTCTTTTAATATATCCCTTAGATGTTTTCAAAACCCTCAGAGACAACTTAGAAATGTGAAAGGACGTTTATGACGTCATCAAAACTGATAACCTATGGCACGCTTTTTCTATGACACGTTCGTCTGTTGAAATTCTTGACCAATACGCTTCGTGGGACGTGTCCGTGTCATGATGAGCAACCTTTTCCCGCTCATCACTTTCTCTCTCTACTCTCACTATATAAACAACCCTTGTTTATATTTTTACCTTTTACGCTCTCGAACTCTCAAACTCAGAAAGAACTCCTTGCATTCTTGCCTTTTCAAAATTTGTGTGTGAAATCTTTGTGTTTGATTCTTCAAACAATCATCAACAGGTTAATATTTCATCCCAAACTTCTACTTCTATCTTGTTTTGATCTTATTCTTGTTCTTAAAAGATCAATCAAAAGTGTTTTTAAACTTATGTTCATCTTCTTCATGTTCATAAAAACAAAACTTACACATAAGTTTTTCTCTTAAGTTTGTACTAAAAATCATAAACTTAAACTTCATACTTTTTTCCAGAATCCTTTCCTTAAAAGGAAACTGGAAAACAAGAATTTCACTAGTTTTGAACTTTTTAAAACTAGAAACCCTATTTTTATACATCTTCTTTCCCCAAAAAGAAACTGTAAAAACCCTCAAAACCCTTATTTTGGAAACCCACTTCCACTTTAAGAAGTTATTTCATCTTCTTCATACTTATGTTTTAAACAACAGAAATGGCTGCTACTGCTGATGCTTATGCTACCCAAACCGTTGGTGTTTCTTCCACTTTGACAAGGGCTGACAACATGAAGCACGAACTCCATCAGATCACCTTCGTCTCCAACAATCATTACGCCCTTCTTGAATTCCCCAATAAGAAACTTGCCCCACACTTGCATGACGTTGTGAACTTCATCAAGAGTTGTCCTCTTGCCACAACGATGACCATCACACCCCCAGACCACAAACGACTTCTACAGTAGTTCTGGTACACTGCTCATCATACCACTGCTACTTCCGCCAAAAGCAAAAAGGAATACTCAGTCATTGGTTTCCAGACCGTGCTGGGTCACGAAAGCATATCCCCTGCCGCTATTCGGGCAGCCCTGAACCTCCCCGCTGGCCCAAAAAAACCTTTTGTTCCATTCCCTGACCCCAACTCCACTGTAGGAAAAGAGGAAATCATCTCTTTCCTTGACAAGATGAAATACCTCTGGAACACCGGCCGAGATGGCGAACCGGAGAAGAAAATCACCACGATCTTGAAGAACAAAGTGCCTTCAGAGATCAACTTCATATTCTCTCATGTCATCAGTTGCATGACTGCGAAAACCGGCTCCACTGATCAAGGTTCCAAGACTCAGTGTGCCATGGCTTACGCTCTCCTCAAGGGTCTCCACGTCGACTATGCCCGTGTCATCTTGGAAGACATGAGACAGGGTGGAGACGCCTGACCGCCCCAGCGTTATTCCTTATCCCAAATTTCTCAACGCCATCTTCGCATATGGCCTGAAAGAGGACTACCCCAAACAGGAAGACCTGAAGCTCTACCAAGTCGGCCCTAAAGTGCTCGACTTCAAACCGGTGAAAAACGAGGTAAGTCTTTCTACCATACTCTCTCTTCTCCGCACTCCCTCTTCTTCTACTTCAGTGGCTACTGCTACAGCAGCGGTAATCCCAGCCGCTGACACCCCGGCCACTACACCCTCCTCCCTGAAAAAAAGGAAACATTCTGAAACAACTCTTGTCAGCCGTAGGACGAAGAAGTCCTCAAACGATATCCCCAAGCCTTCTCAGACTGAAGACTCCACATTCGCCAATTCACAGGGAACGATGGAAGATTCTGTGGTCCACTCTTCCACAACTGCTGAAGACACCCCTTTCATAACCACTTCAGAGTCTCAATTCTATGAAACCTTCTTGGATGAGAACCTTAGAATCTCAGCACCTCAAAGTGCTGCAGAGGATTTTCTCAGCAGATCCAATGCTGAAGCTGTTATAACCCCACCCTTCTCAACCTTCGCTTCTTCTACTCCTTTTCTTTATACAATGGCACCAACGATGCCAACTATCATGCTGACGGACTCAACCGTTGCAGCCCTTCAACATATGCCGCAGCAGAATGTCACTGGACCTGTAGGGTCGTCCATACCTGTCGGAACTTTTAAAGACAACTTGGAACAGCACTCAGGGTTTCGCGACATCCACTCATTCTCTAACCCTCCTACAGGTATCGAAACACCATCCACTTCTCTCTCTGCACCCCTAACTTCTGAGCTTTCCTTAGCTCACAAGTTATTTACTTTTTCAGGTCCAAATTTGGGCACCATCAGCACTTCCCGCAAGGAAATAGCTGATAAAGTGACGAATCTCACCACCACCATCTCCAATAACTCTTCAGCGGTTACAAACGCTGGAGAGACACTGAAGTAGCTCTCACCTGCTGTCAAAGACAAGGCTTCCTCCGCTGACTTCTCCAAAGTCGATGGGGGACTGACCACTATGAAGACTGCCATCATCAACAACACCTCCAACATCTCCAAACTCACCACCGCCATCACTGATCTCTCCAAAGGCTTCTCAAGCCTCAGTGGTGAGGTGAGTTCTCTGAATACCAACTACTCCGGTCTACAAGGTGAGGTGAGCAGCCTCTCCAAAAAGGTCGATGATAATAAGGACCTGCTCACCAAGATCCTCGGCCGGTTAAATGCTTCCACTGTTCCTACATCTCCCTTCTCCCAGGATGACCGGGACAAGATGGAGATGGCAGTGGAATTTATTCTAGAAAGTACACCTGCTATTTCTGGCCTAGAAGACAAAATGGTAGTGGTGGAACGATAGTTAAGGACCCCTGGCCAAGAAGGCAGGGTCCCTGAGACTGTAAATGCTGATACTACTGCTGCTGCTACCATTGCCTCTCCCACCCATTCAGTGGAAGAGGGGGAGAAGACAGACAAAGGCCTTCCCCAGAATGTTGAGGGGGAGGAAATGACTGAAGACCCTCAGGAATCTGATCATCCTGAGGGAAACGAAAATAAGGAAGACCCTCAGGGTGGTGATGCTCCTGAGGGAACCACTGGAAGTCCCTTTCCATCTGAGGGGGAGCACGGTGATGAACCCTCTCATTCTCTAGAAAACACTGTTGATATCTCTTCAGAGGATGAGGAGGAAGCTGAAGAAGAATAAGAAGACGTCGACCTAAAAGACGATGATCCATCATCCTCTCCTAAGGATGATGCAGATGACAATGACGACGATGGTTTCTTCGTTCAGCCTGCAGCGATCAAAGCCCTTGCTCTTAAAGGGGTTTCTATAAATGAACCAGAGGAGGGGACCAAGGCGAAATCCCCAGCGAAGATGGCTACAAAAGAAAAACAAAAGGGTCTCGCTGCTGACAACTTGGCTATTCTCCTTAAAAAGCCAGTTTGTCAGGTATGTTATTTTTTATTCCCATACACTGCATCCCTCCTCTACCCCTTCTCAATCTCAATCCTTCTCACTCTCAAACCTCTAAACACTTAGCTCTCTCCTTTTTCTATCTTTTCTCCTCAAATGATTTAACTCTATCGATCATTTTGTTTCAGCTAGTCCTCTACCCTGCTTGAGGCTATTGCTGAATCTCCTCAACAACAAATAATCCTTGCGTTCAACGCTGAAGAACAAATACACCCATCTATCCGGATGATTTCTCGGATTGTTCTTTCTGTTCGGACCATATCCGGATCATCAGAGTTTTCGGACAACTCCTATCCGGATAGCTGCTGTTCCTGGATACATTACGTTCGGTCACTTCAGCTTCCCGGTAAGTTCTTTCTTCGGTCACTTTATTTACTCGGTTACTTTTTCTTCCCAGTAAGTATATTTTATACGGTAACCTTGAGTTATCCGGTAACTTCAGGCTTATCCGGTTACCTGTGTTATCCAGACACCTCACACACCCGGATCCTGTCACTACCAGATCCGGACACTTCTGTATTGATCCAAACCCTCAGTGATTTGATAATGACCCTCTCTTAAATACTTAGTGAAAATTGTAAGTAAACAATATGTATCAGAGTTTCACCATCGCTGATAAGTACTAAGACCATACAATACCGCTGATAGGAACTCTCGCTCTTTAAATTAAACATTCAACGAACACTGTTCACCATAATGTTCTAAGCCTGTTCATTCTTTATGGTGATCGCTGATAAGTTAGTTGTTTACTTATGATCCCTGAAGACAAGTTTCACGTCAACATAGGTTCTACGCTGAAGTCGAAGATCAAGCTCAAGAACCAGCGACAAATCTCTTAATGAACCGATGCGGATCAGCGAAGACTCAGATTTGTCCACTCAACGTGAAGTATCAAGTACAAGACTTTAGCTATCGTTGAACTTTATCATTCGCTGATAAACAATGTTAAAGCTATGAATCAACGAAAGCTGATCATGAAGTCCTCCGTACAAAGTACTTTTGTCTTAACCACCCTTGCACGACTCCGTACGATATGTCAGAAAAGAACCTCCTTATTGTCTGAAATCGTAAAACCAATCTGATACTACACTGTTCAAACATGCGGCTACTAAGGTTGTCAACAAAGGTCAATGACATACAACCAATGAGTTGCTGCCACGTGTAAAGTGTGAACTGCCATGCATTAAATGCATGCAGTATATAAGAAGAAGAACTCACTTCATTTTGAAGTAACTTGCTAACTCTGGACAAGTTCATCCTTCTTATCTTGAGATATGTTATTATTAGTAATTTACTTCTCTTTCTTAGTGCATGAAACTTAGTGTTCCAACTTGTTTAGATTTAGGTTTATCCTTGATCTTGTTCCGCAACAAGCTGTAAATTGTTAATGATTTATCAATAAACAATTTAGAAAAGTAAAATTTGTGTGTATGTATTCAACCCCCCCTTCTACAAACTTGTATACCCCTTCGGGACCAACAAGTGGTATCAGAGCGGATTTGTTTAATCTCATAAACAATATCTAATCTATACTAAGATTTCTCTTCCTTGTTATTTCTGAAAATGGCTACCAACACAAACACAAACTATATTGACAATGGTTCTCTTGCAAAACCCCCTAGATTATCCAGAGATAATTTTAATCTATGGAAAAATAGGATGATTCTCTTCTTAGAAGGTGTAGACCCTACTATGCCTTATTATCTTGAAAACGGCCCATATATTCCTGTAAGAATTGATGCTGCAGTTCCAGCCGCTGAGAATAGACCTGCTATTCCAGAAAGGCTGATACCTAAGGAAGTTCATATGTGGACTGACGAAGATAAGAAGAAAGTGGCTATCGACACCAAAGCCAGATCCATACTATCCATGGCTCTTCCTGACGAAGTCTACCATTCCGTCATGAACCTGAAAACCTCAAAAGCTATGTGGGACACAATATGTGTTCAGTATGAAGGTACTTCTGAAGTCCAGGACTCTCGAAAGACCAACCTGGTAAGACAGTACGAAAGCTTCATTTGTGGTAAGAATGAAACTCTCTCTGAAGTTCACCAACGTTTTAACTTTTTAATAATAGATCTGAAAACTGTTGGTAAGGAATATTCTAACTTTGAAGTGCTGACAAAGTTCTTAGAATGTTTACCTGAAAGCTGGGATAGTTATTCTATGTGTCTCAAGCTGTCAAAGGATCTAAAATCAATGACCCTTTCTACCTTATATGGCACGATGCTGAATCATGAGCAATCGAGTCATCTCAAGAAGAATCTTATAAAAGATTCCAAAAGCACCCCTGTTGCTTTAATCTCAGAGGAACCTTCCACTCAGCGACCATCGGTCACTATCACTGAGTTAGAGAGTAACTCTGAAAGGTCATCAGATTCTGACTTTTCAGATGATGATGAATCTTTGGCTCTCCTCACTAAAAAGTTCAGGAGATTCGCCAAAAAGAAAGTGTTCAGAAAGAATAAACCTCTTTCCATTACTGACAAACCAAGATCATCAGCTCCTGTTGATAAGGCTACTGCTACTTATTTTAACTGTGAAAAGATAGGATATTTCGCTAACGAGTGCAGGTCAAAAAACGTTTCAAGAAACTCAGCGTTTCCCAAGAAATCCTCTAACCTCAGGTCTAGAGATGGCAAATACGCCAAGCTGAAAGAAAGGTATGCGAAGCTGAAAAGCTTTAAGAAGAAAGGCAAAGGTATGATGGCTATCTATGATTGGGCTGCCTCTGATGAAAAAGAATCATCATCTGACTCTGAAGATGATGAAGCCAATCTCTGTCTTATGGCCAAACTTGAAGATGAGGAAGAAAATTCTGACATTCCCTCTACTTCAACCACTGCAACTCAGGTATCACCTTCCTTCTTTACCAATATTGCAAATATTGATGAAGGTGATAGTCTTCGTAAAATCGATCTGTTGACAAGAAGTTTATATGAAGCCATGAATGGCAAAACAATAATTGAAAATCAAAACCTTGATCTCGCTGAACAGCTTAAAAACTGTCACCTTCAAATAGAAAATCTTTCTGAAATTGAAGAAGATTTTAAAGATCAAGTTCACCTAAATCAGCTAGTCAAAATCGAGCGCGAAGAAGCTATCGCTGCATTGAAAGCTGAGAAAGCTACTGTTGATGGATGGTATAATTCCTCAACAAAGATCACTGAGATAATTAAGTCTCATATTCCCTTGAGTGATAAATGTGGTCTTGGTTACAAAGCTGATACTCTAGAACCAACCACTGATCTTTCCATGCTCTTATATGGAACTTTCGTATCCTCAGTCGCTGATACTTCATCCTATCAGTGTTCCTCTTCTAGACTGCCTATCTTTGAGGAAATTTCTACCTCTTCAAAAGGTAAAGAGAAAATGGTTTATCCAAAACCTACCTCTGTCTTTAAAGATAAAGGTAAAGGAATTGATTTTAACCAAAATCCTTAGAAGGTTATCTGTATACCTAAGCTGAATGCTTCTAAAGCTTCAGTGACCTATCCCTCTGGATCAAGGAATCAGATCTCTGGATCTACTCAGCGTGGATCTATTCAGCGATCTACTCCTAGAATCAGAGTAGATGTCCTTGGTAAGAAATCCGAAAAACTAAAAGTTCCTCCCATTTCAAAAGCCAATAGCTTATTTGGTGCTGGTCCTTCTAATTCAAAATCAAAAGCTCAGCATTCAAATGGTCCTAGAACTACTTTTAGTTATAGGAAATGTTATCACTGTGGACTTACTAATCATTTTGCTAGTAAGTGCCCCACAACCACCAAAGCTGAAAAGATAGCTAAGGTGAAGATCATTGCCCCCAAGGCAAAGAAGACCACTGAGGTTAAGAAATTAACCAAAGTGAAGAATGACAAAGCTGAATCTTCAAATGCTGCGAAGACTGTTGAACCTTCCATTCCAACTACCTCCAGTGACAAGAGTGTACACATGGTTAAGTGGGTACCCAAGAAAAACTAATCTTCCTTTGTAATGCAGGTTAAGAAGGGTATCTGGTATCTCGATAGCGGATGCTCTAGACACATGACTGGAAAGAAAAGCCTGCTTGCTGAATATAAGGAATAGAAGGGTCCCTCTGTGACTTTCGGTGGAAATGGAAAAGGACATACCCGAGGGTTTGGTGTACTCTCAAATGGTACAACAACCTTCAGAAGAGTCGCATATGTTGAAGGGCTGAAGCATAATCTTTTAAGCATCAGTCAGCTTTGTGACATGGATAACAAGGGAATCTTTACCAAGGAATCCTGCTTTGTCGCTGACAAAAAGGAGAAGATATCTCTCAGCGGTTATCGTTTGGAAAATGTTTATATAATAAACATGGACTCAAAAACCACTGAGAACTCCTGTTTCTTCTCAAATGCCTCATCTGATGTCAACTGGTTATGGCATAAGAGGCTCTCTCATCTGAATTTCAAGACACTTAATACTCTTTCTTCAAAGGAGTTAGTCACTGGTCTACCTCAACACTCATACGCCAAAGAGTCTTTATGTTCAGCGTGTGAGAAAGGCAAGCAAACCAAAGCAAGCTTTAAGTCAAAGCAAGTCTCCTCGGTGTCATCTCCTCTACAACTTCTCCATATGGATTTGTTTGGCCCTATTAACAAACAATCCATCGCTGGAAAGAAATATACACTGGTCATAGTTGATGAATTCTCTCGCTTTACATGGGTTATGTTTCTCCGTTCTAAGAGTGACACCCCTGAAGAACTCATCACTTTGTTCGGAAGATGGAAACCCTGAACAACTTGACCGTTCGCTCAATAAGGAGTGATCATGGGACTGAATTAAAAAATAGTTATCTTGATTCCTTCTTTGAGAGTAAGGGTATTTCTCACAACTTTTCATCAGTGAGAACACCGCAACAAAATGGAGTCGCTGAAAGAAGAAATAGAACAATTATTGAAGCTGCACGTTCAATGCTCAGCGATTCTCACCTGCCTACTCAGTTTTGGGCAGAAGCTGTCAACACTGCTTGTTTTACGCAAAACAGGTCGTTGATAGTCAAAAGATTCAATAAGACAGCCTATGAACTTTTTCATGTGAGAAAGCCTTCAATTAGCTTTCTTCACATCTTTGGATGTGAGTGTTTCATACTGAACAACAGAGATGCCCTTGGAAAGTTTGATCCTAAGGCTGATGATGGAATCTTTCTTGGATATTATTCAATCTCCAAAGCCTTCAGAGTCTTCAATCGAAGAAGACAAACTGTTGAAGAAACTATTCACGTCACGTTTGACGAATCCCGTTCAGCAAACTCTAAACCGTCTGCTGATACTGAAGAATTGAATCAATGGATGTTTTCTTATCTTGGTGATTCAGGAGATATTCCCTCTCATACTCATACAGTTGAAGATGATAGTCCTCCTATCATTCCAAATATGCAGAATAGTGAAGATGAAACATCATGGGTCTCAGCTGTTCCTTTAAACACTATACCTGCTTCTGAACCAAATGTCTCAGACATTCCATCTACTTCTCAGCAATCAGTGAATGAAATGACATCTGCACCTACCCCTCTCTTGGCTGATAGTCCAGAAGTTGTTGAAGATTCATCTTCAGCTCCTCCAGTTCAGGTTGAGTCAGCGTCTCATGATCCTGCTCAGCGATGGACTGTGAATCACCCAATTGATCAAATTCTTGGTGATCCAAACGCTGGTGTTCAGACTCGACGAAGTGCAGGTAATATTTGTTTATTTGTTAACTTTATTTCTCTGGCTGAATCAAAGAAAGTAGATGATGCCCTCAAAGATCCAAACTGGGTCAGCGCCATGCAAGAAGAGCTGACTGAATTCGAAAGAAACAAAGTTTGGAAACTTGTTCGAAGACCAACTGACAAGACAGTGATAGACACTAAATGGGTCTATTGTAACAAGTTGGACGAACATGGAACTGTAACCCGCAACAAGGCTCGACTTGTTGCTCAGGGATATAGACAAGAGGAAGGCATAGATTACGACGAAACATTTGCTCCAGTAGCAAGACTAGAATCTATTCGTCTATTCTTAGCATACGCTGTACACAAAGACTTCAAAGTATATCAGATGGATGTTAAGTCAGCGTTTCTAAATGGAAAGCTGAATGAAGAAGTCTATGTGGAACAACCTCCAGGATTCTCAGATCCTAAGCGTCCAGGTTATGTTTATAAACTGGATAAGGCACTTTATGGCTTAAAGCAAGCTCCACGTGCATGGTATGACACTCTATCTACTTATCTCCATATTGAAAAATTTGAGTGTGGTAAAATCGATAAGACTCTATTTTTCAAGAAAGTAAAAAGGTCATATTATTCTTGTTCAAATATATGTTGATGAGATTATATTTGGTTCTACTAACCCTGATCTTTGTACTTGTTTTGCTGATAGAATGAAAGACGAGTATAAAATGAGCATGATGGGTGAGCTAATATATTTCCTTGGTCTTCAGATAAAGCAAAATGAAAAGGGAACTTTCATTAATCAGGGAAAGTATGTTAAAGATATGCTGAAGAAATTTGACTTAACTCAAAGTTCAGCTATAAAAACCCCTATGGCACCACCGATGACACTAGATAAGGATACTAATGGTATTCCTGTAGATGTCACGCTGTACCGTGGGATGATCGGCTCTCTTTTGTATCTTACAGCTAGCCGACCCGGTATTATGTACGCAACCTGTTTGTGTGCACGATATCAAGCTGAACCTAAGATATCTCATATGACCGCTGTAAAGCGAATTTTTCGATACCTTAAGGGTACTGCGAACCTAGGTCTTTGGTATCCCAAAGACTCAGGGTTTGATCTAATCGCCTATTCAGATAGTGATTTTGCAGGTTGCAAATTGGATAGGAAAAACACCACAGGAGGTTGTCAGCTCCTGGATGGAAAGCTGGTAAGTTGGATAAGTAAAAAGCAAAACTCAGTGTCCACCTCCACAACTGAACCTGAGTATGTAGCCACTGGAAGCTGTTGTTCTCAGGTCTTGTGGATGAGAAATCAACTACTAGACTATGATCTTCATCTCTCAAATATTCCAATCTATTGCGACAGCACAAGTGCCATCGCTATAGCCAACAATCCAGTGCTACACTCAAAGACAAAACACATCGAAATCAGGTATCATTTTATCAGAGATCATGTGATGAATGGTGATATAGAACTTCACTTTATCCTAACTGATTTTCAGTTAGCTGATCTGTTCACCAAACCTCTTGATGAGACAAGATTCAACTTTCTCATCAGCGAGCTTGGAATGCTGAACTATGAAGAGTAAAATCTTCAGCGGTTCACATTTGATCAGCGATAGGATAAAATCAACTTGTATAACCCATTCTATCACTCTCTAAATAAACTTGATTCGCTGATGTCAAGGTATGTTTTTCTCTCGCTGAAGATCGCATGTAAATGCAAGATTTCAAAACAAATTGCATCGCTGAATATCTCTTCCTTAATCAGTGATACTTTGAAATTTCTAAAACCAAACTGATATTTCTATTCAGTGCTTCATGTTTTTGACACGGGGTTTTGACACCCCGCGAATCTTACCGCAAGTGTACGGTGTCGAATCAAGTAATAACGTACGGAAGTACGAGTATCGAACCAAGGGAACTAGGAACTAAATATCACAATTACTATAAGGACTATTAACTGGGCTGTCAAATTGGATGATTTGGTTTTATAAACTAATTAATTAAAACGAACACAAGGCAAACAGAACAGCTTTGAAGATTTCGATAGAGAGAAAAGTTGAGGGTTGGAAATCCTCCGGTTCTACACATGCACACAAACAACTCAAACAATTACCAGTTTATCCCCTTAATGATTCCCAAATCTTTTAAAGTCACCGTTGTTCTCTTTCAAGCCACAACGGGTTTTACTTTGAAAAGGATAGGATTAATCTCTCGATCTCACCTATGGATTCCAAAACACATTAAGTACTCGATTTATGTTAAATTGGCTAGATTTTATCTCTCGATATAAACCTAACGGTTTAACTGGGACTAAGACTTATTCAGTATATCTCTATCACTGATTTATCGTCTTAGGCATGCAACTCCTAGTTCTATTTAACAGTTAATTCTTTCGAACTCAACCGAAAATAATAAATCAATTAAAAGCTAGATAGACTTTCAAAGGCATTAAACACAAAATCACATGCTTCATTAATCAAGGAGAAACCAATAAAAGTTCAAATCATCTGGTTACATGCTTTATAAACCGAATTCATTCCAACCCCCAACACGAACCGGTTAGTTCATGTCGGTGGTGGATTCAAACACAAGAGAGAAAGATGAAACTACGTATGTAAACATGGTAACGCGAAAGATTAAAAACATGAAAAATAACGTGGTGAACTCCCTTTAATCGTGCTTGTATCTACGTTCCGTGATGATTGTCTCCGTGATCGGCCCTCTAACGTGACTACGAAAGCTCCGAAAAGTCACCGGAAATCGCCCCAAAATCGCCCCTGGTCGTCTGCCGAAAGTTGGATACCGAAAAGTGACCTAAAATCCGAATTAAAATACTGAAAATGGCGAAACAGTGGGTTACGCCACTTGCCACGCGACTTGTAAGTCGTGTGGTAAGTCGCGCGTGTCATTTTGGCTACGTGGGTCGTTTTCTGGTTCGCGGATCGGGTCCTGGTTCGGCCGCGGGTCTTGGGCTTGGCTTTTAGGCTCCCGTTAGGCTTCGTTTTGACTCGTATTGGGCTCTTTTTAGCTTCTTTTCTCGAGGAATGCCGCCTTTTAGATAACCTGTGAAAATCACTAGATAAACCGTAAAATACACGCCTTTTTCTTGAATACAAGCCAATCTCATTGGTTTGAGAACCGGAAATAACGCCAAAAAGTGGCGTTATCAACAACCCCAAACCGAGCGTTGCTTGTCCCCAAGCAAATTAGCGATACAACAGAGTTAAAGCACATATCAGTGAAAATATAATAACTGCACAATTCCCAATCGGTACCAAGTGATGCATCAGTGATTTCCCATACCCGTGAATATCTATCTCACTCTCGCCTCATTCTCATTTCGTTTGACCTATGACCTTCCATTGGGAGTTAAACTCGTGACTGTTCCGATCACATCAGGGTTAGACTAAGTCTGAACATATTAGGGAAAACATTTCGCCTCGACCCTACCTCACGGAATACTCTCGTTTCGCACTCGAACCTAGGTTATCGCTCGTGTTGTCATGTGTATGGAGGTTGTGTACAATAATATGCAATAATTACATGACAACTCTAAAGAAAGACGCACAATTATCCAAAATGTTGATCTCCGAAGGAATTAAGTAGCAAGACAGGGAATCTCGGTAAAGGTGGTCATAGACTCTAATCACATTTTCCAAAAGATCATCCAGGTCTTTACACGGGTTGTAATGGGGCTAAGGTTAATGTTGGGAACTGAAGATTTGCTAAGTATGGATAGTACTGCCAGAACAACTTTAATACTGCCAGGGCATAATTAATACTGCTAGAGTGAAGTTAGTACTGCTTGTCAAGATTAATACTGCTGAAGCAAGGTTAGTACTGCTGAGTCAAGTTAATGCTGCTGGAATGAATTAATGCTGTTGGAGAATATTAATACTGCTCATGCTGAATGAAGTTAATACTTCTGATGTGATAAGTTTGGAATGCGAGAATGTTGGAGATAAAGATGGAATGATTGAAGATATGCGTGAAAGAATATTCTGAAGATCAATTTTGTTTTGACAGTTATCTTGTAATTATTTTGTATAAATAGATGTTGATAGATAGCTATTCGAGAGACGACGAGAGTCTAAGAATACGTTTTGTTTTAGAGAGAATTAACCTCAAGGTTTAGAACCCTATTTCTAGAGAAGTAGAAGTCGTCTTGATTGAGCCTGTTCATCAAGATTGAGGTTTGGTTGTAAGCTTGTGAGTTGAATTAGTGAATACAAACAGCTGTGTGTTTTCTGATATATTGTTCTTTGATTGTGTGAATTAAAGTTCTATTCCGCAGATTCTTTAATTCTGAGTTCTAAGTATTATTAGTCTTGTTAAGATTCGATCCTGACAAGTGGTATCAGAGCTTGTGTTTCTTAGAATTCTACAATTATTATGGACAATTCTATTGAATCAAACAGTACTCTTGTTTCTAAGGTTCCCATGCTCAGACCCAATGAGTTTGGCATGTGGAAAATTAGAATCAAGCAGTATATTCTGCTTACTGATTATTTCATCTGGGATATCATAGAGAATGGTCCATGTGCTGAAGGAAGAATTGGACAAGATGGCAAAAGACCTCCTCCAAAGACTGATGCAGAGAGAAAAGTCAGACAAATAGAGATGAAGGCCTTAAGCACTCTGCTTTTGGCTATCCCCAATGAATATCAGCATCAATTTCATCACTGCACTGATGCTCAGACTCTGTGGAATGCATTGGAAAAGAGATTCACTGGCACCAAAAGCACCAAGAGGAATCAGAAGGCAATTCTCAAGCAGCAGTATGAAAACTTTACTTCTACTAAGAATGAGTCTATGACTCAAACTTTTGATAGATTTAATAAGCTGATTGGAGAATTGGCCACAGTAGGAGTCAAGATGGAGGCTGATGATGTTAACAGAAAGTTCTTAAGATCATTAGGTGAAGAGTGGACAATGTATACTGTGTCCTTCAGACAGAATGACCAATTGGAAGATAAAGAGCTTGATGATCTTTACAATGATCTTAGAGTCTTTGAAGCAGAGGTTGAAGCCAAAAAGAAGCCCTCTGGATATGTACATGATGTTGCACTCCTTTCAGCATCACCTGATTCTACTGCTAACCCTGAATCAGTTAGTGCTGCTGGAGGAGTCAATCAGGAAAAGACCAATGATTCAGTACTAGAAGCCTTCTTTTCTAGTCATGTTAATTCCTCATTGATTAATGATGACTTAGAACAGATTAATGCTGATGATCTTGAAGAGATGGATATCAAGTGGCAGATGGCTATGTTGTCTATGAGGGTGAAGAGATTCATAAAGAGGACAGGGAGAAACAACTTTTCCCAAAGAAGAGAAGATGGTGCTGGATTTGACAAGTCCAAAGTTGAATGCTACAAGTGTCACAAGATGGGACACTTTGCCAGGGAATGCAGAGGTGGAACATCTCACAACAGCCATCAACAAACTCAGGCTGGAAGCTCCAATCAAAACAGAAACTCTATTCAAGCTCTTGTCTCTCAACAAGGAATGGGATTTGATTGGAGTGATCAAGCAGAAGAGGCCATCCAAAATCAAGCTCTTATGGCTGAAGTTTCAGATCTTCCCATTGAGGTAAAATCTAATCTCTGTACTCAAGCTTGTATAGACACTGTTAAAAGGTATAGACATCACAATCAGGGAATGTGTGATGACCTTAAGAGATTAGAAAAGGACATAAAAGACTATGTAGTAATTGTTGAGAAGTTTGAAGAACAGATTAGGGCTTTTCAAGCCAATGAACTTCAACACTCCTATGATACAAACTACTGGAAATGGGAAAAGGATGGTCTAGAGTTCCAGCTTAGAGAATCCAGGGAAGAGTGTGAGAAACTAAAAGGAGAGCTTGAGAAAGTTAAACTTGATGTAGAAAAGTTTAATTGTGCCTCTAAAGTCATGGACAACATAATCAACTCTCAAATCCATAGTAAGTTGAAACCAGGCCTAGGGTACAATGCCACACCCCCACCCTACAACAACACCTACATCCCTCCTAAGTCAGACCTATTAGAAACCAAGGATAGGAAGGACTTACCTAAAGGAGCCACTGAAGTAGATCCATTAGATGAAGTAGTTGTTGAGAATAAGACTGAAAAAGAAGGATCTGATGAGGAATGTGTAAGTCCATGTGTTAAGAACAATGAGATGAAAAGGACTGGAAAGGGAGTTCATTATACACAGACCACTGTTGTGAACTCTAATACTTGTGAACATTGTTCTTGCAAGAAATCTCAAGAGAATAAGCCCCAAAAACATGATAAAAAGAGGGGAAATCAAAGAAATTGGAATAACCAGTGGGCACAAAAGCAAGGAGTTGATCTGCAAAGGATTAACAGACCAAAACCTTGTTTTATTTGTGGCAAATTGAATCATCTTGCCAAACACTGTTATTTCAATCCTATTAACCAAAAGAAAAGTTTTCAAAGAAGTTTTCAAAAATCTTCTGGTTATAGAAAGCCTGCAAGGAATAATGTGGCTAAGAAACAAGCTGAATCCAAAAGCCACATGAGAAAACAGACTGAAAAGGAATGTGTCAATATGTGGGTCCCCAAAAGCACTAATGTTAGTACTGCTACCTCAGATAGTACTGCTGACAAGGATAGTGCTGCTAGAAGCAATGCTACTGCCAATACTGCTGCTAGCAGTGTTAGTGCTGCTAACACTGTTAGTACTTCTTTTAAAGAGAATTCTGCTGCTAGCAGTGTTAGTGCTGCTAACTCTGTTAGTACCTCTTCTAAGAACAATACTGCTGCTAGCAGTGTTAGTGCTGCTAACACTGTTAGTACTTCTTCTAAGGTTAATACTGCTTCTTGTTTTTGTGCTGCTAGACCAATCATATTGACAAAGTACTCCAGTACTGCAGTACCTAAGTTTGAAAATCTCATCAAAACCCAGTGCAAGTACTTTGATGAGCAAGGGAGACCCAAGACCACTTTGGCTTGGGTTCCCAATAAAAACTAACTGATTTATCTGATGTGCAGGGAAACCAACAGCTCAAGGGGAAGAGCATCTGGCATGTTGATAGTGGTTGCTCCAGGCACAAGACAGGTAACATGGCCTGCCTCAAGAATTTCAAAAGAATTGATGGAGGACATGTTGCTTTTGGAAATAATCCTGCAGGAGGTAAGATAAGTGGTAAAGGTGATGTATCAAAAGGTAAGATGACATTTGAGGATGTTTACTATGTTGAGCAATTGAGATACAACCTGTTAAGTGTCAAATGATTTCACAAATGATTTTCAATGATCTTGTGTCAAACCTGGAATCCAAAAAGAGTTTTTATATGTACCCAAGGTTTGTCCAAGCATTAATTACTCAGGAATTGACGGATTTGCCTCAATTTAATGAGGTATATGTACCTAAACCCCCTAAAGGAAAGGTCTTCTCAAATATGAGAAGAATTCCTAGGGACTCGGAAGGAGTTGACACACCATTGTTCTCTACAATGATGGTTGTGTCCCACACCACTGAAGGTATGGCATCAGGGTCAAGGCCCCCATTAGACACACCCACTGATGGCCAATCCCAACCTTCCATCACCAAAGAAATCCCACAGTCCATTCTTTTAAGACCCACTCCCAAAATCACCAAGAAGTTTGAAAGAAGAAAGGTACACAAGGTTCCTTCCCTTGGTGTATCTCCTAATAGCCCAAAGCCTACAATCCCTCTATTGGAGCATTCTCTAATAGAGAATATCAAAAGGGTAACCACAGGGGTGTCTCCCAACCCCAAGAAGGTGCTCTCTAAGTAGAATGATGAGCATGTGGGCTGCAAGGCTGCCACTACTTCTGCTAGCAAAGAGAAGGACAGTGGTAACATCCCTAAGACCTTCCCCACGGCAACTCAGAATGTGAAAACATTCAGAGGACCCAGGCGCCAAGAAACCATGGGAGTAGGTTGTGCTTTTGCTAGGCAAGAGACACCTACTAAAACTTCCAATGATCCTGTAAGGGAGGTAAACACTTCTAAACCAGGTGAGGATAGATATACTTATGAGGAATTGATGGAAACCATGGCCAACATCAACATTGATGTCATGAATCAGCAGAAGGAGATTGATGAGCTTAAGAAGGTGGTTCTTTATCAACACACCAAGATAGAGAAGAATAAGAAGATGATCACCAAGCTGCTGCAAAGAAGTTAGAAACTGAACTAAACATGGAGGATGCAAAGGTTGAGGGGGAGAATGAGCATAAGGTTGAGGGGGAGGCTGAGCAGGTTGCAGAAGTTGCAAAGGAAGCAGAAAGTGAGAAAGCAGCAGTAACCGAAACTGTAGAAAATGAGAAGGAAGTAGTATCTGAGTTTCTAGCAGCAGAAACCACAGAAAAAGCAGTAGAAACAGTTAATGCTGCAGTATCTGAGATTGAAGCAGCAGTAGCTGAAATTATGAAGAGTCTTGTTGATGCAGCAGTATCTGAAAGTGAAAAGGAAGCAGTATCTGTATCTACAGTAACTAAATCTGAGATTGAAGCAGAGGTATTTGAGATTGTGAAGAATAGTGTTGAAGCAGCAGTATCAAAGATAGTAAAAGAAGCAGTAACAGATAGAGCAGCAGAAATGGTTAATGCTGCTAGTCAAAAAGCAGCAGAAACCATTCAAGCAGCAGAAATGGTTAATGTTGCTGAAAAACATAAGCCAGCAGAAACCATCCCTGAAGCAGCAGAAACAAAGGAAACAGCTGAAACCATTTCTGAAGCTGTTAAATCACTCAAAAGAACCAAGATGGTGTCAAACAAAAGACCAAGAACCAAGTCTATAGCTACCAAGGGTAAATCTGTCAAGAAACCTAGGGTAAAACCAGTAGTAGAAGAAGAAAAAGAAAAGGATGCTTCAGAAAAGAAAGATGATACAAAGGTTGCTGAAGAAGAAGTAGCAACTCCATCAGGTCAACCTAGTAATGCTCAATGTGATATGTATATCACTATGGTTGATACTGATCCAATCAAAGTTGACCCATTACGTTCCATGCCTCCTGAGATCATCTTCTGGGACACATTGATAGAGCAGAGAAAGGAGTACATTAGAATCAAAAGAGCAGATGGGAAGTTTGAAGTCTGTTCTACATGGGGAAGACTTATCAGAATATGCTCTAGATCTGACGTAGAGGAGATGTACAAGGTTGGAATGAAGCTGTATGGAAATATGCTGACTGAGAATGGAATGTCCATCACCAAAATGGTACTTGAATACTTGTGTCTAATGTTCAATACAGAAGCGGTTAAGTATTTGACAGAAAGGCAATTTCAAGTTGTTACCAACTGGATGCTTATTGAAAACTGTGGTGTGTATGTCATAACACTTGACTATGCATATCATGAGTATTATTTGGTGGATAAAATATACAAGCACAGCATGACAAGGTTGGATGGAATGCTAAAAGCTAAGTTGGTGTGTGACAAAGATTCTAAGATGGCAAGATACCTGGTAAGAAGGATCATCAATCAAAGTTTGGGATTGAATCCTGACTTGTGTGTTCAAGATTAAGTTTTGGAAGCATCATCATCTGAAGAACTTGACTTCTCTTTCTAAAAGTCAAGTTAGGGGGAGATTGTTGGGAACTGAAGATTTGCTAAGTATGGATAGTACTGCCAGAACAACTTTAATACTGCTAGGGCATAATTAATACTGCTAGAGTGAAGTTAGTACTGCTTGTCAAGATTAATACTGCTGAAGCAAGGTTAGTACTGCTGAGTCAAGTTAATGCTGCTGGAATGAATTAATGCTGCTGGAGAATATTAGTACTGCTCATGCTGAATGAAGTTAATACTGCTGATGTGATAAGTTTGGAATGCGAGAATGTTGGAGATAAAGATGGAATGATTGAAGATATGCGTGAAAGAATATTCTGAAGATCAATTTTGTTTTGACAGTTATCTTGTAATTATTTTGTATAAATAGATGTTGATAGATAGCTATTCGAGAGACGACGAGAGTCTAAGAATACGTTTTGTTTTAGAGAGAATTAACCTCAAGGTTTAGAACCCTATTTCTAGAGAAGTAGAAGTCGTCTTGATTGAGCCTGTTCATCAAGATTGAGGTTTGGTTGTAAGCTTGTGAGTTGAATTAGTGAATACAAACAGCTGTGTGTTTTCTGATATATTGTTCTTTGATTGTGTGAATTAAAGTTCTATTCCGCAGATTCTTTAATTCTGAGTTCTAAGTATTATTAGTCTTGTTAAGATTCGATCCTGACAATTAAGGCTAAGAAACGACGGGTAAAAAGGATCAACAATCCTCGGTGTGTCAATCATTGGCAATTCCTGAACTCTCGTTGCTTTACATTCGCTTACTTGGCCCTTTTCGTCACTATTGGAGTTGCTTTGACTCTCTTATTTTGCGGCTCTAACTATTATCTAAATACTTTTTTTTTGGGATTTCATTGGTCCTCTTTTCTACTTCTCGTGCTACATTGACCCGTTTTATTTTCATGACTGACCGGAATTCTTTATTTTCTGCTTTATCTGTAGTGGTTCATTACTGCTTCCGATTGACACACTTTCGGATAAGGGTTGGCTAAGGATTTTGGCTAAAGGGTAAATGATGGGTTTAGAAAGAGATACGGTGAGTGTTTGGCTTCAAATGGGCTATGGGTACACACTAAGGGTAAAAGGGAAAACGATAGCTGAAACGGGTTAAAACAAAACACACAATGCCTGGAATCATTTCTTAAGGTCCACACGGTATGGTCTACTATACCCTTACCTAATATCCCGATGTTCGTCTTTGCTACTCAATGCAATAATGTAGCGAGATCATTCTACATTCACGACAAGGAATTCGAAAAGTGTATAAGAATTACGTGTATGAATCCCTCGAAATGAAAAACGTCTTATTAGGCTCAAAACTCACTATCGGGTGGTCTCCACTAATGTCCCTAGTCATGTCCTTTCCCGGTCTTTCCCTAACGGTCACGTCACTATCACAAGATTCTTCCCACAATGGTCGGTCTCAATCATTCAAAACAAAAATTTTAGCTACTTTGATCTAGACACTCAGAAGTGCAGGAAATCTACGTGCATAACTTGGGCCCGATTGGGCAACCCCAAACCTTACCCACACATTGTCCCCAATATGCAAGCAAAGTCGTAGGTGATGCGACTCAATCATTGTGTAGTTATCACAGTTATCGAAAGGACGGGCAAGGCATTACATAGCAAGCAAAAGAAAACCCAAAATTTCTAAAGTGGGCACCCCAAACCTAAGTGAAACTTAGGTTTGTTGCATCTCGTGCAATTAAATAGAGCAACCCATCAAGCTCCACTCTTTTAACAGAGAAATGATTAGAACATACCTGTTTTACCCGGCCAGAGGAGATTCTTGAAAGATTGAGCATTTGGAGAAGGAGGGGAGAGCACATGCGCACACAACAGAAATAAAAGCAAAAGACATAAATGCGAGAAAATTTGAAACACACAAATGCAAGAAAGCAACAAAGATTTGCACGAAAAACGAACGAGAGCCAACAGGGGACTCACGCGGTTTAGCCCGCGACTTGCAAGTCGCGTGGCAAACCGCGTAACTCTCTGTCTCAGAAAACCAACAGAGTGCCCCGCGGCTTGCTGCGTGGTTTGCAAACCGCGTGGCAAGTCGCGTATGTCCCTGTTCGTTTTTCGCTTTTTTCGATTTTTCGATTTTTATGGTTTTTCGGGAATAAGAAACACACTCAAAATAAGCAAATAATAAAGGAAAACAAACCTTGGTGGGTTGCCTCCCACCCAGCGCCGCATTTAAAGTCGTGGCACGACTATGTGGTTTCAGCTTGGGTCAGTATCCGCGGGGTCAAATCGCCCACGCTTGCGATTCTTCGCGTCTTCTTTCATCTTCGGTCCTCCATGACCAGCTCCGGGTTTACTTCCTCCATTCTTGAACATTTTGAAAGTCACCTTCTCGCCACCAACCCGCAAAGTCACCTCTCCTTCCTCCACGTCTATGAGAGCTCTACTTGTTGCCAGAAACGATATTCCCAATATCAACGGGACTTCTATGTCGTCGTCGATATCCAGCACTACAAAATCCACCGGAAAGTAGAACTTTCCCACCTTTATGAGCACATCTTCTATTACTCCGTATGGGTACACAATCGATCGATCCGCGAGCTTCAGCGTCATGAATGTTGGGCTCACCTCACCCAAGCCGAGTTTCCTGAAAACGGATAATGGCATTAAGTTAATACTCGCCCCTAAATCACACAACACTTTATTAAAAGAAAACTTCCCAATTTGAATAGGGATTGAAAAACTCCCTGGATCTTTAAGCTTTGGGGGAAGTTTGTTTTGGATGATCGCGATGCACTCTTCAGTGAGTGCAACGGTGGCTTGATGATCAAGTGCCCTCTTCTTTGATAGTATCTCTTTCATGAATTTCATGTAAGAGGGCATTTGTGCCAACGCATCTGCAAACGGGATATTAATTGTTAACTTTTTAAATACATCGATAAACTTATAAAAATTAACATCGTCCTTGTTTGCTTTCAGTCTGTTTGGATATGGCACTTTGGGTACCACTGGCTTGACCGGTGGTTGCTTCGGGATGGTCGGCTCACTCTTCTTGGGCTCTTCATCTTCCCGTTTCTCTTTCATCTCAAACTCTTTATCAGCCTCTAACTCCTCCAGATTTACCATCTCGAACTCTTCCTCGGCTCCCTTTGGTGAGGACTTGCTTACCGGATCTTTAATCAACTCCTTTCCACTTCTCAGAAAAATAGCATTGCAATCTTCTCGGTTCTTTCTTTCCGGCATGCTCGGGAATGCTCCGGAGGGTCGGTTCTGTAAAGCTTCCGAATTCTGTCCCATTTGCCTCTCCAAGATCTTGATGGAGGCGGTGTTTTGTTCGGTTGCTGCCTTGACCGTGTTGACCGTGCTTGCCAATTCTCCGACCGTGTTATCCATCTTCTCCATAAACTTCATCATCATATATTCTAATCCCCGCTTCTTCTCTCCGGATGGTCCTTCATTCCTTTGGTAGAAACCTGGAGGACGATACACATTATTAGAATTAGAAAATTGAGAAGAGTTGGTCGGGTTGACTCCATGAAAGATTTGGGTGCTTTTTCCCCCTTTCGTTATACGTGTTCAAGAAAGGATCGTTTCTCGGTTGGTTTCGGTTTGCCACAAAATGAACCTGATCAGGTTCTTGAAGATTTCCTCCATTCAGCCGATTTGTGATGACAGCCAGTTGAGCTTTCAGTTCATTTAGCTCGTTACTCTCTTGGACACTTGCTACTCTTCTAACGGCTGATCTCGGTGTAGAAAAACTATGCTCGGCTAAGTTTTCAATCAGCTCGCATGCTTCCTCGTATGATCTATCCATCAATGCTCCACCCGCCGCAGCTGTGATGTCGTTCTTGAATTGCGGGTGTAGACCACTGAAGAAGGTCTGGATGATGACCCAGCCTTGTAGCCCATTATGAGGACACTTCTTGATCATGTCCTTGTAACGTTCCCACGCCTCATACAGTGTTTCTTGATCCCATTGAGCAAAATGGGTGATCTCCGCCATTAGTTGGGCGGTCCGACTAGGTGGGAAAAACTTCTGTAGGAAGGCTGCTTTCAACTGTGCCCAAGTAGTGATCGAATCTGGTTGGATGCTCTCGGTCCATGTCTCGGCTCGGCCTTTAAGTGAAAATCCGAATAGTCTCAGCTTGATGGCGTCTTCACTCATGCCATTGATCTTAAACGTGTTGCAGATCCTCTCGAATGCACGAAGATGTGCGTGAGGATCCTCGGATGGCGTCCCTCCGTATTGGTTCTGTTGCACCATCACTATGGTGCTCGGTTTAAGCTCAAAATAGTTCGCCCCAGTAGTGGGCGCTTGGATGCCTATCCGTGCGACCGCCACATTAGGGTCGGCAAATGACCGCATCGGAACTCTTTCCGGAGGTGGTGGTGGATTATTGCGGCGAGGTGGTCTCTCGTCGTCAGACATCTCGAATTTCAGATTCCGCTTAGCTTTCGCATCTTTTCGTAGACGACGAGCGGTTCTTTCGATTTCTGGGTCGATAGGCTCGAGTTCTTTTCCTCGGGTTTTCCTTGGCATAAACCAAGCAGCACCTGAAATAGCAATTACACGAACTTAGCAATCCAGATATTCAAAGTGATGAAATAGAATACGAAAATAAAAAAATGTCCAATCTAATAGCGCGTATAGCTGGTAGTGCTATTAGCTACAACTAGTTCCCCGTCAACGGCGCCAAAAACTTGACACGGGGTTTTGACACCCCGCGAATCTTACTGCAATTGTACGGTGTCGAATCAAGTAATAACGTACGGAAGTACGAGTATCGAACCAAGGGAACTAGGAACTAAATATCACAATTACTATAAGGACTATTAACTGGGCTGTCAAATTGGATGATTTGGTTTTATAAACTAATTAATTAAAACGAACACAAGGCAAACAGAACAGCTTTGAAGATTTCGATAGAGAGAAAAGTTGAGGGTTGGAAATCCTCCGGTTCTACACATGCACACAAACAACTCAAACAATTACCAGTTTATCCCCTTAATGATTCCCAAATCTTTTAAAGTCACCGTTGTTCTCTTTCAAGCCACAACGGGTTTTACTTTGAAAAGGATAGGATTAATCTCTCGATCTCACCTATGGATTCCAAAACACATTAGTACTCGATTTATGTTAAATTGGCTAGATTTTATCTCTCGATATAAACCTAACGGTTTAACTGGGACTAAGACTTATTCAGAATATCTCTATCACTGATTTATCGTCTTAGGCATGCAATTCCTAGTTCTATTTAACAGTTAATTCTTTCGAACTCAACCGAAAATAATAAATCAATTAAAAGCTAGCTAGACTTTCAAAGGCATTAAACACAAAATCACATGCTTCATTAATCAAGGAGAAACCAATAAAAGTTCAAATCATCTGGTTACATGCTTTATAAACCGAATTCATTCCAACCCCCAACACGAACCGGTTAGTTCATGTCGGTGGTGGATTCAAACACAAGAGAGAAAGATGAAACTACGTATGTAAACATGGTAACGCGAAAGATTAAAAACATGAAAAATAACGTGGTGAACTCCCTTTAATCGTGCTTGTATCTACGTTCCGTGATGATTGTCTCCGTGATCGGCCCTCTAACGTGACTTCGAAAGCTCCGAAAAGTCGCCGTAAATTGCCCCAAAATCGCTCTTGGTCGTCTGCCGAAAGTTGGATACCGAAAAGTGACCTAAAATCCGAATTAAAATACTGAAAATCGCGAAACAGTGGGTTACGCCACTTGCCACGCGACTTGTAAGTCGCGTGGTAAGTCGCGCGTGTCATTTTGGCTACGTGGGTCGTTTTCTGGTTCGCGGATCGGGTCCTGGTTCGGTCGCGGGTCTTGGGCTTGGCTTTTAGGCTCCCGTTAGGCTTCGTTTTGACTCGTATTGGGCTCTTTTTAGCTTCTTTTGTCGAGGAATGCCGCCTTTTAGATAACCTGTGAAAATCACTAGATAAACCGTAAAATACACGCCTTTTTACTTGAATACAAGCCAATCTCATTGGTTTGAGAACCGGAAATAACGCCAAAAAGTGGCGTTATCAGTTTTCAAAAGTGTCCCTGAGCTTTCAAAACCTCAGAGACAACCTAAACTATGAAAGGACAGCTGTGACGTCATAGCAACGGATAAGCTCCGGCACGTTCTTTTTCTGAGACACGTTTGCACGTTTCGTTTACCCTCCAATCAAATGCAAACACGTGTCCGTGTCATGATGAAAAACATTCCCGCTCGAGTTTTTCTCTCTCTCAAATCTCACTATATAAACACTTTCTGGGTTTATATTTTTCCTTTACGCGAAAAACTTCTCCTCCAAGCAAGAAAAAGAAAATTACTGTTGCATTTGTGCTCTCAAGTTTTCAAGAACTTCTTCTTCTTCAACGAACCAGGTTAATATTTCTGTTATTTACCTGTTTCTTAAAACTTGTTAATGATCTTCTCTTTGTTTTTACAAGATCAAACAAAAGAACTTTTTTCAAATGAAATCATTTCTTTCATGGTTTTATGAACACAACCTTTCATGGTTGTTCTTCAAGTTTAAACGCAAAATCTTAAACTTGTTCTTCATACGTTCGTTTCCAGAATCCTAATCCTCAAAGGAAACTGGAAAACACGATTTTTATTGGGTTTGCATTTCTTTTTTTCAAAACCAAGAAAAACCCTAATCTTCATTAAGACATTTTTGTCTGAATGAAATGGACAAAATTCGAACCATCTTATTGGAAAATCTTTCCACATTAAGATTATTCTTATTTGTTATATCTTTGGTTGAACTGATAATACAGAAATGGCATCTACTGACATTCCTACCGCTGAGAACACTGCTGCTGCTGCTGAGGAATTGGAAATCATCAAGGTTGCTCAGGTCAAGTTCACTCTTGAAGAACTTGATTGGACAAAAACAAACAACCTATATGCGCTTTTCGAGTTTCCTCTTCGAAAGCAAGTCACACATCTGAATGATGCTGTGAATTTCCTGAAAAACTGTTGCCTCTCTACAGCCCTGACCATAACACCCCCTACACATCAGCTACTACTATCTCAGTTCTGGTACTCTGCCAGACACTCTCAGCTACCATCGACCAAAGACTCCTCAAAGACCATTGATTGCATTCTATGTGATACTAATTTTGGCACTATAAAGATCACCCCTGCCATTATCCGCAAAGTCCTGAGCCTTCCCATCGCCACAAAAGAAAAACCTTTTGTTCCTCCCCCTGACCACAAGAAACATTCTGATAGGGAAGCCATCACTGCATTCTTTGATGCAATGGGCTATATATGGGAAACTGGAAGGGACAAGAAGCCTGAGAAGAAGCTGACCCTCATCAAGAAGTCAAAAATGCCCAGCGAGATGAATTTCATCTTCGCTCACTTGATAAGCTGCATGACTGCAAAGACCGACTCCTCTGATCAAGCCGCTCAACCTCAGCAAGCAATGGGATATGCTTTGCTGAAAGGTCTTCATATAGACTGGGCATCGATAATCTACGATGACCTTGTACTCAGAGTAGACTCTGCCACTGACAGATCTCCATGGGTCCCATATCCTAGATTCATCAGCGCCGTATTCCAAACAGGCCTGAAGGACAACTACCCACAAGTAGGAGACCTGAAACTCTCTCAGGTTGGTCCTAAGGTACTCGACTTCAAGCTAGTGGAAAACGAGGTACGCCTCTCTACACTCTTTACTCTTCTCAATCCTCCTTCTTCGACTTCTGCAGCTCCTTCAGCAGATAAACCCACCGCTGATACCTCAGCTGCAACCTCCACTCCTTCAAGAAAAAGGAAACACTCCTCTACCCAACTTGGTTCCAAAAGAACTAAGAAAACCAAGGAGCAACCCCAGCAATCTCATGCTGAAGACTCCTCAGCTCATCTTGACGAGCTTAAGGAAAGTTCAATGGTACGCTCTACCACAGCTGAACAAGCCACCCTTTGCATCCCAGCTTCAGCGGCTCTAAACGCTGAAGTTATAAACTTGGAATCTACCCAACCTCCTTCAGTCTCTCTACAGACTGAAGAAGCGATTCTCAGCGGATCCAACGCTGAACTCCGCACCCAACCAACATTCTCAACCTTCGCTTCTCTCTCTACTCCATTGGACTTTAATCCAGTTTTCACCACGACCACTGGATCACCCGTCATTCCTCCAGAAGCTAAAGCTGATACTCTTCAAGGAACGATGGATGCAGGACCTGTAGGAACGTCCATGCGTATACGCACTCTCGCTGACGACATGGAACATTATTCAGGTCACATAAATTTTGATGACTTCGTCGACCCTCCTGCAGGTATACACCAAACCATATACACTGTAACTGAACCCCAAACTTCTGAGCTTTCCTCTGTTCATAAGTACTTATATGTTACAGGTCCTAATTTGGGAGACATCAACGCCTCTCTGAAGACCCTGGATACGAAGCTGGCAGGTCTCACCACTACTCTCTCAGACAACTCTTCAGCTGTAACAAACGCTGGTGAGAATCTCAACAAGCTGACAACGGTGGTGGAAGAGAAAGCCTCCAAAGCTGATTTGGAGAAGGTTGATAAAACTCTTGGCGACTTTGCCAAAGTTCTTGCTGACATCTACACAGACTACACCTCTCTTAAAACATCAGTTCAATCTATGTCCAGCGAGTTTACAACGCTGAAGACATGGGTTGGAAATCTTCAGGGAGAGATGACTGCTGTAAAGACTGACGTAAGTTCAGTAAAAACTGACATGAGTTCAGTGAAGACTGACATAAATTCTGTAAAGAATGACGTCCAGTCAATGTAGACAATGATGCAGCAGATCCTGAATAACATGACCGCCCCTGCACCTTCGCATTTTACTACGGCGGATCGTGATGAACTCTTTAAGATCACTCATGCTATTACTGGCCTAGAAGACAGAGTAGCAGCGATTGAAGATTATATGGGGATCCCTGGCCAAGAAGACAGGGAACCAAAACCAACTGCTGAGTCATCACATTCCTCCCCCACTCATCATGAGGATGGGGGGAGAAGAACTCTGAAGACCCTCCCCATGATGAATCTATCGAGGGGGAGAAGACAGAAGACCTTCCCCTTACTGAAGAGGGGGAGAAGACAAATGAAGAAACAACCGCTGAACCTCAGGGAGATGAAAACTGTTGGTCCCATTTAGGACAAGCAAACAATAGAAGAACATTTCATATATAAATAGAGATAAGATGAACAATAAGAACAATCATAAAATAACTCATCTCATATTCATTGATGAATTATATGGAGGAGTAAAATGAAGAACACGACACTTTACATTTTAGATGACTCTCATGAGATTAGTCAGTGTGTGTTTTTTGTGTGTATATTCAAAAATGACCTAAATGATAAATGAAACCCTAAACTTCTTTTTAAAGGGTCCATTTACAATAAAAGGCTCAAGCCCATAAAGCTAACTAAAAAGCACATACACTTTTTCTTTATAAAATATTTAATTAAATTAGGAGCTAATTTAATCTAACAATCTTCCCCTAATGTTTTATAAAGAAAGCATCATATTGTAGTCTCCCCCTTGCTTTCTTTAGAAACTTTGGCGTTCCATTCTTCGAGTCTTCAAAGCATCACGAGCTCCCCCTCAAATGTAGGCTCATCTTCTTGAAAAACCGAGACAATTAACCCCATTTTGTCTAGTTTTCATGATTCAACTTCACTGTTGAGTAAGCATTCAGTACCGAGCATTAAACATGAATAATAGAGAAGTGAGTGACAATCAATATGTCACAATAGCTGTATGAAACCGTGAAGAAACGTCGAGAGAACACCGTTCTTGAAAGCGGAAAGAGCATGAATTAAATGCAATGCTTTCGGTCCAGCACCTTACAACAGACTTTAAGGCTGGTTTTGGCATATTAGCTCACATAAATTGAGAAAACTCAGAACATAAAAGTCATGCGTCTGTGAATTATCTTTCTAATGCAACGGGACTCGTGCCAATTGGAGCACCAAGTAAAAAGTTGTGCGTATATTTCTGAAGCAGCGCAAAGTTGTCAAACAAACTGAAAAATTCCGGGCTCCGGTCTTTTGGCTTGATTTGATTTCTGGACCAACGAACTCTAATAAACATGCTTGAGTCTGCTTCTGGTTCCTTCTGGTCATTCCAATTATTTCTGGAAAAAAAATTGATCCATATAGACTCTGACGAATCAATAGAGCTCTGGTGTCCAAAAAAAATCAACAGAGGTCTGGACAACTTCTGTCGATGATTAGAGCTCTGGTAAACTCTATCAATTGCCACTGATCTTTTGAATAACCTCTGATAAATCAATAGAGCTCTGGTAAGCTCTGATGTCTGAAAAAATCAACAGAACTCTGATGAGAGAAACTTTCTGTCCAGCAGATGTATAATGACTTTAGCAGCGATTCTGACCAAGAAGAACACTGATTCAGACCAAGCTCAAAACATCAAAATTGTTCTTCGTTGTCTTAGGAATCCAACGCATATGGACTCATCAAATTTGGAGCTTCGATGAGGGAGTTGTGTTGAAAATACGACAGGTGCGCAAAGCTGACAACAAGTACCTCTGCTCTGGTGTACCTCTGCTCTGGTGTACCTCTGCTCTGATGGATGTACCTCTGCCCTGGTGGATGACCTCTACTCTGGTGGTTATCTCTGGTGGAACAGAAGTTTCTGCCAGAGCTCTGATGATGTCTAACAGAGCTCTGGTGAACTCTTGCTGATTTCTTCTAAGTCCTCTGCCAGCAGTTTTACACCAACTTCGACACTACTTTACACCATGATAGCTCTAGAGTTTGCAAAAACTCAAAACATAAAGAGTGTGCATTGGTTTTTTATATTTTCAGATCATCTGGAATCACCTCTTTTGGAGCTCGGACGAATAAGATACGGTTGATTTGCCATAGTCGCGCAGATCTGTCCAACAGCTTTGTATCAGCACACTGTTGTCTACTTCAACAATGCATATGACCCTTATAAATTTCGAATCTCTGAAATCTCAAAACACAAAAGTTGTTCATCAATGTGCTTTGAATCCAGTGCCCTTTGAATCGCATCAATTGGTGTCTTGATCAGTGAGATATGATCAATTTACTACAGCATCACAAATCTGTCAGCATGCTGTCATTAAATCTGATTTGATGTAGAAAATAAGACGATCCCCATATAACTTTTAGAACCGTGAGTGCAAATAATCAGATCTATAATTGATCAGGTCAGAAAACTAATTAGAAACACTCATAGTTATAAAAACTTTTCAGATCAGACTTTGAATACATAGCACAACACCAAATCTTTCTCAATCAATTTTTTTAAGACCCAAATGATTTTGTTTTCATTTAAATGATTATGAGCAGCGGAATATAAACAAAATCTGGATCAAAGAGAGTCCAATCTTGGATTTAAATAAAGGTCAGATCAAAGATCAACAACCTTACTACCAAGATGCCAAAAAAAATGCTATGGACTCAAGCACACACAAGGATGAGATCATAGATCAACCATCTACTTACTGCTTATCAAATAAGACCAATGAATGAGAAAGAATCAAAACACACACATGTATTAAATCTGATCAGATTTGATCCAAACAGAACCAAATCTTCACTTAAGCATTTCATCAAACATGTGGTGGGCAGAATCAGATTTTGTGAAGAGAAACACTAATTTTCTGTCAAAACTTATCCAAATCTTAATGAAATCAAAGACTGGATTTCCAGTAAGCACATAACAGAAAATAAATATCAGATATTGTAACATCCGGCAAAAATCGAAACTTCCAGGTTAGCATCTGTTAAACCCTCACTAATGTTAATATAGGAAAAATACCCTGATAGGACCCATTCAGGATAAATTAAAGCGAAGATTCGTTACAATTCCCGGTAGTTGCTGAAAAGACCCGGTTTCGACCCGCAATTAACTGAAACACCTTATGTAATGCCAAAATGCTTCAATTAACATGTAACCTATATAAAAATATAGGATTTTACTTCCTATATAAACTTTTCCTTTTTATGAGATTTAATAAAAATAAGAAGGTAATTTTTGGAGTTTGCATTGCTAATTTAAAAAAATATATATATATGCAATGGGTTGGGGGCCCATGTAGGGGCCGGCCACCCCCTCCCCAAAACCCCTCTCTTTGTTGCAATTTGATTCATTTTCAAATCTTGCAACCATTCATCTTCATCTCTCTCTCTCTCTCTCTCTCTCTCTCTCTCTCACTCACTCTAGTGTTTCAAACATTTCTTCTCCTCATCACTTCCATCTTAGCACCTTCAAATTCCAGCAAAAACTCCAGCCCTAAATCTAGTATTCAAAGCAAAAGATTCAAAGTTTGAAGTACTTGCAACATCTTCCCAAGATAAGAACTTCAAACTAGTGTTGTTCATATTTTATGAGCAAAATCATCAAAAAACGTGGTTTTTCTTCTTGTACTAAAATCTGAGTTTGTAGACCTTTGCATGCTCATTTTATTTTACGTTTTGGGTATTTTCTTGCAAAATCATGTCATATGATGTTGGGATTAAATCCTTAACAAAGGAACCCACATCTATGAATGTTAGAAGGCTTAAAAATGTGATTTTCTTAAGAATGTTAGAGTTTTAAGAATCTGGCAGATTTGTTGCATATGCTTAGGACGACCATATCTTGGTCAAATCATGTCCAAAATTCCTCATTTTTCTTCTGGAGTAAGGTTTAATGAGTTAGGGTTCAAACCCAACTAGTCTCATAAGAAAATATTGAGATTTAAGCCTTCAACTCCTTAGGACCAATTTGGAGTGCAACAGATGGTCGGCCAGATTTTTAGGTCACAATATTTTACTTATAATTCTTTGTAGAATCCATGAAAATTTCTCATTTTTCTTCTGAAAGTTCCCCATATGAGTTAGGATTCACATGCACTTGGTCTCATTCACGAATATGGAGTTTTGGTCACATAAATATTTTATACAAGTCAAGTGTGCCAAGCTATCCAAGATTGGCAGATTGGTACATGCAGCTTCAATCGTCCATAATTCACTCAAAATTTATCAAAGGTTTGAGGATCTTTTTCCCTGAGATACCTTGATGTGTTAGGTTTTCAAAACATGTAAAAACTCTGAAAAATATTAAGTTTTGACCCCCCAAAAGTCCATTATGGCAGAAGGGTGCAATCTGTTTTAGACTCTGTGTTGCACGAATTTATAAAAATTATTTTGACCCCTTAAACACCCCCAAAATTCATGAAATTTGGTCAAAATAGCCTTAACTCAGTATAGTACTACATATAAAAAAATGGGTAAATTTGTCATTTTAGAAAGTGTTTTCCAATAGTCATTTTTGAAGTACAAAGTTTCTGTCAGGTTAAGCATTTTGAAAAAGTATGGGATTTTATTCTTATAACTCTATATATATATGATTAAAACATATTGAACAATGCTAAATTCTTCGTTTCAACTTGAATACTAAAGCAAGGGCATTACACAAGATGTGGATTAAATTAGTTAAGTATAACCTTGAATTAGATATGAAGGACTTATAGAGATTGTTTGACATTATAGGGAACCCGTAAAGCGTTTAAGCAAACAAGCTATCACTACTTCGCGACTACGCTATAAGGTGAGTATTCACAGCTCCGTTTTACTTGTTTAATGTTTGGGGTGAAAAGCATGTTATGATTTTAAAATGCTAAATGATTCATGATATTAAATTGTGGATATTTATGATTTGAGAAATGAGTACTAATGAATGGACGAATTTACATAAGTGATAAAGATATGCTGAGTTATAATGAAAATGTTAAGTCCCCAATAGGTACACTACTTATTAACTCATAACGAGCCGGTGATATTTGTGGATAGCGCTATTTGGTTTGACAAACCCACCTTTGACTGACGAGTAGGGGTGCACTTTATCTGTTAATAATGTTCTACTCATGTGGCCAACATACCACCTCTGAGGTAGTTCGCGGGGCGTAGGTTGTCGGAGGATTAGTAGTGGCTCAACACTTATATATATTGCAAAAGTCATTCGTTGTAAATTGTACTCATAAATTTTTTTTAACTTAAAGCTTGTCATGAACAAACGTTTCATGAGAGTAACCTTTGGATGAAAAACTGCTGTGTATATGGAAAACCTGTAACTCACCAACTCTTTGTAGTTGACCCTTTTATCTTAAACATGCTTTTCAGGGACTAAGAAGGTAAACGACAAAGTCTAAACTTAGCATGCATGACGACATCAACCAAGCTCTTTTCTTTTGCTCTATTTTGTTAAAAACACCATCTCGGTTGCTTGTAAACAATGGATTGTAACTTGAAATTTTTGGAACTTCACAATTTAAAACTTATGTAATTGTATGGTTGGTGTTGTTTTATTTCCTAATGCTATGAAGCTTTAGCTGTTACATCTCGTGTTTCCGCTTTAGCGGGGTGTGACAGACTTGGTATCAGAGCCATAGGTTATAGAGAATGCCGGTTTTCTTATGGAAACCACAAACTATAACCCAACCATAACGCAAACTATTTTCAAAAGGGTTTTCGAAATGATTGTCAAAAATCTGAAGCATATTGCTAATATAACCAAGTTGAGTGTCACATTATTATACCTCAATTAAACAAAGCCTGATCACCTATGTTTAAGTCAGGTAAGTATAATGAGAGACTCGGGTTGGTCATAATGGAAGTATGCTTAAAATAAATTTCCTACTTAAAAATGGAAAGTATAATCCTTGTGTGTGCACGCATAAACATTGCATATCTTAGGCACTTACAATAACACACTTAATAACTAAGTCTACCATTATCGCAGTTCAGTATGTCGTCCACCCACACTTCATCCGAGCACACTCCTTCCGAGCACTCTTACTCGGCTGACCCCTCCGGCTATATTACTAGCCATCCTAGGGGGAATGCATTTGTTGAGGTGGAGAGAGACCCGTATGAGGACGACCATGAAGTAAACAGTGCACCACTCACTCGATCCCCTCCGCCTACACTTCGAGGACCGAGAGTAAGAACCATGGCTAGAAAAAGTGTTCCATTGCCTAGGTGTGTGAGTTTCACCCACCCACCGAGATACGAAGGAGAGTCATCCCGACCGGGAGCGCGGCGAGGAAACCCCCAGATGGTGACCGTGGTACCAGTGGCTCACCCTCCCGGCATGACCGCCCGGGAAAGTCAGTGGGTCTTAATGATGTCACAAGACATACAACTCCATGAAGAGAGAATGGACCAACAACATCGAACACTGAATGGGGTGATGGAGGTTCTAAAATCACATGGTGAGGTCTCGGATCGAACCATGGAGGTCATCGCCTTCACTAGGAGGGAAGTGAGAGCACTACGTATGTACCTAGCTTGGGTAATGAGAGCTTTGATATTGGTGATGGGACTGCTGATCTGGGCATTGATGCGTTAGAAGACCACTCACTATGAAGCTTTTGGGATTGATTAAACTTAAACTTATATTTTTGGGGCATGTAGCCGTTAGTTCCAAACATTAAATGTTTTGTTAATTGTTTTTTTTTTGGGAATTGAATGTTTACGGCTTATGAATGAAATGTTTGGTTAATGCTCACATATCTCAAGTACTTTTAATACATGATTATGAAATTGTGGTATGTTGTTATGACAATACGTGTAGATAATAATGATAGTATGCATGAAGTAGTACCATAACTTAGATTAACATAACAAGTAGGAAGTGTAACCAAATAACAGTAATAGTGACCATGTGACTAAATCCTTAATTAAAACCATACCTGTAGGACTATGCCTCCAAGGAGAGAGGATCCCGAAATCGCACGGCTCGTGTCCGAGCAAATCATGGCCGCACTTCCAAATATCGTTAGCCAAGTAGCAGCGGGTCTGAACGCTAATCCAGGAAACAACGCGGGAACAAATGGAAATAGGGAATGCACGTACAAGGCTTTTAGGGCCTGTAATCCTAAAGAGTTTCACGGAACTGAGGGAGCCGTTGGATTATTAACTTGGTTAGAGGGTATGGAGTCTGTTCTCCACATCAGTAAATGTACTGAAGGAAACAAGGTGGAATTTGCCGCTTGCCTTCTGCAAGGACGGGCATTAACATGGTGGAACACCCAAGTACAAACCCGAGGCCGGGATGTGGCCAACAGACTGACATGGGATGAGTTTAAGAAGATGCTCAAGGATGAGTATTGCCCGAGGAGTGAGATCCAGAAGCTAGAAGCAGAACTGTGGAACCATGAAATGAAGGGAAACGACATAGACTCTTACACTGCCCATTTCCATGAGCTAGCAAAGCTGGTGCCACACTTGGTGACGCCCGAGGAAAACCGAGTGGATAGATATGTGTGGGGTTTATCTTCAGAAATCGGAGGAAATGTGACTTCAGCTGACCCGAAGACTCTTCAAGAAGCAGTGAATTTAGCAACGAGACTCACCAACAACGCAAATCGTTCGAGAGAAATTGGGAATGACAAAGCCGGAGGGAAAAGAAAGATAGAAGAGCCTGCAAGAAGGCAATTTGGGGGAAGATCAGACAAGGGTCAGAGGGTGACAGGAAATTTTGGAATTCATGCACAGGTAGAGGAGAAAGAAAAAGGGCCATGCCCAAGATGCGTCAAGTGCAATAATCGTCACCTCGGAAGATGCATCATTTGCCTCAAGTGTAACAGAGGAGGCCATGTCGCCAGAGATTGCAAGAGCGGAGGAATGCGAACCTGTCACGAGTGTGGGAGCCCAGATCACTTTCGGAGCGCATGTCCGAGACTGAACCGAAGGCCTAATGCAAATCAAGCGCGACCATTTAATCAGGGGAATCAAGGAGGTCAGGCACGAGGTCGAGTGTTCGAAATTGGGGCAGATGAAGCAAGACGAAACCCGGATGTAGTCACAGGTACGTTTCTCTTGAATAATCATTATGCAACAGTACTATTTGATTCTGGAGCGGATAGGAGCTTTGTATCACTAGAGTTTAGGCCGAAAATTAACTTGAAACCTCAAAAGTTGAAAGAGGTCTACGTTATTGAATTTGCTAATGGAAAGGAAGTTAGGGCCAGAGATGTAATTAAAAATTGTACCCTAAAATTGACGGGAAAATATTTTAGCATAGATTTAATCCCAATCAAACTAGGAAGCTTCGATATAGTCGTAGGTATGGATTGGTTATCGAAGAATCGTGCTGAAATCGTTTGCTCCGAAAAGATCGTCCGAATACCACAAACCGAAGGAAGAGCACTGGAAATACAGGGAGAAACCTCGGGGAAAAGTTTCAAAATAGTGTCGAGTATGAAGATGCGAAAATATTTGCGGAAAGATTGTGTTGCGTTTCTGACACACGTGGTGGATAAGGAGATCAAAGAGAAGAATATTCAAGACTTTCCAATAGTACGAGATTTTCCCGAGGTATTCCCAGATGAATTACCTGGATTACCCCCACCAAGACAAGTTGAATTTCATATCGACTTAATTCCGGGAGCGGCACCCGTGGCGAAATCACCTTACCGGTTAGCACCTTCAGAAATACAGGATTTGTCAGAACAACCTAAGGAGCTACTCAATAAAGGATTCATCAGACCCAGCTCTTCACCCTGGGGAGCTCCAGTTTTATTCGTTAAAAAGAAAGATGGTTCTTTTCGAATGTGCATCGACTACAAGGAACTTAATAAGTTGACCATCAAGAACCGATATCCCCTTCCTCGAATCGATGACCTGTTCGACCAACTTCAAGGCGCTACGTACTTTTCAAAGATCGACCTTCGGTCTGGATACCATCAAATGAGGGTTCGTGAGGAGGACATTCCTAAGACAGCGTTTAGGACTCGATATGGACATTATGAGTTCCTAGTCATGCCTTTTGGACTGACAAACGCTCCAGCAGTCTTTATGGATCTAATGAACAGAGTATGTCGACCGTACTTGGACAAATTCGTAATTGTGTTCATAGATGATATATTAATCTATTCGCAAAGCAAGAAGGAGCATGAGCAACATTTAAAGCTAATACTAGAACTGCTCAGAGACCAGAAGCTATATGCTAAACTTTCCAAATGCGAATTTTGGATTCGTGAAGTGCAATTTCTTGGGCATGTAGTTAATAAAGATGGAATTCATGTCGATCCGGCCAAGATAGAAGCCATCAAGAAGTGGGAAGCCCCAAAGACTCCGACAGAAATTCGTTCGTTTCTCGGTTTAGCTGGTTACTATCGGCGTTTCATTGCAAATTTCTCCAAAATTTCACAACCATTAACGGCATTAACCCAGAAGGATAAGAAGTTCGATTGGGGAGAAAAACAAGAAGAAGCTTTTCAGACGCTTAAGCATAAGCTTTGCAATGCACCGATCTTAGCTTTACTAGAGGGTGCAGACAATTTTTTTGTTTACTGCGATGCCTCACACCAAGGGTTGGGGTGCGTGCTAATGCAAAAAGACAAGGTTATTGCCTACGCATCATAGCAACTTAAAGTTCACGAAAAGAATTATACCACCCATGATTTGGAACTAGGAGTCGTAGTGTTCGCACTCAAGATTTGGAGACATTACCTCTACGAAACTAAATGTACCGTCTTTACCGACCACAAGAGCCTACAACACATTTTTGATCAGAAAATGCTGAATATGAGACAACGGAGATGGGTTGAACTGCTTAGCGACTACGATTGCGAGATAAAGTACCACCCAGGCAAGGCTAATGTTGTAGCTGATGCGTTAAGCCGAAAAGAAAGAGTGAAGCCATCGAGGGCAAGAGCCATGGGAACGATGGTCCGGACGAGTCTTAAGGACCAAATTCTCGAAGCTCAAGAAGAAGCATTAAAAGAGGAGAATTTGAAAAACGAAACCCTACATCATCTAAAAGAGGAATTTGAAACACAACCAGACGGGGTGCGTTACTTCCGACATAAAGTTTGGGTACCTAAGGTTGTCAATCTGCGATCAATAATCATGGATGAAGCCCATAAATCAAGATATTCAATTCACCCCGGAGCCGATAAGATGTACAAGGATCTGAAGGAATACTATTGGTGGCCAGGGATGAAGAAAGATGTTGCTTTGTATGTAAGCAAGTGCCAAACTTGTGCAATGGTTAAGGCTGAACATCAGAAACCATCTAGTCTTCTTCAGCAACCTGAGATTCCCGAATGGAAATGGGAACAAATAAGCATGGATTTCATAACTAAGTTACCTAGAACCGGGAAAGGACATGATTCAATCTGGGTTATAGTGGATCGGCTTACAAAATCTGCACATTTTCTGCCTATTCGAGAGGACTTCAAGACGGAAAAGCTTGCTCAGTTATACATCAACGAGATTGTGATGCGTCTTGGAGTACCTACCTCCATTATCTCGGACAGAGATAGTCGTTTTACGTCACGCTTTTGGCGATCAGTCCAGAAAGCGTTGGGCACGCGTTTGGACTTGAGCACTGCCTACCACCCGCAGACGGACGGTCAGACAGAAAGAACTATACAAACACTAGAAGACATGCTGCGAGCGTGTGTAATAGATTTTGGTGGAAGTTGGGATACTCATTTACCGTTAGTTGAATTCTCTTACAACAATAGCTACCATACCAGCTTAAAGTGTGCGCCGTACGAAGCCTTATATGGACGCAAGTGTAGATCACCACTCAGCTGGTTGGAGGTCGGTGACAGACAGCTGATAAGACCCGACATAATTCAAGAGACTACGGACAATATCGTCACCATACAGGAAAGACTTAAAGTAGCCAGAACTCGTCAGAAGAGTTACGCAGATAATCGCAGGAAGCCATTGGAATTTCAGGTGGGCGATAAGGTACTATTAAAGGTATCGCCATGGAAAGGATTGGTACGATTTGGGAAAAAGCTTCTTTGAGATATATCGGCCCATTTGAGATACTGGAAAGGATTGGACCCGTTGCATACAGACTCAATCTACCACAAGAGTTAAGCGCTATTCACGACACATTCCATGTGTCGAATCTGAAGAAATGCCTATCGGATGAATCATTGGTTCTACCATTGGAAGACATACAAGTGAGCGAGCAGTTACGCATTATAGAAGAACCTGCTGAAATACTTGACCGAGATGTTAAGCGATTAAGACGTAGCAAGATCCCGATCGTAAAAGTCCGTTGGAATGCAAGACATGGACCTGAATACACTTGGGAACGGGAGGATTATATGATGAGTAAATATCCTCATCTGTTCACCAAGAAACCGGTTGGGAATACCAGTCATTAAATTTCGGGACGAAATTCCTCTAACGGGGGAAAACTGTAACATCCGGCAAAAATCGAAACTTCCAAGTTAGCATCTGTTAAACCCTCACTAATGTTAATATAGGGAAAATACCCTGATAGGACCCATTCAGGATAAATTAAAGCGAAGATTCGTTAGAATTTCCGGTAGTTGCTGAAAAGACTCGGTTTCGACCCGCGATTAACTGAAACACCTTATGTAATGCCAAAATGCTTCAATTAACATGTAACCTATATAAAAATATAGGATTTTACTTCATATATAAACTTTTCCTTTTTATGAGATTTAATAAAAATAAGAAGGTAATTTTTGGAGTTTGCATTGCTAATTTAAAAAATATATATATATATATATATATATATATGCAATGGGTTGGGGGCCCATGTAGGGGCCGGCCACCCCCTCCCCAAAACACCTCTCTTTGTTGCAATTTGATTCATTTTCAAATCTTGCAACCATTCATCTTCTTCTCTCTCTCTCTCTCTCTCACTCTAGTGTTTCAAACCTTTCTTCTCCTCATCACTTCCATCTTAGCACCTTCAAATTCCAGCAAAAACTCCAGCCCTAAATCTAGTATTCAAAGCAAAAGATTCAAAGTTTGAAGTACTTGCAACATCTTCCCAAGGTAAGAACTTCAAACTAGTGTTGTTCATATTTTTTGGCACCTTTTATGCTATTTCTTTCATTGTTTTACACCTTCATCTTGTTCAAATGGATGAACCCTTTTTCTTGTTCTAGAAGTGAGATAAAACACCAAGGACATGAGAAATGTCCATAAAGTGGTGAAAATCTATGAACTTCCATCATGAACTTAAGAAAAATGAGCAAAATCATCAAAAAACGTGGTTTTTCTTCTTGTACTAAAATCTGAGTTTGTAGACCTTTGCATGCTCATTTTATTTTAAGTTTTGGGTATTTTCTTGCAAAATCATGTCGTATGATGTTGGGATTAAATCCTTAACAAAGGAACCCACATCTATGAATGTTAGAAGGCTAAAAAATGTGATTTTCTTAAGAATGTTAGAGTTTTAAGAATCTGGCAGATTTGTTGCATGTGCTTAGGACGACCATATCTTGGTCAAATCATGTCGAAAATTCCTCATTTTTCTTCTGAAGTAAGGTTTAATGAGTTAGGGTTCAAACCCAACTAGTCTCAAAAGAAAATATTGAGATTTAAGCCTTCAACTCCTTAGGACCAATTTGGAGTGCAACAGATGGTCGGCCAGATTTTTAGGTCACAATATTTTACTTATAATTCTTTGTAGAATCCATGAAAATTTCTCATTTTTCTTCTGAAAGTTCCCCATATGAGTTAGGATTCACATGCACTTGGTCTCAATCACGAATATGGAGTTTTGGTCACATAAATATTTTATACAAGTCAAGTGTGCCAAGCTATCCCAGATTGGCAGATTGGTACATGCAGCTTCAATCGTCCATAATTCACTCAAAATTTATCAAAGGTTTGAGGATCTTTTTCCCTGAGATACCTTTATGTGTTAGGTTTTCAAAACATGTAAAAACTCTGAAAAATATTAAGTTTTGACCCCCCAAAAGCCCATTATGGCAGAAGGGTGCAATCTGTTTTAGACTCTGTGTTGCACGAATTTATAAAAATTATTTTGACCCCTTAAACACCCCCAAAATTCATGAAATTTGGTCAAAATAGCCTTAACTCAGTTTAGTACTACATATAAAAAAATGGGTAAATTTGTCATTTTAGAAAGTGTTTTTCAATAGTCATTTTTGAAGTACAAAGTTTCTGTCAGGTTAAGCATTTTGAAAAAGTATGGGATTTTATTCTTATAACTCTATATATATATGATTAAAACATATTGAACAAGGCTAAATTCTTCGTTTCAACTTGAATACTAAATCAAGGGCATTACACAAGATGTGGATTAAATTAGTTAAGTATAACCTTGAATTAGATATGAAGGACTTATAGAGATTGTTTGACATTATAGGGAACCCGTAAAGCGTTTAAGCAAACAAGCTATCACTACTTCGCGACTACGCTATAAGGTGAGTATTCACAGCCCCGTTTTACTGGTTTAATGTTTGGGGTGAAAAGCATGTTATGATTTTAAAATGCTAAATGATTCATGATATTAAATTGTGGATATTTATGATTTGAGAAATGAGTACTAATGAATGGACGAATTTACATAAGTGATAAAGATATGCTGAGTTATAATGAAAATGTTAAGTCCCCAATAGGTACACTACTTATTAACTCATAACGAGCCGGTGATATTTGTGGATAGCGCTATTTGGTTTGACAAACCCACCTTTGACTGACGAGTAGGGGTGCACTTTATCTGTTAATAATGTTCTACTCATGTGGCCAACATACCACCTCTGAGGTAGTTCGCGGGGCGTAGGTTGTCGGAGGCTTAGTAGTGGCTCAACACTTATATATCTTGCAAAAGTCATTCGTTGTAAATTGTACTCATAATTTTTTTTAACTTAAAGCTTGTCATGAACAAACGTTTCATGAGAGTAACCTTTGGATGAAAAACTGTTGTGTATATGGAAAACCTGTGAACTCACCAACTCTTTGTAGTTGACCCTTTTATTTTAAACTTGCTTTTCAGGGACTAAGAAGGTAAACGACAAAGTCTAAATTTAGCATGCATGACGACATCAACCAAGCTATTTTCTTTTGCTCTATTTTGTTAAAAACACCATCTCGGTTGCTTGTAAACAATGGATTGTAACTTGAAATTTTTGGAACTTCACAATTTAAAACTTATGTAATTGTATGGTTGGTGTTGTTTTATTTCCTAATGCTATGAAGCTTTAGCTGTTACATCTCGTGTTTTCGCTTTAGCGGGGTGTGACAGATATGATATTTGTGTTTAGGCTCATGTGATTGAATCAATCTAAGCACCAAAAACAACAAATAAATCATCTAATCGTCTATTGTTGCATAGATGACGGATTGAAGAAGAGTTTCTTCAATCCAGCTCTGATACCAATTGTTGGTCCCATTTAGGACAAGCAAACAATAGAAGAAATAAAATTCACATAGAAAATGTAGAGATAAGATGAAATATAAAGAACATAATATTCAACAACTCATCTCATATTCATTGATTTATTCAATAAAGAACATAAAACATTAGGGGGAGATTGTTAGATTAAATTAGCTCCTAAATTAATTAAATGTTTTTTAAAGAAAAAGTGTATGGGCTTTTTAGTTAGCTTTATGGGCTTGAGCCTTTTATTGTAAATGGACCCTTTAAAAAGGAGTTTAGGGTTTCATTTATCATTTAGGTCGTTTTTGGAGTAACACACACAAAAACACACACTGACTAATCTCATGAGAGTCATCTAAAATGTAAGGTGTGGTGTTCTTCATTTTCCTCTCCATATTATCTCAAATGAATATGAGATGAGTTTATTTATGATTGTTCTTATTGTTCATCTTATCTCTATTTATATATGGATTTTATTTCTTCTATTGTTTGCTTGTCCTAAATGGGACCAACAAAAACCCTGAGGGAACCGAGAAGCTTACCTCTGTATTTGAGGGGGAGCAACTCGAAGAAGATGCTGAAGAATCTGAATCTGAAGCTGAAGATAAAGAAGCCATCGACTTATCTGATGATGAACCATCCTATTCTCCAAAGAATGATGATGATGATGATGACTCCTTTATCGTCAAGCCTGCTTAGAGGACTACAGCTCTTAAAGGGATCGTGATAAACGAACCTTCAGGGGAGCGGACCAAATCAAAGCCTTCAGCGTCTGAAGCTGACAAGGGCAAAGGAAAAGGTATCGCTGAAGATAATGACAATCTGACGATCTCGCTTCCAAAGCCAGTTTGTCAGGTACACTAAATCTTCCTTACACCCATCCTTCCTCTATCTATACACATTATCAGCTCTACTCTCCACAGCCTATACGCTTAAACCAATTTCCTTTCTCTGTTCTACCTAAGTTCTTATTCGTAAGATCGTTGTGTTTCAGCTAGTCCTCTCCCCTGTTTGAGGATTTCGCTGAAGTTTCTACAACTGCGACTTCACCAACAATAATCCCAGCTCCCAACGCTGAAGAAATAATCCCGGTCTTGGATTTGATCTATGAGACTGATGAACCTGAAGAACAGATGCTCTCTCACAAAAACAAACCATCCTTGGCTCCTCAAACGCTAAGTGAAGAGGATCAGAAAAAGAGAGATGCAATAATAAAGAAGTTCGAAGATCAGCGAATCATTCTGAAGCGTGATCAACTTCCTTCTATTCCTCCAAAGTTCAGAATTTCACAAAAGGAATACAAGGATCACCTCAGAGCTGAATGTCTACTCGCTAAAAGAAGGGAAGCTGAAGAAAAAGACAGAGAACTCGCCATCCAGCTTACTCAACAATCAGTGAAAGACCCCAAGCTGAAAAGAACTCCAATCGAAGTTCAACATCAGCTATGGGAAGACGCCAGGAAGATCGTTTAAGAGAAGAGAACTGTGTCTCAATCTACTTTAATCTAGTGCAAAGAAAATGTACACTTCAGATATCGACATGCCAGAATCAACAAGGTACTTATCTCTGGAAGATCAACCCTCAAAGTTTCAATCGCTGAAATCGAGATAGTCAGAGAGAATTGTTAGGTCTAGAGTTTTGTCAAAAACACAAGTGTTGAGTTCTGAGTAAGAAGACTAAAGAAGACTCAGAAGTTCTGAGTTGAAGACTCAGAAGTTCTGAGTGAGAAATCTCAAAAAGATTCTAAGTGTTGGATTCTGACTAGAAGGTTCAGAGTTCTGAGTAGGAGACTCAGAACTTCTGACTATGAAGACAAATGTTCTGAAGCGCTTATTCAGAAGTATGTTCAGAATTCATATCTTGGGATATTCTCTGTTATATTCAGTTACTACTTAGGACACGTGTAATTGTTCTATTAGTCTGTTTCTCATATGTACTGTAGCTTTAGCTTTTCTCTACAGTATATATAGTGTTAGCAACAGTTTGCTAACGAATCTTTGATATAATCTTTGGTGAATCCATTTAGAGAAAAATTCATTGTAATATCTTGTAATTCACAGATTGTTAATAAATCATATGACCAGTTGCTGTGAATACGATCTTAATTGTTCATATTTGATTGTAAGAGTGTATCCTGGACTTTCAAGAATGGACAGTACGAAAAATTCTATGCTGAAGCCATCACGAAGTAAGGTCTCTCTGAATGGTTGAAGATCAGATTAGCCATCCAGAAGTCTCAATCTAAGTACAAAGATCATGTTGAAAAGCTGATAAATAAACAGATCGACTTAGTCTCTTCTTGTGTGGATATTCCTCCTCCCCCTCCTCTCGCAAGTCAGAAAAGAAGGGCATCCATAAAGAAAAAGTCTAATCCTTCAGACTCCGGTCCTCTTATACGAAACGAAACAGGTATTGGTTTTTCTCGTGCTGAAGTTCTTGGTCCAGAACCTAACCTTTCCGCACTTGACACCTCTCTTCCTCCTGGTGAGACTTTCATCCCTGGGAAAGTCATAAGCAAACCCTATGGGATATTCTTTATTGACTATGATGGAAGAAAACGTTTTCAACATATCTCTGAACTTCCCATCACTCCCATCGAACAGCTGAAAGATCTTATCTACTGGTGTGAATTCAAACGCGACATTCAGGCACGACATCTTAAACCCTTGATTTTTTAAGAAGCTCTGAACAAAAGAAATCAAGGAGTAACGGTTCCTGACTGGATGATTCCCACATCAAAGACCCTTGATGAACTTCTCATTAAGGAAGAACCTCTATAAGCTGATAGGATCGCATCATTCTTCTATTGTATCAGTTATTTTTTTGTACTTGTAATTTATTTCGCTTGTACTTGTAATCTTTCCACTTCCCTTTGTAATCTGATTCGAAGTTTAAAGAAAGATTTCAGCGAAAGTACTTTACTCCATCAGTACAGAAAAGATCCCAGAAAACAGTAAAAGGGACAAATATTTTATGAGTTCTTTTTATCCTTATGTTTTCATTAAATAGCAATTTTCTCTGTTGCGAGTGTTCTTTAAATATCAAGACCCCGACTGTGAACAAAGTTTCTAAAACTGATTCTCATTCACAAAACCATTCACAGCAGCGACAAAAGACCGGTCGATCAAATGATAGAAATCCTTCCTACTCAAACTCTGCTAACCATGCCGTTAATGACTTTTCAGATAAAAATGGTCGGGCAAAACATGACAAACCAAAGTGGGTAACCAAAGGATCTAACAAGAGCAAATCGGAGTGGAAGTCATTTAATTCTGCTTTCAATTCTAGGAAAAACATTAATGATTATGGTTTTCATAATTTGAATGATTTTGTTGAACAAAGTATTAAATTTCCATTAAGACTTTATTCTATACAACAATTGCTTCAATTATCCCATGATTGTTTGTTTTGTTCTAACTGTGGATTAAATGATTTTGATGATAATCGTTATCCAACTGATTGGTTTGGGTCTTATCATGTTTTTAATTCAAAGCCTAAGCGTAAATCTCGTAAGCCCAAAAGGAAACCCAATTCAAAATGGGTTCCCCAGTCAGGTGTTAAACCTAACCCTCCAGGACCCATTTTCAAATGGGTACCTACAAATCCTTAATCTTGTTTTTGCAGGATGATCAGGTGTGGTACTTAGACTCAGTATGCTCCAAGCACATGACCGGAAGGAGGGAGCTGCTCACGAACTTCACGGAGAAATACTGCGGAGACGTGAGGTTTGGGAACGATGACAAAGCGTTGATTATGGGCTACGACGATATAATATAAGATAAGATCACGATCAAGAAGGTGTCATACGTCATGGGATTGGGACACAACCTGCTCAGCATCGACAGTTCTGCGACAAAGATATCGAGGTCAACTTCAAAGAGAAACGGTGTAGCGTCCGCACTGAAGACGGAAAGGAGTTACTTGTTCGAACTCGGAAGACCAACCTCTACACCATCGACCACTCCGCCTTGAAGATCGATGACTCAGTCTGCCACATGTCGAAGGCCAACTCTCAACAAGCATGGATATGGCATCGACGGCTTTCGCACCTCAACTTCAAGAACATCAACAAATTGGTGCTAGGCGGACACGTTAAAGGCATGCCCGAACTCAAATTCGAGAAAGATAGACTCTACTGGGAATGCGAGATGGGAAAAATGAAGCGAGCGACTCACAAGCCGAAGGCCGCTCCGAGCACGAACCGGTCCCTCGAACTCATCCATATGGATTTGTTTGGACCGATGCGCGTTAAGAGCATCAACCAGAAGAAATACAACCTGGTGATGGTCGACGGTTTCTCGTGCTACACATGGGTGAAGTTCCTGCACTCCAAAGATGAAACCCCAGAACTCATAATTACCTATTCGAAGACCATTCAACTGAATCTACGATAGCTAGTTTAGTAAATCAGGACGGACAACGGGACGGAATTCAAGAACCAAACGTTGAACGAATTCCTGACATCCGTCGGTATTTCACACAACTTTTCTGCCGCAAGGACTCCTCAGCAAAATGGAGTGGTAGAACGGCGGAACCGTACCCTTGTCGAAGCTGCTCGCACAATGCTATCACAATCCAAGCTGCCGCTTTTTCTCTGGGCTGAAGCGGTTGCAACTGCTTGTTATACATAAAACCGCTCCATCATCAACAAGCGGTTCAACAAAACCCCGTACGAGATCATCAACAACCACATCCCGAATATCAAGTATTTCCACGCATTCAGGTGCACGTGCTACGTCTTAAATGATAAGGATGACCTCGGGAAGTTCAGTCCAAAAGCAGATGAAGGAGTATTCATTGGATACTCAATGCAGGCTAAAGCTTATCGCGTTTACAACAAATGGACCAAATCCGCCATCGAAAGAGTAAACGTGACTTTTGACGAAGCCGCAGATTTGGCTTCTGAACAACTCAGTTCAGAACCCACTTTAACTGGCGTGTTATCTTTCGAACTCTCGCATTCGCGATCTACACAAACTCTAGTAAATCCAAATCATGCATCTATGTCAAAATCACATCTTTGTGATTTAGATTTACTTTTTGAGCACTTTTACGATAAATTCTTTAATATGCCTAATCCCCGTGTGATTGTGCAACCTAGGAATGAAGCTGCTCAGATCGAAATCTCGGCGAATCTCTCCGGTCCGCCGCCCTCAACAAGCAGTCCAGTTCTATCTCTAGAATCCCCTCAAAGTTCAACGGACACAACTACAGAAACGGCTAATCCCTCGGAGGAACCTGTACCAATTCCGGAGATCACTCCTGAAGATTCGTCCTCAACAACTCAAAAGGATCAACCTCTGAATTCCCCAGAACCGGAAGTTGCTCAACCAACGATGAATCCTGCTTCGTCTCCTCCAAGGAACCGTCCGTCATCTCTTGAAGAAGTTCAAGATCTTCCCCCCGGTGAGTATGTGGACCCGGACAACTCTTACGCAACTCATCAGCCGCTTCCACACACCACCAAATGGACCAAAGCACACCCTCTACACCAGATCATAGCCGATCCTTCCACTCCGGTTCGGACGCGAGGTGCATATGCCAACTTCTGCTTGTTCTCCGGCTTTCTAAGAAAGATCGAGCCAAACACCGTCTCTGAAGCTCTCAATGATCCGGACTGGGTCATGGTGATGCAAGAGGAACTCAATCAATTTGAGGCCCTCAAGTTATGGCGACTCATCCCACGTCCAGCTAACAAGACGGTCATCGGCACGAAGTGAATATTCAAGAACAAGAAACACGAAGATGGCATCATTGTTCGCAACAAGGCACGCCTCGTGGCCAAAGGATACCTCCAGCAAATAGGAATCGACTACGACGAGACATACGCTCCAGTAGCCAGAATCGAGGCAATTCGTTTGTTCCTTGCATACGCTGCGCACAAGAATTTCACGGTATTCCAAATGAATGTCAAGACCGCCTTCATCAACGGCGTTATCAAGGAAGAAGTATATGTCTCGCAACCGGATGGGTTCGTGGATGACTCCAATCCAAACCATGTGTATATCCTCGACAAGGCTCTATACGGTCTCAAACAAGCTCCACATTCCTAGTATGATGCTCTGTCTAAATTATTAATCAAAGCAGGATTTTCAAAAGGTAAAATTGATACTACTTGGTTTATTAAGAATGAAAAAGGTCACATAATCTTAGTCCAAGTCTATGTTGATGATATCATTTTCGGTTCCACTAACCCTTAGTACTGTAAGAATTTTTCAAAACTCATGGGAGAGTACTTTCAAATGAGCATGTTAAGTGAGATGAATTTTTTTCTTGGTCTTCAAGTTAAGCAACTGTTGACCGGGATATTCATAAACCAGGAGAAGTACATCCAGGATATTCTTTGGAAATACCAGATGGAACAGTCCTCACCTATGAAAACTCCCATGACCACCGGTACGCGGTTACACGTCGATCCTAACGGAAAGGATGTGGATACAAAAACATACCGAGGGATGATTGGTTTTTTGATGTACTTGACGGCGAGTAGACCGAATATCATGTTCTCAACATTTTTATGCGCCCGTTTTTAGTCGAAACCAAAAGAGTCTCATTCAGATGCGGTAAAATGAATTTTTCGTTACTTTAAAGGTACTGCTGATCTTGGGTTGTGGTACCCGAAAGAGACAGGTTTTGAGCTCACAGCGTACTCAGACGCAGACTATGAGGGAAGCATGTTGGATCGGAAGAGCACAGCGGGACACGTGCAGTTCCTAGACGATAGCTTAGTCAGCTGGGCATCCAAGAAGCAGCAGTGCGTCTCCAAATCTACTGTTGAGGCGGAATACGTGGCCGCCGCGAGCTGCTGTTCTCAAGTCATCTGGATGCGGACCCAGCTCAAGGATTACGGATTCACCTACTCACAAGTGCCCATTTACTATGACTCGAAGAGCGCAATTGCCATTTCAAGCAATCCGTTCCAGCACACTAAGACAAAGCACATAGACGTTCTGTACCATTTTATCAAGGATCATGTCGAACGAGGTACAATCGAACTCTACTTCGTTAATATTGAACATCAGTTAGCAGACCTCTTTACAAAACCCTTGGACGAAAAACGTTTTAACTATATTGTGTCCAAGCTTGGTATGCTAAATCTGAAGATTTAACCGAACAGTGCGCCCGATACAGGTTCCATACACTTACGAGGAACTGCCTATTCATCATCTGTTGTCTAAACTCCAGATGACCGAGTACACACTTCCTCGTATCTGTATTTTACTTGTATCGCACACATTTTTCCGTTAAATCTCTGTATTAACTAGATAGATTTCGTTTGTTTGCTTTCATTTCGTGTGTCATTTCCTTTCATGTTTAATTACTGTCATCTACATTATTCTTCGATACATCTGTGCGTTTCACAATTTTGTTCATGTGTTCAGGGGGAGCACATCAGCTCATGTTCATCAAGTAAGTCTGTTATACGCTTGAAGGGGAGTGTCACAATTTTTTTTTAACATCATAAGTTTTTTTGTGTGTGGTTAATCCCAATTTCCTCTTAAACACACCACATGCACAATCCAAAGGGGAGCATTTTTATTTTTGTGCAATATTTGAGGGGGAGCGTGTTTTTAAAAGGTTCTAAATGTTTTTGAGAAAGATATGTTAATTTGGAAAATACCAGGGTATGGTTTTGAAAAAAATACAATGTATCCGGAAAGGTATCCGGACAAGGTATCAAGAAACCATTCTATCCGGATTCCGGACGACCCACCCGGATACCACTTCCCTATATATACCCGAAACTCTCACTATTTCAGTTTTCGAAAACTCTCAACCTCAAAACCCTCTCGCCCTAAACCTCTCGGACACTTCATCTCTCGAACATTTCTCTCATTTTTCATCTTCTAAACTCAGGTATGTTGCTAGTTATTCACTCTTAACCATGTTTTAGGTTACTATCGCACATCTATCACACTCACTCACATCGATTTCTCGACCGAAAGTGGGTTTCGGTTCCCGAACCCTTCGTCGATTAACATTCCGACGATTTTGGTCATTTTTGGCGGTGTTATTGCTTGATAATTGCTCATTTACTTGTTTAGATCATTCTAGTATAGTTAGATCTGTGGTTGATTTGCTATCTGGGTGGACTAGATCTGACCCGAGGTCGTCCGGATAGTTTCAAACTATCCGGACACATTCAAAGTTATCCGGACACATTCAAATTGTTATCCCATAATCGATCGACAAATTCAAGTATATTGAGAGATCGAGATACAAACATCATCCTCGTATTAGATTTAATATCACTTTAGTACAATTGATGACTCTCTCTTTCTCTCACACTTTAGCTCTCACATTGTGCCTCATTCTAACAAATGAGCCTCTAACCTCTATTTATAGAGACACTCACACAAGATATAAGCAAAGCAAGCTTCACACAAGCTTTACAAAACTTTCACATAATTAGGACATTTTCAGTCCTAACACAAATCATAGATATTTTATCTGGTAACCATCTCATCCGGTAACCTCCTTTATCCGGAAACCATCTCACCCGGTAACCCAAGTTGTCCGAAACCTTTACGGTTTCCGGTAAGTTCAACTATCCGGGAAGATCATGTTTGTCCGGTAACCTTGTCCTTCCGGTAACCTAGTTGTTCGGTAACTACCTTTTGTCCGGTAACCTTAATTTGTCCGGTAACCTTAATTTGTCCGGTAACCATACGTATGGAGATCGAAAAAGAATAACGAGAGAGTGAGTCTCCTAAATTGAGCGGAGAATGAGCGAAACCGAACCATTGTTGCCCAGGTAGCCACATTTGCTGCCTCATCTCATCCGTTATGAAGAGACATTGAAGAAGTCGTTGTGGACCTAGCGACGCAATTACCTGACCTCCCTAGCCACTCAACCAGCTCTCAACAGCTGGTTGTTTCATTTTCTCACGGGGATATAGCACAAAGTCTATCGTTCTCTCACTTGGAGAGTTTCGATATTGAAACAAGAGAACAGCCTCCCCCGTTCTCGACTTTTTTCTGTGCACCATTGAGTCTAGAGCCCTTTGATATTATAACATCTTCTTTGACTAGGACACAGATCGAGACTGCTAACATTGGTGAATTAAGTGAACCGATCGGAACATCCGTAGTAAGTCTGCCTTTGAGCGGATTACGAGGATCGGATGGAAATCCTACCATAGTTAATGTCATGCCAACTATGAACGTAGGTGGTACTTCTGTTGAATCGACAGTTGTAACTTCAAAGGGTAATCTAAGTGATCGCGGCGATGATTTACCTTACTTTGTGTCAAGGAAATATCTAGACGGCGCCTTAAAGGCTATCCGAGAAGCTATGGAAAAGGAGTTCAGAACGGAGCTCGATAAAGTCAAGAGCCTCCTCAAAGGGAAGGAGAAAGTTGTAGAACCCGAAAACGCACCAACACCTCCACCGGCACCCGCTCAGCAATCATATTCGGTGGATGATCTAAAGACCATGATCCTCGCCCAACTGCTCTAACACACCAACACTGACTCCTCGACTGAAGCAGATATAATCTTAGTGCTCCGATCACAAGCATCTGCTCAGCCGTCATCCGTCAACACCCGATTGGATCAGCTTGACACGACCCTGAAGGACGTTCAAAACCCCCTTACAATCTTGTCCGACAGGGTCGCCTCTCTCGAAGATACCTGCAAGAGTCAAGCTGGTGGACTCAAACGCCGACACGATAACCAGGATGATCCTGATCACCGTGAGGTGGAGAACAAGCGTCAGAGGTTAACCGAGTCCGATCGAATCAACATCGAATCTACTCCAGTGGTTCAACCAGAACCATCAACTGTGGCACCATCAGAAGACCAACCACAAAAACAGCTAAGTTTAGCCGAGATGGTCATTGATATGGACATCTCAGATGACGAAGACCCAATGGTTGAAAAGCCCGAGGGAGAATCCCAAGCCCTATTTGTCTACATCGCACCGGAAAGGCCTATACTTGATTCTGAGATCGACCCGGAGACCGAAAATGCATGGTATGAAAAATCCGTCAGTGCTATAAACTCCGAGGTAAATTTGATCTTTCTTACCGATGCCGACGACGACTTTGATTACGATCAGTTCTTGCTGCAATCCATTCAGAGTACAGCCGCATATGTTGATCTGATTCCCGAAACTTCTACATCAGCACCTCCGACATCTCCTCAGCAACAAACCGCTTATGATCAACCACCACAACTTGTCAGATTGGAGAAAATCATAGTACTGATTCCTTTCCTTGAAGACTCCCTGAAGAGGTTGTTCGTCCACAAACTGCGTGTGCTTGATCCAGCCTTTTGCCTCGGATTAGCAAAGTTCGACGATGCTTACAAGAGACAATATCTGGAGGTAATGAAAAAGTGTTACCGGTCAGTTAGGTCAGAACCAAACACAAGATTACCGAAGTCATCAACATGCGATCTGGCCGTATTCTGAAGATTTGGTACGCAGTCTTTACCATCAAAAGAGAAGATGGGAAAGAATGGATATTCTCTGAAGCCGACTTCAAGAATATCCGACTGAACAACTTTCACCCAATCCTAAAAGACCTCCGAACTCGAACGATACGACCGCTCCACATCACCAAAGCGCTTGAAGCTGTAAAGCAATTCCTGAAACACAAGGTAATGACGTCATACATTACTGATTTTCAGATGGGAGTCGAGCACCGAACGAAAACGGTCAACCTGCTAAAGCCCGATCAGAAAGCCCCTGAATTGAAGATGTATCCTGTCAACAGTTTGCTGCTTCAACCAGAATTCGGAATCGTATATCTCAACGAACAGAATGAGAAGAAATTTCTCCATTTCAGTCAAGTTGAAAGATTCTACGACGGAACTCTGCTAAAGGTCAGAGATGCTCTAACAGACATAATCACCAAGGAAAAAGAACTTCGGACATCGTTTGCTGCAAGTCTAAACGAAACAAACGCCCGAGACGCCTTGGAAATTGTTGAAGAACGCATTGAGTTTCGCAAAGCCATCCGAAGCTTTGAGATTCTGTATGCACTCCGAAAGAGATACGTTTCGAACTGACGCGAGATTGAACTTCGGTTTAAAGGGGGAGATTGTTGGTATTAAAATCTAATTGAATGGAAGTTCAAGGGAATGTTTTGTAAATTCATATTTGGGCTTTAATCATTTTATGGGCCATGGGCCTGGTTAGTTTAGCCTAGTAAACTCTCTGAAAGGTTTATGAATGTTACATGGATGACGAGTTGAAATCATATTGATTGTTGATTATTCTTACTGATTTCATACTGTTTGCCTAATCTGGGATCCACATTTATCATTCGCTGATAAAGATTCATTCAGCAAACTCTGATCATGAAGCATGTTCTACAAGCAAATTTTGTCTTATCTCCTTGCACGTCTCCGTACGATTTTGTCAGAACGGACATCCCTTTGTCCAGAATCGTACAACCAACTCTGCAACTACATTGTTCATCATGCGGCCACTAGGATATTTGCTAGAGTCAAATCATGCCACCAATCAGAGGCTGCCACGTGTAAAGGTATACTGACTTGCATTAAATGCATGCAGTATATAAAGGAAACCCTACTTCACATTTGAAGTGCTCGACTTTCTTCCTCGCTGAACTACTTAGTTCTTAGAAAGCTCTCCTTAGTTTTCTTATTTCTTTTCTCTATATTTCTAGTGCAAGAAATCTGTGTATTCTCATAGTTTGTTTAGATTAGGTTTTTAACTTGATCTTATTCCGCAACAAATTGTAAATTGTTTGATTATATCAATAAATAATTTAGAAAGATAAAAATATGTAATTGTATTCACCCCCCCCCCCCCCCCCCTTCTACAAATTTGTATAACCCTTCGGGACCAACAGATCAGACCTTTACCTTTTCTCTTGTAGTTTTTCAGTTTTTCATATTTTTCTTTGAGTTCAAGGTATTTGTCATCTCTAGATTTAGAGGTAGAGGAGTTCTTGAATGATGAGTAAGGTTTGAATACTTTCTTTGACATGCACTCACTAGCAAAGTGACCTTTCTTTTCACAGTTATAGCAACTGCCAGTAGCCTTGTCAATGGGAGAAGATTTAGGCTTGTGAGTGATAGTGAGCGGTTTATTTCTTCTAAAGTTACTCTTTCTTGCAAATCTCCTGAAAGAGTTTGTCAAGAGTGTCAGGGATTCATCAAGTTCTGAAGGATCATTTTCTGATGAATCATCAGAGTTAGATTCTAACTCAGTGATAGTGATAGAATATTGTTGAGTGGGTGTTAACTCTGAGGAGAGTAAAGCAATAGGTGTGCTCTTTGATTCCTTGAGAAGATTTTTCTTAAGCATGCAGGATTGCTCATGATTAAGCAATGTGCCAAAGAGTGTGTTTAAAGTCATATATTTAAAATCCTTAGAAAGTTTAAGACACTTGGAAAAGTTGTCCGAACTTTCAGGAAGACATTCTAAATTTTTTGTCAGGGTTTTAGAATTAGAGTAGGTCCTAACAACTATTTTTAGATCAATGATTAGGCAGTTAAAACATTGGTGTACTTAAGAAAGAGTTTCCTACTTACCACAAATGCAACTTCCATACTGCCTTACCAGATTTATCTTTCTGGACTCTTGTACTTCAGTTGTACCTTCATATTGAACACAGATTGTGTCCCACATGGTTTTGGAGGTTTTAAGGGTTCATGATAGAGTGGTAAAACTCATCAGGTAGATCCATAGAGATGATAGATCTGGATTTTGTATCAATGGCCACCTTCTTCTTGTCTTCATCAGTCCATTTTGAGATTTCTTTAATTAGCTCTCTTTCAGGAATAGATGGAGTGGTAGCAGTGGCAGAAACGGAAGGAGAAAGAACAGGTGGAACATAAGGTCCATTTTCCACATAATAAGGCATAGTGGGATCTACACCTTCTAGGAAATGCATCATTCGATTCTTCTAGAGATTAAAGTTGTCTCTAGTGAATCGAGGAGGTTTTGCAAAAGATCCATTATCAATGTACTTTGTGTTTGTGTTTTGTGCCATTTGAAGAATAGCAAGGAAGATAATAGTATAAGCGATCTTGTTTATAGAGACTAAACAATCTGCTCTGATACCACTTGTTGGTCCCGAAGGGTTATACAAGTAAGAGTTTGTAGAAGGGGGTTGAATAGAAACACACAAGATTTATGGATTTCTAAATTGTTGATTGATAAATCAAACAATTTACAGTTTGTTGCTGAATAAGATTAAGTAAAACCTAAACTAAACAAACTTGAGAATCACTAAGAATTTTTGCACTAAGAAATAGATAGAAAAAAGAAGATCAAAAATTAAGGATCATTTTCTAAAGCACTAATAAGTTCAGCGAAGACCACCTTCAAACTGAAGGGGTATTCCTCCTATTTATACCCCATGCATTTAATTCATGTCAGGAGGACTTTACACGTGTCAGCAACTGATTGGGCACATACTTCTGACTTTTAGCAACATGCTTTGGGCCGCATGATGAACAGTGTAGTGGCAGTGTGGTTTGTACGATTCTGGACAAAGGCATGTCCCTTCTGACAAATCGTATGGATTTGTGCAAGTTAGATAAGACAAACATTTATTGAGGAGGAGGCTTCATGATCAGCGATCGCTGAGTTGAACTTCCATCAGTGAAGACCTGATGTAAGTCAGCTATCGCTGAAGTCTTCTTCTTGAAATGTCGCGTGTGTGGACTTGTATTGGTTTCCCTAATGTCCGCATTAGATCATTAGTAGACTTGTCACTTGTTCATCAGCTTTTTCTTCGATGTCAGCGATGAACTCTTTGCCGTGATACTTCTCTTCGAGGGTTACAAACAACATTGGTTACATATGATACAATCAGGGATCATCAGTGATACTTGAACAGACCCAGGTTATCACTGATGTACATTTATCACTAAGAAAAAATAAAGAGCAGTGATTACCATAAGTGATACTGAACACACTCATTATGTTGTCTCTGATGGTGAAACACTTATACATACAATGTTATTTATAATTTTCACTAAGCAATTCTAAGGGTCATCATCAAATCACTAAGAGAGCTTGGATCAACACGCCTAAAAGCATCCTATAAACTATTGCAACACCTTTAGATATGACACTTTAACGTTTGTCCTATAAACTTATGTCCTATAAAATCTATGGGGACACTTACACAATTTTGGCGTCCTATAAATCCAGTATGTTGTAGTATGAATACAGTTCTTTTTAAATATTTCGAACTTTGGTTCTCCATTTTGAAAATCTTTTGGAGAATTTGAGGAGTTTTGCTCTAACAGATTCCTCAAGACATGCTCCAAATATATATATATATATATATATATATATATATATATATATATATATATATATATATATATATATATATATATATATATATATATATGGGTAGGTTCAAATGAAAACCACATTTTCATTGTGAATATCAGGATCAATCTTGGCCATTGCTCAAAAATTAGAAAACTAATCAATTGTTAAAACATAAAATGGTTAATTGATAGGTGATTAGGGGCAAAAATGTAACTTTGAATACATGTCTACCTTATTTGACTTATTATTTTCTTTTTTAATTAAAAACTTTTACCCCTATAATTTCTAAACTAAATTATCGTAAAAATAACTTATACTTTAATCAAACTAATTACATAAAAAAACGAGCATTTTATTCTTTTCGATCTAATATCCATCTCGATATAGTTTTTTTTCTTTCTTTTTACCGTTTTTACATGAATGGTATATCTGTGTAATATTCATCATGAATATTTATGCACGTTCATATGTTCACAACAACTCTTTAATATTCATACATGAGTATAATATTCATCATGAATATACCACTTAGTATAACATTCATTATGAATAGTTATATATGTTTACGTGTATGCAACAAATCTTAAGTATTCGATCATCAGATGTGATGGTACATCCAAGTGATGGTTTTGCTTGGAAGCAATTCGACACGAGGGATCCTGACTTTGCTTCTTAGATCTGGAATGTCCGTCTTGGGTTATGCACCGATGGTTTCAACCCGAATAATTCAAAATCAAATCCATATTCAACATGGCCCGTCTTTCTTACCATCTACAATTCACCTCCATGGATGTGTTTGAAAGATTCACATGTTAAACTTGCATTGGTCATTCATGGTAGAAAGATCACCGACTAGAATTTAGATGTGCTTCTCAGGCCGCTAATAGACGAGCTGAAGATGTTGCATACGGAGGGCGTTCGTACATATGATGTGTATCGTAAGAATAATTTCGAGATGAGGGCTATACTACTATGGACCATCAGCGAGTTCCCTGCCTATGCAATGTTGTCTGGGTGGAGCACACACGACAAGTTAGCATGCCTATACTGAATGGGCACCGTGGACTCCTTTCAGCAAAAGAATGGAGGAAAATCATGCTCGTTTGAATGTCATTGGAGATGGTTGCCTAGAGCATACCACTTCCGAAGTGATTGAAAATGATTTCTTGTTGGATATAGAGTGTTGGCCGGACCACCACCCGTCCTAACCGGTGAAGAGATCCAGGAGTTGGTTCATCACCTTCCAACTGTTTACGAGGGCTTCCCCTTTCAATAAAGTAACAGATAAATTATTGGGTTTAAAATAAATCATATTTGGGTCAAGAGAAACATCTTTTGAGAGTTTTCGTATTGGAAGAATTTGTTAATCTGGCACAACCCGGATGTTATGCACATTGAGAAGAACGTTTTTGAGAACCTATTTAACACCGTAATAGATACACCTAAAACAAAAGACCATATTAAGGCGAGGATGGATGTAGACATTTATTGCGATCGAGTGGATTTGCACATTGCCACGTCATGCAACAAAGTAGTGAAACCAAAGTCATCATATAGTTTGATCAAACCGCACGTAAAATAATTATGTTCATGGTTGAAGACGTTGACGTTTCTAAACGGATATGGTTCGAACATAGGAGTGTGTGAACTTGAAGATTCGAGTTTTATAGCTTCAAGAGTCATGATTGCCATGTGTTTACGCAAAGATTGCTCCATATTGCCTTATGAGGGATGATACTAGTTTGATACGGGATGCAATAATGGAGTTGTTCACATTCTTTCATGTAATATGTTCAAAAGTATTACACATAGAAGACTCGGTTCTATTGAAAATAAAGTGTTGTTCAAACAATTTGCAAGCTAAATAAGGTATCCCCCCCCTCCCCAAATTCTTTGATTCAATGGAAATTTGGTGATAGATTTGACACATGAAGCTATAAACGGTGGTCCAGTCCAATATAGGTGGATGTATCTCTCTGAGAGGTAAATTCTAAATTTATTTAAAAGCTAGTATAATGTATTATACAAAACACTCTTTCTGTCTCTAACACGTATTTCATTGCTTATTTAGGAAACTTAGGTCATTGAAGAGACTGGTTAGAAACAAAGCAGGGGTTGAGGGCTCTATTGTTATGTCGTACCTTGTAAATGAATTGTATACCTATTACTCCCTAATATTTTTATCCATAAATAGAAACAAGAGATAATCGTGAGTCAAGGAACTTTTCCCCAGATATTCCTAATTCTTCAGGAATCGATGATCGACTAAGCATATTCAAGGTTCCATCTTGTCCACTATTCGAGAAGGGTGGGAAACAAATTACCTTGATTGATCATGACATGCATAATATCCACACATATATCTTGTTTAAGTGTGTAGAACTTCAACCTTTCCAGTAGATCTTTGATCAATAGGCTCGACAAATGGAACCGACTATTAATGATGTGGCACTTGGACAATTGCGACAAGAAAGGTTCGGTCGTTGGTTCGAGCATCGCTTGCTTGTGTCACTGGCTTAAGTGAACAATTGAAGTCATTATCTCGTGGACTAGGCCGTTATGCTAAGTCACATCAAGGATACTTCATCAATGGTTACAAGTTCCATACGACAACCCATCGTATTGGTCGAGTTACACATAATAGTGGTGTATTTGTAAGGGGGCCTGTTACGATGAGTCTTATGAGGCCGACCATTATGTAATGTTAGATGACGTTGTAGACGTGGAATATTATGGTGTGGGACGTTGAATTGTAGTTTTCTTCAAATGTACTTGATTTGATACTCCACCGGGGTTTAAAGTCGATCGTAAACGTAGTTTGGTTGATATCAAATGTAAGTCCAGACTAAGAACCGACGACCGATCGTCCTAGCATCACAGGTAGAACAAGTCTATTATACTTCATATCCTTCAATGACAAAGGATTTAAAAGATTAGTGGGCGGTTGTCGAGATGAAGCTTCGTGGCGTATACGAGGAAGTAGAAATTGTTCAGAATGTCGAGGTTGATGGAAATGTGAATGAAGAACAATTCATTCAAATCAACGAAAGGGTAACTCATACAATCTCTGTAAGATTAAATGATGACCTCAATTACGTATGTCTTGTCACATGAGAGGTAAATATAGTTGATGCTTATGACGGCGATGATGGACCAGTTAATCATGAACATAGCAAAGAAAAAGAAGAACTTGAAGAAACAAATGATGATTCAGGTAATGAACATGAACTTATATTATCTGATGATTCTTCTGATGAGTAGTTTATCTTATGTATGTTTAGCTCAGAATTATATAATTGACATCTGACATTCTCCCGTTCTATTTTTTAAAATATATTTTGCAACTTTTTTCAGGCGATGGCACGTCGTTTAGGTAGAGGTAGAGGTAGAAGTTGAGGCAGTTGTGGCTCCAGCGGGAGTGGCGACCCACGTGCCGATGACATGGACGAGTTCTTGGATGATACCTACCAAACCCTTGGACTCGGAAATTATGACGAGCCATTGGTGACACCCACACATCCTTCTAGTGATTCGGGGTCAACGAGAGGACACAATCGCGCGATGCCGAGACCACTAGTCTCGAGTCGACGACCGCTAAGTAGATGTGGTATAAGGACTAAGTTATATTATGAAACCAAATCATATAAATAGCTTTTGTGTTGTATATTTTTTAATTATTCAGGTTTCTAAATCCCTACATTTTGTCTGAGAGATGGTCACCATTTTTAATGGTGTGTTTTGTGGTCCATGGTATCCATTAAAGGAGGTCCTCCCCCCCCCCCCCCCCCTCACCCCGCTAACTGTGACTATATTTTCGATTGCGTTAGGGTTGGTACATGAACCAGTTTTAAAGTAATCGTACATATCATATTATTGCTTTTACCTTGATACAAATCTTGTACATGTAGGGAAAGTATCAGTGGGACCCCAAAGAGGAGAGAAAGGTAAGGACTACATGGTACATTACCATGAACAATAGGTACAAGGATTGGATGAGGAGTGCACGTAAGTGGGCCGCATAACGGACGAAACATGTTGATGACATTGTATGGGACAAAGATGATATCTCGGTTATTAGAGGACACCACCCTCCCTAGATTCCATAGCCATATTGGCACCATATGATAGATCAGTTTTTGTCTTTACTTTGTGGTTTGTGCATGATCTTTCTCTTATACCGACTTATGGGTTATGGTTTTAACAGGAGAGGAATACCAAAAATTGGAATATTAGGTCTAGGTCTGGTAGGGCCAATCGAAAGACCAAGTTTGAGGGTAACTCCTCTCGGCATGTTGGCGGATCAATCAGTGTTGCACAACAGCGACATAACATGGTACGTCTACAGACTTTTTTTTAATATGTACTAAAATTAAGTATGGTTGCTAACAACTTAGCTTACTTTTTTTATTGTAGATAGAGGCATGGGGTCGCAAGCCGAATTCTTCTGAGGTGTGTGAGCATATCCATTGCATGAACCGGAAGTACACTCTGGGAGCGACCGATCCACCTACTAATCCTCTGGTGTACCTTTACCCTAAACTGGCTAGATCCCGATAAGTTTTCTAAAACCATTACTATGTTTTATGTGTGCATATGTGTATGTGAATGTCCTCTATGTATTTATTGATAAGTGTTATGTATATGTATACAGAATGTAATCTATGTGTTGGTTGCTAACCACGATTGGATCTATGTATATATTGTTCTATGTATGTGTATGTATTGTATATACATTTATATGCATGTGTATATGCAAATGTATAGATAATGTGCATGTTGTTTGGTAACACACAATGGATATATATATATATATATATATATATATATATATATATATATATATATATATATATATGTGTGTGTGTGTGTGTGTGTGTGTTGTATATATGTATATATGCATGGGTATATCTGAATGCATAGATAATAATGTAGTTTGGGTTGCCACTTTTGGGCAGACGTTAGGTTGTGGCTATGTAGATAGGTTGGATATGTTTGATTTAGAGTCTATATGCTGCTGAAATGTATACAAATACAAGCTCACCCGTCTTTGATTTTGTAAACCATAGGATAACTTCCAAGAGATTAGGGACGAGGCTCAAGATAGCAAGGAGCCCAACGCCCCTCCAATTGTTGAGGTGTCTCTTTGGGATAAAAGTGTTGGAGGATGGAAGAAGGGTCGTATGTTTGGGTTCGGGACGACCCAGGATCCCCGTTATGCTATGAGGGGTGAGTGTAGTAGCAGCAACAGTGGGAGATCATCTAGGACTAGATCGACATCGGACGTACATTTGTTATATTGGTTATGTATCTTTTCGTTATTTTTCATTGCCAACAAATACTAATAGTCAAATATCGAATATTTGCAGTTAGCTGAGTTGACAAACAAGGAGAAAAGGATTGAGAAGGAGGCGAGGGGGTCGAAGGATAAGGGGGGAGCGTTATCTGGCCCAATTAGATATCGAAAGGAAGCAGAACGCAGGTCAGACATGCTACCCAGTTTGCTGAGCAGCTCACAATGTCGCAACAGTTTTCTGCTTTCATATAGCAGAAGGGATACGTTTTCCCCCTCCCACCGCCCCCTAGTTAGATTGTCATGTTCCACACGTACATAAATTAGTGACCGAATTCCGTCGCTAAAAGTTTTTTATTTATGTTTTTTTCCTAAAAGCAGCAACAGATCAGTGACGCAATTTCGACGCTAAATGTTTACTAACAGTTTCGTCGCTAATCAGTCGCTGATAAGTGCAGTCCCTAATCCGTCGATGATGTCCACTGTCGCTGATTCGTCGCTGAAATTTTCCGTCATTGGTCTGTCGCTAAGATATTTCGTCGATGAATTTCTCCGTCGTTAAGTTCCGTCGCTGATTCGTCACTTATAGCATCACCCAGCACCTTTTCACTGATAGACTTTCAATGATGGATTCGACGAAAATCACTTTTAGTGACGGATAAGCGACATAATTTTCTGTCACTGATAGGGTCCATTTTTTCAGTGATGGTTTAACGTACATAAACACGCACTAAGTCATGAATGCATTCTCGGCCTTTCTCGATAGGTTCTCGATGGGTTATCGATCAGACTCGATAGTTTCTCGCTCAATCTCGATGGGTTCTCAATTGATCTCAACAGGTGTTGGGTTACGGTGATGAAGAATGTGATGCCTTACGACGTTGTAGAAAGTGTTAAAAAGGTGATGTTGAGTTATGGACTTACAGTGTCGAGCTATTGTACACACTTGAACGTACATAAATATTCATAATGAATATAACACATATATTAAATTTCACTTAAAACACTTAAAATGAAGAAAAATTGTATTACGATGGATGTCATATCAAAAAGCATGAAATTCTCGTTATTTTTATGTAATTTGTTTGATTAAAATATTAGTAGTTTTTAAGATAGTTTAGTTTAAAGTTTAAGGAGGTAAAAGTTTTTAATCAAAAAAAAGTCAAATAAGGTAGGCATGAGATTAAAATTAACTTCCTTTTTTACCCTTGAATACCTTAATGTCGAGCTATTGGACACACTTGAACGTACATAAATAATTCTAATGAATATGACACAAATATTAAATTTCACGTAAAAACACTTAAAACGAAGAAAAACTATATCAAGATGGATGTCATATCAAAAAGCATGAAATTCTCGTTATTTTGATGTAATTTGTTGGATTAAAATATTAGTAGTTTTTAAGATAAATTATTTTAAAGTTTGAGATAAAAGTTTTTAATTAAAAAAGAAAAGAAAAAGTCAAATAAGGTAGGCATTAAAATTAACTTCATTTTTTACCCCTGAATACCTCAATTAATAATTTTAATTAGAAACTCTATTTAATGTGAGTTGTTGGATCCGTAGTGTAATACCCCGGGTAAGTTCGTTAGTTAAGAATCTCTTTTCCGTTAAATTTAGTTAACTTTAAAGTTGGATATTAGGGTAAGGTTGGGTAAATTATAAGTTTAGAGGTGTTTGGGTTATTGTTGAGAAGTTCAAGGACTAAAATGGTAAAATAGGTTTGATATTATCACCTCTCAAGACTTCAGATATTTTCATTACAGCAGAAACTCAGATATTATCTTAGTGTGTGTGTGTGTGTGTGTGTGTGTGTGTGTGTGTGTGTGTGTGTGTGTGTGTGTGTGTGTTTGGAGGCAAGAAGGAGAAAAGAAGGAAAGTTAGGTTAAAGCTCAAATTGGTTTACTTGGAAGAGGAATTAAGGTATGTTCTTTGTATTTTATGTTGGTAATTGCTAGTAGATAGTTCCTATCGGATTAGAATCATCGATTTCACTTCTGGTAGTAATTCCAGTCGATTTCTGGGTAAAAAGTGATGAACAACCAGTAGTTTCCGGATAAGTTGATAGTGTCCGGGTAGTCCCTTTTCGATGGTGTCCGGACGAGTCTCACCCGGTAAGTTTCTCTTTTCATTAATTTTTTGGTTGACATGAGATACCGGATAGTGTCTGGATTGCTTTGGAGTCCGGATGTTACCCGGATTGTTCACGCTGTCCGGATAGTTGTGTTATCCGGATTGGTTATGTTATCCAGAAAGTTGATGTTTACCGGATAGTTGTGTTTTCCGGATAGTCTATGTTATCCGGGAAGTTTGGGTTGTCCGGGAATTTTAGCTGTTTGGTCAATTTTGAGAGTTTAGATACTTTTGACTTTCCAGTAACCTATGTATTGTTAGTTATTGGACAGGGAATGAATGAGAATTGAATATACTGTGGACTCGACTTAAGTTCGGGTTTGGGGGTAACATTTGAGGATATAGTTACCTAGAGCCTTTAGCTTTAGTAAGCCTTATGTGTTCATTTGGTAAAGAGGAGTATGTATTTGATTTGTACAGATTCTGTGAATTTGAAGTGAAAGCAGAGTCGCTTTGAGAAAAGCTTGGAGAACGTTCTGTTAGACTAACAGGTGAGTTTTTACTTCAAAATGTTTTCAAACTGGAATACATATATGCGTGTATTGAATATGTGATTAGGTGCTTATGTGTGAAATATAATATGTGGAGATGTATATTATATTTACATGAGTATTACACTATACGAGAGTGTGTTGGCCGGGCTTAGGACCGGTGGTGTTGGCTGTAATATTCGTACGACGGTGTTGGCTGTAATTGTCGTACAGCGGAGTTAATTTATTAGTTGGCTTGCAACCAACTAATATGGCCATGGAAATGAGACAGGGAAGTACACAATGCATGAGTCCTATTTGGTATTTATACTTGTGATATGTATATGGTGTTTGTGCAAATGGTTTCAAACTAACAGGGATTTTCTCACTTAGACCGTTAGGTATAACCCTCATTTTTGTTTTAAAAATATGTATTCCAGGTCGTGGATAGGGTAAGAGCAATTGAGAAGAGTACTATGTGTTTAGCTTTTGGAAGAAGGATGTTATGAAGACTAAGACGTGTTTTGCTGTTCTAATTTCATGACTAGATATCATGTATTTAGTTAGCGAAAAGGTTGTAATGAAATACTCTATTTTGGATTGTAAAGACTAAAGGGACCGTACTTGTTATATGATGTGTATTGTTATGTAACGACGTTATGAAATATATGTTATTTGTTGTATGTTTGGGATCCGGGTTGTTACAGATGGTATCAGAGCCCTAGTTTAAGGGATTTAGGTATTCGTATTTGTACCTAGACTTAAACTGCATGTGAAGTAGGATGTCCCTATTATTTTAGAACCTTGGGATGATTAAGTATAAAAAGTAGAAGGAACATCATGTAAGGTAATTTCATATTACACCTGGCCAGTGTAATCGTAAACTTACAAGTACATGTTTGGACTGGAATACCTTGTTATATGGGGTATGTGCTTATGTGTATATTAACCTTGTCTGAATCAACAGAATGGCAAGTGGTACTAGACAAACAAATCGGGAAGGAGGAGGAAATCCGAATAGAACAAATCCAACAGCCGGAGGAAGGGGAAGAGGGGGAGAAAGAGCTAGGGGCAGAACAGGCGGCAGAGTTCAGCCGCGAGGTGCTGAATTTGTAACAAGGGATGATTTGGCAGCCGAAATGGGAAGATTACAAGCGAATATCCAAGCCATGTTTAATCGAACTCGTGATACTGAAACAGAAAGACCAGATCCTACTCATGAAGACGAAATGCCTATTACTCCTACTGTTGTACCAGTAATGAAAAAGTGTGATTATAAAATGTTTCTCAGTTGTAAGCCTCCGACCTACTCAGGAGACCGGGATCCAGTGAAAGCTATGAGATGGCTGAAGGAAATAGAAGCTATCTTCAAGACTAGTAAGTGCACGGAAAAGGATAGGGTACTTTATGGAACCGCAATGTTGAAAGGCGATGCTTTATACTGGTGGGAAGCTCATATTTCTTCGGGAGATTCTGACATATATTCTACCTTCTCTTGGGAAGAATTCGTTATAGCTTTCAGGAAACAGTTCTGTCCCCAAGCAGCAGTTGAACAATTGGAAGGGGGGTTTATGAACTTGCAGCAAGGGAATTTATCAGTTCGGGATTACACCGCTCGTTTTCTAGAAAAGTCTCATTTCGCGGAATACTACGTTTCCATGGAGGCAATGAAGATTGAAAGGTTTATCTTTGGGTTGAATTCAGAAGTCAGAAGTCTGGTGATTGCTAAAGGACCAGAAACTTTCTCAACCGCAGTAGACGCCGCGGAAACCGTGGAACATGACAAAGGGAGAAGTGCTAGTGATAAAAGTATGGGAAAAAGAAAGTGGGAAGGACCACACTATGATCCAAAGAAATCCAGATTTCAGAGGTTTGATAACCGTCCGCCTTTCCGACCAGCGGAAAGACCTTGTCCGAAATGCAACCGTATCCACCAAGGAAATTGTCATGTTGATCCTCGGGTTTGTTACAGGTGTGGGAAGACCGGACATGTTGCTAAAGATTGTCGAGTAGCGCGGTTTTGTTTCTCGTGTAATTCTCCGGATCACATTCAGTCTGATTGTCCGAGGGGAAGAGTACAGCAAGGGGGTACGTCGGGGAGGCCAGCGGGTGTTAGACCAGTAGTACAAAGGCCAGATCAACCAAGAGCAAGGGGCCGTGCATTTCAGATGACAGCTCAAGAAACGTAGGAAACTCCGGATGTGATTACAGGTACATTTTTAATAAACTCTACACATGCTAAAGTGTTATTTGACTCCGGTGCAAACCGATCGTTCGTATCTCCTTCATTTGCTGCTTATATGCATTTAAAGCCTAAAGTGTTAGATCATGCTTTAATGGTAGAAACTTCAAATGATAATCAAGTATCGGTTAAAGAGGTATTTGATAGTTGTGTGATAAATATAGAAGGGTGCGGAGTACCGATTCAGTTATTTCCTATAGCCTTGATCGAGTTTGATGTGGTAGTGGGGATGGATTGGTTAGCCGAGAATAAGGCTAACATAGTTTGTAATATGAAGTTAATAAATGTTGTATTACCTGAGAGGGGACCGGTAGTGATTTATCGTGATCGTAGGAATCATCAGTCTTGCCTTATATCTATGTTAAAAGCTCGTAAGTGTGTCAGTAAAGGTTGCCCGAGTTACTTAGCTTATGTGATAGATACTAAGCTGGAAAAGAAAATTTTGGAGGATATTCCTATTGTTAGTGAATTTCCAGAAGTTTCTCCTGGAGACTTGAATAGTCTTCTGCTCGTTAGAAAAGTAGAGTTTGGTATAGATCTGATTCCTGGAGCCGCTCGTGTAGCCCGTGCACCGTATCGTCTGGCACCTCCAGGGATGAAAGAAATGATGACACAACTACAAGACCTATCCGATAAAGGCTTCATCAGACCCAGTTCTTCGCCGTGGGGTGCACCAGTTTTGTTTGTGAAAAAGAAGGATGGTTCGATGAGAATGTGTATCGACTACCGGGAACTGAATAAGCGCACGATCAAGAACAAGTATCCGCTTCCCAGAATTGATGAACTCTTTGATCAACTAGTTGGAGCTTGCTATTTCTCCAAGATTGATCTGAGATCTGGTTATCATCAGCTGAAGGTTAAAGAAGAAGACGTTCTAAAAACTGATTTTCGCACAAGGTACGGTCACTATGAATTTCTGGTGATGCCATTTGGACCGACGAACGCTCCAGCTGCTTTTATGGATCTAATGAACCGAGTATGTAAGCCATATCTCGATAAATTTGTTATTGTGTTTATCGATGATATCCTTATCTACTCACGATCCAAAGAAGAGCACGTGCAACATCTTCGTCTAATTCTGGAATTGTTGAAAAAGGAACAGTTATACGCTAAGTTCTCTAAATGTGAATTCTGGCTACGAGAAGTTCAGTTTCTCGGACATGTAGTTTCCGAGAAAGGTATTCAAGTTGATCCGATGAAAGTGGAGACAATTGAAAAGTGGGAACCGCCGAAAACGCCAACCGAAGTACGAAGTTTTCTGGGTTTAGCCGGTTACTATCGAAAGTTTATAAAAGATTTTTCTCGTTTCGCTACGCCTCTTACTAAGCTGACCCGAAAGAATCTAAAGTTTGAATGGAAGGCAGAACAGGATGAAGCATTCCGAATTTTGAAAGAGAAACTCTGTAGCGCGCCGATATTTGCATTACCTGAAGGTTTCGATGATTTTGTTGTTTACCGTGATGCTTCCAAACTGGGATTGGGTTGTGTACTCATGCAGCGTGGAAACGTTATTGCCTATGCTTCTCGTCAACTAAAGGATCATGAACGGCAGTATCCTACACACGACATGGAACTTGCAGCAGTTGTGTTCGCATTAAAGATTTAGAGACACTATCTTTACGGTTCTAAATGTCAGATTTTTACCGATCATAAGAGTCTCCAACATCTTTTTTATCAGCGGGAATTGAATATGAGGCAAAGAAGATGGCTAGAACTGGTGAATGATTACGACTGTGAAATTCTTTATCACCCGGGAAAGGCGAATGTGGTAGCTGATGCACTGAGTCGTCAAGAAATGAGTGGAACAATAAAAGCCATTGCACTAAGAGCTGAACTTCTACCTAACATCTTTGAAGAATTGCAGAAATGTCAAATAGAAGCCTATCAAGAAGAACATTTGAAATCAGAAAGGTTAGTGGGAATATCAGCATCACTCGTGAAAGTTGATCGTGGATTACTATGTATGGGTGCCTCGTTTGGGTGGTTTACGTAATCAGGTACTACAAGAAGCTCATCAATCCCGTTTCTCTATTCATCCCGGAACGAAAAAGATGTATAAAGATTTAAAGCAATTTTATTGGTGGCCGGGAATAAAAAGAAGCATTGCTCAGCATGTGGAAGATTGTATTACTTGTAAGAAGGTAAAGATTGAACATCAAAAGCCATTTGGTCAGTTGCAACGGTTAGAAATACCTATGTGGAAATGGGATCAGATTACTACGGATTTCATTACGAAGTTACCAAGGACTCCGAAGGGATTCGATACCATCTGGGTGATCGTTGACAGATTGACGAAGTCTGGTCACTTCCTGCCAATAAAGGAAACTTATTCGTTGGAAAAGTTAGCCAAATTGTATATCGACGAAATAGTAACTCGACATGGAGTTCCAATCTCGATCATTTCAGATCGTGATAGTCGTTTTACCTCAAGATTCTGGAGAAGTTTTCAAAAGGAAATGGGAACGCAGATAAAGTTAAGTACAACATATCATCCTCAAACTGATGGTCAGAGTGAAGGAACGATTCAAACCTTAGAATATATGCTACGGTCCTGCATTGTTGACTTTCGGGGATCATGGGATAAGCATTTGCCGTTGATTGAATTTGCCTACAATAACAGTTATCATTCCAGCATACAAGCGGCACCGTTTGAAGTTCTGTATGGTAGAAAATGCCGAACGCCTCTGTGTTGGAACGAAGTGGGAGAGAAACAGTTAGCAGGGCCAGATATAGTTCAGTTGACCGCGGATAAGATTTATCAGATTCGGGAACGTTTGAAAGTGGCTCAAGACAGACAGAAAAGCTACGCCGACCGACGCCGAAAGCCGTTAGAATTCCAAGTTGGAGATTTTGTGATGTTAAAAGTCTCACCTTGGAAAGGAGTCATCCGATTTGGGAAACAAGGTAAACTGAGCCCGAGGTACATTGGACCGTTTTCAATCATAGAAAGGATCGGTGAAGTAGCCTACAGATTGGATCTTCCGCCAGAGTTAAGCAGAATCCACAATGCCTTTCATGTTTCAAGTTTCCGAAAGTGTTTGGTTACGCCGGATCAGGCAGTTTCCTTACCAGAAATACAGGTCGATGAAAGGTTGAATTACGTGGAGGAACCTGAAGCCATTATTGCCCGTAAAGTCAAAGTTCTGCGGAATAAGGAGACCAGACAAGTAAAAGTTCAGTGGAGACATCATAAAGGACATGATGCTACATGGGAATCAGAATCAGAAATGAGAACTAAGTACCCGTACCTTTTTGCTTAACCGAATTCCGAGACGGAATTATCTTAAGGGGGAGATGATGTAATACCCCGGGTAAGTTTGTTAGTTAAAAATCTCTTTCCGTTAAATTTAGTTAACTTTAAAGTTGGATATTAGGGGTAAGGTTGGGTAAATTATAAGTTTAGGGGTGTTTGGGTTATTGTTGAGAAGTTCAAGGACTAAAATGGTAAAATAGGATTGATATTATCACCTCAAGACTTCAGATATTTTCATTACATCAGAAACTCATATACTATCTTAGTGTGTGTGTGTGTGTGTGTGTGTGTGTGTGTGTGTGTGTTTGGAGGCAAGAAGGAGAAAAGAATGAAAGTTGGGTTAAAGCTCAAATTGGTGTACTTGGAAGAGGAATTAAGGTATGTTACTTTGTATTTTATGTTGGTAATTGCTAGTACATAGTTCCTATCGGATTAGAATCATCGATTTCACTTCTGGTAGTAATTCCAGTCGATTTATGGTTAAAAAGTGAGGAACAACCAGTAGTTTCCGGATAAGTTGATAGTGTCCGGGTAGTCCCTTTTTGATGGTGTTCGGACGAGTCTCACCCGGTAAGTTTCTCTTTTCATTAAGTTTTCGGTTGACATGAGATACCAGATAGTGTCCGGATTGCTTTGGAGTCCGGATGTTACCCGGATTGTTCACGCTGTCCGGATAGTTGTGTTATCCGGATTGGTTATGTTATCCGAAAAGTTGATGTTTACCGGATAGTTGTGTTGTCCGGATAGTCTGTGTTATCCGGGAAGTTTGGGTTGTCCGGACACTTTAGCTTTTTGGTCAATTTTGAGAGTTTAGATACTTTTGACTTTCCAGTAACCTATGTATTGTTAGTTATTGGACAGGGAATGAATGAGAATTTAATATACTGTGGACTCGACATAAGTTCGGGTTTGGGGGTAACATTTGAGGATAGAGTTACCCAGAGCCTTTAGCTTTAGTAATCCTTATGTGTTCATTTGGTAAAGAGGAGTATGTATTTGATTTGTACATATTCTGTGAATTTGAAGTGAAAGCAGAGTTGCTTTGAGAAAAGCTTGGAGAACGTTCTGTTAGACTAACAGGTGAGTTTTTACTTCAAAATGTTTTCAAACTGGAATACATATATGTGTGTATTGAATATGTGATTAGGTGCTTATGTGTGAAATATAATATGTGGAGATGTATATTATATTTACATGAGTATTACACTATACGAGAGTGTGTTGGCCGGGCTTAGGACCGGTGGTGTTGGCTGTAATATTCGTACGACGGTGTTGGCTGTAATTGTCGTACAACGGAGTTAATTTATTAGTTGGCTTGCAACCAACTAATATGGCCATGGAAATGAGACAGGGAAGTACACAATGCATGAGTCCTATTTGGTATTTATACTTGTGATATGTATATGGTGTTTGTGCAAATGGTTTCAAACTAACAGGGATTTTCTCACTTAGACCGTTAGGTCTAACCCTCATTTTTGTTTTAAAAATATGTATTCCAGGTCGTGGATCGGGGTAAGAGCAATTGAGAAGAGTACTATGTGTTTAGCTTTTGGAAGAAGGATGTTATGAAGACTAAGACGTGTTTTGCTGTTCTAATTTCATGACTAGATATCATGTATTTAGTTAGCGAAAAGTTTGTAATGAAATACTCTATTTTGGATTGTAAAGACTAAAGGGACCGTACTTGTTATATGATGTGTATTGTTATGTAACGACGTTATGAAATATATGTTATTTGTTGTATGTTTGGGATCCGGGTTGTTGCACATAGAGATAAATGACTGATATTAGTTCTCATGTTTACAATGAAAAAAGAGTTTGCAAATAAACTTTCACTCTCTCTCTCTCTCTCTCTCTCTCTCTCTATATATATATATATATATATATATATATAGGGAGAGGTTCAAATGAGAAATGCTAAGTGTGTGAGAAATAGAGAAATGATCTTCGCCCTTCATCTGGTCAACATTTTCGGCTTTGACTGTGAAGCACTGGATACTTCCTCGCGTGGTCTGCAGAAGATAGAGGGGTAGTTTCGTAAAATAAACGGGACAAGTACATATGTGAATCAATTAATTAGTTCATATGAAAATTAGTTAATTAGTTCATATGTGAATCACAAAGGTTCATATATGAATCTGTTAATTAGTTCAATTGATTCACATATGAACCTACAATTAGTTAGTTCATATATGAATCACAAAGGTTCATATGTGAATTAATTATAAAAAAAGTTCATATGTGAATTACATGGGTTCACATATGAACATATAGTTCATATATGAATCAAACAGGTTCACATATGAACTCGTCCCGGGTATTTGTAAAAGTTACGAAACTGTCATTCTATCTTTGGGATAGCAGCAACTTTTGACCAGTCAAAGTCGCAATTCTTGTCCAGTCAAAGCCGCAATTTTTGACCAATCAAATCTGATCTTGACCGTATGAATGGCTATGAATAATTCTCTAATTTTCACACACTTAGTGTTAGTCCCATAATCATCAACAATTCATGTAATTAGAGAGAGATTTGATCACGAAAGTCATCCTCATATTTGATCTTGATCATGTTAATACAAGAGGATGTTTCTCTCTCTAAAGCTCTAGGCCCTCTCGCTCTCTACATTGTAGCTCTATTACATGTGCACACTCTACAAATGAACTCATAACACATTATATAATCCAAATACTACAAGGCTCAAGCCCCTTTAGCTTTAAGCCCAAGCCAATTAAAAATATAAACCCTTTACAAAACTTTCTTACAAATTAGGACATTTTGGTCCTAACATTCTCCCCCTAAATTTTTGTAAATCAAATCATCTTCAAAATCTTTAGCTCATCTCCCCCTTGATTTCTTGGAAAAACTTTAGCGGTGTTATTCTTCAAATGTAGTCTAGGCTCCCCCTTGAAAGAAGATCTTACTCTTCATATTTTCAACCTTGAAAACCGGATTCGATGTGCATGATAACCCCGACTGAGAGCACGAAAAACATCTTTAAAATGTATAAACTCAAGCTCGTCCGATAAGCCTACAAGAAAAATAACGATCGAGTTGTTGCGTGACAAACCAAAGTGCATCTTCAGTTTATAACAAATGATCCGTCGATAAACCGCGAGTTAAGTAGGAATTCGGCTTAAGAGCTTGTTCGGTTTGGCTCGAAGGAGGAAACGGTATGTGGCACACACTTCACGGTAGGGGATTGAGGAATCGATCGAATAATGTTGCAATAGAGAGAAATACATGACACTCTTAAAAATAGGAATGATGTCACACAGGCTACGAAAGCAAATACCTTGTTTTTTAACCAAACTAACGGCAAACAAACCAAAATTGTTAAGAAATTCTAATTTCTCATACGAACCTATGGCTATATATATATATATATATATATAGAGAGAGAGAGAGAGCGAGAGAGAGAGAGAGAGAGATAGAAGCTCCGTAAAATGCAAACCTTGCATTTGTTGTACACCTTACAAACCACAGCATGCATATGTGAACAATGTGCATACACATATGCATATGCATACATTCATATGGGATAATACATATATGCATCTCAGATTATGCACACATTGTTCACATATGCACATTGATTTCTAAGGGGTGCAACAAATACATGATTTATATTTGTTTTGTATCCTATATATATATATATATAGAGAGAGAGAGTGTGAGAGAATATGTATTTTTTATTCTTCCTTTCCATAAAAATATTTAAAATTAAATATATAGGAGAGATAAATAATATGTTATGAAAGATATTGAATATCTTAAATAATATTATATATTGTAATCTCTAAATAGAAAAGATGTTGGAGATAAACATAAATTATGTTTTGAAAATCTTGACTTTTAGAAACCGTTGGAAATTCTCTTAAGAACATTTGGTTTGATGGATTAGTTTGAGGGATTTTGATCTCGTGAAAGGATTTGGAATAATTGGTGTGCATTATTTGATATGTAATTGAATCCCATTTGTTATAAAAAATAAATAATATATATTTTAAAAATAGTTAAACTAGTTTTTTAATTGATTATTATTGAGCAAATCTTTTGAATATCTACGAAATCATGTGAAATACCAACCACTGTATAAGATCTTAAAATCCTTTGTTTGTGAGATTTCAATAAAATGTCGGGATTTCAAAACAAAAAAAAATCTTCAAACCAAACATTAGTTTGGAGGGGAGTCAATTCCAAATTTTTTTGAACTCAATTCAATGCCGCAACTCTAAGGGGGTGTTTGGTTCGTAGGATTCCGACAGATTTCGAATGAATTAGAATGATCAATTTCATTGACCAAACTCCATTCAAGTGTTTGGTTTACCTATCGACGAATGGAATTGATATCCACACATTCCATCATTCATGGAGTTGCTCATGCATCACAACTGAGAAGGAATTCAATTCCATTTCATTGCATTTTCTCAAAAAGACAAATTATCCGCATCTTCCTTACTTGATTTACTTACACCACCATCACAACAACCATCGATCTGAACCATCATCAACCTGAACCATCGTCGACCTAAACCACCACTGGCTACCATCGATCTGAGCACTGACAACTACCGCCTATTTGAACCACCGCCAATCACCACCAATTTAAACCACCACTGTTCTGAACCATTGTCGGTCACCATTGTTTTGAACTGCCGATACCATCATCGATTTGGACTACCATCGATATGAACCAACGCCGACCACTTTCGACCACCACCGATCTGAACCAACGCTGATTACTGCCTACCACCATCGATATGAACCAACGTTGATCACCGCCGACCACCATCGATTTGAACCATCGCCGACCTAAGCCACCACCGACATGATCGATCACCGACCACCACCCAACTGAACCAACTCCGACCACCACCGACCTTGAACCACTGTCGACCACAACCGATCTAGAAAACCATTTTGAACCACCGCCGACCACCACCGATCTGAACCACCGCCGACCACCACCAATCTGAACCACCGTCAACTACCACCATTCTGAACCATAATAGTTTGATTTTCGTTGCAAAATTTTCAAAATGGGTATTTTGGTGGTTTACCAGTGTTTCGTTCCAATTCCAAAGCTACATTATGTGAACCAAACAGACAGATTTTAATTTTATTAACGGATTCAATTCCAATGTTTGTCAACCAAATACATGGTAACATTTTATTCTAATTTCTTCAAAATTAAATTACTTTTACAGATTCGATTTTTCGAAAAAGAACTTGTATAAACCAAATGAGCCCTTACTATTTCTCGTTGGAAAAAGATTTGACGGTTACATAGGTAGATTTATTCGATAGTAAAAAAGTAGATAACATCCCATTTTGGCATAACTGACTACCACTACACCAAATGTTGGCTTAGACAACATAAGCTAATTGCCTATGTTGCTTAAGATAAGCTTAGGCAACAAAGGCTAATATATGTTGCCTAAGTTTCCTCTTAGGCAACATATCGTTATATGTTGCTTAAGTGAGACCTTATGCAACATATGAATAAATATATGTTGCCTCAACTATCTTAAGCAACATCTTCCTTTATGTTGCCTTAGTTGTGTAATGTTTTTTTTAATTCAATGAAAGTTATCTTAGGCAACATATTTTCTTGTTTCTATGTTGTCTAAGGTAATAAATTATAAATAAATATAGGTAGTTGAGAATCTAATAAGTTGTGCTTTAATTTTGACACCTACTTTTACTTAGGCAACATATAATCTTTTGCATTTGTTGCGTAAGTTGTGTAATGTTTTTTTTTAATTCAATGAAAGTTATCTTAGGCAACATATTTTCTTGTTTCTATGTTGCCTGAGGTAATAAATTATAAATAAATATAGGTAGTTGAAAATCTAATAAGTTGTGTACGGATGATTTAAGATTGATACATACTTTTACTTAGACAACATATAAACTGTTGTATTTGTTGCGTAAGTTGTGTAATGTTTTTTTTTTAATTCAATTAAAGTTATCTTAGGCAACATATTTTCTTGTTTCTATGTTGCCTAAGGTAATAAATTATAAATAAATATAGGTAGTTGAAACTCTAATAAGTCGTGTACGGTCGCTTTAATTTTGATACCTACTTTTACTTAGGCAACATATAATCTTTTGCATTTGTTGCGTAAGTTGTGTAATGTTTTTTTTTAATTCAATGAAAGTTATATTAGGCAACATATTTTCTTGTTTCTATGTTGCCTAAGGTAATAAATTATAAATAAATATAGGTAGTTGAAAATCTAATAAGTCGTGTACGGTCGCTTTAATTTTGACACCTACTTTTACTTAGGCAACATATAATCTTTTGCATTTGTTGCGTAAGATCTGGCTTAGGCAACATATTATCTTGTTTCTATGTTGCCTAAGATCACAGTTATTAATATATATTGATAGTTTCCCCATTTCAACACTTCATCTTCATTCCAACACCTTTCTTCTCCATTTCATAAAATCGTTTCTATAGAATTAGGACGCGATTTTGACAATTTTTTGGCTTCCAACAAACGTTGTTTTCATCATCAAAAGGCATTTAAAGATTCTTAGGTAATTGTTATTTTATTTTGTCTAATTTTGTAGTTATTTCACGTTTATATCATTTAAATTTGGAACGTGATTTGGAACGATTTTGTCTTCCAACAAACGTTTTCATCATCAAAAGACATTTAGATTTTTTTAGATAATTATAATCATATTTTGTATATATAACTTTGTTGTTATTCATGTTTATCTCGTATAAATTTTGATTACCACGTGTCTAAAAATACGTTTAGCTCTTACTTTATTTTATTTTATATAATTTTGTATCGTGTAAAATTAGAACGTGATTTGGAGCGATCTTGGCGACTTTTGGCTTCCAACAAACGTTCTCATCGTAAAAGACATTTAGAGATTCTTAGGTAATTATTATCCTATTTAGTCTAATTTTGTTGTTATTCCATGTTTATCTCATGTAAATTTGGATTGCTATATATCTAAAAATACGTTTAGCTCTTAATTTATTTATGTATTTATTTTTCACATATAGACATGGCAGAAAATGTGGATAAAAGTTGGATGAATTTAAGAAGATTCGAGGAAAAATACATTTTGGGAATATATTCATTTTTGGAATTTGCTAAAAATAATTCAGTGAGTTGGAATGGTTATTACAAATGCCCCTGCATAGATTGTGGCAACATGTTATTTCAAAATGAGGCAGATATAATTTACCATTTGAAAAATGTTGGTATAATGAAAAATTATACTGTGGGGGGTCAACATGGTGAGGTTACAAATATACGTACCACATCGCAACGAAGGCTGAATATGATACGCGATCGAGCATCTTCGAGTCATAATGTCAGTCCTGTTGTACAATTCGTGGAAGATGCATTTCCATTCCGTGAGCGATACAATGATAATGAATCAATCGCCGAGGAGGGTACTCATGTTTGTGATGTGGACACTGTTGCTTTTAAAGTGATTGATGCATATTCACGATTGATAGCGGAAACGAATACTCCATTGTACGAGGGTTGTACAGAAACTTCCTTGGGCGCCCTTTTAAGAGCAATTTCTCTTAAAGAAGAAACTGGAATTTTAATCAAGGCATTTGATAAGCATTTAGGGTTTCAAAAATCTTTATTGCCTACTCCAAACAAGTTTCCTAAATCATACGCAGAAGCGAAAAAAATCCTCAAAGGCGTTGGGATGGGGTATGAGCTTATACATGCATGTTTAAATGGTTGTTTCTTATACTACAAAGAAGGTGACATGCATGACCAGTGGCCCATATGTGGATTGCCAAGATATGAAGATGTCGGTAACAAAGTACCAATAAAGGTTGTTCGTTATTTCCCTCTGACACCGAGGTTGCAGCGTTTGTACATGTCAAAATATACTGCAGGTCATATGCGATGGCATGGTCAAAGGGAAACGTCCTCGTACGATGATGTATTGAGACACCCAGCGGATGGTGAAGCATGGAAAGATTTTGATAGGTAATATATTTATATTTTTTTGACAAGTAAATGTTTTAAATATTTTTATATTGTTTTGACAATTAAATGCTGTTAATATATTTATATTTTATTGACACATAATAGGTCATATCCTCAATTTGCGAGTGACCTTAGAAACGTTCGCATCGCTTTATCGACTGACGGGTTTAGTCCTTTCGGGGCTTCTGCTACTCCATATAGCCTTTGGCCAATTGTTGTGATTCCATACAACTTACCTCCTTCGATGTGCATGCAAAAGGAATTTAATATACTAACGATGTTGATATCCGGACCAAAATCCCCAGGGAAATGTCTCTGTTGGACAACCTAAGGGGGGGGGTAAGGTTGTATTTTAAATCTTTTACTTTCAAAAAATTCTTTTAAAAAAAATACAGTACAAACAATACAGTAAAAATAAAGTAGAGTATAAACAAATAAATACACAACAATTATATAAACAGATATAATTTAAATGCACAGCGGAAATGTAAATAGATAAGGGAAAGAGAATACTTGACAACGGTATTTTTAAAGTGGTTCACCAAACACAAAGTTGGCTAGTCCACCTCGAGAAAATAACACTTCTCGGAGATCCAATACGAAACGTGTTCTTTACGGTAGAAACACAAACCTTAATACAACAAACGCGAATCACTCTACTTTGAGAGATTAATGTGGATCACTCACTCTTATTCAAACACTTACAAGAGGGTATAATTTTAATATGAATAATCACTCTTGAATAAGGTTTATCACTTGGATATTTTTAGAGAGTTTGATCACTTGAGTTGTGTTGCTGATTCAACTAATCGAGAGATTTTAATCTGCTATCAACTCAAGATTTCTTACTCAAAAACGAGTTTTATAATTTTAACAGTTTAAATATCAAGAGAAGATGCTGCAGAGTCTTTATCAAATGCAGAGGAGTTAATGTGAATTGGTAGCATTGAAAGCTGGTGGTTGCATGTATTTATACTGGATGAGCAACAGTCCTGAGGCTTTCGCGGTATACCGGCAATCCATCGCGGTATACCGTGCAGAAGAAAGTACACTGCAGAGGAGAAGGTCAACCCTGCAAAAAAAACGGTAATGGTACCCGCGGTATACCGCGTTGCACACGGCGGTATACCGCCTGACAGTCGTACAAAAAGGGTGGTCCAATCAATCAGCATGCCGCCGCGGTATACCGGCTTTCCATCGCGGTATACCGCCCAGATAAAAGGTGCAGGAAGAAGTACGCATCGCAGATTTCTTCTAGAAACAAATCCTTCTCAAAGACAGCAAGATGATAAGATGTCTGACTTGGTTTATTTTAAAAACACAGTATTAGAAAAATCCAAGTGGTATATTATTTTAGGGTGATTTATCATTTTAAAATAAAATGACGCAAATCTTCAGACTTGGATTCTTCAGATAAAAAATTTATCGAGATCATTTAATAACTGCACACTCAGATAAAATATTAGATAACAAATAATGCGGTGTGTTTTGTAATCATCAAAATAAATATGGAGATGTGATTTTATGTGTACCAAAAATATATCTTAATATTAAAGCTGGGTATACTTGCACCAACAATCTCCCCCTTTTTGATGATGACAAACACAACGCTAAACACGAGAGCATACTCGGTTTCTCTCCCCCTTTTGTCGAAGCAAAAAGGGTTTAAGAAAGTCGCTTATGCTCCCCCTCAAAATATGAAATATTTGAGAGTTAGTATTTATCAAGGGTTATACTCAAGCATGCCTAAACCAAGTCTTAATTTAAAGAAGGCTTTTTTGTTAAGAGCTTTTGTAAAAATATCGGCCAAATTATCTTCCGAATCAACCTTTTCAAGCACGATTTTGCCTTTTTGAACATTATCTCGTAAAAAGTGATGTCTCAATTCAATATGTTTGGTACGAGAGTGTAAAACGGGATTTTTACTTAAGTTTATGGCACTTGAGTTATCACACATAATTGGAATTTTGGTTAGATGTACCTCAAAATCGGTAAGTGTGTGTTTCATCCATAGGACTTGAGCACATGCTCTTGCGGCGGCTACATATTCCGCTTCGGTAGTAGATAACGCTACGGATTGTTGTTTCTTAGAGAACCAAGACACAAGTGAGAGACCTATAAAGGCACATACCCCACTAGTACTTTTTCGGTCAACAATAGATCCACCAAGATCGGAATCGGCGAAACACGTTACTTCTAACTCGGGTTTCTTTGCGTACCATAAGCCAAGATTAGTAGTACCTCGTAAATATCGAAAAATACGCTTGACAGCTTCATAGTGAGATTGTTTAGGTGAAGATTGAAAACGAGCACATAAACATACACTAAACATAATATCAGGTCTACTAGCAGTTAAATATAATAAACTACCAATCATACCACGATAAATCTTTTCATTAAAATCGTTTCCCTCCTCGTCACGAGATAATTGTAAGTTTGTGGTCATTGGAGTTTCAACGGGTTTGACATTTTCAAAGTTAAACTTTTTCAACATATCTTTACAATATTTAGATTGACTAATAAAAATACCAGTTTCACATTGTTTTATTTGCAATCCTAAGAAGTATTTTAACTCTCCCATCATGCTCATTTCAAACTCGCTTGTCATTTTCGCAGAAAATTCATTACACAGTTTTTCATTAGTGGAACCAAAAATAATATCATCAACATATACTTGCACAACCACAATATCATTTTGAACATATTTCACAAATAAAGTATTATCTATTTTACCCATAATATAACCACTAAAAATTAAAAAGGTTTTTAATCTATCATACCACGCACGCGGAGCTTGCTTTAAACCATAAAGCGCCTTTTTCAATTTATAAACATGTGTCGGGTTTTCAAAATTTTCAAAACCGGGAGGTTGAGAAACGTATACCTCCTCATTTATAATACCATTTAAGAAAGCACTTTTAACATCCATTTGAAATAATTTAAAATCTTTAGCATTTGCAAAAGCGAGAAGCATTCGAATAGACTCCAACCTTGCAACTGGTGCAAAGGTTTCGTCATAATCTATACCTTCTTGTTGACTGTACCCCTTGGCAACTAAACGTGCCTTGTTTCGTGTGACTCCACCGTTCTCGTCTACCTTATTTCGGAAGACCCATCTTGTGCCAATAATGGTTTGACTACTAGGGCTAGGCACTAAGTCCCACACATCATTCCTAGTAAATTGGTTTAACTCTTCTTGCATGGCCAATATCCAATCCTCATCACCTAAAGCTTCATCTATGGTTTTAGGTTCTATGGTTGAGATAAAGGCATGGAAAGCACAATGGGTATGGATTTGTGATCTAGTTGTCCTTTGGTTTAGGTCACCTATAATTTGATCTACGGGATGGCCTCGAGCGGTTCTAAGATTAGGATCATCTACACCTTGTGGAATAAAACAAGGAGGGGCATCACTAGTTTCAATATTATTTGTGGAAGGTTGGGTACCTAAATCCAAGGTACTAAGTTGTTGGGCTAAGACATTTCCTTCACAAACATTGTCATTTGCTAAGGGTGCACTCGGTTTGGGAGGACTCTCGTCAAAGCTAACATTTAAGGATTCTTCTACTACCATGGTCTCCTTATTTAGGATTCTATAGGCTTTGCTATTCCAAGAGTAACCTAGGAACACTCCCTCATAGGCTTTGGGGTCAAATTTGGTTAGGTAGGATTTGGTGTTTAAAATGAAACATTTACAACCAAAAACTTTTAGGTGAGCTAGGGAAGGTTTTCTACCTCGGTAAAGTTCATAGGGTGTCTTATTTAGGATACCTCTAATTAGGACACGGTTAAGCACATAGGTCGCGGTAGCAACGGCATCACACCAAAACTTTTGGGGAACTTGATGTTCGTTTAGCATGGTTCTACTCATTTCTTGCAACGTTCGATTTTTCCTTTCAACAACCCCGTTTGACTGAGGAGTTCGAGGAGCCGAAAAGTTATGAGTTATACCATGTTTATCACAAAAGGCACCAAATTGTACATCATTATCGAATTCTCGTCCATGGTCCGTACGTATGGAAACAATCGTACAACCTTGTTGGTTTTGAATTCGTTTTCCCAAAATTTTAAACTTTTCAAAAGCCTCATTTTTATGTCTCAAAAATAAAGTCCAAGTATAACGGGAATAATCATCCACAATAACCAAAGTATAAAAATTTCCTCCAAAACTTTGAATAGCCATCGGGCCAAAAAGATCCATATGTAAAAGTTCTAAAACTCTTTGAGTAGAAATAACATTTTTTGATTTATGAGAAACGTGATGTTGTTTGCCGACACGACAAGCATCACAAAAATGATTATCAAACTTTAATTTTGGCAGGTCACTCACAAGCTCCTTATTTTTTAAGTTTTGCATTAATCTTAGATTAGCGTGACCTAAACGCCTATGCCATAAAGTAGAAACATCATTAATAGAAGATAAGCATACATTTTCAGATACAACAGTTTTACAAATATATAAATTTCCTTTTACAAAACCATTTAAAAGAACTTTGCCATTTTTTATGATTTTACAAGAATCTTCTTCGAAGACAACAGTTGTATTATTTTTACACAATTGGCGAACACTTAACAAATTAAAATGTAAATTATCAACATGATTAACATTAAGAAATTGAACATTGTTGCAAGAAACTGTACCTCTACCAATTATATTTCCTTTGGAGTTTCCTCCAAAAATTACCTGTCCACCATCACATGACTTATATGATGAAAAGAGATTATTGTTTCCGGTCATGTGACGTGTGCAACCACTATCGAGTATCCAGTCCATATCAAGGTCAATCTACAATAATGAAGATGTAACTTTTATGGTCCCCATTTCTCGTGGGTCCTTGACAATTAGTTTCAATGTCAACCAACATGCATATATATAAAGTCAAACAGAATATATATATATACAATACATTACACAATATTAATATATATATATAATACATCAAACCATATTAATATATATATATAACACATATCAAGTAAGACAAAATATATATAATATATTAAACAACTTTAATATATAATACATCAAACACAAATATATATATATAACATATTAAACAAACACCATATATATATATATATATAAGTAATACGTATATATATATAAACAAACAGTACATAGTAATATATATTACTTATATATATAATATATACAACAAATTATATTTAAACTATATATATATATAACATATATACATAACACATTTAAAACCATAAACGCATACCACCGGGATTATCATTACTAAACATTCCTTTTGGAATCCATTTATTTACCATTTTAATTTTGCGATTATATTTATCATACACATAAAAACAAGCATTTACATTCGCATTATTATTAGGTTTAGAATATTTATCATGGTACATGCGAGCATACGGTTTTCTCGTATTTAAATTATTTATTTTACGCACATACGGATGTTTTTGCACATATTGATTTCTTGTATTAACTTTAGGTGATTCATAAAGTCTTTTGATGGGTTTACAAGAACATTTATCTTTGCATGTATCGGAACCAATACCTTTTCTACATTTTATACGGTTAGGCATATTAAGCATGTTAAGAACCTTTTTATTACTACTTTCAAAGGCTTTAGCTAGCATGTTATCTTTTTCATATGAAGCACATTTAGCTTTTAAACATGTAATCTCATTCTCAAGAATATCACATTTTGTACAAATAATATTTTCATGTGATTTTTTATTTAAGCATGCAATTTCTTTATTTAAAACATCACAAGATTTACAAAAATCTTTTTCTCCTAATTTAGTTTCTAATTTAGCAATTATATCCATATCATTTTCAGATTTTTGTTTAACATTATTTATTTCCTTTTTACATGCATTTACAGTTTCTTTTAACATAGCATTCTCATCTTGGTAACGATTTGCAAGAGCGGCCATTTTATGAAAAGATTCATATAATTCTTCAAGATTATTTTCATTATCACTTTCATAATCACTATCGTAATCCGAGTAAGAAGATTTTACCTCGTCGTCGCTTTCGGCCATAAGACAAATGGCTTGATAGTCATCTTCTTCTTCACTCTCGCTCCACGCGCCTCCAATGAAGGCTTTCTCCTTCTTCTTTTGGAACTTGTTCTTTTTCGGACATTCATTGGCGTAGTGGTCTTTGTCACCACATGAGTAGCAAAAGCCTCTCTTTGGCTTAGCTTTATCGTCTTCACTCGAGTCGCCATTTTTCTTAACTTTTTCGTCTCGTTTATGGAACTTACGACTTCGATTTTCACCACCACGACGGTAGTTACCGTTTCTTTGAAATCTGCCATTGTTAGAAAATTTATTATTATTATTAAGAAATTTGTAAAAGTTTCTTACCAACATGGCGACTTCATCGAGAGTTTCGGATGGATCTTTCGAGGAGCTAGCTTTCTCCTTTTTCTTCTCGACTTTTGGTGTTGAGGCATTGAGAGCGATTGACTTCTTTTTGACTTGCTCCCGATCTTTGTTTCTTTTAAGTGCAATTTCATGCACTTTAAGATTACCGATCAAGTCATCTATCTTCATTATGGAAAGGTCACGGGAGTCTTATAAAGATGTTATCTTTTGCATCCACTCCGAAGGAAGGGCTCGTAGGATTTTCCTTATATAGTCCTCGTTAGGATAAGTGCGATCCAAACCTTTCAAAGTAGTCACAATAAGGTTAAATCTTTTAAACATTGAGTCAATTGAGTCATCTTGTTTCATTTCGAACAGTTCATAATCGTGAACTAAAATATTTACTTTACTAGATTTAACTTCCGTGTTTCCACGATGAGTATTATTTAAACTTTCCCATATTTGATTTGCAGTTTTATATGTATATACTCTTTCGATTTCATCAGTTGTTAAAGCAGCATATAATATATTCTTAGCTTCAAAGTTTAAACAAAAATGAGTTTCATCAGAAGTAGTCCATTCATCTATAGGTTTATCAATATAAACATCATCTTTCACAATGGTGGGTTTAAAATTCCCTTTTTCTATAATATTCCAAATCTTTTGATTTTTGCCACGCACGTGACATTCAAATAGCTCGGCCCAAATGCCAAACTTTTCAGTATCTATCAAGGGAGGTTTTGAAAACACAATATTAGTTTGTTGAGCCATTTAAAGGAATAGAAGAAATTTATGCAGAAATTTTTGAAAGACCTGCTCTGATACCAAATGTTGGACAACCTAAGGGGGGGGTAAGGTTGTATTTTAAATCTTTTACTTTCAAAAAATTCTTTTAAAAAAAATACAGTACAAACAATACAGTAAAAATAAAGCAGAGTATAAACAAATAAATATACAACAATTATATAAACAGATATAATTTAAATGCACAGCGGAAATGTAAATAGATAAGGGAAAGAGAATACTTGACAACGGTATTTTTAAAGTGGTTCACCAAACACAAAGTTGGCTAGTCCACCTCGAGAAAATAACACTTCTCGGAGATCCAATACGAAACGTGTTCTTTACGGTAGAAACACAAACCTTAATACAACAAACGCGAATCACTCTACTTTGAGAGATTAATGTGGATCACTCACTCTTATTCAAACACTTACAAGAGGGTATAATTTTAATATGAATAATCACTCTTGAATAAGGTTTATCACTTGGATATTTTTAGAGAGTTTGATCACTTGAGTTGTGTTGCTGATTCAACTAATCGAGAGATTTTAATCTGCTATCAACTCAAGATTTCTTACTCAAAAACGAGTTTTATAATTTTAACAGTTTAAATATCAAGAGAAGATGCTGCAGAGTCTTTATCAAATGCAGAGGAGTTAATGTGAATTGGTAGCATTGAAAGCTGGTGGTTGCATGTATTTATACTGGATGAGCAACAGTCCTGAGGCTTTCGCGGTATACCGGCAATCCATCGCGGTATACCGTGCAGAAGAAAGTACACTGCAGAGGAGAAGGTCAACCCTGCAAAAAAAAAACGGTAATGGTACCCGCGGTATACCGCGTTGCACACGGCGGTATACCGCCTGACAGTCGTACAAAAAGGGTGGTCCAATCAATCAGCATGCCGCCGCGGTATACCGGCTTTCCATCGCGGTATACCGCCCAGATAAAAGGTGCAGGAAGAAGTACGCATCGCAGATTTCTTCTAGAAACAAATCCTTCTCAAAGACAGCAAGATGATAAGATGTCTGACTTGGTTTATTTTAAAAACACAGTATTAGAAAAATCCAAGTGGTATATTATTTTAGGGTGATTTATCATTTTAAAATAAAATGACGCAAATCTTCAGACTTGGATTCTTCAGATAAAAAATTTATCGAGATCATTTAATAACTGCACACTCAGATAAAATATTAGATAACAAATAATGCGGTGTGTTTTGTAATCATCAAAATAAATATGGAGATGTGATTTTATGTGTACCAAAAATATATCTTAATATTAAAGCTGGGTATACTTGCACCAACAGTCTCAATGTGTTTATGAGACCATTGATTGATGAGCTCAAAATTCTTTGGGATACAGGTTTTAGGACATGGGATCGATATGGGGAAGAGTACTTTATGATGAAAGCTGCGGTGATGTGGACCATTAGTGATTTTCCGGGGTTGGGAATGTTAGGTGGTATTCAGACGAAAGGGTACAAGGCGTGTCCCATATGTTTGGATAACACTGATGCTAAGTTCTCTCATGGAAGGATGTCGTATATGGGGACACGTAGATGGCTAGATATGAATCATGAATTTCGAACTCAAGGGAGAGATTTTAACGGAAAGAACGAATTTCGACTAGCTCCACAAACTCGAACCGCCATCCAGATTTACAGGGAAATCGTCTCCCACCGATACCCTCGTTTGAGTTTGGTTAAAGAGAAGAAATCGAGACAGGTTTGTAAATCTATTGCATTCAAAACTTGACATTGGTCCTACACCGCGTATTGATATTCCAAATGATGATGATGATGAGAACGATGAAGATTACAACGAGGAAGAGAGCGAGAACGACGAGTACGACAGTGATGACGAGGAAGAGGACGAGGACGATGTGTTTGGAATCAACGACGGTACAGATTCAGATAATGATGTCAATGAGTTTCATAAGACTAACAGTGAATATCGTCATGACCCGGATTATTGATTAAACATTTGTATGTGTGATGCAATGAACTAATTATGATAAAAAAAAATTAACCTTTATGTTGACCGTTTTCATTTTTTTCTATTTAGTTAACAGTTTAATTTAATTAAAAAAGTTGTACTAACTTGTATTATTTACTAACTTGCATTAATATAATTATAACACTTAATAGTTTAATAAATTAAAAAGTTATACTAATTTGAAATACTAGCTTAACCAAAATTTAGATACGGTTCCCACCCAAAATTTTGGTCCCACCATCTAAAATTTGGTTCCCACCAGCTTAACCAAAATTTGGTTCCCACCATACGTTTCCCACCCCTTAATTTTGACTAGGTTAAACTAAGCAGCCACCACCATCACCACTCTTCCAAATATTTTCCACCATCGAGAACTCAGCAGCCACCACCAGTCTCTATCGCCGTTGTCACCACGACAAGCCACCACCATCGGTCTCCATCGCCGTTGTCACCACCACAAGCCACCACCACCGGTCTCCATCGTCGTTGTCACCACCACAAGCCGCCACCACCAGTCTCCATCGCCGTTGTCACCACCACGAGCCACCACCACCAGTCTCCATCGCCGTTGTCACCACCACGAGCCACCACCACCAGTCTACCGTCGCCATCGAGAGGAACCATTGTCTTCGTCCCACGACTAAAAGAGGTAAAACCCGAAACCCCCAATTTTTGTTGCTGTTTGTTGAACAATTTTTGTTCCTGTTTGTTGCTGGCGTCGTTCTTAGGTTGAAGAATATTTTGTGTTCGCTATCTCTGTTCCCTATCATGGAGATAATGTTTTTTTTATATTTTATTTTTAATTTAAGAATTAGATTTTGGTTTTATTTTGGAGATTTAATGTTCTAAGATATCGATTTTGTGTTGATGTTTCATCGAGACTTTTTTTATCAATGATTCATTGTATATATATATATCATAAATCTTAATATATAAAAAGCACACTGTATGTATATAAAAGCACACTGTATATATATATCATAAATCTTGATTTTTTGAAAAAAAGCACACTGTATGTTGAGGCTTTGTATATATATATATATATATCATAAATCTTAATATATAAAAAATAATGTTGATCCAAACCCTCAGTGATTTGATAATGACTCTCTCTTAAATACTTAGTGAAAATTGTAAGTAAACAATATGTATCAGAGTTTCACTATCGCTGATAAGTACTAAGATCTTCCAGTACCGCTGATAGGAACTCTCGCTCTTTAAGTTAAACATTCAGCGAAACTGTTCACCATAAATGCTCTGAGTCTGTTCAGTCATTATGATGATCGCTGATAAGTTAGTTGTTTACTTATGATCCCTGAAGACAAGTTTCACGTCAACAAAGGTTCTACGCTGAAGTCGAAGATCAAGCTCAAGAACCAGCGACAAGTCTCCTAATGAACTGATGCGGATCAGCGAAGACTTAGATTTGTCCACTCAACGTGAAGTATCAAGTACAAGACTTCAGCTATCGCTGAACTCTATCATTCGCTGATATGAAATGATAGATCGCTGAATCAACGAAAGCTGATCATGAAGTCCTCCGTACAAAATTCTTTTGTCTTATCCACCCTTGCACGACTCCGTACGAAATGTCAGAAAAGAACTTCCGAATATCTGAAATCGTACAACCACTCTGATACTACACTGTTCATCCATACGGCTACTAAGGTTGTCAACCAAGGTCAATGACATGCAACCAACCAGCTGATGACACGTGTAAAGTATATACTGACTTGCATTAAATGCATGCAGTATATAAAGAGATGAACTCACTTCATTTGAAGTAACTTGCTAACTCTGGACAAGTTCAATCTCTTATCTCAAGATAGGTTATTATTAGTAATTTCCTTATCTCTCTTAGTGCAAGAAACCTTAGTGTTCCAACTTGTTTAGATTTAGGTTTATCCTTAATCTTGTTTCCGCAACAAGCTGTAAATTGTTAATGATTTATCAATAAACAATTTAGAAAAGTAAAATCTGTGTGTTTGTATTCAACCCCCCCCCCCCCCTTCTACAAACTTGTATAGGCCTTCGGGACCAACAAGTGGTATCAGAGCGGATTTGTTTAATCTCATAAACAAGATCTAATCTAAGATATTTCTCTTCCTTGCTATTATCTGAAAATGGCCACCAACACAAACACAAATTATATAGACAATGGTTCTCTTGCAAAACCCCCTAGATTTTCCAGAGACAACTTCAACTTGTGGAAAAATAGGATGACACTCTTCTTAGAAGGTGTAGACCCCACTATGCCTTACTATCTTGAAAACGGCCCATACATCCCTGTAACAATTGATCCTTCAGTTCCAGCCACTGCAAATAGACCTGCTATTCCAGAAAGGCTGATTCCTAAGGAAATACACATGTGGACCGACGAAGATAAGAAGAAAGTGGCTATAGATACAAAAGCCAGATCCATACTATCCATGGCCCTTCCTGACGAAGTCTACCATTCCGTCATGAACCTGAAATCATCAAAAGCCATGTGGGACACAATATGTGTTCAGTATGAAGGAACGTCTGAAGTCCAGGACTCAAGAAAGATCAACCTGGTAAGACAATACGAAAGCTTCATTTCTGGTAAGAATGAAACTCTCTCTGAAGTTCACCAACGTTTTAATTGTTTAATTATAGATCTGAAAACTGTTGGTAAGGAATATTCTAACTTTGAGGTGCTGACAAAGTTTCTAGAATGTTTACCTGAAAGCTGGGACAATTATTCTATGTGTCTCAAGCTGTCAAAGGATCTAAAATCAATGACCCTTGCTACCTTATATGGCACGTTGCTGAATCATGAGCAATCAAGCCATCTTAAGAAGAATCTTGTAAAAGATTTCAAAAGCACCCCTGTTGCTTTAATCTCAGAGGAACCTTCTACTCAGCGACCCTCGGTCACTATCACTGAGTTAGAGAGTAACTCTGAAAGGTCATCAGAATCTGATTTTCAGATGATGAATCTTTGGCTCTCCTAACTAAGAAGTTCAGGAGATTTGCCAAGAAGAAAATGTTTAGAAAGAACAAACCTCTTTCCATAACTGACAAGCCTAAATCATCAGTTTTTGTTGATAAGGCTACTGCTACTTGTTTTAACTGCGAAAAAATAGGACATTTTGCTAACGAGTGCAGGTCTAAGAAAGTTTCTAGACCCTCAACTTTTACAAAGAAATCCTTTGTTCCAAGGAATAAAGATGACAAATACTCAAAGCTGAAAGAAAAATATGCGAAGCTGAAAAGCTTTAAGAAGAAAGGCAAAGGCCTGATGGCTGACTATGATTGGGCTGCTTCTGATGAAGAAGCATCATCATCTGACTCTGAAGATGATGAAGCAAATCAATGTCTCATGGCCAAGATTGAAGAAGAGGAAGAAAGTTCAGACATTCCCTCCACTTCAACATCTGCCATTCAGGTTAAGAAGGGTATCTGGTATCTCGATAGCGGATGCTCTAGACACATGACTGGTAAGAAAAGCCTGCTCGCTGAATACAAGGAAGAGAAGGGTCCCTCTGTGACTTTCGGTGGAAATGGAAAAGGACATACTCGAGGGTATGGTGTACTTTCAAATGGTACAACCTCCTTCAGAAGAGTCGCATATGTTGAAGGGCTGAAGCATAATCTTCTAAGCATCAGTCAGCTTTGCGACATGGATAACAAAGTAATCTTTACTAAGGAATCCTGCTTTGTCACTAACAAAAAGGAGAAGATATCTCTCAGCGGTTATCGTTTGGAAAATGTTTATGTAATAAACATGGACTCAACAACCACTGAGAACTCCTGTTTCTTCTCAAAGGCCTCATCTGATGTCAACTGGCTATGGCATAAGAGGCTATCTCATCTAAATTTCAAGACACTGAACACTCTTTCTTCAAAAGAGTTAGTCACTGGTCTACCTCAGCATTCATACGCCAAAGAGTCGTTATGTCCAGCATGTGAAAAAGGGAAGCAGACCAAAGCAAGCTTTAAATCAAAGCAAGTTTCTTCAGTGTCATCTCCTCTACAACTACTCCATATGGATTTGTTTGGCCCTGTTAACAAACAATCCATCGCTGGAAAGAAATATACGCTGGTCATAGTTGATGAATTCTCTCGCTTCACTTGGGTAATGTTTCTCCGTTCTAAGAGTGACACCCCTGAAGAACTCATCACCTTTGTTCGGAAGATGGAGACCCTGAACAATCTGACCGTTCGCTCAATAAGGAGTGATCGTGGAACTGAATTCAAAAACAGTTCTCTTGATTCCTTCTTTGAGAGTAAGGGTATTTCTCACAAGTTTTCTTCAGTGAGAACACCGCAACAAAATGGAGTCGCTGAAATAAGAAATAGAACAATTATTGAAGCTGCACGTTCAATGCTCAACGATTCTCACCTGCCTACTCAGTTTTGGGCAGAAGCTGTCAACACTGCTAGTTTTTCGCAAAACAGGTCGCTGATAGTCAAAAGATTCAATAAAACAGCCTATGAACTTTTTCATGGGAGAAAGCCCTCAATCAGCTTTCTTCACATCTTTGGATGTCAGTGTTTCATACTGAACAATAGAGATGCTCTTGGAAAGTTCGATCCTAAGGCTGATGATGGAATCTTTCTTGGATACTCCTCAGTTTCCAAAGCCTTTAGAGTCTTCAATCGAAGAAGACAAACTGTGGAAGAAACTATTCACGTCACGTTTGACGAATCCCGTTCAGCGAACTCTAAACCGAACGCTGATACAGAAGAACTGAATCAATGGATGTTTTCTCATCTTGGTGATTCAGAAGATTTTCCCACTCCTCATGCTCAACCAGTAGAAGATGATAGTCCCACTATCATTCCAAACATGCAGAATAGTGAAGCTGAAACATCATGGGTCTCGACTGTTCCTATAAACACTATACCTGCAGTTGATCCAAATGTCTCAGACCTTCCATCTACTTCTCAGCAATCAGTGAATATAATGACAACTGCATCAATTCCTCTCTTGGCTGATACTCCCGACGTCGCTGAAGCTTCATCTTCAGCTCCTCAAGTTCAAGTTGAGTCAGCGTCTCACGCTCCGGCTCAGCGATGGACTATAAATCACCCAATTGATCAAATTCTTGGTGATCCAAACGCTGGGATTCAGACTCGACGAAGTGCAGGTAATATTTGTTTATTTGTAAATTTTATTTCACTAACTGAACCAAAGAAAGTAGATGATGCCCTCAAAGATCCAAACTGGGTCAGCGCCATGCAAGAAGAGCTGACTGAATTTGAAAGAAACAAAGTTTGGAAACTTGTTCGAAGACCAACTGACAAAACTGTGATAGGCACTAAATGGGTCTATCGAAACAAGTTGGACGAACATGGTACTGTAACCCGCAACAAAGCTCGACTTGTTGCTCAGGGATACAGACAAGAGGAAGGTATAGATTATGACGAAACATTTGCTCCAGTAGCAAGACTTGAATCTATTCGTCTATTCTTATCATATGTTGTACACAAGAACTTCAAAGTACATCAGATGGATGTCAAGTCAGCGTTTCTAAATGGAAAGCTGAATGTAGAAGTGTATGTGGAACAACCTCCAGGATTCTCAGATCCTAAGCGTCCAGATTATGTTTATAAACTGGATAAGGCACTTTATGGCTTGAAGCAAGCTTCACGTGCATGGTATGACACTCTTTCCACTTATCTCCATATTGAAAAATTTGAGCGAGGTAAGATTGATAAAACGCTATTTTTTAGAAAAGTAAAAGGTCATATCATTCTAGTTCAAATATATGTTGATGACATTATATTTGGTTCTACTAACCCTGAGCTTTGTACTCGTTTCGCTGATAGAATGAAAGATGAGTATAAAATGAGCATGATGGGTGAACTAACATATTTCTTTGGTCTTCAGATTAAGCAAACTGAAAAAGGAACTTTCATTAATCAGGGAAAATATGTTAAAGATATGCTGAAGAAATTCGACTTAACTAAAAGTTCAGCTATGAAAACCCCTATGGCACCACCGCTGACACTTGATAAGGACACAAAGGGTGTTCCTGTCAATGTCACGCTGTACCGTGGGATGATCGGCTCACTATTGTATCTTACAGCTAGCCGACCCGATATTATGTTTGCAACATGCTTGTGTGCACGATATCAAGCTGAACCTAAGATATCTCATATGAAAGCTGTAAAGCGAATCTTTCGATATCTTAAGGGTACAGCGAATCTAGGTCTTTGGTATCCCAAAGATTCAGGATTCGATCTAACTGCATATTCAGATAGTGATTTTGCAGGTTGCAAAATGGATAGGAAAAGCACCACAGGAGGATGTCAACTCCTGGGTGGAAAGCTGGTAAGTTGGACAAGTAAAAAGCAAAATTCAGTGTCCACCTCCACAGCTGAAGATGAATATGTAGCCGCTGGAAGCTGTTGTTCTCAAGTCTTGTGGATGAGAAATCCGCTACTAGATTATGATCTTCAGCTCTCTAAAATTCCAATCTATTGTGACAGCACAAGTGCCATCGCTATAGCAAACAATCCAGTACTACATTCAAAGACCAAACATATAGAAATCAGATATCATTTTATCAGAGATCATGTGATGAATGGTGATATAGAACTTCATTTTATCCCAACTGATTATCAGTTAGCTGACTTATTTACCAAACCTCTTGATGAGACAAGATTCAACTTTCTCATCAGCGAGCTTGGAATGCTGAACTTTGAAGGATAAAATCTTCAGCGGTTCACATTAATCAACGAAAGGATAAAATCAACTTGTATAACCCATTCTATCATTTTCTCTCTGAATAAACTTGATTCACTGATATCAATGTATGTTTTCTCTCTCTGACAATCGCATGAAAATGCAAGATTTCAAAACAAAATGCATCGCTGAATATCTCTTCCTTAACAGCGATATTTTGAAATTTCTTAAAACCTTCACTGAATATTTTCATTCAGTACTTCATGTTTTCAAAAGTATCTCTGAGTTTTTCAAAACCTCAGAGACAACCAAGAATATGAAAGGACAGTTGTGACGTCATTGCAACGGATAAACCCCGGCACGTTTTCTCTTCCTGACACACGTTTGCACGTCTCGTTCAAACTTCCAATCAAATGCAAACACGTGTCCGTGTCATGATGAAAATCTTTTCCCGCTCAAGATTTCCTCTTTCTAAAATCTCTATATAAACAAACTCCTTGTTTATATTTTTCTTTTACGCGATCAATCTTCCTCCGCAAGAAAGAATTCACTGTTGCATTTGTGCTTTCAAACTTCAAGAACTGTTCATCATCTTCCTCATCAAACATCAAGGTTAATATGTTCTTATTTATTACCGAATGCGTATAACTTGTTTCCGATCTTCTCATTGTTTTAACAAGATCAAACAAAAGAACTTCGTAAAATGAAATCATTTTCTTTCGTGATTTTATGAACACAACCATTTCATGGTTGTTCTTCAAGTTTAAATGCAAAATCTTAAACTTGTTCCTCATTCGTTTCCAGAATCTATTTCTTAATAGAAAACTGGAAAACAAGAAAATGGGTTTTACATTTCGTTTTAAAAATCAAGAAAAACCCTAATCTTCATTAAGGCATTTATGTCTGAATGAAATGGATAAAATTCGAAACATCTTATTGGAAATTCTTTCCACATTAAGATCACTCTTATTTGTTAAACATCTTTGGTTGAACTGTTAATACAGAGAAATGGCCTTGTCTGACATTCCTGCTACCGCTGAGAACATCTCCGCTGACTCTGAGGAAGTGGAAATCCTCAAGGCTCCACAAGTCAAGTTTGAACTTGACAAACTGGATTGGACTAAGGTGAACAACCTCTCTGCGCTTCTCGAGTTTCCTCCTCGAAAGCAAGTCACACATCTAGATGATGCTGTGAATTTTCTGAAGAATTGCTGCATCTCCACAGCCCTGACCATAACACCTCCTGCACATCAGCTTTTGCTCTCACAATTCTGGTACTCAGCGAGACACACTCAATTACCTTCTACCAAAGACCCCTCCAAAATAATAGATTGCATCCTCTGCGATATCGAATATGGCACCATAAAGATCACCCCAGCCATTATTCGCAAAGCTCTCAGCCTTCCCATCGCTACCAAGGAAAAACCTTTTGTTCCCCTCCCTGACCCCAAGAAAAACTCAGACAGGGAAGCCATCATTGCATTCTTCGATGCAATGGGCTATGTATGGGAAATAGGCAGAGACATGAATTCCGAGAAGAAGCTGACGATCATCAAGAAATCGAAAATGCCCAGCGAGATGAATTTCATCTTCGCTCATCTGATAAGCTGCATGACTGCAAAGAGTGGCTCCTCCGACCAAGCCGCTAAACCTCAGCAAGCAATGGGTTATGCACTGCTGAAAGGTCTCAACATAGACTGGGCATCGATCATCTATGATGACCTGGTTCTACGAGTGGACACCGTCGCTGACAGACCTCCATGGGTTCCTTACCCACGTTTCATCAGCGCCATCTTCCAATGTGGCCTGAAGGAAACCTACCCAACTGATGGTGACCTGAAACTTTCTCAGGTCGGTCCAAAGATACTCGACTTTAAACCAACCGTAAATGAGGTACGTCTTTCTACACTCTTAACTCTTCTTAACCCTCATACTTCTTCTACTTCTGCAGCTCCTTCAGCGGACAAACCCACCGCTGATACCCCAGTTGCTACTTCCATTCCTCTTAAAAGGAAACACTCTCACACCCCACTTGATTCTAAAAGGATCAAGAAAACAAAGGAGCAACCCCAGCAATCTCATGCTGAAGACTCCTCAGCTCCTTCTGCAGAGCTGAAGGAACGTTCAGTGGTACGCTCTGCCACACCTGAACAAGCCATCCCTTCAATCCCAATCTCAGCGTCTCCAAACGTTGAGATTACAGACTTGGAAACTTCCCAACCTCCCTCAGTCTCTCAAAAGACTGATGAAGTGATTCTCAGCGATTCCAACGCTGAACTCAGAACCCAACCTCCAATCTTATCCTTCGCTTCTCCCTCCACTCATTTGGTCTCTCCTCCAGTTATCACTGGAGATGCCATCATTTCTACGGAAGCTAAAGCTGATAATCCAGAAATGATGAAGACAGGACCTGCAGACCAATCCATGGGCACTTTTGAAGACGACATGGAACTTTTTTCAGGAACCCGTGATTTCGATGAATTCACAAATCCTCCTGCAGGTAATCAACAACCCATAAACACTGTGACTAAACCCCAAACTTCTGAGCATTCCTCTGTTCACAAGTTTTTATATGTTACAGGTCCTAATTTGGGAGATATCAACGCCTCTCTGAACTCCGTGGAGACAAAGCTGACAAGTCTCACCACTACTCTCTCCAATAACTCTTCAGCTGTAACAAACGCTGGAGAGAATCTGAACAAGCTTACAACGGTGGTGGAGAAAAAGGCTTCCACAGATGACATGAAGCAACTTGATAAGACTCTCAGCGACTTCGCCAAGGTGCTCGCTGACATCTACACAGACTACACCTCTCTCAAAAGCTCAGTTTCGTCCATGTCCAGCGAATTTACAACGCTGAAGACATCGGTTGGAACACTAGAGGGAGATATGTCTGCTGTGAAGACAAATGTCAACTCTCTGACGACTGAATTAAGCTCTGTAAAGACTGACGTTGGTTCGATGAAGACTATGATCGAACAGCTGCTGCACAAGGCGAATACTCCTGCTCCTGCCCCTGTCCCTGAACCTGAACATTTTACAGCGACAGATCGCATTGAGCTCGGGAAGATCAATCCTGCTATTTCTGGCCTTGAATACAGATTAGCAAAGATTGAAGCTTGTGTAGGTCTCTCTGGCCAAGAAGACAAAGAACCTACCAACGCTGCTGAATCTACCCATTCCTCCCCCAGTCATCATGAAAAAGAGGGGGAGAAGAGCGCTGAAAACCCTTCCAAGAGCGCTGAAGACCTTTCCCATGATGAATCTATCAGGGGAGAGAAGAACGAAGACCTCACCTTCACTAAAGAGGGTGAGAAGACTATTGAAGCTGAAGCAGCCGCTGGACCTCAGGGAGATGAAAACCCTGAGGTAACCGAGAAGCTCGCCTCTGTATCTGAGGGGGAGCAACTCGAAGAAGACGCTGAAGAATCCGAAGCAGAAGATGATGAAGCCGCCGACATCCCTGATGATGAACCATCTTCTTCTCCAAAGAATGATGACGATGACGAAGATGACGATGACTTCTTTATCGTCAAACCTGCTCCGAAGATCAAAGCTCTTAAGGGAATCTCGATAAATGAACCTTCAGGGGAGCGGACAAAGACAAAGCCCTCAGCCTCTGGAGCTGAGAAAGGCAAAGGCAAAAGCGTCGCTGAAGATGACAATCTGATGATCTTGCTTGAAAAGCTGGTTTGTCAGGTACACTAAACATCTCTTACTCCATCCCTCCTCTATCATACACTATCAGTTACCCAAGCCTATACACTTGAACCAATTCTCTCTATCTGATTCTACCCAAGTTCTTACTCGTAAGATCGCTGTGTTTCAGCTAGTCCTCTCCCCTGTTTGAGGATATCGCTGAAGGCTCCACAACTGCGACTTCACCAATAATACCAGCTGCCGCTGAAGAAATAATCCCAGTCTTGGATTTGATCTCTGAGACTGATGAACCTGAAGAACAGACTCTCTCACACAGACACAGACCTTCCTTAGCTCCTCAAAAGCTAAGAGAAGAAGAACAGAAGAAAAGAGAGGAAATAATAAAGCGATTCGAGGATCAGCGAATCATTCTAAGGCGTGATCAACTGCCTTCAGTTCCTCCAAAGTTCAAAATTTCAAAAGCTGAATACAAGGAACACCTCAGAGCTGAACGCCTCATCGCTGAAAGAAAGGAAGCTGAAGAAAAAGACAGAGAATACGCCATCAAGCTTACTCAAGAATCTGTCAAAGACCCCAGGCTGAAACGTGTTCCCATTCAAGTTCAACGAAAGCTTTGGGAAGAAGCCCAGAAGATCGTGGAAAAGAAAACTGAAGTTTCTCAGACCACCCTGATATGGTGTAAAGAGAAAATACACTTCAGATATCGTCCAGCGAAGATCAAAAAGGTATTCATCTCTGGAAGAACCTCTATCGGAGTACCTATTGTTGACATCAAACTTTTCAGAGAAGATGGCCAATCTGAAACCTTTCGCGTTGACACTGTAAAATGGTATGGTCTCTCTGAATGGCTGGAGATGAGGTTAGCTATCCAAAAATCACAATCTAAGTACAAGGATCATTTCGAAAAGCTGATAAACAGACAGATCGATTTGATATCTTCTTGTGTGGACATTCCTCTTCTTCCTGATCTTAAGCTGAAAAGAAAAAGGGCCTCTCCAAAGAAGAAACGTCAAGATTCAAACTCAGGTCCTGTCATACGAAATGAAACTGGAATTGGTTTCTCTCGCGCTGAAGTACTTGGTCCTGACCCTGATCTATCTGCCCTTGACATTTCTTTGCCACCATGTGAACTTTTCGTCCCTGGTAAAGTCATCAGTAATCCTTATGGAATATTCTTTCTCGACTACGACGGACGTAAATGTTTTCAACGGATCGCTGAGCTTCCAATCACTCCAATCGAACAGCTCAGAGATCTCATCTACTGGTGTGACTTCAGAAAAGACATTCAGGCACGACACCTAAAACCTTTGATTTTTTAAGAAGCGCTGAACAAAAGAAAGCGAGGTGTAACGGTTCCTGATATGATCCTTGATGAACTTCTTATTAAGGAAGAACCTTTATAAGCTGATATGATCGCCTTTTCTCTATTCTATCAGTTATTCTTCTGTACTTGTAATTTATTTCGCTCGTACTTACAATCTTTTCATTTTTCTTTGTATCGTGATTCAAAGTTTTAAAGAAAGATTTCAGCGAATGTACTTTACTCCATCACTACTGAAAAGATCCCAGAAAACAGTAAAAGGGACAAATATTTTATAAGTTCTTTTTATCCTTATGTTTTTCATTAAATAGCAATTTTCTCTGTTGCTATGTCATAATCAAATAGGGGGAGATTGTTGATCCAAACCCTCAGTGATTTGATAATGACCCTCTCTTAAATACTTAGTGAAAAGTGTAAGTAAACAATATGTATCAGAGTTTCACTATCGCTGATAAGTACTAAGATCTTCCAGTACCGCTGATAGGAACTCTCGCTCTTTAAGTTAAACATTCAGCGAAACTGTTCACCATAAATGCTCTGAGTCTGTTCAGTCATTATGATGATCGCTGATAAGTTAGTTGTTTACTTATGATCACTGAAGACAAGTTTCACGTCAACAAAGGTTCTACGCTGAAGTCGAAGATCAAGCTCAAGAACCAGCGACAAGTCTCCTAATGAACTAATGCGGATCAGGAAAGACTTAGATTTGTCCACTCAACGTGAAGTATCAAGTACAAGACTTCAGCTATCGCTGAACTCTATCATTCGCTGATATGAAATGATAGATCGCTGAATCAACGAAAGCTGATCATGAAGTCCTCCGTACAAAATACTTTTGTCTTATCCACCTTTGCACGACTCCGTACGAAATGTCAGAAAAGAACCTCCGAATATCTGAAATCGTACAACCACTCTGATACTACACTGTTCATCCATACGGCTACTAAGGTTGTCAACCAAGGTCAATGACATGCAACCAACCAGCTGATGACACGTGTAAAGTATATACTGACTTGCATTAAATGCATGCAGTATATAAAGAGATGAACTCACTTCATTTGAAGTAACTTGCTAACTCTGGACAAGTTCAATCTCTTATCTCAAGATAGGTTATTATTAGTAATTTCCTTATCTCTCTTAGTGCAAGAAACCTTAGTGTTCCAACTTGTTTAGATTTAGGTTTATCCTTAATCTTGTTTCCGCAACAAGCTGTAAATTGATAATGATTTATCAATAAACAATTTAGAAAAGTAAAATCTGTGTGTTTGTATTCAACCCCCCCTCCCCCCCCCCCCTCTACAAACTTGTATAGGCTTTCGGGACCAACAAATAAATTATCAACAAGTTGAAAAAGTTGAAATTGAAGTTGTAAAAAATAAATTACCAAACAGTGGGTTTTTGCTTGTGGCTTTTTGTTAGCAGCTTAGTTTTTTGCTTGGTTTTATTAAGATGTTTTATCTTCATGTCATGTATCTTATATTTGTAATTTATCTGTTGTTTATAAATGTATTAATCTGTTTTGTTCTGCCAAGTGTGTATTTTATAAGTCTATATATGTTTTTATATATACATGAAATATAGATCGATATGCCTCCAAAAAGAAGTAAAGCCTTCAATTTAGCAAAGGCATCGGTCTTGGAGAGGACTACCACACGTTCAGAGGGTGATCCGGTGGATGTCTCGTTAGAGGTGACACCTTTCGTTTCCGTCCAACACCGATTGTACCCTCCGACTTCAGGGTCACCAACTACAGATGTGACACATCCCGACACCGAGGTGAGCACGTCTACTAGTGGGCCATCGGCTTTAGATATACGTATTAATTGTCGCCGCACCCGCATCCATGTTGAACCGACGGAAGAGCTGGTGACAAAGAAGGCAAGACGGGGGATTATCACCGGAAAGGCGAACAAGAGAGACATCGCAAACAATGAAAATAAACGTCGCCCACTCAAGTGGAACATGGATAAGGAGTTGCCTGATACAAACAATGTCATTAGGATCGCAAAGCAAATTGGGAGCATTGTTCGGGAACATATTCCGATGTTGACCGAATATTATTTTGATCTTGAGAAAGATGATTTTAAGATTGTAGTTGATCAACTTAGCGTAAGTACATTTTGATTGTTAGTTCTTAATTTTATTCTATGATTTATACCTTTTATTAATAATGATTAACTTTTTATTTCATATTGATTTGTATTTGCTTTTCAGTTTTTTTTAGATTGATTTTGATGGACCTCCGGGTGAAGCCTTATTTGAGTGGATCCACGCAACTGCGCGTCGCGCATACAATAGGTGGAGAACTGATTGTCACACGTTGTACAAGCATCAAGGTCGTCTTCCCATTCCGAAAAACTTTGTACATCGGCCAAATCAGTGGGACTTTTTGTGCACACTTTTTGAAGAAGAAACATGGAAGGTATTTAACTAGTATATAATTAAACATACAAATTATTGTTGAATTTAGATTGTAAAATAAGTGTTTCTCATGTTGTAGAATAAATCAAAGAGGATGTCGGAAGCAAGATCGTCTACAAATAGGGTCGAGCATAAATCGGGACCGATTTTGTTCAAGTTTAGGGCTAATAAACTTGAAGCTAACGGACACGTGGCTCCTTATCTCGGTACAATTGCCGAGACCACTAAAAGCAAAGACCGTAAAGTAAGTACTTATAGTATATGATGATTTGTAAAGAACTTTTTATCCATATTTAGGTTACACACTTGCACTAATTATAATTAAAAGCAATGTCATTTATAGTTTTAAATATGTTAATAATTGTTTGAATCGTATTTATAGAAACTTGTTGAGGAAGCGATTGAGAAGATAAAGAATGATTCCGGCGACACTTCAGATTCTACCGTTCCTCCAATGCGTTGCTCAATTGAAAAAGAAATATCAATAATTGAGGAAATAGTTGGTCCTTCGGTTGGGACGATTGTTCGAGGTATGGGTTGTTTGGCGGTTCGAGCTCCAAGGATGAGAGGTCCGACGAACGGAACCTCTATGCCCGTTGATGATTTGTGGCGAAAACTTGCCGAACGTGACGAGGAGATTCTCATACTAAAAGAAGCACAAGAGGAAGCAAAAAAGGAAGCCGCCGAACAAAAAAAGGAAGCCGCCGAACAAAAAAAGATGATATTATCTTTGATGCAAATTTGCGGTGTTGCTAGCGATGCAAACTCTAACTCAACAACCTCGACAAGCAAGGCTTTAGGTTAATTTGTATTTTATGTTATCGTACTTGTTGCCGACTTTTGGACTTGTTTAGGAAAAACATCATCGTTCAATTATATAATTTATTAGTTTTATTTGGTTATTGGAGTTGTTTGTCGATTCACACGAGTTTGTTTGTTTATGGGCGTTTGTAGAAAACATGCGAGTAAAAAAATGCATCATGGTGCACAAAATGTGCAATAATATTTTTTTTATATAAAACATCTTAGGCAACTTATCTATAAGTGTTGCCTAAGAGAAATATCATATTAATTTAATTAAAGTTCAAAGGCAACATACGCAAATAGTATATGTTGTCTAAGTTGATATTTTAGGCAACATATGCATAAATCTAATGTTGCCTTAGTGTTTGTTTGGTGCAACATATGTTTTTATCATAGGCAACATAACCAGTTGTGTGTTGCTTAAGGAGTCCACTTAGGCAACATATGTTGTTTGTTTATGTTGCCTAGGTTCTTATACAACGTTGAGAATGCAACACTTTTTAGGCAACATAGACATGTTGCCTAAGCCTTAGGTAACATATAAACCTCTCTTAGGCAACATTTTTCATTTGTTGGCTAAGTGAGATTTGGTGTAGTGTACCACGCCGACAGTAGGCGAAAATAAAAGGCAATAAATATTTGTGGGGTGGTTTTGGTACAATTAAGTAATAATACAAAGAAACATGGGGAGTTAGTAATTAATAGTAGTCATCGTTCATCTTACGAATATGGTTGTTACGCTTGTTTTAATTAATATTCAATGATAAAAAAGAACAACGCGTTTTCTCAAATTTATAGCCATTTTTCCGAGTATTATATTAAACCCACTCCAATCACTTCTTTTCAAATTTGATTTAAACATTAATCGTTGATGGAGGACCCATGACTTAGATATTAAAATCCTTTTCCTTCAACAACTACAGAAAAGTTGGATTAATTTAATCAATAAAAATAGTAAACGAATCCCTTAAACATCATGGAGAGGAGTCAATTACTCACAAGAAACATACACTTTATTACGTCACATTGCAATATATATATATATATATATATATATATATATATATATATATATATCAAGATCTTGTCTATCTTGTTTAGTGCATATTATAAATTTGGTCCATCTTATATATTCACCCTTTTTTGTATACTAAACTAAGAAAGTGCTGAAACCCCACTTCAAATTATCTTTTTGGAATGTCTAATTATGATCCAAGGGTCCAAGATCTTCATGGTAATGAAGATATTAGAGACGTTCATGCCTTGAGTACTCCATCATCTTATCCTCCTTCAATAGCTACAAGTGACCAAGTTTCACGAGGAGGGTATTCAAGTATGAGCGGTACTAATAGTACACTAGTGCTAGCGGGATCGCCAACAAGAAGCAGCACAATTGAAAACGATGGTGATAACAACTCGGGTTCGGTTGTAAATGGTGGTGCTAGAGAGGTGGCAGTGTCGGTGAGAAGCTTTAAGAAGGAAGAGGTTGAATCCCAGATAACGGCGTGGAAGGATGCCAAGATTGCTGAGATTAACAATAGGTTTAAGTGTGAGGACTCCATAATCAACGGGTGGGAGACCGAGCAGGCTCAGTTATCCACTTTACGGATGAAGAAAGTTGAGGTATTGAGTCTACCTCGATCATCATTTTACCCAACTCAAGTTCTTAATTATATAAGCACTACAATAAAATTGAGCTTATAGGACACATAAAATAAATAAGCGTCCTAATAGATTGTTTTATAGAAACTCAGTTTATATGACCAAACAAAAAAGTGTTATATTAAAAGTGTTACAATAAGCTTATAAGGACGCTTTTCAGCGTCATAACAAGGTTTTTAGGAAATTTTTATGATAAAATGTCCTATTAGCTAATTTTATAGGACGCTTTTGAAAAGTTTTCTATAACCCCATCTTTTTAGAGGACATTTGTGTTTATAAGACACTTTTTTCTAATAGTGTCCTATAAATAGTTAATAGGACACTTTATTTGAAAAATGTTCTAAAAAACTTGTTAAAAGCGTCCTATAAACTGTTTGTAACACTTTTATATAAGATGCTTTTATGCTTGGTCCTATAAAACATTCTATTAGGACGCTTATGTATTTAGGTGTCCTATAAACTCAATTTTGTTGTAGTACTTGATGAAAATACATGAATTGATTATTTGTTTCCTTGTTGTTTAATTGTGCAGAGAAAGTTGGAAGAAAAGCGAGTAAGAGCTATGGAAAAGATGGAGAACGAGATAGCGAAAGCACATCAAAAAGCCGAAGAAAGGAGAGCAACAGCAGAGGCCAAGAGAGGAACCAAAGTTGGTAGGGTTCTTGAAGTGGCAAAGTTGATGAAGGCTGTGGGAAGGTCTCCTGTTAAGAATTCTTTCTTTTAGATCATAATACTCAGTACTGTCATAGTGTCTCCTAATGATTGGATTGGAGATGAAGGGGTTCCCTATAAGAGTTTGGACATCTATGGTTCATCTTGTATGGTATTTGCAAAATACAAGATGCTATGTGTATAATATTATGTGAGTGGTTCGTATGGGTTGTTTTACTTTTTCTAAATACCCGAAAACCAAAATCGAAAAGATTAACTTCTTTCCATCCTTATCAGATGTTCTTAATTTTTGATTTGTGCATTCCTCATATCAATTGACTTCTTTATGTTTTAAAATAGGATAGAGTCCTTCACTTCTAAGAACCGAGATCCCTTGATTACTCTTAAGACTTCCTTCATGATCTCTACGCCAAAAACCCTCGAATCCTCTTTGACGTTGTGTCTACATCTTCTTCATTTGTGCATCACCGACAATCTATGGATCCCTGCGGTCGACCCTGGCACTACTAGAAAATTCGTTGGAAATTATCGATGAGACGCAAACCGAAATACCGATGGACTTTGGATTTTAGTGACGAAAAACATCCCCGTCGGTAAGCCATCCGTAATATTAACAGTTTCCGACGGACGCTTTAATATTATAATTTGATTTATTTTTAATATCAAATCCGTTGGTATTCCGTCGGTAAATAATAAAATATTTAAAAAAAAATATTCCGTCGGTAATCCGTCACAAATCATCGACGGAATAGCGACGGTTGTGGGTTATCCGTCGGTGATTTGTGATGGATTACCGACGGAATTTAATATTTTGTTTGTTTTTTCCGTTTTTAGTATGCGTAAGTGGTTTTACGGATGATATTTTGTCTTATTTGCTTCATATGTGTATGTATATGTGGATGATAGTATACGTACATGTATGTATACAATACTTATATGTTTGTATGTCATGTGTACATATTTATATGTGTATGTATGTTTGTATATGTCATGTGTATGTCTATATGGGTATACATGTCTATATGTGTATGTATGTTTGTATATGTGTATATATGTATGAATGTTTGTATGTATGTGTGTATACATATGTATGTATACATATGTAATTGCTTATATGTATACATTTTAAATGATGTGAGGAGAGACGTGGCAGCGAGGCCAAGCCTCAAGCCTTAGGAGCCACGGCGAGGCCATGACGTTTATCAAGACGTGTTGGCGAGGCCAATCCTCAGTCCGTCGGTAATCCGTCGGGAAATCATGGTCCGTCGGTAAACGCCACCGTCGCTTATTCGTCGTTGATCCGTCGGTAATCCAGACCGTCCGTAATCCATCGGTACCAAATGCCTACCAAATAATTTCCGACCCCGAATACCGACGAATCACCGACAACTTTTGCCATTACCGACGGAACCGGCCGTCGGAAATAATTCTTTTTTTATGGTAGTGATGTATCCATTATCATAAGTTGAGCTCAAAGGAAAAAGATAATTTGATAGAGAGACGAGAGTTTGTGACAACACACATAGTTGTGAAGAGTTTTGTGTAACCCTTCTTTCTACAAACCCATATTTTATTTATTTGAAACAGTAAAAAGGTTTTATTACTTGCAAACAAGAACCATGATAAAATTGCATAAAACTTTTAAGATACCATCTTAATCTTACAAATACATCTCCAAAACATTTGACGATGAAAGCCTAAAAGCTAAAGTGTAGAACTCCCTCAATATTGACATTTGAACAAATCAAGCAACTTCAATTGAAAATAAAGATAATTATATAGTAAAAATATCATTTGATTGTTCATTGGTTAAAAACTTTACTACTTTTTACAACTTTTAATACACCAACAGATTTGTTTTTAACCTGATGAGTATCTATTTCTATGTGTCTTGTCCTTTCATTAAATACATATATATTAGCGATCTGGATAACACATTTATTATCACAAAATAAACTTACAAGAAGTAAACTTGATATTTTTAAATTTGGTAAAATGCTAAGAATCCAAATAACTTCATAAGTAGCTGAAGCTGTCACTTTGTCTTCAAATTCAACAACAGGTTGTTTCTTACTTCTCTAAGAAATTAAACAATTTCCTAAGAAAAGATAATAAACAGTCACAAATCTTCTAGTTGAAAGACACTTACCCAAATCAACATCCACATAAGCTCTAAGCTTAAAATCAGTAGAAGAAACTTAAATATTAACACATTTACCTGGCGATGGCTTCAAAAATCTCAACACTCTAAAAGCAAGTTTTAAATGAGATTGATGTGAGAAATGCATATACTGAATAAGACAATATACATCAAAGACAATGTCAGGACGAAAACCTAAAAAAATAAACCAACCTCCCAATCAGTTTCTGATAACAAGTATGTTAAAACATAATTGTAAAATCGACTAATCTTGACATTGCACATAATTAACTTATTTTATTTGTATTGTTTAAGTTCTGAGGACCAAACAAGGACAATACTGAAAGTATGAGGATGATGCTGCTAAATGCTGATTGTCTAAAGTGTAGCAGTGCAATGTGGAGATTGGTGAAGGACTAAAGTGGAATATATTTTCTTATATATACTAAGCGATTTAGGGTTTACATTCAATATGAACGCCTCTGTTATTCATCTTTCTCTAGACACAGTTTTTCATTTTAGGGTTTCCTTAGATGTAAAGATCAACTTCAAATCTCTTGAAGTTAACATGAGGAGTGTTATTGTAGTGAGGTTTAAATGTAAGTATTAGGTTAGATTTCGTAGTGTTGATAATAAAAGTGTTTTTCATTTTATAATATGGTATCAGAGCTCTAAGGTGTGATTCTCGCCGGAGGTGTGTGATTCTCGCCGGAGGTCCTCTGGATTAACGTCGTTTCTCTGGTATTATCATCTCTTTTATTATCTTCTATGATTTCTAATCTTCTTTCTGCTCTATTTCAAATATACATTCATAATCTGTGTTTTCTTTACGTCTGAGTTGAGGATCTCGACTTTGATAGTTGTGTTTTTTTTTCACTCGTAATATTTCTGTTTGCATATCGTTTGTTAAGAATTTTTTCAGATCGATATATGTCAACAAATTTTCAGATCTGTGTCAAGAAACTTCTTTCTGTTTGCTGATCTGTGTCAAGAAACTTCTTTCTGTTTGCTGGTAATATTTTCGCTCGTAATTTTTCTGTTTGCATATCGTTTATCAAGAAACTTTCAGATCGTCTTTCGTTAAGGAATTTTCAGATCACTTCTCAGTTGTTTAGATTTGTTTGATCTTCTCTTTCTGCTTTAAGATCTGTGTTTTTTCCTTTCCTTCTGCTCTGTGTACCTAAGATTCATTGGTTATTGCCTGTTCATGTCAGTTTCATGTCCAAAATTGGTTTCACTTTTTTCAACTAATATGTCTGATCAGATACTTGTTTTTCAACTGTTAATGTCCAGATTCATGTTTTTCAACTGATAATTTGGTTATCTTCTTTTCTCAACCAAGATCTGATCAGACTCTTGTTCAAATTCATATTAAAACCTGTTTAGTCTGGTTAAAGTTTTGCTCAGACTCTCGTTTTTTAACTCAGACCTGGTGGTTATTTACTTGGATCTGTTTTGTCTTGTTGATTAATCGTTCAGATCTGGGTTCTTGTCCTTAGCAACAGGTTTTCCTTTGCTGTTGTCCTCAAAATCAAATTCGTTTGATCTGACCTCGGTAGATCTGGTTTTCCGTTTGGTTAAAAATTTCACATCCGCTCATCTCAGTTCATCTAGTGCTACTTTAGAACAGATCTCCTGATCCGATCTAAGTCACTCTGACCTGATATCTGCAGATTGTGGGATTGTTTCTTGCTGTTTCACATTGTTGGTTGTTCCTCTGGATATATACAGTGTGTTGTTCTCTTCTCTCTTACATATCTGTTCAGGTTCGTACTTTGGTTATTTGAAATCTCTGATAAAAGAGGTTTGTGTTTCCGCTGCGTATTATCTCTGGTTACTCACTGTAAGTATCCTCTTATCACATTTTTTTTACTGTTCTTTGCTGGTTAATCATCATGACTGGTCCTGTTGTTCACAAAGAACCAGATTCGCGATCTTCGATTGCGAAACTGGACTTTGGTGATCCTCTTTTTCTTTATTCCAGTGACACTTCGGGTGTCGCTATTCTTAACCTAAAGTTAACTGGAACTGAAAACTATAAGGTCTGGTCATGTGCTATGATTTTGGCCCTTGAAACTAAAAATAAACTTGGATTTGTTTATGGTACTATACCTCGTCCCAAAGATGATGAAGTTCTTGGTAGGCAATGGGACAGGTGTAATTCTGTTGTGCTTTTCTTGGATCCTTGGATCAATATCTGAGGAGCTGTTTCTCAGTCAAGTTTTTTCTAAAATTGCTAGTGAGGTCTGGCAAGAGCTTAAGGAAACATATGATAAAATTGATGGTTCAGTTACTTTCAGTCTTCATCAAAAAATAAACTCTATTAGTCAAAATGGCATGTCTGTTTCGGATTACTATCACAAATTGAATGCATTATGGAAACAGTTTGATGCACTAGTTATGCTTCCATCTTGTACCTGTAATGCATCCTCTGAATTTTCAAAACATAACCAACTTCTGAAACTTATGCAATTTTTGATGGGATTGGACGATGGCTACATGCATCTGAGAAGTAACATTCTGACCACAGACCCTCTACCCTCTGTTAAAACTGCCTTTTCTCTTATTTCAAGAGAAGAGTCACATCGGGGCATGTCTCACTCAGCTCCCGATTCTAAGACTCAACACACTGCCTTCTTTAGTAAACCTGTTGATAATAGGAAGAAATCTGGAAAACCCCCATTAGTGTGTAAACACTGTGGGGTTAATGGCCACACAATAGAAAGGTGTTTTAAACTCATTGGGTTCCCAAAGGACTTTCAGTTCACAAAAACTAAATCAAACCAGTGTGTTAAAACCCAGCCTAATAATACATGTACTAATGATGTTTCTACTAGTGGTTCCACTTCTTCCAAATCCCTTACAGAAGAGCAACTCAACAAGTTACTTTCGTTGTTGGACCAGAAACAAAGTGATGGCTTATCTGCCAATATGGCAGGTAACCTTTTTGCCAACATGACTAGTAACTTCACTTTTCCTAAAATGTCTAAATCTGGATGGATAATTGATTCAGGAGAAAATCAACATATGACATCTTCTATTGCTCATCTTGATAATATTGTTGACATATCTGACTTAAACTTGAAAGTCACCCAACCAAATGGGAATGAGGCCAAAATTAACAAAATTGGAAATTATAGGTTGAATGATCATGTTGTATTGTTTGATGTTCTTGTTATTCCTGACTTTCATGTTAATCTGCTTTCTGTGCATAAACTTGCTAGAGACAACAAGGTTTTTGTTCTATTTGATGAGTTCAAATGTTATCTGCTCCAGGGTTTACATCCCACGAAACTTGTGGGGACTGGTAGTGAGCTTGGGGGTTTGTATTTCGTTAATCAGGAGTTTAAGAGTGAGTCTCCTAATACTAATATGTTGAGAAACAAAACAAATGCTTCCAATATGACTATTTTCTGTTTTGTTTCGCGTCAATTGTGGCACAGTAGGTTAGGCCATCCCGCTGATCAAGCCTTATCATGTTTAAAAGACCAATTAGACCTAGAATGTGAGCCTGAGTGTCCTCCATGTGAGATTTGCCATATGGCAAAACAAACTAGGGAAAAGTTTAACCTTAGTAGCCACTCTACCACATGCCTAGGTGAATTGATTCATATGGATTTATGGGGACCATACCGTGTTGCTAGTAAAGATGGATTTAGATATTTTTTAACCTTAGTAGATGAATACTCTAGATATGTTTGGGTTTACTTGGTAAAGCATAAAGATGAGGTGTTTAATCATATTGTTTCTTTTCACAGCTTGTTGAAAAATCAATTTGACAAAAGTATAAAAATTTTCAGGAGCGACAATGGTACCGAGTTTGTGAATAACAAGTTGAGTGAGTTTTTTTGTTCAAAAGGAATTTTACATCAAACTACCTGTGTTTACACTCCTCAACAAAATGGAGTTGTTGAGCGTAAACATAGGCATCTTTTAAATGTTGCTAGAGCTCTTATGTTTCAAGGGGGTATTCCTTTAAACATGTGGAATGAATGTGTCTTAACTGCCACCTATCTTATAAATAGGACACCATCCTCTGTGTTAAAAGGAAAATGTCCATATGAACTTGTGTTTGGTTTTGCTCCTGTTTTGTCACATTTGCGAAACTTTGGTTGTCTGTGCTTTGCTACTAGGCCTAATGTTTCTGACAAATTCTCCTCTCGTACTGAAAAGTGTGTTTTTATTGGATATGCAAACAGTCAAAAGGGCTATAGGCTGTTTAGTTTGGACACCAAACAAATCATTATTTCGCGTGATGTAAAGTTTTATGAAACCATTTTCCCTTTTAAAATGGGAGCAAACAATCAGTCTAATGACTCTAGCAATATTGATTTTTTAAATTTCTTTGATCATATTCAACCTACTGATGTGTCTTCTGAAAAACCCTATGATGATATAAGGGATAACTCACAAAATGAACCTTTAAATCTTAATTCTGAACATAATAGCAACCCTGATCATTCTGGTAGCCAATCTGGAGCTGCCACTCCTAATGAGTTTGGTGGCACCAATGGTTCTGCCACTCCAAGTGAGCTTGGTGGAACCAATGAGACAAATGTCCAAGGAAGGCCTGATGGCCTTGAAGATCTTGATAATCTTGATTTGGTAACCAATGATCAGCGTGCTGCTGACGGAGATGTTAATGATGATGTTCATTTGAGTTTCCCTCCTGAGGGTGGGTTTGTGGAGCCCTCTACTAGAAAGTCAAATAGAGTGTCAAAATTGCCTAGAAAGTTCTCTGATTATATAGTAGAGGGTAAGGTCAAGTATGGAATAGAAAGAGTAGTGAATTATTCTTTTCTAAATCAAAATAATTTGTGTTTTGTAACCACTCTTAACAAATCTGTAGAACCCAATAATTTCTTCGAAGCCTGTAAGGATCAAAATTGGGTATCAGCTATGAACGATGAAATGGAGGCTTTATATAGGAATAACACATGGACTTTGACTACTCTCCCAATAGGTCGAAAACCAATTGGCTGTCGATGGATATATAAAATTAAATATAAAGCCACAGGTGAGATTGAGCGATATAAAGCTAGATTAGTGGCTAAAGGATACTCACAGCGGGAGGGGTTAGACTATGAGGAGACTTTCTCTCCAGTTGTAAAAATGGTTACTGTTCGATGTGTTATTGCTTTAGCTGTTCAATTTAACTGGCCTCTTTGTCAGTTAGATGTGAATAATGCTTTCTTATATGGTGATTTAAATGAAGATGTTTATATGACTCTACCTCCGGGATATTTTTCTCCAAATGATAAAAGAGTGTGTAAGCTTGTTAAGTCATTGTATGGATTAAAACAAGCACCACGACAGTGGTATGCAAAATTATCAACATGTTTGCATGATCATGGTTTTGTTCAAAGTACTTGTGATTATTCTATGTTTACTAAGATAAATGATTCTGTTTATTTGGTATTACTAGTATATGTAGATGACATTATTTTAACAGGGAATTCATTAAGTGAAATTAATAAAGTGAAAAGTCATTTACAGTCTAGTTTTAAAATTAAAGATTTGGGTGAGTTAAAGTTTTTCTTAGGTATAGAAATTTTGAGAACTGAAAAGGGTATATGCATGTCGCAACGAAAATATTGTCTCGAACTTCTTAGCGACTTTGGGTATTTAGGGTGCAAACCAGTTAGTACACCCATGGACATGAATCTGATTGTCACAGATTCCGTTGTTCCTGAATTAAAAGATCCACCTTTGAAAGATTTTTCTGAGTTTCAAAAATTAATTGGTAGATTAATCTACATATTGGCAACAAGGCCTGATATTGCCTTCGCAGTACATTGCCTAAGTCAATTCATGCATTCTCCAAGACAGTCACATCTTAAGTTGGCTCTTCGAGTCTTACGGTATTTGAAAGGTTCTCCAGGAAAAGGTGTATTTTTTTCTTCTTCTTCTGAGTTTAGTTTAAAGGCATTTGTTGATGCAGATTGGGGTAAGTGTCTTTCTACTAGACGTTCAGTTACAGGTTATTGTTTGTATTTAGGCAAGTGTATGATATCTTGGAAGAGCAAGAAACAATCAACTGTTTCTCGCTCTTCTGCAGAATCAGAATATAGGGCAATGGCTTCTGCCCTATGTGAAATCATTTGGGTTTTAAATGTTTTAACTGATTTAAAAATTAAAAGTCTTTTGCCTGTGAATTTGAATTGTGACAATAAGTCAGCAATACAAATTGCTAACAATCCTGTTTTCCATGAGAGAACAAAACATATTGAAATCGATATTCATCAAGTGAGGAATAAAGTAACTTCTGGTATGCTTAAGACTGTTAAAGTACCGTCTTTAGATAATCCGACAGATATTTTTACAAAATCACTTGGTGTAAACCAACACAATTATTTGTGTTCTAAGTTAAACATGTTAGATCTGTTCCAACGTCAAGATTAAGGGAGGGTGTTAAAACATAATTGTAAAATCGACTAATCTTGACATTGCACATAATTAACTTATTTTATTTGTATTGTTTAAATTCTGAGGACCAAACAAGGACAATACTGAAAGTATGAGGATGATGCTGCTAAATGCTGATTGTCTAAAGTGTAGCAGTGCAATGTGGAGATTGGTGAAGGACTAAAGTGGAATATATTTTCTTATATATACTAAGCGATTTAGGGTTTACATTCAATATGAACGCCTCTGTTATTCATCTTTCTCTAGACACAGTTTTTCATTTTAGGGTTTCCTTAGATGTAAAGATCAACTTCAAATCTCTTGAAGTTAACATGAGGAGTGTTATTGTAGTGAGGTTTAAATGTAAGTATTAGGTTAGATTTCATAGTGTTGATAATAAAAGTGTTTTTCATTTTATAATAAAGTAAAATCACTTCGAGACAGATCAGAAGAAGACGAACCAACAGAGTCTGTAACAATTAAATCCATATCCACCGGAGTACTTATAGGTTTACACCCTAAATACCCAAAATCATTTGAAAGCTCAAGGATATTTCCTCTATGATATACATACACCATTTCCGGTATCTTAAAACTCAATTTCTAAGAAAAACTTTAATTTTCCAAGATTCTTAATAAGAAATTTAGTTTTCAAGTGTCCCTTTACATTTTCAACTTCAATAGTGTTGCCACCAATTAGTACAATACTATCTGCATAACAAGAAGCACAAGAAACACAGATTCAGAAACTTTAGTAAATGAAGAATAATCACTAACGTTTTGGATAAAACCATGATCAAATAACAAGATGAAAGTTTACCATAACATTGCCAGAGAGCTTGTTTTAACCTATAAAAATACTAATAGGCTTGCAAAAACAATTATCATTTGGAGAAAAATAATCAGTGGTAAACTCGTATAATCTTCTTCAAACAAATTTCCATAAAAAGGCATTATTAACATCTAGTTGACACAGTGACCAAATGTTTTGAACAACAATATATACAACACATCTAACAATGACCATTTTAACTATGGGGAGAAAGTTCCTTCGTAATCTAATCCCTCTCTCTGACTCAAGCCTTTAGCTACTAACCTAGTTTTATACCTCCCTATCTCTCTCTATGAATGATATTTAACCTTACATCCTATAGCATTAATTCTACGTGTAGGAAGAACAGAAATAACCAATGTACCTTTTCGACATAAAACTTCCATTTTAACCATTGAATGCAATAACCTAGTTTTGATTTTTACATGCTTCAAAAAAATTACTTGGTTCAACAGAGTTATTTAAATTTGAGATGAAGCACAAAATTTCAGAACTTGAGTAAGAGAAATTAACAACCTTTTCAAACCCATACTTTGACATTTTCTTCTGAAATAACACCCACATGAGGGTAACCTAAACGAACATCGCTATGATATTTGATAACATCTAGAGGACGAAAATTAGCAGTCTATTTGCCAAATTCAGCCACATCAGCACTACCAAGCTCATACGAGCTGGCAATTCTATCTGGACTACCAAGATAATCATAGTTACCGACGGTATCAAACGACTTACGTCCTATCCCGTTTTGAAGTTTATCACCATCAACAATACCATTTGTCCGAACAAAAACACAATCAAGTTTTTTAAGAATTTGTATTACCAAAGACAGACTCAACTTGTTTATTAGTACACATCTTAAAAGGAAAAAACATTTTCATAGAATTTTAAATGTCTATAAACCAAAATTTGTTTAGAATCAAGACTATACAAATTATAACCATTTTTAAAGTTAGAATATCCAACAAAACACATTTGTCAGCTCTTGATCCGAACTTGTTAGAAGCATTTGGTTTTACAAGTAAAACAAAGATGAGTAAGCAAAAGCTCAAAACCATAAAAAAATTCATAAGGACATTTTCCATTCATAATAAATGAAGGAGTTCCATTGATAAGATATGTAGCAGTAATGCTCTAGAACATTTTAAAGGAATGTCTCCCTAGAACATTAATGCTCTAGAAACGTTTAAAAGATGTTTGTGCTTTCGTTTTATTAATCCATTTTGTTGAGGAGTATAGACACAAGAAGTTTGATGCACAATTTCTTTAGCTTTAATAAAAAAACATGTCGCTTGTTGTCTAAATAATTAGATCCATTATCATTTATGACAATTTTCACATGTTTACCAAACTGAGTGCTCAACAAACTGTAAAAATCATATATATTATCACAAAGTTCGTCTTTACCTTTTAACAAATAAAGCCAAATCGAACTAGTAAAATCATCAACAATAGTAAAAAAGTATTTAAAACCTTCGCTACTAACAACATAAAATAGACCCCACAAATCTAAATGAATTAACTCACCCAAAATCTTAGACTTATGACTATTAGGATTCAATTTATCACGAGTTTGCTTAGCCTTATTACATAGAGCACATGAAGGTAGACTATGATTTCTATTGCATGTCTACTCTTTAAAACTTCAAGGACCTCTTTTTTTAGGCAACAAATATTTAATTACCAAGAAAAAAGGAGGAACAAGAGGTTTCAAACAGCACCATAACCACGACATCTGCAAGGAACAACAAACAAACCCTGTCTAGCAACCGAAAACCAACAAAAGAAAAAAGGTGTAGGAGACTCAAACTAACAGGAGAAGGATGCCCAAAAACACGAACTTAAAGAGCACAATAACTCTATAGTGGCAAGGATGAAGAACCCATAAGAATCACCCTCGGGAGCACTGCACCAATTTGTCCAAAAAAGTTGAAAATCCTTTACTCTATGAGATATGCAATATAACGACATTAGTTGAACATCGAACAGTAACTCAGATTCGGAATGATACATCTCAAAGCAAATCAATTTTTGCAAGAACTCCAAATGTTATAGAGAGTAGTCCAAACAACCGCCTACCATACCTTCTTGGAATTGTTTAGCAACCGATCCAATTTGACCAGAACCAAGAGCCCACAATTGCATAATCCCTGCCCAAACACTTGACATCTTCGAACATCTAACCAAAATGTGGTTTATGGATCAACCACTTCCTTACATAGGAGGCATAAAGATGTGTGAAGATTGAACCCCATTTGATTGAGAACCACCCGAACTGGAATGTTGCCATGTCTTAATCTCCATACAAAAACATAAACATTTTTAGGAGTAAGAGAGCACCATAATGTTTCGATGGAGGAAAATGGTGTTGTGAGAGAGGAGAAACCGATCAGAGCCTTGAGATCCTTCACCATAAAACTCCCATGTTCATTAAGCATCCAAACCCATTTGTCATTTCTACTGGAAGGTGGTTCAATAGAACGAAACAATTCTTCCATCTCACGAAGTTAGTCTAAAGCTCTATCCTGGATCATACCATCGAAGGTCCCATACGAGATTCATCTTCCATTCAACCACTCTAATTTATTTTCTACCAAGGCTTCCTGAAATAGTTCTAATCTTAATAACCGAGGAAATTTATCTTAAAGCTTAAAATTTCCTAACCATTTGTCGAGCCAGAACGAGGTAGAAGTACCATCTATGTTTTCCTACTAAATTACTATGTTAGCTCCATTACAATTAACTTAAAAGTATTGAAAAAGAAGCTAAGGACATGATCGCATAAGACCTCTTCCGCCTACACCAAGAACTCTCTGTACAAGTCTCAAACCTGTGTCGTTCAACCTTCGAAAATACAAGCCAAACCTAAAGATCATTATCGGACCACAGAGCCTGTGTGTGGCCAAAGTTCTTGAAGATCAAGAGTTAGGCATTTCAAGACCTAACGAGTTCGTGCCTCTCACGTGGATAACTTTGTACGAAGATTCTGAAGATCAAGATAGTACACCACGTTGTAATAATTTCCAGGTGTCACCTTATTATTGGTGACAACCTTTTCTTTTGTACTATCCACGTCTCACCTTCAATATATGTAGTGAGCACTACACTGCCATAATGGGCACGCACACACATATTCTATTTTATAGAGATAGAAAGAAACCTTGGAGAGCAATTCACACAGTAGTGTGTGTTCTTGGTGTACTCCAGTTTCAAATATGATTAATGAGATGACTTGTTGAGCATTTTAATTCTGTTTATGTTATCTCCAATCATTTATCTGTGTTTAATCTACCATAGTTCAAACTATTTTATGTTTATCAAAGCTTCTGCAACCACTATTGAACACACTGTTTTAAGCATTTAGTTTGAACTTATCATTGTTGAGTTAAATCTAGGATCAACAATTGGTATCAGAGCAAACATTGATTTCTATAATCAAAGGATCATCTCTGCAATTGATTTTATCTCAAATGGTAGATTTTCTGGTTTGATTTTTTAGCTTCTTCTTCATTTTCATAAACAACCCCTGTTTTGAGTCATTTTCAACTAGTTTGAATCTGGTTCATTATTAGGACTTGCTTTTGTGATAAAATCATTCCAGTGTGCTTCATTTAATTTTTAATCCCTCTTTCCCAGCTTATCTTCAGGTTTACTCTGTTTTCACTTCTTTCAAATTTATAAAACTCTTTAGTTTTATTCCCCTGTTTTTTACTCCTTTCACAAAATCTCTTTCTTCAAAATGGCGAACCTAAATGCCAATTAAACGGTTGGATCTCAAACAAAACCTCCAACTCTGTTGAAAGATGAATATCCTCAATGGAAAATCAGAATGATTCATTTTCTGGAGGGTGTTGATAAGGAACTAGTTGATTGTATCAAAAAGAAACCATACGTCCCAATGGTCACTGTCCCAAGGGTACCTGCAACTGAAACTAAACCTGAGGTCCCTGAATATGACAAACCAAAAGACATAGACAAGAACAAGGTGAACCAACCATAGACATTGCAAACTTTAGGACCAAATGTGCACAACACCCAACAACCAAGGCCCAATGTGAACAATCCTTGTGTAATAAGAAGTTAAAAGTCACATGTTTTGTGTATAAATCATTTGAACATTTTCAAAAAGCCTAAATGGTTACTTCAATGAGTATAGAATGAAACAATTCTAGATGGTCACAAAACCAATCATCAAACTTGTACAAAAAATATTGGTGTGGACGGCCTCCACCATTCTCCATATAAGATCAATATTTATCTTTGTTCCATAGCGTGCTGGAAGTGAAGCAGGCCAGAGTTGATTGTTGGACTTGCACTTTGAAAGAAATAAACTGCAACATTTATAGAAGACATCGGGCTTCTGCAACGAAAAAACAAATTTCCAGACATGTCAATAGTTGGCTTGCCGCTTTAAAACTAACACGTGAAGTATGCAAAATAAACATATTTTCAGTTACAAATAGTTCATCCGTTTTAAAAAACAAACAAACTAAGATAGCTTTAATCAAATGCTACTAAAGTATTATAGAACCGTTGTCCACACAGTTGCACCATTTATGAAAACCACCGGTAAAATCCAAATTAATGGAAAATCAATCTCCAATCCAGTAAACCCCTTTTTTCTTCACAAAAACAATAATTGAGAGTAAAAACAAAAAAAATATCCAACAACAACAAGTTAAGGCAGGGTCATTTTTTCACTTACTAATCAAGAATAGAGTTGAAAGAACGCTAATAATTCAAAGTAAACAATCAGGGATTAGATCTAAAATCCGCAAATGCAACAAAGAACCCAATTAAAAGTTTAACAGCAATGTCAGACTAATAATTCAAAATCATAACTTGATCTAAAATGGAGAAAACTCGAGCACAAAGTAGTGATTATGGAAACGAAAGCATAAATGAAACGATATGAAGACATCAAAGTATCAAACCCCAAATTGGATTGTAACTTACATGCTCATACCGTGTTTTCATTCTCGTTTTAACATACGAAACTCATAACTCTTTCGTTTTGCTCTTATTTTTCCAGCTTACATATAGAATGTATATAGGGTTGGGTTATGTTAGGGTCATTTATTGTTGAATTAAAGTTCAAGGGTTTAATTTGTAATTCTTTATTTTGAGCTTAGTTAGTGAACGGGCCGTGGGCTTGTTAACCACGGGCCCGTCATATATAATGTTTGCTTAGCCTTAGAAAATAGGCGAGTTGTTCATTTGCTTTCCTACTCTCGTATTGTAAAACTCTCTGATTGAAAGCATTATATGGATGACCAGTTGAAATCATAAACATCTCTGTTATTATCTATTGATTTCATGGTTCGTTGCACGGATCTAGAACTCACAATTGGTATCAGAGCAGACGGACTACATCGATTCAAAGTGTTCAATTCAATTTCTGGTAAGTTTTCTGAACAATACGGCTGTGTTCTTGAGTGACAATCTATTTTTTGATTCTGTTAAAATTGATCGATTTCGTTTATAGGGTTTTGTTAGTATCATTTTTATTAGTGATTCTGCAAATTTTCACACCCTAATTCGATCATTTGAGTGGTTTATTAAGCAAATTCAGTTCAAAAGTTTTGAGTGTGTTCTTCACTAAAAATCGAATTTTTACCATCAAAACTTGTTATTTTTGCTTCAAAATCGATTGGGTTAGTGTTATTTTTGTGTTTGGTAGTGTTTCTAATCTTTCAGGAACATTTTTGAGAAACCCTGGTCGATTCCCAATCGATTGGAAACCCACAGCCGCAGTTCCCGGACAAAACCAGCAGCACTTTCCGGACAGTATCATTACTCTCCGGACGTTTGTGTGATATCATTCCGGGTTCGTTCTTCTTTCCGGGTAAGTTTTCCGGGTACGTCAAACTTTCCGGGTAAGTCTCATTTTCGTAATCTATCCGGGTATATTTGTTCCGGAAACCCAAAGTTTCCGGTAACCAATCTTCCCGGACAATCCTGCATCCGGTAAGTATTGTTTATTCGTTATATCATCCAGAAACTATTGTCTTCCGGTAACCTCTTGTTATCCGGAAACTATAGTTTGTCCGGACTGTTTATATTACTCGGACACTTTTGCTATCCGGTAACCTTTGTTATCCGGAAACCTAAGTTTGTCCAGATTCTCTGTGTTATCCGGAAACTTTTGTGATATTTGAATTGTTTTCATTTAATCTGATCCAGACACTTCCAGATCAGACTCTTATTTGGATTCCTATCCAGTAAGCTCATTCATAGTTCATATCAGTCGTAGAACCTGCGTTAGGATCCCACTCATAGTACCTTGCGTTAAGTTTACACTTTGAATTAATCAATTCGTCTGACGATCACTCCGTTGCAACCAAAGATGTCTTCTCGCGACGCTCTCGCAATCGGTACCGACACCAAACCACCTTGCCTCTATCAAGGTGAGTACAGCCAGTGGCGAGACAGATTCATGATCTTCATAGAGTCCAAGGACAACTACGTGTATATCAAGAGAGCTATTGAAAAGGGTCCAAACCCTTGGCCGATGAAGATCATAGCAGCAACTGAAGATGCTGAAGCTCATCGTGAGAAAAAGACTCTCACCGAAATGACCGAAGAAGAAAGAGGCATGATTGAAGGTGAGAAGCATGCAAACAGATATCTTGTTCAAGCCCTCCCCAACACGATCTACACTGCCATAGATAGTTACAAAGACACAGCAAAGGGCATGTGGGATCAAGTGGCTAGAATGATGCGTGGGAGCGATGTCGGAAATCAACTGAAGATAAACAACCCAATAACCAAGTTCGATGGTTTCAAGCAGCGCACCGGCGAGTCTCTCACCCAGGCCTATGAACGCGTTTGCTTACTTCTTAATGAACTGAACAAGAATAAGATCACTCGCTCCAACACGGAAAATGCGCTCAAGTTTCTCAACAATCTGCTGCTGAATGGAAGGTGTTTGCTTCTCATGTCAAGCACAACAACTTGATAGAGAACATTGGCATCAATGAACTTTATGAGACGCTTCTTCAAGACGAAGATGAAGTGAATGAACTCCTGAGCGAGAAGAAGACTGCATCAAAGCCAGCTGTTGATCCTATTGCACTCATGTCCTCCAAGAAAGGGAAATCTTCGGGCCGTCACTCCAAACGTGCTCAAAAGCAAAGCTCTTCCGAATCTGAAGAAAAGGAAGACAGTGATTCTAATGATGAAGTATCTGACTTCAAGAAAGCGATTGCTCTGCTCACTAAGTCTTTCCAACAACAGAAGTTCTATAAGAAGTCTTCGTCCAATAATCAGCACTACTCCACCTCCTCCAACAAGCGCCATGATCATCAGGACAAGTATGAGGGAAAGAAGAAAGCTGATGAGCAAGATAAGTCAGAGAAGAAGGAGAAGTCGGAGAGAGTAGAAAGTGTTGGTTCCCGTATTTGATTAACAAAGATTATCTAATCTATTAGTTCAAATAAGATGTGTTGCGGAAGCGTATTTGAAGAACTAACATATATGTTTATATAGAAACAACACAAAATACCAAATAAACAGTATATGAAGAACAGATGAATATCTCAAAGATTACTGTATTTGATTAAGAACACTAAGAACAGATTTGACGTTAATTGTGTGCAAGTGTTTTTGCGTAGAAGATTATGCATGTAAAAGTGGGTGTTGTTCTTATGTCTTGTGATGATATTTGTTGTTAGGAAGACCTCAACATGACTCTTCCTTTTATACTACTACAAAAGATCTATTCTAGACAAAAGGACTATTGCTACAGGAAAGAAGGGATGGTATGAACAGTTGGAAAACTGCATGCATTAAATGCGCTAATATCAACTTGGAAGGTGGTCCTATCGGAGTATGACACGTGTAGGAGTCAGACCATGCCTTGTACAAGTTGACGAACGGACCCTGGAACAGTAGCAAGATATTCATGTAACAGTGGTAAGATATTCCTGTAACAGTGGTAAGATATTATAAATATCTTCCATGTCTTCAGTCTTTTCCGCAGAGCTTCTGTCAAGGGTGGCAGAGGTTCTGTGACTTGATTCTTCTGATAGCCGTCTTCTTTAGTTCTGTTTGGTCTTGGTGTTTCTTGAATGATCTTCTTGTTTACTTCGGCAGAGCTTCTGTGGCACTCCGCAGAGCTTCTGTGGAAGTCTTCTATACTTGTCCTATTTTTCAATACTTCTAATATTATGAATATTTGGAGCTAACAATCTCCCCCTGAGTATTGAAAAATGAAAATTTGACTTTATGAATAATTAGGCTAAGTGAAATAGACAGAGGTTAAATAATACCTCAAAGATTCATTTCATTTCTTTTTAAAGTTTACAGAGATATGTAAATGAGACTAAGACATTTGCATCTTTGAAGTCGTTGAAACTTCTGTTATCGAATCCCACTTCTCTGAGCTCGTGATAGAATTTGATGCAGAGTTCTCTTAAGCCAATTGTAGCATCTATTTCTCTGATCATTCTTTCTGCTAATTCTCGATCCATAAGCTCAGTACCTCTGTTCTCTTCTAGGATTGATCTGAATTTGTTTAGAGTACTGGATGCATACTTCTGACAGTCTATTTCCACAAAGAGTCTTACTTGACCAGCAGGATCCTTATATACTAACCCGTACCTTGGTGTTCTCGTGATTGAGTTGGGTACGGCAGAAGGTGGACAGTGATCCTCTGGTGGTCTCAGACTTAGATTTCTGACTCCAAGATCTCTTCCCAGTTGAAAGTCTATCATGCTATATAGCAGAAGCTTTTCCCTCATCGCTTTCCAGAATACTTGATAGGCCCTTCTGTTAGCATCGTTGTCGAAGTTTTCTTTCGTCCAAAGTAGAAGACCTGGCAGATCGTAGGGGTTTAAGTTCCTTATATCGGCATCTGAAAATTGATTTTCGGACTTGTTCTCCCTTTTGACTTTGTAGATGTTGTACCTGATCTTTGGAAAGGTTCTTGTTTGATAGAATTTGCAGTAAATTACCTTTTCAATTTTGGACTCTGAGAAGACTTCTGCCCTTGCTTTTGGCTTTGTTCTGGTGAAGGTGTTGTCAAGGTCAGCTCTGAGTTGAGGATCTTCGATGTGTAGCGGAGGATTGTTCTGATATTGTTGTCTGTAAAGATACCTATACACCACCTCTTCCATTTCTGCATGTCGTGTAGTCGGTGGTGGTATTGGTCTTCGCAGAGCATCTATTTCTTGTATTATCTCTGCAACCCTACCCTTTGTTACTTTTGCTATTGGATCAAGGATCGGAATTTCTGACAGAGGATCTAAATTGAATGCCAGTCTTCTTCAGGTTTAGGAGTGACAAAGGCATCAAATGAGCTCTTCATCAACTTCTCTGTCGTCTGAGGCATTGGCTTTTTCTTCTTTGGTTCTTCTGTCATGATACCCTTTCCTTTACCTTTGGCTTGAGGCTCAGAACCTGTTGCCTGTTTTGGACTTTCTGGGATTACTTCTATTGGTTTGGGTGTAGTGGTTTCTTTGGGTATGATGGGGATTGCCTCTGTAGTTTTTAACTTTTCAGTTTCTGAGGACTTTGGTGGGGATGGTTATGTGGATTTTTCTTCTGTAAGCTCGGTTGTGGTTTGTGGAGGGATATCAAAACGTCTTGCAACTCTGAAAGTAGATACTAGCTTCATTTTCTTTAGGACATAAGTAGCAGAACGTTTTGACCTGTTAGGTTTGTGGGCGATCGATTTTCTTCTGAGGTAGGTTTTGAGTTGGGTTGCTGGTTTTGGTGTAGTAGTGGGAAGTTCTTCTGAGGATGAAGATGTCAGGATTTGAACTTGAGGGACATATTTTTCAAAGACAGAGGTGGTTTCCACAGAGGCTGGTGTTTCCTCTGAGGGTCTCTGTTGAGTTTCCTGAGTTTGGGTTTGGGTTAGGGGTGCAGAGGAAATTGGTTCTGCTGATATTGGTGGACTTCTTGCAGTTCTTTTCCTTTGTTTCTCCCCTTGTTTCTCCCCCTCAGGATGATCTGATGGACCATGATGGTCATCATCAGAGTCATCCTGATTTATATTGGATGTTCCCTCTGCCCTGCATGATGTAACTGATTTCTTTGGTGGAACAACCCCTGTAGTAGTCATCTTCACGCATAAGTCATCACAGAGGACGAGTAGTTTTTCAACCTCTGCTTCTGTGTTGAAGCGCATTTTGCCGACGCTTGCTTGAAACTCTCTTACGTAGTTTGCGTTGGCAGCTGTGAAGGCTCTGATGAACTCTGTCATTTGATCAAGGATTCCTTGCCCAAGTTCTGTAAGCTGAACTCTGGTCATGTAGTCAGAAGGCTTCATGGCTTGAGTGTTTTGCAGTGTTTGCTCTTGAACTTCTTCTAAGGCCTTCTTTAGGTCTTCAGGTGTAAGGCCTTTAGAAGTAGAGGATTGATATTTGAGTTTTTGCAGGAAGTTTTTGACAGACTCGCTGAATGCAAACGTTGCACTTCTTTCGAATTCTGCAGCATGTAGTCTGGCAGAGGTTGTGACAGAAGTTTCGGTAGCAGACTTCATCTGGGACAGAGCTTGTTGTACCTATGTGGACAAGGTGTCCATTTTGGTATTTAGACTTGTAATGGCTCTTGAAGTAGTTTCTGCAAAGGATTTGAAAGAGCTTTCCAACTCCTTCATTGTTTGGTTCACAGAGGTGACAAGGGTTTGGAACTCATCCCTTGATACGTGTGAACTCGTTGTAACCTCTGGGGGAACACATTCGTCCCCAGAGAGAGTCCCTGTTCCTGGGACACCTTCGTTCACCCCTGTTTTTTACGTTGAGGGTGGAAGGATTTCCTTCTGATCCTCTAGGAGAAACTTGTGTTTCAACCTCTACAGAAGTTCTGTGAAGGTCAGTGTCCAAATCCACTCCAGAGGTGGGTATTGGAATGTCCTTCTGTTGACTTGGAGACTTGTCTAGAGTCTCTTTGTCTCTGTGCTCTCTACTCCTCTCTGAAAGGAGGTTTGGCCCTATTGTTGTGTGCGTGGTAGAGGAAACGAATTCCTCTGCGGGGATGTCAGATGTGATTCTGGGCGATGAATCATGAACAATGGGTGAGTCCTTTCAAGAGGATTCCCCAGGAATGGTTTCCCCGGTTATAATAGGCACAGAGGTTGAAAGAGTAACCTCTGGCTGGCTGGGTGGGGTTTGGATCGAGCTGTGCTGCTCTTTTTCAATGATACCCTCTGCCGCTAGACTGGCGGTATCAGATATGTGGGTTGCACTGGGAGGGGGTTGGGGATGTGTGCCTTCTACTTCTGCGACATCTTTTTCTGTAGAACCCTCTGTGGTTTCTACCCTAACCTCTTCCTCTATTGTAATCTCTATGCCTACCTCTTCTTCTGCAGTTTCCACTATAGTCGTTTCTGCTTCTGATCTTAAGGAATCATATATAAAATGAGATCCTATGAGTTGTCGAACGTGAGGGTGCATAGGTTGTGTACCTTGAGCCTTAGATATGACTTCTATTGTATGTTGAGGGGTTCAACGTTGAGTGTCAAAACTAGAATGAGGTGGGGAAATTTCTTCTGTTGTGCGCAGAACCTCTGTAGTCTGATTTTGAATGTTCTGATCCAACGGTTCTGCGATCCATCCTGATGGATCTAAGGTGTGAGCTATGTCGGGATGGTTGAGGAAGGCATTAAAGTCTCCCTATTGATCTGTATAGATTATTGGGGGGGGGGGAGGTTGCATAGGTATAGTCCGATCTTCCTCTTCCTGTTCGACTTCCTCTGTAATAACCTGCAGAGGTGATGTTGGTTTCTTCTTCTTTGACTTCCTCTTCTTTGGCTTAGGGTCTCCCTCTTCTGTTGATTTGGTTTTTCGTTTCTTTTGTTTTGGAGGGGAGGGAGGTGCAGAGGATCTTGTTTCTGTAGCATGTGGTGGAGAAGAGGGTTGAGCTGCAAAGGTTGTAGTTTCCTCTGTGGGTTTCCTTTTCTTGCTCTTCTTTTGGGGTGTTGTTGCAGAGGTTTTTCTCTTGGATGAAGAGGGGTATATGCTCTCTCTTTGGGCTTTGAACCGTGCTTGTACTGAATGATGTTTTTCTAAAGCTCTGGCCCATTCTTCTTCTGTCATCCTCTCTACTATATCTAAATCTAAGGGGGCTCCTAGACGCGGGGGTGTCACAGGACTTGGTTCGGAGTCCTGTGGGCGCGTATATAGTCTAACTTCATCTTCTTATCGCTTGCATATGTCAGAAGCTTCTTCGACAGAGGTCTGCAGTGGGGATAGTTGTCTTCATGCTCTATAGGAGTGTTTTTGTTCATGGGAAAAAGTTTTACAGTTGGCCCTTCCATTGGCCATTTCTCCATTAGAAGTAGAGGCTCGAATATGACTCCTAGAATTCTCTGATATTGCAGAGGTGGCAGATATCCTGGTGTGTTCTTTTTGGCCTTTTGGGTTTCAAGCTTTCTGTCGATCGTATTTACTATCTCCTGCATCATGATGGTGGCATAATCAAGTGGAAGATCGTAATAGATCCCATACATGATGGTCAGGATCTGGTGTGAGCTCTGGTCAGGGCTGCCAGTTTTCCCTGTGAGACAACGATTCAGGATGGAGAAGAGGGTATTCCACAGAGGTGGTAGTCTGCCTCTGCGGAAATCATTCCGTTTCCTTATGGTTGTGTTATACCCTAACATCTCTACAAAACGGCAGAGCTCCTCGTCCGTCGGAACCTCAACATATTTCTTTATTCCTAGTAGACCTCTGGTTGGCAACTTGAACTCAAGCGAGAACATAGTTCTGTTGAACATGAGTTCGAGGTATTCAGATTTGTCTGGTTTCGAAATATATCCCTTTATCAGAGAATCATCTGAATCAAATCGGCAACTTTGCCAAAATTGATTCAGATATCGAACAGGGATTTTGGTTGGGGTTTTGGAAAGGAGGGGGTATAGGATATGGTTTTCCATAATGTTGAGGAGAAGGGCATGGGCTTCGCCGAAGGCTGTTGGTGAGGGTACCAGGTAACAGTTATTGGATTTTAATGGAAAACATCCTCAAAATGTTCTTTGGTTAGAAAATGTTGAAGGTGGGTGGTTGGTGCAAAATTTGCAGAGTCGCCGGAGTTTTCTGTTTCTGCATTTACGGCGATGTTAGGGTTGTGAGAGTGCTCTGAATGTACTGGGGATTGTTGAGGAGAGTTCGTCGGAGAGTTCTGTGCAGCGTGGGAACTGGAAGCCATTTTTGCAAAGAAAAATGAAGATTTGAGAATAGTTGCAGGTTCGCCAGAGAAGAAAGTAAGTAAAGTTTTTGTGAGGAAAGGTAACTTGGGTTTTATACTGAGTATGTAACCGTAGAATCTGAAAGGGTTAATATTTTGAGGTAAATAATATTTGGGGTCCGCACTTGAGTGGTTACGACGGGTTCAACTTTCCAGAGGAACGTACTCCATGTAGATCCAATGAAAAGATGACACGTCATCTGTGTCAGTCATGACGAGACGTCGTGGGCGGCCTTATTAAATGCTAGGCGCGTGGGCTTCTTTACCTCCACATGATTCTCACTCGCAGAAAAGTTACCCTTACCGTTACAGTTACAGAAATGCCCAAAGTAAAAACTGACGGAGGCTCTGTGATTTGAAAACCTTGTTTTTCTTGCCTCTGTAGGTTGTACCTTCACTAAAAAATGGTTGAAAAGGCCATGGAGAGGATCGATGAATTATTAGTATAGAAACTCCTTTACAGAGGTTTTTGGACCTCTGTCAGAGCCAGCAGAGGCTCTGAGACAAAAAATTTCTTATATCTAATAATTTATAAACATTTTTGATCATCCAGGTTTTTGATTGTTTTTAACAATGTTTTTAGGACTAATTTGAAAGCTGGTGTGCTAGAAAATTATTTTTGAAAAATAGTTTTATGCAGCAAAGTTTGTTTAGACAAGAGATGGTCTACATAAGTTCTATTGTGGGAAGAACTCTGCAACCATTGACTTCTGATGTATTGCATTAGTACGCGAAGATTCTTTTTGAAATCTGACACCCAAGGTGATCGACAGAGTTTCCAAGATTATTGATTTATGATCATAGAGCTTTTGCCTGCAGAACCTCTGTTGGACTCGGCAGAGGCTCTGTGACCTTAAATTTCTAATAATGGAAAGCTCAATATTCTTTTTGATCAAATTCTATTTGGAATGTTTTTAATAATGTTTCTAGAACATATTTAGTAATTTCTGTCCTAGAAAATTATTTTCAAAAAGAATTTGTACGAGATACCAACTTTTTTGTTCTTCTTTGTCCGGCAAAGTTTTTTTCTTCTGTAGATGTCATCTCTTCCTTTGCTCCCCCTTGACTTATAAATCTCTGTAGATTAAGCATGGTTTTCTTTTGCTCCCCCTTGATCTAATCAACCTCTGTAGATCAAGTATGTTCACCTTCTGCTCCCCCTTGACCTAATACTTGGTTCAATGATCAGAAGTAATGTATATAACCTAGGTCAAGTGTATCAGAGGTTTTGTAAGGATCGTCAGAGGTTCTGAGGACTCCTACAGAAGCTCTGTTGTTTTCAGAATTGAGATTTTAGAATTTACATACAAAAGCAAATTATTTACTAAAATAAAAAAAATAAAAAAAACTTATTATTTTAATAATTTACAAAAAAAACATTTATACATATTTTTAAAATGAAGATAAGATACTTACAGAGGTTAACTCATATTTATCATTCCTAATTTACCCACCAAGTAAATGAATCTTTTCTCATCAAGTGCCTTGGTGAATAAATCAGCAAGCTGAAATTCTGTTGGTACAAAATCCATCTCGATGGTTTGGTTTTCAACATGATACTTCAGAAAGTGATACCTGATATCTATGTGCTTTGTCTTTGAATGCTGTACTGGATTTGCAGAGATGACAATTGCACTTTTGGAATCACAGAAGATGGGAATTTTGCAGATGATGTGACCAAAGTCTTTCAGCTGTGTTTTCATCCACAGAACTTGAGAGCAACAGCTAGCAGCAGCAACGTATTCAGCTTCTGCCGTAGATGTTGAGACACAATTCTGTTTCTTTGAAGTCCAGCTTACTAATTTCCCACCTAGGAATTGACAACTCCCAGAGGTACTTTTTCTGTCGAGTTTACATCCTCCATAATCTGAATCTGTGTATGCCTTTAGTCCAAAACCAGAGTTCTGTGGATACTAGAGGCCAAGATATTTGGTCCCTCTGAGGTATCTGAAGATTCTCTTTACAGCAATATAATGTGACTTCTTAGGATTAGCTTGATATCTTGCATAGAGGCATGTGGCATGCATTATGTCAGGTTTACTGGCTGTTAAGTATAATAAAGACCCAATCATTCCTCTGTAAAGCGTGCACTCGACAGATATGCCATTTGGATCTGAAAATAGTTTATTTCCAGTGGCCATTGGGGTTTTCATGACAGAGGCATCAGAGAGGCTATATTTTTCAAGTATGTCATAGACATATTTTGATTGGTTTATGAAAATTCCTTCTGATGTTTGTTTGACTTGAAGTCCGAGGAAAAAGGTTAATTCTCCCATCATACTCATTTCAAACTCACTCTACACGAGCTTTTCAAAATCTTTACATTTTTGTGCATTAGTAGACCTAAAAATAATGTCATCTACATATATTTGTACAAGAATAAGCTCATTTCCTTCTCCTTTAAAGAACAGAGTTGTATCAGTGGTACCTCTTTTGTAGTCGTTATCGAGAAGAAAGGTAGAAAGTCTTTCATACCATGCTCTTGGAGCCTGTTTCAGTCCATATAGAGCTTTGTCGAGGTAATAGACATACCTTGGGTATTTTGAGCTTTCAAACCCTGGTGGTTGTTGGACGTATACTTCTTCTTGAATTTCACCATTGAGAAAGGCAAATTTTACATCCATTTGATATTCTTATTGCTTCGAGCCGTGCAACAGGGGCAAAAGTTTCATCGTAATCTATGCCCTCTTCTTGGCGATATCCCTTGGCCACCAGTCTTGATTTGTTTCGAATGATCACTCCATCCTCCTCCTTTTTGTTTCTGAAGACCCACTTAGTCCCTATGGCCTGTTTCCCTCGTGGCAGAGGTACTAGAGTCCAGACCTTGTTTCGCTCAAACTGCAGAAGCTCTTCTTGCATAGCATCCACCCAGTTTGGGTCTTCCAGGGCCTCAGAGATCTTTTTCGGTTCGATCACACTAATAAAGTTTGTAAAGAAACAAAAAATTTCAGAAGCTGATCTTGTTTTTACCTTATCAGTGGGATTACCGATGATTTGGCTTGGAGGATGGCTTTTTGTCCATTGAGTTGTTCGTGGAAGATGATCATTTGAGTCATCAAGTTGAACTTCTGTGGTTGAAGTGGTTGATGGTTCTGCCCATGTGTTTAGTTCAGCTTCTGTAGGAATGGGTATTAGAGTTGGAATTTCCTTCTCTGTAGGTATTGTGGTTTCATCTTCACTTCCCTCTGGTGTTTCTTCTGGTGTTGCTTCCTCTGTTAGATTTGTTAGTATTTGGATTACCTCTATTGTTGAATCTTTTGTTGTATCTTCTGTTCGATTTTCAGTACCTGTAGTAGTTGCAGAAGAGGATGAGGTATTAAATGGATCAGACAGAGAGATACTTACGTCGTTTACAAAAGGTGATTCTGCATAGGTTCTGTTGGTTCTAGCAGAGGGATCGACATCGTCGTTGAACATTTCTTGAAATAGAAGACTTAAATCTTTATTTGTTTTTGAGATGCCAGAGGATTCCATGTTTAGCTCGAGTTCTGAACTGAGTTGTTCAGAAGTCTTTTGGAATGAGTCATCAAAGGACACATTGATGCTTTCTACTATCGTGCACGACTTCAGAAGGTAACTCTGTACGCTTTGGAAGCGGCAGAGTACCCGATGAACTTGCCTTGGTCATCCTTTTCTTCAAACTTTCCTCTTGAATCTCTGTCGTTTAAGACAAAGCATTTGCATCCAAACACATGGAGAAACTTGATGTTTGGTCGCCGTTTGTTGATCAATTCATAAAGAGTTTTGATGTGCCTTTTCACGATTGTTGAACGATTTTGGGTATAGCAAGCAGTTGAAATTGCTTCTGCCCAAAAGGTCATTGGTAATCCGCATGCTGAAAGCATGGTTCTTGCAGCCTCCACGAGCGTTCAGACAGAGAGATACTTACGTCGTTTACAAAAGGTGATTCTGCATAGGTTCTGTTGGTTCTAGCAGAGGGATCGACATCGTCGTTGAACATTTCTTGAAATAGAAGACTTAAATCTTTATTTGTTTTTGAGATGCCAGAGGATTCCATGTTTAGCTCGAGTTCTGAACTGAGTTGTTCAAAAGTCTTTTGGAATGAGTCATCAAAGGACACATTGATGCTTTCTACTATCGTGCACGACTTCAGAAGGTAACTCTGTACGCTTTGGAAGCGGCAGAGTACCCGATGAACTTGCCTTGGTCAGCCTTTTCTTCAAACTTTCCTCTTGAATCTCTGTCGTTTAAGACAAAGCATTTGCATCCAAACACATGGAGAAACTTGATGTTTGGTCGCCGTTTGTTGATCAATTCATAAAGAGTTTTGATGTGCCTTTTCACGATTGTTGAACGATTTTGGGTATAGCAAGCAGTTGAAATTGCTTCTGCCCAAAAGGTCATTGGTAATCCGCATGCTGAAAGCATGGTTCTTGCAGCCTCCACGAGCGTTCAGACAGAGAGATACTTACGTCGTTTACAAAAGGTGATTCTGCATAGGTTCTGTTGGTTCTAGCAGAGGGATCGACATCGTCGTTGAACATTTCTTGAAATAGAAGACTTAAATCTTTATTTGTTTTTGAGATGCCAGAGGATTCCATGTTTAGCTCGAGTTCTGAACTGAGTTGTTCAGAAGTCTTTTGGAATGAGTCATCAAAGGACACATTGATGCTTTCTACTATCGTGCACGACTTCAGAAGGTAACTCTGTACGCTTTGGAAGCGGCAGAGTACCCGATGAACTTGCCTTGGTCAGCCTTTTCTTCAAACTTTCCTCTTGAATCTCTGTCGTTTAAGACAAAGCATTTGCATCCAAACACATGGAGAAACTTGATGTTTGGTCGCCGTTTGTTGATCAATTCATAAAGAGTTTTGATGTGCCTTTTCACGATTGTTGAACGATTTTGGGTATAGCAAGCAGTTGAAATTGCTTCTGCCCAAAAGGTCATTGGTAATCCGCATGCTGAAAGCATGGTTCTTGCAGCCTCCACGAGCGTGCGGTTCTTTCGTTCGACCACGCCATTCTGTTGTGGGGTGCGAGCGGCGGAGAAGTTATGGGATATTCCTTCTTCTGTGAGATAGGCTTCAATGACAGAGTTTTTGAATTCTGTGCCATTGTCACTTCGTAACTTCAGAATTCTGCACTCATAAAGAACTTGGATTCTTTTCATTAGATTAATCAGGATGCATGGTACATCTGATTTCTTTCTGACAAATTCAACCCATGTAAATCGTGAATACTCATCAATTAAGACAAGTATATATTTCTTGCCACCTAGGCTCTGTATAGCGATTGGACTGCAGAGGTCAACGTGAAGCATGTACAGAGGCCTAGGACAAGACACATCAGTTTTGCGTCTGTGGGAAGCTCTTTTGAGTTTTCCCATTTCACAGGCAGAACATAAATGATCTTTATTAAATTTAACAATAGGTAAATCTTTGACTAGATCAAGTTTTACCAGTTTATCTAGAGTATGAAAGTTTAAATGACAGAACCTGTTATGCCATAGCCAGGCTTCTTCACTATTTCTTGCAACAAGACAAATGTTGTCCTTGTTTTTGGCATTGAAGTTCATCAGATACATATCACCTTTTCTTTCGGCTCGCATAAGTTCTATTCCGGTGTCTTCACTTAGTAGAGAGCAAAAGTTGGCTGACACTGAGTTGGCTGACACTGAGTAGGTTGTGTTTAAGGCCATCCACATATGCAACTTTGTGTACGGTGATATTTTCTTTCTTTATGACTCCAAAGCCTTTAATATGCCCCTTTTTGTTGTCTCCAAAAGTCACTGATCCACCATCTTGTTTTTCTTGGTATGTGGATAGAAGACCTCTGTTGCCAGTCATGTGTCTTGAGCATCCGGAGTCTAGATACCATATTGGCACATACTGCTTCTGCAAGACAATCACAGAGTTTTAGGTACCCATATCCATATGGGTCCAGTTTCGTCAGAATTTTTCAAGTTTGCCTTAGCATTCTTGAAATACATTTTATCTTTTGTCGAAGAATCAGTTTGTTTCTCTTTAATATTTGATTTAGGTGCAGAGAGAAAACAATTTGAACTACAGAAATGATTATTCAACTTGAACATTAGATCAAAGCAATGACAGTATAGAACATCAGAAGTGATTTGCTTGAAATTTTCATTGAAAGCTTTAAACTGGGCCACAGAGGCATTACATTCTATTCTAGCATATGGCTTCCTATTACAAGAAGATTTATGTAGATTAGTTTGTTGGCAAAAATCTTTGTTTGTAGCAGCTTTCTGTGAGTCCCTTCGGTGGTGAACTTCTGTTGATTTCACTGCCACAGAAGAAAAAGATTTGTTAGGTTTTGGCCATTTACCCTTTTGTTGCCATGTTGGTTTCTATTTAATTTTTAAGGGTTTTAAAAACTTTGAATCTTTTGGATTTTGAGTGGACAATAACTTCTGTTGTTTGAAATTTTCAAGCTCAATAGAGGTTTTGGCTTGTATGTACATATCCAAAAAGTCTGGACAGATAGGAATTCCAGTGACTTTCTCCTTTGGAGGAATAGTTCTGTTAAGAACTTCAGAGGTTTGTTTAATAACCACCGAGTCACAAGGAACCTTTTCTATTCTGTCAGTCTCTGATTCGTCAGATGATGAATCGTCCTCATATACAGAGGTTGAGTCATCAATATTTCTTTCGACAGAGGCTGGACTTTCCGAGCATGTGTCATACTTGCTTTCTTCATCTGAAAAATTACTTTCTAAGTCAACAGAGGTGTCTGATAAGATCTCTTCAGAGAGTTTTTGATCTGTAGAAGGTGTACATAGATTTTTCAAAATATCTATTTTCCCGATTTCCATTATTTCTTTTTCAATTATATTTCTTAGTTTTTCTTCTGAAAAGATTGGTTTGAACTCAAGTGCTTCTGCAGATAATTTCTTTTCAGAATCTATTGTGCAGACAAAAGCAACTTGAGTTTGAGTCTCTGGTTTACCAAACTTGAAGATTCCTATCTGATCTTGAGTTTTCAGATATCTCTTTGGTTTGGATCCTCTTTTAACAGAGGTTGAAGGTGATAAATCTGTGTTTTCAAACCACACATTTATCATCTTCATGGGTTTCCTTAAGTGAGGTTCCCCAGAGACTTTTACTCTCTTACTTACAGAGATTAAGTTTGGAAAATTAGGTTTGTTGATTTTTCCTAAAGCAAATAGAGATGACAATGGTTTATTCTTTTTGTTTTCTGTACCTTGATTAATATCACTGTACCCAATACCTCGCCTTCCTATTTGAGTATTTATTTTCTCATACACCTTTTGTGCATCACGATAATTTTTAATTAAAACATCTCTTCTAAGTAGATCTTGCCAAAGGACTTCTCTTTCATTTTGAAAATATTCCTTAAGAGCTAAAATGTTTAGTCTGTCGCTCTCAGAATCTGAAAGTTCTTTTGTTTTGGATTTTAAAGATGTATTTAATTCAGAAATTCTCTCTTTTAAAGGAAATAGATTCTTGTTCCAGTGTGCTTCTAATTCTTCCTTTTCTTTGAAATTTTTTGCTTTTTCTCCAGTGAGAAGTCTAGCTTTTCTTTCATAAAAAGTGAGATTTTTCTGAATATCATCACAAGTCTTTTTCAGTTCAATATTTTCAGTTTTAATTATAAGTAAATCAACTTCTGTAGTACTAGAGGTGGAGTTTGAAGTGGACACCTCAGTGTCAGAGTCTGAGCTGATTTCTGCCATGCCACAGAACAAGGCATTGTTGGTATATTCATCATCAGAGGTTGTATCTGACTCCCAATCTTCCTTGTTCACCACTTTGTTCCCCATGAGTGACTTTTGAGCATAATACTCAGCTTTCTTTTTGTAAAAAGTTGAGTCCTTCTGTGGGCGATTTGGCCTGCTTCTGCATTCATTGGCAAAGTGGCCTGGCTTCCCTCTTCGTCTTTTTCTCACCAGTGAGGTGGCTGTAGTGGCGGGCTTGCGGCTGTAAGACATGCTTGGGGTGAGGTGTGTAGGAGATGGGGTCGTCGGGTTATGCTTTTGGCCTTGTCGGGTTGTTTTGAACCACCACCACCGTCGTCGGTGGCTACTGCCGCCGCCGCCGTCTGCCGCTGCCGGAGGTGGCAGTGGGTGGTGATAGTAGTATCCCAGCCGTGGCTACCCAGACCGAACCTTTTTAGCTAAACCGTAATCTCAATCGCGAAAAGAGTAACTGTTTTTATAAATCGTCATTTTATGTGATTTGGCTAAATCTGTCCAGTTCGTATTTCGCCCGTAACTTTTCCGTCGTAGCTCGGATTGAGGCGAAACCGGTGCCCACGGTTCACATTCTGTGCCGGGCACACTTTTCGTGTTTTAGCAGAAGTCTGGTTCGGCCTCTAGCTAGGCTTAAAATGGATGTTTTCACAGTAGGTCGGAATGTGACAGTTTCGCGTCCCGTTTTTAGAAAATTCATAGTAAATTGTAGGAAAATCGTTAGAACGCGTACGATATGTCCCTGGAACCCTGAGACATAGAACTAACGGATTATGGAATAATAATTCTGGGTTGATGAGTTTAAGAGGGGCTAAACAGGTCCCGAACAGACCCATAAATCTTAGAGTAAAAGCTGGATTTTTCGTGTGTAAGCTTATAGTTGTGACTTTGGGCTTGGACTTCGTTGTGACGTTTGATATCACTTATTTAGGTGGAAAAAGGTGAGTTGGTGTTGGCCGGCTCGTCTTGCTGTTGAGGACATCTACTTTGCTTTTGAGGTGAGTTCTCTCACTGTGTAGATAGGAATTGTATGCATGTTATGGTAGTTTGTATGTACTACAGTACTTGTGGTGTGAACTAGTTGTTTGTGGTGCGTAATATTTTCTTGGGTTAACTGCTTAGTATAAATGTGTGTTACATTACATCTCGGTGGGACCGAGGAACTGGATAGAAACGTTGTGGGAACTCGGTGGGACGAGTGTGTTACATTACATCTCGGTGGGACCGAGGACTCGGTGGGACCGAGGACTCGGTGGGACCGAGGACTCGGTGGGACCGAGGAAGTGGATAGAAACGTTGTGGGAACTCGGTGGGACGAGTGTGTTACATTACAACTCGGTGGGACCGAGGACTCGGTGGGACCGGGGAAGTGGATGGAAATGTTGTGTGAACTCGGTGGGACCGAGGAGTTGGGTACATAATTCCTTGTATGTGTTTACTTACATTATGTAACTGTGGTGTTGTTGCTCATGTGCGAATAGGAGTGATATGTATATAATTTCTACCTGCGCATGTGATGGAATTCGCTAAGCCTTGTGCTTACCCCTTCCTATTTAATGTGGTTTCAGGTACTAGTGGCTCCAAGGCGTGACGAGTACACACTGGCGCACGTGAAGAGTTATTACAATTATGAGATTTGAATTATTATTTAAACGATTTACTTCCGCTGTTTATTATTAATGAGAATATTTATTATTAAGTTTGCAAACGAAACGGTTTTGGATATTTAATGAGGTTTCATTTATTAAAATGCTTATTTTTAAAAGTTAAAATTTATTGTAATTTTTGGGACGTTACACTTCTACTCCGATCTTCTCTTCTTTCTCTATTATCTCTGCCATATCTATCATTACCAGAACTCTTTTGGTTTCCTCTGAATTCTCTTGTCAATAGAGCTAAGGATGTTGCTATTGATGCCAGAGTGATCTCTCCCTCTTCCATAATCTCTTTGTCTTCGCTGTCAACTACTACCCCCTTTTTCCTTTTCTCCTTTTTCTTTTCCTCTGTCGCTCTTTCTTTCCTCGTCCTCTCTGTGTCTTATGTAGATTTGCCAACCAAAGCAAGAGGTGCAATGGTTAGTGTCTTTGTTTGTGCTACTTGAGGCTCTTGACCAGCTAATGTTCCGTAGAGGTCTGAAAGAGTCCAGGAATCTAAATCTTGATTGGTTTGTAAAGACATAGATAACTGGAGCCATTCTTCGTTCAGACTTTTGAGAAACATGACGTTATTCTCTTCAGAAGTTCTGTGGATGCCGAACTTTTTGCAATTATTTATCAGAGAGTTGAACCTGTCATACGTTGTCTGCAGAGATTCAGTTGTCAGGGCTTTAAAAGCGTAATATTCGTTTATGTATTGAGCCCTTCGGTTTTTCTGAGTTTTAGCTCCCCCTTCAAGTTGTTTCTCCAGTTCTTTCCAAAGATCATACACAAATTCGCATGCATCTAAGGACTGGAAGAGGTTGTTGGGGATCGCCATGATCAGAATTCTTTTAGTTTTCTGCGCGAGTTCATCTTTTTCCTTATCTAGATCTGACCAACCATCCCTGGTTTTAGGTTTTTGATGCTCAGGGATTTCAGGAGTGTCAGCTGTAGCTGGTACACGAGGTACTGTTATCATAGGGACATGAGGAGGATTATAAAGGTATTGTACGAGCTCTTTATCAGTACCCTCAAAGAAATGGATCATTCTTATTTTCCACTGAGGATACTCATTTCGTAGAAGAGATGGTGGTTTGGTTAATGAACATTTGAGTTTGATCGGTAGAGTTTTTGTATGAGATTTGTAGTTTTATAGAGGATTCTGCATACAGAGGCTCTGTTGAGCTCAGCAGAAGCTCTATTACACTCAAAATCTCATAACAGAAGTCTTGTTTATCCTTTTGATCAAAACTTGTTTGGTATATCTTAAACAATGTTTCTAGGACATATTTAGAAATTTTTGTCCTAGAAAATTGTTCTCAAAATTCTGTCTCGGCATTATACATGTCTTCTGTGGATAATGTCGATCGCATTTCTTCTTTGGCTCCCCCTTGAATGATCAACTTCTGTAGATCATTTCAAGGTCTCCTTCTGCTCCCCCTTGATCTATGCTTGGGTCAAAATTTGATGAGTAATGCTTTAGGCATAGATCAAGATTTTCAGAGGTTCTGTAAGGACTGTCAGAGGTTCTGAGCAATCTTATAGAAGCTCTGTTGAGTATTGAACATTTGGTGATTGAGAATTTACATACAGAAATAAATTAAAATAAATAAAACAACAGAAACATGTATATACATATTTACAGAATATTTAAGTTATACTTATAGAGGTTTTAACTCATGTTTATCATTCCTAACTTACCCACCAAGAAAAGAAATCTTTTCTCATCTAGTGCCTTGGTGAATAAGTCTGCAAGCTGGTACTCTGTAGACACGAAGTGCATTTCGATTGTCCCATATTCAACATGATGTTTCAGAAAGTGGTAACGGATATCGATGTGCTTTGTTTTTTAGTGCTGTACTAGATTGGCAGAGATGGCTATGGCGCTCTTTGAGTCACAGAAGATGGGAATCTTGAATATGATGTGACCATAGTCCTTAAGCTGAGTCTTCATCCACAGAACCTGGGAGCAACAACTAGCAGCAGCAACGTATTCGGCTTCTGCTGTAGATGTGGATACGCAGTTCTGCTTCTTAGAGGTCCAGCTGACTAGTTTACCCCCTAGGAATTGACAACTCCCAGAGGTACTCTTTCTGTCGAGATTGCATCCTCCATAATCTGAATCTGTATAAGCTTTAAGACCAAAACCAGAGTTCTTCGGATACTAGAGGCCAAGAATTTTGGTCCCTTTGAGGTATCTGAAGATCCTCTTTACAACATTATAATGGGATTCCTTTGGGTTAGCTTGATATCTTGCACAGAGACATGTGGCATGCATTATGTCAGGTCTACTTGCAGTTAAGTATAACAGAGACCCAATCATTCCTCTGTAGAGCGTGCACTCTATAGGTATGCCCTTTGGATCTGAGTCTAACTTATTTCCTGTGGCCATTGGAGTTCTCATTACAGAGGCATCAGAGAGACTGTATTTTGAAAGTATGTCTGTGACATGTTTAGCTTGATTTATGAAAATTCCCTCTGATGATTGTTTTACTTGGAGTCCGAGGAAGAAAGTTAATTTTCCCATCATACTCATTTCAAACTCACTCTGCATGAGTTTTTCAAACTTTTTGCACTCTTCTGAATTTGTAGACCCAAAAATTATGTCGTCCACATATATTTGTACAAGCATAATTTCATCACTTTTTCGTTTATAAAACAAAGTGGTATCCGTCGTACTTCTGTCGTAACCATTATCAAGAAGAAAGGTAGAAAGTCTTTCGTACCATGCTCTTGGAGCCTGTTTCAGTCCATACAGAGCTTTGTCGAGGTAGTACACGTATTTTGGGTACTTAGAGCTTTCAAACCCTGGTGGCTGTTGGACGTATACTTCTTCTTGGATTTTGCCATTTAGAAAAGCAGATTTTACGTCCATTTGAAATACTTTAAAACCTCTGTGGGCTGCGAAGGCTAAGAAGATTCTTATGGCTTCGAGCCGTGCGACAGGGGCAAAAGTTTCATCGTAATCTATGCCTTCTTCTTGGCGATATCCCTTGGCCACCAATCTTGCTTTGTTTCTTATGACTACTCCATCTTCATCCTTCTTATTTCTGAAGACCCATTTTGTCCCTATGGCTTGTTTTCCTCGTGGCAGAGGAACTAAAGTCCAGACTTTGTTTCGTTCAAACTGTAGAAGCTCTTCTTGCATAGCATCTACCCAGTTTGGGTCGTTAAGGGCTTCAGAGATCCTTTTTGGCTCGATCACACTAATAAAGTTTGTAAAGAAACAAAAGTTAGCAGTGGCAGATCTTGTTTTTACCTTTTCAGAAGGTTCGCCGATTATAAGACTTGGAGGATGTCTCTTAGTCCACTTTGTTTTTCTTGGGAGATGGTCATCGATTTCATCAAGTTGCTCTTCAGAGGTTTCTAATTGTTGTTCTGGTGTAGCCTCTGTCGGTGATTTTGCTTTCGTGCTTGATCCTACAGATTGTGGAATGATTGGAATGAGTGGTGGTGTTTGTTCCTCTGACGAAATATTGTCTGAGTCTTCTAGTTCCTCTGTTATTGGTTCCTCTGTGGTTTCTGGGGTTGGTTCTTCAGTAGCTTCTGTGGTTGTTTTCCTTGTTGTATCATCTTCTGTTGGCTCCCCCTCGACATTTGCATCTGTAAGATTTAGAGAGGAAGATGAATTTTTTAAGGGACCTGTTAGAGAGATACCTATTTCGTTCTGGCTGGCAGAAGGTGATTCTCCAGAGGCTCTGACGGCTCCAACAGAGGGATCAATATCATCATGGAACATCTCTTGAAATAGAAGATTTAAGTCTTCTTCTCTTGTTTTTGAGATGCTAGAGGATTCCCCTTTTAGACCGAGTTCTGGACTGATTTGTTCAGAAGTCTTTTGGAAGGTGTCGTCAAAAGAAACATTTATGCTTTCTTCGAGACCGCAGAAGATAAACTCTGTAGGCTTTGGAAGTTGCAGAGTATCCTATGAACTTGCCTTCATCTGCCTTTACTTCAAACTTTCCTCTTGCTTCTCTATCATTTAAAACGAAGCACTTGCATCCAAATACATGGAAGAATTTGATGTTTGGTCGTCTTTTGTTGATCAAATGATATGGTGTTTTGATGTGTCTCTTTACGATGGTTGATCGATTTTGGGTATAGCAAGCGGTTGATACTGCTTCTGCCTAAAATGTCATTGGTAATCCACATGCGGTTAGCATAGTTCTGGCGTCTTCCACAAGCGTGCGATTCTTTCGTTCGACCACGCCATTCTATTGTGGGGGTGCGTGCAACAGAGAAGTTCTGTGAAATTCCTTCTTCTGTAAGATAGGCTTCAATGACAGAGTTTTTGAATTCTGTGCCATTGTCGCTTCTCAGTTTTTGAATCCTGCACTCATACAGAACTTGGATTCTTTTCATTAAATTTATCAGTATGTTTGGAACATCTGCTTTCTTTCTAACAAATTCAACCCATGTAAATCTTGAGAATTCATCGATCAAAACAAGCAGATATTTCTTGCCACCTAGACTCTGTGTAGATATTGGTCCGCAGAGGTCAACATGTAGCATGTACAGAGGTCTTGGGCAAGATACATCAGCTTTGCCTTTATGTGAAGCTCTTTTGAGTTTTCCCATTTCACAGGCAGAGCATAAATGATCTTTATTAAATTTAACGTTTGGTAGACCTTTAACTAGATCAAGTTTTACAAGTTTATCAAGAGTATGAAAGTTTAGATGGAAGAACCTGTTGTGCCATAACCAGGCTTCTTCGCTTTTGCATGCAACAAGGCAGATTTTGTCTTTCTTGTTCTTTGCATTGAAGTTCACGAGATATAGATCTCCTCTTCTTTCGGCTCGCAGAAGTTCAAGTCCTGTGTCCTCGCTCTGTAGAGAGCAAAAGGTTCTTTTGAACATTACGTCGAATCCCGTATCGCAGAGTTGACTAACACTGAGAAGATTGTGTTTAAGGCCATCAACATATGCAACTTTGCATACGGTTATATTTTCCTTCTTTATGACTCCGTAGCCTTTGATGTACCCCTTTTTATTGTCTCCAAAGGTCACAGATCCACCATCATTCCTTTCTTTGTATGTGGATAGAAGACCTCTGTCGCCAGTCATGTGCCTTGAGCATCCGGAGTCTAGATACCAGATTGGCACATACTGCTTCTGCAAGACAATTAGAGAGTTTTAGGTACCCATATCCACATGGGTCCAGTTTTCTCAGGGGTCTTCAAGTTTGCCTTAGCATTCTTGGTCTTTGTTTTAGCTTCTGTTGAAGAAACATTTTGTTTCTTCTAACCCTTAGATTTATCATTTTCTTTGGGTACAGTAAGATGACAGTGTGGACTTTTGAAGTGTTGGTTTAATTTAAACATAAGATCAAAGCAATGACAGTATTGAATGTGCGAAGAGATTTGCTTGAACTTTTCATTAAATACATTAAATGGGGGAACAGAGGCATTACAATTTATCCTTACATTAGACTTTCTATTACAAGAAGGTTTATGTAGGCTAGATCGTTGTTTGCAAAATCCTTTGTTGAGTGCGGCCTTCTGTGTTCCCCTTCTGTGGTGAACTTCTGTAGATTTCACTGTCACAGAAGAAAAAGATTTGTTAATTTTTGTCCATTTACCCTTCTGTTGCCATGTTAATTCTTCTTTAACAGTTTTTAAGGGTTTTAAAATCTTTGCACTCGTTGGAATTTGAGTGGACATTGACTTCTGTTGTTTGAAATTTTCAAGCTCAAGAGAGGTTTTGGCTTGTATGCACATATTCAAAAAGTCTGGACAGATAGGAATTCCAGTGATTTTCTCCTTGGGAGGAATAGTTCTGTTAAGAACTTCAGAGGTTTGTTTAATAACCTATGTGTCACTAGGTCCTATATCTGACTTAGAGCCAGTCTCTGAGTCGTCAGAGGATGAATCGTCCTCATATACAGAGGTTGAGTCACTTAGTTCTCTTTCGATAGAGGCTGGACTTTCAGAACATGTGCCATACTCACTTTCTTCCTTTTCTAATGAACTATCTTCTAAGTTAACAGAAGTATCTGTTAATTTTTCTTCAGAGAGATCTTGATCGCTGGAAGATGTACAGAGGTTTTCTTCAGAGATAACAAGTTTTTCTTCTGTAATTTTTGGCTTGAACTCAGGTGCCTCTGCTGATAATTTCTTTTCAGAATTCATCATGCAGACAAATCCAACTTGAGTTTGAGTCTCGGGTTTACCAAACTTGAAGATTCCTATCTGATCTTGAGTTTTCAGATACCTCTTAGGTTTGGATTATCTTTTGATAGAGATTGAAGGTGACAAATCTGTGTTTTCAAACCACACATTTGTCATCTTCAGAGGTTTCCTCTTGTGACGTTCCCCAGAGACTTTTTTCCTTTTACTTACAGAGAGAAGATTTGGAAATCCAGGTTTTCTTGTATCTCCTATGTGAAATAGAGAGGACAGAGACTTGTTTCTTTTGGTTCCGGTATAAGGATTTATATCACAGAAGCCAATTCTACGTCTTCCTATTTGAGTGTTTATTTTTTCGTACACCTTCTGAGCATCTTGAAATTTTTTAATTTGAAGATCTCTTCTGCGTAAATCTTGACAGAGGACTTCTCTTTCCTTTTGAAAATAATTTTTAAGAGTTAGGATGTTCATTCTGTGGCACTCAACGTCCATTAGTTCTCTAGACTTTGTTTTCAACGAAGAATTAAGTTCAGAAATCTTTTCTTTTAAAGGATTTAACTTTTTGTTCCAGTCCATTTCAATTTCTTCTTTTTCTTTAAAGATTTTAGCTTTTTCTGGAGTAAGAAGTCTAGCTTCTCTCTCATAGAAGGTGAGCTTTTTCTGAATATCTTTACAAGTCTTTTTCATTTCAGTGTATTCAATGTTAAGTTTAATCAAGTCGTCTTCTGCAGTATTAGAGTTAGATGTAGAAGTGGATACCTCACTGTCGGAGTCGGAGCTGACTTCTGCCATGCCACAAAATAGAGCATTCTTTGTTTCTCCTTCGTTAGAGGATGTGTCTGACTCCCAGATTTTTTTATTCACCATTAGTGACTTCTGAGCATAGTATTCAACCTTCTTTTTGTAGAAAGTTGCGTCCCTCTGAGGGAGATTTGACCTGCTCCTGCATTCGTTGGCGAAGTGACCTGGCTTTCCACAGTTGTAGCATCCTTGGTTCTGTGTGGAGTTTCCAGCTCTGTCGTCTGACCTCGGTTGGTCACCACTTCTTTCTGTTCGGCATTCATTTGCGTAGTGGCCTGGCTTACCACATTTGTAACACTCTTGAATCTGTGGAGTGTTGACAGCTTTGTCCTCCGACCTCTGTCGGTCATTTCCTCTGTCATTTCTGTCACTTGACCTCTGTCGGTCACCACTTCTGTCGTTTGACCCTTCTCTTTCTTGAACCTATCATACGTAGTTTGCAGAGATTCGGTTGGCAGAGCTTTAAAGGCATAATATTCATTTATGTATTGAGCTATGCGGTTCTTTTGGGTTTTGACTCCTCCTTCTAGTTGTTTTTCCAGTTCTTTCCATAGATCATATGCAGATTCACATGCATCCATGGACTGGAAAAGGTCCTTTGGGATGGCCATGATCATAATTCTCTTAGTTTTCTGAGCAACTTCGTATTTAGCCCAATCAGAATCAGACCAATTTTCTTGGGTCTTTTGTTTTGTGTGTTCTGGAATTTCAGGTGTGTCGTCTGTGCTAGGAACACGAGGTACAATTATCATGGGAATGAAAGGAGGGTTACATATATAATAACCAATTCTTTGTCAGTACCCTCAAAGAAGTGAATCATTCGAATCTTCCATTGAGGGTATTCTTCTCTAAGAAAAGTGGGAGGTTTGGTTAAGGAACCAGCAGAGATGAAGTTGTTTGTATTTGTCATTTAGAGAGATAAATTATCCAGATAAAGGGTTTTAACAGCAGATTTTCAGAGTATGAAGTTTTTAAGCTTAAAAGCTTTAAGCTGAGCACTAAAATGGAGTTTTTAACCAGAATAACAGATTCTATAAGTTTACCAAAGTTCGAATGAATCGAAAATGGCAGAAAAACAGAAACTGTTTGAATAATATGAAGAATAGGTTAAGAATCCAAGTTTCTACCAAAGATCATAGTTTTTGGAGTGGATCCCTTGATATTAAAAATCAAGGTTTGCTCTGATACCAATTGTTGGTTCCTGTTTTGCTTAAAACAATGATCTTAACTTTCAATTAGTTCAGATTGTATGGTGCGGAAGCATAATTAAGAACTGAAAGATAATGTAAGGTAGAAGATCACACAATATCAAATAAAGCAAAGAGTAAATAACATATGTTTCTCAAAGATTACTGTATTTGATATATAATAAGAACACCAAGAACTTTAAAGGATTAACAAGAAATCTGCAGTTTAATGGTGTGTGTGTTGTGAAAAACTTAATAGAAGAGTTCACATGAACCTTCTATTTATACTACTCCTAAAGGGGACAATAAGGATTGAAGGTACAAAAGACACTGTTGAGGAATAGCAGCTGGAAGGTACAAAACACTATTCTGGAACTGTTGCAGATACAACGTTCATTAAATGCTCCGTATTCAGATTTAGGTGGAAACCTATCATAGTTTGACACGTGGAGTTGTCAGGTCACACCTTTGTACGATTTATCTTTAGAACCTTCGAATGGTAGGTATTGTAAGAAGCATGTTCGTCCTTGTTAAGATCTTTTGCTTAGATCTTCTTTTTGCCACAGAAGCTCTGTAAAGTATGGCAGAGGCTCTGTGGCCTTGTCCGCATAGAAGAGTCTCGTTGTTTCTTCACTTCAGTCTTCTTGACTAACCCGGCAGAGCCTCTGTCGAAGACTTCTGTCTTCTTGGATACTTGGCTACTTGGCAGAGCCTCTGTGGGTTACTTCTGTACTTAGACTATTTTCACTACTTTTATAAACACAAAGATTTGAGCTAACACGTTTCGTTTACCATCCAATCAAATGCAAACACGTGTCCGTGTCATGATGAAAAACTTTCCCGCTCTAGTTTTTCTCTCTCTCTCTAATCTCACTATATAAACTATTTCGAGTTTATATTTTTTCCTTTACGCGAACTTCTTCTCCAAGAAAGAAAAGATTTACTGTTGCTTATTGAACTCGAGTTTTTCCAGAAATATGTTCATCTTCTTCTTCGACAACCAGGTTAATATTCTCATTATTTACCGGTTTTAACTTGTTTCTGATCTTCTTGTTGCTTTTAACAGATCAAACAAAAGAAAGCTTTCTAAAATGAAATCATTTCTCTCATGGTTTTATGAACACAACCTCTTCATGGTTGTTCTTCAAGTTTAAAACTCAAAATCTTAAACTTGTTCTTCATTCGTTTTTTTTCTTCAGAATCCTTATCTAAAGGAAAATAGAAAACAAGACTTTTACTGGGCTTGCATTTCTTTTTCAAAACAAGAAAACCCTAATCTTCATTAAGACATTTCTGTCTGAATGAAATGGACAAAATTCGAAAACATCTTATTGGAAAATCTTTCCACATTAAGACTGTATTTTTTTCTCTATGATTCATGGTTGATATGATAAACAGAAATGGCATCTTCTACTGCTGCTCCTATCGCTGAGAAATCTCCTGCTACGGAGAAACTGAATCTTCCCAAGGCTCCTCAGGTCAAGTTCACGCTTGAGAAAGTAGATTTCTCAAAATCCAACAATCTCCATGCGCTTTTCGATTTTCCTCCGAAGAAGCAAGTCACACATCTGAATGAAGCTGTGAATTTTCTCCAAACCTGCTGCTTATTCAAAGCCTTAACCTTCGTACCCCCTGCCCATAAATTCCTTCTATCTCAGTTCTGGTATACTGCTAGACACACTCAGGTTCCTTCATCCAAGGACCCTACGAAACTCCTTTATGTCATTCTATGTGACACCAAATTTGGCACAACCAAAATCAACCATGCCATTATAAGGAAAGCACTCAGCCTACCCACTGCCACCAAAGAAAAACCCTTTGTCTCTCTGCCAAACCACAAAAACCATGCTAATAGGGAAGCCATCACTGCATTCTTTGAGGCAATGGGTTACGCATGGGACACAGGGAGGGACAAGGAGATTGAGAAGAAACTGACCCTGATCAAGAAGTCCAAAATGCCAAGCGAGATGAACTTCATCTTCGCACACTTAATAAGCTGCATGACAGCCAAGAGTGGCTCCTCTGATCAAGCTGCTCAACCTCAGCAAGCAATGGGCTATGCATTGCTGAAAGGTCTACATGTTGACTGGGCAAAGATCATCTATGACGATCTTGCGTTCCGAGTAGATATGGCTGATAGACCTTCATGGGTTCCATATCCCAGATTCATCAGCGCCGTCTTTCAACTTGGACTTGGGGACAAATACCCAAAAGAGGGTGATCTGAGACTCTCGTAGGTTGACCCTAAGGTGCTCGACTTCAAGCCACTAGCAAACGAGGTACGTCTTACTACTCATTTATCTATTCTTAATCCTCCTTCTACTTCTGTGGCTCATTCAGTGGAAATCCCCACCACTGATACCCAAGCTGCACCCTCCACTCCTTCTCGAAAAAGGAAACAATCTACTTCCCAACTTGGTTCCAAAAGAATCAAGAAAACCAAGGAGCAACCCCCCAACATTCACATGCTGAAGACTCCACAGCTCATCTTGAAGAGCTGATGGATAGTTCAGTGGTACGCTCTGCCACAGCTGATCAAGCCACCCTTTCCATCCCAGCTTCAGTGTCTCTAAACGCTGAAGTTATAAACTTGGAACTGAACCCACCTCCTTCAGTCTCTCTAGAGACTGAAGTGATTTACAGCGAATCCAACGCTGAACCCCGCACCCAACCCACTTTCTAAACTATCATTCCTCCCACCTCTCCGTTGGTCACTAAATCTCTTCCCCTATTCTCCTCAACAAACATCTTCCTCCGCGACACTACTGATGAACATCTTCAGAGGATGATAGAACAAAACACAGGACCTGTAGGTACTTCCATTCGTCAGGGAACTATTGAAGACGACTATGAAACTTTCTCAGTGTTACGAGGCTTCGACAACTTCGCCAACCCGCCTGCAGGTATTCACATTATCCCAAACACTTCTCTCTCTCAACCCCAAACTTCTGAGCTTTCCTCTGTTCATAAGTTAATAACTGTTTCAGGTCCTAATTTGGGGGATATCAACACCTCCCTGAAGGCCCTGGAAACAAAGATGGAATCATACAACACCATTTTCTCCACCAACTCTTCAGCGGTTACAGACGCTGGAGAGAACCTCAAGAAGTTGACCGAGGTTGTTGACACAAAAGCCTCCAAAGCTAATATAGAGAAGGTGGATGGCAGCATTGCAACTTTTGCTACCACCCTCGCTGAAACTTCCTCAAACGTCAACAATCTCAACCTCACCAACACCACCCTCGCAACAAACTTCACCACTCTGTCCAATGAAGTTACATCATTGAAGACAGAGGTTGGTACTCTTAAGGGTGAGGTTACGACTATCAAAGATCTACTTTAGCAGATACTCAATTGCCTGGATGCTCCAAAGTCTCACTTTACTCAGGCCGATAGAGAAGATCTTCAGAAACTCGCCCCTGCTATATCTGGCCTCGACGACAGATTAGCAGCGGTTGAACTTTGTATGGGACTCACTGGCCAAGAAGACAGTGATCCTCATACTACTGATGCTGCTGGTGTTGCTGATATTCCTCTTGCATCCCCTCCTCATAATGTGGAAGAGGGGGAGAAGAGAGCTAAAGACCTTCCCCATAATGATGAGGGGGAGAAGAAAAATGAAACTGCTGCTTCTACTTCAAAACCTCAGGGAGTTGAAAACCCTGAGGGAACCGAGAAACCTCCCTCTGTATCTGAGGGGGAGCAACTCGAAGAGCAACACAAAGAAACCGTTGCTGATGAGGTCTAGTCTGAAGAAGAAGAAGAAGAAGAAGAAGAAGAAGCTGAAGACGAAGAACCCATCGATATCGATGATGAAGAACCATCATCATCCCTAAAGATGATGATGATGATGATGACTTCTTCTTCGTTGAGCCTAAGAAGGTCCCTGAGAAAGGGATTTCGATAAACGAACCATCAGGGGAGAAGACAAAGCCTACAGCATCTGAAGCTGATCAAGGAAAAAACAAAGGCCTCGCTGCAGAAGGCAATCTAGCTATCCTTCAGATTAAGCCAGCTTATCAGGTACAATATCTTCTATTCCCTTATACTGCATCCCTCCTCTATCCCATCTTAATATCAATCCTCCTCTCCATAAAACCTCTATACACTTAACCTTATTCTTTTCTCTTTCTTCCCAACTTTTCTTACTTACACGATCGCTGTGTTTCAGCTAGTCCTCTCCCCTGTTTGAGGATCCCGCTGAAGCTCCTACAACTACACCAACAATAATCCCAGCCACAAGAGCTGAAGAAATAATCCCAGTCTTGGATTTAACCACTAAGACTGATGAACCTGAAGAACAGCTGCTCTCTCACAAAAACAGACATTCCTTTGCTCCTCAAAAGCTAAGCGAAGAGGATCAAGAAAAGAGAGAGACAATGATCAAACAGCTTGAAGATCAGCGAATCATTCTTCCTCGTGATAAAATCCCTGTTCCCACAAAGTTCAGGATATCAAGGAAAGAATACGAGGATCATTTAAGAGCTGAAAGATTACTCGCCGAAAAGAAGGAAGCTGAAGAAAAAGATAAGGCTCTCGCCATCCAGCTTGTCCAACAATCGGTGAAAGACCCCGCGCTGAAAAGAACTCCCATTGATGTCCAACGTCAGCTATGGGATGATGCCCAAAGGATCGTTGAAGAAAAGACTAAGGTATCTGATTCGACTTTGGAATGGTGTAAAGAAATGCTGAACTATCGATCTCGACCATCCAAAATCATCAAGGTAAATATCAGAGGAAAACTGTTCGTAGACGTTCCTGTTGTTGAAGTTGACGTATTCAGAGAAGACAAGACCAAGCAAACCTTTTACGCTGCTACATTAGAGAAGTTTGGTTTCTCTGAATGGTTGTAAGTGAAATTAGCCATTCAGCGATCTCGCTCAAAGTTCAAGAGCCATGTCGAGAAAATTTTAAATTCTCAGATCGACTTGGTTTCTTCTGCAGTGGATATTCCTCCTTCCACTCTTCTTCCACCTCAACAAAGAAGGGCCTCTACAAAGAAAAAGAAAACCTCAGACTTAGGTCCTCCTATACGGAATGAAACAGGTATAGGTTTCTCACGCGAAGAAGTACTTGGTCGTGACCCTGACCTCTCAGTACTTGACACCTCCCTGCCTCCTAGTGAAACTTTCATCCCTAGAAAAGTCTTAAGTGAACCCTATGGCATCTTCTTTCTAGACTGCTATGGATGACAACACTTTCAACGCATATCTGAGCTTCCAATAACTCCCATCGAACAGCTCAGAGACCTAATATACTGGTGTGAAGTCAGACGCGACATTCAGGCACGTCACCTCAAGCCCCTGATCTTTGAAGAAGCAAAGAACAAAAAGGATCAAGGTGTAACAGTCCCTGACTGGATGATTCCCACATCAAAGACCCTCGATGAACTTCTCATCAAGGAAGAACCTTTTAACGGATAGGATCGCCTTGTAATTCTTTCTATCTTTATCTGTCTACATCTTTTGTACTTGTAATTTTATTTGATATACTTGTGATTTTTCCACTTCCCTCTGTAACCTTTACGAAGTTTAAAGAAAATTTTCAGCGAATGTACTTTACTCCATCAGTACTGAAAAGATCCCAGAAAACAGTAAAAGGGACAAATATTTTATGAGTTCTTTTTATCCTTATGTTTTCATTAATTAGCAATTTTCTCTGTTGCTATGTCATAATCAAATAGGAGGAGATTGTTGATCCAAACCCTCAGTGATTTGATAATGACCCTTTCTTAACACTTAGTGAAAATTGTAAGTAAATGATATGTATTAGAGTTTCACTATCGCTGATAAGTACTAAGACTGTTTTAGTATCGCTGATAGTAACTCTCGCTCTTTAAAGTTAAATAGTCAGCGAACTCTATTCATCGAGTAGCTCTGAGCCTCTTCAGTCTATGAGATGATCGTTGATAAGTTAGTTGTTTACTTATGATCCCTGAAGACAAGTTTCACGTCAACATATGTTCTACGCTGAAGTCGAAGATCAAGCTCAAGAACCAGCGACAAGGCTACTAATCAACTGATGCGGATATCAGCGAAGCCAAGATTTGTCCACTCAACGTGAAGTATCAAGTAGAAGACTTCAGCAATCGCTGAACTTTATCATTCGCTGATAAAGAACTGTTTCAACGAAAGTTGATCATGAAGTCTCCTTACAAAGTACTATTGTCTTACCTCCCTTGCACGTCTTCGTACGAAATGTCAGAACGGACATCCTTTTTGTCTATGATTGTACAACAACTCTGATTCTACACTGTGCACCATGCGGCTACTAAGGTTGTCTACAAAGGTCAATGACATGCAACCACTCAGCTGCTGCCACGTGTAAAGCAATACTGCCATGCATTAAATGCATGAAGTATATAAGAAGAACCCTACTTCAAAAATGAAGTGCGCTCAACCATCTTCTTATTCTTCCTTACTACTGTGTGTTAGGTTATTATTCGTAATTTCCTTATCTCTTTCTAGTGCAAGAAACTTAGTGTTCTTAACTTGTTTAGATTAGGTTAATCCTTAATCTTGTTTCGCAACAAGTTGTAAATTGTCTTGATTTATCAATAAACAATTTAGAAAAGTAAAAATCGTGTGTTTGTATTCAGCCCCCCCCCCCCCCCTTACAAACTTGTATAACCCTTCGGGACCAATAAGGTAGTTAATTGGGATGTAATGCAACTTTGATCTTTACAAACAACAAATATCCATGTTTTTTAATTGTTATTTGATCACTTGAAGCACACACCAACAAAACGTGGAAGAAGATAGTGAGGATATTATTGACGTACCGGGACGAGGTCGGAAGAGGTCAACAGGTAAAGGTATGGCTCTTAGTAAAACTAATCAAAACCACAGACGGCGTCCAAATTTGACGCACTGTGATTATGAAATATATGATTTTATGCATGTGATAATGTAAAGATAGTTTAAAAATTCTTGCTGAATTGTTGAATCAACAATTATGTTAACCAATTAATAGTTTTTATAACAAAGATTGAACAATTGCAGTACATAAAAATCATGTTGAAGAAGAGCATGAGGTCATTATTGACGTGCCGGGAAGAGGACGGAAAAGATCAAAGAAGACAGGTAGGACTGTTAAATTTCCGTGTAGATGTTTTGATTAAATTAGTTGTTAAAAAACATGTGAATAGAATTAAATAACTTTTTACAATTTCTTAAATTGTTATTTCGTATGAAACAACACGTTGTGGTCGTAAAGAACAAGTTGTGAGAAAACGAACGACAATAAGTGCGTCGAAAAGGGACAATGTGAAGAAACGGTCAACTTCAAAAGGTAATATATGAAATCAAATGGTATAAAACTTGAAAAATTATGTACATCATCGACGTATAAATATTAACAGAATTATATATATATATACTACCTTAATATTCATTCTAACAAAAAGTCTTAATTACATCCTATAAAGCATAAGGTACTACATCTTAAAGCATGAATTACAAAAATCTCTTAAGTGCAACTTATAAGTGTAACGACCCGGTTTCCCAAAGCATACATAATATACATCAATTAACATATTATACATAACGTCGTTACAGTCATAACCAAAGATACATAGAAATTCACATACGGTCCCAAAGTCTCAAAACTAAATAATACAAAAATGTAAACATATCCTAATCTTCGTCAGCTATCAACCGCCTCCTATGCTTTATTCATCCCTTTGCTAACAAAAGATCCTTGACCTGGAATACATATTTTAAAAACAAAATGAGGGTTAGACCTAAAGGTCTAGTGAGAAAATCCTTGTTTCTTTGAAAATCCTTTGCACACTACCATTCACATAATACAAACACAATTACCAGTTATGACTCAATCATCATGTATTTTCCCATCTCATTCTCTTGGCCATATTAGTTGGTTGCAAGCCAACTAATAAATTAACTTCACTGTACGACAATTACAGCCAACAAAGTTGTACGAATATTACAGCCAAAACACCGGTCCTAAGCCCGGCCAACGTATTCTCGTATAGTAGAATACTCATGTAAATACAATATCTCAATATATTATATTTCAGACATAAACACATAATCACACCATCAATTAGATTCCCAATCCACACATAAATGTATTCCAGTTTAAAAATGTTTTAAAGTAAAACTCACCGGTTTGCTTTATCAAAATGCTCCCAAACCTTTCTCAAAACAGCGCAGCTTTCACCCCAAATCCAATGAATCTGAAACAAATATACAAGTATCTCCTTACTAAAAGAACATAAAAGATATACTTAGAAGGCTATGAACTCTGGATAAATCTACCTAATTCTCATCCGCAAAATGACCAAACAACTATAGTTTCTGGATAGCACAAAACAACCCGGACAACCCGACCTTTCCAGACAACAAGACCAATCCGGACAGCACAACTTTCCGGATAGCAAAGCAATCCGGATACCATCCGGAAACTTATAACAAAAAGGAACTTACCCGGATACTTGATTTGTCCGGACACCTTTGAACACCATCCGGATACTGTTAACCAAAACCACCCGGATACATTCAACTTATCCGGAAACCACTGACTGTTCATCAATTTTTACCCAGAAATCGATTGGAATTAACCCCATACATGTTTTTGACTATTCTAATCCGATAGAAACCTTCTAATAACAATTACAAACACAAAATACAAAGGAACTTACCTTAATTCCTCTTCCAAGTACACTAATTTGAGCTTTAACCTAACTTTCTTTCTTTTCTCCTTCTTGCCTCCAAACACACACACTAAGATAATATACGAGTTTCTGCTGTATTGAAAATATCTGAAGTCTTGAGGTGATAATATCAAACCTATTTTACCATTTTAGTCCTTGAACTTCTCAACAATAACCCAAACACCCCTAAACTTATAATTTACCCAACCTTACCCTAATATCCAACTTTAAAGTTAACTAAATTTAACGGAAAAGGGATTTTAACTAACGAACTTACCCGGGGTATTACATTATCTCCCCCTTAAAAGAATTCCGTCCCAGAACTCGGTTAAGCGAAAAGGTATGAATACTTATCACTATCATTTCAAACTCAATTCAAAGCCATAGAAACTAACTGAATAAACATCCCACACCCACTTATATCTCTAACACAGATAAGCAACAAAAGCACGGAAATACCAATAATCATCTTGCACCAAAATTAGATAACACCTTAGCACGTATAAAATTTATTAGAAATGTACCTGTAACCTCATCCGGAATTTCCTCCTCTTCTTGTGTTGTCATTTGGAAGACACGACCTTTTGCTTTCGGTACCTCAGACCCTTGTACCTCTCCCGAACTAGCACCCGTTGGTCTCACCGTCATACTACCCTGTTGTACTTTCCATCGTGGACAGTCAGACTGAATATGATCAGGGGAATTGCAAACGAAACAGAATCGAATTACGTGGCAGTCTTTAGCAATGTGACCAGTCTTCCCGCAATTGTAACATCTTTGGGACTCCACATAACTGTCTCCTTGATGAACACTATTGCCTTTTGGACATGGTTTTTCAACTGGTCTGAAAGATAGATAATGATCAAGCCTCGGGGATTCGTATTCCTCCAAATCGTACGTCGTTTCCTCCAATTTCCTTTTTCCAAAACTTCTATCACCAGCGTCTCTCCTATTATCCCGTTCCACATTTTTCGCTGCATCTACTGCGGCTGGGAAGGTATCAGGCCCTTTTGCAATCACTAGCTTTCTAATTTCTGAATTTAACCCGAAAATAAACCTTTCCATCTTCAGCGCCTCCGTGGCAACATAGTACTCCACGAAGCGAGACTTCTCCAAAAAACGAGCAGTGTAATCCCTAACCGATAAATTTCTCTGATGTAGGTTCATGAATTCCTCTTCCAGTTGTCTAACTGCTGCTTGAGGACAAAACTTTCCTTTGAAAGCTGTTGTGAATTCGTCCCAAGTAAAAGTTGAGTACACATTAGATCCTCTAGAGGTAATAAGAGCCTCCCACCAAAATAGAGCATCTGCCTTCAACATTGCGGTTCCGTATATTACTTTATCTTCTTCTGCACACTTGCTGATCCTGAAGACAGCTTCTATCTCTTTCAGCCACCTCATGGCCTTTATTGGATATCTTTCTCCTGAATATGTCGGGGGTTTGCAATTTAGAAACATTTTATAGTCACACTTCCTTGGCACCGGTATGACAGTAGATGTAATGGGCATTTCGTCTTCCAGACTAGGATCGGGTATTCCAGTTTCAGTGTGACGAGTTCTATCGAACATAGCTTATATATTGCTTTAAAGTCTTCCCATTTCGGCCGCCAAGTCATCTCTTGTAACTAATTATGCACCTCGCTGTTGAACTCTGCCGCATGTTCTGCCTCTACCTCTTTCTCCCCCTCTTCCCCTTGTCCCAACCGTTGGATTCATCCTATCAGGATTTCCTCCCCCCTCGCGATTCGTTTGTCTAGTACCACTTGCCATTCTGTAGATTCAAATAAGATTAATATACACATAAGCACATACCCCATATAACAAGGTATTCCAGTTCAAACATGTACCTGTAAGATCACAATTACACTGGCCAAGTGTAATCTGAAATTACCTTACATGATGTTCCTTCTACCTTTTATACTTAATCATCCCAAGGTTCTACAATAATAGGGACATCCTACTTCACATGCAGTTTAAGTCTAGGTACAGATACAAATACCTAAATCCCTTAAACTAGGGCTCTGATACTATCTGTAACGACCCGGTTTCCCAAAACATACATAATATACATCAATTAACATATTATACATGTTAGCTTCAATCTTCCTAATCATAGAAGTATTTAGAAATAGTGAAAAATAGGCTAAGTGAAGAAAGCCTCTTACAGAGGCTCTGCCGGACTTACCGAGGGATCAAGATCAAGAATCTACAGAAGCTAAAGAGGCGCGCTACAGAAGCTCTGTCATACGCGCAAAGAAGACCAAAGACTCGGAATCCGGTGAAGACTGCTCCACAGAGGACCAGACCGCAGAAACTCTGTAACTCATTACAGAGCCTCTGTGGTCCTCACTGAAAGACATGAAGATATTTATAATATCTTGCTACTGTTACAGGACCCGTTCATCAACTTGCATGGTAGCATGCCCTGTCCAACGTCGACGTGTCAAACTCTGATTGGACTCAGTAGGGCTTAGTACATAATAGACGTCCGTTGCATTAAATGCAATACAACACGTCTTACTGTTCATTCCGTTCTTGCAACTGTTCACGACATCCGTTCAACTATTCATCAGTACCGTCTGAATAGTAGCATATGCTTTATGGTCCCCTTTAGAGTAGTATATAAGGAAGACTCATGTTGAGTTCTTCCTTATCAGATCATCAATTAATCACATATAAATCAACCATCATAAGAACACAAAAAAGCTTATTCACCTTAAGAGTCATATCTATTTTTGAATCTTTTCTTACTCATTGTTCTTAAATCTGTTCTTAATATATATTCAGTAAACTTTGAAATATTATTTCCTGTTCATTGTTTATTTATATTTTGGTCTAAATCTATCAAACTTATCTGTTAGTTCTTCAAATACGCTTCCGCATCAAACATTAACTTGAACTAATAGATCTGATAATCTTGTTTAAAGCAAAACGGGAACCAACAATTGGTATCAGAGCGAAGCTTGATTTTCAATATCAAGTGATCCTCGTTTTACAACTTTTATTTGATAGATTACTTTCCTTCTCTTCATCACCATATTTCTGGATATTAGGTGTACCCAGAAAACCTTCCAGATCTTCATACTCATAAATCCTCCATCAGATTATCCTTTCCTCAAAATGACAAATACAAATAACTTTTTCACTGCTGGCTCATTAACTAAACCTCCTACTCTTCTTAGAGATGAGTATCCTCAATGGAAAATAAGAATGGTTCATTTTTTTGAGGGTACTGAAAAAACTCTCAAACAATATCTATACAATCTTCCTCCGGTTCCTATGATAACTATGCCACGTGTACCAGCTACTGCTGAATCTCCTGAAATCCCTGAACATCAAAAACCTAAGCCAAAAGAAGAATGGTCAAATGAAGATAAGGCAGAAGATGAAGTTGCACAGAAAACAAAAAGAATACTGATCATGGCTATCCCCAACGAAATTTTTCAATCCTTAGATGCATGCGAAACAGCGCACGATCTCTGGAAAGAATTAGAAAGACAGTTGGAAGGGGGTGCTAAAACACAGAAGAACCGAAGGGCACAATACATAAACGAGTATCATGCCTTCAGAGCCTCTGCAACAGAATCACTACAAACAACATACGATCGGTTCAACTCTCTCATAAACAAATCCAGAAAGTCTGGTATTCACAGAACCACGGAAGAAAATAACGTCATGTTTCTAAAGAGCCTGAACGATGAGTGGCTTCAGTTGTCTATGTCTTTACAAACAAATCAAGATCTAGACTCCTGGACACTCTCTGATCTCTATGGAACACTAGCCGCACAAGAGCCTCAAATAACTCAAGCTAAAACACTAACCATTGTACCATACGCATTGGTTAGTAAATCTACAGAGACTACAGACAGACCAAGAAATGAGAGATCTACAGAGGAGAAAAAGAAGGAGAAAAAGAAGATGGTAATGATTGATAGCGAAGAAGACGAGCTGATAGAGGAAGAAATAACTCTTGCGTCATTAGCTAAATCAATGGCTCTATTGACAAGAGAGTTTAGAAATAACCAAAGGAATTCTGGTAGGAGAGATGAAGGAAGAAGAGAAGAATCAAGTGACCGACAGAGGTCAGACTACAGAAATGATGACTAACAGAGGTCGAGTGAAAGAAGCTACAGAGGGAATGACCGACATAGATCAGATGACAAGTTAGGCCACACACAAGATTGCTACAAATGTGGTAAGCCTGGTCATTACGCAAACGAATGCAGAACAGAGAAAGGTGGAGACCAACAGAAGTCGAAGATCGAACTGGAAACACCTCCCAAGGTTGTTTCAACTGCGGCAAGCCAGGTCATTTCGCTAAAGAATGCAGAAGTAGACAAAATCGCCCACAGAAGCACTCAGTTTTTTACAAAAAGAAGGCTGAGTATTATGCGCAAAAATCCCTAATGGCGAACAAAGGGCATTCTGAGGCAAACAAGGAAGACTTCGAGTCAGATTCTACCTCTGACGATGAATTCCCCACCAATGCCCTGTTCTGTGGCATGGCAGAAGTTGACTCCGGCACTGACAATGAGGTATCCATTTCAAACTCTACCTCAAGTACTAATTCTGTAGATGATGATTTATTTAAACTTAACATTGAACTGAAAGAAATAAATGAATGCATTCAGAAAAAGCTGACCTTTAATGAGAGAGAAGTAAGGCTTCTCACTCAAGAAAAAGCCAAAATCTTTGAAGAAAAGGAAAAAGTCGAAAAATATTGGAGCAAAAATATAGATCCTTTAAAAAGGCAAATTTCTGATTTAACCTATGCTTTAAAAATCAAAACAAAAGAACTTTCAGTTTCAAGAAGTGAAACTACAGACATAAGAGCTCTAAAAGAATACTTTCAAAAAGAAAGAGAGGTACTTTGGCAAGATCTTTTAAGAAGAGAAGTTTTACTTAAAAACTATAAAGATGCACAGAAGGTATATGAAAAGGTAAACTCTCAAATAGCAAGACGAGGCATAGGGTACAGTGATATTACCTTAGGAGTTGAAAATAAACGACTAAAACCTCTGTCTTCTCTATTTGTTTTGGGAAAAACTAACAAACCAAACTTTCCAAACTTACTCTCTGTAAGTAAAAGGGTTAAACTCTCTGCAGAACCTCACTTAAGGAAACATACAAAGATGATCAATGTGTGGTTTGAAAACACAGATTCATCATCTTCAACCTCTGTCAATAGAGGAATCAAACCAAAGAAATATCTGAAAACACAAGATCAGATTGGTATCTTTAAGTTTGGTAAACCAGAGACTCAAACACATGTCGCTTTTGTCTACATAATGAACGATGAAAAGAAATTATCAGCAGAAGCTCCTGAGTTTAAACCCATCTTTTCAGAAGAAAAACTTAAAAAATCTATTGAAGAAGAAATTTTGGAAGTTTTGAAATCAAATGTTTTAGAAAATCTCAGTACCTCTTCTATAAATCAAATTCTCACTGAAAAGATCTCATCAGATACCTCTGCCTTCTATGAAAGTCATTCTACAGAGGAAGAAAGCTCGTACGATACATGCTCAGAAAATCCAGCCTATGTCGAAAGAGATGACTCAACCTCTGTATATGAGGACGATTCGTCCTCTGACGACTCCGAGACTGATTCTAAATCAGGAATAGTTCACTGTGACACAGAGGATGTTAAATTCTCCTTTGAGGTTCTTAACAGAACTATTTCTCCAAAAGAGAAAATCACAGAGATACCTATCTGCCCAGATTTTCTGAACATGTATTTAAAGGTCAAACCTCTGCTGAGCTTGATATGTTAAAGAAGACCTCTGTTGATCCTAAAAGTTCAAAATTTTCAAAACCTTTAAGGAAAATTAAAGAGAATCCCACTTGGCAACAAAAGGGAAAATGGCCTGAAGCTAACAAATACTTTTCCTCTGTGACAGTGAAGAAAGATGTTCACCACATAAGAGAGTCACAGAAGGCAGGAACTAAACAAGACTTTTGCAAACAACATTCTAGTATTCATAGATCTTCTTGTAATAGGAAATCTAATGTAAAGAAAGAGTGTAATGCCTCTGTGGCTCAGTTCAATGAATTCAATGAAAAGTTCAAACGAATCACGTCTCATATTCAATACTGTCATTGTTTTGATCTTATGTTCAAATTGAATAAACACTTCTCAAGTCCAGATTGCTTACTCTCCACTAAAACTCCAAAGTCAAAACCTCGAGAGAAACAATCTGATCTTTCTACAAAGGATAAAATGTATTTCAAGAATGCTAAGGCAAACTTGAAAAATTCTAACAATATTGGACCCATATGGTTATGGGTACCTAAGTCTCTGTGATTGTCTTGCAGAAGCAACATGTGCCAATTTGGCATCTTGACTCCAGATGCTCAAGGCACATGACTGGCGACAGAAGGTTACTATCCACATACAAAGAAACACACGATGGTGGATCTGTAACTTTTGGAGACAACATGAAGGGACACATCAAAGGCTATGGAGTCATACAGAAAGAAAATGTCTCTGTATACAAAGTTGCATATGTGAATGTCCTCAAACACAACCTACTAAGTGTAAGTCAACTCTGTGATACAGGATTCGATGTGTTATTCAAAACAACTTTCTGCTCTCTACAAAGTGAAAACATAGGAATGGAACTTCTGCGAGCTGAAAGAAGAGGTGATCTATACCTAATGAATTTTACTTCAAAATCCAAGGACAAAGTTTGCCTAGTAGCCTGCAAAAGTGAAGAAGCGTGGTTATGGCACAACAGGTTCTGTCACTTAAACTTTCACACCCTGGATAAACTAGTAAAACTCGATCTAGTTAAAGGTTTGCCAAATGTTAAATTCAATAAGGATCACTTGTGTTCGGCCTGTGAAATGGGAAAACACAGAAGGGCTTCCCACAAAGGCAAAACAGACGTGTCTTGCACTAGGCCTCTGTACATGCTTCATGTCGACCTCTGCGGTCCCATTGCTATACAGAGCCTAGGTGGCAAGAAATACATACTTGTCCTAATTGATGAGTATTCACGTTTCACTTGGGTTGAATTTATTAGAAAGAAATCAGATGTTCCAATTATACTGATAAATCTAATGAAAAGAATTCAAGTTCTTTGTGATTGCAGAATACAGAAGTTAAGAAGTGACAATGGCACAGAATTTAAAAACCGTGTCATTGAAGCCTATCTTTCTACAGAAGGAATATCACAGAACTTCTCTGCCGCTCGAACTCCACAACAGAACGGTGTAGTCGAAAGAAAGAATCGAACACTTGTGGAGGCCGCAAGAACTATGCTAGCTGCATGCGGATTATCAATGAACTTTTTGGCAGAAGCAATTTCTACTGCGTGTTATACACAGAATCGATCAACCATTGTGAAAAGACATCTCAAGACGCCTTACGAATTGCTTCACAAAAGGCGGCCAAACATCAAGTTTTTCCATGTATTCGGATGCAAATGCTTTGTTTTAAACGACAGAGATTCAAGAGGAAAGTTTGAAGTAAAAGCTGATGAAGGAAAATTCATTGGATACTCTGCCACTTCCAAAGCCTACAGAACATTCCTTACAAAGTCTCGCAAGATTGTAGAAAGCATCAATGTTTCTTTTTATGATTCATTCCAGATGACTTCTGAACAAATCAGTTCAGAACTCGGAATTAAAGGGAAATCCTCTGACATCTCAAAAACAAAAGAAGATTTGGATCTTCTATTTTTAGAGATGTTCAACAATGACATTGATCCTTCTGTTGGAACCATCAGAATTTCTGAAGAACCATCCTCTGTCGGACAAAATCCTACAAGTATGACTCTAACAGGTCCAAATAATGCTTCATCTTCTTCTATAAATACTACAGATGCAATTGCCGAAGAAGAACATGCAGAAGATGAAACATCAAGAAAAACGACCACAGAAGTTGCTGAAAAACAAACTCCACAATCCACAGAAGAACCAATTACAGAGGAAATCGAGGACCAAGACTATACGTCCTCAGAGGAACAAACCCCACCACCACTCATACCAATATTTCCACAAACGGTAGAATCAACTACCAAGGCACGAAGAACGACAGAGGCTACACAAGAAGAAACACAAGAAGCCGCTGACGAAAGGTTCGAGGACATTGATGATCATCTTCCACGCACGACTCAGTGGACAAAAATCCATCCTCCAAGCCAAATAATCGGAGAACCTTCTGACTCAGTAAAAACCAGGTCTGCCACTGCTAATTTTTGTTTTTTTACTAACTTTATCAGTGTGATAGAACCAAAGAAGATTTCTGAAGCCCTAGATGACCCAAATTGGGTAGACGCCATGCAAGAAGAACTTCTGCAGTTTGAGCGTAACAAAGTATGGACTTTAGTACCTCTGCCACGAGGGAAACAGGCCATTGGGACTAAATGGGTCTACAGAAACAAGAAGGATGAAGATGGAGTGGTCATCAGAAACAAAGCAAGATTAGTAGCAAAGGGATATAGACAAGAAGAAGGCATAGACTACGATGAGACTTTTGCCCCTGTCGCACGACTCGAAGCAATAATAATATTCTTAGCCTTCGCAGCCCACAGAGGTTTTAAAGTCTATCAGATGGACGTAAAATCAGCTTTTCTAAACGGTGAAATCCAAGAAGAGGTTTACGTAAATCAGCCACCAGGGTTTGAAAGCTCAAAGTTTCCAAGACATGTATACTACCTTGAAAAGGCTCTATACGGACTGAAACAGGCTCCAAGAGCATGGTACCAACGACTTTCTACCTTCCTTCTAGTCAATGGCTACAACAGAGGTACAACAAATACTACCTTATTCTATAAACATAAAAAGGGTGAGATAATGCTTGTACAAATCTATGTGGATGACATAATTTTCGGGTCTACTAATTCAGAAGAGTGTAAAAGTTTTGAAAAACTCATGCAGAGTGAGTTTGAAATGAGTATGATGGGAGAATTAACATTCTTCCTCGGACTTCAAGTCAAACAAACTTCAGAGGGAATTTTTATAAATCAAGCCAAATATGTCTCTAACATTCTTTTCAAATATAGCCTCTCTGATACCTCTGCAATGAAAACTCCAATGGCCACTGGAAATAAGTTATTCTTAGATCCAAATGGTATCTCTGTAGAATGCACTCTCTATAGAGGCATGATTGGATCTCTGTTATACTTAACAGCTAGCAGACCTGACATCATGCATGCCACAAGTCTTTGTGCACGTTATCAAGCTAATCCTAAGAAATCACATTATGATGCGGTGAAGAGAATCTTTAGATACCTAAAGGGGACCAAAAATCTCGGTCTCTGGTATCCACAGAACTCTGGTTTTAGTCTTAAAGCTTATACAGATTCAGACTATGGAGGATGCATGCTCGACAGAAAGAGTACCTCTGGGAGTTGCCAATTCCTAGGTGGTAAACTAGTCAGTTGGACCTCAAAGAAGCAGAATTGTGTCTCAACATCCATTGCAGAAGCTGAATACGTTGCTGCTGCTAGCTATTGTTCTCAGGTTCTATGGATGAAAACTCAACTAAAAGACTACGGCCACATCCTATTCAAAATACCCATCTTCTGTGATTCCAAAAGTGCCATTGCTATCTCTGCCAATCGTGTGCAACACTCGAAAACCAAGCATATCGATATAAGGTACCATTTCTTGAAATATCATGTTGAATACGGTACAATTGAAATGCATTTCGTGCCAACAGAATATCAACTCGCTGACTTATTCACCAAAGCACTAGACGAGAAAAGGTTCAATTTTTTGGTGGGTAAGTTAGGAATGATAAACATGGTGTGACAATCCTCTGTAAGTATAGCTTTATCTTCTGTAAATATGTACAAATTTCCTTTATTTTTGCTTTAAGTTAATTTATTTTTGTTTGTAAATTCTCAATCTTAAATAAATCTTAAAATCACAGAGCTTCTGTAAGCCAACTCAGAACCTCTGACGACCCCTACAGAACCTCTGGAAAACATGACCTATGTTCTATGCAAAACTTATCATTCTTTGATCCAAGCATAGGTCAAGGGGGAGCAAAAGGAAATTACTTGATCTACAGAGGTGATTAGATCAAGGGGGAGCAGAAAGGAACCCTGAAATGATCTACATAGGTAAATCTTTCAAAGGGAAGCCAAAGAAGAATGTCGGTAATTCTCCATCAACAGAAGTCAGACAAACTGCCAAGAACAGAAGAACCAAAAGGTATGTCTCTCGCACAAAAGGTTTTTGGAAAACAGTTTTCTAGGACAAGAATTGTCTGTGAATAACATTTCAAAAATCAAAATCTCAAAAAGTTTCACAAAATTCGCATTAGGAGAAATTTAAGGTCATAGAGCTTCTGCTGAGCTTAACAGAGGTTCTGCAATAAATATGCTCTGTGATCGCAAATTAAACCTCTGTCGATCTTTTGGAATGTTATCTCGGAAACCGAAAACACAAACCATGACCTTCTCGAACAAACCGTTTTTTTAACAGTTTTCTCGGACAGAAACTTTCAAATATGTCCGAAAAACATCTCTTAAACCAAATCAAAAATTGGATGATCAAAACTTTAATAAAATTTTTGTTATGAGATTTTTTCCCTCATAGAGCTTCTGCTGGCCCTCACAGAACTTCTGCAAGTTCCAACAGAGCCACAAAACCTCTGCGAAGCAAATTTCTTGACAAAAATCCGATTTTATCCTCCCCAATGCCTTTACAAATGTTTTGGTTAAAGAAGACACCCACAGAAGTCATGATAACAATGAGATATATACACATCAAAGATTTTCAAATTCACAGAACCTCTGTAAACTACAGAAGTTCTGTCAATCTGTTACTTGGGCATTTCTGTAGTAATAACGGTTACTTTTACTGAGAGTGAACTACATGTGGCTAAGAATAACCCCACGCGCCTAGCATTAATGGGCCGTGCACGACGTCCTGTCATCCTCTGACATGGCCTACGTGTCCCATTTTCATTGGGCGTACATGGAACGTTTTCTGTGGAAAGTTGAACCCGCCGTTCTAACTTGAGTTCGGATTCCAAATTTTAATCCATTGCCATATATTTTACTCTTTCGAATTCTACTGTTTTACCCTCCTATAAAAACCAAGCTTACTCTCTCATAAACTTTTTACAAACTCTCATTCTTCTCCGGCGAAACCCTGCAAAAACCTGCAAGTTTCTTATTCTCAGTATCAAATGGCTTCATCTTCTCAAGCTATCTCCCCTGCACACTCTCCGGCGACCTCACCAGAACATTCACCGGTTCATTCTGAACATTCAGAAAACCCCAACCCTGCCCAGAACATTGAACTAGAAGATTCCGGCGACTCAGCAGACTTTGCTCCGACAACACATCTGCAAAACTTCATAGCTAAGGATCATTTCGAAAAAGTACTACCAATCAAATCCAACAACTGCTATTTGGTCCCCTCACCCACTGCTTTCGGCGAAGCCCACGCCATTCTTCTGAACATAATGGAAAATCACATCCTCTTCCCTCTACTCTCAAGAACACCAAAGAAAATACCAGTCAGATATCTGAACCAGTTTTGGCAGAGCTGCCGATTTGATAAAGACGACTCTATTATCAAAGGGTACATTTCAAGACCTGACAAATCTGAACATCTTGAAATCAAGATCAACAGAACAATGTTCTCACTTGAGTTCAACCTACCCACGAGGGGTCTTCTTGGTTTAAAGAAATATGCAGAGCAACCAACATACGACGAGATCTGTCGCTTCGTAGAAATGCTTGGGTACAACACACAACTACGGAAGAGAAATGACTTCCGCAGAGGCAGATTACCACCTCTGTGGAACAACTTGTTCTCTATTCTTAACAGATGCCTGACAGGGAAGATAGGCAGCATTGACCAGACCTCGCATCAGATCTTGACCATCATGTATGGTGTTTACTATGATCTCCCACTGGATTACTCGACCATAATGATGCAAGAAATCATCAACACCATCGACAGAAAGAAACAACACCAGAAGGGTCAAAGAAAACGATCCCAACTTTCTACCACCTCTGCAATTCCAAAGGATATTGGGAGTATTGTTCGAACCTCTGTTGCTGATACAGAAATGGCCAATGGAAGGGCCAATTCCCAAACAGTTCCCAAGGAGCAAAAATGTCCCCACTGATCATATAGATGGTTACTCACACTGCAGACCTCTTTCAAAGAAGCTTCTGAAGTATGCCTCGAATAAAACCCTTAAGAAAGAGTATATACGCGATCATAGAACTCCTAAACCGAGTCCTATGACACCCCCGCGTTTAGGTGTCCCCCTAGGAACAATAGTTGCAGAACCTCTTTCCTCTCAAGAAGAAAAAGATCAGAAATTTGAAAAACACATGGCTATACAACTAAGCTTCATAGCCAAACGTGCAGAACTCATGGGAAAGAAGTCCTCTTCAAAAACCTCTGCATCTACTCCAAAAGCAAAGAAGAGAAAAACTGCAGAAGGAACCTCCACAAGCGCTGCAGAAAATCAACCCTCACCTCCCCATGCCATAGAAATTGGCTCCTCTGCTCCTCCCTCTTCTCCAAAACAGAAGAAGAAAAGAAAATCGAAAATCACAGAGGAAGCGGCACCAAAACCCAAGAGGAGGAGAACCAAAAAGAAGAATGGTAAATCACTTCAAAAATTGGTCACCATTGCAGAGGAAGAAGAAATCGCAGAAGAAAGGCTTGCAGAAGAAGATACAGAAGAAGAAATGGCTACAGAGGAATATCAATCACCCTATCAATCTCCAGATAGATTTGCTCACCAAGGAGATCTGAACGACTTCCTACAGAACCCTGACATTGCCAACACCCTAAATACAGCAGGGTGGACGGCACAACCTCTCGACCACCACTCCCCAGAAGAACAATATTTCTCAATTTCTGGCATTGACACACATTTGCAAGAAGATGACACAACACCCAGAAATCAACCAGGTGAGACACCTATTATCCTACAGAACCCCTTCATTCGACAAGGATTGGACGTCCACAGAAAGAGTCCAAGCCAAGATGCAGAAGAAGAAATAGAGGAAATAGACATGTCAGAGGAAGCTATTAAATAACAAAATCAAAAGAACGCACAAGAGTGGAATAGAGGTGAAGTAATAGAGGCTTCTGAGACAAGGATAGAGGTCTCAGAGGTAGATTCAGATGAAGAAGAAGCTGTCTGGATACGAAAAGGTCTCTATCATCCACATGTCATGAGATTATACGGCTCTCATCAAATGTACGACTTCTTACGCACAGAGCAAGGAACTTCAAAAGAAGCAAGGGAAAAAGCACCAAGCCGTAGGATAACTACAGAGGCTGAAAAAATAGACGGTGATGTAGTGCTTGGGTGATTAACAGAGGAAGAAATAAGAAAAGATGCCTGGATTAATAGAGGCACACAACCACAACCAACTCCCAGTGCAACCCGCATATCTAACTCCGCAGGTCTAGCTGCAGAAGGAGTTATTGAAAAAGAGCAGCACAGCTCGATCCAAACCCAACCCATCCAGCCAGAAGTCACTCTTTCGACTTCTGCGCCCACAGAAACCGGGGAATCCATTCCTAGGGAGTCTCCTCAAAGAGACTCACCTACAGTTCGTGATCCATCGCCCCAGATCACAACAGAACATCCTACAGAGGAATTTGTTTCCTCTGCCAAACACACACAACTAGGGCCAACACTTCTTTCAGAGAGAAGTAGTGAGCACAACGACGAAGAGACTCTAGACAAGTCTCCGAGTCAACAGAAGGATAATCTAGTACCCACCTCTGAAGTGGATCTAGACAATGTCATTCACAGAACTTCTGTAGAGTCTGAAGCACTAGATGCTTCTGCTCAAGGATCAGATGGAAATCCTTCCACCCCCATCGTACAAACAAGGGTGAACGAAGGTGTCCCAGGAACAGGGACTCACTATGGAGACGAATGTATTCCTCCAGAGGTTACACAAGGAACACAAGTATCAAGGGATGAGTTCCAAACCCTTGTCACCTCTGTGAACCAAACAATGAAAGAGTTGCAAAGCTCTTTCAAATCTTTTGCAGAAACAACATCGACGGCTATCCTGAAACGAAACACCAAAATGGACAATCTGTCCACAGAGGTGAAATCTGCAATCTCAGCGATGAAGTCTTCTGCCGAAACTACTGCCAAAGCTACAGCTACTTCTGCCGCTCAAGAATTCGGAACAACTGCAACTTCTGCGTTCAAGGACTCTGTCAAAAACTTCCTTGAACAAATGAATACGCAATCCAACAGAGCAGAGGGCATTACACCTGCAGAACTACAGAATGCCCTAACACAAGTACAAGCAGAGGCAATACGCAACACGACAATGATGCAACCAAAAGACTACATGACCAGAGCACAGCTAACAGAGCTAGGACATAACGTCATAAACCAGGTCACAGAGGTCATTGTCTCCTTCACAACAGCAAATGCCAACTTTGTCAAGGATTTCAGAAAAAGTGTTGGCAGAATGCGTTTTAAAACAGAGGTAGAGCTTGCGACTCTACTTGGCCTCTGTGATGATGTATGTGCGAAGTTGATGGCCGCAGGAGCAGAATTACCGAAGAAAACCAGAGCTTCTTGCAGAGCAGAGGGTAGTTCTGATAAGAGTCAGGATGATTCTGATGATGACCATCCTGGTCCATCAGATAATCCTGAGGGGGAGAAAACAAGGGAGGAAGCTACGAGCAGAGGAATACAAACTCCACCAATCGCAGCAGAACCAATCAGTCAAGCCCCTCCAGAACAAACCCAAGATCAACAACAAACTCAACAGACCACAGAGACAACACCCATCTCTGTGGAATCAAGTCCTGAAGAAACAAATATTCCAGAAGCTGATCAGCAACCCACAGAGGCAACAACCACCCCTGTGGTAATCATTTTGGAAGAAAGTCCTTCAACAGAAAAACCCCCAACCATACCAAGAAGAAAGTCGATTGCCACCAAACCAAAGAGAGCAACGACCTCTGCTTCTGATGTTCTGAGAAAAATGCACGACACAATGACTGAACGAATGGCGCAGAGAGAAGAAGAAAGGCACAATTTCGTACTAGCGTTCAAAATGGCAAGAAGATTCAATGTCGAAACTTCAACAACAGAAACTAAGCTCACAGAAGAAATAATCAAAGAACCTCCAACAGAGGTTACAGAGCAACTCAAGCCAACAGAAGCATCGCCACAAAAGTCCTCTAAATCACAAATGTCAAAACCTACAGAGGAAACCCCCATCAAACCAACAGAAGTCCCAACCTCCAAATCTACAGAAGCAACAGCCTCTGCCCCGCCAAAAGGAAAAGACAAGGGCAAAGGAATACTGACAGAAGAGCCTAAGAAGAAGAAATCATTACCAAAGCCTACAGAGAAACTAATGAAGAGTGCGTTTGATGCCTTTCAAACTCCAAAGCCTGAAGAAGTTGACTGGGCATATGGATTGAAGCCTCTGTCAGACATTCCTCTAACTGGGAGAGCAGCAGAAGTTGTTCAAGAAATGGAGAGTCTCAGAAGACAAGTACCACAACCTGGTCCAACACATGAAGAGATGGACGAAGTGGTATACAAATACCTCTATAAACAATCCTTTCAGACCAATCATCCTACAGATCATGTGACAGATCCAAGGATCAGGGAAGAATTTAAGAACATCTTCACAAGGACAAAGCCAAGAACCAAAGCAGATGTCTTCTCAATCCACAAGATCAAAAAGGTAATCTTCTGCAGATTCTCCTTCACAAGAACCTATCCAAGGGTCAGGTACAATCTTTACAGAGTCAGAAGAGAAAACAATTCAGAGACCACCTTCGCTGATGCTGACCTTAGAAATATCAATCCTTATGATCTACCTGACCTTCTGCAATGGACAAAGGACAACTACAACACAGAGCCAAACACCAGAGCCTATCAAGTGTTGAGAAAAGCGATGAGGGAAAAGCTTCTGCTCTACAGCATGATAGATTTCCAGCTGGGAAAGGATCTTGGTCTCAAGCATCTGGATTTACGACCACCAGAGGATCGCTGCCCACCGGACGCCGTACCTAACTCAATCATCACAGAACCACGATTTGGGTTAGTATTTCAAAACCCACAAGGCGAAATTAAACTGTTTGTATGCATGGACTGTCAGAAGTACGCAACTAGTACTCTGAACAAGTTCAGAGCAAGCCTTGTGAAATACAGAGGTACAGAGAAAATGGATAGAGATGCTGCAGATACTTTCATCAGAGAGATTGATGCCACAATCCGCCTAAGAGAACTCTGCATCAGTTTCTACAAAGAGATCAGAAGAGTCGGAAGAGACAACAGAAGCTACAACGATTTCAAAGATGCCAAAATCTGATTCTCAAACCTCAAATCTCGGCAAACCAAGTCAAAGTTTATCTTTCATTGTACTCAAATGTAAAATGCCTCTGGCATATTTCTAAATGAAAGAACTTTCGAGGTATTGTTTAACCTCTGCCTTATCTAACTTAGCCTAACTAAACTCGAAGTTAAATTTTTTTATTTTTCACTACTTAGGGGAGACTGTTAGCTTCAATCTTCCTAATCATAGAAGTATTTAGAAGTAGTGAAAAATAGGCTAAGTGAAGAAAGCCTCTTACAGAGGCTCTGCCGGACTTACCGAGGGATCAAGATCAAGAATCTACAGAAGCTAAAGAGGCGCGCTACAGAAGCTCTGTCATACGCGCAAAGAAGACCAAAGACTCGGAATCCGGTGAAGACTGCTCCACAGAGGACCAGACCGCAGAACCTCTGTAACTCATTACAGATCCTCTGTGGTCCTCACTGAAAGACATGAAGATATTTATAATATCTTGCTACTGTTACAGGACCCGTTCATCAACTTGCATGGTAGCATGCCCTGTCCAACGTCGACGTGTCAAACTCTGATTGGACTCAGTAGGGCTTAGTACATAATAGACGTCTGCAGCATTAAATGCTATACAACACGTCTTACTGTTCATGCCGTTCTTGCAACTGTTCACGACATCCGTTCAACTATTCATCAGTACCGTCTGAATAGTAGCATATGCTTTATGGTCCCCTTTAGAGTAGTATATAAGGAAGACTCATGTTGAGTTCTTCCTTATCAGATCATCAATTAATCACATATAAATCGACCATCATAAGAACACAAAAAAGCTTATTCACCTTAAGAGTCATATCTATTTTTGAAGCTTTTCTTACTCATTGTTCTTAAATCTGTTCTTAATATATATTCAGTAAACTTTGAAATATTATTTCCTGTTCATTGTTTATTTATATTTTGGTCTAAATCTATCAAACTTATCTGTTAGTTCTTCAAATACGCTTCCGCATCAAACATTAACTTGAACTAATAGATCTGGTAATCTTGTTTAAAGCAAAACGGGAACCAACAATACATAACGTCGTTACATTCATAACCAAAGATACATAGAAATTCACATACGGTCCCAAAGTCTCAAAACTATATAATATAAAAATGTAAACATATCCTAATCTTCGTCAGCTATCAACCGCCTCCTATGCTTTATTCTTCCCTTTGCTAACAAAAGATCCTTGACCTGGAATACATATTTTAAAAACAAAATGAGGGTTAGACCTAAAGGTCTACTGAGAAAATCCTTGTTTCTTTGAAAATCCTTTGCACACTACCATTCACATAATACAAACACAATTACCAGTTATGACTCAATCATCATGTATTTTCCCATCTCATTCTCTTGGCCATATTAGTTGGTTGCAAGCCAACTAATAAATTAACTTCATTGTACGACAATTACAGCCAACAACGTTGTACGAATATTACAGCCAACACACCGGTCCTAAGCCCGGCCAACGTATTCTCGTATAGTAGAATACTCATGTAAATACAATATCTCAATATATTATATTTCAGACATAAACACATAATCACACTATCAATTAGATTCCCAATCCACACATAAATGTATTCCAGTTTAAAAACGTTTTAAAGTAAAACTCACCGGTTTGCTTTATCAAAATGCTCCCAAACCTTTCTCAAAACAGCTCAGCTTTCACCCCAAATCCAAAGAATCTGAAACAAATATACAAGTATCTCCTTACTAAAAGAACACAAAAGATATACTTAGCAGGCTATGAACTCTGGATAAATCTACCTAATTCTCATCCTCAAAATGACCAAACAGCTATAGTTTTTGGATAGCACAAAACAACCCGGACAACCCGACCTTTCCAGACAACAAGACCAATCCGGACAGCACAACTTTCCGGATAGCAAAGCAATCCGGATACCATCCGGTATCCCATTCCATCCGGAAACTTATAACAAAAAGGAACTTACTCGGATACTTGATTTGTCCGGACACCTTTGAACACCATCCGGATACTGTTAACCAAAACCACCCGGATACATTCAACTTATCCGGAAACCACTGACTGTTCATCAATTTTTACCCAGAAATCGACTGGAATTAACCCCAGACATGTTTTTGACTATTCTAATCCGATAGAAACCTTCTAATAACAATTACAAACACAAAATACAAAGGAACTTACCTTAATTCCTCTTCCAAGTACACTAATTTGAGCTTTAACCTAACTTTCCTTCTTTTCTCCTTCTTGCCTCCAAATACACACACTAAGATAATATACGAGTTTCTGCTGTAATGAAAATATCTGAAGTCTTGAGGTGATAATATCAAACCTATTTTACCATTTTAGTCCTTGAACTTCTCAACAATAACCCAAACACCCCTAAACTTATAATTTACCCAACCTTACCCTAATATCCAACTTTAAAGTTAACTAAATTTAACGGAAAAGGGATTTTAACTAACGAACTTACCCGGGGTATTACATTATCTCCCCCTTAAAAGAATTCCGTCCCAGAATTCGGTTAAGCGAAAAGGTATGAATACTTATCACTATCACTTCAAACTTAATTCAAAGCCATAGAAACTAACTGAATAAACATCCCACATCCACTTATATCTCTAACACAGATAAGCAACAAAAGCACGGAAATACCAATAATCATCTTGCACCAAAATTAGATAACACCTTAGCACGTATAAAATTTATTAGAAATGTACCTGTAACCTCATCCGGAATTTCCTCCTCTTCTTGTGTTGTCATTTGGAAGACACGACCTTTTGCTTTCGGTACCTCAGACCCTTGTACCTCTCCCCAACTAGCACCCGTTGGTCTCACCGTCATACTACCCTGTTGTACTTTCCATCGTGGACAGTCTGAATGAATATGATCAGGGGAATTGCAAACGAAACAGAATCGAGTTACGTGGCAGTCTTTAGCAATGTGACCAGTCTTCCCGCACTTGTAACATCTTCGGGACTCCACATAACAGTCTCCTTGATGAACACTATTGCCTTTTGGACATGGTTTTTCAACTGGTCTGAAAGATAGATAATGATCAAGCCTCGGGGATTCGTATTCCTCCAAATCGTACGTCGTTTCCTCCAATTTCCTTTTTCCAAAACTTCTATCACCAGCGTCTCTCCTATTATCCCGTTCCACATTTTTCGCCGCATCTACTGCGGCTGAGAAGGTATCGGGCCCTTTTGCAATCACTAGCTTTCTAATTTCTGAATTTAACCCGAAAATAAACCTTTCCATCTTCAGTGCCTCCGTGGCAACATAGTACTCCACGAAGCGAGACTTCTCCAAAAAACGAGCAGTGTAATCCCTAACCGATAAATTTCTCTGATGTAGGTTCATGAATTCCTCTTCCAGTTGTCTAACTGCTGGTGGAGGACAAAACTGTCCTTTGAAAGCTGTTGTGAATTCGTCCCAAGTAAAAGTTGAGTACACATTAGATCCTCTAGAGGTAATAAGAGCCTCCCACCAAAATAGAGCATCTGCCTTCAACATTGCGGTTCCGTATATTACTTTATCTTCTTCTGCACACTTGCTGGTCCTGAAGACAACTTCTATCTCTTTCAGCCACCGCATGGCCTTTACTGGATATCTTTCTTCTGAATATGTCGGGGGTTTGCAATTTAGAAACATTTTATAGTCACACTTCCTTGGCACCGGCATGACAGTAGATGTAATGGGCATTTCGTCTTCCAGACTAGGATCGGGTATTCTAGTTTCAGTGTGACGAGTTCTATCGAACATAGCTTATATATTGCCTTGAAGTCTTCCCATTTCGGCCGCCAAGTCGTCTCTTGTAACTAATTCTGCACCTCGTTGTTGAACTCTGCTGCCTGTTCTGCCTCTACCTCTTTCTCCCCCGCTTCCCCTTGTCCCAACCGTTGGATTCATCCTATCAGGATTTCCTCCCCCCTCCCGATTCGTTTGTCTAGTACCACTTGCCATTCTGTAGATTCAACAAGATTAATATACACATAAGCACATACCCCATATAACAAGGTATTCCAGTTCAAACATGTACCTGTAATATCACAATTACACTGGCCAAGTGTAATCTGAAATTACCTTACATGATGTTCCTTCTACCTTTTATACTTAATCATCCCAAGGTTCTACAATAATAGGGACATCCTACTTCACATGCAGTTTAAGTCTAGGTACAGATACAAATACCTAAATCCCTTAAACTAGGGCTCTGATACTATCTGTAACGACCCGGTTTTCCAAAACATACATAATATACATCAATTAACATATTATACATAACGTCGTTACATTCATAACAAAAGATACGTAGAAATTCATATACGGTCCCAAAGTCTCAAAACTATATAATACAAAAATGTAAACATATCCTAATCTTCGTCAGCTATCAACCGCCTCCTATGCTTTATTCTTCCCTTTGCTAACAAAAGATCCTTGACCTGGAATACATATTTTAAAAACAAAATGAGGGATAGACGTAAAGGTCTAGTGAGAAAATCCCTGTTTCTTTGAAAATCCTTTGCACACTACCATTCACATAATACAAACACAATTACCAGTTATGACTCAATCATCATGTATTTTCCCATCTCATTCTCTTGGCCATATTCGTTGGTTGCAAGCCAACTAATAAATTAACTTCACTGTACGACAATTACAGCCAACAACGATGTACGAATATTACAGCCAACACACCGGTCCTAAGCCCGGCCAACGTATTCTCGTATAGTAGAATACTCATGTAAATACAATATCTCAATATATTATATTTCAGACATAAACACATAATCACACCATCAATTAGATTCCCAATCCACACATAAATGTATTCCAGTTTAAAAACGTTTTAAAGTAAAACTCACCGGTTTGCTTTATCAAAATGCTCCCAAACCTTTCTCAAAACAGCTCAGCTTTCACCCCAAATCCAAAGAATCTGAAACAAATATACAAGTATCTCCTTACTAAAAGAACACAAAAGATATACTTAGCAGGCTATGAACTCTGGATAAATCTACCTAATTCTCATCCTCAAAATGACCAAACAGCTATAGTTTCCGGATAGAACAAAACAACCCGGACAACCCAACCTTTCCGGACAACAAGACCAATCCGGACAGCACAACTTTCCGGATAGCAAAGCAATTCGGATACCATCCGGAAACTTATAACAAAAAGGAACTTACCCGGATACTTGATTTGTCCGGACACCTTTGAACTCCATCCGGATACTGTTAACCAAAACCACCCGGATACATTCAACTTATCCGGAAACCACTGACTGTTCATCAATTTTTACCCAGAAATCGACTGGAATTAACCCCAGACATGTTTTTGACTATTATAATCCGATAGAAACCTTCTAATAACAATTACAAACACAAAATAGAAAGGAACTTACCTTAATTCCTCTTCCAAGTACACTAATTTGAGCTTTAACCTAACTTTCCTTCTTTTCTCCTTCTTGCCTCCAAACACACACACTAAGATAATATACGAGTTTCTGCTGTAATGAAAGTATCTGAAGTCTTGAGGTGATAATATCAAACCTATTTTACCATTTTAGTCCTTGAACTTCTCAACAATAACCCAAACACCCCTAAACTTATAATTTACCCAACCTTACCCTAATATCCAACTTTAAAGTTAACTAAATTTAACGGAAAAGGGATTTTAACTAACGAACTTACCCAGGGTATTACATTATCTCCCCCTTAAAAGAATTCCGTCCCAGAATTCGGTTAAGCGAAAAGGTATGAATACTTATCACTATCACTTCAAACTCAATTCAAAGCCATAGAAACTAACGGAATAAACATCCCACACCCACTTATATCTCTAACACAGATAAGCAACAAAAGCACGGAAATACCAATAATCATCTTCCACCAAAATTAGATAACACCTTAGCACATATAAAATTTATTAGAAATGTACCTGTAACCTCATCCGGAATTTCCTCCTCTTCTTGTGTTGTCATTTGGAAGACACGACCTTTTGCTTTCGGTACCTCAGACCCTTGTACCTCTCCCGAACTAGCACCCATTGGTCTCACCGTCATACTACCCTGTTGTACTTTCCATCGTGGACAGTCTGACTGAATATGATCAGGGGAATTGCAAACGAAACAGAATCGAGTTACGTGGCAGTCTTTAGCAATGTGACCAGTCTTCCCGCACTTGTAACATCTTCGGGACTCCACATAACAGTCTCCTTGATGAACACTATTGCCTTTTGGACATGGTTTTTCAACTGGTCTGAAAGATAGATAATGATCAAGCCTCGGGGATTCGTATTCCACCAAATCGTACGTCGTTTCCTCCAATTTCCTTTTTCCAAAACTTCTATCACCAGCGTCTCTCCTATTATCCCGTTCCACATTTTTCGCTGCATCTACTGTGGCTGAGAAGGTATCGGGCCCTTTTGCAATCACTAGCTTTCTAATTTCTGAATTTAACCCGAAAATAAACCTTTCCATTAAGCTCGATGATTTCAGTGGATAGGATTTTACCTGACTTTTCAAGTTCAGCAATCTTACCTGAATCAATAAGAATGCTCTTGTTCCTTTCTTCTAGTTCTTTCTCAAGATTAGGAATAATTTTGCGAAAATTAGTACTAAGTTTAGAATAATAATGAGCATCAGCATCAGCACTAAATCTTAGTCTTGACATATTGTTACTTGAAAGATCGTTAACAGATACTTTGTGCGAAGAAGAATTAATTGTTACACAGTCTTTTGTCTTAATGCACTAACCTGTCTCAGCCCAAATCTTGTCGGATTGAGCTGAAATTTGGTAGGTAGGTGCACGAGGATATTCTGGACAACTTTAATTCTTCGAGTTTTGTCCAAAAACCAACAGAAAATGTTTTTTCGAAGCAAAAACGTGTGCAGTAAATAAAAGTTATATTCAAATGTTCTTGAGTCAATTGTTTTCAAAAATGATCGGATTGAGCTGAAATTTGGTACACAGGTTCGTGAAACTATTCTGAGAAACTTTAATGCTTGGTGTTTTGTCCAAAAACCAACAGAAAGTGGTTTTCCGAAGCAAAACAGAGTGCAGAAAAATAAAAGCTTAAAACTCCGAAAATTGAGTAAATGAACAAACTGAGCTACAAACCTAGTGATTTTGCGAAATAAAACACTCAGGTATTATCTACTAACAACCCTTGATCGATTCTAAACTAGTAGAAGAACTCTAATGGCCAAAACCAACCAAAAAGATGATGAACTTGAAGAACTCTCAACTTTGCACAAAAACACAATAATCTCTCAAAAATTGATAAAATCAATGGATTGAAGCACAAATTCGAATCTGTTTGGCTCTGATACCAATTGTTGGAACCCAGATATAACAAGTAACAATAATAATAGCAATAATCTTTGTATTGATTGATAAAGAGAAGAGTTTACAATATAGGAAATGAAGAACAACTCACTCTTGAAGCTCTCTTTCTCTCTCTGTACGTATGAATATATTGAAATAGAGGCTTGACCTAAAATTCTCTAAGACAAGACTTTATAACCAATACAACAATTGGTTATTTACACTTTTAGCCCTTGACACTCAACAAATACAAATAAGTCCTTGACACTATTTCTTTATAAAACATTCATATAAATTAGGGGCTAATTAAAGCTAACAGAGAAGATTATCCGAAGAACAAATAAACAAATATAACAAAAGCGCTCGACCAAAGCTGGAAACTTACCCGCCATATTCCAACCGGACCTGATTCAGTCACTTTCGGGGTCCAGCGACGCTACCCGCACGAGTATGTACCTGGTCTTCCATTTGCGGTCGTTGACCGCAGTTTTTAGAACCAAGGTACGATCGCCCTTGTGTTTCGAAAACAAGCTGTAGCGACGGTAGGCATCCTTCTTGACCTGGTAAGCCGTCAGCAAGTCCGTCACGTTCATCGGTGACTCCCAATTCGAGGTAAGTCGCTCGATGACCTGGACAACACGCCAAAACGGGGGCATTAGCTGCCCCGGCGACATGTCAAACTCACACGTAAACGCCTTAGCTAAAGGCGAATATGGCCAATGGAATCCTATCTTAAAGGGATACTCGTATATCACAACATACCCCTCTAGACACATCTCCGGTCGAATTTGACCGGCCTTGCTCACTGTAATCCCCGCAGGGATTTTGGCTAAACTTCTAAAGTCATCAAGATCATCTTGATCTCGAATAGTACTCCTAGGTTCTGTCGACATAGCTAATCCTGTTAACCACGTCTGTCGGTCGAAAAAACCCCAAATATCCCATTTTTTCCTAGGTTTCCTCGCAATTGATTTATGACGCATGCAAAGAAGAAGATGTCGTACCTTATATAGGCGCTCTAAAACCTCGAAACTCTAACTCTAATCAAGATCTTGCAGGTTTAGAAATGAATCGCTGAAGAATAGCAAGAAAATCTCTCTCGTAAAACTCTTTGTAATCGTAAAATGGAAAAGATCCGTCGTGGGTCGCTATTTATGTAAACAATCGTGTCAGGTCATGTCGCCCGATGATCGACACGTGCCCTTGCCTTTCCGAATTCTCGACAGATCACCGACACCTGGCGCTTACAGCTGGTAGGCACGATCGCACGTTAGCATGACGTCACGACCTTATCCCCTTTTCGACTTCTTCTTTAGTTGGAATTGGACCGATCCAGTTCCAAGGCAACTGAAGAGATTTTCCACACGTGTCACGACCCTAGACGTCCGACTAACAAAATTTAAAAACTTTTTGAAAGTTGAATTTACCACTCCATTTTTAAATTTTGGGGGTAAACTGTTTGGGTAAAATTTCACCAGTCTCGACCACGACCAAAACAAGAAAACATTTATTACACTTTTCCATACTAAAGTCAAATCATAAACACTTTATCTTTTGACCAAAGTCGATCGACGTGACATATCTCGCGACCTCGACCGACTAACATATGATAGTTCTGTTATGTTTTTCACTATTTAATGCAGGAATCAATGTCATCAATGACCAACGGCCATAACCGACGGAGACAGTTAATGAGCCTTAATTCCGGCAACCATTGCAACCGTTACTCCTACATTCATGAGGGTCAGTCAAAGCTACGAAGACTATAAGTACAAGGATTCCATCCTCATTTGCGGATCGTCTCGAAATATCTCAGCACATCCGAACTCGAAAGAACACTCACAGCAAAGAATTCTCTCTCAACAGATCGCTCACGACGCACAACTTACACACACGACACTTAGTTTTTTCCACACGACACACTTGTTTTTACATTCGATACACTTGTTATTTTACATTTAAAGTCTTTCCTTCATTTGTATTGTAATCATTGTACTTCCGACATCCAAAACATAAGGATATCGCCCCTGTTTGGCGATCATAGTGCAGCGACGACCCCCAAAGTCGTCTGCGGTTTTTTTCCTCGTTGAGGTTTTTACCGCGTCACCAAAATCTTTGTCTTATTTACGTTTTCTGTCTTTGTCGCACGGTTTGTCGTAAGATTCCTATTCTTTAGTTGTTAAGCTCTACAATCAACCTTAAGTTATCCTTCTGGACGATTTTTGGCATTAACAAGTACGAACGTGTTAATGCGACTCAAGTTGATTACCAAAATGCCAGGATCGCCATGGGTACATTTGTGGGGAAGAAAGATGCTCAAATGTTGGTTGCTTTGTTGTGCAAACGTATAACCGTTGTTACTGATCACTACTTTGATATATTGGTGTTGATCCCAATATTGACTCAATAATGATGTTTATCTCGATAGTTCGAACAAATATGTATGCAGAAGCGTTTTAAAAGAACTAAAGAGATATGCTTCGGTAGAAAGTACACACAGAATCAAACAAGTGAAGTAGTAAATAGCACAAGAGTTTAGCTCAGTGATTCACTTTCTATTGATTAAACAAAAACACCAAGAACACCTTTGAGTGTATGATACAGATTCTATTCTCTAATCAGGTGTGTGTGTGTGTGTGTATTATGCAAAGTTACTAGAAAAACTCTACAAGAGCCTTCTATTTATACTACTTTACAGGGGACAAGCAATAGACAAGAAGTACTAAGGTACAAAGACATGATCGTGGACTGAGTTCAGGTACAACGTTAATGTAGTGCGCTGCCTACTGGAAAGGCTGTAACCCATCAGAGGTTGACACGTGGAGTTTGTAGGGCACGCCTTGTACGAATGATCTTCTGGATCTTCGTACAGCAGAGGCACGATGGTCTTTGTCTTTATCTTCATAAATCTTCAGGCTTCAAGTCTTTAATCCACAGAGGCTTTGTCGTGGTTGACAGAGGCTCTGTGGCCTTGTCCTCTGAAAGAGTCTTCTGTTGAATGATCTTCACTTGGTGTCTTGGCATAGGCTCTGTCGATGATCTTAACTCAACCTATTTTTCAATACTTCTTTAAACGTAGAAGTTGGAGCTAACAATCTCCCCCTAAGTATTGAAAAATGAAAATTTGGAAGTTGCATGGTTTTCTAAGCTAAGAACACAAACAAGAGGTGAACATTTGACCTCTGTAAAAGATTTTACCTTTCATATATGGTTATGCCAGAGGCACTTACATTTAATTACATTGCAGAGTATAAAAGATAAGCAGAAGTGAGATAGTGATGGATGTCAGACTCTGGCGTTTGGGAAGTCATTGATCTTTTTGGTAAGTCCTCCATCTCTGAGTTCACGGAACATTCTGATGCAGAGGTTTCTGAAGTTGATGACCGTATCAATGGCCTCAACTAGTCCGTTGGCGAAGGTCATGTCCATGAACTCAGATCCTCTGTGTTCTAAGAGGTTGGCTCTGAACTCGAGCAGAGTCGATGTTGCGTATCTCTGGCAGTCTATTGCTAAGAATAGCTTCAACTTTCCAGAAGGATCTCGAAAGACATACCCGACCTTTGGACTTGTGATAATCGTGTTTGGTCTGATGTCAGCAGAGGAGGGACAGTCGTCTTCTGGTGGTGGGAGATTTATTCTTCTTAGTCCAAGGTTGAGTCCCACTTGGAAGTCTGTCATGCTATATAACAGAAGCTTTTCGCGCATAGCCTTCTTGATTTCATCGTAAGCTCTTTGGACTTCAAGTCTGCGGCCATAGTTTTCTCTTGCCCAGTTCAGAAGATCAGGTAGGTCATAGGGGCTTAGGTTTCTCAGATCTGCATCTGAGAACTTGTTCTCAGATCTGTCCACCCTTTTGACATGGTAGAGGTTGTAGTAGACTTGTACGCCTCTGGTGTGGGACAACTTGCAGTAGATGACTTTGTCGATCTTTGAGTTTGAGAAGACTTGATGGATAGGTTTGGCTTTTTCTCTATAAAAGTCTTCTCGCATCTGCTGAACCATATCAGGTTTCAGAATGGATAGTGGCAGAGGATCGTTGACGGCTTTGCTGTATAGGTATTTGTATACCACTTCTTCCATTTGTCTTTGTGGCACAGAGGGTGGAGGCATAGGTTTGCATAGAGCGTCCATGTTACTAATCAGTTGGGCCACTCGGTCTTCTGATGGCTTAGCCTTTGGATCCATAGTAGGTGTGGTTGACAGAGGAGTGATTCCGAAAGCCCAATCTTCTTCTTCTGGCTTTGCAGTGACAATAGCATCAAAGGAGCTTTTTAGCGGTTTCTTAGAGGGTTGATGCTTTTAATTCTTGGACTTCGGTCCCTCTGTCGCTATACCCTTTCCCTTGTCTTTTGTTGTGATTTTGGTTGTGGTTTCCTCTGTTGGCTTTGGCGGTTGAGCTTCTGAGGTTTTTGTTGGGGGTGCCTCTAAGATTGGTTTTTTTGGAGATGGGGTGTTGGTTTTGGTTGGGGGTTCTTCTGTGGGTTTGGTTGGTGATGCTTCTAAGGTTTTGCTCAGGTATTTTCTTTGTTTTTGAGCTAAGATTTTGGTTCTTGGTTTGGTTTGGGGTTGTTTCTCTGTGGTTGTGGGTGCAGGAGATGGTAGTCTGGGTTCCTCTGATGGTTTTGGTGTTGGGGATGGTAGGTCTTCTTCAGTTGGTTTAGGTGTTGGGGAAGGGGGGTTGTCTTCAGAGGTTGATGTTAGGATTTGGATCTCTTCTGTTATATGGGTTGTTTCTATAGAGGTGGATGTTTCCTTTGTGGTCTTCTACTGGGTTCCTTGGGTTTCAGATGATGGTGGCACTTGGGATAGTGGTTCGGCACTAAGTGGTGGTGGAGCTGGCAGACCTCTGTTAGCAGCTCTATCTCTTCTCTCCCCTCAGGATGTTCTGATGGTCCTTATGAATCATTATCAGAGTCATCCTGTCCTCTGTCCGCTGTACCTTCTGCTCGGCATGACGAAGAAGGCTTCTTTGGTTGGCTTGCCCCTGCTGCGATCATTTTCGCACAGAGGTCGTCAAAGATGCCAAGCAGATAGGCAACCTCTGCTTCTGAGTTGAACCTTAGCTTCCCCACGCTTGCCTGAAAGTCTTTCACGTAGTTGGCATTGGCGGTGGTGAAAGCCTTGATGAACTCTGTCATCTCGTTGAGTATCCCCTGACCAAGTTCTGTAATCTATGCTCTGGTCATGTAGTCAGAGGGCTTCATGGCCTGAGTTTCTCTGGTGGTATATTCCTGGACTTGCTCTAGGGCCTTCTTTAAATCTTCTGGTGTAAGGCCCGTAGAGGCAGGGGTTCTTGTTGTCTGTAGTTGCTCGATGATTTCTTTGACAGAAGCCTCTAGTGCAGAAATTGAGGTTTTTTCAGGTTCAAAAGCTTTTGTAGCGGCAGAGGTTGTTGCAGCATTGGTCATCAGCTTGCTGGCATTCCTCACCTCTGTTGATAGATTGTCAACTTTGGTGGTCAGTTCTTTCAAAGCCTTGCTTGTGGAATCTGCAAAAGAGTCAAAAGAGCTTTTCAACTCTTTCAACGAGTTGGTCATAGGGGTGACAAGGGTTTGGAACTCATCCCTTGCAACATATGAACCTGGTGTAACCTATGGGGGAACACATTTATCCCCAGAGTGTGTCTATGTTCCTGAGACGCCTTCTTTCACTCCTGTTTTGACGGTGAGAGTGGAAGGACTTCCCTCTAATCCTCGAGCAGAGGCTTTTTAGGCCTCAGACTCTATAGAGGTTCTAGCAGAGACCTGATGCTGATCCACTTCATAGGTGGAGACAGCAGTATCTCCAAGTTTGCTTGGGGACTTGTCTAGAGTCCCTTCGCCAATGTGCTCTCTAGGCTCCTCTAAAGAGCCGATTGGTCCTAGGTGTGTGTGTGTGGCAGAGGAAACGAATTCCTCTGCAGGGATGGCAGATGTGATATGGGGCAATTGATCACGAACAAGAGGTGAGTCCTTTTGGAGAGGACTCCCTCGGAATGGTTTCCCCGGATATTTATGGCATAGAGAAGGAAAGAGGTTCCTCTGTCCGGTTTGCAGGGGTTGGGGTCGAGCCGTGCTGCTCTTTTTCAATGACTCCTTCTGCCACTAGACTGGCGGAGTCAGAAGTGTGGGTTGCACTGGGAGGGGGTTGTGGATGTGTGCCTCTTCGTTCTACGGATACTTTTAGGGCTTCTTCCTCTGTCATGCACCCTAACATTGGAGATTCTAACCTAGACTCTATTTCTACCCGAGTGCCTTCAGCTTCTACCATTTCCCCTGGACTTTTTAGTAGTGAATCATAGCAGGGATGAGAGGGATAGAGTACTGGGTTCATATATATACTTCTGGGGTATTTGCCTGAATACCCTCAGGGGTTCTGTCACCTTCCTCCAGATCAGAGTCACCCTCTAAGATAACAACGTTTGGGTTTGTAGTCCATTCTGGGAGGGCTTCTGGTACCCAACCAGAAGTGTCTAAGGTGGTGGCTATATCTTCCCTTTCAAGGAATGCAGAGAAGTCTGTGGCCTCTGTGTATTGGATAGGAGTGGGGGATTGCAGAGGTTGTTCATGGACGACTTCTTCTGCCATTTCTAGTTCTTCCTCCTCTGCGATACTTTGCAGAGGGGTTTTGGGTTTCTTGGATTTCTTGCGTTTGGGTTTGGGGGCTCCCTCCTCAGAAGATTTTGCTTTTCTTTTCTTCTTCTTTTCCTTAGGAGGAGGGGTGTAGAGGATCCAACCATTGTTTCTCCTGGTTGTGAATGTTGGGATTGTTGGGGAGGTTCAACACTGGTAGAGGTACCCTTTGTTGGTTTCTTGGCTTTGGCAGCCTTCTATGTTTTAGAGGGGGTTTCAGCGGTTTTGCTCTTGGGCGTTGAGGTTCCAATTTGGCTTCTCTGAAGTCAGGAACTTTTCTTGTCTCTGCGCATGCTTTGTGAGTGCTTCTGCCCACTCCTCGTCACCCATTCTATCTACTACCATAGATCCTACAGGGGCTCCTAAACGCGGGGGTGTCACATGACTCGGTTCTGGAGTTCTGTGATCGTGTATGTATGCTAACCTAAGTTCTTTATCTCTAACGTACGTCAGTAGCTTGGATGGCAGAGGTCTGCAGAAACGGTATCCGTCTATGTGCCTCATAGGGTGATTTTGTTCAGAGGGTAGGTTTTTACAATTGGCCCTTCCATTGGCCATTCCTCCAGTATGAGCAGAGGTTCTAGAAGTACTCCTAGAGTCCTCTGAAATTGCTGAGCAGGGAGTTCTTTGCTTCTGGGCCCCTTAGCCTTCTGTGTGGAGATTCGGTGGTCAATGGTATTTACTTGCTCCTGCATCATAAGTGTGTCGTAGTCCAGAGGCAAATCATAGTACACCCCGTACATGATTGCCAAAATCTGGTGAGAGGTTTGATCAGGGCTGCCCACTTTGTCTGTGAGGCATCTGTTGAGTATAGAGAATAGGGTGTTCCACAGAGGATGGAAGCGGTTCCTCCTGAATTCATTTGTTTTGTTTAGGTGGGTGTTGTAACCTAGCATCTCTGCGAAATCACAGAGCTCTCTGTCGGAAGGAGTCTCTGCGTAGGTCAAACTCCAAAGTGAGCATGGTTCTGTTGAACTTTAGTTCAATGTTCTCTGATTTGTCTGGTTTGGAGATGTAACTTGTACTCTGTCTGTTTTCTTCGTTGTAGTAGCAGCTCTGCCAGAACTGGTTCAGGTATCTGGTAGGGATCTTTGTGACATTTTTGGTTATTCAGAGGGTGGTTTTCCAGGATGTTCAATAGAGCGGCATGTTCATCCCCAAAAGCAGTTCATGAGGGAACTAAGTAATGGTTGTTTGGTTTAAGGGGAAGGGAGTTTTCAAACTGGTCATTATCCAAAAAGTTTTGTTGGTAGGTCGTCGGAGCAAAGTCCACAGAGTCTTCACTGTATTCTTGCTCAAGGTTCCTTGCTGGAGAAGGATGTTGAGAATGCTCAGCCTGAGCAGGGGAGTTCGCCGGAGAGTTGGAGGTTGACATTGCTTATGAACTTGGAGAAGTGAGTAGAAAATAAGAAGTTGCAGGTTTTTCCAGGTTCGCCGAAGATACAGAGAAGAGTAAATTCGTAAAGGAAGAAGAGAGGGGTAAACGGGGTTATATAGTGAGGGGTAGAAACGGATAGAATTCCACAGTAAAAAGTGATTTTAATGAATTTTGGGGTCCGTGATTGAGTTTTTACAGTTGTAGCCACGCCTTTGAAACGTCGTTTGACTGACACGGCCAATAGAGGCGTGCCACGTCAGAAATGTCAGAGCACGATTAGATGTCGTGCGACGACCATTAATGCTGAGCGCGTGGGCGTCTCTATTCACAAATGATTGTCACTGCAGAAAATAACCCGCACCTACAGAACCCGTTTCTGTGCACAAGTGTCAAATCGATAGAAGCGCTGTGGTTGAGTGAGCTCTATGATTTGAAACCTTCTTTCATTACTTATGAGCTTGCACCTTTACCAAAAACATTTGAAAAGACAGTGGAAGTGATCGATAGAGTTTCCGAACAAAATTTGCAGTCACATAGGCTCTGGCTTACAGAGGCTCTGTTGAGCTCAGCAGAGAAAATTTCTAATAACGGACAGCTCATAAAACTTTTTGATCATCCAAAGTTTTGACAGTTTTAAACTGTTGTTTTAGGACATATTTGGAAATTGGTGTCCTAGAAAACTGTTTTGGAAAAAGGTTTTGTGCGAGATACTCACTCTTCGATTCTCCTTTGCTCGGCATAGTTCCTGACTTCTGTTGATTTGGTTGACCGATACTCTTCTTTGGCTCCCCCTTGACTTATCAACCTATGTAGATCAATTCAAGGTCTCCTTCTGCTCCCCCTTGACCTGAGCTTGGATCAGATGAGATATGTAATGCATAAAACATAGGTCAAACTCTCCAGAGGTTCTGTGGAGATCGTTAGAGGATCTGAGCAATCCCACAGAAGCTCTGTTGGGTACAGAACTTTTGATGATAAAGAATTTACATACGAAAAGATTAAAATATATACATATGTACAAGAAGATTAAGTCATACTCACAGAGGGATCAACTCATGTTTAGCATACCTAACTTACCTACCAAGAAAAGGAATCTTTTCTCATCGAGTGCCTTGGTGAATAAGTCCTGTTGGTTCCTATTTTACTTAACAATGATATTTCTATCTATTAGTTCAAACAAATAAGGATGCGGAAGCGTTTTAGCGAACTAGCAGATATTGTTTGGTAGAAAGACACACAATATCAAATACGTGAAGTGGAAATAACACAGATAATTAAGTCAATGATTCACTGTATTTGATATAATAAGAACACCTAAGAACACCGAAGGTATTACAAGAATTTTGCTCTAATGGTGTGAGTGTCGTGCAAAGCTTAATAGAAGAACTCAACATGAGTCTTCTATTTATACTACTTCTACAGGGGACAAGAAGGAGACAAGAAGTACTAAGGTACAAAGACACTATCGTGGAACAGTAACAGGTACAACGTTACTGTAGTGCGCCATACTCTACAAAAGCTGTAACTTATCAGAGGTTGACACGTGGAGGCAGCATGGCGAGCCTTGTGCGAATGATCTTCAAGATCTTCGTACAACAGTAAGACGTGGGAAGCACGATCGTCTTTGTCTTGATCTTCATTCTTCAGATTCTTCTAAGTCTTCAATACCACAGAGGCTCTGTCAGGTGTGACAGAAGCTCTGTGGCTTTGTCCTCTGTGAATGTCTTCTGCGGAGACTTGGCAGAAGCTCTGTCGGTGTCTTTACACTTAGCCTATTTTTCAATACTTCTTTAAACATAAAGATTGGAGCTAACAACCTCCCCCTAATTATTGAAAAATAAAAAAAATTGAAAAATGCAAGGTTTTCTAGACTAAGTGTATGACAAGAGGTGAAATAATGTACCTCAAAAGATTTTGCTTTTCTTTCATATAACGTTATGCAAGAGGCACTTACACTTGATTACATGATGAAAGAAAAAGTAGCAGAGATTTGTAGATTAACTCAGATGTTGGCGTTTTGGAAGTCGTTGAAACTTCTGTTGTCGAGTCCTACTTCTTTAAGCTCATGATAGATTTTGATGCAGAGGGTTCTGAAGTTGATTACCGAGTTGATGACCTCTATCAATCTATCTGCAAGGGCTTGATCCATGAGCTCCGTACCTCTGTGCTCCATGAGATTAGCTCTGAACTCTGTCCACGTATTAGTTGCATACTTTTGACAGTCAGTCTCTAGGAAAAGCCTCAACTTCCCAGCAGGATCTTGATAGACGTACCCAACCTTTGGGAATGTGATGATCGAGTTTGGTATGGCAGAGGGTGGGCAGTCATCTTCTTATGGTCTGAGACTTAGGTTTCTCACTCCAAGATCTCGTCCTACTTGGAAATCGATCAGGCTGTATAGCAGAAGTTTCTCACGCATGTCTTTCCTGATCACCCTGTATGCCCTTCGAACTGCATCTCCATTTGTGAAGTTCTGTTTTGTCCAGTTCAGAAGGTCGGGTAGGTCGTAGGGGCTTATATTTCTAAGATCAGCATCTGAGAATTGGTTCTCGGTCCTGTCCACTCTTTTGACCTTATAGATGTTGTAGGAAATCTTAGGTGTGGTTCTGGTGTGAGAGAACATACAGTATATGACCTTGTCGATTTTGGAGATTGAGTAGACTTGATTGAAAGGTTTGGGTGTTGTTCTGGTGAAGATGTTTTCGAGCTCAGCACGGAAGTTTGGATCTTGAATGGTTGGTGGTAGAGAATCTCTGATAATTCTGTTGTAGAGATACTTGTACACTACTTCTTCCATTTGTCGAGGAGGTGCACCAGGTGGAGGCATGGGCCTACGCAGAGCGTCCATTTGTTTCTTTACCTGGGCGACCATGTCTTATGTGGGTTTAATCTTTGGATCCAGGATAGGGTTGTTTAACAGAGGTTGAGAGTTGAAGGCTGTCACACCCCGCTAAAGCAGAAATACGGGATGTCACAGCTAAAGATTTCATTGCGTAAGGTAGAAGACAACACACAATCGTCATAGCATAACAAGTTTACAAAAGATACATCTTGTTCCAAAAATATAAAATTTGTCCAAAACATAATTTGACATGATAAGGAAAGACGTGTTGAATGCAGCTACTTGAGGTGCCTTCTAAAGTTCCAATCTTACTTGCTATTTCCTGAAAAGCATGTAAATGAGAGGGTCAACTATAAAATAGTTGGTGAGATCACAGGTTTAATGAGTACAACACGGTTTGTCATCGAAATAGTTTATAAACCACACAAGTGGATAAGTCAACCGGTTATAGAAAACAGTTTTAATCCGCACAAGTGGATAAGTCAACCGGTTATAGAAAACAGTTTTAATCCGCACAAGTGGGTAAGTCAAAATAGTTTAAATCCGCACAAGTGGGTAAGTCAAAATAGTTAAAATCCGCACAAGTGGGTAAGTCAAAATAGTTTAAATCCGCACAAGGGATAATCAAAATAGTTTAAATCCGCACAAGTGGATTTTGTAAAGTGATTTAAATCCGCATAAGTGGATAAATCAAAGCAGTTGAAATCCGTACAAATGGATAAAATAACCGGTCGTAAAATAGTTTTAAATCCGTACAAGTGGATAAAGAATTCATTTGTCAGCATGCGCAAGGTACAGTATTGTATGCAATTACATGTTAAAGTAATGAGCCACTACCCAAACCTACTGACTGTATCACGCCCCGTACGTCCTACCTCAGCGGTGGGTATCATTCCACATGGGTAAGACCAATTAGACACGTGTTCAGTCCTACCTCAGCGGTGGGTATCATTCCACATGGGTAAGACCATTTAGACACATGTTCGGTTCTACCTCAGCGATGGGTATCATTCCACATGGGTAAACCATTTAACGTTATATTCAGTCCTACCTCAGCGGTGGGTATCATTCCACATGGGTATGACCATTTAGACATATATTCAGTTCTACCTCAGCGATGGGTATCATTCCACATGGTTAAAACCAATTAACGTTATCCATAATATATCGAGCGGCTGGCAAAATGAGCTAATGGGTAATGTAAAATCACCGGGGACTTAATAGCAAAACTCAGAATCAACTAACATAAGCATACATACCATAGCGCATAAATATACGGAGAAAATATTCGGTATTTTAAATAAACAGTGAAATCAATGCGTAATAGAATCGGTACGTAAAATAATTGTAGTAACGACATGCTTTTCACCCCAAATATGTAAAACATTGAAAAAGGGGTTGTGAACTCACATGATAAGCGATAGAATCCGGGAATCTCCCACAAGTACTCCGAGATGATCCTACTTCAAACCTATGAACGTAAGGTCACTAGTGAGTTCTCCATCTCGAAGGTTTGGTACTAACTATCCAAATCGTCATAAAATGCCTTGTTGTGTTTTAATATTATAACGTAATAAACGTATACATTGTTCTTGTTGGATTAAAGTTTCCGCAATTCCGTCACATTAAGTAACGAAAAGGGTTTTAAAGAACATAAACATATGTAGTACATATATATGTATAAATCGAAATTTTATCGTAAGAACGAAAAGATTTGAATGGTTTTGAATGTAAAGACAATATTTAAGTGCATAAATATATAGGTATAGTATATATTTATATTCCACGATTTCATCATAAAATAATGAAATGGGATCAAGAATATATAAAATGCAAAAACATATATAAATATATTATATATATGTATATTCCACAATTTCATCAAAAATGATGAAAAGGGATAAAGAATAAATAATGTGCATAAATAAAATGCATAAATAAAATGTAAGTATAAGATATACATATATATTCCACTATTTCATCAAAAATGATGAAATGGGATTTGAAGTTAGTCCTTAATAATAGTAAAAATTTGTCCTTTGCTGTCCATAATTTGATGTCACTTTGTGCCCAACTTTGGGTAACTTCCAGGTATAATTTGGTCATAAAATTTTATGTCCAGGTAGTTCAATGAGTTAGGAAACTTTTGGCATAAGTTTCATAATTTTTGGAAGAGTCTAAGTACATGAAATAATATACGATGTAAAACCCGACAGAAAATTTTGATGTTTGCGTACTGATTTTGTGAGGACTGTGTGGTAAATAAATTATTTGCGTTTTTGAGTGAAACCACTTGGGTTTGAATCTTAACACATAAAAATGATTTCCAGAAAAATAATCACTCCATTTGGAGTTATATTGAGTGAGGTATGACCCTTTGAAGTGGAGGGTGGAATTTGGCAGAAATTTGTCAAACCACACTTTGTGCATGTGCTCACATGTTGACTTATTAACCAAAATTCTTATTCTTTTGCATGCACAATCCGATTTGAATCTCTTCCATACACTTATTTTCAGTTCCCAAAATACATTTTGATCCAATTAAAATGCATGCAAGTTACCTATCAACTCAACTTTTATAAATTCTTGTAAAAGACTCATTTTGGAAAAGGTTGATGTTCTTGCCAAGAACATCAACATGCAACTTAAAATTGTGCATCTTTAGCTCATGCATGTTTGTTTAAGTATGTTTTTAGTGGATTTCAAATACTTACTCATAAAATTCTTGAATAAAAGATGATGGATTTCTCAAGAAAACTACATGCATGTGTTCAAAATGTTCATCTTTGGTCTTAACATTGGTTTGATTTTGGATTCACCATCTTTTACTAACAAAAAGATGTTATGATGGTAAATCTACAAACATTAAGACATATGAAAGATGGTTTTTAAAAACATGAAGAAAGTGTAGAAAAGATGAAGAACATTCATAAAATGCAAGGAAGTTGAAAAATATTTAAAAGAGTGTGTGTGGATTTCACCCAACACACTTGTTTTTATCTTTGATTATCTTGAACTCTTGAAGAAATGTGATTTAGGGGCTGGAGTTGGGATGAAGATTTGAAGATGAACACTTGAAGATTTGAAGATGGAGAGAGAAAGAGTGATGGCTAGTGAGAGAGTGAGATGAGAGAATGATTCAAAATTGTGAAGTGGAGTGTTTATTTTACGGAATTTGAGAGAGAGGGGGGGTTTCTCAAGGTGGGGTGGGGGTGTGTGGTGTGATAAAAATAAATTGTCAAATCTTGTCTTTTTTGATTAAAATTTAAAATACAAGTATTTTCTTAATAATTAAAATACAAAATAATTATATATAAAATAAAGTATTTATATATAATATGATTGAAATACATAAATTATCAACTACATAAATATTTGTAGTATAAATGTAGGTTAAATTGGCATTTTATGAGATTTATGGATAATTTTCCTAATTCAAGGATTTCTTAGGCAAAATTTCTTGAATTTTCCTATCGTACCGCGTTTGCTGCTAAAATTGCACTGTGTGAACTATGTCATGAGAAAATGAGGTATCCAGTGTAGTTCTAACCTGAGGTGTAAATTTGATAGTTGTCACAGTCTCCCCCGGTTAAAAGAATTTCGTCCCGAAATTCAAGTGTTACTAGCTTTAACAGGTTTGCTAGCAAGGAGATGAGGATACTTATTAATTGTGTAATCCTCTCGTTCCCAAGTGTACTCAGGCCCATGCCTTGTGTTCCAATAGACTTTTACTATCGGAATTTTGCTTCGCTCAAGACGCTTGGCTTCCCTATCGAGTGTCTCCAATCTCTAACCAACAAAGTGGTGATCGACACTTGCGTCCATACAGAGCTTCATATGGTGTACACTGAATACTAGGGTGATAGCTATTGCTATAAGAAAACTTGACCAAAGGTAAGTGATTATTCCAACTTCCTCCGAAGTCTAAAACGCATGTTGAAGCATGTCTTCTAACGTTTGAATAGTTTGTTCACTTTGCCCATCCGTTTGAGGATGGTAGGCAGTACTCAATTTCAATTGCGTACCCAACACTCTTTGAAGTGACTGCCAAAACCGAAATATGAAATGGCTATCTCTATCTGATGTGATGGAACTGGGACTCCATGACGTGTAACAATTTCCTTGATGTAGATCCGAGCAAGCTATTCCATCTCCTAATCTTCCCTGATCGGTAGGAAATGTGCAGATTTCGTGAATCGGTTTACTATAACCCAAATCGAGTCGTGCCCTTTGGCAGTTCTCGGGAGTTTGGTTATAAAGTCCATAGTGATTTGCTCCCATTTCTACTGGGGAATCTCTGGTTGTTGTAACAGTCCCGATGGCTTTTGATGAACAGCCTTGACTTTTGCACACGTTATGCATTTTCCTACATATATGGCAATATCCTTCTTCATTCCTGGCCACCAATAGTATTCCCTTAAATCCTTGTACATCTTATCCGCTCCTGGATGGGTTGAATACTTAGATTTATGAGTCTCCTCCAAAATCATTTCCCGTAGGTTGCCAGCCTTTGGGATCCATACTCTGTCCTTAAAGTAACGCACTCCATCATCCTTAGTTTTAAATCTAGTCTTTAAATCATGAAGGGTCTCGTCCTTCAAGTTTTCCGTTTTCATTGTATGGACCTGAGCTTTTGAATTCGAGTCTTTTAAACTAGTTTGTACCAGCGCTCCCAATGCTCGTACTCCCGAAGGTTTCACCCTTTCCTTCTACTCAGGGCATCGTCTACCACTTTTAGCCGGGTCCACGTTTAATTCCTTTCTCTCCAATTACGTGACCAAGAAAGTGTACTCTCTAATCCAAAATTCGCACTTTGAGAATTTGGCGTACGGTTTTTGTTCCTTAAGAAGTTCTAAGATTAATCTTAAATGCTGCTCGTGATCATCCTTACTTTGAGAGTAGATCAAAGTGTCATCTATAAACACGATCACAAACTTGCCAAGGTATGGTCTACATACTCTATTCATCGGGTCCATAAACACAGCTGGCGCGTTTGTCAATCCGAATGGCATGACTAAAAACTCGTAGAGTCCATATCATGTCCTAAGAGATGTCTTAGGAATGTCCTCCTCGCGGACTCTTAACTGGTGATAACCTGATCGAACATCAATCTATAAGTTGCACCTTGCAATTGGTCGAATAAATCACCTATTCGAGGGAAATGATATCGGTTCTTGATTGTCAACTTATTTAGCTCCGTATAATCGATGCACATTCGAAACGATCCATCCTTCTTCTTGACGAAGAGAATCGAGGCTCCCCAGGGTGATGAACTTGGTCGAATGAATCCCTCATCTAGAAGTTCTTGAAGTTGACTTGACAACTTTTGCATTTCGGCAGGTGCTAAGTGGTATGGTGCCTTAGCTACAGGTGATGTTCTAGGTATGAGGCCAATCTGAAATTCCATTTGTCTAAACGGGGAAAGTCCAGGCAAATCGTTAGAGAATACCTCCGGGTGATCCTTCACCACAGGAATGTCTTGGATTCGCCTTTCCTCGGACTTTCTCTCGATTACTTGTGCCAAAAATACGACGCACTTCTTTATCAAATACTTATGGACCTTCATACAAGACACTATCTTCAGGCTTTTCCCAGTTCTATCTCCTTGAACAACAAGGGTTTCTCCGCCTTGTAAGGGTAACCTGGTAATCTTTTCGAAACAACTAACCTCTGCTCGGTTCCTAGATAGCCAATCCATGCCTATTACTACGTCAAAACTCCCCAACTCAATAGGAATAAGATTAGATCTAAAAAGCTTATCAGCTAAGTTCAAGGTACAGCCTAAGATTACATCCTTAGCCTCTAATTCATGACCATTAGCATCCTCAATAATATAAGCATCCGACATTCTCTTAGATTCCGAGTTAATTAGTGGCCTAAATTCCAATGAAACAAAACTTCTATCCACTCCAGTGTTAAACAATACTGATGCATGGTGGTCGTTTAGGAGAACATACCTGTCACCACATTAGGGTCACGACGTGCTTCGTCAGCTCCGATGACAAATGTCCCTCCTCGAACTTGGCCTTCTTGATTTCTCTGATTTGTTTGCCTAGCATGATTCCCACTGTTGCTATTGCTTAGCCTTTTACCTAATTCCGAGCACTTGAAACATACCCTTTTCCCATCAATGACACACCTTTCCATCCAACAGTACTTAGTGAAATGACTCGCTCACTTACAATTGCCACAACTTTACAGGCTCCTTCGTGATAATGCTTACATTTGCTACACCTTGGGTGTGGACCATTAAACTGCCTAGAGTCCTAAGCCTTTATTCCGAAATTTTTCACTACCTTCCTATCCGTGCTCCAGATAACATCAAGATAGAAATCCATTCCTATTTTTAGATCATGCCGCTAATACCAAATTTTGATGTTCGTCAACCATCAATATCGTAGTTTTTAAATCTGATACCACCAAATACTAGAATTTACTTCAAAATACATAGTTCTTAATAACTTCAAGAAAATACTTTTCCTTTGAACCAAAAGTTTTATCAAAAGCTGCCACTATCAACTATCGTAATCAAGACCATCTCAAATACACAACTATCAAGATCATCAACACAAGCATAGCTAGCACTACTCCTCTAATCACGCATGCGAGCTCTGCCCTCAACGCGGTTTGCTTAGCCGTCCTAGCGCTTTCCAAAGCCTGGGTTAACTTGTGGGACAATTGATGTACTAGTTCTACTAGTTCTGTTAAGACATGGCCTTGATGAGTTACCCTTACATGGCAACCATGCAACTCGATTGTCATCGCTCTTATGTGTTGATCTTCTGCCCAAGCCATATCGGTCACTCGTTCGATTGGCACAGTGGTGATCACACGTGGTGGATCTGGTACCTCCGGACGCTCCGTCCTAACCATCCCCCGTCTAGGAATTTGGGACGTTCCTTCTCGTCGTTTGCCCAACACGAGGCCCTCCTAGGTGTAGTTGCAAAAAACTTCCGGAGTGGGTCGTGGTAGTACTAGGGTCGGTGACACTCTTAGTTCGTCGTAGGGTTTTATTCACTTGACACTTCTTCTTCCGACTCCGTGCTACTAGAATTTTCATCTTCCCGGATGTCGGGTGGGTTGTCTCGAGGTTGAACAGTGACGTGATCCGACACATCGGTTGAGTAAGAATTGGGAGTGTAGGATGATGACGACATAGTGGAACTGAAGCAAAAGTGTGCTTAGCAACTAATCGCATAAGTGATATGTCTATCCTATGCAATGTCTACGCTCTAAGCATGCTCCTAGAGAGTGCAAGTAAAAATCGACATACTCCTACTATAACCATTTCTAGTCTCGCATTAACCTTCCTTAACCGAACATAGGTGATCAGGCTATGTTTAATTAAAGTCTGTTAATGCCATTCTAGACTTAGTTATACTAGTAGTAGGTTCAGTTGTTTTCATGTCAGTTTTGGACTTTTGGTTATAGTTTGGTTTTTCCAAAGAAAGACCGGTATTCTCTATAACCTTCGGCTCTGATACCAAATCTGTCACACCCCGCTAAAGCGGAAATACGGGATGTCACAGCTAAAGATTTCATTGCGTAAGGTAGAAGACAACACACAATCGTCATAGCATAACAAGTTTACAAAAGATACATCTTGTTCCAAAAATATAAAATTTGTCCAAAACATAATTTGACATGATAAGGAAAGACGTGTTGAATGCAGCTACTTGAGGTGCCTTCTAAAGTTCCAATCTTACTTGCTATTTCCTGAAAAGCATGTACATGAGAGGGTCAACTATAAAATAGTTGGTGAGATCACATGTTTAATGAGTACAACACGGTTTGTCATCGAAATAGTTTATAAACCACACAAGTGGATAAGTTAACCGGTTATAGAAAACAGTTTTAATCCGCACAAGTGGGTAAGTCAAAATAGTTTAAATCCGCACAAGTGGGTAAGTCAAAATAGTTTAAATCTGCACAAGTGGGTAAGTCAAAATAGTTTAAATCTGCACAAGGGATAATCAAAATAGTTTAATACCGCACAAGTGGATTTTGTAAAGTGATTTAAATCCGCATAAGTGGATAAATCAAAGCAGTTGAAATCCGTACAAATGGATAAAATAACCGGTCGTAAAATAGTTTTAAATCCGCACAAGTGGATAAAGAATTCATTTGTCAGCATGCGCAAGGTACAGTATTGTATGCAATTACATGTTAAAGTAATGAGCCACTACCCAAACCTACTGACTGTATCACGCCCCGTACGTCCTACCTCAGCGGTGGGTATCATTCCACATGGGTAAGACCAATTAGACACATGTTCAGTCCTACCTCAGCGGTGGGTATCATTCCACATGGGTAAGACCATTTAGACACATGTTCGGTTCTACCTCAGCGGTGGGTATCATTCCACATGGGTAAACCATTTAACGTTATATTCAGTCCTACCTCAGCGGTGGGTATCATTCCACATGGGTAAGACCATTTAGACATATATTCAGTTCTACCTCAGCGGTAGGTATCATTCCACATGGGTAAAACCAATTAACGTTATCCATAATATATCGAGCGGCTCGCAAAATGAGCTAATGGGTAATGTAAAATCACCGGGGACTTAATAGCAAAACTCAGAATCAACTAACATAAGCATACATACCATAGCGCATAAATATACGGAGAAAATATTCGGTATTTTAAATAAACAGTGAAATCAATGCGTAATAGAATCGGTACGTAAAATAATTGTAGTAACGACATGCTTTTCACCCCAAATATGTAAAACATTGAAAAAGGGGCTGTGAACTCACATGATAAGCGATAGAATCCGGGAATCTCCCACAAGTACTCCGAGATAACCCTACTTCAAACCTATGAACGTAAGGTCACTAGTGAGTTCTCCATCTCGAAGGTTTGGTACTAACTATCCAAATCGTCATAAAATGCCTTGTTGTGTTTTAATATTATAACGTAATAAACGTATACATTGTTCTTGTTGGATTAAAGTTTCCGCAATTCCGTCACATTAAGTAACGAAAAGGGTTTTAAAGAACATAAACATATGTAGTACATATATATGTATAAACCGAAATTTTATCGTAAGAACGATAAGATTTGAAGGGTTTTGAATGTAAAGACAATATTTAAGTGCATAAATATATAGGTATAGTATATATTTATATTCCACGATTTCATCATAAAATGATGAAATGGGATCAAGAATATATAAAATGCAAAAATATATATAAATATATTATATATATGTATATTCCACAATTTCATAAAAAATGATGAAAAGGGATAAAGAATAAATAATGTGCATAAATAAAATGCATAAATAAAATGTAAGTATAAGATATACATATATATTCCACTATTTCATCAAAAATGATGAAATGGGATTTGAAGTTAGTCCTTAATAATAGTAAGAATTTGTCCTTTGCTGTCCATAATTTGATGTCACTTTGTGCCCAACTTTGGGTAACTTCCAGGTATAATTTGGTCATGAAATTTTATGTCCAGGTAGTTCAATGAGTTAGGAAACTTTTGACATAAGTTTCATAATTTGTGGAAGAGTCTAAGTACAGGAAATAATATACGATGTAAAACCCGACATAAAATGTTGCAGTTTGCGTACTGATTTTGTGAGGACTGTGTGGTAAATAAATTCTTTGGGTTTTTGAGTGAAACCACTTGTGTTTGAATCTTAACACATAAAAATGATTTCCAGAAAAAGAATCACTCCATTTGGAGTTATATTGAGTGAGGTATGACCCTTTGAAGTGGAGGGTGGAATTTGGCAGAAATCTGTCAAACCACACTTTGTGCATGTGCTCACATGTTGACTTATTAACCAAAATTCTTATTCTTTTTCATGCACAATCGGATTTGACTATCTTCCATACACTTATTTTCAGTTCCCAAAACACATTTTGATCCAATTAAAATGCATGCAAGTTACCTATCAACTCAACTTTTATAAATTCTTGTAAAAGACTCATTTTGGAAAAGGTTGATGTTCTTGCCAAGAACATCAACATGCAACTTAAAATTGTGCATCTTTAGCTCATGCATGTTTGTTTAAGTATGTTTTTAGTGGATTTCAAAGACTTACTCATAAAATTCTTGAATAAAAGATGATGGATTTCTCAAGAAAACTACATGCATGTGTTCAAAATTAATCATCTTTGGTCTTAACATTGGTTTGATTTTGGATTCACCATCTTTTACTAACAAAAAGATGTTATGATGGTAAATCTACAAACATTAAGACATATGAAAGATGGTTTTTAAAAACATGAAGAAAGTGTAGAAAAGATGAAGAACATTCATAAAATGCAAGGAAGTTGGAAAAGATTTAAAAGAGTGTGTGTGGATTTCACCCAACACACTTGTTTTTACCTTTGATTATCTTGAACTCTTGAAGAAATGTGATTTAGGGGCTGGAGTTGGGATGAAGATATGAAGATTTGAAGATGAACACTTGAAGATTTGAAGATGGAGAGAGAAAGAGTGATGGCTAGTGAGAGAGTGAGATGAGATAATGATTCAAAATTGTGAGGTGGAGTGTTTATTTTATGGAATTTGAGAGAGAGGGGGGCGGTTTCTCAAGGTGGGGTGGGGGGTGTGTGGTGTGATAAAAATAAATTGTCAAATCTTGTCTTTTTTGATTAAAATTTAAAATACAAGTATTTTCTTAATAATTAAAATACAAAATAATTATATATAAAATAAAGTATTTATATATAATATGATTGAAATACATAAATTATCAACTACATAAATATTTGTAGTATAAATGTAGGTTAAATTGGCATTTTATTTTTTTGATTTATGGATAATTTTCCTAATTCAAGGATTTCTTAGGCAAAATTTCTCGAATTTTCCTATCGTACCGCGTTTGCTGCTAAAATTGCACTGTGTGAACTATGTCATGAGAAAATGAGGTATCCAGTGTAGTTCTAACCTGAGGTGTAAATTTGACAGTTGTCACACAGGCCCAGTCTTCTTCAGGTTTGGGTGTGACATAGGCGTGGAAAGCACTCTTCATCAGCTTCTCTGTGGGTTGATGCTTAGGCTTTTTCTGCTCTGGTTCCTCTGTCACTATCTCTTTTCCCTTGTCTTTGGCCTTCGGTTGTTCTGCTTGTTGGGTTTGAGGTGCCTCTGTAGGTTTTATCTATTGAGCTTCTGAGGTCTTTGTTGTAGTGGTTGCCTCTTTCGGTTTTGGCACTTGTGCTTCTGAGGTCTTTGTAGGGGTTGCCTCTGTTGGTTTCTCAGAGGGCTTGAGTGGTGATGTGGGTTTTGTTGGTGAGGATTCTGCAGATTTGCTCAGATATTTCCTTTTGTAAGCTATGGTTTTGGTTCTTGGTGTATTGGGTTTAGGAGAAGGGGTTTTTTCTTCTGTTTGTTCTGTGGGTTGGTCTTCTTCAGAAGATGTCAGGATTTGTACTTGTTCAGTGGTTTTGGGGGTTGGAGATGGTAGATCTTCTATGGTTACATGGGTTGCTTGGGTTTGAATTTGGATATCTTCGAGGGTTGTTTCCACAGAGGTGGTTGTTGCCTCTGTGGACTGATGTTGGGTTTCTCCTTGGGTTTGAGTTAGGGGTGCTTGATTTAGGGGCTCTGCAGATATTGGTGGAGGTGCAGGTAATCCTCTGTATGCAGCTTTGTCTTGTCTCATTTTCTCCCCCTCAGGATGATTTGATGGACCGTCAGAGTCCTCACCAGAGTCATCCTGACCCTTTTCTCGTGTACCCTCTGCCCTGCATGAAGCTTCTGGCTTTTTCGGTTGAGAGGCACCTGTGGCAAACATTTTTGCGCATAAGTCATCGTAGATGCCAAGTAGGTATTGGACCTGTGCCTCTATATTGAAATGCAGCTTTCCCACGCTTGCTCAAAAATCCTTGACATAATTTGCGTTGGCAGCTGTGAAGGCAGTGATGAATTCGGTCATTTGGTTTAGAACGCTCTGACCCAATTCCATGATTTGTGCTCTGGTGATATAGTCCGTACGCTTCAGAGCCTTGGTTTGATCTAGAGTATGCTCCTGGACTTTATCAAGAGCTTTTTGAAGGTCTTCGATGGTGATGACAGGGGCCGAGGTTTGTGGAACATTCTTCTGAGCTTTTCGTGCCTTCTTTAGTTGCTTAGAGAGGTCGGCTATAGAAGTTTCTAGAGCAGTGGTGGAAGCAGGTTCAACCTTTGCAGAAGTTGGTGCATCAGGAGTGACTTTGGCCATGGCATTCTTCACCTCTGTGGACAGGTTATCCACTTTGTGGTCAGTTCTGTGATTGCCCTTGATGTGGTATCTGCAAAAGAATCGAAAGAGATTTTCAACCCTTTCAATGTGTTATCCACATAGGTGACAAGGGTTTGGAACTCATCCCTTGAGACATGCGGGCTTAGTGTAACCTCTAGCTGAACAAATCTATCACCAGAGTGAGTCTCTGTTCCTGAGACGCCTTCTTTCGCTCCTGTTTGTACGTTGAGAGCGGAAGGACTTCCCTTCGATCCTAGAGCAGAAGCCTTTTGAGCTTCAGACTCTACGAAGGTTCTGTCAAGGACCTTGTTCTGATCCACTCCAGAGGTGGGTACAGAAGTATCATTGAGTTGACTGGGGGACTTGTCTAGAGTCCCTTCGTCGTTGTGCACTCTAAGCTCCTCTGAAGAGCTTTTTGGACCTAGATGTGTGTGCGTGTCAGAGGAAACAAATTCCTCTGTTGGGATTTCGGATGTGATCTGGGCAATTGATCACTTACTAAAGGTAAGTCCTTTGGAGAGGACTCCCTTGGAATGGTTTCCCCGGGTATAAGTGGCACAGAGGAGGAAAGAAGTTCCTCTGTCCGGTTAGCAGGGGTTGGGCTCGAGCTATGCGGCTCTTTTTCAATGACATCCTCTGCCACTAGACTGGCGATGTCAGAAATGTGGGTTGCACTGGGAATTGGTTGGGGTTGTGTGCCACTTCCATCTACGACATCTTTTGGAGCATCACCCTCTGTTGTTACTTCTACCCTAGTGACTAAGGACTCGTATATTGGATGAGTGCCAATTAATTGTTGTACATGTGGATGCAGAAGTGCTGTTGTTTGTGTCTTTGTGGCCTCAGGGGTTTTGTCAGTTTCCATATCAGTAATTACCTCTGAGATGATGGCTGAGGGTTGAGGTGTGGTATCTTTTGAAGCTTCCTCTGCCATCATGCATCCCAACCGAAGAGTTTTTTTGCTAGCCTCTATCTCGTCGAAGTTGCCCATATCCTCTACGCTTTTTCGTAGCACATCATAGTTTTGTTGATCTGGGTGAGAGAGTCCTTCTGGGGTAGCGACATGAATATCTTCTGGGGTTTTTTCGCTGGCCTCTATCTCAGAGTCCATCTTTGAGATAATCGCAGAGGGCTTGTATTGAATCTCCACCCAGGTGTCTTCAGTTTCGATCATTTCCTCTGTGTTTTGGAGTTCTGGATCATAGCTTGGAGGGGAGGGAAACTGATTACCGTGTTCTTCTGCTATAGGATCATCTTCTGGTATAGAAGAGGCCATTTGGGTTTGTTCAGGGTTGACCTTTGAGATGTCTACTTCAGCTGCTGCAGGACTAGAACTCTTTTCCATGGATGAACTTGCTCTACCAGAAGTTTGAAGATCTGAAACCCGATCCTCTGTTGACATCAGTGGATGTTCCTCTGCAGTCCATCCAGAGGTGTCCAATGTGTCTGCAAATTCATGTTGTTCGAGGAAGGCTGAGAAATCGCCTTGGTCAGCATAATTAATAGGAGTGGGTGATTGCAGAGGTTGTTCAGCAGCTGATCCTTCTTCTGCAACGACATCTTCTGTGATTGATTGCAGAGGAGTCTTGGGTTTCTTGGACTTCTTCCTCTTTGGCTTAGGGGCACCCTCCTCAGAAGATTTTGACTTACGTTTCTTTTTCTCTTTTGGAGGAGGAGGTGCAGAGGATGCGACGACCGTTTCTGGTGGAGGTTCGGTTATCTGAGCAGCACTTGAAGAGGTTCCGTCTGAAGGTTTCTTTGCTCTGGGAGCCTTTTTCGGTTTGGAAGAGGTTGCTGTGGCCTTGGATATAGAGGAAATCATCTTTTTCCTCTGTAGCTTGATCTTTGCCAGTTTCTGCTCATGCTTTGCCACAGCTTCTGCGTGCTCCTCTGGGCTCATTCTTTCTACAACTAAGGTTCCTAGGGGGACTCCTAGACGAGGGGGTGTCGCAGGACTCGCTTCTCGAGTCCTGTGAACGCGTATGTACTCTATCCTAAGTTGTTCATCAGAGGCATAGGACAGAAGTTTGGTTGGCAGAGGTCTGCAGAACGCATACCCCTCTGCGTGTGTTGTGGTTGTCATTCTTCCCAGGGGGTATGTCTTCACTATGAGCCCTTCCATTGGCCAATTGTTGATTTACAGGAAAAGGTCTAGAATAACTCCTATAATCCTCTGGAACTGCAGAGCAGGGAGATCAAGGACATTGGGACCCTTTGCCTTCTGTACTGAGATGCGTCTGTCGATGGTGTTCACTAGCTCTTGCATCATTAGAGCTGCAAAGTCTAGGGGTAAGTCGTAGTATACACCATACATGATGGCTAGGATTTGATGTGAGGTTTGATCGGGGCTCCCTATTTTGCCTGTGAGACATCTATTGAGGATTGAGAACAAAGTGTTCCATAGATGAGGAAATCGGTTCCTTTTGAACTCGTTTCTCTTTGTTAGGTGGGTATTATATCCTAACATCTCTGCAAAGTCACAGAGTTCTCTATCAGAGGGAAGCTCTGCATATTCCTTGATCCCTAAAAAGCCTCTGGTGGGTAGATTGAACTCTAAAGAGAGTATGGTTCTGTTAAATTTGAGCTCAATCTTTTCAGATTTATCAGGTTTTGAGACCCAACCTCTAATTTCCCTTGATTCTCCATCGTAATAACAACTCTGCCAGAATTGGTTCATATATCTGGCAGATATGAAAGTGACATTCTTGGATAGGAGGGTGAATAACATGTGGTTTTCAAGAACGTTCAGCAGGATGGCATGATCTTCCCTAGAAGTTGTTCTTGAGGGGACAAGGAAGTGGTTGTTGGGTTTGAGGGGTAATATGTTGTTAGCTCCAACTTCTACTATGTATAGAAGTATTGAAAAATAGGCTAAGTGTTGACACTGACAGAGGTTCTGGCAAGACACCGATAGAAGATTAAACTGAAGACTCTCACAGAGGACAAGGCCACAGAGCCTCTGCCAATCTTGACAGAGCCTCTGTGGTATGAAGACTGAAGACTTAGAAGATTATCTGAAGTATAACACAAAGACGATCGTGCCTCTCACGATTTCTGCTGTACGAAGATTCTGAAGATCATTCGAACAAGGCGTGCCTTGACAATTCCACGTGTCAAACTCTGATGGGTTTCAGCCTTTGCAGAATTGCGGCGCACTATGTTAACGTTGTACCAGTGGCAGTTTCATGATCGTGTCTTGTACCTTTAGTCCTTTATGTCTAGAACTTGTCCCCTGATGAATAGTATAAATAGAAGACTCATGTTGAGCTCTTCTATTAAGCTTTCCACAACACACACATCCTTAAGAGCAGAATTCCTGTTTAACCTTCGGTGTTCTTGGTGTTCTATTTATATCAATATACAATGGGTTATTGAGTTAAAACTTGTGTTATTTACATCTCACGTAATTGATATTGTGTGTTCTTCTACCTTAAATATCTTATTAGTTCTCTAAAACGCTTCCGCATATCATTTTGTTTTGAACTAATAGATAAAACATCATTGTTAAGTAAAAACGGAACCAACAATTGGTATCAGAGCCGATTGAAGAATCTTTTCTTCAAAATCGGTCATCTATGGCAACAATAGAAGATTAGATGATTTATTTGTTGTTTTGGTGCTTAGATTGATTCAATCACATGAGCCTAAACACAACTATCATTCTAATGCTTTATTTTCTGTTTTTGTGCTTATTGGAAACCCATTTCTTCATTTAAATGAGATTTGGATGATCTTTCATAGAAAACTTTGTTGTTTCTTCACAAAATCTGATTTTGTACACCACATGTTTGATAAAATGCCTAAGTGAATATTTGATTCTATTTGGATCAAATCTTATCAGATTTAATACATGTGCGTGTTTTGATTCTTTCTCATTCATTGGTCTTATTTGATAAGCACTAAGTAGATGGTTGATCTATGATCTCATCCTTGTGTGTGCTTAAGTCCATAGCATTTTTTTTGCCATCTTGGTAGTAAGGTTGTTGATCTATGATCTGACCTTTATTTAAATCCAAGATTGGACTCTGTTTTACTCAGATTTTGTTTGTCTTCCGCTGCTCATAATCATTTAAATGAAAAACAAAATCATTTGGGTATTGGAAATTGTTGTTTGAGAAAGATTTGGTGTTGTGCTACATATTCAAAGTCTGTTCTGAAAAGTTTTATAACTTTGAGTGCTTCTAATCTGTTTTATGACCTGATCAATTAGAGATCTGAGCATTTGCACTCATTGTTCTAAAAAGTGTTATGGAGATCGTCTTATTTTCTACATCAAATTGGTTTTAATGAGCATTTGATACTTATTGAAGAATTTGGGACAAATGAAGATTCTGAATAGTTAATTTGAATTTGAGACATCAAGATCTCAGATCTGTTCATGGACTACAACAGAATGTTCAGTTCAAAACAACAAGTTACTGTTGAGGCAATCAAAACAGAAAGATAATAAAGTTTGTTGCTGTGTGGTTCAAAACAGAAGATGGTTGGTATGTTTGAGTTGTTGTAGATGGTGTCAAAACAGAATTTTCTGCTGTTTAATTAAGACATTTGAGCTGTCAAAACAACAAGTTTGCTGTCAAAACAGAAAAATCTGTTGTTTGGTTCAAAACAGCAAACTGCTGTCAAAATAGAAAGTTTTTGCTGGTGTATAGGTGTTGTCAAGTTGTTTTTGCTGCTGTATAAGTGCTGTCAAAGCTGTTTTTGCTGCTGAAAAACGTTGTTGTCATGCTGAATATTGTTGCTGTCGCTGAATATTGTTGCTGTCAAGCTGAAAATTATTGCTGTCAAACAGTCCAGATCTGTCAAGAAAGCTGTTAAGCTACTATGCAGAATCAAAAAACTGCAGCAGAAAATCGTGAAGCCTAAAGATATGATCCATGTTCTATCAGAAATTTGATGCTATTAAATACAACAGATTACAGCTGCTGTATAAGTTGTCCACATTAAGCCACAGTCCAGACTTCAAAATGTGCAGATCTGCACGTCCAAAATGTGTAGAATTTGAGAACTACGGCAGAATAAAGTCGTTGATTGCTTGTTGATGTTGCTTAATGTTGTTGTCCATGATCGTGCAGAGTTCATCATGTTGATTAAGTTGCTACTACTGCCATTAAGTCACAGCTTGTTGTTGTACTCTTGTAGAGCTAATTCAAACAATCTAGAATATGTAGATTGGAACAGAAGTGTTCTCTGCGGAGCTGCATTAAGGCTTTGTCATCGTCCTTTCTTGCAGTTCATTTTCATCTAGAGCTGCAGATTTTAGTTTGTTATGTACAGATCGATTCGAGCAGCTGTGCGTGATTTCGTGCTTGAGAGTCTTAATATGATCGATATCTACATGTGCATAACGTTGTTGCTGTGTGTTCTATTCCAGCATATCGATATAGACAATAGACCAGCAAATCAGCAAATCAGACAGATTAATCATGTGCAGAAGAATTGTGTGTTGTCCATTTGAGATGATGCAGAGCTTGAGTCAACTACTCACAGAGATATGAGTAGAGCTCTTATTTGCCGTTGGGAAGAGGTCATCCAGGTTATAAAGCTCAGAAGCATAGATTAATGCAGAGGCAGTCCAGAGGCCAAGCTGATGCTTAATCCAGAACTGCAGAATCTGTCATGCAGAGTGCTTGCAGAGCCTCTATAGGTTCATAGAGTTTTCCATGATCTGTGTAGAACCGTTTGTTGTTGTTGTTAACAAAAAATAGAAGGGAATTGATCAAATTTATTGACAGAGCTAGACTAGAAGCAGATCACAGAGGTTCTGTGATCTCAGAAAATGAACGAAGAAGCTGTTGATGTGCGATGCCAATACACAGAGAGTGTCAGCTTCTGCAGAAGCCATTAAGGACATTGTTTTCCTGTGCTTAATCAATAGATGCTCTATGTACAAAAATTATACAGACTTCAGATTTAGTATGCTTTCTATTCTGAAAGAAGATGCAACAGAGGTTAATTATTTGCAGACCCAGAAACGTGTTGTAACAGACATGTGACCAAACCACAAAGGTTCCAGAAGTCAGATCGCATGCAGAAAGTTCTTAGCTGTTGTCTATCTTGATTAAGAGAATCCATGATGCTCAGAACTGTGCTTAAAGCTGTTGTCTAAATCTCAAAGTGCAACATAACTTTTTCTTTCTATTTGTCCAACAGAGGCAGCCGTATAGAATCTTTGACAAGAAGATCGATATCTACAGAGATCAGAGTGATCGAAGCTGTACACTTGCACAAAATGTATAGAGATCCACGAAGTGTTTATGATTTCAGAAATTGTCAAGATGCATAAAGAAGTTGTACAAGCCGATTTTGGTGCTGCTGTGCACTATGTTTTACTGTTATCCAATATCACAGAAGCTGTTGTGCTAAAATTAATCAATCCAGAGATTGATTAAAGACTATTTAGATTTAAAGAAGTGCAGCAGTTCAGATGTCAAATAAAGTCCATGTAGGACTTTCAAATGCAAAGCAAAATGTGCAGTAGTCCTTATTGATAGATGTTGTCCATATTAAGCTCTTCGCAGAGCTGTGAAGATCTATGCAGAAAGTGCAGATGTTTGGACTTAGTACGTGCAGAAGATGTTTACAGAAGATGCTTAACCACAGAAGCTGGTAGCGCATAGCCTCTGTGAAATCGCACAGAGCCTCTGTGCACACAAAGAACGTACGCAAAGCTTAATCACAAAGATCAAGTCTCTGCAGGTCCTGTGGTTTCAAGGATCGAATAGGGCCTCAACAACAAATAATTAACCACAGAGCTCAATTATGTGCAGCAGTTAGTTTTGTGCAGAATTACTCGACGCAGCAGATCACAACCGCAAAGCTTAATCACAGAGCCTCTTTGATCAGAAGTGTACTGCCCACTCGAAGCTGCTGATCTCGTAGAGCTTAATCATTAAGCTGCTAATGTCTATGTTGTGCAGAAGCTGACTCTGTGATTCAGAAGCTGATCAGAGGTTGCCTATAGTCAGAGATACATGTGCAGAGGCAAATGATCAAGTTTAGGAGCTGTTGTTCTTAATGCTCGTACAGAGGTGCATATGCAGAGGTTAGATGATAAAAACATAGAATTATCAGAGGAAAATCACAGAGCCTCTGGGAGGCTGTCCAGAGCCTCCATACTGATGTGCAGAGCCTCTGTGAGATATACGCCAAAGGCCCGAAGCCCAAAATTTTTAGATTTTTCTGACAGCTTTGCGCAGTTTCAGAAACTTTAGAGCCTCTGATTCACATTATTCCAGTTGCGTTGAATTCCTAAGACACAGATGAAACTTTTTTATGTTTTGAGTTTGGTCTGAATCAGTGTGTTTAATGGTCAGAATCTGTGTCAAAGTCAACGGACTCTTGCTGGACCGAAAGCATTGCATTTCACTCGTGCTATTTCCGCTTTCAAGAACGGTGTTTTCTCGACGGTTCTTCACGGTTTCATGCTGCTATTATGACATATTGATTGTCACTCACTCCTCTGTTATTCACATTTAAATCTCGGTGCTGAATGCTTACTCAACGGGATCTTAAGCGTCAAATTTTCTATTTTGACGACCGTTCTGCGCAGCTGAGGGAAAACTTACACAACTCACTCGTTTTTCATCCAAAATGGATGAATTATAGCTCGTTGGGAAGATAAGAGGCTGGAGTTCAATGTGTATGTTCTATGTTTTCTCTCAAAAAGGCTCCTTGACGACCGTTCTGCGCAGTTGAGTTGAAAGCTGGACAAAATGGGGTTATTTGTCTCGGTCTTTCAAGAAGATGAGCCTACATTTGAGGGGAGCTCGTGATGCTTTGAAGACTCGAAGAAAGGAACGCCAAAGTTTCTAAAGAAATCAAGGGGAGACTATAAGATGATGCTTTCTTTATAAAACATTAGGGGAGATTGTTAGATTAAATTAGCCCCTAATTTAATTGAATGTTTTATAAAGAATTATTGTAATAGGGCTTTATAATTAGCTTATGGACTTTTAGCTAATTGTATGGGCTTAGCCCTTTTTACCTTGTATTTGGGCCCTATAAATAGGTGCTTAGGGTTTATTTTCTCATTAGGTCATTTGGAAAGAACACACATTTTCACACATAGACTAAGTGAGCCTCTCATGAGAGTCATCTAAATTCCTAGTGTGGTGTTCTTCCAATTTCCCCTCCATATTAATAAATCAATGAATATGAGATGACATCTTTTATTATGGTGCTTCATATTTATCATCTCTACGTTTTATATATGGAGTTCTTCTATTGTTTGCTTGAAACTGGGATCAACAATTGGTATCAGAGCCATACTTGATTATCCATATCAAGAGATCCTCTCTTACAATGATTTTTGGTAGAAACTTGGTTAGATTTTGACCTGTTCTTAGTATAATTCAAACAGACTCTGTTTTTCTGCCATTCTCGACCTGTTCGACTTTGGTAAACCTGCAGAATCTATTTTCTAGGTTAAAACTCCCCATTTTAGTGCATCGCTTAAGGTTTTCAAGCTTAAAATCTCTTCTCTGAAATCTTGACCCATCATTTGAAAATCTCAGTTTATACTCTGTTTTCTGGTAAAAGAAACCAAAGGCAAAAGATAAATGGTCGGATCCTGACTGGGCGAAATACGAATTGGCACATAAGGCAAAACGACTTCTGATAATGGCCATCCCTAATGACCTCTTCCAATCCCTAGATGCGTGTGAATCTGCATACGATCTATGGAAGGGACTGGAAAAACAATTGGAAGGAGGGGCTAAAACTCAGAAAAATCGCAGAGCCCAATGTATCAATGAGTATTACTCATTCAAAGCTCTTCCGACAGAGTCTCTGCAGTCGACCTATGACCGGTTTAACTCCTTGATAAACAAGTGCAGAAAACTTGGGATCCACAGAACTTCAGAAGAGAACAACGTCATGTTCCTAAAGAGCCTCAACGAAGAATGGCTCCAGTTGTCTATGTCCCTACAAACAAATCAGGACTTAGACACCTGGAGTTTATCTGATCTTTATGGAACATTGGCCGCTCAAGAACCCCAAATCGCCCAGGCAAAAACTCAGACTGCTGGGCCTCTGGCACTTGTGGGGAAGACTACAGAGGCAAAGGAGAAGCCTAAGAAAGCTGTGGAAGAGGAGGAAAAGAAGGAGAAGAAGGAGAAAAAGAAGAAAGTGATGATTGTCGATAGCTCTGAAGAGGAGGCAACGATGGCCTCAATAGCTAAATCATTAGCTCTGCTGACAAAGGAGTTTGGAAGAGGAGGATATCGGAAGAAGGGGTATGAACGTGATGGAAGGGATGACAGAGGAGAGAAGTATGAGCCAGGGAACCAAGGAAAAGATGGTTCGAATGAAAGAGGTGAAAGAGGTGATAAAGGTGGTGACCGACAGAGGTCGGACGACAGAGCTGGCAACGGTTCCCAGAATCAGGGGTGTTTCAATTGTGGCAAGCCAGGCCACTATGCTGCTGACTGCAGAAGCAAGCCAAACCGCCCTCAGAGGGATTCTGCTTACTACAAAAAGAAAGCGGATTATTATGCTCAGAAGTCACTAATGGTGAAACAGGAGAACTGGCTGTCAGACGAATCATCTGATGAAGGCGACAAGAACGCCTTATTCTGTGGAATGGCAGAGGTCAGCTCCTCCGACTCTGATAGTGAGGTATCCACTTCTGACTCTTACTCTAATCAAGCAGAAGCTGATTTGCTTAAACTGACCATTGAATTCTCTGAACTTAAAAAGACATGCGATAGTGCTCAAAAGAAACTCACCTTCTATGAGAGAGAAGCCAGACTTCTCACTCAGGAAAAGGCTAAAATCTTTCAAGAAAAGGAAGAAATTGAAACAAATTGGAACAAGCATCTAAATCCTTTAAAAGAGAAAATCTCTGAACTCAACTCTGCCTTAAAAGCTAAGTCTAAAGAACTTATGGATGTTGAGAGCGACAGAATGAACATCCTTGCTCTTAAACATTATTTTCAAAAGGAAAGAGAAGTCCTTCATCAAGACCTACTCAGAAGAGACCTTTTAATGAAAAAATATCAAGATGCTCAGATGGTTTATGAAAAGATAAACACACAAATCGGAAGACGGGGAATTGGCTTCTGTGATATTGATCCATGCACTGGAACCAAACGAGACAAATCTCTGTCTTCACTATTTCAGATTGGAAGCACAAGAAAACCCGGTTTTCCAAACTTACTCTTTGTAAGCAAAAGGCGAAAAGTCTCTAGGGAACCTCACCAAAGGAAACCTCTGAAGATGATAAATGTGTGGTTTGAAAACACAGATCTATCCTCTTCAATCTCTGTCAAAAGAGAATCCAAACCCAAGAAATTTCTGAAAACTCAAGATCAGATAGGAATCTTCAAGTTTGGTGACCCCGAGGCTCAATCCCAGGTTGCCTTTGTCTGCACTATAGATTCTGAGAAGAAACTATCGGCATAGGCACTTGAATTCCTGCCTGCTTCAACAGAAGAAAAACGGACTCATATTTCTGAAAAGGAATTATTGGAAATCGGTGAAAACAATTTTTATGAATGCCCCAGTACTTCCAATAATAGCCAAAATCTCTCTGAGGAAACCTCGATGAAAACTTCTGTTGACTTAGAAGATATCCCCGAAAGAAAGGAAGAAAGCGAGTATAGCACTTGCTCAAAAAATCTAGCCTTTGTCGACAGAGATCTAAGTGACTCAACCTCTGTATATGAGGACGACTCATCCTCTGACGATTATGAGACTGATTCAATTGAATCAGAAATAGTTCCTTGTGAAGCAGAGGGACTTAAACTTCCATCTGAGATTCTTAACAGAACAATTACTCCTAAGGAGATAATCACAAGTGCTCCTATTTGCCCAGATTTTGTGGACAAGTGTGTACAAGCCAAAACCTCTCTAGAGCTTAAGAAAATTAAACCTGAAAAGGAAATATCCTCTCAATATTTGAAAGAAGCTAAACCTTTTGGGCCTTTCAAAGAAAAATTAACTTGGCAACAAAAAGGTAAGTGGGTTGAAAATAACAAGTCTTTTACTTCTGTGACAGTGAAACCTGCAGAAGTTCACCACAGAAGAAGGGGACCACAGAAGGCTACTCCAACCAGAAAATTTTCAAAACAACAATCTAGTCAGCATAGGTCTTTTTAAAATAAGAAGTCTAGTGCTAGGGTAGATTGTAAAATTAAAGCCTCTGTACCCTGTTTTAATGTTTTCAATGAAAAGTTCAAGAAAATCTCTTTGCAAATTCATTATTGTCGTTGTTTTGATCTCATGTTTCAATTGAACCAACATTACTCAAGTCCTCATTGTTTCCTCTCTTTGCCCAAAAAGAATGCAAAATTCAAGGGAAAGAAGAAACAAAATGGTTCTTCAACAGAAGCTAAAACCAACCCCAAGGATGCTAAGCCAACCTTGAAGACCTTTGACAAAAAGGGACCTATTTGGATATGGGTACCTAAAAATCTCTGATTGTCTTGCAGAAGCAGTATGTGCCGATTTGGTATCTTGACTCCGGGTGCTCGCGGCATATGACTGATGTCAGAGGTTTACTATCCTCTTACAAAGATAAACTCAATGGAGGATCAGTAACCTTTGGGGACAACAAGAAAGGATATATTAAAGGCTACAGAGTCATCAAAAAGGAAAAGGTTGAAGTATGCAAAGTTGCTTATGTGGATGGCCTTAAGCACAATCTTCTAAGTTTTAGCCAACTCTGCGATACTGGCTTTGATGTTATGTTTAAAAGAACTTACTGCTCTCTACAAGGAGAAGACACTGGAGTAGAGCTTCTGCGGGCTGAAAGAAGGGGAGATCTATATCTCATGAACTTTAGCGTCAAGAACAAAGAAGACAAGCTCTGCTTTGTTGCTTGTAAAAATGAAGAAGCCTGGTTATGGCACAACAGGTTCTGCCATCTGAACTTCCAGACTCTAGATAAACTTGTGAAACTTGATCTTGTTAAATGTCTGCCGAATGTTAAGTTCAACAAAGATCATTTATGCTCAGCATGTGAAATGGGCAAGCTTAAGAAGGCTTCCCACAAAGGAAAGATTGATGTGTCTTGTCTTAGGCCCCTGCACATGCTTCATGTCGACCTCTGTGGTCCGATTGCTACGCAGAGCCTAGGAGGCAAGAAAATACATACTGGTGATGATCGATGAATACTCAAGATATACATGGGTGGAGTTTGTCAGAAAGAAATCAGATGTTCCTAACACTCTGATAAACCTAATGAAGAAGATCCAGGTTCTGTACGGGTGCAAAATCCAGAAGTTGAGATGCGACAATGGTACAGAATTCAAAAACTCTGTCATTGAAGCTTATCTCACAGAAGAAGGCATCTCACAGAACTTCTCTGCAGCACGCACTCCACAACAAAATGGCATAGTTGAACGAAAGAACAGAATGCTTGTGGAGGCCGCAAGAACTATGCTAACTGTATCTGGGTTACCAATCTCTTTCTGGGCAGAAACTATATCAACAGCTTGTTATACCCAAAATCGATCAACCGTAGTTAAAAGGCACATCAAGACACCTTATCAATTGATCAATAAGAGGCGACCCAACATCAAGTTCTTTCATGTCTTTGGATGCAAATGCTTCGTCTTAAACGACAGAGAAGCTAGAGGGAAGTTCGATGTGAAAGCAGATGAAGGAAAGTTCATAGGATACTCTGCCACTTCAAAAGCCTACAGAGTATATCTTCTGCGGTCTCGATCCATCGTGGAAAGCATTAATGTTTCATTTGACGATTCCTTTCAGAAGACTTCTGAACAAGTCAGTTCAGAACTCAGTCTAAAGAAGGAATCCTCTGGCATCTCAAAGACTAGAGAAGCAGACCTAAATCTGCTATTTGAAGAGATGTTCAACGATGATATCGATCCCTCTGTCGGAGCTGTCAGAGCCTCTGGAGAACCATCTTCTGCCAGCCAGACTGAGTCAGGTATTTCTCTAACTGGTCCATTAAATACTTCATCCTCTTCTGTAAATCATGCAGATGCTAATGCCGAGGGGGAGCGGACAGAAGATGACACAAGCAAAGATACAACAACAGAGGCACTGGAAACACCTGCTACAACAGAGGAACCGATACAAGAGGAAAATGAGCATTCAGTCTCTACCGCATCAGAGGAATCAATTCCAACTCTAATCCCAATACCTACTCAAGCTGAAGAACCAAGTTCAAGCACAGAAGTACCCTCCACTACAGAGGTTGCGTAAGAACCAACAACAACATCCTCAGAAGTTCAACTTGATGACACCAATGACCATCTTCCAAGAACAACACAATAGACGTAAAGCCATCCTCCGAGTCTTATAATCGGCGATCCTTCTGAGAAAGTCAAGACAAGATCAGCCACTGCTAATTTTTGTTTCTTTACAAATTTTATCAGTGTGATCGAGCCAAAACGAATTTCTGAAGCCCTAAATTATCCAAACTGGGTAGATGCCATGCAAGAAGAGCTTCTACAGTTTGAGAGAAACAAGGTATGGACCCTAGTTCCTCTGCCGAAAGGGAAACAAGCAATAGGGACTAAATGGGTCTTCAGAAACAAAAAGGATGAGGATGGGGTGGTCATTAGAAATAAAGCGAGATTGGTGGCCAAGGGATATCGCCAAGAAGAGGGCATTGATTACGATGAAACTTTTACCCCTGTCGCACGGCTCGAAGAAATAAGAATCTTCTTAGCCTTCGCAGCCCACAGAGGTTTCAAAGTCTTTCAAATGGATGTAAAATCTGCCTTTCTAAATGGTGAAATTCAAGAAGAAGTCTATGTCCAGCAGCCGCCAGGGTTTGAAAGTGCCAAGTACCCAAACTACGTTTATTATCTCGACAAAGCTCTGTATGGACTGAAACAGGCTCCATGAGCATGGTATGAACGCCTTTCAACTTTCTTCTCGATAATGATTTCGACAGAGGTACGACAGATACTACATTGTTTTACAAAATAAAATGTGATGAGATTCTGCTTATACAGATCTATGTGGATGACATTATTTTCGGGTCCACCAATGCACAACAGTGCAAAGATTTTGAAAAACTCATGCAGAGTGAGTTTGAAATGAGTATGATGGGAGAATTAACCTTCTTCCTCGGACTCCAAGTAAAACAAACATCAGAGGGAATTTTTATAAATCAAGCTAAATATTTCTCTGACATTCTTTCAAAATTCAGTCTCTCTGATGCCTCTGTAATGAAGACTCCAATGGCCACTGGAAATAAGTTATACTCAGATCCAAATGGAAAATCTGTAGAGTGCAAGCTCTACAGAGGTATGATTGGGTGACTTTTATACTTAACAGCAAGTAGACCTGATATAATGTATGCCACATGCCTCTGTGCAAGATATCAAGCTAACCCAAAGGAATCCCACCTTATTGCTGTAAAGAGAATCTTCAGATACCTTAAAGGGACCAAAAATCTTGGGCTCTGGTATCCGAAGAACTCTGGCTTTGGTCTTAAAGCATACACAGATTCAGATTATGAAGGATGCAAGCTTGATCGAAAAAGTATCTCTGGGAGTTGTCAATTCCTGGGTGGTAAACTGGTCAGCTGGACTTCGAAGAAACAGAACTGTGTGTCTACATCTACAGCAGAAGCTGAATATGTCGCTGCTGCTAGCTGTTGCTCCCAAGTTCTGTGGATGAAGACTCAGCTAACGGACTATGGTTACACCATATACAAGATACCCATCCTCTGTGATTCAAAAAGTGCCATAGCCATCTTTGCCAATCCAGTACAGCATTCAAAAACAAAGCATATCGATATTCGTTACCACTTTCTGAAGCATCATGTTGAACATGGCACAATCGAGATGTACTTTGTGTCCACTGAATACCAGCTTGCAGACCTATTTACCAAGGCACTTGATGAGAAAAGATTTCTTTTCTTGGTAAGTAAGTTAGGTATGATAAACATGAGATGAAAATCCTCTGTAAGTAAGACTTGAGCCTCTTGTAAATATGTAAATATTTGAACACTTCTGCATGTAAATTCTTTGATAAACCCAGATCTAGCAATGTAAATCAATATTTAGTAGAGAGAATCTAGAGAGCAAATGTGTCATCCATATATTGAACAAAGATTACAAATGACATTAAGCATGAAAGTGTTATGGAAATAACAAAGGAGTCTTCTTTATATAGTAGGGCCATGACATGTCCATGCCTCTACTTAGAAGAACAGTACAAAGGATTAATACTGTCTTGATAGCTACAAAGTGCTCTAACAATCTCCCCCTTAGCTATTAAGGCAGAAAGGGTCTTCTTGTGACAAATGTCAAATTTACTTCAACTAAATTATATAAATACTTTACCTTTATATAATTAATTTGTTATTTAAAATTTAAAAGAAAATACTTCATGTTTTAAAATAAATCAAAAAGACAAGATTAGACATTTTTTCTTTAGCAACACACCATCAAAAAGAAAATACTTTACCTTTATATAAATCAACTAAATTATATAAATACTTTACCTTTATATAATTAATATGTTATTTAAAATTTAAAAGAAAATACTTCATGTTTTAAAATAAATCAAAAAGACAAGATTAGACATTTTTTCTTTAGCAACACACCATCACCCCCCCCCCCCCCCCCCTCACTACCCTCTTTATGTATTTTTATTAAACCATTTTCACTCACTTGCATCTACTCACTCTCTCTCTAAATTCTCACACTAGAATTCTCTCCTTTCTTTCTCTCAATCTTCATCCATCTTCATCCAAGTAAAACCCATAAAACTTCAGCCGCTAAACACATCTTCTTCAAGAGATCAAAGTGTTCAAGGTAACTACAAGTGTGTTGGATGAAACCCACACACTCCCTTTTGTCTAGTTTTCATTTTTGCATTTTTTTTATGAATGTTCTTCATCTTCTTCTACAATTTCTTTCAACTTTTGCTAAGAACCATTTACATACATCTTAATGTTTGTAGATTTACCACCATAACACTTGCAGGTTAGTAAAAAGGTGGTAAATCCATAATCAAACCTATGTTAAGATCAAAGATGGGCTCTTAACTTGCATTCATATAGTTTTCTTAAAAGATCTATATTTTGATCCCAAAAGTTGTATGAAAAGCTCCTTGATTTCACCAAAAACATGTTTAAATCAACATGCATGAGCTAAAAATATACATTTTTAAGTTGCATGAAGAAGTTCTTGGCATAAACACCAAGCATTCTTCAAAAAGAACCATTTTCAAAGTTTTATAAAAGATGAGATGATGGATAGCATGCATGTAGTTTAAATGGTTTAAAACCCTATTTTAGAACTGAAATTATTTGTATGGGGATGAGTCAAATCGGATTTGCATGCAAGAGGAAAAATGCACATGCATAAAGTTTGGTTTTGACAGCTTGCTGCCAAATTCTGCACCTCTCTTAAAAATGTCATATCTCACTCAATAATACTCCAAATTAAGTGATTATTTTTCTGGAATTTATATTTATGAGTTAGGTTTCAAACCCAAGTGGTTTCACTAAAAAAACTCAAAGATTTCGTCTACCAAACAGTCTTCACAAAAACAGTGCGCAAACAGAAAAACTTTCTGCAGTGTTTTACGTCAAGAATTATTTCATGTATTTAACCACCTCTAAAAATTATGAAACTTATGTAAAAAGTTTCCTAACTTATTAAAACACTTGGACATAAAATATCTTGACCTAAATATGCCTGGAACTTATCCAAAAATGGACATAAAGTGACACCAAAATCTGGACAGCAAAGGACAACTTTCTTATTATGATTAAAAGCTAACTCTCGAACCCATTTCATCATTTTTATGATGAACTTGTGGAATATATATATATATATATATATATATAGGCTGGGTATCAAATACAAACTAGTTAGTTTGTACAAACTCGTACAAACCATACCTAGCTTCATGATTTTGTAAATTTGGCTTCATGAATATATATATATATATATATATATATATATATATATTGGCTTCATGAATATATAATTTGGCTTCATGAATATATCATTTGACATTTTTAACTAATTTTTTTTACAAAAATACCCTAAAATACCCTTATTTTTGTAAAAAATTAGTTAAAAATACCAAATGATATATTCATGAAGCCAAATTATATATTCATGAAGCCAATATATATATATATATATATATATATATTCATGAAGCCAAATTTACAAAATCATGAAGCTAGGTATGGTTTGTACGAGTTTGTACAAACTAACTGGTTTGTATCCGATACCAACCCTATATATATATAAACTATATATTTATATATTTATGCATTTTATATACTCTAAACCCTTTTCATCATTTTTATGATGAAATTGTGGAATATATATATATACTATATGTTTATATATGTATGCATTTATATACTTCAGCTTTATATTTTGAACCCTTTTCATCATCCTTATGATGAAATTGCGGTATATACATATATTATACATAAATTATTTTGACCATTTTCGTTACTTATTATGACGAAATTGCGGTAACGTTAACCTAACAAGAATGAAGTATACATATGTTACGATTACTAATTTCAGTAACTCTTTATGATTTATAATAATTAAATCACAACAAATGCATTTTATGACGATTTGGATAGTTAGTACCGAACCTTTGAGATTAAAACTCACTAGTGACCTTACGTTCATAGGTTTGAAGTAGGATCACACCGAAGTATCTTGTGGGAGATTCCCGGATTTCTATCACGTATCAAGTGAGTTATCACAGCCCCTTTTACTATTTTACATATTTTGGGGTGAAAAGCATGTTGTTACTACAATTATTTTACGCACCGGTTGTCTCGTTTTCTTGGAAATACGAACTTGCTATACTTGTTTATGCTCTATGGTATCTATGTTTTGCGAATGTTGTAAGTTTGAGTTTTCTTTTGCTATCGTTCAAAAGTCCCCGTTTATTTCTCACGTTACCCGTTTAACTCATGGATTGAGCCGTTGGTAATTATGGATAACGTTATTTGGTTGTCACCCCACTCACAAGTAGCGCTTGTTTGAGTGCATAATTATTGTTTGTACGTGCGCATTGTTGGCGATAGAACATGCGTTGGGGCGTCCTGTCATTATAGGTCGAGTAACGGGCTCATAACTTAAACATTATACATGCGATTACCTTGAGCAAGCGTTTTTTTATAACCGGTTGACTTATCCACTTGTGCGGATTTGAACTATTTTCTATGGCAAACATCGTTATACTCATAAAACCTGTGATCTCACCAACTAGTGCATTAGTTGACCTTTTATTGACATGCTTTTCAGGAAATACCAAGTAAGGTTGGAACTTAGGAAGGCTACACGTGTTGAAGCTTTCTACGTTATCTTTTGAATATGTTCATTTCCCTTTTTCGTAAAACGTTTGTAAAAGACAATGTTGTAAGCTTTTGAATGTATTTTGATGGTTGGTGTGATCTTGTAACATTTGCTATGAAACTTGAGCTGTACATCCCGTGTTTCCGCTTTAGCGGGGTGTGACAGATTTGGTATCAGAGCCAAAGGTTATAGAGAATACCGGTTTTTCTTTGGAAAAACTGCAACTATAGCCAAAAACGGGAAATAACACTCAAATTACTAAACATATTGCTAGTATAACTAATTCGGGTATTGCATCATCGGTCTTTAATTAAACAAAGCCTGATTACCTATGTTTAATTAAGGAAAGAGTAATGCGAGACCAGAAATGGATATACTAGGAACATGTGTGTTTTCTCACTTAGTGCTTCACGTTGTATGCATAGTATGAGCGTGGTTATTGCCTATAATATGCAATAGTATAGTATGCATAGCCTTTATACTTGCGCGATAGTAATGTTATGCACTCTTACTTCAGTACCACTATGTCATCATCATCATCACACTCTCAACCCTCCTACACGCCGTCGAGCGAGCGAACATCGGAAGGCGAACGAGATCCGTATGATGGACCGAGGATACCACCGACCGCGGTTCCACCACAACCCATTCCTATAATAGTACAACCAAACTCTAGAGGGCCACGTACTAAGCTGACCGCTAGGAAGAGTGTTCCCATTCCTAGGCGAGTGTCATTGAGGTCCGATCGTCCGGATGCGTCGGAACCACCGCGAGTCATCACGGGAGTACCCGTTGGTCGTGCGTCTGGCATGACATGGGCGGAAGATCAGCATTTTCGGGCTATGACAGCGGAGTTGCATAGCTGTCAGGCGCGGGTTAGTCATCAAAATCAGGTTGTGACGGAGTTATGTGAATTGAGTCATCTCTTGACTAACATGTCGACCAAAGCCCTGGATAGAGCGACGGGAGCTCGGAGGATTGCCTTAAGGGCTGAGATAGCTTCCATAGCCGTGGTGATGTTACTGTCGATGTTGGTGTTGTGGGTTCTGATCGAGGTGTACCGGGGAGGATATTGACGTGAATGGTGGAAGATTTAGAAAATGTAACTTTTTTTCTAGTTGTTTCAACTTTGTATTTCAATTTGTAATTCTGTCTTTCTACAACATCATGGTACTGATGTGCAATGCACATCAAAAATTTGGTATCAACGGCTATTATTAATGACTTTAATGGAAAAGCGATCTCGCGTTTTAATTATACGTTTGTTGATCATGCAATATTTATTGTTAGTATTCCCAATATTTCGGTTTACAAAATTATTTTTGCAAAACATCCGATTTTTATTTACACAAGATTTTAATCAAACCAATAGTTGTAAATGTGTTTTAGAAAAATGCCACCAAGAAGATCCACACGTCACACGGGAGGAATTCCTGAAGACCAAAACCCCGATATTGCCCAGATCATAACTCAACGCATCCAAGAGGCGATACCCGACATTGTAACACAAGTCACTGCGGGCATCAATGAGCGTCATAGGAATGATAATGTGGGAGGAGGGAATCCCAATAACGTTAATGACAGTAGAGGATGCAGTTACAAGACGTTTATGTCTTGCAAGCCTAAAGAATTTCACGGAAAAGAAGGTGCTATAGGATTGCTTTTGTGGTTTGATAGTATGGAGTCGGTGCTCCATATCAGCAAATGTTCAGAAGACCCCATGGTGGAGTATGCGGCATGTCAGCTTCAAGGACGATCTTTGACTTGGTGGAACATTCAAGTCCAAACCCGTGGAAGGGAGGATGCATACAAACTTTCTTGGGAGGAGTTTAAGAAGTTGCTCACTGAAGAATACTGTCCCAAGAGTGAAATTTAGAAGTTGGAGGCTGAATTTTGGGATCTCACCATGGTTGGTTCAGGGATAGACCGATACACCACTCGTTTTCATGAACTCGCAAAGTTAGTACCCCACATGGTTACCTCGGAGAGCAAAAGGATTGACCGATATTTGTATGGATTGGCCCCGGAGATCCGCGGAATGGTTACGTCGGCAAGTCCGACCACGATCCAAGCCGCAGTGGCATTAGCAACTAGTTTGACCAACGATGCGGTAAGGGCAGGAACTTTGACCCAGAAAGGTGTCGGTAGTAAGGGGAGGCCAGAGAGCCAGTCAGGGAAGATGGTTGGTAGTAATTCAAGTAGGAATAAGAAAGTAGTAGGGAATTTTGGGATGAATGCTAAGGAAGCAGGGCGTTACAATGGACCCCATCCGAAGTGCAACCAATGCAATCTGCATCATGAGGGAACCTACCCCATCTGTGGCGTTTGTAAACAAAAGGGTCATTCCTCCCGGTACTGCAAGATGGGAATGAATGTAAAGGAGGAAGGAAGGGCATGTTATGAGTGTGGAAGTCTGGATCACTTCCGAAATGTGTGCCCGAAGTTGAAAAGGGGACCGATCAATAAAAACGCTGGGTACCAGGCAAGGCAAGCCAATCAGAGAAACCAAGGAGGACAAGCTCGAGGACGGGCGTTTGTTTTAGGAGCAGAAGAAGCACACCGAGACCCCAATGTAGTGACAGGTACGTTTCTCCTAAACGATTTTTATGCATCAGTATTATTTGACACTGGAGCCGATAAGAGCTTTGTTTCGTTAGAATTTAGGCCTTTGAACAATCTAGAATCTAAGAAAATGTCGAATGCTTATATTGTTGAGGTTGCTAATGGATATGAATTAGAGGCTAAGGATGTAATCTTAGGTTGTACCTTGAACTTAGCTGATAAGCTATTTAGCGTTGATCTTATTCCAATTGAATTGGGGAGTTTCGACGTAGTGATAGGCATGGATTGGTTATCCAAGAACCGAGCAGAAGTTAGTTGTTTTGAAAAGACTGTCAGGTTACCATTACAAGGTGGAGAAACCCTTGTTGTGCAAGGAGATAGAGCTGGAAAGGAACTAAGGATAGTATCGTGCATGAAGGTTCATAAGTATTTGAGAAAGAAGTGTGTTGCATTTTTGGCACACGTAGTAGAGAAGAAGTCCGAAGAGAGGCGAATCCAAGATATTCTTATGGTAAAGGATCACCCAGAAGTGTTCCCAGACGATTTGCCTGGACTTCCCCCGCCGAGACAAGTTGAATTTTAGATTGACCTTATACCCGGAGAGGCGCCTGTAGCCAAGGCCCCATATCGCTTAGCACCTGCCGAAATGCAAGAGTTGTCGAATCAACTCCAAGAACTTTTGGATAAGGGATTCATTCGACCAAGTTCATCACCCTGGGGAGCCCCGATTCTTTTCGTCACAAAAAGAAGGATGGATCGTTTCGAATGTGTATCGATTATAGGGAACTAAATAAGATAACAATCAAGAACCGATATCCTCTCCCTCGAATAGACGATTTGTTCGATCAGTTGCAGGGTGCAACTTATTTCTCGAAGATTGACCTTCGATAGGGATATCATCAGTTGAGAGTCCAAGAGGAAGACATTCCTAAAACAGCTTTTAGAACTCGCTATGGACACTACGAGTTTTTAGTTATGCCATTCGGTTTAACGAACGCGTCAGCTGTGTTTATGGACCTAATGAATAGAGTATGTAGACCATACCTTGATAAGTTTGTGATTGTATTCATCGATGATATATTGATCTATTCTCGGAGTAAGAAGGATCACGAGCAGCATCTAAAAGTGATTCTAGAACTTCTCAAGGAGCAGAAACTGTATGCCAAATTCTCTAAGTGTGAATTTTGGATTCGAGAAGTACATTTCTTAGGTCACGTGATCGGAGAGAAAGGGATTCACGTGGACCCGACTAAAGTGGAAGCCATTCGGAAATGGGAAGCCCCAAGGACTCCGACGGAAATTCGCCAATTTCTAGGTTTGGCAGGTTATTATCGGCGTTTCATCGAGAATTTCTCTAGGATTGCTAAACCCCTCACCGCGTTAACCCAAAAGGATAGGGATTTCGTTTGGGGAGTTTCGCAAGAAGAAGCGTTTCAACTTTTGAAGAAGAAGTTGTGCAATGCACCGATCTTAGCTTTATCGGAAGGGAAGGAAAATTTTGTGGTGTATTGTGACGCATCGCATCAAGGATTAGGTTGCGTATTGATGTAAAATGATAAGGTGATAGCATACGCCTCGAGACAATTAAAAGTTCATGAGAAGAACTATACCACACACGACCTGGAGCTCGGAGCTGTGGTATTTGCCCTAAAGATATGGAGACATTATCTATATGGTACCAAGTGCACTATTTTCACTGATCACAAGAGTCTTCAACATATTTTTGAACAAAAGATGCTTAATATGAGACAAAGAAGATGGGTAGAATTGCTCAGCGACTACGATTGTGAGATACGTTACCACCCAGGTAAGGCCAATGTGGTAGCCGATGCCCTGAGTAGGAAAGAAAGGGTAAAACCTTCACGAGTCCGTGCATTAGGAGCGCTGGTTCAAACAAGTTTGAAGACCCGGATTTTTGAAGCTCAAATCAAAGCAATGGAGCATGAAAACCTGAAGGACGAGACTCTTCATGGGTTAGCGGCTAGATTTGAAACTAAGACTGATGGAGTACGTTACTTTAAGGGCAGAGTATGGATCCCAAAGGCTGACAACCTACGGGAAATGATTTTGGAAGAGGCTCATAAATCTAGGTACTCAATTCACCCAGGAGCAGATAAGATGTACAAGGATTTAAGGGAGTACTATTGGTGGCCAGGAATGTAAAAGGATATTGCCACGTATGTAGGAAAATGCATAACGTGCTCAAAGGTCAAGGCTGCTTATCAAAAGCCATCAGGACTGTTGCAACAACCGGAGATTCCCCAGTGGAAATGGGAGCAAATCACTATGGATTTTATAACCAAACTCCCGAGAACTGCCAAAGGACACGACTCGATTTGGGTTATTGTAGACCGATTTACGAAGTCTGCACATTTCTTGCCTATTCGGGAAGACTATAAGATGGAGAAACTTGCTCAGATCTACATCAAGGAAATCGTCACGCGACATGGAGTCCCAGTTTCCATCATATCAGATAGAGATAGCCGCTTCACATCTCGGTTTTGGCAGTCACTTCAAAAAGCGTTGGGTACGCAGTTGAATTTTAGCACGGCCTATCATCCTCAAACGGATGGTCAGAGTGAGCGAACCATTCAGACGTTGGAAGACATGCTTCGGTCATGTGTGATAGACTTTGGAGGAAGTTGGGATAACCACTTGCCGTTAGTTGAGTTTTCATACAACAATAGCTATCTCACTAGTATTCAGTGTGCGCCATATGAAGCTCTGTATGGACGCAAGTGTCGATCACCTCTTTGTTGGTTAGAGATTGGAGATAGACAGCTATCTAGTCCGGATATTGTTCAAGAAACTACCGACAAGATTGCAATCATTAGAGATAGGCTTAAAGCAGCTCAAGATCATCAAAAGAGCTATGCGGACAATCGTAGGAAGCCTTTAGAATTTCATATTGGAGACAGAGTCTTTTTAAAAGTATCCCCTTGGAAGGGAACAGTCCGGTTTGGGAAAAGAGGAAAGTTGAGTCCACGGTATGTTGGACCATTCAAGATCACGGAAAGAATTGGACCAGTAGCTTATAAGATGGATTTGCCAATAGAGTTATGTGCTATTCACAACACATTTCATGTGTCAAACTTGAAGAAATGTTTAGCCGATGAAGCAGTAACCGTGCCTTTGGAAGAAGTCCAAATCAACGATAAGCTGCACATCATAGAGGAACCAATTGAGATACTGGGTAGAGAGGTCAAGCGTCTGAAGCGAAGCAAGATTCCGATAGTAAAAGTCCATTGGAACACAAGGCATGGGCCTGAGTACACTTGGGAACGAGAGGATTACATGATGCATAAGTATCCTCATCTTTTCGCTAGCAAACCTGTTAAAGCTAGTAACTCTTGAATTTCGGGACGAAATTCTTTTAACCGGGGGAGACTGTGACAAATGTCAAATTTACACCTCAGGTTAGAACTGCACTGAATATTTCATTTATGCACGTCATAGTTCACACAGTGCAATTTTAGCAGTAAACTCAGTACGATAGGAAATTTTGAGAAATTTTGCCTAGAAACCCCTTAATTTAGGGAATTATCCATAAATCTCATAAAATGCCAACTTAAACTACATTTACATCACAAGTATATATATAATTAGTAACCTAAATTACTTCAACTAAATTATATAAATACTTTACCTTTATATAATTAATATGTTATTTAAAATTTAAAAGAAAATACTTCATGTTTTAAAATAAATCAAAAAGACAAGATTAGACATTTTTTCTTTAGCAACACACCATCACCCCCCCCCCCTCACTACCCTCTTTATGTATTTTTATTAAACCATTTTCACTCACTTGCATCTACTCACTCTCTCTCTAAATTCTCACACTAGAATTCTCTCATTTCTTTCTCTCAATCTTCATCCATCTTCATCCAAGTAAAACCCATAAAACTTCAGCCCCTAAACACATCTCCTTAAAGAGATCAAAGTGTTCAAGGTAACTACAAGTGTGTTGGATGAAACCCACACGCTCCCTTTTATCTAGTTTTCATTTTTGCATTTTTTTATGAATGTTCTTCATCTTCTTCTACAATTTCTTTCAACTTTTGCTAAGAACAAATTACATACATCTTAATGTTTGTAGATTTACCACCATAACACTTGCAGGTTAGTAAAAAGGTGGTAAATCCATAATCAAACCTATGTTAAGATCAAAGATGGGCTCTTAACTTGCATTCATATAGTTTTCTTAAAAGATCTATATTTTGATCCCAAAAGTTGTATGAAAAGCTCCTTGATTTCACCAAAAACATGTTTAAATCAACATGCATGAGCTAAAAATATACATTTTTAAGTTGCATGAAGAAGTTCTTGGCATAAACACCAAGCATTCTTCAAAAAGAACCATTTTCAAAGTTTTATAAAAGATGAGATGATGGATAGCATGCATGTAGTTTAAATGGTTTAAAACCCTGTTTTAGAACTGAAATTATTTGTATGGGGATGAGTCAAATCGGATTTGCATGCAAGAGGAATAAGAATTTCAAATAAAAAGACAAGGAAAAATGCACATGCATAAAGTTTGGTTTTGACAGCTTGCTGCCAGATTCTGCACCTCTCTTAAAAATGTCATATCTCACTCAATAATACTCCAAATTAAGTGATTCTTTTTCTGGAATTTATTTTTATGAGTTAGGTTTCAAACCCAAGTGGTTTCACTCAAAAACTCAAAGATTTCGTCTACCAAACAGTGCGCAAACAGCAAAACTTTCTGCAGTGTTTTACGTCAAGAATTATTTCATGTATTTAACCACCTCTAAAAATTATGAAACTTATGTCAAAAGTTTCCTAACTTATTAAACCACTTGGACATAAAATATCTTGACCTAAATATGCCTGGACCTTATCCAAAAATGGACATAAAGTGACACCAAAATCTGGACAGCAAAGGACAACTTTCTTATTATGATTAAAAGCTAACTCTCGAACCCATTTCATAATTTTTATGATGAACTTGTGGAATATATATATATATACTATATATTTATATATTTATGCATTTTATATACTCTAAACCCTTTTCATCATTTTTATGATGAAATTGTGGAATATATATATATTTACTATATATTTATATATTTATGCATTTATATACTTCAGCTTTATATTTTGAACCCTTTTCATCATCCTTATGATGAAATTGCGGTATATACATATATTATACCTAAATTCTTTTGACCCTTTTTGTTACTTATTATGACGAAATTGCGGTAACGTTAACCTAACAAGAATGAAGTGTACATATGTTACGATTACTAATTTCAGTAACTCTTTATGATTTATAATAATTAAATCACAACAAAGGCATTTTATGACGATTTGGATAGTTAGTACCGAACCTTTGAGATTAAAACTCACTAGTGACCTTACGTTCATAGGTTTGAAGTAGGATCACATCGAAGTATCTTGTGGGAGATTCCCAGATTTCTATCGCGTATCAAGTGAGTTATTACAGCCCCTTTTACTATTTTACATATTTTGGGGTGAAAAACATGTTGTTACTACAATTATTTTACGCACCGGTTGTCTCGTTTTTTTGGAAATACGAACTTGCTATACTTGTTTATGCTCTATGGTATCTATGTTTTGCGAATGTTGTAAGTTTGAGTTTTCTTTTGCTATCGTTCAAAAGTCCCCGTTTATTTTTCACGTTACCCGTTTAACTCATGGATTGAGCCGTTGGTAATTATGGATAACGTTATTTGGTTGACACCCCACTCACAAGTAGCGCTTGTTAGAGTGCATAATTATTGTTTGTACGTGCGTATTGTTGGCGATAGAACATGCGTTGGGGCGTCCTGTCATTATAGGTCGGGTAACGGGCTCATAACTTAAACATTATACATACGATTACCTTGAGCAAGCGTTTTTTTATAACCGGTTGACTTATCCACTTGTGTGCCTTTGAACTATTTTCTATGGCAAACATCGTTGTACTCATAAAACCTGTGATCTCACCAACTAGTGCGTTAGTTGACCTTTTATTGACATGCTTTTCAGGAAATACCAAGTAAGGTTGGAACTTAGGAAGGCTACACGTGTTGAAGCTTTCTACGTTATCTTTTGAATATGTTCATTTCCCTTCTTCGTAAAACATTTGTAAATGACAATGTTGTAAGCTTTTGAATGTATTTTGATGGTTGGTGTGATCTTGTAACGTTTGCTATGAAACTTGAGTTGTACATCCCGTGTTTCCGCTTTAGCGGGGTGTGACACTTCTTCTTCTCCGAAACCCAAGATACGTTTCGATTCTTCTCATTGCCATTCTGAAGTTCAATCTTTCATCAACCTCTTCAATGGATCTTGACAAAACCCTTCTAGGTCTTGAAGACATCCAAGTAATCTTTCGTTCAGCATCATGTCTTTTAAGCTTTTCTACCAACTGAAGTCTTACAACCTTGAACGTACCATCAGAATACTTTTCCAACTCATTAAACCGTATGAATATCTTATTTGCACCATTTCTGAAAACAACACCAAACTCTGGTTCTCCAATCACATCATATAAAGGCATTCTCATCAATCCAGGCAAATCTTGATTAGGCCTTATCAAATTAACTCTTGGTTGATCACTTTCCACAGCCATCTGTAAATCATGACACTGTGTGAACAAGACATGCCTTCTCATAAACCTTTTAATTGCATTCAAAGCAAGAGTCACGTTTTCTCTTCTTATCTGAAGATCTCTGAAATGATGGTACATGAACTCAAAATCTTCCATCGTTAAGTGACAAAAATCTGCTTCAGTGAATCTGTAATTTCTACAATCCTGTCTTTGAACAACAAACTCTGGAAACCACATTTTATAGAACAATCTGGCAGTTACCTCCTTTATAGTCACAATCAGTTTCTTGCTCCTCACATCTCTTTTGTTCTGACAATGGCCTCTTAGAAAGAACATGTACTCAAACTTGTAATCATCAGACTGATCTTCAATTCCCAACACGGCGTAAGGATTCAATCTTCTGATTCTGTGCACAAACAGTCTTCTTTCAGAATCTTCCAAGAATGGTGTTCTCAAATACAAGGTTATTTGACGCTGTTCAAGTTCAGACAATTTTCTGCTTCATGAGGATGATGGACCAGGTTGATCAGATACTGGTGGATTAGAAGGACCAGCTTCATCATGAGTAGGAATAACATGTGGTACAAAAGGTGTAGTGGATGGAGGTTCGGTTTCTTCAGGTTTTGGTTCTTTTAGGAATGGATCATGAAAAGGTTGTGGTTCAGATTGAATGGGAATGGTTTCAGAAAATGGTTCAGATAACGGTATGGTGGTTTGGGTTGAGCTGGGTTGGTTTAGGTTAAAGGATAATATATGAAATCAAATGAACTCATCATATTCAAATATGAATTTGTGCAAAAAAATTTTGTTATTAGAATGTTACCTTCTCTTCCATAACAATCTCTTCACCTTCCACTTGAACCTTCTCTCCCGCTTCCCTTCCAATTGACTCGGTAGTCTTCTATGAACATAATATCGGTTAATTATTATATTACCAAATACACTCACTTATTTTTGTTTACAACATATTTTTACACATAAATTTATCAAGTTATTTAGTTTCAATGTACTAAATTCTTTTCATTTTATAACAAACATGAAATGATAATTAATGCGTTGCTACCTGCTTTTCCGTTTCATTCATATCGTCTGTATTCCTAGTATTCGTCATATGATCATCGTCATCCATACGAGTATCTTTCAGTTCTGCAGTATCCTTTTCAGCAACATTCTCGGGATCATTTTGTCTCGGATATCCATATACTGTCTCCACAACCGCAGCAACACTTACTAATCTGGCCTTGTGCAATCCTACCTCCTCGAATCCTGCTTTGGTTCTGTCACGAAGTTTCTCAATTGTCCAGGTGTGTAATGGTAGTAGCATTCGATCAACTTGGATGGATTCACACACCGTCATATGAACATAAAGTAGTTGTGTCACAAGTTCATGTAGTTATTTTCAATTGTCATTACAATTTATAATACTAATATGAAATGAAAAAAATATTACCATCAGGAATGTTAGTGGACCCGAGTAAAAGTTTTCGTACGTGTCTCGCTTCCACTTCCGTTTGCTTCGGTGCACTGACTCCACTATGTACCGGCACCAATTTATGGGATCATATCTGTGCTGTCAATTTTGGTTAAAAAAATGTTATGGCAGTTGTCCAATGGGCTGCACTCCGCCATGGAATTCACAAAAAGAACTAGAAAGTTTATCTTGAACATTTATACAGCGTCGCGTGAATCGATTATTGTGTTCGACACGTCTGAAGGTCTTGGCTTATCCTTATTGTATGTAGCCGCCCATCTTTTTATCAATTCCGAACTTCTCGGGTCCACGTCGATCGTGTCCAGGTTTATTCCTCCTAATGGCACGCCTAGTATTCTGTTCACCGTTCCCTCGTCTATTCTGATTGCTGCCCTTTCTGAGTTCATCTCCTCCGATCGGTATCCAAGTTGTCCACAACGTAATACCCCGGCTTTGACGGGATGCCATCCACCCTCATTTCCAGCAATGATCTAAGCCCCATTTTTGTCACCACCTTCCTTTGTTCATCATTTAAAAGCAGACACGTCTCATTTAATGTCATCGGCGACGTGCGAGTTCTAATTCCATTGACATTCGTAGGCCTTTTCACTTTTTTTTCCTTTTGTATCGGCTTTTTATTTCTGCCTTTTCTGCTGGACTTGCCTGTTTAATGGCAACCATAGCTGTATCATAACAATTAAAACGTTGGTTAATGTCTCAAAAGATTAGAACAAATGTATGATGTTTGTAAGTTTCATATCGTTACCTGACTTTGTCAAAAGAACCCGGTGTACGAAATCGTCGTCGTCTTCCAAGTCATCGGTCATTTGTCTTCATGAAAAAGCTAAGAATATCGGTTAAGATTGTATTGTGAGTGATATATATAACATTTCTAACTTATGAAGTTTAGATTACATATTTTACCTTTTGACGGTGATCGTTTATCCATACTATCATTTTTCGATGCGCTTCTCGTCGTTCGTTTGTTTTCAACTTTCTATATAGATCCTCAACGTATAATTCAATATAAAAAAAAATTCAAGTAAATGTCAACGTTTTGATCATTTTAACAATTTAAACAAAAATTGGATAACAATTAAACTATTTTAAAACCTTATATGAGATTATTAAGAGTCATACCTGTCTTTTTTGATGTTTTCCGACCCCGTCCCGGGACTTGAATAACTTCTTCATTATCTTCTTCTATGTGTTGTTCGTGTGCTGCAGGTGGTTAACTTTTCTTTTTAAACAACTGACATATGGACCTTTGTTGAGTCATATCAAATAAGTTTAACTTTATATGGAGTAAGGTAGAGCAATTAATTGCATTAAATCGCATGAAATTACCTGTTTCGTGTTGCTGGATTGCAGTTTCATCTTTTGACCTCTTTGCTTTTTCCCGCTCAGTACCTTATGAAAAATTTGTCAATTCAATATTGCATCATAAATGATGAACTTTTTTATATTATCCATGCATAAAATCGTATATTTCACATACCAAACTACAGTTTCCACATACAATTTCATATCCAAAACACATCGTGTAAATTTGGCTTGTTGCTTGTTGCTTGTTGCTTGTTGTTTGTTGTTTTGATCATTTTAATAATTTAAACACAGATTGGATAACAATTAAACTATTTGAAAACCTTATATGAGATTATTAAGAGTCATACCTGTCTTTTTTTACGTTTTCCGAGCCCGTCCCAAGACTTCGATAATTTCTTCATTATCTTGGTCTATGTGTTGTTCGGGTGCTGCAAGTGGTCAACTTTTCTTATTAAACAACTTACATATGGACCTTTGTTTAGTCATATCAAATAAGTTGATTTTTTATGGAGAAATCTACATCAAGTAATTGCATTAAATCGCATGAAATTACCTGATTTTTCCTGGATTGCAGTTTCATCTTTTGACCTCTTTCGTTTTCCCCGCTCAGTACCTTAAGAAAAAATCGTCAATTCAATATTGCATCATAAATCATGAACTTGTTTACATTATCCATTCATAAAATCATATATTTCACATCCCAAATTACAGTTTCCACATACAATTTCATATCCAAAACACGTCGTGTAAATTTGGTTTACTGTTTGTTGTTAAAATGAATTATGTGCTACTCATCAAATCAGAAAGCTTTTAATATGTGTTGTTCAGTCGCGCAAAAAACATTTATTACCTGCAATATACAAACGTAAGTCATTGAAATTGAGTGCTTAATATGTATCAAACGATCATTATCAGATGCAAAACATAGTAATCACAAACAATGCACAGCCAAATCGTTGATTTGGACAGTCACAAATTAATTAATTTACCCACCACAATAATCAATTTTTGTTCCAGTATGGAATGTTACCTTTTTTGTGTGCGTTAACAGGAAAGAGTGAAATTTTTAATATCCATCTTGTTATGAAATTTCATAACAAATATATGAAACATTACAAATTAATTCATTTAGTGTCTCAAATCGAGTTTACATATTGCATTAATGCTATAGTACTGGTATGAAAACTCATTTAGGGTATGAAATCCATTTTTCATACCCAATTTAGTTACAAATCAAGAAAACTGTCACAAATGATGGTATCAATTCAATATTAATCGGTCCCATAATGATTTCAGTATCACCACTTTATATCACATCACACTCGACAAATATTTTCATAGCAATGAAACAACCAAATTTTTACAAGAATTTTCATAGAAAACAACAATCCCAAATGTCCAACACATAATGAACTTAGTGATATTTCAATTAGGGCTTTTTTCATAGATGTTCAACTCAAAACTCATGCAATCCATAAATGTTTAATACATAATTTTCACCTAGGGGTTTTAATTGGGTTTTTTTTCATACATTTGTCATACAAATCGTTTTTCACACAACAATGGGAGGGAAGTGTTCATACCTTTGGTTTTCTGAGCATCAATCGTCACGCCCTCCATATCTACATCCACTGGATTATCAGGCGTGTTTTTGAACTTAGAAAAGGAATTTAACAAGCGTATTTTGTCACTCTTCTTCCTCGTTGTTAAAAAGAATCGTTATTGCTCGTTGTATGAAGAACATCGAATACATTGCAAGAAATTTTATGAAGAAACCCTAACCTCGCACGCCTCTGTTTCGTTCATCTATCGCCTCCAATCGAATAAAGCAAACGAATTTTCAGAGGATAGTAGTCGATTACGGTTTCATAGAAACTTGGTTTGATTTTGGATTCTTGTGGCCGTGGAATCTGGAATGGATCGACGTGGATCCCTGGTTTCACGGTAATGTTATTGTTTCCAAATGTGTGTCGCAATCTGTAACATCCGACAAAAATCAAAACTTTCAGGTTAGCATCATTTAACCATTTCAAGTGTTAACATAGGGAACATACCTTGTTAAGACCCACTCAGAATAATTTAGGGCGAAAATTCGCTAGAATTCCCAGTAGTTGCCTAAGAGACCCGGTTTCGACCCGGGACTAACCGAAACACCTTGTGGAATGCCAAAATGCTTCAAATAACATTTAATATATATAAAATATAGGGTTTTTACCCTCCTACATAAACTTTCTTTTATTTGAAATTTATTTAAACCAAAAAGGTATTTTAAGAGTGTATCTTGCAGTTTATTCATAAAAATGAAAAAAAGGTTTTACAAAGCAAGGTTGTGGGCTAAAATTTTTATAAAAAAAAAAAAAAAATTACCACAAGGGTTGGGGGGCCATGAAGGGGCCGGCCTCCCCTCCCCTCCTTTACCCCCCCCCCCCCCCCCAAATTTGATTTTCTTACTTCATTTTCAAATTAGAAAAACAAAAGACCATCCATCTTCCTCCTTTCTCTCTCACTCTAGAGTTCTTTTCTTCATCATCTTCATCCATTTTCTCTTCAAAATCCAGCAAACTTCAGCCCTAACACAAGCATCCAAACCGAATTTCTAAGAGTATTGAAGTGTTTGCAACATTTCACAAAGGTAAGAACTCTAAAACTAGTCATTTTCCTCAATTTCAAGCATCTTCTTTGGTGATTTTGTTCTTTAAAATAGAATCTGAGTTTAGAAATCCTTGCATGCACATTTTATTTTAACTTCTGAGTATTTTCTTTTAAAAAACATGTCATATGATGTGGGGATTGAATCTTTAGCAAAGGAATCCACATCTATGGATGTTAAAGTGCCAAAAAAATGGGTTTTATTGAGAATCTTTAAGTTTCAGAATCTGGCAGATTGGTTGTATGTACTTGGGACGACCATATCTGGGTCATATCATGTCCAAAATTCCTCATTTTTCTTCTGGAGTAAGGTTTAATGAGTTAGGGTTCAAACTCAACTGGTCTCATAAGAAAACATTGAGATTTAGACCTTAAACTCTTTAGAACAAATTTGGTGTGCAGCAGATGATCTGTCAGATTGTTGTGTCACTTTGTTTTGCATGTAACTTTCTGTAGGATGCATAAAAGTTCTTCATTTTTCTTCTGGAAGATCCTTATATGAGTTAGGTTTCACATGAAATTAGTTTCATAAAAATATATGGTGTTTTGGTCACTCAACGATTTTTACAAGTCAAGTGTGTCAAGCTGTCCAAGATTAACAGATTGGTACATGCAACTTCATTTGGCCATAACTCCCTCAAAACTTATCTAACATTTATGAATCTTTTTCCATAAGATACCTTTATGTGTTAGGTTTTCAAAACATGTAAAAACTCTGAAAAAGATTATGTTTTGACCCTCCAAAAGCCTGTTTCCACAGAAGGGTGCAAACTGTTTTAAGTACTATGTTGCACTGTTTTATAAAAATTATTTGAACCCCTTAAACACCTCCAAATATTACGAAATTTGGTCAAAACTTCCTTAACTCAGTATAGTACCACATATAAAAAAATGGGTAAATTTGTCATCCTGGAAAGTGTTGTAAAATAGTCACTGTTGTAGTATGAAGTTTCTGTCAGCTTGAGTATTTTGGAAACTGTTGAGTCTTTCTTATAACCATTCATATTGATGATTAAAATCACTCGAACAATGCTAATTTGTGCATTTCAACTTAATTACTAAAGATAAGGCATTTCACAAGACGTGGATTAAGTTAGGTAAGTTTAACCTTGGGGTTAGCTATGAAGGACTCATAGAGATTGTTTGACCTTATAGGGAGCCCGTAAAGAGGATTAAGTGAACAAGCTTTCACTACTTGCGCATCTACGCTAAAAGGTGAGTTTTCACAGCCCCGTTTTACTTGCTTAAATGTTTGGGGTGAAAAGCATGTTATGATTTTAAAATGCTAAATGATTCATGATAGTAAAATTGTGGATATTTATGATTTAAGAAATGAGTACAAATGAATGTACAAATTTACATAAGTGACAAGATATGTTGAGTGATAATAAAAATGTTAAGTCCCCAATAGGTACACTACTCATTAACTCATAACGAGCCGGTGATATTTGTGGATAGCGCTATTTGGTTTGACAAACCCACCTTAAACTGACGAGTAGGGGTGCACTTTATCTGATAATAATGTTCTACTCATGTGGCCATCATACCACCTCTGAGGTAGTCCGCGGGGCGTAAGTTGTCGGAGGCTTAGTAGTGGCTCAACAATCATATATCTTGCGAAAGTCATTTATTGTAAGGTGTACTCATAAGAATTTAAATTTAAAGCTTGTCGTGACAAAAGACTCACGAAAATAATCTTTGGTTGAAAACTGTTTGGATATGAAAAACCTGTTAACTCACCAACTCTTTGTAGTTGACCTTTTCGTTTTAAACATGCTTTTCAGGGAATAAGAAGTAAGTGAAGGCACGTAGGGTGCATTTTGTTTGATGACATCAACATCAAGACTCTTAAAACTTATATTGTTAATTTTTTTGTATTTGTCGTCTTTCCTTTTGGAACTTTTTGGGTTAAAGACGTTGTAATGTAATATTTTGTACTACTGTATTAAACTTGTGGTTGGTGTTGTCTGTTACCTTTTTAATGAAACCCTACGCTGTCATACCTCGTGTTTCCGCTTTAGCGGGGTGTGACAGATTTGGTATCAGAGCCTAAGGTTATAGAGAATGCTGGTTCTCTTATGGGAACCACAAACTATAACCCAACCATAACGCAAACTATTTTCAAAACGGTTTTCGAAAGGATTGTCTAAAATCTGGAGTATGTTGCTAATATAACCAAGTCGAATGTCACATTATTATACCTCAATTAAACAAAGCCTGATCACCTATGTTTAATTCGGGTAAATATAATGAGAGACTCGGGTTGGTCATAATGGAAGTATGCTTAAAATAAATTTTCTACTTGAAATGGGAAAACATGATTTTGTGTGTGTCTGCATAAACATTGCACATTTTAGGCACTTACAATAATACACATAATAACAAAGTCTACCATTATCGCAGCTCACTATGTCATCCGAACACGACCCATCCGAACACGACCCATCCGAACACGACCCATCGGAGCACACTCCTTCAGAGCACTCGTACTCGGCCGACCCATCCGGCTACGTCACTAGCCGACCTAGGGACCGTAGACCTGCTGAAGTGGAAAGAGACCCGTACGATGACGACCTTGAAATAAACTATGCATCACTCATTCGACCCCATCTGACTACGTTTCGTGGTCCAAGAGTAATAACCACGGCAAGGAAGAGCGTACCATTACCTAGATGTGTGAGATTCACAAACCCATCAAGAGACATAGGAGAGTCGTCCCGGCAGGGGGCGCAATCCGGAGCCACCCAAGTGGTAACCGGGGTTCCTGTGGCTCATCCTCCCGATATGACTGCTCGGGAGAGTCAGTGGGTTCTACTGATGTCACGAGATGTGCAACTTCATAAGGAGAGGTTAGACATACAGCATGAACACCTGAATGCAATAATGGGGGTCTTAAATGCACATGATGAGGTCTCCGATAGAACCATGGAGGTAGTTGATGCCACTAGGAGGGAGATGAGGACCCTGTATATGTGCTGGATGTGGGTGATAGGAGCACTGGTGTTGATGATAGGGGTGCTGATTTGGATGATGATGCACTAGAAGACCATTGATTGTGGAACTTTTGGGATTTATTTAAACTTAAACTCATATTTTTGGGGCATTTAGCCGTTTAAATTTCAAACATTGCATGTTTTGTTAACTGTTTCTTTTGGGGAATTGAATATGTACGGCTTATGAATGAAATGCTTGGTTAATGTGTATATATCTCAAGTACTTCTAATGCATGATTATGAAATTGTGGTATGTTGTTATGACAATACATGTAGATAATAATGATAGTATGCCTGAAGAAGTACCATAACTTAGAATCACATAACAAGTAGGAAGTTTAATCAAATGACAGTATTAGTGACCATGCGACTAAATCCTTAACTAAAACCATAACTGTAGGACTATGCCTCCAAGAAGAGAGGATCCTGAAGTCGCACGGTTAGTGGCTGAGCAAATTATGGTTGCACTTTCGAACATTGTCAGCCAAGTAGCAGCTGGACTGAATGCTAATCCAAACAATGCGGGAACGGCCGGAAATCGGGAATGCACATACAAGACTTTCAGGGGCTGCAACCCTAAGGAATTCCACGGAACTGAGGGAGCCGTTGGATTATTGGCTTGGGTAGAAGGTATGGAGTCTGTTCTCAATATCAGTAAATGTACTGAAGGAAACAAGGTGGAATATGCCGCTTGCCTTCTGCAAGGACGGGCATTAACATGGTGGAACACTCAAGTACAAACCCGAGGCCGGGATGTGGCCAATAGGCTGACATGGGATGAGTTCAAAAAGATGCTCAAAGAGGAGTACTGCCCAAGGAGTGAGATCCAGAAGTTGGAAGCAGAACTGTGGAACCATGAAATGAAAGGAAACGACATAGATTCTTACACTGCCCGTTTCCATGAGTTGGCAAAGCTGGTTCCACACTTGGTGACGCCCGAGGAAAACCGAGTGGATAGATATGTGTGGGGTTTATCTGAAGAAATCAGAGGAGATGTGACTTCAGCTGACCCGAATACTCTTCAAGAAGCAGTGAATGTAGCAACGAGACTCACCAACAACGCAAATCGTTCGAGAACAACTGGGAATGACAAAGCCGCAGGGAAAAGAAAGATAGAGGAGCCTGCGAGAAGGCAATTTGGGGGAAGATCAGACAAGGGTCAGAGAGTAACAGGAAATTTTGGAATTCAAGCACAGGCCGAGGAGAAAGAAAAAGGGCCATGCCCAAGATGCAGCAAGTGCAATAATCGTCACCTTGGAAGATGCATCATTTGCCTCAAGTGTAACAAAGGAGGCCATGTCGCCAGGGATTGCAAGAGTGGAGGAAAACGAACCTGCCACGAGTGTGGTAGTCCAGATCACTTTCGGAGCGCATGTCCGAGACTGAACCGAAGGCCTAATGAAAATCAAGCGCGACCAGTCAATCAAGGGAATCAAGGAGGTCAGGCACGGGGTCGAGTATTTGAGATTGGGGCCGATGAAGCAAGACGGAACCCGGATGTAGTCGCAGGTACGTTTCTCTTGAACAACCATCGTGCATCTTGATTCTGGAGCAGATAAAAGTTTTGTATCGTTAGACTTTAGGTTGAAATTAAACTCGAGAACCCGAAAGTTGGAAGAGATATATGTTATTGAATTTGCTAATGGGCAGGAAGTTAGGGCCAGAGATGTAATTAATAATTGTACCCTAAAACTGGCGGGAAAAGATTTTAGCATAGATTTAATCCCAATCAAACTAGGAAGCTTCGATATAGTAGTAGGTATGGATTGGTTATCGAAAAATCGCGCTGAAATCGTTTGCTCCGAAAAGATCGTCCGAATACCACAACCGGAAGGAAGAGTACTTGAAATACAGGGAGAAAACTCCGGGAGAAAATTCAAAATGGTGTCGAGTATGAAGATGCGAAAGTATTTGCGGAAAGATTATGTTGCGTTTCTGACACACGTGGTGGATAAGGAGATCAAGGAGAAGAATATTCAAGACTTTCCAATAGTACGAGATTTTCCCGAAGTATTCCCAGATGAATTACCTGGATTACCCCCACCAAGACAAGTGGAATTTCATATTGACTTAATTCCGGGAGCGGCACCCGTGGCGAAATCACCTTACCGGTTAGCACCTTCAGAAATGCAGGAGTTGTCAGGCCAACTTCAGGAGCTACTCGATAAAGGATTCATCAGACCCAGCTGCTCACCCTGGGGAGCTCCAGTTTTATTCGTTAAAAAGAAAGATGGTTCTTTTCGAATGTGTATCGACTACAGAGAACTCAACAAGCTGACCATCAAGAACCGATATCCTCTTCCTCGAATCGATGACCTGTTCGACCAACTTCAAGGCGCTACTTACTTTTCAAAGATCGATCTTCGGTCCGGATACCATCAAATGAGAGTTCGTGAGGAGGATATTCCGAAAACAGCGTTTAGGACTCGATATGGACATTATGAGTTCCTAGTCATGCCTTTTGGTCTGACAAACGCTCCAGCAGTCTTTATGGATCTAATGAACAGAGTATGTCGACCGTACTTGGACAAATTCGTAATTGTGTTCATAGATGATATATTGATTTATTCACAAAGCAAGAAGGAGCATGAGCAACATTTAAAGCTAATATTAGAACTGCTCAGAGACCAGAAGCTGTATGCTAAACTGTCCAAATGCGAATTTTGGATTCGTGAAGTGCAATTTCTTGGACATGTAGTTAATGAAGATGGAATCCATGTCGATCCGGCCAAGATAGAAGCCATCAAGAAGTGGGAAGCCCCAAAGACTCCGACAGAAATTCGTTCGTTTCTTGGTTTAGCGGGTTATTATCGGCGTTTCATTGCAAATTTCTCCAAAATTGCGCAACCATTGACGGCCTTAACCCAGAAGGATAAGAAGTTCGATTGGGGAGAAAAACAAGAGGAAGCCTTTCAGACGCTTAAGCATAAGTTATGCAATGCACCGATCTTAGCTTTACCAGAGGGAGTTGACAACTTTGTGGTTTACTGCGATGCCTCACACCAAGGATTGGGGTGTGTGCTAATGCAAAAAGACAAGGTTATTGCCTACGCCTCAAGGCAACTTAAAGTTCACGAAAAGAATTATACCACCCATGATTTGGAACTAGGAGCCGTAGTGTTCGCACTCAAGATTTAGAGACACTATCTCTACGGCACTAAATGTACCGTCTTTACCGACCACAAGAGCTTACAGCACATTTTTGATCAGAAAATGCTGAATATGAGACAACGGAGATGGGTTGAACTGCTTAGCGACTATGATTGCGTGATAAAGTACCATTCAGGCAAGGCTAATGTTGTAGCTGATGCTTTAAGTCGAAAAGAAAGGGTGAAGCCATCGAGGGCAAGAGCTATGGGAGCAATGGTCCGGACGAGTCTTAAGGATCAAATCCTCGAAGCTCAAGAAGAGGCATTAAAAGAGGAGAATTTGAAAAAGGAAACTCTACATCATCTGGAAAAGGAATTTGAAACACAACCAGACGGGGTGCGGTACTTCCGAAATAGAGTTTGGGTACCTAAGGTTGTCAGACTACGATCAATCATCTTGGATGAAGCCCATAAATCAAGATATTCAATTCACCCCGGTACCGATAAGATGTACAAGGACCTGAAGGAATACTACTGGTGGCCAGGAATGAAGAAAGATGTTGCTTTGTATGTAAGCACGTGCAAAACTTGTGCAATGGTTAAGGCTGAACATCAGAAACCATCCGGCCTTCTTCAGCAACCTGAGATTCCCGAATGGAAATGGGAACAGATAAGCATGGATTTCATAACTAAGTTACCTAGAACCGGAAAAGGGCATGATTCAATCTGGGTTATTGTGGATCGGCTTACGAAATCTGCACATTTTCTGCCTATTCGGGAAGACTTCAAGGTGGAAAAGCTTGCTCAGATTTACATCAACGAGATCGTTATGCGTCATGGAGTACCTACTGCAATAATCTCGGACAGGGATAGTCGTTTTACGTCACGCTTTTGGCGATCAGTTCAGAAAGCATTGGGCACGCGTTTGGATTTGAGCACTGCCTACCACCCGCAGACGGACGGTCAGACAGAAAGAACTATTCAAACACTAGAAGACATGTTGCGGGCCTGTGTGATGGATTTTGGTGGAAGTTGGGATACTCATTTACCGCTAGTCGAATTCTCCTACAACAATAGCTACCATACCAGCTTGAAGTGCGCGCCGTACGAAGCCTTGTATGGACGCAAGTGTAGATCCCCACTCAGTTGGTTGGAGGTCGGAGACAGACAACTGATAAGACCCGACATAATTCAGGAGACTACGGACAAGATCGTAACTATACAAGAAAGACTTAAAGTAGCCAGGACTCGTCAGAAGAGTTATGCAGATAATCGCAGGAAGCCATTGGAATTTCAGGTGGGCGATAGGGTACTACTCAAAGTATTGCCATGGAAAGGTTTGGTACGATTTGGGAAGAGAGGCAAGTTAAGTCCAAGATACATCGGTCCATTTGAGATACTGGAAAGGATTGGACCGGTCGCATATAGACTCAAGCTACCACAAGAGTTAAGCGCCATTCACGACACATTCCACGTGTCGAACTTGAAGAAATGCTTATCGGATGAATCGTTGGTCCTACCGTTGAAAGACATACAAGTAAGCGAGCAGTTACGTTTCGTAGAGGAACCCGTGGAAATACTTGACCGAGATGTTAAGCGGTTAAGACGTAGCAAGATCCCGATCGTAAAAGTCCGTTGGAATGCAAGGCACGGACCTGAATACACTTGGGAACGAGAGAACTTTATGAGGGGTAAGTATCCTCAGCTGTTCGCCAAGGAACCTATCGAGAATGCCAATCATTAAATTTCGGGACGAAATTTCTCTAACGGGGGAAAGCTGTAACATCCGACAAAAATCAAAACTTTCAGGTTAGCATCATTTAACCATTTCAAGTGTTAACATAGGGAACATACCTTGTTAAGACCCACTCAGAATAATTTAGGGCGAAAATTCGCTAGAATTCCCAGTAGTTGCCTAAGAGACCCGGTTTCGACCCGGGACTAACCGAAACACCTTGTGGAATGCCAAAATGCTTCAAATAACATTTAATATATATAAAATATAGGGTTTTTACCCTCCTACATAAACTTTCTTTTATTTGAAATTTATTTAAACCAAAAAGGTATTTTAAGAGTGTATCTTGCAGTTTATTCATAAAAATGAAAAAAAGGTTTTACAAAGCAAGGTTGTGGGCTAAAATTTTTATAAAAAAAAAAATTTACCACAAGGGTTGGGGGCCCATGAAGGGGCCGGCCTCCCCTCCCCTCCTTTACCCCCCCCCCCCCCCCCCCAAATTTGATTTTCTTACTTCATTTTCAAATTAGAAAAACAAAAGACCATCCATCTTCCTCCTTTCTCTCTCACTCTAGAGTTCTTTTCTTCATCATCTTCATCCATTTTCTCTTCAAAATCCAGCAAACTTCAGCCCTAACACAAGCATCCAAACCGAATTTCTAAGAGTATTGAAGTGTTTGCAACATTTCACAAAGGTAAGAACTCTAAAACTAGTCATTTTCCTCAATTTCAAGCATCTTCTTTGGTGATTTTGTTCTTTAAAATAGAATCTGAGTTTAGAAATCCTTGCATGCACATTTTATTTTAACTTCTGAGTATTTTCTTTTAAAAAACATGTCATATCGCGCTGAAATCGTTTGCTCCGAAAAGATCGTCCGAATACCACAACCGGAAGGAAGAGTACTTGAAATACAGGGAGAAAACTCCGGGAGAAAATTCAAAATGGTGTCGAGTATGAAGATGCGAAAGTATTTGCGGAAAGATTATGTTGCGTTTCTGACACACGTGGTGGATAAGGAGATCAAGGAGAAGAATATTCAAGACTTTCCAATAGTACGAGATTTTCCCGAAGTATTCCCAGATGAATTACCTGGATTACCCCCACCAAGACAAGTGGAATTTCATATTGACTTAATTCCGGGAGCGGCACCCGTGGCGAAATCACCTTACCGGTTAGCACCTTCAGAAATGCAGGAGTTGTCAGGCCAACTTCAGGAGCTACTCGATAAAGGATTCATCAGACCCAGCTGCTCACCCTGGGGAGCTCCAGTTTTATTCGTTAAAAAGAAAGATGGTTCTTTTCGAATGTGTATCGACTACAGAGAACTCAACAAGCTGACCATCAAGAACCGATATCCTCTTCCTCGAATCGATGACCTGTTCGACCAACTTCAAGGCGCTACTTACTTTTCAAAGATCGATCTTCGGTCCGGATACCATCAAATGAGAGTTCGTGAGGAGGATATTCCGAAAACAGCGTTTAGGACTCGATATGGACATTATGAGTTCCTAGTCATGCCTTTTGGTCTGACAAACGCTCCAGCAGTCTTTATGGATCTAATGAACAGAGTATGTCGACCGTACTTGGACAAATTCGTAATTGTGTTCATAGATGATATATTGATTTATTCACAAAGCAAGAAGGAGCATGAGCAACATTTAAAGCTAATATTAGAACTGCTCAGAGACCAGAAGTTGTATGCTAAACTGTCCAAATGCGAATTTTGGATTCGTGAAGTGCAATTTCTTGGACATGTAGTTAATGAAGATGGAATCCATGTCGATCCGGCCAAGATAGAAGCCATCAAGAAGTGGGAAGCCCCAAAGACTCCGACAGAAATTCGTTCGTTTCTTGGTTTAGCGGGTTATTATCGGCGTTTCATTGCAAATTTCTCCAAAATTGCGCAACCATTGACGGCCTTAACCCAGAAGGATAAGAAGTTCGATTGGGGAGAAAAACAAGAGGAAGCCTTTCAGACGCTTAAGCATAAGTTATGCAATGCACCGATCTTAGCTTTACCAGAGGGAGTTGACAACTTTGTGGTTTACTGCGATGCCTCACACCAAGGATTGGGGTGTGTGCTAATGCAAAAAGACAAGGTTATTGCCTACGCCTCAAGGCAACTTAAAGTTCACGAAAAGAATTATACCACCCATGATTTGGAACTAGGAGTCGTAGTGTTCGCACTCAAGATTTAGAGACACTATCTCTACGGCACTAAATGTACCGTCTTTACCGACCACAAGAGCTTACAGCACATTTTTGATCAGAAAATGCTGAATATGAGACAACGGAGATGGGTTGAACTACTTAGCGACTATGATTGCGTGATAAAGTACCATTCAGGCAAGGCTAATGTTGTAGCTGATGCTTTAAGTCGAAAAGAAAGGGTGAAGCCATCGAGGGCAAGAGCTATGGGAGCAATGGTCCGGACGAGTCTTAAGGATCAAATCCTCGAAGCTCAAGAAGAGGCATTAAAAGAGGAGAATTTGAAAAAGGAAACTCTACATCATCTGGAAAAGGAATTTGAAACACAACCAGACGGGGTGCGGTACTTCCGAAATAGAGTTTGGGTACCTAAGGTTGTCAGACTACGATCAATCATCTTGGATGAAGCCCATAAATCAAGATATTCAATTCACCCCGGTGCCGATAAGATGTACAAGGACCTGAAGGAATACTACTGGTGGCCAGGAATGAAGAAAGATGTTGCTTTGTATGTAAGCACGTGCAAAACTTGTGCAATGGTTAAGGCTGAACATCAGAAACCATCCGGCCTTCTTCAGCAACCTGAGATTCCCGAATGGAAATGGGAACAGATAAGCATGGATTTCATAACTAAGTTACCCAGAACCGGAAAAGGGCATGATTCAATCTGGGTTATTGTGGATCGGCTTACGAAATCTGCACATTTTCTGCCTATTCGGGAAGACTTCAAGGTGGAAAAGCTTGCTCAGATTTACATCAACGAGATCGTTATGCGTCATGGAGTACCTACTGCAATAATCTCGGACAGGGATAGTCGTTTTACGTCACGCTTTTGGTGATCAGTTCAGAAAGCATTGGGCACGCGTTTGGATTTGAGCACTGCCTACCACCCGCAGACGGACGGTCAGACAGAAAGAACTATTCAAACACTAGAAGACATGTTGCGGGCCTGTGTGATGGATTTTGGTGGAAGTTGGGATACTCATTTACCGCTAGTCGAATTCTCCTACAACAATGGCTACCATACCAGCTTGAAGTGCGCGCCGTACGAAGCCTTGTATGGACGCAAGTGTAGATCCCCACTCAGTTGGTTGGAGGTCGGAGACAGACAACTGATAAGACCCGACATAATTCAGGAGACTACGGACAAGATCGTAACTATACAAGAAAGACTTAAAGTAGCCAGGACTCGTCAGAAGAGTTATGCAGATAATCGCAGGAAGCCATTGGAATTTCAGGTGGGCGATAGGGTACTACTCAAAGTATCGCCATGGAAAGGTTTGGTACGATTTGGGAAGAGAGGCAAGTTAAGTCCAAGATACATCGGTCCATTTGAGATACTGGAAAGGATTGGACCGGTCGCATATAGACTCAAGCTACCACAAGAGTTAAGCGCCATTCACGACACATTCCACGTGTCGAACTTGAAGAAATGCTTATCGGATGAATCGTTGGTCCTACCGTTGAAAGACATACAAGTAAGCGAGCAGTTACGTTTCGTAGAGGAACCCGTGGAAATACTTGACCGAGATGTTAAGCGGTTAAGACGTAGCAAGATCCCGATCGTAAAAGTTCGTTGGAATGCAAGGCACGGACCTGAATACACTTGGGAACGAGAGAACTTTATGAGGGGTAAGTATCCTCAGCTGTTCGCCAAGGAACCTATCGAGAATGCCAATCATTAAATTTCGGGACGAAATTTCTCTAACGGGGGAAAGCTGTAACATCCGACAAAAATCAAAACTTTCAGGTTAGCATCATTTAACCATTTCAAGTGTTAACATAGGGAACATACCTTGTTAAGACCCACTCAGAATAATTTAGGGCGAAAATTCGCTAGAATTCCCAGTAGTTGCCTAAGAGACCCGGTTTCGACCCGGGACTAACCGAAACACCTTGTGGAATGCCAAAATGCTTCAAATAACATTTAATATATATAAAATATAGGGTTTTTACCCTCCTACATAAACTTTCTTTTATTTGAAATTTATTTAAACCAAAAAGGTATTTTAAGAGTGTATCTTGCAGTTTATTCATAAAAATGAAAAAAAGGTTTTACAAAGCAAGGTTGTGGGCTAAAATTTTTATAAAAAAAAATTTACCACAAGGGTTGGGGGCCCATGAAGGGGCCGGCCTCCCCTCCCCTCCTTTACCACCCCCCCCCCCCCCCCCCCCCCCCAAATTTGATTTTCTTACTTCATTTTCAAATTAGAAAAACAAAAGACCATCCATCTTCCTCCTTTCTCTCTCACTCTAGAGTTCTTTTCTTCATCATCTTCATCCATTTTCTCTTCAAAATCCAGCAAACTTCAGCCCTAACACAAGCATCCAAACCGAATTTCTAAGAGTATTGAAGTGTTTGCAACATTTCACAAAGGTAAGAACTCTAAAACTAGTCATTTTCCTCAATTTCAAGCATCTTCTTTGGTGATTTTGTTCTTTAAAATAGAATCTGAGTTTAGAAATCCTTGCATGCACATTTTATTTTAACTTCTGAGTATTTTCTTTTAAAAAACATGTCATATGATGTGGGGATTGAATCTTTAGCAAAGGAATCCACATCTATGGATGTTAAAGTGCCAAAAAAATGGGTTTTATTGAGAATCTTTAAGTTTCAGAATCTGGCAGATTGGTTGTATGTACTTGGGACGACCATATCTGGGTCATATCATGTCCAAAATTCCTCATTTTTCTTCTGGAGTAAGGTTTAATGAGTTAGGGTTCAAACTCAACTGGTCTCATAAGAAAACATTGAGATTTAGACCTTAAACTCTTTAGAACAAATTTGGTGTGCAGCAGATGATCTGTCAGATTGTTGTGTCACTTTGTTTTGCATGTAACTTTCTGTAGGATGCATAAAAGTTCTTCATTTTTCTTCTGGAAGATCCTTATATGAGTTAGGTTTCACATGAAATTAGTTTCATAAAAATATATGGTGTTTTGGTCACTCAACGATTTTTACAAGTCAAGTGTGTCAAGCTGTCCAAGATTAACAGATTGGTACATGCAACTTCATTTGGCCATAACTCCCTCAAAACTTATCTAACATTTATGAATCTTTTTCCATAAGATACCTTTATGTGTTAGGTTTTCAAAACATGTAAAAACTCTGAAAAAGATTATGTTTTGACCCTCCAAAAGCCTGTTTCCACAGAAGGGTGCAAACTGTTTTAAGTACTATGTTGCACTGTTTTATAAAAATTATTTGAACCCCTTAAACACCTCCAAATATTACGAAATTTGGTCAAAACTTCCTTAACTCAGTATAGTACCACATATAAAAAAATGGGTAAATTTGTCATCCTGGAAAGTGTTTTAAAATAGTCACTGTTGTAGTATGAAGTTTCTGTCAGCTTGAGTATTTTGGAAACTGTTGAGTCTTTCTTATAACCATTCATATTGATGATTAAAATCACTCGAACAATGCTAATTTGTGCATTTCAACTTAATTACTAAAGATAAGGCATTTCACAAGACGTGGATTAAGTTAGGTAAGTTTAACCTTGGGGTTAGCTATGAAGGACTCATAGAGATTGTTTGACCTTATAGGGAGCCCGTAAAGAGGATTAAGTGAACAAGCTTTCACTACTTGCGCATCTACGCTAAAAGGTGAGTTTTCACAGCCCCGTTTTACTTGCTTAAATGTTTGGGGTGAAAAGCATGTTATGATTTTAAAATGTTAAATGATTCATGATAGTAAAATTGTGGATATTTATGATTTAAGAAATGAGTACAAATGAATGTACAAATTTACATAAGTGACAAGATATGTTGAGTGATAATAAAAATGTTAAGTCCCCAATAGGTACACTACTCATTAACTCATAACGAGCCGGTGATATTTGTGGATAGCGCTATTCGGTTTGACAAACCCACCTTAAACTGACGAGTAGGGGTGCACTTTATCTGATAATAATGTTCTACTCATGTGGCCATCATACCACCTCTGAGGTAGTCCGCGGGGCGTAAGTTGTCGGAGGCTTAGTAGTGGCTCAACAATCATATATCTTGCGAAAGTCATTTATTGTAAGGTGTACTCATAAGAATTTAAATTTAAAGCTTGTCGTGACAAAAGACTCACGAAAATAATCTTTGGTTGAAAACTGTTTGGATATGAAAAACCTGTGAACTCACCAACTCTTTGTAGTTGACCTTTTCGTTTTAAACATGCTTTTCAGGGAATAAGAAGTAAGTGAAGGCACGTAGGGTGCATTTTGTTTGATGACATCAACATCAAGACTCTTAAAACTTATATTGTTAATTTTTTTGTATTTGTCGTCTTTCCTTTTGGAACTTTTTGGGTTAAAGACGTTGTAATGTAATATTTTGTACTACTGTATTAAACTTGTGGTTGGTGTTGTCTATTACCTTTTTAATGAAACCCTACGCTGTCATACCTCGTGTTTCCGCTTTAGCGGGGTGTGACACAATCCTATTACCGTTTTTTCCCTTTTCATTATACAATTTGGACCATTTTGCCACCGATTTCATAGAATTTACAAGCATGCCACCGCTAGGATCTGGATCATTGATTAAAATAATCAATGGTCAAGATTAGGTTTCATAGATTACACTAATTTCATGGTTTACAATTTAGTGAGCCTTTATATATATATATAGGTCTCATTTCTATTCCGTAAAAGGGAATTATGCTTCAATAGATAGACGTGGAAAGTCCTTTGTGGAAGTAAATATTCATAAGTAAATAATCGGGTTCCCCACTTGGGGTACGGTCGTTAGCCACTCTTCCCAAATTATATCCCCACCTTACCCAAAGCCTTAGTTTTCATTACACCCATAAAGCCCTTTTGCTTTAATGCCATGTACTTTATCCAAGTAATGGAGGGTGAGAGATTTTTAAACCTTATGGTAAGCACGTTCTAGTGTATCGACAGTTTGAGCGATACATTTTAACCCCAAGGAGTTAATTGAGTGTTGTTTTAATTTTCTTTTTTGTGAGAGTTCTCGAGATTAGCGTATGTCTATTTGATTGTGTGTGCCACTTTTTGATGCTAAATTGAAAATCTCAACTTCATGATATGCTATGCATTTTGACACTCTCATTTGATTCATTTTTTTCACTACATGCTAGCCTAAGTCATTGCCGAGACGGACAATGATTCAAGTGTGGGGGAATTTGATAAGTGCCGATTTTTACATATTTTTACCTCAAAATCACCCTAAAATTAGTGTCAAATTAGATGTTTAAAGTATCCATATTTATTTGAGTTTAGTGTTTTATATTAGAAATTAAATTAAGGAAAAGAAAAAGAAAAAAATAGTAAACATCCTAATGCTTTTGGGTTTCACGTGGCAGGTAAAAAGATAAAAAAAAACAAGTGATTTTTTAGATGGGTTTGTTAGTGCAGCAGCAGCAGCCCATGAAGGAAGCAATAGAAAATAATGAATAGCCAAATCAGGCCCACAGCATAAGTAGTCCAGCAGCCTAGAAGAGAAGAACGGAAACAACGCCTTGTTCGGGAAAGAGGCGTTCGGGTTCATCAGGTCGGGATTGGAACAAGAAGCACCGACGTGAGTTCTCCGGCGGCCTAAGTCGCGCCTACATTCGCGCCGAACACTGTTTGAGACCTTGGTGTGGCTCCTCGTGCGAGTATACCCGCGCCACAACTCGCGAACGACTATTTTCAGGACTGAACATGGCCATCTTGTTTTTTAGAGCGGTTTCTTGCAAGGGAGTATAAATATCGTGTGCAAACCTTCGATTAAGGGGGAATCAATTAGAGAGTCGATTTTCTGGATTTTGCAAGTGAAATTGTGCGATTTTGGAGACAAGAACCCTAGGTCGATTTCTACCTTGTGGAGGTAACATTTCAGATTTTTGTAATTGTTATTTAGGTTTAGCTATGTGTGGCTAAATCTTTCCAATTCAACATTAGTTTGCTTAGTTTTTGATGTTTTTGTACCTTGAGATTTCATTGTAATCATTTGGGATGAACTTGTATGTTGGATTTCTATTTTTAATGTTGAATTCCATTTGAATGTTCAATTAGTCTGATCAACTGGTTGAAATTCTTTTGGATAATTGTTAGTCAAAAACCGGATACATATGGGGGTGTTTGGGAGTGCTTATATTTTTAACTTATGCTTATTGCTTATGTGGTGAGGAAAAGCAGTTTTTAAAAAGTGTTTGTTAAAAATTGAGGGTAAAAAGGTAATTTGGATAGATAAGGAAATAAGGAGAAGTAAATAAGTAGGTATGGAATGACTTATCAAAAACAACTTATTTGTGGTGAGGAGAAGCAAATAAGCACTTTTGATTTTTTCTATCCAAACACTCCAAATAGCTTATTTACGGTGGGGAGAAGCTATAAGCAAATAAGTCAAAAATATAAGCACTCCCAAACACCCCCGTAATCGTCTTGGAATTTTGACAAAGTAACAATTACTTTTTGTTGAGTCTCAATAAGGTTTCACAATCGAAGTTTTGAAATCTTGTATTCAACGTCGTGATAAGCTGAGCTTATGGCTTTGAGTTGGTATTTTTCTAGTCCGGTAAAGCTAATTGCACCGAGGGGATTAAGCGCTTATTTTTCCGCTTATTTGGATTAAGAGATTATTCTTCCTCTTATTTAGATTAAGAGCTTATTCTTCCTCTTATTTGCTATTAAGATTCGGTTGAAGAGCTTATTTTAACCGGTGTAAATTTAAGAAAAAATTGAGGTCGTTAGAATCCAAAGATATCGTTATAAAATTGAAGGCAACATATTCGATTTTTACCATAGATAATGAGGCACTCACTTTGATTTTGTTGTATTCACTTCCCAAGAAATAGTCTCAGTTTACTAACAGTTATATTTATGGAAGAGATTTTGTTTATGTGTCTAACGTGAAAGCATAAATGATCTGTGAAGAAAAAGAATTCATATGAAAATCGTTAACATTTTGTGGGATAACAACCACAACAGTCATGGTCTATTTGTTGAAAGAGGCTAACACGATCAATAATACAGGGGAAGAAATCGTGGTTGTCCCAGTCTCGTAAACCTAGTTATCGCGGTAAATCTAAGCAACAGAGCAATTGTAATTAATGCCACAAACTATGTCATTGGGCAGAGATTGTCTATGTTTGAAAAAAAAGTCAAAAACAAAGTAGAGTCTTCAGCACTTGCAACGGAATATGATACAGTCTTCTCAGCAACGGTTACTCCACCGCAAAGCGATAGGCGTTGGGTGTTGGATATCGGTGCCAGTGGCAAATCCAAAAAAATTCCAAACGGTGGCACCCTATAATTAATATAATATAAAATATACCCAAAAATAATTAAAAATATATTGTTTGTGCCTGACGCGTCTTCATCTTTTGGAGACGGTTAATATATAGTTATATACCCAAAAATAATTACAAAAAGATGGTTTTTATAGGATTGAGCGGCAACTACTAAATTTGTGCTCGACGTGTCTTCCTCTTTTTAAAACGATCGATGACACTTCATTCTTACTATTATCATGTGCTTCCTTTTCGACAACACAAATGAGAGCAACATTCAAAAATCACCGGCACTTCGATTATGTAGATCTGATTTGACAAGCTTTATCGCCGAAAAGTATCTTTCAACTGTAGTAGTCGAAACGGGAAAAACCAGTGTTAGCTTCAATAATCGGTAGAGTAAAGGATGAGAAATATGTTCCCTTGTTGCCACCATAAATCTAGCAAGATCGGCGATGCCTTTTAAGTTGGAAAATCTAACATCAATATAAACCGAGTGTTAGTAGATGTCAAGTTCGTGCTCAAGAATGATTGATACATCTCACTCAACTTTAGTAGGCTTGCTTTGTTAAACTCAGAAAACGAATTGCATGGTTCAAAGCTGCCATATTTTGAAACAAGTTCGTGCTTATCTCCCAAAAACGATCACCGAACTCTCGAATGTCCAAATCCAAAACAGTGTTGAATATATCATAACTATAATAATGTCGATTGCTAATGTTCATCCTTTTCCTTGGATTTCTTGGATTAACATAACCTTCCGCCATATTTAACTTGACAATATTATGTTTATCACATAAAGAGTAGCATTTCTCCACAAGTTCATCAAACCGTTTTCTCTTAACATTTGCAATTGTCCATTGGTTGTTCGTATCAATGAAACCGCTTCCAAGATGTCTTGATCTTCCCTTTAAAGGGCTTGAGACATCGAATTTATTAACCCGAAAATGGTTAACATCAAGTGATATAAAACACGTATGATAAAATACCACTTTCTTAAAGTCGAGTAGCAGCATTATCACCATCCTTTTGGACATAGTCAAGCACCTTTGCAACCTCCAGAAACAAAGCAATCAAGATCATAATTGTTTTATGATGAGAATTCCATTGTTTATCTCCAGCTCGTACAAGTGAAATCTCTTGGTTTAACCCCTTGCCAGTAACAATTTCGTCATTTCCAATTTCTTCTTGAATTCTATCTTTGTGACTTTCTCGTATCATATTTTTCGTTTGCAAGAAGAGTTTACCACAATCACTACCAAGGCTAGCATTTCAAATAAGTTCTTAACACCGTAGTATTTTTTTTTTTGCAACCGCCACAATTACTAACTAAAGTTGATGGGCAAAACAATGTATATAAAATGTGGATTCATTATCGCTCAGGATGAAAGCTTTCAACCCTTTAAACTTGCCACTCATATTGCTAGCACCATCATAACATTGTCCTCTTACCAATTTCATAAATACGGTAGATAAATTAATAAAATTAATAATAAACCTTTTTACATGTGTGAGAATCGATCCATGTTTTTCAAAGAAAGCATGAATGGCAAATATAAGCCTTAAAGCAGATGTATCCATCACATGAACAACGCCAACAAATCTCTCCTGAACAATTCCATATTTGTCAACAAATCTCAAAACCACGACCATTTGTTCTTTTCTTCAGACATCACTAGACTCATCCACCAACAATGCAAATACATCATCACCAATTTCCCCAAAAATGGATTTCAACACTTCTTCCGCAAAACAAGTAACAAGATATTTTTGAATCTTTGGAGATGTCATTTGATTATTTTTCAGGGAATTTTGTAATATAACCTTTTCAATATCCTTATTTGTTCTTTCGATGAACTTTAAAGTCCCCAAGACAAGCCCTTTGTACAATGAACTTTCCGACTCATTGTGGCCACGAAATGGTAAAGCATTCTCCCACGGGTATCTACAAACTTCAACCGAAGCGTTCAATCGCATGCGATACACGGTCTTCATGAGTTGAATTTTCTTATGATTTCGAAATCAATTTATTGGTTTTGGCTAAGTAAATCTTCACATTTTATTAGTCCTTTTGGCTAAGTAAACCTTCACATTTCGAAATCAAATAAAACTCCTTTAGGAATGTCTCCATTCAAATTAGTTTTTGGCAAAGTTTGCCATTTACCGATTGAATTAGAGCACAAGGCGTTCTGGGCCCTTAAAGAGCTTAACATGAGTGAGGATGCCGCGGGAATCAAAAGGAGTTTGCAAATACATGAGCTAGAGGAGTTGCGATATCACTCCTATGAGAATGCAAAGTTGTACAAGGAAAAGACCAAGATGTGGCACGATCGTCGAATCAACCATAGGGAGTTCATGGAAGGACAACATGTGCTATTGTTCAATTCCCGTCTCAAACTCTTTCCAGGTAAACTTAAATCAAGATGGACGGGACCATACACCATTGTCAAGGTGAGTCCTTTCGGAACAGTGGAGTTGAAATCCCCACAATCGGGTCAAACCTTTAAAGTCAATGGGCAAAGGGTAAAGCATTTTCTGCATGAAAGTGCCCACATCCCTCCCCACTCTCCACCTCACTATGGTTAGAGAAAGTCAGCGCTGTTTGTAAATAGTTTATTTCAGTATTATTGTCTTTTTATGAATTTTGGTATTTTTTTTCTGCACGATAGTTTATTTCGATGTGTGTAGGAGCATCTTAGCACTTTTTGGAACAAAAAGGTTCGCAGTGGGCAAGGATTGGTCACTGCGTTCCTCACTCTCGGTCTGACATAGGAAAAGACGGTTTGGGAGGGGCCCAAGGCTGACGCGCCTCATGCTTTTTAGTACAAATTTCAACTTTTCCCTGCCACTTGTCAAGAACCCTCCTTCCCAAGATAAACCATCATTATCTCCCCCTCTCTCTCTCCTATTAACCTTTCCCTCTCAAATCAAAAACCATCACCCTCAATCAGATTAATTTAACTTCCCTAAAAACACCAATTTTCTTCATCTTCTCCATTTCTCTCTCAAAGAAAACCCACAAACCTAAAACCCTTCCTAAAACCCTAAAAAAAATGGCGCGAAGCAAAAGATTGAACATCCGGCACGATGCACCCACACGAGCAGCCGTGCGCCATCGTCTCACAGAAGAGAACCCGCCGGAAAATGTCATCGGCGATCTAAATGAACCACCACCTATTTCCGGTGACAACCCCATCATCTCCGGCGATAACCCCATAACATCCGGCGCACCTGATGCGGGTTCTTCACAGCAAGAAAGCCCAAAAGCCAAGGCATCCTCTCAAGTCTCCGACACTAGTATCATCCACTTCGAAACCGAGGCACTGCTGGCCGAAGAAGAGGAGCGGCGATTGGCAGAGGAGTTTGAGAAACAATTGTCGGTCATTCGAAAGAGAAAGGAAGAGGTCGAGAGAAGACGACGAGAAGAAGAAGAAAGGCGCAGAAAAGAAGAAGAAGAAAAGCTAAGGGAAGAAGCAAGATTGAAGGCTGAGCAAGCAAAGATCTTCGAGGAAGAAAGGAAAAAGGCGGAGGGAGAGATTTTTACTGAGGAACAAGAACTGCTGAGGAAAGTACATTCTGATTATGAAGAAGATTACAGAAAGCTTGGGGATAGTATTGAGAAGAGAAGAGTGGGGAAGACTGCCCACAGTGGGGAGAGTCCTGTTCTACGAGCTTTAAAGAAGAGGAGAGTGGTCACCAGGTCTACGGTGACCACGACACCGAGGAAATCAGCAAAAAGACCATCAGAGAAAGGTACTAATTTTGAACCTGCTTTAAGTGCTTCTTCTGTTGAACTTGACATTGGGGATGACCATGTTCAAACCCTACACCCACATCACTCAACAGTGGGCACTGCTCATGCCCCCAGTGGTGTACCTAGGCAGTTCACCTCTTCAGAGGTGGCTGCCCACTACGAATGCATTGCAGCCCAGAAGCTAAGGTTGGAAAGGGGTTTTGACCCCGAGTTTGTTGAAGCCAACTCTTTTGTAAAAGATAGGATCATCGCGCAAGACTGGTCGATTTTGGCCGAGGCCAATCGACGCGCTAATGCCTCGTTGGTCCGAGAATTTTATGCTGAAGCCTCTCAATCAAAGGACCCCATCGTGGTAGTTAGAGGAAAGAAAGTATGTTATAATCCAGGAACAATCAACCGAGTGTTAGGAAGGCATGGCCCAAATGAGTGTGAGTTTACAAAGTTTTTGAAGAAAATGACCCCCGAGGATGAGGACCGTATTTTGAAAGAAATAGCTGTCGAAGGAAAGCCATGGAACAAGGATGGTCGAAGACGTTGTCTAAACGCTAGCTCCCTCGTCACCGAGGCCGCTGTTTGGTTTCAGTTTCTTCGGGCCTCTTTATCTCCAACATCACACGATACCACCTTGTCCATGCACAAATGTACCCTCTTGTACTGTCTGCTCACGGGAATGAAGATAAATGTTGGGATGGTCATGCACGCTGCCATCGATCAAGCTAGGACCCGAAAGAAGGTTGTGTTGCCCCTCCCTTTCCTTATCACGTTACTAATGATAGACGCAGGTGTACCCTCCGCTGTGGAGGATCAGTGGTTCAACTCAACAAGCAACATTAGTGTGCAGACCATTCGCAAGATGGGAAGGCATATCAACACTCCTCCACATGAACATGAAGAAGAAATTCCCACAGTGGGGACTGTCCGGCCCACTGTGATCATCGCTGAGGAGCATGATGTGCGGACTGCGGATACATCGAGGCGTCCGACTGAGGCAGGTTCGTCAAGCAACCAGATGGCGGAGATTTTGGCAGCTTTGAAGAAGCTCACATACAGGATCGACTTGCTGGAAAGTGAGCAGCGATATCAGAACCGGGCAACGCAGAAATTTTGGATGTACACAAGAGAACGGGATGAAGTGATGGGTCAGTTTGTGAAAGAGACCAACCCCGTTTTAGCTGCTCAGCTCCCAGAATTTCCGAAGGATATCTGCCCAGTTTATGACAGTGAGGACGAATTTGATGAAGACGTTCCTGCTAGTTCACCAGAGGCCACCCCGACCCGTTGAATGGTTTGTTAAAACTTTGGTTCCACTCTTTTGCTCTCAAAAACAATTTTAATTTATGTTTCTTTTGTGTTTTATGCCTATGGCTAGGCTTTAAGACAATTTGCTGAATGTTTTTTTAAGTCACTAATGCATGAAATCCTATCGTGCGGTAGGTAATTTTGGGTACTAACGTTTTTGTGGTTTGAATGCTTGTTTGATCTCATTTTCTTCCAAAGGTACAACGTTCGATTTCCAACTTAAAAAGGTCCCTTTTGTAAGTACGAATCTCAGCTTGTCCCATGAAATGATTTAGGCCATTGAAATCCCCAAACACGATCCTTTTTGAACCCCCAAAAATCCACCTCTGTTCGTCAACTCTATGTCACAGTGGGGACACTGTGCTGTTTTAAGTTTGAGGTAGGAACTTCCAGAATGACTTCCAGTTTGCCCACAGTGGGGACACTGTGAAGTTCAAGTTTGAGGTGGGTAAACCATACCCACCTCCCCAAAAATATATATATATATATATATATATATATATATATATATAAATAGAGAGAAAAACACAAAAACAGAAGAAAAACGGAGTAGCACTGACAAAATTGATGGTGTGCCTTTTCTGGACCATCAAAGTGCTCACTCCCAGAAAACGATGGTGTGCCCATTCTGGACCATCAGAAGAAAAAATAGCCATACCCAAATAAAGCCTGAAAGTGTACGTACTTATCATAGCAAAATACTAAACACCCACTTCTTGAAATAAAAATCTCAAAGCGAGATCTTCGGTCAATGTTTGGAAATTCTTGCCAAAACCCTTGGGAAAAGATACAAAGCCATAAACCCTTCAAACCCAAGAAAGCCCTATTGATCAAATGGTAAACAAGGGAAAGATTTCGTCAAGTACAAAAGTGAAGTTTTTAAGTTTCGGACCGAAGGAAGTATCGGAGGAAGGAGATCAAACGCTCATTCATGTCAAGAAGTATGTAAGTCCCTCAAAGTTTCAAATGCATTGTTTTTCATTTTATTTCTTTCTTTTTATTACTTGGTGACAAGTAATGATTTAAGTTTGAGGTTGTGATAACTCTATTTTTAGAGTTATTATTTCCATTTATTTTCCACTTTATTTTGTCAATTTTAGCCATTTCACTTCTAAAAACCCCCATTCTTGGTATGATTTACGAAAACGAGCAAAAGGAGTGAACCATGGTCTTTAATAAATTATTTGGGGAGGTTTTGGGTGTTTTCACGATTTTTCATCCGCAGTGACGTATACAGTGCCCACTCCGGTTCCCCACTCTTCGAGCAGAACAAAACAGAAAAGAAAAAGAAACTTTTAGTTGGAATCTAATTTTCTGGAGGAGGAAGGTTCATTTGGCAGAGAAATGGCTGGAGAAGTACAAGGTAGTTCTCATTGAAGATAGCATCAAGTACACCCCTTTGTACTTGCAAAAGTTGACTTCTAAAAGACCATTGGGTAATAAGAGCTATACATGGAGGATTGAAGCATTACCCTATGGGCTGATTTCAGCATTGCCCTGCAGTCCTTACACCTTGGAAAACCCTTTTTGTGTAAAGACCAACACCTCCTCCTTAGTATAAAAAGGGGTGTTGGGTCTCATTTATTACAATCCATCCATCTTGCAATTTATCTAGCATTTCTTTAAGTTGTAAGCTTTCATTTACTGCAGTAACTTAGCATTTAATTTCAGTAATTTATTTTCTGTTGTAGTTCGAAATACACAGTGCAGGGACGACTTCTCGTTCCCCACTGTGAGCAGTTAATGCAAATCACTTTCAGTTTTATTATGTGCAATTCTTCATCTTTTGTTTTCTTTACTTCGGAAATGTTAGGCTAAACATCCTTTGGGATGTAGGAAGGAGAAGTACCTGGATTTTATCAAAAATGCTTGAGTAATCTTTATACTTAGAATATTTGTTGTTTTGGTCTTTCATTCTCGATATTTACCCAAGGATGCGAACAAGCCGATCACTTGCAAGGGTCTAAAGTCTAGTTCTTAACTTAGAAATAAGTAGAACGCAGTGACACGAGCTTGAATGATGCTAGGGGATTCGAAAGAATTCTTTTGACACTTACGAAAGTGAGGTCGGCACAGTGAGCTAATCTCTGCCCACTGGAGTAGTAGGCAAGCTAATTTGTGTATTAAAAACACTTAGAGTATTTGTCTCTACACATTCCATCGAGGCCTGAAAAGGTCCATTTAGAGATTACCATTGATAAAACAACAAGTACTAAGAGTATGGTATTTTTATCTAACGGTGTGAGTATTTTGTAACCGGGCTTTTCTAGCGAAAATGTCCACCACGAATACGAGGATCACTCTAAGGACCGAGTATTTGAGATAAAATTTAGGGAAAATCCAACCTACATTCCTCCTTTTTAACATTTAGTAAATCGTTTCAAGTAGCTATTTTACCAAACCAAACCAAAGTATTATTTTCCTCTCTAGTTGAAACTTGTAAAAGGAGCTCATGAGAACCGTATTGTCTTGATTGTCCAGTCTCTGTGGATTCGATTCTGGTATTTTACCAACTATTACTTGCTGTGACGATCATAGTGGACAGTGTACACTTGCACTTTCCACTGTGGACAGTTTGCAACCCACTGCGATTAAAACACACATTTCGCACGTACCAAGTTTTTGATTAATCTTATGTTGACATAAAGAGGGGCTAATTCCTCGAATGTCTGCTATGGTCCAACCAATTGCTTCCTTATGCTTCATCAACAAATCAATCAGAAGTTGTTCTTGTTTCTCACTAAGTTTGGAAGAGATAATGACGGGAAGTTTATTATCCTTAGCGAGATAAGCATACTTTAAATGGGAAGGCAATGGTTTAAGCTCTAACTCGGGAGGTTGTTCTATTGAAGGGGGTTGAACATCTCTATCTTTGAAGTCCAGAGGTTCAAAAGCTGCAACTATTTCGTTACACCCATCCTCAAAAGCGTCATCACTCTCTGATTCAGAGTGCTCACTGTCATTCCCCACTGTGGGAACTGTACTCCCCACTGTGGGCAGTGTGTCAAGACTGTGGATTCCATAGATCGAACTCAAGGCAAAACAATCTTCGGTGTCTATATATTTAAGAGACTTGAAAACATTAAAAGTTACCTCTTGGTCATTAACTCTCATCGTGAGTTCTCCTTTGTGCACATCAATCAAAGTACGTCCGGTTGCAAGAAACGGACGTCCTAAAATGATTGGGATTTCTTTATCGGCCTCATAATCTAGAACTAGAAAATCGGCGGGGAAGATAAATTTATCCACCTGGACCAAAACGTCGTCTATTTTTCCTTTTGGATAGGCAATGGACCGGTCGGCTAGTTGTAATGTCACGGTTGTGGGTCTAGCCTCTCCAATCCCTAACTTGTTAAAAATGGACAAAGGCATCAAGTTGACACTAGCTCCTAAATCACAGAGTGCTTGACCTACTTCTTGTCCTCCTATTGTGCACAAAATGGTGGAACTACCCGGGTCTTTCAACTTAGGTGGAATCTTGCTAGTAAGGAGGGCACTACATTCTTCGGTCAAAGCCACAGTCTCAAATTCACCCAACTTTCTCTTTTTGTTCAAAATATCCTTTAAAAATTTAACATAGCTTGGCATTTGCTCGAGAGCTTCTACCAAGGGTATGTTAATATGAAGTTGTTTAAAAATGTCTAAGAATTTTTTAAATTGAACATCGACATTCTTAGGCTTCATTCTTTGAGGAAAAGGGATATTTCGTGGGTCAATTTGAGTTTGCTGTGGTATTGGCTTTGGAACAGTAGTCTTTGGAACAGGTCCAAAAGTGGGAAGGTCAGGGATGTCGGTCCTCACTGTGGGGACCACAGTGACCTGAGGAGTGCCCACTGTGGGAACCACAATGGGTATTTGAGGCGAATCATCGGACTCAAAAACGATATCTTTCAGATCCTTTCCACTCCTCAGTGTGATGGACTTGACATGTTCTGGTCCTTTTCCTATCACCCTAGCTTGCTCGGTATCACTAGGTAACGTTCCTGGTGGTCTATTCTTAACTTCAACGGCTAGTTGTCCTACTTGAGTCTCTATATTTCTAATGGCTGCTTGAGTTTGATTCATAAAACCCTTGAGAATCGATTCAAGTGACTGTTGGGTCTCAGCGGGTTGAGTAGATCGTGGTTGGTATGGTTGTGGGGACTGCCCACTGTGATGTGGGGACTGCCCACTGTGATGTTGCTGAAATCCAGGGGGATTGTATGGTCTTTGCTGGATATGACTCGGCCCTTGGGGTTGGAGTCCTTGATTACCAGACCAAGAGAAATTCGGATGATTTCTCCAACCTGGATTATAAGTCTGCGAATAAGGGTTGTTCCTCGGATTGGTTCCTATAACATTAACAGATTCGGGATTTGCTGGGCAAAAATCAAAAACATGCTCCTCTCCACAGAGGGAGCAGTTTTCAGGGAGATGCGTTGCTGAATTGACTTGGCCTCTATTTTGATTTAAAACGATTTTGGTCAAGGCCACCAATTGCGCATTCATGGTTTTAAGTGCCTCGGAATCGATGGTGTTGGTCTTTGATATGGGTGTTCTCGGATTTGACCATTCGGTATTGTTGTTGGACACTTTTTCTAAGATTTGATATCCTTCGTTGTACGTCATACTCGTAAATGTTCCACCGGCTGTTGCATCTAAGATGATTTTGGCTGCATTGGTCAGACCATTGTAAAAGGTCTCCAATTGGATGCAATGTGGGATGCCATGATGTGGGCACTTTCGAAGTAAATCTTTAAATCGTTCCCATGCATCCGAAACAGCCTCATCTTCCTCTTGCCTAAACAAAATTATATCATTTCGAAACCTTACATTCCTTGTTGGAGGAAAGTATTTTTGCAAAAATTTATTGGCAAGCTCTTGCCAAGTGGTTATCGAGTGAGGTGCATGTGCGTTCAGCCAAGACTTCGCTCTATCCCTTAATGAAAAAGTGAAAAGCCTAAGTCTTAACGCCTCCTCAGTAACACCTTGCAATTTAAAGGAATCGGTCATTTCTAAAAAAGATTTTAAGTGCGCGTGCGGATCCTCAGATGGTGATCCTCCAAATTGACCCATGGCTTGGATCATTTGAAACATCACTGGTTTGAGTTCAAAGTGCGTTGTTTCAAGAACGGGTCTTCGAATCCCGGAGCCTAAATCACTAACTCCGGAAGTAGCATAGTCCCGTATTTTTCGATCTTTGCTATCGGCAATCGTGATTGTGGTCTCCACTACAGGTGGCGGTATTGCAGCCATGTTTACAGTGGGGATCACAGGGGGTTGTCGATTTGTTTTCTTGCTTCTTCGTGTTTTTCGCAACGTTTTTTCTATTTCGAGATCTATTGGTAACAAAGGTTCGTGTTGTTGCCTTGGCATGCAGCACGAAAAGTTTAGAAAAACGAGTTACTCGGGCTCGAACAAAAACTTAATGTCTTGAGATTTAAAATCACGCCAGTCCCCGGCAACGGCGCCAAAAACTTGGTACGTGCGAAATGTGTGTTTTAATCGCAGTGGGTTGCAAACTGTCCACAGTGGAAAGTGCAAGTGTACACTGTCCACTATGATCGTCACAGCAAGTAATAGTTGGTAAAATACCAGAATCGAATCCACAGAGACTGGACAATCAAGACAATACGGTTCTCATGAGCTCCTTTTACAAGTTTCAACTAGAGAGGAAAATAATACTTTGGTTTGGTTTGGTAAAATAGCTACTTGAAACGATTTACTAAATGTTAAAAAGGAGGAATGTAGGTTGGATTTTCCCTAAATTTTATCTCAAATACTCGGTCCTTAGAGTGATCCTCGTATTCGTGGTGGACATTTTCGCTAGAAAAGCCCGGTTACAAAATACTCACACCGTTAGATAAAAATCCCATACTCTTAGTACTTGTTGTTTTGTCAATGGTAATCTCTAAATGGACCTTTTCAGGCCTCGATGGAATGTGTAGAGACAAATACTCTAAGTGTTTTTAATACACAAATTAGCTTGCCTACTACTCCAGTGGGCAGAGATTAGCTCACTGTGCCGACCTCACTTTCGTAAGTGTCAAAAGAATTCTTTCGAATCCCCTAGCATCATTCAAGCTCGTGTCACTGCGTTCTACTTATTTCTAAGTTAAGAACTAGACTTTAGATCCTTGCAAGTGATCGGCTTGTTCGCATCCTTGGGTAAATATCGAGAATGAAAGACCAAAACAACAAATATTCTAAGTATAAAGATTACTCAAGCATTTTTGATAAAATCCAGGTACTTCTCCTTCCTACATCCCAAAGGATGTTTAGCCTAACATTTCCGAAGTAAAGAAAACAAAAGATGAAGAATTGCACATAATAAAACTGAAAGTGATTTGCATTAACTGCTCACAGTGGGGAACGAGAAGTCGTCCCTGCACTGTGTATTTCGAACTACAACAGAAAATAAATTACTGAAATTAAATGCTAAGTTACTGCAGTAAATGAAAGCTTACAACTTAAAGAAATGCTAGATAAATTGCAAGATGGATGGATTGTAATAAATGAGACCCAACACCCCTTTTTATACTAAGGAGGAGGTGTTGGTCTTTACACAAAAAGGGTTTTCCAAGGTGTAAGGACTGCAGGGCAATGCTGAAATCAGCCCATAGGGTAATGCTTCAATCCTCCATGTATAGCTCTTATTACCCAATGGTCTTTTAGAAGTCAACTTTTGCAAGTACAAAGGGGTGTACTTGATGCTATCTTCAATGAGAACTACCTTGTACTTCTCCAGCCATTTCTCTGCCAAATGAACCTTCCTCCTCCAGAAAATTAGATTCCAACTAAAAGTTTCTTTTTCTTTTCTTTTTTGTTCTGCTCGAAGAGTGGGGAACCGGAGTGGGCACTGTATACGTCACTGCGGATGAAAAATCGTGAAAACACCCAAAACTTCCCTAAATAATTTATTAAAGACCATGGTTCACTCCTTTTGCTCGTTTTCGTAAATCATACCAAGAATGGGGGTTTTTAGAAGTGAAATGGCTAAAATTGACAAAATAAAGTGGAAAATAAATGGAAATAATAACTCTAAAAATAGAGTTATCAATTATTTTTCAGGGAATTTTGTAATATAACCTTTTCAATATCCTTATTTGTTCTTTCGATGAACTTTAAAGTCCCCAAGACAAGCCCTTTGTACAATGAACTTTCCGACTCATTGTGGCCACGAAATGGTAAAGCATTCTCCCACGGGTATCTACAAACTTCAACCGAAGCGTTCAATCGCATGCGATACACGGTCTTCATGAGTTGAATTTTCTTATGATTTCGAAATCAATTTATTGGTTTTGGCTAAGTAAATCTTCACATTTTATTAGTCCTTTATGGTGAAAACTATTAACCTCACGCTTATAAAACGTAAGCCTGTCCTTTTTACTCCAACTACTGAATCATTCTGTCACAAATGTATCAATCCCATGACTCCCAACCATTGAAATTGATCAAACCAAGTAACAACAAACCGTCTTGCTTTAGCCCGTATCATTGTCATTGGAAACCCGTGACCTCGTGGTTGACAAGGCCCCCTAACCAAGTATTTCCATCTAATTTCATCTCTTTGATTAGTATTATAACCTATAACTTTAGGCCTCTCTAATGGATCCCAAGGAAGATTGCTAATATCAATCACATTGTTGGATAGAGTGGATGCATTACCAGTTAAACTTGAAGCTTTTCGTATAATTTTTTTTCCATAACAACAATAAGCGATGAACTGTAAAATGTAAAATCAATAAATCACTGAAAGTATAAGTCACTAAATACGTAGCTAATCAAGTAATGAAGTAAATAATCAATAACTAATCAAGTAAATCACAAAATCAAGTAATCAACTAATGGAATTATGGAATCAGCAAAATTCTAAAAAACAGTAAATCTTTAATGACTAAAAATTTAAATAATCCAAATCAAACCAGTAAGTGAAATCGGTGAATCATTGAGTTGTTGGATCGAACTCAAACCAAACCAGTGAGTGAAATCGTGAATCACTTATTCACTGAACTGAATCATTGATGAGCAGTCAAGTTCATGAGTTGAGCGAGAATTTTATCGTTTTGATTCATTAACAATTGGCACTTATTATTTGTTGTTAGTAAATAGGCCAATCAGTAAATAAATTGGGAATGACCGAGTGGGTATGGGCCTATGGGGAATTAGGGATTGGATTTTTCTTGGATAGAATATGGGCTGGGATTTTCTTGGATAGAAATATTTGGGTTGTTAAATACTTAAATTTATTGAATGAGTTGGATCTCAAATACGGGATTTAATTGTAAGATTTTTTTTCAATTTTCAGTTATACCCTTGAAGTTTTAAAATTAATACGGTTGCACCCTTCACAAACTAAAAAAATTTACCATTCGTCGGAAGAATAATACGGTGGCACATGCCACTGTAACCACTTAAGCAGGTTCGCCCATGATCGGGGCTTCGTGCCATATGAGACCATTTCAAAATTGTTTCACAACTTTCGAGGAGTTCGAAGGTAACAGTATTTATATGTGTGTCACTCGGGGCATCAATTCGGTCAGAATCAAAATGTTTGACGATAGTATTCGAACTTTGTTAAATGTTAAATTTGTATCGTCTATGAATCGTTCTTTCATATGTGTTGGACAATTGTCCAAACTTAGTTACAAGATTCAGATTGGCAATGGGAGTATGTGTATCTCCATAGAGAACTTTATTGTGATGAATGGTGAGCAGGCAGAAAAGAACTTATTTCATTTGGTAGGCTAGACAGCCAGTTCTGATGCATGTGTCGCGGATAGTTCGAAAAATTTAGATGTTACCCGTTTATGGCATCTCAGATTGGGGCACACTTCTGAGAAGATTTTAGAGATTTTGTGCAAGTAGAAACTTATTACGATTGATACACCTATGAGCCTAGATTTTTGTTCAGAATGTGTTTCATATAAACAAAAACATGTTTGTTTTGGGGTTGCAAAACACAACACCAAAGGGATCCTTGATTATGTTCATACAGACGTTTAGAGACCATTTTCGACACAATCTCTCAGTGGAGGTAAATGTTATATTAATTTTATTGATGATTTCTAGCTCAAACTTTGGGTGTTTGTGATTAAGTTAAAGTCAAATGTTTTTTAAATATTTAAAACTTGGTTAGGACTAGTCGAAGTCAAGAGTGGCAGAAAATTAAAAGTGCTAAGATCTGACAATGGTGGTGAATATACTAGTGGTAATTTCAAAGACTTTTGTTCACGTAGAGGTATCCACCATCACTACACCACACCCGGCGATCTCAATCAAACGGATTCGTCGAGCGGATGAATAGAACTATGTTAGATAAAGTCCGATGTATGTTAGTTACATCTAGTTTCCCTGAAATGTTTTCGGTTGAAGCATTTCACATTGTTGTACACATTGTGAATCGGTTTTCGTGTTCAACTATTGGGGGAAAGATATGGAAGAAATTTGGAGAGGTAAGGGTAATATATATTTGAAATACATACTTGTATTTGGTTGTCCTGTGTATATTCATGTGATAGGTCATAACAAGTTGGATCCCAGATCCACTAATAGATTGTTACTCGACTATATAGATGGAATCAATGGTTACCAAATCAAAAACCCGTTCACCCGAAAGGTGATTCATTCTCTACATGTTACTTTCGATGAGTCGATTATGCTCAAGTCTAACCAGGATCGCCAACTTGCTCTAGAATCGAAAAGTTTATGTTTCTCCTACAACTGATCGAAAAGTTTATGTTTCTCCTACAAAAATGGTTAATTGACCGGTCAAATTTCAAAAGGTTGAATGTTCTACATTTGCACCTAAAACCCGATCTGTGAACGAAGTTTCTAAAAACAAATCTAAATCCAAAAAACGTTCATAGAAAAGGCAACAAACCGCTCGACCCCAAAATAGACATCTTTACTACTCAAGCTCTACTGATCAAACATTTAATGATATTTCAGATAATAATGGTCGGAGAAAAAGGTTCAAACAAGGTTGGGTAGTGAATGTCAAATGAAAGCATAGAAAATACAAATTCATTTAAGTCAATTTCGCATGCTAGGACATACAATCATAATCATGATGCTTTTAATTCTCGTACTTCTGTTGAACAAAATGTGATGTTTCCTTTAAAAGTTTACTCAATTCAATAGTTGCTTCAACTTTCTCATGATTGTATTTGTTGTTCTGTATGTGGTTTGAATGATTTTGTTGATCGAAAACATGCATCTCATTGGTATGGTACTTATAGTATCCCCGATCCTCACTATAATAGGGCATCTAACCGTCAAGGATCCATCACAGGATGGATACCAAATTCCTTCTAATCTATTTTGCAGGAATGTCATGTGCGCTTTAATTCATATTATTCACAACACATGACGAACATTCAAAGGTTATGCCATTTTTGAGGGGGGGGGTATAAGGTATTTGACACATACATGAGTTTTTTAGTGAATTCAAAGAACCGTGGTAATTTATTCTGAAAAACTTACTCGTGTTTGTTTTTCTTCGATTCTATATTCCAGAATTGCCATGTGTCATGTTTTTCTTGAATTAGTTATTTCCATGTCTCATGTGTTTGTTGATTTTTCGATGGAAATACACTCGCTTGAATTCCAATTTGTTTTCGTCGTTCGTCATTTCATATTAATGATTCAGTTCTTATCTGACACATTAATTGTGACTTGTTCTTCACAATTAAACTTTCTGATCATTGTTTCATTTTTTGAACGTATAGTGCTTATTGAGTCATTCTGTTTAACGCTTGATCTTGTTTATTGAAATTCTATATTTCAAATGATTTTATTGACTTCTGATCATATCAGATCAGGACTCGTTCTTAAATGCTTTGACTTCTAAACATTTCAGTTTAGAACTCGTACTTCACTGTTTACTAAACTGTTATATTCGATGCATGAAAGAAGTGTTAGGACTTATATTGTTTCTATGGTCTATCCAGAACCGGCAGGACCTACCCAAGAAACACATCCAATTATAGATATCAGTGAGGGTCTAGATTGATAGATGAGTTCGGAGTGAAAAGAATATGGTGAGGATGTGACAAGACTTAAAACAATTATTGGTCCTTACCAAACCGAGTCAGTTATCCGGGTAACTACACAATCTATTCATTCTTGTTCTTTGGAGATGAATATTGAAATAGACATGGACCCAGTGTCGATAACTCGTGTCACCCCACCCAGCCACTCAAGTATCTCACAAAATATGATTGTTTCATATATTCACGGAGATTTAGCAAATAATCTATCTATTCCTCACTCGGAGGTCTTAGATATTGAAAAAGGAAGACATCAGCTCCGGTCTCCGAACTTCATTTTCTAATCACTGTGTCTATTGATTTTTAACTTGCGTCCTAGGTTAAATCAAATTTTGAGCCAAATCGATATCATTTAATTCTTTCACACATGCACGAGTCTTTGTGATTCCCATTGCATGTCTTAATGATATTGCCGGAACAGTTTGAGAAGTAATTTTTTTACTTCAGTGATAACTGGAAGTCCTATCAGAGATACCCCGATGCCAACTCTTAACATAGGCCACACAATTTATTTTAATTGTTGTGATAACAGTTACTATTGTGTTTCTGTGTTAGATATTTACCCCATCTTGGTTACTTACACGTTTACCTACTATTTTGCTACTCATCAGTCTCGTCTTTGAAGTTACATGATGCTCCGGATGCTCCTACTCATCATGAGGGGGAGAAATGATACGGATTCAAAGACACAGATTATCATGTTGAGGGGGAGTTAGCAAAAGTTAAGGGGGGTAACCGTTATTTGACCAGTTCCGAAATTGATCAGTTCCGAAAAGAGTTCAAATTATTTACATGTGATCAATTCTTCTCATCCCATATCAAGTGGTGTTCGCTAAAATGGTTTCCTTCTTCGAGCATATTGGTTCTACAAGTTCTTAAAGCTGAAAGCAAATTCAACTCGCAGTTCAAACACAGATTCATTGAATCTGGTGATAAAGTTGAAACTGAAGATAAGAGCTTTATTCAAGGGGGAGCTTGGAAAGACTTGAAGAGAAGCAACACCAAAGTGTTTCAAGGATTCAAGAGGAAGAGAAGATCAAGATCTGAAGATTTCAAGACCAATTTGTCTTTATATAACTTTAGGGGGAGATTGTTAGGACCATAAATGTCCTATAATATAGAAAGTGATATAAAGAAAAGAATATTAATTGTAAGAGCCTTTAAATGTTTAATGGGCTTAGTTTAGCTTCATGGGCCATGGGCTTGAAGCTTAAGCCCTTGGTATATAAGGTTTGTTTAAGCCTAGTTTTAGGATGAGAGAGCTTAGAAGAGAGAATCATCCATAACCATTGTAACCGTACTGAAACCACTCTGAATGGTTTTATCATATTAAATGAATGAGATGGATGATGTATTGAAATCAACCGTGATTATTGCTTATTGTTCATTGATTTCATTTCTATTGCACTAATTTGGGATCCACACATCTATCTGGGTCCTTCCAGGCCTTGTGGCAACTCATAATATGGAGCATGAACAGTTAGACATGAAAACAAATTTTTTGCACGCGGAGATCTTGAGGAAACCATCTATATGAAGCAACCTGAAGGTTTTATCTCTGACAAAATATCTGATTGGATCTATAAATTGAAAAAGTCTCTCTATAGAGTTAAACAATCGCCTCGACAGTGGTATAAGAAGTTTGATTTGTTTATGCTCTAGTTGGGTTTTGACCATCATGAGAAAGACGTTTTTGTCTATCATAGATCAAGTTGTGACATTTATACTTATCTACTTCTGTATGTTGACGACATGTTGATTGGGTTTTGAGTATTTTTCATATTTTTTATTGCTTTTGGTCTTTTTAAGTGATCAAATTGAGCGGTGTTTAGATATCAACATCTGTTATTATTTGTAATAATCCCTCAAGTCCATTTGTATTGAATGTTGTCGAGAAACACGGAAAAAGAATGGAAAATGTAATTTGTCTAGTGAATTGAAAGATGTAAGCTTGGTTTACATATGTAGCTTATGAATTGAAATAAACTAATGAAAATGATCAAAATACTCTTTATTGAAATTTTTCCATTGTTTATTTTTTAAATAATAATATTATTATCAACGATGAATGTAAAAAAAATATGCACACTACATTTAATTAAATCAAGATAAATTACTAATAGTATATATAACATACAACATATATCATATACATGTATATAGAGAGGATATTGTTGGTTCCCAGATTCACGTTGCATCACATTAATGGTAATAATATAGACAGCGGAAGCATTTAAATATAAAGCCATTAAAGTGAGTGATTAAGTAAATGATATTGTAGTAGTGAGAATCAAATATAGAACAGGATAATGATAACAATATCAAGTAAGAAACGCTGCTCGTATATTGATAATGGATAACACCAAGAACAAGATCAATGGTGTATCCTGAAATCTCACAGGGAACAATATCGTACAGAGGTAGTGCTCGGGGTTACTGCAGTGTGTGCTTAAACAATTGTGGAAAACTATTCTTCCAAAAGCTTACAACCGTTTGTTCCACTACCTCTCTATTTATAGCCCTAATAAAGTGTAGACAATGTACTATCGTACCCTAGAATGACACGTGGAAAGTGCGTCTCTTACTTTTAGGGCATACGTGGAAAGTATGGACACTTGTCTAACACTTAGGATTTCTTACGAGACTTAGGCTAACAAAGGTCTTCAGTCACCAGAGCTCCTTCGCAAGAGCTTTGTTTGTCTTCTTCTGTTGATGCGCGGTTCTTCTGTTGGAAGTCTTCTGACAGAGCTCTGTTGAGCTCTGTTGGTCTTCTTGTTGAACTTCTTCCAAGTCGTGTCTGATCTCTGTTGGTCTTCTAACTTGATAATATTTTCAATACTTTTACATAACATATTCTTGGGGCTAACAATCTCCCCCTAAGTATTGAAAATAAAAAATTATAACTAACAGAGATTAAACAAAAGAACATAGAACTGACCTCTGTTAAAGCCTTGCACTATTCTTTTAGAATGTTACAATGCAGGGTAAGAAATAGTACATTTAAGCGTAATTATCTCCCCTTAGAATCTTGTCGAATCTTCTGATTAGCCCTCGGAAGTCAAGCATGCGATCAATCTGTTCAATGTAGAGTCTGAATTGCTCTTCCGGACATTTTTCTCTTGGGAGATTCTGGATGATATTCTTGAGATACTGCAGCGACTCACTTGTGTACTTGTGGGTTTCAGCAGCTCTGATGGCCTTCTTTGTGCCCTTCTGTCGGCAGACAAAGACTGGAGGATCTTCTACAACGGTTCCAGTTCTGTAATGGCCATAACCCACAAGACTTTCGTTCGGAGGTGCAATCGCCAGTTTCTCAACTTCGAACTCTATGCCTAGCTGGAAATCGATCTGTATTCTGAGATTTATGTGCTCTTGCATAGCGAATCGAACTTCTGGTAGCGCAGTTCTTGCTGGTGTGTATCTTTCTGAGAAGTTCAAGCAATAGGAGTGAAGTAAGATCAGGTCATATGGGTTCAGAAGAACAAGATCATTGTCATTGAAGAGTTCATTTCTGCCTTCTGTTGATTCCACAGTATACTCATGGTATATGACTCTGTCATGTTGAAACTTCTTGTGCTTGATGTCCAAGATTCTGCTGATACCGAAGTTTATGTTAATGGCTCTGTTCAGATTTGACTTGGTTTGAATGAACTTTAGCCTTGATTCAGAAATAGTGTTTATTCTGATTGGGTTTAGGTATGGGTTAATGGGTACGGCATTGACAGGGATGATGTCTCTGTCAGCATATAGAAATGCAAATACCGTTTCTAAGGCAGGTTTTTCGGTGTGATGGGTAGAGGTTTCTGGGTTTTGTTCAGGTATCATTGGGTTTGGGTCATCGTGGGTTTCTGCCATAAGTATGTCGATGTGAGCAGATTCTTGAGTAGCTTGAGGTTGGGCTTGGCTTGTTTGTCCTTCAGCAGAGGATGGGTCTGTCCTCTCTGGTTCTTTTCTTGGAGATGTAGGAGGGGTATCTAGGTAGATGATCTCTGGTGGTTCTTGTGTTGACTCTTCTGTCGGTTTGATGACTCTATCCTTGAACATGTAGTCAAATGCCACCACAGTCATTTCTGGCATGAATTCCTCTGTTATCCCCTTATCTCCTCCTCCTATAGCCTCTGCCTCAGTTGCTTCTGTTATTTTCTCTTTACCCTTAACTTCTCTCTCTCTTTCAACCTCTTTCTCTTTCTCTGCCTCTTTCTCCTTCTCTATCTCTTTTTCCTTTTCTTTCTCTTTCTCCTTCTCCCCCTTTTTGTTGTTCTGAGGACTCACCCATCTGACTGTCTGAATGACCTTCTTGAGGATCCTTAAAATCATCATCATCGTCAGAAGCGTCAATTCGAGCTGTTGGTGAAGGCGGAACAACAAACTTCAGATCGGCTTTGTGTCTCTTTCTTAAAGGTTCTCCTGTAGGTGCTTCTTCAGCGGGTCTTTTCGATGTAGAGATAGCCTGTAAAAGAATGTTAGAAAAACTTGAGGCTGCCTTCTTCGTTACATCCTCTACCTCTGTTGCGGCACCTCTGATCTCTTCTACTTGAGCTTCAAAGTTGACCTTGTGAGTATCAAGAGACGCTTTCACATGTTGTTCTGTCGCCTTAGCTTTCATCACAAATTTTGATGAAATTGTCATCATTCGGCTAAGAATTGATCTTCTGAAGTCTCCCATTTGGCCAACTGTCATGGGTAGGTCATTTGGGTTAGGGCTGGAGATGTTGAGTGGAGTAGCAGATGATGTTGTTGCTACTTTGATGGATTCCTTAACAGAGTTGGTAATGATCTATGTCATGGTTCTGACGTTAGATTCTGATAGGATAACTGTAGGGATGGGAAGGGTTTTGTTCATCTGAGCGTTGTGGTGCTCTGTCATGAGTCGCTTTAGCTCTGTTAGATCTGTCGAAATCTTTTTAGCTTCCTCTGCTCTGACTGTTTTCAGCTCTACTATCTCTGTTGTCAGCTTGGCAATCTCTTCTCCTCTGACTCGTTCAGACTCTGTTCTGAGTGCTTCAGCCTCGGCATATTTCTGAGTTATCTCTGTATGTTTGTTAGAGATCTGTTGTAATTCCTCTTTAAGAAGAGCATTCTCCTTGCGAATCAGCTCCTCCTTCTGTTCATTGATAAGTTTATACTCATTCAAGGAGTTGTTGATACTATCACAGAAGCTTTCGAACTCTGCTCTTGTGACAGTGTCAACGGGGGTATCCTCGGTTCCAACACATGGATCCAATTCTGCCTCGAATTCAGAGGCGCCTCCGTCAAGAGTTGTGGTTCTGACCAGATTTTCCTCTTCCAGCTCAGGTTCTGAAGAAGGAAATCTGATGTGATGAGAAGCATTTGGATCAAGAAAAGTCTTCCCTTGTTCTACTATGGTCTCCCGTTGTCCCTGAGTCGGACAGATGCTACGTGAGATTACAAAGATCTCTGGTCTATTTTGTGTTATGTCTATATAAGCCACAGAGGCATCATTGTATAGAGGTGACCTATTGATGTTCTGGGGCGAATGAACATCACTACCAAAGATAGCTTCCCCAAATATGTGCGTACCAGAGGCATGAAGAGTTGCTTCTGGTGGTTCTTGCTGGTTGGGGTTCGAGGTGTGCACCTCTGTTTCAATAATCCTTTGGTCTTGATCACCAGGATTAGATTGTGTGGTAGCACTAGGATTTTGGTTAAGGATACGCTCAGGTGTGCTCTGTTGAACATCTTTTTCTATCTTCACATTCTCCTCGGCTCCTACGGCTGTAGAACTCTCTGGATTCTCTCTGTCATTTCCCTCTTTCTCACCACTATCAGAGGAAATGGTTTCCACCTCTGGTGTTTCCTGAACTTCCTCATGGACAGCCTCCCTAGGAGATGCTTTGTCCTCTACTTCCTTCTCCATCACTCTAGAGGAAGACCCCACTTCGGGTGCTCTTACCTCTGGTCTGTTAGCTTCCTCTCCTATTTCCTCACTCAAGCTTTTGAAAGAAGGCTCAGATCCTAAGTATGATGGGGTTCTCACCTCAGGTTCTTGAGGTTGAGCAGCACTCTGATAGTTTTGGATAGAGATGTGGTCTTGAGGGATAAGAGCAAGCATTGTACCTGGAATTCTTCGAATGAAGGGATATTCACCTGATGTAGTGGGAAGGAATTTGGACATTACCCAAACAGGTGTGGAGCGTCCCTGATGAGTTAATTCCAGTCTGTCGAAGGCTCTTCTGATTACCAGACTGATAAAACGAGGAAACTTGATCATCTTTAAGAACTTGTGAGTTCCGACAACTCCTCCTCTTGCGATGGATGAGGTATTTGTGTTAACAGCGGTGAGAAGATCGTTGTATAGTATGCTGGCGTAGTCAAAGTTTCGGTTAAAGAACAATCCATACATGATCTGTAGGATTTATGTTGTTGCTTGATCTTGACTACCAGATTTGCTGGTAAGGGTTCTGTTCAAGGTGGAGAACATGAAGTTCCACATAGTGGGTAGATTCTGTCTTTTAAATTCTCCTATCCTATTCAGATCTTTGTTGTAACCCAAGAATTTCATGAAGTCAAGAAGAACAACTACTTTTGGTGGTTTCTCATAGGCTTCTATTCCTAGCTGTCTTTTGGTCTTCATTCTGAAGATTCTTCTTAAGGTGCTTGCTCGAATACGGATTGTTCCCGCTCCTCCATTTCTCGATTTGACACTGCCAACAATCCCATCTTGTTCTTCTATGTACTGGCACGTGGTCCACCATTGTTGGACGTAGATTGCAGGAAGATGGTCATCGAATTCTGTTAGGCCTCTAAAAATTTCAGAGTTCCTGAAAAACTCAATAAAAACGTGATATAGGGGTAGATAGAGTCCTGGAGTGGGATCGAATCTATAGTTGTTGTCAGCAAACTCGTAAGGAAGAACAACGATTTCATCAGTGGGTTCTATTCGGCTAGAATCAGTATAGTTTTGAGGTTCCGCCATTGTTGCAGGTTTTGGGTTTTTCTTGAAGAACACAGAGGATTTGAATAGCGGAGGGAAAGGTGAAGGGTTTTTGAAGTGTTAAGGAAGTTTAAAAAAAGAAATAGGTCAAGGGTATGGATATTTATAGTCAAAACATGTGGTTGGGTAATCGTCGTAGGTACTGTAGGCACTCGAGTGACAGAAGGTGGAGTGGCCTGAACAGTGTATCGTGGGAACAGCTAGTGGTTTAGCTTTCAATTAGAGAGTGCCACGTGGATTTTGTTCTGGCCACCTTAATGCAAGTAAACCGTCGCGGTTAGAGATGTGAGGGTGATAAGTGGTTGACGCTTGGAAATAACCCGCACCTCTGATGACGTTACCTTTGATGACGTGGCATAAAAACCGACAGAGCTCTGTTGGAGCTATGCAAGTTTTGCCTCTGATGAGTAGCCATTTTACATTCTTTTCAAGTATCCCTTGGTGTTTCACCTTTACCCGAAATTATTTAAAATTCTGTATCTGATGTGGAAATGGTCAAAGAACGAGAACAGAACTGACTCAGAAATTTCACAGAGTTCTGGTGAGAATCAACAGAGGCTCTGGTGAAATATCAGAGTTCTGGTATGTTCTTGACGTTATCAAAGGATTTTCATCAGAACAGGTTTTCCCTCTTTCTTCAAAAAGATTTTTCTTTTCAGAACAAAGAGCAAAGTCATTTTGATTTTAAAAGGATTTGACTTGCTCCCCCTAAAACCATGCGCAAAATACTTTACAAGCTCCCCCTTGAGATATGAGCAAAAAAAAACTTTTTACAAAAAGAAAAAAAATTACAACACAAGAGATATATATACAGACAGATTCACTAAGCTTGTTGAAAAAGTATGCATGACAGAGTTCTGGTGAACGTTAGAAGCTCTGTTTGAACTATCCTACCCAACTACTTGACAGAGCTCTGTTGGAACATCGGAGGCTCTGTTGAGTTTGAACAGAGTTAGGAGGACATGTTCAACATACCCATTTTGCTGATTAAGAAGTTAAATCTCCTTTCATCAAGGGCTTTTGTAAACAAGTCAGCAAGCTGGAAGTCGGTTGAAACAAAGTACATTTCAATCGTCCCTTTTTCAACATGATCCTTTATGAAGTGGTACCTTATGTCGATATGCTTTGTCTTGGAGTGCTGAACTGGATTAGCTATGATTGCTATGGCACTCTTAGAGTCACACAGAATTGGAATTTTTCCATACTCCAGGCCATAGTCTTTGAGCTGGGTTTTCATCCATATCACTTGAGAGCAACAACTAGCAGCAGCAACATACTCTGCTTCTGTTAAGTTGATACGCAATTCTGTTTCTTGGATGTCCAACTCACCAATTTTTCACCAAGTAATTGGCAGCTACCAGACGTACTCTTTCTGTCATTCTTGCATCCTCCGTAATCTGAGTCTGTATATGCTAGAAGCTCGAAACTAGAGTTAAGAGGATACCAGAGACCCAAAAATTGAGTCCCTTTAAGATATTTAAATATGTGTTTGACAGCAGACAAATGAGATTCTTTAGGATTTGCTTGGAATCTGGCACAGAGACAGGTTGCAAACATTATATCAGGTCTGCTAGCAGTTAAGTACAGAAGTGATCCTATCATGCCTCTATAGTTCTTGACATCTGTAGGTTCACCATTAAGGTCAGAGTCAAGTTTAACTCCAGTGGCAATAGGAGTTTTCATTGAATTTGAATTGTTAAACTTGTATTTTTTCAAAATATCAGAGATGTATTTCGACTGACTTATAAAAGTCCCTCTGATGGATTGTTTTACTTGTAAACCAAGGAAGAATGAAAGTTCTCCCATCATGCTCATTTTGAATTCACTTTTCATCAAATCCTCAAACCTATCACAGTACTCTTGTTGAGTAGACCCAAAAATAATGTCATCAACATATATTTGCACCAGAAGTATATCATTCTTATACCTTCTAAAGAATAGAGTTTTATCGACATTACCTTTCTCGAAGTGATTTGTCAACAGAAAGTTGGACAGAGTTTCATACCATGCTCTGGGAGCTTGCTTAAGGCCGTACAGAGATTTGTCTAAGTTGTAAACGTGGTCTGGAAACTCTGAACTTTCAAAACCAGGTGGTTGTTGGACATAAACTTCCTCTTGTAGTTTGCCATTCAGAAAGGCAGACTTTACATCCATCTGATAGACCTTAAAACCTTTGTGAGCAGGATAGGCTAAGAAGATTCTGATGGTTTCTAGTCTAGCCACAGGAGCAAAAGTTTCGTCATAGTCGATACCTTCTTCTTGGCAATATCCTTTTGCAACCAGACGGGCTTTGTTTCTGATGATAATCCCATCTTCATTCTTTTTATTCCTAAACACCCACTTGGTTCCAATGGTCGTTTTGCCTTTTGGAAGTGGAACCAAGGACCAAACTTTGTTTCTTTCGAATTCCAGAAGCTCTTCTTGCGTAGCTTCGATCCAGTTTGGGTCTTCAAGGGCTTCAGAAATCTTCTTCGGCTCAATCATGCTTAAGAAGTTTACAAAGAAAGCTTCATTGATTGTGGCCGATCTCGTCTTCACACCATCTTCAGCAGAACCTATAATTTGATGATGAGGATGATCCTTTGTCCATCTAGTCATTGGGGCATGGACAACAGGATGGGTTTGTGCTTCTGATGGGAAAAGACGATCTTCAGAATCAGAGCTCTGTGCCACACAACTCTGGAGAGTGGCCTCATTGCTCTGTGAAGGTGATCTTTCAAATAGGGAATTTCTGCCAATATTGGTTAGCAGAGGTGATGATGGCGCTTGCACAGGTTCTCTTTGTGGTTCCTCATTTCTCTGAATGACACCTGTAGACAGAGAAGTAGATGGTGAAGTATTGGAGGGACCAGTAAGAGTTGTACCTGTCAGATTATGTTCTGTTGAATTCTGAGCTTGGTCGCCTCTGTTGATGTTGACAGAGGAAACATCATCATCGAAGAAATCATCGAACACAAGATTGATATCTTCTTCCCTTGTCTTTGAAGAACTTGGTTTCTTCTGTTCTGTGTGTGTCCCCTCTGTTGATTTGCAATCAGAGGCACTTGATGTACTTTCATCAAAGGACACACTTACGCTTTCTTGAATAACATGGGTTCTGGTGTTGTAGACTCTGTAGGCTTTAGAGGTTAAGGAATAACCAATAAAGATTCCTTCGTCCACCTTTTTGTCGAATTTACCCAGTTGTTCTCTGTCATTCAAGATGTAGCACTTGCAGCCAAAAACATGAAAAAATTTCACATTTGGCCTTTTATTGTTGATGAGTTCATATGGAGTCTTTTTAAATCTTTTTACAATGACAGCTCTGTTTTGGGTAAAACAAGCTGTTGAGACTGCCTCTGCCCAGAAGTTGATGGAAAGGACAGAACCGGCCAACAAGGTTTTGGCGGCTTCTACCAGAGTTCTGTTCTTTCTTTCCACTACACCATTCTGTTGTGGAGTTCTGGCAGCTGAGAAGTTTTGGGAGATTCCTTCTTCTGAAAGATAGGCATCTATTCTTGCATTTTTGAATTCTATCCCGTTATCACTTCTCAACTTTTGCACTTTCAATCCTAACAGAACCTGTATCCTTCTCAACAAATTTATTAGAATTTCTGGGACATCAGATTTTACTCTGATGAACTCAATCCAAGTATATCTAGAAAATTCATCAATTAGCACAAGAATATACTTCTTGCCCGACAGACTTTGCACAGAGATAGGACCACAGAGATCCACGTGAAGCATATGCAAAGGTCTGGGACAACTATGATCACTCTTAGTTCTGTGTGAAGATCTTTTCATCTTACCCATTTCACAGGCAGAACAGAGATGGTCTTTGTCAAATTTCAGCGGAGGAAGTCCTTTTACAAGCTTTAATTTCACAAGCTTGTCAAGGTTTTGAAAATTCAAATGGGCAAATCTTTTATGCCAGAGCCAGGCATCTTCATTTTTCAAAGACACTAAACAGAGTTTTTCTGTTGTAGAGTTTTGGTTAGGATTGAAATTCATTTTATAAAGATTGCCTTTTCTGTCGCCTCTTAAGAGTTCTTGACCAGACTCGGAAAGCAACAGAGAACAGTACTTCTTCCTAAAATTGACATCGAACCCATGATCACAGAGTTGACTTATGCTAAGCAGATTATGGTTTAATCCTTCAACATAAGCAACCTCAGAAACTGAAACACCACCATTGATTAAAGTACCGTAGCCTCTAATCTGTCCTCCATTATCTCCTCCAAAGGTTACTGCACTTCCATTTTTATTCTTGAAAGACGTAAGCAGCTCCTTATTCCCCGTCATGTGCCTTGAGCATCCTGAATCTAAATACCAGATCTGTACATGGGGTTTCTGCAAGACAGATTAGTTTCTTTTAGGTACCCATTGCATAATGGGTCCTTTCTTGTTAGACTTAGGTGGGTTACCAGACTTTCCTTCAGGCTTTTCATTCTTTGATGATGTGCCAGAGGTTTTTATTTTTTGTGCATTCTGAACAGTCTTGGGATTTTTTCTTTGAGACGACTGATTTAGAACAAAGTGGGGACCATTCATATGGTTCTGTAATTGTAACAGGAGTTGAATACAATTGCATTTGATAGAACATGAAAGTTGATGCAAATTGTTGTTTTTATTCAAAAACTGTTGTTTGAAGGGAGTTTGATTTTGAAAAGCTTTAGGACAAGATGTCTTTACATACATTCTGTCCTGTGACGGCTTTTTGAAATTGTTGTTTCTCGGAGCAAACTCTCTTGATACAAAGCTGTTTTTCTTTTGATTTACAACAGGTGCAGGAATAGATTGGTCATTGACTTTCCATTTTCCTTTCTGCTTTGTTGTAAATTTGACTTGATCATAGGCGTATGGAACTGAGGTATAGTCTTCATGAATGATTTTAGCTTTCCCTCTTTTCTTTTCTTCTATCTCATTAGAAGAGAGAATTTTGATACCCTTATTTTTCAAATTTGGCAAAGGTATAAATCTGTTCTGTTTCTTAAAGAATGAGACATTTTTCAGAGATCCAGATTCAACAATTGCCTGTTTAGGTTTGTGTAAAGCAGTCTTAGGAGCACAGAAAATTTTCTCATCTACCTCAGAGTCAGAGTCACTGTCAGAGCACAGAAAGTCTCTGGTGGCTTTGATAGAGGTGTTAGACTCTTTGGGTATCTCAGAGTTGTCAGCTCTTGTGAGTTTGAACTTTCTTATCTTGGGTTTTAAAGCATCACAAGCAGCATTTTCTTCAATTGCTTTTAGAATGTCCTCTTCAAAAGTTGTTCGAAAGGTTTCAGAGGATGGAGAGAAGACAGGGGCTTCAGGATTGAGTTCTCTCTGTGTTGTAGCACAAGAGGGTTCTGCAATAGAAGCAACAGACTTATGTTCCTTGAAAGAGTTGAAGTTAAAGATTTCTTTCGGATCAAGACTTTTGATAGAATCAGTAAGCTTTATTTCAGCTCTTCCCTGAACAAGAATAAACTTTTCAGATGGTTTTGTAACTTTTTCCTGATTCAAGGAGTCATAGCTGACATTCCTTAAGCTGAGTCTCTTTGCCTTTGTAAAATCTGATATTTTGGCTCTTTTGAAAACAGTAGTTCCGGAGATCACATCCTCTTGTATTTTTCCAATAGAGAAGGCAAAGGGATAAGATGCCTTTATCCTTCTTTTGTATGGAACAATGTCATTAAAGCCTAGACCTTGCTTGTCCTCTTGAGAATTGATCTTGGTATACACATTCTGTGCATCCTGGTATTTTTTGATTAAAATCTCCTTTTTCTGCAGGGATTGATGTAAAATTTCCCTTTCTCTTTGAAAATAGTCTTTTAAAGCAACAGAGTTTAATCGTTCATTTTCAGATTTAGCAACTTCTTCAGCTTTTTGTTTCAAAATATCTTCAAACTCTTTAACCCTTTTTGAAAACGTGCTTTCTTTCTTTTTTTGTAAGACTTCTAGCTCAGATTTCTCTTTGAATATTTCTTCCTTTTCCTTTTCTAATAGAGTTTTCTCTCTCTTGTAGAATGACAGATCCTTCTGAGATAGCTTTCTTAACTCTTTTTCCTCAGAAAGTTTTTGTTTTAAGAGTTGAAACTCTTCAGTTAGTAATGACACATGCATCTCAAGTTCTGAGTCAGACTTGGATTTAGAGGAATGTACCTTGGCACTGGGTCTGGTGGTCTCCAGCGCTCTGTTGTCTGGCTCTGTTACGGTTAGAGCAAATGCATGAGCTATATCTTCTTCTTTAGACCTTTCTATTCTTCCTCCGGTCATCCAATCAACTTCTCCCAGACTTCCATCATCCACAGCAACAATGGCTTGCTCTGGTTCATCGTCAGAGGATGAATCAGAGATCCAATTCTCCATCTCAGCAACATAGCTTCTTTCTCTGTAGTTGTATTTGTATTTATTCTTGTAATAATCTTGATCTTTTACAAGTTTTCCTCTACAATTAGCAGAGAAATGGCCAGGTTTGCCACATCTAAAGCAACGTCCATCATTCTGATTGATGGGTTGGGCAGCATCAGCCTTCTGTGGAGCAGGAGCATTGAACTTCTGTTGTGGTTGCTGTCTCTATTCTGTCGATGCTCTGTTGTGTTGGTTTTGTTGTGGGGGCGCAGCATAAACTTTGTTCTCATCTTTCTCATATCTACCTCTTCTGTCGAATGCTCTGTTGCCAAATATCTTGTTAAATTGTTGAGTGATTAATGCAAGAGATTTAGCAAACGCATTTATATCGTCATCCTCATCTGATGAGTTTTCTTCAGCATCACTTTCAGCTACCAAACTCTTCTTACCCTTCTTCTTCCTGCCTCTGCTAGAACTCTCTCTGTTGGACTTTCCTTCTGTGGATTTCTTTGATTCAGAAACTAACGCAATTGGTCCTGCAATGGTGGATTTTCCTTTTTGCTTGACAACATCCTTCTCTTGTGCGGCCAGAGTGCCATACACATCAGTAAGAGACCATGCATCTAGATCCTGGTTAGCTTGTAAAGACATGGACAGATTCAACCATTCATCATTCAAACTTTTCAGGAACAAAACATTGTTATCTTCCTTCGACCTAACAACCCCACACTTTTTACATTTGTTTATCAAAACATTGAATCTGTTGTAGGTTTGTTGTAAGGTTTCCTCAGGAAGTGCCTTGAAATCGTTGTATTCATTTATACATTGGGTCCTTCTGTTCTTTTGGGTTTTGATACCACCCTCAAGTTGATTAAGAAGTTGATCCCAGATTTCTTTAGCAGTAACACATGAATCTAGTTCTTGAAATATTTCATTAGGAATGGCCATAATTAGAAGTCTAACTGCTTTTAGATCATTTTCCATTTTTAATATCTCTTCATCAGTGAACCCGGTGGTTTTGGGTTCAAGATGAGCAGGAATCTCAGCAGTAGTTTGTGTTGCGGGTACACGTGGAACCAAAACCATGGGTTTGAATGGTCCATCTGTGACAGAACGCATTAAATCTCTGTCCATCCCATCAAGGAAGTTAACCATCCTAATCTTCCATTGAGGATATTCATCTCTCAGAAGAGTAGGAGGTTTGGTCAGAGAACCAGCAGTATAAATGGCATTGATATTGTTATTAGCCATTTTCAGGAAAAAAAAAACAGAGTATGAAAGTTTTCAAGGGTTTTAAACTAAAGTAATCTGAAAGTTTGATGACCAGTGACCAATGGAATAGTAACTTTGAGTAGATAAGATCTTTACACTAGACTTTGAAAGTTTAAGATGACATTAAATAAACTCTGAAAAACTCGTAATAAACTTAAAAAACAGAGTATATTGAAGCTTTGAGACACACACTTAATCAACAACAGTGAATCAACCTTGGTAGATTGGATGCCTTGATTTGAGCAAATCAAGCAAGCTCTGATGCCAATTGTAGGATCCCAGATACAACAAGTAACAGTAATAATATCAATAATCTTTGTATTTACTGATAAAGAGGAGTTTACAAGATAGGATTGATGAACACTCTCTCTTACAATTGAAGCTCTATCTCTCTCTCTCTCTCTCTCTCTCTATCTCTCTCTATACGTCTGACTCTTTCAAATTGAGGCTAGGAGATTTTTGAGGCTTAACCTAAAACTCTAACAAATTAGACATTAAATACTTAGGTTTTAAGGCCTAAGCCCATAAGCCACTAAAGCCCACAAATACAATTTGGGCTTTTACAATTTAAGCAAATACAATTTGGGCTTTTATAATTTAAGCAAGTAATCTTGAATACAATATAAAAATAGAGTCCAAATTGACAAAAAGACTATCTGATTTGTCAACCAAGATTATGTTGCAGAAGATGTATAAATCAGATCTTCTAAAGAAGTTTGATTTAAATCTTAAAGAAAAATATGTTTTAGCTAAAAGGCTTAAGGAATTTGACTTAGCAAACTCTTGTGTTGATAATACAGATAACCTTGTTTTCAAAAGAGTGAAAATGGTTTGGAAAGTCAAAAGCTCTACTCCTGTCAAAAATGCTCCAAAGCCATCTGTTTCTGTTAAACATTCATCTCTTCATTCTCATAACTGTAAATGCTTTGATCTTCTGTTTAAATTAAAGAACTATTTCTCTAGTTCTAACTGTGTTCCTAATGGGTCATTTCATAAGAAAAATTCAAAGACTCAATACAAGAAAAAGCATAGAAAGGAATCTGGCAAACCAGAGGACCTGAACACAGTTCCAAATCCTAACAAAATAGGACCCATTTGGAAATGGTAACCAAAATGTCTTTAATCTGTCTTGCAGGTACATGGACTCCTTAATACATCTGTTAAGGACTCACACTTCAGTGGATAATGGACTCTTAAACACTCAGTTTAAGACTCATCCTTCAAAGGCAATTAATTTATGTGCACAACAGTACAGAACTCAAGTACTATGACAGCATGCTGACAGATTTGCGATGCTGTAGTAAATTGATCATATCTCACTGGTCAAGACACCAATTGATGTGATTCAAAAGGCCCTGGATTTAAAACACATTGATGAACAGATTTCGTGTTTTGAGATTTCAAAGATTCGAAATTTATAAGGGTCATATGCATCGTTGAAGTAGACTGCTGATACAAAACTGTTGGACAGATTTGCGCGACTATGGTACATCAACCATATCTTATTCGTCCAAGCTCCAAAAGAGGTGATTCCAGATGCTCTGAAAAGATAACAAACCAATGCACACTCTTTATGTTTTGAGTTTTTGGAAACTCCAGAGCTATCATGGTGTAAAGTAGTGTCGAAGTTAGTGTAAAACTGCTGGCAGAGGACTTAGAAGAAATCAGCAAGAGCTCACCAGAGCTCTGTTAGACCTCATCAGAGCTATGTCAGAAACTTCTGTTCCACCAGAGATAACCAACAGAGAAGAGGTACCTCAACAGAGCAGAGGTACACCAACAGAGCAGAGGTACTTGCTGTCAGCTTTGCGCACCTGTCGTATTTTCAACAAAACTCCCTCCTCGAAGCTCCAAATTTAATGAGTCCAAATGCGTTGGATTCTTAAGACAAAGATGAACAATTTTCGTGTTCTGAGCTTGGTCTGAATCAGTGTTCTTCTTGGTCAGAATCTCTGTTAAAGTCAGTATATATCTGCTGGACAGAAAGTTGTACTTCTCTGAACACATCTACCAGAGCTCTGTTGATTTTTACAGACTCAAAAAAAAATCAGAGGCAATTGACAGAGCTATCTCTGTTGATTTTTAACAGGGACATCTACCAGAGCTCTGTTGATTTGTCAGAAGTTGTCTAGAGCCCGAATTTTTTTGTTTGTTGGACAGCTTTGCGCTGCTTCAGAAACATGGGCATAACTTTTGACTCGGCGCTCCAAATTACATAAGTCCAGTTGCATTGGAAAGATAATTCACAGACGCACGACTTTGATGTTCTGAGGTTTCTCAAATTATGTGTGCTAATATGCCAAAATCAGCTTCAAGGTCTCCTTCCGCTTTCAAGAACGGTGTTCTCTCGACGTTTCTACATCCAAAGTGTAGAACCAGTACCTCATCAGAATTATTGCTTCTACATAACTCAGTGTAGGACCAGTATATCAGATATGTTCAGTTCAGAGTTTTTACTGGTATTTCTAAACTCTGACCCCCTGCATTTTTTTTAAATTTGAATTATTAGTGCTTTTGGATATTCCTAACAAATGAGGAATCATCAAAGATGATTACCAACACCTTTTGATTTTTACAAGATATCTGATTTCAAATTGAGCTTAAATGACAATTAATGCTCAATTTGAGGGGGAGAATGCTAATCTGACCATGTACATCCAAAGGTAAATTTCTAAATCTTTAGACTCATCATTTTTAAAGAAGACTAACTTTAAAATGATAAAACCTTTCTAAAATGGTCAAACCACTTCTAGATGCTAAATGCTTTTTCTGATATAGAAGTTGGATTTTAAATGCTTTTCTGAGACTAAAAATAGTAAGTGTGTGGAACAATACAATCTTTAGGACAACAATTTCATGGGATCAATGTGTGAGCTTTATAGTACTTCTATGGATCACTTAAACATGTGTTTCCTACCTAAGAAGTAAACCTTGAGTGTTTGAGAGGTAAAGGGTCTAAATCAAAGAGTGGGGGAGATAACTCATCTGAGTTTTTCTCATTGTGCTTAAGAGGTAAAAATTGAAAAGAGAGTTTGGTTAGATGTGAGCTACATGATAAAAAGAAAGAGAGTGTGAGAACAGAGTCAAAAGAATTATATAACTCTGCACTAACTTTTTCTTAGCCGGGCAAGCCACATTACTGATTTAACACGATTCTTTGGTGATTATCATTGAAACAGACAGTGAGCCCATGCCAACTCTTGACTTAACCCCACTAGCTACTTATTTCCTTCTCAACAGGGAAATGCTTCACTTTTCACGGGGAAGCAGCATACATGCTATCTGATCTTTATTTGGAAGGTTGGATATTGAAAAGAAGGAAATCTGCCCCACCTTCACACTTCATTCATGCACATTGAGTCTGTGGAAACCTGTTATGTCCAAACAAGTTTACACACTTTTGAGCCCAACATATCATATACATTTTCTTCCACACAATATCACGAATCTTTGTGATTCCCCATGCATATCTATGTGATATTGCCAGAACAGTTTGAGAAGTTTAATTTTTATAATTTCACTTCTATGATAACTGGAAGTCCTATCAGAGCTTCATATTTGTCAACTCTGAACATAGGCCACACAATTATTTTAATTGTTGTGATAACAGTTGCTATGTGCTTTTGTGTTAGATGATTACCCCTGGTTACTTATTCTTTAATGCAGATTCTCATGAGCCGAATATGTTCGCTACTCTTCATCTCCTAGCTGTTTATCTACCATTCGTTATTACTCAAACTGGTTATACAAGCTTCCGCACATCAAATCGTTCTCTGATTGTTTGAGTTAATCTATGGGAGAAAACCAAGATCAAAAAGGTAAATCAACAGTCAAGGGGGAGTATGCAACGATCAAGGGGGAGTTAAAGAAGGAATTGAAGCAACTGACTTTGTGGAAGATCGGGCTATTTTTAATCTTGAATACAAAGGGGGAGATTGTTGACTCTATTTTTATATTGTATTCAAGATTACTTGTTTAAATTATAAAAGCCCAAATTGTATTTGCTTAAATTGTAAAAGCCCAAATTGTATTTGTGGGCTTTAGTGGCTTATGGGCTTAGGCCTTAAAACCTAAGTATTTGATGTCTAATTTGTTAGAGTTTTAGGTTAAGCCTCAAAAATCTCCTAGCCTCAATTTGAAAGAGTCAGACGTATAGAGAGAGGGAGAGAGCTTCAATTGTAAGAGAGAGTGTTCATCAATCCTATCTTGTAAACTCTTCTTTATCAGTCAATACAAAGATTATTGCTATTATTATTGTTACTTGTTGTATCTAGGATCCTACAGATATATCTAAAGGGCAGGTTTCGTGAGAAACCTAAAATTGATTAGGAACCCGAAAACAACAGGGCGACATGTGGCATAATAATCTGGAATATGAATGTGTTAATGTGTTATTCATGATTGGGAAAAAAGTTGATTACCGGCAACCCTAACCGGCCCCACACGGAACCTGCCTCCAAGGACACCAATGTGAGGGGCATTTTTTGGCTCACTCAGCGGCTGAGGCTAGTGGAGGGGCCTGGGATCGAATCCAGGACCTGTTATGTATTGGGCAAAGTCACCCCACCCCTTTGCCAACTGAGCTACACGCCATATTCATCTTGAAAAGAGATATTGGGAGCGTTGTGGATAGCAATCAAATGAGAACCACAGAACGGTTACAAACATGTGAGAGAAAATATTTTTTACATGATTTTTCATTCAAAGCTATGAGTTAAGATATTGTTTTATATATGTTTATGTCGGCTTGTGAAAACAAAAATACATATGAAACATTTTTTTTTCTTCACTTGGCTAAATGAAAAATACACGTAAAAAGAATTCACATAGTGAAACAAATATATGTGAAATTATTATGAAACAAAAAATGTGAAACAATATCTTAATTATATATATATATATATAGAGAGAGAGAGAGAGAGAGAATAAATTGTAACCGCTAAATGTGTATAACCCGTCGATTTCATAAGTTTTTTTGATGAATTTTTTTTTTGAAATTGTTTATTTTGATGAAAGTAGTTCATATCATTCATTTCTTGATGAATTTTTTTTATGAAATTTGTAGTTTCATAGGTGAAAACGAAAATATATGAAAAGTTTCATAAAAATGAAAAAAAACCTATAAAACTACAAACTTCATAAAAAAATTTCATCAAGAAATGAATGATATGAAACAATTTCATCAAAATAAATAATTCCATAAAAAAAATTCATCAAAAAACCTATGAAATCGACGGGTTACTCACATTTAACGGTTACAATTTAGTAGGACTCTCTCTCTCTCTCTCTCTATATATATATATATATATATATATATATATATATATAAATATATAAATCAGTAAACTACGAATATTATATATATATATAAGGTTCCAAATACAAACCATATCATTTATACAAACCAATTAATTGAGATATGTATAGAAATAATGAGAGATAATTTATTATGACTTAAATATTTATAGAAAATAATCAAAGTTCATTAATTATAATCATTGGTGTTTATATTAAAAAAACAATTAAGTTATTTACAAAATCAGATATTCATTAAAATAAATGGACTATTAATTTATATGAATGAGATGAATTTATATTTGAATCTCTCCTTCAATTTCTCTCTCTCTCTCTCTCTCTATATATATATATATATATATATATATATATATATATATATATATGTTATCCTCCTCAAATTGAGATTTCCCAAGTATATTTGGTTTGAAATAGCAAAAATATGACTGTTAAAATAAATTAAATGGAATAAAGACAACCATTTGTAAAGGATAAAAACGTAATTTGATCACCTATCTTTTTCCTTCAACTTAAGCAACATACTAGAAATCAAATGTTGTTTTTTCTTCTAAAGAAAGCAAATTTGGTAATTATCACCAAACAATGCTCAGAAAAGTGAAACAATATAGTAAAGTGTAACCTTACGAGGGAATAAATATCCCAAAATTTTCATTTTACACAACCAGGACCATATTACCTACTATTTGTAGGGACCATTTTACCTAACATTTTCAATAATTGCTGGACCGATCTACGGACGAACCAGATACCGTTAATCCCTTCAGCCCTTTTATAGTTGTTGGACCAGTAACCGGTTTGTACACAAACGGTGCCAAAACAAAGTGTCACAATCAATCCTAGGCAGCCTACTCTCACCGACAAATAAACCAAACCAAAAAAAGTAGAACGACTGAATCCATGAAAACTCCCGCCTTGTGAAAAGTATGTGAAAGGAAGAAAGATTGCCCAAAATGTTTCGCTACAAGACAGGTGTGTCCGAGCCTAGAGCAGGCTTTATGTGGTGGGTGAGTCTTGGCCCAGTCCTAAAGGACTGGACCAGGATGAATATTGGTTGGGACTGAACCATTTGGGACTCTACTGCCAGATTGGTTGGCAGACATAAGTCTTGTGGTGTGTCTCCTTTTACATTTAATTTAGAGGACATGAAAAAAGTGGTTGTGTGGGATACCTAAGGGCTTTTTCTTGTTTTTGTTTTTGTTTTTTGTTTTTGTTTTTTTGAAGTACATTGTGTTAGGAAAAGAAGTGAACTTCTAATGTGTTTTTTAAATCTGTGAGAAAGTTAACCATTATAAATATAACAAAAACTGTCAGTAAAATGTCATTATCAGGTGGGGTCCCTGAATGTGGGCAGTCAGTCCCCCAACTATTGCAACCAGCCAACCACCACTCAGAAACATGCCACAACACCTAACTTATTAGAATCAGACACAAACATGTTAAAGAAGAAAAAAACAAGATACTGGACACCCACAATTGCAATGGCCAATCACCAATCCTTAACTTTGTTCTCCTAGAACAAAAACTCTGTTTCCATGCTTAAAAAATCAATCAGTTTCAAACAGAGGAAATCAGTTTGAGATCCAGTTATGGTCAAACTAAAAGAAAGCTACATCATTGTTCTACTTCCACATCATCAAAATGACTTCAAATCTCAAAAAATAATGCCAAAAAACTACTAGCATTTGCATCTCATGGGAGTCGATTCTTTCGGGTCTTCGTTGAAATAATAAATTGAAAAAGGAATTCGTGATTGGAGTTAGTACCGAAGAAAATTGGAAGAAATCAGCCTACAAGTTACCATTGGTGACATCAGCAGTGTACATGTATAGCCCTCGAGTCCGGCCAGGTGCCCCGCCTTTTATACAAGATAAGTCGAGCACGATCCTGCATAATCATATATATTCATAATGAATTAAAGGGTATTCATTTCAACTCATGAAAAGTGTTTGTATTAGTTTTGTACTCACTTCTGATCTGCATTCCCACTGTTTATCAGGATCTTTTCATCGACTTTGGATAATGACAAGTCCATTGGCAAAGCAAACACCTCCGTTGCTGGATTTGACAATTCAAAAGCTCCATTACGTATTGTGGTTAAAAGATTACTACCTCCGTCACAAAATAAGTGTCCATGTTTCTATTTTAGCGTGTCCACTTCAAAATAAGTGTCTACTTCTCAATTTTACCCTTAAATATGAGATGATAACCCTATTAATAAGGGTAAAACTGTCATTTAGTTGATTAAAAGGGTAATAATTGCACACTTCTAAACTGTGTGCCTTTCATCATCGACATTTATTTTGGGACGGATGGAGTAAATCACAAGCTCAGGCAAACGTAAAAAACTTACATGTTTTTGGGGTAGCATCCATACTTCCATTCAGACCCAGGATTTTCTATAAAGAATCAATGAGATTCAATACGCATTTAAAACTTTTAAAAGAAAAAAAAACGCTAGAAAATAATTTTCACCTTAAGTTGTTGATAACAAGCCTCAAGATCATTATTCACCAAAATATGATCGAAAAGGCCAGAAGAGTTTCCTTGTTCAAGCTCAGCCTTGGCATTTCTAAGTCGTTTTTGGATCTGTTCTTCGGTCTCTGTCCCTCTGTTTGACCAAAAAATCAAAGAATTAATTAATTAATCGATAAACTAAAAAAATACAAGACTTTTTCGATAATGGTTATAGGTCAAACCTTGCACGAAGGCGCTTCTCAAGCTCCTCAAACGAGGGTGGGCAAATAAAGATGAAAATAGCTTCAAGTGAACTAGCCCTCACGGACCTTGCCCCTTGAACATCAATGTCAAGGATGCATCTCTACACAAAATCACACTCACTATCTTAAGTAATTTAACACATCACTACACCTCATTTTGCATTCTTAACGCTATTTTTAATTATCATCATGTTCACAAAGAAGAAATAATAGTGATAATCTTTGTATACGCATATATATAGGGTCAGGTTCAATCGAAAACATAAAAAAAACAGGGTCGGGATAAGGGGAAAACCTCAAAAAAAACATAAAACTAAGGAACACTCTGGTAGCCCTTTCATGTGGATGGTATGCACTTGTGCATACAAGTAATTTGTAGCATGCACACGTGCATAAAAACCAATCCACATGAAGGCTACCATGGTATTCGTCAGTTTTCCATTTTTTTGAGGTTTTCCCGTGAACCTCCCTCTGTCTATCTATCTATCTATATATATATATATATAATTATATATATGTATATATACCTTTCCGGCATCGGCAACTATCTCAACGGCTTCTATGCTAGTCCCATAAAGATTTCCATGGACTGCAGCAAACTCTAGAAACTTCCCAGCTTTAATCTCTTCCTCCATAACACTTCGGTTGGTGAAATGATAGTGAACACCATTCTCTTCCTTCTCCCTCGGTGCACGAGTTGTGTGGCTAACCGAAAACCCAAACATTGATGGGAACTCTTTCATTAGCATGTTAATTAGTGTACCCTTACCCACACCAGATGGCCCACTAATTACTATAGGCCTCTCGCTATCGCCAATAACGCCCTTACTCCAAGCAACCACCTCACATCCAAACTTCTTCTTCTGATCTCGAACAAACTGTGTGTCCACCTACAAATACATAATAACTTATATCATGATATGTTGGGTCATTGACCAGCATTTCCTAAATCAACGTGGCGATGGCTGCTACGCTACATGGAAATAAGTTGCACCTTCTCCATCAGCGATTGCTTTTGGTGCAGGATCCTAACAAGAAATCATCACATAAAACATAATTCCCCAAAAGATTATAAATACCCACCTCAAGAAACCAAGCAGAGTCATTCGATTTGGAATTGCTTTTAATAATCAAGATTCTATCTTTATTCAAAAGCACAGTAGAATGGTTCTTGAATGCCTTCGGTTTTGTTCCTAGAACAGTTGGAATCACCCTTTCCAAGAGAAAAACAAATCTAAGTAAATCAGAATTGTCGAAAACAGATAACACTTGAGCACAATCATATAAAATCTTCATTTCATACTCACCATTCACGAGTGGATTTATCAAAAATACAAACTCCAGTTGAAGTTAGGTCATCAATCCCACCAATGACATACTGGTTAAAACAAATTAAAAGATGTATATCAAATTAAAAGGGGTTTTTCCCAGTGATGTGAACCCATGAACTTCCGTTTTAATATCGATCTTTAAGGATATCAAAAAAAATAGAATTGGTTCAGCATCATACTGTCTTATTCCCAACAACAGTGGCTGTTTCAAAGTCCTTCAGTTTCAAATGAAACCCATTAGAAAACCTGGCCTGCAGATCATCACCAAAAAAAGCTGGAGCTTCCCCCTAATTACCAATAAAACTTTAAAAACTCAAACAAAATTCTCACAGCATTTCATCAAAAGCTTCAAAAACTTAAGAATTGGCTCACCATTAGAACAAGCTCTCCAACAGATTTAAGACCTGAGAAAAAACAATTATCAGGAATCAATAATTAAAACAAAGAAAACATATCTCAGTTTCAAGATCTTGCAAAAAGTAAACAAAAAAAAGACAAATCTCATGGAAATTGGAAAGGGACTAAATCCACATAACAGACAAAAACAATGTTAATTGATTGAATAATAAATCGCTCAAACTAGAAACTGAACAATCAAAAGAATAATATCAAAACCCCAAAACCCAAAAATTATTAACCCTAAAAATGCAATTAACCAACGAAAATTGAGAAAAAGAAAAAATAAATCACAAACGACCATTGCGCAGGTAAATTTACGAGAATGTATAAATAATCGAAGAACAATTCCTCTATTTTCGTTTAAGATCTGAAAAGATCGAATAGTAAATAATTTTTTGAAAAATACTGACCAAAATCCATCTGAAATTAAAGGATCAAACCGCAGATTTGAAGAAAGAGTCACCTGACAGAGAGCAATACTAATAGTTGTATAAACAGGAAAGAAAGATAATAATCTAGAAGAAGAATGAGTCGAAGGCGCCAGCAGAGTTTGAAAATGCGAGATCTGTTGTGGAATTTTGAAATTAAGACGGAAGTAACTTGGGATTGGAAAAGTGAAGATGGTGGAAGAAATGGAAATGGAAAGGGATGATGATGAGAGAAGAAACGTAGACCGCCATATTTATGGAGAGATAGTAAATAGGAAATAGGAAGGAGGTGGATCTTTGGTCGTTGCAGTCCTCCCTCTTTATTCTTTTCCAATTTCTTTTTTTGTTTTTACTTCTTCCTTGAATTATTTCTGATATTTGTAAATATGTGTAGTTTCCAAAAGAGTAAACTTCAATTTTGGTCCTTGATATTTGTGGATTTCTTTGAAAGTGGGACATATATTTTTATAAGTTATGTTTTGGTCTTTAAGGTTTGAATTTTGCTTTGAAACAGACCTGGTCACTAACTTCGTTAAAAAAACTCTATTAGAGCCAAGGGTATTTTCGTCCAACCATGTTTTCTTTCTTTTTTTTGCAACTTTTGTTTTGTTTTCTGTTATTTTTACAAAACCCATTAAACTTCAGGGACCTTTTTCCAACTGTTGGATGAGAAATGGACGAACAATAGGATGAGATGCACTGATTAATTCCCTTTTAAGCCGCAATTCATGGAAGGGTATTTGATTAAAAGTGATCAACGGTTTAAATGTACTTCTCACATTTCTCACCAAATATGGCACTTCTCATATGATCTCATGCCTATAATAGTTAACTACAGGGACCATATAAGCCACCTACCGTTTGCTCCACACAAACCATGTAAAACGGTTCACCATAGGGATCATGTAAGCCACCTACCGTTTGCTCCACACAGACCATGTAAAACAGTTCACCACATGACCATGTAAGCCACCTACCGTCTGCTCCACACAGACCATGTAAAACAGTCCGCCATAGGGACCATGTAAAACAGTTCACTTTTTGCTCCACAAGTTGTTAAGCCACAGGGACGAAGCTCCCAACTCCGACGAAGGTCCATACACACAAACCTGCAACTCCATGCACACACAAACCACATGGACGAAGTTCTCAACTCCAATGTGTTTCTCCAACCTTTCCATGTAATACCTAGAAACTTTGGTAAGGTAAGATAGTTTTGAAGTCCCCATTAGTCCATAATTTGGCTTATTTTGTCTAGGGGATTGTTTTTCGATGTAGTTGCGTGCATCAAGGGATTTCCGTGTCGAAATTTGAAGATTTCGGGGCTCGCTGGAGTTTGGGCGATTATGCCCGACGATTTTTCCAAAGGGGCATAATCGCACGTCAAGATCATCGACGTTGGAGGACCCACAATACATTTTGAGCAAACTTGTCGGGGATTGTGACATCTGGTCACTTTCACTAGGCATAATCGCTGGGAAGGGGCGACCACGGTACAAACCATTGTGTCGGCGATAGTGAAATTTGTCACTATCACTGGGCACTCTCGCCGTCAGGCAACAGAGCTTTTAAATGATGCAGTCTCATTTTTCTTAAGGAGCATTAATTACAAACCTATTAGGTGCGATTTCTTTACTCTTGAGAGGCGATTTTCACCCACCTCACTTATCTCTTCACTTACTCCTTCATCAAGAACCATCAAGGTCATTCAAGTGTCATCTGCTAGGGTTTCCTAGCATCCAAGAATGAGGAACATTAAATTGTGCTCAAGCTTCAAGACTCCTCTCCATCTAGGGTTTTGGAAATTTCTAGGTTTTAACCAAAACCTAATATTGTGAGTTCATTCCTTTCTTTTTAAACTTTATACATGTCAAAACCTACACTTTTGAACATATAATCATCTTCTTGTTTACATTTATATTATTTGCAAGTTTTGACTTAAAATGAGTTTTGGGGATTTTTAGGGTTCTAACTATGTTTTGAGATATTTTGTTGAAAATCATGTTTTGAGATATAAAATGTGTTTTATTTACATTTTTATGACTTAATGTTTGGATGAAATCATATTAATGCTAATTATGGTTTTTCTCTAAATATGAAGATTTTGCTCTTAGAAATAGATGGTACTCGGTCATATGGCAAGAATTGATTTAGATGGTTAAAAAGTGTTGGTAAACCTCCTTTTAGAGGCATTTTATGTTGAAGATGGAAATGACCATTTATTTTCACTGATTGGTTTTTAAATGCAAGGAAATGGTTTATGTATGGAAAAAAAATTATGCCAATTCTTTTATGAAAGTTGTATGTGTTATTATAGTTTAGTCACAACTGAAATTGTGACTAGCCGTAGACTATTACTAGTGGATCCATAGGTATAATAGTCGGCTTATTTTAGGATGATATTCCCCTTTTGTAACTAGTTGAGACATTGGGTCCTCGGAGGCAACTTAGTACAGTTATGTGGGGTCGGATACTATCCATGGGTCGTAAATGTAATCCTAGTGAACGAGTATGACTAGGATCGCCGGGTGCCCTTCCGCATATCTATGTACGAGTCGGCGTTGCTCGTGGCCATAGGTCCTAGTATTGAACTCATAACTCGGAAAGTGGCTTACTTATGGGTTCTGCTATGATACTTGGAAATCGGGTCTCCCTAGGCATGGGAATGGGGCGGGGACCTCAATCCCCATTCCCATCCCCGTCCCCGATCTCATCTTCATCCCCATCCCTGTCCCCGCTGGGGAATATGATCATATCCCCATCCCCACCGGGGAACGGAGATCCCTAACGTGGAAACTGGGATTTTTTCCCCTATCCACAAAAAATTATTTTAATACAAAAAAATTACAACATCATATAGTAATTAATAACCTAAAACCAAAAGAAATTCAACCTAATTAAAAAAAAGTTAACGTCGCACGTACCAAAACATATCGAGTAATATCAAAAACCATATCGAGTAATTATATTCTGATTTGACGTCCAAAATACATACTAACATCCGAAAAATAACAATTTTATATTCTAAACCTAGTTAGGAAATAGAAATTTATCAATTACTGATTTAGTTTAAATAAATAATATTTATTTAATTTATTAATTTAAATATATAACGGGGACGGGGAGAGGAGTGTCATACCCGTCCCCATCCCCGATTTGGGGATCCCCGTTCCCGTCCCCATCCCCGGTTTAGCGGGAAATCCCCATCCCCGATCGGGGCGGGTGGACCGGTTTCCCCGACGGTCGGGGCCCATTCCCATGCCTAGCTCTCCCCGTCATCGCAAGATACTTTTGGACCGAAAGGTTCTTATGTGAATATTTTGGAATGTCTCCTTATCTCATACTTTGAAAGTTGATTACCAATCATTATATGCTTTTCTATTTATATAAAATGGTTGTCACCAAATTTGGCACTAAGTAGTGTGCAACGAAATATGCTAACACAAAACTCAAAATAGATACTACATGATATCACACTTCCAAAACTTTTCTTTTGGTTGAAAAAATACAAGAGATAACATTCCTCAACAAACCCGCATTGAATAAATTCTCAATAAAACCAATAAACCAGCACACACAATAAATCAAGCCTATGCATTTCAAAGTCTCATCGATGTGCCACAAAACGACATAAAATAAAACTCAATAAAGCTCAAGGGGGATCTATACCACTAAATGATGCTAAAATGCTCACATCCAAGGATAAAATTGCATAAGACAAAGTTATCAATAAAATATCATAAGATTTCTCAATAAATGAAAACTCACGCAATAAATCAAGTTTATGCCTTTTCGAAATCTCACTATTTGATCACCAATACAACATGCGATAAAATCCCAACAAAGCTTGACATGCAATAAAACAGTTCATGCTTTTTTAAATCATGGTTTATACTCGTGTGTGCCAAAAAAAAATCCAAATTTTCATAACACAACCCACACGATGATTTGGCAAGGTATAATAATTTATCCAATTTATTTTAGAAATAAATCTTGTGCATGAATTTGGTCGAGACCCAAAATCTCATAAAAAACCCACCAAGTCTACTAGTCGCATTAATAACATTGGGAAAACTCAAAGATCCTAATGCGGTAACTCGCAACAAAGTCAGTCAAACTTACAATTTATCCCCAAAGTAATGATGACTTAACAGGCCTATGGTTCAACCTTAACCAATATCTCTAACTCACAATGGTCGACTTAACGTAATCATTACGCTTAGCTATCACTCAAAGTGACAATGCTATGAACATCAACTTCTTCTAATGACTACTCATTATAAATTCATAGACTACCCCATCGGTCAAGGTGATTCAAGCACACACATGTAACATATAAATTCACCATAACGCCGCCATGATGCAATTATGAATGTACCATACATGAAGATCCTTACTACCATCGTCATAACTTCCTATTCTAGTAACTCTATCAACCTCAAAATATCTTATTATACAGTGCTTAATTGTACAATATCACTTTCATCCACTTAATAGAACTCTAGTTTGAGTCTAGGTATCCGAAATCAACACCTAAATCGCTCAAACTTATGCTCTGATACCAACTTGTAACACCCTCAAATTTTGGAAAGAGCAACTAATCTAAAATTTTCAATAATACATCGAATAAAGGATAAAATCTCTTTCTACAAATCAATACTTGAAAGTATATCAAGTTAAAGTCTAAATTTAACCTCAACACTTATTAACCCAAGTCTTATACAAAGACTAATTAAAGGTCAGGTGTTAGTGTTACTAAATTCATACAATTTTCTATTCCCAAAGTGCGGAAGGCTTCATCCAATAGTTACATTCTTCTTGTTCATATAACTAGCACTCAACTCTTCACGGAACTGCTAGAACCATTCTCCAACCAGAACCTGATGCACATGACGACAAATAAAAAGTTAGGCTAATGCCTAGTGAGTTCAAGAGTTTTCATCATAATTATATAAGTCGTTAAACCGAAAGAATTCAATTTAAATCTAGATTTCTAAAATGATATACATCAAATATGAAAATGACCCATTTTCAAAAACACACAATTTTTGTGATAAACACCCCAATATAAAACATTCCTCCAAAATGTAAACTCAAACCCAAAACACGAATAATGATTAAATTTCCAGATAATGAAAACGTGGATAAAACTTTATTATCCAAAATAACTGAAAACATGAATAAGACATAATACTCAAACTTCAGATCATGGATAGAAATCCTTTCACAAAGCATCACCGAAAACATGGATACTACTCGATATTCAAAATCAATATAAACAATAAACAACATCGAAAATGTCAAATCGTGGATAATCTTCGTCTCCAAAGAATATATACCTAAAATCCACCATTCGGTGACGGGGGGAGACCCGATTCCATTGAACGTGGCGGAGCACAAAAGTATGTCACATATCTATGCTATATGAGTGTCACTTAAGGATTACACACTCGTTAACATCAACCCTTCGGGTCTATAGTTAACGCGTCAACAAGCTCAACAACTCCATGTCTATTGCTTGGATAGTCATCAAGTACCCCTATAGGTCAATACCTAGGAATTTTCAAACATCCTAGTTAAGCTCCTTCACAAGAAAATACAACTATTGGTCAATGGGCGATGCCCGACTCAAAGTGCCCACATCTTACTCCCATAAGACCCCATGCCTATTTAAAGTTACATTACGGGGATATTTATCCCACTCAAACTAACTCTTATGCCTATGGATCCATTGAATTACAATCTAAAACATTACATGACTCCAAATGAATGCCTAACACACTCAAAACATGTACTTCTCAAATAAGATGCAATAAATGCAAATCATAACTAAAACTCTACATTGAGCTATTAAAACCGGACAAATGTCTTCAAGACCCAATAGAGTCAAAACCGAGCCATAAGCTCAACCAACCAATTGACCATTTGTTAAAAGTCATAAAATGCAATAAAACATAAACAACCCACGTTTATGCAAACACATACTCCAAGACATGAATAAGCCAAAACACAATTTTAGATTGAGATAAATCATTCTTCCAAAGGGACTTACACCATTTACACTTGCAAAAACGTCTCATAACACAATTTATGCATTTCTCCAAAACACACGCTAAAAGTGCAACTTTACCAAACAACAATATCCATTTATAAGGTAAATCATCAAAACACATACGTTTATAATTTATTTGTCAAAGTACCAAAAAATCCCAAATATGGGTGTTTCACAAGATTTATAAAATCTATTACCTCAAATAAGCAAAACTCATCAAATATTCCAACATTTAGATATAATCATGTAAAACACACAAACACTTCAAAATGGACATTTTTGGCATGTACAAAGTTTTCACAAAGCAACGCACTCACCTTTCTAGATTTAGGCTAAATCTAGATTTTTACGCCAAACTTGAGTTTTCTTGGTGAAAACTTGAATATACAATAAACACCTTCTAACTCTTAGATCCAACACTAGCAAAGTGTTTCATTCATCTCCATGTATCAAAAACCTAAGGCAAAAAGGAAAGGAGAGAAGGGAAAATGAAGAACACATCAAACCCTAACTTGAAGTCAAGAGAGATGAGGAGTTTACCACCACATAATACTCTTGGATCTTCCAATAAACTAATACTCATGATCTATCCTTGAAGAACTCTAAAAAACGAGACCATAGAAAAAATAATCGTCAAAATCAGAGCTACGATGAGAAAGATACGATTAAATGAAGAAAACCCTGAAAAATCAGATATTTATGGCATGCACCCGCTCGTGACTATGCCCAGGGCATTGTCGCATGGAAATGTCGCCTCAAGGTACATAGGGTTGTTCCCTCACTGTGACTATACCCTGGTGACAATGACACTGTCATAGTCGCCTGCCATTGTAGCCCACACATATCGAGCTCCAAAATCGACTTTTCTCACCCAAAACGCTCTCGACTCACTTAGTGACTAAAATTAAAACATCCTTAAACATAAACCAACATTTATAAGCTATCAAAGGTATAAGGGATGACTTTTACTTAGCGAAAATTTCGGTTGTTACAAAATGCATCTTGTTATCTGAAGTTCTAAACTGTGACCATGATTTTATTTTATTTTTTAATATTTAAAAGTTTTGTTATTTTAATGATTGAGAAAAAATATTTTGATTTTTGATTTATCTATAAAACATCGGCCAATTTTGTAACATGTTTTTTTAGTCAATTAAATAGCGTTTGATACACAAACATTACTGAACAGGACAAAACTAAATCGGATTAGATAGAATAAGAGGACATGACTTAAAAAACTAAAGTAAACTTTTAACAATACAAAAAGTTTTATTTAAAGTAACATGGATTAAGCTTATGTTTTAACCTTGTATGAGAGGAGTCTTCAGTCTTAAATACCACCATGTGTATTAGAAGCATGAGACACTTGTCACAATGGGATTGAAGAAGACAAAGTGTCATTTTTTGTCTTATCATGGGACAAAGATGATTTGTAGACCTTGCTATAGACAATTTCTAAAAAAGATGAAAAGGACAAATATCAGAGAATGTCCCTATCAGGTACAAATGTGGGGAAGACTTCCTTAGCAAAAAAGACAAGGAACAAATCCTCTGATGGATTGGAGGATCCTCTGATTTGTCATATAAAATCGGCAATAATAGCTTAGTGAAGTCGGGAAGTTCATCTTTGATCCCATCGGTAGGTTCACTTCTTGCTAATTTCGGCTAGTCTTCGGTTTTGCCAAACGAGTTGAGTGTAACTAAGCTATTACAAATAATCATTTTATCTAAGTATAAAAGATGTAATTCTAAAGGCTAAAGGAAGACCGGGAGGTTATCTTCAAATCATCGGTGACCCAACACGGCCCCAAAATTACATTTTTGGTTCATGTGGATGCCACTATTAAACAACATCCTTATTTTGAGATAACTGCACTTTTGATCACTGTGGTTGCCACTTTGTTATACTTTTGGTCCATTTGACTAACTCTGGTTAAAAATGGCGTCAAGTGATGGGTATTTTGGTCTTTCCATCTTTATTTCATGTTCCTTAAAAATAAATAATATGTTATAATATATTATATCTATTATATCTTTACATATTATTTATATACATATTATTTATATACATATTATTTATATACATATTATTTATATATAATATTAAACAAAGTCGGGTTCATACGAGAACATTAACCAAATAGAAGAACATGAAACGGCTAAATCACAAAGTGATTTACACTAAAATCACATGTAAAATCACATCTGATTCACCCGACGTTGCAAGCCAAATCGACCGCTCACCCTTGCGTTGACAGTGTCTAGTTGTAACACCCGGATTTTCGGTAAGGAAAAGTCACCCTGTGGTCTTTTGAGGTTTCTAATTTTTGGATTTTTTTTGTTAGGAATGTGTTTCTTTTAGTCACTAAGAGAATCGAGAGTGTTCTGTGTGAGAAAAGTCGGATTTTGGGGCTCAGGCCCGCCGACAATGCCAAACAACTATAACAATGTCACTGTCACCTGGCAAAGGTGCAGGCTTACGGGAACCTTCTGTACCATCTGTGTGACAATGCCCTATGACATTTCCATGGCAATGTAGCTTGGCAATGTCGCCTAGATAGCATTTTTCTCATTTCTCACTTCCCATACTCATCCCTTTCTCTCCCAAATCAGTTCCCCTTCACCTAGTTCGAAACCTAACTGATTTTAGGGCTTTTCTTGGAAATCAAAGTGATCTTTCATCATCAAAGCTTATGATTACAACCTCTTATGCTAGATGCAAGTGTTCGTGTCCATTCCTTGAGCTTTCTAGATTTTGGAGATTTTGCTCAAAACCTAAGCGGTGAGTTCATCCTCCTCTTTTCTAAACTTTTATATGAGTTATAAATGCTCCATTTATGACTTCCAAGTGTTCTTATTTCTCAAATTTCGGTTTAGATGATTTTGCGAAAAATTACGTCAAAATTAGGGTTTTGGTCAAAATGGAGATTTTGATATAAGATGTTTGGGGAATGATTCTAAGCATGTGGTTTTTTTGTTTATGTGTTGGGATCTTGTGGATCTAATATTTGAAAGTTTTTCTTGTATATTCAAGTTACTTCATGGAAGTTCAAGATTGGAGTAAAATCTAGATTTAGCCTAAATCCAGCAAGGTGAGTTCAAGTTGCTTTGTGAAAACTTTGTACATGCCAAAAATGTCCATTTTGAAGTAATTATGTACTTTACATGATAATTATCAAATGTTGGAATATTTGATGAGTTTTGCTTATTTGAGGTAATAGATTTTATAAATCTTGTGAACACCCATATTTGGGATTTTTGGGTACTTTGATAAATAAATTATAAACTTATGAGTTTTGATGATTTACCTTATAAATGGAGGCCGTTTGGTAATGTTGCACTTTTAGCGTGTGGTTTGGGGAAATGCATAAATCGTGTTATGAGACGTTTTGAAAGTGTAAAAGGTGTAAGTCCCTTTGGAAAAAATGGTTTGTCCCAATCTAATGTTGTGTTTTGGGTTATTCATGTCTTTGGAGCATGTGTTTGCATAAACGTGGGTTATTTACGTTTTATTGCATTTTATGACTTATAACAAATGGTCAATTGATTTGTTGAGCTTATGGCTCGGCTTTGACTTTGTTAGGTATTGGGGACATGTGTCCAGTTTTAATGGCTCAATGTAGAGCTTTTGTCATGATTTTCACTTATTGCATCTTATTTGAATTTACATGTTTTGAGTGTGTTGGTCATTTATTTGGAGTCATGTAATGTTTTAGACTGTAATACAATGGATCCATAGGTATAGGAGTCAGTGTGAGTGGGATAAATATCCCTATAATGTAACTTGAAATAGGTATGGGTTCTTATGGGAGTAAGATGTCGGCTCTTTGAGTCGGGCATCGACCATTGACCAATAATTGTAATTTCTTGTGAAGGAGCTTAACTAGGTTGTTTGGAAATTCCAAGGTACAGATCTAACGTGGTTGCACTTGATGACCATCCAAGCAACATACATGGAGTTGTTGAGCATGTTGACTCATTAACTATACACCCGGAAAGGTTGATGTAACACCCTAAAAACAGGGCTAATTTAAACCTTAAAAATTTCACAAGTTATGATCATAAAACTTCAAACTTTGATAACCTGAGGATCAAATGTAAAGGTTTTATATATACAACACGTCTAACTCAAATAACCTATTAATCTAATCATACATCATAATCAGATTAACTAAGTTATCTAGTCCTTTGTCCCAAAAGCATCAAAAGAATAGCTAGATCCTCTGTCATCTCTAAGTTTGAATCTTTCCAAAAGTCCTCATCACAAATCCCCGCTTACTTCCCGGAGCTCGTACCTGGTAAGAAGATTCAACTTGAACAATTAGGCTTTCGCCTAGTGAGGATATTCAAATCAAATTAAAATTAACAAATAAAATATCAACAGATAAGTCAAACCTGTTTTCACTCATCTTACCGTACAACAACTCCTTCCAACAATGGGAATCTACCCCACTCCCATACTTATGACTAATTCACCTAGTCATATTATCATATACCATAGCCTTCTACGAATCAATCCCAGATTCTAGATCAATGCTCTCATCTAATAAATCATAATTACATATGCCTATTTATTAGAAAGGAAGTAGAGATTACAATTACTCATGTCAATCCCTATTCTTCCTTAAAAATCAGGAATTACGATTACTCACATCAATTCCACATTTAACATACACACAGGAATTATGATTACTCACGTCAATTCCTTATTTCAAATAAATGGGAATTACGATTACTCACATCAATTCCACATTTAACATACACACAGGAATTACGATTACTCACATAAATTCCTTATTTCACATAAATGGGAATTACGATTACTCACATCAATTCCACATTTAGCATACACACAGGAATTACGATTACTCACATCAATTCCTTATTTCACATAAATGGGAATTACGATTACTCACATCAATTCCACATTTAACATACACATAGGAATTACGATTACTCACGTCAATTCCTTATTTTTATATCAAGCTAGTGCCTATGGATCCATTACACTCTATCATATGTATATACTAACCATATACTACATCTCATAACATATTCTATAAAAAGAATATAAATATTTCCTCTCCTCAACTTCTTAACTAACCCCTTTTTGCCATTTAGCACGAAGATCCCAACATAGCATCACTCTTAATCATCTTTTTAGATTCATTACTGATTAAGACAAATCCTTCCATCTATCAACAACTTATGGTAAAAATCAGTTTCATAACAGAGTGATAATTGCTCAAGCACTATTCATCATCTTCTTCATTTAGCCAATTCACACAATTAAGAGCCTACTATCTTTCAATTGATTCATAACCAAGCATTTAGACATAGTTTAAGACATACCTATATCAATTTCAATGGCTAATTTTAGAGTGAAGTGAATAAACTCACCTGATAAGTTTATGCACAATGAGTTCTTCACCAACAGGTTTACTTAAGCTTCCCAAAACAGTTCTAAACAGAAGATTAGGTTTAGATACTAAACAATAGAAGGAATCATCATTCAAATCATAAAATCCTTACCAAAATTCTCCAAAACCAGCCTTTGCTTTCTTTCTCCTGCTTCTTTCTCCTTCACGGCTCTCTCTCTCTCGCTTTCTCTCTGTCTAAAGAAAAATGACCGACTTCCAAATTTGAGATTATAAAGTATGAAAATATCCCTGACACCGGCGCTACATGTCGCGCCACTTAACTGGCGCCAAAAGGCGCGCCACCTTCTGCCCAGAGCTCGGAGCCACTTCTGGCGCTACTTAAGTAGCGCGGGTACTAGCCCCAACGCCCAGCTCTAAAAACCACTTTGTAACACGCCAATTTTATCCGTCCAACAATCCCGGGTTCTAGTTAGCTTACACGAGTGTGCACTCCACACCCCTAACTCAAGTTATAGCTTAGCTAACAACCCCATTATTACCTTTGTGAATCCGATTACACAAAATGACCGATGATTTCACCAAAATCATCAACAGTTTATAATTATAATTCACAAAATTAATACAACGGAAATTCGAGATGTTACAATACTCCCCAACTTGAAAAGGATTTCGACCCCGAAATCAAAGCTAAACAAACAAATGGGGATATCTATTCCTCATGTCCTCTTCCGACTCTAAAGTCACAATAGCACCTCGATGGTGTTTCCACTGTACTTTCAACATAGCTACTTCCTTGCCATTACGTAGCTTTCTAACCGATCTTTCCAAAATTGCCTCTGGTTCTTTCACACAACAATTTTTCTCATCCACTCTTACTTTAGTAAAAGAAATCACATCATACCAACATGAAATATTTTGTACATATCTTCCCTTTATGTATTACATACTTAATCACAATTAAAAGTCCAGAAAGAACAAGAATTCATCCTTTCATACTTTCTGAACCTTAACTCTTTCATTAGCATCCGTTCCCCAACTTGGATTTGCAAACCTCCTTAGAGTCACTGTTCATCATCAAATCTTTACCCGACTATTTCTTGGTCTACCATACCGACATTAACCGTAACTCGATCTTCGGGTCTCAAAATAACATTACCATCTACTGCTTGAAAATATATACTCACCTTAAATTGAGCATACTCACCACTTTTGAATACTTCGATAATTACGACAAACCTTTGTTACATCCATGACTCACACGTTTCTTCAGTATATCGTGTTACCATTCCTCACACTACTACTGCACTATGCGACCATAATGTATATTGTAACAAATACTAAAGTGTTGTATATCAAGGGTGATAATTCCATTGAATCTGTAGTATAACTACATTCTTAGGTCCGATCTTTTTATTATTTCTTCCCACGTTAGCATGGAGTACTACCCTCCAAACATTACTTGTCTCTTTCTCCCAACTTTTCCACATACTGATAACATTTTCTCATTACTATACATAACCAAACAGTTGTACCAAAATTCTAACTTAAGGCATTCAACTAAGTTATCTTAAAACGACATACCGTCCACAGTTACTACACATTCTTTAATCTGCAACTAATACTTTCTCGGACGATTCTTTCACACATAAGAAACAACTCTCATTCCTTAAGGATTTTGCATCTATTACACCACAATTTGACTAACACCCTCCTCATCTATGTTAAACTTCCTATGATTCAAAATCATAAACTTACTTAGCAATTCACACAACCAAAATCACTTTGGATAAACACCCACTACTTTTCCGACATTCTATTCCGATATTAGCCATATCACTACGTCATCTTACAAACCACATGCTCTAACAACTTTATTGACAACTAGTACTCTTCATCTGGAATCCCCGAAAAGACTTCCATCGAATGTTTCCTCTTTCTAACTTCACATTACCTACTAGTTGACACATTTATCTTGGCAATTGATGCCACTACTCGTTCGTACATTCTCCACCCATAACATCTCACAGCAGACCAGGTCTCTCATGGTCATTTGTGCACAATTCAAACGTACATTCATGTTCTCCCGCATGATTAATTGAGTCTATTTCACTAATATATTCCTCCCCAACTTTAGTTGAACCACAACTCACGAGTATCTAATTAATTTAAACTTACTCGTTTCTTGCGATTCCAAACCATAACATAAACAGGGCACAATCCCTCACAGATCGACACAGTCTATACACCCACCTCATTTGCGCTTAATACTTCATCCTTTTTAACCCATCCACATCGTAAGTAGAACGCTCATCCAAAACAATAGTCTTTCACTATTCTAACACCCCTACAAGGTGGTCCTTTAACTTTTAATCTTTCGATTCAAAGCTTAACATTTATACATGACCTCAAAGAATAACCAATGCATTCTACGGCCCACTTACTCAACCATTTCATACTATTTCCGTTTTGACCAATAATCTTACATTCTATTTCCACACCTTTCAATCCACCTATTAAAGGTTGCCCGGCGGACTTTCATGAGTCTCGCCAGTTCCAGGTTGTCCTTCCAACCCTCAATTATTTACTGATCTGTCCTCCAAAGAATTGAAGGACCATGGTGGTATTTTCGCCATAATTCTACTATAACACATAGGGATAACCATAAGAAATGGTTATACGAATATAGACATACGAAACGTACTTTACCGATCATTAGTCACTGTAACAATTTAGAAACAAGCATGCTTATGTAACAATATATTCATAAATAACAGTAGCTAATTGAAATTGTGAATATATCATACAGGAGAGTTCTCGTTACCATCGTTACAGTACTAATTTCACGTATTTCCGTCAACTCTTAAGACTATCCTGACTTATTGTTTCTACCCATTTCTCACGAATCATAACTTAATTCATAACAGCTTAAGTCTAAGTATCTCCTCGTCATACTTAGTTCGCTTAAACTTCTGCTCTGATACCATATTGTAACACCCTAAAAACAGAGCTAATTTAAACCTTAAAACTTTCACAAGTTATGATCATAAAACTTCAAACTTTGATAACCTGAGGATCAAATGTAAAGGTTTTATATATACAACACGTCTAACTCAAATAACCTATTAATCTAATCATACATCATAATCAGATTAACTAAGTTATCTAGTCCTTTGTCCCAAAAGCATCAAAAGAATAGCTAGATCCTCCGTCATCTCTAAGTTTGAATCTTTCCAAAAGTCCTCATCACACATCCCCGCTTACTTCCCGGAGCTCGTACCTGGTAAGAAGATTCAACTTGAACAATTAGGCTTTCGCCTAGTGAGGATATTCAAATCAAATTAAAATTAACAAATAAAATATCAACAGATAAGTCAAACCTGTTTTCACCCATCTTACCGTACAACAACTCCTTCCAACGATGGGAATCTACCCCACTCCCATACTTATGACTAATTCACCTAGTCATATTATCATATACCATAGCCTTCTACGAATCAATCCCAGATTCTAGATCAATGATCTCATCTAATAAATCATAATTACATATGCCTATTTATTAGAAAGGAAGTAGAGATTACAATTACTCATGTCAATCCCTATTCTTCCTTAAAAATCAGGAATTACGATTACTCACATCAATTCCACATTTAACATACACACAGGAATTACGATTACTCGCGTCAATTCCTTATTTCAAATAAATGGGAATTACGATTACTCACATCAATTCCACATTTAACATACACACAGGAATTACGATTACTCACATCAATTCCTTATTTCACATAAATGGGAATCACGATTACTCACATCAATTCCACATTTAACATACACACAGGAATTACGATTACTCACATCAATTCCTTATTTCACATAAATGGGAATTACGATTACTCACATCAATTCCACATTTAACATACACATAGGAATTACGATTACTCACGTCAATTCCTTATTTTTATATCAAGCTAGTGCCTATGGATCCATTACACTCTATCATATGTATATACAATACCATATACTACATCTCATAACATATTCTATAAAAAGAATATAAATATTTCCTCTCCTCAACTTCTTAACTAACCCCTTTTTGCCATTTAGCACGAAGATCCCAACATAGCATCACTCTTAATCATCTTTTTAGATTCATTACTGATTAAGAAAAATCCTTCCATCTATCAACAACTTATGGTAAAAATCAGTTTCATAACAGAGTGATAATTGCTCAAGCACTATTCATCATCTTCTTCATTTAGCCAATTCACACAATCAAGTTATTGAGCCTACTATCTTTCAATTGATTCATAACCAAGCATTTAGACATAGTTTAAGACATACCTATATCAATTTCAATGGCTAATTTTAGAGTGAAGTGAATAAACTCACCTGATAAGTTTATGCACAATGAGTTCTTCACCAACAACTTTACTTAAGCTTCCCAAAACAGTTCTAAACAGAAGATTAGGTTTAGATACTAAACAATAGAAGGAATCATCATTCAAATCATAAAATCCTTACCAAAATTCTCCAAAACCAGCCTTTTCTTTCTTTCTCCTGCTTCTTTCTCCTTCACGGCTCTCTCTCTCGCTTTCTCTCTGTCTAAATAAAAATGACCGACTTCCAAATTTGAGATTATAAAGTGTGAAAATATCCCTGACACCGGCGCTACATGTCGCGCCATTTAACTGGCGCCAAAAGGCGCGCCACCTTCTGCCCAGAGCTCGGCGCCACTTCTGGCGCTACTTAAGTAGCGCGGGTACTAGCCCCAACGCCCAGCTCTAAAAACCACTTTGTAACACGCCGATTTTATCCGTCCAACAATCCCGGGTTCTAGTTAGCTTACACGAGTGTGCACTCCACACCCCTAACTCAAGTTATAGCTTAGCTAACAACCCCATTATTACCTTTGTGAATCCGATTACACAAAATGACCGATGATTTCACCAAAATCATCAACAGTTTATAATTATAATTCACAAAATTAATACAACGGAAATTTGAGATGTTACAGTTGATGTTAACGAATGTATAATCCATAAGTGATGCTCATATAACTAAGATATGTGACCTAATTTTGTGTTCCGTCACGCTCAATAGAATCGGGTCTTCCCCGTCACCCAATGGTGAATTTTGGATATATTCTTTGAAGATGAAGATTATCCACGATTTGAAGCTTCCGATGTTGTTTATTGTTTATATTGGTTGTTTTGGGTATCGAGTATTATCTGTGTTTTCGGTGACGTTGTGTGTATGTGTTTCTTCTATCCATGATTTGTGCTTTAGGTATTATATCTTATTTGCATTCTCGGATGTTTTGGATAATAAATTTTTAGTCCACGTTTTCATTATTTGGGAATGTAATCATTATACACGCTTTGGGTGAGTTTTGGGTTAAGTTTAAAAATTTGAAGGAATGTTTCAGATTGGGGTTTTCATCATAAAACTTGTGGGTTTTGGAAAACGAGTTGTTTTCATATTTAATGTATAACATTTTAGAAATCGTGGTTTAACTTGCATTCTTTCAGTTTGACGAATCATATATGTAAGATGAAAACTCTTGAACTCACTAGGCATTAGCCTACTCTTTTTATTTGTCGGCATGTGCATCAGGTCCTTGTTTGGGAATGATAATGACAGCACGTGAAGAGTTGAGTGCTAGTTAGACGCAAGTGAAGGATCTAGTTATTCAATGATGTCTTCCGCTTTTGGAGATAATGACGGTTATTGGGTTTTAGTAACACCCAACCTTAATCTTTTCTTTATATAAGACTTGGTTTATTATTTATTGATGTTAAATCTAGAGTTTTATATTGAGGTAATTAAAGTATTGATTCGTAGAAAATGATTTATCCTTTATTTGGTGTATCAATGAATATTTTAAATTAATCGCTTTTTCCAAATTTGAGGGTGTTATACTAGTAATCACATATAAAATCATATGTCATCTGACCGTTCCCTTGTTCTCTTATTTTGATCATGTTCTCGTTTGATCCTCCCTCATATTAAACATATATATACATAAAGTCATATAAACACACCATCGACAATAATCTGCAACCCTTACACCACTATGGAACATAGGTCACCACTATACTCTAGAACGCGATCGTCGAAGATGGAGGACCAGACATCGAAGATCTGGTTTCAACACACACACACACACACACACACACACTGTTCACTAGGTTCGTCACAAATGGAAGACAAATCGTTGAACACATGCCACCTATTCACGTCCTCAACATATACATTGTCCGATCTCGAGCCTGTGGTGGTCACAAGGACCATTTTAACGAATGTTAATGAAAGGGACCAAAAACGAAACAAAATGATAACCATGATGATAATAAAATGTAATTATTTCAAAATAGAGACAATATATGATAGTAAGTGACAATTATATAACCTAAAATGTAATTTACTCTTTTATTCATAAAAACCAGATTAATAACCAAAACACCTTCACACGTGATGGATACTTAACGGCTGCTTCGGCCGTTCCTAATGGTCAGCAAAAAGATCTGTAACAAAATGGACACCATAAGGTTAATATTGTGGTTATTGAATTTTAGGGACGAAAACTGGAGTGTTGGTAAATTATAGGGATGAATTTTGTAATTTACCTTTTTAATAAAACAATATTTTCCTGCCATTAAATTTAGTGCTCAAGTGGCAATTCTTTAATATATTCATCGATTAGCTACAAGAATCTACGCCCCAAAATCACTGATTCGTTTAATAATCGTATAATAGATTTTTGGGTCCAAATCTTTTTTCATTTTGTATTAATGAACATATTAATGAATTAATAAAAGCACTATGTTTTTAGAACAAATAGCTTATAAAAGTTTACTTTTATTTGCTAAATATTAAAAAATACAGAAATTAATCGAAATGCCCCAAGTTCAAATCGATTTCATCCATTTGCCCTATCTCCCTCCCAATTTGTCAAAATACCCTGAAAATCCGTGGGCTAACCCGTGGCCCACGGATTAGTCTTGCCCACAGAAGTTTTTGCTTGACCCACGGATTTTTGGTCCGTGGCCCACGGATTTTCGGCATTCCCACGGGTTTTTTTGCTTCTCCACGGATGTCCACGGATTTTCAGGGTATTTTGGTAAATTGGGAGAGATTGAGGGCAAATGGATAAAAGGGTTGGTGAACTTAGGACATTTTAATGAATCACTCTAAAAAATAATCTATACTATATTATAAAGTATTTATAAAAAACTTTTAAAAAACCCTAAAGCTTTATGTACTACTTTTAAAGCTAATTACTTGATTAATACTTATCTCTAACAACCTACAAATCCTTAAATCGTGGACTCTTACTAATTAATCTTTATCTCTAACCACTATCAAATCCTCAAATCATGAACTCATTAAAAAGTGTCATCTTTAAACAAATTTATAAAAAATATGACCGTTTTCTCAAACCACACATTAAAATAAATTAGAACATTAAAATCGAGATATATCGCACTGTATTGCACAAATAAACTTCTAGTTATAAATCAATGCACCATTTTAATCAAACTTAATACTTTTATTTTATTTTATATTTGTTTTAAAATACCCTCATTTTAAACTAAATATCCATAATAAAAATATATAGTTTTAGAAATATATAATCATTATACTCTATTATTAAATAAATAAAATTTTATTCATGGTAGTGAAAATAATGACTTTCTTCATCTTAGGCCATCAGTACCCCAGGAAGGCATCTTTCAAAGATTCCATGTCCACAGGCCACATCAGTTTTTCTCTCATCCCTCACTCGATTCCTAACGATCCCTAAACACCCGTACCCCATTCCCTCAAACCCTTTTGCCACCTCATTTATTTTAATTCTTTTATTTATACATTTAATTATTTAACAAAATAAAAATATTTATATATTTTTTAATAAATAAAAATAAGATAAATAATAAAAATTAAAATTCATATCATTCATTAAAAATAAAAATTACAAAATAAATTTAAAAATCTACTCGTCGTAGATTCAACAACTCGTCGGTGTCTACGGATGATGATGATGCGGTTGGTGAACCGGGTTGTGGCGAATCCATATTGTTTAAAATATAGAGGTTGAGAGAATTTGAGAGAATTTGAGAGGTGTGAGAAATAAGAGGTTGAGAGAATTTGAGAGGTGTGAAAAATAAGAGGTTGAGAGGTGTGAAAAATAAGAGGTGAGAAATAAGAGGTTGAGAGGTGTGAGAAATAAGAGGTTGAGGGTTAAATATATAGTAGGATTAAATTGAGAAAAATATTTTTTTTAGTAATAGAGCCGTTCAACGGCATGAATTTTAAAAAAATTAATTAATTTTTTTTTTAAAAAGCCTTCGGGATGGATCGGGATCCCATCCCCGAATTCCATCCCTTCCCGCAACCATTCCCCGAGCCGTAGCCCATCCCCGCAACCCCGCTGGCCATCCCGAGCCCCATCCCGCTTGGGGTACGGATGGCCTTATAGGTATAAATGGAAAGAAGCTATTCATTTAAAAAAATAGTTATTTTGAATTAATATTTTTTTATTTAAGTTGCTTATAAAAATATGATATTCTTTTATTATTTTAATCTATACACTTTTATTAGCAATCATAGACAAAAAATTGTGGTAACGAGTCGATTCATAATTATTTGGTTAATGGGGTTTTAGATAGGGAAATTAATTAAAATACCCTTAGTTGACTGACGTTTCATCGAAATGCCCTTTCTCTCTCTCAATTTGCAAAAATACCCTAAAAATCCGTGGCCTCACCCATGGCCCACGGATTATGTTTCCAAAAACCACATTCACCCTCCCAATGATCCGTGGGCCTTGTAAAAAGATCCGTGGCCCTTGTAAATTCATCCGTGGCGGATGATTTTGGTGATTTTTGATTGTTTTGAATTGAAATGTTACACTTTCAACTCCTATACTTATTTACTTACTTTACTTTATTCCTTTTACTTTCATAATTTTAATTTTATATTTAACACATATAATCGTTTATTAATTAAAATACGTTAAAAAAACGTTTTAATTTTAACAAGTTACACCATTATAATCTTCTTTTCGATACGTTCGAAATGAGTCCAATATTGAATATTTTTTGATTATATATTTTATTATATATCATATACACTACATAAAAATATTTTTTATATTTAAAATTCATATTCTTATAGTTAATTATTTAATTTATGAACTCTTATAGTTAAAATACGTTTTATTTATTTTATTATCGATGATCCAAGTGTAAGTATTAAAAATTGGCGGAGGCTTTGTGACGGACATACATCGATCCTTTTGTGCATACTCTGTAACGGCAAATACTTCAGCTCCAAACACACATGAATCATCATTCGTCAAATACCCATTTTCACAATTCTTAAATGAGTCCAGTGATACCAACTTGTCAAAACCCCATTTTATATTCTTCTCGTGAAACCTTGTCTTATTGCCATTCACGATATCTATGATTATTATGTTAATGCGATAGGAGTGTAAAACAAAATTGAAAAAAATAAGAGATGTACCATAAATTAACTATAAGGGTATGAATTATAAATATTAAAAATATTTTTATATAGTATATATGATATATATTAAAATATATAAATCAAAAAATATTCAATATTGGGCTCATTTCGAACGTATCGAAGAGACGATTATAATGGTGTAACTTGTTAAAATTAAAACGTATTTTTTAACGTATTTTAGTTAATAAACGATTATATGTGTTAAATGTAAAATTAAAATTATGAAAGTAAAAGGTATAAAGTAAAGTAAGTAAATAAGTATAGGGGTGAATGAGACCACGGATTTTCAGGGTATTTTTGCAAATTGAGAGAGAGAAAGGGCATTTCGATGAAACATTAGTCAACTTAGGGCATTTTAATTAATTTCCCTATCCAAAATCTCGCAAGTCTAACATCACAAGCCACATGTATCACACTTTTTTTCTTATATGATCGATCATTTATTTATGGATAAGATAAGTAAGTGAGAGTTAGCATTTAGTAAACCCCTAAGCCAACACGATCAATCTTCACACTTCCATTTGACAACTGGTGCCAAAAATATGGAATTACAATGAAAGAAACATCTCCAGTAAACAAACCAACAATAATAGCTTGCTTCAGAATTTAAGGCATTCATTCATTCCTATGTCTGTCTACAAAAACCAATATTTCATGCCCAAAGTTTCTTTCAAATGCTTTCTGATAAATACCCAGCCGGTCAAATATGTAACTTCAAAATTGTAATTCTACAATCGAAAGTCTTTCTCACCACCAGCCAAAAGAAATAGTAAAATGCAAGGGATGATGAGATCTAAGTATCAGCAATCGTAACTTCAACCTCAACGCCCGGTTCAATGGTGATGGAGGTGATTTGCTTCACGACATCTGGTGAGCTGAAAAGGTCAATAACACGCTTGTGAACACGAAGCTCAAATCTATCCCATGTGTTTGTTCCTACAAACACCACCAAAAATCTTAATATATCACCCACCATAAAATATACTTTTAATGCTCATGTGCCTGCCAGTTAAGAAATTTGTTGTAAAAATTGTTGTAGAGCATATAACAATTTTATCAAGCATAAAAAAATGGAGCTAAAAACCACAGAATGATCAAAGCAAAAGAAATTAAATTTTTGTACAAAAAGATGAAGTAAATGTTTTAGAATTATACCTTCACCACAGGGGGATTTCCTAGTTGTGATATTAAGAACCTTGGTTGGCATTCTAACAGGTCCCTTAACCCTCAGTTTCTTGTCCTTGGCACCACGAACCAGATCCGCACACACTGTCATTCAGGATCACAAATATATGCATAAAAATCTTCACAAAAAATAATCAGCTCCACTAAACCATAGAAACAAATAGTAGATTAGATTCACCATAACCAAACACCATTCAGTTGAGATTTGTACATACCTTCCAGACTAAACTTGTGAGAAAGAATTTATCAATGGTAGCATTCAATGGTTAATTTAACAACAAATAACATAACAGCAATAGCAATGCATTAAGCCATATACCCTTCAAGAAAAAGCTACATGGAAAGCTAAATTTACTAGAATAAAGCTAGTGTATTGTTTCAACTACAAAAATAATCAGATGAACAGCCAATTACTACATAAACAAGCACAATCAGAACAGCTAAAATATTTTTTGTGCAATAGCAATGAAAATGAACGAGTTAAGGTTGCTATCAGCGATACCTTTCTCAAGATTCTTAACATTCTTTGAAGAAAGAGTAATTCTGATCTTGTGAATCTGTTCTTGGGGTTCTTCTAGTCCTATCTTTGTAGACTTCACCGCTGCATACGCCATCCTTTCACTTCTTCTGCTATCATAAAAACAATTTAATAATCAATAATCAACTTCATAATAGAACATAAATGCAACAGTAGATTAACAACGCAGTGTTGTGTCATTAAACAAAGTATACAAACACATAAACAGATGTGGATCCCCATAAGGGCATTTGGGGGCCATGGCCCCACGCTTTTTGACTTGAATACTATAAATTTCATATAATGAACACATAGCAGTTGGTAGCTTAACTAGTTATCACCCTGTGCTCATATCCTTGAGGTCACAGTATCAAATCCTTTCCCTTGCATTTTTCAATTATAGTCATTTTTTATTCTCTAACATCCATCGAAGTGCAAAAACTCGAAAAAAATCCCTAAAAAGTCAACCAAAAAAATAAAATAAAAAACCTTGAAAAATCTCTCAAAATCAACCAAAAAAACTAAAAAAATCGACCAAAAAACTTAAAGAAATCCCTCAAAACGGTTGAATTCGGCTAAAAACACATTGGACAAATTTGGGAGCCTTTGAAACAAATTATACTGGTTTACAAGGCACATTATATAAAAATTAGGCTCGGCACCATTGGTCATAAGGCTTGTGTTCCGCCCCTGCACATAAAGCCACTACTACCAACAAATAAAACAAGTAAATTATGCAACGCAGACAAACATACAACTCTAATGCGCAGGGAACAAAATCCAGCAATACGAACTCACAAAATTGGCCGAGAATCAGTCAAAAATGAAATTTTAACCAAGCGTGTACAAAACTACAACCAACTCTAAACAATATCGCATATCTAATTGTCTTCGATCAGTATATACGAATAACAATTAAAGAAAATAGATGAAATTAGGGGATAACGGGAGATCAACGAACCTGTAGGGATTAGTCCGGCGAGCAGCGTTAAGTCTTTCTTTTCTCTCCCTGCGACTAAAGGGAACCCTCGTGGAAACCCTAGGTGTACGGTTATACCGTTGCCAATATTTGGAATGATCAATCAAGGGCCCGTAGAAGTTTAGGCCCAAGGATTTTTACTTTTTGTATTTTTATTTTCATAAAACAAGGATTTATTAAGGGCTTTATTTCAAAAAAAAAAAAAAACGGATTTATTAAGGGCTCAACTCACCACGCCTTCATTGTGAGTTGTGCCGAAGATGACACCTGTATATAAAGATAAGATTAGTGTTTTTATCTATACTACTTTATTAAAAGAATAGTATTATTTTACGGTTTTTTTTCAGCAAAGCGGTTTTTCTAAAATCAGGTTTTCTCTTCTCCACAACTCCTTCTCCCCTGATTTCTCTCACACTCCCACGAATCAGGTTTTCATCTTCCGGGGATTGAGCCAGAGCTGTTTTTTTTTGCCACGTTCCTCTCCTCTCCACCTCCTGAATTCTTCTTCTTCACCAATCCAAACCCCTAAAGGATCTTCCCATCAAGATTGGTTTGGAGGAGAAGACCGATGAGGAGATCCAGATTGAGAATGAAATTAGTCGGTTGTACTTCATATTGGAATCGCTCAGACTCAATTTTCAAAAATAGGGAAGAACACTGGATGCAAACATCATCAACAACGACAGACAAACACTATTGCCTCTCGATTTCTTTCTAAATCCACCGTATTGTCGTTATGAAGACAGTCTCTGGGGGATTTCCAGGGTTCGAAGATGGGGGGGGGGGGTTACACCCGAGAGGAGTTACCGCTCTTTCTCCGTCTGGTATCCACTTCTTCTTGTTTTACGGACACCATCTTTACTATTCAGGTAATATTCACCCTTCAAACCTTGCTAAAGACCCCCCCCAAACCCTGCCTTCAGGTAATAGTTGATGGATTTATCGCTCTTTCCCCTCATTTTTTTTCTAATTGATTCAGTATTTTATGAAATTGATCATTCAATAGGGTTCATTTGCATTTTAGAAAGATTTGTGAGCATCTTTAACACTGTTGTTTAAGATTTTAAGTATTTTGGTGCAGGGTTTAGCTGCAGGTCTTATGCTAAGCATATATTTGTTTGATTTGGCCCATAATGCTATAAATTCCATTGGTTTTCTAAAAGGAAATCTTTGGGTGAGTCGATACTTTCTGAATGCTTTCAAAATATTGTTTGCATATTCCATCTTAATGGATGATTCTTTTATCTTATTTTTTGCAGGCATTAGCTTACACAATTTTCCCGAAGAAATGGCTGTTTTTCTTGGATCACTCAAGGTAAATACCTAAGTTGATTTGGATTTCGGAAATCCTTTTAGCATGAGCAAGGGATAAATAAAAATGTAATGAAATCCTCAAATTCGTGCTCACTTTTATTGAAGAATTTTGTGTTTGTTGTTTCGAAATTTAAAAATCTCTAATTTAGGGTTCCCTTTTGCAGAAAAAGAAGCAACATCTGTTTTGGAACGAGAAATATATAGAAGAGCCCTAGCATAAGAGGTTGAGAAGAAAGTTGCAGGTGATCCATATTAGCATATGTATGCTCTTTGTTCCATTTTAATTCGATGCATATAAACCCTTCCTTTAATTGTTTTTTCTTCTTTACTTATCTCCATTTCAATTATACTCTTGGTATATACCAAAGTTTAAATTTATGTCTTTAATTTGACATGATCATTTATATGGTTTTTCAGGTCTTTTAGAATATGTTCTCGTAAGATTTTTTATTATAATAAACTTGGCTTATTTCTTGTTGGTTACTTTCGAATTTGAGAGCAAGGTACATGTTATTCCTATTTAGATCTTATAAACTCTTCTGCATTCACCTTTCTGTTGCTTTGGCTAAGTAGCATTTGCTGGATTTTGTTATATTTCTGATATAGATCATTTTGTTAGACCTATAAAATAGGCCAAAACTCGAGCCAAGCTAAACTTTATTGTGTTTTTTAGTATAAAGTGTTTAACTGTTTATGCTCCCTAATCTTGACTTTCCAAGGTCAATCATAGGTCGTTTAGGTTCAAAATTGATAAATCTCAAGAAAAAATATTAGTAGCTAGATATTACATTATGAAGGCTCGCTCACAGATAATGATTTAGGTTAATTTTGGTGGATCATTTAGGTCAATTTTGAATTTGAAGTGTAAGGTTTGACCTTAAAAGTCTAAAGTCTAAACATATCCATTATTCTGTAACCAAAATTGTATTGGTATACGATATGGTAAACCTTTTTAATGATAGTTGGAAAGTAATTTCACATGGATACGCCTTTCATCATCTATTCATGGACAAGTTTATGCAGTATATGCTTATCAGATGTGGGGTAAACCCCTTACTTGGACTCAATCAGCTAAAGTTTGCTAGATTCCTACTTTGATATGTAATTTAAGTTAACTACCCTAAATGTCTTGATATGTATATTTCTCTTGAAGCTTGTAATTGTAATTAGAATTCTTGCTTACTGGTGTATATTTCTCCAGAAAAGTTGTGACGATGATCAAAACTTTTTATGTATTCTCTATCTTTCTGCTTTACTTGTACGGAAATGGATTCTGAGATGAATTTGAACAGGAATTGGCATGGTGTTAGGAAAAGGAAAGAAGAATCGTTGCAAATTTGTTTCTTCTTTTATATAATATTTTTAATTTAGAAATCTCTGTTTAGTGATCTTGATGTTTTTTTATTGGTTTTAGAAATTCTGAACGTAGACATTGGTTATATTTTATGTCCGACAAGTTTTCTGTGGAGACATTTCCAGTGAAATACTTTATGGAAGATATGTATGGGGGAGTTCGTTCCGGACTACAACATCTCTTGGTGTTTAGAGATATGTGTTATTTGTTTGATAATACAAGGTAATCAACTATTCTTGTGGCAGGCAGTTCAAAATCACTTCAGCAACAGAGCTGTCTGACCTTGGATGTTATCTTATTATGGCTTGTGGTTTGTTCTATATATTTCTCCCGTTCCCAACCATATCCTTGTTATCTCTGCTTAATGTTATCATTATTCACTTCAAAGCTCCACCGGCGGCAAACAACTCTGTGTTGGGACACTTCCATCTCCATTGGCTTCTGTAAACTTATCAGCATCAAGGTAAAACTTCTGGGCTTTAGTTTTCTTGAAAAACCGATAGAAGGCATGTTACTGTTTTCTTATTTCTCAAAACCCTAACCCTTACTCTGTCATTCACATTTTCAATTCTGCTCTTTCTTTTCTTCGTTTCGGTCCGATCAGGAGACACAAGGGAAAATGCATCATCGTGCTTGATCGATTAGGGGAACTGATCAGGAATTTTCTGAAGAATAGTGCAAGTCAGCTAACTATATATGGGTAGGTTTGTTTTTTGATGCGTGCATACTTTTATGTTTTTGTTATAAACAAGATCGATTTCTCTTGCTTATTAGAGATGTCCTTTCTTTTTGTGTTTCAATGCTTGCAGCTTATTTTCCTTGCAAGAAGGTCTTAAAGAACGTGAACTATGTGTGTTTTTTCGGAATAACCACTTCAACACAATGTTCAAGGTTGGTTGAGGTGCACTGTGTAGCTTAGCAATAACTTAATATCTGTATTCTTGACTACCTTAAAAGTGCTATTTTTTGGATATTATATAATGAACTTACTTGCAGTTTGAGGGTGAACTTTACCTTATAGCTACAGATCAAGGCTATATTAATCAACCTGATTTGGTATGGGAAAAGCTTAATGAGGTATAGTTTCTCCATGTTTGTTGCTGTGAGCTTTTAAGAATATCTAGCTAAATAAAATCATCTATTTGTTTTGATTGCTGAGAATCTGGAATTGAGACTGCTCGTATTGATTCCATCAAGCATGCAACCTGTTACTGCAAATGGAAATGTCAATTTGTGTTATTTAGATGTGCTTGATATGTGGTGTAAATATGATTTTGAGTGTTAGCTACTTAACATCATGCATAAGTGTTCATTGTTGAATAGCAATGGACTATGAGATATCGTATATAGACTATCTACGCATATAGTTATTGTAGAAGAATTTTGTTTATAATCGGTATTTTTCCATAAGAAAACCGAATTATTCTATTTCCAAATACACTGTATATACCTAAGAAGATTAGGAAACTATTTAATCTGTATACCTAGGAATTTGCTTGTATTATGTACAACTAATAGTATATTGAAATTTTGAAGCTCTAACCTGCGTATTTATAGGCTTTTTCTCATCAAATCTAAATGAGATCATATTATTCTTTATCAATCCTTAAATCCTTATAATATATGGTAATATATGTGTTTTCAGGTCAATGGAGATACAATGTTTATGACCAGTAATTTTAAGGAATTCAATGCAGAAAATCCCGACACACGCTCATGGGATGAGCAGAATGCATTGGCTAATACTGCTGTATGTAGCTTCTATTATCTCTTCTTGATTCTTTTATTAAATTGTATGGATTCTTGCCTTTTGCTATGTTGCTTTTTCTAATTTTACAGGTTATACGACTTGTAAGTTGTTGGCTTAAATATTCTTTTTAAAAATCATCTCTTTTCTATTCTAAGCTTTACTCTGAGGCTGCTCTTTTCCATTTTCTACTCTTCTAGCAAGGTATCTATATTGTTGTTTGTATAAATGTGCTACATTTGTTTATATTGATGCAGTCCAAGGAAAAAGGACTAATTTGTCCATCTTAATGGTATCAAGTTACGTGTTTCTGAACCCACTTTTTAATGTTTCTTCTGTGTTGGTTCTTGTAGACACCTAAATGGAAGTATTAAAATGAGTTATTCTTGTTTCAACATAAATAATGACTGAACCGAGTCTTTGGTTCAAGGAAATCACATTGTTTACAAAATTAAGCTACATGTGTAGAACCAATTATGCATGTTGAAAACATAGATAAAAAAGATAAATAAAAAGCTAATATTCCATAAAGGGAGTGACATCTCTTAAAATAAAAGATGACTCAACTGAGTCTTTGGTTAACGAAAATGACACTGTTTACGTAATTAAGCTACATGTGCATAACCAAATTTTTATGTCTGAACTGAAATGAAAATGACACTGTTCACATTAATGGAATTTACAACTTTTGCATCAGGAATTTCCCCTCTCGCTCTAAGCTACCGGCTCCTGGATAATCGTTGCGTTTGAGTTTTCAGGTAAGATCTTATACCAAATTTTTAATAAAACAAAGATATAGGTGACTTTATAAACGCTTTTTAAGTCTAAAATTATTTGTTGAATTGGGAAAATGGAGACATTGTGAAAACCTGAGCCTGTCCCTCCAGCAATTGAATGGGTTCTGGAATTTTTTAGTGTTGATGTCTTGTATGTTGCTGTTGTTATTGCTTGCTTTTCTATATATAGGTGTATAATGCCACAATCACATCTTCATTTCCCCTTACATGAAAAATTGAATTGAAATGCACTCGATGCATAAAACTGTAACGTTTATTTTCCATATGATGTAGGGAACCAGAGGTGTACAAGTATCACCTCCAGTTAAATTTGAGTTGCCGAGACCAGCGCCTGCAATGTCATTGGATGACCGATACCGTACCGATATCCAATATTAGCAGCATAGGGATGAACTGAAACAAAAACAGACAACTTTGGATCAAAAGCGTTGATTGCGAAGGTTCATAAGGAAGAGATTATTTTTCAAAGTGAAACAAAGGTAAAACACTGGCTGCCGGATACTGTTGGGCCAGAAGAGTGAAATAGAAGGTTGTAACAGAGGCTTCAAATTCAGTATTTTCAAAATTTAGGAAAAAGCAAACAAAAGGAGAGAAAAATTCACACTTAGCAAGTGAGTGATCTTGGGCGAACCGTACCCTAGATGTGATTTAGTTGTGCATTTACATTTACGCAATTTGTCTGCATTTGCTCATTAGTGGTAGCTATATGTATTGATAACAAAGGTTTTGCTTATATATGATCTAGGTTGGAGTTGGACTAGATTTCTATGCTAATACCCAGGGGATTAATACTCTAATTTATATATATATTTCATGGAGGTAGCTATTGACTTATTAATGTCATGAAAATAGAGGTTGTTGGTTTAGTTTGTTGAAAGTGAATGATGACCTCAATGTTCCTCCTTTGAAGCCTTAATAAAACGAAGATCGGATGATGGCCAATCAACTCTCACCAAGGGGACAAAGGTCCTGCACATGGTGGATGGACAATTCACGAGGCCACTATAATTCATTGGATCTTTTGCCGGAAGAAAAGAGTCGGCCTGGTAAAAGAAACTTTGGTTGGTTTATAGTTATGATGCTTTGTAATACTTGAACACGTGTAGAATCAAGACTTGTACTTTTAAACACTTGAATTTTATTAAATGGATTTGTTCTATCGTTTGGTCTTACCGATCTTCTTAAGTTTAACGTTCCTTGACTTTGATAATTTATTTGGGATATACCGATCAACATAGTGTCGGGCCTAAGGCATGGTTCCACTAAAATTTTTATTTCCCGCCGCATCGCGCGGGTATGTTACTAGTTTCCTTAAAAAAAAGTTTAGTGTTTTTATAAGAAAGATACGTGCGAAAATGATTGTAACTTGCAAAAGATTAGATTTCCAGAGTTTTTCTTACTTATTTGGAGTTTGGCAATTTTTTAGTGTGGTCATTAAAATATGATCTACTTGGAATACAACCATGGTAACCGAAACTTAAATATATTAACAAAATAGGGATTACAAAGGGAACAATTATGGAAACTCATATTTAGATAAGGTGCTTTGATCTCGTTAAACCATCTAATATTTCTTTCAATCTTCTCTTCTTTATAGTTGTAATGGTAATGTGACATGATGATAATTCTCGTTTTTGAGAGTTATTTATTGTTCAATACACACAATTTTATATAATTTTTATACTCATTTTGTTTCTCTCCTTTCTTTTTGGTCTAAAATGTTTTCAAAGGATGATAATAAACAAATGAGTAAATTTTGCTTGAAAATAGTCACTTTTGACAGTGGTCACAATCTTACCACTGTGGGCATATCCAACTTGAGTTGGTGGGAGATTTGGACGAATTATAAGAAAGAAAACAAGAATAAAATTCTGAAGTTGTGGATAAAGTTTGACCAAAGAAGATGAGAGTGAATTGGAAGGACCTTTGGATTAAAGATGGTGTGTATAACTTGGGTAAAAGTAACCCTGGACACCCGACAAGCAAAATTTAAAAAACTTTTCGAAATTTGAATTTACCACTCTACTTTTTCAAATTTTGGGGGCAAACTGTTTGGGCAAAATTTCACCAGTCTCGACCACGACCAAGGTAAGGAAAACGCTTACTTCCCTCTTCCAGAGTTTGGTAAAATCCCAGTACATTGTTTCCTGATCATAATCGAAATCGAGAAATATATACCTCACGACACTCGACCACGATGCCGTCTAGCTCACACGACCGTCGCATAAAACCATGCGACCTCGACCAACTAACGCTTGATATAACTGTTACGTTTGTTCAATGTTTAATGCAGGAGTCAACGTCATTAATAGACAACGGCTATAACTGATGAAGGTCATTAACAACACTAAAGACGATGTCCGTTACGACAGTTGTTAGAGCATTTAATGAGCCAATTAAAGCATCCGAAGACTATAAATATCCAGCTCAATCATTAGTTTAAGGGACAGAAGAAAAAATATACGAAGAACTCACGAAAACAACACATAATCATCCGAACTCCGAAGAACGCTCAAAGCAAAGAATTTCCTTCCGAAGAATCGCTCTCGATGCACGACATTTTGGACACGACACTTTATTTTTACACACGACATACACTATTTTCACATTAGAAACACTTGTTACTTTACATTTCGAAGCCTATCTTTCATTTGTATTGTAATCTCTGTACGACCGACACACCAGAAACATAAGGACATCGCCCCTATTTGGCGACCATAGTGCAGCGACGACTTCCACAGTCGTCCGCGGGTTTTTTCCTCGTTGAGGTTTTTCCCGCGTCATCAAAATTTCTGTCTCATTTACATTTTTTCTCTTTGTCGTACGATTTGTCGAGAGGTTCTTTTCTTTAGTTGTTAAGCTCCACAATCAACCTCAAGTTGTACTTGTGTGCGATTTTTGGCATTAACAGTTTGGCGCCCACCGTGGGGCCCCATCTAGAGAAAATATTCGACAAACGTGCGTCCTACTAACGGTTTCTTGGAGTTTCCTTTATTTCCTTTTTCAGGAGAATGGCAGGCTTTGAAAATCCAGAGTAAACCACTGCCCAGATGCATGAAGAGCTCAAGGATGCACAAGATCCCCCTACGATAGTTGATGACTATCGCTTGGAAGAAATCATTCTAGATCAGAGCAAGCCTGATCAAAAAGTCTTTATAGGATCGTCCCTCAATCCCTACATTAAAGACAAGCTAATATCTTTCCTGCAGGAACATGCCGATTGTTTTGCTTGGTCGCATGGAGATATGGTCGGTATCGGTCCTGATATCATCTCGCATAAGCTCAACGTCGATCCGTCATTCAAGCCCGTCAAGCAAAAGCGAAGGAAATTTGCTCCTGAAAGGAATAAGGTGATAAATGACGAAGTCGATAACCTTCTCAAGACAGGAAAGATTCGCGAAGTAAAATATCCCGATTGGCTTGCTAACGTCGTGGTCGTGGCAAAGAAAAATGGCAAGTGGAGAGTCTGTATCGACTTCACCGATCTCAACAAAGCTTTTCCAAAAGATCCATTTCCATTGCCACACATCGATGCCATGGTCGATGCAACCGCAGGGCATGAACTATTGACGTTCATGGATGCTTATTCTGGATACAATCAGATCCTGGTGCACGTCGAGGATTAAGAAAAAACTGCATTCATGACAAATCGAGGTATTTACTGTTATAAGGTTATGCCTTTTGGACTAAAAAATGCAGGTTCTACTTACCAGCGTCTGGTGAATAAGATGTTCAAAGATCATCTTGGCATCACAATGGAAGTTTATATCGACGACATGCTCATCAAGTCGAAGCAAGCAGTCGACCACATCGAGCACCTGAAGCAGTCGTTCGACATCCTTCGAAAGTATAACATGAAGCTTATCCCGACAAAATGTTCCTTCGGTGTCAACGTTGGGAAATTCCTGGGCTACATGGTCACTCGTCTGGGGATCGAGGCTAATCCCGACCAGATCAAAGCCATTATCGAGATCAAATCTCCAAGAAATTTCAAAGAGGTCCAAAGGCTCACTGGTCGGGTGGCGGCTCTGAACAGGTTTATCTCTCGATCCTCAGATAGATGTCATTTATTTTACAATGTCCTCAGAAAAAATAAAGGCTTCGACTGGACCGACGGTCATGAGCAAGCATTGCAAAAGCTTAAAGAGTACACGACGTCGCCTCCTTTGTTATCAAAACCTCACGATCACGAGGTATTGCAATTATATTTGGCTGTTAGTCTAAATGCGGTAAGCGTCGTACCGACGCGAGAAGATGAAAAGCAACAATTGCCGGTCTACTATGTAAGTAAATCTCTCTTGGCCGCAGAAACTAGGTATTCCTCTATGGAAAAATTGCTTTAGTCGCTAGTCACAGCTGCTAAGAAATTGCGACATTATTTTGAATCACATCCTATTACTGTCGTGACTAACTTTCCTCTTAAGGCTATCTTGAGGAAACCTGAGTTGACAGGTCGCTTAGCAAAATGGAGCATATATCTCAGCAGTTACGACATCGATTTCAAGCCCAAGACTGCGATCAAATCGCAAGCCTTGGCAGATTTTATTGCTGATTTCAGCCCTGAATTGGAGAAAGAGGCAGAGCTCGAAGTGTCAACTGTGGCGACTCACGACGACGTGCCTTGGATCTTACATGTCGACGGATCGTCCAATGTTAGAGGTTCAGGACTAGGCGTCGTCTTAAAGTCGCCACAGGGGGGCAAGATGGTATATTCAGTCTGGTGCGACATCAAAACCACCAACAACGAAGCCGAATATGAAGCCCTGATCATGGGAATGAATATGGCCTATGACTCGGGGGCAACCGCGTTACTTGTCAAAAGCGATTCTCTCCTGGTGGTAAACCAGATCAATGGAGAATTCGCAGCCAGAGATTCAAAAATGACAGCGTACCTAAAAGTAGCAAAAGAGAAATCCGAAAAATTTAAATCTTTTTCTATTGAACAGATTCCAAGGGACCAGAATACTCAGGCCGACGCTTTAGCAAACCTTGGGTCCGCTTTGGTCGAACCTATATTCGACGCTATTCCCATGATCCATCTGGCGACATCATCCATCGAAAACGTCAATGTCGTCCAGATCGACGATGAAGAAGATGATTGGTCATGCGACATCCGAAATTTCCTCATGCACGACCAACTCCCAGAAGACAAAATGGAAGTCCGGAAGATCAGATTCAAAGCATCTAAATATGTCATGATTGGGGATAGGCTCTATCGATGATCGTCAACAGGTTTAAACCTAAGATGCGTTATTAGCAAAAGTCAGGTCCAGAAAATCCTTCAAGAGATGCACGACGGCGAATGTGGCAATCATTCAGGAGGTCGCAGTTTGGCTAATCGTATCTCTCGACAAGGGTATTTTTGGCCAACACTGCGACAAGACGCCATCAAGTATGTCCAAAACTGTGATCCTTGTCAACGACACTCAGGTATGTCACATAAACCCTCTGAACCTTTGCACTCGACACTTATCCCATGGCCCTTCATGAGGTGGGGAATGGATATTGTCGGCAAGCTACCCCCGACCCCGGGACAGAAGGTATTCCTCCTTGTACTTACAGATTACTTTTCCAAATGGGTTGAAGCAACTGCGTTTTCCCAAGTTAGAGACAAAGAAGTCATTTCTTTTATCCAGACTAACATCATATGCAGGTTTGGGATTGCATCCGAAATTGTCTGTGACAATGGATCCCAATTTATCAGCGACAGAACTCAACAGTTCTGTGAAGATACAAACATTAAACTGACAACCTCGACTCCCAGATACCCCCAAGCTAATGGACTTGCGGAATCAAGCAATAAGACCATTATCACCTCGATCAAGAAAAGGTTAAAGGCTGCAAAAGGAAAATGGGTCGAAGAACTCCCCTCCGTCCAGTGGGCAAATCGCACGACACCTCGCACGTCCACAGGACAAACACCTTTTTCTCTAGTCTATGGCTGTGAAGCAGTTCTACCGGTTGAGGTCCAACTCCCAACTTCAAAGCATACTTCAGTCGATCACAACTTGGTCGCTTTAGGATACGACCTCGACGCCCTCGAAGAACTTAGAGAATCAGCCTTGATTAGAATGGCGTTGCAGAAGCAAGCGGTTGAGCGACATTTCAATAAAAATGTCAAAATCAAAGTCTTCCAAAAAGGCGACTATGTCCTCCGTCGAGTGTTCCAAAACACTCAAGAGCTCAATGCAGGTAAACTTTCCATTAAGTGGGAAGGTCCTTATCGTATATCCGAAGTCGTGGGTAAAGGAGCCTATCGGCTACAAACCCTCGACAACCAAGAAATCCCACGTAGTTGGAATGCGACGCATCTAAAGAGGTATTACCTTTAAACCCTTTTTCATACGATTTTTATCCACCTCGATGGTAACTAACTTAAGCATCGGAGGGTCGTTGGTCATCCAACGACCAACCTTTGACAATGTTTTATCGCAGGATCGCTCGACAGAAGTTTATTGCATAACTTTCACGAGATCGCATAACATAAGTCTGATACATGACTCGATATGTGATCACACGATTCGATTATGCCATCGACCCGCAATCTGAATGTTTTGACTTAGAAAGGTCTCATGTTCTGAACAAATGCTCTAAACGCATGTACACTTGTTCTTACACGACTAGTGTATTATAGTCGTTATCTTTCAATAAAAAGCCTTAGTCGCACGTATCTACGGTTGTATACGATTTACAAGTGTGTTTATACAATTGAAATTACTTTAGATGATTGCTGGTAATGAACAATGAAAAATCTCACGATCAAAAAGAAATTTCATTCATACTTAAACATAGTTACATTAGACAACTCGATCATCAACGGTCGGGTATGAAAAGCTTATAAAATAGAAATTTATCCTAAGGCTAGGGAAGATTGCCGGTCGCATTTTTGCCCGAAGTCTCGACCTGGGAATCCTCGTCCACCCTGAAGCGCGTTAGAGAACTTATGCAAGGATCAAACTAGTATGAAAGGCAAAAAGTGGGGCTGTTTCCCAGCACCTTGCGCCACGACACATTACAAAGGTGAGTCCATAGCATCTTCGAGAATGCGGCTCTTAAGATTAATGTTTAAGTTGGAGGAAGGAATACGATATCTTCGATAAGCGACTTCCAATCCAACATATCCTCTATCTTCGCATATTGAACGAGCAGAGATCGAAGCCTCTATAGAAACAAAGGAAATATATTAGCAAGCATCCGACGAAGGCTAAAAAAACATTAAAAACACGTGTTTTGAAAGAAAAACTTACAACGAACACCTGTAGGGCTATATGTGATCCCGTTTTTGCGACGGAGATCCCTCGAAACCCTTCTCGAAAGATAGGAGCTGATATCTCCCCAGATGCGGAAATGACTCCGTCCCGTCTAGGACATCGTCATCTAGGAAGTCTGGCGACAACATAAAGTTGACCGACGTGACTTTCCTCTCACCCTCTCCCATCCTTACACCCTGGCCCTTGTCGGCCGACAAAGGGATTGACATGGTTGCAGAGGACAACGTCGCTAGATGCGCAAGAACCACATATATCGTGTCAAACGCGATCCCTGTCTTCGAAGACATCTCCCACAAAGCTGTCATCATCTTCGACTTTAGTAAAAACCCAACATAGCGATCAAATTCTTCGCAAGCAAGCTCGGGTTGTGCCATTCTCCTAGCAGAAATAATCGGCACCTTCATCTTAAGACGAACATAAAAACAATAAAAGATGAATTCAAAGATCCTTGAAAGACTTGAGCAAAAGATCATACCTTATATAGGTACTCGAAAGCCTCGAAGCTTTAAGCAAGCTGAAAATCTCGGCAAACTTGGAAAATATTGAGTAAAGAACAGCAAGAAAATCAAAAGGAAATCTCTACTTAAAACTATCCAAATCACAAGGTCTCTATTTATGTAAACGATCATGTCAGGTCGAGTCCTTAGATGATCAACACGCGTCCTGTCTTTCCGTATAAACACGCGGAACGTCAACACCTGGCAGTGACAGTTGCTAAGCACCATCGTGCGTCAGCGTGACGACTTGGCCCTCTTTTCGACTTCCCTCTCTAGTTAGAATTGAACCGATTAAGTTCTAGGGCAACCAAGGTAACTTTCGACACGTGTCATAACCCTGGACACCCGACAAGCAAAATTTAAAAAACTTTTCGAAATTTGAATTTACCACTCCACTTTTTCAAATTTTGGGGGCAAACTGTTTGGGAAAAATTTCACCAGTCTCGACCACGACCAAGGTAAGGAAAACGCTTACTTCCCTCTTCCAGAGTTTGGTAAAATCCCAGTACATTGTTTCCTGATCATAATCGAAATCGAGAAATATATACCTCACGATACTCGACCACGATGCCGTCTAGCTCACACGACTGTCGCATAAAACCATGCGACCTCGACCAACTAACGCATGATATAACTGTTACGTTTGTTTAGTGTTTAATGTAGGAGTAAACGTCATTAATAGACAACGGCTATAACTGATGAAGGTCATTAACAGCACTAAAGACGATGTCCGTTACGTTCGTTACGACAGTTGTTAGAGCATTTAATGAGCCAATTAAAGCATCCGAAGACTATAAATATCCATCTCAATCATCAGTTTAAGGGACCGAGGAAAAATATACGAAGAACTCACGAAAACAACACATAATCATCCGAACTCCGAAGAACGCTCAAAGCAAATAATTTCCTTCCGAAGAATCGCTCTCGATGCACGACATTTTGGACACGACACTTTATTTTTACACACGACATACACTATTTTCACATTAGAAACACTTGTTACTTTACATTTCGAAGTCTATCTTTCATTTGTATTGTAATCTCTGTACGACCGACACCAGAAACATAAGGACATCGCCCCTGTTTGGCGACCATAGTGCAGCGACGACTTCCACAGTCGTCCGTGGGTTTTTTCCTCGTTGAGGTTTTTCCCGCGTCATCAAAATTTCTGTCTCATTTACATTTTTTCTCTTTGTCGTACGATTTGTCGAGAGATTCTTTTCTTTAGTTGTTAAGCTCCACAATCAACCTCAAGTTGTACTTGTGTGCGATTTTTGGCATTAACAGTCGGCATAGACCCAATGTTTTTTCTCATAAGCTCAATGTCGACCCGTCATTTAAGCCTATCAAATAAAAGCGGTGGAAATTTGCTCCTAAAAGGAATAAGGTGATAAATGATGAGGTCGACAACCTCCTGAAGACAGGGAAGATTCGAGAAGTAAAGTACTCCGGTTGGCTTGCTAATGTTGTGGTCGTGGCGAAGAAAAATGGCAAATGGAGGGTCTGTATCGATTTTACAGATCTCAACAAAGCTTGTCCAAAAGATCCTTTCCCATTGCCACATATCGATGTGATGGTCGACGCGACAGCAGGGCATGAACTATTGACATTCATGGATGCTTATTCTGGATACAATCAGATCCTGATGCACGTCGAGGACCATGAAAAGACTGCATTTATGACGGATCGAGGTATTTATTGCTATAAAGTTATGTCGTTCGGTCTAAAAAATGCAGGTTCTACCTACCAGCGTCTAGTGAATAAAATGTTCAAAGATCATCTTGGCGACACGATGGAGGTGTATATCGATGACATGCTGGTCAAGTCAAAGCAAGCAATCGACCACGTCGATCATTTGAGACAGTCGTTCGACATCCTCCGAAAATATAGCATGAAGCTCAACCCGACGAAATGTTCCTTTGGCGTCAGTGCAGGAAAATTCTTGGGGTATATGGTCACTCGTCGAGGAATCGAGGCCAACCCGACCAGATCAAAGCCATTATCGAGATCAAATCTCCAAGAAATTTCAAAGAGGTCTAAAGGCTCACTGGTCTGGTGGCAGCTCTAAACAGGTTTATCTCTCGATCCTCAGATAAATACCATCTATTTTACAATGTTCTTAGGAAAAACAGAGGCTTTGAATGGATCGACGATCATGAGCAAGCACTGCAAAAATTAAAAGAGTACATGACGTCGCCTCCTTTGCTGTCAAAGCCTCACGATCATGAAGTCTTGCAGTTATATTTGGCTGTTAGTCTTAATGCAGTAAGTGTCATCCTGACACGAGAAGATATTCCTCTATGGAAAAATTGCTTTTATCGCTAGTCACAGCTGCTAAAAAATTGCGACACTACTTTGAATCGCATCCTATTACTGTCGTTACTAACTTTCCTCTTAAGTCTGTCTTGAGGAAACCTGAGTTGACAGGTCGTCTGGAGAAATGGAGCATTTATCTCAGCAGTTACGACATCGATTTTAAGCCCAGGACCGCGATCAAATCGCAAGCCTTGGCAGATTTCATTGCTGATTTCAGCCCTGAATTGGAGAAAGATGCTGAGCTCGAAGTGTCTACCGTGGCGACTCACGACGACGTACCATGGACTCTACATGTCGACGGTTCATCCAACTCTAGAGGTTCAGGACTAGGCGTCGTCTTAAAGTAGCCACAGAGGGGCAAGATGGTGTATTCAGTCCGGTGCGACTTCAAAACCACCAACAACGAAGCTGAATATGAAGCCTTGATCATAGGAATGAATATGGCCCATAACTCGGGGGCAACCGCGCTACATGTCAAAAGCGGTTCTCTCCTGGTCGTGAACCAGATGAAAGGAGAATTCACAGCTAAAGATTCAAAGATGACAGCGTACCTAAAGGTAGCAAAAGAGAAATCTAAAAAATTCAAATCATTTTCTATTGAACAGATCCCAAGGGACCAGAACACTCAAGCCGACACTTTAGCAAACCTTGGATCTGCGTTGGTCGAACCAATATTCAATAGCATTCCTATGATCTATCGGGCGACGTCGTCCATCGAAAATGTCGATGTCGTCCATATCTAAGACCAAGAAGATGATTGGTCGTGCGACATCCAAAATTTCCTTATGTGTTGGTCCCGAAAGGCCTAAACAAGTTTGTAGAAGGGGGGGGGGGTTGAATACAAACACACTATTTTACTTTTCTAAATTGTTTATTGATAAATCATTAACAATTTACAGCTTGTTGCGGAAACAAGATTAAGGATAAACCTAAATCTAAACAAGTTGGAACACTAAGGTTTCTTGCACTAAGAAAGATAAGGAGATTACTAATAAAATCTTATCTTAAGAGAGATTTGAACTTGTCCAGAGTTAGCAAGTTACTTCAAATGAAGTGAGTTCATCTCTTTATATACTGCATGCATTTAATGCAATTCAGTATACACTTTACACGTGTCATCAGCGGATTGGTTGCATGTCATTGACCTTTGTTGACAACCTTAGTAGCCGCATGAATGAACAGTGTAGTATCAGAGTGGTTGTACGATTTCAGATTTTCGGAGGTTCTTTTCTGACATTTCGTACGGTGGCGTGCAAGGGAGGTTAAGACAAAAGTACTTTGTACGGAGGACTTCATGATCAGCTTTCGTTGATTCAGCGATTATCATTTACTTTTCAGCGAATGATAAAGTTCAGCGATAGCTAAAGTCTTGTACTTTATACTTCACGTTGAGTGGACAAATCTGAGTCTTCGCTGATCCGCATCAGTTCATTAGGAGACTTGTCGCTGGTTCTTGAGCTTGATCTTCGACTTCAGCGTAGAACCTTTGTTGACGTGAAACTTGTCTTCAGGGATCATAAGTAAACAACTAACTTATCAGCGATCACCATAAGGACTGAACAGACTCAGCGATATGGTGAACAATGTTCGCTGAATGTTTAATCTAAAAGTGCGAGAGTTCCTATCAGCAGTACTGTAAGATCTTAGTACTTATCAGCGATAGTGAAACTCTGATACATATTGTTTACTTACAATTTTCACTAAGTATTTAAGATAGGGTCATTATCAAATCACTGAGGGTTTGGATCAACAATCTCCCCCTATTTGATTATGACATAGCAACAAAGAAAATTGCTATTTAATGAAAACATAAGGATAAAAAGAACTCATAAAATATTTGTCCCTTTTACTGTTTTCTGGGATCTTTTCAGTACTGATGGAGTAAAGTACATTCGCTGAAATCTTTCTTTAAATCTTTGAATCAGGTTACAATATGAATAAGAAAGATTACAAGTACAAGCGAAATAAATTACAAGTACTGAAGGATGACTGATACAATAGAGAAAGTGGTGATTGTTGTCAGCCTTCAAATGGTTCTTCCTTAATGAGAAGTTCATCAAGGGTTGTCTTTTCAGTTGGAATCATCCAGTCAAGAACCTTTTCTCCTTTATTTTTTAGCTTCAGAGCAGCTTCAAAAATCAAGGGTTTTAGGTGTCGTGCCTGAATGTCTTTTCTGAAGTCGCACCAGTAGATGAGATCTCTGAGCTGTTCGATTGGAGTGATTGGAAGCTCAGCGATCCGTTGAAAGCATTTACGTCCGTCGTAGTCAAGAAAGAATATTCCATAAGGATTACTGATGACTTTACCAGGGACGAAAAGTTCACATGGTGGCAAAGAGATGTCAAGGGCAGATAGATCAGGATCAGGACCAAGTACTTCAGCGCGAGAGAAACCAATTCCAGTTTCATTTCGTATGACAGGACCTGAGTTTGAATCTTGACGTTTCTTCTTTGGAGAGCCCCTTTTTCTTTTCGGCTTTAGATCAGGAACAGGAGGAATATCCACACAAGAAGATATCAAATCGATCTGTCTGTTTATCAGCTTTTCGAAATGATCCTTGTACTTAGATTGTGATGGTTGGATAGCTAACCTCATCTCCAGCCATTCAGAGAGACCATACCTTTTTACAGTGTCAGCACGAAAGGTTTCAGATGAGCCATCTTCTCTGAACAATTTGATGTCAACAATAGGTACTCCGATGGAGGTTCTTCCAGAGATGAATACCTTGTTGATCTTCGCTGGACGATATCTGAAGTGGATTTTCTCTTTACACCAGATCAGGGTGGTCTGAGAAACTTCAGCTTTCTTTTCCACGATCTTCTGAGCTTGTTCCCAAAGCTTTCGTTGGATTTGAATGGGAATACGCTTCAGCTTGGGGTCTTTGACAGATTCTTGAGTGAGCTTGATGGCGTATTCTCTGTCTTTATCTTCAGCTTCCTTCCTTTCAGCGATGAGGCGTTCAGCTCTGAGATGATCCTGGAATTCAGCTTTTGAAATTCTGAACTTAGGAGGAACTGAAGGTAGTTGATCGCGCCTTAGAATGATTCGCTGATCCTCGAATCGCTTTATCATTTCTTCTCTCCTCTTTTGATCTTCTTCACTCAGCCTTTGAGGATCTGAGGAAGGTCTGTTTCTGTGCGAGAGAGGTTGTTCTTCTGGTTCATCAGTCTCAGAGATTAAATCTAAGACTGGGATTATGTCTTCAGCGGTAGCTGGAATTATTGGTGAAGTCGCAATAGAAGATCCTTCAGCGATATCCTCAAACAGGGGAGAGGACTAGCTGAAACGCAGCGATCTTACAAATAAGAACTGGGTAGAAGAACTTGGGTAGAAAAGATAGAAAAAATAATGTGGATGTGTATGGTGTTTGTGGAATGGATAACTGATTGTTCAGAGATGATCAGGGAAGGAAAAATAAGTTTAGTGTACCTGACAAATCGGCTTTGCAAGTAGGATCGCCAGATTATCATCTTCATCGATGCCTTTGTCTTTGCTTTTCTCAGCGCCAGAGGCTGAGTGCTTTGTCTTTGTTTTTGTCTTCTCCCCTGTGGATTGGGTTATCACGATCCCTTTAAGAGCTTTTCGAGGAGCATGTTTGACGACAAAGAATTCGTCATCTTCATCATCATCATCATCATCGTTCCTTGGAGAGGAGGATGGTTCAGCTTCAGGGATGTCGATGTCTTCGTCTTCTTCTGCTTCGGATTCCTCAGCATCTTCTTCGAGTTGCTCCCCCTCAGATACAGAGGCAAGGTTCTCGGTTCCCTCAGGGTTTTCATCTCCCTGAGGTCCAGTAACTAGATCTTCATTACCCTCTCCCCTGATAGATTCATCATGGGAAAGGTCTTCAGCGCTTTTATTTTGATCTTCAGCGCTCTTCTCCTGTTCAGCGCTCTTCTCCCCCTCTTTCTCATGAAGGGCGGGGGAGGAATGGGTAGATTCAGCATTGGTGTTGTCTCTGTCTTCTGGGCCAGAGACTTTCACACAACCTTCAAGCTTAGCTATTCTGTCTTCTAGGCCAGAAATAGCAGGCGTGATTTTCTTCAGCTCTTGGCGATCCTCTGCGGTGAATGAGTCCAAAATAGGTGCAGGGGCCGGAGCAGGAGCTGGATTGTTTGCCTTGTTCACCAGCGTTTCGATCATTGTCTTGACAGAGCTAAGGTCGGTCTTCACTGAGCCCAAGTCGGTCTTGACCACTGACATATCACCTTCTAGTGTACCAACCGATTTCTTCAGCGTTGTAACCTCGCTGGAAACGGTGGAAACTGACGATTTGAGGTTGGTGTAGTCAGTGTAGATGTCGGAGAGCACTTTGGCAAAGTCGGCGAGAGTTTTATCAAGGTCTTTGATGTCATCAGAGGAGGCCTTCTTTTCCACCACAGCAGTCAGCTTCGTCAGATTCTCTCCAGCGTTTGTTACAGCTGTAGAGTTATTTGATAGACCGGTGGTGAGATCTGTAAGTTTCATCTCCATGGACTTCAGAGACTGGTTGATGTCTCCCAAATAAGGACATGTAACATATAAGTACTTGTGAACAAAGGAAAGCTCAGAAGTTTCAGGTTTAGTTACAGTGTTTAAGGTGGGATCTGTACCTGCAGGAGCGTTGACGAACTCATCAAAGTTTCGAGTCCCTCCATAATGTTCCATATCTCCCTCAAAAGTTCCGTGAGGAATGGAGATCTCTGCAGGTCCTTTCTTCGTCATTCGCTGAGAAGCTTCAACGGCTTCTTGAATGATGGCATCTCCAGCTTTAACTGGAGGAGTGTCCACAGAAATAGAGGGAGGAGCGAAGGATAAGAATTGGGGTTGGGTTGCAAGTTCAGCGTTGGATTCGCTGAGAAGTACTTCATCAGTCTTTTGAGAGACTGAAGAAGGTAGGGTAGATTCCAAAGTTCTAACCTCAGCGTGTAAGGACGCTGAAGTAGGTTTAGAAGAGATGGCTTGAATTGGTGTGGCAGAGCGTACCACGGAACTTTCCTTCAGCTCTTCAGAATGAGCTGAGGAGTCTTCAGCATGGAGTTGCTGGGGTTGCTCCTTGGTTTTCTTAATCCTTTTGGAATCAAGATGGGTAAGAGATTGTTTCCTTTTCTTAGAAGGAATGGATTTTGTGGCCTGGGAATCAGCGAGGGGTATTGTCGCTGAAGGAGCCACAGAAAGCGGAGAATTAAGTAGAGTGAGAAGGGTAGAGAGACGTACCTCGTTGGCGACAGGCTTGAAGTCGAGAACTTTAGGGCCAATCTGAGAGAGTTTCAGATCACCCTCTTCAGGATAGCTGTCCTTCAGGCCATATTGAAAGATGGCGCTGATGAATCGTGGGTAAGGAACCCATGCTGGTCGGTCAGCGGCAGAATCAACACGTTGAATGAGGTCTTCATAGATGATGGAGGCCCAGTCAATGTTGAGACCTTTCAGCAGTGCGTAACCCATGGCCTGCTGAGGTTGAGCGGCTTGATCAGAAGATCCGGATTTCGCTGTCATGCAGCTGATCAGGTGAGCGAAGATGAAGTTCATCTCGCTGGGCATCTTGGATTTCTTTATCAGCGTCAGCTTCTTCTCAGGTAGCTTGTCTCTTCCAGTCTCTCAGATGTAACCCATCGCATCAAGGAAAGCAATGATTTCTTCCCTGTCAGCGTGCTTCTTGTGGTCAGGTAATGGAATGAAAGGATTTTCTGAGGTAGCGTTAGGGAATTTCAGAGCTTTGCGGATTATTGCGGGGGTTATCTTGATGGTGCCATACTCAGTATCGCTGAGTATGCAGTCGATGGTTTTAGATGGATCTTTGGCGGAGGGTAGGTCGGTGTGTCTGGCAGAGTACCAGAATTGGGATAATAGACGCTGACTGGCAGGAGGTGAGATTGTCAGTGCTGTGTAGATGGGGCTATTCTTCAAAAGATTTACAGCGTCGTCTAGATGGGATACCTGCTTCCGAGGAGGAAACTCGAGAAGCGCTGAGAGGTTGTTTGCCTTTGTCCAGTCTAGTTGATCCATCTCAAACTTAACCTGAGGAGCTTTGGTGATTTCCAGTTCCTCAGAATCAGCGGAGATGGACTCAGCGGTAACATTCAGCTTTGAAGTTGCCATTTCACTGTATTATCAGTTCAACCAAAGATGTTAACAAATAAGAAATATCTTAATGTGGAAAGAAAATTTCCATTAAGATTTTTCGAATTTTGTCCATTTCATTCAGACAAAAAAAGTCTTAATGAAGATTAGGGTTTTTCTTGTTTAAAAAAAAACGAATATAACACCCATAAGCCTTGTATTCCAGTTTCTTAAAAAAAATGGATACGAAAGAAGAACAAGTTTAAGATTTTAGATTTAAAACTTGAAGAACAACCATGAAATGGTTGTGTTTATAAAACCATGAAAGAAAATGATTTTATTTTAGAGTTCTTTTGTTTGATCTTGTGTAAAACAATGATAAGATCGAAAACAAGTTATTCGCATTTGATAATAGATAAGAACATATTAACCTTGAGTTTGATGAAGAAGATGATGAACAGTTCTTGAAGATTGAGAGCACAAAATGCAACAGTGTTCTTTTCTTGCGGAGAAAGATTGATTCGCGTAAAAGACAAATATAAACTTTGAGAGTGTTTATATAGGAAGAGAGTAGAGAGAGAAAAACTTGAGCGGGAAAGTTTTTCATCATGACACGGACACGTGTTTGCATTTGATTGGATAGACAACGAAACGTGCAAACGTGTGTCAGAAAAAGAGCGTGCCTGGTGTTATCCGTTGCAATGACGTCACAACTGTCCTTTCACATTCTTTCGTTGTCTCTGAGGTTTTGAAGGAAAAACTCAGGGACTCTTTGGAAAATATGAAGCACTGAATAGAAATATCAGTGAGGGTTTTAAGAAATTTCAAAATATCGCTGTTAAGGAAGAGATATTCAGCGATGAAAGAATTTGAAATCTTGCATTTTCATGCGTTTTGTCAGAGAGAGAAAACATACCTTGATATCAGATTAACCAGATTTATTCAGAGAGAAGATGATGAAATGGATTGTACAAGTTTATTTTATCCGAGAGCCTATACAAGAATGTATAAACGTATCGCTGATTTAATGTGAACCGCTGAAGATTTATCCTTCAAAGTTCAGCATTCCAAGCTCGCTGATGAGAAAGTTGAATCTTGTCTCATCAAGAGGTTTGGTAAACAAATCAGCTAACTGATAATCAGTTGGGATAAAATGAAGTTCTATATCACCATTCATCACATGATCTCTGATAAAATGATATCTGATTTCTATGTGTTTTGTCTTTGAGTGTAGCACTGGATTGTTTGCTATAGCGATGGCACTTGTGCTGTCGCAATAGATTGGAATTTTGGAGAGCTGAAGATCATAGTCTAGTAGTTGATTTCTCATCCACAAGACTTGAGAACAACAACTTCCAGCGGCTACATACTCAGCTTCAGCTGTGGAAGTGGACACTGAGTTTTGCTTCTTACTTGTCCAACTTACCATCTTTCCACCCAGGAGCTGACATCCTCCTGTGGTGCTTTTCCTATCCATTTTGCAACCTGCAAAATCACTGTCTGAATAGGCGGTTAGATCGAATCCTGAATCTTTGGGATACCAAAGACCTAGATTCGCTGTACCCTTAAGATATCGAAAGATTCGCTTTACAACTTTCATATGGGATATCTTAGGTTCAGCTTGATATCGTGCGCACAGACATGTTGCAAACATAATATCGGGTCGGCTAGCTGTAAGATACAGTAGTGAGCCGATCATCCCACGGTACAGCGTGACATTGACAGGAACACCCTTTGTGTCCTTATCAAGTATCAGCGGTGGTGCCATAGGGGTTTTCATAGCTGAACTTTCAGTTAAGTCGAATTTCTTCAGCATATCTTTAACATACTTTCCCTGATTTATAAAAGTTCCTTTTTCAGTTTGCTTAATCTGAAGACCAAGGAAATATGTTAGTTCACCCATCATACTCATTTTATACTCATCTTTCATTCTATCAGCGAAACGAGTACAAAGCTCAGGGTTAGTAGAACCAAATATAATGTCATCAACATATATTTGAACTAAAATGATATGACCTTTTATTTTTCTAAAAAACAAAGTTTTGTCAATCTTACCTCTCTCAATTTTTTCAAGGTGGAGATAAGTAGAAAGAGTGTCATACCATGCACGAGGAGCTTGCTTCAAGCCATAAAGTGCCTTATCCAGCTTATAAACATAACCTGGACGCTTAGGATCTGAGAATCCTGGAGGTTGTTCCACATAAACTTCTTCATTCAGCTTTCCATTTAGAAACGCTGACTTAACATCCATTTGATGTACAGTAAAGTTTTTGTGTACAGCATATGCTAAGAAAAGACGAATAGATTCAAGTCTTGCTACTGGAGCAAAGGTTTCGTCATAATCTATGCCTTCCTCTTGTCTGTATCCCTGAGCAACAAGTCGAGCTTTGTTGCGAGTTACAGTACCATGTTCGTCCAACTTGTTTCGATAGACCCACTTAGTGCCTATCACTGTTTTGTCAGTTGGTCTCCGAACAAGTTTCCAAACTTTGTTTCTTTCGAATTCAGTCAGCTCTTCTTGCATAGCGCTGACCCAGTTTGGATCTCTGAGGGCATCATCTATTTTCTTTGGTTCAGTTAGAGAAATAAAGTTAACAAATAAACAAATATTACCTGCACTTCTACGAGTCTGAATACCAGCGTTGGGATCACCAAGAATTTGATCGATTGGGTGATTTACAGTCCATCGCTGAGCCGGAGCATGCGTCGCTGACTCAGTCTGAACTGGAGAAACTGAAGATGAGGCTTCAGCTACTTCTGGATTATCAGCTAAGAGAGGAATGCTTGCATTTGTCACTTCATTCACTGATTGCTGAGAAATAGATTGAATTTCTGAGACATTTGGATCAACTGCGGGTATAGTGTTTATAGGAACAGCTGAGACCCAAGATGTTTCAGCTTCACTATTCTGCATATTGGGAATGATAGTAGGACCATCATTTTCAGTTGTATGAGCATGAGTAGTGGGAACATCTTCTGAATCACCAAGATGAGAAAACATCCATTGATTCAGTTCTTCTGTATCAGCGTTCGGTTTAGAGTTCGCTGAACGGGATTCGTCAAACGTGACGTGAATAGTTTCTTCTACAGTTTGTCTTCTTCGATTGAAGACTCTGAAGGCTTTGGAAACTGAGGAGTATCCAAGAAAGATTCCATCATCAGCCTTAGGATCAAACTTTCCAAGGGCATCTCTGTTGTTCAGTATGAAACACTGACAACCAAAGATGTGAAGAAAGCTGATTGAAGGCTTTCTCCCATGAAAAAGTTCATAGGCTGTCTTTTTGAATCTTTTGACTATCAGCGACCTGTTTTGCGTAAAACAAGCCGTGTTGACAGCTTCTGCCCAAAACTGAGTAGGCAGGTGAGAATCGCTGAGCATTGAACGTGCAGCTTCAATAATTGTTCTATTTCTTCTTTCAGCGACTCCGTTTTGTTGTGGTGTTCTCACTGACGAAAAGTTGTGAGAAATACCCTTGCTCTCAAGGAAGGAATCAAGAGAACTGTTTTTGAATTCAGTTCCATGATCACTCCTTATTGAGCGAACAGTCATATTGTTCAGAGTTTCCATCTTCCGAACAAAGGTGATGAGTTCTTCAGGGGTGTCACTCTTAGAACGGAGAAACATTACCCATGTGTAACGAGAGAATTCATCAACTATGACCAGCGTATATTTCTTTCCAGCGATGGATTGTTTGTTAACGGGGCCAAACAAATCCATATGGAGTAGTTGAAGAGGAGATGACACTGAGGAAACTTGCTTGGACTTAAAGCTTGCCTTGGTCTGCTTCCCTTTTTCAGACGCTGAACATAAGGATTCTTTGGCGTATGAATGTTGAGGTAGACCAGTGACTAACTCTTTGGATGAAAGAGTATTCAGTGTCTTGAAGTTGAGATGTGAGAGCCTCTTGTGCCATAGCCAGTTGACATCAGAAGATGCCTTTGAGAAGAAACAGGAGTTCTCAGTGGTTGTTGAGTCCATGTTTATAACTTAAACATTTTCCAAACGATAACCGCTGAGAGCTATCTTCTCCTTTTTGTCAGAGACAAAGCAGGATTCCTTAGTGAAAATCACTTTGTTATCCATGTCGCAAAGCTGACTGATGCTCAGAAGATTATGCTTCAGCCTTTCAACATATGCGACTCTTCTGAAGGATGTTGTACTATTTGAAAGTACACCATACCCTCGGGTGTGTCCTTTTCCATTTCCACCGAAAGTCACAGAGGGACCCTTCTCTTCCTTGTATTCAGCGAGCAGGCTTTTCTTTCCAGTCATGTGTCTAGAGCATCCGCTATCGAGATACCAGATACCCTTCTTAACCTGCAATACAAAGGACGATTAGTTTTTCTTGGGTACCCACTTCGCCATGTATACGTGTTTGTCAGTGGAAGAGGTTGGAATGGGTTCAACAGTCTTCGCAGCATTTGAAGATTCAGCTTTGTCTTTCTTCACTTTGGTCAATTTCTTGACCTCAGAGGTAGGAGTCACCTTGACCTGACTTGCGACTGGTTTGGTCTTCTTGGGTGCTATCTTCACCTTAGCTATCTTATCAGCTTTGGTGGCTGTGGGACACTTACTTGCAATATGATCGGTAAGTCCACAGTGATAACATTTCCTATAACTAAAATTAGTTCTAGGACCACTTGAGTGCTGAGCTTTTAATTTGGGATTAGAAGTGCCAGCACCAAGTACACTATTGGTTTTTGAAATAGGACGAACATTCAGTTCTTCAGATTTCTTACCAAGGACATCTACTCTGAGTCTAGGAGTAGGTCGCTGAACTGATCCAGAGGTCTGATTTCTAGAACCAGATGAATGAATCACCAAGGCTTTAGAAGCATTCAGCTTAGGTACTAAAGTACCCTTCTGAGGATTTTGATAAATAACAATTCCTTTACCTTTGTCTTTAGAGACAGAGGTAGGTTTTGAATAAACCATTTTCTCCTTACCTTTTGAGGTAGGAGTTTCCTCCGGGATTGGTGTAACCGACGAGGAGTACTGAGATGAAGAAGTGTCAGCTATTGAGGATACGAACGTTCCAAATTTAAGCATTGAATGTTCAGTGGTTGGTATTGGAGTATCATATTTATAACCCAGACCACGTTTATCACTTAGAGGAATCTGAGCCTTAATTATCTCAGTGATCTTTGTTGAAGAATTACACCATCCTTCAACAGTAGCTTGTTCAGCTTTTAATGCAGCGATAGCTTCCGCTCGTTCGATTTTGACTAGCTGATTTAAATGGACTTGATCTTTAAAATCTTCTTCAAATTTAGAAAGCTTTTCTATTTGAAGGTGTCAATTTTTAAGCTTTTCAGCGAGATCAAGATTTTGGTTTTCAACCACAGCTTTGCCGTTCATGGCTTCGTATAAACTTCTAGTCAGTAGTTCGATTTTACGGACACTATCAGCTTCATCAATATTTACAATATTGGTAAAGAAGGAAGGTGATACCTGAATGGCAGATGTTGAAGTGGAGGGAATGTCTGAACTTTCTTCCTCTTCTTCAATCTTGGCCATGAGACATTGATTTGCTTCATCATCTTCAGAATCAGATGATGAGGCTTCTTCATCAGAAGCAGCCCAATCATAGTCAGCCATCAGGCCTTTTCCTTTCTTCTTAAAGCTTTTCAGCTTTGCATACTTCTCCTTCAGCTTTAAGTATTTGTCGTCTTTATTCCTTGGAACAAAGGATTTCTTTGTAAAAGCTGAAGGTCTCATGATTTTCTTTGACCTGCACTCGTTAGCGAAATGACCTGTCTTTTCGCAGTTGAAACAAGTAGCAGTAGCCTTATCAACAAAAGCTGATGACTTAGGCTTGTCAGCTATAGAAAGAGTTTTGTTCTTTCTAAACATTTTCTTCTTAGCGAATCTCCTGAACTTTTTAGTTAGGAGAGCCAAGGATTCATCATCTGAAGAATCAGAATCTGATGACCTTTCAGAGTTACTTTCTAACTCAGTGATAGTGACCACGGGTCGCTGAGTAGAAGGTTCCTCTGAGATTAAAGCAACATGGGTGCTTTTGGAATCTTTTACAAGATTCTTCTTAAGATGGCTAGATTGCTCATGATTTAGCAATGTGCCATATAAGGTAGCAAGTGTCATTGATCTTAGATCTTTCGACAGCTTGAGACACATGGAATAATTGTCCCAGCTTTCAGGTAAACATTCTAAAAACTTTGTCAGCACTTCAAAGTTAGAATATTCCTTACCAACCGTTTTTAGATCTATAATTAAGCAATTAAAACGTTGATGTACTTCAGAGAGAGTTTCATTCTTACCAGAGATGAAACTTTCGTATTGTCTTACCAGGTTGATCTTTCTTGAATCCTGGACTTCAGACGTTCCTTCATACTGAACACATATTGTGTCCCACATGGCTTTTGAGGATTTCAGGTTCATGACGGAATGGTAGACTTCGTCAGGAAGGGCCATGGATAGTATGGATCTGGCTTTTGTATCTATAGCCACTTTCTTCTTGTCTTCATCGGTCCAATGATGGATTTCCTTTGGAATAAACCTTTCTGGAATAGCAGCTCTAGTTGCAGTGGCTGGAACTGCAGGATCAATTGTTACAGGGATGTGTGGGCCGTTTTCAAGATAGTAAGGTATAGTAGGGTCTACACCTTCTAAGAAGAGTGTCATCCTATTTTTCCATAAGTTGAAGTTATCTCTGGAAAATCTAGGGGGTTTTGCAAGAGAACCATTGTCTATATAGTGAGTGTTTGTGTTTGTGTTGGCCATTTTCAGATAATAGCTAGGAAGAGAAATATCTTAGATTAGATCTTGTTTATGAGATTAAACAAATCTGCTCTGATACCACTTGTTGGTCCCGAAAGGCCTAAACAAGTTTGTAGAAGGGGGGGGGGGGGGGGGTTGAATACAAACACACTATTTTACTTTTCTAAATTGTTTATTGATAAATCATTAACAATTTACAGCTTGTTGCGGAAACAAGATTAAGGATAAACCTAAATCTAAACAAGTTGGAACACTAAGGTTTCTTGCACTAAGAAAGATAAGGAGATTACTAATAAAATCTTATCTTAAGAGAGATTTGAACTTGTCCCGAGTTAGCAAGTTACTTCAAATGAAGTGAGTTCATCTCTTTATATACTGCATGCATTTAATGCAATTCAGTATACACTTTACACGTGTCATCAGCGGATTGGTTGCATGTCATTGACCTTTGTTGACAACCTTAGTAGCCGCATGAATGAACAGTGTAGTATCAGAGTGGTTGTACGATTTCAGATTTTCGGAGGTTCTTTTCTGACATTTCGTACGGTGGCGTGCAAGGGAGGTTAAGACAAAAGTACTTTGTACGGAGGACTTCATGATCAGCTTTCGTTGATTCAGCGATTATCATTTACTTTTCAGCGAATGATAAAGTTCAGCGATAGCTAAAGTCTTGTACTTGATACTTCACGTTGAGTGGACAAATCTGAGTCTTCGCTGATCCGCATCAGTTCATTAGGAGACTTGTCGCTGGTTCTTGAGCTTGATCTTCGACTTCATCGTAGAACCTTTGTTGACGTGAATCTTGTCTTCAGGGATCATAAGTAAACAACTAACTTATCAGCGATCACCATAAGGACTGAACAGACTCAGCGATATGGTGAACAGTGTTCGCTGAATGTTTAATCTAAAAGTGCGAGAGTTCCTATCAGCAGTACTGTAAGATCTTAGTACTTATTGACACGTGTGAATGGTACATGCGAAATAAACCACAGCGGGTTGTAATCTGTCCACAGTGGGCAGCGCAAGTGTACACTGTCCACTATGATCGTCACGGCAAGTAATAATCGGTAAAATACCGGAATCGTATCCACAGAGACTGGGCTATCAAGACAATACGGCTTTTGTGAGTTCCTTTCACGAGTTTCAATTAGAGAGGAAACAATATTTTGAGTTGGATTGGTGAAATAACTACTTTTAACGATTTTACTAAAGATTTAAAAGATGGAATGTAGGTTAGATTTTCCCTAGATTTTATAATAAATACTTGATCTCAAAAGATGATCCTTGTAATTGAAGTCGGTCTTTTCGCTAGAAAAGCCCGGTTACAAAATACTCACACCGTTAAGCAAAAATCCCATACTAGTCGTACTTGTTGTTTTGTCAATGGTAATCTCAGAATGGACCCTCTCGGGCCTCGATGGAATGTGTAGAGACAAATACTCTAAGTGTTTTAAATACACAAATTAGCTTGTCTACTACTCCAGTGGGGAGAGATTAGCTCACTGTGCTGACCTCGCTCTCGTAAGTGTCATAAGAATTCTTTCGAACTCCCTAGCATTATCCAAGCTCGTGTCACTGCGTTCTACCCATTTCTGAGTTGAGAACTAGACTTTTAGATCCTTACAAGTGATCGGCTTGTTCGCATCCTTGGGGTATTATCGAGAATGAATAACCAAAACAACAAATATTCCAAGTATAAAGATTACTCAAGAATTTTCTCTAAAATCTAGGTACTTCTCTTACCTACATCCCAAGGGATGTTTAACCTAACATAACTGGAGAAATTAAAACGAAAGATGAAGATTTAAACATGATTGAAAATAAAAGTGACTTTGAATTACCGCTCACAGTGGGGAACGTAAGCTGGCCACTGTTCGAGAATTACAACTGAAAATTAAACTAAGAATTTAAAGTGCTAGAAATTTAAACTACAAAGCTACAGAAAATTAAATCTAACTATGAAAGCTTTAGAGGAAATTAAATGCTAAGGATTAAGGTGCTTGCTAAAATTAAAGATAGATGATCTCATTAAATGACCCAAGCCCTTCCTTTTATACACCAAGGAAAGAGCTTGGGTAATACCCAATGAGATCTTTTGACTTTGCATCAGCTAAGTTATGGGAGCACAAGGACCATTTGTGCCCCATGTTTCTTCTTTAACCAAGGGCTTGATGCTTCTATCCATGGGGTTCTTCAAAAAGTTGACTTTTAGGCTCTTAGGTATGAATATTAAATTCACTTTGCCATCTTCTTTAGGAGCAAGCCTAGAATAAAATAATCCCCATGCTTGTACTTGTTGCTGAACCTTCTAACTGCTCCCACCATGCTGTCTAACTCAGATTTCTTCTTTTTGTCTTTTCCAGCGGCAGCAGTGGGGAACCGGAGTGAGCACTGTTCACGTCACTGCAGATAAAACGTGAAAACTACCCAAAATCCACCAAATAATTTATTAAAGACCATGGTTCACTCCTTTTGCTTGTTTTCGTAAATCATACCAAGAATGGGGGTTTTTAGAAGTGAAATGGCTAAAATTGACAAATTAAAGTGAAAAATAAATGGAAATAATAACTCTAAAAATAGAGTTATCACTTATCAGCGATAGTGAAACTCTGATATATATTGTTTACTTACAATTTTCACTAAGTATTTAAGATAGGGTCATTATCAAATCACTGAGGGTTTGGATCAACATTATGCACGAACAACTCCCAGAAGACAAGATGGAAGCACGGAAGATCAGATTCAAGGCATCCAGGTATGTCATGATCGGAGATAGGCTCTATCGACGATCATCAACAGGCTTAAACCTGAGATGCGTCATCAACAAAAGTCAAGTTCAGAAGATCCTTCAAGAGATACACGATGGAGAGTGTGGCAACCACTCAGGAGGTCGCAGTTTGGCCAATCGTATCTCTCGACAAGGCTATTTTTGGCCGACACTGCGACAAGACGCCGTCAGGTATGTCCAGAACTGTGATCCCTGTCAACGACATTCAGGTACGTCCCATAAACCTTCTATACCTTTACACTCGACACTTATCCCATGGCCCTTTATGAGGTGGGGAATGGATATTGTCGGCAAGATACCACCTACCCCAGGGCAAAAGGTATTTCTCCTCGTACTTACAGATTATTTTTCTAAGTGGGTAGAAGCAGCTGCCTTTTCCCAAGTTCGGGATAAGGAAGTCGCCTCTTTTATCCAGACTAACATCATATGCAGGTTTGGGATTCCATCCGAAATTGTCTGCGACAATGGATCCCAGTTCATAAGCAACAAGACTCGACAGTTATGTGAAGACCGCAACATCAAGCTGACGACCTCGACCCCCAGGTATCCCCAGGCAAATGGACCTGCTGAGTCGAGCAATAAGACCATTATTGCTTCTATCAAGAAAAGGTTAAAAGCTGCAAAAGGAAAGTGGGTCGAAGAACTCCCCTCAGTCCTATGGGCGAATCGCACGACACCACGCACGTCCACAGGACAAACCCCTTTCTCTCTGATCTATGGTTGCGAAGCAGTCTTGCCAGTCGAGGTCCAACTCCCAACTTCGAGGCATACTTTCGTCGACCACAACTTGGTTGATTTAAGTTATGACCTCGACGCCCTGGAAGAGCTTAGAGAATCAACATTGATCAGAATGGCGTCGCAAAAGCAAGCGGTCGAGCGACACTTCAATAAAAATGTCAAAGCTAAAGTCTTTTAAGAAGGCGACTATGTCCTACGTCGAGTGTTCCAGAGCACTCAAGAGGTCAACGCAGGTAAGCTTTCCACCAAGTGGGAAGGTCCTTATCGTATCTCAGAAGTCGTGGGTAAAGGCGCATATCGGCTCTCCAAACCCTCGACAATCAAGATATCCCACGTAGCTGGAATGCAACTGTTTGGGCAAAATTTCACAGGTCTCGACCACGACCAAAGAAGGTAAGACGCACGTCATGAGTTATACCTTGTATTAAGTTAAGGTCCCGACGAAGACCCAAAGAACCTCCGCCATCCCTCCTAAAAGGTAAGTCGAGATTTCCTCACGACACTCGACCTCGACGTCGCCCGTTCCGCACAACCGTCGCATAAAACCGTACGACCTCGACCGACTAACGCGTTATACAACTGTTATATTTGTTTAAGTGTTTAATGCAGGAGTCAAAGTCATTTATGGACAAACGGCTATAACCGACGAAATCAGTTGTGAGCATCTAAACTCACATTGAAGACGACGACCGTTACAACAATCATCAAAGATCTTAATGACTCAATTAAAGTCATCCGAAGACTATAAAATCACAGCTCAATCATCAGTTCAGGACACCTGATCAATACCGAATAACACACAGAGAGAGATAGAACAAGAGCATCGAACAACAGAAGCAAACACAAACACTCAAAGAATATTCATTCGAAGCAAAGAGATCATTCATAGAAGATCACTCTTGACGCAAGACTCTCGCTATCGACCAACAATTTATACATAGTTTTCACACACGACGCACACTGTTTTTACATTCCAAACACTTGTACTTTACATTTCGAAGTCTTTCCTTCATTTGTATTGTAATCACTGTACGATCGACACCCGGAACACCAAGGACATCGCCCCTGATTGGCGACCATAGTGCAGCGACGACATCCACTGTCGTCCGTAGGTTTTTTCCTCGTTGAGGTTTTTCCTGCGTCATCAAATCCTTTGTCTCATTTACATTTTTGTCTTTGTCGCACGCCTTTGTCGAAAGATTCCTTTCTTTAGTTGTTAAAGTCCACATCGACCTTAAGTTGTCCCTTTGGTGCGATTTTTGGCATTAACAGTTTGGCGCCATCCGTGGGACCCCATCTAGAGAAAATCTTCGACAAACGTGCGTCTTGCTAACGGTTTCTTGGAGTTTTCTTTGTTCTCTGTTGCAGGAAAATGGCAGCCCCTGGAGATCAGCAGCATGTCATTGCTCAGTTGTACCAGGAGCTTGAAGTCGCCCAAAATCAAATCAACGCCATGGCGAAGCAAAGCCATAGAGCAGCTGAATAGATCGCACGGTTAAGGAATCCCTTTAGACCTCAGGGTGGTCCTAGGCCATTCGTTTAGAATCCAGGCCAAGGATCGTTCGGTCAGAATGGTCCTCGACCATTCGCGCATAATCCAGGTCCAGGATCAGGTCCGTTCGCTCAGAATCAGCATCCAGGTCCGACCATGCAAAACCAGCAGCCGGGACCGTTCAATCCAAATCCCCAGTTCGGGACGGTCCCTCCTCAGCATATAAGGCCACCACCCATGCTGAATGGATCGCAACCATTTCAGAATGGATCGCAGCCATTTCAGAATGGGTCGCAACCATTTCAGAACGGGTCGCAACCGTATTTTGTTCCTTTCAACGGAGATGCCAATGGCTCGTCGCATGTCAATGGCACCAGCTCAGGAATCAATCTGCAAGCAGGGGCAAATCTCAACCCCAATGACCCCGTCGCCCAGCGATTGAAAATGCTAGAAGATCAGAACGAGCGCGTCCTATCTTTGCTCGCCAAGCTGCCTAGGGCAGCCGTGCCCGTCGATGTCGAGCCCCGATCAGGATTTCAGGCGTCACCATTCATCGATGAGATCGTGACTGTCGAGGTCCCAAAGAAGTACAATGTCCCCGCCTTCACGCCCAAATACTCGGGAGTGACCGATTCGACAGAGCACGTCGCGCAGTATAAGCAGCTCATGTGGACGATCTCAATCCCACACATGTATCAAGAAGTCTGTATGTGCAAAAGGTTCGGTGCAACTCTCACTGGTCCTGCTCTCCAATGGTTGATCAATCTCAAACCCAAGTCCATCGGGTCGTTCGCTGAATTGGTCAATCAATTCTCCTAGCAATTCGCCAGCAGTCGCAAGATGGAGAAGCAGACCAGTGACTTGTATTACGTCGTGCAGAAGACCAGTGAATCTATCCGCAGTTATTTCAATCGATTCAATGCAGAGATGATCAGCATTCACATTTGTGACATCAAGACCGCGATCGAAGCCTATAAGCGTGGTCTGGACGACAGTTCAGGTTTATACACTGACCTGACTAAGTATCCTCCGGAGAATTTCGAAGACGTCTGAGCTCGAACCCTAGTGTATATGAGAGTAGAGGACGACGCTGCCTTTCGTCGCAAGCATACCGACGACAAGAGGTCGTTAGGCGTAAAGAAGCCAGAGTTCAAGACGAAAGCGATTTCCAAAATGGAGCCCGCCCGCCAGATCTCGAACGTCCGATTCAAGACAAAAGCAGAGGCTAAGACCGCGACCAAATTTCCTCAATACCCCAAGATATCCTCTTACGGATTCAAAGGGTCCACTAAAGATTTGGTCGAAGCTCTGAAGACCGCCCAGGCGACTATTCGATGGCCAACGAAGTCCGGTCAGGACGACGCTAAGAAAGATAAATCTAAGTGGTGCGACTTTCACGTCGACCATGGTCACGCGACATATGATTGCATAGCTCTCAAAAAGGAGCTGGCATATCACGTCCCAAAGGGCAATATCAAAGACATCATCGACGACGTCGTTACCCCAGCTAACGATGTTCGACCGTCAACCCCCGAGCATGCGAAAGTCGTCAATTGTATCATTGGTGGTTCCGACGTATGCGGTCTAATGTATTCCACAGCCAAACATCACGCCAGTCAAGCGCCTGACGATCGGCCTATCCCGCGTTCATCAAGGCCTAAAAGAGATTTGGAATTGGAAGCCATGAAAATCGTATTCGACCAAGACGACCTCGGCGACTCATACCAGAAACACCACGACGGGTTGATCATTCAACTCAAGGTTGGTAATTGTTTAACTCGATGAGTCTTGGTCGATGGGGGCAGTTCAACGAACGTCATCTTACTTGACACCATCAAGGCCATGGGAATCGATCGCTCGGAAATCACCCGACGTTCGACAACTTTGGTCGGTTTCAATGGAGAAGCGACGAACACATATGGAGATATCATCTTGCCAGTCTACGCCGGAGGAATCAACAAGCAAACCAAGTTCAGCGTCATCGACTGTGCGTTGGCCTATAACATCATCTTAGGTCGACCATGGATCTACGAAATGAAAGCCGTTCCCTCGACATATCATCAGACCCTGAAGTTCCTTACGCCGTGGGGCATCCAGTAAATCAAGAGTGAGCCGAAAGTCGCTCGTGACTGCTATAAATCGACTCTGAAACTGTAACAACCCGGATTCCCAACATACAAATAACATATATTTCACCACAAAATAATACATCATATTTCATTTACGGTCCCTTAGTCTAACAAAATAGGTCTTTCAACTACAAACCTTTTCTTTTATAATAAAGTACAAAATGTCATAACAGATACAAAACACATCTTGAATCTTCATAAACATTTATCTTCCAAAAAGCTAGATATGATAAACCTATCTTTTGTCCTTACTTGCTCCTCGACCTGGAATACATATTTTAAAACAAAAATGAGGGTTAGACCTTGAGGTCTAGTGAGAAAATCCTCGTTAGTTAAAAATCATCTTTTACAAGCATTCAATACACATAATGCACATAATAAAAATACCAAATATGACTTATGCATCATGTATCTTTTCATCTCTTTCTCTTTCTCTTTCTCTTGGCCATATTAATTGGTAGCAAGCCAATTAATTAATTTACACCGCTGTACTAAATACAGCCAACACCACTGTCCCTCTGTACAACCAACTTTCACCGGTCCTAAGCCCGACCAACTAGCACCCATGCAATGTAATACTCATATAAACACCATATGCACAATATTACATTCATTCACATATATGTATTCCATTTGAAAACATTTTAAATAAAAACTCACTTGGTTCGTTTAATTTCCAAGATCTTCCCACGCTATTATCAAGCACTCCAAATTCTTCAGTCCCGTTTCACAGAATCTTTAATCTTTACAAGATGAACCTTCCAAATCCAGCAACTATCTTTGTCTTTCCTCTTCTTTCCTTTCGATTCTACCTTTCTTTCTTCTTTCTCTCAACCGAACCCACACACACACTTTAGAATAGTTGTTACTTGTGTCTCAATGAGACACCTTCTACTAGCCTAACACAAAAGAGGCGGTGGTGGAGTGGAGTTTGGTAAAAAGACCATACACACCCTAGGCTTCACTCACTTGACAAATTACCCCCTTATATTTCCATATTAAAATTAAAACTTACCCCTTAACTTCTAACCCCATAAAATATTAAAGTAAATACTTATAAAATTTCTCAAATCTAAATTAACTAAAATACTACAATTTAAATTATTAAATAATATACCTGGTTATTACAACATCTCCCCCTTAAAAGAATTCCGTCCCGGAATTCAGTTAAGCGAAAAGATGAGGGTATTTGGTTCTCATTTCTGACTCAGATTCCCACGTAACATCTTGACCCCTATGATGTCACCACTGCACTTTCACCTGTCTTATCTCCTTATTCCGCAGAACTTTAACTTTTCGGTCAACAATAGCTTCAGGTTCCTCCACATAATTCAGCTTTTCATCAACTTGTATATCGGGTAGAGATACTGCCTGATCTGATATAACCAAAAACTTTCGAAAATTCGACACATGAAAGGCGTTGTGAATCCTGCTTAACTCTGGCGGAAGATCCAATCTGTAGGCTACTTCACCAATTCTTTCTGTAATTGCAAACGGTCCAATATACCTCGGGCTAAGTTTACCTTGTTTCCCAAATCGAATGACTCCTTTCCAAGGTGAGACTTTTAACATTACAAAATCTCCAACTTGGAACTCAAACGGTTTCCGGCGTCGGTCGGCATAGCTTTTCTGTCTATCTTGAGCCACTTTCAATCTTTCCCGAATCTGAGTAATCTTATCTGCTGTTAACTGTACTATATCTGGCCCTGCCAATTGTTTCTCTCCCACTTCATTCCAACACAGAGGCGTTCGACATCTTCTACCATACAGTACTTCAAACGGTGCCGCTTGTATGCTGGAATGATAACTGTTGTTATAGGCAAATTCGATCAACGGAAAATGCTTATCCCACGATCCCCAAAGTCAACAATGCAAGCCCGGAGCATATCTTCTAAAGTCTGGACCGTTCTTTCACTCCGACCGTCAGTTTGAGGATGATATGCTGTACTTAACTTTATCTGCGTCCCCATTTCCTTTTGAAAACTCCTCCAAAATCTTGAAGTAAAATGACTATCTCGATCAGAAATAATCGAAATTGGAACTCCATGTCGAGTTACTATTTCGTCTATATACAACTTGGCTAATCATTCCATTGAATCAGTTTCCTTTATCGGTAGGAAGTGTGCGGACTTTGTCAACCTGTCGACTATCACCTAAATAGAATCAAATCCCTTCGGAGTCCTTGGTAGCTTTGTGATGAAATCTGTAGTAATCTGTTCCCATTTCTACATCGGTATCTCTAATCGTTGTAACTGACCAAACGGTTTTTGATGTTCAATCTTTACCTTTTTACAAGTAGTACATTCTTCCACATGTTGAGCAATGCTTCCTTTTATTCTCGGCCACCAATAAAATTGTTTAAGATCTTTATACATCTTATTTGTACCTGGATGAATAGAGAATCTAGACTGATGAGCTTCTTGAAGTACCTGGTACCTGATCACGTAAACCACCCAAACGAGGTACCCAAATTCTGTTTCCCATACACAACAACCCACGATCATCTTTTACTAGCAATGCTGATAGCCCCATTAACCGTTCTGATTTCAAATGTTCTTCCTGATAGGCTTCTATTTGACTGTTGATCCAAACCCTCAGTGATTTGATAATGACCCTCTCTTATATACTTAGTGAAAATTGTAAGTAAACAATATGTATCAGAGTTTCACTATCGCTGATAAGTACTAAGATCTTCCAGTACCGCTGATAGGAACTCTCGCTCTTTAAATTAAACATTCAGCGAACACTGTTCACCATTAATGTGCTGAGTCTGTTCAATCATTATGATGATCACTGATAAGTTAGTTGTTTACTTATGATCCCTGAAGACAAGTTTCACGTCAACAAAGGTTCTACGCTGAAGTCGAAGATCAAGCTCAAGAACCAGCGACAAGTCTCCTAATGAACTGATGCGGATCAACGAAGACTCAGATTTGTCCACTCAACGTGAAGTATCAAGTACAAGACTTCAGCTATCGCTGAACTTTATCATTCGCTGAATAGAAAATGATAATCGCTGAATCAACGAAAGATGATCATGAAGTCCTCCGTACAAAGTACTTTTGTCTTAACCACCCTTGCACGACTCCGTACGAATTGTCAGAAAAGAACCTCCGAATATCTAAAATCGTACAAACACTCTGATACTACACTATTCATCCATACGGCTACTAAGGTTGTCAACTAAGGTCAATGACATGCAACCAACCAGCTGATGACACGTGTAAAGTATATACTGACTTGCATTAAATGCATGCAGTATATAAAGAGATGAACTCACTTCATTTGAAGTAACTTGCTAACTCTGGACAAGTTCATATCTCTTATCTCAAGTTAGGTTATTATTAGTAATTTCCTTATCTCTCTTAGTGCAAGAAACCTTAGTGTTCCAACTTGTTTAGATTTAGATTTATCCTTAATCTTGTCTCCGCAACAAGCTGTAAATTGTTAATGATTTATCAATAAACAATTTAGAAAAGTAAAATCTGTGTTTGTATTCAACCCCCCCTTCTACAAACTTGTATAGGCCTTCGGGACCAACATTGACACTTCAGCAGTTCGTCAAAGATGTTAGGCAAGAGTTTAGCCCTTAGTGAAATAGCTTTTATTGTTTCACTCCTTTCTTGACGACTCAGTGCATCAGCTACCACATTCGCTTTCCCGGGATGATAAAGAATTTCACAGTCGTAATCATTCACCAATTCTAGCCATCTTCTTTGCCTCATATTTAGTTCCTTCTGATAAAAAAGATGTTGGAGACTCTTATGATCGGTAAAGATTTGACATTTAGAGCCGTAAAGATAATGCCTCCAAATCTTTAGCGCGAAGACAACCGCTGCAAGCTCCATGTCGTGCGTAGAATACTGTCTCTCATGATCTTTTAATTGACGAGAAGCATAAGCAATAACATTTCCACGCTGCATTAATACACAACCCAATCCCAACTTAGAAGCATCACTATAGACCACAAAGTCCTCGGAACCTTCAGGTAATGCTAGTATCGGCGCGCTACAGAGTTTCTCTTTCAGTACCCGGAACGCTTCATCCTGTTCTGCTTTCCATTCAAACTTCAGATTCTTCGAGTCAGCTTAGTCAAAGGCGTGTCAATACGGGAGAAGTCTTTTATAAACTTTTGATAGTAGCCGGCTAAACCCAGAAAACTCCGTACTTCCGTTGCTGTCTTCGGCGGTTCGCACTTTTCAACTGCTTCCACTTTCATCGGATCAACTTGTATACCTTTTTCGGAAACTACATGCCCCAGAAATTGAACTTCCCGTAGCCAGAATTCACATTTCGAAAATTTAGCATACAACTTTTCTTTCTTTAATAACACCAGAATCAAACGAAGATGTTGCGCGTGTTCTTCTTTGGATCGGGAATAGATAAGTATATCATCGATAAACACAATAACGATTTTATCAAGATACGGCTTACATACCCGATTCATTAAATCCATAAAAGCAGCTGGAGCGTTCGTCAATCCAAACGGCATTACCAGAAACTCATAGTGACCGTACCTTGTGCGAAAAGCAGTTTTCAGACGTCTTCTTCTTTGACCTTCAACTGGTGATAACCGGATCTTAGATCAATCTTGGAGAAACAACAAGCTCCAACTAACTGATCGAAGAGGTCATCAATTCTAGGTAGCGGGTACTTGTTCTTGATCGTACGCTTATTCAATTCCCTGTAGTCGATACACAATTCTAAGTTAGTTGTTTACTTATGATCCCTGAAGACAAGTTTCACGTCAACAAAGGTTCTACGCTGAAGTCGAAGATCAAGCTCAAGAACCAGCGACAAGTCTCCTAATGAACTGATGCGGATCAGCGAAGACTCAGATTTGTCCACTCAACGTGAAGTATCAAGTACAAGACTTCAGCTATCGCTGAACTTTATCATTCGCTGAATAGAAAATGATAATCGCTGAATCAACGAAAGCTGATCATGAAGTCCTCCGTACAAAGTACTTTTGTCTTAACCACCCTTGCACGACTCCGTACGAATTGTCAGAAAAGAACCTCCGAATATCTGAAATCGTACAAACACTCTGATACTGCACTATTCATCCATACGGCTACTAAGGTTGTCAACTAAGGTCAATGACATGAAACCAACCAGCTGATGACACGTGTAAAGTATATACTAACTTGCATTAAATGCATGCAGTATATAAAGAGATGAACTCACTTCATTTGAAGTAACTTGCTAACTCTGGACAAGTTCATATCTCTTATCTCAAGATAGGTTATTATTAGTAATTTCCTTATCTCTCTTAGTGCAAGAAACCTTAGTGTTCCAACTTGTTTAGATTTAGGTTTATCCTTAATCTTGTCTCCGCAACAAGCTGTAAATAGTTAATGATTTATCAATAAACAATTTAGAAAAGTAAAATCTGTGTGTTTGTATTCAACCCCCCCTTCTACAAACTTGTATAGGCCTTCGGGACCAACAAGTGGTATTAGAGCGGATTTGTTTAATCTCATAAACAAGATCTAATCTAAGATATTTCTCTTCCTTGCTATTATCTGAAAATGGCCACCAACTCAAACACACATTATATAGACAATGGTTCTCTTGCAAAACCCCCTAGATTTTCCAGAGACAACTTCAACTTGTGGAAAAATAGGATGACACTCTTCTTAGAAGGTGTAGACCCTACTATACCTTACTATCTTGAGAACGGCCCACACATCCCTGTAACAATTGATCCTTTAGTTCCAGCCACTGCAAATAGACCTGCTATTCCAGAAAGGCTGATTCCTAAAGAAATCCATCAGTGGACCGACAAAGATAAGAAGAAAGTGGCTATAGATACAAAAGCCAGATCCATACTATCCATGGCCCTTCCTGACGAAGTCTACCATTCCGTCATGAACCTGAAATCATCAAAAGCCATGTGGGACACAATATGTGTTCAGTATGAAGGAACGTCTGAAGTCCAGGACTCAAGAAAGATCAACCTGGTAAGACAATACGAAAGCTTCATTTCTGGTAAGAATGAAACTCTCTCTGAAGTTCACCAACGTTTTAATTGCTTAATTATAGATCTGAAAACTGTTGGTAAGGAATATTCTAACTTTGAAGTGCTGACAAAGTTTCTAGAATGTTTACCTGAAAGCTGGGACAATTATTCTATGTGTCTCAAGCTGTCAAAGGATCTTAGATCAATGACCCTTGCTACCTTATATGGTACATTGCTGAATCATGAGCAATCTAGTCATCTTAAGAAGAATCTTGTAAAAGATTCCAAAAGCACCCCTGTTGCTTTAATCTCAGAGGAACCATCTACTCAGCGACCCTCGGTCACTATCACTGAGTTAGAGAGTAACTCTGAAAGTTCATCAGATTCTGATTTTTCAGATGATGAATCCTTGGCTCTCCTAACCAAAAAGTTCAGGAGATTCGCCAAGAAGAAAATGTTTAGAAAGAACAAACCTCTTTCCATAACTGACAAGCCTAAATCATCAGCTTTTGTTGATAAGGCTACTGCTACTTGTTTCAACTGCGAAAAGACAGGTCATTTTGCTAACGAGTGCAGGTCTAAGAAAGTTTCTAGACCCTCAGCTTTTACAAAGAAATCCTTTGTTCCAAGGAATAAAGATGATAAATACTCAAAGCTGAAGGAGAAGTATGCAAAGCTGAAAAGCTTTAAGAAGAAAGGAAAAGGCCTGATGGCTGACTATGATTGGGCTGCTTCTGATGAAGAAGCATCATCATCTGACTCTGAAGATGATGAAGCAAATCAATGTCTCATGGCCAAGATTGAAGAAGAGGAAGAAAGTTCAGACATTCCCTCCACTTCAACATCTGCCATTCAGGTATCACCTTCTTTCTTTACCAATATTGCAAATATTGATGAAGCTGATAGTCTCCGTAAGATCGATCTCTTGACTAGAAGTTTATACGAAGCCATGAACGGCAAAACTGTGGTTGAAAACCAAAATCTTGATCTCGCTGAAAAGCTTAAAAACTGCCACCTTCAAATAGAAAAGCTTTCTAAAATTGAAGATGATTTTAAAGATCAAGTCTATTTAAATCAGCTAGTCAAAATCGAACGAGCAGAAGCTATCGCTGCATTAAAAGCTGAACAAGCTACTGTTGAAGGATGGTGTAATTCTTCAACAAAGATCACTGAGATAATTAAGGCTCAGATTCCTCTGAGTGAAAAACGTGGTCTGGGTTATAAATATGATACTCCAAAACCAACCACTGAACGTTCAATGCTTAAATTTGGAACGTTCGTATCCTCAGTCGCTGACACTTCATCATCTCAGTGCTCCTCGTCCATTACACCAATACCTGAGGAAACTCCTACCTCCTCAAAAGGTAAGGAGAAAATGGTTTATTCAAAACCTACCTCTGTCTCTAAAGACAAAGGTAAAGGAATTGTTATTTATCAAAATCCTCAGAAGGGTACCTTAGTATAAAAGCTGAATGCTTCTAAAGCCTCAGTGACCAACCCCTCTGGATCTAGAAAGCTGATCTCTGGATCTATTCAGCGATCTACTCCTAGACTCAGAGTGGATGTCCTTGGTAAGAAATCTGAAGAACTGAATGTTCGTCCCATTTCTAAAGCCAATAGTTTACTTGGTGCTGGCACTTCTAATTCGAAATTAAAAGCTCAGCATACAAGTGGTCCTAGAACTACTTTCAGTTATAGGAAATGTTATCACTGTGGACTTACCGATCATATTGCTAGTAAGTGCCCCACAGCCACCAAAGCTGAAAAGATAGCTAAGGTGAAGATTGCCCCCAAGGCAAAGAAGACCAACCCCGATGCATATCAGGTCAAGGTGACTCCTACCACTGAAGTTAAGAAATTAACCAAAGTGAAGAAAGACAAAGCTGAATCTTCAAATGCTGCGAAGACCGCTGAACCTTCTATTCCAACTAGCTCCACTGACAAACGTGTATACATGGTTAAGTGGGTACCCAAGCAAAACTAATCTTCCTTTGTAAATGCAGGTTAAGAAGGGTATCTGGTATCTCGATAGCGGATGCTCTAGACACATGACTGGAAAGAAAAACCTGCTCGCTGAATACAAGGAAGAGAAGGGTCCCTCTGTGACTTTCGGTGGAAATGGAAAAGGACACACCCGAGGGTATGGTGTACTTTCAAATGGTACAACCTCCTTCAGAAGAGTCGCATATGTTGAAGGGCTGAAGCATAATCTTCTGAGCATCAGTCAGCTTTGCGACATGGATAACAAAGTGATTTTCACTAAGGAATCCTGCTTTGTCACTAACAAAAAGGAGAAGATAGCTCTCAGCGGTTATCGTTTGGAAAATGTTTATGTAATAAACATGGACTCAACAACCACTGAGAACTCCCGTTTCTTCTCAAAGGCATCTTCTGATGTTAACTGGCTATGGCACAAGAGGCTCTCGCATCTAAATTTCAAGACACTGAATACTCTTTCCTCCAAAGAGTTAGTCACTGGTCTACCTCAGCATTCATACGCCAAAGAGTCTTTATGTTCAGCGTGTGAAAAAGGGAAGCAGACCAAGGCAAGCTTCAAGTCAAAGCAAGTCTCCTCAGTGTCATCTCCTCTACAACTACTCCATATGGATTTGTTTGGCCCTGTTAACAAACAATCTATCGCTGGAAAGAAATATACGTTGGTCATAATTGATGAATTCTCTCGTTACACATGGGTAATGTTTCTCCGTTCTAAGAGTGACACCCCTGAAGAACTCATCACCTTTGTTCGGAAGATGGAAACTCTGAACAATATGACTGTTCGCTCAATAAGGAGTGATCATGGAACTGAATTCAAAAACAGTTCTCTTGATTCCTTCCTTGAGAGTAAGGGTATTTCTCACAACTTTTCGTCAGTGAGAACACCGCAACAAAATGGAGTCGCTGAAAGAAGAAATAGAACAATTATTGAAGCTGCACGTTCAATGCTCAGCGACTCTCACCTGCCTACTCAGTTTTGGGCAGAAGCTGTCAACACTGCTTGTTTTACGCAAAACAGGTCGCTGATAGTTAAAAGATTCCAAAAGACAGCCTATGAACTCTTTCATGGGAGAAAGCCTTCAATCAGCTTTCTTCACATCTTTGGATGTCAGTGTTTCATACTGAACAACAGAGATGCCCTTGGAAAGTTTGATCCTAAGGCTGATGATGGAATCTTTCTTGGATACTCCTCAGTCTCCAAAGCCTTCAGAGTCTTCAACCGTAGAAGACAAACTGTAGAAGAAACTATTCACGTCACGTTTGACGAATCCCGTTCAGCGAACTCTAAACCGTCCGCCGATACTGAAGAACTGAATCAATGGATGTTTTCTCATCTTGGTGATTCAGAAGAAGTTCCCACTCCTCATGCTCACACCATAGAAAATGATGGTCCTACTATCATTCCAGATATGCAGAATAGTGAAGCTGAAACATCTTGGGTCTCAGCTGTTCCTATAAACACTATACCTGCAGTTGATCCAAATGTCTCAGAAATTCCATCTATTTCTCAGCAATCAGTGAATGAAGTGACAAATGCAAACATTCCTCTCTTAGCTGATAATCCAGAAGTAGCTGAAGCCTCATCTTCAGTTTCTCCAGTTCAGACTGAGTCAGCGACGTATGCTCCGGCTCAGCGATGGACTGTAAATCACCCAATCGATCAAATTCTTGGTGATCCAAACGCTGGTATTCAGACTCGTAGAAGTGCAGGTAATATTTGTTTATTTGTTAACTTTATTTCTCTAACTGAACCAAAGAAAATAGATGATGCCCTCAGAGATCCAAACTGGGTCAGCGCTATGCAAGAAGAGCTGACTGAATTCGAAAGAAACAAAGTTTGGAAACTCGTTCGTAGACCAACTGACAAAACGGTGATAGGCACTAAATGGGTCTATCGAAACAAGTTGGACGAACATGGTACTGTAACTCGCAACAAAGCTCGTCTTGTTGCTCAGGGATACAGACAAGAGGAAGGCATAGATTATTACGAAACTTTTGCTCCAGTAGCAAGACTTGAATCTATTCGTCTTTTCTTAGCATATGCTGTACACAAAAACTTCACTGTACATCAGATGGATGTTAAGTCAGCGTTTCTGAATGGAAAGATGAATGAAGAAGTTTATGTGGAACAACCTCCAGGATTCTCAGATCCTAAGCGTCCAGGTTACGTTTATAAACTGGATAAGGCACTTTATGGCTTAAAGCAAGCTCCTCATGCATGGTATGATACTCTCTCTACTTATCTCCATATTGAACAATTTGAGAGAGGTAAGATTGACAAAACTCTATTTTTTAGAAAAGTGAAAGGTCATATCATTTTAGTTCAAATATATGTTGATGACATTATATTTGGTTCTACTAACCCTGAGCTTTGTACTCGTTTCGCTGATAGAATGAAAGATGAGTATAAAATGAGCATGATGGGTGAACTAACATATTTCCTTGGTCTTCAGATTAAGCAAACTGAAAAAGGAACTTTTATTAATCAGGGAAAATATGTTAAAGATATGCTGAAGAAATTCGACTTAACTGAAAGTTCAGCTATGAAAACCCCTATGGCACCACCGCTGACACTTGATAAGGACACAAAGGGTGTTCCTGTCAATGTCACGCTGTACCGTGGGATGATCGGCTCACTATTGTATCTTACAGCTAGCCGACCCGATATTATGTTTGCAACATGCTTGTGTGCACGATATCAAGCTGAACCTAAGATATCTCATATGAAAGCTGTAAAGCGAATCTTTCGATATCTTAAGGGTACAGCGAATCTAGGCCTTTGGTATCCCAAAGACTCAGGATTCGATCTAACCGCCTATTCAGACAGTGATTTTGCAGGTTGCAAAATGGATAGGAAAAGCACCACAGGAGGATGTCAGCTCCTGGGTGGAAATCTGGTAAGTTGGACAAGTAAGAAGCAAAACTCAGTGTCCACTTCCACAGCTGAAGCTGAATATGTAGCCGTTGGAAGCCGTTGTTCTCAAGTCTTGTGGATGAGAAATCAGCTACTAGACTATGATCTTCAGCTCTCCAAAATTCCAATCTATTGCGACAACACTAGTGCCATCGCTATAGGCAACAACCCAGTGCTACACTCAAAGACAAAACACATCGAAATCAGATATCATTTTATCAGAGATCATGTGATGAATGGTGATATAGAACTTCATTTTATTCCAACCGATTATCAGTTAGCTGATCTATTTACCAAACCTCTTGATGAGACAAGATTCAACTTTCTCATCAGCGAGCTTGGAATGCTGAACTTTGAGGGATAAAACCTTCAGCGGTTCACATTGATCATCGATAGAATAAAATCAACTTATATAATCCATTTCATCATCTTCTCTCTGAATAAACTTGATTCGCTGATATCAAGGTATGTTTTCTCTCTCTGACATATCGCATGTAAATGCAAGATTTCAAAATAAATTGCATCGCTGAATATCTCTTTCTTAACAGCGACTTTTTGAAATTTCTTAAAACCTTCACTGATATTTCTATTCAGTGCTTCATGTTTTCAAAGACTCCCTGAGTTTTTTTTTCAAAACCTCAGAGACAACCAAGAATATGAAAGGACAGTTGTGACGTCATTGCAACAGATAACACCAGGCACGATTTCTTTCTGACACACGGTTGCACGTTTCGTTCAAACTTCCAATCAAATGCAAACACGTGTCCGTGTCATGATGAAAACCTTTTCCCGCTCAAGGTTTTCTCTCTCTAAACCTCCCTATATAAACAATCTCTTGGTTTATATTTGTCTTTTACGCGATCAATCTTCCTCCGCAAGAAAAGAATTACTGTTGCATTTGTGCTCTCAAATCTTCAAAGAACTGTTCATCATCTTCTTCATCAAAACTTCAAGGTTAATATGTTCATTTTTTTTAAATGCAGATAACTTGTTTCTGATCTTATCATTGTTTTAAACAAGATCAAACAAAAGAACTTCTTAAAAATAAAATTATTTTTTTCATGGTTTTATGAACACAACCATTTCATGGTTGTTCTTCAAGTTTTAAATCTAAATCTTAAACTTGTTCTTCATTCGTATCCATTTTTTTAAAACTGGAATACAAGACTTTATGGGTTTTACATTTCGTTTCAAAATCATAAAAAAACCCTAATCTTCATTAAGACATTTTTGTCTGAATGAAATGGACAAAATTCGAACCATCTTAATGGAAATTCTTTCCATATCAAGACAATTCTTATTTGTTAACATCTTTGGTTGAACTGATAATACAGAGAAATGGCATCTTCAAAGATTAATGTTACCGCTGAGTCCATCTCCGCTGACTCTGAGGAAGTGGATATCCTTCGCTTCTCCCCCCACTCCCTTGGACACTCCTCCAAAGAACACTGGAGATGCCATCATTCCAGAAGCCACCGCTGACGCTTCTCAACGAATGATGAAGATAGGACCTGCAGAGATCACCATACCTCACCGCAATTTTGAGGAAGATATGGAACATTTTTCAGGAATCCGCAACTTTGACGATTTCGTCAATCCTCCTGCAGGTACAAATCAACCCATATACACTGTAACTAAACCTGAAACTTCTGAGCTTTCCTTTGTTCACAAGTACTTATGTGTTACAGGTCCTAATTTGGGAGACATCAACGAGTCTCTGAAGTCCGTGGAAACAAAGCTGACCGGTCTCACCACCACACTCTCCAACAACTCTACAGCTGTAACAAACGCTGGAGAGAATTTGACAAAGCTGACTACGGTGGTGGAGAAGAAAGCTTCCACAGATGACTTGAAGCAAGTTGATAAGACTCTCAGCGACTTTGCTAAGGTGCTTGCTGATATCTACATAGACTACACCTCACTCAAACAATCAGTTTCCTCCATGTCCGGCGAAGTAACAACGCTGAAGACATCGGTTGGAGCACTAGAGGGTGATATGTCTGCTGTGAAGACAAATGTTCAAACTCTGACGACTGACTTAGGCTCTGTAAAGACCGACGTTGGTTCGATGAAAACAATGCTTGAAGAGCTGCTCAACAAGGCGAGAACTCCTGCTCCTGAACCGACCCCTGCCCCTGCATTGGAAACTTTCACAGCGACGGATCGCAAAGAGCTGGAAAAGATCAATCCTGCTATAACTGGCCTAGAAGTCAGATTAGCAAAGATTGAAAGTTGTGTGGGTATCTCTGGCCAAGAAGACAGAGAGCCTCCCACAGCTGAAGAGTCTGCCCATTCCTCCCCCAGTCATCATGAAAAAGAGGGGGAGAAGAGCGCTGAACATCCCGAGGAAAAGAGCGCTGAAGACCTTTCCCATGATGAATCTATCAGGGGAGAGAAGAATGAAGATCTTATCGCTGGACCTCAGGGAGATGAAAACCCTGAGGGAACCGAGAAGCTCGCCTCTGTATCTGAGGGGGAGCAACTCGAAGAAGACGCTGAAGAATCTGAAGCAGAAGATGATGAAGCCGTCGACATCCCTGATGATGAACCATCTTCTTCTCCAAAGAAGGATGATGATGATGATGACGAAGATGACGATGATTTCTTTATCGTCAAACCTGCCCCAAGGATCAAAGCTCTTAAGGGAATTTCAATAAATGAACCAACAGGGGAGCGGACAAAGACAAAGCCCTCAGCCTCTGGCGCTGAGAAAGGAAAAGGCAAAAGCGTCGCTGAAGATGACAATCTGACGATCTTGCTTGTAAAGCCGGTTTGTCAGGTACACTAAACATCTCTCACTCCATCCCTCCTCTATAAGTTCTACTACCCTAGCCTACACCTGAACATATTTATCTTTCTCTTTCTACCCAAGTTCTTCTACCCATGTTCTTATTTGTAAGATCGCTGTGTTTCAGCTAGTCCTCTCCCCTGTTTGAGGATGTCGCTGAAGGTTCTACTATTGCGACTTCACAAATAAAGCCAGCTGCTGCTGATGAAATAATCCCAGTCTTAGATTTGATCTCTGAGACTGATGAACCAGAAGAACAACCTCTCTCGCACAGAAACAGACCTTCCTCAGCTCCTCAAAAGCTGAGTGAAGAGGATCAAAAGAGAAAAGAGGAAATAATAAAGCGATTCGAGGATCAGCGAATCATTCTAAGGCGTGATCAACTGCCTTCAGTTCCTCCTAAGTTCAGAATTTCAAAAGCTGAATACAAGGAACACCTCAGAGCTGAACGCCTCATCGCTGAAAGAAAGGAAGCTGAAGAGAAAGACATAGAATACGCCATCAAGCTTACTCAAGAATCTGTCAAAGACCCCAAGCTGAAACGTGTTCCCATTCAAATCCAACGAAAGCTTTGGGAAGAAGCCCAGAAGATCGTGGAAAAGAAAACTGAAGTTTCTCAGACCACCCTGATCTGGTGTAAAGAGAAAATCCACTTCAGATATCGTCCAGCGAAGATCAACAAGGTATTCATCTCTGGAAGAACATCTATCGGAGTACCTATTGTTGACATCAAACTTTTCAGAGAAGATGGCCAATCCGAAGCCTTTCGCGCTGATAGTGTAAAAAGGTATGGTCTCTCTGAATGGCTGGAGATGAGGTTAGCTATCCATTCGTCACAATCTAAGTACAAGGATCATTTCGAAAAGCTGATAAACAGACAGATCGACTTGATATCTTCTTGTGTAGACATTCCTCCTCTTCCTGATCTTAAGCTGAAAAGAAAAAGGGCCTCTCCAAAGAAGAAACGTCAAGATTCAAACTCAGGTCCTGTCATACGAAATGAAACTGGAATTGGTTTCTCTCGCGCTGAAGTGCTTGGTCCTGACCCTGATCTATCTGCCCTTGACATTTCTTTGCCACCATGTGAACTTTTCGTCCCTGGTAAAGTCATCAGTAATCCTTATGGAATATTCTTTCTCGACTACGATGGACGTAAATGTTTTCAACGGATCGCTGAGCTTCCAATCACTCCAATCGAACAGCTCAGAGATCTCATCTACTGGTGTGACTTCAGAAAAGACATTCGGGCACGACACCTAAAACCCTTGATCTTTGAAGAAGCGCTGAACAAAAGAAAACAAGGCGTAACGGTTCCTGACTGGATGATCCCCACTGAAAAGACGACCCTTGATGAACTTCTCATTAAGGAAGAACCTTTTGAAAACTGATATAATCTCCTTTTTCTCTATTGTATCAGTTATCCTTCTGTACTTGTAAATTATTTCGCTTGTACTTATAATCTTTCTGTTCTTCATTGTAACCTGATTCAATATCTTAAAGAAAGATTTCAGCGAACGTACTTTACTCCATCAGTACTGAAAAGATCCCAGAAAACAGTAAAAGGGACAAATGTTTTATGAGTTCTTTTTATCCTTATGTTTTCATTAAATAGCAATTTTCTTTGTTGCTATGTCATAATCAAATAGGGGGAGATTGTTGATCCAAACCCTCAGTGATTTGATAATGACCCTCTCTTATATACTTAGTGAAAATTGTAAGTAAACAATATGTATCAGAGTTTCACTATCGCTGATAAGTACTAAGATCTTCAAGTACCGCTGATAGGAACTCTCGCTCTTTAAATTAAACATTCAGCGAACACTGTTCACCATTAATGTGCTGAGTCTGTTCAGTCATTATGATGATCGCTGATAAGTTAGTTGTTTACTTATGATCCCTGAAGACAAGTTTCACGTCAACAAAGGTTCTACGCTGAAGTCGAAGATCAAGCTCAAGAACCAGCGACAAGTCTCCTAATGAACTGATGCGGATCAGCGAAGACTCAGATTTGTCCACTCAACGTGAAGTATCAAGTACAAGACTTCAGCTATCGCTGAACTTTATCATTCGCTGAATAGAAAATGATAATCGCTGAATCAACGAAAGATGATCATGAAGTCCTCCGTACAAAGTACTTTTGTCTTAACCACCCTTGCACGACTCCGTACGAATTGTCAGAAAGAACCTCCGAATATCTAAAATCGTACAAACACTCTGATACTACACTATTCATCCATACGGCTACTAAGGTTGTCAACTAAGGTCAATGACATGCAACCAACCAGCTGATGACACGTGTAAAGTATATACTGACTTGCATTAAATGCATGCAGTATATAAAGAGATGAACTCACTTCATTTGAAGTAACTTGCTAACTCTGGACAAGTTCATATCTCTTATCTCAAGTTAGGTTATTATTAGTAATTTCCTTATCTCTCTTAGTGCAAGAAACCTTAGTGTTCCAACTTGTTTAGATTTAGGTTTATCCTTAATCTTGTCTCCGCAACATGCTGTTAATTGTTAATGATTTATCAATAAACAGTTTAGAAAAGTAAAATCTGTGTTTGTATTCAACCCCCCCCTTCTACAAACTTGTATAGGCCTTCGGGACCAACATTGACACTTCAGCAGTTCGTCAAAGATGTTAGGCAAGAGTTTAGCCCTTAGTGAAATAGCTTTTATTGTTTCACTCCTTTCTTGACGACTCAGTGCATCAGCTACCACATTCGCTTTCCCGGGATGATAAAGAATTTCACAGTCGTAATCATTCACCAATTCTAGCCATCTTCTTTGCCTCATATTTAGTTCCTTCTGATAAAAAAGATGTTGGAGACTCTTATGATCGGTAAAGATTTGACATTTAGAGCCGTAAAGATAATGCCTCCAAATCTTTAGCGCGAAGACAACCGCTGCAAGCTCCATGTCGTGCGTAGAATACTGTCTCTCATGATCTTTTAATTGACGAGAAGCATAAGCAATAACATTTCCACGCTGCATTAATACACAACCCAATCCCAACTTAGAAGCATCACTATAGACCACAAAGTCCTCGGAACCTTCAGGTAATGCTAGTATCGGCGCGCTACAGAGTTTCCCTTTCAGTACCCGGAACGCTTCATCCTGTTCTGCTTTCCATTCAAACTTCAGATTCTTCGAGTCAGCTTAGTCAAAGGCGTGTCAATACGGGAGAAGTCTTTTATAAACTTTTGATAGTAGCCGGCTAAACCCAGAAAACTCCGTACTTCCGTTGCTGTCTTCGGCGGTTCGCACTTTTCAACTGCTTCCACTTTCATCGGATCAACTTGTATACCTTTTTCGGAAACTACATGCCCCAGAAATTGAACTTCCCGTAGCCAGAATTCACATTTCGAAAATTTAGCATACAACTTTTCTTTCTTTAATAACACCAGAATCAAACGAAGATGTTGCGCGTGTTCTTCTTTGGATCGGGAATAGATAAGTATATCATCGATAAACACAATAACGATTTTATCAAGATACGGCTTACATACCCGATTCATTAAATCCATAAAAGCAGCTGGAGCGTTCGTCAATCCAAACGGCATTACCAGAAACTCATAGTGACCGTACCTTGTGCGAAAAGCAGTTTTCAGACGTCTTCTTCTTTGACCTTCAACTGGTGATAACCGGATCTTAGATCAATCTTGGAGAAACAACAAGCTCCAACTAACTGATCGAAGAGGTCATCAATTCTAGGTAGCGGGTACTTGTTCTTGATCGTACGCTTATTCAATTCCCTGTAGTCGATACACATTCTCATTGAACCATTCTTCTTTTTCACAAATAAAACTGGTGCACCCCACGGCGAAGAACTCGGTCTGATGAAACCTTTATCGGATAGGTCTTGCAGTTATGCCATCATTTCCTTCATCTCTGGAGGTGCTAGACGATAAGGTGCACGGGCTACAGGGGTGGCTCCAGGAATCAGATCTATACCAAACTCTACTTGTCTAACAGGCGGAAGACTATTCAAGTCTTCAGGGAACACTACAGGAAATTCACTAACAATCGGAATATCTTCCAATTTATTCTTCTCTAGCGTAGTATCTATCACATAAGCTAAGTAACTCGGGCAACCTTTATTAACACACTTACGGGCTTTTATCAAAGATATTAAACAAGACTGATGATTCCTACGATCACCATAAATCACTACCGACCCCTTCTCAGGTAATACAACATTAATTATTTTCTTATCACATACTATGTTAGCCTGATTTTCAGCTAACCAATCCATTCCCACTACCACATCAAACTCAACCAGGGCTATTGGAAATAACTGAATCGGTACTCCGCACCCTTCTATATCTATCACACAGCTATCAAATACTTCTTTAACCGACACTTGATTATCATTTGCAGTATCTACCATTAAAGCATGATCTAACACTTTAGGCTTTAAATGCATATAAGTAGCAAATGAAGGAGACACAAACGATCGATTTGCACCGGAATCAAATAACACCTTAGCACGTGTAGAGTTTATTAGGAATGTACCTGTAACCACGTCTGGAGTTTCCTCCGCTTCTTTTGCTGTCATCTGAAATGAACGACCTCTTGTTCTTGCTGGTTCTAACCTCGATACTACTGGTCTAACACCTGTTGCTCTTGCTGACGTACCACCCGATTGTATTCTCCCTAGTGGGCAGTCGGACTGAAGATGATCAGGAGAATTGCACGCATAACAAAATCTAACCACTCGACAATCTTTAGCAATGTGACCGATCTTCCCGCACTTATAACAGTTTCTAGGATCCACTTGACAACTTCCTTGATGAAAACGGTGGCATTTTGGGCAAGGTCTTTCAACTGATCGGAAAGGTGGACGGCTGTTAAATCGCTGAAACCCGGACTTCTTCGGATCGTGTGGTGGCCCTTCCCATTTTCTCTTTCCCACACTCTTATCACCAGTATACCTCTTATTATCCCGCTCCACATTTTCCGCGGCATTTACTGCTGCTGAGAAGGTATCAGGTCTCGTTGCAGTCACTAACTTTCAAATTTCCGAATTCAATTCGAATATGAACCTTTCCATCTTCATTTTCTCCGTGGCAACATAATACTCTCCAAAACGCGACTTCTCTAGAAAACGGGCAGTATAGTCTCTGACTGATAAATTTCCTTGTTGTAGGCTCAGGAATTCCTCCTCCAATTGTCTGACTGCTTCTTGAGGACAAAACTGTTCTTTGAATGCCCTTGAGAATTCGCCCCAAGTAAAGGTTGAGTATACATCAGATCCTTTAGAGTCAATAAGGGCCTCCCACCAATACAAAGCATCTGCCTTCAACATTGCAGTTTCGTATAACACTTTATCCTCTTCCGCACATTTGCTGGTTTTAAATACAGCTTCAATTTCCTTCATCCACCGCATCGCCTTTACTGGATCTCTATCCCCTCCATAAGTTGGTGGTTTACAGCTTAAAAACATTTTATAGTCACACCTTCTTGGTACTGATGTGACAGTAGGTGTGATGGGCATCTCGTCTTCGAAGTTAGGATCTGGTCTTTCCGTTTCCGTATTATGAGTCTGGTTAAACATAGCCTGGATATTTGCCTGTAATCTTCCCATTTCGGCCGCTAAGTCGTCTCTCGTAACAAACTCTGTGCCTCGTCCCTGTACTCTGCCCCCAGTCCTGCCTCTGCCTCTTTCTCCCCCTCTTCCCCTTCCTCCGGTTGTTGGATTGGATCTATTCGGATTTCCTTCCCCTTCCCGATTCGTTTGTCTCGTGCCACTTGCCATTCTGTTGATTCAGACAAGGTTAATATACACGTAAACACATACCCCATTGATAACTCTATTTTTAGAGTTATTATTTCCATTTATTTTCCACTTTATTTTGTCAATTTTAGCCATTTCACTTCTAAAAACCCCCATTCTTGGTATGATTTACGAAAACGAGCAAAAGGAGTGAACCATGGTCTTTAATAAATTATTTGGGGAAGTTTTGGGTAGTTTTCACGTTTTATCTGCAGTGACGTGAACAATGCTCACTCCGGTTCCCCACTGCTGCCGCTGGAAAAGACAAAAAGAAGAAATCTGAGTTAGACAGCATGGTGGGGGCAGTTAGAAGGTTCAGCAACAAGTACAAGCATGGGGATTATTTTATTCTAGGCTTGCTCCTAAAGAAGATGGCAAAATGAATTTAATATTCATACCTAAGAGCCTAGAAGTCAACTTTTTGAAGAGTCCCATGGTTAGAAGCATCAAGCCCTTGGTTAAAGAAGAAACATGGGGCACAAATGGTCCTTGTGCTCCCATAATTCAGTTGATGCAAAGTCAAAAGACCTCATTGGGTATTACCCAAGCTCTTTCCTTGGTGTATAAAAGGAAGGGCTTGGGTCATTAAATCATCAATCAATTGTCAATCTTTAATTTTAGCAAACATCTTAGTTTGTAGACTTAAATTCTCTCAAGTTTAGAACAATTGTTAGTTTTAATTTTCTGCAGTAGTGTAACTTTAATTTCTGGTGTTTTTAAAGTTCTAGTTTAACTTTCAGTTGTAGTTCTCGAACAGTGAGCAACTTACGTTCCCCACTGTGAGCAGTAATTCAAAGTCACTTTTTCAATCATGTCTAAATCTTCATCTTGTGTTTTATTTACTTCAGTTATGCTAGGCTAAACATCCTTTGGGATGTAGGCAAGAGAAGTACCTAGATTTTAGAGAAAATGCTTGAGTAATCTTTATACTTAGAATATTTGTTGTTTTGGTTATTCATTCTCGATTATACCCCAAGGAAGCGAACAAGCCGATCACTTGTAAGGATCTAAAAGTCTAGTTCTCAACTCAGAAATGGGTAGAACGTAGTGACACGAGCTTGGATAATGCTAGGGAGTTCGAAAGAATTCTTATGACACTTACGAGAGTGGGGTCAGCACAGTGAGCTAATCTCTCCCCACTGGAGTAGTAGACAAGCTAATTTGTGTATGTAAAACACTTAGAGTATTTGTCTCTACACATTCCATCGAGGCCCGAGAGGGTCCATTCTGAAATTACCATTGACAAAACAACAAGTACAACTAGTATGAGATTTTTACTTAACAGTGTGAGTATTTTGTAACCGGGCTTTTCTAGCGAAAAGACCGACTTCAATTACTAGGATCACTTTTTGAGATCAAGTATTTACTATAAAATCTAGGGAAAATCTAACCTACATTCCATCTTTTAAATCTTTAGTAAAATCGTTAAAAGTAGTTATTTCACCAAACCAACTCAAGATATTATTTTCCTCTCTAATCGAAACTTGTAAAAGGAGTTCATAAGAACCATATTGTCTTGATTGTCCAGTCCCTGTGGATTCGATTCCGGTATTTTACCGACTATTACTTGCTGTGACGATCATAGTGGACAGTGTACACTTGCGCTTCCCACTGTGGACAGTTTGCAACCCACTGCGAAATACACATCGCTTTTATACGCAACAAGTTTTTGGCGCCGTTGCCGGGGACTGGCGTGATTTTTAAATCTCAAGACATTAGTTTTTGTTCGAGCCCGAGTAACTCGTTTTTCTAGCACCGTTCGTGTTGTATGCCAAGGCAACAACACGGACCTTTGTTACCAATCGATCTTGAAATAGAGAAAACTTTTCGGAAAAGACGCAGAAACAAAAATCGACAACCCCCTGTGATCCCCACTGTGAACATGGCTGCAGTACCGCCACCTATAGTGGAGACCACAGTGACGATTGCCGATAGCAGAGATCGAAAAATACGAGACTATGCTACTTCCGGAGTCAGTGATTTAAGCTCCGGGATTAGAAGGCCCAATCTTGAAACAAACCACTTTGAACTCAAACCGGTGATGTTCCAAATGATCCATGCCATGGGTCAATTTGGGGGATCACCATCTGAGGATCCGCACTCGCACTTAAAATCTTTTTTAGAAATGACCGATTCCTTTCAGTTGCAAGGGCTGAGTGATGAAGCATTAAGACTAATACTTTTTCCTTTTTCACTAAGGGATAAGGCAAAGTCATGGCTGAACTCACATGCACCTCATTCGATAACCACTTGGGATGAACTTGCCGATAAATTTTTGCAAAAATATTTTCCTCCCACGAAAAATGTAAGATTGCGAAATGATATTATTTTGTTTAGACAAGAAGAAGATGAGGCTGTTTCGGATGCGTGGGAACGATTTAAAGATTTACTTCGCAAATGCCCACACCATGGCATCCCATGTTGCATCCAATTGGAGACCTTTTACATTGGTCTTTCCAATGCAGCCAAAATCATCTTAGATGCAACAGCCGGTGGAACATTCACAAGTAAGACTTACAACGAAGGGTATCAAATCTTAGAAAAAGTGTCCAACAACAATACCGAGTGGTCCAATCCGAGAGCACCCATGCCAAAGACCAACACCATCGACTCCGAGGCACTTAAAACCATGAATGCGCAGTTAGTGGCCTTGACCAAAATCGTTTTGAACCAAAATAGAGGCCAAGTCAATTCCGCAACACATCTCCCTGAAAACTGCTCACTCTGTGGAGAAGAGAACGTTTTTGACTTCTGTCCAGCAAATCCCGAGTCCGTAAGTGTTATAGGGACCAACCCAAGAAACAACCCGTACTCACAAACCTATAACCCAGGTTGGAGAAATCATCCAAATTTCTCTTGGTCGGGAAATCAAGGACTCCAACCCCACGGGGCGAGTCATGGCCAATCAAGACCACACAACCCACCTGGATTTCAGCAACATCACAGTGGGCAGAACCCACCAAATTTTCACCAAGGCCAATCCTCACAATACCAATCACGCCCTACTCAACCCACTGAGGCACAACAATCAATCGAGTCAATTCTCAAAGGTTTTATGAATCAAACTCAAGCATCCATTAGGAATATAGAGACCCAAGTAGGACAGTTAGCCGTTGAAGTTAAGAACAGACCACCAGGAACGTTACCTAGTGATACCGAACACGCTAGAGTGATAGGAAAAGGACCTGAACATGTCAAGTCCATCACACTGAGGAGTGGAAAGGACCTGCAAGGTATCGTCTTCGAATCTGATGATTCACCTCAAAAACCCACTGTGAGCACCACAGTGGGCACTCCTCAAGTCACTGTGATCCCCACAGTAGGGACCGACATCCCTGATCTTCTCACTCCTGGACCTGACCCAAAGCCGACTATTCCAAGGCCAATACCACAGCAAGCTCAAATTGACCCACGAAGCATACCATTTCCTCATAGAATAAAGCCTAAAAATGTCGATGTTCAATTTAAAAAGTTTTTAGACATTTTTAAACAACTTCATATTAACATACCCTTGGTAGAGGCTCTCGAGCAAATGCCAAGCTATGTTAAATTTTTAAAAGATATTTTGAACAAAAAGAGGAAGTTGGGTGAATTTGAGACTGTGGCTTTGACCGAAGAATGTAGTGCCCTCCTTACTAGCAAGATTCCACCTAAGTTGAAAGACCCGGGTAGTTTCACCATTCCATGCACAATAGGAGGACAAGAAGTAGGTCAAGCACTCTGTGATCTAGGAGCTAGTGTTAACTTGATGCCGCTATCCATTTTTAACAAGTTAGGGATTGGAGAGGCTAGACCCACAACCGTGACATTACAACTAGCCGACCGGTCCATTGCCTATCCCAAGGGAAAAATAGAAGACGTTTTGGTCCAAGTGGATAAGTTTATCTTCCCTGCCGATTTTCTAGTTCTAGATTATGAGGCTGATAAAGAAATCCCAATCATCTTAGGGCGTCCGTTTCTTGCAACCGGACGTACTTTGATTGATGTGCACAAAGGAGAACTCACGATGCGGGTTAATGACCAAGAGGTAACTTTCAATGTCTTCAAGGCCCTTAAGTATATGGAAACCGAAGACTGTTTTGCTTTGAGTTCGATTAATGGAACCCACCGTCTTGACACAGTGCCCACAGTGGGGAGTGAGAGTGAGCACTCCGAATCTGAGAGTGATAACACTTTTGAGGATGAGTGTAACGAGATCTTGGCAGCTTTTGAGCAGCTAGATTTCAAAGATAGACATGTCAAACTACCATCCAAAAATCCCCCTGACTTGAATTTGAAGCCATTGCCTTCCCACTTAAAATATGCCTACCTCAATGAGTTAGAAGAACTCTGTCATCACTCCGACATAAATGCAAAAACCAACAAGGAGAAGATCAAGTGGTGGCCTGACCAAAAAATCACTCATGGAGAGTTTGGGGAGGGACAAAAAGTGCTACTTTTTAATTCAAGGTTAAGGATGTTTCCGGAAAATTTAAAATCACGATGGAAAGAGCCTTACACTGTGGTCAAGGTAAGTCCTTTTGGAACTCTGGACTTAATGGCTCCTCAATCCGGAAAAATCTTCAAAGTCAATGGGCAAAGGGTGAAGCACTTTCTGAACGAGAGTGCCCACATTCCATCCCACTCTCCATCCCACTTTGGTTAAGAAACATCGGGATCACTTGTAAATATTTTATTTCAGTTATTTGCAGTCTTTTATTATTTTTGGTCTTTTTAATTCTGCATGGTAGTTTGTTTTAATGTGTGTAGGAGAAATTGCCGCTTCTTGGAGGAAAAATCAAGAAAAAGCTTCGCAGTGGGGAGATGCATGTCCCTGCGTTCCCCACTCCAAATCTGAAGAAGGATAGGACGGTTTTTGAGGGGCCCAAGGCTGACACACATCAACTTTTTCTTACAAATCAGTCAACTTTTGCTGCCATCTTACACCCATTTCTCCATTTTTCAAGAAAAGCTATCATTATCACTCTCTCTCTCCAAAAAGGACCGTTTCCCTCCATTTTATTACCCAAAAGATAAACCCTTTCCATTCTAAATTCCAAAAACCACCTTTACTCCAAATATTCAAAAACACACATACTCTTCTTCTCCATTTTTCTCTCTCGAACCGCACCAACCCAACCCTAAAAAAAAAAATCCTTGCGCTTAAAAAGAAGAAAGAAAAGGTTGAGAGAAAGAGGAAGAGGAAGGGAGAGGAAGAAAGGCTGGCAAAGGAAGAGGAGGAGAGGAAACAACGAGAGGAAGCCGAACGGTTGGCAAGAGAGGAAGAGGAAAGGATTAGGGTCGAAAAGAAGATGGTTTCGAGGAGAATTCTGGCGACAGTTCACCGCAAGCAACCCCGACCCACTAATGGTTTGTTAAAACTTTGGTTTCCACTCATGATGCTCCCAAAAACAATTTTAATTTGTATTTGGTTTGATTTTAGGCCTATGGCTAGGCTTTTGACTCTTTGCTGAATTCTTATTTTGGTTCGTAATGCATGAAATCCTACCACTGGGTAGGTACTTTTGGGTACTAACGTATTTGTTGTTTGAATGCTTGTTTGATCTCGTTTCCATTTCAAGGTACAACTTTCGGCTTCCGACTTAAAAAGGTCCCTTTTGTAAGTACAAATCTCAACTTGATACCTTGAAATGATATAGGCCGTTTTTCGCATCCAAACACGATCCTTTTTGTACCCCAAACCACCACCTTTGTTCGTTAATTCAATGTCACAGTGGGGACACTGTGAGATTTTAAGTTTGAGGTGGGAACTTCCAGTTTGCCCACAATGGGGACACTGTGAAGTCCAAGTTTGAGGTGGGTAAGCCATACCCCTCCCAAAAAAAAAGAGAAAATACAAAAATACAAAAACAAAAGAAAAACGGAGTGTCACTAACAAAATTGATGGTGTGCCTTTTCTGGACCATCAAAGTGCTCACTCCCAGAAAAAGATGGTGTGCCTATTCTGGACCATCAAAATACCCACTCTCACAAAAATAGCCATACCCAAAATAAAGCCTGAAAGTGTGCGTACATACTAATGAAAAATCCAAAACACCCACTTCTTGAAATAAAAATCTCCAAGCGAGATTTTCGGTCCATGTTTGAAAGTACTTGCCAAAAACCCTTGGGAAAATATTCAAAGCCATAAACCCATAAAACCCAAGAAAGCCCTATTGATTAATGGAATATAAGAGAAAGATTTCGTCAAACACAAAAGTGAAATTTTCAAGTTTGAACCGAAGGAAGTATCGAAGGAAGGAGATCAACGCCCATTCAAGTCAAGAAGTATGTAAGTCCCTAAAAGTTCTAGTGCATTTTGTTTACTTTATTTCTTTCTTTTTATTACTTGGGGACAAGTAATGGTTTAAGTTTGAGGTTGTGATAACTCTATTTTTAGAGTTATTATTTCCATTTATTTTCCACTTTATTTTGTCAATTTTAGCCATTTCACTTCTAAAAACCCCCATTCTTGGTATGATTTACGAAAACGAGCAAAAGGAGTGAACCATGGTCTTTAATAAATTATTTGGGGAAGTTTTGGGTAGTTTTCACGTTTTATCTGCAGTGACGTGAACAATGCTCACTCCGGTTCCCCACTGCTGCCGCTGGAAAAGACAAAAAGAAGAAATCTGAGTTAGACAGCATGGTGGGGGCAGTTAGAAGGTTCAGCAACAAGTACAAGCATGGGGATTATTTTATTCTAGGCTTGCTCCTAAAGAAGATGGCAAAATGAATTTAATATTCATACCTAAGAGCCTAGAAGTCAACTTTTTGAAGAGTCCCATGGTTAGAAGCATCAAGCCCTTGGTTAAAGAAGAAACATGGGGCACAAATGGTCCTTGTGCTCCCATAATTCAGTTGATGCAAAGTCAAAAGACCTCATTGGGTATTACCCAAGCTCTTTCCTTGGTGTATAAAAGGAAGGGCTTGGGTCATTAAATCATCAATCAATTGTCAATCTTTAATTTTAGCAAGCATCTTAGTTTGTAGACTTAAATTCTCTCAAGTTTAGAACAATTGTTAGTTTTAATTTTCTGCAGTAGTGTAACTTTAATTTCTGGTGTTTTTAAAGTTCTAGTTTAACTTTCAGTTGTAGTTCTCGAACAGTGAGCAACTTACGTTCCCCACTGTGAGCAGTAATTCAAAGTCACTTTTTCAATCATGTCTAAATCTTCATCTTGTGTTTTATTTACTTCAGTTATGCTAGGCTAAACATCCTTTGGGATGTAGGCAAGAGAAGTACCTAGATTTTAGAGAAAATGCTTGAGTAATCTTTATACTTAGAATATTTGTTGTTTTGGTTATTCATTCTCGATTATACCCCAAGGATGCGAACAAGCCGATCACTTGTAAGGATCTAAAAGTCTAGTTCTCAACTCAGAAATGGGTAGAACGTAGTGACACGAGCTTGGATAATGCTAGGGAGTTCGAAAGAATTCTTATGACACTTACGAGAGTGAGGTCAGCACAGTGAGCTAATCTCTCCCCACTGGAGTAGTAGACAAGCTAATTTGTGTATGTAAAACACTTAGAGTATTTGTCTCTACACATTCCATCGAGGCCCGAGAGGGTCCATTCTGAAATTACCATTGACAAAACAACAAGTACAACTAGTATGAGATTTTTACTTAACAGTGTGAGTATTTTGTAACCGGGCTTTTCTAGCGAAAAGACCGACTTCAATTACTAGGATCACTTTTTGAGATCAAGTATTTACTATAAAATCTAGGGAAAATCTAACCTACATTCCATCTTTTAAATCTTTAGTAAAATCGTTAAAAGTAGTTATTTCACCAAACCAACTCAAGATATTATTTTCCTCTCTAATCGAAACTTGTAAAAGGAGTTCATAAGAACCATATTGTCTTGATTGTCCAGTCCCTGTGGATTCGATTCCGGTATTTTACCGACTATTACTTGCTGTGACGATCATAGTGGACAGTGTACACTTGCGCTTCCCACTGTGGACAGTTTGCAACCCACTGCGAAATACACATATCGCTTTTATACGCAACACCCATATAACAAACTTTTTCTTTTATAATAAAGTACAAACTTTTTCTTTTATAATAAAGTACAAAATGTCATAACAGATACAAAACACATCTTGAATCTTCATAAACATTTATCTTCCAAAAAGATAGATATGATAAACCTATCATTTGTCCTTACTTGCTCTTCGACCTGGAATACATATTTTAAAACAAAAATGAGGGTTAGACCTTGATGTCTAGTGAGAAAATCCTCGTTAGTTAAAAATCATCTTTTACAAGCATTCAATACACATAATGCACATAATAAAAATACCAAATATGACTTATGCATCATGTATCTTTTCATCTCTTTCTCTTTCTCTTTCTCTTTCTCTTGGCCATATTAATTGGTAGCAAGCTAATTAATTAATTTACACCGCTGTACTAAATACAGCCAACACCACTGTCCCTCTGTACAACCAACTTTCACCGGTCCTAAGTCCGACCAACTAGCACCCATGCAATGTAATACTCATATAAACACCATATGCACAATATTACATTCATTCACATATATGTATTCCATTTGAAAACAATTTAAATAAAAACTCACCTGGTTCTTTTAATTTCCAAGATCTTCCCACGCTATTATCAAGCACTCCAAATTCTTCAGTCCCGTTTCACAGAATCTTTAATCTTTACAAGATGAACCTTCCAAATCCAGCAACTATCTTTGTCTTTCCTCTTCTTTCCTTTCGATTCTACCTTTCTTTCTTCTTTCTCTCAACCGAACCCACACACACACTTTAGAATAGTTGTTACTTGTGTCTCAATAAGACACCTCCTACTAGCCTAACACAAAAGAGGCGGTGGTGGAGTGGAGTTTGGTAAAAAGACCATACACACCCTAGGCTTCACTCACTTGACAAATTACCCCCTTATATTTCCATATTAAAATTAAAACTTACCCCTTAACTTCTAACCCCATAAAATATTAAAGTAAATACTTATAAAATTTCTCAAAACTAAATTAACTAAAATACTACAATTTAAATTATTAAATAATATACCTGGTTATTACAGAAACCGCGAAAGTAAATCGCTTAGCAGATGCGGCACGACAGGTTCGTCCTTCTATCCTTAGAAACAAAAACTTATGCTTCGTCTACAGGAATAAAACGACCGTATGGCCCTGTCGCGCGAAAACACAGTCAATGTACACCTAGATGGCATTTCCCAAGATCTCTGTGTCGATCCGTCATTTAAAACCTATCCTCTCTTAGAAAGAATATGATATTAAATGACGGGGGGCAAATACTCCGTTAATTAAAGAGGAATCTAAGAAGGTACGTTTCCTAACTTCTTTTTCTTCTTTCATACGATTTTTTCATGACGACGATTACTGACTTAAGCATCGGAGGGTCGTTGATTAGCCAACGACCAACCTCTGACATTGTTTATTCCGTAGAATCGCACGACAATAATCAAACGACTCTAGTTTCGCCAGGTCGCACGACATAAACGGCCAAGTCTATGACTTGATCATACTTTACAGGGACACACGATTCAAATTCATCGCACGACTCAGTCGTACGATTGCAAAGTCTAACGATCTCATGATCTAAGTCTCTTGACTTAGAATAATTTTATACTCTGAATATATGCTTTAGTCGCATGTGCTTATGTTTATACACACGATTTAAAAGTCTTATGGCTTACGTTCCAGTTATTGTGTTACAATAGATGCCTAGGTCGCATGATTTCTTGTACTTTATAGAATTTAACAGTCGATGTGATGTTTGTTTGCCAAATATATAAATCACAAATTCAAAAGAAGACCGAATTTCATTCATCAAAAAACTGTCAATTACAACGGTCGATCAATAAAAACAAAAATTTTTAAACTTGAGGAGGAGCATCAGTCGCATCCTTTCCTGAGGTCCCACCCTGAAGACCTCCATCCACCACTTCCTCCTCGATCTCCTTCTCATCGTCCGAATCAAGGTCTCTCACCGACCCGACGCCCTTCAAGTAAATGTCGAGCTCTTCCGATGCCGAAGCAAGAGGGTCCTTCCCCGCTAGATGTCGCCTCATAATCGCTGCCCTAGCAGTCAGACGAGCTATGGCAAAAACAGACTTACCCTCGTTCTTAGCAGCTTGTACATCTCTTTCCAGACCCTCTACCTTGGATTTGGAATCCTCAGCTTCCTTTGTAGCTGCATCCAAAGATCCTTTAATCCTCTCTATCTCCTCCCTCTGGTCGATAATCATGGATAAGGACTGCGCTAAAAGACGACTGACATCATCCTTCGCACGACCGACGACCTCTAAATGGTTTCGAGCATCATCCAGACGTTTTAACAGAGCCTCTTCGCGCTCTGCGGCGACCTTCGCCCTATCCAACGCCGCGTTTTCCCTCTCTTGCGCAGCAGACGTTAGATCCTTTATCTTCATCATCTCACCCCGCAAAGCTAGGGAAGCCTGGAACGCCTACAAAATCATAAAACAAACATTGTTAGTATACATATGAAAACGAACAACGAACAACGACAATGAACAACGAACAAGGACAACGACAACGAAACAACGACAAAACTAAGTCTTGAAAGAGAGACTTATCATGAATGCCAGCCCGGCGACATGAGCCCCCGTCTCATCGATAGGAAATCCCACGAAACGCTCCTTGAAAGAAGGGAGCAGATATTTCCCCAGATGCGGAAATGACTCCGTCCCGTCAAGGACACAGTCAATCAAGAGGATCGACGACAACATAAAGTTGATCGTCATGACTTCCTCCTCACATTCTCCCGTCCTTATACCCTTGCCCCCGACGGCTGACGAAAGGGTCGATGTGGATACAAAGGACATCGTCGCCAGATGCGCAAGATCCACGAACGTCGCGTCTATCGCAATCAAAGTCTTCATCGACTCGGACATAACCATCCTCAAAGAGCCTCCAATCTCGGAAGGCTATACCTCGTATGGACACTCAAAAACTTCGGAAAGTATTGAGCAAAGAACAACAAGGGATCAAAGAAGAATTCCACACTAAAAAACTTTTTCAAAGAGGACATAAAAGGAAATGATCCATTATGGTCTCTGTTTGGGCAAAATTTCACAGGTCTCGACCACGACCAGAAAAGGTAAGACGCATGTCATGAGTTATGCCTTATATTAAGATAAGGTCCCGACAAAGACCCAAAGAACCTCCGCCATCCCTCCTAAAAGGTAAGTCGAGAGTTCCTCACGACACTCGACCTCGACGTCGCCTGTTCCGCACGTCCGTCGCATAAAACCGTACGACCTCGACTGACTGACGCGTTATACAACTGTTATATTTGTTTAAGTGTTTAATGCATGATTCAAAGTCATTTATGGACAAACGACTATAACCGACGAAATCAGTTATGAGCATCTAAACTCACATTGAAGACGACGACCGTTACAACAGTCATCAAAGATCTTGATGATTCAATTAAAGTCATCCGAAGACTATAAAATCCCAGCTCAATCATCAGTTCAAGACACCTGATCAACACCGAATAACACAGAGAGAGAAATAGAACAAGAGCATCGAACAACAGAAGCAAACACAAACACTCGAAGAATATTCATTCGAAGCAAAGAGATCATTCGTAGAAGATCACTCTCGACGCAAGACTCTCACTCTCGACCAACAGTTTATACATAGTTTTCACACACGACGCACACTGTTTTTACATTCCAAACACTTGTACTTTACATTTCGAAGTCTTTCCTTCATTTGTATTGTAATCTCTGTACGATCGACACCCGAAACACCAAGGACATCGCTCCTGATTGGCGACCATAGTTCAGTGATGACATCCACTGTCGTCCGCAGGTTTTTCCTCTTTGAGGTTTTTCCTGCATCATCAAATCCCTTGTCTCATTTACATTTTTGTTTTTGTCGCACGCCTTTGTCGAAAGATTCCTTTCTTTAGTTGTTAAAGTCCACATCGACCTTAAGTTGTCCCTTTGGTGCGATTTTTGGCATTAACAGTTTGGCGCCATCCGTGGGACCCCATCTAGAGAAATTCTTCGACAAACGTGCGTCTTGCTAACGGTTTCTTGGAGTTTTCTTTGTTCTCTGTTGCAGGAAAATGGCAGCCCCTGGAAGATCAGCAGCATGTCATTGCTCAGATGTTCCAGGAGCTTGAAGTCGCCCAAAATCAAATCAACGCCATGGCGGAGCAAAGCCATAGAGCAGCTGAAGAGATCGCACGGTTAAGGAATCCCTTTGGACCTCAGAGTGGTCCTAGGCCATTCGTTCAGAATCCAGGCCAAGGATCATTCGGTCAGAATGGTCCTCGACCATTCGCGCATAATCTAGGTCCAGGATCAGGTCTGTTCGCTCAGAATCAGCATCCAGGTCCGACCATGCAAAACCAGCAGCCGGGACCGTTCAATCCAAATCCCCAGTTCGGGACGGTCCCTTCTCAGCATATAAGGCCATCACACATGCAGAATGGATCGTAGCCATTTCAGAATGGATCGCAGCCATTTCAGAATGGGTCGCAGCCATTTCAGAACGGGTCGCAACCGTATATTGTTCCTTTCAACGGAGATGCCAATGGCTCGTCGCATGTCAACGGCACCAGCTCAGGAATCAATCTGCAAGCAGGGGCAAATCTCAACCCCAATGACCCCGTCGCCCAACGATTGAAAATGCTAGAAGATCAGAACGAGCGCGTCCTATCTTTGCTCGCCAAGCTGCCTGGGGCAGCCGTGCCCGTCGACGTCGAGCCTCGATCAGGATTTCAAGCGTCACCATTCATCGATGAGATCGCGACTGTCGAGGTCCCGAAGAAGTACAATGTCCCCGCCTTCACGCCCAAGTACTCGGGAGTGACCGATCCGACAGAGCACGTCGCACAGTATAAGCAGCTCATGTGGACGATCTCAATCCCACACATGTATCAGGAAGTCTGTATGTGCAAAAGATTCGGTGCAACTCTCACTGGTCCTGCTCTCCAATGGCTGATCAATCTCAAACCCAAGTCCATCGGGTCGTTCGCTGAATTAGTTAATCAATTCTCCCAGCGATTCGCTAGCAGTCGCAAGATGGAGAAGCAGACCAGTGACTTGTATTACGTCGTGCAGAAGACCAATGAGTCTATCCGTAGTTATTTCAATCGATTCAATGCAGAGATGATCAGCATTCGCAATTGTGACATCAAGACCGCGATCGAAGCCTATAAGTGTGGTCTGGACGACAGTTCAGGTTTATACACTGACCTGACTAAGTATCCTCCGGAGAATTTCAAAGACGTCCGAGCTCGAACCCTAGCGTATATGAGAGTAGAGGACGACACTGCCTTTCGTCGTAAGCATACCGACGACAAGAGGTCGTTAGACATAAAGAAGCCAGAGTTCAAGACGAAAGCGGTTTCCAAAATGGAGCCCGCCCGCCAGATCTCGAACGTCCGATTCAAGACAAAATTTCCTCAATACCCCAAGATATCCTCTTACGGATTCAAAGGGTCCACTAAAGATTTGGTCGAAGCTCTGAAGACCGCCCAGGCGACTATTCGATGGCCAACGAAGTCCGGTCAGGACGACGTTAAGAAAGATAAATCTAAGTGGTGCGACTTTCACGTCGACCATGGTCACGCGACAGATGATTGCATAGCTCTCAAAAAGGAGCTGGCGTATCACGTCCCAAAGGGCAATCTCAAAGACATCATCGACGACGTCATTACCCCAGCCAACGATGTTCGACCGTCAACCCCTGAGCATGCAAAAGTCGTCAATTGCATCACCGATGGTTCAGACGTGTGTGGTCTGACGTATTATGCAGCCAAACGTCACGCCAGTCAGGCACCAAACGACCGGCCTATTCCGCGTTCATCAAGGCCCAGAGGAGATTTGGAGTTGGAAGCTATGAAGATCGTATTCGACCAAGTCGACCTCGGCGACTCGTATCAGAAGCATCATGATGGGTTGATCAGTCAACTCACGGTTGGTAACTGTCTAACTCGTCGAGTCTTGGTCGACGGGGGCAGTTCAGCAAACGTCATTTTTCTCAACACCATCAAAGCCATGGGAATCGATAGCTCGGAAATCACCCGACGTTCGACAACTTTGGTCGGTTTCAATGGAGAAGCGACGAGTACTTTTGGAGATATCGTTCTGCCTGTCTATGCCGGAGGAATCAACAAGCAGACCAAGTTCAGCGTCATCGACTGTGCGTCGGCCTATAACATCCTTCTAGGTCGACCATGGATACATGAAATGAAAGCCGTTCCCTCGACATATCATCAGACCCTGAAGTTCCCTACGCCGTGGGGCATCCAGGAAATCAAGAGTGAGCCGAAAGTCGCTCGTGACTGCTATAAATCAACTATGAAACCGCGCAAGTAAATCGCAGATACGGCACGACAGGTTCGTCCTTCTATCCTCAGAAACAAACTTATGCCTTTTTCTACAGGAATAAAATGACCATATGGCCCTGTCGCGCGAAAATACAGTCAATGCACACCTAGATGGCATTTCCCAAGATCTCTGTGTCGATCCGTCATTTAAAACCTATCCTCTCCTAGAAAGAATAGGATATTAAATGACGGGGGGCAAATACTCCGTTAATTAAAGAGGAATCTAAGAAGGTACGTTCCTAATTTCTTTTTCTTCTTTCATACGATTTTTTCATGACGACGATTACTGACTTAAGCATCGGAGGGTCGTTGGTTAGCCAACGACCAACCTCTGACATTGTTTATTCCGCACAATCTCACGACAATAATCAAACGACTCTAGTTTCGCCAGGTCACACGACATAAACGACCAAGTCTATGACTTGATCATCCTTTACAGGGACACGCGATTCAAATTCATCGCACGACTCAGTCGTACGATTGCAAAGTCTAAATGATCTCATGATCTAAGTTTCTTGACTTAGAAAAATTTTATACTCTGAATGTATGCTTTAGTCGCATGTGCTTATGTTTATACATACGATTTAAATGTCTTATGGCTTACGTTCCAATTATTGTGTTACAATAGATGCCTAAGTCGCATGATTCCTTGTACTTCATGAATTTAACAGTCGATGTGATATTTTATAAAGCGCAAGTTCAAAAGAAACCCAAATTTCATTCACCAAATAAACCGTCAATTACATCTCGACCACCAACGGTCGATCGATAAAAACAAAAGTAAAGAATTTTTGCGATTAGATCTGAGGAGGGGCATTAGTCGCATCCTTGCCTGAGGTCTCTCCCTGAAGACCTTCGTCTACCACCTCCTCCTCGACGTCCTTCTCGTCATCCGACTCAAGGTCTCTCACCGTCCCGACGCCGTTCAAGTAAATATCGAGCTCTTCCGACGCCGAAGCAAGAGGATCCTTCCCAACAGATGTCGCCTCATGATCGCTGCCCTAGCAGTCAGACGAGCTATGGCAAAAACAGACTTACCCTCGTCCTTAGCATCTTGTACATCTCTCTCCAGACCCTCTACCTTGGATTTGGAATCCTCAGCTTCCTTTGTAGCTGCAGCCAAAGATCCTTTAATCCTCTCTATCTCCTCCCGCTGGTCGGCAATCATGGATAAGGACTGCGCTAAACGATGACTGACATCATCCTTCTCACGACCGACGACCTCTAAATGGTTTCAAGCGTCATCCAGACATTTTAACAGAGCCTCTTCACGCTCTGCGGCGACCTTCGCCCTATCCAACGCCGCGTTCTCCGTCTCTTGCGCAGCAGACGTTAGATCCTTTATCTTCATCGTCTCACCCCGCAAAGCCAGGGAAGCCTGGAACGCCTACAAAATCATAAAACAAGCATTATTAGTATACAACGACAACGAACAACGAAAAAAGACAACGACAACGAAACAACGACAAAACTAAGTCTTGAAAGAGAGACTTACCATGAATGCCAGCCTGGCGACATGAGCCCCCGTCTCCTCGATAGGAAATCCCACGAAACGCTCCCTGAAAGAAAGGAGCAGATATTTCCCCAGGTGAGGAAATAAGTTCGTCCCGTCTAGGACACTGATGGCCATAAAGTCCGACGGCAATGTAAAATTAACCGTCGTGACCTTAGCCCCTCCCGTCGACTGATCCTTGCCCTTGCCGGCCGACAAAGGATCCGATGTGGCTGACGGGGACTTCACTGTTTCCGCCGAAGGCGCTGAACTAATAGGTTTCGCAGCGGTCGCATCAGAAGACGACTTCTTGGGCGATGAGACCTTTGCCTTCTCAGGCGTAACGACTCTAGACGAGTCGGGAACTCCCGAAGACAGTTCCCTCGGAATCGTCGTCCGCGTCTTCTTCGGAACATCTGGACCAGCGGACATAAGCTTCTGCCTCTGCTCCTTGCCTTTACGAGCAAGCTCAAGCTCAGCTGCTCTTTTAGCAGAGACACGCGACATCCGTGGTTGAGACTCCCCTGGAAACCACAGAAGAATAAAAATTATGAAAATCAAGGGAAGAAGAATAGAATTAACACAGAAAGAAATAAGAAGTTACGCTTACCAGTCATCTCTCTTTCTTCTTTCGACTCCCCTCCTTCCTCACGTTTCTCCCCCTGATTTTTTCCTAAGTATACTAAATCCTCGTCGACGTCCACCAATTGTCGTACGGCAAATGACCGTTCCCCAGTGCTGAACTCTAAGAACGCGTCGATCTTTGCTTGAGAATTAGCGTAAGGCTTCACGTCCTCGAACTTTATGGCTGTCGACATATAAAAAAAACAAGTTAAAAACCAAAAAACGCAGACGACAGACAACAAAAAGTACAAAGCTCACCCGATGTATTCCAGCTGGCCCTAATCCAATCACTCTCAGAGTCAAGGGTTGACTTACGCACAAATGCGTATCGAGTCTTCCACCCGCGATCGTTTACAGTGGTCTTGAGGACCAGAGCACGATCACATTTAAATCTAGAGTATAGACTACAACGATGACATCCGTCCTTCTTGGCTTGATAAGCCAAAAGGAGGCCGTGCACATTCATGGGAGACTCCCAACTTTTAGTGACACGCTCGATCATTTGCACCACTCGCCAAAACTGGGGCATTAATTGACCCGATGCTATGTCAAATTCTAGCATAAAAGCCTTAGCTAGAGGTGAGTAGGGCCATTCAAAACCTATCTTAAAGGGATATTCGTACATCACGATATACCCCTCAGGACATTCGTTCGATCGAATTTGACCTGGGCTGATCAATTCAACCCACGTAGGGAGCTTAGATAACCTCCTAAAGTCATCAAGATCCGACTGATCTTGAATATTGCTCTCAGGGTCCGTCGACATCTCTAAATAGAATGGAGGGATCAAAGAAGTCGTACCTTATATATAAGCACTCAAAGACCTCGAAAAACCTAACTGAGTCGCAGATTCTCGCAGGATTTGTGAATAAATAGGTAAAGAGCAGCAAGAAGATCAAAGGGAAATCTTTGCTCAAAGACGCTTCGAAATCGTAAACCAGAATAGACCCATTGAGGTCTCTATTTAAGCAAATGATCGGATCTTTTAGATGATCCCCACGTGCCCTCGTCCCTTCATATGACCACACGGATTGTCGACACCTGCCAAAGACAGCTGGTAAGCACAATCGTACGTCAGTATGACGTCACGACCTCGTTTTCTTTTTGACTTCTCGTTCGGTTAGAATTAAACCAATTCGGTTCCGAAACAACCAAGGTATTTTTAACGCAGAACCCTAAGCACCCGACGAGAAAAATATAAAATTCGAATTTGCCATCCTACTTTCAAATTTTGGGGGCAAACTGTTTGGGCAAAATTTCACAGGTCTCGACCACGACCAGAAAAGGTAAGACGCATGTCATGAGTTATGCCTTATATTAAGATAAGGTCCCGACAAAGACCCAAAGAACCTCCGCCATCCCTCCTAAAAGGTAAGTCGAGAGTTCCTCATGACACTCGACCTCGATGTCGCCCGTTCCACACGACCGTCGCATAAAACCGTACTGTTGGTCCCGAAGGGCTTATACAAGTTTGTAGAAGGGGGGGGGGGGGGTTGAATACAAACACACAGATTTTACTTTTCTAAATTGTTTATTGATAAATCATTAACAATTTACAGCTTGTTGCGGAAACAAGATTAAGGATAAACCTAAATCTAAACAAGTTGGAACACTAAGTTTCTTGCACTAAGAAAGAGAAGAAAATTACTAATAATAACCTATCTCAAGATAAGAAGATAAACTTGACCAGAGTTAGCAAGTTACTTCAAAATGAAGTGAGTTCTTCTTCTTATATACTGCATGCATTTAATGCATGTCAGTTTACACTTTACACGTGGCAGCAGCTCATTGGTTGTATGTCATTGACCTTTGTAGACGACCTTAGTAGCCGCATGAATGAACAGTGTAGTATCAGAGTGGTTGTACGATTTCAGACAATAAGGAGGTTCTTTTTCTGACATATCGTACGGAGTCGTGCAAGGGTGGTTAAGACAAAAGTACTTTGTACGGAGGACTTCATGATCAGCTTTTCGTTGATTCAGCGCTTCATCATTGTTTATCAGCGAATGATAAAGTTCAGCGATAGCTGAAGTCTTGTACTTGACACTTCACGTTGAGTGGACAAATCTGAGTCTTCGCTGATCCGCATCAGTTCATTAGGAGACTTGTCGCTGGTTCTTGAGCTTGATCTTCGACTTCAGCGTGGAACCTATGTTGACGTGAAACTTGTCTTCAGAGATCATAAGTAAACAACTAACTTATCAGCGATCACTATAAGTACTGAACAGGCTCAGAGTATTATGGTGAACATTGTTCGCTGGATGTTTAATCTAAAGAGTGAGAGTTCCTATCAGCGGTACTGTAAGGTCTTAGTACTTATCAGCGATAGTGAAACTCTGATACATATTGTTTACTTACAATTTTCACTAAGTATTAAGAGAGGGTCATTATCAAATCACTGAGGGTTTGGATCAACAATCTCCCCCTATTTGATTATGACATAGAAACAGAGAAAATTGCTATTTAATGAAAACATAAGGATAAAAAGAACTCATAAAATATTTGTCCCTTTTACTGTTTTCTGGGATCTTTTCTGTACTGATGGAGTAAAGTAATTTCGCTGAAATTTTTCTTTAAACTTTGTAAAGATTACAGAGGGAAGTGGAAAAATTACAAGTACATCGAAATAAATTACAAGTACAACAGAATAACTGATACAATAGAGAAATAAGGCGATCCTATCAGTTTATAGAGGTTCTTCCTTAATGAGAAGTTCATCAAGGGTCTTTGATGTGGGGATCATCCAGTCAGGGACATTTACTCCTTGATTCCTTTTGTTCAGCGCTTCTTCAAAAATCTAGGGTTTAAGATGCCGTGCCTGAATGTCGTTTTTGAAATCACACCAGTAGATGAGAACTTTCAGCTGTTCGATGGGAGTGATGGGAAGCTTAGAGATACGTTGAAAACGTTTTCGTCCATCATAGTCAATAAAAAATATCCCATAGGGTTTGCTTATGACTTTCCCAGGGATTAAAGTCTCACCAAGAGGAAGAGATGTGTCAAGTGCAGAAAGGTCAGGTTCTGGACCAAGGACTTCATCAATAGAAAAACCAATACCTGTTTCATTCCGTATACGAGGACCATCATCTGAAGATTTAGACTTCTTCTTTGTAGAGGCCCTTCTTTTCTGACTTTCGAGAGGAGGGGAGAAGGAATATCCACACAAGAAGAGACTAAGTCGATCTATTTGTTTATCAGCTTTTCAACATGATCCTTGTACTTAGATTGAGACTTCTGGATAGCTAATCTGATCTCCAACCATTCAGAGAGACCGTACTGCGTGATAGCTTCAGCATAGAATTTTTCGTACTGTCCATTCTCTCTGAATATCTCGATTTCAGCGATTGAAACTTTGAGGGTTGATCTTCCATCGATGAGTACCTTGATGATCTTGGAAGGTCGATATCTGAAGTGTACCTTTTCTTTGCACCAGGTTAACGTAGATTGAGACACAATTCTCTTTTCTTCAACGATCTTCTTGGCGTCTTCCCATAGCTGACGTTGAACTTCGATTGGAGTTCTTTTCAGCTTGGGGTCTTTCACTGATTGTTGAGTAAGCTGGATGGTGAGTTCTCTGTCTTTTTCTTTAGCTTCTCTTCTTTCAACGAGTAACCTTTCAGCTCTGAGGTGATCCTTGTATTCTTTTTGTGAAAGTCTGAACTTTGGAGGAATGGAAGGAAGTTGATCACGCTTCAGAATGATTCGCTGAGCTTCAAACTTCTTTATTATCTCTTCTCTTCTTCTCTAATCCTCTTCACTTGGTTTTTGAGGAACCAAGGAAGGTCTGCTTTTGTGAGAGAGCAGCTGTTCTTCAGGTTCATCAGTCTCAGAGATCAAATCCAAGACTGGGATTATTTCTTCAGCGTTGGGAGCTGGGATTATTGTTGGTGAAGTCGCAGCAGTAGAAACTTCAGCGATATCCTCAAACAGGGGACAGGACTAGCTGAAACACATCGATCTTACGAATAAGAACTTGGGTAGAACAGAGAAAGGAAATTGGTTTAAGTGTATAGGGTGTGGAGAGGAGAGCTGATAAAGTGTATAGAGGAGGGATGTAGTAAGGAAGATTTAGTGTACCTGACAAACCGGCTTTTTAAGCAAGATCGTCAGATTTTCATCTTCAGCGAGGCCTTTGTTTTTGCCTTTGTCAGCTTCAGACGCTGCAGGCTTTGTCTTGGTCCGCTCCCCTGAAGGTTCTTTTATCGAGATCCCTTTAAGAGCTGTAATCTTCTGAGCAGGCTTGACGATAAAGGAGTCATCATCATCATCATCATCATCATCATCATCATTCTTTGGAGAAGAGGATGGTTCATCATCAGATAAGTCGATGGCTTCTTTATCTTCAGCTTCAGATTTGGTTTCTTCAGCATCTTCTTCGAGTTGCTCCCCCTCAGATACAGAGGTAAGCTTCTCGGTTCCCTCAGGGTTTTCATCTCCCTGAGGTTCAGCAACAGTTTCTTCAGCTGTCTTCTCACCCTCTTCAGTAAGGGTAAGGTCTTCAGTCTTCTCCCCCTCGATAGATTCATCTTGGGGAAGGTCTTCAGAGTTCTTCTCCCCCCTTCCTCATGATGAATGGGGGAGGAATGCGATGATTCAACAGTTGTTTGTGGTTCCCTTTCTTCTTGGCCAGGGATCCCCATATAATCTTCAATCGCTGCTATTCTGTCTCTAGGCCAGAAATAGCAGGACTGATCTTCAAGAGTTCAGCACGATCCGCCGTAGAAAAGTGTTCAGGTGCAGGGGCAGGGGCGATCATGTGACTCAGGATCTGCTGCATCATAGTCTTCATTGAACCCACGTCAGTCTTTACAGAACCAACGTCAGTCTTTAGTGAACTCACGTCAGTCTTCAAGGAGCTAACGTCAATCTTTACACCGGACATGTCTCCCTCGAGTTTTCCAACCGATGTCTTCAGCGTTGTGACCTCGCTGGACATGGATTGAACTGATGTTTTGAGAGAGGTGTAGTCTGTGTAGATGTCAGCGAGAACTTTGGCGAAGTCGCTGAGAGTGTGATCAACCTTCTCCAAGTCAGCTTTGGAGGCTTGCTGTTCCACCACTGTTGTCAACTTGTTGAGATTCTCTCCAGCGTTTGTTACAGCTGAAGAGTTGTCGGAGAGTGTAGTGGTGAGACCTGTCAGCTTTGTATCCAGGTTCTTCAGAGAAGCGTTGATGTCTCCCAAATTAGGACCTGTAACAGATAAGTACTTGTGAACAAAGGAAAGCTCAGAAGTTTCGGGTTTAGTTACAGTGTATATGGGTTGGTGTATACCTGCAGGAGGATTGGTGAATTCGTCAAAACCTCGGTGTCATGAAAATAGTTCCATGTCGTCAGGTAGAGTTCGTGTACGCATGGTCAGTTCTGCAGGTCCTGCATCCATAATTCCTTGAAAGATATCAGCTTTAGCTTCTGGAGGAATGATGGTTGTTCCAGTGAAAACTGGATTAAAGTCCAATTGAGAGGAGAGAGAAGCGAAGGTTGAGAGAGTTGGTTGGGTGCGGTGTTCAGCGTTGGATCCGCTGAGAATTACTTCTTCAGTCTTTTGAGAGACTAAAGGAGGTTGGGTAGATTCCAGGTTTATAACTTCAACGTTTAGAGACGCTGAAGCTGGGATGGAATGGGTGGCTTGTTCAGCTGTGGCAGAGCGTACCACTGAACTTTCCTTTAGCTCTTCAAGATGAGCTGAGGAGTCTTCAGCAAGAGATTGTTGGGGTTGCTCCTTGGTTTTCTTAGTTCTTTTGGAACTAAGTTGGGTAGATGAGTGTTTCCTTTTATGAGAAGGAGAGGATTTTGTGGCCTGGGTATCAGCGAGGGGTATTGTCGCTGAAGTAGCCACATAAATAAAAGAAGTAGGATTGAGAAGAGTTAAGAGTGTATAGAGACATACCTCGTTTTCCACTGGCTTGAAGTCGAGTACTTTAGGGCCAACCTGAGAGAGTTTCAGGTCACCCTCTTGTGGGTAGCTGTCCTTCATGCCTGTTTGGAAGACGGCGCTGATGAATCTGGGATAAGGAACCCATGGTGGTCGGTCAGTGGCAGAGTCCACTCGGAGTACTAGATCATCGTAGATTATCGATGCCCAGTCTATATGTATACCTTTCAGCAATGCATATCCCATTGCTTGCTGAGGTTGAGCGGCTTGATCAGAGGAGCCGGTCTTTGCAGTCATGCAGCTTATCAAGTGATCGAAGATGAAATTCATCTCGCTGGGCATTTTTGACTTCTTGATGAGGGTCAGCTTCTTCCCAGGCTTCTTATCCCTTCCAGTTTCCCATACATAGCCCATTGCATCGAAGAATGCAGTGATGGCTTCCCTATCTGAATGTTTCTTATGGTTAGGGAGAGGAACAAAAGGTTTTTCTTTTGTGGCGATGGGAAGGCTCAGGGCTTTGCGAATAATGGCAGTGGTGATTTTTATTGTGCCATAGTCAGTATCACAGAGGATGAAATCAATTGTCTTTGAAGGATCTTTGGCAGATGGTAGCTGAGAGTATCTGGAAGAATACCAGAACTGAGAAAGCAGTAGCTGATGTGCAGGAGGTGTTATTGTCAGGGCTGTCGAGAGGCAACAGTTTTTCAGGAAGTTCACAGCATCATTAAGATGTGTGACTTGCTTTTGAGGAGGAAACTCGAAAAGCGCTGATAACGCCACTTTTTGGCGTTATTTTCGGTCCTAAAACCAATGAGATTGGCTTGTATTTAAGAAAAGAAGCGGGATTTTACGGTTTATCTAGTGGAATGTGCAGGTTATCTATAAGACGGCAATCTTCGAGAAAAGAAGCTAAAAAGAGCCTAAAACGAGTCCAAAACGAAGCCAACGGAAGCCCGAGATCCAATCCCAAGACCCGCGCCCGAACCAGGACCCGAACCGCGAACCGAAAACCGACCCATGCAGCTTCCACAAAGCGCGCGGTCTGTGGCGCGACTTACAAGTCACGGGCCAAACCGCGGGGCCCTCTGTTTCATGATTTTTAGCTGTATTATTCCAACTTTAGGTCATTATTCTCGAGACAACTCGACACACACGACCGGCAGCAGTCTAGGGGCGATTTCTGGAGACTTTTCGGAGCTTTCGGAGCCACAATAGAGGATCAAACAAGGAGGAATTCATCACGCGAAGTAGATACGAGCACGAGAGAAGGGAGTCACCATTACATTCATCGCTTTCATTATCATCATGTTTACAAACACGTTTTCATCCTTTTTCTTTGTGTTTGAATCCACCACCAACATGAACTAATTTCTATATGTTGGGGGTTGGAATGAATTTGATTTAAGCATATGAACATGTAACTTGTGACTTTTATCAGTTTTTCTCAATTAATGAAGCATGTGATTTTGTTTTTAATGCTTTTGTAAGTTTGGCCAATTTACAATTGATTTGTTATTAGCAATTAAGTTCGAGAGAATTGATTGTTATTTAGAACTAGAAATTGCATGCCTAAGGTGAGAAAGGTGATAGAGATATACCGAGTAAGCCTTAGTTCCATTACAATCTTGCGCTTAATGTGTTTTGAATTACATAGTTTGAGATCGAGAGATATAACTTGTGTTTTCAAGATAAAACTCGTGGTTGCTTGAGAAAGAACCATGCTTTTACAATAAAACCCGTTGTCGCTTGAGAAAGAACAACGGTGATTCAAGATTGGATATTCATTAAGGGGAATAACAGGTAATTGTTTAGAGTCAGATGTTTATATGTGTAAGTCTTAGGATTTCCAACCCTCAACTGTTTTCTCTATCTGAAATTCTTAAGCTGTCTACTGTCTCGTTTGTGATTTATTTTGCCTGCAATTAGTAGTTTAATACCAACCACTCCAATTGAGATCGTTCAGTTAATAGTCTTTATATTAATTGTGATACTTAGTTCCTAGTTCCCCGTGATTCGATACTCGTACTTTCTAGTACTATTACTTGACTTCTACCCGTACACTTGCGGAAAGATTTATGGGGGGTGATACCCGCCCTATCAAGTTTTTGGCGCCATTGCCGGGGAACTAGTTGCAACTGATAGCACTACCAGCTATAAGCGCTATTAGATTGAACATTTTTTTTATTTTAGTTATTTACCTTGTTCCATCACTTTCAGTTTTTGGGTACTAAGTTTGTTGTTTCTCGTTTCAGGTTCTAATTGGTGTATGCCAAGGAAAACCCGAGGGGAAGGAATCGAACCAATCGATCCGGAGATTGAAAGAACCGCCCGCCGACTATGCCGAGAGACCAAGTTTCAAGGACAATTGAAGATGGGTGACGAAATACCCGTCAATAGACCGCCTGGTAACAACCCACCTCCGCCTCCTCCGGCGAGAGTTCCGATGCGGTCATTTGCCAATCCAAACGTGGCAACCGCACGGATAGGCATCCAACCGCCCGCCACTGCAGCAAACTACTTCGAGATTAACACGAGTACCATTGTCATGGTGCAACAGAATCAGTTCGGGGGAGCACCTATTGAAGATCCCCATGCCCACCTTCGTGCATTTGAACGGATTTGTAATACGTTCAAGATCAATGGGATGGAGAAAAATGCCATCAAGATAAGACTGTTCAGCTTCTCACTCAAGGGTAGAGCTGAAATTTGGATTGAAGGTTTGCCAGCGGATCAGATCACTACATGGGTCGACCTGAAGGCCGCATTCCTCCAGAAATTCTTCCTACCGGGAAGAACCGCGCAGTTAATGGCCGATATTACACACTTCGTGCAATGGGACCAAGAGACCCTATATGAGGCATGTGAGCGATATAAAGACATGTTGAAGAAGTGTCCACATCACGGGTTTCACGGATGGGTCATCATCCAGACATTCTTTAGTGGACTCCACCCGCAGTTCAAAAACGATATCACTGCCGCATCGGGTGGAGCACTAATGGATAAGTCGTATGAGGAAGCATGTGAGCTGATCGACAATCTGGCCGAGCATAGTTTTTCTACTCCAAGAGCCGATGTTAGAAGAGTTGCGAGTGTTCGGGAATCGGATGAGCTGAAGGAGTTAAAAACTCAGGTAGCTTTTATCACGAACCATTTGAAGGGAGGTAGCCCACAAGAGCCCGAACAAGGTCAGTTCTTACAAAACCGCAACAATCAGTCGAGGAATGACCCGTTCTCCAATACATATAACGAAGGGTGGAAGAAACACCCCAATTTTTCATGGAGTCAACCCGGTCAACAACAAGGTAATTTTTCTAACTCTTCCAATTCCTCTAATACTAACAATGTTTACCGTCCTCCAGGTTTCAACCAAAGAAACGATGGACCATCTGGGGAGAAGAAACCGGGGCTAGAAGATATGATGATGAAGTTCATGGCCAAGATGGACACCACGGTTGGAGAACTAGCAAGCACGGTCAACACGGTCAAGGCGGCTACCGAACAGAACACCGCCTCCATTAAGATTCTCGAGAGACAAGTGGGGCAAATTTCGGAAGCCCTACAAAACCGAGCACCCGGGAAACTTCCAAGTCAAACCGAAAGGACAAACCGGGAAGAATGTAATGCCATCTATCTGAGAAGTGGCAAAGAGCTGATCGAGGAGCCTACACGAGAACTGCCATCAAAGGAAACTGATTATAAAGAGAAAGAGGTTGAAACGGTAGACAAGGATGAGTGGGAGGCCGATGAAGATATTGAGATGGAGGAAAACCCGAAGGATGAAGAGAAAAAGAAGGAGCAATCAAGGGTCCCAAAGCAACTGTCGGTCAATCCGGTAGTCAAACAGTTTGTACCACCACTACCATATCCGGATAGGCTGAAAGCCCAAAGGGAGGATCTAAATTTTTATAAATTTCTTGATGTATTTAAAAAGTTGCGTATTAACATCCCTTTTGCAGATGCGTTGGCACAAATGCCCTCATACACGAAGTTCATGAAAGAGATTCTATCCAAGAAGAGGGCGATCGATCACCAATCCACCGTTGCACTTACTGAAGAGTGTAGCGCGATCATCCAGAACAAGCTTCCCCCGAAGCTTAAAGATCCAGGGAGTTTTTCAATCCCTATTCAAATTGGGAAGTTTAATTTTGATAGAGTGTTGTGTGATCTAGGAGCGAGTATTAACTTAATGCCCTTATCTGTTTTCAGGAAACTCGGCTTGGGTGAGGTGAACCCAACGTACATGACGCTCAAGCTCGCGGATCAATCGATCATGTACCCGTATGGAGTGGTAGAGGACGTGTTGATCAAAGTTGGAAAATTCTACTTCCCGGTGGATTTCGTGGTGCTAGACATCGATGAAGACATAGAAGTCCCACTGATTTTGGGAAGATCTTTTCTGGCCACTAGCAGAGCTCTGATTGACATGGAAGAAGGTGAGATGACGTTAACAGTTGGCGGCGAAAGGGTGACATTCAAGATGTTCGAGAACGGAGGAAGGCGTAGAGACGGAGATGGTCATGGAAAGCAAGAGGTGGAAGAATCCGCGGAGAATCGCAAGTGTGGGCGAGCCGAGTCCGTGGATACCGAACCAAGCTGAAACCACATAGTCGTGCCACGACTTTAACTACGGCGCTGGGTGGGAGGCAACCCACCGAGGTTTGATTTTTTTAGTTCAAGTTTGGTTTTGCGTGTTTTATTTACTAAAAAAAATAAAAAAATAAAAAAATATATATATATATCGAAAAATCAAAAAACGAACAGAGACATACGCGACTTACCCCGCGGCTTACATACCGCGCCGCAAGCCGCGGGGCCCTCTGGAATGTTTTGTGAACAGTGAGTTACGCGGGATGTGGCGCGGTTTACAAACCGCGGGGGGGCCCTGTTGCCTCTGAGTGTTTTTCGTGCAGTTTTTGTTTCTTCTTGCTTAGTGTGTTCGTTTCTTTGTTTTCTTTCGCTGTTTGCTTTGTTGTCTTTTGCTCCCAGTTTCTCTCTTCTATCCCGCTCAAATCTTTCAATAGATCTCCTCCGTCCGGGCAAACAGGTATGTTCTCAACTCTGTAGGTTACGAGTGGTGTATGATGTTGTTCCCTAAGTAGTTAAACGAGATGTAACAAACCTAAGTTTCATTTAGGTTTGGGGTTGCCTCATCTTTCAACATCTACACCATCAACTTTTATCCCTGTGCAAATCTCGGTTTCACCGAGGTTTGGGGTTGGCTTTGTTTGACAAACCTAGGCCACGGCCTAGGTTTGGGGTGCCCTTATTGAAAATATTTAGGCTAGCTCTTTGATGTTTCTTGTTAATATTTTGTCTTGCCTGTCTACTACCTGTAATAACCGCACAACGATACTTGTTTTAGTATCGCCTACATCGACACTTGCACATTGGGGACAATGTGTGGGTAAGGTTTGGGGTTGCCCAATCGGGCCCACGTTTATGCACGTAGATTTCCCGCACCTCTGCATGCTTAGATCACATTAGCCAAAAATTTTGTTTTGAATGATTGAGACCAACCATTGTAAAAAGAATCTTGTGATAGTGACGTGACCGCTAGGGAAGGAACGGGAAAGGACATGACTAGGGACATTAGTGGAGACCACCCAAGAGCGAGCTTTGAGCCTAAAAGACGTTTTTCACTTCGAGGGATTCATACACTTAATTCATATACACTTTTCGAGTCCTTGTCGTGAATATAGAATGATCTCGCTATATTATTGCATTGAGTAGCAAAGACAACCATCGGGATATTAGGTAAGGGTGTAGTAGACCATATCGTGTGGACCCTAAGAGATGATTCCAGGCATCGTGTGTTTGTTTAACCTTGTTTTTAGCTATCGTACCCTTTTCACCCATCTGTGTGTAACCATAGCCCCCTTTGTAGCCATACACTCACCGTTTCATTTCAGACCCACCTTTAAACCCGAACCAAAAGCCTTAGCCAACCTTATCCGAAAGCGTGTCAAACAGAGGCGGTAATGAACTGCAAAGATAGAGCGGAAAAGAAATAATACAGGCCAGTTATGAAAATAGATAGAAAAGAGGGCCAATGCAGCCCCAAGCAAATAAAGAGGACCAATGAAGTCCCAAAAAAAATTTAAAAATTTAATAATAATAATAATATTTAAATACAGTTTTTAGATAGCTTCACAACAGCTGAATAAGAGAGTCAAAGCGACTCCAACAGTGACAAAAAGGGCCAAATGATAGAGCATAAAGCTAGGAAGTTCAGAATTGCTAAAGTTTGACACATCAAGGATCCTTGAACCGTTTTACCCTTCGCTTCTTAGCCATAACCCTAGCCCCTATACAACCCGTGTAAAGACCTGGATGATCTTCTGGAAAACGTGATTACGGTATGCGACCACCTTTGCTGATATTCCTTGTCTTGCTACTTGATTCCTTTCTGAGATCAATTTTTGGACATTTGTGCGTCTTTCAATAGAGTTGTCATGTGATTTTTGAGTATTCTTGTACATAACTTCCTATACATGACAACATGTGCGATAACCTAGGTTCGAGCGAAATGAGAGAATCCCGTGAGGTAGGGTCGAGGCGAAATGTTTTCCCTAGTATGTTTGGACCTAGTACAACCTTAATGGAATCGGAACAGTCACGAGTTCAACTTACAATGGAAGGTCAAAGATCAAACGGAATAAAAATGAGGCGAGAGTAAGATAGGCATTCACGGGTCTAGGAAACCACCAGTGCATTACATGGTACCGATTGGTAGTTGTGAAATTATTATATTTCACTGATGTGTGCTTTTATTCTGTTTTTATCGCTAATTTGCTTGAGGACAAGCAACGCTCGGTTTGGGGTTGTTGATAACGCCACTTTTTGGCGTTATTTTCGTTCCTAAAACCAATGAGATTGGCTTGTATTTAAGCAAAGAAGCGGGATTTTACGGTTTATCTAGTGGAATGTGCAGGTTATCTAAAAGACGACAATCTTCGAGAAAAGAAGCTAAAAAGAGCCTAAAACGAGTCCAAAACGAAGCCAACGGAAGCCCGAGATCCAATCCCAAGACCCGCGCCTGAACCAGGACCCGAACCGCGAACCAACCGACCCATGCAACTTCCACAAAGCGCGCGGTCTGTGGCGCGACTTACAAGTCGCGGGCCAAACCGCGGGGCCCTCTGTTTCACGATTTTCAGCTGTATTATTCCAACTTTAGGTCAATATTTTCGAGACAACTCGACACACACGACCGACAACAGTCTAGGGGCGATTTCTGGAGACTTTTCAGAGCTTTTGGAGCCACGATAGAGGATCAAACGAGGAGGAATTCATCACGCGAAGTAGATACGAGCACGAGAAAAGGGAGTCACCATTACATTCATCGCTTTCATTATCATCATGTTTACAAACACGTTTTCATCCTTTTTCTTTGTGTTTGAATCCACCACCAACATGAACTAATTTCTATATGTTGGGGGTTGGAATGAATTTGATTTAAGCATATGAACATGTAACTTGTGACTTTTATCAGTTTTTTCTCAATTAATGAAGCATGTGATTTTGTTTTTAATGCTTTTGTAAGTTTGGCCAATTTACAATTGATTTGTTATTAGCAATTAAGTTCGAGAGAATTGATTGTTATTTAGAACTAGAAATTGCATGCCTCAGGTGAGAAAGGTGATAGAGATATACCGAGTAAGCCTTAGTTCCATTACAATCTTGCGCTTAATGTGTTTTGAATTACATAGGTTGATATCGAGAGATATAACTTGTGTTTTCAAGATAAAACTCGTGGTTGCTTGAGAAAGAACCATGCTTTTACAATAAAACTCGTTGTCGCTTGAGAAAGAACAACGGTGATTCAAGATTGGATATTCATTAAGGGGAATAACTGGTAATTGTTTAGAGTCAGATGTTTATATGTGAAAGTCTTAGGATTTCCAACCCTCAACTGTTTTCTCTATCTGAAATTCTTAAGCTGTCTACTGTCTCGTTTGTGATTTATTTTGCCTGCAATTAGTAGTTTAATACCAACCACTCTAATTGAGATCGTTCAGTTAATAGTCTTTATAGTAATTGTGATACTTAGTTCCTAGTTCCCCGTGATTCGATACTCGTACTTTCTAGTACTATTACTTGACTTCGACCCGTACACTTGCGGAAAGATTTAGGGGGGTGATACCCGCCCTATCAAGTTTTTGCCAAAAACTTGATAGGACGGGTATCACCCCCTCTAAATCTTACCGCAAGTGTACGAGTCGAATCAAGTAATAATGTACTGTAAGTACGAGTATCGAATCCACGGGAACTAGGAACTAAGTATCACAATTACTATAATCACTATTAACTGAACTGTCGAAATTGAAAGATGGTTGGTATTAAACTACTAATCGCAAATAAGACTAAATCAAACACACAAATAGTAACAGCTTAAGAACTTCTGATAGAGAAAACAATTGAGGTTTGGAAATCCTTAGGTTTTCACATACGAGTATCTGACTTGAAACAATTACCAATTAATCCCCTTAATGAATATCCAATCTTTAAAATCACCGTTGTTCTCTTTCGAGCATCATCGGGTTTATTTTGAAAAGGACAAGTTTTATCTTTCGATCTCAACTTATGGATTTCAAAACACATTAAGCGCAAGATTCATGTTTGAACGGATAGATTTTATCTTTCGACCTCAACCTAAATGGTTCAATTAGGACTAAGGCGTACTCGGTATATCTCTATCACCAAATTCTCGCCTTAGGCATGCAATTCCTAGTTCTAGCTAACAGTCAATTCTCTCGAACTCAACTGGAAACAACAAAACAATTGAAAGCTAGCTAAACTCTCAAAAGCATTAAGAATCAAATTACATGCATTCATTAAAAAGGAAAACCGATACAAGTCATTCGTCATCCGTTCATATGTTCAAACCTAATTCAATCCAACCCCCAACATCTAAAGATTAGTTCATGATGTTGGGGGACAAAAACATAGGAGAATAAAAGGAAACAATGAACGAAAACATGAGCGCATACAGGTTGTTTGACTTTGTCCAATCAAGTTCTTCAAGAGTGAACTTGACCTAAGGAGCCTTGGTGATTTCCAATTCCTCAGCAGCAGTAGCAGCAATGTTCTCAGCGGTAGGAAAGATTTTCCAAGAGTGAACTTGACCTGAGGAGCCTTGGTCATTTCTGTATTATCAGTTCAACCAAAGATTTAACAAATAAGAATAATCTTAATGTGGAAAGATTTTCCAATAAGATGGTTTGAATTTTGTCCATTTCATTCAGACAAAAATGTCTTAATGAAGATTAGGGTTTTTCTTAGTTTTGAAAAAGAAAAGCAAACCCATTAAAAGTCTTGTTTTCCAGTTTCCTTTGAGATTTAGGATTCTGGAAAAACGTATGAAAAACAAGTTTAAAATTTTGCGTTTAAACTTGAAGAACAACCGTGAAAGGTTGTGTTCATAAAACCATGAAAGAAATGATTTCATTTTTAAGAAGTTCTTTTGTTTGATCTTGTATATTCAATGAGAAGATCATTAACAAGTTATACACAATAGGTAAATAAGAACATATTAACCTTTGATGTTGATGAAGAAGGAGATGAACAGTTGTTCTGGAAATTTTGATAACTCAAAATGCAACAGTAAATCTTTCTTGCTTGGAGGAGAAGTTTTTCGCGTAAAGGAAAAAATATAAACCCAGAATGTGTTTATATAGTGAGATTTAGAGAGAGAAAATCTTGAGCGGGAAAAATTTTTCATCATGACACGAACACGTGTTTGCATTTGATTGGAAGGTAAACGAAATGTGCAAACGTGTGTCAGAAAAAGAACGTGCCAGGGCTTATCTGTTGCAATGACGTCACAACTGTCCTTTCATATTCTAGGATATGTCTGAGGTTTTGAAAGCTCAGGGGCACTTTTGAAAACATGAAGCACTGAATAGAAATATCAGTGTTGGTTTTAGAAATTTCAAAGTATCGCTGATTAAGAAAGAGATATTCAGCGATGAAATTTGTTTTGAAATCTTGCATTTTCATGCGATTGTCAGTGAGAAAAACATACCTTGACATCAGCGAATCAAGTTTATTCAGAGAGAAGATGATAGAATAGGTTATACAAGTTCATTGTTCCCGAGAGCTATACAAGTTTGTATAATTGTATCGCTGATCAAATGTGAACCGCTGAAGATTTTACTCTTCAAAGTTCAGCATTCCAAGCTCGCTGATGAGAAAGTTGAATCTTGTCTCATCAAGAGGTTTGGTGAACATATCGGCTAACTGATAATTAGTTGGGATAAAATGAAGTTCTATATCACCATTCATCACGTGATCTCTGATAAAATGATACCTGATTTCGATGTGTTTTGTCTTTGAGTGTAGCACTGGATTGTTGGCTATAGCGATGGCACTTGTGCTGTCGCAATAGATTGGAATTTTTGAGAACTGAAGGTCATAGTCTAGTAGTTGATTTCTCATCCACAAGACCTGAGAACAACAGCTTTCAGCGGCTACATATTCAGCTTCAGCTGTGGAGGTGGACACTGAGTTTTGCTTTTTACTTGTCCAACTCACCAGCTTTCCACCCAGGAGCTGACAGCCTCCTGTGGTGCTTTTCCTATCCATTTTGCAACATGCAAAATCACTATCTGAATAAGCGATTAGATCAAATCCTGAATCTTTGGGATACCAAAGACCTAGATTTGCAGTACCCTTAAGGTATCGAAAAATTCGCTTTACAACGATCATATGAGATTCCTTAGGTTCAGCTTGATATCGTGCACACAAACAGGTTGCGTACATAATATCGGGTCGGCTAGCTGTAAGATACAAGAGAGAGCCGATCATCCTACGGTACAGCGTGACATTAACAGGTATTCCAGAGGGATCCTTGTTAAGTGTCAGCGGTGGTGCCATAGGGGTTTTCATAGCTGAACTCTGAGTTAAATCGAATTTCTTCAGCATATCTTTAACATACTTTCCCTGATTAATGCAAGTTCCTTTTTCATTTTGCTTTATCTGAAGACCAAGGAAATATGTTAGTTCACCCATCATGCTCATTTTATATTATTCTTTCATTCTATCAGCGAAACGAGTACAAACATCAGGGTTAGTAGAACCAAATATAATGTCATCAACATATATCTGAACAAGAATGATATGACCTTTCACTATTCTAAAAAATAGAGTTTTGTCGATTTTACCTCGCTCAAATTTTTTCAATATGGAGATAAGTAGAGAGAGTGTCATACCATGCACGAGGAGCTTGCTTCAAGCCATAAAGTGCCTTATCCAGTTTATAAACATAACCTGGACGCTTAGGATCTGAGAATCCTGGAGGTTGTTCCACATAGACTTCTTCATTCAGCTTTCCATTTAGAAACGCTGACTTAACATCCATCTGATATACTTTGAAGTCTTTGTGTACATCGTATGCTAAGAATAGACGAATAGATTCTAGTCTTGCTACTGAAGCAAATGTTTCGTCGTAATCTATGCCTTCCTCTTGTCTGTATCCCTAAGCAACAAGACGAGCCTTGTTGCGGGTTACAGTTCAATGTTCGTCCAACTTGTTTCGATAGACCCATTTAGTGCCTATCACTGTTTTGTCAGTTGGTCTTCGAACATGTTTCCAAACTTTATTTCTTTCGAATTCAGTCATCTCTTCTTGCATGACGCTGACCCAGTTTGGATCTTTGAGGGCATCATCTATTTTCTTTGGTTCATTCAGAGAAATAAAGTTAACAAATAAACAAATATTATGTGCACTTCGTCGAGTCTGAACACCAGCGTTTGGATCACCAAGAATTTGATCAATTGGGTGATTTACAGTCCATCGCTGAGCCGGAGCATAAGTTACTGACTCAACCTGAACTGGAGGAGCTGAAGATGAGGCTTCAGCAACTTCTGGAGTATCAGCCAAGAGAGGAATGGTTGCAGTTGTCATTTCATTCACTGATTGCTGAGAAGTAGATGGAATGTCTGAGACATTTGGTTCAGAAGCAGGTATAGTGTTTAAAGGAACCGCTGAGACCCATGATGTTTCAGCTTCACTATTCTGCATGTTTGGAATGATAGGAGGACTATCATCTTCAACTGTATGAGTATGAGGAGTGGGAATATCTTCTGAATCACCAAGATGAGAAAACATCCATTGATTCAGTTCTTCAGTATCAGCGGACGGTTTAGAGTTCGCTGAACGGGATTCGTCAAACGTGATGTGAATAGTTTCTTCTACAGTTTGTCTTCTTCGATTGAAGACTCTGAAGGCTTTGGAGATTGAAGAATATCCAAGAAAGATTCCATCATCAGCCTTAGGATCAAACTTTCCAAGGGCATCTATGTTATTCAGTATGAAACACTGACATCCAAAGATGTGAAGAAAGCTAATTGAAGGCTTTCTCCCATGAAAAAGTTCATAGGCTGTCTTATTGAATCTTTTGACTATCAACGACCTGTTTTGCGTAAAACAAGCAGTGTTGACAGCTTCTGCCCAAAACTGAGTAGGCGGGTGAGAATCGCTGGGCATTGAATGTGCAGCTTCAATAATTGTTCTATTTCTTCTTTCAGCGACTCCATTTTGTTGTGGTGTTCTCACTGATGAAAAGTTATGAGAAATACCCTTACTCTCAAAGAAGGAATCAAGAGAACTGTTTTTGAATTCAATCCCATGATCACTCCTTATTGAGCGAACGGTCAAGTTGTTCAGGGTTTCCATCTTCCGAACAAAGGTGATAAGTTCTTCAGGGGTGTCACTCTTAGAACGGAGAAACATAACCCATGTATATCGAGACAATTCATCAACTATGACCAGCGTATATTTCTTTCCAGCGATGGATTGTTTGTTAACAGGGCCAAACAAATCCATATGGAGAAGTTGTAGAGGAGATGACACTGAGGAGACTTGCTTTGACTTAAAGCTTGCTTTGGTCTGCTTCCCTTTCTCACATGCTGAACATAAAGATTCTTTGGCGTATGAGTGTTGAGGTAGACCCGTGACTAACTCTTTTGAAGAAAGAGTATTCAGTGTCTTGAAGTTTAGATGAGAGAGCCTCTTATGCCATAGCCAATTGACATCAGATGAGGCTTTTGAGAAGAAACAGGAGTTCTCAGTGGTTGTTGAGTCCATGTTTATTACATAAACATTTTCCAAACAATAACCGCTGAGAGCTATCTTCTCCTTTTTGTGAGCGACAAAGCAGGATTCCTTAGTAAAGATTACTTTGTTATCCATGTTGCAAAGCTGACTGATGCTTAGAAGATTATGCTTCAGCCCTTCAACATATGCGACTCTTCTGAAGGTTGTTGCACCATTTGAGAGTACACCAAACCCTCGGGTATGTCCTTTTCCATTTCCACCAAAAGTCACAGAGGGACCTTTCCCTTCCTTGTATTCAGCGAGCAGGCTTTTCTTTCCAGTCATGTGTCTAGAGCATCCGCTATCGAGATACCAGATACCCTTCTTAACCTGCATTACAAAGGAAGATTAGTTTTTCTTGGGTACCCACTTAACCATGTGTACACGTTTGTCAGTGGAAGTAGTTGGAAAGGAAGGTTCAGCAGTCTTCGCAGCATTTGAAGATTCAGCTTTGTCAGTCTTCACTTTGGTTAATTTCTTAACCTCAGTGGTCTTCTTTGCCTTGGGGGCAGTGATCTTCACTTTAGCTATCTTTTCAGCTTTGGTGGTTGTGGGGCACTTACTAGCAATATGATCAGTAAGTCCACAGTGATAACATCTCCTATAACTAAAAGTAGTTCTAGGACCATTTGAATGCTGAGCTTTTGATTTTGAGTTAGAAGGACCAGCACCAAATAAGCTATTGGCTTTAGAAATGGGAGGAACATTCAGTTCTTCAGATTTCTTACCAAGGACATCCACTCTGAGTCTAGGAGTAGATCGCTGAATAGATCCACGCTGAGTAGATCCAGAGATCTGATTCCTTGATCCAGAGGGATAGGTCACTGAAGCTTTAGAAGCATTCAGCTTAGGAACCCTTCTGAGGATTTTGGTTAAAAGCAATTCCTTTACCTTTATCTTTAAAGACAGAGGTAGGTTTTGGATAAACCATTTTCTATTTACCTTTTGAAGAGGTAGGAGTTTCCTCAGGGATAGGCGGTCTAGAAGAGGAACACTAAGAGGATGAAGTATCAGCGACTGAGGATACGAAAGTTCCAAATAAGAGCATGGAACGATCAGTGGTTGATTCTTGAGTATCATCTTTGTAACCAAGACCACGTTTATCACTCAGGGGAATCTGAGACTTAATTATCTCAGTGATATTTGTTGAGGAATTATACCACCCATCAACAGTAGTTTTTTCAGCTCTTAATGCAGCGATATCTTCTTCGCGCTCGATTTTGACTAGCTGATTTAGGTGAACTTGATCTTTAAAATCTTCTTCAATTTTAGAAAGATTTTCTATTTGAAGGTGACAGTTTTTAAGCTGTTCAGCGAGATCAAGGTTTTGATTTTCAACTTCTAGTCAAGAGATCGATCTTTCGAAGACTATCAGCTTCATCAATATTTGCAATATTGGTAAAGAAGGAAGGTGATACCTGAATTGCAGAGGTTGAAGTGGAGGGAATGTCTGAACTTTCTTCCTCATCTTCAATCTTGGCCATAAGACAGAGATTGGCTTCATCATCTTCATAGTCAGATGATGATTCTTCTTCATCAGAAGCAGCCCAATCATAGTTAGCCATCAGACCTTTGCCTTTCTTCTTAAAGATTTTCAGCTTCGCATACTTTTCTTTCAGCTTGGCGTATTTGTCATCTTTATTCCTGGGAATAAAGTTTTTCTTTGGAAAAGCTGAGGGTCTAGAGACTTTCTTTGACCTGCACTCGTTAGCGAAATGTCCAATCTTTTCACAGTTTGTCAGTAATGGAAAGAGGTTTGTTCTTTCTGAACATTTTCTTTTTGGAGAATCTCCTGAACTTTTTAGTGAGGAGAGCCAAAGATTCATCATCATCTGAAGAGTCAAAATCTGATGATCTTTCAGAGTTACTCTCCAACTCAGTGATAGTGACCGAGGGTCGCTGAGTGGAAGGTTCCTCTGAGATTAAAGCAACAGGGGTGCTTTTGGAATCTTTTACAAGATTCTTCTTAAGATGACTTGATTGCTCATGATTCAGCATCGTGCCATATAAGGTAGAAATGGTCATTGATCTTAGATCCTTTGATAGCTTGAGACACATAGAATAACTGTCCCAGCTTTCAGGTAAACATTCTAAAACCTTTGTCAGCACTTCAAAGTTAGAATATTCCTTACCAACAGTTTTCAGATCTATTATTAAACAGTTAAAACGTTGGTGTACTTCAGAGAGAGTTTCATTCTTACCACAGATGAAGCTTTCATACTGTCTTACCAGGTTGATCTTTCGAGAGTCCTGGACTTCAGCAGTACCTTCATACTGAACACAGATTGTGTCCCACATAGCTTTTGAGGTTTTCAGGTTCATGACGGAATGGTAGACTTCGTCAGGAAGAGCCATGGAGAGTATGGATCTGGCTTTTGTGTCGATAGCCACTTTTTCTTATCTTCGTCAGTCCACATATGAATTTCTTTAGGAATCAGCCCTTCTGGAATAGCAGGTCTATTCTCAGCGGCTGGAACTGTATCATCAATTCTTACAGGAATATATGGGCCGTTTTCAAGATAATAAGGCATAGTAGGGTCTACACCTTCTAAGAAGAGAATCATCATATTTCTCCATAGATTAAAATTATCTCTGGAGAATCTAGGGGGTTTTGCAAGAGAACCATTGTCAATATAGTTTGTGTTTGTGTTGGTAGCCATTTTCAGAAATAGCAAGGAAGAGAAATCTTAGTATAGATTAGATCTTGTTTATGAGATTAAACAAATCTGCTCTGATACCACTTGTTGGTCCCGAAGGGCTTATACAAGTTTGTAGAAGGGGGGGGGGGGGGGGGGTTGAATACAAACACACATATTTTACTTTTCTAAATTGTTTATTGATAAATCATTAACAATTTACAGCTTGTTGCGGAAACAAGATTAAGGATAAACCTAAATCTAAACAAGTTGGAACACTAAGTTTCTTGCACTAAGAAAGAGAAGGAAATTACTAATAATAACCTATCTCAGATAAGAAGATGAACTTGACCAGAGTTAGCAAGTTACTTCAAAATGAAGTGAGTTCTTTTTCTTATATACTGCATGCATTTAATGCATGTCAGTTTACACTTTACACGTGGCAGCAGCTCATTGGTTGTATGTCATTGACCTTTGTAGACAACCTTAGTAGCCGCATGAATGAACAGTGTAGTATCAGAGTGGTTATACGATTTCAGACAATAAGGAGGTTCTTGTTCTGACATATCGTACGGAGTCGTGCAAGGGTGGTTAAGACAAAAGTACTTTGTACGGAGGACTTCATGATCAGCTTTTCGTTGATTCAGCGCTTCATCATTGTTTATCAGCGAATGATAAAGTTCAGCGATAGCTGAAGTCTTGTACTTGATACTTCACGTTGAGTGGACAAATCTGAGTCTTCGCTGATCCGCATCAGTTCATTAGGAGACTTGTCGCTGGTTCTTGAGCTTGATCTTCGACTTCAGCGTGGAACCTATGTTGACGTGAAACTTCTCTTCAGAGATCATAAGTAAACAACTAACTTATCAGCGATCACCATAAGTACTGAACAGGCTCAGAGTATTATGGTGAACAGTGTTTGCTGAATGTTTAATCTAAAGAGTGAGAGTTCCTATCAGCGGTACTGTAAGGTCTTAGTACTTATCAGCGATAGTGAAACTCTGATACATATTGTTTACTTACAATTTTCACTAAGTATTAAGAGAGGGTCATTATAAAATCGCGGAGGGTTTGGATCAACACGTACGACCTCGACTGACTGACGCGTTATACAACTGTTATATTTGTTTAAGTGTTTAACGCAGGAGTCAAAGTCATTTATGGACAAACGGCTATAACCGACGAAATCAGTTATGAGCATCTAAACTCACATTGAAGACGACGACCGTTACAACAGTCATCAAAGATCTTGATGATTCAATTAAAGTCATCCGAAGACTATAAAATCCCAGCTCAATCATCAGTTCAAGACACCTGATCAACACCGAATAACACACAGAGAGAGAGATAGAACAAGAGCATCGAACAACAGAAGCAAACACAAACACTCGAAGAATATTCATTCGAAGCAAAGAGATCATTCATAGAAGATCACTCTTGACGCAAGACTCTCGCTCTCGACCAACAATTTATACATAGTTTTCACACACGACGCACACTGTTTTTACATTCCAAACACTTGTACTTTACATTTCGAAGTCTTTCCTTCATTTGTATTGTAATCTCTGTAGGATCGACACCCGAAACACCAAGGACATCGCCTCTGATTGGCGACCATAGTGCAGTGACGACATCCACTGTCGTCCGCAGGTTTTTTCCTCGTTGAGGTTTTTCCTGCGTCATCAAATCCCTTGTCTCATTTACATTTTTGTCTTTGTCGCACGCCTTTGTCGAAAGATTCCTTTCTTTAGTTGTTAAAGTCCACCTCGACCTTAAGTTGTCCCTTTGGTGCGATTTTTGGCATTAACAGTCTCTATTTATGCAAACGATCGAATCCCTTAGATGATCGCCACGTGCCCTCGTCCCTTCGTATGACTGCATGGATCGTCGACACCTGTCAAAGACAGCTGGTAAGCACAATCGTACGTCAGTATGACGTCACGACCTCGTTTTCTATTCGACTTCTCGTTCGGTTAGAATTAAACCAATTCGGTTCCGAAACTACCAAGGTATTTTTAAAGTAGAACCCTGAACACCCGACGAGCAAAATTTAAAATTCGAATTTGCCATCCTACTTTCAAATTTTGGGGGCAAACTGTTTGGGCAAACTGTTTGGGCAAAATTTCATAGGTCTCGACCACGACTAGAGAAGGTAAGACGCTCGTCATGAGTTATACCTTGTATTAAGATAAGGTCCCGACGAAGACCCAAAGAACCTCCGCCATCCGTCCTAAAAGGTAAGTCGAGAGTTCCTCACGACACTCGACCTCGACGTCGCCCGTTCCGCACGACCGTCGCATAAAACGTACGACCTCGACCGATTAACGCGTTATACAACTATTAGATTTGTTTAAGTGTTTAATGCAGGAGTCAAAGTCATTTATGGACAAATGGCTATAACCGACGAAATCAGTTATGAGCATCTAAACTCACATTGAAGACGACGACCGTTACAACAATCATCAAAGATCTTAATGACTCAATTAAAGTCATCCGAAGACTATAAAATCCCAGCTCAATCATCAGTTCAGGACAGCTGATCAATACCGAATAACACAGAGAGAGAGAGAGAGAGAGAGAGAGATAGAACAAGAGCATCGAACAACAGAAGCAAACACAAACACTCGAAGAATACTCATTCGAAGCAAAGAGATCATTCATAGAAGATCACTCTCCACGCAAGACTGTCGCTCTCGACCAACAATTTATACATAGTTTTCACACATGACGCACACTGTTTTTACATTCCAAACACTTGTACTTTACATTTCAAAGTCTTTCCTTCATTTGTATTGTAATCACTGTACGATCGACACCCGGAACACCAAGGACATCGCTCCTGATTGGCGACCATAGTGTAGCGACGACATCGACTGTCGTCCGTAGGTTTTTTCCTCGTTGAGGTTTTTCCTGTGTCATCAAATCCTTTGTCTCATTTACATTTTTGTCTTTGTCGCACGCCTTTGTCGAAAGATTCCTTTCTTTAGTTGTTAAAGTCCACATCGACCTTAAGTTGTCCCGTTGGTGCGATTTTTGGCATTAACAACAACTCATTTGAAAAAGTGTTTCTTCTGAACTCTCTTTTCTTATACGATTTTTTTATCCATCACAACGATTACTGACTTAAGCATCGGAGGGTCGTTGGGTCGTTTTATCGCAGAGTCGCACGACACCAGTTATTAGGTCTATCGTATGACTTGAGTACACTTTCGCAGAATCGCACAACATAAGCAATCAGGTCCACTTTGACCACCTTATCGCAGGGATGCATGATACAAATTCATCGTACAATTTAATTGTGCGATCATAAGATCTAACGATACCACGATCTAAGTTTTTTAACTTAGAAGAATTTCATGTTCTGAATGAATGCTTTAATCGCATGTACTTATGTTTGCTTACACGGTTTAAAAGCCTTATGACTTATGTTCTAATCGTTGTATTATAATGGATGCCTAGGTCGCACGACTTCTTGTTCATTTTTTACTTAGTGAATTTCACGATTGATATTTTTTCACGAAATGTATAAGACATAAGTTCAAAAGAAATGTAAGTTTCATTCATTGAATGTTCGATCAGTTACATCCGAATGGCTTGACCACCAACGGTCGAGCGATATCAAACAAAAGCTAAATATTTCCTAAGATAGAGGAGGATCGTCGGTCGCATCTTTATGAGAAGCCTCGCCTTTAGAGCCTTCATCCGTCTCCTCCTCCTCGACTTCTTTCTCGTCATCCGAGTCGAGGTCTCTGGCAGATCCGACTTCCCTCGGGTAGAAGGCAAGCTCCTTCAACGCCGAGGCAAGGGGATTCTTCCCCGACAGATGTCGCCTCATAATTGCCGCCCGCGCGGTCAGTCGAGCTAAGGCGAAGACGGATGTCGCTTCTTCCTTGAGCACCTTCACCTCCTTCTCCAGCTCCGTCATCCTAGACTTGGAATCCTCAGCTTCTTTTTCATTCGCACCCAAGGATTCCTTAGTCCTGTCCAGCTCCTCCCTTCGGTCGGCGATCATAGACAGGGACTACTTCAGACGGTGGTTCGCCTCATCCTTCGCGCGTCCGACGGTCTCCAACTCATTTAGGGCCTCATCGAGACGTCTGGACATAGTCTCGGCACGCTCTAAAGCAACCTTCTCTCTGTACAATGCCGCATTCCCCCTCTCATGAGCAGAGGACACTAAACCCCTTATCTTCACCGTTTCGGTGTGCAAGGCAAGAGAAGACTGGAACGCCTGAAAAACGTAAGACACAAGTTAGTAAACGCACGACGAAGTTCTAAACGACAAAAGATAAACAAGTCTTGAAAGAAATACTTACCATGAATGCCAGTCCGGCGACGTGAGATCCCGTCTCCTCGACCGGGACTCCCTCGAAACGCTCCTTGAAAGAAGGGAGCATATATTTCCCCAGATGAGGAAATAGATTCGTCCCGTCCAGGACATCATCGGCCATAAAGTCTGACGGCAACGTAAAGTTGACCGTCGTGACCTTATCCTCTCCCGTCGCATGACCCTTACCCTTGTCGGCCGGCGGAGGGGTCGACGTGGTAGACGGAGACTTCTCCATTTTCACCGGAGGCAATGAACGGATAGGCGTTGCATCAATCACACCAGAAGACGTCTTCGTCTTCACGGGTGATGCGACTGATACCTTCGCCTTCTCAGGCGCAACGACTCTCGAAGAGTCATCAACCCTTGAAGATGGTTCCCTCGGGATCGTCATCCTCGTTTTCTTTAAAATCCCCGACCCAGTGGTCGAGGTCACCTTCCTCTCTTCCTTGCCCTTACGAGCAAGTTCGGCTTGAGCCGCCCTTTTAGCAGTAGCAGTCGACACCTTCATCTGGGAATCCCCTGGAAAAAAACAAAGAGAGGAACGTTACACGACAGACATAAGTCGAGTAGAAAAGAGTACGGTACACTTACCAGTCATCTCTTCTTCTTCTTCTTCTTCTTCTCTCGACTCCTCCTATGTATCCTCTATCTCCTCTTCTTCATCTTCCTCCTTGCGTTTCTTCCCCCAATTCTCTCCCAGATACATCAAGTCTTCGTTGTCGTCGTCTACAGGGTGTCGTGTGAAAAAACGACCGCTCGACAACGCTAAATTCCAAGAATGCGTCGACCTTTGCTTGAGAATTGGCGTAGGGCTTCACGTCCTCAAACTTAATATCTGTCGACACAAAAAAGACAGATTAGAAACAAGTTGGAACTAGCATGCAAAACACGCCAAAAAGGTATAAAATCTTACCCGACATATTCCATCCGGTCCTAATCCAGCCACTTTCAGGATCGAGCGTCGGTACGCACGCAAACGCATACCTAGTCTTCCACTTACGGTCATTAACCGCAGTCTTTAGGACCAGGGTACGATGGCCCTTATGCCTAGAAAACAGGCTGTAACGGCGACATCCATCCCTCTTAACCTGATAAGCCAAGAGGAGGTCACGTACATTCATGGGGGACTCCCAGTCTTTGGTAAGGCGCTCGATCACTTGTATGACTCGCCAAAATTGAGGCATCAATTGGGCCGGCGCTAAATCGAATTCGACCATGAATGCCTTGGCCAAAGGCGAATAGGGCCATTCAAAACCTATCTTAAAAGGGTATTCGTATATAACGACGAACCCCGCTGGACACATATCAGGTCGAGTCTGACCTGCTCTAATCAGTGTAATCCCCGCATGGATTTTTGCTAGAATCCTAAGGTCGTCAAGATCCTCTTGATCTTGAATAGAACTCTTAGGTTCGGTGGACATTGTTAACCTCGTTAACCAGATTTGTAAGTCTGGAAAAACCCCAGATATCCCAGTTGTTCCTAGGTTTTCTAACGACAGATTTACAACGCAAACAAAGACTAAGAAGTCGTACCTTATATAAGCGCTCTAAACCTCGAAATGCCTAATCGATTCGAAGATTTTGCAGGTTTGGAAGTGATTCGCTGAAGAATGGCAAGGAATCGAGAAGGAATCTCACTCTAAATACTCTCTGAAAGCATAAAATGGAAAAGATCCACCGTAGGTCTCTATTTATGTAAAACGATCGTGTCAGGTCGACTCACTCGATGATCGACATGTGTCCATGTCTCCTCAAATGCACGAACGGATCGTCGATACCTGGTGGTTACAGATGTTAGGCATGATCGCACGTCAGCGTGACATCACGATCTTATCGCCTTCTCAACTTCCATAGTTCAAATCGAACCGATTCAGTTCCCAAACCAACGACTTTCGACACGTGTCATGACCCTAGACGTCCGATTGACAAAAAATTAAAATTTGAATTTGCCACTCTATTTTTAAATTTTGGGGGCAAACTGTTTGGGTAAAATTTCACCAGTCTCGACCACGGCCAAAAAGGGAAAACATTTATTACACTTTTCCATAATAGGATAAAATCATAAATACTTTATCATCTGACCAAAGTCGAAATCGAAAGTTACTCACGACACTCGACCGTCGTAAGGAACCTCACGACCTCGATCGACTAACGTATGATACAACTGTTATGTTTTCACTGTTTAATGCAGGGTCAATACCATTAATGACCAATGGCTATAACCGACGAAGATAATTATGAGCATTAACCTCAACGACGGTTACGACCGTTACCTGCAGCTTTTAAGGATTCATTCAAGACATTCGAAGGTTATAAATATGAAGGCTAAACATCATATCACGAACATCCGATTCTAAGAACAAGAATTACACAACATTTGAAGAGAAGAACTCTCTCTTGAAAGATCGCTCTCGATGCACGAATCCAACGCACGACACATTTGTCTCACACACGACGCACTTGTTTTTACATTCGATACACTTGTTTGCTTTACATTAAAGTCTTTCTTTCATTTGTATTGTAACCATTGTACTTTCGACACCTGAAACATAAGAACATCGCCCCTGTTTGGAGACCATAGTGCAGCGACGACCCTCTTAGTCGTCCGCGGGTTTTTTCCTCGTTGAGGTTTTTCCCGCGTCATCAAAATCTCTGTCTCATTTACTTTCTTGTCTTTGTCGCATTCCTTGTCGAAGAGATTCCTATCTTTAGTTGTTAAGCTCCACAATCAACCTTAAGTTATCCTTCTGGACGATTTTTGGCATTAACAGTCACATGGTTTCTAAAAAGAGACTGGAAGTGGACAAAGCCAAATTAGAAATAATAATACAATTGCCCGAGCCAACCTCGGTCAGAGGTATTAGAAGTTTTTTGGGACACGCAGGTTTTTATAGACGATTTATAAAAGATTTTTCAAAAATTGCCAAACCTCTTTGCAACCTTCTGCATATTGATCAAACTTATGAATTTACTTCCGAATGTAAAACGGCGTTTGAAACTATCAAAACAGCTCTTGTGACGGCACCTATCGTGATTGCCCCGGATTGGACCATGCCTTTTGAGGTCATGTGTGACGCAAGTGATTGGGCCGTAGGTGTCGTATTACGACAAAAACGCAATAAAAATTTTCACCCCATTTATTACACAAGCAAAACTCTTATTGAGGCTCAAATTAATTATACCACAACTGAAAAAGAGTTACTTGCTGTAGTATTTGCCTTTGACCGTTCCCGTTCATACTTGATTGGCACAAAAGTCACCGTTCATACGGATCATTCCGCTATCAAATATCTCTTCAATAAAACGGATGCTAAGCCAAGGCTTATCCGTTGGGTCCTTCTTTTACATGAATTTGACCTGGAAATAATTGATAGAAAAGGGACCGACAATCAAGTTGCAGATCATCTTTTCCGAATTGAAGGAAACGTGTCAAGTGGGGGAAATCATGAAATTAAGGATTTTTTTCCAGATGAACACATTAATTCAACATCATTTTGAAGAAACACTCTCGTGGTATGCAGATATCGCCAACTATCTTGCTAGTGGGAACCATACCACCTAAAGGGACAACAATTTAAAAAGTTTCTTCATGATTGCAAACAGTATTTTTGGGACGACCCATTTTTATATAAATTGGGCGCAGATCGAATTTTGCGAAAATGTGTTCCGAATTTTGAAATGAAGAATCTTTTAAAAGATTGTCATGCTTCTCCATATGGCGGATATTTTGGTGGCCAAAGAACATCGGCAAAAAATTTACAAAGTGTGTTCTTTTGGCCAACATTGTTTAAAGATGCTTTTGAATTCGTAAAAAGTTGTGATCAATGCCAAAGAATGGGAAATTTGTCTCAACGAAATGATATGCCATTAAACAATATTTTAGAAGTCGAACATTTTGATGTTTGGGGCATAGATTTCATGGGACCATTTCCCATGTCTTTCAACAATCAATATATATTGGTTGCAGTTGATTACGTTTCAAAATGGGTAGAAGCTAAGGCATGTCCACGAAACGACGCTAAAACAGTAATTGATTTCTTGCATAAAAACATTTTTGTTCGATTTGGAACACCCCGAGCTTTGATAAGCGATGAAGGGACACATTTTGTAAACAAAATTTTGAGTATCATTTTTGAAAAATACAACATCCAACATCGAGTGGCCACGACATACCATCCTTAAACGAACGGCCTTGCCGAACTTTCTAATCGGGAAATTAAAAATATTTTAGAAAAAGTTGTAAAACCGAACAGAAAGGATTGGTCACTCAAACTGGATGACGCGTTGTGGGCATACCGAACTGCTTTTAAAACCCTTCTAGGAATGTCACCATATCGTTTGGTTTTTGGTATAGCATGTCATTTGCCGTTAGAATTAGAATATAAAGCTTTTTGGGCAATCAAATAATTAATTTTTAACGAAGATGTTGTGGGAAATAAAAGAAAACTTCAGTTAAGTGAGTTAGAGGAAATATGACTTCACGCCTACGAAAATGCCAGATTATACAAAGAAAAGACAAAATTATGGCATGATCGTAGGATAAAATATAGAATTTTTGAAAATGGACAACATGTTTTGCTTTTTAACTCGAGGTTGAAATTATTTCCCCGAAAACTCAAATCTCGGTGGTCTGACCCATTTACAATTGTGAAAGTGGGTCAATTCAGAACGACCGATCTTTTGAATCCTGAGGACGGTAGTATTTTTAAGGTTAATGGACACCAACCACCAGGTCAAACATTTCCTTCCTGAAGGAGTACCTAAACGGGTGGATAAATCGTCTTGAAAAATGAAAAAGGAGAAGCTGCTTATGTAAATTTTGTACATATTTGTGAATATCAATGGAATATGGACAGATTACAGCAACTATTTGGCCACTTGTTTGCTGTCAAAACTTTTACTTTTGACTTATTTTTGGAGTAATGGTTTTCAGAATTTGGGGCCTCCTATGGTTGAAAAAAGATGCAACCTTTATTTCCATGTTTGGCTCAACAGTGGTATATTGTTGCTATTCACTATGGTTTCTTTCACTATCATTTTCAAGGGTACATACCACTATTTTGTTTTATCCATAAGTTGCTTTTGAATGAGTTCCATTTGAAACTTTCCCCTGATTTGGAACCGATTTGTGGTGCACCCAAATCATGGTTTAGGTTGTAAGATTGATATGTACATCTCTCCTATCTACTTTTTTAATTCCCTTTGTTAAAAGCAATCAAAAAAATATATATATATATATATATATATATATATATATATATATATATATATATATAGGGGTGCTTTAATTTTCAACCCTAATAAAGGTTGAAACCCTTACAACCCACATCCTAGCCCTTGATTACAAAATAAACGATCAAGATGAATATCAATCTTTAATAATATTAATAACATTAATAATTAATTTTTTGATAAACATCTTAGGCCCTAAAGGGTATAATTGGAAGAATGGTAAAAAGAAAATACCGTCCACAATTAAAGAAACCAACTAATGATGGGAAGGTAGTTTTTATCATTATCATATCACCAAAAATATCTCCATCTTTATTATTAGTTTTTTTTTATCATTATCATATCACAAAACAGATTCCGATTAATCATCCTTCACACCTCAAACCATATTCAACAGAAATATACATGGATTTCTGCATCAAGATTCATCAATCATCATATCCATCGAGATTCATCTCCACCTTCTTCCGTATTCATCGATATTCATCTCCATCAAGATTCATTTTCGCGTTCATGCAAATACATAGATATTCATCTCCATCGAGATTCATCTTCGCGCTCATCCAGATTCATCGGTATTCATCTCCATCGAGATTCATCTTCGCGCTCATCCAGATTCATCGATATTCATCTCCATCGAGATTCATGTTCGCGCTCATCCAGATTCATCGATATTTATCTCCATCGAGATTCATCTTCGTGTTCATCCAGATTCATCGATATTCATCTCCATCTTCGTCGAGATTCCACTATATTCATCTCCATCGAGATTCATCTCCGCCTTCATCCAGATTCATCGATCTTCATCTCCATCGGAGATTCATCTCCACCTTCATCCAGATTCATCGATCTTCATCTTCGCCTTCATCGAGATTCCACGATCTTCATCTCCATCGAGATTCATGCTGTCACTCGTGTCTCAAACCGAAGTTTTCTAGCGATCGTGTCGCTTTCCTCGGTGGCAATCTCCCGTTTTACAACCGTAACAACAAGAAGTAGGTAATGATTTTCCGATGAGTTTCGAGGAATCACGTTCGTCTTTCACCCAAGATTCTGACAGCCTCGCCGGAGTATTTTTTTTTTCTGAAATCCTTCCTGGGTGCTGTTCTCGGTAACATCGATTCTCTTGTAGACGACTTCCATGGTCGATCGGTAATCAGATGTCCCAAACATCAGTTTATCCACCGTCCTATCTTGAAGAACATCCGTCTGCGTTTAAAAAAATGGGTCCAAATTGTTTCTCTATAAAAAGCATTGGATTGGATGATAATAATAATTAAAACTCACTAAAAGGATAAGCCCTAAAAAATAACCGTATGATGCAGTTTCCATGTAAAATAGATACAATGACCATAATTCACGGACTAATCAAATAAAAATCAGAAACTTAAAAGAATCCTAAAATAAATTAATTACAGAATGCCAATATTGCCCTTCCAATTATAAACATAAAAAAATAAAATATAAAAGCAATAAGATCAAACGGACGGTGATGATGGAGGTTGCAAGAGTTGTAACCTTTATGAGGGTTGCAAAATATCCTCCCTCTCTCTCTCTCTCTCTCTCTATATATATATATATATAGAGGGTTGGGTTCACGTGAGACCAATGATTTTTTGTGAGACCCGTAAGACCATTTGGTGTCCGTTGATCAAATTTATAAGATGAAAATCTGATGGTTATAATTTGACAATAACTTTGAACGTGAAGGGGCATTACCATCTAATTTTCCTAATTTTTCTTCTTTAACCCAAGTCTAACTTTCCTTCTTTTAATTCACGATTGAAAACACGAGACTTCTTCCTGTTACAGCAATCGACTTCCATTGATGTTGCTTTCTTCCTTCGATGAAATAGGTATTCGTCCTTTGATGAATCGGCTTCCATCGACACTGCTTTCTTCCTCAGATGAAATCGGCGTTCTTCTCCTAATGAAATCGGTCTTCTTCCTCTGATTAATATCTCAATCGATTGCTCTCACTGACACTGTTGAAATCACCTTCTTCCTCATAACTTCGTGAACTTCTCTACTTTAATACAGGTAATAAAACCTTGTGCAAATACATAATTTGTTAATCTTTAATTTTCTTGCTTTGTTTATACATAGTCGATAAGAATTGTGCTTTAATCTAGGGTTTATGATATTTTAATTTCAGGTAAAAGAATGTCTAACAAAGATGATCTCTAAATTATCTTGAATGATGCTTTCAACAATGTGTAGGGTAATCAAGGTCATTAGTTTATTTTGAATAATTTTGTTGTTGTGAAGTTTCATTAACCCGGTGCAAATATTCAAAACTTTCCAATGAATAATTTTGTTGTTGTGAAGATCTCAAACTGAGTTCTTTTGGTGCTTCGAGTTCAACCGCTTCAGGAATCGAAACGTAATCTGGTGCTCAATTTCTGTAGGGAAGTCCCGATATATACTGTGACCAAGCCAAATGACCTAGCCATGGATTTCCCACCATCAGCCAATTATCAACCATGGATCATCCATTCACTAAGATCCATCAATGTGGAACGCATGAGCGATCGAAGCCAGAACTGTCGTGTAGAGCCCATTACAAACCAGATGGATTACAAGAACAATTTCTGCTCGATCTCGATAAAATTGCCAGCAGGGAAGATACTAGAACAACTTTAATGATAAAAAAACCTTTCTAATAAGTAATTTGTACTTGTTTGTATCTAATTCAAGGTTTATACCAAAAGAACTCAGTTTGTGATTTGTTGTTGTGAAGTTTCATTACCTGGTTAGTGCTTATGTGGGTAGACTATTGCAACCAATGTCACTTTGATAGACTATAATCTTACTCGTTTTGTTAAGTGATAGTGTTGAACCTTTAATTGTAAGCATTTACTGGGTGGGTGTCTAGGTAAGTAGCCCCTAATTGCTTGTGAAAATACGTTAAAAATATCATTTATGATCAGTAAACTTATTCCTTCACATTAAGTTTACTGTGAAGAAATAAGGTCACTGGTTTAACTTAATGTAAAGTATATGATAGATATTCATTTATGTAAATAGAGAAATCGTCATTGACTCGAGTAAAGGTTATAAGAAGTCACTCAATTTATAAAATTGGTACAAGGAATGACTTAATTTATAAAGTTGACTCGAGTAAGCATTACATGCAATAACTTATTTAATAAGCAAATCTTAGTGTTATACAAGTTTCCCTTCTCATGAAATAGAATGCGAAGGGGTTGGCTCACGTGAGACCAATCTGTTTTCGTGAGACCAAGAAATTAACACTAAACTTTCACAGCGATTCATTGTGAAGGTATAAAAAACAACGAACCTTCACAACAAAAACACTGTGAAGGTTTAGCTTCACAATACCTTCACAGATTTTTGCTGTGAAGGTTTAGTGTTTTTTTGTGGTCTAACGGTCTCACAGAAATAGCTTGGTCTTACATGATCTCAAGTCGAATGCGAAGTTCAAGTTAATTTATAAAATTGGAACTTTACAAAACGTGTATGATAATCTTACTTGCGAAAGTTGTATTAACTATATGTATAATCTTAAGTCTACTTGACAAACCTCACTCTTGTGCATGGACAGACAAGTTATGTTGTAGAACCTTAAGTCTACTTGATAAATCTCAAGTCTCAGTTGATAAACATGTACCTTCATAGCATCAATGTTGTGAAGGTATAAAATAATAAATGTAGAATAATAAAAAATCTACTTGATAAACCTCATTCTAGTGACTAGTGCATGGACATACAAGTTAGTATCATTAGATAATAAAATGTCGACAAACGAAAATGCAACTCCAATTATCAGTTGTACCTTCACAACATTGAATGTTGTGAATGTGCGAAATAGTCAATGCAGAATAATAAAAATTCTACTTGATAAACCTCATTCTAGTGCATGGACATACACGTCATTATCATTAGATAGTAAAATGAAGACAAACGAAAACGCAACTCCAATTATCAATTGATAAACTTGTACCTTCACAACATCAATGTTGTGAATGTATAAAATAATAAATGCAAAATAATAAAAAGTCTACTTGATAAACCTCATTCTAGTGCATGAACATACAAGTTAGTATCAATAGATAGTTAAATTACGACAAACAAAAATACAATTCCAATTATCAGTTGATAAACATGTACCTTCACAACATTGATGTTGTGAAGGTATGAAATAATAAATGTAGAATAATAAATTCTACTTGATAAACCTCATTCTAGTGCTTGGACATACAAGTTAATATCGGTAAAATGAAGACAAACAAAAATTCAACACTCGTTATCAGCTGATAAACCGGTACCACCACAACATCTATGTTGTGTAGGATGAAATAATAAATGTAGAATAATAAAGTCTACTTGGTAAACCTCATTCTAGTGCTTGGACATACAAGGTAATATCATTAGATGGTATAATGAAGATAAAACAAAAATCCAACACTAGTTATCAGTTGATAAACCTATACCTTCACAACATCTATGTTGTGAACTAAAAACAACATATAGTATTTTATACATGCTACTAAAACATCATTGTCAACCAGCTTCCTAATCATTAACAAAACTACCTCAAGAAACTACTGTGTAGACCATTACACAAAATACCTAAAATATAAAACAATGTACAAGATTGTTTCTCAAGAAAACCTATTTTCCAAATTTTCCGTAGGTTTTTCCAGATGTCGGTTTTGTCTTTGGCATCAAAGCTTTTCCATTCCTTCACCTCATTGGCTAATATAGACTTCACTGTGTTCAAAGTGACTGCATTTAGTTAACAAGAAATCATACAAAGAAAGGCCGAGTTAACGATCAGATAACAACACTACCTTCACAGCAAACTTACTGTGAAGGTTTATTTTAACATTACCTGTTTCTTCAACCCATGTAGCTTTCAAATCCCTTGGACGCAGATTCCTTTGAAAGTATGGATTGACTTGATGGCATAAGGGATATGTGTTCATCGTCTCTCAAGCTCACTACATTCTCTAAAAAGGAATAAACTTAGAATGGTTTGCTGCCATAAGATGGATGTAAATTGTTTATAATGTATTTATTGATGACACATAACACTGAAATGAAGGCAAAAGACCAGAAAGTTCATTAAACCATTACCTTCAATGTTCATCTCATTTTCACGTTTTGAAGTTGGAGCTTCGTTTGGAGTACTTCTAAACCTCGCAACAAGACTTTTTGTTGATGGTTATTTCCCTGTTGCCATTTTCAGTGAGATTGATGAAATATAAAAAAATAAAACATGTGAAGTAAAAAAAGCTTGTACTTTAAATGTAAGGGTGAGTATATTCTACATACAAGCCACTAGATGTCATCCAGACATATAAAAGCAAAAAAGCATGGAGATTTACCATTTCTTTTAATAAATCACATTAACAATCTAATTGTACCCATGTGTAATTTAGCCCTTGTAGTACATGTATGTAACTACAAGATGAAAACCTCATTGTTTCCATATTTGTCATTTTTCTGTGAAGTATGATGTGTGATTGCACACAATAACAGTACTACAATGGCCTAGACAGGTGCAGTGAACCAACAAAGAGTTACTGGAAGTTTGTTTGCACAGTGAGGGTATCTTTGAAAAAATAAAGTACTATACAGTAATCATTTAATAAAATCTAAAACCACATGTGGTCTTTGAGTCTTTGACCCAATTGAAAGTAGAACCAATTCATATTACAAACATTCATTTAGTCCTTGAACATATATGTTGGGTCATCAAGATTTGAAATTGACTCACCAATGTTCTTCCCTATACTCTTACTTAGAATATTTTAGCATGGTTCTTTAAATGACTTGTACAAGATAGCATTTGTTCGATGAAGTCGAAGATCAACCGAAACCAAGCTTGAAGAGATTCTCATTGTGGAAATAAGAAGACTCTTCTCAAGAAACATACAAGTCAATGTCCACCGATTGTGTCTTCACACATCGGTGGACATCCTCCCCACCGATGGTGTCTTCACACATCGGTGGACGTCCTTCCCACCGATTATGTGCTCACACGTCGGCCAGTTTGTTCCCACCGATAAGGATGGTCAAATCGGTGGGATCTTCATGTGAATGATTTTCTTTGCAGATGATTTTAAAGACCTATGACAATTATATCGGTGGAACCCCCTTCGGTGCAATTGTCTTGGAATACACATCAAGAAGATCATTTATTTTGGGACAATATCTATTTCCAGGTAAAAGTGACTTTTTGTCATCTTATCTATTTTTAGATAAGGCCCCTTTCAGCATGGATTCTATTCCTTGTACCAAGGAAAAGGTGATTATGACATATCAAGTTTTCAGAAGTCTACTGGTACGAAGCAAGTCCCCTGAAGACAGGTGTCCCAAGCATTTAATGCTTAGTACACTTCTTCACACTATAAAAGGAAGTAGAAGGCTCCCATGCAAACGACACTTCTGGAAATCTCTCTCAGTGCAAGAAATCTCCATATTGCTTAAAACTTCATAGCTTTGTTCTTAGTGTTCTTAGTTATCTTGTTTAGTATACTTTGTGAAAGATTGTTAGAATAGTTTATCTGTTCTTTTCCGCAACAGTCTTTAGTTTTCTATGTGTAATTCTTGTTGAGGATTTTCAATAATAGAATTAAAATTGTGAAATTTTTGAGTATTGTATTCAACCCCCCCCCTTCTACAATACTTGTTATAGCCATCTGGGACTAACAAGTGGTATCAGAGCAGAAAGTTTAACTCATAAACTTGATCTGCGATGGCTGCCTCTTCATCTTCAACTGTTGAAAATGCTTTTCAAAACAACTTTTCTAAAAATGGTTCCATTACCAAACCTCCTAAGTTTAACCCTAACAACTTTTCTCTTTGGAAAAGCCGTATGATGCTATTCATGGAAGGAGTGGATACTAGATATCCAACCATTCTCAAAGAGGGACCTATTATCCCTACAGTCTGGGCTCGCTATGAAACGCAGAGGCCTAGTAAGGAAACCACTGATAAGGAGGACTCTAGTGACTCCGACGATTCTGAGCCTTCCGACAAAGAGAAAGCAAAAGGTACTGGACGTTACGTTCTAAAAAATCCAAAGAAATATACTGATGAAGAAAAACGTCTGGTTACTCTTGATTCAAAGCTTAGAGCAATCATTGCCCTCTCACTTCCTGATGAAGTCTATCATTCTCTAGTTAACTTTGAAACTGCTAAAGAGATGTGGACCACACTATGTGTTATGTACGAAGGTATAGAGGAAGTGAAGAAATGCAAAAAGATTTATCTCATAAGAAAGTATGAACTCTTCACTCATGAAAAAGGTGAATCTCTTCCTAGCTACTATAATCGTTTTAACTCCCTTCTGAATGATCTGAAGTTACTAGGCAGAGTCTATGATAATGAGGAAGTTCTAAACAAGTTCATGGATTGTCTCCCTGATTTTTGGGAGAACATGTGCACTTGTATCAAAACTTCCAAGGACCTTGAGTACATGCCTTTAACTGTTTTATATGGAACTCTCTTCAACTTTGAACAAACCAAGTTACAAAGGAAATCTTTCATCAAAGAGATAAAGGGCACTTCTATTGCTCTTGTCAGTGAAAATTCCAAGAAATCTCAAAGTGTCCCACGCATCACCTATCCTTCATCAGATTCTGACAATGAAACCCAAAGAAACTCTTCTCCCCAATCGGAGGCATATCTAAGTGATGCTGATGATGAAGGTGAAGAAATCTCGGTTAAGCAGTTGTTTGATGAAATTGCCATGTTGGATGGTTTTAAAAACAAATCTTGTTTTTCGAACAAATCCAAATCTTTCAGAAAACCCTTCTCTTCTACAAAAGCTTTCTCAACTGATAAGACAAATGAGGAATGTTTTAATTGTGGACAGAAATGACACTTCGCAGTTGAGTGCAAAAGTAAGCGTGTGATGAACTCTAGAAATTCATCTTCTGACAAGTTTTCCTCCAAGTATGAAAAACCAAAAAATAACACTTTCAAATCAAACCTTGCCAAGAAAGATACTCAATCCTCGACCAAAGATCATCAAGAAAGGGCTGAGAAATACAAAGCCAAATACAAGAAAGAAAAGGAGAGAAATGGGGGTCTTCTTAGAAAAGGAAAGGGCCTCATGGCCCAAACACATGATTGGGAAGAAGAGACCTCTGACAGTGACAACAACTCTCCCAACAAGTGCTTTATAGCCATCTCAGAAGATATGGAAGATTCTGAAAAAGCTACCTCTCAAATGGCTTTGGTGTCAACTGGGTGTTCAACATCATACTCTCAGGTACATCCTTTTAATAATACGACTGACAGTGAAAAGATTGATTCTTATGAATCTTTAACTAAAGACTTTTATTCTGTCAAGGATGGTAAGTGTAGGTTCCCAGATTCACGTTGCATTATAATAATGGTAAGAAAATAGACAGCGGAAGCATATTAAATAAAGCCATTAATGTGAGTGATTGTGTAAACGATATAATAACTGTGAGTATCAAATATAGAACAGTAATAATGATAACAAGATCAAGTATAAAAGCTGATCGTATATTGATAATGAATCACACTAAGAACACGTTCAAGTGTGTGTTCGGAAATCTCACAGGACACAATATCGTACGGAGATAGTGCTATGGAATACTGCCGTGTGTGCTTTAACAATTGTGGAAAACTATTCTTCCAAAAGCTTACAATCATTTATTCCACTACCTCACTATTTATAGCCCAGATAAAGTGTAGACAGTGTACTTTCGTACCCTGGAATGACACGTGGAAAGTGTGTCTCCTTTCTTTAGGGCATACGTGGAAAGTATGGACACATGTCTGACACTTAGGGTTTCTTACGAGACTTAGGCATCACAACGGTCTTCACTTCACCAGAGCTCATAGACCAGAGCTCTGTTGGTCTTCGGGAATGAACAGTTCTTCTGTTGATCTTCTGCCAGAGCTCTCTTGAGCTCTGTTGGTTCCACCAGAGCTCTGTTGAGCTCTGTTGGTTCCACCAGAACTCTGTTGAGTTCTGTTGGTCTTCTTGATGAGTTTCTTCTAAGTCTTCTGCTTGATCTCTGTTGGTCTTCTGACTTGATAATATTTTCTATACTTTTACATAAAAGATACTTGGGGCTAACAGTCTCCCCCTAAGTATTGAAAATAAAAATGTACAAACTTGCAGAGATATAAACAAAAGGACAGAGAATTGACCTCTGTGATCCTTGCACTATTCTTCTGAGATATTACAATACAGAGTAAAAGAATAAGTACATTTAGGCATAATTATCTCCCCTTAGGATTCTGTCGAATCTTCTGATCAGCTCACAGAAGTCCATCATAAGATCTATCTGTTCGATGCAGAGCCTCAGTTGCTCTTCTGGACACTTCTCTCTTGGGAGATTCTGAATTATGTTCTTGAGATACACCAGCGACTCACTCGAGTACTTGTGGGCTTCAGATATTCTGATGGCCTTCTTGATCTTCTTCTGTCGGCAAATGAAGACTGGAGGATCTCCAACTATGGTTCCAGTCCTGTAATGGCCGTAACCCTCAAGGTTTTCATTTGGAGGTGCAATCGCTAGTCTCTCAACTTCGAACTCTATGCCTAGCTGAAAATCAATCTGAATTCTGAGATTAATGTGCTCTTGCATAGCGAATCGAACTTCTAGTAAAGCAGTTCTTGCAGGTTTGAATCTGTCTGAGAAGTTCAAGCAGTAGGCGTGGAGCATGATCAGATCGTACGGATTTAGAAGCACAAGATCGTTGTCGTTGAAGTATTCGTTCTTGCCTTCTGTTGATTCAACAGTGTACTCATGGTACACAACTCTGTCGTGTTGAAATTTCCTATGCTTGATATCCAAGATTCTGCGGATACCGAAGTTTAAGTTTATGGCTTTGTTCAGATTAGACTTGGTTTGTATGAACTTTAGCCTTGCATCTTGGATTGTGTTTATTCGGATGGGGTTGAGGTAAGGGTTGATGGGTTTGGCATTGACAGGAATGATGTCTTTGTTAGCATAGAGAAAACCAAATAATTCCTCTAAGGATGGTTTCTCGGTGTGTTGGGTTGATGTTTCTGGGTTCTGTTCTGGCTGAATGGGGTTCTGATCTTCATGGGTTTCAGCCATAAGAATGTCAACGTGTTCTAGCACGGGCTCTTGTGCAGCTTGGGTTATTTGTTCATCAGCAGAGAATGGATCTGTTCTCTCTGGTTCGGTTCTGGGAGAAGTAGGAGGGGTGTCTAATATGATGATCTCTGGTGGTTGTTGAGTTGAAGGTTCTGGTGATTTGATGACTCGATCTTTGAACATGTACTCGAACACAACCATAGTCATCTCTGTCGTCTCTTCTGTTATCCCCTTATCTCCTTTCTCAGCCTCTTCCTCTGTTACTTTCCCTTTCCCCTTGTTCTTTTCCGTCTCTGACCCCTCTGTCCCTTTCTCCTTCTTAGGCTCTTTCTCCTTTTCTTTCTCTTTATCTGTCTCCTTCTCTTTCTCTTTTTCCTTCTCCCCCTTTTGTTGTTCTCCAGACTCACCCATCTGATTGTCTGAATTACCTTCTCGTGCATCGTGGAAGTCATCATCATCATCTTCATCATCAGAGAGTGCAATTCCAGTATTGGGTGAGGCAGGAACAACAAACTTAGGTCGTTTACTCGATGGTTCGCCTTCTGGTTCTCCTTCTGCATGTCGTTTCTGTGTGGCAGTCTGTAGGATTGCATCTGTGAAGATGGTGACAACCTTTCTCAATGTATCTTCGACTTCTGTTGCGGCAGTTCTAATCTCATCTACTTGACTCTCAAAGTTAACTTTGTAAGTGTCAAGAGATGCCTGCACATGTCGTTCTATCTCCTGGGATTTCATCACAAACTTTGAAGAGATTGTCATCATCCGGCTAAGAACTGATTTGCGAAATTCTCCCATTTGGCCAACTGACATGGGTAGGTCATTGGAGTTTGGGCTGGAGATGTTGAGCGGAGTAGCAGATGATGTCGTGGCTTCTTTGATGGATTCCTTAACAGAGTTATTGATGAGCTCTGTCAAGGTTCTGACGTTTGATTCTGATAGAATAACTGTAGGGATGGGCAAGGTTCTGTTCATTGTAGCTGTATGATTCTCTATCATAAGTCTCTTCAGCTCTGCAAGCTCTGTCGAAGTCTTTGTTGTTTCCTCTGCTCTGACCCTTTCAGCTTCTGTTCTGGCTCTTTCGACATCAACATACTTCTGTTGTAACTCTGCATATTTATCTGTTAATCTTTGCAGTTCTTCTTTAAGAGAAACATTTTCCTGGCGGATCAACTCCTCCTTCTGTGCATTGATAAGTTTATACTCATTCAAGGAGTTGTTGATACTATCACAGAAGCTTGTGAACTCTGCTTTTGTGATAGTTTCAACGCGGGTAACCCTGACTCCAACAGATGGATTCAGTTCAACCTCGAGTTCAGAGGTGCCTCTCTGAAGAGTTGCGTTTATGTTGGCTCTTGGAGGACTTCTACCCGATCCTCGATGAACTGTTTGAACAGAAGCATCTACAGGTATTCTGATCTCGATTTCCTCCTCCAGCTCAGGTTTTGGTGAAGGGAATCGAATGTGATGAGAAGAATTTGGATCAAGCAAAATCTTCCCTTGTTCAACTAAGGTCTCCTATTGTCCCTGAGTCGGACAGAGACTACGTGAGATGCGAAAGATCTCAGGTCTATTTTGTGACAAGTCTATATGAGCCACAGAGGCATCATCGTGTGGAGGTGACCTATTGATGTTCTGGGGCAAAGGAACATCATTACCAAAAATAGATTCCCCAGGTATGTGCGTACCAGAGGTGTGAAGAGGTGCCTCTGGCGGATCTTGCTGGTTAGGGTTCGAGGTGTGCACCTCTATTTCAATATTCCTTTGGTCTTGATCACCAGGAATAGTTAATGTGGCAGCACTGGGAATTGGGCTTTGGAATCTCACATGTGTGTTCAAATTTTGAACATCTTCTTCTAAGCTGGCATTTCCCTCGGCTCCTAGGGGTATAGCATTTTCTTCTTGGTCACTCTCTAACACATGTACCTCACGCCTACCAGAAGAGGGCGATCTCTCTGCCACCTCTTCTGTAGCTTCTCTTTCTTCCTCATGAACAACCTCCATAGTGGATGCTCTGTTCTGTACTTCCTCCTCCATCACTCTAGAGGAAGACCCCACTTCGGGTACTCTTACCTCTGGTCTGTTAACTTCTTCTCCTATTTCCTCATTCAAACTCTCTAATGAAGGCTCATATCCTAAGTATGCTGGGGTTCTCACCTCAGGTTCTTGAGGTTGAGCAGCAGTATTATAGTTTTGGATAGAGAGGTGTTCTGGATGAATAAGGGCAAGCATTGTACCTGAAACTCTTCTGATGAAGGGATATTCACCTGAAGTCGTGGGTTGGAATTTTGACATGACCCAAATAGGTGTAGGATTTCCTTGCTGAGTTAACTGCAATGATGGGAAGGCTTCTCGGATTACCAGACTTATAAAACGAGGAAACCTGATTGATTTAAAAAACTTGTGGACTCCAACTTCTCCACCTCTGGCTAGAGCATTTGTTTTGGTATTCACAACAGCAAGAAGGTCCTTGTAAAGGATTTTGGCATAATCGAAGTTTCTGTTGAAAAATAACCCATACATGATTTGTAGAATCTCTGTGCTTGTTTGATCTTGGCTACCAGACTTACAGGTAAGGGTTCTGTTCAGTGTGGAGAACATGAAGTTCCACACTGTGGGTAGGTTTTGTCTTCTGAACTCTCCTATCCTATTTATGTCTTTGTTGTAACCTAAGAACTTTACAAAATCAAGAAGAGTCTCTACTTTGGGGGGTTTCTCATATGCTCGAATCCCTAATTCTATTCTTGTCTTCATCCCACATATTATTCTGAAGGTTCTGGCACGAATGGGTATGGATCCTCCTCCTGCATTTCTTCCCGCATCAACGTTTCCGACAACCCCTTTCTGTTCCGGGATAAATTGGCAAGTGGTCCACCATTGTTGAACGTAAAGCTCGGGTAAGTTGTCGTCATACATGGTTAATGCTCGAAAAACTTCTGAGTTTATGAAAAACTCTACAAAAATGTGGTACAAGGGTAAATAGAGACCAGGGTTTGCATCAAAACGGTAGTTGTTATCAGCAAACTCGTAGGATTGGATAACAATGGCATCAACAGGGCCTATTCTACTTGATTCAGCAGAATGTTGTTTGTTCGGCCATTGTTGCAGGTTAGGGTTTCTTGAAGAACTCAAGGGTTTTGATCTTTGAGTGGGAATGATGAAGGGTTTTGAATGATTCGAAAGCGTAAACATGAAATGGGTCCTGAGAGTGGGTATTTATACACTAAACATGTGGCTGGATTAAAGTCGTAGGTACTGTAGGCACTTGAGTTTCAGATAGTGGAACGGCCTCTACAGTAGAACGTGGAAACAGCTAGTGGTCTGTCTTTCAATCAGAGAATGCCACATAGGGTTTGGTTCTGACATCTTTTGGGCAAGCAAACCGTCACGGTTAGAGATGTGCGGGTGACAAGTGGTTGACGCTTAAAGAATGACCCGCATCTCTGATGACGTGCATCTGATGACGTGGCAGAAAAACCGACAGAGCTCTGGTGGAGCTCAACACAGTTTTGTCTCTGTTGAGTAACCTTTTCCATTTCTTTCAAGTAACCCAAGATGTTTCACCTTTACCCAAAAACATTAAAAATTATGTATCTGATGTGAAAGTAGTCAAAGAACAAAGACATAACTGACTCAGAAATTTCACAGAGTTCTGGTGAGAAACAACTGAGGCTCTGGTGAAATATCAGAGTTCTGTTAAGTTCTTAACGTTAGCAAACGGTTTTCATCAGAACAGGTTTTCCCTCTTTCTTCAAAAAGATTTTTCATTGAAGTTCAAAAAGCAAAGTCATTTGGATTTGGAAATCGGATTTTGACTTGCTCCCCCTAAAACTATGCACAATTTCCTTTATAAGCTCCCCCTTGAAATATGAGCTTATTTGAAAGATTTTCTTTTAAGCCTTTTGAAAGAAAAAAAACTTTATACAAAAAAATACAAACAAAAAATATATACAAACAGATTCACTGAGCTTTGTTGAAAAAGTATGCATGACAGAGTTCTGGTGAACATCAGAAGCTATGTTGAACTAACCTACCCAACTATTTGACAGAGCTCTGGTATGATCATCAGAGGCTCTGTTGAGTTTAAACAGAGTTAGGAGGACATGTTCAGCATACCCAATTTGCTGATTAAGAAGTTAAATCTCCTCTCATCAAGGGCTTTTGTAAACAAGTCAACAAGTTGGAAGTCGGTTGAAACAAAATACATTTCAATCGTCCCCTTTTCAACATGGTCTTTTATGAAGTGGTACCTTATGTCGATATGCTTCTTCTTGCAGTGCTGAAATGGATTAGCTGTTATTGCGATGGCACTCTTGGAGTCACACAAAATTGGAATTTTTCCATACTCCAGGCCATAGTCTTTGAGTTGGGGTTTCATCCATATCACTTGAGAGCAACAGCTGGCAGCAGCAACATATTCTGCTTCTGCTGTAGAAGTTGATACACAATTCTGTTTCTTGGATGTCCAACTCACCAATTTTTCTCCAAGCAATTGGCAGCTACCAGAAGTACTCTTTCTATTATTCTTGCATTCTCCATAGTCTGAATCAGTATATGCTACAAGCTCGAAACCAGAATTAAGAGGATACTAGAGACCCAAGAATTGAGTCCCTTTCAGATATTTAAATATGCGTTTGACAGCAGTCAAATGAGATTCTTTAGGATTTGCTTGAAATCTGGCACAGAGACAGGTTGCAAACATTATATCAGGTCTGCTAGCAGTTAAGTACAGAAGTGACCCTATCATGCCTCTGTAGTTCTTGACATCTGTAGGTTCACCTTTAAGGTCAGAGTCAAGTTTAACTCCAGTGGCAATAAGAGTTTTCATTGGATTTGAATTGTTGAGCTTATATTTTTTTCAAAATATCAGAGATGTATTTGGACTGACTTATGAAAGTCCCTCTGATGGATTGTTTTACTTGTAAACCAAGGAAGAAAGAAAGTTCTCCCATCATGCTCATTTTGAATTCGCTTTTCATCAAATCCTCAAACCTATCACAGTACTCTTGCCGTGTAGACCCAAAAATAATGTCATCAACGTATATTTGCACCAGAAGTATATCATTTTTGTACCTTCTAAAGAATAGAGTTGTATCAACAGTACCTTTCTCGAAGTGATTAGTCAATAGAAAGTTGGACAGAGTTTCATACCAGGCTCTGGGAGCTTGCTTAAGGCCGTACAGAGCTTTGTCTAATTTGTAAACGTGGTCTAGAAACTCTGAACTTTCAAAGCCAGGTGGTTGCTGGACATAAACTTCCTCTTGTAGTTTGCCATACAGAAAGGCAGACTTCACATCCATCTGATAGACATTAAAACCCTTGTGAGTAGCATAGGCTAAGAAGATTCTGATTGCTTCTAGCCTAGCCACAGGAGCAAAGGTTTCGTCATAGTCAATACCTTCCTCTTGGCAATATACCTTTGCAACCGGACGGGCTTTGTTTCTGATGATAATCCCATCTTCATCCTTTTTATTTCTAAACACCCACTTGGTTCCAATAGCAGTCTTATTTTTAGGAAGTGGAACCAAGGACCAAGCTTTGTTTCTTTCAAACTCCAGAAGCTCCTCTTGCATGGCTTCTATCCAGTTTGGGTCTTCAAGGGCTTCAGAAATCTTCTTCGGCTCAATCATGCTTAGAAAATTTACAAAGAAAGCTTCATTGATTGTGGCCGATCTTGTCTTCACACCATCTTCAGCAGCACCAATTATAAGATGATGGGGGTGATCCTTTGTCCATCTTGTCATGGGAGCATGGAAAACGGGAGGGGTTTGTGCTTCTGATGGGAAAAGACGATCTTCAGCATCAGAGCTCTGTGGATTGGCACTAGGTCTCTGTGGCACACAACTCTGGAGAGTGGCCTCATTGCTCTGTGAGTTGCCAATAGGGCTCTGTGAAGGTGAGCTTTCAAATAGGGAGTCTCTGCCAATATTGGTTAGCAGAGGTGATGATGGCTCTAGTTCAGGTTCTCTTATATTTGATTGTGGTTCCTCATTTCTCTGAATAACACCTGTAGATAGAGAAGTAGATGGTGAAGTATTGGAGGGACCTGTAAGAGTTGTACCTGTCAGATTATGTTCTGTTGAATTCTGAGCTTGATTGCCTCTGTTGATGTTGACAGAGGAATCATCATCATCGAAGAAATCATCGAACACAAGATTGATATCTTCTTCCCTTGTCTTAGAAGAACTTGGTTTCTTCTGCTCATTCTGTGTCCCCTCTGTTGATTTACGATCAGAGGAACTTGATGTACTTTCATCAAAGGACACATTAACACTTTCTTGAATAACACGGGTTCTGGTATTGTAGACTCTGTAAGCTTTAGAGGTTAAGGAATAACCAATAAAGATTCATTCGTCCGCCTTCTTGTCTAATTTACCCAGCTGTTCTCTGTCATTCAAGATGTAACACTTGCAGCCGAAAACATGAAAATATTTTACGTTTGGCCTTCTGTTGTTGATGAGTTCATAGGGAGTCTTCTTAAATCTTTTCACTATTACAGCTCTGTTTTGGGTAAAACAGGCTGTTGAGACTGCCTCTGCCCAGAAGTTGATGGGAAGGACAGAACCGGCCAACATGGTTCTTGCGGCTTCTACCAGAGTTATGTTCTTTCTCTCCACTACTCCATTCTGTTGTGGAGTTCTGGCAGCTGAGAAGTTCTGGGAGATTCCTTCTTCTGAAAGATAGGCATCTATTCTGGCATTCTTAAACTCTGTCCCATTATCACTTCTCAACTTTTGAATTTTGAGACCTAACAGAACCTGTATCCTTCTCAACAAACTTATCAGAATTTCTGGTTTTGCAGTTTTAACAACAGTTGAATGCAATTGCAGTTGATAGAACATGAAGATAATTGGTGCACATTGCTGTTTTTATTCAAAAACTGTTGTTTGAATGGTGCTTGATTCTGAAAAACTTTAGGACCATACATTCTGTCCTGATTTGGCTTTTTGAAATTGTTGTTATTCCTTGAAACAGATTCACTTTGCCAAAAAGAATTTCTTCTTTGATTTACACCAGAATTGGGAATAGGTCTGTCATTGACTATCCATTTGCCCTTCTGTTCTGGTGTAAACCTGATTGGTTTAAAAGCAAAGGGAACTGAGGTGTTGTTCACTGGAATATTTCTGGCTTTCTCTCTTTTCTCTACTTCTACTGCATTAGAAGCAAGAGTCTTGAAGCCTTTGTTGTCAAACTCAGTTACTGGTATGAATCTTGATTGTTTCTTGAAAAATGAGACATCCTTTTTAAAATTAAAGCATCCTGCGAGCATCTGCTTTGGTTTATGCAAAACTTTCTTTTGACCATAAAAAATCTGTTCATCTACCTCAGAATCAGAGTCACTGTCAGAGCACTGAAAGTCTCTGGTGGCTCTGGTGGAGGTGTTAGACACCTGAGGTATCACAGAGGTATTAGCTTGAGCAGACTTAAACTTTCTCAACTTTGGTTTTAATGCATCAGAAACAACATTTTCCTCAAGAATTCTTTTAATATCCTCTTCAAATGATGTTCTGATTGATTCAGAGGAAGGAGAGAAGACTGGTGCTTCAGGGTTGAGCTCGCTCTGTGTTTTATCAACAGAGGACTCATCCACAGAAGTAACAGACTTCTGTCCCTTAAAAGAGTTGAAATTGAAAATCTCTTTTGGATCCAGACTATTAACAGAGTTAGGAAGTATGATTCTAGCTATTCCTTGATCAAGAATGAACTTTTCAGATGGTTTAATAACCTTTTCATGATTCAAGGAGTCATAGCTAACATTCCTGCAGTCAAGTCTTTTGCTTCTTTTGAAAACATCTGAGGTTTTGATTCTTTTGAAAGCAGCAGTACCAGAGATCACATCCTCTTGGATTTTCCCAACACAAAAAGCAGAGGACAGAGATGTCTTCTTCTTTTCGTTATAGGGAGCAAGGTCAGAGAAACCAAGACCTTGTGTATCCATCTGTGAGTTTATCTTAATGTGCACATCTTGTGCATCCTGGTACTTCTTGATTTGAATTTCTTTTCTCTGCATGGATTGATGTAAAACCTCCCTTTCTCTTTGAAAGTAATCTTTTAAAGCAACAGAGTTAAGTCTTTCAGTTTCAGACTTCTTAACCTCTTCAGACTTTTGTTTCAAAACATTTTCAAACTCTTTAACCTTTTCAGAAAAGATGCTTTCCTTCTTCTGTTGTAAGATCTCTAGCTCAGATTTCTCTTTGAATATTTCTTCCTTTTCCTGTTTCAAGAGAGTTTTCTCTCTCTTGTAGAAGGACAGATCCTTCTGAGTTAGCTTTCTTAACTCTTTCTCTTCAGAAAGCTTTTGTTTTAAGAGTTGAAATTCTTCTGTTAGCAAAGAAACGTGCATTTCCAACTCAGAGTCGGACTTAGATTCAGAAGAACATACCTTGGCACTGGGTCTGGTGGTCTCCAGCGCTCTGTTGTCTGGCTCTGTCACAGTAAGAGCAAATGCATGAGCCAAATCTTCTTCTGTCGTTCTTTCTAACTTCTCTCCGGTCATCCAATCAACCTCTTCTCCCAAACTCTCATCATCCACAACGACTCCACAGAAGTTGGCTTGCTCTGGTTCATCGTCAGAGGATGAATCAGAGATCCAATTTTCCATCTCAGCAACGTAGCTTCTCTCTCTGTAATTGTACTTGTATTTGTTCTTATAGTAATCCTGGTCTTTTACCAGTTTACCTCTACAATTAGCAGAGAAATGGCCAGGTTTGCCACATCTAAAGCAACGTCCATCATTCTGGTTGATGGGTTGGGCAGCATCAGTTTTCTGAGGAACTAGAGCATTATACTTCTGTTGAGGTTGTGGTTGCGGTCTTTGTTCTTGTGGAGCTCTGTTCTGGTAGTTCTGTTGTGCAGCATAACCTCTGTTCTCATCTTTCCCTTCTCTTTCGTATCTACCTCTTCTGTCAAATGCTCTGTTGCCAAATCTCTTGTTAAATTTGTGAGTGATTAATGCAAGAGATTTAGCAAAAGCATTTATGTCATCATCTTCTGATGAACTTTCTTCAACATCACTTTCTGCTACCAGACTCTTCTTACCCTTCTTCTTCTCTATCTTCTTATCTCTGCTAGAACTTTCTCTGTTGGATTTTCCTTCAGTGGTGTTCTTTGATTCTGAAACCAAAGCAATTGGACCTGCAATGGTGGATTTGCCCTTTTGTTTGACAACATCCTTCTCTTGTGCGGCGAGAGTGCCATACACATCAGTTAGAGACCATGCATCTAGATCCTGGTTAGCTTGTAAAGACATGGACAGATTCAACCATTCATCATTTAAACTTTTCAAAAACAGAACATTGTTATCTTCCTTCGACCTAACAACCCCACATTTTTTGCATTTGTTTATCAACACATTAAATCTGTTGTAGGTTTGTTGTAAGGTTTCCTCAGGAAGTTCCTTGAAATCATTGTATTCATTTATACATTGGGTCCTTCTGTTCTTTTGGGTCTTAATTCCACCCTCAAGTTGATTAAGAAGCTGATCCCAGATTTCCTTAGCAGTAACACATGAATCTAGTTCTTGAAATATTTCATTAGGAATGGCCATAATCAAAAGTCTAACTGCCTTAAGGTCATTTTCCATTTGAAGTTTCTCTTCATCAGTAAACCCGGTGGTTTTAGGTTTAAGATAAGCAGGAATCTCAGCAGTAGTCTCTGTTGCGGGTACACGTGGAACCAAAAACATGGGTTTACAAGGTCCATCCGTGACAGAACGCATTAAATCTCTGTCCATTCCATCAAGGAAGTTAACCATCCTAATCTTCCATTGAGGATATTCATCTCTCAGAAGAGTAGGAGGCTTGGTCAGAGAACCAGCAGTATAAATGGCGTTGATGTTAGCCATTTTTCAGAAACACAGAGTATAATGGTTTCAAACGATTTTGAAAGAGAATAAGCTGAAAGTAAGTGAACAGTAACCAATGGAACCGTAATGAACAGTAGATAAGATCTTTAAACTAGACTGGAAAGCTTAAATGAGAGATATAATAACTTTTAAACTAGTAAACTGTAAAACAGAGTATACTAGGAAGCTTTGAAACACACACACAATCAACAACAGTGAATCAACCTTGGTAGATTGGATTGTTTGATTTAAGAAAATCAAGCAAGCTCTGATACCAACTGTAGGTTCCCAGATTCACGTTGCATCACAATAATGGTAAGAAAATAGACAGCGGAAGCATATTAAATAAAGCCATTAATGTGAGTGATTGTGTAAATGATATAATAACTGTGAGTATCAAATATAGAACAGTAATAATGATAACAAGATCAAGTATAAAAGCTTCTCGTATATTGATAATGAATCACACCAAGAACACGTTCAAGTGTGTGTTCAGAAATCTCACAGGACACAATATCGTACGGAGATAGTGCTATGGAATACTGCCGTGTGTGCTTTAACAATTGTGGAAAACTATTCTTCCAAAAGCTTACAATCGTTTGTTCCACTACCTCACTATTTATAGCCCTGATAAAGTGTAGACAGTGTACTATCGTACCCTGGAATGACACGTGGAAAGTGTGTCTCCTTTCTTTAGGGCATATGTGGAAAGTATGGACACGTGTCTGACACTTAGGATTTCTTAAGAGACTTAGGCATCACAGCGGTCTTCACTTCACCAGAGCTCATAGACCAGAGCTCTGTTGGTCTTCGGGAATGAACAGTTCTTCTAATGATCTTCTGCCAGAGATCTGTTGAGCTCTGTTGGTTCCACCAGAACTCTGTTGAGTTCTGTTGGTCTTCTTGATGAGTTTCTTCTAAGTCTTCTGCTTGATATCTGTTGGTCTTCTGACTTGATAATATTTTCAATACTTTTACATAAGAGATACTTGGGGCTAATAGTAAGAAAAGAAAATCTATTCAAGTTAAAGAACTCACATCTAAACTTGAAATTTGTATGTCTAAACTTGAAAAGTTTGAGGAAATCAAAGCTGAGCTTGAGGATCTGAAAACCATAAATCATGTGATCTCAAAAGAGAAAAACAAGCTTTTTAAGAAATTAAAAAGAGAACAAGAGACTGTTAAGAAATGGACGAATTCTTCAAAGAATCTTGAGCAAATCTTTAAAGATCAAATTTCCGTTAACAACAAATTTGGTTTAGGCTATGGAAAAACCATTTCTGACGTCTCTTCTCAATCTCTTGATCCTACCTCTTGTTTATGGGATGATGCCTCAGAGTCAAGTTCTTGTGACTCTATTTCCTTAAACTCTTTAGATCTAGGTGAAGCTTTAAAGTTTGGAATGTTCATAAAAGCTAAAGAATTTTCGTCTGATCAAAACATGGAAAAGAGGACTCAAATGATTTTTCAAAACCCATCCATTATCTTTTAAAAGATTTAGCGATTGATGAATATGTCCCTCCTTCTGATCTTTCAAAATCAAAGTATGTTAAAAGAGTTAAATCTAACCCCACCAATGTGAATTCTCCACCTATGTGTAACTCTTCAAAAGGTAAGTCTCTCACCGATGTGAACTCTCCTTCCGATTTTCTTCCTCGATCTGTGAGACTCACAAACTCAAAAGAGAAATTGGTAGAGTTTGGGAAGGATCATTTCAAAAACTCTTCAAGAAATATTTCCAAATTCGCTTCCACCTCAAGTAATGGGACTTTAAGTTTTCCTTCTCACTCCTCATCCTTTGGTCCTAAAAACTTTCAAGTTAATGTCATGAGAAAAGGAAAAGAAGAATTGCAAAAACCCAAAAAGATTTTTGTTTACAGAAAGTGTTATAACTGTGGTGACACTTTTCATCTTGCAAAGGATTGTCCAAAGGAAAGAATTGAAAGAATCAAACCTAAGGACTCTTCCTCTTCTAACCCCAAAGGACCCACCACCAAATGGGTACCAAAGAACTAATCTGTGTATGCATGCATGCTTTTGAGCACCATCAAATATGGTATCTGGATAGTGGGTGCTCACGCCATATGACAGGAAATAAATCGCTTCTCATCAACTATGTTTCTGGAAAAGGTCCATCTGTAACTTTTGGTGACAACTCTAAAGGTTACACCAAAGGATATGGAACTCTCACTAATGGATCTGTCACTTTCAATAAAGTGGCATTGTTGAAGGCCTCATGCATAATCTTCTCAGCATTAGCCAACTGTGTGATCTTGGATATAAAGTTATCTTTGAACTTTGTATCTGTACTGTTGTGGACAAGAACTTCAACGTGGTGTTATCTGGAAAAAGAATGGAAAATGTCTATATCATTGATATGGGACTAAGTAACAATTCATCCAATGTTTGCTTTGTGTCAGATGACACAGCCAAAAGGAACTGGTTGTGGCATAAACGTCTATCTCATCTAAACTTTAAAACACTCCATAAATACAACCACACTTCATCTTCTTCACCCACCTTCTTCATTCGACACCTGCAACTCCTCCCTTTTCAATCTCACACCCGAAACTCTCAAGTCTTCTTCTACTGCAACAATGGCACCCGCTAAGAGCGTCAAAGACATCCCCACCTGTTTCGATGACCTAAAATTCAACCTTTGCAACCACGTCGCCAGATTCGAATCTGATCCCGTACATCCTGAGTTCCACACTATCATCAAGTTCCTTACCCGGTCACCTCTTCTCCATGCCTTCTCATGCAACCCGAAGATGAGCAAGATGCTCATTGGCAAATTTTGGCTATCCTGTGTCTATGATATTTCAAATGAAGCCATTCATGCTTCTATCTTTTCTGACGAGGAAGGTGATCACGATCTTACTTTCGGCGTTGATGATGTTCGTAGTGCTCTCCGGATCGAAGCCTTTTCAGAATATGTTGACATGCATGTCGACAACTTCCTTGAGCAAGTCATCAGCACTCTTGGCTATGTCCACCAATCTGAGGATAAAGCTCCCAAGTCATCTAAAGGCCCAGGTACTCTTCTTCGCAACAAAATGGGTGGTGTGTGGAACTTCTTTTTCGCCCACGTGATCCATTGTCTTTCTCGAAAGACAAGTGGCCAGGATCAATCCCCCTCCTATATTACAAAGTTGGCCCATGCATTTATCTTCCAAAGAAAAGTCGATTTTGCCCAGTATTTCTTCACTGAATTGACTGAAGTGATCAAGCATCCAAAACGGTGTCATGTCGCATACCCTCACTTCATCTCTATGATCCTACAACACAAGCTCGGCTCGGCTTTGGATTTGGATCGCAAGTCTCAATCTCCTCGTTTCATATACGATTGGTCATCCCCCATTGTTGGCCAAAAGACCCTCGATGTTGGTCGTCTCGCTACTGATCTTCCATTGCGCCAAGGTATGCTTTCTTTTGCTCTAACTCCCGATCTTCACTGGGGCGTGTTGCGTCTTAAAAGCGTGTAACGTCCCAAAAATTACAAGGAATTTAAAATTTTTAAAGTAACATTTCATTAATAAAAACTCATTTAATAATTCAATCATCTCGTTTGCAAACTCATAATTAATATTCTTACGAACAATAAACAGCGGAATAAATGTCTAAAATTGAAATCATAAAAGTAATCAACTCTTCCCACGCGCCAGTGTGTACTCGTCACGCCTTGGAGCCACTCGCACCTGAAACCACAATTTTATTGGGAAAGGGTAAGCACGAAGCTTAGTGAATTCAGACACCATAAATAACACAGTTACTTCCACACCACCTCTAAACAGATAATTGCACATAAACAACATACAAGTCTACGAACAAATCATAAACATGCATACCTACACCATCCCACCCAAAGGCATAAGTTGGTCCACCCGACCACACAATAACCGTGCAAGCATTACCCGGCTCCCCCGGGTTCCTACGCCACCCGCGTATATAAACCTCGGCCCCGCCGAGTCACTACGCCACCCGCGTATATAAACCTCGGCCCCGCCGAGTCATTACGCCACCCGCGTATATAAACCTCGGCCCCACCGAACTCCTACGCCACCCGCGTAGTCATAACAATAAAGGTCCGACTAGACGCCCCACTATTTAGTCCCGCATCACAAACAATTAAAACTACCACACACGTACAAATCGTAATGTAAAAAGTAACCGACATTAGTTATAGTGAGAGAACTCACCTCGTAAGCGCGCCTAGCTCACAAACAATAATTCAAGCTCCACAAATCCAAGATCACTTCCCGACACCTAAACGAACGTTAACAATTATTAACACGAGACCCGGACCCTAAAACACGACGCACCCTTAAATCGTCACTAACACGACTTTTCGGTCTAACCAAACAGGTCTGTTCGGGACCTGTTCCGACCTCCATAAACCCAGAAAATCCTCAATTAAATTTCATAACCAGAAAGTGCTCAGAGTTAGGGTTCCAAGGACATATTATACACCTCCTAATGATTTTTCTACAATTTATTATGGATTTTACAAAACTGATTAACTGCACAGCGAAAAACAGCAGTTTGACACTAGCTACGGTCCGAACTAGTTTTTCCGCAAAACATAAGAAACTTACTAGACTCAGAATGGGAGATTTTGGCACTGGTTTCACCCCAATACGACGTTCCTATAAAAAGTTATGGCTTTCCCAAAACAGTGGCAGAAACTGTGACTTTTAAAACGGAACGCGAACTGACACATCCGGACCTGCTGTATAAACAGCCAATTTACGCCTATCTAGAGGCCGAATCGGACTTCCGCTAAAACATGAAAAGTGTGCCCGGGACAGAATGTGAACCGTGGGCACCAGATTCGCCACAATCCGAGCTACGACGGAAAAGTTATGGTCGTCGCAAAACAGTGACAGATTCATATTTCCACACATAAAATGACGATTTTATAAAACGGTCCAAGGTTATTCAATTCGGGTTACGGTTCAGATATTTAGGGTTTTCGAATTCGGCGATAACATATGAAACGAAACCCTTACCCTATCCCGACCTCCAGCACACTACGCGCAAACTGCCGCCACTCGCGGTGGCACATGACGACGGCCACACCGCCGGCAGCCAAGGCTGTGGCGGCGATGGCGGTTCCGGTGGCAACGAAAAGAAGCAAACGAAGGGAAACTTACCCTACGACGAAACTCAGCAGCTAACGTACGGAAATCCCGATCACCGGCTGCTCCCTTTCACTCTCGCTACTCTCTCTCTCGCTACTCTCTCTCTTGCTGCTATCTCTCTCTCTCTCTCGCCGGCAAAGATCACGATGGCGCTGATGGTGGTGCTGGTGGTTCACGGCAGCAGCTAGGAAGGAAAGAAGAGAGGTGGTGCTTGGTGGTTCACGGCGCAAGGAAAGAAGAAGAAAGAAAAGGAATGCAAGTAGGGTTTTTGATTTCTAATTGATTTCTATGTTTTGCTTCCCATTCACGCCACAAACACACAAGCAGCACATATGGAATTGGTTTATACATTTGCATGGGCCAAAACCTCATCTTTTGGCCCTTTAACACTTTTAGCCCTTCAACTACATCCTTCTCGCAAATAATCATAATTCCGACATTTTTAACGATTAGGTCCAATTCGTCTAACCCCGTTAACGAAAACCACGCTAAATAAATCTTAAAAAAAGATTTAATACAAAGAAATTATATACCGGGATACGGGCTTTACAAAGCGATATGTGTATTTCGCAGTGGGTTGCAAACTGTCCACAGTGGGAAGCGCAAGTGTACACTGTCCACTATGATCGTCACAGCAAGTAATAGTCGGTAAAATACCGGAATCGTTTCCACAGGGACTGGACAATCAAGACAATTCGGTTCTCATGAGCTCCTTTTACAAGTTTCGATTAGAGAGGAAAATAATATCTTGAGTTGGTTTGGTGAAATAACTACTTTTAACGATTTTACTAAAGATTTAAAAGATGGAATGTAGGTTAGATTTTCCCTAGATTTTATAGTAAATACTTGATCTCAAAAAGTGATCCTAGTAATTGAAGTCGGTCTTTTCGCTAGAAAAGCCCGGTTACAAAATACTCACACCGTTAAGTAAAAATCCCATACTAGTTGTACTTGTTGTTTTGTCAATGGTAATCTCAGAATGGACCCTCTCGGGCCTCGATGGAATGTGTAGAGACAAATACTCTAAGTGTTTTAAATACACAAATTAGCTTGTCTACTACTCCAGTGGGGAGAGATTACCTCACTGTGCTGACCTCGCTCTCGTAAGTGTCATAAGAATTCTTTCGAACTCCCTAGCATTATCCAAGCTCGTGTCACTACGTTCTACCCATTTCTGAGTTGAGAACTAGACTTTTAGATCCTTACAAGTGATCGGCTTGTTCGCATCCTTGGGGTATAATCGAGAATGAATAACCAAAACAACAAATATTCTAAGTATAAAGATTACTCAAGCATTTTCTCTAAAATCTAGGTACTTCTCTAGCCTACATCCCAAAGGATGTTTAGCCTAACATAACTGAAGTAAATAAAACACAAGATGAAGATTTAGACATGATTGAAAAAATGACTTTGAATTACTGCTCACAGTGGGGAACGTAAGTTGCCCACTGTTCGAGAACTACAACTGAAAGTTAAACTAGAACTTTAAAAACACCATAAATTAAAGTTACACTACTGCAGAAAATTAAAACTAACAATTGTTCTAAACTTGAGAGAATTTAAGTCTACAAACTAAGATGCTTGCTAAAATTAAAGATTGACAATGATCTCCATTAAATGACCCAAGCCCTTCCTTTTATACACCAAGGAAAGAGCTTGGGTAATACACAATGAGGTCTTTTGACTTTGCATCAGCTGAATTATGGGAGCACAAGGACCATTTGTGCCCCATGTTTCTTCTTTAACCAAGGGCTTGATGCTTCTAACCATGGGACTTTTCAAAAAGTTGACTTCTAGGCTCTTAGGTATGAATATTAAATTCACTTTGCCATCTTATTTAGGAGCAAGCCTAGAATAAAATAATCCCCATGCTTGTACTTGTTGCTGAACCTTCAAACTGCCCCCACCATGTTGTCTAACTCAGATTTCTTCTTTTTGTCTTTTCCAGCGGCAGCAGTGGGGAACCGGAGTGAGCACTGTTCACGTCACTGCAGATAAAACGTGAAAACTACCCAAAATCCACCAAATAATTTATTAAACACAAAGGTTTACTCCATTTGCTCATTTTCGACATTTATACTAAGAATGGGGGTTTTGAGAGGCGGAATGGCTAAATTTGACAAAATAAAATCTGAAATTCAAAGAAATAATAACTCTATAAATAGAGTTATCACAACCTCAAACTTAAACCATTACTTGTCCCCAAGTAATAAAATATATACAAAACAATGCATTTGAATTTTTTTTTTGGGACTTACCGACTCTTTACCTTGAATGGACGTTGATCTCCTCCTTTAGATACTTCTTTCGGTTCCAAAATTGAAGTTTCACTTTTGTATTTGACGAAATCTTTCCCTTGTTCACAATTGAAAAATAGGGCTTTTCTTGGGTTCGAAAGGTTTTCAGTTTTGAAGATTTTTCCAAGGGTTTTTGCACGGATTTCCAATCATGGACCGAAGATCTCGCTACGAGAAAGTGAGTGGTTTAGATTTTTCATGGAATTGTACGCACACTTTCAGGCTTTATTTGGGTGTGGCTATTTTTGTGAGAGTGGGCATTCTGATGGTCCAGAAAAGGCACACCATCTTTTTCTGGGAGTGGGCACTTTGATGGTCCAGAAAAGGCACACCATCTTTTTCTGGGAGTGGGCACTTTGATGGTCCAGAAAAGGCACACCATCAACTTTGTTAGTGCAACTCCGTTTTTCTTCTGTTTTTGTATTTTTGTATTTTTCTCTTTTTTTTTGGGAGGTGGGTAAGGCTTTACCCACCTCAAACTTATGACCTCACAGTGTCCTTACTGTGGACAGACTGGAAGTCACATCTGGAAGTCACATCTGGAAGTCCCCACCTCAAACTTAAAACTGCACAGTGTCCCCACTGTGACTTGGAAGGATTCAACGAGGTGTGTTGGGAAACCCCAAAAAAGGTTGTGTTTGGATGCAAAAAGGACCTATTTCACATTGTGGGAGAAGTTGAGATTTGTACTTACAAAAGGGACCCTTGAATTGTCGGAAACCGAGAGTTGTACCCTAAAAAGAAAAAAATCATGCAAGCATTCAAACCAAATAATCAAGTTAGTAACCAAAATTACCTACCTACGGTAGGATTTTCATGCATCATTAACGGATAGTTTAAAGCAGCAAATGTGTCAAAAGCCTAACCATAGGCATCATACAGAAAATTAAATTGTTTTTGGGAGCAAACTGGTAAAACCAATGTTTTAACAAACCATTCAGGGGCTCGGGGTGGTACTCGGTGAACTATCGGCATCATCCTCCGCAACATCATCCTCATTATCATACGTTGCGCAAATATCCTCGGGAAAGCTCGGGAGTAGGGCTGCCAACACCGGGTTGGTTTCATTCACAAACTGCCCCATTACCTCATCCCGTTCCCGCGTGTACATCCAAAAAGAATTCGTGGCCCTTCCTTGGTATCTTTGCTCGGCTTCCATCAAGTCTAAGCGGTAATTGATCTTACGTAAAACCGCCAAGATTTCGGTCATTTGATTGTTGGAAGATCCTGCATCGGTAGTGCGCACCGGCGTACGAGGCGTTCTTGCAACGTGCTCCTCAGCTATGAACACAGTGGGGTTAACAGTCCCCACTGTGGGGATATCTTCTTCCTGCTCGGGTGGAGGAGTGGTGATGTGCCGTCCCATCTTTCGGATGGTTCCCACATTGATATTACTCGTGGAATCTAACCACTGGTCCTCCACAGCCGACGGTACACCTGCGTCTATCATCAACGAAGTAATAAGGCAAGGGAGGGGCAAAATTACCTTCTTCCGGGTGCGCGCTTGATCGATGGCCGCATGCATGACAGTGCCCACGTTGATCCTTTTTCCCGTGAGGATGCAGTACAACAACGCACACTTATGCATCGACAAAGTGGTGTCGTGCGAAGTTGGGGATAATGAAGCACGGAGAAACTGGAACCAAACGGTAGCCTCGGTAGTGAGGGAACCAGCGTTTAGGCACCGTCGTTGACCGTCCTTATTCCATGGTTTCCCTTCAGCTGCTATCTCTCTTAAAACGAGGTCCTCACATGCGGGAGTCATTTTCTTCAAGAACTGCGCAAACTCACAAATACCCGAATTTCCTCTCCCCAACACTCGGTTAATTTCCCCTGGATTGTAACAAACTTTCCTACCTCGAACTACCACAAAGGGGTCTTTACTTTGAGAGGCCTCGACATAAAATTCACGCACTAGCGAGGCATTGGCGCGTCGATTAGCAGCAGATATAATCGACCAATCATGTATCACAATTCTATCCTTGACAAATGAATTAACTTCAGCGAAATCGGGGTCAAAACCCCTCTCTAATTTCAACTTTTGCTTCGCAATGCACTCAAAGTGGGCAGCCACCTCCGGAGTGGTGAACTGCCTGGGCACCCCACTGGGGGCATGTTCAGTGCCCACAGTGGATTGATGTGGGTTTTGGGTTTGAATTTGCTCATCCCCACCATCAATTTCCATAGACGATGAACTTAGAGAGGTTGCAGGGTTTTTACCTTTTCGTGAAGCTTGCTTAGCAGGCCTCTTTGTCGGTGTTTTTCGTGTCTTGGCCACCGTGGATCTGGTAACCATTCTCCTCTTCTTTTCGGCTTGGGGAATAGGGTTCTCCCCACTGTGGACATCTTTCGAAACAGCACTCTTCTCCTTATCAAACTTAAAACTATCATACTGACTCTGATAATTTTCCTCCACTATTCTCTGCAACTCCTCGTTCTCAGCAAACAATTCTGCTTCAGCCTTCTTCCTCTCCTCCTCGAAGATCCTCTCCTTTTCTGCCCTAATCCTTGCCTCCTCTAGTTTCTTTTCCTCATCTTCTTTTCGGACCCTTTCCTGCTCCTCTCCACGCCTTCTCTCGGCATCCTCCTTCCTCTTTCTTATGACTTCCTTTCGTTGAATGTATTCCTCCTCCAATCGCCGTTCTTCCTCTTCGGCTTGCAGAGCCTCGGTGTCAAAAAGGCTGGTACTCGTGGAGAGGAAATAGCCTTCGGGCTTTCTTGTTTGGAGGAACCTTCGTCTGGTGCACCAGATGTCATCGGTGCACTAGAAGTCGCCGGATTTTCGCCGGAGACCGGAGGCGGTTCATTAAGATCACCGGTGACGGTTTCCGGTGGGGTGTTTTCGGTGTTTCGACGGCGGACCGCCGCTCGATTAGGTGCCTAAGGGTTCGAAATCGGCCTCTTACTTCTAGCCATTGGAGGAATTTTGGTTCTGGTTCGTGTGAGAGAAATGGAGAAGAAAAAGATGGTTTTTGAATATTTGGAAGCAAAAGTGGTTTTTTTTTGGGGAGTTAATGGTGGTTTTTAGGATTTTAGAAAGGGTTTAGGGTGGAACCGTCGGTTTTTAGGAGAGAGAGGGAAAAAGGACAATGATGATTTCCTTGGAAAATGGAGAACTAGGGTTATGTGGCAGCAAAAGTTGAGTAGTTGGCAGAAAAAATGAAGTCTTGTCAGCATTGGGCCCCACAAATGGTCCCATCGTCCGTCAGATTCAAGAGTGTGGAGCGCAGTGACTTGCGCCTTCCCCACTGCGAAGCGTTTTGTTGACTTTTTCTTTGAAACTTGGGAGTTGTGCCTACACACATACAACCAGACTACCATGCAATATTAAAAAGAACAAAAAGAATAAAAACACAGCAAATAACAGAAATAAAATATTTACAAGTGGACCCAATGTTTCTTAACCATAGTGAGGTGGAGAGTGGGCAGGGATGTGGGCACTCTCATGCAGAAAATGTTTTACCCTTTGCCCGTTGACTTTAAAGGTCTGACCAGACTGTGGAGACTTTAACTCCACTGTTCCAAAAGGACTCACCTTGACAATGGTGTATGGTCCCGTCCATCTGGATTTGAGTTTACCTGGGAAGAGCTTGAGACGGGAGTTGAATAGTAGTACCTTTTGTCCTTCCAAGAATTCCTTATGGTTGATCCTACGATCGTGCCACATCTTGGTCTTCTTTTTATACAACTTGGCGTTCTCATAGGAGTGATATCGCAACTCCTCTAACTCATGCATTTGTAAACTTCTTTTGATACCCGCAGCATCCTCACTCTTGTTAAGCTCTTTAAGGGCCCAAAACGCCTTTTGCTCCAATTCAATCGGTAAGTGGCAAGCTTTGCCAAAAACTAATTTAAATGGAGACATTCCCAAAGGAGTTTTATAGGCCGTTCGGTAGGCCCAAAGAGCATCATCAAGTTTGGTTGACCAATCTTTTCGGTGCGGTTTAACAACTTTTTCCAAAATCCCTTTTATTTCACGATTTGAAAGCTCGGCCAAACCATTGGTTTGCGGATGGTATGCGGTGGCCACTCTATGATGAATATCATACTTAACAAGAACAGAGGCCATGATTTTATTTACAAAATGGGTACCCTCGTCACTAATCAATGCCCGTGGTGTTCCAAAACGAGTGAAAATGTTTTTATGCAAAAATTTCACCACGGTGTTGTCATCATTTGAGTGGCAAGCAATGGCTTCTACCCATTTTGAAACGTAGTCTACCGCTACCAAAATATAAAAGCTGTTGTTGGAATTTGGAAAAGGTCCCATGAAATCGATTCCCCAAACATCAAAAAGTTTAACCTCTAAAATGTTGTTAAGAGGCATTTCATTTCTTTGCGAAATGTTCCCCGTACGTTGACATTGCTCACAATTTTTCACAAATTCATACGAGTCTTTAAAAACAGTGGGCCAAAAGAATCCACTTTGCAAAATTTTTGCAGCGGTACGGTTTCCACCAAAGTGACCACCGTAGTGGGATGTGTGACAACCATGGAGTATTTGATGTTGCTCACTCCCATGGACACAACGCCTCAATATTTGGTCCGCCCCTATCTTATACAAGAATGGATCGTCCCAAACATATTGTCGTGTGTCATGTAAAAATTTCTTAAATGGTTGTCCACTCATCCCATCGGGCTTAAGTCCACTAGCTAAAAAGTTTGCAATATCAGCATACCAAGGAACATTATTCTCATGATGTTGAGCGGATAACAATTGTTCATCGGGAAAAGTTTCCTTTACCGGAGTGGGATGAACAGTTCCCACTGTCTTCTCAATTCTTGACAGGTGGTCAGCGACCTGGTTACTTGTTCCTTTTCTGTCTACGATTTCCAGATCGAACTCCTGTAGCAATAACACCCATCTAATCAACTGTGGCTTGGAATCAGCCTTGTTGATCAAATATTTTATTGCCGCGTGATCTGTGTGTACTATCACCTTCGTCCCTATCAAGTATGACCTGAAACGATCAAAAGCAAACACCACTGCAAGTAATTCTTTTTCCGTAACAGTGTAATTAATCTGAGCTTCAATCAGTGTTTTACTTGCATAATAAATGGGGTGAAAGACTTTGTTCTTTTTCTGTCCGAGAACAGCCCCCACAGCCCACTCGCTGGCATCACACATTACTTCAAATGGGAGTGACCAATCAGGAGTGGTCACTATGGGTGCTGTGACTAATGCTTCCTTGATTTTTTCAAAAGCATCTCGGCATTCTTGGGAAAAAATGAAATCTTTTTCGTGTTGTAATAGGTTGCATAGAGGTTTTGTAATTTTCGAAAAATCTTTGATGAACCTTCTATAAAAACCCGCATGACCCAAAAAACTTCGAATGCCTTTTACCGTGGTGGGTTCGGGAAGTTGTGCCACTACTTCAAGCTTGGCTTTATCAACTTCCAACCCTCTTCTTGAGACAAGATGTCCTAACACAATACCCTTTTCGACCATAAAATGACATTTTTTCCAATTTAAAACTAGGTCGTGGGTTTCACATCTCACTAGGCTTTTCTCTAAATTTCCCAAACAATTTTCGAATGATGTCCCTATCACAGAAAAATCGTCCATAAAAACTTCTATGGTGTCTTCTATCATGTCGGTGAAAATGGCCATCATACAACGTTGAAAAGTGGCGGGGGCATTACATAATCCAAATGGCATCCTCCGGAATGCAAAAGTGCCGTAGGGATAAGTAAAGGTGGTCTTTTCTTGGTCCTCGGGTGCAATGTGGATTTGGTTGTATCCGGAGTATCCATCTAGAAAACAATAAAATTCTTTTCCCGCCAACCTATCAAGCATTTGGTCTATGAATGGTAAGGGAAAATGGTCTTTCTTAGTGGCTAAGTTGAGTTGTCTATAGTCCATGCATATCCTCCATCCCGTGACAATCCTAGTGGGAATGAGTTCGTTCTTTTCGTTCTTCACTACGGTTGTCCCTCCCTTTTTAGGGACACATTGGACGGGGCTCACCCAACTACTACTAGCAATGGGGTAGATAATGCCGGCATCTAACCACTTCAAGACTTCTTTCTTAACTACCTCCTTCATGATGGGGTTCAACCTTCTTTGAGGTTGGACTTTCCCCGGGTTGTCACTTTCCAAGTTGATCTTATGTTGACATAAAGAGGGGCTTATTCCTCTAATGTCCGCTATCGTCCAACCAATTGCCTTCTTATGCTTTATTAACAAATCGATCAGAAGTTGTTCTTGTTTCTCGCTAAGTTTGGAAGAGATAATAACGGGAAGTTTGTTATCCTTAGCGAGATAAGCATATTTTAAGTGGGAAGGCAATGGTTTAAGCTCTAACTCGGGGGGTTGTTCTATTGAAGGGGGTTGAACATCTCTATCCATAAAGTCGAGAGGTTCAAAAGCTGCTACTAAGGCGTTACACTCATCCTCAAAAGTGTCTTCACTCTCAGATTCAGAGTGTTCACTCTCACTCCCCACTGTGGACACTGTTTCAAAACTGTGGGTTTCATTAATCAAACTCAAAGCAAAACAGTCCTCGGTATTTATATACTTAAGAGACTTAAATACATTGAAGGTCACTTCTTGGTCATTGACTCTCATCGTGAGTTCTCCTTTATGCACATCAATCAAAGTTCGTCCAGTTGCAAGAAACGGACGTCCTAAGATGATTGGGATTTCTTTATCGGCCTCATAATCTAGGACTAGAAAATCGGCGGGGAAGATAAATTTATCCACTTGGACCAAAACGTCTTCTATGTTTCCCTTGGGATAGGCAATGGACCGGTCGGCTAGTTGTAAAGTCACGGTTGTGGGTCTAGCCTCTCCAATGCCTAACTTCTTAAAAATGGAAAGTGGCATTAAATTTATACTAGCTCCCAAATCACAAAGTGCTTGACCTACTTCTTGTCCTCCTATTGTGCACGGAATGGTGAAACTACCCGGGTCTTTCAACTTAGGTGGAATCTTGCTTGTAAGGAGGGCACTACATTCTTCGGTCAAAGCCACAGTCTCAAATTCACCCAACTTCCTCTTTTTGTTCAAAATATCTTTTAAAAACTTAACATAGCTTGGCATTTGCTCGAGAGCCTCTACCAAGGGTATGTTAATATGAAGTTGTTTAAAAATGTCTAAAAACTTTTTAAACTGAACATCGACATTTTTAGGCTTTATTCTATGAGGAAATGGTATGCTTCGTGGGTCAATCTGAGTTTGCTGTGGTATTGGCTTTGGAACAGTAGCTTTTGGTACAGGTCCAAAAGTGGGAAGGTCAGGAATGTCGGTTCTCACTGTGGGCACCACAGTGACCTGAGGAGTGCCCACAGTGGGCACCACAGTGGGTATTTGAGGCGGATCATCAGATTCGAAAACGATATCTTGCAGATCCTTTCCACTCCTCAGTGTGATGGACTTGACATGTTCAGGTCCTTTTCCTATCACTCTAGCGTGTTCGGTATCACTAGGTAACGTTCCTGGTGGTCTGTTCTTAACTTCAACGGCTAACTGTCCTACTTGGGTCTCTATGTTCCTAATGGCTGCTTGAGTTTGATTCATAAAACCTTTGAGGATTGATTCGATTGATTGTTGTGCCTCAGCGGGTTGAGTAGAGCGTGATTGGTATTGTTGTGAGGATTGGCCTTGGTGAAAATTTGGTGGGTTCTGCCCACTGTGATGTGAGTTCTGCCCACTGTGATGTTGCTGAAATCCAGGTGGGTTGTGTGGTCTTGATTGGCCATGACTCGCCCCGTGGGGTTGGAGTCCTTGATTTCCCGACCAAGAGAAATTTGGATGATTTCTCCAGCCTGGATTATAGGTTTGTGAGTACGGGTTGTTTCTTGGGTTGGTCCCTATGACATTTACGGACTCGGGATTTGCTAGACAAAAGTCAAAAACGTGCTCTTCTCCACAGAGTGAGCAGTTTTCAGGGAGATGTGTTGCGGAATTGACTTGGCCTCTATTTTGGTTCAAAACGATTTTGGTCAAGGCCACTAACTGCGCATTCATGGTTTTAAGTGCCTCGGAGTCGATGGTGTTGGTCTTTGGCATGGGTGCTCTCGGATTGGACCACTCGGTATTGTTGTTGGACACTTTTTCTAAGATTTGATACCCTTCGTTGTAAGTCTTACTTGTGAATGTTCCACCGGCTGTTGCATCTAAGATGATTTTGGTTGCATTGGAAAGACCATTGTAAAAGGTCTCCAATTGGATGCAACATAGGATGCCATGGTGTGGGCATTTGCGAAGTAAATCTTTAAATCGTTCCCACGCATCCGAAACAGCCTCATCTTCTTCTTGTCTAAACAAAATAATATCATTTCGCAATCTTACATTTTTCGTGGGAGGAAAATATTTTTGCAAAAATTTATCGGCAAGTTCATCCCAAGTGGTTATCGAATGAGGTGCATGTGAGTTCAGCCAAGTTTTAGCCTTATCCCTTAGTGAAAAAGGAAAAAGCCTTAACCTTAATGCTTTATCACTCACACCTTGCAATTGAAAGGAATCGGTCATTTCCAAAAAGGATTTTAAGTGCGAGTGCGGATCCTCAGATGGTGATCCCCCAAATTGACCCATGGCTTGGATCATTTGGAACATCGCCGGTTTGAGTTCAAAGTGGTTTGTTTCAAGATTGGGCCTTCTAATCCCGGAGCTTAAATCACTAACTCCGGAAGTAGCATATTCTCGTATTTTTCGATCTCTGCTATCGGCAATCGTCACTGTGGTCTCCACTACAGGTGGCGGTACTGCAGCCATGTTCACAGTGGGGATCACAGGGGGTTGTCGATTTTTGTTTCTGCGTCTTCTTCGAAAAGTTTTCTCTATTTCAAGATCGATTGGTAATAAAGGTTCGTGTTGTTGCCTTGGCATACAACACGAAAAGCTTAGAAAAACGAGTTACTCGGGCTCGAACAAAAACTAATGTCTTGAGATTTAAAATCACGCCAGTCCCCGGCATCGGCGCCAAAAACTTGGTGCGTCTTAAAAGCGATATGTGTATTTCGCAGTGGGTTGCAAACTGTCCACAGTGGGAAGCGCAAGTGTACACTGTCCACTATGATCGTCACAGCAAGTAATAGTCGGTAAAATACCGGAATCGTTTCCACAGGGACTGGACAATCAAGACAATTCGGTTCTCATGAGCTCCTTTTACAAGTTTCGATTAGAGAGGAAAATAATATCTTGAGTTGGTTTGGTGAAATAACTACTTTTAACGATTTTACTAAAGATTTAAAAGATGGAATGTATGTTAGATTTTCCCTAGATTTTATAGTAAATACTTGATCTCAAAAAGTGATCCTAGTAATTGAAGTCGGTCTTTTCGCTAGAAAAGCCCGGTTACAAAATACTCACACCGTTAAGTAAAAATCCCATACTAGTTGTACTTGTTGTTTTGTCAATGGTAATCTCAGAATGGACCCTCTCGGGCCTCGATGGAATGTGTAGAGACAAATACTCTAAGTGTTTTAAATACACAAATTAGCTTGTCTACTACTCCAGTGGGGAGAGATTAGCTCACTGTGCTGACCTCACTCTCGTAAGTGTCATAAGAATTCTTTCGAACTCCCTAGCATTTTCCAAGCTTGTGTCACTACGTTCTACCCATTTCTGAGTTGAGAACTAGACTTTTAGATCCTTACAAGTGATCGGCTTGTTCGCATCCTTGGGGTATAATCGAGAATGAATAACCAAAACAACAAATATTCTAAGTATAAAGATTACTCAAGCATTTTCTCTAAAATCTAGGTACTTCTCTAGCCTACATCCCAAAGGATGTTTAGCCTAACATAACTGAAGTAAATAAAACACAAGATGAAGATTTAGACATGATTGAAAAAATGACTTTGAGTTACTGCTCACAGTGGGGAACGTAAGTTGCCCACTGTTCGAGAACTACAACTGAAAGTTAAACTAGAACTTTAAAAACACCAGAAATTAAAGTTACACTACTGCAGAAAATTAAAACTAACAATTGTTCTAAACTTGAGAGAATTTAAGTCTACAAACTAAGATGCTTGCTAAAATTAAAGATTGACAATGATCTCCATTAAATGACCCAAGCCCTTCCTTTTATACACCAAGGAAAGAGCTTGGGTAATACACAATGAGGTCTTTTGACTTTGCATCAGCTGAATTATGGGAGCACAAGGACCATTTGTGCCCCATGTTTCTTCTTTAACCAAGGGCTTGATGCTTCTAACCATGGGACTTTTCAAAAAGTTGACTTCTAGGCTCTTAGGTATGAATATTAAATTCACTTTGCCATCTTATTTAGGAGCAAGCCTAGAATAAAATAATCCCCATGCTTGTACTTGTTGCTGAACCTTCAAACTGCCCCCACCATGCTGTCTAACTCAGATTTCTTCTTTTTGTCTTTTCCAGCGGCAGCAGTGGGGAACCGAAGTGAGCACTGTTCACGTCACTGCAGATAAAACGTGAAAACTACCCAAAATCCACCAAATAATTTATTAAACACAAAGGTTTACTCCATTTGCTCATTTTCGACATTTATACTAAGAATGGGGGTTTTGAGAGGCGGAATGGCTAAATTTGACAAAATAAAATCTGAAATTCAAAGAAATAATAACTCTATAAATAGAGTTATCAGGGCGACGCGGAAGTTCCCGGGTTTCAACACCCGGAAGTTCCCGTGGAACTCCAAGTCGAAGTGGCCCCTTCTTCCCGTCCCCGAGTGACGTTGGGTGGCGCTAAAAAGAAACGACAAAAGGACACCGACACCTCTGCACCCGCTTCTCGAACCATGCCACCGAGAGATCCCTCGGAGGCTTCCCCGGTTCAAAACCCATCTCGTAAGCGGAGGCACTCAACATCCCCTTCGAGGTCTCCTTTAAAGAGGTCTCGAAAGCCTTCGGCCCAACCGACTAAGCCAACTGACGATTCTCAAAAATCGCCCGTTGTTGAACTTCACCCCTCCGGGCCAAGGGAATCCGTTATCAACCCCACCGACTCCTCTATTGCCTCTCCACAGGCTTCAGTTGTACATTTGGAGGAACCACAACGTACCTCCCCCTCGCTTCTTTGGGTGTTGGAGATGACTTCGAGGTCTCTCCCCTCGAAGGCACCGAATTCGCACTGCACAGCCTTACACCCTATCGTTATGAGATCGATGATGCACAACTCGTTGAGGGTTCCCCCACAGAAAAGTCCCCGCCTCCCAAGAAACTTCGTTGATTTTTTATTGGAGGACACTGGCTCTCCCAGAAACATTTCTAATGAGTCGATTGTTGCCATGATCACCGACGATCTAACCACCGATCTAGCTTCTCCACCGAATCACACTTCTCCATCACCGAAAATAACAACCCCGATCGCTTCACCTCACCATTCCCCGCCACCGATCACCTCCCCTCACCGATCACCAACCCCACACCGATCCCCGACCCCTCACCAATCTGAGGATAGCTCTTCCTCTTCACAATCCCCTCCCCAACATCCGCCATCTTCCCCGCCGATACCCCGACAAAGGGTTCTTTACCCCGATCCTTCATGCACTCATCCATCCTCCTCCCCATCTGTTGACGACAGAATCCTACCTCTACCTCATTCCCGGTTGTCACCAACATATCCACGTTTCGATCTACCGGAGGTTCATGATCCTCCCATTACAGGTATTCGGCTGCCGAGTGACCTAATATCTGAAGTACAAGAAGGTTCCCGTCAATGTAGGATGGTGGGTACTCAATTCGAATCGTTCAAATGCTTCACTCTGTCTATGATTGCTCAGGCTAATGAGCGTATTTCGGTATTGGAATCTCAACAGCTTCAGTTCTTGGTTTCGTCTCTTCAAGACCTTCTTCGGCCTCTCACTGACAATGTGGCTACCGTATCTTCAAAGGTGGAAAATTTGACCGAATCCCACAACAACTTAGCCATGTCTCTTGCCTCAATCAAAACTTCTATTGATGTCAAAGATCCCGAGCTTTTTCGTCTGATTGATTGGGAAACTCGTCATTAAGCCCTTCAGACTTCTTTATCTCAATCTCTTGAACGTCTACATCAAAAGGTTGATCTTCTTGAACAAAGCCTGGATTGGGATTTAGATCTGGGTGATTTTACCTTGACGAGTGTTAATCCTGCAAGTATCCAACTTCTTCATCTAAAACTTGATCAGGTATTTACTCTGTTGGGGTTGACAGTTAAGAGTGAGAAGGCTGTTGCTGAGGGGGAGAAAACTGAACTACCACTGAAATTGCACCGACCAACCACATATCCGCATCTCCAAGAAAGCCACTGATCTTCCAGGTACTCCACCGAAACCTTTTGGTACGTCTTCTTCTCATTCTCCTCAACAATCTGTAGAGAAATTTTTGCCAAAAGTTACTCCACAAAAGTCTCCACCGAAAACCTCCTCACCACCGAATTCTTCACCACCACCGAAATCACCATCGGTGGAAACAACTCATGCAACAGTTGAGGGGGAGAAAATCCATGCATCTTCTGAGGGGGAACAAGCTAGCAAGGCCCCCAAAGACAAAGGCAAGAAAGTCATCTCGGCCGAAGAATTGGCAAAAGAAGAAATGAAGAAGAAGGAATTGGCTAAGTATGGGGCCCGACCTGAGTCCTGAGGGTGCCCAATCACTAAAACTCAAGCCTCCATCTCAAGCAACTACCACCGATCTCGGTCTATCTCCTCAAGAAATGGAGGAGGCTAGACTTGCTCAGAAAGCTTTGGATGAATCTCAAGCTCTTTCTCTGAAAGCTGCCAAGGAGGAAGCAGCAAAAGTAAAATCTACCGATGTCATCAAAACTCAGAAATCGGCACTAAGTGCTCTTCAGGAAGAAAAGGATGAGGAAATTTCTTGGTACAAAAATACGATGCACTACCGAACCAACAGGTCTCCAATCACTGGTATCAAGATTGCCACTTCTAAAGCCAATCCGGCCGACATTAGACTGATCATCGAAAGAGAAGAAGGTGTGCCAAGAAGTATTAGAGATTACCACTTGAACAAATTCGGCCTCTCCGAATGGTTTGAACTCTCTAAACTTCTAGTGAAGAGCATTAATCCAAAGAAAGATGTATTCGTCGATTACATTGAAGGCTTGATGAATAAAATGAAAGAAGTGAAGAAGAAACATAACATCGTCCTCTCCACCGATGATAGAGCCAAGCTTCAATCCCTGAAAGAAGACATCCGCCTCCCGAATACAAAGAACCAAAAAGTCCCCGATAACATTTTTAAAGACTTGGCAAAGAAAGGAAGGATTCCCTATGTGGACAATTTAAATTTGTCTCTTCCCACTTCAACCACTTATCCCTCAACCACGATAAGCTTCTCACCGATTTCTGGATTATACTTCAATGATGGATTCGGCCACCGACGTTTCTTCAGGTTCGCTCAAATCCCCTTGGCCGATATCATACTTCTTGAAGGCATATCCAATCTGATGCCTAACATCCCCGAAGCACATCCTCTCTACCAGAACATCCTTGCCGAGATCAAGCGCCGACAGAAAATGAGAAAATGATCTGTGTGTTTTCATTTTCATTTTTCTAAGTACTTGTAAGATTTTCTTCATCTCCCAATGTATGAAAATTTTGGTAATACAAGTACTCTTCTATTTGAATTTCCTTGTTGCACATAGTTATTTTACTTGTAAATATTGTATATAGTATACATACTCATACAAAAGAAAAATAGATCAAAAAGAACAAAAAGAATGGTCTATGTGAAAAGAACCCAAAAAGAGTAAAAAGGGTCAAAATGCATTTTACTTTTTATTACTCTTAAATATTCTAAGGATAGAGCTCAAATTCAAATAGGGGGAGATTGTTGGGTCATCAAGATTTGAAATTGACTCACCAATGTTCTTCCCTATACTCTTACTTAGAATATTTTAGCATGGTTCTTTAAATGACTTGTACAAGATAGCAATTGTTCGGTGAAGTCGAAGATCAACCGAAACCAAGCTTGAAGAGATTCTCATTGTGGAAATAAGAAGACTCTTCTCAAGAAACATACAAGTCAATGTCCACCGATTGTGTCTTCACACATCGGTGGACATCCTCCCCACCGATGGTGTCTTCACACATCGGTGGACGTCCTTCCCACCGATTGTGTGCTCACACGTCGGCCAGTTTGTTCCCACCGATAAGGATGGTCAAATCGGTGGGATCTTCGTGTGAATGATTTTCTTTGCAGATGATTTTAAAGACCTATGACAATTATATCGGTGGAACCCCCTTCGGTGCAATTGTCTTGGAATACACATCAAGAAGATAATTTATTTTGGGACAATATCTATTGCCAGGTAAAAGTGACTTTTTGTCATCTTATCTATTTTTAGATAAGGTCCCTTTCAGCATGGGTTCTATTCCTTGTACCAAGGAAAAGGTGATTATGACATATCAACTTTTCAGAAGTCTACTGTTACGAAGAAAGTCTCCTGAAGACAGGTGTCCCAAGCATTTAATGCTTAGTACACTTCTTCACACTATAAAAGGAAGTAGAAGGCTCCCATGCAAACGACGCTTTCTGGAAATCTCTCTCAGTGCAAGAAATCTCCATATTGCTTAAAACTTCATAGCTTTGTTCTAAGTGTTCTTAGTTGTCTTGTTTAGTATACTTTGTGAAAGATTGTTAGAATAGTTTATCTGTTCTTTTCCGCAACAGTCTTTAGTTTTCTATGTGTAATTCTTGTTGAAGATTTTCAATAATACTTGTTATAACCATCTGGGACTAACAATATATTTATTATAATTAGTTAATAAATAGAACATAAACATGGAAATCTAACATCTAATGCTAAAGTATATGTACTATAAAGTGGAGTATTATTGATCTATTACGCAAGTGAAGTATGATCAACCTGTCCCAACCAGAAGTTTTAACACCATTATTGCCTCATCATAATAGTTTATGATATTGAAATACCAACAACTCAAATTATAAGCAACATATCAAAGGCAAGTTGGTCAGTGAAATCAAGTGAACCTTCACAATAAGTTTGAAGTGAAGGTCTGTTCATTAAATATGAAGGTAAGAACTATTTGACACAATTTTTTTAGGAAAGCTCGATGATATTTTACCTTTCTTCTACTTACATTAAAATAAAGTAAAAAAGCAATTAAAGAAATCTAAACAACAAACCACTTAACCTGCACAATAACGTGTAGTGAAGGTTCATTTAGTTGTTACCTTTGGTGTTCCTCATTTCTATGTTCAGAAGCAGAAGAAGAGGTTTGAGAATCTTTGTCACCTTCTTCGTCTAGAGCACTTGTATATTTGGAAACAAGCTTTTTTTGTTAACCACATACTTTTCTAGTTTAATGAGCCTGTTGAGATACAAACAAAATAGCACACATTAAAAGTGACCATCTGTGTCATGTACGTTCATTAAAATCTAAACATCGTAACAACAAAGCAACAACATCGGAAACATAATCCGGCAACATACAATAAACACAATCATACATAGAATTAAAGCATTAGGTTTAGGTGAAGAGTTGAGTGGTGGCAAAAGTAACACTCCTAGACAAACACCAATTTGTGTTTGGTGATCTATGCAAAAGTTCTATTTAGTAGTGTCGAATATATCCATTGCACATGTCTTGCACACGTGTCAATGCATGAAAAACATACTAGTAGTAAAGCATTCTTTTCTCAATATGAGATGCTTTTGGTCACCAACGAGACTTTATTACCGGAAAACGTTTATGAGCCAAATATATCTTTTATAAAATGTTAAGCTTAATTGAATCTATAGACTTTTGATACCGAAGGAACATATATTGAACATAAATAATAAACGAGGATATTAATAACTAGTGATCATACTAGTATTCTAGCTTAACTGGGATATATATAAATGAATATTATAAACTAATACTTGAAATTACAATCCACAAAACCCTATTTCCCAAAGCAGTCAGTGATTACCAAAGTATTTGAAATTACAAATATAAGATATGGTTTGTGGGTTAGGTTCAAGTGAGACCAAACTGTTTTCGTGAGACCGTAAGACCAAAAATAACACTGAAACTTCACAGTGATTTATTGTGAAGGTACGGAAAAGAGCGAACCTTCACAGCAAAAACACTGTGAAGGTTTACCTTCACAATACCTTTACAGTCTTTTGCTGTGAAGGTTTAGTGTTATTTTTATGGTCTCAGGGGTCTCACGGAAATAGTATGGTCTCACGTGATCTCAAGTCTATGGTTTGCTGTAAAAAGAAGTAACATATGAATCACAAAGTGGTTTATGTATGTTTCAAAACCATGTCAGTTAGTTCTATGATGAAGCTCCTATATGGTTAGAGGGACAAGCATTGCTTGTAGAGCTATTTTGAATTTGAATAATAAGTTGTAATTGTTTTTATCATTACGGAAATGATAACACGATGTTACTAAAAGTGATTAATTAAAACAAAACTGATAAGATCAACACAAGAACATTTAAAAGGAGCTTGAATCCAGATTGGTTCAACATGGCCTTGTGTCATGAACAAAATAAATACACATCGCAAGGACCATCAAAAGAAAGAACTAGAAAGTAATTGTGAATGAAACCTTTTTTTTGAAGGGTTTCCGAGACAATTGCCTCGACTAATCCCTGGAAAACCGAACAGACTGCTAAAGCATGCAGCCTTGAGTTTTATCACCCAGTGGCCACAGAGTGTTGACGCCCGGATTCGAGCACGGGGTAGATGGTTGCCACGCCATCCCCACATGCCTTACCAATGCGCCACATCCCTTGTGGTTTTGTGAATGAAACCTTCACAAGAAGGTTGTGTGAAGGTTCATATGTTTCAAGTGAAAATAGAATTAATTTATATTACAAACCTTCATTTAATGCTTGGAAATGTAATTTATCGTCATTAGTTAATAGAATCAACATAAACATGAAAATATAACGTAAAGTGCTTGAAGTATTAGTTTAATCAATTGAAGATTATGAATCTATCAAACTATGAGATCCCATTACAAAGGTTGATGACCATTAGTGAAATGAATCATGAGTAAGGAAATGTCATTTGTGAAATGACGTTCAAGTTCGTACATCCTCTAAGTGTAGAAATAAGACTGAAACCTTCACAACAAAGATGGCATATATGTTTATTTGCTTCATGTGAGTAGAACCAATTTAAATTACAAACATTCGTTAAGTCCTTCAACATATAATTTATTATAATTGGTTAATAAGTTGAACATAAACATGAAAATCTAACATCTAATGCTCAAGTATATGTCTTTTAAAATGGAGTACTATAAAGTATTACAATTTGTTTCAAATGGAAGTTTAACACCATCCTTTCCTTATCATAATTATCTACACTGTTGACAGACAAATAAATAACATAAATTATCAACAATGTATTGAAGGTAAGTTGGTCCCGAGAGAAATCAAGTGAACCTTCACAATAGGTTTGTAGTGAATGTTTGTTCATTTAATATGAGGGTAAGAAATATTTGACACAAAGCAATTTGGGAAAGTTCAATGTTTTTTTACCTCTCCTCTAGCTACGTTAAAGATAGAGTAAAGAAGCAAGCAATTAAAGACATTTAAACAACAAACCACTTAACCTGCACAGTAACTTGTAGTGAAGGTTCAGATAATTGTTACCTTGAGTGTTCATCTCATCTTTACGTCCACAAGCGGAAGAAAAGGTTTGAGATTTTTGCCACCGTCTTTCTCTGGAGTATTTTTGTACATGGAAACAAGCTTTATTTTGTTAACCACATACTTTTCTAGTATAATGAACCTGTTGAAATACAAACAAAATAACACACTATAAAAATGACTATTTGTGTCATGTGTGTTCATTAAAATCTACACACCATAACAAAAGGCAACAACAAACCACAATTTCCAACAATCTGAAACAGAATCTTGCAGCATACAACAAACATAATCATACAAACAAAAATAAAACATTAAGTTTAGGTGAACTAGTAACATCGTTCTTTCCTCAACCTGAGATGCCTTTGGTCACCAACGCGACTTTATTACTCGCATAAGTTTATGACCCAAATATATATTTTATAAAAATGTTAAGCATCATTGAATCCATACACTTAAACCAGATTTTTGATATACATATAAAATAGGTAATATTCCGCTCGTTGAATCTAAGTAAACTAGACTAGCACAAGGTAATGATCCATAAATGTAATGCAATACTTAAAACCCAAAACCAACTTAATGGGGGGAAGGTAGCAAAACGTCATGGTGACTAATTGAAATAAAGAGCCAACATGATTTGACTCTATAGGTTTAGTTTACTTGTTAAACTAAACGTGAACAACTCCAACAAGGTGAGGTTCCCGTCAATATATTTACTAGAACCAACCTCTTAAACGTGTGTTGGTACCATCCATGCCATTTCACTTAACACACCAATACATGGACATGGCAAAGATAATCTTTCTTACAATAAAACCAAATTTTACTTGGCCCTGGTTCTTTGCTTAACAAAAGCATAATTATCCCAAGGCTTAACTCAACTATCAATCTTTCAACCATAGCTACAAAAGTAGTATATAATTTCTAGTGCAAAATTCAACAATATGGTTTATTTCAAGTAGGTTTAACAAATTCAAAACACATATCATCCCAAAAAACTAAACAAAGCCAGAGGAACCTGTTACTGTCGTGCAAGTCGACAATTTAATTAGGGTATGTCGAAATGAGCTGAGACTCTGAAATTTATGGAGCTTTGAAGTAGAAAATTCAATAAAATTGGAGAGGGTTTACGAGAGAAATTGAAGAATGGTGTTCTGAAATTGAGTGGGCATTTGTTCTATAAATGGTGATGCAATTGGTGATGTAATGAAGTGATAAATTATATCATATATTGATAAATTAACAACGATGTATACCAAGGACAACACACTCGTCTTTTACAATGAATACTTTAAAAATCAGTTACACCAAAAGAACATTTTGAATCCTAGAATCAAAAACATTTTTGAGATTATTGCTACTATATTAATTGAAATCATATCACAAAAGACGGATGCTGAAAAGTAATTGAGTTAGAAGGAGAATGATTGTAGTAGTGATGATTGAAGTTTACCTTGAGATGAATGACTACAAAATCGTGAATCACGGTTTGCGTGAGTTTAACGAGGTTTGCGATGAGTGAAGAGATGAAATCGAAGATACAACTTTAATCGGTGAGAAATCTCTAAGTAAAAACCTCGATGATCCTGAAAAGAGGTCGACAATCGAACACGTAATTCCATCTACCAGAAACCCTAATCGATGAGAGAATTTTGAGTTATTTCATAAAGCCTGTTTGAACTTCATAAAAGCCACAAGACTTCAAATAAATTACACATATGCCACCGTGCAACTTGAGACCATTGATCACTTTGATAATCTAATCCAAAGGCTATAAATAGGTCTTACCGGTCTCACCAAATTCACTTGGTCTCACATGATCCCAAGTTATATATATATATATATATATAGGTTGGGTTCACGTGAGACCAACCTGTTTTTGTGAGACCGTGAGACCAAGAAATTAACACTAAACCTTCACAGTGATTCAATATGCAGGTAAGAAAAACAACAAACCTTCACAGCAAAAACATTGTGAAGGTTTACCATCACAGTACCTTTACAGTCTTTTGCTGTGAAGGTTTAGTGTTAATTTTTTGGTCTCACGGAAATAGTCTGGTCTCACATGATCTCAAGTCTATATATATATATATATACATGCTCTCTTACAAGTTTATACCTGGATACCATATACTGTGTTGCTTTGATTGACAAAAACATTTACTTTTTAGAATGCATTAAATTACTTTGATGTTTATAGATTGAAAAAAAGAAGACTATGTTTTTTTTGCTGAAATGAGAGAACTTGGGAAATCAACCATGGGCTCATGGCACAAAATCCCTACTTTGAAATGCGAAAGAGTCGTAAAGTACCATCTTGGTATACCTGCCTTATCGACGTCACAAGAGTTTGTAATTGGTTTTCTTGTCTAATTAGTTAACGAGAAACAATTATGCTATTTTTTCGAAATTCTAATCTATATTAAAATTTCACACCCACCGCATTGCACGGGTACACAACTAGTATATATATATATATATATATATATATATATATATAAAGACATAAAAATAAAACAAAATAAAAAACAAAAAGAGAGGTCTTTTATTATAAATTGGGTTTTACTAGGAAAAGTAGCGTTGTCTCCAAAATTCCATCAAGTTTAAATATCAACTTTCTTTGGAAAATAAAAAAAAAATATTTAAAATACTACGTAAAAATCAAAAGATAAATAGAAAATCATAAAAAAAGAATAAGAGAAATATTTGTTGGATACTTGAAGTCTTTGATTTGGATAATTAAATGTTTTTAGAAAAAGCAAAAAGAAATCAGACTTTTAACAAAAAGTGTACTCTTTTTTTTATTGACCTTCTTGAAAAAAAAGAGTCATCGTTGTCTTTTGTTTAAAAAAAATAATAATAATAAAACACTCTCTCTTGAAAAAAACAAGAAACTCAAACACCTCGCCGGCTACAAAAACCAAAAGAATCAAATGAATTTTTTAGACTATAATTATTGGTGATCTCTCGCAATCCTATCTAGTGATGGCCAAAAAACGGGTTCGGGTCGGGCCGAGGCGAAAACCGGGTTCAAACAGTGACGGACAAAACCGGTTCTGAGAAAAACCGGGTCGGGTCGGGCCGAGTTTAACCCGAAAATCCCTGACCCGTTTACTGGTATGGAAAACCGGTTTTTATAAAATCGGGCCGAGCCGGGCCCAAAACCGGTTCTTGATCGGGCCGGCGTATTTTCTTATTTTTTTATAAAAAATAATTTCTTTGTATAATAATTAATTACTAAACTTTAAAAAATAAAAAATTGGATTGGATCACTAAAATACACTTTAAAAATACGTTTTATTTATAATATATATCACTAAAATACACTTTTACGTTTTATAATTTATATATAATTTTAAGTTACAAACTTACAAGTTACAATACATAAATTCTAAACACCCGAAGGTCCCGCTCCCGAACTCCCACCCCCATCACCCCATCCCCATGGATTGTAATTGTATGGAGCGTAGTATGGATTCTGATCTGGATTGTAGTCTTCAAGAGTATTGTACTTCTGCAGTCGTGTAATAGCCGTCCGATCGTCAAGGCGGTCGGTGTCTGGTTCTTCTTCGTCATCGTCGTATCGGGAGACGTCACCGACACTACTAACATCAGAATTGTCGGTTACGGTTCCCGACGTACTTAGTTGTTCATCCGCTTCGTTTTCGGCTAAGTTTTCTTCCACGCCGTCTAGATCATTCTCCAGGTTTGTTTGATGTTGAATGCGGTCTTCTCCATCCAAGTAATCCTTCAGACATATGCAGCACTCTACCGATTGCGGGGTTAATCTTGTCTGACGCTCCGATATGATCCTGCCACTAAGAGAAAAGGCCGACTCCGAAGCTACGGTACTAGCTTGGATTGTTAGTATATCAAGGGCAATAGTCGCCATAATCGGGAAACGCGGTTGTTTATTTTTCCACCATTCTAATAAATCTAGTGATTCAACATCTACGACGTTTGTGGAGGATGCCGTTATAAAATTAGTACGTATGTATTGATTGAATTCACCCAAATTATCCCCATCATATCTAGCTTTTTTAGTAGATTCCATGGCAACCGATTGCATTAAAGTTGACATTAAGTCACCCGATTTCAACCTCTTGCATCTCTCCTCGAATTGGCGCTTTAACGTGCTATTTGAGGCGGCTTGAAGGAAATCTCCACACCGTTTGGATTGCGCTTTTTTTGTACCGTCGGAAAACATCACCAAGTTGAAATGCTCCCAAACCGGTGCTTTTCGTCCATGCTCGGCAACAACGTTGTAATTTTGTTCGGCCATTTTTTTGATAGTAGAGACTAGAGAACTAGAGATTGTATAGTAGAATTTGCGAGAAACGAATATAGCAAGAGCCGAGAAATGAGAATTGTATGCGTTTTTTGCGTTTTGTAAGGTGGTGATATGGACCATAACACCCCTAGTATTTATATGGGGTTGGAGGGTGAAAAATGACCAAAAAAACGGCCAAAATTGGGTTCCAACGGCTCTATAACGGCTAGTTTTTTTGAAAAAAATCGGTTTCGGGCCACAAACCGGTTTCGGGTCGGGTCGGAGAAATCTATAAAAACCCAAACCGGTCCCGGCCATCGGGCTGAAAACCGGTTTTTGACCGGATCGGGCTGGGCACGGTTTTTTATCGGGTCCGGTTCGGGTTGCCCGATCGGGTCGGGTCGATTTGGCCATCACTAATCCGATCCAAACCAAAATAAAGTAAAAGACAAAAAAAGTTAATAAAAGAAAAGAAAAAAGAAATAAAAGTGGCATGAGCATACTCGATCAGTATTGCAATCCAATCTTGGATTGAGATTGCTTTTTAATTTTTTTTAATTAAACCATTTTACAGGTGTCAACATATCATTGGTTTAGTTTAGGTTTTTTTAAGATAAATCTTATCTTAATAAAAAGATAAGTTTCACAAAAAAAAATAAAAAATAAAAAATATACCAAAATCCATATTTTTCAATTCCCTACAAATAGAGACCAAACTTGACATATTTTCAATACACCAATCTTTCTCTCTATTTCAATACTCTCTTATCTTGAAAACTCTATTTTTTGCAATTTTCTGTTATGGATCCAAACTATCCAAATTATTGTTTGAGTTCTGAATATCCTGATAACCTTCAAAATTACACGTGGCAAAAATAATAATAAAAATATTATATATATGATAATATATTAAATATATATATTTTTTTAAAATATTTGAGATTGGATTGGATTGCTAATAAACTGTAAAAAATGTAAGATTGGATTGAGATTGAAATTAGGTAGGTGGAAGAGAGAGAAATAAATTTTTAATAAAGATTGGATTGGATTGGATTGCTGATAAACATAGTCTTAACCTCCTTGGAAAACGAAAGTCATCATGGTGTTAAAAAAACTTAAAAAATGATTTTTTTTACTAATACAGCGTAATGACCTTCTTGGAAAATGAGAGTCATCATTAGGCCATGAGTACCCGTACCTTTTGAACCCTTGCCACCTCAGCACCACATCAGCTTTTCTCATTCCTACCCACCTTACCCAAAAGTGGAGTACCACTGTACCAGTACCCAATGAACCCAATACTACCCACCCCTCACACATCCCTCACACACCCCTCACACACCCCTCTCGGGTTCACCGGGTTCCCGAACCCGCAGCCCTCGAGCCCGCTCCAAACCCAGCCCCCCGTACCCCTACCCGCTGCTACCCTCTCCTACCCGCGCCCTTACCCGCCTTCCGCTACTCATGGCCTTACCTTTTAAAAAAATAATAAAAAAATAAAAATACCATGGGTACTCTCTCTCTTGAAAAAACAAAAAAACACAACACTTCTCCTCCCCTTTCTTTCAAACGAAGGCCACACAAAAAAAATCACGTCATTTTTATTAGAGTAAAGTCCACTTTTGGTCCTTAAAGTATGTCAATTTCAACGGATTTCGTCCTTAAAGTTCATTTTTTTTAAAAAGACCCTGACCTATCATACTTTCTCTCGCTTTTGGTCCAAAGGACTCACACCGTTTAAATGTTGCCGTTAGTACCCACACACGTGCATCTCACGTGAGGGTATTTTTGTCAATTCACATTTGACACCGTTTCCCTCCATATATGGATATGTCTGAAACAAACACTCAAGTGTTTTTCTCAATCCTCTCACCTTCCAAACCTTCCAAACCCATACGAACCCAGAGTACTTTTCGTTCCATTGATTCTTGAATCTTCGTTCCATTGATTCTTGAATCTTCGTTGGAGTTTTGTCGGGAGTATTTGATGAAAAGATTGGTGATAGTGCAAAAGGCCATTGACAAGTGTGAAGGTAGGCTTTTGACACCAACTGCTACAAAACTGTTGGACAAAATCAAGGAGGAAGCATGCCAATATGTGGTACTCTGGAATGGTGAACATCACTATCAGGCAAACTTAATTAATTGTGGTAAAGTAAATTAGTTTTGGTCATTATGTGGTACTTTGTTGGGACCTACATTTTGTAATTGGTTTTTTTTTGCATACTCAGGTAAGTGGTCCATGGGCAGACCAATGTTGTGTTGATTTGGAAAATAAAGTTTGTTCATGTAGAAGATGGGAGATCAGTGGCATTCCCTGCAAACATGCTGTAGCTGCAATCTGGTATAGTTATGTGAATGGAGGTGGTGTTGATTTACAAGAATCTTGGGTGCACAAGTTCTATAAGCTTGATACTTGGAAGAAGATGTATGAATTCAAGATTAAGCCACTGAATGGAAGGGCAATGTGGCCAAAATCAGCTTGTCCTATTAAGATTCTTCCACCAATGCATCATAAGAAAACTGGAAGACCCAAGAAGAGCAGAAAGAAGAGTGCTGATGAACTCAGTCAACCATTGGTGAAAGGTTTTAAGTTGCAAAAGATAGGGAAAACAGTTAGTTGCCGTAGATGCAAGCAGGTTGGACACAATGCTATGACATGCAAGAGACAGGGATATGGAAGACAAGTGCGTGTTATGGGTTTTAAACTGATCATTTTGGTTGACAATCTTTTGTGTTCAAATATGTAATGCTTTTGGTAACTTGTAAGTTAATTATGTATATAATCCTTTGGTTGAATGTATATAATCATTTTGGTTCAATGTATATAATCCTTTGGTTGACAATCATTTTTGGTTCAAAGTATGTATCATTTGTTTGACAATCTATTTTAGTTCAAAGTATGAAATTGGTTGCATATTGATCAGAAGTAATCAGCATATTGATCAGAAGTTTAAATTGGTTCAAGCAACACATCAATTGATCAGAAGTAATCCACATTCATTACTAACCAAAAACATTACACTGACCATACCATGAACAACTAACAAATTGTTGCACCTAGCATTAACCTAACTAAAACCTATCATTAACCTAACTAAAACATTGTGCAGAGCACCTTAATGAACATCTAATTCACCTTAACTCAAAAACCCATAAATGAAGTACATTACAATGGACACCAAAGTAATAACCAAAATCTTCTTCACCCTCTGAGCTTCTTGAACAGCTACTGCAGAAGCTTCCTCAGCCATCCTTTTAGATCTCAATAAACCAGAAATTACTTCACTGCAACGACCACACACAGGTCCATCCAACCAACAAATAAAGCCACAACTTTTTTCCTGTTGTAGGCAAATGAAGATTAGGTAAAAAACAAAAAAATTAAACTGAACATTACCAACTTACCTCTCTTGAACAACAATAAAATCGACGCCCTGGGTTTGAAGTGGTCTAAGAGGTTCTGATTGTTGACTGAAATCCACATCTGCATATCACCATTGATGCGTGATCAAATGTTGAAGAAGAAGGTAACAGGGTTCGGGGGTGGGGAGTGCGAGAAAGAGAGAGAAGGTAAAGATAGAGAGAGAGGGGTTGAACCGTTGAAGAAGGATCTTGGTTTTAAATAAATGTGAATTGAGAAAAATACCCTCACGTGAGATGCACGTGTGTGGGTACTAACGGCAACATTTAAACGGTGTGAGTCCTTTGGACCAAAAGCGAGAGAAAGTATGATAGGTCAGGGTCTTTTTAAAAAAAATGAACTTTAAGGACGAAATCCGTTGAAATTGACATACTTTAAGGACCAAAAGTGAACTTTACTCTTTTTATTATAAAACAAAAGTGTACTTTATTTTCTTTTTGTTTGACTTTATTCAAAAGAGTGACCATCACTAATTTTTAAAAAAATAATAATAAAAGAAGTACACACCCTCTTGACAAAACCAAACGCAAGAAATACAAACCTACTTCATCTCTTTCATTTCCAACGCCGGCCACCCTTTTCACCTTCATCCATCGTCGTCGATAACCGCCATGGCCAGAAAAAAAGGTCGGCGACTCATCCATACCACGTTCGTCGGTCGACACGTCGACAGATCGCCGTCGCCGTCGCTATCTCCATCGCTGAATCTCCATCGCCATCAGCCTTCTCCTCCTCGTCGATCGTCGCGGCTTCGTCGACAGCCTCTGCCTCCATCGCTGAATCTCCGTACCCACTACGTCACTCCCATTTCATACCATCACCTCACAACCACCTACCACTCACCCTCCTACCACCAACCGTCGTATCCCCCACCCACGCACAAACCCTAATCGGCCCTTGTATCTCGACCTCTCTATGCCCATTCGCTCCACTACGACCATTCCACCATCAATTACCACTAGGATTCCCATTAACCCGGCCGAAGACCACCAAAACCCACAATACCGACATAACCCGTTAACCCACAATGCCAATCCACTCCGGGTACCTTTCGATCTTAACACACTTGGGGAACGAGAAGGTGAGCAATTTGATGGAATTGACTTTAGTTTTGAAGGTAGCCAAAACCCGGGACACGACCCATTTTTCCCATTTTCGGCTATACCACCCACGAGCACAACACCTCCGATGCCGAACAGTAGTGGTATCGGGGCTGCCTCTACCCCGGTTACGACAAATACGGTCAGCTTGGGAGACCCATCACAACCCCCGGAAGCTCGTCGTCGGTCTCAACGAAAAGGAAAAGAAATCCTTGACGATGTGGATTTCGAACCCAGAAGCGAGGATGACGATGATTCTTACACATCGCCCAACCGTCCTACTCGATCTCGGCACTCTCGATCACAACCCGTTACGTCAATGTATAATCTTTTTCAAAGTAATCGTTTATTGGTATAAAAGGCTTTTAACCCGAAACTTGTTTCGGGTTACATGTATGTTAAACACCACCTTGTCGCACACCATTAGGAAAATTTAGTACCAATTCCATGCAAAACTAACGAAACGTGTGTAACACCCTATATTTTATTCTTCTTGCAAGGTTATAGTAAATGAAGTTTTTGGGGCTAAGGTATGAAGTATTCAACTTTGGGGGCTTGGTTGCAAAATCTGAAATTATGAATTGGTATAGAAAGGGATAAAACCCTAGGTTATTTCTATTTTGTGGTTCATACGTATTGGGGATGGCTAGAGGAGGAATTGGAGGGTCTTGAAGCTTCTTAAAGAGAGAGCTTGGATTTGGAAGCTGAATGTGAGGTTATTTTTCATCTTCTCCAAGGTAAACATTCCCTCTCATGTTTTCTTCTATTGAAAGGATTAATGAGAAGAGTGTGGTGTAAGATTTTTCTAATGTTTTAATGTTTTTGGGGTGAATGCTCCAAAGGAGATTGCTATATTTGAGTTTTGTATGGTTTGCAAGATTTTCTTAGAGAATCATCCATTATTTCAATGGTAGAGTTGAGTTTTGTCAAGAATATGATTTTGGGTTTTAAGGGATGAATCATTGGGTGAATTGGTGGGTTTTATGTTGTTTAAAGTGTTGGTTATTGATTCTTAATGTTTATGGTAGCTAAAATATCGATTTGGGAGACTTAGAACTGGTTTGGAAAAGTTTGGGGATGAGAAACCCTTGATTTTTGGAAGAAGTCTCGTGAAGGGGGCGGACCAGTGCTCTGCGCGTCTGGAGGCGCGCCACCAGGGGCGCCAAGCCCTGTCCCCCAAACATTGTTTCCGTTTCGCCGTTCGTTCGGGTTTAGGATCGAGGCGTTGATTGGGGGTTTGGTCTTAGGGATTATTGGGAATGTTTTGGGATGTAATTAGATGGTTTAACACCATTTTTGTGGCGCCAATTCAGGTGTTCGGTTTAAGCTAAAGTGTATCCCGGAGCGTGTGTCGAGGTGCTAAGGCTAAGGTGAGTTCCCTTACATTCTTTGTGTGAATGAAATGTTTTACGAAAGGTTTTCATAACTGATTATGGTTACGAGCATGTTGACCTGATAAAACTATTTGAAAGGTTTTATATTACGTGATGTGAAAACGTTCATTAAAGCATGCGAATTGTTATACGTTTATTTCTGCGTAATTGTTGAATGCATGCTGTTGGGATGTTGTTGCTATGTGTGGAGTCGGGTTGCACAGTGGAAAACTATTATTGATGCCCGAATGCCGTGCCTGGCTTTGTAAGGTGATGAATGTCGTGCCTGGCTTAATAAGGTGATGAAAGTTGAGACCACTGTGCAATACCCTTATGTGGAGTCGAGCTTTTGAATTGGAATTTCCGTTTATTGTTATAACGGTTGAATGTTTTATACTACTGTTTGTGTGGAACTGTTTTAAAGAGGGAATTCACTAGACCTCATGGTCTAACCCTCGCTTTTTCAAAAACTAAAACCATTTTCAGGTGTTAGTCGTGTATGGAGTTTCATCTGATGATGATGGAAGGTCGTGTCGTGGTAGAAGAGCTAGAGGCTAGTGAAGACTTGTAGATTACCGTCGGGCTTCCTGTAGTATCTCGGTTGTGAAGGTGTTTTCGCTGCGAGTTAGAGTAGAACTTATGTAAAAGATCTTGTGTTGGGACCGTTTTTGGTTGTATTATTGTTTAATGTTATTTTATGGAAATTGGGTCGTTACAAATGGTATCAGAGCCATAGTTTAAGGGATTTAAGTGACCGGATGGGCCTAAACTTAAACTGCGGTGTAGAGTGAGACACAACTGAGATATAGGAAGCCATTAGGAAATACCGTAATCATAGGATATCTTAACAATGGTAGTGAGAACCCTCATGTAAGGTAAATTTAAGTTGCATCTGGCCAATGCTATTATGAATTTACAGGTGCATGGGTGTAATCAATCACTATTGTCGGGATGAATGGTGAGTGTGGCAATATGTAGAAGGTTCTAACCTTGTATTTGATAGCAAATAGTTGATGTGTCAGGGGTGATCCCTTGTGATGTTTGTAACTTCTAGAAGAAGCGTTGTCTGGAATGTTAATGAGCTGTCTAGAGGTAAACTCTCTGGGATAGGAAGTGAGAATTATGTTGGCATCTTGAAAACCTTCAATTCAGGATCGAGTGAGGGAATCTAGTCTTGGATTCCTTAGTCAATCGGTTTAGCGGCAAGGTTAATGAATGAAAGAGATCAGTGTTGTTTTGAGGAATGTATAAGAGTAGAAGGTGAGATAAGTGGTCAATTGTTAAACCATGTTGAGTGGTCGATCAGGTGGGCTGTGAATCAATTGTACTACAAGTTGTAGTAAAAGTAAGAAAGCGGTTGTTGGTCATAGTATGGTATCAATGAAGAGTTGAAGTGAGTGCAACGATTGACTTGGTTAGAGTGAATAGCCTTCAATTGCATATTGAATTTCATGCATTATGTCATCAAGCGTATTACACGAGTTCTTTCAGGTTAAAAGCATGTACGTGCATGACGGGTTTTCTTGTGTTGGGAAATAAGTTGACGCGTACTAGCGTGTGTTTTCTTTAAAGTAAAAGACAAACTTGTTTTCATTATACGATAAAGTTTTGAACTTAGTGATCTACGAATTATTTCACGCTTTTAATTGTGGAAGAGAACCTTCGTTACGAAAATATTGGAAACGTTTTATTGCGAGGTTTTGTTTTATAAACAAAATGAGTATTGACTCGTTATTATTATATGAACGAGTGTTGGAGTTGACAGACCCACTTTGGGTAAGTGATTTCTTTCGAAAATTATTCCAGTCGTATGTGAAAGGATTTCATTGGAGACAACCGTTGTGCCGGCATCGATTTGGATGGACAAGGTTACGAATTATCGTAAGAGTGCCTGTGAGCGATCCTTGTGATTGTTGTGTTTCACTATTCATCTTGAGTGATGTTTCACGCATACTCAAGCTTGTTTTATGATTTTGTATCTATTGCGTTTAAAAAAAAAGAGTGCAAAATGATTTTAATTGTTGTCACTGTGCATGAAGGCTATGAACTCGCTAGGTCGGGAAGGGTATTACGATTGAGGTTGAGGAAAGGCTTTGAGGAGTGGAATTGTTAGTTGAATAAGATGTGGTCGAGTTATGACCTTAGTGTTTCCGTTAGAGGAAGTGGGTGAATACCGGGAGTCTTGGGCAGTGAATTCAGAATGTTGGTATGAGTGTAGTTTGAACTATTGCTTGGATATGTGAGAATAGTTTTAATCGCGGTGAAGTTAAAATGGTCAAAGTGATTCTGTTGGTGGAAGAGTAATCAGTAGCGTTACGTTACTTGATGTAATGTTTTCGGTTTTGAGTTGGAGTACTAAGATGGTTTGGTAATTGGATATTGCGCTAAGAAAGATCTTGTGTTGGTTTTCTCTCAAGTGAGAACGGTGGGGTATAAGTTAGTTATAATGCGTAGGACGAAGTGGGTTCTATTAGGAATCCTAGATTGTCAGGAAGGAATGGAATCATCGTCATGTAGTCCGTTGATGTGGAGGTTTTCGACTGCTTAGCATGTCTCAAGTTAGGAGTGATGTCAGGAGATTAAAACGTGAGAATGAACCCGTTGGGTGTGAACGGGTGAGGTCGTTCGAACTGTGTAAACAGTATGGTATAAGAACACCTAGTGAGGGCATTGGGAGAACGAAAGATCACCAACGTGGCTATGATGCCCTTTGAGGTTTTGATGATTAGCTTATGCGTAAGATGTCTAGCACAGCGGAGATAGATCGCGTAGAGTTGACGAGAAACGAGAACTTGTTCGGGAGTTAGGAGAAGTAGATTCCTTCGGGAATCCTTGTCTGTCGTAAGGCGAACGGACAATTGCATGTCGATTGTCGAAGTTGAATCGGTGGTCGTTCTGTTGGATGGTTGTCAGGAGGCAGGTATTAGAGAAGTAACTATAGTGTGGTTATCTTGTTGAGTTTTCTTGCACGAATGTAAGAAGTTGATCAGAGAAAGGTGTGTATCCGGCATGACGCTGGACTACCTTGTGTGAGTGCTTCAGAAGTGAAAGATAGTGGTAGCATAAGTAAATTTTCCTATGGAGTTTGTTGAGCCATATAAGAACGAATTGATTAGTGTAATCGAAGCGGGTGTGCTTTAATTAGATGATCTTGGCATGTGATTCGTCGAGACCCGGGAAAGGCAAAGTCGGGAAACGTTTTGCTTCAAATGAAATTGAGTTATGGGTGGCATGAAGGAAGTAATATCTTCTGTGTGTGTAAAGGCATCATGTTAGCTTGTTGCGATATGGTTGCATGGTGCGATAGTAACAAGAAGAAGTGGTAGTACGTGGTATCGAAGGAGCATGTAAGTCATAGATGTAATGATGGTTTGTCGTAATATCGAAGTAGTCAAAGGTGGTGAGTATGTTCGATTGAACTGTGTGGATTTCAGGCAGTATAAGTTAATGCTATTTTGAGAACTGGAGGTTGAGTTGCGGTTGGTGGCGGGATGAAAGGAGAACCCTTATTCTTCTCAATTCCATTGAATTTTAAGTGAGTTTTCATACTTCACTTGATTGTCGAGGAGGATACTGTAAGCTATGGTGCTTCGTTAGGAAGTTTAGCCAGGAGCGTAGGAGTATTCCGTGGATGTAAAGAAATGCAATAAGTGGGACGACTGTGTTGGAAAGTTAGGAGCTCGTGGTAGATTCCGGTGCTAAGTACTTTACGAGAATTGGGATGAAGGTCTTGTCGGATGATGTTGGAGAAACCGTCCTTTTGGACTGTAGCGTTGTGTGATGGGCGTTCCGTGTAGGCACGAGAGAAAATGATGACGGTATGGTAGATTAAGTATAGACAGGCTTGCGGCGAAAAAAAAGGTCAGGAGACTCTGGAAAGGTGGACTATAATTAAAGAACTGTTACTTGAAGGGCATAAGAAAAGGGATCGTTGTGTATGGCATGGTTAAAGAGTTGGGAAGGCTAAATTCGTGCGGCCGGTTTAAAAATTGGATCGTGTTAGCGAGTCACTCTTTTAAAGCATCTTTAATGTTTTCAAGTTGGAATGGAAACAGGTGGTCGGATGTGGTGCCCTGGTTGAGAGACTTTTGGATTAGATTCGGTATTGTCGGGGAGAATGTTTCACGGGAGCGTGTTGTTCAGTGTTCGATTAATTGAGATAGTTTGAGTGAGCTTGGTCACTCCTCTTTGTGGGAGGGCAAGTGATTTTTGGTGGTAGTTCCTATTTAGTGGAACCATTCGGGGGATTTGGCGAGGAATATAATTGTGTATATGAACGAGTTATAGCTTAGTGATTGTTGTGAGTTTGGACCGTTGATTGGTAATTGATGTGGCACGTACGATCGGTGTGAGTTGGAGGAAACGCAGATTGTGCCAGGCGAACGCTATATTGGTAGGATGGCGTTCTTCCTTTTGATATGAATGTTATGCGGTGGTGAGAATGCAGAACCGATATGAGGGCGATCTTGGGTGATGTTGATGAAGGGTGTGGTTAGTGTCCGTTTAGAGATTCGGGCTATTGCGGCGTCGACTCAAATAGGGTCGTTTTCTCCTAAAGAGGGTATTTTGGTGTGAGTAGTGTAGTTAATCGAAGAGATTGCAAGTGTGTATGGTTTGGCATGTTACCGCTCTAGGAACGTTGTAGTTGGCAGAGGAACGATTGCAAGGAAAGTCGTGCGTCGTCGGTTCTGGTCAAAAAGGGAAGGATAAGTGAATGGGACTAAGAGGATTGGATTGGATTGGAAAGTATGAGTACTTTTCAATCTCAAGTCGTGGGACTCAGTTAGATGGAAAACAGTCCCATGGATTGGAGTAGTGTGGTTCAAGAAGAAATTGAGTTGAGCCGTGTAGGACGGATTAATGGCAGTTTTCGAAAGAATTGGGAATTATTGATTGATTTAGAGGCACTCGGTGAAAATTTGGAGCGTTTTTGGTATGTCTTAATCCTTGATTAGGGAATGTTGGTTGGAAAGCAGTTTGGTGTAGCTTCGCAGACGGTGTGAGTAATTGAGGAGTCAGATTTTGTTGTATCGTTAGAAACAATCTTTGGGGCCGGATGGTTGAGAATTTGAAAGACAAGAAGTTAGTCTTGTAGAGATGTAGTTGCAACTCCCTAAGTTTTTGGGGCAATATAAGTATTGGAAGTCGGAAGTTAACTCCTATTGCAGCATGGGCCTGACAATGGAATTCCGAGGACGGAATTCTAATAAGGGGGAGGTGATGTAACACCCCATATTTTATTCTTCTTGCAAGGTTAGAGTAAATGAAGTTTTTGGGGCTAAGGTATGAAGTATTCAACTTTGGGGGCTTGGTTGCAAAATCTAAAATTGTGAATTGGTATAGAAAGGAATAAAACCCTAGGTTATTTCTATTTTGTGGTTCATACGTATTGGGGATGGCTAGAGGAGGAATTGGAGGGTCTTGAAGCTTCTTGAAGAGAGACCTTGGATTTGGAAGCTGAATGTGAGGTTATTCTTCATCTTCTCCAAGGTAAACATTCCCTCTCATGTTTTCTTCTATTGAAAGGATTAATGAGAAGAGTGTGGTGTAGGATTTTTCTAATGTTTTAATGTTTTTGGGGTGAATGCTCTAAAGGAGATTGCTATGTTTGAGTTTTGTATGGTTTGCAAGATTTTCTTAGAGAATCATCCATTATTTCAATGGTAGAGTTGAGTTTTGTCAAGAATATGATTTTGGGGTTTAAGCGATGAATCATTGGGTGAATTGGTGGGTTTTATGTTGTTTAAAGTGTTGGTTATTGATTCTTAATGTTTATGGTAGCTAAAATATCGATTTGGGAGACTTAGAACTGGTTTGGAAAAGTTTGGGGATGAGAAACCCTTGATTTTTGGAAGAAGTCTCGTGAAGGGGGCAGACCAGTGCTCTGCGCGCCTGGCTGCGCGTCTGGAGGCGCGCCACCAGGGGCGCCAAGCCCTGTCCCCCAAACATTGTTTTCGTTTCGCCGTTCGTTCGGGTCTAGGATCGAGGCGTTGATTGGGGGTTTGGTCTTAGGGATTATTGGGAATGTTTTGGGATGTAATTAGATGGTTTAACACCATTTTTGTGGCGCCAATTCAAGTGTTCGGTTTAAGCTAAAGTGTATCCCGGAGCGTGTGTCGAGGTGCTAAGGCTAAGGTGAGTTCCCTTACCTTCTTTGTGTGAATGAAATGTTTTACGAAAGGTTTTCATAACTGATTATGGTTACGAGCATGTTGATCTGATAAAACTATTTGAAAGGTTTTATATTACGTGATGTGAAAACGTTCATTAAAGTATGCGAATTGTTTATACGTTTATTTCTGCGTAATTGTTGAATGCATGCTGTTGGGATGTTGTTGCTATGTGTGGAGTCGGGTTGCACAGTGGAAAACTATTATTGATGCCCGAATGCCGTGCCTGGCTTTGTAAAGTGATGAATGTCGTGCCTGGTTTTGTAAGGTGAATGTCGTACCTGGCTTAATAAGGTGATGAAAGTTGAGACCACTGTGCAATACCCTTATGTGGAGTCGAGCTTTTGAATTGGAATTTCCGTTTATTGTTATAACGGTTCAATGTTTTATACTACTGTTTATGTGAAACTGTTTTAAAAAGGGAATTCACTAGACCTCATGGTCTAACCCTCGCTTTTTCAAAAACTAAAACCATTTTCAGGTGTTAGTCGTGTATGGAGTTTCATCTGATGATGATGGAAGGTCGTGTCGTGGTAGAAGAGCTAGAGGCTAGTGAAGACTTGTAGATTACCGTCGGGCTTCCTGTAGTATCTCGGTTGTGAAGGTGTTTCCGCTTCGAGTTAGAGTAGAACTTATGTAAAAGATCTTGTGTTGGGACCATTTTTGGTTGTATTTGTTTAATGTTATTTTATGGAAATTGGGTCGTTACAACGTAGGTGTGGGAATTTTATGCTACTATTGGATGTTCACCTCATAGCTTAGTTACTATTAGAGGCAAACATATTGATTGGACCGCATCTAAGATTAATGCGGCCTTTGGACTTACGACACCCTTTATGTGTTCGTATACACAAATATCGGGTGGCTTTTTACCAATTGATGATGCGGATATTGTCGCCACTGTAGCGTTACCACCCCATGGTTGGACTATTGATAATAAAAGACGTATTATCTTGGCGAGCCACTTAAACCTTAAGGCGGCATTGTGGTTCCAATTTTTGGGACACAATCTTGTGCCAACCGTACACGATAGCACTTTATCATATGATAAGTGCGTGTTATTATATTGTGTCATCAAAGAGTTACCTATCGATCTTGGGCAACTAGCCCATAAGGTGATTCGATGTGATCACATATGGAAAATCTACGATTGACCACGGCACTATAAATCGCGTGCGCCGTAATGTTTCCGCATCTGAAGAAAGAATCCAGACCACTACTGCTGCTCCTACCGTTACCGCTGCGCCATATGCCACCGGTTCTCAATCCGTACCACCCTCAGTCCCTTTTCAGATGCCTCCGATTCCACCATCCGCTACGGGTTATGGGGCGGAGACTTAGTTGGAAGTTTTAGCCGGTCAACAAGAGGAAACAAACTTACAGCTTAAAGCAATCGCAAATTCTTTGCAACTTTTGACCGGCCAGTTTAGTACCCACGTACGGCAAAGCGAACGATTCAAGGCGTACCAAAGGGATTGGAACCGAGTGAGTTGGTCGATCCACTTCCGTCGTGACCCACTTCTTGTCGCTCATTTCCCGCAATTTCCTTCCGTATTGTTCCACCCGTAGACTCGTATTTTGATTCCACCGCCGCCTCCAAATCCGACTACCGAACCGTCGGCTACTTCTTTCGGTGATCATGCTCCCACGGTTTAATTTACTTATTGGTTTATTGATACCCTTGTGCTAAACATGTTGTCTTTTTGTTATCATCTAATTTGGGTATTGGTATCTCGTTTAGACTATTAGATGCGTCACTCAAAATTTCGCCTTTTGTGTAATATATCGCGAATATTTCGTTTTGTCTTTTATTTTATGATGATCCTTGGTGTTGGCAATTTTATGTGCTATCTAGCTTTTCGTCATTTCAGATACAATTGTCTTCGGTAATTCTTTACGGATTTTACGATTAAAATGACGTAGGCCATCATTTTTAACAGAAAAAAAAACCATACACTTTCCATTGTTAACCCAAGCCACTAAATAAAGACTAAATTGCCCAACGAGGACATTGATCGATTCAAGTTTGGGGGAAGGAGAATTTCACCAATACCCCAATTTTTTTCTCTTAGTTAAAAATCAAAAGAAAATTAAATTAAGAATAAAAATCAAAAGATAATAATAATTACATATATATATAAACGAATATATATATATACCACCAAAGAAAAAGCATCAAAACTCATTTCAAACATTTTGGTGGTATGAAATAAGTTTGGGACAGGAAAACGTTTTATGAACCGCAAAAACGCGTACCCAAAAAGTCTTATCGATTAATCACAAGTCCAAAAGGAATTAAGGAAGAAAGTTGTACATCTCTCAAGCTAGTAAAATTTTCAACACCGGCTTTATTTATTTATTTATTTTTATTTTTTTCCCTTTGTTTCTTTTACTCGAGGACAAGTAATGCCTCAAGTTTGGGGGTATGATAACTCGTTTTTTAGAGTTATTTAATGTTCAATACACCCAGATTTATGTAATTTTTATACCTATTTTGCTTATTTCCTTTCTTTTTGGTTTAAAATGTTTTCAAAGGATAATAATAAATCAATGAGTAAATTTTGCTTGAAAAATAGTCACTTTTGACAGTGGTCACAATCTTACCATTGTGGGCAGATCCAACTTGAGTTGGTGGGAGATTTGGACGAATTATAAGGAAGAAAGCAAGAATAAAATTCTGAAGTTGTGGATAAAGCTTGACCAAAGAAGATGAGAGTGAATTGGAATGACATTTGGATTAAAGATGGTGTGTACAACTTGGGTAAAAGGATGTTGCATCTCATTTCCTTCCACTATATAATGAAGACTTCCTCAACCAATTGAAGACCATCATTGGGAGCCTGAAGAGCTCTCTCTCTAGTTTTATTTTGTAGTTTTTACTTTCTAGTTTTTACATTATTGTCTTTGAATTCTTGTATTTATTTCCTTATATTGTAAGACTTTAATTATTAATGAGAATGTTTCTTAACTATTATTCTACTTTCATTGCTTTATTTACTTTCATTATGAGCTAATCACCTTAATGGGTGTGGGTGTGAGCCAAGCTTTAGACTAAGTAAGCATTTGGGTGTTGTCATTTCTACTAAATCTTAATATTGGTCACTTGACTTATACTCAACGCGGATAAGCCGATCACTTTGGGTGTTGTCACACTATGCCGTCTACACCTTCTTAGTAACGGCGCTGCTAGAACCTGAGATACACATCGACACCACACAAGTGTTAGGCCAAAAAGCCTAGTGAGTTCAACAACACATAATAAAGCATGTAGAGGTGGCATTTTATAAATGTTATTTAGGGAAAATCATTTCAACAAGGAATCAATAGGGGAGACCCTTAACACCAAACAAGTAGCACCCAAAGGATCAATACACCTTAGTATCTACCCCCACGGATAATACCACATGGCCCAGCATCACATCAAGGATTACCCCCAGGGCATTATCCCGGACGGCAAGGGGTCTAGGCACATACCTCCAGGGTGGCGCCCCCAAAGACTGTAATCACCGAGTACATACTTGATGGTTTATTCCAGTTATAATAAAGCATCATTATACCAAAATTATTCCAAGTAATGTATAAGATGTACACAATAAGCAGTATGGTCCAACCATAATATATAGACATGTAAAACCAAGCATATAAGGTTTTTAAATCCAAATACAAGTCTATAATTCCCAATTAAACATGAAATGAACAATTAAGCTTGCACATATATAACATGAACAATCCCAATAAGCCGAGTGCCACTTTATTAAGTCCAAGGCCAATTAATTAAGCCATATGCCTAAGAAATTAAGTCAAAGCTAATTCTTTGAGTCAAGACCATCTCATTAAGCCATATACCAATCTAATAAGCCAAATACCAATCCATTAAGCTAAATACCAACCCGTTAAGCCAAAACTACTTTCTTATGTCAAAATTATTTCCCTAGGGTCAAACCCACAATATTAAGTCAAGGATACCTCAATAAGCCATATACATTCTCATTAAGCCCAAAACCCGAAAATGTGGCTTAATGTTCCTAAGTAAGTAAATAATGAAATATCATGATAAATATTGTATCTTAAACCCCAAATGGTGCATATTATCCCCAAAACCACCAAGAAACCTCAAATATATGTAGACAAAGTAAAATATGGAGGTAAGGAGATTTTATAAATAAATGAGTACAAGAAAACAACAAATCAAACAAAGATGTGTATCTAGTTTTAACAAAAGGTTTAGAAAACTCACTAACTAGGTTTTAGGAATAACCCTAGAAACCAAATAGATCTTGGAAGGTAGATGGAGTGAAGAAGCTAGACCCACAAAATAGATGTTTCGATCTTGAGATGAGTTTGGCAATAGATGTTCTTCTAGCTTTAAACCATTTGGATCTTTCACATTAAATTTTGGAGAAGAAATGTTGTAGAAGAAATAGGGAAATGAGGAGATGGAGAAATGGGGAAAAAGGGAAGATGGCGTGAAAGAAGAAAGAAGAAGGAAAGAAAGAAGAAAGAGAGAAAGAAAGAAAGAAGGAAAATAGGGTAGGTGAGAGTTGTAGTAAATGTGTATTTATATATATATATATATACACACAATTATAAACACGTATACACACAATTTTGTTATACATAAATATATCTACATATATATATATATATATATATATATATATATATATATATTTATATACAAATATTATACTCATATTTATAGATTATAAGAACTTACCTAAGATCTATAAATGAAAAGTAAAACTATAACTATAACAAAAACACCTATATAACTTACAATCTTATTTATTTAGAATTTTTCGGGTGTTACACAAGCCTAATCTTTCAATGTTGGGTCTCTCTTTTCATTATGAAGACCTTTTAATACCCGAAAGCATTATCTTCTAACCAAATATCTTTTTCTATTATCTAGATGGAAATATGACTTTCCAAATATCCTCTGAACTATCGATTGCTCCTCTAGATCTTATTTTGTTTGTTTTCAGCCACATTAAGAAAAACAACCATCATGGACTTGCACTTAACAGAAAAATCATAAGAGCTGAGAAGACGAAGAGATAGATCAGGGGTTATTATCCTTGAGTATATTTCTTTTGATGATCTCTAAGTGTAATTTCATTCTATCCTTCAATACATGTGTTTCATTCTTTAGTATTTGTAATCTCTCTACAAATTAATAAAGTTTCTTGTGAAGTACTTTACTCCATCATAGTGTTGAAAAGACCCCTCAAAACCATAGATGAGAAAAGGTATTTTATGATTTATGTTTCCTTTTTGTGTATACTTAGCAATTCTCTTATGTTGTTTTGTCATCATCAAATAGGGGGATATTGTTGATCATTCCCTCTCAGTGATCTGATGATGGATGACCTTATCACTAAGTATGTTCACTGATTTTAAGATAAGGTCTATAGCTTTTTGTAATTCAACTAATTTAGTTTGTTTAGTGATTGTTGAAATATGATTGTACTTAAGAGTATTTAAAACTTAGTTATTCCATAAGACAAACTCAAATCAAATGAACTTCAGGAATCTCAAAGAAGTAGCTAAAAATAAAGATAGTATAGTCATAATCTGAAGCGACATTTAGTGATACAACACTATTTAAAAATGTAAACTTGAACCAAACTAGCAACAAGACCCGAAGCAACTCTCAACGACTACTTTAATGTAGGATTATTATCTTCCATATCAAGATTTGTTTTGTCTTATCCTCTTGCACAAAAGTATACCCCTACGCCTCATTCTAAGAGAATCTACCATACGAACTACTTTATGGTTCCCTCCATGCTTACCATCTACCTGAAGCACTATCCATATGCGACCAAAGTCTGATTTTCCCAGGGACTAGAAGAACATGCATTCCACTCATCTTCCCCCATGTTGATTGTATCTGCCACGGTGCATTAATTGCATAGGGTGTAAATAGATGAGAAGAACCATTTTCTCACACTCCATTCGAAACTATTATTTTCTTCTCATTCATTTCTGTTATGTGCAAGAAACCTTGTTCTTTCTTATTTAATCTTCAGAGATATCTATGTGCTCTTAGATCAAAGCAAGATTTTTTGGATTATGATCCTTCCTTATCTAGTTCTGCAACAATATGTAAATTCTCATGCATTGATTTTCTCTTATTTAATGAAAGAAATTGAAAGGTAAAATTTGTGTTTGTATACACCCCCTTCTACCAATTGTTAGCCTTGCTAACCCCCTTGGGACCAACATTTTTTCATTTGGAGCTTTTTGAAGCTTTTGGGATGAAAAGAAGAACATGGATGGAAGCATTTTTCATAGAGTTTTTGGTTGGAAATTTTGAACTCCTTTATAAGTTAAGATCCCTGGTTATTTTTTAGAGCTAATTTGGGGATCTTGACATATCTGAAGTTTGTGTTCATTTTGGTGTATTCCAAGGCTTGCTAAGGTTTTGAAGAATTTCTTCGTTGGAAGAAAGAGTTGGGTTTGGAAACTAGGTTTAACTTAACCTAGCAAAGTGAGTTTCAAGTATTTTGTAAAAACTATGCACATGTCAATTAAGTCAATTTTGAGCCTTCAAATGTGTTTCTTGTGATTTTATCAAATATTGGTTATTATTTGGTAAGTGTGCATCCTTGATACATTTGGTTTCCTAAAACCTTTAAAATTGTTATTGTTGATCCAAACTCTCTCAGTGATTTGTTGATGACTTTCATACTTAGTGAATTTACATTTACTATTTTGAAACTTAAAGCTTCGGCGTCCGCGATCACACCGAGGATGTTCAGTGACCGTTGAACGCTTCCCCTTGTAAACAGTTTGAATGTAATACCTTAAGACAAGCCTCATGCTAAAAGAAACTCACAACTGAAGTCAAAGACCAAACTGATGAAGCAGACAAGTCTACTAATGATCTGAAGCGGCATTTAGCGAAACCAAGACAAGTCTACAATGCGCGACAAATCTGTTCAAGCTTCAGCGATAGCACATCCTGAGTGATATTTAGATGAAAGATGTTCATTAGCGATAGCTGATCATGAAGTTTGTATGTCAAGATTTGTTTGTCTTATCTACTTGCACAAAAATAAGAAGGTACAAAAGCAAACATGCTTTTGTCCATAATCGTACAACCACCCTTTCTGGCACATTGTTCACAATACAGTCAAAAGCATGTATGAGATAAAGTCAATCTCATGAAACCAATACATGATGGACACGTGGATTGTACCTTCTAACATGCATTAATTGCATAGGGTATAAATAGATGAGAAAACCTTCATTTTTTAAGGATCCCCTCTACTGCATCATTTGAAGAAAATTCTTTTTATTCAAACTTTCTTCTCTCTTGTTCTTATTTCTTTGTGCAAGAAACTTAGGGCCGTTTACCAAACACTTACCCAGGTAAGCACTTACCAAGTCACATTACCTACCGGATTGATATGGCAAGGACCAAAAATCATACCCGATAAGAGCGAATGCAAGGACCGAGAGTCTTACCCCGGTAATTGAGGGCGACGACTCTTACCACAGTTAGAACTTACCGTGTGAATTGTTGCATACAAAACCGATTTGGTGGACTAAAATCTTACCCAGTAAGCAAGTGATAGTGTTAAATTTGATTGGCGCTTACCCGGGTAATCGTTTGGTAAACGACCCGTTAGTAATTCTTAGATTGTTTAGATTAGGTTTACCTTACCTATTTCCGCAACAATCTGTAAAATGTGTTTTTTATTTACTCAATAATCAATAAACAAATGTAAAATTATAATTTTGTGTTTGTATTCATCCCCCCTCGTTCTAAAAACTAAACTCTTGTAGAACCCTTATTGGGACCAACAGTTATATTTAAGATTTGAGACATTTGGAGATATAAGTCACTAGAGAGTGATATTTTGAAGGCTGGTTCAATAAACAAGAGAATTGGGATATATTCCCATTTTGATAAATAAAATTGCATAAATATATTTATATGTACTTATGTTGACTTTCATAGAGTAGTCAAGTAAGTTGGAGTCTTTGTTGGATTGAAATGGGTTCAAATGTGATTTTAGGACTTTGTTCCACATAAATGGTTCAATGGTGATATTTGAACGAGTTTTATATACACTGCATATATTTGAAATTATATGTTTTGGAGTGTGTTGTTCAATTAAATTGGAGTCATGAAATTTGGAGTTGTAATACAATAGATTCATAGGCATACGAGTCGATCGTATTTTGCATATGTTTAGTCGTGGCATTGTTTGATCTTATTGACCTTTATTGGTATATGTTTGCTAAATAATATGGCATTCAAGTTGTCAGGAGTTCTTATACATGTAATATAATGTATATGGGTGGCGAATGCATATGGAATTATTTAGCATGCTCAAGTTGTACATTATGAGTTTTGTATTTGCTGATAATAACCCAAGGTTAAAAGGGTTGTGAATGGCCGGAGGGAGAACATAGTGAGTTTCTGGTGATATAAAGAGTATGCACTAATATTATTGAGTCTTGAGGTGCTACGTGGAAGGGTAGGTACTAAAACCCATGAACCTTGAGGTGCTACCTAGATGGGTAGACTCTAAGGACACGAGCCTTAAGATGGAAACTCGAATGAGTAGGCACTAAAGTCAATTGAATCTTTAGGTGCTACTTGATAACGTTGATGTAAGGCTTACTTTGATTTCTCCACGATCAATGGAAACAAGTCTCCCCCATCATTGAAAGGTGTTGTTTTGGATATGGAGTGTTGTTCAGGAGTTGGCGTTTTGGATATCGGGTTGTATCCCTGTTTTTGGTGTTATGGGTAATGGAGTTTATTTATGTTCTGATATTTTAATATTTTGAGGTATTCATGTTTTGAGTTAGTATTTTAATATGGTTCTATATTCAAAATGATGTTGTATATATGGAGTTTATATCATGAAAATGGTGGGTTCTGGGAAAAATGTTGCTTTTGTGATAAATACATTTCACTTGGGGGAAATTGTGATTTAAACAACATTTTTGTAGTTTACCTTTTTATATATATATTATGGGATGAAAATAGCTTGAGCTCATCAGGATTTAAGCTGGCTTTTTTTTTTCTTTGTCGACATATGCATCAGGTCCTAGTAGGGGTGGTATTAGCGACACTTGAGTTGAGTTGAGTGCTAGTAGATGCACGAGAGTGACTTAGCTCTTGGCACACCTTTTGTACCTCGAAGATAACAACTCATATGTATGTTTATTATCAACTATTCTTAACCTAGATATTTTGTAAGATTCTGTTTTAGAAGTTGTTGGCTATAATCCTCATATGTAATGTAGAAGTATTCAATGTTGGCATTTTAGGAGAAAATTGTTCTATTTTGGGTGCTTATCAAAATTTATAAATTAGTCGCCCTTTCAAAATTAGGGTGTTACAAATCTACTAGTCTATTATATGTAGTGGATCATTCAAAGGAGAACTTGGTTATTTGTGATAATTGTGAGATCCAATCTCAACCACACATTATTAATAACCAATGACCATTATTTAAAAAAATTAATTTTGGTAGTTATCCATTAAATTTCAAAAAAACTATATTTATGGAATTTATCTTTTTATAAGTCTCTCTATCCTTACTCCGGCCAAACTTATTCCGGCGTAAACAACTGTATTACCCACTACGATATTTAGGTGTTATTCGATTCGTTTTCTGTTAAGACCTGTATGGATATAGCTGTCTGAGTGGATATCGTTGTGTGGGTGTTAACAGCCCTTGGTCTATATTTTTTAACCCAATTCCACAATTCCAAACTAGTTCATTTCCAAAGATATTAAACTCAAATCAAAACAAATTCATTCAAAAAATATTAAACCCTAATATTTTTTCAAACCTAAAACATTTAAACTGAAATCAAATGATAGATTTTTTGATTAAAGTGAAGTTATAACATCTGTATGGAGCCATGGACGAAGATGGGTCTGCACTTGGAAGAGTGGAATCTACAATTTGTAGGATCTTTCTCTCAAATCTTTCATTTTTCATCCAATTTCCTATTTAGAACCCTCAAAATCTCCTATAATTTTACAGATCATATTATGCATGGGACCAAAACCCAATTAGCTGGGCCACCAGGTATTCTTCATTCACTTAATTAGGCGAAGAAATAATCAGAATCAAAACCCAAGGCCACCATATATAGCTTACGATGAAGAAAGCAAGATCAGGAAGGTTTTTCAACACTTTTTGGATAATTACATTCCATTTTGTTTCTTGTACTTCTCGTAACATGTTCTTGATTTTATTACCGAATCATAGATGTAACTGGCCGGAGATGGATTAATTAAGCATGATGTTCAGGTGCTCGATCGGCACCAAAGAAATTAAACAGCAGGCCGGTCCACTAAAAATTGACGTGACTCAAAACCCAAGAAAAACCCGAGTTCATGATCCATCAAAAGAACAATTTCTAGTTTGTAATTCATCAAACAAACAAACCTAATCCAACCAAAAATACAAAATCAATAAAAAAACATTTCAAAGTTCATCAAACTGAACAAAACCCAATTCATGATTCATCAAAAGAATAATAACTAATAGTTGGCATAAAGAAAAAAAGGAAAGGGTAATTGTAAAGTACATAACATATCTATAATTACAAAAAAAAAAACTTGCTTTAATGAAACACATAAGATATAAATTTGAAATAAATTAGAAGCAGCATTCCAACTCCTTAACAGATGAAATTCTTGCCTGAAGAGCACTTACCTTAATAAAAAATTATCAAGAAAGCATTGAGCTACATTTGATTGGATAGGACATATAGTCTTGAAAATATATATTTAAACATTTTATATACACCTTTGAGGTATGCTAAGGGGACGTTTACCAAACGCTTATCCGGGTAAGCGCTTACTAAGTAACATTACCTTAAACGAAAGAATATGGTAAGGACCAAGAATCTTACTCGATAAGAGCGAAGGCAACGATGAGAGTCTTACCGATAAGTGAGGGCGACACTCTTACCATGGTTATCGGTTGCCGGGTAAATTGTTGCATATAATACCATATTGGTGAACTAAAATCTTATCCGTTAAGTAAGCGATAGTGTTGAATTTTGCCGATAAGCACTTACCAGGGTAAACGTTTGGTAAACGACCCCTAAGTGTACTTTGTTGGTGGTTACCCTTGCTCCCAAAAGTAGGCTCCAATACCAAGATCAAAATTTTTGAAAGGTTTGCACTGCATGGTTTGTGTAAATCGGTATTAATTAATCTTATGCTTATATAAAAGATTATCTCAATATAATTAGCCTACCTTCAAATCCTTAATTTGTATTGTCTAGTTTTGCTTACTGCTTTCAAGCATCCTTAGTGGAACAGTTTCTTGTTCCATAATTATATAGAAATTAAACCATATAATGCTTCTATTAAAAATAGGACAATCGAACCAGTAGATTATGCTTTTTAGGCTTAGAAGTTGGGAAAATAAACCATCCACGTAGGTGCAAGAAAACAGAATGTTATGTTGCTGCATTCACTACCATTTTTGTTGGGGCAAAAACACATAAAAGAGGAGCAAACGACGATGTGCAAACATATTTGATATTCTAATCAAAGGGGCATAGGCTACAGGTGAGTTGTGTTGTTTGGATGCAGAAGGAACCTTGTTGGAACAACTACTTAGCAGGTGCACATGACTTGAAGCAACATGTTTGGATCAATTACTGCAAACGTTAGAATGAGAAGTGGAAAAGGAGGATAAATAGAAAGATTTTATAGGATTCTTTAGTAATGAACAAAACAAATAGGATTGATTATGTATCACAATTTCATCAGTACATTGAAGACTTTTTTCATGTCTGGACCAACTCCTTCAGACCACAAGATAGCGCCTGGCTTACCATGACGAATCTAAAAATGCCAAACATAGAAGAAAAATTAGCAACAAAGAATTTCAAACCTGATTGAAGAGCTGCAATTGCAATCATAATTGCCAAACATATATCTCACACGAGTTAATCATCAAATGAGTGGTTAAATGCAAAAGGTATGGTGTATACCTGTTGGATTTGGCTAGATTGTCCATAGTAGGTCCTCTTCAACAGAGTTCTAAAAGTGTACCCAATTAGAGAATTTTAATTTTCCTGGAAACCTGAGGCATTCACCAAACAGGTACAATCTATCAAAGAAATACGTCTTACCAACTCCCATTTCTTTTAGTATTTCCTCCTGGATTGTGGTAGTCATAGCTACAGCTTCCTGTATTCATTAGTATCGTGTTCAATGATCATCATGATGGTTAATACAAAAGGAAATTGCACATGTGTTGGGTATTGCACTATTAACAATTTCCAAACTCGCATTTCAAGATAAACATCATTGGAAATGATGGGTACATCTGATGCAACATAAATTTCTGGGATTATTAACAAATACTCAAATTGGGAAAGGGAAACCAACAAACCAGAGAATGCATATTCAAGCTAAGAAGTTGCTGTAAATTAGACCAAAATCACAATAAAACCGAAACAATTAAGAAGAAATAGTCACCAATGCGAAATCGATTTTGCCAAATCGCAGAATGCTAATTCCTAGAGTAACAAAGCTGGAAGAATAGTGTGTTGCTTAAGCATACCGACATGATAGCAATTTGTTTTGTGAAAATCGTAAAGGGATACGATACCTGGTAAGGTAGCACCGGTGGAGAGCTAATTTGTCAAAAGTGGAGGAGAAACAAAACAACTTGAAACATTGAAGAAGTAGGGTATTTATAGATGCAATCATGTAGGGAAGTTGAAACCCATGAACCGAGGATTGGAGGTTGAAGGCGGAGAGAGTTGTGGGAGAGAAATCCGTGCGTGAGGCTGCAACATGGGAGTGTTCGTGTGAGAGAAATTAAGCGTGAGGGGGAGGGTTAGTGTGAGAAAATCAGGGAATCGTGGCTTCGGGTGTGGGAGTTGAAGAACACCTGCAACTGATTAGGGTTAGGGCGGTGGTGATCGATTTTTTGTGGCGATTTGCAGAACGTGGGGAAGTGGAAGAGAATTAGGGCGGTTTGCAGAAGCGCGAGGGAGAGGGAGAGCCTGGTAGCTAGTAACCGTGACTGAATGAAAGACTTATTGATTTGAAACGGTCGGGATTAAATATTGGGATGAGTTTAATCCGTCCAGATCGAGTTTAAAAACGGTTGACTCGTCTGGGTGAATAGTTTATATAATTGAAGTGACTCAAAACCCAAGAAACTTGGAGTGAAGAAGTTTGGTGGTGAGCGAGTCTCGTGTAACACATTTCCCGAACATTCTCCTTTCAATTAGAGCTAGAGGTGGCCACTGCCCACCGTGCATGATGTCAAGATCCAAGTAGGTGAATGTTTTATTTTAGGGTACGTGATGAGACTTCACTTGAGAGAAATGGTAAAGAAAACAAAATCAATACAAATCAATCTGGTTGACAAATTTAAGGTAACCGCCTAATAAAAGATAAATTGCTAAAATAAAATAAAAATTAAATCAGAATATAAATTACTAAAATTACTCATTCACCCTTTTATTTAATTGGATTTCACAGTTTTCACAAACTATCGACCTCTCATTTGATTTGGCTCTCTCTCTCTCTCTCTCTCTCACACACACACACACACACACACACACACATTCTTTTGTTAACTAGTCATTTAGTGTTAACATTGTTAACTTATTTTGGACCAATAGGAATCAAGATAAATGTTTGGTTTTAATATTAATAGGACGGTTGCTTCAAGGGTAGTATAGGAAGATTAATATTTTAATTATTTTAAGTAATTATACATTCCTAATTTCACGCCTATCAAATTTTGGTAGTTATTATTATATAATTTTTTAATATTGATGCTAATCTTCATCCTATTATCTCTTAATTTTATCACTTAGTCATTTTTTTCAACGATTTCTTCCACCATTATTTTTCTGTATCATTCCAGTCTTTTTTTTCCACGATTAATTTTTCTGGTAATCGATTATGCATTTCACTGAAGACCGAAGTGTTGTCTCAAATTTTCACATATGCATGATATGAAAGTGCATATATGCACCTCAGAGAATTGCATATATGCACATATTACAATTGCATATATTTACACTTTACATCTGAAGCATATATGCACATATCAAAATTGCATATATGCACATTTTACACCTACAACATGCACATCTGAGAATTGCATATATGCACATTAGAGAATTGCTATATGCACATATTACAACTGCATATATGTACACTTTACACCTGCAGCATATATGCACATATCAAAATTGTATATGCACACTTTACACCCACAACAAATATGCATCCCTTCACAACTGCATATACTTGTTCTATACTACTTTTCCCCGGTATGGCCGATTATTGTTCACCCACTTCACTAGCAACAGCAAGATTTCAAATCCTATTGCTCTTCCTTTGAACTGAACAAAAAACTTGATATGTAATTGTGCATATAAACCCTTTTCTAAACCCTAGATTTTGAAACTTTTTACCTGTGATTTCCGCCATTAACTTCAAGCTTTACTTCGAGGATATCGATTACAAGCTTCACCCCTGTTGAATTTAGCCCCAAAAACCACTGATTTGTTGTGAGAGTTCATATGGAATCGCCTTGTTTCAGCCTCTTTTTGTAATCGACCTTCTTGGAATCGATTGGAATCGATTTGCTTTTGATCGATTTGGAATCCGTTTGTATCGATTTTGGAATCGATTGCACTTGTTGATTTTGGTTTGAATCGATTGCACTTGTTGATTTTGGTTTGAATCGATTGCACTTGTTGATTTTGGAATCGATTTGTATCGATTTTGTATCCCACTGATTTTGGTTTGAATCGATATTGGAGAGAGAGTGGGGTTTTTGATTTTGTTTCTAAATGAGGGCGAGATAACAGGTCCGTGAAAGTAGCGCGTGGTTAACCCATTCCTTATCTGATAGTTACAAATGTTTGTTAATTGACAAGAATACCCCTGTGCATATATGCTTCAAGCAAACTTAACCGTGTTTTTTATTTAATTATTAATTAAAAAACCATTTTAATCTTAGCCATTGATTTTGATGATTAATGGCTCTGATTAGTTAACACGGTTAACACTAAATGTCTGGTTAACAAAAGAAGAGCACTATATATATATATATATATATATATATATATATATATATGCGAAAGATCGTGTGAGAAGGTTAACGTAAGAAGCGTGAGAAGTAGATCTACACCATTAATCACTTTTAATCTCATGCCCTCCCATGAATTGTGCCTTAGAAGGGAATTAATCTGGTGCATCTTAGTACATCTCATTCTAATGTGCATCGATTTCTCATCCAACAATTGATAACCACTTCTCACGTTAACCACAACTTCTCACCTGAACCCAACCCTATATTAATAATGTGTTAAATTTTATATAATGTTTCTTGAGTTTAACATGGTATTTATTTTTAGCTATATGTATAGGTCAACAAAAGAGATTCATCACCGAAGAATAATGACAAAGAATCTAATAGAAGAAAGTTATTAGAACCGTTTTTGTAGCAACAACAAATGGATGTGCGGAAGAATATGAATGATGTTGATAGATACTTGGTTGATGAATCTATCAATCCAAAGACTCCCCCATTTGATGTCGTACTTGGTGAAAGAAAATGTTAATAGCATTTCACTTCAACAACATTACACTACAAAAATTGATCCTATCAGTGACGGAAATTTCCGTCGCTGATTGTAGATCCCAGATTGATCAAGCAACAATGATATAATCGAATGATAATCGTTTATTGATTGAATGTGGAGAGTTACAATATTGGATTGATGAACAAACTCTTCCTCTCTCTGTTAAGCGCACGACTAATCTCTATCAAAGGCTAACCTAAAGATTAGAAAACCAACATTAAATACCAAGGGCTTTAAGCCTAAGCCCATGGCCCACACACTCTAATCTAAGCCCATTTAGCATAAAAGGCTTTTACAAACAAATAAAGAAAACAATTATTTTTCTTTATATCACTTTCTATTTTATAGGACTTTTAGTCCTAACAATCTCCCCCTAAATTTATATAAAGAAAAAAATACGATCTTGAACTCTTCAGGTCTTGATATTCTCTCCTTCTTGAATCTTTGACAGATGTTGGCGTTGCTTGACTTCAGGTATTTCACACTCCCCCTTGAATTATGCTCTTTCTCTTCATAGTATCATGAGTTGAACCACGAGTTGAATTGGCTTTCAGCTTGAGAACATGTAGCGAACACTGCTTGATAAGAGATAGAAGAATCATGCACTTGTACTCTTTTCTGCACAGATCATAACAATTACTCCCCCTCAACTTGATAATCTGGGTCTTTGAACTTTTAAAACGTTTCTCCCCTCATGATGATGATATGTGTCTTTGAATCTGTATCTGTTCTCCCCCTCATGATGATTAGGAGCATCCTGAGCATCATGTAACTTCAAAGACAACACTGATGAGTAGCAAAATACCAGATAAGCGTTAAGTAACCAGAATGAGGTAATCAACTAACACAGAAACACATAGTAACTGTTATCACATCAATTAAAATAATTGTGTGGCCTATGTTCAGAGTTGGCATCGGGGTATCTCTGATAGGACTTCCAGTTATCACTGAAGTAAAATATTAAAAATTACTTCTCAAACTGTTCCGGCAATATCACGAAGATATGCGATTGGAATCACAAAGACTCGTGCTTGTGTGAAAGAAATAAATTATATATGTTAGGCTCAAAAATTAATTTAACATGGGACTCATGTTAAAAATCAATTGGCACAGTGATTAGAATATGAAGTTCAGAGACCGGAGATGATGTCTTCCTTTTTCAATATCTAAGACCTCCGAGTGAGGAATAGATAGATTATGTGATAAACCTCCGTGAATATATGAAACAAGCATCTTTTGTGAGATGCTTGAGTGGCTGGGTGGGGTGACACGAGTTATCGACACTGGGTCCATGTCTGTTTCAATATTCATCTCCAAAGAATGAGAATGAATAGATTGTGTGGTTACCCGGATAACTGACTCGGTTTGGTAAGGATCAATAATTCTTTTAAGTCTTGTCACAGCCTCACCATTTTTCTTTTCTCTCCAAACTCGTCTATGCATCTAGACCCCTCACTGTTGTCTATAAATGGGATGTGTTTCTTGGGTAGGTCCTTCCGGTTCTGGATACACCATAGAAACAATATAAATCCTAACACTCCTTTCACACTCTTTTTTTTTTCAAATAAACCAGTTTTGTAAACATTTAAGTACACATTTAAAAACGAGTTCTAAACTGAAATGTTTAGAAGTCATTAAAATGAAGACCGAGTTCTGATAAGAGGTAATCAGAAGTCATAAAAAACGATAAGGAATATCAAAGAACAAAGTCGAACGCAAACTAGAATGACTCATTGAGCAGATTTTGGTTAAAAATCAAACAAAGAATGGAAAGTTTAATTGTGAAGAACAAGTCACAATTAATATATCAGACAAGAAGGGAATCATTAATGGAAACGACGTACTATAGAAACAAAATTGGAATTCAAGCGAGTGTATTTCCATCGAAAAATCAACAAGATATATTAGACATGGAAATAACTAAGTCAAGAAAATATTGGACGTGACAATCATGGAAGTTAAAATCAGAGAATAACAAACACAAGTAAGTTATCCATAATGAATTACCACGGTTCTTTGAATTCACTGAAAAGTTCATGTATATGTCAAATACCTGATGCTCCCCCTCAAAAATAGTATAACCTTTGAATGCAGTCATGTGAAAAAAAATCGACTGTTGTCAAACATGACATTCCTGTTCCTTGGACACTTTCTTTCGCCCTTGTTTGTACGTTGGGGGCGGAAGGATTTCCTTCTGATCCTTGAGTAGAGGTTTTTGAGGCCTCATTCTCTACAGAAGTTCTGATAAGAACATTGTCTTGATCCACTCCAGAGGTGGGTACAAGAGTATCCTTATGTTGACTCGGAGACTTGTCTAGAGTCTCTCCGTCTTTGTGCACTCTAAGCTCCTCTGAAGAGCCTTATGGATCTATGTGTGTGTGCGTGTCATAGGAAACAAATTCCTCTGTTGGGATGTCTGATGTGATCTGGGGCAATTGATCACTAACTAAGGGTAAGTCCTTTTGAGAGGACTCCCCTGGTATGGTTTCCCCGGATAAGATTGGCACAGAGGTAGAAGGATTTACCTCTGCCCGGTTTGGTGGGGTTGGGGTCGAGCTGTGCTGCTCTTTTTCAATATTACCTTCTGCCACTAGACTGGCGGTAATAGACATGTGGGTTGCACTGGGAGTTGGTTGGGGTTTTGTGCCTCTTCTATCTACGACAACCTTTTTAGATTCTTCCTCGGTTAAGCATCCTATCACTATTTCACCGTCTATTGTCTCAACCTCTTTCTCTGTCCTATTGCCCATGAATTCTACTCCTGTTGCGGCTTCTACCCTAGTGTCTTCGTGGTCTTGTATGAGTGTGGCGTACATGGGATGGAGTAAGGGCAAATGCCTAAGATCAGGGTGTAGAGATCCGTAGGTTATCTGGTCATCTTCTTCTTCATCGGAATCCACCTCTAAGATTAAGACGGGTGGAATTTTGGTGGTAGTTTCAACCAGATCCTCTGGGCTTTTTCTTAGCACATCATATCCTGGATGGAGAAAGGGGTTCTGTAGTACCTCTGGTGTCGCAACCTGAATATCCATGGGGTTTGGTCATCCTCATCCAAGTTAGAAGAGATCCTGAAGTCTGGTGCTTCTGTGGACTGATTGGATAGGGCTTCTGCGGTCCAACCAGAAGTGTCTAAGGTATCTGCAATATCGGGGCGTTGGAGGAAGGCAGAGAAATCACCCTGATCTGCATAGTTAATAGGAGTTGGGGATTGCAGAGGCTGCTCGTGGGCTTCTTCTGCCAATTCAGCTTCCTCTGGAATTGGCCGCATGGGTGTGAGAGGCTTTTTCGATTTCTTCTTGCTCTTTTTCCTCTTGGGTTTGGGGGCACCCTCCTCTGAAGACTTGTGTTTTCTTTTCTTTTTCTTGTCTTTAGAGGGAGGAGGTGCAGAAGATTCAACCACTGTTTTATGTGGTGGGGACATTTGGGTTTGGGCAGCACTGGTAGAGGTGCCTTCTGTAGCTTTCCTTTTCTTGTGGGCTTTCTTCTTTTTGGGAGTGGTGGCAGAGCGTTTGCTCTTAGGAGTAGGGGAGGGAATTGTATTTCTCAGAGCATGAAAGTTCTGCTGTACCTTCTCATGCTTAGCAAGGGCCACTGACCATTCTTCGTCACTCATCTTATCTACAACCTTAGATCCTAAGGGAACTCCTAGACGCGGGGGTGTCACAGGACTCGGTTCTGGAGTCCTATGATCGCGTATGTATTCTAACTTAAGGGTCTCATCAGTGGCATATTCCAGAAGTGCGGTTGGCAGAGGTCTGCAGAAGTTGTATCCATCTTCGTGCTCTGTTGGGGAGTTCTTTGTCATGGGATACATTCTAGCCGTTGGACCCTCCATTGGCCATTTTTGTATTAGTAGCAGAGGCTCTAGAAGGACACCCAAAATTCGCTGATATAGTAGAGGAGGTAGAGCATCAGTCGAGCGTCCTTTTAGGGAGGAGATTTTGCGGTCAATGGTGTTAACCATTTCCTGCTTCATTAGGGTGGCATAGTCCAGAGGTAGATCGTAGTATACCCCATACATAATAGCCAAGATTTGATGAGAAGTCTGGTCTGTACTACCCACTTTCCCCGTTAGACATCTGTTGAGAATGGAGAAGAGAGTATTCCACAGAGGTGGGAACCTGTTTCTTCTGAAGTCATTCCTCTTTCTCAGCGTGGTATTGTATCCCAACATTTCAGCAAATCTGCAGAGCTCTGTGTCTGTGGGTTCTTCTGCGTACGCCTTTATCCCTAGAAGACCTCTTGTAGGTAGACCGAACTCAAGTGAGAACATGGTTTTGTTGAACTTGAGTTCAAGGTGTTCGGATTTGTCTGGTTTTGAGATGTAGCCCTTGATCTGTCTATCTTCTGGGTCATACCTGCTGCTTTACCAGAATTGATTGAGATATCTGGCAGGGATTTTGTTGACAGTTTTGTTTAATAGGGGGTAAAGATAATGGTTTTCCAGAATGTGAAGAAGGATGACATGTTCTTCCCCAAATGCGGTTTTTTAGGGAACCAGGTAGTGGTTATTGGGTTTTAAGGGAAGAACACGTTCGAAGTGTTCATGAGCGATGAAGTTTTTAAGGTGGGTTGTCAGAGCAAAATCTGCTGACTCACCGGAGTTGTCTTGTTCTAGGTCTCTGGCTAGTTCAGGGTTCTGGGAGTGCTCAGAATGAGATGGGGAGTTCACCGGAGCGTTGGAGGTGGATGCCATTGCTATAATCTTGAAGAAAGGAGTAGAAATGGGGAAGTTGCAGGTTTTGCAAAGGTTCGCCGGAGAAGAAAGGAGTAGTAAATCGTAAAAAGTATAAGAAATGAGATGAACGGGGTTATATGGTGGGTAGAAAAAAACGGATAGAATTCCATAGTAAAATTGAATTCAATAAGCATTTGGGGTCCGCACTCGAGTTCTACAGCCTGGGAAACGATTCAGAAGGATCGTGTGGCACGCACGTCCAATGAAAAGTTGCCACGTCAGAAGTGTCAGAACACGATTAGACGTCGTGCGCGGCCCATTAATGCTTGGCGCATGGGCGTTTCTACTTCTGAATGATTGTCACTCTCAGAATAACCCGCATGTTACAGAATTTCCAAAAGAAGCCAAGTATCAGAAACGACAGAAGCTCTGTGGTCTGAAACCTGCTCTTTTTGTCTCTTCTTAGCTTGCACCTTTACCCAAAACATTTGAAAAGCACATGGAAATGATCGATAGAACTTTAGTGAAAAAATTGCATTCACAGAGGGTTTGAGGCTCTGTTGGAGCCAGCAGAGGCTCTATGAGTGAAAATTTCTCATAACTAAAGATTCATAAAACATTTTGATCATCCAAAGGTTTAATTGTTTTAAACATTGTTTTTAGGACATATTTGGAAATTAGTGTCCTAGAAAACTGTTTTGGAGAAGGCTTTGTACAAGGTACTCACTTTTTGAGTGTCTAGGGTGGGCGACAGAGACTCTTTGGTGGAATGAGCTCATCGACCAAAAAAAAAACTTTCTTCCAGTATCTTTGAGTATGCATTTGTACGTGCGAATCCTTAAAGAGGACATTGAAGTTGATCAATAGAGTTCCCGTATGAAATTTGCAGACATAGAGGATCTGGCTTACAGAGGCTCTGTTGAGCTCAGCAGAGGCTCTATGACCTTAAATTTTTAATAATGGAAGGCTCAAAAATCTTTTTGATCATTAATGGTGTGGAATGTTTTAAACATTGTTTCTAGGATATATTTGGAAATTGGTGTCCTAGAAAATTGTTTTCAAAAAGGATTTGTACGAGATACTTACCTTTTGGCTCTCCCTTGTTCGGCAAAAAATCTTAACTTCTGTGAGTGTGATTGATCACAACTCTTCTTTGGATCCCCCTTGAATGATCAACCTCTGTAGATCAGTTCAAGGTCTCCTTCTGCTCCCCCTTGACCTATGCTTGGATCAAATGAGATAAGTAGTGCACAGAACATAGGTCAATTTCATCAGAGGTTCTGTGGAGATTGTCAGAGGCTCTGAGCAATCACACAGAAGCTATGTTGGGTACAGAACTTTTGATGATGAAGAATTTACATACATAAGAGTTTAAATATATACATATTTACAAGAAGATCATATCTTACTTACAGAGGTTTCAACTCATGTTGATCATTCCCAACTTACCGACCAAGAAAAGAAATCTTTTCTCGTCTAGTGCCTTGGTGAATAAGTCTGCAAGCTGGTATTCGGTGGACACAAAGTGCATTTCGATTGTGCCATGTTCAACATGATGCTTCAGAAAGTGGTATCGGATATCGATATGCTTTGTTTTTGAGTGTTGTACTGGATTGGCAGAGATGGCTACGACACTTTTTGAATCACAGAGTATGGGTATCTTGTATATGGTGTAACCATAGTCTGTCAGCTGAGTTTTCATCCACAAAACTTGGGAGCAACAGCTAGCAGCAGCGACATATTCAGCTTCTGCTGTAGATGTAGACACACAGTTCTGCTTCTTCGAAGTCCAGCTTACTAGTTTACCACCCAGGAATTGACAACTCCCAGAGGTACTTTTTCGATCAAGCTTGCATCCTCCATAATCTGAATCTGTGTATGCCTTTAGACCAAAACCAGAGTTCTTCGGATACCAGAGCCCAAGATTTTTAGTCCCTTTAAGGTATCTGAAGATCCTCTTTACAGCAATAAGGTGGGATTCCTTTGGGTTAGCTTGATATCTTGCACAGAGACATGTGGCATACATTATATCAGGCCTACTTGCCGTTAAGTATAAAAAAGATCCAATCATACCTCTGTAGAGCTTGCACTCTATAGATTTGCCATTTGGATCTGAGTATAACTTGTTTCCAGTGGCCATTGGGGTCTTAATTACAGAGGCATCAGAGAGACTGAATTTTGAAAGTATGTCGGAGACATATTTAGCTTGATTTATAAAAATTCCCTCTGATGATTGTTTTACTTGGAGTCCGAGGAAGAAGTTTAGTTCTCCCATCATGCTCATTTCAAACTCACTCTTCATGAGTTTTTCAAAAAATTTGCACTGTTGTGCATCTGTAGACCCAAAAATAATGTCATCCACATAGATCTGTACAAGCAGAATCTCATCACCTTTTCTTTTATAAAACAGAGTAGTATCGATTGTACCTCTGTCGAAATCATTATTGAGAAGAAAGGTTGAAAGTCTTTCGTACCATGCTCTTGGAGCCTGTTTCAGTCCATACAGAGCTTTGTCGAGGTAATACATGCATTTTGGGTACTTGGAACTTTCAAACCCTGGTGGCTGCTGGACATATACCTCTTCTTGAATTTCACCATTCAGAAAGGCAGATTTTACATCCATTGGAAAAACTTTGAAACCTCTATGGGCTGCGAAGGCTAAGAAGATTCTTATAGCTTCGAGTCGTGCGACAACGGCAAAAGTTTCATCGTAATCAATGCCTTCTTCTTGGCGATATCCCTTGGCCACCAATCTCACTTTATTTCTAATGACCACCCCATCCTCGTCCTTCTTGTTTCTGAAGACCCATTTTGTCCTTATTGCTTGTTTCCCTCGTGGCAGAGGTACTAGGGTCCATACCTTATTTCTCTCAAACTGTAGAAGCTCTTCTTGCATAGCATCTACCCAGTTTGGATCATCTAGGGCTTCAGAAATGCGTTTTGGCTCGATCACACTGATAAAATTTGTAAAGAAACAAAAATTAGCAGTGGTTGTTCTTGTCTTGACCTTTTCAGAAGGGTCGCCGATTATAAGGCTTGGAGGATGGCTCTTCGTCCACTGTGTTGTTCTTGGAAGATGGTCATTAGTGTCATCAAGATGAACCTTTGTAGTTGCACATTGCGGTTCTGGTGCAACCTCTGTTGTAGATGGTACTTCTGTGCTTGTGCTTGGTTCTTCAGCTTGTGGGAGGATTGGAATGAGAGTTGGAATTTGTTCCTCTGAGGAAGTAGAGACTGAGTCTTCGTTTTCCTCTGGTATTGATTCCTCTGAAGTCGCTGGAGTTGGTATTTACGGAGCCTATGTAGTTGAATCCTTGGTTGTATCATCTTCTGTTCGCTCCCCCTCAGCACTTGCATCTGTACGATTGACAGAAGAGGATGAAGTATTTAAGGGACCAGTTAGAGATATACCTGACTCAGTCTGACTGGCAGAAGATGTTTCTCCAGAGGCTCTGATGGCTCCAGCAGAGGGATCAATATCATCATTGAACATCTATTCAAATAGAAGATTTAAGTCTTCTTCTCTCGTCTTTGAGATGCCAGAGGAATCCTTCTTTAGACCGAGTTCTGAACTGATTTGTTCAGAAGTCTTCTGAAAGGAATCGTCAAAAGAGACATTTATGCTTTCCACTATGGATCGAGACCGTAGAAGATATACTCTGTAAGCCTTTGATGTGGCAGAGTATCCTATGAACTTTCCTTCATCTGCTTTCACATCGAACTTCCCTCTTGCTTCTCTATCATTTAGGACAAAACACTTGCATCCAAATACATGGACTTGATGTTTGGTCGCCTTTTGTTGATCAAATGATACGGTGTCTTGATGTGCCTTTTTACTATGGTTGATCGATTTTGGGTGTAGCAAGCGGTTGATACTGTTTCTGCCCAGAAAGAGATCGGTAATCCAGATGCTGTCAGCCTCCACAAGCGTGCGGTTCTTTCGTTCAACCACGCCATTCTGTTGTGGGTGCGTGCAACCGAGAAGTTCTGTGATATCCCTTCTTCTGTGAGCTAAGCATCAATGACAGAGTTTTTGAATTCCGTACCATTGTCACTTCTCAGCTTTTGAATCCTGCACTCATATAGAACTTGGATTCTTTTCATTAGGTTTATCAGAATGTTTGGAACATCTGATTTCTTTCTGACAAATTCCACCCATGTAAATCTAGAGTATTCATCAATCAACACAAGTATATACTTTTTGCCACCTAGGCTCTGTGTAGCGATTGGACCGCAGAGGTCAACATGAAGCATGTATAGAGGCCTAGGGCAAGACACATTAGTTTTGCCTTTATGAGAAGCTCTTTTGAGCTTACCCATTTCGCAAGCAGAGCACAAATGATCTTTGTTGAATTTGACATTTGGCAGACCTTTTACTAGATCAAGTTTGTCAAGCTTATCTAGAGTATGAAAGTTCAAATGGCAGAACCTGTTGTGCCATAACCAGGCTTCTTCGTTTTTACAAGCAACAAAGCAGAGCTTGTCTTCTTTCTTCTTGACACTAAAGTTCATAAGATATAGATCTCCTCTTCGTTCGGCCCGCATAAGTTCGACTCCAGTATCTTCTCCTTGCAGAGAGCAGAAAGTTCTTTTGAACATAACATCGAAACCAGTATCGCAGAGTTGGCTGACACTTAACAGATTGTGCTTTAGGCCATCCACATATGCAACTTTGCATACTGATATGTTATCCTTTTTGATGACTCTGTAGCCTTTAATGTATCCCTTCTTGTTGTCGCCAAAGGTTACTGATCCTCCATCGAGTTTATCTTTGTAAGAGGATAGTTGACCTATGTCGCCAGCCATGTGCCGCGAGCACCCGGAGTCAAGATACCAGATCGGCACATACTGCTTCTGTAAGAACAATCAGAGATTTTTAGGTACCCATATCCAGATGGTCCCTTTTTGTCAGAGGTCTTCAAGGTTGCCTTAGCATCCTTGGGTTTGGTTTTATCTTCTGTTGAAGAACCATTTTGTTTCTTCTTTCCCTCGAATTTAGCATTCTTTTTGGGCAAAGAGAGGAAACAGTGTGGGCTTGAGAAGTGTTGATTCAGTTTATACATGAGGTCAAAGCAATGCCAACAATGAATTTGCGAAGAGATTTGCTTGAACTTTTCATTAAAAACATTGAAACAGGGTACAGAGGCTTTATTTTTACAATCTACCCTAGCACTAGACTTCTTATTACAAGGAGACCTATGCCGACTAGATTGTTGCTTAGAAAATTCCCTGATTGGAGTAGCCTTCTGTGGTCCCCGTCTTCTATGGTGAACTTCTGCAGGTTTCACTGTCACAGAAGCAAAAGACTTGTTATTTACAACCCATTTACCCTTTTGTTGCCATGTTAGTTTTTCTTTAAAAGGTCTTAAGGGTTGTGTAGTCTTTGAACTTGTTGGATTTTGAGAAGACATTTCCTTTTGTTGTTTGGTTTTCTCAAGCTCAAGAGAGGTTTTGGCTTGTATACACATGTCCAAAAAGTCTGGACAGATACCAATAGGAACACTTGTGATTTTCTCCTTGGGAGAAATAGTTTTGTTAAGAACTCCAGAGGATAGCTTAAAGTCCTCTGAGTCACAAGGTACTCTCTCTGACTTAGAGTTAGTCTCAGATTCGTCAGAGGATGAATCGTCCTCATATACAGAGGTTGAGTCACTTAGTTCTCTTTCGACAGAGGCTGGACTTTCAGAGCATGTGCCATACTCGCTTTCTTCCTTTTCTATGGGACTATCTTCCAAGTCAACAGAAGTATCTATTAAGATTTCATCAGAGAGATTTTGATCGACAGAGGATGTACAAAGGTTTTCTTCTGAAGAGGTAGGCTTGAACTCAGGTGCCTCTGCCGATAGTTTCTTTTTAGAGTCTGTCATGCAGACAAAAGCAACCTGTGTTTGAGTCTCGGGGTCACCAAACTTGAAGATTCCTATCTGATCTTGAGTTTTCAGATACTTCTTAGGTTTGGATTCTCTTTTGACAGAGATTGAAGGTGATAAATCTGTGTTGTGATACCACACATTTATCATCTTCAGAGGTTTCCTCTCGTGAGGTTCCCTAGAGATTTTTTGCCTTTTACTTACAGAGAGTAGGTTTGGAAATCCAGGTTTTCTTGTACTTCCAATATGAAATAGAGAGGACAGAGACTTGTCTCTTTTGGTTCCAGTGTATGGATCTATATCACAGAAGCCAATTCCGCGTCTCCCTATTTGTGTATTAGATTTCTCGTACACCTTTTGTGCATCTTGATATTTCTTAATTAAAAGATCTCTTCTGAGTAAGTCTTGACAGATGACTTCTCTTTCCTTTTGAAAATAGTGTTTAAGAGCTAGGATGTTCATTCTGTTGCTCTCAACGTCCATAAGTTCTTTAGATTTAGCTTTTAATGTAGAGTTGAGTTTAGAAATCTTTTCTTTCAAAGGATTTAGATGTTTGTTCCAATTTGTTTCAATTTCTTCCTTTTCTTGAAAATTTTTCGCCTTTTCTTGCGTGAGAAGTCTAGCTTCTCTCTCAAAGAAGGTGAGTTTCTTTTGAACACTTTCGCATGTCTTTTTAAGTTCATTATATTCAATGGTTAGTTCTGCTTGATTAGAATAAGAGTCAGAAGTGGATACCTCACTATCGGAGTCGGAGGAGCTAACTTTTGCCATGCGACAGAACAGGGCGTTCTTCTTTTCTCCTTCGTCAGAAGATTCATCTGACTGCCAGTTCTCTTGCTCCACCATGAGCGACTTCTGAGCATAATACTCTGCCTTCTTTTTGTAGAAAGCAGAGTCCCTCTGAGGGCGGTTTGACTTGCTCCTACAGTCAGCAGCATAGTGGCCCGACTTGCCACAATTGAAGCATCTCTGGTTCTGGGGAGTGTTGGCAATTCTGTCATCAGACCTCTGTCGGTCACCACCTCTGTCACTCTTGTCATTTGACCTTTGTTGGTCATTTGATCATTCTCTTCCCTGATTCCTCGAATCACCACGATCATCTCTTCCATTGCGTTCATAACCAAACTTCTTCTGGTATCCTCTATTGAACTCCCGAGTCAATAGAGCCAAAGACTTTGCTATCGAGGCCATAGTTGCCTCCTCTTCTTCCACCATCTCCTCCTCTTCACTATCAACGACCATGACGGGTGTCGAATCCGACAAATAATAAGTAGTTTATATGATTAGCCTATTATCTCTTAAACACAATAAATTGCGATAATGATAAGTAGGGTCGTTTCCTCAGGGACTCGTTGTTAATTGTAAAACCAAAACATATTCATATAAGATACCAAATGGGGGGGGGGGGGGGGGGGGGGTTAAGCTGTTGATTAATACTAGACACGAAATTGAAATAAGATGTGATAATAATGAGAAAGGTCCTAGTGATGAGTGTAACCAATTCTTTGTTGAAATCTTATATCATTGATTTGAATAAAAGTACATTTGTTACCAATAATTTCAGATTGGTCGTAAGTGTTTGACAAGCGTCACACACTCCGTTTGTCTTAAGAATAAACTAACATGAGAAGCTCGATGTAGTTCCTAATTGACTAAGGTTAGTTTGGTTACGAACTCAAATTTATCTTGTCAATTGCAATATGATCAAACAAACACCAATCCTAACTAATGATCGGAAGCCCAATCATTAAAGTTAGATTATACAACCCCATAATACAAACCAATTGACTACCACAATTGGTGTACTATCTTGCTACTAAAATGAGATTAAGAACGATTACGTATTCCAAATCTCAACTAGCTATTCAAGATTAGATGTAAGATTTAAGTGATCATTCTTAAATCAAAAACCTAACAAATGAAGAACATGCTTTTAGACAAGGTTTGCATAAATGAAATTAGATAGATAACAAAGGTATATCAAACCTCAACAATATTCATACAAAGAAATAGTTGCAATCTCATCACTAGGGCAGAAAGTTTTAGCTACTCATAACTAATGTAAACTTGATTAATATAAACTTGAAAAGAGATTACCAAAATGAAAGATACAAGGCTGGAAGAAATTGCTCTGCTCCAAAAACTCTATTTCACCAGTGAGAAATTATCTCCAGCCCTAGAACTTACTTAGAGAGATTATATAGGAAGAGATGAGATAATATCTAAAACTACAACTAATATCTAATGAATGGCCCAAGAATCATCATTAGAAGGGGAAAGTATGCCTCAAATGCAGGGATAATCAGCTCCAAAAGTAGAGTAAGTCAGCCTCCATTGCAGAAAGAAAAAGCAATAGCAGTCATTTAAATCTGTCTTTCATTCTGCGTTCACACAGGTGCTCGGCGCCGATTGCTCCGCGCCGATGCATCGGCGCCGAAGCATCGGCGCCGGCTTCTGTTCGTTTTGCAACGTTTTGCCGTTTTTCGCTCGTTTCTCTGTTTCGCGATCCCGCTTTTCGACGTATGCATCCTTTTCTCCTAAAAACACCTATAAAACATATTTATACAAATAAACGCAATTACAAGTAATAAAATAACAAACTTAACGAAATGGGGTTCTTTGAGTATCAATTCTTCCAAAATGATGGGGAAAATGATGCATAAATATGTATGAAATTGGCACTTATCAAATACCCCCACACTTAGATTATTGTCCGTCCCGACAATGACTTAAGTTAGCACGTCGTGATAAAAACGAATCAAACGAGAATGTCAATACGTATAGCATATCATGAGATTTGAGATTTGCAATTAAGCATCAAAACTTTAGCACACACAACCAAGTAGACATAAGCTAATCACGAGAACTCTCACGAATGGGATAATCAAGATAAAACTCAATTCACTCCTCGGGGTTAAAAGTGTATCGCTCAAACCGTCACTACGCTAGTATGCACCTACCATAAGCTTGATAAAACTCTCACTCTCCACTACTTTGATAACATACATGCATATAAATCAAAAGGGCTTTTTACGGGTTATAATGTAAAATAAGGCTTTGGGTAAGGTAGGGATTTATTTGGGGAAAAGTGGTTAAGGACCGTACACCAAATGGGAAACCCGGTTATTCAAGCATGAAGCTTTCTTTCCGCAAAGGGCATTTCATATTTATCTTTGAAGCACATTTCCCTTTGGATGATAGAGAATAAAGATGAAACTTTTATAAACAACCATATCATCGTTTCCGTCGCCGTTATTTTTTTCATATTTCTTTTTGATTTTTCTCTTTCTTTTTCTTTTTCTTTCCCAACATATAAGTACTACTTCCGAGCACATAGGGATACCGAAAATACTCCATTGGTGATTGGTCGGGTGGGTCGTGTTTGGATTGGTTCATGATGTAGGTGACAACAAAAATAGGCTAAGGCTCAAAGTGGCGTACAAAAAGGTAGTAATAACATATAGGGTAGGCTTAAGGCTTAATTGGCTAAAATAAAATTTAACAAATGATGGCCTTTATCATATTTATTAGCATGTAATATCCTGTAATCTTAAGGAGAGACAAATCAAGTTCTAGAGGTGCGTAACTAGGCATAAGATGTTTAGTCTAATAGGCTCGAGTCTCACGGGGTTAAGATAGTTCAAGAGATTAGCAATAGTCTACTTTTGACCGGTATACACCACTAATTGACTCTAAGTGCTATCAATCAAACTCATTCATGCTATACATGCATCAAAACTCATCATCATCAATCATTTAAGCTCATTAAAACATGCTAACACATTTCCAAAACAGACAACAATCTACATTTAAGCACAAAATGTTTGGAAAAAATTACCCCTAAAAAGCATTTTTAACCCAAAACAGACCCAAATCATGCGAATGACATTAAAAAGGTTGAAACTATCCTACCCCCACACTTTGATCCAACATTGTCCTCAATGTGTGTGTATATAAAGCAAAGGACATTCAAAACAGTTAATAATTGAGGGAAATAGTAAACTCCCCTTATGGATCGTTGGAGTTTGGATGTATCAAGGCTTTTCTGAGCTCATTGTCATTCATTTCTTCTTCTTCTTTGCTGCCTTGCGGGTCTTGGGTTAGATGGACCTGCATCATCAGGTGCCGGGAATGCGTCACCCGGCACCGGTTGTCCTCGAATCAACAACGATAGGTTGTAAAACCCTCGATTCATATTGGCTTCAATCCGGTCTAGGCGAGCAACTATCCGCGGGTCCTATGGCTCCTCTTCCGTATCCTCAGCTGGGTCGTACTCCACGTCAGCACCCTCTTCGTCAGACATCAAAACTTCCTCCTCTTCTTTGCCACCCCCTTGTCCGTCTAACCTATTAACGGACCTGATGTGCGCACGATATGTCGCTCAATCAAATGGTGGTGGTGGGGGAATTGTTGGTCCAATCCTCACTCCCGCGTCCCTGCATAGCTTAGTTATTAAGCTTGGGAAAGGAAGTATACCTGTAGCCCGCTCGGCCGCGGTGTCCATCATATGGAGGACGATGATATGCCCGACATCTAGGAGCATGCCATTTTGGAGGCAATATAGGATGCGCGCTACATACCAATCGACTGTTGAGTAGTGCGTTGAAGGTGCTAGACGGCACTTGGCAAATCTCAACCACATGGCAATTTCTGGCCGAAGTTCCGTCTTCTTTATCATGTCCCGCTTAGGGGCCCAATCGTCACGACCACTTCGCCTTAAATTTGCTGCTATGATTGGACTGTACTGCTCATTTTGAGCAACATTTGGGATTGGTGGAATGCCATATGTACGGTCAAGATTTGCGCGTCGAGGCACATTGTAATGACGGCATATATCGTCCATTGAAATTTGTACTCTTACGCCTCTTACGACGACTGTGGACCACTCGCCAAATGCGGGTGGTACCATTGCGGCATAGAATTCCTTAACCAAATCGGGATCATATGGCTCAGGTCCTGTGATGAAACGTTCCCATCCTTGAAAATTTGCAATATCGCGTAATCGTTGGTTGTTCAATTCATCAATATTCATCCCTTGTTCGGGATGGATATTCCGGTTTCTGTTTTTCACGATCCGTTGTTCATAATCCTGGTTTGGTGCCCTTGACAATTGACGTCTTTGTGCCGTTTTTAATTGATAATATTTTGTCCACCTCCCTAGAAGATCAGGTCGAGTATGTACCATGATTCTGCAAAAATTTAAATGAGTTAATTAGTTATGAATGATTAAGACAAACTACCCCAAAACATAGTCAAAGACTAGATTTGTGGTTTAACTCATGTTCATATCAAAGGATAAGAATCATACTACAAACTTTTTTAAGACAACCTTTTAGATACACAAGAAATCAATGACTTAATCATTAAGCACTGTCATTAAGCACTTCTAAAAGTATACAAATTTTAGCATACCAACAACAAGACGTTACCAACAATTTCAACCCTTAGGGAGTTTTATGCTCTCTACAATACACAAATATAGAAAGTGCATAACAAAATTTTTGATAAAACTTTCTCTAACACTTTCTTCACATTCAAACCCTAAGTGGAAGAACACTATCACATTGTTGGCCAATCTCTATATGGTAAACAAAATCACTAAGAACACACAAAAATTGAAGAACAAACCCTAATACGCATACCTTGGATTTCTCAAGAATAAACCATCAAAATGTGAAATTGGAACAAGAAATCATACCTTTGATGGATGAAATACACGTTAGTAGCAAGAGATTTGGAGAAATTTGACCCAAAAATCTGAATTTGGGGTTGTCTTGTGGTTCGGCGCCGAGAGAGATATAGGGTTTGAGTGTAATGAAGTTAAAATGAGAAAAAGGGGTATTTAAAAACGGCCAGGTGTTCGGCGCCGATTGATCCGCGCCGATTCATCGGCGCCGAAGCATCGGCGCCAGCCTCTGTTCGTTTGTTCCTTTTTCGTCTAACTTTCTTCGTTTTTCGTCGAATCTCTCCGAAATACATCTCTAAATTCCCAATTATATCCAAAACACGCAAAAAAAATAATAACGGAAAAAAAAACGAACCTACCATGGGTTGCCTCCCATGTAGCGCCTTTCTTTACCGTCTTTGGCTAGGCCCAATTCCGTTTATTCATTGTAGCTTGGTGTGTCCAAAGCTATTTTCTCTAGGTCCCTTCCATCAAAGCCTTCATAGAACGTCTTTAGCCTATGACCATTAACTTTAAAAATCTGTCCAGTGGAAAGACTCTGAATTTGGACTGCACCATGCTCAAAAACATCAATAACCACAAAAGGTCCTATCCATCTGGACCTTAACTTTCTAGGAAATAATTTCAACCTAGAATAGTAAAGGAGAACTTTCTGACCTTTTGTAAACGACTTACGTGATATACGTGAATCATGGAACGCTTTAGTTTTTGCTTTGTATATGCTTGCGTTCTCATAAGCGTCGTTTCTTATTTCTTCCAACTCTTGGATTTGAAGCTTCCTGTGTGACCCCGCTTCATCCAAGTTCATGTTACTTGTCCTCACTGCCCAATAAGCCTTATGCTCCAATTCCACCGGAAGGTGGCAAGGCTTACCGTACACTAATCGGAAAGGAGAAATACCTATCGGTGTCTTGTAGGCTGAACGATATGCCCATAAGGCATCATTGAGCCTTAGACTCCAGTCTTTCCGATTCGGGTTGACAGTTTTCTCCAAAATGGACTTTACCTCTCTATTGGATACTTCGGCTTGCCCGTTCGACTGTGGATGATATGCGGTGGAGATGCGATGGATAACCCCATATTTCTTGAAAAGGCCGCCAATGGCCTTATTGCAAAAATGGGTGCCTCGATCACTGATAATGGCCTTTGGTGTCCCGAACCTGGAAAATATGTGAGATTTGACAAAATCTGCAACAACACTTGAGTTATCAGTTCGGGTGGCCTTTGCCTCAACCCATTTTGAGACATAGTCGACGGCCAAAATAATATATAAATTACCAAAAGACGAGGGAAAAGGTCCCATGAAATCCATACCCCAAACATCAAATATCTCTCATATTAATATGGGGTATTGGGGGCATTTGATTTCGAGAGTTAATGTTTCCTGTCATCTGACATCTCGCGCAACTCTTACAGAAACTATAACAGTCTCGCATAAGGGATGGCCAATACAAACCGCACTCAAGGATCTTTCTAAACGTTCGTTTATGGCCGAAGTGGCCTCCACAAGCCTCGGAGTGGCAAAACCTTAAAATAGATTGAAACTCACCTTGGGGAACACATCGACGGATCACTTGATCCGAGCAATGTTTCCACAAATATGGCTCGTCCCACATGTAATAGCGAGCCTCTCTCTTAATTTTCTCTTTCTCGGTTTTAGATAACTCACTTGGAAAGGTCTTTGAGACCAAGTAATTCACGATATCGGCATACCATGGGGTTTCTCCCGAGACGGAAAAAAGCTGTTCATCTGGGAATTCCTCACCGATTGGTTTGGAATCATCATCCAACACAAGCCGGCTAAGGTGGTCGGCAACTAGATTCTCGGCTCCACTTTTATCCCTTATCTCCAAGTTGAACTCTTGGAGTAGGAGAATCCATCTAATTAACCGTGGCTTTGCGTCCTTTTTCTTGAGCAAATACTTCAAGGCTGCATGGTCAGAAAACACAATCACTTTAGTGCCTAACAAATAGGATCTAAATTTTTCTAAAGCAAAAACTACCGCCAACAATTCTTTCTCGGTGGTCGAGTAGTTGCATTGGGCGCTATCAAGTGTTCGTGATGCATAATGAATAACGTGAGAGTTCTTACCATCCTTCTGTCCTAGTACCGCCCCAACTGCATGATTGCTAGCATCACACATGATTTCAAATGGTAGTTGCCAATTGGGTGGTTGAATTATAGGAGCAGAAGTAAGCATGTCTATCAATAAATCAAATGAACTTTTACATACCTCGTTGAAGTCGAAATCTACCTCCTTTTGTAAATGCTCACATAGGGGTCGGGTAATTTTTGAGAAATTTTTGATGAAACGCCGGTAGAAACCTGCGTGACCTATAAAAGAACGGATTCCTCTAACACTTGAGGGGTAAGGCAAGGATTTTATGACATCGATTTTTGCCTTGTCAACCTCTATGCCCCTCTTTGAAATAACATGACCAAGCACTATTCCTTGATTGACCATAAAATGGCATTTTTCAAAATTCAAAACCAGATTAGTTTCAATGCATCTTTTTAGAATTTTGGTCAAGTTATCTAGACATACTATAAATGAATCACCATATACGGTGAAGTCATCCATAAAAACTTCAATGATATCCTCAACATAGTCAGAAAAAATGCTTACCATACATCTTTGGAAGGTAGCGGGTGCGTTGCAAAGACCAAAAGGCATTCGTCGGTATGCAAATGTACCGAAAGGACATGTGAATGTGGTCTTTTCTTGATCCTCTCTTGCCACCGGTATCTGATGGAAACCTGAGTACCCATCCAAGAAACAGTAATGAGTGCGACCAGCCAATCGTTCTAACATTTGGTCTATGAAAGGTAGCGGGAAATGATCTTTTCTAGTCGATGCATTTAATTTACGATAATCCATGCATACCCTCCACCCGTTTTGAACACGAGTGGGCACCAACTCACATTCGGCATTTTCTATCACGGTAATACCTGATTTCTTGGGAACTACCTGGACCGGGCTTACCCATTTGCTGTCTGAAATTGGGTATATCATGTCGGCGTCTAGAAGTTTTAGAATTTCCTTTTTTACCACCTCCATCATAGGTGGGTTCAACCTTCGTTGTGCGTCCCGAAAGGGTTTGTAATCATCTTCTAGCAAAATCTTGTGTTGGCATAGTGATGGACTAAGACCTTTGATGTCGGCTATGGTCCATCCGATTGCTTTCTTATGCTCTCTCAACACGTCACCAAGCTCCTTTTCTTCCCTAGGTGAAAGGTGTGCGGAAATGATTACCGGAAGTGTATCTTTTTCACCTAGGTATGCATGTTTTAAATGATCCGGCAACGGCTTAAGCTCAAGTTCAGGGGCCTGTTCAATGGAAGGTAAAAGTTTTGTGTTAGAAAAAGGTAAATCAACCTTAGAAACTTCATACCTTACTTTCTTCTCGTTCTCCATTAAAGATACCAACTCGGCATACTCTTCTTTCAAATCATATTCTTGAGCTAGTTTCTTTAGACTATCGCTATGCAGATCCCTTCTAAGTATCACTTCCAACACATCTTTGTTAGATAAATCATAAACATTATCAGATAGAGATTCAATTATATCCACAGAACATAAAGATGAAATATCACTTGGATATCGCATGGCATCATATATGTTGAATTTAATTATCTCACCATCGAATTCCATTGTCAAAGTACCATCATGTACATCTATCTTTGTTTTGGCGGTCTTGAGAAATGGCCTTCCCAATAAAATCATTCCGGCCTTGGAGGAATTCTTTTCCTCCATGTCTATCACATAGAAGTCGGCCGGAAAAACTAATTCGTTTACTTGTACAAGGACATCTTCTAACACCCCTTTAGGATATACAATTGACCTATCTGCAAGTTGAATTACTACACCTGTTGGCTTGAGGGGGCCCACATCCAAGGATGTGTATATAGCATATGGCATGACGTTAATCGATGCCCCCAAATCTAGCATAGCCTGATTTACTGCGGTATTGCCTACCTTACAAGGTATGGTGAACATGCCGGGGTCTTTACATTTAGGTGGTAGTTTTTTTCTGTAAGACTGCAGATACGTTTTGACTCATGGTGATTTTCTCATCTCCTTTTAACTTCTTTTTATTTGTACAAAGTTCCTTCAAGAATTTAGCATACCTAGGAACTTGTTTAATTGCATCAAGAAGTGGAATGTTTACCTGCACCTTACGAAAGGTTTCTAAGATCTCTTTTTCTTCTTGCTCTCGTTTTGTCTTGGAAAATCTTTCCGGAAAGGGTGGTGCTTCTGCTATTACCTCGGGTGTCTTTTTCTTCGTCTCTTCAATCTTCTCCTCTTTTTCACCAGAAATGGATTCCTTAATCTATAGCTCTTTTTCAACCGCCTTCTTTTTCCCGGCATCATCTTGGATTTCCTTCCCACTTCTTAAATTTACTGCACTTAGATTTGCGTTTGGGTTGGTCTCTGTTTGGGAAGGCAATTTCCCTTTGTTTACTAACTGCCCTACGGAGTTTCGAAGCTCTTGTATGCTTGCTTGTGTGTTTTGAGAATCTTGCTGAAGTTTAACCATGTTAGTAGTTAAAGATTTTACAATATCCTCAAGGGACATACCTGTTCCACTAGGGAGTTGAGACGATGCTTGCTGTTGTGGTTGAAAGGGTGGTCTTTGTTGCTGAAAGTTGGATGGTTGATTGGATTGTTGTTGAAATCCTGGTGGTGCTTGGTATTGCTGATTTTGTTGATACTGTTGAGGTCTTTGGTAAGGAGTTCTTGGTTGGTATTGTTGACTTTGAGCTTGTCCTTGTTCTTGCTTAGGGACATAACTCAAATTGGGATGTTGTTTCCAACCGGGGTTGTAGGTATTTGAAAATGGATTAAACGCCCGATTATTTGAGCTTTGAAAATTGTTACCTCCCATGGCATTCACCTGTTCTTCCTCTTCATGTAGTGTGGGGCATGCGTCGGTGGGATGAGCTACCGATGAGCAAAATCCGTATGACTTGACTTGAGGCATGTTCCCCACAGCAAGCTGCTTAACAAGGTCAGTCAAATCAGAAATCTTAGTTTCCAAAGATTTTACATGTACCTCACTAGCTCCTCGACCAACATCACTACGAGCTCCAAATTGCTTGGAGTTTTCTGCCATGGTGTCGATTAAAGACCTTGCTTGAGTTGGTGTTTTGTTTACGATTGCCCCTCCGCTTGCCGCATCCATCATTTTCCTCTCCATTGGTAATAAACCTTCATAAAAATATTGGATTAGAAGTTGTTCGGAAATACCATGTTGAGGACAACTTACACAAAGGCGCTTGAAGCGCTCCCAATATTCGTATAGAGACTCCATGTCCCTTTGTTTGATTCCACAAATCTCCCTCCTTAGCCCGTCGGCTTTAGATGCGGGGAAGTATTTGTCTAAGAAAGCCCTCGCCATTTGCGTCCACGTGGTGATAGAACCTGGTGGTAGGTAGAAAAGCCACTCCCTAGCCGCGTCGACTAGGGAAAAAGGGAATGTCTTTAGCTTTAAGTTCTCAACTGTGATGTCTTTTGGCTTCATTCCCAAGCACACCATATGGAATTCTGTCATGTGCTTGTACGGGTCTTCGTTGGCTAAACCATGAAAATGAGGTAATAAGTGAATTAAACCTGTTTTGAGTTCGGTACTTACCTCTTCCGTTGGGTATGTGATACATAGAGGTTGCTCATCAACATTGGGTGCTGCCCATTCTCTTAGAGTACGCTCGGGATTCGCCATGTCCTCTTCTTCCTCTCCTTCGGTCTCGGTGACCGATTCTTCTTTTTCAGAAAGAGGTTTCTCCTCCTTTTCGCTTTCTGATTCCGTTGATAGTTCGATATCTTCCCAAAAGTTGGGCTGCATTGAAGAAGTTGACTCGCCTTGCTTCTTTTTAAGCTTAGCTTGCTTTCTTAATCTCTTGGCGGTTTTCTCAATTTCTAGATCGATTGGGATCGGTAAACCTGTACGAATAGATCTTGGCATAAAACGATTAAACTTGCCGAGTCCCCGGCAACGGCGCCAAAAATTTGACGGGTGTCGAATCCGACAAATAATAAGTAGTTTATATGATTAGCCTATTATCTCTTAAACACAATAAATTGCGATAATGATAAGTAGGGTCGTTTCCTCAGGGACTCGTTGTTAATTGTAAAACCAAAACATATTCATATAAGATACCAAATGGGGGGGGGGGGGGTTAAGCTGTTGATTAATACTAGACACGAAATTGAAATAAGATGTGATAATAATGAGAAAGGTCCTAGTGATGAGTATAACCAATTCTTTGTTGAAATCTTATATCATTGATTTGAATAAAAGTACATTTGTTACCAATAATTTCAGATTGGTCGTAAGTGTTTGACAAGCGTCACACACTCCGTTTGTCTTAAGAATAAACTAACATGAGAAGCTCGATGTAGTTCCTAATTGACTAAGGTTAGTTTGGTTACGAACTCAAATTTATCTTGTCAATTGCAATATGATCAAACAAACACCAATCCTAACTAATGATCGGAAGCCCAATCATTAAAGTTAGATTATACAACCCCATAATACAAACCAATTGACTACCACAATTGGTGTACTATCTTGCTACTAAAATGAGATTAAGAACGATTACGTATTCCAAATCTCAACTAGCTATTCAAGATTAGATGTAAGATTTAAGTGATCATTCTTAAATCAAAAACCTAACAAATGAAGAACATGCTTTTAGACAAGGTTTGCATAAATGAAATTAGATAGATAACAAAGGTATATCAAACCTCAACAATATTCATACAAAGAAATAGTTGCAATCTCATCACTAGGGCAGAAAGTTTTAGCTACTCATAACTAATGTAAACTTGATTAATATAAACTTGAAAAGAGATTACCAAAATGAAAGATACAAGGCTGGAAGAAATTGCTCTGCTCCAAAAACTCTATTTCACCAGTGAGAAATTATCTCCAGCCCTAGAACTTACTTAGAGAGATTATATAGGAAGAGATGAGATAATATCTAAAACTACAACTAATATCTAATGAATGGCCCAAGAATCATCATTAGAAGGGGAAAGTATGCCTCAAATGCAGGGATAATCAGCTCCAAAAGTAGAGTAAGTCGGCCTCCATTGCAGAAAGAAAAAGCAATAGCAGTCATTTAAATCTGTCTTTCATTCTGCGTTCACACAGGTGCTCGGCGCCGATTGCTCCACGCCGATGCATCGGCGCCGAAGCATCGGCGCCGAAGCATCGGCGCCGGCTTCTGTTCGTTTTGCAACTTTTTGCCGTTTTTCGCTCGTTTCTCTGTTTCGCGATCCTGCTTTTCGACGTATGCATCCTTTTCTCCTAAAAACACCTATAAAACATATTTATACAAATAAACGCAATTACAAGTAATAAAATAACAAACTTAACGAAATGGGGTTCTTTGAGTATCAATTCTTCCAAAATGATGGGGAAAATGATGCATAAATATGTATGAAATTGGCACTTATCAGACCAATACCCTCTTCTTCTTCTCCTTCTTTTCTTCCACAGCTTTCTCCTTCTTCGGCTTCTCTTTAGCTTCTGTAGCTTTACCAACAAGTGGAAGGGGTGTACTTACTTGAGCTTTTGCTTGTGCAATCTGAGGTTCTTGGGCTGCCAACGTTCCATAAAGATCTTACAGAGTCCAGGAGTCTAAGTCCTGATTAGTTTGCAGAGACATAGACAACTGGAGCCATTCTTCATTTAGGCTCATTAGAAACATGACATTGTTCTCCTCAGAGGTTCTGTGTATCCCGAACTTCTTGCATTTGTTGATTAGAGAGTTGAACCGGTCGTATGTTGACTGCAGAGATTCTGTCGGCAGAGCTTTGAATGCATAGTATTCATTGATGCATTGGGCTCTGCGGTTCTTTTGAGCCTTGGCCCCTTCCTCCAATTGTTTCTCCAGTTCCTTCCATAGATCGTATGCAAATTCACACGCATCTAGGGATTGGAAGAGGTCATTTGGGATGGCCATTATCAGAAGTATTTTGGTCTTCTGAGCAACTTCATATTTGGCTCAATCTGGTTCAGACCACTTATCCTTGGTCTTTGGTTTCTCGTGCTCAAGAATCTCTGGTGTGTCATCTGTGGCAGGTACTCGAGGTACTGTGATCATTGGTACGAAGGGAGGATTTTTGATATAGTAGACAAGTTCTTTGTCAGTACCCTCGAAGAAGTGAATCATTCGTATCTTCCATTGAGGGTACTCGTCTCTTAGCAGAGTGGGTGGCTTGGTTAAAGAACCAGCGGTGAAGAAGTTGTTTGTATTCGCCATTTTGAAAGGTTTTGGAAAATATCAAAAAACAGAGTATGAACTGCAAACTTTCAGATGATGATGTGGATGCTTCGAAAAGTGTTTATAAGCTTAAAACCTTGAGCAATGAACTAAAATGGAGAGTTTTAACCGAGAATACAGATTCTGTAGGTTTACCAAAGTCGAACTGGTCGAGAATGGCAGAAAAACAGAGTCTGCTTGAAATAAACTAAGAACAGGTTAAAGTCAAGCCAAGTTTCTACCAAAAATCATTGTAAGTGAGGATCTCTTGATATGGAAAATCAAGAACCGCTCTGATACCAATTGTAGGTTCCTATATTGCTTAACCATGATGTTTATATCTATTAGTTCAAACAAGATAGAGTGCGGAAGCGTTTTACGAACTAAAAGATATATTAAGGTAGAAGAACACACTATATCAAATACGTGAGATGTAAATAACACAAGTTTATAACTCAGTAACCCACTGTATATTGATATAAATAGAACACCAAGAACACGGAAGATTAAACAGGAATTCTGCTCTTAAGGATGTGTGTGTTGTGCTAAGCTTAATAGAAGAACTCAAACATGAGTCTTCTATTTATACTACTTCCACAGGGGACAAGGTGGAGACAGGAAGTACTAAGGTACAATAGACACTATCGTGGAACAGTGACAGGTACAACGTTGTTGTAGTGCGCCGCACTCTACAAAGGCTGCAACCCATCAGAGGTTGACACGTGGAGGCAGTAGGGCGAGCCTTTGTACGAATGATCTTCAAGATCTTCGTACAACAGTAAACGTGAGAAGCACGATCGTCTTTGACTTGATCTTCAAGAATTCTTCTAAGTCTTCAGTCTTTATACCACAGAGGCTCTGTCAAGTATGGCAGAGGCTCTGTGGCCTTGTCTTCTGTGAAGCGTTTTCTGTTAAGTCTTCACTTGATCTTCTATCGGTGTCTTGGCAGAACCTCTGTCAGTGCAACACTTAGCCTATTTTTCAATACTTCAATAAACATAAAGATTGGAGCTAACAAGGTCCGCAAAGTTACAAGATGAGAACATCAAAACTCTCCACTTGTCTAAAATCAAAGGTTGTAAGGCGAGAACATCAAAACTCCTCATTTATCCCTCTAACCAATGACATCAAGAATAAGAAACTCAAAATCCTCTCTATATAATGTATGGCCTAAGCATATGGATCAAATACAATATGATGTTAGTTTGCAAAATGTGAATGGTTGAACAATTAACAAGTATCATTTAAACTCAATAACCAATCATATATTTCATCGTCAAGGTCTAAGACATAATGCAAATCATCAACAACGGCAAATGCCACATTCAAAACTTTATGCAAGACCAAATCCAGAATACTCATGAGTTTATACAATACCATGTACTTAGAACAAATCCACAATTTAGGTATTTGTCTCATGAATGAAAAGATCGAGATTCATGAATCACTTGCGCCCAATAGCATCCCCTCTTGTAAACATTCACTTGGAATAATTCAAATATGTGTTTTTGATCACCAAAATTTCTGAAAACTTTATAGAAAATAATATTCAAGTTTCATCCAAATCCAACACCAAAATAACCTAGAAATCATCCAAATTTCACCGGTTAGGAAATCTATGCAAGGATTGTTGGAATATATATATATATATATATATATATATATATATATAAATGAAAACTCAAATTCAATTGTAAACATGAGGACAAATCTCGTCCATTGATCGCAGCCATATTTAAGTCATTCCTAAAATTCAGCTTTAGGGGTATTTTCGTCAAATTAGAATCAGCGCATATTTTTGTTGAATTTTTATTTTCTTTTTTAATTAAAAAACTTTTACCCCCTTAAATTTTAAAATAAATTATCTCAAAAATTACTAACATTTTAATCAAACAAATTATATCAAAAAAACGAGAATTTCGTGCTCTTCGATATGACATCCATCGTGATATAGTTTTTTTTTTGATTTAACCGTTTTACGTGAAATCGTGTATATGTGTTATATTCAGAGTGAATAAAGGTACATTTATTCAATTTTGAATATTTACCTTTATTCAGTCTGAATATATAGAGTTATTCAGACTGAATAAAGGTACAAAATTTAAACATTTATTCGTTTTGAATATCTACCTTTATTCAGTCTGAATATAACACATATTCAGTCTGAATATAACACATATTCAGTCTGAATATAACACATATTCAGACTGAATATAACACATATTCAGACTGATGTATTTATATGTGTTCTTCAGTTTTTCGTTTTTTGAGGTTTTTCTTTGAACCTTCCCTCTCTCTCTGTCTCTCTCTCTCTCTCTATATATATATATATATATTGTGCGTTTCAATTGTAAACCAAACAATTCTAACAAACTATACAAACCACTATATATATATATATAAAAGATTATGAACTTAGGAATAAATTAAAACTCAAACGGGAATCATTTTAGCATGCCCCTCTGCAAGTGATCTATTATGATCATTCAAGTAACCAAGATCTCGTATTTGATTTCGTTTATTATGTTCCATTAAATGTTAACTGTGCAAGTATGATGTTTGTCAATGGGGTACACCTTTTAATGGAGGAGAATACTGGATGATGAGCAGCAGAATGTATATGGATCAGAAGCCTCGATGATGGGTAGTTTAGGAGGACCTTTTGAATAATTACACCATTTTTGTTTATTCAAACCTCATTTTCATGCTTACCTTTCTTTGATATAAATACATCAGTTTGAATATGTGTTATATTCAGTCTGAATATGTGTTATATTCAGTTTGAATATGTGTTATATTCAGTCTGAATATAACATATATACATGATTTCACGTACAAAACGGTTAAATCGAAAAAAAACTAAATCATGATGGATGTCATATCGAAGAGCACGAAATTCTCGTTTTTTTGATGTAATTTGTTTGATTAAAATGTTAGTAGTTTTTGAGATAATTTATTTTAAAATTTAAGGGGGTAAAAGTTTTTTAATTAAAAAAGAAAATAAAAAGTCAACAAAAGAGGGCTGATTCCAATTTTACCCCTGCGCGCTAAAAATTCACTAAGCCATGGACATAGTTTTCAAGTTATTTATAAAATTGCCACCGTGTTTTTTATTCATTGATTTAATCACCTTTTTCTTAATCAAGGGCTGTGGTTTGTCCTCACGTTTACAATTGAATTTGAGTTTTCATTTGAACCCACCCCTATATATATATATATATATATAGAGGTGAGTTCAAACGAGAACACTAACTATTTAAGAAAACACGAAAAAGGTCGCCCATGTACAAAATCATATGTGATTCACGTACAAAATCATATATGATTCACGCGACTTGCCACACGACCTGTTCCGCGTTGAGATTTTTGCAGTTAGTGTAAAATCACATATGATTTTGTACATGAGCGACCTTCTTCGTGTTTTCTTAAATAGTTAGCATTCTCGTTTGAACCTTTCTCTCTCTCACTATATATATCTATATCTATCTATCTATATATATATATATATATATATATATAGGAAGACTAATTTGCAACCCACGAAAAGGTTGCAAACTTTGCAACCTTCATCACAACCGTTGATGTCACGTAATTAGTTTCTCTATGTAATTTATTGTTCCTAATTTTTTAAAGGGCAATTACGGTATTTTATATTTATACTGTTTTCCTTTTTTTATCAGGCGGTTTTCAAATAGTTACCATATTGGATTAGCGAGAGATATGGTAACCATATTCTAAATTCAAAACCTGTGATGATTTATTATCTCCTACAATAGTGGGTTTATTTTTAAGGTCAATATTCATCCGAATTTTTTAATAATGGATCAAATATTTGACTAATAACACAACGATTTCATGCAACTTTATTGTTAATATAATTGACGAGAAAATATTTTAAATCTTTTTTTGATGATCATTTCCTAAAGTCATGCAATGTTATCGTTGTGGTGTATATGAAATATTTTTTTATTGATTTGTTCATTAAGTATTAAAGCTTTATATATCCGAGTAAGAATTATTCATGAACGACAATAGTTGAATCCCAAAAACACTTATACCATGGATCGAACTAAACAGCAAAATTGTTGTTGATGAAGTCGATGCGCAAGTTCGTAATGATTGTTTGCACGTTAACAATGTTGACGAAACAGTTACGGAACATGTTGTCGATGATTACGTACTATCGCTATGTTCTGATCGTGATCAGAGCAAGAATTCATCATTGATCTTTGATTCTTTGTTATGTAACGAAAACAACGGTGATGGCGTCTTCGAGGAAACTGAAGAAGAACTGCAGATAATGGGGGTTGACGAATCGGTTGATGATGACGTAGAACCAGGTACATTATTTAATAACTACTATATAGAGTTTCATTGTTGTTTCGTACAAAAATTTTCATAAACTGTGTTGTGTTCGTTTGTAGTTTTAGTAAGTAAGAATTATGTAGTTAATTAAATGATATTCATTGCAATAGTGTTTGTAATTTCGTTGTTATGGTTTACAGTACTCATCAAACTTTTTTTAGAACCCAAGATAATGCTTTATGTGTTGATGAACTTAATTACGTGTAAGTTATGATTGTTGTGAATTTGTGGTTTAAATCATTTTTTTTTTAATTTCATTTTGTTGTAAATTTTTTTGTTTTATTTTTAGTCACAAAAAATTTCCTTTTTTAAACTTCGTTCCACAGATGATTAATGAATCAGTAACCGGTATTAGATTAACAAACAAGACTAATATGTTAACTTTAAACATGAAACTAGTGTCATCAACCTTGTTTATTTCCCTCACAACATCGGAAGGTCTAATGGGTATCTTCTGGAACTGTTTCCTCCACCTCTTCATCAAATTGTAAACCGTATCCCACGACATTAGAGTGTACTAAATCTATTCCACCTAAAGGAAGACCTAGGAGTTTATGAACAGAATCAACAACAGTAATTCCTATGTTTCCACTAGGTAGTTGTATTTGCATCATGGTTGTGTCCAATCTATCTACCACAAAAAACCCAAGTTTCGATGGTACGCCATCAAGTCGCATGTCAACAAATGATTTCAGTCGTATATCCTTAAGAGCATCCTTTTGCGTGGTGTTTAAGCCACTGATAGTTTCGTACAGAGTTTTGGGTGAAGTTCGTGTTTTCAGGTTTCCAAACTTAAGTATCCTTCTTCTTGAACCTGATGAACCAGTCCTGTAAGCCTTCTGGTGGGTGTCCGATTTTTTGTTTTCTGTCTTGGCAACTGCTGCATCACCGTGGGCTCCTGGTTGTTATCATAAAAATTTATATGATAACAAAAACATATAAATTGAATCAAACATACTTAAAACATTGATTCAAACTTCAAATGTATACCTCTAGCATCAGTATGCTGATTTATGTAACAGCCATTGAAAGCTCCTTTATCAGGACTTCCACCCCTGTAGCAAATAAAAGTTAACGAATATCCAATACAACAACATGTTAAAGAATCAAATCATGCATACTTATGTAACAGTATGATTGCCACAATCATATGAATCATGCATTTGACGATTCATTGTAGTTCTTGAATCATGATTAACAAAAATCTATGATTCTCACAACCATGATTATCATGCTTCTCACAACCATGATTATCATGATTAACAAAAGTTATAATAAAAGTTTTATTGTTATCATAACATCAGTATTATGAATCCAAACCGTTAATCATGATTCTCACAACCATGATTATCATGATTAACAAAAGTTATAATAAAAGATTTCTCTCCTTTTAATCTCGTTGCAATTGCTTTTTCAATTCACACTTTTCGTTAGTATATTCAATCGTGTTCTTCCTGAAATTATTGTTTGGATCTGTTTCGATTCTTAATTTTTAGCAATGTCAATAGCTTTCTATTGGATTAGTTTTTCGTTGTTGTGGATTTGGATGATCCAAGCAGATCTCTCAATAATTTGATGGAATAGTTGTTTCTTAAATGTATTGAATGTCTAGAATTTAGCACTTAATGTGCAAGAGAGTTATGTGTGGATAATTTGTCGATTTTCTGTGGGGAACTGAAGTTAAAATCATTATCTAGGCATATAATTAGTAAGGAAAGGGGAGATGCATTTTAATGTGCTATAGGAGAAGGGAGATGCAATTTAATGTGCTATGATTGAATTAATGGTGAATTATGAAGCTTTGGGTAGAGAATCAAAAAGGGGAGTAATACCATGTCTTGAAACTGTAGTAACGTTTAAACAAGCACATTACTGAGAAGAATTAATTAAGATATGCGCTAGGCTTATCTCTAATTACCATGAAGCTCAGCTCAATGACAACACGAGCTGAGCACGAGTCATGGTAAAGCGTAATTAGGAAGGATCTTGCAAAGAATCTTGTTTTTGTATAATTATCATCGATCATGTAGCTGAATAGCTGCTATATATACTACCATCATGTTGATTGTCTTGAGACATAGTTGCATAGTGGTTGGTTCTTATAGATGTATAATGTATCCAACTTTTTCCAACAATATATACCTTTCATATCTGATTACGAATACCTGCCATGTTTTATGCAGCGATTAATTACTTGTTCAAGCTTTTGCTGATTGGAGATTCAGGAGTTGGCAAATCTTGTCTTCTGCTTAGATTTGCCGTAAGCAAATAAACTACTTATGTCCATGTCATTTTAAGTATTTCACTGCTTCTATCACAACTCAATTATCTATTTTGGTTCCGTTTCTCAAGTAAATATGATATGATGATATTTCTAGTTTGATTTTTCATAATGTATCCCATTCAACACTTGTATTTTTGGTCCATAGCATTATTTTCCTTATCAGAATTTTAGTATCCCTGTTTCTCCATGGTTGTATTCAAGTACACCATCTATTTTCCTCCTGAATCTAGAAATTCATGGTAATTAATAAAGCTGCTTAATGAACAGTGCTCTTGTTTTTAACACATTGATCTCTTTTGTACAGGATGATTCATATCTTGACAGCTATATCAGCACGTACAATCGGTGTTGACTTTGTAAGAATTTGACCTTGTGCTTGTAGAGTCGTATGAATTAAGACATGTAGCATTTTGTTATGGTTATCTTTGTGTATGTTCAAGGTTTTATTTCTTTGTCATCTGTGCAGAAAATTCGCACTGTGGACCAGGATGGAAAGACCATTAAGCTTCAAATTGTGAGGGGTTTCTTTTACAAATTTGTAATTTTATCTTCTACTTGCTTCCTAAACAAAAAAAATCATGTTATCTCTTTCCACCTTTCGTTCTTTGGAACTTGCAGTGGGACACTGCTGGACAAGAAAAGTTATAATAAAAGTTTTATTGTTATTCTCACAATCATGATTAACAAAAATCTATGATTCTCACAATCATGATCACCTTCTCATACATAACTTTGTATTCGTGGTGAGTGAATACAAATTTTAAGTTTAAAGTATTCCAATCATGATTAACTCAAACATGATTGTGGCATATACGCATTCATGATTCCCAAAACCATGATTAAGAAAATCATGAATTATGTAACCATATATATGAATTAACAATTCATATCATCGTTAGTTATGCCATGTTAACAATTATCAAGCTTGTTTTAGGTACATGATTACAAAATTAGTTGTTTCGTGACTATATCTTAATTAATATTCACGAAGCTCATGATTCTGTATCAGGCATCAATCATGATTATTAACAAGTGCAAGAATCATTACTCAGCATTACATAGTGCTAGCTAACATGTATTTGTCAACATTACAGTTTTTAAACACTCCTGCTCTTATTCTTTTGATGTAAATCAGTAACATTAAACAAAGATACATAATTTTTTTATTTACCTGTTTATTTACAAACATACACTTTTAGTATAGAATCATGTTATTTGTCAGTTAATTATGAAATATGAGCAAATGAAGCAATAGTTATATGACGTTGGAACCCAAAATATTGTAACCCACAATAAAACCCCCTTTTAACATACAATTTTAGTATAGAACCATCTTTTTATTTACCTGTTTTATTATAAACATACAAGAAACGTCCATATCAGTTACTGTAACCCAGATAAAAACCCCTTTTTAACTATAACCACATAAGATGTGAAGAACAATAATTTTTTCCCTAATCTTTAAAAACATAACAAATAGTTACCTGTAGAATTAATACCTTCATTAGATGATGTATCCGTTATTGTAACAGGCAACGATTCCATTTTCTGTGGTTCATCTTCTCCGCCTAAATCAATCACTAAATCATCGGCCTCATGCAATGGTGGTTGCTCAGAATGAACCTCTTCGACTGAATCATCAAAATCGATGATAATCGGGTCTGCCGCAGTGTTTTTGAAGCGGGAGAATGAATATTTTAGCATGATTCTCTCGCTTTTTCGTCCCCCTGATCAGTGATATGAATTCGAAAACAAAACCCTAATTAGAAATCATATACAGACACAAATTGTGCAACAATGACAAATACTTTTGAGTTTTTAAAACATACCTCTGAATCGATGCGCCATTTCAATTGTTTAGGGTTACAGAATTTGTAATCCCATTCTTGTAGCAGTGAACTCGGAAACTCAATCATCGTGGCAGAGAGAATATCGGGATTTTGATATGTTTGAATCTTGGTTACCATAGTTACCCGGATCCCCCAACAAGTTATTTGACTAATCTACCCTTTAGCGACTTATTAATGGAAGGTTATCAATTAAAATTTTTTAAGTTTAAAAAAAACTAGGAATCAATTTTAACCATACAATTAGTAATCAATGGTTGGATCATAGGTTTCATGAGTTGCAAGATTATTTAATGGTTGCAAGATTACATAGGGGTGTGCAGAAAGTCAAGCGATCCAATCAGAACCGACCAACCTTGATTGGATAAGATAAAAAATTTCAACATCCAATTTGGATCAATTGGTTCTTGGATGACACCATTCATCCAATTATCATCCAACCACCCATCCGGTTATCATTCAGCTACCATAAAATACATTATAATTCAAAGTTTCAAATTTTTTATTTTTTATTTTTAAAACATTTGTGAAAAATAAAACTAATTTTTTTAGAAAGAAACATATAAACATTGAATGGATCTGATCCAATGGATGGAACCGAACCGATCCAATCATCCATTGGATTGGAAAATCCAACATCCAATGGATGATTGGATCGGTTCGGTTGAAAAAATCCGACATCCAATGCATGATTGAATCGGTTCAGTTCCCCTCAAATTCATTGGATGTCAACCGATGAACTCCCCTAGTTTGACATGTATAAATCTTTAAAAGTGTAAAATGAACTCACTTTTGGTAGATTTATAGATTAAAACCTAGAAAACCAAGAATATATTTATAGATTAAAACCTAGAAAACCAAGAATGTAATAATAAATGATTCCTAATCGACTTATGTAACACCCTCGAATTTGGAAAAAGCAACTAATTAAAATTTTTATGATTTTACATCCTAAATAATAAAATTTATCCCTATAATTTAATAGGCGAAATACCTCAAATTGCAAACTACGTTTAACCTCAACAATGTATAACATATGTCTCATTATAAAGACTAAAACTACTACGGGTAATACTTAACCCAAGTACAAGTTGCTAATCCCAATGATGAATGCGGAACATCACTTAAGCTATTAACCTGTTCGTACACGAGACAAAATCAAAGCTTTAGAAAGAAAGGTTGAAGAACTTGAGTTCAACTCAAAAGTTAGTGATGAACAAAAGGCAAAAGATTTTCAAGAAAAGTTTGAAAAGGATAAGTCGATCCTTGGTTCTCAATTATCTGAATTGAACAAACAAATCAAAGATTTAGAATCAAAGAATAAAGAAAGTGAATTATCTTTGACAAATCTTTCAGATAAGAATTCAGAATTTTTAAACAAAATTGAAAGTTTGGAAAAGAAGCTGTATTTGAGAGATAAAACTGACCAAACAATTTTTCTGAACAAGCCAAGATTGGTAAGCAATGTTAATAAATATTGGGGACTTGGTTATGAAAACCCAAAATGCCTGACTAAAGCTATCATTGAATTACCTACATTGTATAAATTCAAATGTCTAAAGTATGCAAGCTATTGGCCAGATTTTGAAATCCATTGGACTGGTGATAAAGAAACACAAGAAGAGGAACATAGAAAAAGAGCTTTAACAACTCATATACAACTTCCATTTTGTTATACTAGCGAGACGTTGAAGATTCTCAACAATCTAAATAAACCACTTCCAAATAACTACTTTGACATTTGTGCAACAAAGCCAATCATTAACCAAGTCTTTGAAACAAAGAAATATGTTCCTACTTTGGTACTAGAAGGGAAAATTGTTGAATTAGAAATATCCCTTGCTGAACAAATGATAAAATTTGAATATGAAAATGATCTACTTTCAACAATTTTTTCAACTAGTTTTAAGGAAATATCCTCTTGTTTCAATAACGAGGTGAAAAAGGAAACTGGTAGAATTGAACATTCTTTGATCAATAAGTTTTCTAAATCAACAAAGAACATCTTTGATGGAAAACAAAAGATAGATCAAAAATGTCTCAAACTTTCTAAGAAAGTAGTGGATCTTGAGAATATTCTTATCTCCGAGCATACTAATTTGGAAAATGAGAAAGTCAACTTTGTAAGCCAAATCAATTCATTTGAAAAGAAGTTGACTGAGCTGTTAAAGACAAAAACTGATTTAGAGATTGTCTTAGAAAATGAAAGAAAGGAATTTGCGTTGAAAAACTGGTTCAATCTTAAGGAATGCAACTTTCTTAAAGAACAAAATTGTGAACTTTCTCGAAAAGTGATGACATTGGAAAAATCTTTGGAAGAAAGAAATATTAATGCAATGTATGATTTCGAAAATACTTTTAATCTTGAAAGAGCACAGTTTGAATTTGAGAAAGTCAGTTTTGAAAATGAAAAACAATCTTATGAAAAGAGGATAATTGAGATTTCTCAAGATGTGGACGAGTTAGAAAAGGAATTGGCAAAAGAACGAAGAGAAAATGCTTTCAAAAGATGGAATACACCTGAGTTTACTAAGGATTTTGAAATTCACAATGCCGATTCTGATTCTGACTGTGATTTTGTGCCTAATGATCAAATTTTCGAAACCAAGTCAAAGCCAATGGATAATGATAAAGGAAAAGCTTGTTTATTTGATTTCTCAAAGAAGCTTTCGGACCATACTGATTTTATCATCACTGAAGAAAAACATTCAAGTACTTTTTCTAAAGGTGAGTGTTCAAAAACGAAGACACCACCTTTAGAGAAAAGAAAGAAACGTAACAAGTCAAAGACAACTCCTGTTCAAAGTTCTCAAGGTTCGAATTCTAAATCTTCTGTTGGTTCAAATACACCTATCTACAAGCCTGTGACGATGGAATGGAGAGTTAAAGGTACAACACCTTTAAAGAATGATGTACCAAAATCATCTGTTTCCACATCAAATGCCAAGAAGAAGAACACTCTGAAAGGTAAATTTTCTGCTAAACCTAATCCTATTCATTCCGCAAATCATCTTATTAGGTTGGCACATAAGAAAATTTGTTGTTCTTACTGTGGATTAAATGATTTTGTGCATAAAGATTTTACTTCTTATTGGTACGGTACTTACAGTATTCCTTCAAAGAAATCTACATCTAACATACTAGGACCCAAGAACCGTTGGGTACCAAAATATGCTTAATCTGTTTTGCAGGTTCATCTGTGTTGTGCTGAATGTTACATATATATCACACACATGACTGAAAACAGAAGAGAAGCGGTGCAAATTTTTGAAGAGTATATGTACCATTAAGGGGGAGCAAAAGACAATGGTTTCTAAACACATCAGTTTAGAACCCGAGCATACAAAATAATGGCTTCTAAACATATCAGTTTAGGACCCGCACTTCAACGAGTTTGACTTCTAAACACATCAGTTTAGAACTCATACTTATTTGTTTTAGACTTTGACCGTTTCATATACTAATCTTGTTTGATTAAGATCTTTTGCAGATTTTGAGGGGGGGGCTTATCTGATTGTAAATCAGTCTATCATAATTTGAGGGGGAGCTTAAACGTTTAACTGTATGTATCTTCTGAACTTAATATGAGATTGTTTGAAAGAAGAACGACTTTCAAGCATGAAAAACATTTTGCTAAATGTTCAAACCACTTCTCGATTCTCAAACAGATTTTATGAATTCTAGAAGTGTGATTTTAAATGTTTTTCATATATATATACATATATATATCTCGGATTCTCGTAACATCAATTCTGACCGTGTGTTTCTAAAGATTAATACTTGCGTATTATCTTTTCTATACTTTCAAGTATTCCCACACACCGGTTCAGCTTCACATTGACTTTGTTATTACCATGTCTCAAAACGAAACATTTTTCGATGGTAATACTCCCGCTTGATTTCAAAGTTTGTTGAGCATCATATTCTTTCAGCGTAAGAGAATTAAGCGTTTCATTCAAAGATTGTTTATATTTGTTCATATAAACAAAATATCCAATTCTTTGAAACCCTAAACCTTACATGATTATCATTCATGTTATTTGATCTGATTGATACATTGTCAGATTCTCAAACAAGTCTTTCGAATTCATTTCATTCTTTCAATATCCTTGTTTTGAGAAATCTTCAAAGATCAAATGCTCAAATCTTCATGATATTATTGAAGAGCATACTTTCTGATGGCAATGTAAATCAAATGCCGATATTCTTAATTGTTCAAGATAAACTGTTGAACAACCAAAATTTTAGGACAAAAAAAAACTTCTATGGATCCACGTTAACCAGTGTTTCCTACCCAAGAAGTTATCCTTGAGTGATTGAGGGGTGAGGGGTCAAAATCAAAGTGTGGGGGAGACTACTCATACGGTTGAGTATCTCATTGTGCTGAGGTAAAATGTAAATGAGAGTTTGGTTAGAAGTGAGCGGATTAAAAACAGAAGGAGGGTGTGAGAACAGAGTGAAAAGAATAAAAGAACTCTGCACCAACCACTTTCTGAGCCGGGCAGCCACATTACTGATTGGTTCACATTCTTTGGTGACCATCATTGAAACAGGCAACTAGCCCATGCCAACTCTTGCATTAACCCCACCAGCTACTCATTTCTTTCTTAATAAAGGAATGTTTCATTTTTCTCGGGGACACAGCATATCATCTATCTGATCTTCACTCGGAAGGTCTAGATATTGAAAAAGAAGGAAGTTTGCCCCACCTTCGCTCTTCATTCATGCACATTGAGTCCGTGGAAAACTTGTTGTTGTCTCAACAGTTTACACAATTTGAGCCTAATTTTCAAGCATAAGTTGCTTCAATCATTTCTACACTTGCACGTACACACAAGGAATATGTTTTCTTGTCATAACGTTCATACAAATTCCTTAGTGTTTTTCGATGATTGAATGGAAGCCCTGGAGGAGTGAACATCAAAAAGCTCCTTTCCAAAGTGCATTCGTTGTACTAAGTGGCTCCATGCAACTTACAGGCATTTTAACTGATTCATTAGTTGTTTCAGGGTTACCACGTTACAATTGTCTGAATTTGAAAAGATTTGGATAAATATTTTTGGAATGGACGGATTTTCAGATCAGAAGGAGGAGATTGTTATTGATATTCAAAGACTGCTGAAATTGAAAAGAATTTTGATGATCATGATGCTCACAATCATCAAAAAGTGGGAGAAACTATGAAAGTTTCAATTTCAAGATAGAGTGAAGTTTTATTGAAGTCAAGAAGCTCGAGTTAAAAAGTTCAAGATGTTTCGAGGTGATTCGACAAAGATTCAAAGATTCAAAGTTTGTTATTGTTGAAGAAGTAAAGATACACAGTTCAAGACATTCAAAGCCAGTTAAAGCTCAAAACCCCGTTTAAGCTCAAAGACCAGTTCTTAATCAAAGACTAAGGGTATTTCTCAAAGATGAAAAGATCAGTGCTACAACGATTCAATGATCAGTGATGTGAAGATTCAAGAAGATGAAGTTTTTGTTTGAAGACTTTGACCAACACCGCAAAGATGTGAAGTTTGTGATTCGAGACTTTGATGATTATTTAGTTTTAAAGATCCAGTTAAAGACTAAAGCAATCAGATTGGATTTCTGAAGACAATGCTTATTTGAATATTCTTCAGAGTTATTTTTCGAATATTGATCTTCCTTCAAAGCGAAGAGGAAGACTGTTCAAAGAGCTAAAGTATTGAATATCTGAAGATACAAAGAGCTGAAGACTATCGTCATCAATTTTAAAATCTTGAATCCATAGGGGGAGATTGTTAGTGCATAAAATGTATTCAAGATTTAGTGTTTAATGGTAAATAGTCAAAGCATTGTAAAAGTCAAAGTAAGGGTATTAAAGGTCAAAGTCAAGGCAATTAAGGGAGTTAGTCAAAGTGTATAAATAGGGAGTTTGTAATAGAATTAGGTAGAAGTCTTAGAGGAAGTCATTCATACGTGCTTTGAGATAGAGGAGTGAGCAAGATAGATGGATGACATCATAGAGAGAAGTTAGAGAGAGAAAGTAGATCTTAACTCCCAATATTGTATCTTTCTCTAATCTAATGAAGATCCATTGGAGTTTTACATTGTTACTTGATTAGATCTGGGATCACAGCACACAACCTTTCCCACGTGTCACTAGAACTACTCCCAACCTGAGACCTGTTGCACATGCCGACAAATAAAAAGGGTTAGGCTAACGCGTAGTGAGTTCAAGCATTTTATCATGACTATATAAATTCATAAATCGAGAGGGGTGTAGTTTTAGTCATGATTTCAAAAGAGTTTACTTTAAACACAATTCACCCATTTTCCAACTCACACAGAATCCATGAGAAAATCTCCCAAAATGTATAAAGCATTTTCCAAAATGACTTCCAACTCCAACTCACTCAAAACATGTTTAGACGTAAATATCCCAAGCATTATAAACATGGAAAAAATTCCAATATTTAAAACATCCAAATAAGATGAGGCATAGAACTCTTCCAATGAACCATGAAGACATTTCATATAAATAAAGTGTGTCACCGAAAATATGGATAAAATAATGTACCAAAAAACCACACCTTTTGGTGACGGGGAGACCCGATTCCATCGAAAGTGACGGGCACACAAAGTTAGGCCACTTATGATGTTACTGGATTACACCTCAAGCCCCGGTCCTAGTTCCCATGCCATATAGACATCACAATCCTCGGACCATAATAATTTGCCTTTATTGCATACCCCGTAAAGTTACACCTCAAGGACTTACAGGGGACCACATTGCATATCCAGTCTAGACGAGTTTCACCTCAGGGACTCCAGTGTCCCCTATTGCCTACTCGCTAGTGGCCCCATGACCTGACGCATATACCCATGCGTTCCCATAGTCCACTCCTTGTGCACAAAGAGATAGACCATCAAATAAAGGAGGTGAATTGTTTCTTAAGTGTGAAGGAATTATCCGAGAATGTAAAAGTTGGAGATTAAGGAATGTGTAGTAACTTCGAACACTAGTGCCGGTTTAAGATGACTTGGTTGAAGGTCTTAAGTTAGAACCTTGGTGCAACTGTTTGGTTATGCATAGTATGAGGAAGTGTTATCAGCATGTGGAAGGGTCGGAAGAGAGGGGCAAGTATGTTAGTGGACGGTACTCCATGCTAACGTGGGGAGGTGAAGATCGTATGTCGGAATAAGTGAGTAGGTTGGAAGTAGTAAGTTTGATGGTAGCACCGAGAGGTGGATTAGTGTGTGTGGATTGTCATCAGTAAGTGTGTGAACTCCTAGAAAGGGTATAGAGGAAGTGGATTCGTGCATGTCTTTTTGCAGGAAAGAAGTGGAAAAGGGCGGTTGAATGGGTTTGAGTTGGTGATGTTGTGAGAAACGTTCAAACGAACTAGTCGTTCAGTGTAAGCTATTGAGAACAGTAGGGTGTGATCATGGTTACTCCGCCTAGTTGAGTGGGAGTAACCGAAGTTATGTTAGATGACTAGACGCTTGTGGCAAGCAGTGAGAAATTGATGAGCCTTCAGGATAAGTCAATTCGGATAGGTGAACACTTCAATGAGGAATTATGGAGGTTTCCTACTATTAGGCACGTTAAGTGTGAAATGACGAGGTGGTGAGAACGTACGAATTAGTTGTCGAGCTGTAGCCGATGTGATTCGGGAAGGGAATATGATCTGCATAGACGTATGTCGGTTGAAAAAAAAGTGAGTTAGAATTACATGTAACCTGAGGAGGGAACTCTTCGGGTGAGTTCGTCGGGATGTGCAAGGGTGGCCTTGTGCCAAGTGGTCAAGTGAGTGATTGTTCCTGGTTTTAGATTCTCGTTGTAGTGGCGGGGAATTTTCGCCAAGTTCCTTCTTTTAAGAAAGTAAGAGGTACGAGAGACCATAAGTAGACGTGTTGTAAATCTGTGAGTTCCGATGTGGGGTCAGAAGCGAGCAAATGGAGGCGTGGTTGGCCTTGGTTTTACTTGTGGTATTTAAGCGAGTATAGTATTTAGAGAGGTTGCAAGTAAATAGTACAAGATGGCACGACATGGCAAAGTGGTGACTCGCGAGGGCGGTCCCAATGTATGGTGTACGGTTATGTTTTCCATCAGAACGGTTTGGGGTGACCGAGTAGAACTGAGCTGGTTGGATTGAAAAACATAAGACTTTTGAACCTTGAAGTTTGAGAGAAAGGTAAGGTGGACTAAGTCTGTGGACCCGTCGAAGTTATGAAAGTTGAATAGATAGTGCGATATCTTGAGGTACTCGATGAGATTTTGAGAAGAATTCATAGTGTGATGCACGTCTCTTTTATGGAGAGCCGATGTGAGAAGTGAGATGATGGCGACCTTGTGAGAGATGCAGACGATAAGAAGTTGACCTTTGTCATTAGTGAGCGAGTTAGAGCAGCGACATACAAGTAAGACGGGTCAGAGGAATTAAAGAGTGTTCAACCGACATTTCATGTCTCGGGCTTAATGAAGCGTTTGTCAGATGCCGAAGTGGCTGTTCCTTTGGGGATATCAGTATAAATGAGGAGTTGACTTACGTAGGAGAACCGATTGAAATCGTGAGCAGTAAGATCCGGAAAACAAGGACTGGAGAGGTTCGTCTAGTAAAAGTTCAGTGGAGGTATCATAAGGGACGAAAGGCAACTTGGGAAGTGGAAGCAACATGAGGTCCAGATACCCTTATATTTTCGGTAATGGAATTCCGGGGACGGAATTCTTTTGAGGGGAGAGTGTTGTAGTAACCAAGACTAAAATTGGAAAGTTTTAAGGTTTTGTGGAAAAGTTTAATAAAGCTTAAAGTTGAGGGGATAATTTGTAAATAGGAATAGGGTATAAAAACCCAAATGTTTGGGGCACAAAACCCTAGAAGAGTTTTCTAATTGTTGTTGGCGGCTGATTAATTGAGAGAAAAGGAGGAAAAGGGTTTTTGGTGGTTCTTGAGCATTTGAAGAAGAGAGTCATCCATCTTTGAAATCAGAAGAAGGAGTGGTGTTGGAAATCCGTTTATTGCAAGTAATCTATCAGGTAATCCCTAATCTATAATTATATTTAGGATTGATTTGATGATTGTTGGGATGTTTGAGGGTTTTTACTTATTAAAGTTATTTAAGACTCTAAAGGAAGATTTAATTACCTTAAATCATGTCTAGTTAGTAAAGCATTGCGGGAATTTGTTATAGATTGATTGTATGGTTATTTACCGCTTTATCATATCGTTTAAAGGGATTTACGTGGATTTTACCTCTGTTGTTCGTCACAGCGTGGCGTCCGGAAAGTCTCAATGATTGAGAGTTTCCGGAAAAATTATCCGGTAAGTCTCAAAATTGAGGGTTTCCGGAAGAGTATCCGGTAAGTCTCAATGTTGAGGGTTTCCGAAAGGGTAATCGGTAAGTCTAGCATCCAGTAAGTCAAGTGTCTGGTAAGTAGAAAGTATCCGTTTAGTGGAGTCATCCGGAAAGTAGTGTTACCCGGAAAGTAGTGTTACTCGGAAAGTGGTATCCGGACAGTTGGGTGATCAGCTTATGTTTTGTCCATTCATCCAGGAAGATCGATTGAAAGTCGGGAACAGATTAGAAAGGAGAAGTAAGAGCATCATGTGAGTTTTTCTAACTATAAATACGTGCTTTTGACGTGTTTTTCTAAAGTAAGTACATGATGAGAAATGCCATGTTTTATTCCTATGCTTTTAACTGCATGAAAGTTTATTGAAAGTTTATATGAGATGTATGCATACATATGTGAGACGTAAATTGGCTAAGTCGGGGGTGTGGCCCGCCAGCTCGTGCCGGGAGGTGTGACCGGTTTATGCCATGGGAAGTGTGACCCTGTAAGGCAGCATGAGACTGACTCGTTGTCACTTTCGAGTGACTTCAGGGTGCCATTTACGGGGGCGGATTTATCCGTGGAAGTTTTATGTGAAGTCATGTGATAGTTTTTATGAAAAATTATGTGAAAGTTTATGCAAAGATATTTGAAAGTTATAAACTGTTTTGAAATAATTTTGAGAACCGTCAGGAGGGAGCTCACTAGACCTCATGGTCTAACCCTCGCATTTTCCAAACTAAATCTTTTCAGGTAAGCAAATAGTAGAAGGCTCCGGTAGGTGAGTAAGCGCATGATAGAGCACAAATGCAGATAGAGACAGTGCCACTCATACTTTTAGTGGTAGATATTCTCAGTTGTGTATAGGTTGTTTCCGCCAACCTAAGTCTTGAGACAGATGTAAAGAATTTTGGAACCCGATTTTGGGATGTTTTATTTTATATATGTATTGCAATGCCTTAATTTAGATTGGGTTGTTACAAAAGTGGAGTCATGTACTTTTAGACCGTAATGCATTGGATCCATAGGCATAAGAGTCGGTCATGTTTATATGGTGGAGAGTCTTGATATTCTCACTTTGGGACGTATGCCACTTTGGCATTTGTGTCCCGGTGTTTTGGAGAGGAACCGTATTGGGTTATACTCCGACATTTGTTGGGTTTATAGTCGATGTTCTAACACTTGTGCACGAGGGTTGAACATCTTGGGGTATCAAGTAAGGAACCGAGACGCCAATTCTTGAATGCTAGTAAGTAGGCAATAAAGGTTCAATGGAAACCTTGAGGTGTAACTTACTAGAGAATGAACATGCAATAAGATCGTGTATCCTTGAGGTGTAGCTGGGCACAACAGGCAATAAATGATACGATGGTGCCACCCGTTGCTGGGTATGGGACTTGAGGTGTAGCTTATTATAGCAGACAATAAACTCCGACTTGAGTTAGAGCTTATTAAAGCAGACAATAGAGTCATGATCTGAGGTGTAGTTTAATAACATGGTTAAACGGCTTAACTTTGTGTTCCGCCACATACCATGGAATCGGGTCTCCCCCGTCACCGAAAGGTGTTGTTTGGGTATTTATTTTTATCCATGTTTTCGGTAACGTATTTTATTTATATGGATTACTTTCCATATTTTATACGTTGTGATGTATGCCTCATCCGTGTTTGTGATGTTTTGAATAATGGAGATTTATTCATGTCTTATTATTTTGGAAATCAATTACTATTTCACTTTTCAAGTGGGTTTCGGGTGGAGTCCATTTTGAGAATCATTTTATATTAGAGCTTTCGTTACAGGATTTGTGTGCGTTGGAAAATGGGTGGTTTTCATTTAAAGTAAATCCGTTTAAACTCATGATTTAAATTGCACCTTTCTCGTTTTTTGAATTATATAGCCATGATAAAAAAAAACTCGTGAACTCACTAGGCGTTAGCCTAACCTTTTTATTTGTCGGCATGTGCAACAGGTTCCGGTTCGGATATAGTTCTAGTGACACTGTGAAGAGTGGCGAGCTAGTTGTGTGCTCAAGAAGTAAGTAGCTTGGTGAAGTCTTCCGCATTTGGGGAATAGCAACTCGTTTTTTGGGGTTGTGTAACGCCCGACCTTTGGTAGCCTTGGCGAATGACTTAGGTTTTGATTGGTGAAATTATTATGTTTTTATATTGAGGTATTTCCAAGAATGGTTGTAGAAGGTATTTTATCCTTAATCGGTTGTTTTAATGAAAATTTTATTTAGTTGCTCTTTCCAAATTTGAGGGTGTTACAAGTTGGTATCAGAGCTTAAGTTTGAGAGAATTAGGTGTTCATTTTGGATACCTAGACTCAAACTAGCGTTCTATTAAGTGAATAAGAGTGAAATTGCACAATTAGACACTTTAAGATAGGATATTTTGAAGTTGATGGAGTCATTAGGAACGAGAATCACGTCTAGAGTAGCAAAGATGATCATGTACGGTACGTTTATAATTGCACCTGGACAGTGTTATGGTGAACCTACAAGTTACATGTGTATACTTGGACTACTTTGATGTGATGACCGTTGGGGTAGTGAAGGAGTTTCTAAGCAAGTAGCCGTTAGTCGAGGTTGATGATTTTATTTTGTTTGGAGTGACAATAAGCATGATGATTGCATTAAGTGGACCATATCGGGTCGAAATATTATGGTTAATTGATTTAGTTCCAATTATCGCCGTAAGATGTGTGAGCATTCGAATGACGGTAGTGCGATTGGGGAATTGAGAAGTGTAGTTTTGAGACATTGACTGCCGACTAAATTCATGCACGAAACGTATTTTAAAGTAAATCACATCAGTTGTTTCTCGTGTTCCCAAATCACCATGTGTGTTGTGTTACGAAATCTTGGAAATACATTTTAGCATGCACAAGATTTTAAACCGTGATTTTAAACATGCATGAAATTATTTTATTGCCTGCGATGGCAATCCTTGCCGACACTTTCTTTATTTTCGTGATTGTCCAATGCTATTTTCGGATTATTGTGTTACCCATGCTTTAATGTTGTTTAGAGTCTTGGACAAGTAACTCCGACTTGTGACTTTAACATTGGATCTCCTCCACATATGTTAAGGTTTGAATGGAGAGTTATCTTCCATTATTTTTGGTGTTGAACGTTATTGGGAGTTATTTTATGCGAGTTTTATTGAAAGGTGTTTCTTTATATCATATTACGATAAAAAGGGAATTTTTGGAATTATGAAATTTTAGTCATAACTTCGCTTTATGCGATTTGATTATTGGAAACGAAAATCTTGGCACCATTGGATTGATCAGATGTCATTGAGCTTCATTGAGTTTTATGGGAGTTTTGTTGAGTTCTATGGAGTTTTTGTTTTACGACGTTGTGTTGAGTGAGTACAACTTTGAAACGTACATACTTTAATTATTATGTGTGTTAATTATGGATTTTGTTGAGCATTTTGTCTCACGCGAGTCTTGTTGAGAAAATATTGCCCTATATCGTATTGCAACCAAAAGAGTGGTTTCGGAATTGTAATGTTGCATGGTTTTCTCATTTGAGTTTTGTGCTAACATACTTCGTTGCATCTTGTGTAGTGTATGAATCAATTTATAACCATGACGTGAGTAAACATACAAGATTATCATGATAGTTCATTCTAATGATTTGCTTTATGCACTTTTTGTTAATTGATCATTTTGTTATCGTTTCACGCAAATGCATTATATTGATTTATTGGTATGCATAGCGTTGTAGCCACTATTTTTGGAGCATTAATGCACATCGTTTGTACGATTCGAAATTTGAAGTCGATTTAAATTCTTTTAAGTGTCAACCAAAGTACATGCACTTACTGTTTCCTAAGTTTAGAGAAAATACATTAATATGCGTGAGTCTTGTCAGAGGATATTACTTCCATGACATCATATGACTGAGCGAGAAAATTTTCAATTTGATATAACGAATCTTCTCTTTTGAAATTTCGTATGGACTATCTATTGCATGTTGTTTTATCTCAGAAAAACCCCTAGGAGAGTGTTACAAGTTTACGTGCATATCCTGATTTGAGATTTCTTCACGATATTTTAGCCGATACTTTCGAATGAATGAAAGCATATTGTTATTTGATCTTAAATTTGAAAACGACACAAATCATTTCATATTTTAACCAAGTGTATATATAGATCATTACGTCATTTTGCGAAATAAACTAACACACGTGACTTTTGTTGGTGTCACACCCCGCTAAAGCGGAAATACGAGATGTCACAGCTCAAGGTTTCATTGCATAAGGTAGAAGACAACACACAATCATCATAACTTAAAGAGTTTTCAAAAATTACATCTTGTTCCAAAATACAAAATGCCCAAAACATAAATTGAGATGATAAAGAAGATCGTGATGGATGTAGCTACTAGTGGTGCCTTCTAAAGTTCCAACCTTACTTGATATTTCCTGAAAAGCATGTAAATGAGAGGGTCACTATTGAATAGTTGGTGAGTTCACAGGTTTTCGGTATGCATAACAGTTTTAATGCATGTTTGTAAATCCGCACAGTGGATTGAGTATTCGGTTGTCAACATGCGCAAGGTATATTATTGTATGCAAAATGTTAAAGCCATGAGCCCACTACCCAAACCTCCTGACTGCACGCCCCAATGACACATGTTCCATCGCAAACATGATAAAGAAGACGGTAATTATGCACTCGCGAGGTGAGTGGGGAGTCAACCAAATAACGTTATCCATAATATACCAACGGATCGAACAATGAGCTAATGGGTAATGTAAAGTGAACCGGGGACTTAAATTGAATGTGAAACTCAGAATCAACTAACATACCATAGCGCATAAAAATTTGTAGCAATATATAAAGCATTTTGAGTAAACAGTACAACCGATGCGTAATGAAATCGTAACATGCTTTTCACCCCAAAATGTATAAAAGTAGTAAAAAGGGGTTGTGAAAACTCACGGTGATAACGATGATGTTTCCGAGATGCTCACATGTGCAACTTGTAATATGATCCTACTCCGATCCTACGAATCGTAAGAGTCACTAGTAAGATTCAAGCTTGATTCTAAGGGTTTGGTGAATCCTACTTATCCAAAATGTCATAAAATGCCTTATATAGAACTTTGTTTAAGGTTTATATTTTTGTGATAAAATATCTTGCATGTCTTTATTACTCAATAAAAGTCATAGATTTATAATAAAATAAGTTAAAAGTTGATTTTTAACCACATTTGGAGTTTTCCTTTTTCTGTCCAGATTTTTGTGTCACTTTCAGTCCATTTTTAGCTATCTTCCAAGGTTCTTTTGGTCAAGAGATTTTAACTCAAGCTGACACTATGTGTTAGGAAACCTTTGGTATATAAACAATTATTTTTGAAGATGTTTAAGTCCATCAAATAATTTTTATAGTGCAGCTACCACAGAAAACATAGTTGTTTGCACACTGTTTTTGTGACGTCTGTTTGAAGGTCGAAATCTTTGAGTTTTTGAATGAAACCACTTGGGTTCGAATCTTAACACATAAACATAAATTCCAGAAGAAATTTCACCTCATTTGGTTAAATATTGAGAGAGTTATGGCCTATTAAAGAGAAAGATAGGAATTTGACAGATTGCTGTCAAAAGATAGATTTTAAGAAAATGCATCTAAATTTATGTTTTGCCATGATTTTGTTCCTTTTGCATGGAATCCGATTTGACACTTCCCCAAACAAATATTTTCAGATGAATATTTATTTTTAAACCTCTAGGGCTACATGCATGTATATTAAATAAAGGTATAATTCAAAAATCCCCAAAAAGGTCTTCTTGCTTTCTTTTTGAATATTTCATGAATGGTCAAACCAAGAACTTGTTTTTGCTATAGAAAATAACAAGTTTTTAGCACATGCATGGAGATTAAAACATGTTTTTAGTGTAATATAAAGTTTTTCATAAAACTTCTTAGAGATTAAGAGGTAGATTTTTAAAGAAGAACACATGCATGCTAGTAGAAACTTGCAAAAGTTCCTTTTTTGATCTTAACATAGGTTTGATCATGGATTCTTCACCTTTTTAACAACATGCAAGATGTTATGGTGATGAATCTACAAACATTAAGATTTCAAAGATGTAACTAGCAAAACACATGCAAAACTAGAGTAGAAGAAGAAGAAACTTAAAGAAAATGAGAGAACATAAACAAAGAGATGTGTAGGCTTTGCTCTACATATGAGTTTACCTTAATAATACTTCAATACTTGAACTTCTTCTGAGTTTGAATGGCTGAAATGTGAGAGAGTTTTAGAGAGAAAGAAGAGAGAAAAAGAGTGAATGAGAGAATTTTCTAGAGAGAAAAGTTAGAGAGAATAGGTGAGAGGGTGAAATGAGTTTGAAATGGGATGAAGTGAAAGAGAGAGAGGGGATATGGGGGGTTTGGGGGCCGGCCTTGGGAGAGGAGAGAGAGAGAGAGGAGTGTAATAATTGTTAAATTCATTTTGGTCCAATCAAAATTTTATTTGACATTTCTCTTTTTTTTTGAATTAACTAGGCATATAATTTAATGGCGTTAATAGGACTAATACTTGTTTTATTTGCAAGTATTTATTTTTGCAAGGTACATATATATATAGGGGTGGTATTTTTTACAAACCAGTGTATTTGTACAAACTCGTACAAACCATACCTACCTTCATGATTTTGTAAATTTGGCTTCATGAATATATATATATATATATATATATATATATATATATATATTTTGGCTTCATGAATATATAATTTGGCTTCATGAATATATCATTTGGCATTTTTAACTAATTATTTTTACAAAAATAAGGGTATTTTAGCGCTCCACCGAAAAAAATTAGTTAAAAATGTCAAATGATATATTCATGAAGCCAAATTATATATTCATGAAGCCAAAATATATATAAATATATTCATGAAGCCAAATTTACAAAATCATGAAGGTAGGTATGGTTTGTACGAGTTTGTACAAATACACTGGTTTGCAAAAGATACCCAGCCTATATATATATATATATATATATATATATATATATATATATATATATATATATATATATATATATATATATATATATATATATATGTGTGTGTGTGTGTGTATTAAGGGTATTTGAATTGGCATTTTATGAGATTTATGGATAATTCACTCATTTAGGCAAATGCTAGGCAAAATTCTCAAGTTTTCCTAACAATACTGCTTTTATTGCTAAATTCGACTGTGTTGACTACAATGTGAATAACTGAAACGTTTAGTACAGTTCTAACCTGAAACGTAAATTTGACGGTTGTCACAGTTGGTGAATTTATTCCATGTCATTTATGGTTAAAAGAGAGAATTTTTGGAGTTGATTTCGTTTAAGTTTCTTTTTCGAAGTTTCATACAAACATTTTATTTCACACTATTTTAATGCAGGAAATTACTTTACGTTCATGTTATAAATAAATATTGTCTAGGATCGTAGCGGTTCATTTTAAAAGTTTGTTGAGCATACTTTTGCATTTACTAGTAAATCGAGTATTGATCGAGTAATTTGCAAAAAGATTTTCATATGTGGGACGTGTGTGCCCATTTTGCAAACTACCGGGTAAGTAGTAGTAGATTTTTATATGTACGATTTATTGTTATGAAAACCTTCGTGTTGGAAAATCTTAGGAAAATTTTGATTTGGCTTAAATGTTGCTGTCACTTAAAAACCTTGAACTCATTAGGCTTGGGATGGTTAAGCAACCCCGGTTAAAGGTGTGGGCGTGTAGAACCTTGCCGGTAAAAGATTATGTTTTTTGACGCGTGAGAGTACTGTAAACCGTTTGGTGTCGTTTGCAAGATCGACATATTTTCTGTTGGTAACCGAAAGGTGAGGCTTGCGGTATCTTTTGTTAATGCTTATAGTAACCGTTCATTCGACAACCTCATTTGGGTTTTGGTCAATTGCATATAGGATGTGTAGAACCCTTTAGACACCGTGTTGATAACCTTGGTTTCGTGCGAATGCTCGATGAATGAAACTCGTGTATGGAGTTCTGTAGTGGTTCGGATTTTGGTAAAATGGCTAGGTGTCAACTTTTGGATTTCGAGGCCAAGAACAATTAGAGTATGTGAAGTGTTATAGACCAATCTTAAGAGACAATGGTATCGCTTGTAGTGGTTTTAAGAAGTTCTGATTGTGATGAGTGGCTTTAGTTGAACGACTTTACTAGATTGGTGAAAGAATCTGTTTGGTTGATTGGTGATTAGACGTATTCGTAGAGCCGTATAATAGATGGATCAAGGACGACCGTCTGTTTTGGAGTCTGATAGTACTTGTTAGAGTTAGATGTCAGTTCGATAGTGGGAACGGCTGAACTTGGGAATTTATTGTTATTTTCAGTGGCGATCGTACTTTGGGATAGTTGGAGAAAGAGTTTATAAGAGTGTGGATCGGGACTGACTGGTAATTGGAATCTGCCGTTGGAGAAGTATGAATCACATAAGGTTGGGAGACAACCAAAGTCTTTTGGATGGAAGCTACACTAGTGAGTTAAGTGTTCTCTTGGGCGTATGGGAACTAGATTTCGAGGACGAAATCTCTTTGAAGGTTGGGAGGATTGTAACATCCCGATTTCTGGAAGGTATCGATCTTTGAAGATAAACATGAAAATAGATATTTGCAATAAATCCTAGATTTTATAGTCTTGTTGGATGGAGAATGCAAATACGAGTTCAACGGTCCTTTCCGGAGCAAAAACGAAGCTAAAACGAAGAAGTTATGGCCAAAACAGTTTCGGTACACCTGATATACTATGACCAGCGACAATGACCAGTGTCAAAGTCGCTGTCATTGTGGCATGCAGGTACCTGGTTGCTGTCAAATGCGAATTTTCAAGCTTTTCTCTCATTTCTCACCTCCCAATCAACCCCCTTTCTCTCCCAAACTATCTCCCACCCTCTCATATGAACCTTAAGTGATTTTAGGGCATTTCCTTGGGGTTTCAAAGTGTTCTTTCATCATCAAACTAAGAAGTGGATGTTAAGATCAAGAGTTCATCTTCTCCATCTCCATCTTCAAGCTTCATCTCCATTTTCTTGGGATTCTAGAGTTTTGAGGTTTTACTCAAGATTCATGGGGTAAGTTCATCCTTTTCTTTTCTAAATCCTTATTTGAGTTATAAATACTCCATTTATGACATCCTAGTGTTTCATTTCTTCAATCTTTGGTTTGGATGATTTTGGGAAAGTCAGGTCAAAATTAGGGTTTTGGTATAAATAGAGATTTTGATGTAAGATGTTTGGCGAATGATTCTAAATGGTTGCATATGGATATTTATGGTTGGAAACTTGTGAATCTAGGCTTTTGGAAGGTTTGTCTTGAAGATTCAAGTTTCTTCATAGGAGCTTAAATTGGGAGGAATATCTAGATATAGCCTAAATCTAGCAAGGGGAGTTCAAGTTGATTTGTGAAAATGTTGTACATGCCAAAATGTTTATTTTAAAGTGTTTTACATGAAACTATTTATTGTTGAATTATTTGAGTGATTTTGATTAATTGGGGTATTTGATTTTATAAATCTCACAAAACACCCACCTTTAAGATTATTGGGTAACTTGACAAAATGAGTATTAATTGAAGTGTTTTGATAATTATTGCATGATTGAAAATTATTTAGTAAAAATGCACTTTTAGTGTTTTGTTGGAAATATGCATAATCTTATGTGGTGGTATGTTTTAAAGCATGAACGCGTGGGTTATTGGGTTTTGGGTCATTTTAGAAGTTGTAAACTCTTCAGTTTGAGAAAAGACGTAAATCGGGTATTTTGATGGATGAACCTTAAGTATTGATACTTTAAATAATTTATCTTACGTTTGTAAATTTTTGGGTATAAATGCACTTGATGTGTACTTTAAAAATGGTGTCTTAAATTTGAGAGTTGTGTTGAGTAATTCGAATCTATGGAGCACATTTCACTTAAACGTGGAGTATATACGTTTACTGCATTATTTGGATTTCATAAGTGGTTAATTGGTTTTGGTTGAGCTTATAGCTCGGCTTATGACTTTAATGAGTATTGAGGACATTTTTCCGGATTTTAATCATAGAATGTGGAGCTTTGGTCGTCATTCGCATTTATTGCATTTTATTTGAAGAATACATGTTTTGAGTGCGTATGTCGTTAAAGTGGAGTCATGTTGTTGGTCCCAAAGGGGTTATACAAGTTTGTAGAAGGGGGGGGGGGGGGTTGAATACAAACACACGATTTTTATCTTTCTAAATTGTTTATTGATATGTATCAAACAATTTACAGTTTGTTGCGGAACAAGATTAAGGAATAAACCTAATCTAAACAAACTATGAGAATCGCTAAGATTTCTTGCACTAGAAGTAGAGATTAAGAAAAACTAAAATACTAAGGAGAGTATTCTATCACACAAAAGTTCAACGAGAGGGAAATGGCCGATTACTTCAAGAGAGAAGTAAAGTTTCCTTTATATACTGCATACATTTAATGCATGTCAATATACGTTTACACGTGGCAGCCTCTGGTTGGTTGCATGTTTTGACTTCAGTAAACAACCTAGTGGCCGCATGATGAACAAGGTAGAATCAGAGTTGGTTGTACGATTCTGGACAAAAGGGATGTCCGTTCTGACAAAATCGTATGGAGGCGTGCAAGAGGATAAGACAAAAGTTGCTTGTAGAGGAGTCTTCATGATCAGCGTTCGCTGAATGATTCTTTATCAGCGAATGATAAAGTTCAGCGTTTGCTGAAGTCTTCTACTTGAAACTTCACGTTGAGTGGACAAGTCTTGGCTTCACTGATATCCGCATCAGTTCATTAGTAGACTTAGTCGTTGGTTCTTTGGCTTGATCTTCGACTTCAGCGTAGAACATAGTTGATGTGAATCTTGTCTTCAAGGATCATAAGTAAACAACATAAGGTATCAGCGATCATCAGTGAGACTGAACAGGCTCAGGGCTCACGGGTGAACAATGTTCGCTGAATGCATAAATTAAAGAACATGAGTTTCCTATCAACGGTACTAAACAGACTTAGTATTTATCTTTGATGGTGAAACTCTAATACATATTGTCTACTTACAATTTTCACTAAGTGTTTCTCAGGGTCATTATCAAATCACTGAGGGTTTGGATCAACAATCTCCCCCTATTTGATGATGACATAGCAATAAAAGAAAACTGCTAAGTAAGAAAACATAAGGATAAAAAGGACTCATTAAATATTTGTCCCATTTACTGTTTTCATGGATCTTTTTAAGTACTGATGGAGTAAAGTACATTCACTGAAAATTTTCATTTAACTTTGTATAGATTACAGAGGGAAGTGGAAAAATTACAAGTACAGCGAATAATAATTACAAGTACAAAAAGTTTACAAGCTGATAAAGATAGAAGAATTACAAAAGAAATCCTATCAGTTATTCAGGTTCATTCTTGATGAGAAGTTCATCAAGAGTATTTGTGGTTGGAATCATCCAATCAGGGACTATTTCTCCAAGTCCCCTTCTTCGTTGTGCTTCTTTGTAGATCAGGGGCTTCATGAAGTGTCCAAGAAGGTCATCTCTGAAAACGCACCAGTAGATAAGATCTCTGAGCTGTTCGATAGGGGCAATGCATAGATCAGAGATGCGTTGGAAGCATTTTCGTCTAGTGCAGTCGATGAAGAAGATGCCATAAGGTTCACTGACAACCTTTCTAGGGATAAAGCGTTCACCAGGGGGCAGGGAGACGTCGAGTACTGAGAGATCAGGGTCAGGACCAAGGACTTCTTCTCGTGAAAAGCCGATTCCGGTTTCATTTTTGATAGGATGACCTGAAGCTGAAGATGTTATCTTTTTCTTTGCAGCAGGCCTTCTTTGTTGAACTGGAGGAGGAGGAGGAGAAGGGATATCAATGGCTGATGTAACCAAGTCGATCTGCTTGTTCATAGCTTTGTCGACATAGGTTTTGTAGTTTGAACGCGACCGATGAATGGCTATCCGCATCTCCAACCATTCAGATAAATCGAGCTTATTAAGCCACAATGTGTAGATAGTTTCCTTATGACAATTTTCCTTGAAGATGTTGATATCAATGACTGGAACGTATTTGGTTGTCTTTCCCCTGATGTATACCTTATTGATTCTGGATACATGATGTCGAAAGTGGCATCTTTCTTTGCACCATTTCAAAGTGGATTCAGAGACCTCGGCTTTTTCTTCACTGACCTTTTTGGCGTTCTTCCACAATTGTCGCTGAACAGAGATAGGAACCTTCTTCAATTCAGGATCCTTTACCGAACGTTGGACGAGCTCAATACAATATTCTTTATCTTTTTAATTAGCTCTCTTTCGATCGGCTAGGAGTTTCTCAGCCCTGAAGCCTTCAGCGATCTCCTTTATTGATAGGATGTTGACACGAGGAGAAACGGTGCGCTGAGCCTCAAGCTTTTGAATCATGGCTGCTCTCTTTTTCAGTTCTTCTTCACTTGGCTCTTAAGGAGCCAAGGAAGGTCTTTTCTTGTGCGAGAGCAGTTCTTCTTCTTGTTCAGGTTCATCAGTCTCAGCGAAGTCTAAGACCGGGATTATTTGTAACTCATCAGCACTCGGGGCTGGGATTATTGGTGATGTAGGAGGAGCTTCAGCTTGACCCTCAAGCAGGGGAGAGGACTGACATACTGGCTTTCTGAGAAGGATAGTCAGATTGTCTTCAGCGAGGCCTTTGTTTTTGTTTTTATCAACCGCAGTCGCTGGAGGCTTTGTTTTGGTCCCCTCCCCTTGTTCAGTGAAAACGATCCCTTTAAGAGCTGGGGTCTTTTTGGTCTTGGACTGGAAGACGAAGCCATCGAGATGATCATCATCACCGTCATCATCATCATTATTGGGTGATGATGGTTCGTCATCCTGAAGATCCAGTTCTTCATCGTCTTCTTCTTCTTCCTCAGCTTCTTCTTCATTTTCTGAAGAATCAACATGCACTGGTGAATCAGCAGCATGTTCTTCGACATTCTCCCCCTCAACATCTGCGTGTATGGAGAATTCGGTTCCCTCAGGGTTTTCAACTCCCTGAGGTTTTGTAGCATTTTCCTGCCCCTTAGAAACATGGGGAAGGTCTTATTGAGTCTTCTCCCCCTCTTCAGCATGTTGAAGAGGGGAGGTATCAACGATAGCAACAGCAGCAACAGTGTGATCAGGTTCCCTGTCTTCGTGGCCAGGGAAGCCTGAGCGGTTTTCAACCGATGTCAATCTGTCTTCTAGGCCAGATAGAACAGGGTTGGTTTTCTCTATGAACGTCACCACCCTCTCCAGGTTTTCCCGATCAACCTGAGTAAAGTGGGATTTAGGGATGGTGAGAGCGTTCAGGCGCTCGAGGAATTGTTGGAGAAGCTCGTTTGAGGAGCCAACCTTCAAGGCTAGGTTGTTCATTCCTCCCTGAAGATTGGTAACCACTGTCTTCAGCGATGTGACTTCGCTGGACAGGGTGTTGAAGTTATTGGAGAGACCTGTGTTGGTGTTGTGGAGAGTGCTGAGGGTGGAGGAGTTGGTCTTGAGAGCCTCAGCGACAGAAGACAAGTTGCCTTTAACCTTGGACATATCAGGGGTTGGGTCTTGAGAGCCTCAGCGACAGAAGACAAGCTGCCTTTAAAGTCTCCCCAGCGTTTGTAACCGCTGCGGAGTTTGAGGAGATGGTGGTGGTGAGAGTTTCCACCATATTAGCAATCTCCTTGAGGGAGATGCTAATGGTGCCTAAATTAAGACCTGTAACAGAGAGAAACTTGTGAACAAAGGAAAGCTCAGAAGTTGGGGGTTCAGAGAGAGGTGTTGTGTATACCTGGGGGCGGGTTGGAGAAAGTGTGGAAATCACGGTGTCCAGTTAAATGCTCCATATTGTCTTCCATATTTGGTTGACGCTGAGAGCCCTCAGGTCCTACATTTTGCTGAGCATCCTTTGCAGTTCTGCAGCGGCAGTATCCTCGAGTTGGATAAACTGCTGAGAAGAGGGTAATAGAGGAGAAGTGACAAAAGAAAAACGTGAAGAAGCAAGAGTTGTGAAGAGGGTGGGGATAACGGATTCAACGTTGGATCCACTGAAGAAAATCTCAGCAGTACTTGGAGGTACTGAGAGAGGGGGGGTCCTGGTCCATGTTAATTTCAGTGTCGAGAGGCACTGAAACAGGAATGGAAGGGGTGGCTTCAACGGATGTGGTGGAGTGTGCCACGAAATCGTCCTGCATCATCTGTAGAGAGACATACGCAGATTCTTCAGCCTGGGAAGGCTTGGGTTGCTCCTTAGAGATCTTCTTGGTCTTATGGGTGCCAAGTGGGGATTCATATTGTTTTCTTTTTCGAGATGGAGTGGTGGTCTTATGAGTGCCGTTGAGGTAGCCGTAGAAGTAGAAGAAGTAGAGGGGCGAAGAAGAGGTAAGGAAGTAGAGAGACGTACCTCATTTGCGATTGGTTTGTAGTCTAGTACCTTAGGGCCAACCTGAGAAAGTCTCAGGTCCCCGTTTTTAGGATGTTCTTCTTTCAGCCCATGCAAGAATAGAGCACTGAGGAATCACGGGTATGGAACGTTCGTTGGCCTATTAGGGGCTTCGATGCGTCCCGTCAAGTCTTCAAAGATTGGATGAGCCCAATCTACGTGCAGGCCTTTCATCAACGCACATCCCATGGCGGATTGGGTCTTCGAGGCCTGATCAGTGGACCCGGTTTTTGCTGTCATACAACTGATGAGATGAGCAAAGATGAAGTTCATCTCGCTGGGCATCTTGCTTTTCAGCACAGTGGTTATCTTCTTCTCAGGTTGGTTGTCGCGCCCGGCATTCCAGTTGTATTTCATCGCGTCCAAGAATGCGATGATTTCAGCTTTTCCTTCGTTGGAGTTGGGGTCAGGGAAATGAACGAACTTGTTGTCCTTTAAGCTTGAAGGGAGGTTCAGGGCGTGTCGGATAACTCCAGGGGGGATCTTTGCTCCGCCGAAGTCAGTCTCGAAGGCGATGGCATCGATCTTCTTTTTTGGGTTTTTGGTAGAGGGGACTTGGGTACGATGAGCAGTGTACCAGAACTGAGCTAAAAGGTTTTTATGAGCAAGGGGATTGATAGTGAGCATTGTCGCCAGAGGACATGTTTTGATAAAGTTCACTGCATCATTCAGATGAGTGACCATTTTCTTTGGAAGGAATTCCAGTAAATCATAGGGATTGTTACCATGGAACGTAATCTGGTCCATTGAGAGTTTCATCATTGGGGCCTTGGTAAGTTCATCTTTTTCAGGAGTTGTAGGAGATGCCGTGTTGGTATTATCAGTGGTTGCCATTGATGTTTAGAACACAAAGATGAAGAAGATAAAGAAAAGTTCTTAAAATGGAGAAGTTTCCAAAATAAGCGTTTTTAAATTTTTTCAGTTTTGAAAAGAAATACAAAACCAGTGAAAGTTCTTGTTTTCCAATTTCCTTTTAAGGAAAGGATTCTAGAAAAAAGTATGAAATGTTCCAAGTTTGAGATTTTTTGTTAAAAACTTGAAGAACGGTCTGTTAAACAGATTGTGTTCATAAAACCATGAATAAAATGATTTCATTATTTGAAAGTTCTTTTGTTTGATCTTTGAAAAACAATAATGAGATCAAAAACAAGTTTATAAGATGGGAATAAAAGAAAAGTAAACCTTTTTCGTGAAGTAGAAGATGATAAACAGGTTCTTGAGAAAATAATCCGAATGCAACAGAGGTTTATTGCCTTAGAGAGTATGTTCGCGTAAAAGGTAAAAATATAAACTTGATGGCTTTATATAGTGAGAGTAGAGAGAGAAAAACTAAGAGCGGGAAAAGTTTTTCATGATGACACGTGACACGTCCCTTAAATCTTATTGGACAAGGAAACGAAATGGGCAAACGTGTCAGACGAAAAGGCATGCCATGGTTTATCCAAAGGATGACGTCACAAACGTCCTTTCGTATTTTAAGGTGTCTCTGAGGGTTTTAGAAAAACTCAGGGACAATTTTAAAATTGAGAAGCACTGAATGAAAATATCAGTGGTAGTTTTAGAGTTTCAAAGTATCACTGAAAGGAAGAGATATTCAACGATGTAAATTATTTTGAAATCTTGCATGCTGAGGCGAACGTCAGCGATTAAGATAGAGAATACACATTGATATCAGCGAATCAATTTGTTCAGATATTAGATGATTAATAGGGTTATACAAGTTCATTTTATCACTGATCCAATGCTTGCCGCTGAAGATTTCATTCTTCTAGGTTCAATATTCTAAGCTCGCTGATGAGAAAGTTGAATCTTGTCTCATCAAGAGGTTTGGTTAAAAGATCAGCTAACTGGAAGTCAGTGGGAATAAAATGAAGTTCTATATCGCCATTCATCACACGATCTCTTATAAAATGATACCTGATCTCGATGTGTTTGGTCTTTGAGTGTAGCACTGGATTGTTTGCTATGGCGATGGCACTAGTGCTGTCGCAATAGATTGGAATTTTGGAGAGCTGAAGGTCATAGTCCAATAGTTGATTTCTCATCCATAAGACCCGAGAACAACAGCTTCCAGCGGCTACGTACTCAGCTTCAGCGGTTGAGGTGGACACTGAATTTTGCTTTTTACTTGTCCAACTCACCAGCTTTCCACCTAGGAGTTGACAGCCTCCTGTGGTGCTTTTCCTATCCAATTTGCATCCTGCAAAATCACTATCTGAATAGGCGATTAGATCAAACCCTGAGTCTTTGGGATAACAAAGACCTAGGTTAGGAGTACCCTTAAAGTAACGAAAAATAAGCTTTACAGCGATTAAATGAGATTCCTTAGTTTCAGATTGATATCGTGCACATAAACAAGTTGCATACATAATATCAGGACGGCTAGCTGTAAGATACAGAAGAGAGTCGATCATCCCACGGTACGTTGTGACATTAACAGGTTTCCCTGAAGGATCTTTGTTAAGTATCAGTGACGGTGCCATTGGGGTTTTAATAGCTGAGCTTTTAGTTAAATCAAACTTTTTCAGCATATCTTTAACATACTTACCATTGTGAATGAAAGTCCCTTTTTCATTCTGCTTGATTTGAAGACCAAGGAAATATGCCAGTTCACCCATCATACTCATTTTATATTCAGCTTTCATTCTTTCAGCGAAACGAGTACATAAATCAGGGTTAGTAGAACCAAATATAATATCATCGACATATATTTGAACAAGAATGATATGACCTTTTACTTTCCTGAAAAATAGAGTTTTATCGATTTTACCTCGCTCAAATGTTTCAATATGGAGATAAGTAGAGAGAGTGTCATACCATGCACGAGGAGCTTGCTTTAAGCCATAAAGTGCCTTATCCAGTTTATATACATAACCTGGATGCTTAGGATCAGTGAATCCTAGAGGTTATTCCACGTAGACTTCTTCATTCAGTCTTCCGTTAAGAAATGCTGATGTCACATCCATTTGATATACTTTGAAGTCTTTGTGAACATCATATGCAAGAAATAGACGAATTGCTTCGAGTCTTGCCACTGGGGCAAATGTTTCGTCGTAGTCTATGCCTTCCTCTTGTCTGTATCCCTGAGCAACAAGACGAGCCTTGTTGCGGGTTACAGTTCCATGTTCATCCAACTTGTTTCGATAGACCCATTTAGTGCCTATTACTGACTTGTCAGATGGTCTTGGAGCGAGTTTCCAAACTTTGTTTCTTTCAAATTATGTCAGCTCTTCTTGCATAGCGCTGGCCCAGTTTGGATCTCTGAGGGCATCATCTGTTTTCTTTGGTTCAATCAGAGAAATAAAGTTAACAAATAAACAAATGTTACCTGCACTTTGTCGAGTCTGAACACCAGCGTTTGGATCACCAAGAATATGATCAATGGGGTGATTTATAGTCCATCGCTGAGCCGGAGCATAATTCGCTGACTCAATTTGAACTTCTGGAGGAGCTGAAGAAGAGGCTTCAACAACTTCAGGTATTTCAGGCAAGAGAGGAAGATGTTCAGATAAAATTTCATTCACTGATTGCTGAGAAGTAGATGGTATATCTAAGGTAGATGGTTCAGAAGCAGGCGTAGTGGTGAGAGGAACAGCTGAAACCCATGAAGATTCAGCTTCACTTGTCTGCGTGCTTGAGATGATAATAGGATCACCATCAGTGGTAGGAGTATTAACTTGAGGGATAGGAGCAACTTCTGAATCACCAAGATGAGAAAACATCCATTGATTCAGTTATTCAGTATCAACAGAAGGTCTTGAGTTCGCTGAACGGGATTCGTCAAAAGTGACGTGTATTGTTTCTTCTACAGTTTGTCTTCTTCGATTGAAGACTCTGAAGGATTTGGAAACTGAAGAGTATCCAAGAAATATTCCATCATCAGCCTTGGGATCAAACTTTCCTAAGGCATCCCTGTTGTTCAGTATGAAACACTGACATCCAAAGATGTGAAGAAAGCTAATTGAAGGCTTTCTCCCATGGAAAAGTTCGTAGGCTGTCTTCTTGAATCTTTTGACAATCAGCGACCTATTTTGAGTAAAACAAGCAGTGTTGACAGCTTCTGCCCAGAACTGAGTAGGTAGATGAGAATCGCTAAACATTGAACGTGCAGCTTCGATGATCGTTCGATTTCTTCTTTCAACGACTCCATTTTGTTGTGTCGTTCTTACTGAAGAAAAGTTGTGAGAAATACCCTTGCTTTCAAAGAAGTTTTCAAGGGAACTGTTTTTGAATTCAGTTTCATGATCACTCCTTATTGAGCGAACAGTCATATTGTTTAGGACTTTCATTTTCCTGGCAAAAGTGATGAGTTCTTCAGGGGTGTCACTCTTAGAACGAAGAAATATAACCCACGTATAGCGAGAGAATTCATCAACAATGACCAGTGTATATTTCTTTCCAACGAGGGATTGTTTGTTAACAGGACCAAACAAATCCATGTGAAGAAGTTGAAGAGGAGATGACACTGAGGAAACTTGCTTAGATTTGAAGCTTGCTTTGGTTTGTTTCCCTTTTTCACACGCTGAACATAGAGATTCCTATGCGTATGAATGTTGAGGAAGACCAGTGACCAACTCTTTTAAGGAAAGAGTGTTCAGTGTCTTGAAGTTTAGATGAAAGAGCCTCTTATGCCATAGCCAGTTGACATGAGATGAGGCTTTGGAGAAGAAACATGAATTCTCAGTGGTTGTCGAGTCCATGTTTATAACATAAACATTTTCCAAGCGGTATCCGCTGAGAGCGACTTTCTTCTTTTTGTCAGTGACAAAGCATGATTCCTTAGTGAAACATACTTTGTAGTCCTTGGCACTTCCTTATATTCAGCGAGCAGGTTCTTTTTGCCAGTCATATGTCTAGAGCATCCGCTATCGAGATACCAGATACCCTTCAGGACCTGCAAACAAAGGAAGATTAGTTTTACTTGGACACCCATTTCACTATGGGTCCACATTTGTCAGTGGTGGTAGAGGAAGTGTAAGGTTCAGCAATCTTCACAGCATTTAAGGATTCAGCTTCAGGACTAGTCTTCACTTTAGTTAATTTCTTAACTTCAGTAGTTGTTTTCACCTTCACCTAATTTGCACCAGGATTGGTCTTCTTTGCCTTGGGGGCAATCTTCTTTACCTTGGCTAATTTCTCAGCCTTGGTAGGTGTGGGGCACTTAGGGTGTGTTTACTTGTGACTTATTGGTCTTAATGGAGAAACTGGCTTATTCGCGCAGACAAAATTGGGTGTTTACTTATGACTTAATGGGACAGAAACTGGCTTATTCACAGAGTTGGTTTATGGCACGTGTCCCCATTAAGCTGAAAATATGACAATTCTACCCTTAGAAGAAAAAGAACATAAACCCTTTTTAAAAAAAACCCTATTCTCTTTTATGTCCAGCGCCTATATTGATCTGCGCCTCTTCTCTCTTTCTCGTTCACCGGCGATTACCTCCTCTCCACCGTCGACGGTCTCATCTCCACCGGCGACGACATCTTCGCCACCGACGACGGCATCTTCTCCACCGGCGACGACTGCAGCTTCTTCCACCGGCAACGACTGCGGCTTCTTCCACCGGCGACGCAACCCCCTTTCTTCTTCGTTTTTTTCTCTTCTTCTCCACCGAAGGTATGCAGTTTTTTCCCTGTTACATTTTTGTTCTATTAATCTGCAAGTTCTATTTTAAGATCCTTGTGGTTTACATTTTTGTTCTATTTTTTTTGTTGCTGCTCATTATTGTTCTATTTTGGATGTAGACTTTTTGCACACAACTTGCAGATTCACACAATTTGTATAAACCTGAAAATTGGTGCTCGTTATTGTTCTATTTTTTGTTGATTTATATGTGTTTTTTCTGCTCATTATTGTTCTATTTTTTGTTGATTTATGTGTGTTTTTTCTGCTCAAAATGGTGTGATTATATGTGTTTTTAGGTATGGAACAAACCGGTGAGTCACACCAACAAAAGCGTGTTAGGATAAGTTGGAAAGATCACAATGTTGTGAAAACTTTCCTAGAAATGTGGTAATTGCTTGCTTTGCCATACACAATTTTATTAGAAAATATAATATTCAAGACCAATTGTTTATGGAGTGCAACGAGGACATCGTATTTAACAACGAAGAAGAAGTCGAAGGAAGTGGAGAAGAAGAACCGGATATATCTCAATGGGGTGCTAATAGCACTCAATATATGGCTACTTTGCGTGATGGAATTGCAAATACTTTGGTTAACAATGTTTAATTTTGAAGTGTTTGTGTTTGAACTTGGATTTTTAAGAACTTTATGAATTTATGTTTTGATTTTTGGATTATATCAATGAATTTATGAATTTATATTTTGATGATTAAATAATTTTGTGTTTCAGATATATAATTTGGCTTAAAAAATAAACAGAATATATAAAACAGCTTATAATTCATACTCAGGGGTAAATCGGTCATTTCTGCTATTCAGACTGTTGATTCAGATAAAAAAGTAAACAACAGCAACAATTTATCCAGACAGAAAAATTTAACCAGACAGACACATTTATCCATACAGGACTTAATGAAATTTTTGGTAAACAGCCCCTTACTAGCAATGTGATCGGTAAGTCCACATTGATAACATTTCCTATAGCTGAAAGTAGATTTAGGACCATTTTCATGCTTAGCCGAAATTTTTAAATGAGCAGGGCCAGCACCAAGAATACCTTTGGCATTAAAAATTGGAGGAACAATCAGTTCTTCGAATTTTTTCCCAATTATATCCACTATGATTCTAGGAGTAGATCGCTGACCGAATTCATGGATCTTGTTCTTAGAAGTAGAGGGATGATTCACTGATGGTTTAGAAACAATCAGCTTAGCTACAAAGGTACCCTTCTAAGGTTTTTGATTAAAAACTTTTTCTTTACCTTTACCTTTAGAGTTTAAGGTAGGTTTTAAAAGGAACACTCAGACGAGGAGGTGTCAGGGATAGAAGACACGAACATTCCAAACATAAGCATGGAACGATCGGTGGTTGGTTCTTCAGCGTCAGCTTTGTAACCAAGGCCACGTTTGTCACTCAGGGGAATCTGAGCACCTAATATCTCAGTGATCGTTGTTGAGGATTTACACCATCCTTCAATAGTATCCTTTTCAGCCTTTAATGCAGTGATATCATCTTCTCGTTCAATACGAATGATTTGATTTATGCAGACCTGATCTTTCAAATTTTCTTCTATTTTAGAAAGCTTTTGAATTTCCAAATGACAATTCTTAAGTTGTTCAGCAAGATCAATATTTAATTTTTCATCTTTGGTCTTGCCATTCATGGCATCATATAAATCAACAGTCAAAAGATCGACGGTTCGACGTCTAATGTCACTGAGGGCTGAAGTTTGAGTATCAGTGAGAGAGTTTGATACCTGAGAGGTGGAGGTAGAAGTAGAGGGAATTTTAGTTTGTCCTTCCTCTTCTTCTATTTGAGCCATGAGGTAGAGATTGACCTCATCATCATCTTCAGAGTCAGATGATTCTTCATCAGAAAGTGCACAGTCATGATCTTCAGCGATCATGCCTTTGCCTTTCTTCTTAAAGCTTTTCAGCTTTGCATATTTTTCTTTCAGCTTCTTGTATTTGTCATCTCTAGCCTTGGGGTTAGAGGATTTCTTGTAGGAAGAAGATGAGGGTTTATAGACTTTCTTTGACCTGCATTCACTAGCAAAGTGTCCTACTTTTTTCACAGTTAAAGCAGGTAGCAGTGGCCTTATCTACAGGGGTTGAAGATTTTGGCTTATCAGTGATGGAAAGAGGTTTATTTCTTCTGAAGTTACTCTTTCTGGAGAATCTCCTGAATGTATTAGTCAGGAGTGCCAGTGACTCATCAATTTCTGAAGGATCAGCTTCTGATGATTCATCAGAGTTAGATTCCAACTCAGTGATAGTAACAGTGGAGCGCTGAGTGGGCATTAACTCTGAGAGTAAAGCAACAGGCGTGCTTTTGGAATCTTTTACAAGATTCTTCTTAAGATGACACGACTGCTCATGATTGAGCATAATGCCAAATAAGGTAGAAAGGGTCATTAATTTCAGATCCTTTGAGAGCTTAAGACACATTGAATAACTTTGTCAGGATTTCAAAGTTAGAATATTCCTTACCAACAGTTTTCAAGTCAATGATTAAACAGTTAAAACGTTGGTGAACTTCAGAAAGAGTTTCATTCTTACCACAGATGAAACTTTCGTAATGTCTTACCAGGTTGATCTTTCTTGAATCCTGGACTTCAGATGTACCTTCATATTGAACATATATTGTGTCCCACATGGCTTTAGAACTCTTCAGGTTCATGATGGAGTGGTAGACTTCATCAGGAAGAGCCATAGAGATGATAGATCTGGCCTTAGTGTCAATGGCCACCTTCTTGTTGTCGTCATCAGTCTACGTGCTATTTTCCCTAGGAATGATTCTTTCGGGGATAGCAGCTCTAGTAGTTGTGGCTGGAACGACAGGGTCTAACATGAAAGGAACATATGGTCCATTTTCAATGTAGTAAGGTATAGTAGGATCTACACCTTCTAAGAAGAGCATCATCCTATTTTTCCAGAGATTGAAGTTATCTTTGGAAAACCTAGGGGGTTTTGCAAGAGAGCCATTATCGATATAGTTTGTGTTTGTGGAGTTTGCCATATTGAGAAAATAGCAAGGGAGAGAAAAGAATTAGTATAAGCAAGATCTTGTTTATTAGGTTAAACAATCTGCTCTGATACCACTTGTTGGTCCCAAAGGGGTTATACAAGTTTGTAGAAGGGGGGGGGGGGGGGGGGGTTGAATACAAACACACGATTTTTATCTTTCTAAATTGTTTATTGATATGTATCAAACAATTTACAGTTTGTTGCGGAACAAGATTAAGGAATAAACCTAATCTAAACAAACTATGAGAATCACTAAGATTTCTTGCACTAGAAGTAGAGATTAAGAAAAGTTAAAATACTAAGGAGAGTATTCTATCACACAGAAGTTCAGCGAGAGGGAAATGGCTGATTACTTCAAGAGAGAAGTAAGGTTTCCTTTATATACTGCATGCATTTAATGCATGTCAGTATACCTTTACACATGGCAACCTCTGATTGGTTGAATGTTTTGACTTCAGTACACAAGATAGTGGCCGCATGAGGAACAGTGTAGAATCAGAGTTGGTTGTACGATTCTGGACAAAAGGGATGTCCGTTCTGACAAAATCGTACGGAGGCGTGCAAGAGGATAAGACAAAAGTTGCTTGTAGAGGAGTCTTCATGATCAGCGTTCGCTGAATGATTCTTTATCAGCGAATGATAAAGTTCAGCGTTCGCTGAAGTCTTCTACTTGAAACTTCAAGTTGAGTGGACAAGTCTTGGCTTCGCTGGTATCCACATCAGTTCATTAGTGGACTTAGTCGTTGGTTCTTTGGCTTGATCTTCGACTTCAGCGTAGAACATAGTTGACGTGAATCTTGTCTTCAGGGATCATAAGTAAACAACATAAGGTATTAGCGATCATCAGTGAGACTGAACAGGCTCAGGGCTAAAGGATGAACAATATTCGCTGAATGCATAAATTAAAGAACATGAGTTTCCTATCAGCGGTACTAAACAGACTTAGTAGTTATCTTTGATAGTGAAACTCTAATACATATTGTCTACTTACAATTTTCACTAAGTGTTTCTCAGGGTCATTATCAAATCACTGAGGGTTTGGATCAACACATGTACTTTTAGACCGTAATACATTAGATCCATAGGTATAAGAGTCAGTCATGTTTATATGGTGGAGAGTCTTGGTATTCTCACTTTGGGACGTACGTCACTTTGGCATTTTATGTCCCAGTGTTTTGGAGAGGAACCGTATTGGGTTGTACTCCGGGATTTGTTGGATTTATAGTTGATGTTCTAACACTTGTGCACGATGGTTGAACATCTTGGGTTATCAAGTACGGAGCCGAGACTCCAATTTTTGAATGCTGGTATGTAGGCAATAAAGGTTCAATGGAAACCTTGAGGTGTAACTTACTAGAGAATGAACATGTAATAAGATCGTGTATCCTTGAGGTGTAGCTGGCAACAACAAGCAATAAGGGATACAGTGGTGCCACCCGTTGCTGGGTGTGGGACTTGAGGTGTAGCTTATTATAGCAGGCAATAAAGTCCAACTTGAGGTGGAGCTTATTAAAGCAGACAATAGAGTCACGATCTGAGGTGTAGTTTAATAACATGGTTAAACGACTTAACTTTGTGTTCCGCCACATACCATGGAATCGGGTCTCCCCCGTCACCGAAAGGTATTGTTTGGGTATTTACTTTTATACATGTTTTCGGTGACGTATTTTATTTATATGGATTACTTTCCATATTTTATGTGTTGTGATGTATGCCTCTTTCGTGTTTGTGATGTTTTGAATAATGGAGATTTATTCATGTCTTATTATTTTGGAAATCAATTACTATTTCACTTTTCAAGTGGGTTTCGGGTTGAGTCCATTTTGAGAATCATTTTATATTAGAACTTTCGTTACGGGATTTGTGTGCGTTGGAAAATGGGTGGTTTTCATTTAAAGTAAATTCGTTTAAACTCATGATTTAAATTGCACCTTTATATAACCATGATAAAAAAACTCGTGAACTCACTAGGCGTTAGCCTAACTTTTTTATTTGTCGGTATGTGCAACAGGTTCCGGTTGGGATATAGTTCTAGTGACATTGTGAAGAGTGGAGAGCTAGTTGTGTGCTCAAGAAGTAAGTCGTTTGGTGAAGTCTTCTGCATTTGTGGAATAGAAACTTGTTTTTTGGGGTTGAGTAACGCCCGACCTTTGGTAGCCTTGGCGAATGACTTAGGTTTTGATTGTTGAAATTATTATGTTTTTATATTGAGGTATTTCCAAGAATGGTTGTAGAAGGTATTTTATTCTTAATCGGTTGTTTTATTGAAAATTTTATTTAGTTGCTCTTTGACAGTGCTTTGAATACACCGATAGACGTGTGCTAATTAAACCTCAACGCAAGTATACATTGAGATCTAATGTCGTCTTTTCATGTAATAAAGTGGTGAGAGCCACGTATCGTTCCCACAGAGATTGGAGTAAAAGCGTTATAAAAGTCTAATAAAAGAAATGATTTACAAGGATCAATTCGAAGATAATATTTTGGTTGGATTTTCACAGATTATATTGAACAAACAATAAAGAGAGCAAGGGTGTAAGATGTTGGGGTGAAGTCTAAACACAAATTCCAGCAGACCAATGCTGTGGCAATGCTACAGCATTTGTCTCTCAACACTTAAGTTCACCATCTAATTTTCAGGATGCCCTTCCAGATCTTCAACATTGTACTACTGATCTAGCTTTCAATCAACCCATTCCTAGTGTTGTATCAGGACTATCAATAGCAAATGATGCCTTCCAAGTATATGGATAAACAAATTACTTTGTTAAAAATCACTCTTCCAAGTTGATCCCATATCAGTTAAGTTGACGTGTTCTGAGTGGTCCATTCCTGATACGCACTCTACATTTTTACCATCATGACGATGACCAACTTATCGGGCAAAATCAACCCAGAAAAGACAGAAATGACAAATTCCTTTGTCAGTAGCTTTTCCAAGTCTTACTTCCTTGGTCATTCGGATTGACGTGCATATCAATGGCTCATTCCTGATGCCATGGCACTTTAACACTTTCAAAGTGATCAAAACTTCATGAAGTAAACTCAATCTTTTATAAAACATAACATGAAATGGTGAACATCATTATTGAGAAATGATGTCCACCTTTCTTTGTGTTTAAAACCTCACCCTTTAATCTCACACCCAAGCTATAGGAATTAGCTACTCATGCTTGAAATTAAATTGCAATAAATGTAAATGACATAAATTAAAGACATAATGTAAATGACATAAAAGTAAATAACAAGAATGTAAGATGTAATAACTAAAGACAAGAAAGAAGTGCAACAATGTTGTCAGCAATGCTGCAGCAACTCATGCATAAGAACTAGAATAAGAACAAGATGAAGAACTAAAAGTAACTTGCACAAATTAAATAAAGCTAAGAAGTTTTTCACATCAGTTGTGAACTGATGGAAGAGGTCGCCAAAACAATGCCATGCACTCCCTATTTAAGCAAGAGAGGGGGCACAAAAGTAAATATCAAAATAAATCTTCTAATGAACCATGTAAGTACATTACATGTACTAACACATTGTAAAGAAGAAACTACAATGTAATATCCTTATTACAACCCAAAGATGTCTAGTTTAAATGCAACTAAGCCAGCTGGATCCGATTTGCTTGATTTCTTTTCCCAAAAATTACGCTCCATGCCATCGAACCGCTTCCAATCTTCCAGACATCAATGCTATAGCAATGAGATAGCACTGCCTGCACTAAGATTAAGTTTAGCCATTCTATTTTGTAGAAAGCATGTAAAATCCTTAATTAGCTCCATGATTAAGAAAGATGAAAATAAGGGAATAAAAAGACTCAAAGTTTGGGATAAATCAAAATATTCTATCTAAAAATAAAGTAAAAAAGCACTTTATGCATTGAATAATCAATGCATATCACTCTTTCCAAATTTGAGGGTGTTACAATTCACTATTTATCTATCGTCGCGGACATGGTTGTGCCTATCTTCTCTTGTTTGTCGATGACATCATACTCACAACCTCTAGCGACAAACTGTGCTCCACCATCATGCACTCTCTCAGTTCGGAGTTTGCCATGAAAGATCTCGGGCCTCTTAGTTTTTTCTTGGACATTGTCGTCACACGTCATAAGAACGAGATCTTTCTATCTCAACGCAAATACGCTGAAGAGATCATCGAACGAGCTGGAATGTCAGTGTACGCCCCGTGCGGCACGCCTGTTGACACCAAGGCCAAAATCAGCGCCAAATCGGGTGAACCGTGTGATGATTCCACTCGCTATCGCAATCTCGGTGGTGCCTTACAATACCTTACGTTCTCTCGGCCAGATATCTCCTACGCGGTGCAGCAAATCCGTTTGCACATGCACGATCCACGAGATAGTCATATGCGTGCGTTGAAAAGAATAATTCGAGATATTCAAGGAACACTACATATGGGCTTGCATTTATATAAATTATCTCTTAATTCCCTGATTTCCTACACGGACGCTGACTGGGGCGGATGTCCCGACACGCGACGCTCCACTTCCGGATATTGCGTCTTTCTTGGGGACAACTTACTATCATGGTCATCTAAACGACAACCCACCTTATCACGATCAAGCGCTGAAGCAGAATATAGAGGTGTAGCGAATGTGGTTTCTGAGTCGTGTTGGCTTCGAAATCTTCTTTTGGAACTGAATTGCCCTATCCGAAAAGCTACACTAGTCTACTGTGATAATGTCAGTGCCGTCTACTTATCCGGAAATCCTGTCCAACATAAGCGAACCAAGCACATTGAAATGGACATCCATTTTGTACGAGAAAAAGTCTCTAAAGGTGAAGTACGAGTGCTTCATGTTCCTTCACGATATCAACTAGCATATATCTTCACCAAAGGACTTCCGAGTGTCATCTTTGATGAATTCAGAGACAGTCTCAGCGTTCGAAAACCTCCCGCTTTAACTGAGGGGGTGTTATAGCAATATTGTAAATATAGAATATGTATATTGTAATTATCCTCTCCTAGAATAGATGATTATCTCCTAGAATAGATGATTATCGTTTCCTAGATTAGCGATGTATCTCTTGTATATATTGCGTGAAGATGAAGGAAAACAACATTGATCCATAATCTTATAAATAGCTATCGAGTTCGAGTCAAGTATACCTATCCTCGAGCTCAACTTGCATCAGTTACACCTCTAGTCCCATGGGTTTGACCACGACTTAGCAGTCGGCCAAGCCGCGTTAGACTCATTAGATTCACTTAATACCTAAGACATAAAATAGCAATAAAACCAACTCTTATTCTTGGAGTTTTTCACTTGCAAAATTCGTAAATGATTTACATAAGAGGGCTAATTTTGGTGGTTGTTACATGTAAAGCAGTCTTTTAAAAGACTTAAACATTTTTAACGTTTTATAAATCCAATTTTATTGTTATTGATAATGATTTATACTGCGTGAATTAAAAAAACAAATTGGGGTTCGAATGTAACAACCATGGGGTGTTGGGAGGAGAGGTCAAAGTGGGTTGCAAGGGGCTGTGAATGTGATCGATCGAGATGGCTGCTGGGAAAATAAAAATAAAAACAAAAAAGGGAAAGAAGCACTTTCAGGAGTTGCTAGTAGGGGTGTACGCGGGTTGGGTTGGGCGGTTTTTGACATTTTTACAACCCAATCTAATTACGGCGGTTTGAAAAATCCCAACCCAACCCAACCCATTCAAAAGTATAACCCAAACCGACCCAACCCTTGCGGGTTAGGGCGGGTTGGGTTGGGTTAGCGGTTTGGTAATATACATTATGTTGACGAATGAAATACGATAAATAATACTAAAATATATGCAACAAAAGTTATTAGTTATTACAATCATCCAAATATATATTAAAATCCTCAAGTCTTAGAATTAAACTTCAAAATTTGGAATGATAGCATCTCATTCAAATCATCAATCAATTTAATTTTCTCATCGCAAACAACCGATAAATATTTGTAGCAACAATCACTCTACTTGGGACACCAAATGTAGGTTGCAACTCTTTAACAAGTTCGCTAAATTTTTAACCACAAACTGTAACAACCCACTCCAAACATACCAAAATAAGATGCAATTAATATAAATATCGCCAAAACATGGCCCAAGTTCACACCATCAAAATTCCAAAATTTGGGTTTGCGGAAATAACCCTAGTTACAACTGAGAGTTTCTAAGCAAGAAAAGTAAGGAAAGGTCTACTAAGTTAATCCACGCCCGCTCAAGCTTTCTCCTTCCCACTAGTGGAGCCGCCTCTAACCTGCTTACCTGAAAAAGGTTCAGTTTGAAAAATGCGAGGGTTAGACCATAAGGTCTAGTGAGGTCCCTCAGCTACAACCACACCACAACATTTATAAAAAGGAGTTTTTAGATATATAAATCGACAAGAAGTGGGGCGAATAACATCCCCCAGATAGTCCACGCTCAAACACGTCATATGGGTCACACCCCCCATAAATATAAATCGCGCTACATCATATGGGTCACACCCCCCATATATAGCATACCCCGCCGCATGGGACACACACCCCATGTATAACACATCGTGCTTATGGGACACACCCCCATGTATAGCACCTCATGCATACGGGACACACCCCCCATACACAATTATAGCCACCGCATCATATGGGGCACACCCTCCCATACATATATATATCACATCATGCATAAGAAACTCATATGCAACATACCTTAAATAAGCATGCATGTACAAGTAACAACAAGTACCATCAAGCTTAGTTAGAAAAACTCACCTGATGCTCTTACTTTTCTCCTCTAAGCTGGATCCGACTCCCAAACGACTTCCCTGAACGTACAGACAAAAATATAAGCTAAGTCACCCAATTATCCGGACACCGAAATTGTCCGGACAACTCGCCTATCCGGACAACCTACCCATCCGGACAACACTTCTACCCGGACAACCCTCCTATCCGGACAACATACCCATCCGGACAACACACTCATCCGGACAACACTTCTACCCGGACAACACACTCATCCGGACAACGCTTCTATCCGGACAACATACCCATACGGACAACACACTCATCCGGACAACACTTCTATCCGGACAACATGATCTCCGGGTGCTTACCCGGACACCTTCTTCTATTGAAGGTATCCGGACGGGGCGTTGTTCGAGTTTTTCACTCGAAAATCCCGTCCTGAGCTCCGCCAAAGCAACGATTAGGCAATAACAACTACCAAAAACGTACTAGAACCAAACCCCACAATATACATCCATAAAAACATAAACAAGAGGAGCTTAAACCTTCCACAAGAGTTTTGGCAATACTATTATCCAACTAAACTTCTCAATACTCTACAATCAACAACCTCAATAAATGGAGTAATGGATTGAGAGTTTACCTGCTCAAATGCTTGCCAGAAACGAAATCCACAACAATCCTTCTTCTGATTTCCAAAGTTTGATTACTTCTTTCTCTAGTGCACCAAAACCTTCAAGAGCTCATTTCCTCTCTTTCTTTCACCAAATCAGCCGACACCCACACACCAAAATCAGGAGAATATGGCTTCTCCTAGGGTTTTGAGCCCATTTTATACCTTATCCCACATTTACAAAATACCCCCTTCAACTTCCATCTTATTACATTTCCACCACAAGGCTTGAAACTCTTATTATTTGGACACGGTTACTACACAAACCTAGCCACCACTTTTCGTATTTCTCTTTATTAAATGACACCTCATTATCGTTGAAAAGTGATCCAAAACGTTCGATTTTCTACCTCCTCTTTTCTTAGGTGTGTTTAGCTCATAATTATCTTGGATTATTGGAGACTTAGCCACTTAGGAGTATTTTCCATTGCTTCTATACATAGAAAATATGATAAACAAAATACACAGTTAAAACCCGCAAGAAACATATGAGATTTCTTTACGCAATAAAAACAAGCTTCTAACAACATCAATCCAATGAGAACAGAAGTTTATGATTCCGACTTCTAGTTTGAAACATACTTCACATGTTCATAATTGTTGTAAATTAGACTAATATATGTATATAATTTTTGAACTATAATTTATAATTGTTGTAAATACTATATATATATATATATATATATAAACAATATTTTATCGAAATAATATATATTAGCGGCGGGTTGGCGGTTTGGGTTGGGTTGAGTTTTGCTAACCCAATTTCAACCCTTCTAATTAGCGGGTTGGCGGTTTGGCGGTTTAGCGGGTTGGCGGTTTGGGTTTAATTGGGTTGTTAGCGGGTTTTGCGGGTTGGCGGTTTTTTGTACACCTAGTTGCTAGTAGAATAAAAAATAAAATATACATATAAATTAATATGTATGGGTTGATTTAGGTAATAACAAAAATTCAAGAATTATGAGTATTTGTATGTTTATATTAATATATTTGAACGAGTATACATATATTCTTGGATATATAATAGACATGTATAGGGAGGTATAAATGAAACTTGTAATCAAATAAAACAAAACGAAAATGATCCAGTATAAAATAGTAATGGTCAATGCCATAGTGGGCGAATGACGTGACTAAAACCTGCCAAAGTTGTGTGAATCACATATAATTTTCCACGTAATTTCAGAATAAATCAATCATTTTTAATTCTCTTAATTATTCTTATTTTTTATTTTGTTCTAAACCATATGCAAGAATGTGAGAAATGTGATATCATATATTATATACAAGCTTAATCATATACGATTAAACACATGTTACGTTGGCAATACATAGACGTTTAATCATATATGATTAAACACACCCACAAGCCGTGTAATCATATATGATATCACATTTCTCACGTTCCCGCATAATGTTTAACTTCTCGCATGATCTTTCCTCTTAAATATGTATTCGTAAATATAACCAAATTAGACTTTAAATATGTATTGATAAATATAACCATTATTACATATTTTAATAATGTATAGGTTCAATCAACATACAAATTTTCACCATTCTAAAATTTGTTATGATTTCTCACGTGAAATTACACCTAAATCGTATTATATTATTATATAGATGTTAGTTGCCACATTTGATGATAAAAAACTTCTAGAATTAGCATGATACTTTGTACTAATTAAATAGTTAAGGATGAAATAAAATATATTTTAATTAAACACCAAGAAATTATATTCCTCTTGGGTTTGCGCTACATTAAATAAATACCACAAGGGTCAATGACATGTACCTCATTTAACTTGTATATATAGATCCTTCACATTCATACAATTTCAAACACTACAACAAACGAAGATTACATCAAAACGTATTCATGGATATCTCAAGTTTTCTTATAGAAAAAAATATCGCATTCCCTCTCTTTGTGTTATCAACACTCGTTTTCGTCCTTCTACTGATCATCAAACGAGCAAAATTGTTACATTCGAGTAGCATAAAAAGCTTCCCACCATGCCCACCACAGTTGCCCATCATCGGTAACTTACATCAAGTGGGCAAAAGCCCACACATCTCCATTGCCAACTTCGCCCAAGAGTACGGCCCACTCATATCTCTCCGCTTGGGTAAACAATTTCTTGTGGTGGCCTCTACACCAGAGGCCGCCAGAGGAATTCTCAAGACTCAAGACCGACTTCTTTCTTCTCGTTCCGTGCCTACTGCATTTCAACACTCATCACTTTTACCCCACTCCCTACTTTGGTCAGAATGCAACCACACTTGGAAAACATTAAGAACCCTATGTCGTACAGAATTTTTTTCGGCAAAAGCTATGGAGGACCACTCGAAACTACGAGAGGAAAAGTTAGGTCAATTGACAAATTTCTTGCATAGAAATCAAGGGCGAGTGATTAACACAGAGACAATAGTTTTCACTACATTGTTAAACACATTGAGTTGCATCGTGCTCGGCAAAGATTTGCTTGATTTGAATGTTGAACATAAAGATGAACATGGGATTGGTGGCAAGTTGAAAGAGTCACTTCTTAAGATAAATGAGTATGGTGGGCATGTAAGAGATTTTGGTTCTTTCTTTCCAATATTTCAAAGCTTTGACCTTCAAGGAATAAAGCGGGGAAGCATGAAACATATGAAGAAGGTGTTTGCTTCTTGGGAGGATATAATAACGGAAAGAAGAGATCTTCACAATTCACCGACTTTGTCTCCCGAAAATGCGAACTCTTTCTTAAATCGCTTGCTTGAAAATGGATTCTCAAACGACCAAATTAATCAGTTGGTTACGGTAAGCTTATCTTAGCTATTTCCTTCTTAACTTTTACGACTTATTAATCGCATAACCAAACTTCTCTAACAATATCAAATACTGTTTGGTTGATTGAATCACATTTGATTTACACTAAAATTACGTGCAAAATCACATGTGAATCAAACGAGTATGGCCGCAAACTGAGAGCACGAGGCAAGTTGCCACTCTCTCTCTCTCTCTCTCTCTCAATATATATATATATATATATAATATGCTATTAAATGAACCATCTACACAAGTAAACAATCTCCGAGTTTTTCCAACCATGATGTTTCGTTTAATTTAAGTTGTTATGCGATGAAATATGAACAATATTTTAAATATATGGTTAGTTTTTTAAATAAAAATAATATGGTCATCTTAGACATTTGTATAATTGTTAACAGGAATTACAATGGTCATTATCTAATCAAGCAAACTATCTTCATGATTTCAGGAATTATTCATAGCAGGAACGAATACTACCACCACTGCTATCGTATGGACTATGACCGAGCTCGTTAGAAACAAAGAGGTCATGTCGAGGTTAAACGAAGAGATGGAAAAAGTAATGGACTCTGAGAAAATCACAGAATCCCAACTATCAAAATTACCCTATCTACATGCTTGTATCAAAGAAGCTCTAAGATTACACCCACCTGTTCCTTTTCTTCTTCCTCATATGGCCACAGAAACTTGTGAGGTTATGAATTACACAATCCCAAAGAATGCAAGAGTATTTGTTAATGTTTGGGCAATTGGTCGAGACCCCAACATTTGGGAAGACCCTTTATCTTTTAGACCAGAAAGATTTCTTGAATCCAAGTTTGATGTGAAAGGACAAGATTTCGAGTTATTACCATTTGGTTCGGGAAGGAGAATTTGTCCAGGATTACCATCGGGTGTCAAGAGTCTTGAGTTTTTAGTAGCTTCCTTGATTCATGAGTTTGATTTGGCTCTTCCAAACAACGAGGATCCTACTAAGCTTGACATGAATGAAAAATTCGGGTTGACCTTGAAGAAGGAGAAACCACTAAACCTCATCTTCAAGCGTAAATGCGATCACGAGAACAACTTAAATCGTATGTAATTTGTTCTCCTATTATCCATTTGGTATGTATCATGCCGCTTGTATTGTATTTAGGTTGTTCTTATTTTTAAATTCATTAATTTATTGTATGTTTACCGTTTGAATAAAATACGAAGGATTGTGTGAGAAATAGAACCAAGGTGAAAGGCGTAAGAAGAGATCTGGACCTTTATCCATGAATATTTGCATTTCTCACGGGCTTTGATTTGGTAAGCGAACCCTTAGACGGTTTTGGCCAAAATTCATGTATAGGAGACTCTTGGTTTGTGTTACAATGATTAGACAATCAAGTGTACGTATAATACAAACTATAAATGACAAGCAATAATAGCGTGCCACAGTTAGCAACATAATTCAGAAGTTTTCTTGGATTAGCTAGGTACTATCGGAGATGTATTCAACATTTCTCAAAGATAGCAAACCCCTTATGACATTAACAAAGAAGACTAGTAAGTTTGGGTGGCCAACCCTCATGAAATAATTACCTTTCAAACACTGAAAATTAAGTTAAATTAGTACACCAATTAGCCGTGGTAGTGTTTGTTTAAAGATTTAGAGACATTAAACTTATATAGTATAGTACCAAGTGTATACTACACATAGACTATTAGAGTCTAAAATATTTGTTTAATAAAAAAGAATTAAATTACTGACAGACTATGATTATGATATCAAGTATCAACTAGGAAAGGCTAATGTTTTATTGAGCCAAAAAGAAATTGAGTATCAAATCTAGCAGCTACAACTGGTTTATTGGAGCAAATTCTAGAATTTCAATAAGAACTTAACTATTACAAACAAAAAACAAAATGAGGAACAGACTTTTTTTAACATACCAAATTACTAGAAACGACCTAAAAGATTTCATGGATGTAGCAGCCTAAAAATTTGGTTCAGTTGTTATATTCAAGTCAAAATGCAAGTAAAATAAAAATTTAATCTTTCCAACCTGGTGAAATCGCTGTCCCGAAGCCTGTAACAATGAACAAGGTTGGTTCTTGTTTAATGGGCCTGGAATGCTCCATAGTTTTTCATGTTCTAGGCACACAATTTGTGGATCACTATGTACTAAAATTAGGTTATGCTGTTGAATGTATTGATTTAGTTATTCAAAAACAAGGTTCTAAATAGCGTGAGGCGTGGCGTGGCGGCGAGGCCAAGCCTTAAGCCTTAGGAGCCACAGCGAGGCCACGGCGTTTATCAACGCGTGACTTATGGCGACAAATCTCTATATCATATATAATATTATATATGAAAACATGTGTTTTGTGCTATTACTCGATTAAGTAATCATAATAAACAAGTTAAATTAGGTTATATATTAAAACTAAAAACTAAGACATCAAAAACGTAAATAAAAATCAAATATCACGTCACAAAAGACCGCACATTAGGCCATGGCATGTCACGGGCATAGCGTGGCGTGAGACACAAGCCTTCAGCCACGGCGCTCCATAACGGCTGTTGCGGCGAGACTTTTAGAACAGTGTTCGAAAACAAAAAAGTGATATTGGTGTTCAAAGGAAAAAAAAATACATGGATCCTACTTGAACTAGCCCACAAATGTGAACGAAAAGGTCCATATGGTAAACAACTATAATATGCGGTTTGATCCCTCTAACCTAATTTCAACTACCAAACAAAAACTTTCTTGCAGATAAGGAGCCGATCGACTTCCCCTATTGCAATGAATCTTGATGAAAAATGCTTTAATGGAAATGGGTGTAATGTTATTTTTGAATATCTTCTTTGCCGGAACATTATAATGCTGACTCGAGAAAATTAGTGTTGAATTCATATGTGTTTGTATGCTTCATCTTACATTTATATGTTCTTCGGATTTTATTATCCTGATTAACTTGAATTACCATAAGATGTTCTTATGCATGTCTTTGGTTTTCATTTCGCAAGTTTGTCGATACTTTTTCCCTTATGTTTGTTAATTTATGCTTTTTTTTAAGGGTGTCCTAGGCTATGCCTAGACTAATCCCTTGGCAAATTATGACAGCCCTGAGTAAACCTCAGTGGCCACAAGTTGTGTATGTCTGGATTCGAACCCTGGACATATAGGATATTCCGACACATCCCCCAAGGCCTTAACCAGTACGCCACAGCCCTTGTGGTTTAATTTTTGTTTTTGGTATTGTGTTTCGCTCATACATAGTACTTAGCTGAGAATGTTGTATTTTATATATGGTTGACAACAATTGTAGATTCATTGTTTGGGTAAAATTTCACCAGTCTCGACCACGACCAGAAAGTTACTCGACCGTCGTAAGACACCTCACGACCTCGACCGACTAACGTATGATACAACTGTTATGATTTCTATGTTTAATGCAGGGTCAACATCATTAATGGCCAACGGACATAACCGACAAGGTTAATTACGAGCATTAACCACATCGACCGTTACTCTTATATTCATGAGGGTCATTCAAAGTTACGAAGACTATAAATACGAAGATCTCAGCCTCATTTGCGGAGACCTGATTCCAAGGACAAGAATTAGACAACAAATACATTCGAAGCAAAGTTCTCTGTCAAGCATACGACGCACGACGCACTCGTTTTTACATTCGATACACTTGTTACTTTGCATCTAAAGTCTTTCTTTCATTTATATTGTAATCATTGTACTCTTGACACCTGAAACACAAGGACATCGCCCATGTTTGGCGATCATAGTGCATCGACGACCTCCCCTGTCGTCCGCGGGTCTTTTCCTTGTTGAGGTTTTTCCCGCGTCACCAAAATCTTTTGTCTCATTTACGTTTTATTTGCCCTTGTCGCATTGCTTTGTCGAAAGATTCCTATCTTTAGTTGTTAATCTCCACAATCAACCTTAAGTTATCCTTCTGGACGATTTTTGGCATTAACAGTTTGGCGCCCACCGTGGGGCCCCATCTAGAGAAAATCTTCGACAAATGTGCGTCTTACTAATGGTTTCTTGGAGTTCCCACTTTTTTCTCTGTTTCAGGAAAATGGCAACCAATGGAAACCAAGAGCAGATCATTGCCCAGATGCATTGGGAGCTTGAAAATGCGCGTCGTCAAATCGATGCCCTCGCTGATCAAAGTCGAAGGGCAGCTGAGGAGATCGCACGACTGAGGAATCCATTCAGACCACAGAACGGTCCTAGACCATTCATTCAGAATCCAGGTCCAGGATCGTTCGGTCAGAATCCAGGATCCGCCCCATTCGGTCAGAATCCAGGTTCAGGCCCGTTCATGCAGAATCAGCAGCAAGCTCCATTCATGTAGAACCAGCAGCAGGGGTCGTTCATCCCAAATCCCCAGTTCGGGACGGTTCCTCCTCAGCATTTGAGGCCACCGCCCATGAACAATGGATCTCAGTCGTACTTCGTCCCTTTCAACAGGGACGCCAATGGTTCGTCGTACGGCAATGGCACTAGTTCAGGAGTTAGCCCTCAAGCAGAAATAAATTCTGATCCTAACGACCCCGTCGCTCAGCGGTTGAAGATGCTAGAAGATTAGAATGAGCGTGTCCTGTCTCTACTTGCTAAGCTGCCGAGGGCAGCCGTGCCCATCGATGTCGAGCCTCGCTCGGGATTTCAGGCGTCGCCTTTCGTCGACACGATAGCGACCGTCGACGTCCCGAAGAAGTATTCATCCCCGCCTTCACACCCAAATATTATGGGATAACCGATCCGACGGAGCACATCGCGCAGTACAAGCAGTTAATGTGGACGATCTCGATCCCACATATGTACCAGGAAGTCTACATGTGCAAGAGTTTTGGGGCGACCCTCACGGGTCCTGTCCTTCAATGGTTGATTAATCTCAAACCCAAATCCATCGGGTCGTTCGCTGAGTTAGTCAACCAGTTCTCCCAGCAGTTCGCCAGCAGTCGCAAGATGGAGAAGCAGACCAACGACTTGTATTATGTCATACAGAAGGCCGGTGAATCTATCCGGAGTTACTTTAATAGATTCAATGCAGAGATGATCAGTGTCCACAACTGTGACGTCAAGACCGCGATTGAAGCCTACAAACGTGGTCTAGACGACAGTTCGGGTCTATACACTGACTTAACTAAGTACCCCCCAGAGAATTTCGAAGACGTCCGAGCAAGGACCCTAGCCTATATGAGGGTGGAAGACGATGCGGCCTTTCGTCGTAAGCATTCTGACGACAAGAGGTCGCTTGGTGTGAAAAATCCAGAGTTCAAGACAAAGGCGGTGTCCAAGTCAGAGCCCGCCCGACAAATCTCGAACGTCCGATTCAAGACGAAAGCGGAGTTCAAAACCGCGACCGCAACCAAATTTCCTCAGTACCCTAAGATATCCTCTTACGGATTCAAATGAACTACTAAGGACTTGGTCGAGGCCCTGAAGACTGTCCAGGCGACCATCCGGTGGCCGAAGAAGTCCGACAAAGACGACGGTAAGAAAGACAAATCAAAGTGGTGCGATTTCCATGTCGACCACGGTCACCTGACGGACGGCTGTATAGCTCTCAAAAAGGAGGTTGCATATCACGTCCCGAAGGGCAATCTCAAGAGTATCATCGTCTTTGTCTTGTAGTATAGTGGTAAGTATTCCCGCCTGTCACGCGGGTGACCCGGGTTCGATCCCCGGCAACGGCGCCAATTTTTGACAGGTGTCGAATCCGTCAAAGAATAATAATTTTGTTTCTAACTTCTCCAAAATCACAATAATTTGCAATAGCGGTAAGTCAGGTCGATTCCACAGGGACTGGATGTGAATGATGTTAATTCGTACGCTTTATATAAAAAAAGGGGGGGTTTTAAAGATATTTAAACTAGACATAAATAAATAAAAACTGAAAATAATAATAAATATAAAACGACAATGAGTGTAAACCTTGATTGGATTGTGTATCATAGACTTGTTTTACAAAAGCATTTTCTCGTTTTATTCTAGATTGGCCGTAAGTGTCGACATGCGCCAAACACTCCGTTTGTTCTTATTATTAAACTAGCATGAGAAGCTCGATGAACTAGTTCCTAATTGACAAAGCTAAGTTTGGTCAAGAACTCAAACTTAACTTGTCAATTGCATTAAAAGCAAACAAACACCAATCCTAACTAATAATCGAACGCTCGATCATTAAAGTTAGATTATACAATTCTACAACACTAAAATTAATCAGGCGCCCAATCAATTGAGGTGTTGTGTTACCACTTCACAAGACATTGAACAATTACGGATTCTATATCTCGTGTAGCAAATTACGATTAGATTAATTGACATAAGAGATTTTCTTATATCAATAACTTAACAATGATATAATCTTTAGAACAAGAATTGCACAAATAGAAACCAAATGATATTGAATATTAACAAGTCTCAACACAATCCTAACCAAAAGGTTACACACTCATTGTGTGAGAATTAACTAGGAAAACAAAGACTAAGATACCTGTGTTCTTGCTCTCCAACACAAGTGATGAAAGCTAGAACTAAGAACTATGTAGAGATATTAAGAGAAGAGATGGGAGGTTGGATTATTTAAACTACTACCATGGCATCTCTATTTATAGCCATGGATTACAAAGGATAGTCATAGGCATCCTTACTTGCCATCATCACAAAGGAAAAGCAAACCCAAGGTGTCACCAAAGTCCAGGAAATCGGCCAAAAGCAGGTCCAGCAGCCGAAAGGAGTTTTCGGTTCACACTGCACCTTCCTGGGTATTGGCGCCGAGGTTGGTGCGGGGCTTTGCCCGTTTTTGCAGTTTTGTCATTTTTGCTCGTTTTTCCGATCTGCGATCCCGTTTTCGATGCGTTGTATTTTCCTTGGCATAAAAACACCATAATACACACTTATTTAAACAAACGTAATTATAAACGATAAAATACTAAAACATAACAAAATGGGTATTTTAAGCATCTAATTAATATTAATATTAGGGAGATTTAATATAAAATATATGTCGAAATACGCACTTATCAAATACCCCCATACTTAGATCATTGTCCGTCTCGGCAATGACTTAAGTTAGCATGCCGTGATAAAAAATGAATCAAAAGAGAGTGTTAACAAATATAGCATGCCATGAATTCGAGATTTGCAAGTTAGCATTAATTATAGCATATACCAATAAAAATAGACGTAAGCTAATCTCGAGAATTCTCACGAATTGGAAGAATTAAAATAACACTCAATTCACTCTTGGGTTTAAAGTGTATCGCTCAAATCGTCACTACGCTAGTATGTATCTACCAAAAACTTGAAAAGTCTCTCACTTTTCACTACCTGGATAAAATACATGCATATAAATCAAAAGGACTTTTTGGGTTGTAACTTGGCTTTGGTTAAGGTAGGGATTTATTTAGGAAAAGTGGTTAAGGACCTTACAAAAATGGGAGAAATCGATTCTTTTAAACATGGAACTTTTACATATGTATCTTTGAAGCACAATTTTCTTTCAATGATAGGTGATAAAGATTAAACATTTATTGTCAACCGTATCATCAGTTCCGTCGTCGTTTTTATTTCTTTTATTGACGACATATGTTTTTCTTTTGATTTTTTTCTTTTCCGCTCTTTCTTTTCTTTCCCGACATATAATTTGTATATTTCAAGCATACGGGATATCGGAATCTCCATTGGCGGTTGGTCGGGTGGGTCGTGTTTGGTTTGGTTTATAATGTGGGTGACAAAGAAATAGGCTAAGGCTCAAAGTGGTTTGCAAAAAGGAGTTTTATAAAATAAAAGGGTAGGCTTAAGGTTTAAATGGCTAAAATAAAATTGGAGAAATGATGGCCTTTATCATTTTTATTAGCATGTAAATATCGTGTAATCTTAAGGAGAGACAAATCAAATTCTAGAGATACACAACTAGGCATGACGTAATCACACAAGAAATGAATTTGAGACTAATTTAAATGTTTTAGTCTAATAGGCCCAAAGTCTCACGGTGTTAAAGCTAGTTCTCAAGATTAGCAAAAGTCTAATTCAACCGGCATACTACCATAAATCAACAATAAACGCTATCAATCAAATTCAATCATGCTATATATGCATCCAAACTCGATGTCATCAATCATTTAGGCTTTTTAAAACATGCTAACGCATTACCCAAAACAAACAAAAATCCACATTTAAGCACAAAAGTAAAAATTTTGCAAAAATTTTACAAAACATTTACCCGTTAAAATACCCCAAAAACAAACATAAACACATACTAATTCTAACTCATGCAAACTCAACTTAGAATACAATTATACCTCACCCCCACACTTAGACAATACATTGTCCTCAATGTGTTCATGTAAAGGATATTCACAACAATTAAAGAACGAGGGAAAACAGTAAACTTCCCTGATTTGATGAATAGTCCGTGAAGGTAGATGCGTCCATTTACCTCCAACTCCGGGGTGAATCCTGAAAATTACCAAGGTAAGCACAAGAGTTAAGAATTACACAAAACCAAGACATAAAATAAAAGATAATTATTAGGAAATTCATGGGTTGCCTCCCATGCAGCGCCTTTCTTTAACGTCTTTGGCTAGACGCCTTCGTTATCCGGGGTCTAATAAGTCAAAACCCCAAACATGCGTTTTCACGTGATGTCGGGGGGCCTTGAAATCTGCCCGGATTTCAAGTATGGTTCCTTTGCGTTTTGATGATATTTCTTGTGAGTCCGCAAAGGTACCATCACTTGGGAACACCTCTTTATCTTCGACTGTCGGTTATGTGAAGGTTTCCCAAGTTTCGGCATATTCCTCCTCCTTTATTGGTGGAGCAAAAGGAGGAGGTACCACCACCGGTTTTAATATATGCACGTCTTCTTCCCTTTTATCGACATCGGTTAAATCTGAAATTTTTGACTCAAGGGAGGAAAGACGTACCTCGGCTGGATCGTATCCCGTGGTGGTGTATCGTGACCCACAATCATAAGAATAATACGCCATGAAAGATGTAAAATTTCTCAAGAATAATTGGCGTCAGATACACGATAAAAAAAAGGCAATAAATATATATATATATATATATATATATATATAAAATATCTAAAAAATATCTAAAAAAATATCTAAAAAATATCTAAAAAAATAAAAGACAATAAAAATATATATATAATAAAAAAAACGTAAAAAGTAACAACAATCAACGTTACCAATCCCCGGCAACGGCGCCAATTTTGACAGGTGTCGAATCCGTCAAAGAATAATAATTTTGTTTCTAACTTCTCCAAAATCACAATAATTTGCAATAGCGGTAAGTCAGGTCGATTCCACAGGGACTGGATGTGAATGATGTTAATTCGTACGCTTTATATAAAAAGGGGGGGGGGTTTAAAGATATTTAAACTAGACATAAATAAATAAAAACTGAAAATAATAATAAATATAAAACGACAATGAGTGTAAACCTTGATTGGATTGTGTATCATAGACTTGTTTTACAAAAGCATTTTCTCGTTTTATTCTAGATTGGCCGTAAGTGTCGACATGCGCCAAACACTCCGTTTGTTCTTATTATTAAACTAGCATGAGAAGCTCAATGAACTAGTTCCTAATTGACAAAGCTAAGTTTGGTCAAGAACTTAAACTTAACTTGTCAATTGAATTAAAAGCAAACAAACACCAATCCTAACTAATAATCGAACGCTCGATCATTAAAGTTAGATTATACAATTCTACAACACTAAAATTAATCAGACGCCCAATCAATTGAGGTGTTGTGTTACCACTTCACAAGACATTGAACAATTACGGATTCCATATCTCGTGTAGCAAATTACGATTAGATTAATTGACATAAGAGATTTGCTTATATCAATAACTTAACAATGATATAATCTTTAGAACAAGAATTGCACAAATAGAAACCAAATGATATTGAATATTAACAAGTCTCAACACAATCCTAACCAAAAGGTTACACACTCATTGTGTGAGAATTAACTAGGAAAACAAAGACTAAGATACCTGTGTTCTTGCTCTCCAACACAAGTGATGAAAGCTAGAACTAAGAACTATGTAGAGATATTAAGAGAAGAGATGGGAGGTTGGATTATTTAAACTACTACCATGGCATCTCTATTTATAGCCATGGATTACAAAGGATAGTCATAGGCATGCTTACTTGCCATCATCACAAAGGAAAAGCAAACCCAAGGTGTCACCAAAGTCCAGGAAATCGGCCAAAAGCAGGTCCAGCAGCCGAAAGGAGTTTTCGGTTCACACTGCACCTTCCTGGGTATTGGCGCCGAGGTTGGCGCGGGGCTCTGCCCGTTTTTGCAGTTTTGTCATTTTTGCTCGTTTTTCCGATCTGCGATCCCGTTTTTGATGCGTTGTATTTTCCTTGGCATAAAAACACCATAATACACACTTATTTAAACAAACGTAATTATAAACGATAAAATACTAAAACATAACAAAATGGGTATTTTAAGCATCTAATTAATATTAATATTAGGGAGATTTAATATAAAATATATGTCGAAATACGCACTTATCAAGTATCATCGACGACGTCGTTACTCCAGCTAACGACGTTCGACCGCCAACTCCCGTTCATGCAAAGGTCGTCAACTGCATCACTGGTGGGTCTGACGTGTGCGGTCTGACGTATTCCGCAGTCAAACGTCACGCCAACCAGGCACCTGACGATCGACCTACCCCTCGTTCATCAAGACCCAAAGGAGATCTGGAGTTAGAAGCCATGAAGATTTCATTCGACCAAGACGACCTCGGTGAAGCGTATCGCAAGCATCATGACGGGTTGATCATTCAACTCACGATTGGTAATTGTTTAACCCGACGAGTCTTGGTCGACGGAGGCAGTTCAGCGAACGTCATCTTCCTTGATACCATCAAGGCCATGGGAATCGACCGATCGGAAATCACCCGACGCTCGACAACCTTGGTCGGTTTCAATGGAGACGCGACGAGTACCTTTGGAGAGATCACCCTGCCTGTCTATGCCGGAGGAATCAACAAGCAGACCAAGTTCAACGTCATTGACTGTGCGTCGGCCTATAACATCATCTTAGGTCAACCATGGATCCATGACATGAAAGTTGTTCCCTCGACGTATCATCAGACCATGAAGTTCCCTACGCTGTGGGGAGTCCAGGAGATCAAAAGTGAGCCGAAAGTCGCCCGCGATTGCTATAAGACCACCCTGAAGCCGCAGAAGCAGACCATCTACAAATTACAGGTCCAGGATGCTCCTAGGACAGTCGACGACTAACGCCTAGAGGAAGTCGTCCTGGACCAGAGCAAGCCTGACTAGAAGGTCTTTATAGGTTCGTCCCTCGATCCCTGCCTTAAAGACAAACTGATATCTTTTTTGCAGGAACATGCCGACTGCTTTTCATGGTCGCACGAAGATATGGTCGGCATAGACCCCAACATTATTTCCCACAAGCTCAATGTCGACCCGTCATTTAAGCCTATCAAACAAATGCGCCGGAAATTTTCTCCTGAAAGGAATAAGGTGATAAATGACGAGCTCGACAATCTCCTCAACACAGGGAAGATTCGAGAAGTAAAGTACACCGACTGGCTCGCTAATGTCGTGGTCGTGGCGAAGAAAAATGGCAAGTGGAGGGTCTGTATCGATTTCACAGATCTCAACAAAGCTTGTCCAAAAGATCTCTTCCCATTGCCACACATCGATGCCATGGTCGACGCGGCAGCTGGGCATGAACTATTGACGTTCATGGATGCTTATTCTGGATATAATCAGATCCTGATGCACGTCGAGGACCAAGAAAAGACTGCATTTATGACAGATCGAGGTATTTACTGTTATAAGGTTATGCCTTTTGGACTAAATAATGCAGGTTCTACCTACCAGCGTCTAGTGAATAGGATGTTCAAAGATCATCTTGGCGACACAATGGAGGTCTATATCGACGACATGCTTGTTTGGGCAAAATTTCACAGGTCTCGACTACGACCAGAAAAGGTAAGACATATGTTATGAGCTATATCTTGTATTAAGATAAGGTCCCGACAAAGACCCAAAAAACCTCTGTCGTCCCTCCTAACAGGTAAGTCGAGAGTTCCTCACGACACTCGACCTCGACGTCGCCCGTTCCGCACGACCATCGCACAACACCGTACGACCTTGACTAACGCGTTATACGACTGTTATGTTTGTTCAAGTGTTTAATGCAGGAGTCAAAGTTATTAATGGACAACAGTCATAACCGACGAAGAGCAATTATGAAGAGTCACAGCTGACGATCGTTACAACAATCATCAAAGATCTCAAAGATTCAATTAAAGTGCCCGAAGACTATAAATTCCCAGCTCAATCATCAGTTCAGGACATCTGATCAACATCGGATAACACAGGGAGAGAGATAGAACAAGAGCATCGAACAACAGAAGCAAACGCAAACACTCGAAGAATATTCATTCGAAGCAAAGAGATCATTCATAGAAGATCGCTCTCGATGCACGACAATCACTCTCGACCAACAGTTCACATAGTGTTTTCACACACGATGCACACTGTTTTTACATTTTTGTCTTTGTACTTTACATTTCGAAGTCTTTCCCTTCATTTGTATTGTAATCTCTGTACGATCGACACCCGGAACACCAAGGACATCGCCCCTGATTGGCGACCATAGTGCAGCGACGACTTCCACAGTCGTCCGCAGGTTTTTTCCTCGTTGAGGTTTTTCCTGCGTCATCAAATCCTCTGTCTTATTTACATTTTTGTCTTTGTCGCATGCCTTTGTCGGACGATTCCTTTCTTTAGTTGTTAAAGTCCACATCGACCTTAAGTTGTCCCTTTGGTGCGATTTTTGGCATTAACAATGCTCGTTAAATCGAAGCAAGCGACCGACCACGTCGATCATTTGAGGCAGTCGTTCGACATCCTTCAGAAGTATAGCATGAAGCTCAACCCGACGAAATGTTTCTTTGGTGTCAGTGCCGGGAAATTCCTGGGTTATATGGTCACTCGACGAGGAATCGAGGCCAACCCCGACCAGATCAAAGCTATTATCGAGATCAAATCTCCAAGAAATTTCAAAGAAGTCCAAAGGCTCACTGGTCGGGTGGCAGCTTTGAACAGGTTTATCTCTCGATCCTCGGATAAATGCCATCTATTTTACAATGTGCTCAGGAAAAACAGAGGTTTCGACTGGACCGACGATCATGAGCAAGCACTGAAAAAATTAAAGGAGTACATGACGTCACCTCCTTTGCTGTCAAAGCCTCACGACCATGAGGTCTTGCAGCTATATTTGGCTGTTAGTCCTAATGCAGTAAGTGCCGTCCTGACACGAGAAGATGAAAAACAGCAACTGCCGATCTACTATGTAAGTAAATGCCTCTTGGACGCAGAAACCAGGTATTCCTCTATGGAAAAATTGCTTTTGTCGCTAGTCACAGCTGCTAAAAAATTACGACACTATTTTAAATCACATCCTATTACTGCCGTAACTAACTTTCCTCTTAAGTCTGTCTTGAGGAAACCTGAGTTGACAGGTCGCTTGGCTAAATGGAGCATATATCTCAGTAGTTACGACATCGATTTTAAACCCAGGACCGCGATCAAATCGCAAGACTTGGCAGATTTCATTGCTGATTTCAGCCCTGAATTGGAAAAAGAAGCAGAGCTTGAAGTGTCTACTGAGGCGACTCACGACGACGTACCTTGGACTCTGTATGCTGACGGTTCATCCAACACTAGAGGTTCAGTCCTAGGCGTCGTCTTAAAGTCGCCACATGGGGGCAAGATGGTATATTCAGTCCGGTGCGACTTCAAAACCACCAACAATGAAGCTGAGTATGAAGCCTTGATCGTGGGAATGAATATGGCTCACGACTCGGGGGCAACCGCGCTACATGTCAAAAGCAATTCTCTCCTGGTCGTGAACCAGATGAAAGGAGAATTCGCAGCCAAAGATTCAAAGATGACAGCGTACCTAAAGGTAGCAAAAGAAAAATCCGAAAAGTTTAAATCTTTTTCTATTGAACAGATTCCAAGGGACCAAAACACTCAAGCCGACGCTTTAGCAAACCTTGGATCTGCATTGGTCGAACCAATATTCGACAGAATTCCTATGATCCATTTGGCGACATCGTCCATCGAAAATGTCGATGTCGTCCAGATCGAGGACCAAGAAGATGATTGATCGTGCAACATCCGAAATTTCCTTATGCACGACCAACTCCGTGAAGACAAGATGGAAGCTCGGAAGATCAGATTCAAAACATCCAGGTATGTCATGATCGGAGATAGACTCTATCGACGATCATCGACAGGCTTAAACCTGAGATGCGTTATCAGCAAAAGTCAAGTTCAGAAGATCCTTCAAGAGATGCATGATGGAGAGTGTGGCAACCACTCAGGAGGTCGCAGTTTGGCCAATCGTATATCTCGACAAGGCTATTTTTGGCCAACACTACGACAAGACGCCGTCAGGTATGTTCAGAGCTGTGATCCCTGCCAACGACATTCAGGTACGTCCAATAAACCTTTTGAACCTTTACATTCGACACTCATTCCGTGGCCCTTCATGAGGTGGGGAATGGATATTGTCGGCAAGCTACCACCTGCCCCTGGGCAAAAGATATTCCTTCTCATACTTACAGATTATTTTTCTAAGTGGGTAGAAGCAGCTGCCTTTTCCCACGTAAGGGACAAGGAAGTCGTCTCTTTTATCCAGACTAACATCATATGCAGGTTTAGGATTCCATCTGAAATTGTCTGCGACAATGGATCACAGTTCATAAGCAACAGAACTCGATAGTTCTGTGATGACCGCAACATCAAGCTAACGACCTCGACCCCCAAGTATCCCCAAGCAAATGGACTTGCTGAGTCGAGCAATAAAACCATCGTTGCTTCGATCAATAAAAGGTTAAAAGCTGCAAAGGGAAAGTGGGTCGAAGAACTCCCTTCGGTCTTGTGGGCAAATCGCACAACGCCCCGCACGTCCACAGGAAAAACCCCTTTCTCTTTGGTCTATGGTTGTGAAGCGGTCTTGCCGGTCGAGGTCCAGCTCCCAACCTCGAGGCATACTTCCGTTGACCACAACTTGGTTGATTTAAGTTATGACCTCGACGCCCTTGAAGAGCTTAGAGAATCAGCGTTGATCAGAATGGCATCGCAGAGGCAAGCGGTCGAACGACATTTCAATAAGAATGTCAAAGCTAAAGTCTTTCAAGAAGGCGACTACGTCCTCCGATGAGTGTTCCAGAGCACTCAAGAGCTCAATGCAGGTAAACTTTCCAATAAGTGGGAAGGTCCCTATCGTATCTCAGAAGTCGTGGGTAAAGGTGCCTATCGCCTCCAAACCCTCGACAATCAAGATGTCCCACGTAGTTGGAATGCAACACATTTGAAAAGGTATTTCTTTTAAACCCTTTTTTCTTATACGATTTTTTATCCATCACAATGATTACTGACTTAAGCATCGGAGGGTCGTTGGTTAGCCAACGACCAATCTCTGATATTGTTTTATCGCAGAGTCGCACGACACCAGTTATTAAGTCTATCGTATGACTTCAATGCACTCTCGCAAGATCGCACAACATGAGCAGTTAGGTCTACCTTATGACTTGACTACCTTATCGCAAGGACGCATGATTCAAGCTCGTCGTACGATTTGATTGTTCGATCAACAGGTCTAACGACCCCACGATCTAAGTTTTTAACTTAGAAGAATTTCATGTTCTGAATGAATGCTTTGATCGCGTGTACTTATGTTTGCTTACACGATTTAAAAGTCTTATGACTTATGTTCTAATCATTGCATTACAATGGATGCCTAGGTCGCACGACTTCTTGTTCATTTTGTTCACGAAATGTATAAGACACAAGTTCAAAAGAAATGTAAGTTTCATTCATTGAATGTTCGATCAGTTACATCCAAATGGCTCGACCACCAACGGTCGAGCGATAAAAAACAAAAGCTAATAAAATATTTCCTAAGACTGAGGGGGAGCGTCGGTCGCATCTTTGCCGGAAGCCTCGCCTTTGGAACCTTCATCCGTCTCCTCCTCCTCGACCTCCTTTTCATCATCTGAGTCGGGGTCTTTTTTAGATCCGACCTCCCTCAGGTAGAAGGCAAGCTCCTCTTACGCCGAGGCAAGAGGGTTCTTCCCCGATAGATGTCGCCTCATGATTGTCGCCTGTGCGGTCAGTCGGGCAAGAGCGAAGACGGATGTCGCCTCATCCTTCAGCTCTTTCACCTCCTTTTCCAGCTCCGCCACCCTAGACTTGGAATCCCCAGCTTCTTTTTCACTCGCATCTAGAGACTCCTTGGTCCTGTCCAGCTCCTCCCTATGGTCGGCGATCAAGGACAGAGACTGCTTCAGGCGGTGGTTTGCCTCATCTTTCGCGTGTCCGACGACCTCCAATTCATTCAGGGCATCGTCGAGACGTGTGGACATAGCCTTGGCACGCTCCAGAGCTGACTTTTCCTTGTCCAAGGCCGCATTCTCCCTTACGAGAGCAGAGGACACTAAACCTTCTATTTTCGCCGTTTCGGCGTGCAGAGCCAAAGAGGACTGAAACACATGTAAAACATAAAACACAAGTTAGTGAACACTCGACAAAGTTCTAAACGACAAAAGATAAACAAGTCTTGAGAGAAAGACTTACCATGAACGCCAGACCGGAAACATGGGACCCCGTCTTCTCGACTGAGACTCCCCGATAGCACTCCTTGAAAGAGGGGAGTTGATATTTCCCCAGATTGGGAAACAACTTCCTCCCGTCCAGGATGTTATCCGCCATGAAGTCTAACGGCAACGTAAAGTTGACCGTCATGACCTCAGCCTCGCTCGTCTTAGGACCCTTGCCCTTGTCGGCCGATGAAGGAGTCGACGTGGCAGTAGGAGACGCAGTCGATTTTTCCGGAGGCGCATAATCGACAGGTGTTGCGTCGATCGCATCAAATGACATCATCGTCTTCTCAACGGATGCAATCGACACCTTCTCCTTCTCAAGCGTGACGACTCTCGACGAGCCGCCCGTCTTTAAAGACGGTTCCCTCGGGACTAATATCTTTGTCCTATTCGAGACCCCCGACCCAGTTGTTTGGGCCTCTTTCCTCTTTTCTCTCGCCTTGTGAGCCTTTTCAGCTTGAGCTGCCCTCTTGGCCATCGCAGACGACGCTTTCGGCTTAGATTCTCCTATGAAGCAAAAAAGGAAGAACGATTAAGCGACTGAAATAATGTAAAGAATAAAGTCGAGCAGAGTAGGGTACGCTTACCAGTCTTCTCTACCTCTTCTTCTCTCGACTCCTCTTTCTCTTCTTCATCTTCTGTCTTCTCTTCTTCCTCCTCTGTCTTCTCTTCCTCCTCCTCTTCCTCTCGTCTCTCTTGACAATTTTCACCCAGAAAGACCAAGTCGTCGTCCTCGTCTATCAGATGACGTGTGACGAACGAACGTTCTTCGGTGCTAATCTCCAGGAACTTCTCGAACTTGGCCTTGGAGTCGTCGTCGGGCTTCACGTCCTCAAATTTAATGTCTGAGGTCACAAGAGGAAGAAAATCAGTTAGAAAGCAAATCAATAAATGCAATAAAAACACGCTCGACTAAAGCTAAAAGTCACCCGTCATGTTCCAGCCGGACCTAATCCAGTCGCTGTCAGGGTCCAGCGTCGACACACGCACGAATGCGTACCTGGTCTTCCATTTTCGGTCGTTAACCGCAGTTTTCAAGACTAGGGTACGATCGCCTTTGTGCCTGGAAAATAGGCTATATCGACGGTACGTGTCCATCTTGACATGGTAAGCCGTCAAGAGCTCTTTCACATTCATCGGCGACTCCCAGGTCCCGGTAAGTCGCTCGATGACCTGTATGACGCGCCAGAATTGGGGCATCAGTTGCCCCGACGATAGGTCAAACTCGCACATAAACGCCTTAGCTAAAGGCGAATATGGCCACTGGAATCCTATTTTAAATGGGTAGTCGTATATCACGACGTACCCAGTAGGACACATCTCCGGTCGAATCTGATCGGCTCTACTCAACGTAATCCCCGCAGGAATTTTTTGCTAAACTTCTATAGTCATCGATATCCTCTTCACTACGAATGGTGCTCTTAGGTTCGGACGACATTGCTAACCCTGTTAACCAAACGTGCAAGTCTGAAAAACCCCAAAGATCCCAGTTTTTCCTAGGTTTCATCGCTATAGACTTACGACGCATGCAAAAGATGAAGAGTCGTACCTTATATAGGCGCTCTAAGACCTCAAAATGCCTAATCGGTTCGAAGATTTTTGCAGGTTTTAACAAGATTCGCTGAAAGATGGCAAGAAATCAAGAAGAAATTTCTCTCTAAACTCTCTGAAAGCGTAAAATGGAAAAGATCCACTGTGGGTCTCTATTTATGTAAACGATCGCGTCAGGTCGAGTCACTCGATGATCGACACGTTCCTTCACCTTTTCGTATGTGCACACGGATCGTCGACACATGGAAATTACAGCTGTTAAGCACGATCGTACGTCAGCATGACGTCACGACCTTATCCCCTTTTCGACTTCCTCTTTAGTTGGAATCAAACCGATTCAGTTGCCTAGCCAACGACTTTCGACACGTGTCATGACCCCAGACGTCCGACTGACAAAAATTCAAAATTCAAAATTCAAAATTGCTTTTTCATTTTAAATTTTGGGGGCAAACTGTTTGGGTAAAATTTCATCAGTCTCGACCACGACCAGAAAGTTACTCGACCGTCGTAAGACACCTCACGACCTCGACCGACTAACGTATGATACAACTGTTATGATTTCTATGTTTAATGCAGGGTCAACATCATTAATGGCCAACAGACATAACCGACAAGGTTAATTACGAGCATTAACCACAGCGACCGTTACTCTTATATTCATGAGGGTCATTCAAAGCTACGAAGACTATAAATACGAAGATCTCAGCCTCATTTGCGGAGACCTGATTCCAAGGACAATAATTAGACATCAAATACATTCGAAGAAAAGTTCTCTCTCAAGCATACGACGCACGACACATAGTCCTTACACACGACGCACTCGTTTTTACATTCGATACACTTGTTACTTTACTCTAAAGTCTTTCTTTCATTTGTATTGTAATCATTGTACTCTCGACACCTGAAACATAAGGACATCGCCCTTGTTTGGCGATCATAGTGCATCGACGACCTCCTCTATCGTCCGTGGGTTTTTTCCTCGTTGAGGTTTTTCCCGCGTCACCAAAATCTTTTGTCTCATTTACGTTTTATTTGCCCTTGTCGCATTGTTTTGTCGAAAGATTCCTATCTTTAGTTGTTAAGCTCCACAATCAACCTTAAGTTATCTTTTTGGACGATTTTTGCCATTAACATTCATAACATAGGGTTGTTGGCTTATTGGGTTCTACAACAACCACATATAGGAAGCATGTGAGTTTTTATATATGTCTTTTTACGGTACTTTAAATTGGGAATTGTTTTAATGTATCGCAATGGGTAAAATTATCTGGTGCTGACGTTAGTGTAAGATTAATTGTTTTAAAAGGTAAAATAATTGATCTTCGATTCCACAAGCAAAAGGAGTTGTATATATTTACTTCAAATGTGATCCATTTTTATCCTTAAAATTTTGACAGTGAATATCTCTTGGTATGGTTAAAGTGGACAGGATGGTAATATTTGTTCTTTAGTTAAACATGACTAAAACTTTGCAAATGTTGCTTCACGAGATACCATTGTGGATAAAAAAACCCTAGATTTATTTCTTAATTATAATCTTTTCAGAAGATTAAACACTCTACATTTGAACCAATATATATATATATATATATGGAAAAGATCTAGGGAGAACCCTGAAAAATAAAAGAACCGGAGAATCAAGAAAAAACGGATGAAAAAGTATATCAAAATGAATGTCAAATTAAAGATAATAATGTGATCATTTTTTTGGTATAGTTTGTTTCCCTCCAATTTTTGTTGTTTTCGTTTATTTGCGGTTTTAAAAACTAGAAGAAAATGGTTTTATTATTTGAAAAAAGTAGTTATAACCACCATTTTAATCTCATCCGTTGGACCATCCCAATCTAACGGTTTAGATGAGTTCTTCGGTTCTTTTATTTTTTATGGTTCTCTCCCGATCTCATCCTTATATATATATATATAGGGGTGGGTTCAAATGAAAACTCAAATTCAATTGTAAACGTGAGGACAACCACAGCCGTTGATTAAGAAAATGGTGATCAGATCAATGAATAAAAAACGCGGTGGCAATTTCGTAAATAAGTTGAAAACTCTGTCCACGGCTTAAAGAATATTTAGCGTGCAGGGAAAATTGGAAAGATTAGAATCAGTGCCTCCTTTGTTGACTTTTTATTTTCTTTTTTAATTAAAAAACTTTTACCCCCTTAAATTTTAAAATAAATTATCTCAAAAATTACTAACATTTTAATCAAACAAATTACATCAAAAAAACGAGAATTCCGTGCTCTTCGATATGACATCCATCATGATATAATTTTTTTCGTTTTAACCGTTTTTACGTGAAATTTATTCGGACTGAGTATATAGAATTATTCAGACTGAATATATGGAATTATTCAGTCTAAATAATTTACCTTTATTCAGTCTGAATAATTATATTCGTTTGAATATCTACCTTTATTCAGACTGAATAAAGATAGATATTCAGACTGAATAAAGATAGATATTCAAAACGAAAAAATGTTTAAGTTTTGTTATTTTTTCATATCGAATAGATATTCAAAACGAATGTAGATACTTCTCCACGCATTTGCTTAGACATTTCACCGTTTCCAAAGAAGCAATATTCGGATCATCTAGAAGCTTCTTAGCCTCATCCATCGCTAACTGTGAATCCGTTTGGCTTTGTTTGATGCGAGACTCAATGACTAAAGCAACGTCATGGTCAAAGAACCCTGAAGGCGATGGAGTCACCGCGATTGAATTTGGGTACGAAATTGGTGGGTCTATGGGTTCATCCAATGGCGAACCAGGGGCGAAAGATGGGTCTATGGGTTCATCCAATGGCGAACCAGGGGTGAAAGATGGGTCTATGGGTTCATCCAATGGCGAAACAGGGGCGAAAGATGGTGCAGTTGGTGGGACAATGGGTTCATGTAATGGCGAACCAGGGAGCAATGATGGTTGGGATGCCTCTTTAGCTAAGTCTAAAACGCGCAAACCTTGATCTTTTGGATGTAGATATTATTCATCCTGAACCAGTAGTGGTGCAGGTCTTGGACTTGCCATATGCAAAAGGTAGGTATGAAAAAAGAACAAAACTTAAACATTTATTCGTTTTGAATATCTATCTTTATTCAGTCTGAATATATAGAATTATTCAGACTGAATAAAGGTAAATTATTCAGACTGAATAATTCCATATATTCAGTCTGAATAAAGGTAAATTATTCAGACTGAATAATTCCATATATTCAGTCTGAATAAAGGTAAATTATTCAGACTGAATAATTCAATATATTCAGTCTGAATAATTCTATATACTCAGTCCGAATAAATTTCACGTAAAAACGGTTAAAACGAAAAAAAAATATATCATGATGGATGTCATATCGAAGAGCACGAAATTCTCGTTTTTTTGATGTAATTTGTTTGATTAAAATGTTAGTAATTTTTGAGATAATTTATTTTAAAATTTAAGAAGGTAAAAGTTTTTTAATTAAAAAAGTAAATAAAAGATCAACAAAAGAGGCGCTGATTCTAATATGACGAAAATACCCCTACAGCTGAATTTTAGGAATGACTTAAATATGGCTGCGATCAATGGACGAGATTTGTCCTCATGTTTACAATTGAATTTGAGTTTTCATTTGAACTTTCCTCTCTCTCTCTCTCTCTATATATATATATATATATATATATATATATATATATTGCACCTTATCTAGCTCTTTGAGTGTTCTATGTTGATGCTTTGTCTTTCATATTTTTTTGGAAAGTAGTTAATTTGTAGTTTGGTGAGCATTCCTCGTTAGTTAACTTTAACAAATTCAAGCAACCTTGTCTCAATTTATTTACTTTTCTATTCAGAACATTTCTTTTAATCATTAAAATACCTTTTTAAGTATTCTCTTATCCAATGATTTGATGATATGAACCCAGATCTATGCTTCATTGGAAATTATGGTATATGTGTTTCAAAAAAGAAAATATTAGAGAGAGAAATATTTGAGAAGAGAGAGAGAGAATTCCTTTCTATTGTATTATTTTCTTATATGTCAAAATACAATACATCACTTCTATTTATACAGAGAGATCTGAAGTTATAACATCACAAAACAGATCTTGATGACGTGGCATGGTTGACTTGTCAACATAACTCTAACATCCCCCCTCAAGCTTAACATGGGAGAGGATGTTAAGCTTGGACCGTAACTGAGTAAATTTGGCAGAGGACAATCCTTTAGTCAACACATCAGCTAGCTGAGCAGTAGTAGGAACATAACGTACTCGAAGAGTTTGAGATAGCACCATGTCACGTATGAAGTGAAGATCGATCTCAATATGCTTAGTGCGTTGGTGAAATACGGGATTAACCGCAAGATAAGTGGCACCAAGATTGTCACACCATAAAGTTGGAGAATTAAGAAGATCAATCTTAATTTCTGTAACGACCCTCATTCTCATACATAGTTCATATAGCATACATTGCATAACGTCGTTAAAACAAGAGATACATTATATAACAAATACGGTCCCCTAGTCGTTTACAAACATTCAGTACATCATTACAAACGTTTACATAGTGAATTACATCATTACTAGCAATATGCTACATCTACTAATCACATCATAGTCTTCAACTACATAGTCCTCCAAAAGCTATTTGCTCTTACTCGATCCACGACTTGGAATACATATTTTTAAAACAAAATGAGGGTTAGACCTTGAGGTCTAGTAAGAAAATCCCCGTTAGTTAAAAACCATTTGCACAACATCATACACATAATTCACATAAGAATACCAATTAAGACGCATGCATCATGTATCTTTCCATCTCATTCTCTTGGCCATATTAATTGGTTGCGAGCCAACTAATCAATTTACACCACTGTACTAAATACAGCCAACATCACTGTCCCTCTGTACAGCCAACTTTCACCGGTCCTAATCCCGGCCAACTAGCACCCATGCAGTGTAACACTCATATAAACACAATATGCACATTATTACACTCATTCACATATATGTATTCCAGTTAGAAAACATTTTAAGTAAAAACTCACTTGTTTGCTTATCCAAAATGCTTCCAAACCTTTCTCAAAACAGCTCAGCTTTCACCCCAAATCCAAAGAATCTGAAACAAATATATACAAGTATCTCCTTACTAAAAGAACACAAAAGATATACTTAGCAGGCTATGAACTCTGGATAAATCTACCTAATTCTCATCCTCAAAATGACCAAACAGCCAAAGTTTCCGAAAACCACAGAAGTATCCGGTCAACCCAAACTTTCCGGATAACCCTTCTTTCCGGATAGCATAACTAATCCGGATAACATGAACTATCCGGACAACACAGACAATCCGGATAACACCCGGACACCAAAGCAATCCGGATACCATCCGGTATCTCATTCCATCCGAAAACCATCAAACGGATCGTCCAGATACTAACAAAAGGAACTACCAGACACCACCAAAGAATCTACCCGGACACATTCATCTTGTCCGGGAACCTCTGTCGGTTTGGTCCTTTTTACCCAGAAAACTGACTGAATCAACCCCAGGTATGATTTCGACTATTCTACTCCGATAGGAACTATCTACTAGCAATTACCAACATAAAACATAAAGGAAACATACCTTAAATCCCTTCCAAATCCACCAATTTAAAGCCCTAGCCTTTTCCTTTCTTCTTCTTCTCCTTTTGCTCTCAAAAACACACACTTACACACACTGAAATATCTGATGTTTTTCTGAGTTGTGAAATAGCTGAACTCCTAAAGGGGTAATATCAAACTCATTTTTCAATTTAGACCTTGAACTATTCATTAATGACCCACACACCCTTAACTTATAATTTTTACCTAAACTTACCCTAAAATCCAACTTTAAGGTTAACTTTATTTAACGGAAAAGGGATTTTAACTAACGAACTTACCCGGGGTATTACATTATCTCCCCATTAAAAGAATTCCGTCCCGGAATTCGGTTAGGCGAAAAGATACAGTTACTCAACTCTCACTACTACATCGATCTTACACTCATCTATATCTCGTAACACAATTATAAAATACTTTTCTAATGCAGATAAGCAACAATAGGATGGCGACACAATTCATCGGTTTGCACCGAAATCAAATAACACTTTAGCACGTATATAGGTTATTAGAATCATACCTGTAACAGCATCAGGACTTTCTTCTACCTCTTGTTCCGTCATCTGAAAAACACGACCTTGGATTCCAGGTAGTTCAGACCCTTGTACTCCTCCCGACTTACCACCCGTTGGTCTCACTGTCATATTACTTTGTTGTGCTTTCCACTGTGGACAATTAACCTGAATATGTTCAGGGGAGTTGCAAACGGAACAAAATCGTGTTACCCGACAATCTCTCGCGATATGACCAGCCTTTCCACATTTGTAGCACTTTCGGGAATCACCATAGCAGTTTCCTTGATGAATACGGTCACATGTTGAACATGGTGTTCTTTCAGCTGGCCTGAAAGGTGAATAATTACTAAACCTCGGGGATTCGTACTCTTCCGAATCGTACGTCGTTTCTTCCATTTTTCTTTTTCCAGTACTTTTATCACTAGCACTTCTCCTTTTATCTTGCTCCACGGTTTCCGCTGCATCTACTGCGGCAGAGAAAGTTTCTGGTCCTTTAGCAATCACAAAACTTCTGACTTCAGCATTGAGTCCAAAGATAAACCTCTCAATCTTCATTGCCTCCGTGGCAACATAATACTCCGTAAAACGAGATTTTTCCAGAAAACGAGCGGTATAGTCCCGAACTGATAAATTCCCTTGCTGCAAGTTCATAAACTCCCCTTCCAATTGTTTAACTGGCTTGAGGACAAAACTGTTTCCTAAAAGCTATCACGAATTCTTCCCAAGAGTAGGTAGAATATATATCAGATCCTCCTGATGACATATGTGCTTCCCACCAGTATAGGGCATCGCCTTTCAACATTGCAGTTCCATAGAGTACTCTATCCTCTTCAGCGCATTTACTAGTCTTGAAGATGGCTTCTATTTCCTTCAGCCATTTCATCGCTTTTACTGGATCCCGATCTCCCGAGTAAGTTGGAGGTTTACAACTTAAGAACATTTTATAGTCTCACTTTCTTAGTACTGGTGTGATTGTAGGGTAATAGGCATCTCCTCTTCATGAGTAGGATCTGGTCTTTCTGTTTCAGTATTATGAGTTTGGTTGAACATAGCTTGGATATTGGCTTGTAATCTTACCATTTCAGCTGCTAAGTCATCTCTGGTAACAAATTCCGTGCCGCGCCCCTGAACTCTGCCTCCAGTTCTGCCTCTACCTCTTTCTCCCCCTCTTCCCCTTGCCCCAACTGTTGGATTTGTTCTATTAGGATTTCCTCCTCCTTCCCGATTCGTTTGTCTAGTACCACTTGTCATTCTGTTGATTCAGACAAGGTTAATATACACATAAGCACATACCCCATATAACAAGGTATTCCAGTTCAAACATGTACCTGTAAGATCACAATTACACTGGCCAGGTGTAAAAATGAACTTACCTTACATGATGTTCCTTCTACCTTTTTATATTTAACATCCCAAGGTTCTACAATAATAGGGACATCCTACTTCACATGCAGTTTAAGTCTAGGTACAGATACTAATACCTAAATCCCTTAAGCTAGGGCTCTGATACCATCTGTAACGACCCTCATTCCCATACATAGTTCAAATAGCATACATTGCATAACGTCGTTAAAACAAGAGATACATTATATAACAAATACGGTCCCCTAGTCGTTTACAAACATTCAGTACATCATTACAAACGTTTACATAGTGAATTACATCATTACTAGCAACATGCTACATCTACTAATCACATCATAGTCTTCAACTACATAGTCCTCCAAAAGCTATTTGCTCTTACTCGATCCACGACCTGGAATACATATTTTTAAAACAAAATGAGGGTTAGACCTTGAGGTCTAGTGAGAAAATCCCCGTTAGTTAAAAACCATTTGCACAACATCATACACATAATTCACATAAGAATACCAATTAAGACTCATGCATCATGTATCTTTCCATCTCATTATCTTGGCCATATTAATTGGTTGCGAGCCAACTAATCAATTTACACTACTGTACTAAATACAGCCAACACCACTGTCCCTCTGTACAGCCAACTTTCACCGGTCCTAATCCCGGCCAACTAGCACCCATGTAGTGTAATACTCATATAAACACAGTATGCACATTATTACACTCATTCACATATATGTATCCCAGTTAGAAAACATTTTAAGTAAAAACTCACTTGTTTGCTTATCCAAAATGCTCCCAAACCTTTCTCAAAACAGCTCAGCTTTTACCCCAAATCCGAAGAATCTGAAACAAATATATACAAGTATCTCCTTACTAAAAGAACACAAAAGATATACTTAGCAGGCTATGAACTCTGGATAAATCTACCTAATTCTCATCCTCAAAATGACCAAACAGCCAAAGTTTCCAGAAACCACAAAAGTATCCGATCAACCCAAACTTTCCGGATAACCCTTCTTTCCGGATAGCATAACTAATTCGGATAACATGAACTATCCGGACAACACAGACAATCTGGATAACACCCGGACACCAAAGCAATCTGGATACCATCCGGTATCTCATTCCATCCAGAAACCATCAAACGGATCGTCCGGATACTAACAAAAGGAACTACCGGACACCACCAAAGAATCTACCCGGACACATTCATCTTGCCCAGGAACCTCTGTCGGTTTGGTCCTTTTTACCCAGAAAACTGACTGAATCAACCCCAGGTATGATTTTGACTATTCTACTCTGATAGGAACTATCTACTAGCAATTACCAACATAAAACATAAAGGAAACATACCTTAAATCCCTTCCAAATCCACCAATTTAAAGCCCTAGCCTTTTCCTTTCTTCTTCTTCTCCTTTTGCTCTAAAAACACACACTTACACACACTGAAATATCTGATGTTTTTCTGAGTTGTGAAATAGCTGAACTCCTAAAGGGGTAATATCAAACTCATTTTTCAATTTAGACCTTGAACTATTCATTAATGACCCACACACCCTTAACTTATAATTTTTACCTAAACTTACCCTAAAATCCAACTTTAAGGTTAACTTTATTTAACGAAAAATGGATTTTAACTAACCAACTTACCCGGGGTATTACAATTTCTTTCATGAGATAACATATCCACTTTAGTTCAGCAACTGTATTAGCAAGTGCACGATACTCCGCCTCTGTGCTGGATCGAGCAACCATGTGTTGCTTTTTAGAGCTCCAACTGATAAGATTAGACCCTAAAAATATGCAATAACCAGTTGTGGATCGTCGATCATCAGGGCAGCCTGCCCAATCTGCATCTGTGTAAGCATGAATAACATTTGTAGGGGAGCGCTGAAGAATTAGCCCATGTGAGCTTGTACTACACAGATACCGTAAGATCCTCTTAACAGCTAACCAATGTCTTTCGGTGGGACGTTGTAGAAACTGAGAGACCTTGCTAACATCGTAAGCTATTTCTGGTCTGGTTAACACAAGATATTGAAGAGCACCAACCGTGCTTCGATATAACGAGGGATCATCTAACGGGATGCCCGAATATCGAGAATGTTGCTTTCCTGAAGCAACAGGAGACGATATTGGTTTGCATTTAGTCATTCCAGTTCGTTTAAGCAACTCAAGCAAGTATCTTTCTTGTGTTAGATGAAGTCCTTGATCGGTGAAGTTAGCTTGAACACCCAGAAAATAACTCAACAGTCCCAAATCTTTTAAGGCAAACTGAGCATGAAGTTTCTGAATAAGATCATTGGTGAATTGAGGTAAACTCCCGGTGATGATGATATCATCAACATACACCAAGATGTATGCCGTAATGGTGGAGGTACAATAAACAAATAAAGATGTGTCGGAGACACACTGCACAAAACCAAAATTCATTAGAGCATTGGATAGCTTTGAGAACCAAGCCCTTGGTGCTTGTTTAAGCCCGTAGAGTGCCCTTTTAAGTAGGCAATCATGATGGGGTTTTGTAGCATCAACAAAACCAGGGGGCTGCTTCATATAAACTGTCTCCATTAAGTCCCCATGCAAAAATGCATTATTAACGTCTACTTGTCGTATTTCCCATCCTCGAGAGTAAGCAACCGAGAGAACTAATCGAATAGTTATAGGTTTGACCACCGGACTGAAAGTCTCAGTATAATCAATACCTTTTGTTTGTAAGAAGCTTTTCGCAACAAGTCGAGCTTTATAACGACTGATAGACCCATATGGATTTTGTTTTATGCGATAGACCCACTTACAATCGACAATATTGGCACGAGAGGGAGCAGGGACTAACATCCAAGTTCCATTAGAATGGAGAGCAGAAATTTTAGACCTCATTGCATCCCACCAAACGGGCCACTTTTGGGCTTGAGAGAAGGTGATTGGTTCAGTGTCAGGAACATACATAGTTTCAGTATGATAAAGAACATGATCAGGGAAGAGTTTAGGTTGACGAGTATGATCACGAGAATGAGTAACCATTGGATGTATAGGTGGAGGTGGAGAAGTGTGAGAAGATTGAGTGGGAACATTAGAAAATGAGACATAGGGGCTATGAGAATTTGAGTCAGACAATGGTTGAGTTGGTACAGTAGATGTAGGATAAGAATCAGAAAATGATGGAAGCACAACAAATGTGTTAGAATTTCTTGAATTATCACACTTTTCAAATGGAAACACAGATTCGTGAAAAACAACATGATGAGATGTATATGTTTTGGAGGATATAGGATCATAACAAAGATACCCTTTGTGAGAAGGGGCATAGCCAAGAAACGTACATGCAACAGACTTTGGAGACAATTTGTCTTCACGAGTATTTCCAAGAAAAGGATAACACAAGCATCCGAAAGTGCGAAGAGTTGTGAAATCTGGTGTATCATGAAATTGAAGCTCATATGGTGAGGAATGTGATAGAGTGTGAGATGGTAAACGATTGATCAAGAACGCAGCAGTTTCATAGGCATCATACCAGAATTTTTTTGGTAGATGGGCATGAAATAATAGTGCACGAGCAATTTCGGACAAGTGACGATTTTTCCGTTCATCAACTCCGTTTTGTTGTGGAGTATACGGACAAGATATACGAGGAATGATGCCAGACTTTGAGATAAATTCACCCATTTGTCCTTGGGTTAACTCTAAAGCTCCATCACTTTGAAAATACTTAATGGAAGTTGAGAATAAATTTTCAACTTGACATTTAAAATGACAAAATGAATCAATAACCTGAGAACGATATGAGAGAGGATATATCCATGTGAAACGGCTAAAATCGTCAATGTAAGTTTAAGTAATTGTTTGGGTAAAAAATCACACCCTCGGCCGACCTGGGGAATTCCTTCGACATGACTCATGGACTTCGATTACCCTAATGCCTACAAAAGTCATACCCCCGATCGATGAAGGTAATACCCATTATTGCCTTATCCCCGACATACGATAGTTGATTATTAAAAGACATCTTGCGTCAATAGTCATTCAAGACAGTATCTTACATCTAATGATCGCAAGTCACGTGTCGCACGTCGCACATCGCTAGTCTTACGTCGCTAGTCTTATGTCACTAGTCTTATGTCGCCAGTTACGACTCGTCGGTCTTAGGTCGACAGTCTCCTGTCGTCGGTCTTATATCGCTCTGGTCCTGCGACATCGTCATCCTGGTTTAACGACTTAGTGGTTTTACGACCTAGTCTTACGACATTTTCATAAGACCATTCCTATACTAAGATAAGGTCATACAAGACATTTCTAGTCATATACATGGTCTTGTATTTCGACAACGGCCGTATGCTCCATAAGACCGACGTCCAGAACTTAAGACGGTCTTACGATTACACTAACCATTCATGGTCAACAGCCGTTTCTTTTTGTTGGGAACTGAAGATTTGCTAAGTATGATTAGTACTGCCAGAACTACATTACTACTGCCAGAACAACCTTAATACTGCCAGAGCATAATTAATACTGCTAGAGTGAAGTTACTACTGCAAGACAAAATTAATACTGCTGGAACTCTGTTAGTACTGCTGATGCATTAATGCTGCTGGATCAAAGTTAGTACTGCTGGATCAAGTTAGTACTGCTGGATCAAGTTAATACTGCTGGAACAAGTTAATGCTGCTGGAATGAGTTAATACTGCTGGAATGAATTAGTGCTGCTGGAGAATATTAGTACTGCTCATGCTGAATGAAGATTAATACTGCTGATGTGATAAGTTTGGAATGCGAAGATTTTGGAGATAAAGATGGAATGGATGAAGATATGCTTAAAGAAGATTCAGAAGATCAATTTATTTTTGATAGTTATCTTGTAATTATTGTGTATAAATAGATGTTGATAGATAGCTATTCGAGACAGGAGAATATACGAGAGTTTTAGAATACGTTTTGTTTTAGAGAGAATTAACCTCAAGGTTCAGAACCCTATTTCTAGAGAAGTAGAAGTCGTCTTGATTGAGCCTGTTCATCAAGATTGAGGTTTGGTTGTAATCTTGTGAGTCGAAGCATTGAATACAAACAGTTTGTGTTCTCTGATATATTGTTCTTTGATTGTGTGAATTAAAGTTCTTTTCCGCAGATTCTTTAATTCTGAATTCTAAGTTTTATTAGTCTTGTTAAGATTCGATCCTGACAAGTGGTATCAGAGCTTGTGTTTCTTAGAATTCTACAATTATTATGGACAATTCTATTGAATCAAACAGTACTCTTGTTTCTAAGGTTCCCATGCTCAGACCCAATGAGTTTGACATGTGGAAAATTAGAATCAAGCAGTACATTCTGCTTACTGATTATTCCATCTGGGATATCATAGAAAATGGTCCATGTGCTGAAGGAAGAACTAGACCAGATGGCAAAAGACCTCCTCCAAAGACTGATGCAGAGAGAAAAGTCAGACAGATAGAGATGAAGGCCTTAAGCACTCTGCTTTTGGCTATCCCCAATGAATATCAGCATCAATTTCATCACTGCACTGATGCTCAGATTCTGTGGAATGCATTGGAAAAGAGATTCACTGGCACTAAAAGCACCAAGAGGAATCAGAAGGCAATTCTCAAGCAGCAGTATGAAAACTTTACTTCTACTAAGAATGAGTCTATGACTCAAACTTTTGATAGATTTAATAAGCTGATTGGAGAATTGGCCACAGTAGGAGTCAAGATGGAGGCTGATGATGTTAACAAAAAGTTCTTAAGATCATTAGGTGAAGAGTGGACAATGTATACTGTGTCCTTCAGATAGAATGACCAATTGGAAGATAAAGAACTTGATGATCTTTACAATGATCTTAGAGTCTTTGAAGCAGAGGTTGAAGCCAAAAAGAAACCCTCTGGATATGTACATAATGCTGCACTCCTTTCAGCATCACCTGATTCTACTGCTAACCCTGAATCAGTTAGTGCTGCTGGAGGAGTCAATCAGGAAAAGACCAATGATTCAGTACTAGAAGCCTTCTTTTCTAGTCATGTTAATTCATCATTGATTAATGATGACTTAGAACAGATTAATGCTGATGATCTTGAAGAGATGGATATCAAGTGGCAGATGGCTATGCTGTCTATGAGGGTGAAGAGATTCATAAAGAGGACAGGGAGAAACAACTTTTCCCAAAGAAGAGAAGATGGTGCTGGATTTGACAAGTCCAAAGTTGAATGCTACAAGTGTCACAAGATGGGACACTTTGCCAGGGAATGCAGAGGTGGAACATCTCACAACAGCCATCAACAAACTCAGGCTGGAAGCTCCAATCAAAACAGAAACTCTATTCAAGCTCTTGTCTCACAACAAGGAATGGGATTTGATTGGAGTGATCAAGCAGAAGAGGCCATCCAAAATCAGGCACTTATGGCTGAAGTTTCAGATCTTCCCACTGAGGTAAAATCTAATCTTTGTACTCAAGCTTGTATAGACACTGTTAAAAGGTATAGAGATCACAATCAGGGAATGTGTGATGACCTTAAGAGATTAGAAAAAGACAGAAAAGACTATGTAGTAATTGTTGAGAAGTTTGAAGAACAGATTAGGGCTTTTCAAGCCAATGAACTTCAACACTCCTATGATACAAACTACTGGAAATGGGAAAAGGATGGTCTAGAGTTCCAGCTTAGAGAATCCAGGGAAGAGTGTGAGAAACTAAAAGGAGAGCTTGAGAAAGTCAAACTTGATGTAGAAAAGTTTACTTGTGCCTCTAAAGTCATGGACAACATAATCAACTCTCAAATCCATAGTAAGTTGAAACCAGGCATAGGGTACAATGCCACACCCCCACCCTACAACAACAACTACATCCCTCCTAGGTCAGACCTGTTAGAAACCAAGGATAAAAAGGACTTACCTGAAGGAGCTACTAAAATAGATCCATTAGATGAAGTTGTTGTGGAGGATAAAACTGAAAAAGAAAAGTCTAAGAAAAGGGACAAGAATGTCAGTGGTGAGATTCCCTTAGAGAATTACATAAAGACCAATGAGGATGGTGGAAGTCCCTGGGATAAGAACAATGAGATGAAAAGATCTGAAAAAGGAAAAGGAGTTCATTATACACAAACCACTGTTGTGAAGTCCAATACATGTGAACATTGTTCTTGCAAGAATCTTCAAAAGGATGAACCCCAAAAACATGATAAAAGGAGGGGAAATCAAAGAAATTGGAATAACCAGTGGGCACAAAATCAAGGAGTTGATCTGCGAAGGATTAACAGACCAAAACCTTGTTTTATTTGTGGCAAATTGAATCATCTTGCCAAATACTGTTATTTCAATCCTATTAACCAAAAGAAAAGTTTTCACAGGAGTTTTCAAAAATCTTCTGGTTATAGGAAGCCTGCAAGGAACCATGTGGCTAAGAAACAAGCTAAATCCAAAAGCCACATGAGAAAACAGACTGAAAAGGAATGTGTCAATATGTGGGTCCCCAAAAGCACTAATGTTAGTACTGCTACCTCAGATAGTACTACTGACAAGGATAGTGCTGCTAGAAGCAATACTACTGCCAATACTGCTGCTAGCAGTGTTAGTGTTGCTAACTCTGCTAGTGCCGCTAACTCTGTTAGTGCTGCTAACTCTGCTAGTGCTGCTAACTCTGCTAGTGCTGCTAACTCTGCTAGTGCTGCTAACTCTGCTAGTGCTGCTAACTCTGCTAGTGCTGCTAACTCTGCTAGTGCTGCTAACTCTGCTAGTGCTGCTAACTCTGCTAGTGTTGCTAACTCTGCTAGTGCTGCTAACTCTGTTAGTACTTCTTCTAAGGTTAATACTGCTTCTAGTTTTTGTGCTGCTAGACCAATCATATTGACAAAGTTCTCCAGTACTGCAGTACCTAAGTTTGACAATCTCATCAAAACCCAGTGCAAGTACTTTCATGAGCAAGGGAGACCCAAGACCACTTTGGCTTGGGTTCCCAATAAAAACTAATTGATTTATCTTATGTGTAGGGCAACCAACAGCTCAAGGGGAAGAGCATCTGGCATGTTGATAGTGGTTGCTCCAGGCACATGACAGGTAACATGGCCTGCCTCAAGAATTTCAAAAGAATTGATGGAGGACATGTTGCTTTTGGAAATAATCCTGCAGGAGGTAAGATAAGTGGTAAAGGTGATGTGTCAAAAGGTAAGATGACATTTGAGGATGTTTACTATGTTGAGCAATTGAGATACAACCTGTTAAGTGTATCACAGGTCTGTGACAAGAAACATAGTATATTATTTACTGATTCTGAATGCATTATTCTTGCTCCTGGATTCAAAGTAGTTGATGAAAACATGATACTATTGAGAACTCCTAGAAAGGATAATGTGTATTGTTTAGATTTAGAAAGTGTTTCATCTGATTCATCTCTAAACTGTTTGGTTTCAAAAGCTTCAATAGATGAATCATCACTTTGGCACAGAAGGATGTGTCACATGAATTTTAAAACAATGAATAAACTGGTTAAAAATAATCTTGTTAGGGGTTTACCATCAAAAGTCTATTCATGTGATGATCATTGTGTTGCATGTCTCAAAGGCAAACAACACAAAACTTCTCATAAGTCCAAAGAGATAAACACTATCTCAAATCCTCTTCAGTTGTTGCATATGGATCTGTTTGGCCCTACAAATGTCATGAGCATTGGCAAGAAGTCATACTGTTTAGTTATTGTTGATGATTACTCTAGATTTACTTGGGTATATTTTCTGAGAACTAAAGATGAGACAAGTGGACTGATCAAATCTTTTATTCTTAGAATTGAAAACCAATCAAATCAAAAAGTGAAAGTCATTAGATCAGATAATGGGACTGAATTTAAAAACTCTGATCTAAACACCTTTTGTGAGGAAAAAGGAATTGAGAGACAATACAGTGCTCCTAGGACTCCACAACAGAATGGTGTTGCTGAGAGAAGGAATAGGACACTGATTGAGGCTGCTAGATCTCTGTTAGCTGATTCAAAATTACCCACTACTTTTTGGGCAGAAGCAGTTAATACTGCTTGTTATGTTCAGAACAGAGTTTTGGTAATAAAGCCTAAAAACAAGACACCTTATGAGCTTTTTCTGAAAAAGAAACCATTTATTGGATTTTTCAAACCATTTGGGTGTCCTTGTACAATTCTCAATACCAAATCTCACTTAGGTAAGTTTGATAGCAAAGCAGATGATGGCTTTCTTGTTGGTTACTCATCTCAGAGTAAGGCTTACAGAGTGTTTAATACCTCTTCTAGAATAATTGAAGAAAGTGACAATGTCAAATGCAATGAGAACACACCAAATCCTATTGGTTCAGGTCCTGATTGGCTATTTGACATTGATTCACTCACTAATTCTTTGGGTTTCAGTAGTGATGTAAATGCAGGACAAAGGGATGCACCACCATCAGATAACAGTATTCAGTCTGTGATATTTCCACTCCCTACCATTGATCATGTTGACTTCTGTGAACCAGAAAAGGAAGTTGAACCCATTCAGAATGAAGAAGAGAGAAGAATAGAGGAAAATCAGACTTCAAGAGAGTCTGAAGTACTTGAAGAAGCTGAAGAAAATCCAGACTTAAATGAGTCAAATCTGGATGGGAACTTAGTTGAGGAACCTGGTCATCCATCAAGAACTCAGAAAAATCATCCTCCAGAGTTGGTTATAGGAGACATTGCTTCTCCCATGATGACTAGGAATCAAAGCAGACTTCAAGAGCTACAAGATCAGCAGAATACAGTTAATACTGTACTTACTTGCTTTCTATCCCAAATTGAGCCCAAAAAGGCTTATGATGCTATGAAAGATCCAAGTTGGATAGAAGCAATGCAAGAGGAGTTGCTACAGTTTAAATTACAGGATGTTTGGGACTTGGTGGACCTTCTAAAAGGTCATAGAGCAATTGGCACCAAGTGGATTTTCAGAAACAAGAAGGATGACAGAGGAATTGTGATCAGAAACAAAGCAAGGCTGGTTGCACAAGGGTATACTCAGGAAGAGGCATAGACTATGAGGAAGTCTTTGCTCCAGTGGCTCGGATTGAAGCAATTAGGCTATTTCTAGCCTATGCCTCATTCATGAAGTTCAAAGTCTACCAAATGGATGTAAAAAGTGCTTTTCTGTATGGAAGTATTGATGAAGAAGTATATGTCTGTCAACCCCCTGGATTTGAGAATCCATTGCACCCTGACAGAGTGTACAAGTTGAAGAAGGCACTTTATGGTTTACATTAAGCCCCAAGAGCATGGTATGACACCCTGTCTACCTATCTCTTGAAAAATGAATTTGAAAGAGGAGTCATTGACAAGACATTGTTCATTAAGAGGAGAAAGAAAGACACACTACTTGTTCAGATCTATGTGGATGACATCATCTTTGGATCCACAAATGATCACATGTGTAAAGAGTTTGAAGAGTTAATGCACAAGAGTTTCAAGATGAGTTCCATGGGAGAACTTACTTTCTTCCTTGGGCTTCAGGTGAAACAGAGGAAAGATGGGATTTTCATAAGCCAATCCAAATATGTGAAATACATCCTGGACAAGTATGGTTTAACAGACTCAAAGCCAGCAAGCACACCAATGGAGACACACAAACAGGTCATTGCAGATCTTGAGGGGGAGGATGTGGATGTCCATCATTACAGATCTATGATTGGATCACTCATGTATCTCACAGCCTCTAGACCAGACATTATGTTTCCTGTATGTGTTTGTGCCAGATTTCAGGTTACACCTAAGCAATCACACATGCATGCAGTCAAAAGAATTTTTAGATACCTAAGAGGGCAACCTAGATTAGGTCTTTGGTATCCTTATGAATCTTCATTTGACTTGCTTGCATACTCAGACAGTGACTTAGGTGGAGCTAACATGGATAGAAAGTCTACTTCAGGTGGATGTCAGTTTTTGGGTGCAAGACTTGTATCATGGCAGTGTAAGAAACAAACCACAGTGTCCTTATCCACAACAGAAGCTGAGTATATAGTTGCTGCAAGTTGCTGTTCGCAGGTGTTATGGATTCAGAATCAGATGTTGGACTATGGGGTAACATTTCTTCACACTCCAATCTTCATTGACAACAATAGTGCCATTAGCATTGTTAACAATCCTGTCAAGCACTCAAAAACAAAGCACATAGAGATCAGGTATCACTTTATTAGAGACTGTAATGAAAAGAAATTGATTCAAGTTGCTAAAGTTCATACCAATGACCAGTTTGCAGATCTATTCACAAAAGCCTTTGATGTGGGTAGATTCACTTTCTTGGTAGCCAGTGTGGGCTTAATCAACCTTGAATAAATTCATGATTTTTTTTTATATACCTGTATTTCTTTGTTTATTTGGTGTTACTAACTAGTTTTCTCAGAACCTCAGTATGACTCAGATGGACAAGTGCTGCAAAGTGTAAGTATAGTTACTACTGCCAGTGCAGAGTTATTACTGCTAGTACATATTTTCTACTGCCAATGTGTAGTTAATACTGCTTTGTGGTTAATACTGCTTAATAGTTAATACTGCTTTGAAGTTAATACTGCTTAGTAGTTAATACTGCTTTGAAGTTAATACTGCTTTGAAGTTAATACTGCTTAGTAGTTAATACTGCTTTGAAGTTAATACTGCTTAGTAGTTAATACTGCTTAGTAGTTAATACTGCTTGTGTAGTTAATACTGCTGTGTAGTTAATACTGCTCAGTCGTTAATACTGCTAAGTAATTAATACTGCTGTGTAGTTAATACTGCCTTGCAGTTAATACTGCTCAGTCGTTAATACTGCTAAGTTGTTAATACTGCTTTTAAAGAAAATCAGGGCTAATACTGCTATAAATACTCTTTCAGCCCGCCAAAGTTCATAACGTCTCTTTGCATTAAATTTTTTCTCTCTCTCGTTCTAACCTTTTCTCCCTAGAATCTCTGTGTTTTCTATCCAAATCCTCAGGAAGAATGACGACAATGGAGTTTGTCGATGAGCAAAATGAGATTGCGATGCTTCAGAAGCCAAAGCAGGCCGCAGGATTTCATGATATTGTGGATTTTCTCAAGTCCTCACACATCTCTCATGCCCTAACAGTGTGCCCAACAATATATATCGAGCATCAAAAGCAATTTTGGGAGAATGCCGCTGTTATTTTCGAAGATGGGCAGAAAATCATTCGAACAAGGGTTTGTGACAAACCCTTGAAGGTCACAGAGGAGGTTATTCGCATCACTCTTCACTTAGATGATGCCTCAGGTATAACCTATCTCTCTAATGATGAACTTTTCTCGACCTTACCAAGAATGGGGTATGAAGGTCCCATTGGCGTTTTTAAATTCTTCAAGTCAAAATTTTACACCCAATGGCGATTTCTTGTTCATACTCTTATGCACTGTATTTCAAAGAAAACCACTGGATGGAGTGAGTTTAGCAGTACCATTGCTTATGCCTTGGTCTTCTTAACCACTGCCAGAAAGTTCAATTTTTCAGCAATGATTTTTAATGATCTTGTGGCAAACCTAGAATCCAAAAAGAGATTTTACATGTATCCCAGGTTTGTCCAAGAAGTACTTAACCATGAATTGACGGATTTGCCTCAGTCTGCTGAGGTATATGTGCCAAAACCCCCTAAAGGGAAGGTTTTCTCAAATATGAGAAGAATTCCTAGGGACTCGGAAGGAGTTGACACACCATTGTTCTCTACAATGATGGTTGTGTCCCACACCACTGAAGGTATGGCATCAGGGTCAAGGCCCCCATTAGACACACCCACTGATGACCAATCCCAACCTTCCATCACCAAAGAAATCCCACAGTCCATTCTTTTAAGACCCAATCCCAAAATCACCAAGAAGTTTGAAAGAAGAAAGGTACACAAGGTTCCTTCCCTTGATGTATCTCCTAATAGCCCAAAGCCTACAAGCCCTCTATTGGAGCATTCTCCAATAGAGAATATCAAAAGGGTAACCAAAGGGGTGTCTCCCAACCCCAAGAAGGTGCTCTCTAAGGAGAAGGATGAGCATGTGGGCTGCAAGGCTGCCACTACTTCTGCTAGCAAAGAGAAGGACAGTGGTAACATCAATAAGACCTTCCCCACGGCAACTCAGAATGTGAAAACATTCAGAGGACCCAGGCGCCAAGAAACCATGGGAGTAGGCAGTGCTTTTGCTAGGCAAAAGACACCTACTAAAATTTCCAGTGATCCTTTAACGGAGGTAAACACTCCTAAACAGGGTGAGGATAGATATATTTATGAGGAATTGATGGAAACCATTGCCAACATCAACATTGATGTCATGAATCAGCAGAAGGAGATTGATGAGCTTAAAAAGGTGATTCTTTATCAACACACCAAGATAGAGAAAAATAAGAAGATGATCACCAAGCTGCTGCAAAGAAGAAAGAAAGCTCAGTATGTTCTTAGAAGGAGAAGATCAACCACTGATGCTTCCAAAAAGGGGGAGTTAGAAACTGAACTAAACATGGAGGATTCAAAGGTTGAGGGGGAGAATGAGTATAAGGTTGAGGGGGAGACTGAGCAGGTTGCAGAAGTTGCAAAGGAAGCAGAAAGTGAGAAAGCAGCAGTAACTAAAGCAGCAGAAACCACAGAAAAAGCAGTAGAAACAGTTAATGCTGCAGTATCTGAGATTGAAGCAGCAGTAACTGAAATTATACATAGTCTTGTTGATGCAGCAGTATCTGACAGTGAGAAGGAAGCAGTATTTGTATCTACAGTAACTAAATCTGAGATTGAAGCAGAGGTATTTGAGATGGTGAAAGCAGCAGTATCAAAGATTTTAAAAGAAGCAGTAACAGAAAAAGCAGCAGAAATGGTTAATGCTGCTAGTCAAAAAGCAGCAGAAACCATTCAAGCAGCAGAAATGGTTAATGCTGCTGAAAAACATAAGGCAGCAGAAACCATTCCTGAAGCAGCAGAAACAAAGGAAACAGCTGAAACCATTCCTGAAGCTGTTAAAACACTCAAAAGAACCAAGATGATGTCAAACAAAAGACCAAGAACAAAGTCTATAGCTTCAAAAAAGAAAGTTGTAAAGAAGCCTAGGGTGGAACCCAGTGTAGAAGAAGCTAAGGAGGAAGTTGTGAAAGAGAAAGCTGATCATAAAGTTGCTGAAGAAGAAGTGGCAACTCCATCAGGTCAACCAAGCAATGTACAATCACCAACAAATACTCAATGTGATATGTATATTACTGTGGTTGATTCTAGTCCTATCAAAGTTAAACCATTAGCTTCTATGGCTCCTGAAATCATCTTCTGGGATACTTTGAAAGATCAGAGAAAGGAGTACATTAGAGTAAAAAGAGCAGATGGGAAGTTTGAGGTCAGTTCTACATGGGGAAGACTTTTAAGGATGTGCTCTAGATCAGACTTGGAAGAGATGTTCAAGGTGGGAATGAAGCTTTATGGAAATATGCTGACTGAGAATGGAATGTCCATCACCAAAATGGTACTTGAATATTTGTGTCTAATGTTCAATACAGAAGCAGTTAAGTATTTGACAGAAAGGCAATTTCAAACTGTTACCAACTGGATGCTTATTGAAAATTGTGGTGTGTATGTCATAACACTTGACTATGCATATCATGAGTATTATTTGGTGGATAAAATATACGAGCACAGCATGACAAGGTTGAAAGGAATGCTAAAAACTAAGTTGGTGAGTAACAAAGATTCTAAGATGGCAAGATACCTGGTAAGAAGGATCTTAAATCAAAGTTTGGGATTGAATCCTGACTTGTGTGTTCAAGATTAAGTTTTGGAAGCATCATCTGAAGAACTTGACTTCTCAACCTGAAAAGTCAAGTTAGGGGGAGATTGTTGGGAACTGAAGATTTGCTAAGTATGATTAGTACTGCCAGAACTACATTACTACTGCCAGAACAACCTTAATACTGCCAGAGCATAACTAATACTGCTAGAGTGAAGTTACTACTGCAAGACAAAATTAATACTGCTGGAACTCTGTTAGTACTGCTGATGCGTTAATGCTGCTGGATCAAAGTTAGTACTGCTGGATCAAGTTAGTACTGCTGGATCAAGTTAATACTGCTGGAACAAGTTAGTGCTGCTGGAATGAGTTAATACTGCTGGAATGAATTAGTGCTGCTGGAGAATATTAGTACTGCTCATGTTGAATGAAGATTAATACTGCTGATGTGATAAGTTTGGAATGCGAAGATTTTGGAGATAAAGATGGAATGGATGAAGATATGCTTAAAGAAGATTCAGAAGATCAATTTATTTTTGATAGTTATCTTGTAATTATTGTGTATAAATAGATGTTGATAGATAGCTATTCGAGACAGGAGAATATACGAGAGTTTTAGAATACGTTTTGTTTTAGAGAGAATTAACCTCAAGGTTCAGAACCCTATTTCTAGAGAAGTAGAAGTCGTCTTGATTGAGCCTATTCATCAAGATTGAGGTTTGGTTGTAATCTTGTGAGTCGAAGCATTGAATACAAACAGTTTGTGTTCTCTGATATATTGTTCTTTGATTGTGTGAATTAAAGTTCTTTTCCGCAGATTCTTTAATTCTGAATTCTAAGTTTTATTAGTCTTGTTAAGATTCGATCCTGACACTTTTGTTCATTTATGCAGGTCTACGGGCATTTATGGCACAACGACCAGTAACGGAAGAATCATCAATGACATTAATGGCCCGACAGTAGTTACAAAGCCCATCATCAAAGCGCATTTAATGTCGGCCTTCCATGCGTTTGCAAATGGTCGTGGCAAAAGGAACCAGTTTTCAAAACTTCGAGATGAGGGAGGCCAGTGGGTCTCTAACGAGAATGGACTATGTGACCTGGCTTCTTCTTACTTCACATCCTTATTCTCGAGTCATAGTGGCTCTCTCGATTTGATCACCAACCTTGTTAGGCCGCGTCTTACTGATGCTGACCATGATCGTCTGGACGCTCCTTTTTCAAAGGAGGAATTTCGTGTTGCTATCTTCCAAATGCATCCGGACAAATCGTCGGGTCCTGGTGGTTTTAACCCACGGTTTTACTAGAAATTTTGGCCAATCGTTGGGGACGACATCTTTGCGGCTGGAACTTCTTGGTTGCAGGATGGGATCCTCCCCGAGAGCATTAATGACACAATGATCACGTTAGTCCCTAAGGGTGCGTTTGGTACGCAGACATGATAGGACAGGACAAGGTGGAACAGAACAGAACAGGGCAGGACAGAACAACTATTTCACGTTTGGTAAGACAGAATTGGATAGAACAGAACAGATAACATTGACCAATATACCCTTGCTAAATTTAAAGAATGAATCAAATATGAAATAGAAGGTTTATTTGATGTTTTAGAAGAGAATTAGATTTTATTTTGAGGTTATATTGGTAAAACATAAGTCTGTTCAATCTTGTTCCAGCTTGTTCCATGGGGTGGGGGTGGAACAGGCCTGTTCCAGTTTGTTCCACCTTATTCCAGTCTGTTCCACATAAAGGTCCTGCCAAACGTGGGGCAGTGGACCTTGTTCTGTTCTGTTTGGTACTATCCAGTGTACCAAACGCACCCTAAATGTGATCTCCCTTCCTCCATGAAAGACTTAAGGTCGATTGCCTTAGGTAATGTCATTCTTAAAGTTGTAACAAAAGTGTTGGCTAACCGGCTAAAACCTCTTCTTCCCAAAGTGGTCTCGGAGAACCAATCCGCTTTTATCAAGGGTCGGTTGATTACGGATAATGTTTTTCTTGCTTTTGAGCTCCTTCATAGCATGAAAAGAAACACTCGAAGAAAAGTCGGCGATGTTGCTATAAAAAATTATATTTCAAAAGCTTATGATCGAATGGATTGGCGATACCTCAGACAAATCATGTTATCGCTTGGTTTTTCTAATCGGTGGGTCGAGAAGATTATGCTTTGTGTAGAGTCTGTCAGATACTTTGTGCGGGTCAATGAAAAAATCGTTTGACCCATTCGACCTTACAGGGGACTACGACAAGGAGACCCACTTTCACCCTACCTCTTTATTATCTGCATGGAAGGGCTCTCAACTCTAATTTAAGATGCAGAGAACCATGGAAGGTTGCATGGATGTAAGGTTTCTCGGGGTGCACCTTCAATTTCCCATCTTCTTTTTGCCGATGATGCCTTCCTCTTTTGTCGTGCTACTATTGATGAGAGTGGAGTTCTCAAAAACATCCTCAACATTTATGAAACTGCTTGAGCTCATGCTATAAACTTCAGCAAATCGGGCATTATGTGCAGTCATAACCTTGCTCCCGAACTCAAAGAAGCGATCTCTTTTTTGGTGGGAATCTCTAACCCTCTAAATACAGGTAAATACCTGGGGCTCCCCTCAATTATTGGTCGTAGTAAACGACAAATTTTCGTTCATCTTACGGACCATCTATGGCAACGGTGCAAGCTTGGCGTCACCGACCCATCTCTAAGGCCGAAAGGGCAACTCTAATCCGCTCAGCAGTGCAAGCCATCCCGATTTATTTTATGAGTGTCTTCATGATGTCTTCCTCTACAGTTGTTGAATTAGAACGTATGTTAAATTCCATCTGGTGGGGATCTAAAATGGATGGGTCTCGTTCGATGAATTGGCTTTCTTGGGAGCGACTCTACATTCCGAGAAGCAAAGGTGGGCTTGGAAAAATGAACTTTACTGCCTTTAATCTTGCTTTGTTGGGAGAGCAAGGTTGACGCCTTTTAGCCAATCCAGATACGCTAGTCAGCAAGGTTTTCAGAGCCAAATACTACCCACGGCAGAATTTCTTGGAGGCCCGGTTGGGACACTCCCCTAGTTTCATTTGGAGAAGTATTTGGCTTTCCCAACTTGTTTTGAAAGAGGGTTGTAGATTGAAGATAGGTTCCGGAACATCCATTAGGGTGTGGCATGATCCCTGGCTTCGAGTCGACCGTAATTTTCGGATCGAGACACCTACTCTCGAGACCGAGCGTAACCTTCGGGTTAGTGACTTACTTCTCCCCAACTCTAATTTATGGGATTTGGTTAAAATAAACCATTTGTTCTCCCCTCGTGAAAGAAAGGAAATTACCCGTATTTCTCCATCTTTGGCTTTGGATTCTGATAATTTTTTTTGGCATTGGACTCCAAATGGGTACTATTCGGTTAAGATAGGATACCGATTAATTACTGAAAGAATAGATTCGAATTTCCATTTATTTATTGAAGGCGAGTGGAATCGAATCTGGCGGGCTCGGATACCCCATAAAATTCGTAACTTTATCTAGAGAGCCTCTCGCGATGTTCTTCCCACTCGTGTCAACCTTCAGGCGTGTGGCATTCAAGCCTCATGTACTTGTCTTCTTTATCATTGTAACCCGGAGAATAATTGGCATATGTTTGTAGATTGCCCGATAGTGAGGAAGGTTTGGCCAAAGGCGGGTTTATGGGATCTCATGTTCTCCTTTATCAGAATAACCCAACTTTCGTAGCCGACAAATTCATGATGATAGTCTAGAGTCTATGGTATCGGCGCAATGATGTTTTTTGGTCAGATGGATCGAGAGGGTCGGAGATGGTGGTGAGAAGAGCAACGTGTGTTCACTCAGACTGGGTAAAAATGAATGAGATGTGTGATCGGCCCGAGAAAATACCACCTCTGGAATGCTCACACCTATGGCACTACCCGCCCGATAGTTTACTTAAATGTAACACGGACGCGGCTCTTTTCGTTGGTGACGCAAAGGCTGGGATGGGAGTTGTGATTCGGGATGCTCGAGGTATGGTTGTTGGTGCTAAAACGACACCTATCTGTGGTTTACCGCCCGTTCGGGAGTGTGAGGCTCTAGCTCTCCTTAACGCCATGACCTGGGCCGTCGAGTTGGGTTTGCAACGTATTCTTTTTGAAACCGGTGCCAAAGTTGTTGTTGATGCGGTTACCTCCTTGGAAGATGACGTCACGGAGTTCGGGGATATCATTGACCGTATCCGTACCATCCTGCACCACCATGCCTTCTTCTCGATTAAGGCTATTGGGAGACAAGCGAACGGGGTGGCTCTGCTCTTGCTCAGTTATCCCGGCTAAACTCTTGTCCTGTTTTGTTTTCTCTTTTACCTTCCTCTGTTTCTTGTTGTTTAGACTTGGTTTGCCCTTTGGGTGCTCATTGATCTAAGCTTGCATTTTTGTTCAAAAAAAATCGTATATAAATTAAAATACATTAAAAAATATGTTTCTTTTTTCACAAATTATACAATTGTAATTGTCTCATCAAAACCTTCAAAATGAGCTCAAAAATGAGCTCAATTTATGGGTTTGATGTCCCCACTATCGAGTTAAGTCTTTTAAAAAAAATTGACCAATTGGCCATATAGACCTTGAATTTATATGCGAATTTAAAAACACATAAAAACATAAAATCAGGATCGTGTCATGAACAATAAAACTAAACATGAAACATGATTATTTTTTTCGAGTTCTCGGCTTTAGATTCGAAATGATATTAATATGTAAATTCATTAAGTATATTAATTTTTAAGAATTCCTTTTTATACCTCCTAAGTTAAGGTTTTTCATTTTGTTATGATATTTTTTACGAACGAAATGATGGTTAACAATGGTGGTTTTTTGTTCATTTATGTTCGTTTAAGTTCGTTCGTCTACGTTCGTTTATGTGCATTTAAGTTCGTTCGTCTACGTTCGTTTAGCTCTTAATGAACGCACATAAACGAACACGAACAAACTAATTTTCTTAACAAACGAACATGAACACAAAAAATTTGTTCGTTTATCGTTCGTTTGTTCGATTAAGTTAAACGAGCAAGCCTCTGTTCGTGTTCGTTCGGTTCATTTACAGCCCGAGTCTCAGGTAAGGGTGTAAACGACTCAAACTTTTAACGATGTAACCGAGCTTGTTTATGTCAAGCTCAAGCCTACTAATTCTTGAGCTCGAGTCGAACTCAAACACAAAATAACGCTGGCTTAATTAACAAGTCGAGCTCTAAAATACTAATGTTTGGATTACTTTTTGGAGCCATACGAGCATGCATTTTTCGAGTCGAGAGGATCAATACATGTACAAACCGGATCAATACATGTACAAACGTAACCCTAAATCATACAATAAAATTAATGTTGATGTTAAGATTCGCTTCCCATTCAAACTAAATTGATAGGATAATCTTTACCACTAATGCAAGCACTTGTTTCGTTGTTAATTAACATAACATCCTATAAATTATTAAGTCAACCATCAAAAGAAAGGGCTCTTGCACTATTGTATTCACAAGGTGTCCTTTTAGTCTTCTAACCTCGGCTCAAACTAAAATTGTATTCTCCAAAGCGACAACATCAAGTTCACCATAAAATCTCACTATCTCTAGTTCATCTTGATTCTGCTACCCATCTCGTCTCGTTCTCGTTCTCGTTCTCGTTCTCGTTCTCGTTCTCGTTCTCGTTCTCGTTCTCGTTCTCGTTCTCGTTCTCGTTCTCGTTCTCGTTCTCGTTCTCGTTCTCGTTCTCGTTCTCGTTCTCGTTCTCGATTCTCTGTTTTAGGCTTCCATCTAGACTCCACATACCCTCCAAGTAGAAGAAGAGTTCATCTTCCAAGAATCCAAGTGAAGAGTTGGTATTCAAAGATGTTTTGTGGTACTTTATTTTTTGCTCATTCTCTGGTTCCTTCACAATGTTTCAAAGCCCAAGTTATGAATCTGATTGACTTTGAGATGAAATCTATTAATAGAATGAACATCACCTCCATCCCATCTCAAATTTGTTCAGAAATAAACAAATGAACCTTTTTGTCATCTGTATGCAAATTTTCCTATGTAAAGCCAGAATCTATAACAGAAGAAAGAATCATAATCAATGTTACAATGTACATTCATAAGTAAGAGATAAAATACTAATGCAGATGAATGACCACTAATCTATTGACAAGTCCAGAACTTGTATGGAATGATGAATAAAAACTTCAATGACATGCAAAAACGCAATAGAAGATTGAGCTCTAACGAAAATTGGAGTTATCAACTCTACCTGTTTACACCCCTAGTCTCAAGTTATCAGGGCACCAGTCTGAAAAAGTTGGTTATATCCATTTATTTTTGTCTAAGTTCGCAATTTCATGTTTCTTTTACACTGCGCCGTTTACCATTACCAAACACTTACCTTACCGGATGAATATGGAAATGAACCAAAATCCTTACGGTAAGAACAAACACAAGAACCAAGAGGGTAAGTGATGGAAGACTAGCGCTTAACGGGAAAATTATAACATACAATACCGTTTTGATGGGACTAAAATCTTACCCGTATCTAAGTGACAATTTTGAATTTTACCGGTAAACATTACCCGGGTAAGCATTCAGAAAACGGCTCCTTAGTCTTCAATATTGCATATGAATGACGAATCCTTGGTTTTTATTTCAAAATATTCCACTGTAACTTGTAATCTTTTGCCCCTAAAAACCAAGGAATCTAACCGTTTTCTTTACTAAGAAAATGACCACCAAGACACAAACTGTTTTAAGATCTACTACGTCCACCTCCAGAAGGCTCCCAATGTTCAGATCTATTAACAATAACAGCTATGACACTACACTAAGGGGCTGTTTGTTTACATCTTAATATTTCTATTAAAAGGTAACCTCTGAATTGTTAAGAGATAAATCTTGTTTGGCAAATGAATCTTTAATAGAATTCTTAAATGGTTCTAAAACCCTCTGAATCATTTTGAATCTTGGGTCTCATTTAACCATTCAGCACCCTAATTTCATTATAAACAATTACCAAAAAACCATATTTCATTTTGCAATATATCATAAGAGCCTCTTAATCATTCTGCACCAAACCATTAAGCAACTGCCAAACAGACCCTAATACTAATCAAGTAAGGAAAAGTAAGCTATAATTAGCACACGATCAACAAATTCGCTATTACTAAATGTAAAGATTTCAAACGAAAAGAAAATTCAAGTTTTTTACAGTCAGATGAAACACGTCATCTTAAATCTCGATAGAATCAAAAGGACTATGAGAAATTTCAAACATAAACACAAATGCAGATCCAGTTGAGCAGAATAAAGATCATGAAGGAAAATTATGTCTAAACTAATTAGATGATTCTAACCTGTAGATCTAGAAAAAACAATATGAAAAATAAACCTCGATCAAAATGCCTAGGGACAGATCTATGATATCGACGAACAATTATCATTAACGAGTACCATAGCCCCAAAACTCAAGAAGACGTGGAACCAAACAACGACCGAAACCATTCTGTTGACAATGTCTTCTTAAGTTTTAGAGGCGACGAAACTGCGTTTGGATAGTAATAGAAGATTCTTCAACGACTGAGAAAACGTTGGTATTAGATCTGAAGAGGGAAGTTGTTTACAGATACACTGTAACCCTAGGCGCCATTGCCACCCTTCCGCTGTACATATATTCGTTCAAAATTAGGGTAACAAGAGAGACACGTGGTCGCCACTTTACCACGATTTGTTCCATCAACGGTTGAGATCGATCGCCTCAGTCAGTGTTGTGACTTATGATGAAGGCAAGGGAAAGTAAACAGTTAAAAAGAGTAAATTGCAATTTTCATCCTTATGGTTTGTTGTTTGTAACGATTTATGTCCCTTGTTTTTAAAAATTGCGTTTTTAGTCCTTGTGGTTTCCTTTATAATTTTAACTTATGGGGATTTTACTCTTTTAACCTTATTTTAATTTTTCAACTAATTTTAAAAAACATATAAGCTATAATTATTATATGTATATATGATATACATGTGGTCTTCTTCTCCCACGCATTTCAAAGAAACTTCTTTCACCTCATTAAAAATCAGCACTTATTTGGTGCTTTTGACTTTTTCGGTCAGATCTAAGGAAAATAAGGCCGTTTGTTTTTTCACCCAATTTTTAGCCACTTATCACTTAAATTGCACTGATCGAAAAAGTGACTATCGTATCACTTTTTCAACTTATTTCTCAGCCACCTCCCTCTCAAAAACCCTCTCTAACGTGAAAGTGAAGATCGACCTTCGGTTGCAAATCAAATCGACCTCCAGCTGCAACACAAATCGTTCGAACAAGTTCTCTTCTTCAGGTTCGATTTCATTGCTATTTTTGAGTTGATTTCGATCAGGTTCTCTTCTTTGTTATTACTTGAGGTTCAATTTGATTTGGTATTTCTTGAGTAAAATTTACGTGACATTAGATGGGCTGTTTTGTTCCTCACAAAACTCAGTCTCCCCCTGTTTCTCTCTTGGTATGTGGTGCTGTTCGAATCACATATATTTTGCTCAGGTCCAGCTTTGTTTGGTGGTTGGTGTGGCTATGACTTTTCCCTTTTTTGTTGCCATTGTGATGTCTCCTGCTTTTGTATGAGGCTTTCTTTCACAGCAATTAAATATCTCACAATGCATTTAAGGTGTTTGTTGGCCAAGACTACCTGATACTGAACTTAAAGAGAAGAGAAAGTGAAGAAAAATCAAAGGATTTGTGTCAGAATAACCCAACAAAAAGAAGAAGAAAATCCAAGAAACCACACAAGACAAGAGGGTTAATTTGGCTTGATGATATAAAATTTGACCCACAAAATCTCAGAATTTAGGGCTTAAAGATTCAGAATAAATTAGACTTCAAGAAGAAAAGAAGTTGAAATCTTGACATATATATATATATATGTGGAAGATTAATTTTAAATTTTTGAATAATTATTATTTATAAAACCAATCGATCGATCTGAGGCATGCGGCAATGAAAACTCTGAACCTTGTGCATGTATATATATATATATATATATATATATATATATTAAGGGGATAATTTAGAAGAAAAATAGGAGGGTTATATAAATTAACGATAAGGTTTGTTTAATTACCTGGAGTGAGTAGAGTACTCAAAGAGCTTTCCTTTAGTGAAAAAAACGATGAGAGCAACATCAGCATCGCGTAAGATGATAAGACAGAGATCTCATTAGCTTTCTTCAGCAAACTTGTTCTTCTCTTTGAAAATGTCACTTGTCTGCTAATCTTGTTCTCGATCCGTTTCAACAGCACCCTTCCTCTTCCCAACTTCTCTTTTAAATTATTTTTCCTTTTTTGATGTCTTTTTCTTACTTCTAGATGTATATTCATTATATATAAATGGTTTCCATTCAAAATAGTTTAAATTAGAAATGGTTTTGGAGAATTTGGTAATAAAATAAACTATACAAAGCCTCTTCATGATTTTTCCATTCATTATGTAATGATTTTTTTGTGATTTTTAGAGATGGACGAAAGACGTTGTTATTGCATGTTTTGCGGTTCACAACTTCATACGAAAGGGAGGTTTAAGTGACGACTTATTTTCTGAATATGATCAAACCAATGACCAAGGGGATGATGGTGGTGATGAGGCCGAAGAGGTTCACTTGCATGGGAGTACATCTGACCAAACGTATATGGCTAGTTTAAGAGAGGAAATTGCGACACAACTGATGCAAAACGGAAATTGATTTTAGTTGTTATGAGACTTGTTCATCTTTTATATTGTATTTGAACATTTGAACCAATTAACGTATTTCAATTGTTATGAAGAGTAATTTTAGTAGTATAATTTAATTCAATTCAATAGTATCACATTTCAGAGATAAAATAATCAGTAGTACGTATTCAAGTGTTTTCAGATTTCAGTTTTAAAAAACAAACAGTATTTCTGATTCAGATTTAAAAATCAGCAGTGAAATCAGTGTTCAGACTTCAGCACCACTTAAAAAACAAACGCCACCTAAGTCAATAAACACACACCTACCTCTCTCTCTCTCTCTCTCTCTCTCTCTCTCTCTCTCTGTGTGTGTGTGTGTGTGTGTGTGCAACCATCCTCTCTCCTCCCACCATCCCGGCGACCTGCATCCCATACTTCTCGGCAGCCCCTCTCCGACTCTCCCCCGTCGGTGAGCTCAAGTTGATTAGTGAAAACGTTGTACATGCCAAAATGTTTATTTTAAAGTGTTTATGTGTTTTACATGAAAACTATCCATTTTGAGTTATTTGAAGTGTTTAACTTTACTGTTGGTCCCGAAGGGTTATACAAGTTTGTAGAATGGGGGGGGGGTTGAATACAAACACACAATTTATACTTTCTAAATTGTTTATTGATAAATCTCAAACAATTTACAACTTGTTGCAGAACAAGATTAAGGACTAAGCCTAATCTAAACTAGTTAAGAACACTAAGTTTCTTGCACTAGAATTAAGACAGAAAGGAGATAAGAATACTACGAATAATATTCTAACACTAAGAGAGAAAGAAGAAGATGGCCAAGCACTTCATGTTGAAGTAGGGTTTCTCCTTATTTACTGCATGCATTTAATGCAAAACAGTATAACTTTACACGTGGCAGCAACTGATTGGTTACATGTTTTGACCTTGGTAGACAACCTAGTAGCCGCATGATGAACAGTGTAGAATCAGAGTTGTTTGTACGAATCTGGACAAAAGGGATGTCCGTTCTGACAGTTCGTACGGAGACGTGCAAGGGGATAAGACAAAAGTAACTTGTAGAGTAAACCTCATGATCAGCGTTCGTTGAACAGTACTTTATCAGCGAGTGATAAAGCTCAGCGTTCGCTGAAGTCTTCTACTTGATACTTCACGTTGAGTGGACATGTCTTGGCTTTGCTGATATCCGCACCAGTTCATTAGTAGACATTGTCGCTGGTTCTTGGGCTTGATCTTTGACTTCAGCGTAGAACCTTTGTTGAGGTGAAACTTGTCTTCAGGGATCATAAGTAAACAACTAAACTATCAGCGATCATCAATAGGACTGAACAGTCTCAGAGCTCTATTGATGAACAGTGTTCGCTGAATGTTAAAATTAAAGAGCATGAGTTTCCTATCAGCGGTACTGTAACAGTCTTAGTACTTATCAGCGATAGTGAAACTCTAATACATATTGTCTACTTACAGTTTTCACTAAGTGTTTCTTAAAGAGTCATTATCAAATCACTGAGGGTTTGGATCAACAATCTCCCCCTATTTGATATTGACATAGCAATGAAGGAAAATTGCTAAGTATGAAAACATAAGGATAAAAAGAACTCATAAAATATTTGTCCCTTTTACTGTTTTCTTGGATCTTTTGAGTACTGATGGAGTAAAGTACATTCGCTGAAATTTTTCTTTAACTTCGTATAAGGTTACAAAGGGAAGTGGAAAAATTACAAGTACAAAAGATATTATCTGATAAGGATAGAAGAATTACAAGGAAATCCTATCAGCTAGAAAGGTTCTTCCTTAACAAGAAGTTCATCAAGGGTTTTGGTGGAGGGAATCATCCAGTCAGGGACTGTTTCTCCCCGATTTCTTCTCTCTTGAGCTTCTTTGAAGATCATTGGCTTCATGTATTGTCCGATGAGATCATCTCTGAATCCGCACCAATAGATGAGATCCCTGAGCTGTTCGATTGGAGTGATGGGTAGCTCAGAGATACGTTGAAAGTGTTATCGTCCATCGTAGTCATGAAAGAAGATACCATAAGGTTCGCTTATGACTTTACCAGGGACGAAACGTTCACCAGGGGACAGAGAGGTGTCGAGAGCTGAGAGGTCAGGTTCAGGGCCAAGTACCTCAGCGCGAGAGAAGTCGATTCCTGTTTCATTTCTGATGGGAGGACCTGAGTCGGAAGGTATTATCGTTTTCTTTGCAGAGGCCCTTTTTCTTTTTGGAACAGGAGCAGCTGGAGGGGGAATATCCACAGCAGAAGAAAACAAGTCGATCTGTCGATTAAGAAGTTTTTCGACATGATTTTTTAATTTAGAACGTGAGTGCTGAATGGCTATTCTGATCTCCAACCATTCAGAGAAACCGTACTTCGTGATAGCATCAGCATAGAAGGTTTCCTTGGTACCATTTTCTCTGAATATATCAACCTCAACAACTGGAACTTTGATGGTTGATCTTCCCCTGATGTTTACCTTGTGAATTCTGGCAGCCCGATATCGAAAGTTCAGCTTTTCTTTGCACCATTTCAAGGTAGAGGCAGATACCTTGGTCTTTTCTTCGATAATCATCTGGGCGTCTTCCCATAACTGACGTTGGGCTTTAATGGGGGTTCTTTTAAGTGCGGGGTCTTTCACCGATTGTTGAGCAAGCTGGACAGCATAGGCTTTATCTTTTTCTTCAGCTTCCCTTCTTTCGACGAGTAATCTTTCAACTCTGAGGTGATCAGTGAATTCTTTCTTTGATATCCTGAACTTTGTAGGAACATGAGTGACTTTGGAGCGAGGGAGGATGATTCGCTGATCCTCAAGCTTCTTGATCATTTCTTCTCTCTTTTTCTGATCCTCTTCACTCAGCTCTTGAGGAGCCATGGAAGGTCTGTTTTTGTGAGAGAGCAGCTCTTCTTCTTGTTCTTCAGTCTCAGATAAATCCAAGACTGGGATTATTTCTTCAGCTCTTGTGGCTGGGGTTATTGGTGTAGCAGCAGGAGAACCTTCAGCTGGATCCTCAAGCAGGGGAGAGGACTAGCTGAAAAACAACGATTGTTTAAGTAAGAAGAGTTGGGGATGAAAGAGATAGATAAAAGAATATGGTTAAGTATGTAGAGGTTTTATGGAGAGGAGAACTGAGATTGAGAAGAGATAGAGGAGATATACAGTATAAGGGAAGAGGAGATATTGTACCTGACAAACTGGCTTTTTCAGAAGGATAGACAGATTGCATTCTGCAGCGAGGCCTTTGTTTTTGCCTTTATCAGCTCCACTTTATCGTCTCCCCTGATGGTTCCTTTATCATGACCGCTTTTTGAGCTGGGGCGGTCTTGATAGGCTGGATGAAAAAGAAATCGTCATCATCGTCATCATCATCATCGTTTTTAGGGGATGATGATGGTTCATCATCAGCGATGTCGATAGGTTCGTCGTCATCAACTTCTTCATCAGATTCGACCTCGTCAGCATAAGGAGTAGTAACATCAGCAACAGCTTCATCATGTTTCTCTTCGAGTTGCTCCCCTCAGATACAAAGGGAGGTTTCTCGGTTCCCTCAGGGTTTTCAACTCCCTGAGGTTGTCTAGTAGAATTAGCAGCAGCAGCAGTTTCATTTGTCTCCCCCTCAGCATTATGGGGAAGACCTTCATCGTTCTTCTCCCCCTCTTCCACATGATGAGTGGGGGAGGTAACCGGAATATCAGCAGCATCAGCATGAGAGTCACTGTCTTCTTGGCCAGTGATACTCATGAAAGTTTCAATCACTATGATTCTGTCTTCTAGGCCAGAAATCGTAGGACTGATCTTTTGGAGTTCCTCTCGATCGACCTGAGTGAAGTGAGAAGGGGCGCAAGTAGGAGCGTTCAGGCGATCGAGTACTTGTTGGAGTAGGTCTTTGACAGTGCCAACCTCAGTCTTGACAGAAGTCGCCTCACCCTGAAGAGTTCCAACCGCTGTCGTCAATGATGTGACTTCATTGGACAGCGTGGTGAAGTTTGTAGAAAGGGTGGTGTGCGCCAAGCTGAGATTGTTGACGATGGTGGAGTGGTCAGCGATTGTAGTAGCAAAGCTTCCAATATGACCTTCAACCTTCTCCATGTCAGCATTGGAGGCTTTCTTAGCGACCTCGGTTGTCAACGTTTTGAGATTTTCTCCAGCGTATGTAACCGCTGAAGAGTTGGTGGAGAGAGTGGTGTTGTAAGAGTCCACCTTTGTCACCAGATCTTTCAGGGAGTTTTGAATATCTCCCAAATTAGGACCTGTAACAGTAAACAACTTGTGAACAAAGGAAAGCTCAGAAGTTTGGGGTTGAGAGAGAGGAGTGTTTATGGTTTTGTGTATACCTGCAAGCGGGTTGGCGAAGTTGTCGAAACCTCATAGACCTGAGTAGTATTCCATTTCGCCTTCGAGAGTGCCTTGGCGCATGGAGGTGCCTGTAGATCCTAAATTTGCATCCATCATCATGTGTAGAGTATTAGCAGCTGAATCATGTATGATGACGGGCGTTCCAGAGAACGAGGGGAAAACTGGTGGAGTGTCCAAAGATTGAGTGGGAGGAATGAAGGTTGAGAAAATTGGTTGGGAGCGAGGTTCAGCGTTGGATCCGCTGAGAATCACTTCAGTCTGTAGAGACTCTGAAAGAGGAGGGTTCAGTTCCAAGTTTATAACCTCAGCGTTTAGAGACGCTGAAGTTGGGATGGAAGGGGTGGCTTGAGCAGCTGTGGCAGAGCGTACCACGGAACTATCCAGCGGCTTGGAGGGTTGCTCCTTAGTTTTCTTGATCCTTTCGGAGTCAAGTTGGGAAGTAGAGTGTTTCCTTTTACGAGAAGGAGTTGAGGGTGCAGCGTGGGTATCAGCGGTGGGGATTTTCGCTGAGGTAGCCACAGAAGTAGAAGAAGGAGGATTAAGAATAGATAAGAGAGTAGAGAGACGTACCTCGTTTGGCATGGGGCTGAAGTCAAGCACCTTAGGGCCAATATGAGAGAGTCTCAGATCACCCTCTTTTGGGTATTTGTCCCCGAGTCCTTTTAGAAAGACGACGCTGATGAACCGGGGGTATGGAACGCATGTTGGTCTGTCAGCCATGTCCACCTTGAACGCCAAATCGTCGTAGATGATCGATGCCCAGTCAACATGGAGACCTTTCAGCAATGCATATCCCATGGCTTGCTGAGGTTGAGCGGCTTGATCAGAAGAGCTGGTTTTCGCTGTCATACAACTTATCAGGTGGGCAAAGATGAAGTTCATCTCGCTTGGCATTTTGGACTTTTTGATTGCGGTCAGCTTCTTCTCGGGTTTTTCATCTCTCCCTGTTTCCCATACATACTTCATTGCATCAAAGAATGCAATGAGTGTTTCCCTATCAGCATGGTTTTTGGGGTTTAGGAGAGGAACAAAGCATTTTTCTTTGGTAGAGGCTGGGAGGTTCAGTGCATGCTTGATAATAGATGGGTTGATTCTGGTGGTGCCGAATTTGGTGTCACAGATAATGACATCAAGGAGTTTTGTTGGGTCTTTGGGTGCAGGAACCTGAGCTCGCCTGGCAGTATACCAGAACTGAGCTAAAAGGAATTTATGGGCAGGGGTACAGTAGTTAGGGTTGTAGATAAGCAGCAGGTTTTGAGAAAATTCACAACATCATCCAGATGTGTGACTTGCTTTCGCTGAGGAAAATCGAAAAGCGCATAGTGGTTGTTGTGTTGGAAGGTGACTTTCTCAAGTTTGAACTTGACCTGAGGAGCCTTGGTGAGAACTACTTTCTTAGCAGTAGTGGGGGTTTTTAGCAGAAGGAGCTTCAGAGGATGCCATTTGTGTAACACATGTAACCACGAAGAAAACGAACAAAAATGTCTTAATGTGGAAAGATTTTCCAAACAGATGTTTTTGAATTTTGTCCATTTCATTCAGACAAAAGATGCCTTAATGAAGATTAAGGTTTTTCTTGTTTTGAAAACGAAATACAAAACATGGAGAGTATGTGTTTTCCAGTTTCTGTTTGAAGAAGAGGTTCTGGAAAAACATATGAAGAACAAGTTTAAAATTTTTGTTTTAAACTTGAAGAACAACCATGAAGGTTGTGTTCATAAAATCATGAGAAGAAAATGATTTCATTTTAAAAAGATTTCTTTTGTTTGATCTGTTAAAAACAAGAATAAGATAAAAAAACAAGTGAATAAAAGGTAAATAATAATAAGAATATTAACCTTGATTGAAGAAGACGATGAACAGTTTTCTGGAAACTTGAGTTGAAAAAGCAACAATGTTCTTTTTTTTTTTGAAGAAGTTGTTCGCGTAAAGGAGAAAACATAAACTCAAATGGTTTATATAGAGAGAGTTAGAGAGAGAAAAACTTGAGCAGGAAAAATTTTCATGATGACACGGACACGTGTTTGCATTTGATTGGATGAGAAAACGAAACGTGCAAACGTATGTCAGAAAAAAAAGTGCCAGGGTTTATCCTTTAGGATGATGTCATAAACGTCCTTTCATATTTTAGGATGTCTCTGAGGTTTTTGAAAGACTCAGGGACATTTTGAAAATACGAAGCACTGAATAGAAGTATCAGTGTTGATTTTAGAAATTTCAAAGTATCACTGAAAGGAAGAGATATTCAGCGATGCAATTTGTTTTGAAATCTTTCAGTTCTAGGCGAACATCAACGATCAAGAGAGAACATACCTTGATATCAGCGAATCAATTTTGTTCAGAGAGAATATTATAGAAAGGGTTATACAAGTTCATATTACCCCTGATCAAACGCAAACCTCTGAAGATTTTATTCTTCAAAGTTCAGCATTCCAAGCTCGCTGATGAGAAAGTTGAATCTTGTCTCATCAAGAGGCTTGGTGAACAGATCAGCTAACTGAAAATCAGTTGGGATAAAATGAAGTTCTATATCACCATTCATCACATGATCTCTGATAAAATGATACCTGATTTCGATGTGTTTGGTCTTTGAGTGTAGCACTGGATTGTTGGCTATAGCGATGGCACTAGTGTTGTCGCAATAGATTGGAATTTTTGAGAGTTGAAGATCATAGTCCAGTAGTTGATTTCTCATCCACAAGACCTGAGAACAACAGCTTCCAGCGGCTACGTACTCAGCTTCAGCGGTTGAGGTGGACACTGAGTTTTGCTTCTTACTTGTCCAACTCACCAGCTTTCCACCCAGGAGCTGACAGCCTCCTGTGGTGCTTTTCCTATCCAATTTGCAACCTGCAAAATCACTATCTGAAGAGGCGATTAGATCAAATCCTGAGTCTTTGGGATACCAAAGACCTAGGTTAGGAGTACCCTTAAGGTAACGAAAGATTCGCTTTACAGCGATCATATGAGATTCCTTAGGTTCAGCTTGATATCGTGCACACAAACAGGTTGCGTACATAATATTAGGTCGGCTAGCTGTAAGATACAGGAGGGAGCCGATCATCCCACGGTACAGCGTGACATTAACAGGTATTCCAGAAGGATCCTTGTTTAGTGTCAGCGGTGGTGCCATAGGGGTTTTCATAGCTGAACTCTGAGTTAAATCAAATTTCTTCAGCATATCTTTAACATACTTTCCCTGATTAATGAAAGTTCCCTTTTCATTCTGTTTTATCTGAAGACCAAGGAAATATGTTAGCTCACCCATCATACTCATTTTATACTCTGCTTTCATCCTTTCAGAGAAACGAGTACAAAGGTCAGGATTAGTAGAACCAAATATAATATCATTGACATTTATTTGAACAAGAATGATATGACCTTTTACTTTCCTGAAGAATAGAGTCTTGTCGATTTTACCACGCTCAAATTTTTCGATAAGGAGATAAGAGGATAGATTGTCATACCATGCACGAGGAGCTTGATTTAAGCCATAGAGTGCCTTATCCAGTTTATAAACATAACCTGGATGCTTAGGATCTGAGAATCCTGGAGGTTGTTCTACGTAGACTTCTTCATTCAGCTTTCCATTTAGGAATGCTGACTTAACATACATCTGATAAACTTTGAATTCTTTGTGTACAGCGTAAGCTAAGAAAAGACGAATGGCTTATAGTCTTGCCACTGGAGCAAAGGTTTCGTTGTAATCTATACCTTCCTCTTGTCTGTATCCCTAAGCAACAAGTCGAGCCTTGTTGTGGGTTACAGTTCCATGTCCATCCAACTTGTTTCGATAGACCCATTTAGTGCCTATCACTGACTTGTCAGATGGACGAGGAACAAGCTTCCAAACTTTGTTTCTTTCAAATTCAGTCAGCTCTTCTTGCATAGCACTGACCCAATTTGGATCTTGGAGGGCATCATCTGTTTTCTTTGGTTCAATCAGAGAAATAAAGTTAACAAATAAACCAATATTACCTGCACTTCGTCGAGTCTGAACACCAACATTTGGATCACCAAGAATTTGTACAATAGGGTGATTTATAGTCCATCGTTGAGCCGGAGCGAAAGTTGATGGCTCAATCTGAACTTCAGGAGGAGCTGAAGATGAGGCTTCAGCAATTTCTGGTATATCAGCCAAGAGAGGGAAATGTGCAGATGTCATTTCATTAACTGGTTGCTGAGAAGTAGATGGTATGTCTGAGACAGAAGGTTCAGAAGCAGGCATAATGTTTAGAGGAACAACTGAGACCCAAGATGTTTCAGCTTCACTAGTCTGCATGCTTGGGATGATAGTAGGACCATCATCTTCAGCGGTATGAGTATGAGGAGTGGGAATGTCTTCTGAATCACCAAGATGAGAAAACATCCATTGATTCAGTTCTTCAGTATCAATAGAAGGTCTAGAATTCACTGAACGGGATTCGTCAAAGGTGTCGTGAATAGTTTCTTCAACAGTCTGTCTTCATCAATTGAAGACTCTGAAGGCTTTGGAGATTGAAGAATATCCAAGAAAGATTCCATCATCAGCCTTAGGATCAAACTTTCCAAGGGCATCTCTGTTGTTCAGTATGAAACACTGACATCCAAAGATGTGAAGAAAGCTAATTGAAGGCTTTCTCCCATGGAAGAGTTCATAGGCTGTATTCTTGAATCTTTTGACTATCAACGACCTGTTTTGAGTGAAACAGGCAGTGTTGACAGCTTCTGCCCAAAACTGAGGAGGCATATGAGAATCGTTGAGCATTGAACGTGCAACTTCAATGACAGTTCTATTTCTTCTTTCAGCGACTCCATTTTGTTGCGGTGTTCTCACTGAAGAGAAGTTGTGAGAAATACCCTTACTTTCAAAGAAGGAATCAAGAGAACTGTTTTTGAATTCAGTTCCATGATCACTCCTTATTGAGCGAATGGTCATGTTGTTCAGGACTTCCATTTTCCTGACAAAGGTGATGAGTTTCTTCAGGGGTGTCACTCTTAGAACGGAGAAACATTACCCAGGTATAGCGAGAGAATTCATCAACTATGACCAATGTATATTTCTTTCCAGCGATGGATTGTTTGTTAACAGGGCTAAACAAATCCATATGGAGAAGTTGTAGAGGAGATGACACTGAGAAGACTTGCTTTGACTTGAAGCTTGCTTTGGTCTGTTTCCCTTTCTCACACGCTGAACATAAGGACTCCTTGGCGTATGAGTGTTGAGGTAGACCAGTGACTAACTCTTTAGAAGAAAGATGTTCAGTGTCTTGAAGTTGAGATGGGAGAGCCTCTTATGCCATAGCCAGTTGACATCTGATGAGGCTTTTGAGAAGAAACATGAGTTCTCAGTGGTTGTAGAGACCATGTTTATAACGTAAACATTTTCTAAACGATAACCGCTGAGAGCTATCTTCTCCTTTTTGTCAGCGACAAAGCAGGATTCCTTAGTGAAAATCACTTTGTTATCCATGTCGCAAAGCTGACTGATGCTTAGAAGATTATGCTTCAGTCCTTCAACATATGCGACCCTTCTGAAGGTGGTCGTACCATTAGAGAGTACACCAAACCCTCGGGTATGGCCTTTTCTGTTTCCACCGAAGGTCACTGAGGGACCCTTCTCTTCCTTATACTCAGTGAGCAGGTTCTTCTTACCAGTCATGTGTCTAGAGCATCCGCTATCGAGATACCAGATACCCTTCTTAACCTGCAAACAAAGGAAGATTAGTTCGACTTAGGCACCCATTTCATTTTGGGCTTAGATTTGTCAGTGGTGGTAGAGGAAGTGGAAGGTTCAACAATCTTTGCAGCATTTGAAGATTCAGCTTTGTCAGTTTTCACTTTGGTTAATTTCTTAACCTCAGTGGTCTTCTTTGCTTTGGGAGCATTGATCTTCACCTTAGCTATCTTTTCAGCTTTGGTGGCTGTAGGGCACTTACTAGCAACATGATTTGTAAGTCCATAGTGATAACATTTCCTATATCTAAAAGTAGCTTTAGGACCATTTGCATGCTTACCCATAAATTTTAAATGAGCAGGGCCAGCACCAAGTATACCTTTGGCATTGGAAATGGGAGGAACGATCAGTTCTTCGGATTTCTTACCAATAACATCCACTCTGATTCTATAAGTAGATCGCTGAATGAATCCAGGGATCTTGTTCTTAGAAGTAGAGGGATGAGTCACTGAAGCTTTAGAAGCGTTCGGCTTAGGTACAAAGGTACCCTTCTGAGGTTTTGGATAAATAATTTTCTCTTTACCTTTAGAAACTAAGGTAGAGGTTTCCTCAGGGATAGGAGTTTTTGAAGAGGAACACTGAGAAGATGAAGTGTCAGGGATAGAGGAGACAAACATTCCAAACTTAAGCATGGAATGATCAGTGGTTGGTTTTTCAGCGTCAACTTTATAACCAAGTCCACTTTTGTCACTTAGAGGAATCTGAGACTTAATTATCTCAGTGATCGTTGTTGAGGATTTATACCATCCATCAACAGTAGCGTTTTCAGCTTTTAATGCAACGATAGCTTCTTCGCGTTCGATTTTGACTAGCTGATTTATATGAACCTGGTCTCTTAAATCTTCTTCAATTTTAGAAAGCTTTTCTATTTGAAGATGACGGTTTTTAAGTTGTTCAGCGAGATCAAGGTTTTGATTTTCAACAACAGCTTTGCCATTCATGGCATCATATAAACTCATAGTCAGGAGATCGATCTTTCGAATACTATCAGCTTCATCAATATCTGAAATATTGGTAAAGAAGGAAGGTGATACCTTGGAGGTAGAAGATGAAGTAGAGGGAATGTTAGACTTTTCTTCCTCATCTTCGATTTTGGCCATGAGACAGAGATTGGCCTCATCATCATCTTCAGAGTCAGATGATTCTTCTTCATCAGAAGCATCCCAATCATAGTCAGCCATTAGGCCTTTGCCTTTCTTCTTAAAGCCTTTCAGCTTTGCATACCTTTCTTTCAGCTTTTGATACTTTTCATCTCTAGACCTGGGGTTAGAGGATTTCTTGGAGAAAGCTGAGGTTCTAGAAACTTTCTTTGACCTTCACTCGCTAGCAAAATGTCCTATCTTTTCACAGTTATAGCAAGTAGCAGTAGCCTTGTCAACAGGAGTTGATGATCTTGGCTTGTCAGTAATAGCAAGAGGTTTGTTTTTTCTGAAATTCTTCTTTTTGGCGAATCTCCTGAACTTATTAGAAAGGAGAGCCATAGATTCATCAAGATCTGATGAGCATTCAGAGTTAGTTTCCAACTCAGTGATAGTAACAGTGGATCGCTGAGTGGAAGGTGACTCTGAGATTAAAGCAATAGGGGTGCTTTTGGAATCTTTTACAAGATTATTCTTAAGATGACTCGACTGCTCATGATTGAGCATCGTGCCATATAAGGTAGAAAGAGTCATTGATTTTAGATCCTTTGACAGTTTGAGACATATTGAATAACTGTCCCAGCTTTCAGGTAAACATTCTAAGAACTTTGTCAGAACTTCAAAGTTAGAATATTCCTTACCAACGGTTTTCAGATCTATTATTAAACAGTTAAACCGCTGATGTACTTCAGAGAGAGATTCATTCTTACCACAAATGAAGCTTTCATACTGTCTTACCAGGTTGATCTTACGTGAGTCCTGGACTTCAGACGTACCTTCATACTGAACACAGATTGTGTCCCACATGGCTTTGGAGGTTTTCAGGTTCATGACGGAATGGTAGACTTCATTAGGAAGAGCCATGGAAAGAATGGATCTGGCTTTGGTGTCGATAGCCACTTTCTTCTTATCTTCATCAGTCCACATATGAATTTCCCTGGGAATCAATCTTTCAAGAATGGCAGCTCTATCGGCAGTGCCTGGAACTTCAGGATCAATTCTCGCAGGAATATATGGGTCATTTTCGATGTAGTAAGGCATAGTTGGGTCTACACCTTATAAGAAGGGTATCATCCTATTTTTCCATAGATTAAAGTTATCTCTGGAGAATCTAGGGGGTTTAGCAAGAGAACCATTATCAATATAGTTTGTGTTTGTGTTTGTGTTGGTAGCCATTATGAGAAATAGCAAGGAAAAGAAGAGATTAGTATAAGCAAGATCTTGTTTATGAGATTAAACAAATCTGCTCTGATACCACTTGTTGGTCCCGAAGGGTTATACAAGTTTGTAGAAGGGGGGGGGGGGTTGAATACAAACACACAATTTATACTTTCTAAATTGTTCATTGATAAATCTCAAACAATTTACAACTTGTTGCGGAACAAGATTAGGGACTAAGCCTAATCTAAACAAGTTAAGAACACTAAGTTTCTTGCACTAGAATTAAGACAGAAAGGAGATAAGAATACTATGAATAATATTCTAACACTAAGAGAGAAAGAAGAAGATGGCCAAGCACTTCATGTTGAAGTATGGTTTCTCCTTATATACTGCATGCATTTAATGCAAAGCAGTATAACTTTACACGTGGCAGCAGCTGATTGGTTGCATGTTTTGACCTTGGTAGACAACCTAGTAGCCGCATGATGAACAGTGTAGAATCAGAGTTGTTTGTACGAATCTAGACAAAAGGGATGTCCGTTCTGACAGTTCGTACGGAGACGTACAAGGGGATAAGACAAAAGTAACTTGTAGAGTAAACCTCATGATCAGCGTTCGTTGAACAGTACTTTATCAGCGAGTGATAAAGCTCAGCGTTCACTGAAGTCTTCTACTTGATACTTCACGTTGAGTGGACATGTCTTGGCTTCGCTGATATCCGCATCAGTTCATTAGTCGACATTGTCGCTGTTTCTTGGGCTTGATCTTTGACTTCAGCGTAGAACCTTTGTTGACGTGAAACTTGTCTTCAGGGATCATAAGTAAACAACTAAACTATCAGCGATCATCAATAGGACTGAACAGGCTCAGAGCTCTATTGATTAACAGTGTTCGCTGAATGTTAAAATTAAAGAGCATGAGTTTCCTATCAGCGGTACTGTAACAGTCTTAGTACTTATCAGCGATAGTGAAACTCTAATACATACTGTCTACTTACAATTTTCACTAAGTGTTTCTTAAAGAGTCATTATCAAATCACTGAGGGTTTGGATCAACATTTACGAATCTTATAAAACACCCACATTTGAGATTTTCGGGTAATTTGATAAATAAATCATAAATGAAAGTGTATTGATGAATTATTGCATAAATGAAGATTATTTGGTAAAAAATCACTTTTAGTGTTTGTTGCAAATATGCATAATTTGTGTTATGGTACGCTTTGAAAATATGACCGTGTGAGTCTTTGGATTTTGGTCATTCCTTTCCTTGCGAACATTTTGGAAATTGTGAACTTTTTGCTTTTGTGGAAAAGATGTATTTTGAGTATTTTGATTAGTAAATCTTAGGTATTGATATTTTAACAATTTATCTTACGGGTGTAAATCTTTTGGTATAAATGCACCATGATGAGTGTTTTGGAAAATGATTTGTCTTAACCAAGAGTTGTGTGGAGTTATTTATGTTTATGGAGCATGTTTCGCATAAACGTGGGATATTTACGTTTTGTTGCATTTTGTGACTTTTAATAAATGGTTTTTGTAACACCCTCAAAATTGGAAAGAGAAACTACTAAAAACTTTCATAAAATAACCAAATGAGGATAAAAAATCTCTTCTACAAACCATCCATGGAAATACCTCAAAATTTAAAATGTAACAACTCCCACAATTAATAACTGAAGTCATACAACATGACCAAATAAAGTTGGGTGTTATTTAACCCAAATACAAGTTGCTATTCCCAAAATAAATGCGGAAGACTTCACTAAGCAATTCACTTCTCGAGCAGACTACTAGCACTCATCAATTCACAGTGTCACTAGAGCTATTCCCAACCTGAACCTATTGCACATGCCGACAAATAAAAAGGTTAGGCTAACGCTTAGTGGGTTCAAGAGTTTTCAACATGATTAAATAATTCGTCAGACGAAAATGATGCAACTTAAATCATGATTTTCAAAAAGGGATTTGTATTAAATATACCAACAACCCTTTTCCAAACGCACACAAATTTCATGACGAGAGCTGTAACACCCTCAACATTGGTGACAAATTTAAACCTGAATAATTATGGAATAAAACGGAATTGACATAGACAAATCACCCAAAACGGGGAACAATTGTATGATGTTTACATTACAATTTAAATTAGTGAAATAAAACTCAACAACCTACTAATCTAAATTATCAAGGCTTAGATTACGGTCGGGTGTTGTTATCTCACTTCCCAAAATATAGAAGGATCATGTTCCAAAATGTATGCCTATATGTACTTCCAAAATTGCTACTTTCCCTTCATGACTCTCCGCTCAAACCCAAGGAGTCCCACCGCTAGGATGACCTGATAAACATGCCATTCCAAGAAAAAGTGTTAGGATAGAGCCTAGTGAGAACAACGGTTAATTGTAAGTAATAGTAATTTTGATGAAATAAAATGCAAATAATGAAACCAATAACCTTGGGTAGAAGTTTACTATCATACAAATACCTCTTGGGTAAACGGGGGAGACCTGCTACCAAAATAAGTGACGAAGCACAAAGGTAAACCACATGATACGTTAGTAAAACCTATCACATCATCGTACACGCATTGGATGTCGAACTCGGCTACTTAAAGCTTATGCTCGGGGATATCCAAGAAAACAATTAGCACATGGGAATTACACCTTACTGTTCATGAGAAAATGCCCGACCGTATAGGCCCATACCTTACTTATCATGAAACTCGATGCCTATTCTGTGCTACAATGTGGAAAACTAACGCCCCATCATTGAACATAAAGACTCTAGTGCTTATGGATCCATTACACTCAATACCATCAAATACCAATTCTAAATCATGTGAATATTAGGACCATAAAATGGTTACCTTTCAAATACTTCTCCATAAGCATATACCATCATAATATTAACATTTCATAATTTCCAAACACCATTTTCCCATTGTTTTCTCATATGAAATTCATTTACACAAGTGTTTCATTAAAACTCCCAAATGTGTCAAAACCCTAATTTTTGACCTAAAATATTAAAACTCATAAATTTGAGAAAATGAGTTCTACAAGTAGGTAAATCACAAGTGTACCAAGAATGATCATCATTAATCTTTATTAACCAACTCATCCAAGTAAAACCCTAAAATCTCCAAAATAAGGTTTTGATGGAAGTTCATCCAAATCAAGAAATTTGTAGCAAGGAGATGTTTAAAAGCTCATAAGACTCGTTTTAACATGTATAAGCTTTGTGGAAGGAGAATGAACTCACCTTGATGAGTTTTGTAGAAAACCCAAACCCTAAGGAGAGAAGAGATGAGTGAAGATGTGTAGAACACTTGAGACTCCTTAAAAATCACCCCTAGAAGTGAAAAGAATCTTCATTAATGCATTTAAGCATCACAATTAATGAAGATGGAGGTTTAGGGTTAGTTCTTACCAAAAAACGCGGAGAGAGAAAGGCCAGGTTGCTCCCAAAAATCAGATAAATGATAAAAATCCCGTAAGTTGTGTTTTTAAACCGTCAGACGTCACCGGCGATTGTGACGCGCGATAGTGACATCTGTCACTATCACCAGGCATACTCGTGCCCTACACCCCCAACTCGCGATACAAAACTATCGTCGGGAACTATCGCCTATAGTGTACCGAGCTCTTTTTGGCTACCTTCACCCCTCGACTTATTGCCACTTGAACCATGAGTTGAGATTGTTTGATGCCATGAGAATAATATGAACAAAATTAGAAAATAAGGATCCTTTATTACCAAATTTTCGGGGTGTTACAATCCTCCCCAACTTGGAAATGATTTCGTCCTCGAAATCTTAGGCTATTCAAATAAACGAGGATATCGACGTTTCATGTCCTCCTCCGCCTCCCAAGTCCTGTTGGCACCTCGATGATGTTTCCGTTGCACTTTCACCATTGTGACCTCTTTGTGACGGAGTCTCTTAGTCTCTCTTTCCAATATGGCTTCGGGTTCTTCGATACAACGGTTGTCGTCTACCCAAATTTCTGACAACGGTATCACACTTTCCTCCTCCGCTACATATTTCCGTAAATAACATACGTGAAATGTTGGGTCAATCCCATCCATCTCTGGTGGTAACTCCACCTTGTAAGCTTGCAACCCGGCATGCTCTAAAATAGTGAATGGCCTAAGGAAACGGGGACTCAACTTCCCTCGTTTTCTAAAACGAATCAACCCCTTCCAAGGAGATACTTTTAACATCACGCGGTCTCCCACGTGGAACTCCAACAGTCGTCTTTTCTTGTCGGCGTAACTCTTTTATTGATCTTGAGCCGCTTTCAAACGTTCTCTAATGATTTTGACTTTGTCGGTCGTTTCTTGCACGATTTCCGTTCCGACGAATTGCTTCTCCCCCGCCTCTAGCCAACACACGAGGGTTCTACACTTCCTCCCTTACAAAGATTCGAATGGCGTGTTAGGGCAATATTTGGTTGAATAGAAGTTCAAGAGCTGTTTGGTTATTCTTTAATTTGAGCCTTAATTGTGAACGGGTCGTGGGATTGTTACCACGGGCCCAACATATATAATGTTGTTTAGCTTAGAAAAATAAGCTAGTTGTCTTTTTACACTTTCCAGAACTCTATTGTAATTCTCTCTACAATTGAAAGTGATGGCACAGAGGTAGAAGGAATTTCCTCTGCCCGGTCAGTTTGGGGTGGGATCGAGCCGTGCTGCTCTTGTTCAATATTACCTTCTGCCACTAGACTGGCGGTAATAGAAATATGGGTTGCACTGGGAGTTGGTTGGGGTTGTGTGCCTCTACTATCTGCGGCATCGTTTTGGGCCTCAGCCTCTGTCATACACCCTAACCTGACGGTTTCTCTGCTAGTTTCTATCTCATCAAAATCAACCATTTCAGTTTCCTCTGTGGCTACCACTTGGGTTTCTATCCTAGACACTAAGGAATCATAGCATGGATGAGAACCAACTAGGCTTTGGACAAGTGGATGCAGAGGTCCTTGTGTTTGTGCCTGGATGTCTTCTGAGGTTCTGTCAACGGCCCCTATCTCAGAATCTACCATATCCTCTGTGGCTACCTCCTCCTCTGGACTCTTTCTTAGAACATCATATACGGGATGGAGGAAGGGGTTCTGTAGTACTTCTGGTGTCACACTCTGAATATCCTTAGGGGTTTGGTCATCCTCATCCAAGTCAGAAGAGATTCTGAAGTCTGGTTCTTCCATTGATTGATTGGAAAGGGCTTCTGCGTTCCAGCCAGAAGTGTCTAAAGAGTCAGCTATATCAGAGCATTGGAGGAAGGCAAAGAAGTCACCCTAATCTGCATAGTGGATAGGAATTGGGGATTGCAGAGGTTGTTTACGGGTTTCTTCGATCATTTCAGTTTCCTCTGCGATGGTCTGCAGAGGAGTATGAGGCTTTTTGGTTTTCTTCTTGCTTTTCTTTCTTTTGGGCTTGGGGGCATCCTCCTCTGAAGACTTATGTTTTCTCTTCTTTTTGTCTTTAGGAGGAGGTGCAGAAGATTCGACCACTGTTTCTGCTGGAGGGGATTGTTGGGTTTGTGCAACACTGGTAGAAGTGCCCTCTGTTGTTGTCTTTGATTTGGGGGCTGTTAGCTCCAATCTTACTGTTTATAGAAGTATTGAAAAATAGGATAAGTATAGAAGTCTTCAACAGAGGCTCTGCCGAGTCACCGAGAAGACCGAAGCATAGAAGTCTTCTACAGAGGCTCTGACCGAGTAACCGAGAAGACCGAAGTAAAGAATCACCAAGAAGACTCTTCAATGCGGACAAGGCCACAGAGCCTCTGTTATACTTGACAGAGCCTCTGTGGTATAAAAGACTAGAGCTCTATACAAGGACAATCGTGCTTCGCACGATTTCTGCTGTACGAAGATCCTGAAGATCATTCGTACAAGGCATGACCTGACAACTCCACGTGTCAAACTCTGATGGGTCTTAGCCTTAGTAGAAGCCGGCGCATTTAATTAACGTTGTACTAACAACAGTACCAGAATAGTGTTTTAGTACCTTCAGTCCTTGTTGTCCAGAACTTGTCCCCTTTAGAAGTAGTATAAATAGAAGACTCATGTTGAGTTCTTCTATTAAGCTTTGCACAACACACACACCATTAGAACAGAATTCTTGTTATATCATCGGTGTTCTTGGTGTTCTTATTTATATCAAATACAGTGAATCATTGAGTTATTATTTACACTTCACGTATTTGATATTGTGTGTTCTTCTACCTTATTATATCTCTTAGTTCGTTAAAAACGCTTCCGCATTATATCTTGTTTGAACTATTAGATAGAATCAACATTGTTAAGCAAAACAGGAACCAACAATTGGTATCAGAGCGGTTCTTGATTTTCTATATCAAGAGATCCTCACTTACAATGATTGTTGGTAGAAACCTGGAGTAATTTTAACCTGTTCTTCACTTATTTCAAAACAACCTATGTTTTTCTGCCATTCTCGACCTGTTCGACTTTGGTAAACTTACAGTTTGTTACTTCGGTTAAATCTCCATTTTAGTGCATTGTTCAAAGGTTTTAAGCTTATAAACACCATTCAAAACATCCACTTCATCTTCTGAAAGTTTACTGTTCATACCCTATTTTCTGGATTTCTCAACCTCTTTCAAAATGACAAACACAAACAACTTCTTCACCGCTGGTTCTTTAACCAAGCCACCCACACTACTCAGAGATGAGTACCCTCAGTAAAAGATACGAATGATTCACTTCTTCGAGGGTACTGACAAAGAACTCGTCTACTATATCAACAATCCTCCTTTCGTACCAATGATCACAGTACCCCGTGTAACTGCCACAGACGACACTCCAGAAATCCCTGAGCACAAAAAACCAAAGACCAAGGACAACTGGTCAGACCCTGATTGGGCAAAATATGAAGTTGCTCAGAAGACTAAGAGACTTCTGATTATGGCCATCCCAAATGACCTCTTCCAATACCTAGATGCGTGTGAATATATATACGATCTGTGGAAGGAACTGGAAAAACAACTGGAGGGTCGGGCCAAAACTCAGAAGAACCGCAGAGCCCAATGCATCAACGAGTACTACACATTCAAAGCTCTGCCGACCGAAACTCTGCAGACAACATATGATCGGTTCAACTCTCTAATAAACAAGTGCAAGAAGTTCGGAATCCACAGAACTTCTAAGGAGAACAATGTCATGTTCCTAAAGAGTCTCAATGAAGAATGGCTCCAGTTGTCTATGTCTCTGCAAACAAATCAGGACTTAGACTCCTGGACTCTGTCAGATCTCTATGGAACGTTGGCAGCCCAAGAGCCTCAGATTGCACAAGCAAAAGCTCAAATCAGTGCACCTCTTGCGCTGGTTAGTAAGGCTACAGAAACAAAAGAGAAGCCGAAGAAGGAGAAGGCCGTGGAAGAAAAGAAGGAGAAGAAGAAGAAAATCTTGATCGTTGATAGTGAAGAGGAGGAGGTGGTGGAAGAAGAGGAGGCAACTATGGCCTCTATAGCTAAATCGTTAGCACTTTTGACAAGGGAATTCATCAGAGGATATCAGAAGAAGTCTGGTAATGAACGCTACGGAAGAGATGATCGTGGAAGAGAAGGGTCAAATGACAAGAATGACAGAGGTGTCGACCAACAGAGGGCGAATGACAGGAATGACAGAGGTGGTGACCGACAGAGGTCAGACGACAAAGCTGGCAACGCTCCACAGAACCAAGGAAGTTACAATTGCGGTAAGCCAGGCCACTACGCCAATGAATGCAGGAGCAAATCAAACCGCCCTCAGAGGGATTCTGCTTTCTACAAAAAGAAAGCAGAATATTATGCTCAGAAGTCACTCATGGTAAATCAAGAAAACTGGCAGTCAGATACATCCTCTGACGAAGGAGAAAAGAAGAACGCCCTGTTCTGTGGCATGGCAGAGGTCAGCTCCGACTCCGATAGTGAGGTATCCACTTCTGACTCTTACACTAATCATGCAGAAGCTGATTTGCTTAAACTGAACATTGAATGCACAGAACTTAAAAAGACCTACGAGAGTGTTCAGAAGAAGCTTACCTTCTTTGAGAGAGAAGCTAGACTTCTCACTCAAGAAAAGGCTAAAATCTTTCAAGAAAAGGAAGAAATTGAAACAAACTGGAAAAAACACCTAAATCCTTTGAAAGAAAAGATTTCTGAACTTAACTCTGCCTTAAAAGCAAAATCTAAAGAACTTATGGACGTTGAGAGCGACAGAATGAATATTCTAGCTCTTAAAAATTATTTTCAAAAGGAAAGAGAAGTCCTCTGTCAAGATTTACTCAGAAGAGATATGTTAATTAAGAAATATCAAGATGCACAGAAGGTGTACGAGAAAATTAATACACAAATAGGGAGACGGGGAATTGGCTTCTGTGATATAGATCCATACACCGGAAACAAAAGAAACAAGTCTCTGTCGTCTCTATTTCATATTGGAAGTACAAGAAAACCCGGTTTTCCAAATTTACTCTCTGTAAGCAAAAGGCGAAAAGTCTCTGGTGAACCTCACAGAAGGAAACCTCTGAAGATGGTAAATGTGTGGTTTGAAAACACAGATCTACCATCATCAGCCTCTGTCAAAAGATCCTCCAAACCTAAGAAATATCTGAAAACACAAGATCAGATAGGAATCTTTAAGTTTGGTGAACCCGAGACTCAATCCCAGGTTGCCTTTGTCTGCACTATAGATTCTGAGAAAAAACTATCGACAGAGGCACCTAAGTTCTTGCCTACTTCAACAAAAGAAAAACTGACTCATATTTCTAAAAAGGAATTATTGGAAATCGGTGAAAACAACTTTTATGAATGCCCCAGTACTTTCAACAATGGCCAAAATCTCTCTGAGGAAACCTCGATGAAAACTTCTGTTGACTTAGAAGATATCCCTGAAAGAAAGGAAGAAAGCGAGTATGGCACATGCTCTGAAAGTCCAGCCTCTGTTGAAAGAGAACTAAGTGACTCAACCTCTGTATATGAGGACGATTCATCCTCTGAGGAATCTGAGACTGACTCTAAGTCAGAGATAGTACCTTGTGACTCAGAGGATTTTAAACTACCCTCTGGAGTTCTTAACAGAACTATTCCTCCCAAGGAGAAAATCACAAGAGTTCCTATCTGTCCAGATTTTTTGGACATGTCTATACAAGCAAAAACCTCTCTTGAGCTTGAGAAAATCAAACAACAAAAGAAAACGTCCTCTAAAAATTCAACAAGTTCAAAGACTTCAAAACCCTTAAGGACTATTAAAGAAAAACTAACATGGCAACAGAAGGATAAATGGGCTAAAAATAACAAATCTTTTTCTTCTGTGACAGTGAAACCTGCAGAAGTTCACCACAGAAGGGGTCCACAGAAGGCTACTCTCAACAAAGGATTTTGCAAACAACAATCTAGCCTACATAGGTCTTCTTGTAATAGGAAGTCAAATGTTAGGATAGAATGTAATGCCTTTGTGCCCCCATTTAATGTTTTCAATGAAAAGTTCAAGCAAATCTCTTCGCACATTAATTATTGTCATTGTTTTGATCTCATGTATCGATTAAATCAACACTTCTCAAGTCCACAATGTTTCATCTCTGTACCCAAAAAGAATGCTAAATTCAAGGGTAAGAAGAAACAAAATGGCTCTTAAAAAAAACTAAAACCAAACCCAAGAATGCTAAGGCAAACTTGAAGACCCCTAACAAAGCTGGACCCATTTGGATATGGGTACCTAAAACTCTCTGATTGTCTTGCAGAAGCAGTATGTGCCAATCTGGTATCTTGACTCCGGATGCTCGCGGCACATGACTGGCGACAGAGGTCTACTATCCTCCTACAAAGATAAATTTGACGGAGGATCTGTGACCTTTGGTGACAACAAGAAGAGATATATAAAAGGCTACGGAGTCATCAAGAAGGAAAACATAACCGTATGCAAAGTTGCATATGTGGGTAGCCTTAAGCACAATCTTCTCAATGTTAGCCAACTCTGCGATACGGGTTTCGACGTAATGTGCTCTCTACAAGGTGAGGACACAGGAGTCGAACTTCTGCGAGCCGAACGAAGAGGCGATCTTTACCTCATGAACTTCTGTGCCAAGAACAAGGAAGACAAGCTCTGCCTTGTTGCCAGTAAAAGCGAAGAAGCCTGGTTATGGCATAACAGGTTCTGCCACCTAAACTTTCATACTCTAGATAAGCTTGTTAAACTTGATCTAGTCAAAGGTCTGCCAAATGTTAAATTTAATAAAGATCATTTGTGCTCTGCTTGCGAAATAAGAAAACTCAAAAGAGCTTCCCATAAAGGCAAGACTGATGTATCTTGCCCTAGGCCTCTGTACATGCTTCATGTTGACCTCTGCGGTCCAATCGCTACACAGAGCCTAGGTGGCAAGAAATATATACTTGTTTTAATCGATGAATATTCAAGATTTACATGGGTTGAATTTGTCAGAAAGAAATCAGATGTTCCAAACATTCTGATAAATTTAATGAAAAGAATCCAAGTTTTGTATGAGTGCAGGATTCAGAAACTAAGAAGCGACAATGGCACAGAATTCAAAAACTCTGTCATTGAAGCCTATCTTACAGAAGAAGGCATATCACAGAACTTCTCTGCTGCACGCACCCCATAACAGAATGGCGTGGTTGAACGAAAGAACCGCACGCTTGTGGAGGCTGCAAGAACTATGCTGACAGCATCAGGATTACCAATGTCTTTTTTGGCAGAAGCAGTATCAACTGCTTGCTACACCCAAAATCGATCAACCATTGTAAACAGGCACATAAAGACACCGTATCATTTGATCAACAATAGGCGACCAAACATCAAGTTCTTTCATGTATTTGGATGCAAGTGCTTTGTCTTAAATGATAGAGAAGCAAGAGGAAAGTTTGAGGTGAAAGCAGATGAAGGCAAGTTCATTGGATACTCTGCCACCTTTAAGGCCTACAGAGTTTATCTTCTGCGGTCACGAACCATTGTAGAAAGCATCAATGTGTCTTTTGACGATTCCTTTCAAAAGACTTTTGAACAAGTCAGTTCAGAACTCGGTCTAAAGAAGGAATCCTCTGGCATCTCAAAAACAAGAGAAGCAGACCTAAATCTGCTATTTGAAGAGATGTTCCACGATGATATTGATCCCTCTGCGGGAGCCGTGAGAGCCTCTGGAGAAACATATTCTAACAACCAGACTGAGTCAGGTATATCTCTAACTGGTCCATTAAATACTTCATCCTCTTCTGTGAATCATACAGATGCACGTGTTGAGGGGGAGCCAACAGAAGATGACACAAGCAAAGATTCTATCACAGAGGCACTGGAAACACCAACTACAACAGAGGAGCCGATACCAGAGGAAAATGAGGATTCAGTCTCAACTTCCTCAGAAGAGATTCCAACTATCATTCCAATAATCCCACAAGCTGAAAAACCAACTTCGAGCTCTGAAGTGCCATCTACTACAGAAGGTGTACCAGAACAACAGGGTGCACCTACAGAAGTTCATCTTGATGACTCAAATGACCATCTTCCAAGAACAACACAATGGACGAAAAGCCATCCTCCAAGCCTTATAATCGGCGACCCTTTTGAAAAGGTCAAGACAAGATCAGCCACTGCTAATTTTTGTTTCTTTACAAATTTCATCAGTGTGATCGATCCAAAAAGAATCTCTGAAGCCCTAGATGATCCAAACCGGGTAGATGCTATGCAAGAAGAGCTTCTACAGTTTGAGAGAAATAAAGTATGGACCCTAGTACCTCTGCCACGAGGAAAACAAGCATTAGGGACAAAATGGGTCTTTAGAAACAAAAAGGACGAGGATGGGGTGGTCATTAGAAACAAAGCGAGATTGGTGGCCAAGGGATATTGCCAAGAAGAAGGCATTGATTACGATGAAACTTTTACCCCTGTCGCACGGCTCAAAGCAATAAGAATCTTCTTAGCCTTCGCAGCCCACTGAGGCTTCAAAGTTTTTAAAATGGATGTAAAATCCGCTTTTCTGAATGGTGAAATCCAAGAAGAAGTATATGTCCAGCATCCACCAGGGTTTGAAAGTTCCAAGTACCTAAAATACGTGTACTACCTCGACAAAGCTCTGTATGGACTGAAACAAGCTCCAAGAGCATGGTACGAAACACTTTCAACCTTTCTTCTCAATAATGAATTCGACAGAGGTACAACCGATACTACTTTGTTTTACAAACGAAAAGGTGATGAGATTCTGCTTGTACAGATTTATGTAGATGACATTATTTTTGGGTCTACAAATGCACAACAATGCAAAGATTTTGAAAAACTCATGCAGAGTGAGTTTGAAATGAGTATGATGGGAGAATTAAACTTCTTCCTCGGACTCCAAGTAAAACAATCATGAGAGGGAATTTTTATAAATCAAGCTAAATATGTCTCCGACATACTTTCAAAATTCTGTCTCTCTGATGCCTCTGTAACGAAGACCCAATGGCCACTGGAAATAAATTATTCTTAGATCCAAATGGCACATCTGTAGAGTGCAAGCTCTACAGAGGTATGATTGGGTCTTTGTTATACTTAACCGCAAGTAGGTCTAATATAATGTATGCCACATGCCTCTGTGCAAGATATCAAGCTAACCCAAAGGAATCCCACTATATCGTTGTAAAGAGGATCTTCATATACCTTAAAGGGACCAAAAATCTTAGGCTCTGGTATCCGAAGAACTCTGCTTTGGTCTTAAGGCATACACAGATTCAGATTATGGAGGATGCAAGCTTGATCGAAAAAGCACCTCTGGGAGTTGTCAATTCCTGGGAGGTAAACTAGTCAGCTGGACTTCGAAGAAGCAGAACTGTGTGTCTACATCTACAGCAGAAGCTGAATATGTTGTTGGTGCTAGCTGTTGCTCCCAAGTTCTGTGGATGAAAACTCAGCTAAAGGACTATGGCCACAACATATACAAAATACCCATCTTCTGTGATTCAAAAAGTGCCATAGCCATCTCTGCCAATCCGTCCCGTTATCGGTCCTGATGGTTTGAACTGCACTTTGAAGATTCAGCTGGATGGTCTTCAAATGGTTGATGATCAGCTTCGGAGTTTCTTCTTTCGAGCAAAGGAACTTGACCCAAGTATAGCGCGAGAATTCATCCACCATCACAGGACGTACTTGCGTTTGTTGATGCTTTGAACATGCATCGCTCCACATAAATCCATATGGATAAGTTCGAGGGACCGGGATGTGCTCGGAGCTTCCTTCGGTTGATGCGACGCTCGCTTCATCTTTCCCATCTCACATGCCCCGCAGAGTCGATCCTTCACGAATTGAAGATCGGGCATGCCTTTCACGTGTTCGCCCAGCACCAGTTTGTTGATACTTTTGAAGTTGAGGTGCGAAAGATGATGATGCCAAATCCATGCTTGTTCAGTATTGGCCTTTGACATCAGGCATACAGGTTTATCGGACTTCAGGGTTGCGAGGTCGATGGTGTAGAGGTTGGTCTTGCGCTTTCCAACCCGTAGCTCTTCTCCATCGTCATTGAGGATTCTACACCTTTTGGCTTTAAATCGGACCTCGAGATCTTTGTCGCAAAATTGGCCGATGCTGAACAGACTGTGTCCCAATCCCGCGACGTGTGATACCTTCTTGATAATGATCTTGTCTTGAACAATGTCGTCGTAGCCCATAATCGGCGCCTTGTGGTCGTTCCAAAATCTCACGTCTCCACCATATTCTTCCTTGTAGTTCGTGAGAAGCTCTCTCCTTCCGGTCATGTGCTTGGAGCATCCAGAGTCTAAGTGCCACACATGACCGTGCTGCAAAAACAAGTTTAACGGATTTTAGGTACCCATATTTGCATGGGTCCTGGAGGGTTAGATTTGGCACTTCTCGGAGGAACTTACTTTGACTCAGATTTCCCCTTAGGTGTAGGTTTTACACCATTTGAAGGAACTGGTTTTGGCACATGTCACCTCTTAGGTGTAGATTTTACACTTTTTGGAGGAACTGGTTTTGTAGCAGGTTGCCTCTTGGGTGCCGGTTTAACCTCAGTAGGAGAAACCCGTTTGGGAATGGGTTTTCTCTCCTGCTGTGGTTTAACCTCTGATTGGGACCCCCGTTGAGTATGGTGTTTCCTTTTATTTTTACGGGGTTTGCTTTTGGGTGTATGATTATATATGTGATATGACCCAAACCATTCATTATTTTTTATACCATCAAAGTCATTCCAACCACATTTAGAACAACACAAACAATCATGCGATAACTGAATCAATTGCTGAACGGAATAAAGTTTAATTTGGAAAAGAAACATCACGTTTAACAAAATCATTCCTATGATTCCAAGCACAATCGTTTTTGTTCATCCTAGGGTAAAAAACAGTATTGAAAGACTTTGATGTTGCATCCTCGACAGGTTCCTTAGCTAGCCACTCGTTGGGATTTTATGTTCAAAAACGGGTTTCAAAAACTCATATTTAAATAAGATATTACGCAACGGAAGCAAAAATTTGAACAAAACATAAAACCATTTTATTCCCACCAAGGATCTTGTTACATGCAAGAAAAGATAAATAAGAACATACCAAGAGAGTTTAGACAATACAACATTTGTAGACTTTGAATCCTCATGGGAGGTTGGAAGTTGATGAAGATGGTAGAACCCAAAATCGAGCTCCACTAGCGGTATCCACCACAAGCAACGACACCTTCCGAAATACTAGTTCCTTTTCTTAGATGATGCAAGATGAAGCTTTTTATCCAAGACTACTAGAGATTGGATAACAAAATGAACACCAAAACTACCACACTTGGTAGTTTCGGCCGAAACTAGAGGGAGGAGGAGGAGAGAAAAAATCTTCTTTCTTTTGTTAGTTTTGCATGTCTCTTTTGAAAATGAGATGAAAAGGGTTTACATATCCAAGGCTTATGACATTGCCACCCAAGAGAGCCAATGAGAATCAAGCCTTCCATGCAAAATTACATTTTAAGTCCTCCTAGTTTAAAATGGTTAAAATCACAATTTTAACTATTTTAAACTTTATCACTAAAGTCCCTCTTTTAATTCTAGTTACATATGAGCCAATCATATTAATAAACTAGAATCTTTCATTTGCATCTAATATTATAAATTATATTCAATAATATAATTAATAATATTTATCAAGAAATAATATTATTTATCAAGAATCAAATTCTTATAAATATTAATTCGGTGTCTACTTGTTGTTCGGTGTGACCCTATAGGATCATTTATTACCGGTAATATTATTTTATAATCATTCTTGAGCATATAGAACCAACACCACTTTGGTTTTTCTTGATTAGCGCGACCGTTTTTATCTGAAACAACAGGGACAGTACGGTCAGTGACTTTTGAAGAAGCATTATTTTTGGTAGGCAATCGCTCGGTCTTTTGCCGCAGCTGTGATTGAATTTGAGAAACAGGTTTAGATTTAGAAATCTTAATCACAGCTGGGGCCTCGGTTTTATAACAACTACCCTTTAGAAAATTGACCGGTTGATTGACTACTGGAGACAAGAAATCAGTATGACTCGGAAGAGGTTTGTCGAAAGGGAACGACTCAAACTCTTCATCAGAATTGCCTTCGGAGTTCATATATTCAGAAAAATTGACATCCGGAATTACAGGACTTGGATCGGTCGAGGAAGGCGATGAACACTTAGTGCTTGTGTGCTTTGGGGAATTTGGTGCGGAAGCTAAGAAAAAATCAGAGTTCAAATTCCTTAAAACACCCTCGTCTTGAGAATCTTTATCGTCTTGTGTTGAAGAAGTTTTGCTGATGAAAGCTTTACACGAAGACGTGTCCGATGAGTTAGAGGAAGAATCGGGTGAAATCTGCTTTTTCAGATTGGAGTTGGTTAATCTGCTCTTGGAGTTGACCATTTCTCGTATACTCCTTCATCGCATCTGTTGCCAAAGCAGCCAGTTTGGATGTGAGCATATTAATTTCACACCGAAGGATTTCCTGTCCTTCATCCGACACAATTTCGGTTTTGACCGATTTAAGATTTTCAAGTTCCTGAATTAGCGCTTGCTTTTCATTTTGAAAAATCGATCTTTCTTTCTCGAGTGACTCCTCCAACTCGACTATCTTTGCTTCCAAGATGAGAGGGGGAACATAGAGTTTGAACTCATCCGTCTCAGTCTTGGTTTCGGTTACTTGGTCCGCATCCTTTTTGGAGGAATCCTTGGGCTTCGCAACCTTGTAGCAATCGAAGTAGTCATTCGAGAGATACTTCTTGTTCTTTTGATAGGAATAATTTAAAGATCCATAACTGATAGGAAGTTGCATTTTGGATGTGCATGTGCGCTTGTATTCCTCAGTTTCCTCTTCCTTTTCAGGTTCAAGAGGACCGGTCCATTTAATTGCATATTCCGGATAATCTTTGGCTATTCCAAGACAAATAAAATCATACAATATAGGCCTCTTGGTTATACCCTTTTTTCAGGTAGTGCGGGTTATCGTATCCGATTCCCCAGTCTTTGTTGAAATACGTGAACTCCTTTGGTTTATTCATATGGATAGTCTGATCCGTTTGACCTCTTTTATGAAGTTTTGTTTCAAGATCAAGAATTTTAGCAACAAATTCCTTGTGCTGAATTTGAAGAGCAGAACATTGATAAACAATTTCTGCTTTCTCATTCATACACTGATCAAACTGATACTAAAGTTCAGATAATTTGGCTCGTAAGTCCTTAGGTGCTATTGAAAGATTTTTGCATTTGTCTTTTAAGTTGGCATTTTCAGACTTATATTTCTCAGTTATTCTCTTTTGAACATCTAACTTTTCGGATAGAGATCTGATTTCTAGCTGTTGTTCTTTAGAGGTGGCCTTAAAGGAATCTGCGTATTCAACAAGTGATTGCATTTTATTCAAGAAATCTTGTTGGTTAGATTCACATACCTGACTTGACTTTTCTTCATTGACTGGAGAGTGATATCCCATGAAAGCATTAGCACCTTCAGAATCGCTTTCAGCATCTGATACCAATTGATAGTTCCAGATCCGTGCAACGAACAATAATGAAATCAATAAGTAGAAACAAGTCGGAATGATTTCAACTGGTCATCCAATTTAGCTTTCAACTGAGAGAGTTTACAATAAGGAGTAATGAAAGCAAATGAACAACTAACCTATTTTTGTAATACCCCGGGTAAGTCCGTTAGTTAAAAATATTATTCCGTTAAATTATTTAACCTAAAAGTTTCTATTTTAGGTAAGTTAAGTAAATTTATAAGTTAAAAGGGGGTTATGGTCATTAAAGAATAGAATAGGGTTAAAAGGGTAAATCTTAGTAGATATTATCTAAAAGCAATTCAGATATTTCATAAAAAAATCAGATGTGCAGTGTGTGTTAGTGTGTGTTTTGAGAGAAAAGAAGAAGGAAGAAAAGTTAAAAAGCTAGGGATCCAAATTGGTGCAATTGGAAGTAAAATTAAGGTATGTTTCTTGTATGTTTTATGTCTATAATTACCAATAGGTAGTTTCTATCGGAGTAGAATAACCGATTACACATCCAGTAGTGATTTCTGTTGATTCTGGGTCGAAAGTGGTGAAATCGACAGAGGTGTCCGGACACAGTATGAAGGTGTCCGGATAGTTTTGTTGAAGGTGTCCGGGTATTTCTTTGTTGGTATCCGGGTAGTTCTTCGTTAGTGTCCGGACAAGTCTTTTCCGGGTAAGTTCTCTTTTCTTAATTGCCCGGATGAAGTATGTTCCGGATAGTGTCCGGATTACTTATGCTGTCCGGAATAGTCATGCTGTCCGGATTATTGGTGTTGTCCGGAAAACTCTGATTGTGTCCGGATAATTTTGCTGTTTGGCCAATTCTGAGAGTTTAGATGTTGTCGAGTATCCAGTAACCTGTATTTTGTTAACCATAAGATAGGGAGTGAATGAGGACTGAATATCCTGTGGTCATAACTTGAGTACGGGTTTGGGGGCAACATTTGAGGATTTGAGTTCTTTAGAGTTTTTAGCCTTAGTAAGACTTATGTGTTTTATGTGGTAAAGAGATGTCTATATCTATGTGTTACAGATCTTGTGAATTCTGGATAAAAGGCTGAACCGGTTAAGAAGACTTGGAAACGTGTTAATAAGCAATCAGGTGAGTTTTACTTCAAAGTGTTTTAACTGGAATACATTTACGTGGATGTTGAATATTTGATAAATGGCATGAATATGTCATATGTGTGTAATTATGATATATTGAGATATTATAATTACGTGAGTATTATATCAGAATATAATACGTGGTCGGGCTTAGGACCGGTGTGTTTACTGTAATTGTTGTACAGTAGATTAGTTGGCTCGCAACCAATTAATTTGGCCAATTGTGGAGGAATAAGGTGGAATGAGACGTGTATGAAGTATAAATCTTGACTGGTAATTAAATACGTGTAGTATGTGAGTGTATATGAAAAGTTTTATATAAACGGCTTCTGATGCAAAGGTTTACATAAATTGGATTTAAAAGGATTGCTAAACTCACAGGGATTTCCTCACTAGACCATTAGGTCTAACCCTCATTTCTGTTTTCAAAATATGTATTCCAGGTGGCGGATCAGGTAAGAGCAAGTAAATAGGACTCTTGATGGATAGCTATTGGGAAGATGTTGGTTATGCAGTTATGGATGTATTTTGTACTTAAGACTTCGTTATTAGTAAACATGTAATTTAATTGAAAAAGTTGTACTGAATTACCTTTTATGTTTTGTAAGACTATGGGACCGAATGTGAAATACGATGTATCTTTTGACAATATTATGTATGGAATGTATGTTATTTGTATATATGGAAACCGGGTTGTTACAGATGGTATCAGAGCCTTAGTTTAAGGGATTTAGGTATTTCTATCTGTACCTAGACTTAAACTGCATGAGAAGTAGGATGTCCCTATTATTTTAGAACCTGAGGATACTAAGTATAAAAGGTAGAAGGAACATCATGTAAGGTAATTTCAGATTACACCTGGCCAGTGTAATTATGATCTTACAGGTACATGTTCGAACTGGAATACCTTGTTATATGGGGTATGTGTCTATGTGTATATTAACCTTGTTTGGATCTACAGAATGGCAAGTGGCACGAGACAAAGGAATCAAAGGGGAGGAAGGAATTTAGGTGAAGAGAACCCACCAGTAGGAACAGGAGGGAGAGGAGGAGACCGTGGCGGAGGCAGAACCGGAGGTAGAATCAGAGGTAGAACTGGAGGACGAACTGGGGGTAGAACTCAACCACAGGGTACAGAGTTTGTTACACGGGATGACCTAACTGCCGAGATGGGAAGATTACAGGCTAGTATTCAGGCAATGTTTGAACGAAGTCGCAATAATGGAGATGATAACCCAGATCCAGAACAACAAATCGAATTGCTGATTACCCCTACTGTCTTACGAGTAACGAAAAAGTGTGATTACAAAATGTTTCTTAGTTGCAAACCCCCTACATACTCAGGTGATCGGGATCCGGTAAAGGCAATGAGATGGCTGAAAGAAATAGAAGCTATCTTCAAAACGAGTAAATGTGCTAACGAAGATAGAGTACTTTATGGAACATCAATGTTGAAAAGCGATGCTTTATACTGGTGGGAGGCTCACATTGAATCGGGAGGGTCATACATATATTCTACTTTTCCTTGGGAAGAATTCGTTTTAGCTTTCACAAAACAATTATGTCCACAAGCAGCTGTCAGACAATTAGAGGAAGAATTTATGAGCCTACAGCAAGGGAATTTGTCGGTGAGAGACTATACTGCTCGCTTCTTAGAAAAATCTCGTTTTGCAGGATATTACGTTGCTACGGAGAAATTGAAGATGGAAAGATTCATATATGGACTAAATTCAGAAGTCAGAAGACTAGTAACTGCAACAAGACCCGATACCTTTACAGCCCCAGTGGATGCTGCTGAAAATGTAGAACGAGACAACAGAAGGGATGCTGGTGATAAGAGTATGGAGAAAAGGAAATGGGAAGGGCCGCCACATGATCCGAAGAAGTCCAGATTTTAGAGGTTCGATAACCGTCCACCGTTTCGACCAGCGGAAAGACCGTGTCCGAAATTCAATCGCTACCATCAGGGAAATTGTCAAGTGGAATCTCGAGTTTGTTTTAAGTGTGGGAAAACCGGGCATGTCGTTAAAGATTGTCGCGTGATGCGGTTTTGTTATTCATGTAATTCTCCGGATCACATGCTGTCGGATTGTCCGCAAAGAAGAATACAACAGGGTGGAACGTCAGGGAAACCAACAATTGCTAGACCAGTAGTTCCCAGAATTGAACCGCCAAGAACAAGGGGTCGTACATTTCAAATGACAGCTAAAGAGGCGGAGGAAACTCCGGATGTGGTTATAGGTACATTTTTAATAAACTCTACACGTGCTAAAGTGTTGTTTGATTCCGGTGCAAACCGATCTTTTGTGTCTCCTTCGTTTGCTGCTCATATGCAATTAGAGCCAAAAAGGTTAGAACATGCTTCACTGGTAGACACTGCAAATGATAAACAGGTGTCAGTTAAAGAAGTTTTTGATTGCTGTATGATAGATATAGAGGGGTGTGGAGTACCGATACAACTATTTCCTATAGCCTTGATTGAGTTTGATGTGGTAGTAGGGATGGATTGGTTAGCTGAGAATCAGGCTAACATAGTTTGTGATAAGAAAATAATCAATGTTGTTTTACCTGATAAGAGGTCGGTAGTGATTTATGGTGATCATAAGAATCATCAGTCCAGCCAGATATCTATGATAAAAGCCCGAAAGTGTGTGAATAAGGGTTGCCAGAGTTACTTAGCCTATGTGATAGATAGTAGGCCTGAAAAGATTAAGTTGGAAGATATTCCTATTGTTAATGAATTTCCTGAAATATTCCCTGAAGACTTGAATAGTCTTCCGCCCATTAGACAAGTCGAGTTTGGTATCGACTTAGTTCCTGGAGCCACTCCTATTGCTCGTGCACCATACCGACTAGCACCCCCAGAGATGAAAGAGATGATGGCACAACTACAAGACCTATCTGATAAGGGATTCATCAGACCCAGCTCTTCGCCGTGGGGTGCACCAGTTTTGTTTGTGAAAAAGAAGGATGGTTCGATGAGGATGTGTATCGACTACCGGGAACTGAATAACCGCACGATCAAGAATAAGTATCCGCTACCCAGAATTGATGACCTCTTCGATCAGTTAGTTGGAGCTTGTTATTTCTCCAAGATTGATCTAAGGTCTGGTTACCATCAGTTGAAGGTTAAAGAAGAAGACGTTCTGAAGACTGCCTTTCGTACGAGGTACGACCACTATGAATTCTTGGTAATGCCATTCGGACTAACGAATGCTCCAGCCGCTTTTATGGATCTAATGAATCGGGTATGTAAGCCTTATCTCGATAAATTTGTCATTATATTTATCGATGATATACTTATCTATTCCCGATCCAAAGAGGATCATGCACAACATCTTCGTTTGATTATGGAGTTACTGAAGAAAGAAAAGTTGTATGCTAAATTCTCTAAGTGTGAATTCTGGCTACGGGAAGTTCAGTTTCTGGGGCATGTAGTTTCCGAGAAAGGTATACAAGTTGATCCAACGAAAGTGGAAGCAATTGAAAAGTGGGAACCGCCGAAGACAGCAACGGAAGTACGGAGTTTCCTGGGTTTAGCCAGCTACTACCGAAAGTTTATAAAAGACTTCTCTCGAATCGCTACGCCATTGACTAAGCTGACTCGAAAGAATCTGAAGTTTGAATGGAAAGCAGAACAGGATGGAGCATTCCGGGTATTGAAAGAGAAACTCTATAGCGCGCCGATACTAGCATTACCTGAAGGTTCCGAGGACTTTGTGGTCTATAGTGATGCTTCTAAGTTGGGATTGGGTTGTGTATTAATGCAGCGTGGAAAGGTTATTGCTTATGCTTCTCGTCAATTAAAAGATCATGAGAGACAGTATCCTACGCACGACATGGAGCTTGCAGCGGTTGTCTTCGCGCTAAAGATTTGGAGGCATTATCTCTACGGTTCAAAATGTCAAATTTTTACCGATCATAAGAGTCTTCAACACCTTTTTTATCAGAAAGAACTAAATATGAGGCAAAGAAGATGGCTAGAACTGGTGAATGATTACGACTGTGAAATTCTTTATCATCCCGGAAAAGCGAATGTGGTAGCTGATGCACTAAGTCGTCAAGAAAGGAGTGGGACGATAAAAGCTATTTCACTAAGGGCTGAACTCTTGCCTAATATCTTTGACGAACTGTTGAAGTGTCAAATAGAAGCCTATCAGGAAGAACATTTGAAATCAGAACGGTTAGTAGGGTTATCAGCATTGCTAGTAAAAGATGACCGTGGGTTGCTGTGTCTGGGAAACAGAATTTGGGTGCCTCGTTTGGGTGGGTTACGTGATCGTGTACTACAAGAAGCTCATCAATCTCGATTCTCTATTCATCCAGGTACGAACAAGATGTATAGAGACCTGAAGCAATTTTATTGGTGGCCAGGGATAAAAAGAAGCATTGCTCAGTATGTAGAAGGTTGTACTACTTGTAAGAAGGTGAAGATTGAACATCAGAAACCGTTTGGTCAGTTGTAACGATTAGAAATACCAATGTGGAAATGGGATCAGATTACTACAGATTTCATCACGAAGCTACCGAGAACTCCGAAGGGATTTGATGCCATTTGGGTGATCGTTGACAGATTGACGAAGTCTGCTCACTTCCTACCAATAAGAGAAACTGATTCGTTGGAACGATTAGCCAAGTTGTACATCAACGAAATAGTAACTCGACATGGGGTTCCAATCTCTATTATTTCTGATCGTGATAGTCGTTTTACTTCAAGATTTTGGAGGAGCTTTCAAAAAGAGATGGGAACACAGATAAAGTTAAGTACAGCATACCACCCTCAAACTGACGGTCAGAGTGAACGGACGATTCAGACTTTAGAAGATATGCTCCGGGCTTGTATCGTTGATTTTGGGGGATCATGGGATAAGCATTTGCCTTTGATAGAATTTGCCTACAACAACAGTTATCATTCCAGCATTCAAGCGGCACCGTTTGAAGTGTTATATGGTAGAAAATGTTGAACGCCTCTGTGTTGGAACGAAGTGGGAGAGAAACAGTTAGCGGGACCAGATATAGTACAATTAACAGCAGATAAGGTCACTCAAATTCGGGAAAGATTAAAAGTAGCTCAAGACAGACAGAAAAGCTACGCCGACCGACGCCGAAAGCCGTTAGAATTCCAAGTCGGAGATTTCGTAATGTTGAAAGTCTCACCTTGGAAAGGAGTTATTCGATTTGGGAAACAAGGTAAGCTTAGTCCAAGGTACATTGGACCTTTTGCAATCACAGAAAGGATTGGTGAAGTAGCCTACAGGTTAGATCTTCCGCCAGAATTGGGCAGAATCCATAATGCATTTCACGTATCGAACTTCCGAAAGTGTTTGGTTACTCCAGATCAGTCGGTCTCCCAACCAGAAATACAAGTCGATGAAAGACTGAATTATGTGGAAGAACCGAAAGCAATAGTTGATTATAAAGTCAAAGTGCTGCGGAATAAGGAGATCAGGCAAGTGAAAGTTCAGTGGAGACATCATAGAGGTCAGGATGCCACGTGGGAATCCGAATCGGAAATGAGAACCAAATACCCTCACCTTTTTGACTAACCGAATTCCGGGACGGAATTCTTTTGAGGGGGAGATGATGTAATACCCCGGGTAAGTCCGTTAGTTAAAAATATTATTCCGTTAAATTATTTAACCTAAAAGTTTCTATTTTAGGTAAGTTAAGTAAATTTATAAGTTAAAAGGGGGTTATGGTCATTAAAGAATAGAATAGGGTTAAAAGGGTAAATTTTAGTAGATATTATCTAAAAGAAATTCAGATATTTCATAAAAAAATCAGATGTGCAGTGTGTGTTAGTGTGTGTTTTGAGAGAAAAGAAGAAGGAAGAAAAGTTAAAAAGCTAGGGATCCAAATTGGTGCAATTGGAAGTAAAATTAAGGTATGTTTCTTGTATGTTTTATGTCTATAATTACCAATAGGTAGTTTCTATCGGAGTAGAATAACCGATTACACATCCAGTAGTGATTTCTGTTGATTCTGGGTCGAAAGTGGTGAAATCGACAGAGGTGTCCGGACACAGTATGAAGGTGTCCGGGTATTTCTTTGTTGGTATCCGGGTAGTTCTTCGTTAGTGTCCGGACAAGTCTTTTCCGGGTAAGTTCTCTTTTCTTAATTGTCCGGATGAAGTATGTTCCGGATAGTGTCCGGATTACTTATGCTGTCCGGAATAGTCATGTTGTCCGGATTATTGGTGTTGTCCGGAAAACTCTGATTGTGTCCGGATAATTTTGCTGTTTGGCTAATTCTGAGAGTTTAGATGCTGTCGAGTATCCAGTAACCTGTATTTTGTTAACCATAAGATAGGGAGTGAATGAGGACTGAATATCCTGTGGTCATAACTTGAGTACGGGTTTGGGGGAAACATTTGAGGATTTGAGTTCTTTAGAGTTTTTAGCCTTAGTAAAACTTATGTGTTTTATGTGGTAAAGAGATGTCTATATCTATGTGTTACAGATCTTGTGAATTCTGGATAAAAGGCTGAACCGGTTAAGAAGACTTGGAAACGTGTTAATAAGCAATCATGTGAGTTTTACTTCAAAGTGTTTTAACTGGAATACATTTACGTGGATGTTGAATATTTGATAAATGGCATGAATATGTCATATGTGTGTAATTATGATATATTGAGATATTATAATTACGTGAGTATTATATCAGAATATAATACGTGGCCGGGCTTAGGACCGGTGTGTTTACTGTAATTGTTGTACAGTAGATTAGTTGGCTCGCAACCAATTAATTTGGCCAATTGTGGAGGAATAAGGTGGAATGAGACGTGTATGAAGTATAAATCTTGATTGGTAATTAAATACGTGTAGTATGTGAGTGTATATGAAAAGTTTTATATAAACGGCTTCTGATGCAAAGGTTTACATAAATTGGATTTAAAAGGATTGCTAAACTCACAGGGATTTCCTCACTAGACCATTAGGTCTAACCCTCATTTCTGTTTTCAAAATATGTATTCCAGGTGGCGGATCAGGTAAGAGCAAGTAAATAGGACTCTTGATGGATAGCTATTGGGAAGATATTGGTTATGCAGTTATGGATGTATTTTGTACTTAAGACTTCGTTATTAGTAAACATGTAATTTAATTGAAAAAGTTGTACTGAATTACCTTTTATGTTTTGTAAGACTATGGGACCGAATGTGAAATACGATGTATCTTTTGACAATATTATGTATGGAATGTATGTTATTTGTATATATGGAAACCGGGTTGTTACAATTTTCTAAGGCTAAGAAAACATTATATAAGACGGGCCTGTGGTTAACAAGCCCACGGCTCGTTCATTAACTAGGCTCAAATTAAACTATTACAATTAGCCCCTTGAACTTTAATTCAACATTAAATGACCCTAACACAGGTTCATGATCACGAACTTATTTCACGAGGAAGGGACCAAATCTATAATATTTCAAACTTCAGAGGTTAAGTTCGTGATCGCGAACCTGGATTTCACAATCCATGGACTAAAAGTGTAGTTTTCTAGGAAATTTTTGAAAGACCTCGTGACCGAGAGGTGGTTCACGAACAAAATGGGTAAAATCATGAAATCAGAGAGACAATGGCTATTTTGGTAAAACGGGGTCAAAAAATGGCTAAAACAATTAAATTCTCTATTTAATAATTATTTTATTAAATCAATTTTAGTTAAAAAAAATAAAGTATTTAATGACTATTTTATTAAAACATTTTTTGTTTTAAAAACTTATCAAAACGGTAATTTGGTCATTTACTACAAATTAATTCAAATTCTAAAGCTACATTCTATGAACCAAACGCCACCTAAAATTTTAAGACTTTGTGGTTTAAAAGACGGTAGATTATGCATCAAAACATGTATTTAATTTTTTTTAAATATGTTTTACAAAGAAATAGTAGATAAGTCAAAATATCTACTAAGTTACCTACTACCTTCTAAAACAAAATTTAAAAAGTCTTAAAAACAAGTTTTATCGGATAATTTAAGGGGAAATTAATTAAAATGGACCAAGTTCCATTTTGACTTACAAAACTACCCCATCTCTCTCCCGGTGTGCAAAAATACCCCCTAATCCCGCGATTGTTCCCTCGATCCCGGACCCTGACAAAACCACCTTCGAATTTTTCCCGCGATTGTTCCCTCGATCCCAGACCCTGACAAAACCACCTTCGAATTTTTCCTGCGATGGCCCTGGTCCGCAAAAAATATTTTCATTTTTTACCCCAGGCCTCGATCGCGGGTTTGCCGCACCACGTGTCGGCCTGGGGTTGCAGCCAACCACCCCCACCCCACTTTCCTTCGATCGCGGCCCCTATAAATGAACGGTGTTGGACCACAAACCGGCCACACCACCCTCTCAAACTCTCTCAACTCTCTCAAAGATTTCGTGCTCCATACGCGCTTGGATCGACTCAGTTCGTGAGAACTTTTAGATCGAAGATGTCTCGTGTTGTAGGTTTGGTAAGTTTTCATAACCCCGTTGTAGTTTTTATTATTTTAAAAAATAGATGTTATATATGTGTTTATTTTACGGTATGTGTCTGAATGTGTTAATTTTAGAGTATGTGTTTCTCTTATAATATTGTGTTAATTTAATTTCGATTTTTTTTTGAAAAACCTGTTTATTTTAGAGGGTTGTGTTAAATTTAGAGTATCGTGTTTTTTTTTTAAAATTGTGTTTATTTTGAAAATATTTTTGTGTGTTGTGTTTATTTTAAAAATTGCGTTTATTTTGAAAATACTTTAGTGTATTGTGTTTATTTTAGAGTATTGTGTTTTTTTTTAAAATTGCGTTTATTTCGAAAATATTTTAGTGTGTTGTGTTTATTTTAGAGTATCGTGTTTTTTTTAATATGTTAGAGTGTTTTAAAAAAAATATGTTTGAGTTTGTGTTTATTTTAGACTATTGTGTTAAATATTACAATTCTAAATATAGTTTACTAAAGATAGTTTGTTAAATTACAACGTACCCCCTTATCTTTGTTAAATTCCAACTTAGGTCCCTTAAGTTTGCTAAACTAAAACTTAGGTCCCCAAACTTTGCTAAATTACACACTAGGTCCCTTATGTTTGCAAAACTACAACATAGGTCCCTAAACTTTGCTAAATTACACATTAGGTCCCTTATGTTTGCTAAATTACAACTTAGGTCCCCAAACTTTGCTAAATTACAACTTAGGTCCCTTATCTTTGTTAGGTCCCTTATCTTTGTTAGGTCCCTTATGTTTGCTAAATTACAACTTGTAACGCCCTCAAATTTGGAAAGAGCCACTAATTAAAATTTCAACAAAATATCTAAATACATTTGATCATCTCTACAATTCCTTCATCAAAATACCTCAGAATTAAAACATCTCAATATCTACAAGAGAATAACTCAATCGGGTGTCACTTAATACAATGCAAGTTGCTAGTCCAAACGAATGCGGAAGACTTCACTAAACAATTCACCTCTCGTGCACTTTACTAGCACTCGCTACTTCCCAATGTAGCTAGAGCTACCCCAACCTGAGCCTGTTGCACATGCCGACAAATAAAAAGGGTTAGACTTACGCCTAGTGAGTTCAAGCATTTTATCATGACTATATAAAACAAACATAAATCAAATGAGTAATAGTTTAGTCATGATTTCAAAAGAGTTTACTTTAATTGCAAATCATCCATTTTCCAACTCACACACTCCCATGGAAAAGTTCCCGAAAGGTAAAATACATTTTCCAAAATGAATTACATTTCCAACTCACTCAAATACGTGAATAGTTTAGTTTAGGCAAAACCTTCAAATACGGTTGACAAAACATACTCAACCCGTAAAACATGGAAACCATCAGTTAAATATAACTCTTTATTAAAATACAATACGAAGCGATACTAATGAGACTGTAAAAGGTAATAAAGATCAAATACCATAAACGGGAAGACCCGTATCCGTTGAAGGTGGAGGTAACACAATACCCAAAACATCATACACGAATGAGATATAAACCACAACTTACGTACCATGGGAAACAATCCATATAATTAGAACGCGTCACCGAAAACATGAGTAGTAACAAATACCCAAAACAACACCTTTCGATGACGGGGGAGACCCGTATACATCGTACGTGACGGAACACCAAAGTGGGTCACTTACTATGTAATAAAAACACCCACGTGGATTACTCTCGTAAAACTGAGCTCTATCATTCCAGATCTATTGCTCACGAGACTAGGATGCCCCCAACTTCAACCACTCCAGGTCTATACATTGGGTCACCAAATCCACAATAGCACATTAGGGATTACACCTTACTGCCCATGAGACGACGCCCGACCATCTAAGTCCACGCCTTACTTATCATGGATCCCGATGCCTATCCCGTGCTAAGCACATATATGGAATTACACCTTACTGCCCATGAGATGACGCCCGACCATCTAAGTCCACGCCTTACTTATCATGGAACCCGATGCCTATTCCATGCTACAAAATAAACTAACGTCTCGTAAACTGAGCTCAATCAATTCCGACCTATTGCCCGCGAGACTAAGGGAAACTCAAATGCCTATGGATCCATGGCCAACAAGGTCTAAAATATTACACGACCCCAAACATATAAACAAATGCATTCAAAACATGCAATTCCCCAATAACATAAGTTAAGATCAAAACTCAACTCTGAGCTATCAAAACGAACAATTGTCCCCAAGACTTAATAAAATCCAATACCGAGCCACAAACTCAACTAACTCGAAAGATAATTCATAAAAGTCATAAAATGACATTAAATACAACAACACACACCGGTTACCGGTAACTACTTCAAATCCATGAAAACCCGGAATAAAATCTTGGATCGGGAAAACCTTCATTTCCAAAGGACTCACACCTTTACATTTTCAAAATATCTCATGATGTACTACATGCATATTTCCAAATTATCCCCAAATGCATTTTCACAACAATTAGACTTATTTATCACATAAATCAAATACTCATTTCATGTAAGATTTATCTATCTCATTTTTTCCAAAGATCCCAAAAGTAGTGTTTTACAATATCTACCACAATTAATACCTCAAAAGGTAAAACTCATAAAATAACTCAACATTGATAATTTTTAGGTAAACCACATAATTACTTGGAAAAATAGCATTTTGGAATGTACAAAGTTTTCGCAAAGTAACTTGAACTCACCTTTGCTAGATTAAGCTAAATCTAGAGTTTCTCCAACGTAAGCTCCTTTGATGAAGATTGCATCCTCGAGCCAAAACTTCCAAAACCTAGATTTATGAGTTTCCATCCATCAATACCGAAATCTAACCATAAGAAATCATTCCCTAAACAATTTCATCCAAAAACCCCAAATACTCCAAACCCTAATCTTCAATAATGAAGAAGGTGAAGATTATCTCAACCAATCACCAACAAAATCATCTAACAATAACTCCAAGGTAGAAGAAAGAGGAAATCCACAATAATCTAGCATTTGGGTTAAGAAATGTTACCTTAATCGTATGAACCTCCAACTAAAAGCTTCCAACCATCCACATGAGCTCCAAGCTTTCCTATCTTCATCAGTGGTGGGAAATGGGTTGAATTTGGTGAAGAAATGAGGAAGGAGAGGGGAGGTTTAGGGTTTCTTGAGAGAGAGACGATTTTTAGAGAGAGAATTGAGAGAGATGAGTGAACTTGGGAAGAAGAAAGAAGAAAGAAGAAAAGGGGTTTAAAACACCCTGGAGCCCGTCGGCTAAAGTGACACGGCGATAGTGACAGTGTCACTATCGCCAGGGCACAATCGCCCGCGTCCCCCCCAACTCTCGGTACATTATGGGCGATAGTGACACGGCAATTGTGACAGTGTCACTATCGCCGGGCACAATAGCTCAACGTGTACCGAAACTCGTTTTGGCCCTAACTTTCTCGTTTTAGCTCCGTTTTCGCCCCGGAAAGGACCGTTGGACTCGTATTTGAATTCCTCATCCAACAAGACCATTAAATCTAAGATTTGACCCAAAATCTTATTTTTCATATTTTTCTTAAAGATCGGTTCTACACTGATTCGAAGTCGTACTTATCCGAAATTACGGGTGTTACAATCCTCCCAACCTTAGGATGATTTCGTCCTCGAAATCTACATCCCTTGCAACCCAAGGCTAATCGACTCAACGCCGACTATAATTTATCAGTTCCTAACTGTAATCTGAATTTCCCACACAGCCTTAAAGACAAATCCTCGAACAACTGTTTATCAACAAAGCCCCTTCACGTACACTGTACTCATGTCCGGGAGAACACCCCGACAACTGGAATAATTTATAGTCGGACGAATTCGGTTGTCTCCCAACCTTAAAGCGTTCCATACTTCTCGATTTCAGTTCAGACTCCAAGTCAATTCAAGGCCTACTAATACTGAGACCAACCGAATTTCTGATTTCAATTGTCCATATCGTTCACGGCCATCCACATCCAACGAGTTCTAATATACTCCAAGAGTCCATCAAAATACAATCATAAACCGACAAGTCCTTTAACCATACACGAAGGTTATTCTACCAAAGCCACTCCTTACAATTGAGCATCTTACGGTTATTACTACCATTACCGTCTTTCTTCTAAAATCGGACTACGATTCTCGATTACATCGACGGTTTCCGACCTCAAACCCAAAAAGGTTGACCTAGTTTTACCACCAAGTTTTGAACTCTAATAGGACTTCACACATGAGTTCCGTTTACCGAGTGTTTCTACAAAACCAGGGTTGTCAACAAAGCGGCTACACCAACCTCGAAATGCATTACCGCAAGTCCAACCATCCAATTACCACAACCACTTTTTCTTCGCTACCAATATCATCCGGCCCATAATACCAACATGCATGGAATACCCAACCTTCCACCTTCGAAGTGCTACACGCACTTACCCTTATCTGAGTTACTTACCCTTTCCAAGGTCCTAACGAGTTCAAGGTTTTCAAGTGCGTTATTCAATAAATAAGCCAATTAATCAAACCATTCACAAAATATTTTCAACACCAAGATTTTCATCTCAAATAACTCGCACGCAATAAAATTATTACTATCAGCTCGGTAGTTGCGTAAAACTGGACACGCTCGTCCCACATATGAAAATCATATTGAAAATCATTTCATTGCAGTTCAGTTTACCCACAAAACGCAAAAGCGTAATAAACAATTTCTTTAAAAACGAACCGCCACGGTTCTAGTATGGATTGACTCATGACATGCATGTAAGGTGACTGCTCGACCTAAAACGGGGTGCAACACAAGGTGTGCACGTATTTCAAAGCGATCCAAATGACATTTGACTCCAACATTTCCTTGCCAACCATAAAACGACATGAAACATGGATCACCAACAAAATTTTGCGCACGTCAGTTTCTTATACTAAATGATGAAACGGTTTGCACATACACCTTAGTCAACACAAAATGACTTGTGTAAATTTCATATTTAAAACGAAGCCCATACATTTCCATCATTTGAAAATATCGACTAAAACATCACAAAACCACAAATTGGGGTAGACATGCAAGCTTGTAACACTCTCAATAGAAATTTTCTTGAAACGAAAAGACATGCATCAAACGGTTCGCAACCAAATTTCCAAAAGAGGAAGCTCTTTAAATCAATTTCTTCAAAATATCTCATCCGGTCCTATAATGACGTTTAAATAAAACGTCTTTCGCAAACTTGCACACAACAATGCGTTTTTCTAAAACATATGAGGAAATAAGTGTTAATAATTGGTTGACATCAAAAGGGTTCAACTTATTTTCAAATCCCAAATTGTAACAACGGTGCGCGTCAATGTTCAAAACATAAGAAGTTACACGCACCATAGTTTTATGCAACAATTTTCTAAAATCTTCGTCACGAAGCATTTCCTCAAGGTTTCGTACTTGGGACACAAAACGTCAAAACGTAGATGCTTAAAATGTATTTGTCAAAAATACTCCACGTACACATTTCTTCCAAACCAAAGGTTTTCCATTTTCCAAAACACTTGGCAAAATCAAAATTGACCAATGTCAGTTGCTAACACATTTGTGTTTTCTAAATGTACAATAATGCGAACTATGCATAATTTCCACAACACCAAAACACCCTTTGACCGAATGGTCATCAGTTGTACAATGAGTTAATAAAATAATTTAATTCACGATTCGTTCAACAAGTGACGAGAAATAATGGTTACCAAGCTATGCATACTCCTAAGTCGATATAACGTATTTCATGAAATGATAATAAAACGTTTAACTGACTAAAAGCGCACCAAGTAAATCATTATGAAATGTTACCAAAATATTCTTTCATGCATCACTTAAGTCATGTATAAATCAATCCATGCACTAAACTATTTGCAATGAAATACTTAATAACACAATCCTTTTGAAAGAAAAGTTACGCGACACTAGAGTTCCAAACTCATCTCTTTTTAGTCGCCTTATGGCATAAAATTAACTTTTCTCAACAAAACTCGAGTGGGACCAAACGCCCAACATAACTTATAAACCTTTCACATAAGTAATTAAAGTTTGCACCTTGTGAAATTATACTCACACGACTCAACATGTCGTAAAATAAAGCTTCATGAACCTCCATGGACTCAATGACTCCAAGTAAATAAAACAGCGCTAAACACCATGCTTCCAAAGCCAAATTGCTATAAGCAAAATCATAAATGAGACGCCAAAATCTTAAAAATCCCCTTCTAGGGTAATACCACATAATCCACATTGTTTAACAACTCTCATTAAACAAAATCCCCAAAATAACTTCACATAAACAAAATGAAAAATAACTTTCCGTCCAAACTCTAACATATGTGGAGGAGATCCAATGTTAAGGTCACAAGCCGTAGTTATTGCCCAACATCTTAAACATCATAAAATATGATTATCATTATATCTAAAACAAATGTTGAACAACAATGAAATAAGGCAAAACAAATCTCGGCGGAGTTTGCAACTCCCGCAATAAAACGGTTTCATGCACGTTCAAAACCATGATTCGAAATCTTGTGTGTGTGCTAAACATTTCTAAAAATTCATATCACAATCCAAATAAGGATTTGAAACACAAGAAATAATTGATGCAATTTATTTTCAAATTAAACTTTGTGCATGACTTAGTCGGCATTCAACGTCCCAACTCATACTCTTCCAAATCCCTCCGGTCCACTATTGTCATCCGGATAATCAAACCTCGTAAGGCAAGTTAGGAAATACATCAATTAACTTTACGGTTTTTCCTCAAATCAAAGTCGGCTCATTAGGCCTATGGTTCTAATCCAACCATCAATCTCGACCCGAAACGGTCTACTTAAAGCAAATATCATGCTTATCGTCACTCCAAGTGACTAATACTAGAATCGTCCATCTATTCCAACGACTACTAGTTTAGAACCTCCTTCACTACCCCAACGATCATCATACTAAAGTAATTCAAGTACGCACATGTACTAGTAGGTTCACCATGACACTGGCCAGGTGTCACTATGAACGCACCATACATGATTATCCTTGTTACTCTCAACGTGACTCTCGTTTCTAACAACATCCATCAACTTCAAAACATCCTATCTTAAAGTGCCTAAAGGTGAATTTCACTCTCATTTACTTAAACAAACGCTAGTTTGAGTCTAGGTATCCAAAATCAACACCTAAATCTCTCAAACTTATGCTCTGATACCAACTTGTAACGCCCTCAAATTTGGAAAGAGCTACTAATTAAAATTTCAACAAAATATCTAAATACATTTGATCATCTCTACAATTCCTTCATCAAAATACCTCAGAATTAAAACATCTCAATATCTACAAGAGAATAACTCAATCGGGTGTCACTTAATACAATGCAAGTTGCTAGTCCAAACGAATGCGGAAGACTTCACTAAACAATTCACCTCCCGTGCACTTTACTAGCACTCGCCACTTCCCAATGTAGCTAGAGCTACCCCAACCTGAGCCTGTTGCACATGCCGACAAATAAAAAGGGTTAGGCTTACGCCTAGTGAGTTCAAGAATTTTATCATGACTATATAAAACAAACATAAATCAAATGAGTAATAGTTTAGTCATGATTTCAAAAGAGTTTACTTTAATTGCAAATCATCCATTTTCCAACTCACACACTCCCATGGAAAAGTTCCCGAAAGGTAAAATACATTTTCCAAAATGAATTACATTTCCAACTCACTCAAATATGTGAATAGTTTAGTTTAGGCAAAACCTTCAAATACGGTTGACAAAACATACTCAACCCGTAAAACATGGAAACCATCAGTTAAATATAACTCTTTATTAAAATACAATACGAAGCGATACTAATGAGACTGTAAAAGGTAATAAAGATCAAATACCATAAACGGGAAGACCCGTATCCGTTGAAGGTGGAGGTAACACAATACCCAAAACATCATACACGAATGAGATATAAACCACAACTTACGTACCATGGGAAACAATCCATATAATTAGAACGCGTCACCGAAAACATGAGTAATAACAAATACCCAAAACAACACCTTTCGGTGACGGGGGAGACCCGTATACATCGTACGTGACGGAACACCAAAGTGGGTCACTTACTATGTAATAAAAACACCCACGTGGATTACTCTCGTAAAATTGAGCTCAATCACTCCAGATCTATTGCTCACGAGACTAGGATGCCCCCAACTTCAACCACTCCAGGTCTATACATTGGGTCACCAAATCCACAACAGCACATTAGGGATTACACCTTACTGCCCATGAGACGACGCCCGACCATCTAAGTCCACGCCTTACTTATCATGGATCCCGATGCCTATCCCGTGCTAAGCACATATATGGAATTACACCTTACTGCCCATGAGACGACGCCCGACCATTTAAGTCCACGCCTTACTTATCATGGAATCCGATGCCTATTCCGTGCTGAGCCCAATCAATTCCGACCTATTACCCGCGAGACTAAGGGAAACTCAAATGCCTATGGATCCATGGCCAACAAGGTCTAAAATATTACACGACCCCAAACATATAAACAAATGCATTCAAAACATGCAATTCCCCAATAACATAAATCAAGATCAAAACTCAACTCTGAGCTATCAAAACGAACAATTGTCCCCAAGACTTAATAAAATCCAATACCGAGCCACAAACTCAACTAACTCGAAAGATAATTCATAAAAGTCATAAAATGACATTAAATACAACAACACACACCGGTTACCGGTAACTACTTCAAATCCATGAAAACCCGGCATAAAATCTTGGATCGGGAAAACCTTCATTTCCAAAGGACTCACACCTTTACATTTTCAAAATATCTCATGATGTACTACATGCATATTTCCAAATTATCCCCAAATGCATTTTCACAACAATTAGACTTATTTATCACATAAATCAATAACTCATTTCATGTAAGATTTATCTATCTCATTTTTTTCCAAAGATCCCAAAAGTAGTGTTTTACAATATCTACCACAATTAATACCTCAAAAGGTAAAACTCATAAAATAACTCAACATTGATAATTTTTAGGTAAAACACATAATTACTTGGAAAAATAGCATTTTGGCATGTACAAAGTTTTTGCAAAGTAACTTGAACTCACCTTTGCTAGATTAAGCTAAATCTAGAGTTTCTCCAACGTAAGCTCCTTTGATGAAGATTGCATCCTCGAGCCAAAACTTCCAAAACCTAGATTTATGAGTTTTCATCCATCAATACCGAAATCTAACCATAAGAAATCATTCCCTAAACAATTTCATCCAAAAACCCCAAATACTCCAAACCCTAATCTTCAATAATGAAGAAGGTGAAGATTATCTCAACCAATCACCAACAAAATCATCTAACAATAACTCCAAGGTAGAAGAAAGAGGAAATCCACAATAATCTAGCATTTGGGTTAAGAAATGTTACCTTAATCGTATGAACCTCCAACTAAAAGCTTCCAACCATCCACATGAGCTCCAAGCTTTCCTATCTTCATCAGTGGTGGGAAATGGGTTGAATTTGGTGAAGAAATGAGGAAGGAGAGGGGAGGTTTAGGGTTTCTTGAGAGAGAGACAATTTTTAGAGAGAGGGTTCAGAGAGATGAGTGAACTTTGGAAGAAGAAAGAAGAAAAGGGGTTTAAAACACCCTGGAGCCCGTCGGCTAAAGTGACACGGCGATAGTGACAGTGTCACTATCGCCAGGGCACAATCGCCCGCGTCCCCCCCAACTCTCGGTACATTATGGGCGATAGTGACACGGCGATTGTGACAGTGTCACTATCGCCGGGCACAATAGCTCAAAGTGTACCGAAACTCGTTTTGGCCCTAACTTTCTCGTTTTAGCTCCGTTTTTGCCCCGGAAAGGACCGTTGGACTCGTATTTGAATTCCTCATCCAACAAGACCATTAAATCTAAGATTTGACCCAAAATATTATTTTTCATATTTTTCTTAAAGATCGGTTCTACACTGATTCGAAGTCGTACTTATCCGAAATTACGGGTGTTACACAACTTAGGTCCCTAAACTTTGCTATAATACAACTTAGGTCCCTTATGTTTGCTAAATTACAACTTAGGTCCCTAAAGTTTGCTAAATTACAACTTAGGTCCCTTATCTTTGCTAAATTACAACATAGGTCCCTTATCTTTGCTAAATTACAACTTAGGTCCCTAAACTTTGCTAAATTACAACTTAGGTCCCTTATCTTTGCTAAATTACACCTTAGGTCCCTTATCTTTGCTAAATTAGTTTTATTTAAATGTTTATCTTGATTGTGAATTCCTACTCATAAATTTAAGCTTTATAATTAATGTTTGGAAGTCACACTTCCAAACCCCCTTATATGTGATATTTTACCGAAAGATCCATAAATGCTATTAAGATATTTAAATATTGAAATTGGCTTCAGATGCCAAACTGAAATTCATTTTGGCCTCTTGCCAAAAGCTCTATAATTATTAATAAACTGTAAGCATACAAGAAAAAACCTCTATAATTAACAATGTTATATTCAAATTAAATAAATCGCAACATATCTATTTGGATTTTGTCAAACGGATGTAAATAACCCTAAGATTTGTGGGGACTTGAGCAATCCTTGTGATTCTCATACTACCTGGAAGTCCAATAGACTGAGTGGTTTCTTTTCGAAAACTAAAATAGACGAAGAATTATCAACAAAATGTAAGCATAGAAGAAAAAGTCTCTATAATTAACAAGGTTATATTCAAATTAAATAAATTGCAACATATCGATTTGGATTTTATCAAACGGGTGTAAATAGCCCTAAGGTTTGTGGGGACTTAAGCAATCCTTGTGATTCCCCTACTACCTGGAAGTCCAATAGATTGAGTGGTTTCTTTTAGAAAACTAAAATAGACGAAGAATTATCAACAAAATGTAAGCATAGAAGAAAAAACCTCTATAATTAACAAGGTTATATTCAAATTAAATAAATCACAACATATCGATTTGGATTTTGTCAAACGGCTGTAAATAGCCCTAAGGTTTATGGGGTCTTAAGCAATCCTTGTGATTCCCCTACTACCTGGAAGTCCAATAGATTGAGTGGTTTCTTTTCGAAAACTAAAATAGACGAAGAATTATCAACAAAATGTAAGAATAGAAGAAAAAACTTCTATAATTAACAAGGTTATATTCAAATTAAATAAATCGCAACATATCGATTTGGATTTTGTCAAACGGGTGTAAATAGCCCTAAGGTTTGTGGGAACTTAAGCAATCCTTGTGATTCCCTTACTGTCTGGAAGTCCAATAGATTGAGTGATTTCTTAATTTCATACATAAAATAATAACTATAAGCATAATCCATTGTCTTAACAAACAGAAATTTTATAGTATTCATTACTTACAAGTTAGGTGCGTTAACAACATCTCTGAATTACTATGTAGGAGGATTTTTTTTACGGACTTGACGCTGAAATGTCGCATTGGCTACGTGGTAGAGATTATAGATCTTTTTCAACAGTTAGGTGAACGGGAACATAGATTACGAGAGATATTTACATGGACACCTTTCGGTCCATGGCTGGAACTTTCCAATACTGGTGGCGGCCCCATGCTAGTTCGCATGTTTCTACAACTGGAGGTCAAGGTCGACAATGCAGATCCGGAGGAGCTGTATTTTGATGTGTTCAGGCATGCCATACGGTTTGGGCGTCTTGAGTTCTGTCTTATTACAGGACTCCTTTTCGGACCAACACCCTCCCTTCCTCCCTTACCAAAAGATTCCTTCGTTCGTAGGGTTTGGCCCGGCCATTCACCAGCGACTTTGAAGCTTAGAACAGTCGTTAACACGATGAAAGGAGACCTTCGGGCCCTATCCGACGAGAGACCTTCGGGCCCTATCCGACGAGGATCCTGTTCGTGTATTGTGAAATCCCAAATCTAGCAAGAAATCAAGAATGATGTAGAGAGAGAATCTAGAGAGAACTTGTCATCCATATATTGATCTCTAAAGTGTAAATGACAAAATGATACATGAGGTTTTGATTTGTTATGAAGTGTTTTTTAACTATTGAACTAGACATGCCTATTTATACCCATAACATACAAGGTATAAAGGCAAAGCTAACTAATACAGTACATTGACTTTACAGTAAATCTTGAATACAACAATGCTCTAACAATCTCCCCCTTTGGATTCAAGATTTAAAAAATATGACAGCAGTCTTCAGCTCTTTGTAAAGTCAATCTTCTCAAACAGACACTCTATCAAACCATCTTCAAGTCTTGTTCATGAAAATCAGATCTTTGAAGCTTTATCAGACTTTGACAAACATTAACTTCTCGTAACCTTCTTGATGTAAGAACCTTAGTTCTCATATTAACTTTAAGGATCCGAAACCATCAATTCGGATGTAGACAGATTTGAAACCAAGGATTCGGATGTAAGAAGGATGCGAAATCATAGGATTCGAATCATGAAGGGTTCGAAACCATGTCAAATTTGAATAAATGGAATCCGAAACCATTTGAAATAGGAATAGAGAGATGCGAAACCATCCACATTGTTGAACTTTTAGGTGTAAGCGCATTCCGAGAACCACTCAGAACTAAGATAACCAAATTCAGCAACATTTGGACTTCACATGATCCTTCTCCCCCTAATCTTCAGTCTTTGTTCACGAATCTTTGACTTGAAATATCTTTGATTTGAAAGCTCTTTGACATGAAATTGAAATTAAACTTTTCTCCCCCTTTTTCGATGATGGTGAGCATCATAATTATCGAAAACCATTTTCAATTTCAGTCGTGTCTTTGAGTATTGCTAACAATATCCTCCTTAGAGAATAATCTTGCTCCCCCTCAAAGTAAGAATTTTGGAGCAATTTGTTTTCTCCCCCTGAAAATATGCATATATTTCAAAAACGATATATATTTCAAGTACAATGCGTTAATGAAAACATTTATACAAGGAAAATAAAATTCATTGAACTTCATTTTATAACTACTAACATTTGATCATTTGAAAGCTGGACAAAAGAAATTCAGCTTAATGAAATTTAACAGATTTTTCAATCAAATGAAATCAAATGCATGTGTTTGGAATCAAATACAAGTCATCATTGCATATCAAGTTAAAAATGTTCAGTTTCAACTCCTTTATTAAATCTATTTGGTGTGCTAGCATGCGAAATATGATTAGCATCAAGCGTATGCAATTCTAAAACATATAAGAATACTTTGCTCTACTCACACTATTTGTCCAAAATCAGAATTTCATAAATTTATGGGTTTATCGCGACTTTGTATTTTCCCAAGTTTCAAGAGATGTGTGCTCTTTGGCATCTTTTGTGCACATTTGAATCTTTTGATTTTGTGCTCATTGGCATCTTTTGATTTTGTGCGCATTGGCATCTTTTGATTTTGTGCTCATTGGCATCTTTTGATTTTGTGCGCATTGGCATCTTTTGATTTTGTGCTCATTGGCATCTTTTAATCAAAAAGTTTAGTAAGAATAAGATACACCGTTAAACATGACTTTCTATCTGGTTCTATAGCAGGATTTAGGTTAGCAGATCCCAGACCAGTTGGCCTTAGGTGCTAGGTGTCGAGCACCCCTTAGAACTTAATTTCCCAAACCAGAAAGGCCACATCGATATATCTTAAACCCATTTGTACCAGTAGAACATGGCTTTCTATCTGGTTCTATTGCAGGATTTGGGTCAGCCGATCCCAGACCAGTTGATCTTAGGGACTAGGTGTCGAGCACCCCTTAGGACTTACTCTCCCAAACCAGAAAGGCCACAGGCACAAACTTTCAAACTAAATGATAATGCAATAATTTTATCTCAATCACTTGGTTCTAAAACATAGTGCTTCTCCCATATTTTCATTTCCATCCATCATTCTGACATATAGGCTATTTGAGCATTATATTCTATATATATCCAGATTCACATAACTTTGAGCATTCAGCATAATTTCATTCATGTTTTGCTTACCTTTCGATTTATTTCAGAGGTGAAAGTTGAAGCAAATCTAACTCAGATAATACAAAGATTCTTGTAAAATCATCTTTTAGCACGCATTTAATTCATTGAATGAAAATTGAAAATTTCATCTTGTTGAAGTAAATTTGTAAAGATTCAAGTTTTCAAAGCAGTAGAAACAAAATATAATTCAATGTTACCTTTTACCACTTGTTCCTTGTATTAAAAAAATATGATAGTTAAAGGATATCACCTGAGAAGTATGAGTTCTAAACTGATTTGTTTAGAAATCTTAGTCTTTGAAGTACGGGTTCTAAACTGACGTGTTTAGAAACCAGAGACGTTGAAATCCGGGTTCTAAACTGATGTGTTTAGAAACCATCATCGTTGCAGAACGGGTTCTAAACTGAGATGTTTAGAAACCATTGGTCTTTGCTACCCCTTAATGGTACAAATATTCTTCAAAAAAATACGCCGCTTCTCTTCTGTTTTCAGTCATGTGTGTGGTATGTATCTACAAATCAGTACAACACATGAAGAACCTACAAAACAGATTAAGCAGATTTTGGTACCCAACGGCACTTGGGTCCTAGTGGGTTAGGTGTAGATCTCTTTGAAGGAATACTATAAGTACCGTACCAAAAAGAAGTATAATTTGTATGCACAAAATCATTTGTTCCACAGTAAGAACAACAAATTTTCTTTTGAGCTAACCTGATTAATTGATTTACAGAGTAAACCAAATCAGGTTTGACAAAAGATTTACCTTGAAATGTATTGCTCTTCTTAGCATTTGGAGTGGGAACCTTTGATTTTGGAATATCTTTCTTCGGAACTGTTGTGCCTTTGACTCTCCATTCCATCTTCACTTTCTTGAAGACTGGAACTTCTTCAGATTTGGAAGTATTAGCTTTAGGCACCTTTGCTTTGTTCTCTGATTTATCAAGAAGAGGATTATAGAAGAGATTTGTTGAACGGATCTGATCTTTTGAGAAATCAGTTGATCTATTAAATTGTTTAGAGGAAATGTTTTTAAAACTTGAACTTAAAGCAGTTTTAAAATGACATTCAGAATCATTTGAATAAACAAATGGAGTCTGAAAGATAGAATTATGACTGGCCTGCTTTGAGACATCAAATTTAAAAATGACATCTTCAAGTTCTTTAACTTTGTATATTAAAACATTTTTCTCTTTAGAAATTAGATCAAATTTCTTTTGGAGATCAGATTTGATCAACTGATCCTTCATAATATCAGCTGATAAACCAGATAATCTTTTGGTAAGATTAAGAATCACATCTTCAAAATATATGCGTTCCGATTCAAAATCTTTTTCCAAAAACTTTCTTTTATCAGTAATCTCTTTGAAAATTTCCATATTTTTCTTTTTAAGGATTTTAGTTTCTTTTTCAAAGAGATTTTTCTTTTCCGTGAAATCTTTTCTTTCCTTTTCCAAAAGATTTTCTAATTCAGTGATTTTCACGGAAAATTCAGAACTTTTAATCTCAAAAGATTTTCGTTCAGTTTCAAAACCAGCTCTTTCTTTTTCGAGCTTCTCTTTTTCTAAAAATAAAACTTTCTCAAAGTCAGAAACTTGTTTTGAAAGTTTTATACATTTCAGCTCAGTTTCTTTCTTTTCTTCAAGAGAAAAATTAGACAGTTTTCTCTTTAGCTCAGCGTTTTCACTGTCCAACGTTGTTCTTTTCTCTTGAACTCTTTTTAATTGATCTTTAAGGTATGAGTTCTCCTTCTCTCTCTTGTCTTCAATGCTCTTCAGATCAGCATTTTCATTTTGAAGAGTTGTTACTTTCTCTTGAAGTTTCTTGATTTGATCGTGCAGACTTGAGTTGTCTTTCTTTGTTTCAAGACCTACAATATATACTTCAAGATCAGTAATTCTTTTGGTAAATTTAGCATTTAAAGAAGAAATGTCTAAAATTTGTCTCTTTAGATCAACATTTTCTTCCTCCATTGCTTTATCTAAAACAGAAAATGAACGATCTGAAGCATTATCTTTGACAATAGTTTGTTTCAAACTTTCATTATTTGATTTAACAAAGATTTGTGGAGTTGGAGGTATTTCTGTTATAATAATTTGTTGCAAAATTTCATTATTTGATTTAACAAAAGATTGCTTCAAATCTTCCCCACTAGAATTAATAATAGTTTGCTTCAAACTCATCTTTAATATTGCTAGAAAATGATCGTTCAGAAAATCAAGCAGAAAAAATTTTATATAAAAAATTTTCTTGAAAAGCTCTTAAAGTGTATGAAAAACACTATGGAAAAAATTTTCTCAAAAAACTTTTTTTTTTTAAATCAACACTGAATTCGGATGTATAAGAGTTCGAAACCACGGAATTCATATGCTAAAGGATCCGAAACCCTTGAATTCGGATGCTGAAGGGTTCGAAATCCCAAGAATTCGAATGTAGTTGGATCCGAAATCAATGAATTCGGATGTAGAAGGATTCGAATTCAAGGAATTCGGACTCTTAAGGATTCGAATTCAAAGAATTCGTACTCTTAAGGATTCGAATTCAAATAATTCTTATGCAGAAGGGTTCGAATTCAAGGAATTCAAATGCAGAAGGGTTCGAATTCAATCAATTCGAATGCAGAAGGGTTCGAATTCACCCAATTCGAACGCATAAGGGTTCGAATTCACCCAATTCGAACTTAACAAGGTTCGAATTCTCGAGTCGAAATCTACACTTGTGATGACCAAGACCACTCCGAATTCTCTTGAAAGATCCGAATTGTGTATGAATGATCCGAATTCACCAAGAATGATCCGAATTCTGCACTTCGAACACGAAAATCACTAAATCAGCCATAACTTTTTCAATTCTTGATCAATTGTTATGAAATTTGCACAGATTTGTTCGAAATTTGATTCCACACACTTTCTTAGTTAATCACAAATCCTAATTCGATCAATTTAATCGAATTATGATCCAAAATAGTAAGAAAATGTTTTCGAACAAAAACAGATATAAAATGATCAGATCTGCAAATTCTGTGCAGATTTTGGTATAGATCCTTGAATTAAAGATGTTCAGGGATGAAAATCGAGTGCAATGATGTCAAGAATCAATCCAAAAGATCATAAATGAAAAAGATGATGATTCTAGATGAACAGTAATCGATGAAGGGTAAGAAATCATCATGAACAGTGATGAATGAAGGATCCGAAATCTTCAAGAACAGTGTAAAAAATCTTCAATTTGCTCTTTGATCTGCTTGAATTTTCTGTTTAGCTCTGATACCAAATGTGAAATCCCAAATCTAGCAAGAAATCAAGAATGATGTAGAGAGAGAATCTAGAGAGAACTTGTCATCCATATATTGATCTCTAAAGTGTAAATGACAAAATGATACATGAGGTTTTGATTTGTTATGAAGTGTTTTTTAACTATTGAACTAGACATGCCTATTTATACCCATAACATACAAGGTATAAAGGCAAAGCTAACTAATACAGTACATTGACTTTACAGTAAATCTTGAATACAACAATGCTCTAACATGTATGTTTAGTGGTGATGGCGGAGATGGTCTTTATGGGCCGTGAGTGGAGTCAGCTTGTTACCGAGACGGTCCTTAGGGCCGTCGAGGACTTAAATGAATTTAACAGGTATCCGTGGGGTAGCCACACCTGGCAACATACATACAAACATATGCATCATGCCATCGCCAGACGCCCCGACAAGCTTAGCAAGATGAATATGTGTGGATTTACATACACTTTCAAGGTTAGATAAGTAGTATAACATAAATAATAATACGTAAAAATTGTTTGGCTTTCTTTTTTACGTACTTGTTTTTGTTGTGTAATTCCATATATGGATCTTGGAGATGTTTCCCATCTGCTGTCAAAATTTCACCCTGTGCACCGACACCGATAGGTTCATTAGGGGAACTCGTTCGGACCGGGGTGTTTCCCTGAATAATCCGAGTTTCCTTGCCATCTTCAACTCAGCTACAACCGTAAGTTCTTTTACTATCTTTACAATATTGACTAAGTTAGTTCTGCATATAAAGGGCCTGTTTGTTTTTGGGTTTTCAGAGCTTATTGAGCTCTTTTATCTTAACCGGCCAGACTTATTCAAAGTCAGACTGTTTGTTTTTGGGCTAGGTTTAGACCCACTTAAATCTGATAAACATCTAATTCGCTAAGTGGCAAGATAATCACTTATCACTTTTTTTTTCAAGAAAGTCGCTCCACGCTCCCTCTACCAAATCGATCTCCAACCCCAGGTGGACTCCAGATCGATCTCTAATCCGGTTGTTCTCCAAATCGTTCTCCATATTCACACCAAATCGGTCGTTCTCCAAGGTATGTCGAATCCAGATTTTCTGTCTATAGTTTGATCCTTGTGGTTCGATTTCTGTTGATAAATCGATTCTTGTGGTTCGATTTCTGTTGATAAATTGATTCCTGTAGTTCGATTTCTGTTGATAAATTCCAACATGTCACATGAAATGGAATACTTCCAAAGAATCACGAAAGAACCAGAAACAATTTACATCTTTTCAATTTTATGAGTTCGACAATATATCCTCTGAAACAAGAGTTAAACCATGATCCCGATTGATAATATTTGACTTAATTTTTTTACAGAATAAGCAACCTGTAACTAAAACCATCAAAACTGATATCTGTGACTGTGTCTCACCATGGGACGTAAAGAAAACCACAGTTGATTTATTCCTTAAAAGTGATTAATCTTTGACATTTCGATACCTAATATAGAATGACGATGCACTCAAAGTACACTTGTAAAATTGTGGGAGACCAAACATGTTGCTCTAATGGTAGCAGGTGATATTCAAAGCTATTTTATAGCTCCAGATTTGAATGGGTTTTTTATAAATGTTATGCATCCATCCATGTATATTTAGAATAGGTAATTTGGTGTAGTTGTTTATGTAAATAATACAATCGTTTAGTTTGATTTGAATGTATTTAAATTGAGGATTCAATTCTATGTGTTGAATGGTTGATCAGTGACGGTTTTCGGGTCTTTTGGATGATGCGAACAGTTGTACATATTCAGACGTTTGTCGGTTTACAAAAACAAACAGTCTTGTTGATTTAGATTTCAGATTTCGGCACCACCTCTTAAAAATCAGAAGTGAAATCAGGCTTCAGACTTCAGCACCTCTTAAAAAACAAACGCCACCTAAATGTTATATGTTTTACAATATATTTAGCCGAGATTTGCGCCTCTCGCAAAGCTTCTCCCTACGGATGCCGAGAGGGAGACGCCTTGGTACAGAAACAACATCGCCTTTATTGAAAGAGAGTTGGCAAAGCAACAGCCCAAGAGTGTAAGTCACGACGAGTACTCACTATAGTTATATTTTCGTTATTAAGTTTGACGAAGATGACGAAGATGCCGAGAGGCGTGACCATTCTTTCGGGGCTCACGATCGATATGAGGCGCCCCCTCGCTCCTCCCATCATAGTATGCCGCCTCCCGACCCATATCAACAGAGGTTTGAGGATCTGTACACGTGCGTACACGTGGATTTGGAGAAACGCACAAAAGCTATCGAGGACCTCAACAAACAGCTTCGCGTTGTTCAGGTTAGTGTTTAACTTAATTTGTCTCCCACGGTCTTTTAGTTTGTGTATTAATATTACGTTCCAAATTTGTTTTGGGTGTCGAGTATGACGCCGATATCGCCTGCGTTCGGACAGGGCACACCGGCGACGTTCGCCACTACATCCTATCCATAATTCCGGCAGAGTGTAAGTCACAACGAGTACTCATTATAGTTATATTTGTGTTATTAAGTTTGAAAATCTTATAATGACCAATGTCATGCAGTTTGGGATGTCTGAGGCAGGGTGTTACGGATCCTAAATGACGACGTTCGCCACTACATCCACTGCATCATTCCCGCAGAGTGTAAGTCACGACGAGTACTCATTATAGTTCTACTCTATTTTTGTTATTAAGTTTGAAAATTTCATAATGACCAATGTCATGCAGTTTGGGATGTCCGAGGCAGGGTGTTACAGACCCCAAATGACGACGTTCGCCACTACATCCACTCCATTATTCACGCAGCTCCTTGGGATGTCGGAGGCAGACTGTTACAGACCGCAAATGACGACGACCTATGATATGGCGGGGTCGTCATACATCACACCGCCACCTTACAGTATGCCGAGGCTGTCGTACGTCACACCCCCAGCGTACATGCAAAATGTAAGTTTTTTTGTAGTTTTGGTTTAATTGTGAACATGATGCAATTGTACTTAAAATATAGAATCTTAATTTTCAGACGACATCTCCAAATGACGCTGGGTCGGGCTGGATGTCGGATGTCGTGGATTCGTTTTTTTCCTCTTTCGTTGGGTCTTCGAGGTTCGCAACCTCCTAGTCGATGGGGTCGGGAATTGACACCATCCCGGCGGAAGTTGACGAAGAGCACTTCAGTGAGCCGGAAGTTGACGAAGAACACATTAGTGAGCCGGAAGTTGACCCGATGGATGTGGTAGAACCTTGTAGACCGGTTCGAAAGACGTTTTTTGGGAAATATTTTGTTAGCCCATGGTCAAAACAACAAGATACCACACCGGTCCTTGCGGGAAAAACTAGGCCAAGGGTGAATGCAAATGGAAAGGGAAAGGGAAAGGGAAAGTTGACTTCATCGGCACTCTTGACGCGCGTTTCGACGTCGGATATCATGGACAAATGCCGCAATGGTGAACTCCCCCCCCCCCTGTTATATCCATTTTATGCCAACCTGAACATTTCCAACAGGTTTTTCGAAGTACTGCTGGCATGTGACCCGACTTACTCTGAACTGGAGAATCTGGTTAGTATTGAAGTTTAAAATTTAAATATAGTCATATAATCAAATATATTTCTTATTACAGGTCTAACAATCTAGGTTTTGTGTATAGCATATCGACTGTTGGATCAGACATCTCCAAGCGTCCCGTTCTCCACACGCGAAGTGGACGATCATGATAACTAATTGTTTGAGATGCTAGTCTGGCCAGATCAAGGTGCTGACTCCGTGTATCAGACCTGCAATGGTGAGGAAGGGATGCCACATTGAGAGGACCTCGATACGGTATGAAAATCAATTTACATCTATTTTATTTAACTTGTTTGTTACTAACTATTTGTCTGTTATTGTAATATTTTAGGTGTACATCCCCATTTGCATTCATCCACATCATTGGGTGCTCGGGATCCTGAAACTTGATCTGATGCTCATGGTTATATATGACAGCACTCGTGGCACGGTGTACGACCTACAATTAAAGAAGCTCGTTGGCATCTTTAAGTTTGAGATGTCGAAGTTACTTAAGAAGATCAACGACCGTCCACGTTACGACCTTGCAGAGGCATTCAAACATAGGTTCGCAGGAAATGCACCGCAACAGAAGGGGATCAATGCGGATTGCGGTGTGTGGGTATGTCGTAACTTATCCAATTTGATTGACGGCGTTCGCCTAGCATGTGTACCGGATGCCACCGAACATGAGGCCACTAAGTGGCGGCACCATATGGCATAGACCTTTTATACGCTTTGTATATCCGATTAGATTAGTAGGTTGTTTTTATTTTAATATTATGTAGTCTGTAACATTAAAGTATTATCGTTGAAGTGTTAACTTTGTTTATTATTTTGTAGTCGTTTGATCAGCAAATTAATTGTTAAAGTAGTGTACTTGAAGTTTTTATAACAAAGTAGATATTAAAAGGCACATATGAATAGTTGAACCAAAACAAAAGCATGATAGGACAAGACAACTCACTTTCCACGTTTTCATACTTTTCAATGCGAACCGGCATCCACATTTGGCTATAAATACTCCGCGCTAGATTAGTCGTAAAACACATATACGGGAACATAGTATTCATTAAAGTCTTCTTAAATGGCATCCCCAAATCTTCATGTTTGGTGCTTTAGGTGTTTATCAGAATCGCTTTCAGCCACTGGCAAAGAGTTATATGGTTAGTATGTATGTTTCTTTGGGTTTTGCTTGTTAGTACTGTTGTCTGAGGCTAACTTTATTAATGTTCATGAATAGATGCATATCCACAATTGTTCACCATGAAAGTCCACCATGGTGGATACTTCACGGAACCACCTACAAGACATTACTTCCGTGGTCTAGAAATTTATGTTGACGTGTTAGATGTGGACGATCTTTCTATGCAATTGCTTGAACAGATCATGAAAGAGATGGACTACGACGAACCAAAATATTATAGGTTATATTTTAAGAGGCCGAATGCAGACTTCTTGACTGGATTGGTAGAATTGAGTACCGATGAAGATGTAGCCAACATACGTTAGTGTTGATCCTATTTTTGAGCAACAATAGAAGAAATATAAAGTCCATATTTAAATATAGAGATAAGATATACATGAAGAACAATCATAAAGAAACTTATCTCATATTCATTGATGATTAAATATGGAGAGGAGAAATGTTGAAGAACACCACACTAAACATGAAATCGACTCTCATAAGAAACTAGTCTATGTGTGTTTTTGTGTGCTTTCCATATTTCTCACTACTTAAAATGACATATGGACACCTCTTATATAGGGCTATATTTACATTAGATATTTAAAATATCTAAAATCTATATAAAATATCTAAGTAAATATCTATAAGAAAATATCTAAAACATTAAAATATCTTTATAAAACATTCATTTAATTAGGAGCTAATTAAAGCTAACAGTTAGTATGTTGACGACCATACTGTGATTGAAGTGTACAACGAGAAATTGGAGCTTAACACTTCCAGACTCGTCTCGCCAGAGCATATAAGAAGTCGACGCGGATTGTCAAAAACCCAACCATCGTGTAGCCATAGCTTGACATTTGAATAATTTTGTACTGTACTGATTAGTATGTATTTGTTATGAAATAATCTTGTATAACATCTATGACTTGTTATTTTTAATATGAATCACTTTTCAGACAAATCTTACAGTACTTTTCACACTACTTAAAGACTACTTTTCATGAGCAAACTACAACATGAAACATCAACATAGAAACTGGAAAGGAACGAAACAACATAGAAACTGGAAAGTACAAAACAACAACATAGAAACAATATAGTACGAAACCAACACCCGTAGCACCACCTAAGGATAAATGTCCTTACCTTGAGCAATCCAGGTTTGCTTCTCAGTTACCTTCGCTTGAAGAACTGCGAAGTCTTGCATAATGTGGTGAACTTCTAAGTTTTCTTGACGAATACGGGACTCCTTATCTTTTATCTCCCTCTTCATCCTTTTGATCTCATTTTCTTTCTCTTCGATCCTTTTCAGGTGTGCATCCTTTCTGGCCATCAGTTGTTTCCACTATTCAGTGAGTTGCGCGATCTCCGCTTCCCTTGTTTCTATCGCCAGTTTGAGTCGCTTGGGCATTACTTGTTAAGACGATGGATTTGAAGATGATGCCATTTGTTTGGTGAGAGACAAGACTATTATGATATCAAAATGTTGTATGGATGATGTGACTTTTACAGTTGGAACTAACACGGGTATTTATAGCCACAAGGAGCAAATCGCTCAAAAGAAACCTTCAGTTTTTAAGACGAATCTTGCATCAACTTTTCAGACGAATCTTGCATCAACTTTTCAGACGAATCTTGCAGGCTACCTTTTCAGACGAATCTTGCAGGCTACTTTTTCAGACGAATCTTGCAGTCACTTTTTTGGCGAATCTTGCAGTCACTATTCAGGCGAATCTTGCAGTCACTTTTTCAGACGAATCTTGCAGGAAACTTTGCAGACGAATCTAGCAGGCAACTTTTCAGACGAATCATGCAGTCACTTTTTCAGACGAATCTTGTAGGAAACTTTGCAGACGAATCTTGCAGGCAACTTTTCTGACGAATCATGCAGGCAACTTTTCAAACGAAAATTTTGACCATATCCACATCCATGATCAAGAACCTACCTTTTCATAACTATAAGTAGATGGTCTGATTAAGTAGTAATTCACAACTTGCTATCTATCCTTTCTACCTTCTTCATCATTTACAAACATTCTCTACCTTTTCTTAACACTATGGCTGGAACTTCACGCTCTAAGGGGAAAAGGTCGGCGAATGGGGCTGGCACTTCACGTTCGTCAGACAACCAACAATTGATTGATGGAGCTTTCTGGAGTACCTGGACGGTACCGGTAACAACAGAGGAGTGGGCATAGTATGGGCGAACTGTGCATGGGAGCAATACTACCTTGATCATCGCATGAATGAACCACCAAGGTATCGTTGTACCCAGCCGGAGGGTCTTCCAAAAAGTCAACAAATACCTCTCACAATGAAAGCGTCCATTGATGCGCGAACATCGATATCGAAAGGGTAAACATTATGTGGAACGAGAATAGGGAGCTTCAGCAGGAGAAATAGGAGTATCTAGAGGAGAAGAAATGAGAACTGACCATAAGTAAGGCTCACGTTTGGGATGTGCAACGACAGATTAAGGAACTAGAAGAGGAACTAACAGAAATCGAAGAAAGCTACACGGGAATGGAGGACGTGATCAAGGAGAATGGAGGACATGATCAAGGAAAAGGTTAACTGGATCACTGGCATCCAGGACGCCTACCCGTAATAGATTTCTATGTTTAGATGCACTGTATCCGTTTCTATGTTTTCAATAAAATGATGGTTTAATGTTTACTTTATTGTACACACAAGATAACTTAACAAGCATGATAAAGTAGATAAATCATGTTATATATAAAAACAAGAGCACTTAGCATACACGATTTAGTCGTTAAAATCAAGGGAAATCAATGTTCAGGTCAATACTATTATATCTTAGAGTTCCATGTGGTTCTAGCTCCGATGGGCCCTGCGTGCTACTTCTTTGGCTAACTGAACGTCTACTCCTTGGCACGCTTGAAGGGGCAAGAGTTGGACATTCTCCACGAGTATGTCCTACTGCTTGGCACCTACTACATTTTCTCTATATCGGATATTCACCACGAGATGGACGTCGATCGTTCTTTCTTGGTCTCTCGGCTCTGTTCTTAGTTATTAACGGTGGATAGCATGGCGGAAGGGGGACGTGTGGAGACACCCATGATTCAGGGTCCAGCTGGATTGATTACCTCCCGATATGTTTCCCGGTAAGTTTTAGACGTGTAGAAATTTACAGCCAAATCGCTGCAATCTCTACGACCCATATGCCTTGCAGTAGCGATGGCATGACTGCACGATAACCCAAAGTATTGCCATTGCAGACATGAACAAACATGGTCGGTCATATCGACAGTCGTGTCAAAACGGTTATCCCGAACCTTGTACTTCCCATATCCAATTTCACTTACCCTCTATGTCGCAGACCTTCTCGCCCTTTTGAGAATTATCTCCTCCGCCTTTGGTGTGAGTCTATTACGCATTTCACCTTCTTTTCTCCGTCGAAATTGGTACCACTCTTGTTGAAAGGTTCGTGATTACTCCATAAGTTGCACAATCGGTAATCAACAAGCAAAACGGGAGAGTGCATTCATGGACTCTGCACTATTGGAGGTTAGAATGTCACACCGTTGTACAGGAAAATGGGTCATCGACCACCTCTCCGGTGCAGCATCGTCCATAACTTGTGCTGCACGATTGGCACTAACTCGTAGTGCATTCATGTACCGGTCAAACTCCTGAACCGTATACGCTTTGCATGCCTTCCAGTAGATCGTGTGGTATGTCGTAATACGTTTGTCCGCGCTTTTCGCGTTCATCTCCAGATGTCGACAACATAGGGCGTGAGGGGTGTTTGGGTACATGGTAGAGATTGAGGCGCTTATGGAAAGAGCCCTGTCGGACATAAACACCAACCTTGGGTGGTCTCCGATACATTCTCTCAACATGGACAGAAACCAACTCCACTCCTCCCCAGTCTCACACTTGCCTACTCCGAAAGCTATGGGCACGATGTTATTTCCGTCCTCGGCAACCGCCAAAAACATCATACCCAAGTAACGTCCCTTTAAATGGGCAGCGTCTTTTACCAGAACACAACGCACATTTGCAAAAATGTGCGGATCTACAAAAACGTAAGTGGTTTTCCTTTGTAAATGTTATAATTTATAATGTGTAAACATATGACGTATTAATATATACGTACCGCACATCCAAGGGCAACGAAGCACAACTCAAAACGTCTATTGAATCCGTCCTTATCCAGGTGCGTGTACCTGGATTCTGCAGCTCCAAATTATATAAATACGTAGGGAGTCGTTCATACGACTCCTCGGGAGTGCCTCTCACAATTTCTAGTGCCTTGCATCGCGCACGCCAGCCTTGGTATTAACCAATTGTGATCCCGTACTGCAGGTTTATATCGTTGACGATGTCCTTTGGACGAAATGCCCTGCTAGCATCAAGAAATTTGTCTTTCAGTATGTAGCCCAAAGTCCTTTTGTTGGCTTGTCGGTGGTTGGGATTCAGTTGCGTCCTCGAACAAGTGTGCACATCGTGTAAGTTTCTAACGCAAAACAACCCTCCTTTAGGGCCCACGGACCTCGCGGACATCCTTCAATTACATATTTCTCTCCCACGTACAACCTCGTATCTGAGTTTGTCGGATTTCTCTGTTTTACTTTCGAAACCCTCTTCCATGAACTTAATTCCGAGCTGTGTGGCCAATTCATCATTCGTATCAAATATTTGACCTTCACGTATCCTTGAATATAAGGTGCGGGTTCGTAGGTTGGTATATGGGTCTCCGGTGTTGGAAGGAGAGGAGATATATCAAAATAATCATTTAACTTACCAAATGATTTATTATTATATTTTTCTACTTCTTCGTCCTCATCACTATAGGTATCTGATCTGTCTATATCAGATCTACCCATTGTGAAAACATGGGTTTCGTCATTAGCAACTCCATCAAACTGTCTTTCTTGGTCTTTTTCTTCTTCTTCTTCTTCTGGTTGCGTCTCCGGAACAAAATCGGGATAACAGTCGTTAAAACCATATGTATGATCCGAATAAAATGGTGGGTCGTAGGATGCCTGAAATTGAGAATCAGCTTCGTCATCACCTTCGTTATCGTCTTCATCACCTTCATCGCACATCGATGAATCTAGGGGTGAGCATCGGGCGGGTCGGGTCAGATCGGGGCCCAAAACCCGATAGGATTTCGGGGGGGGGGGGGGGGGGCATATGGAACCCAAAAGCCGTCCAAACTAAAGTTCGAGGATCGGGTGTCGGGTAGGTTCGAGTTTCGGGTCGGATCGGGTGGTTCGGGTTAGGGTATATAAAAATCTGGTTACAAAAACCCAAATTACATCATGATACCTATATTAGTTAGTAAAACACCTCTGTTAGTTAGCATGTACACCATGGCACATATATTATGATGGGTCGTAGGACGCCTGAAATTGAGAATCAACTTCATCATCACCTTCGTTATCGTCTTCATCACCTTCATCGCACATCGATGAATCTAGGGGTGAGCATCGGACGGGTCGGGTCGGATCGGGGCCCAAAACCCGATCGGATTTTGTGGGGGACATACGGAACCCAAAACCCGTCCAAACTAAAGTTCGGGGATCGGGTGTCAGGTAGGTTCGTGTTTCGGTTCGGATCAGGTGGTTCGGGTTAGGGTATATAAAAATCTGGTTACAAAAACCCAACTTACATCATGATACCTCTGTTAGTTAGCAAAACACCTCTGTTAGTTAGCATGTACACCATGGCACATATATTATATATACAACCATATTATAGATTATATAGATATAGATTATAATATTATATCTTATAACAAAATTAACAATAACTAGTTGGCTACCCGCGCAATGCGGCGGGATGCCAATTTTTTTTTGTAAATCGAGAATATGAAGTTTGTGATCATCATACACACGCCAATCGAGAATATGAAGTTTGTAAATATAAGAACAACCATCACCTACACACGCCAAAAATGATGGCCATACTAAATGAATTAGTATGTGATGATTTTAATAAATATATCTTGATTAGCGATTTTCCAAAATCGCGAGGATTGTTTTGAAGCGATGTAGCCTCGTCGTCCGCCAATGAGAGCTTCAAATCAATAAACCATACAGATAACTCATTGCTAGGCCAAACCGCAAAAAGTATAGAAAGCAATGGGTATTATGTAAATCAAGAAACTTGTTTATTTTCTAGCATTTTATTAGTTAGTAGATGTCATTAACAGATTAATGTATGCAACCACAAGGTAAAACACACAGCAGCGTTGTGAGAACTATTTCATCAAACACGTTATGGGCATCACCAAGCACATATCAAAAATTACCTTTATAAAGCGGAATCCCTCATCATTCTTCTGGTAACGACCAGCAAATGCTTTCACGGCGGAGTGCAGCAGGCGCAAGACGCTGTCCAGTATAGAGAAGGGCAATGTCGTCCTCCATTAGGCCTAGATGGTAAGTTGGCAACACGCTTGACCAAGAACCAGGTACCTGAAAATGTAAGAGTTAGTTGCCCAGAAAACAAAGAGATTTGACTTTTTGGGTGTTTAAGAATCCAAATTTTCTTGAAAGTTCAATAACTGTGGAAGGGGATTTAGCATATCTAGAAGCTAATTACTGGATTATTGAAATACACATGGCATTGAAATTACCTCCATCAGTTTTCAAATACAAATTTTTTGCAGGATTCAACCCAAAAAACCCAAAAACCTGTTCGACTGTTTGTGGACTTCAGATTGCCAGTAAAACAATATCATGCCCCAACATTGTATCCCAACCATAAAATAGAGGAGACAGTGCTAAATTAAACAAAAAAATACAAAAGGGAAGAAGGTATGTCATATATTGGAGTTGGGAAGCAATGCTAATGGGATTGAAAGTAATCTGGAATTCTTTGATGGCATAAAGAGACTTTTATACACGCATCCAAAAATGTTAGAAATTCACATAATTCGCATTTATCTTCGAGCTCGACTTTAGAAAACTATGTACCTGGTTGTATCGCCAAAATCCGTTCTCGAGGATCGATTCCAGTTCAGAAGCGATGTATCGCTACATTGATTCTAGTGGATGGATCTCTCGGCTCTCGCTCTCGCTCTCGTGAAATTTGAAACAGATACAATCCCATGAAAAACATAAACTCTCAAGAACAAAACCAAACATGCAACTCTTCAACATTCTTCTCCTTCTCTACAAATTTCAGTTAACAACTCAAATAACTCACAAAGAGACAAAACATGTGGATATTTTTTTCAAATTAAAGGAACGTTACAACTATAAAAAATTGTCACCCTAAAAAATTACCAAAGAAGAAGGTGCGAGAGCTTCGTGATCAAAGATAAAACCTTACCTGGAATAAGTTGTAGGTTGTTTAACTCTTTAGCGTTTCAGTTTTAGTAACCGCTTGGGACTTTGTACTTCAATATACAATGTTCTAAGAAGTAAATGAACCAATACTTTCCCACAAAGCAAAAAGCCAAAAAACCACAAACCTGTAACATTAGAAACAACTTTTTGTCAATAAAATAATGAAAGATGAAAATGACATTTACAAATTAAGGTCCTGAAGATATTCCAAAATAATGCAATTATACAAAAGCAACATATTATAATCAAATTGGGCCGATATCAAATAGAATGGTTGACATAAGAATCATATAATTAAGGTCTTGAACATATTCCAAGTGCAAGTATCTCGATAATCCAATACCAAATATCTTGATAGTTGTTAGATGTGCGACATATATCCTCTAAGCTTGGATGGTCGGAGTGGCTAACGGATCCATGCTCGGCGCTGTAATCGAATAGGAGAAGTGGGGCGCGATCTGATCAAGTGCAACAAAGGTACAACACTGCTTCTGTCTCCATTAAGCCACTATTTCAGCTTGAAGTCTGGGTTGTTTTAAAGACGGACCATACTGTCGGGGAGCTGCACGATGGTGCTGTTTCACTGCCTGAATTCAGAACAGCTGAGGGTTGTCCTGTCGGCTGTACTAGGACAGTCGGTAGTGCTGTCCGTATTCAGCAGGAGCTTCTATTCGGCTGAATAGGCTTAATCTGGATGGGCCATGGTATTCTGTTGTTTTGTAAATGTGGTATTCTGCTGACGGTAGTGTTTTGGTTATCAATGACATTTTTTAAAAATATCCACATGCCTGAAATAAACATGGTTGGTTACATTTAACTTACAATATGACTGTAACCAATATTGTTCTTCCCTGCAATTGTTTCAATGATATACCATGAAACATTGTCAGGAAGACCTAATCCAGCCTTGATAAAAATAATGAGTAGGACTAAATCAGTAAAAAAGCAAATAGAAAACTTAAGAAAGGAGGTAGAAAATAAATAATACCATGTGTGTCGCCAAAATGATTAGCTGAGCAGTTACCAATTTGCATAGTTAGTTGACCTGAAAATTTGTTAAACAATATGAACTTCATCATATCATGTTCTTCTCTATTCATGAAATATATATGTTATTTTTCAGCTATTTTGGGTGAAAACACAAAATCGGAGAAAAACAATACCTGAAGCGATATATCTCCATCTCTTGATCAATACCCTGAGAAGAAACCCTGATCAAATATCAGAAAAACCCAAACTTTGTGAACTAAGAGATGGCCCTGAAAAGTTCAGACACCAAATTAGAAAACAAAACCTAAATCGATTTCCCGATTTGAAGACAGAAACCCAAATCACGTCAAATCGATTAGGGTTTCCAGAAGCTGTGAAGCCGTGAGATGAACCCAAATCGATTAGAAATGAATCGATTAAACAGAACCCAAACGTACCTGAAATTGGAAAAAAAAGTATGATCGATATACACTGGACCAAAATCTGAGATTATCTGAGATTTGACCAAAAACTAATTTTAGGAGGTCGACGATTCTGTAGAGTGTGCATTCGAAGATTTTGGAAAAAAAAACCTAAACAAAATCGATAGAAAAATCGAAACAAAATCGATTAAGAAAAAACCAAGATGTTGATTTGAACCTGAGAAGAAACCTAAATCTGAATCGGTACCTTGAACAAACACAAAGATGTTCTTAGACCATCCGTAATGGATGATATAAAGCCCTCAAGCCACCTCAGCGCCACATCAGCTTTTCTCCTTAACCCTCTCCTTACCCTAAAGTGGAGTACCGGAACCCTTGAAGCCCTCAAGCCCTCTTGCCACCTCATTTTTTTTAATTCTTTTATTTATACATTTAATTATTTAACAAAATAAAAATATTTATATATTTTTTAATAAATAAAAATAAGATAAATAATAAAAATAAAAATTCATATCATTCATTAAAAAATTAAAAATTACAAAATACAAAACACTAAAAATTATGATATTTTCTAATTTTCTCTTTTCTCGCTAAAGTAGTCCTCAAAACGTCTCCAGAAAGGTGATCATGCAGGGATATGAAAAAGTCGAAGTCTTGTTGATATCGCTTTTCTCGTTCGATTTCTCGTTCGAGTTCCAACTTATCTCGTTCGAGTTCGAGTTTTTTTCATTTTGTACTCCATTGTATCCTCAATCTTCTCGTTGAACGTCGTCAACAACTGAGTAACACTTTCGTTCGTATTCGACCCGCTCGTAATACTCGTTGATGTTTCTTTTGCCTTGTTTCTCCTGATGGGTCGTTGAAGTTGCTCGACCTCGTTGACGTCTCCATCGTCATCATCGAAAGGTTTGGTACGTTTTGAACTCCGCGATGAAGTTGTCGTCATCGTTGGAACGGCTCCCCATTTTGGACATTTTTTAGGACTTCCCAAGCTTGTTCGTGAGTGAAAACAACCCCAAGTTGTGCTCGGTACCGTTCGTGTGCCGTTCGTGAAATGTCAGCCTCACTCATTCCGCTTGATCTATTAGTGACCAAGTTGTTGTAGATGCCGCCAAAAGAATTTATTTTTTTATTGAGGTCGTTGAACTTGGTGTTGAGTTGATGAATCGTTCGATAATTTCCGCGACCCATAAAACTAAAGAACACTTGCCCGATTTGAGAGATTTTGGTGTGAAAAAATAAGAGGTTTGGGTTAATATATATCGTGTGATTAAATTTAAAAAAAAATTTAAAAAAAATTTAAAAAAAATTTAAATTAAATATATCCGTTGCATAGCCGTTGGAGTAATTAAATACAAAAATCTTTAAAAAAAATTAAAAAAACAAACAAAGCCATCGGGTACAACGGGTTGGGGAACCCGGGGCTGGAACCCGCCCCAAAGCCCGAGCCCCCTCGTATTAGAACCCGTTGGAGCCCGCTCGAACCCGGGTGCCATGTGGCGTGAACCCGAGCCCGAGCCTGCCACGCTACGGATGGCCTTAGGTAGCATAAACGTAAGTCGTCATTGATAAAGTATAAACGTAAGTCGTCATTTCGTCGGCCAGGGTTTAGTGGCGGAGTGAGGAAGATGGAGGCATGGATGTAGAGGTGTGGACGTAGAACCATTATGGTTCTTAGTTTCCAAAAAAAGAATTAGCTTTCTTTCTCTCTTTCTAGAAATTAAGTAAATATGCTTTAAATTGTAATACATAGAGCTTAAATTGTTGTTTTTAAGAGTTTCGGGTTAAATGCTTTATAATATAATATAGATAATAATAATAAGAATGATGTTAAGAATTAAAGATAAATTAATTTTTAGGTTTATGAACTGAAGGCTTCTTTAGAGGGCTCTCGATGTTAGTTTTAGGTTTATAAACTAAAGATAATTTAATTTGAAGTATTTAAATTTTAGATTTTTAATATATATTTTTTTAAATATAAAATAAAATTCAGGTTTCAGGTCGGATCAGGTAAGGGAAACAGAGACTCAACCCGAACAGAAATATCCGATCTTAAACCTCAGGTTCGGGTAAATCGGGTTGCAGGTTCTCGGATTGTCTTTTTCGGCTTGTTCGGGTTCTGGTTCAGGTTCAGTCAAGTAGGTCAGGTGGTTTGAGTTTTGATCACCCCTAGATGAATCGACATACAGAAAAAGTTTTGAAGGTCTTTCTGACTGGGATGCAAATTACATAAAATAGATATCTCATTCTTCATATAACCCCACCATTGACCATCATCATTCTTGTACACTAACTTGCAAACAACAGAAAGTTCGATTCCACATTTTTGCATGGCGTATGCAAGAAACTTCTTATATGTAATGTTTACCGACTATTTTTCACTATGCTTAGATTTATAAGCAAAATTTCACTCATTGTCGTCTTACACTCATTCATCATCGCAATAGAAATATAGATTAGCTTTTTAAACAGCTAAACTTATTTTTTCAGAAATATCTCAAAAGAAAATACATAAATGATGAAGATAGAAAGCAAGAGAGAACAATGAAATGAATATAAATTGCAACCACAATGGAATGGATGAACAAACAGGGACCAAACTTGTAAACTTGCCATTTTTATAGGGTCCATTGCAGGGCATCAAGGGACACCATCACGTCTCAATTTAGCAAGGTCGGCAATCGAGGCCTATATCGCAGGATTAGGGGGCATTTGTGCAAAGCGGGAGAGATTTAGAGCACTTGTGTAATTCAAATGTGAAGTTGGACCATTCTAATTAATTTCCCAAATTTAAGGGTGGTAAAAAATAACCTAATTCGCTAACCTAACCAAAATCCAACCTAGATTAAGATTTTCAACTCATTTAAGATAAATTGATTATTCTAGCTAACCTATTTATAGAATCATGCTTGATGGAGTAGAAATTCTCAAGCTATTTTCAACCTAATTTCAGCCCACTTGCAAATTGTTTCAACCAATATCTTATTTTATTTTTAATTAACCATCATAATTTAATTATAATTAATAATTTAATATATAATATATAATATCGGTTTATTAATTAAAAACTACTAGATCCAACTGCTCATTCAAGTTCTTTCGTTAACAAGACACTACTCCCCAAAACCTTAGTAGCTAACAGCCAACACCATGGGATGACCACCAACGGTACAACACATCTTGTGGCACAATATGAAGCAATCATGACAAAGAAGATAAAAGAACAAGAAGATAGAATTATCACGAGGGAAATTGGAGTCGATGAAATGGAAGTGAATTACTTGGAAAGTCATTTGAAAATTTAAACAACCTATTTGACTTAATAGTTGTATTTTATTGAAACTTTAAACAATTTATTTGCATTTAAGGTTTTATATTATGTTATTCAAAATTTGAATATTTATTAATATTTGTCATTAAAATCATGTAATTTAATCATTTTTATTTATTTCAAATTAAAAATAAAATGGGTCAACCCAATTCAAATACTTAATTAACAAGTTGGATCAAGAGAATCATAAAATGCAAGTAACAAGTTGGGTTAGATTTTAAGGGGTGTTTGGGATTGCTTATTTAAAACAAGTTAAAATAGTTAAAATGGATTAACTTACTAAAAATAACTTATTTGCGGTGGGGAAAAATAACAAACACTTTTCTTTTTTTTCAATCCAAACACTGAAAATAACTTATTTGCGTTGAAGAAAAGCAATAAGCAAATAAGTCAAAAAATAAGCAATCCCAAATACCCCCAAACAACCTATTTAATTAATTCAACCCAATAAATAGGTTGAACCCAAACCCGACCGTTTGCTGTCCCGTAGATAAGCGCACTAGATGGAACTGAACTTGATACATACAAGTTATGCCCAATCATCAAGCAAGAAAGATATAAACCAATACAGTAATGCTTCCAAAATGTTTCGGATATTCACATTTTTTGCGTCAAACCCATTTAACCAAACTTGATGGTTTCTATTTTATCAAGTGCCATTTTTTTAACATTAAAAGGTTAATATTTTTGCAAAGATGCGATTGCAGATAAATATTACTGCAGGTTACAGTAACACAGCTAAATTGATCAAAACAAATCTAAGAAATATGAATTCAAAACTGGACAAATCTCACAGTAAAACTCTCTCAAAGTTGTGTCAAAGAGTTACAAATGGTACGATGCTGCGACTTTACGAACGTCTTATTCAGACAAGAAAATCTCCAAAACTCAGATCCAACACAATCTTTTGATCAGAGTCCAAATTTAGAGATCAATTGAGGAGTAACTACGTGTAATGAAAAAATATAAACTTACATGTAGATCAAAAAAAAACTTATAAACCAAAATCATTGTATGTAGATCAAACTATGAAAGTCAAAGGTCAACTAGAAATAAAAAAACAAATATTTAGAAATCTATGAACAAAAAATCGGATTAAGGAATTACCTGCTTCAACAAACTTGGTTGAAATCGATGTTCACACAACTTGGCGAACAATAATCATTAACGAACATCGTCGCCTCGAAACTCAAGAACACATCGTATGGTTACAGAATCTGTAGGTCGACAACGTGTTCTTGAGTTTCAGAGGTGACGACACTGCGTTAGAATAGAAACAGACTCTTCCTCTTCGTTTGATGATATCAAATTCATATCGACCTGAATCAGAGGTATGAAATATCATCCTATCCGACACCAAAGAAAACATCGAAAAGATCATATGGATGATGATCGAAAGACATAGCACAACCATTTTCCGCGATTTTGGGTGGTGTAATTTGGTGAGAATTTAAAGGAGAAGTTAACATAACCCTAGCCACCACCAACCACCGATTAGGGTTTCTCTTTTTGGTTGTTCACTTGTCTGGTCTGGATCATAGAAAAGGTCCCGGCCCAACTCTTTATGATTCTAGTAAGCTTGGGCCTAAGTAATCGTTTACCCAACTGTTACCTATATAAGAGTAAACATTTTCATACTATATTATAAACCATTTCATAAAAATCCTTAAAAATAACTTTTTATACATCAAATACAGCTTATTTATACATATTATTTAAAATTTAAGATTACATGTAAATGAACGTAAATACAACTTTTAAAGAATGATGCTTGAGTTCATAACCAACTGATAAACATAATCAAATACAGGATAAATATCTCATTTAGATATAAAAAGTTTAAAATATAATTAGAATAATGATTGAATTTTAACGAAAACTTAATTATTATGTTATAAAAACCATTACATTATTAAGCCTAAAATAAATTATATCATTATTAAACCTAAATTAAATTATAGTAAACTTAATTAAACAAATTTATAAAATTAACAAAGACAAAAAAATAAAACAGAACATTAAAATAGAGATGTATCAACTGCATTGCGTGAGTATAGTTCTAGTTCACATAACATACTTAGAAAGAATTTAGTCGATTAAAACAATATCATATTCAATATTTTTATACAGTAAGCATTTATTAGGTGATTTGTCATTCGCCTACCGGATAAAACTCTCGATCTTTGTCATCATTCTTACATGTATAATTCTCAATATTTATCATGTTCATTCAATAGGGTAAAATAACATGATAAACACTTATCAAGTACGCGTTTAGTAAATAGACCCTTAATCCATGACAAAAAGTTTGATTAGGGTAACACTTTTTTTGGTTAATGTTCATCAAAAGAAATTTGTCTTTAAATGCTCGAAAATACTTTTTTCCACTTCTTTTTATACCCAACATTCTGCCCAAACTAGGCTTTTTTCCTCACTAGAAAAGGATCTGGAAGAGGCCGAGTCTTAATCAACAATGTGCATATCTAGTTTGGATAGGGGATAAAGTGATCACTGCAATTTGATGATACTGATTTTGATAAGTGATAAAAGGTTTTCTTAGACATATAATCTATATTATAATACTAGCAATGTGCCCGTGCAATGCACCGGTCGAGCAAGGTAATGAAACTTTTATTGTAAGTAGAAAATGAAAAACCCTCTGACGTGCAACTCAATTGCTCAAATACACAACAAGTTAAAGTACGAATTGCACGGGAGACAGGTTTGATCCCCTCTGCTAGCTTCAGCCGCTCAGTCCGCTCGAAAATGTCTCCTCGCCTGTGGTTCATGTGAGGTCGGTCGGAGTTGTCGGTAATCAACTTTTTACTCAAAAATGGAGGATGAAAATTTAATGTAATTCTTTCTAATAAGAAAAGTTATTTATGGAGTAAATGTATATTTATTGGCCATTAGTAGGGATAAATGTCTATTAATAGAGAAATAAGCACCTATAAATTAATAGAGATAAGAACATATTAGTAACGATCGCGAACCAAAGCTGCTCCTAGTTGCTGTTATGTGGACTCTAAAACAGGGTCTAAGTTGTCCCCATCCATCGATGATAACAGGTAAGGCAAAGGTTGCACACAAACTCAAAACGACACTTGTTTTCAGACAAACTAAGGGGCCATTTATCTAATTACTTCTCCGGTAAGCGTTTACTCATAAGATTCAACACTATTCCTTACCTTACCCGGTAATATTTTAGTCCCTCAAAATGACATCGTATGCAACAATTAACCCGGTAAGCAGTAACCGTGTATGAGTCATCACCCTTGCCGGGTAAAACTCTCGGTCCTTGACATCGCACTTAAACTTGTGGTGTGAAGTCCAATCTGTGGATCTTAAGACGCTTTCTACCATTATTGCACATCATAATAATCATCTGCAAGGCAAGTTAACAATTAACCTAAGATGCAAAAGTTGACAAAAACAATAGGGCATAACTCTTGATTATATGTAGAGCAAAATAAGAGGTCACAAAATCAAACAGTCTTCTCTGTACATCATCACTCTCAAGAACTACCCAAGATCAATGATTGAAACTGAGAGCAACAATAATACAATCTAGAAACATAAATAAATTTTAAAACTATGGCATGCCACTGTTTTCTATCAAAGATCTCGCTCCATGCTTGAACTAATTCATGAATTTTGAAACTAATTAGAACTACAGTAATACAATTTGAAACTAAGAACTCCATCATCAAGTTTGGAGCTCCCACTGCTTTGTCCATGATCTACAAAATTCTTTGGATGGAGCTTAAGTAATAAACCACTACAAAAAGAAAGTAATAAAAGAATGCAAACTTATTTTACTGACATTCCATAGCCCTAGGTGATGCACCCATAACCATTAAAAATTCAAGCAACAATGGAAAAGCTTGGATTTTGGTCTAGTCATCGTCATTAATAATAAATCAAACAAAATCAAACAAGATTAAAACCGGTGGAAAATTAATATTAATATTACCTCCCACTTGCTTCTTTCACATGGAAGTTTGCTCGTTCTTTCCAAGCATGTGATAGTTCTTCCACATCTGAGGATGGCATACGAAATTATGTTATATATTTTTATTAATTACTAACATGTCAAGTTTTGATATTTGGTATAGTCATGATCACAACCCATCATTACTTGAAGAATATGATCACAACCGGTCATTACTTGAAGAATATGCATGATCACAACCTTAAAGAATCATAAAACACATGTTTTACTTAACCAGTGAAGTTTATTTAAGACATTGGTTAATACATTCTTGATAACAAACCGTGATGAAAACCACTTCTAAGACATTGGAGACTGCATTCTTGGTAACAAACCATGATGAAAACCACTTCTAAGACATTGGTTACTGCATTTTTTGATAACAAACCATGATGAAAATCACTTCTAAGACATTGGTTGCTATGTTTGATTCACAGCCCAACAAATTAGTACTTGAACCCTAACATAAACCATCCAAGACTTCTACACAAAAATAAACAAATTGCAGCACAAATGTTCAAAACCCAATACAAATACTCATATTACATACATATACAAGCAGAACCCAATACAAATACTCATATTACATTCATATACAAGCAAAATCAGCAAATGCTAATTTGAAGTTTGAAAGAATGTTAAAAGAGATTCAAGCTTTTACAAAACTATAAACAAAGCCAAAACCAGATCATTGGAAGGTTAGAAAGTGACCAAATAAGATGGAGAGAGAGAGAGAGAGAGAGAACGAACCTGCTGCTGAATCTACAAACACGAGTGGAGAAGTAGGGCAGCAGAAATCAAAATAGCTGGAAGAAATCATAAATCAAGCATACCATTAGAACAAAATATAAACCTCGTTCAAGAAACATACCTTGTTCAAGAATAGATTGAAATAAACCGTATTTTAGAGAGGTGGGAGTTGAAAATACTCTTTAGAATCTATATCCCGCTTCTGTTTGAATGAGTTCCTCTATCCATCCAAAACCCTATAAAAAGAAGGAAAAAAAACACCCACAACCTCTCTTTGTCTTCCCTGGCGCCCTCCATCTTCACCCTTTGCCTTCGCCACCCACTTCTGCCACTTGCCTCCACATACCACCACCACAAATAACTAAATCAAACATAAGTATGATGAACAACTATGAATAAACTCAGAATTTAGATCCAAAGAAAAACCATAAATTAGATTAATTAAGATGGGCAAATGTAGATGAACTCAAATGAAACCTAAACAAATCTAAATGAAAACCTAAACAAACCTCAAGGCATAAGTAAATAAGTTGTTATACAAATCCAAATAGAAGCCCTAAGCAAGTGAAAACCTGTGTTACCGTTTCCATAATGAAAAATTCAAAACTAATACCCCACTGAACTTGTTGTTCATCGAACCTTGCTCCATCTCGATCATTAATTTCGTAGCGAGTTAGGATTCACCGAAATTGTTGTTCATCGAACCTTGCTCCATCTTCATTACAGATGCAGCTGTAGATGCAGATGAAATCGCAGGCGAGGGGATCCATGGTGACAACCTATAAAAACCCATTAGCTAAACCACAATCGTGAAGGAGGGAGATAGATGAGTTCCTCATCCATCCAAAACCCTAGAAACTATATCGGCGTCTGAAGTTTTAGGGGGTGTTTGGGATTGCTTTTTTTTGACTTATTTGCTTATTGCTTTTCCTCACCACAAATAAGCTATTTTGAGTATTTGGATTGAAAAAAAGAAAAGTGCTTATGACTTTTCCCCACCATAAATAAGGTGTTTTGATAAGTTAATCCATTTTAACTTATTTGAAAGTGCTTATAACTTATTTGTTCAAATTACATTTTTACCCCAACTCCTTTTTATCATGACATAAGTTGATAAGCACTTTTAAAAATAAGCATAAGTTGTTTTAAATAAGCAATCCCAAACACCCCCTTAATATAATGGGATACGATGTTTGAAATGGTGTTTGAAATGGCAAATGGAAAGTCAACTTTTCAGGAAGAGAAAGGGAGAAACGTGAAATAAGGAAGAAAAGAGGGGAAATTGACTCAAATAGCCAAATCCAAAACAAGACTTGAGAAAATAGCCAAAGTCTCTCCCATATTACCAAAAATAGCCACGGCTCCGTACTTTGACCCAACCCGGTCCAGTAATTGCCACTAAAAGACAAAAAAATCACCTCTTTTTAAAAAAATCTGATTTTTGGAAGGGTGGCACCGCAATTGCGGACCTGAGCCTGGAAACCCTATGTAATAACCATGTATTTTATTTTGTTAATTGACCAGTAGTATTTTAGTATTTTAGAATTTAGAAGTTTATTTATATAAGTTTTATTTTAGTTAGTTATGGAAAAATAAGTTAGGGGTTTGTTTGGTATTTTTACCAAACTCCACACCACCGCCTTATTGCCTCACTAGGAGGAGGTGTCCTCCTAATTGAGTATCTAAACAAATATCCCAAGGTGTGTGTGTGTTTACCTTCGGCTAGGTGAAAAGAGAGAAAAAGAGAGTGAAATCGAAGAAGAAGAAGAAAGAATCTGATCTCCATAGCTGGGATTTTAGTGTTTATGCAGTAAATTGTTCAGGTTTTTATATATTTAAGTTTTTAGAAGTTTATATTTGGGTTTTAAGTAATTTTAGAAAGGTTTTGGGTCTTTGGTTATGTTTAGAATGTCAATAAGTCTAAAAATCATTTATGGGTAAATATTGGACTGAAAGTCGTTTTTGGCTGAGCTTAATTAAAAAGACGATGAACAGTAATTTTACAGGTTTTCGCAACAGTAGGTTGCGAGAAGTGAGGCTTTCGCAACAGTAGGTTGCGAGAAGTGAGGTTTTCGCAACAGTGGGTTGCGAGTTCTTTGGTTTTCGCAACAGTGGGTTGCGAAAAGTGAGGAATTCGCAAGCTGTGGGTTGCGAAAAGTGTTAAAATTCAGACTTCTTAATGAGGTGTATTCTTGTTAATTAACTATTTCAGATAGTAAAATTCAAAGATAAAAGTGGGACTTGTTGAAGAGATTTTTGGAGAACTTGGAAAAAGCATTCAGGTGAGTTTTATTTTAAAAACATTTTTCAACTGGAATACATATATATGTGATTTATGTATCTATATGAAATGGATATGTATGGATTGAGAATGTGATACATAATGTGATTATGTGTTTTTATTAAAATGTTTATATACATGATGGTATACTATAATTATATGAGTATTCTGCGAGAATACGAGGCCGGGATCCGAGGTGCGGACCGGTGTATTGCCGGGTTCCGGTAAGCGGACAGGCGTGTTTACTGTAGATGTTGTACAGCAGAGGAAATTGACTAGTTGGCTTGCAACCACTAGTTTGGCCAATTGTGGAGGAATAAGGGGGAATGAGTGGATACGAATCGCAAGTCTTGGTTGGTATTTAATTACGTGTGATATATGTGTGTTTGTATAAAAAGGGTTTTATTTAATTGGATTCTTGGCAAGTTTCAACTGACAGGGATTTTCTCACTGGACCATTAGGTCTAACCCTCATTTTTCTGTTTTAAAAAATATGTATTCCAGGTGGTGGATCGGGTAAGGACAAGTGAAAAGTTTATGCCGTGGATATCTCTTGTGAAGACTTTCGTATTCGCAAGCGTGGCGTGCGAAAGATTTTGCGCTAGCCTTGGTGCGGGGCGACCCCCACAATTCTTACAGGTGACTCCCTGGGGTTTTCTATAATTTGGAGCTTCAAAACCCTGGTACCTTTTTCCGAATAGAGAGAGATATTATAGCACATTTTCACCTTTATTTTTATGCCCTTGGTTGCGCGGTATATATTATTTCCTCTTATACAGTCTACACTTTCATTATACTATAGTATTCTAACGTTTTTAGCATAACTTTTCGTAGATCCGATGGTTTACGAGCTATTTGCGCCCGATCATTATAATAGACGGCGCTCATTTGAAGGGGCCTTACTTGGGCACAATGTTCTTAGCCGTTGCTATGGACGCCAATAATCAAATTTTCATGCTCGCTTTTGGAGTTGGTAGGTCTGAGTGTGGAGAGCGGTGGACTTATTTTTTGGCCAACCTGAAGCAATGTATCGGCGGACCCGAAGGGTTGGTGTTCGTGTCCGACAGGGCGGGTTCAATACGGTGTACCCACATGCCCATCATGCGCTGTGTTGCCGCCATCTCATGATGAACATGAAAACCAGGGATAATAGGATCGACCATAGGAAGACTATGTTTTGGAAGGTCTGTAAAGCGTACACGGTGTGTGACTTCGAACTTAGAATGGCAGGAGTCCAAGTTTTGGAATCCGATACTATGCCAGAAAGATGGTTTAGGGCCCATTTTCCTGGAATTTGTTACAACATAATGACTTCAAACAGTGCCGAGTCTGTCAACGCACTGTCCCGTTACGCTCGGAGGTTACCTATCGTGTCCCTCATGGACTACTTTTGATCAATGCAAAAAGACTGGTATGAAAAGCGTTGGAACAAAGCAGGTTATCATCCATACGTACCTCAACCTACATACAATCTACTTTTGTTACAAAAAAGTGAGAATATTTTCAGTATTTTGACTAATTCTGTTTCTGCAGCCAAATGGGTAGATTTTCTAACCCCATATACAATGACAAAAGTTAAAAGGAGACAAATGAAGTCGGCGAGGTTTACTGTCCATGAAATTGGTCATGGTTTATATGAAGTTTGCGATATACGTAGGGACGCCAAGGTGGCTTACAATAATCGTAGTTGCACTTGTATGAAGTGGCAGATGTCTGGTTTACCTTGTAGTCATGTAATCGCCGTTGCAAGACATCTCCAGTGTACAGATGTCACCCACCTGGCACTTGGTTACTTCACGATGGCTAACTGGCGAGCAACATACTCAGAGGTCATACATCCGGCTGGGTGTAATAACCAGGTACGTTAGTGGTTTATTTAGTTTTATTATTTATTTAAGTTCAAGGTAAGTTTGGGGTAGTTTATAAATTATGGATTTTTATAGGTGAGCTTTATTTTTGATTGGGAAAAGAGGAGGGTTTAAAGTGATAAAATGTGATAGTAGAGGGGTTATGTGGTTGAAGTGATGAAACTTCATCCCACACCGCCTCTTGTGTTTTATTAAGAGAAAAGAGAGGAAGAGGGATTGAGATATTTTAGTATATGTGTGTGTGTTTTGGTTTCTACAAGAAGAGAGAGAGATATAGAGAGATCGAGAAAGAAAGAAGATGAGATATTTTATATCTCTGTGTGAGCGTGTGTTTTGAGACGAGAAGAAGAAGAAGAAGAGTTCGTACGGTTAGAGCTTCAATTGTTTGTGTTGGAAGCGATTTGGAGGTAATTTCCTTTATGTTTTATGTTTGTATTTACTAGTAAATAGTTTCTATCAGATTAGAATGTTAGATTTGTAGTTGTGCAGATTTAATTTGGGTTCTGGGTTTTATGAAACCGGCTGTGTTCTTGAGAGTCCCGGTGGAGTCCCGGTACCGAGAAGTCCCGGTACTATGGAATTCCGGTACTATGGAGTCCCGGTACCGAGAAGTCCCGGTACTAGGGAATCCCGATACTATGGAATCCCGGTACTCAGAGTCCCGGTACTCTGTGGAGTCTCGATATTTTATTAAGTTCAGGTATTAAGTCACAGTGGGTAGAAGTACAGGTGAAACAGTTGAGGATATGAACTTGGTAGGTTTTATGTGATTGGCTGGTAAAGCGATTTATGTATCTAAACTTGTTTCAGATTCTGTGGAAACGAGGTGAAAGATAGAATCATTTTGAAAGAAGCTCGCAGGTGTTTTTGTTAAGCAATTAAGGTGAGTTTTACTTTAAAACGTTTTCAACTGGAATACATGTATATTTGTTTATATATATGAGATGGATTTGTGCGGACCGATGTGTAGCCGGGTTCCGGTGTGCGGACCGGTGAGTAGTCGGGTTCCTGTGTGCGGACCGATGTGTAGCCGGGTTCCGGTGTGCGGACCGGTGAGTAGTCGGGTTCCGGTGTGCGGACCGATGAGTAGCCGGGTTCCGGTGAGCGGACCGATGAGTAGTCGGGTTCCGGTGTGCGGACCGATGAGTAGCCGGGTTCCGGTGTGCGGACCGGTAACGTTGATTATTTATTAGTTGGCTCGCTACCAATTAATATGGCCAGTTGTGGAGGAATAAGGTGGGATGAGATGCACGAGTCTTGAATGGTATTTATATACGTGTGGTATATGTGGTTTTTATATACGTGTAGTATATGTGGTTTTTATATACGTGTGGTATATGTGTGTGCTGACGAAGGTTTTTTTATAAACTATTTTGAATCATGGTTTATATAAAAGGTTTTATAACGATTTTGGAAAGGACCGGGATTAACTCACTAGACCCGTTTGGTCTAACCCTCATTTTGTTTTCAAAAATATGTTTTTCCAGGTCAAGGAATTAATAGCGGCAAAAGGAAAGGAATAAGAGTAGGAAACTTTTGATGGACGTTTTATGTATTTTGTAATTTAGGAGACCGAAGGGACCGTACTTGGTTTGTTATGTAACTTTCGTTGTAAATCAATGATATATATGCATGTTATGTTATATGTTGTATGTTATGGGAACTGGGTTGTTACAAATGGTATCAGAGCCCTAGTTTAAGAGATTTAGGTATTTGGATTTATACCTAGACTTAAACTGCATGTGAAGTAGGATGTCCCTATTATTTTAGAACCTTGGGATGTTAAGTATAAAAAGGTAGAAGGAACATCATGTAAGGTATGTTCAAATTACACCTGGCCAGTGTAAGCATGAACTTACAAGTACATGTTGAACCGGAATACCTTATTATATTGGGTATGTGCTTACGTGTATATTAACCTTTTTGAAATCAACAGAGTGGCAAGTCGGACTCGATGTATGGATAGAGGCGAAGACAGGTATATTTCTATAAACTCTACACGTGCTAAAGTGCTATTTGACTTCGGTACAAACCGATCAATTGTGTCTTCATTCTTTTATTGTATATCTGCATCAGAAAAATATTTGATAATTATGTTAGAAATATAGATGGGTGTGCTTAATTACTGTCGTTCTGATCTTGTTAGTATAGGGAGTGTGATGGCTAGATTACAAAGAATAATAGTAGTGTGTTGAACGTGATGAGATATTTTGTGCTGAAAGAGGCACAGGGTGAAATAAAGATGTACGGATATTGTTAAGAAGATGTTAATGCTAATTGAGAAATGAGAAGTGTGTGGTGGCTTCGAGCATTGAGTGTGATTTCGGATTAACTTGGTTAAGTTCCTGATATGAGGTGTGGTGAAATTATTGGTTAAGTATAGTAAATGTTGAAATTGGGTGCGTGCGATTGGTTTGGAGGTGAAAGAAAGCTAGCTCATAGGATCGGTCTAGAGTGAGCACCTCCTAGCGAGCTATCCTTGGGGAAACGTGTTTTATGTTGAAAAGAGAGTGGAAGAAAGTAGTCAAATGTAATGATCGGGGTGAAGGACCCTTGGATAGGACGTGGTAGTAGTACGAGAGTGATGTTGTGACAAGTGTGGAAATCAATTGTAATCTAGGGTTCGTGGTCGGTATAATTAATGCAAGAAAGTGTTGTTTGTTTTAGACGTATTTTGGGTAAGAGAAGTGACGGCGAAGTTGGGTATAGTCTATGGAGAAAAGTTTAACTACGGGTTAATGTAATACTCCAAGTTAACTCTGTGATCTATTAGAAAGTAGACTGTCATTATTTATGGGGGATGGATTAGTTGAGTAAATTGCGGACGATGTGTGTAAAGTTCGAATTAAGTAGTTGGTATTAATAAGTTGGTGATTATCGTTGTTTTATAGGGGCGGAAATTTTTGTGTGGAATTAAAATCATTGATGTTTTGGTAATGTTGAGAATAGTGTGTGGTATGAGTTTGAAAGCAATTTATAGTAATTGTTTACCCTCGTTGGTTACTTGACTGAATTCCAGGACGAAAATCTTTTAAGGGGGAGATGTTGTAATAACCAGGTACGTTAGTGGTTTATTTAGTTTTATTATTTATTTAAGTTCAAGGTAAGTTTGGGGTAGTTTATAAATTATGGATTTTTATAGGTGAGCTTTATTTTTGATTGGGAAAAGAGGAGGGTTTAAAGTGATAAAAAGGTGATAGTAGAGGGGTTATGTGGTTGAAGTGATGAAACTTCATCCCACACCGCCTCTTGTGTTTTATTAAGAGAAAAGAGAGGAAGAGGGATTGAGATATTTTAGTATCTGTGTGTGTTTTGGTTTCTGCAAGAAGAGAGAGAGATATAGAGAGATCGAGAAATAAAGAAGATGAGATATTTTATATCTCTGTGTGAGTGTGTGTTTTGAGACGAGAAGAAGAAGAAGAAGAGTTCGTACAGTTAGAGCTTCAATTGTTTGTGTTGGAAGCGATTTGGATGTAATTTCCTTTATGTTTTATGTTTGTATTTACTAGTAAATAGTTTCTATCAGATTAGAATGTTAGATTTGTAGTTGTGCAGATTTAATTTGGGTTCTGGGTTTTATGAAACCGGCTGTGTTCTTGAGAGTCCCGGTGGAGTCCCGGTACCGAGAAGTCCCGATACTATGGAATTCCGGTACTATGGAGTCCCGGTACCGAGAAGTCCCGGTACTAGGGAATCCCGATACTATGGAATCCCGGTACTCTGTGGAGTCCCGGTATTTTCTTAAGTTCAGGTATTAAGTCACAGTGGGTAGAAGTACAAGTGAAACAATTGAGGATAGGAACTTGGTAGGTTTTATGTGATTGGCTGGTAAAGCGATTTATGTATCTAAACTTGTTTCAGATTCTGTGGAAACGAGGTGAAAGATAGAATCATTTTGAAAGAAGCTCGCAGGTGTTTTTGTTAAGCAATTAAGGTGAGTTTTACTTTAAAACGTTTTCAACTGGAATACATGTATATGTGTTTATATATATGAGATGGATTTGTGCGGACCGATGTGTAGCCGGGTTCCGGTGTGCGGACCGGTGAGTAGTCGGGTTCCGGGGTGCGGACCGATGTGTAGCCGGGTTCCGGTGTGCGGACCGGTGAGTAGTCGGGTTCCGGTGTGCGGACCGATGAGTAGCCGGGTTCCGGTGAGCGGACCGGTGAGTAGCCGGGTTTCGGTGTGCGGACCGATAATGTTGATTATTTATTAGTTGGCTCGCTACCAATTAATATGGCCAGTTGTGGAGGAATAAGGTGGGATGAGATGCACGAGTCTTGAATGGTATTTATATACGTGTCGTATATGTGGTTTTTATATACGTGTAGTATATGTGGTTTTTATATACGTGTGCATTGACGAAGGTTTTTTTATAAACTATTTTGAATCATGGTTTTATATAAAAGGTTTTATAACGATTTTGGAAAGGACCGGGATTAACTCACTAGACCCGTTTGGTCTAACCCTCATTTTATTTTCAAAAATATGTTTTTCCAGGTCAAGGAATTGATAGCGGCAAAAGGAAAGGAATAAGAGTAGGAAGCTTTTGATGGACGTTTTATGTATTTTGTAATTTAGGAGACCGAAGGGACCGTACTTGGTTTGTTATGTAACTTTCGTTGTAAATCAATGATATATATGCATGTTATGTTATATGTTGTATGTTATGGGAACTGGGTTGTTACACTGGGCCTCCTGATACGTGGGTTGTTCCAGATCCACCACTTATGACCGTTAAACCTCTGTTGTTGAAGAAACGTGTTTGTAGACCGAGCAACCACGATCGTATCACATCCGGTGGCAAGGATCCTACACCGAGAAGATGTTCTCTGTGTAAACAAAGCGGACACAATCGGTCAAACTGTCATAATGATTTTCCAGTGAATCAAGGAGCGTCTGGTAGCCGCCAACGTCGAAGAGCACCAGGTAGTCGCTAACATCAAAGAGCATCTGGTAGCCGGCAAACTCAAGCAGATGCGACTCAGGAGACCAATTACGGAAGTTCTAGACATCATACTTTTGATCTACACATTGATTTGAATGAGTAAACATGTTTGAAGTCTCAATTTATGGATGTTATGTTCAATTGTCTTTCAAGCTTCTTGTCCTTATGTTTACTGTTGATTTCAATGTACTTTGTTGTGTCTGTTAAGTGTTCTTGTGTGTAAAATAAAGTAAACATGAAAGTTGCATTTTATTGATACTCATAAAGCATGGAAACTAGTACAGTTGAAGAAACAACAACATACAAACATGAAAGGAATGAAGTACTAAAGCAACATCCGTACCACCAGCTACTGAAAAATTGCCTTAATTTGATCAATCCAACTTTGCTTGTCGGTTACCTTCACTTGTAGAATTGCGAAGTCTTGCATAATGTGGTGAATGTCTTCTTTTCTCGACGAATACGAGCCTCCCTGTCTTTTATATCCCCTTTCATCATTTTGATCTCCTTTTTTTCCACTTCGATCCTTTTCAAGTGGGCTTCCTTCCTAGCCATCATTTGTTTCCACTCTTGTGTCAGTTGGTCTATCTCCTTTTCCCTTTCTGCTATCACGATCTGGAGTTTCACGGGCATTCGATCAGGTGTAGACGATGGGTTAGAAGACGATGCCATTTGTTTGGTGATAGACGATACTATTATGATATGAAAATGTTGTATGGATGTTGTGACCATTACAATTGGAACTAACATGGGTATTTATAGCCACAAAGAGCAAATGGCTGAAAGGAATCCTTCTACTTTAAAAAGCTAGGGTCGCAAGTGCGGATGCGGGTGTGGGTAGCTTCGCAAGTGCGGATGCGAATGCCGGTGCGGGTAGGTTCGCAAGTGCGGATGCGGATGCCGGTGCGGGTAGTAATTCATTATATAAGTAAATTTCATGATGAAGTAGTAATTCACAACTTGCTATCTATCTTTTATACCCTCTACACCGTTTACAAACGTTCTCTCGTTTTCTTAACACTATGGCTGGAGGTTCAAGATCAAGGAGGAACATGTCGACGAGTGGGCCGTAACTTCACGTTCGGTACCCTACCAACCACTGAACAATGGAGCTCGCCGGAATACCTGGAAGGTACCGGAAACAGACGAGGAGTGGAGAAACCATGGGCGAACTGCGACCGATAATCCATTCACGACTGAGGAAGAAGAAGACTGAGAGATGGCATGGGAGAACTACCACTTCGATAATGATAGGAAAATCCCACCAATGTATCATTGTACCCAGCCGACGGGTCTACCACAAAGTCAACGAATTCATCCCTTAGTGCAAAAATCCATTGATGAGGCGAACGCCGATATCGAAAAGGTAAAGGCTATGTGGAACCATAACAAGGAGGTTCAGCAGGGGAAAATGGAGTATCTAGTGGAGAAGAAACGGGAACTGGCCATGAGTAGGGCTCACGTTCGGGAGGTGCAGCGACAGATTAAGGAGGTAGAAGACGAACTAAAAGAAATCGAAGAGGACTACACGAGAATGGAGGACGTGATCAAGGAAAAGGTTAACTTTATCACTGGACTCCAAGACGCCTTCAAGTAATAGATTTCTTTGTTTAGCTACACTGTATCCGTTTCGGTTGGGAAGATGATTTGCAATAATTGATCTTTTAATTAAGTTCCCTATATTATAACTTAAAATGGAAAGGAACATTACATTAAAAAATACCTGAAACAACTCAAACAATAAGCAGTACAAAATCATTTAAATGTCAAACTTCTGCTACACGATGCCTGGGTTTTTTGCAATCCCCACCGACTTCTTACATGCTGTGGTGAGACGAGTCTGGAATTGCTAAGATCCACTTTCTCGATGTACACTTCAATCACGGTATGTCCGTCAACAAAATGACGTATATTGGTTGCATCTTCATCGGTAGTCAATTCTACCAGTCCAGTCAACAAGTCTGCATTCGGCCGCTTAAAATACAACTTTAAATATTTTGGTTCGTCTTACTCTAGCTCTCTCATTATTTGTTGAAGTAGTTGCATTGAAAGGTCATCCACGTCTAACATGTCAACAAAAATTTCTAGACCATGGAAGTAATGTCTTCTTGGTGGTTCTGTGAAGTACCCTTGATGGTGGACTTTCATGGTGAACAATTGTGGATGTGCATCTGTTCATGAAAATTAACAAACTTAACGTTACACTATGTTATTTCACATAAGCAAAACCCGAGATTCAAAACTTACTAACCGTATAACTCTCTGGCAGTGGCTGAAAGGGGTTGAGATAAACACCTAAAGGTCCAAACGTGAAGATTTGGCGATGCCATGTCAGAAGTCGTTATTGAATCAAAATTTTCTTGTCTGCGTGTTTTACAACTCATCTAGGGGGGGGGTATTTAAAAAGGTAGGTTCGCAAGTGCGGATGCGGCTAGTAACCCATCTACCCCAAGTTCGAATCCAGGCGCTTCCAACTTGTGGCCACTGGGGATAAACTCAGGGCTGCACGCTTTAGCAGCTGGGGCAATTACCTCACCTTGCCGGGATTAGTCGGGGCAATGTCCTCGGATACCCTTCCAAAAAAAAAGTGCGGATGCGGATGCGGGTAGGTTCGCAAGCGCAAATGCGGGTGCGGGTAGGTTCGCAAGTGCGGATGCGGGTAGGTTCGAAAGTGCGGATGCGGGTAGGTTCGCAAGTGTGGATGCGAGTGCGGGTAGGTTCGCAAGTGCGGATACGGATGCGGGTAGGTTCGCAAGTGCGGATGCGGGTGCGGGTAGGTTCGCAAGTGTGGATGCGGATGCAGCTTCCTATAAATACTCCCGTGGAGAGGTGGAGAATTCAACGATGACTGAAGCATCGGGTTCATTGGTCTCGTTTAGTATGTAGTTTATCGGTTTCTAGTTGTAGTATCAAACGATAAACGTTTATGTAGCCTTCATTGTTCACATGGTAAAGGAGAATTCAATGGCTACTTCTTCTTCTTGATCACATGGTAAACGATAAGCTTTGAATTCTCCTTTATCATGTGAACAATGAAGCCTACATAAACGGTTATCGTTTAGTATGTATTTTTATGTGTGTTCAAGTTGTAGATCATGTCTTTCATAAGTATGTACTTATATTTTTCTAATTGTAGTTTCAATGAATTCCTTTTATGTTATTGTGCATTTGGTGTAATCTTGTTGTGATGTTGATGGATGTAAAGATGTATGCAAGTAAAGACCAAATAATAAAAGTGAACCACCAAACAATAAAAGTTAAACCGTAAATAATAAAAGTTATACAACTTTTAAAAGCTAAACACCAACTAATTACAAGTTCAACTAATTCCCCGTGAAGGTCCACAATACATTTGCCATTTGTCTCCGCCAAGCCATGATATCGATATTCATGTTAGGATGTTGTCCGTTAGCCCTATCTGACAAAAATAGGCACGTGAAAGGACCACAGTCGCCGTGCACACCAGTCTGTTGGGGAACTTCCTCTGCATATCTCCAAGAGAAATTCCTCGTCGTCTGGCGAGATCGTGCAGTGTCTCCGATGGCAGTGAATACGTACGGCATAACATTCTCGAACTTGCGCATCAATGGAGGAATTTTCGCAGCAATGACATCGACCTTATAACTATCATATAAAGTCAATACCATCTCTTGTAAACAGTACTCCCCAAGCAACCAATGAGTGTTGTCGACGTTGATGGGAATAAGAACCTGAAAAACATAAAGTTAACATTAGTTAGATGGTATAAATTCATAATGTTAGAAATAGGGAAACAATTTTACATACCTTGTTCAAAAAGATGTCCAACCTGGAAATCTGTCCGTCGCAGTCATTGACCCGTTGACGTGCGGAACTAACTCACCTAGGTGCCCAAGATCCAACCTTGCCCACCACTCTGGGACCACAATCGTCCACTCGCAATCTGGAGCACGTGAAGAGAGTATCATTCGAACCCAGGCCTCGATATGCTATAAATAAACCATTCAATGATAAGCTGCAGTGATGTGTTTTTAGTATTTTCAAATTGTAAGACTATAATAACATATTAATGTACTAACCTCCTGTTCAAGCCATCCGTCGTCTAAATGGCCCAATAATTGCCCCCACCATCTTGGTCTTATCTCACGATTAGTTAAATATAAAAGCTGCATAGTGTCGGGCAACTGGTTGTGGAGGTATAGATCCTCAACTGAAAGTGGAGCGGTGGAAGGGCCACTCGTCGATGTAGGTTGCAGCCTACTGGTCCTAGTAGTCGGACGGGGCATGGTGGGGGTAGTAGGAGGACACTGCGTATAAGGAGACGACTTGTATCTCGAAGCCATACGCTGGCGTGCCCCCTACCAAAGGGCTCCTCCATCTGAGGTGGGGTTGGGTCAACGACAGGAGTGGTGAACGAGGGTGACATGCCCACACCAGCTTCATGAAACGGCATTGACGTGCCCATGGGATCGCAGATTGTGGCACTCTGACCGTAGATCCTCTTGGACGAAACGACGCATCCATTCCCTGTTTAATGAAATTGTTATAAAGGCCAAAGAATGCCACACGAGTCAAATCAATAAAAGACATAATAAAAACGTAGATTACCGGGCTGAAGGAGAAACCTCCACTGGGAGAAAGCAAATCACCAAACCATTCGGGGGACAAGGGAGAAAACGGAGGAGGAGGAGGAGGGCGTGGCTGTGATGACTCCTGCGTACAAGTACCAAAATGTTAAACGGTGTTAATAAGTTTGCATACCAAAATGTTAAACGATGTTAAATGAAATACTTACATTAACACGCGCCTCACGTGCCTCAATCCCGTCAACACGCGCCTCAAGCCCAAAATAAGCCTGATGCATCAGACTCACCCGCGCCCAATGCGCTGAATAAGGGTCATCGGACGGAAAGTCCCAAGAGGGAATATCTGAGAAACGGACCGATGGTGTTGGAGCCCGGAATCCCTGATGTCCCGTGGTGAAGCCATCGTGCTCCTGATCGTTAACGGCCTCGTCCTCGTCATCATCGTTGCCGCCGTCATCGTCATCGTCGCCGTCCTCATCATCGTCATCATTGTCGCCGCCATCAGGGTCACCACCGACGTCACCACGGAAGAACCTCTGGCTGGACCTATACCACGACATTCCCTCCTCTTCAGCTGTGGCGACAAGTCTCGTGCGTGGGTGGTCAGTCGCCTAATATATGCAAGAGTTGACGAAATATTAGAATTTAAGGGGTTATCTTTATACAAACCTCCAACTTTGTAAAAAGTCTTACCCGCGTCGTCACCAACAAAATGTTATCAATTTTGGGTGTATATAATACTTTTCGTTTCCTAGCCCAACGACTTGACCTAGGAACCTGGTTTCGCTGCACGAAATACTTACTCGAGCGAGGAAAAGTCTCGAGAATCCATATCTGTGGAAAAAGTAATGTTACGCCTACAAAGTCATTAACAATTGTAGAAATATTTAATATTGTGGTAACTAACCTTGAACGGCTGGATAAAGCCCGTTAACGTCAGCTTCGGCCTCTTTTCACGCCGACGGTTAATAAAACCATTCATCTGCTTATATGTTGAATACCAGATGAAACTGCCCCAAGGATATCGGTTCCAAGCCCTAAGATTCTCTATCAACGTAAGGACGGTGACCAAAACGGGCAAATGATGTTGTCGGCCAAGGAAGAACTCCTCCACCATCATCATCAAACATACTCGGACAACATCATGGTCAGAGTAAGCGTCTCCACCAACTTGGACGCTGAAGGTGTCAAACAACCTCTTGAGGAGGCCAATGGTAAATTTTCCATCCACAAATATTCTATGAATAAATCCCCGATGCGTGGGTGCAGGAAGGCCTGGCATCGGGCCAAAAATGAGTCCCGTCATAAGACAGAACTCCTTCGGGCCATACCTAAGTGTGTGGTCGTGAAAACGGTAATATAATGACTCCCTCGGCTGACCATCAGGGGGGATATCTCCTTCTTCAAAATGGCAAGACAAAGCGCATGATCGTTATTCAAGTCCTCAGAATCTAGCAACGCACCAAAACAAGTGCTGCGAAAAAGATCAAACCTATGCTGGGTTAACTTCTCATGGATTTCTCTCAACCGTCCAAGCTTTGACTTAATCGTCAAAGACTCACCAGTTTCCCCCAAAGAGTCACTAAACTCCTCCTGCGTATATAAATTTCCAAGTTTACGGGGCTAAAGTGCCAATTTTCAAAGTTTAGGGACCTAAACCGTCATTTTTCAAACTATAGGGACCAAAGCTGTATAATTCTAGAAAAACAGATTATTGGTAAGGCATGGGACTACTTGCCTTGAAAGTTTGGTGAAAATTCAAGTTTAGGGGCCTAAAGTGCCAATTTTCAATGTTTAGGGACCTAAATGGTCATTTTTCAAACTATAGGGACCAAACATGGAAGATTACAGAAAACAGATTATTGGAAATGCATGGGACTACTTGCCTAGAAAGTTGGGTGAAAATCCAAGTTTAGGGGCCTAAAGTGCCAATTTTCAAAGTTTAGGGCCCTAAATCATCATTTTTCAAACTATAGGGACCTAAGCTGTAAATTTCCAGAAAACATATTCTTGGAATTCCATGGGACTACTTGCCTAGAAAGTTGGGGGAAAATCCAAGTTTAGGGGGGCTAAAGTGCCAGTTTTCTAAGTTTAGGGGCCTAAATCATCATTTTTCAAACTATAGAGACCTAAGCTGTAAATTTCCAGAAAACAGATTCTTGGAATTCCATGGGACTACTTGCCTAGAAAGTTGGGGGAAAATCCAAGTTTAGGGGGCTAAAGTGCCAATTTTCAAAGTTTAGGGGCCTAAATCGTCATTTTTCAAACTATAAGGACCTAAGCTGTAAATTTCTAGAAAACCGATTCTTGGAATTCCATGGGACTACTTGCCTAGAAAGTTGGGTGAAAATCCAAGTTTAGGGGGCTAAAGTGCCAATTTTCAAAGTTTTGGGGCCTAAGTCGTCATTTTTCAAACTATAGGGACCTAACCTGTCAAATTCCAGAAAACGGATTCTTGGAGTTCCATGGGACTACTTGCCTAGAAAGTTGGGTGAAAATCCAACTTTAGGGGCCTAAAGTGCCAATTTTCAAAGTTTAGGGACCTAAACCGTCATTTTCAAACTACAGGGACTTAACATGTCAAATTCCATAAAACAGATTCTTGGAGTTCCATGGGACTACTTGCCTAGAAAGTTGGGTGAAAATCTAACTTTAGGGGTCTAAAGTGCCAATTTTCAAAGTTTAGGGACCTAAATCGTCATTTTTCAAACTATAGGGACCTAACATGTAATTTTCCAGAAAACAGATTTTTGTAAATGCATGGGACTACTTGCCTAGAGTTGGGGGAAAATCCAAGTTTAGGGGGCTAAAGTGCCAATTTTTAAACTATAGGGACCTAAACGGTCATTTTCAAACTATAGGGACCAAACCTGTAATTTTCCAGAAACTTCTCAAAAGGCATTTTTTTCAATTTCTAAAAAACTATTTCTAAATATTTTAATATTTAACTTTATAAATTATATATATTTGAATTCAAATAATTGACATATTATGTTTAAGAATATGAAAATTTGTTATTATTTTAAAGTTTGTTTTAAGTTTATTATATTAATAATTATATTTTATTATAAAACATCTAATTCATATTTAAAAATATTAGCCTTTTACAACACAATACTAAATAAAATTTAAACAACATTAATAAATAAAATTTAAACAACATTACATAATCCAAAAACGAACAAATGTTAACAAAAACATTATATTTCATACAATACATACATTAATAAACTTACACAAAGTTCAATACAAACTTAGATTAACAAAAACGAAATAAAATTTAAACAACATTAATAAATAAAATTTAAACAACATTACATAGTCCAAAAACGAACAAATGTTAACAAAAACATTATATTTCATACAATACATACATTAATAAACTTACACACAGTTCAATACAAACTTAGATTAACAAAAATGAAAGAAAAGCACACAAAAACACAAAAAAAACCGCATAAAAAGACTTACCTCGTCCGACATTGCGTAACAAATAGCGTGTATCCCACTCTCGTTGACTTCACGTGGACAAAAAAAACAAATGCGGCGTATGGGGGCGGAGTGCGGATGAGGAACAAAGGGGGGACCAGAGTTTTAAAAAATTGCGGATGAGGAACAAAGGGGGGACCAGAGGTTTAAAAAATTAGGGTTTGTGGGGCTCATGTGGGTATTTTAATACGAAATAGACAGGCCGAATATTTTAATTGCTTCGCACTCGCAATGGCGGATGCGGAGCTGGCCAGTGCGGTCCGCAACCGTACAGGTCGGGTCGAATGGGTTCCAGGTGATTTTTTTGTCGTTTAGTGGGCAAGTGCGGTCCGCACTGGACCGGGTCGGGTCGGAGTGCGGACCCGTGGCTATTTTGGTAAACTTGGAGAGACTTTGGCTATTTTGTCAATACCGAAGTTAGATTTGGCTATTTGAGTCAATTTCCCAAGAAAAGAGTGTGAGAAAGAAAGAAACTGGTTTATGGCGGTGTGAGACGTGAAGTAAAGAAGAAAAGACTGAGGAAGAAAGCCAAGTCTGAACATTCCATTTAAAAGCATTGCATAAAGAAGTTGTCAGTTGTGCATATTGAGTTGTGATTAAGAGTTTTTCAAATTTCATGCATAAAGTGGTTGTATATCATGCTTGAACACTTGTAATTAAGACATTGATCAAAACCAATATTAAAGTAGTACTAGTTGGCTACCCGCGCAATGCGGCGGGGTGAATCAAAATTTTAAAGCATTAACGTGTCTTACAAATAACACACAACCATTTTTAATAGAAACATATTATACCCACACAATGCTATGCAATATTCAAATAAATGTAAACATACTCAAATTTTTTTAAAATAAAACACATTAGTGAATTCCATCTTACATTGTGCGAAAATGGGTAGAAAAAAATGGTTATTGTCATCAAAGTCAATTTTCCTTATTTAACAATGCTTATTAGACTTCATTTACACACTTATGATTGTCCAAAATATTCATTTCCGGTCTCATTTCTTCTTATAGCCGCTTTTTAACATATCAGAATAGCCAAGATTTCACAAGTAACCTTTTATTGTGAAATATACTTTAACAAGTTGGTAAGTAAAATTAAGCAAACAGTGTAAATGACACTATCCTCTTAGCATTTCACAAAACGTTTCCATAACTAACATCCTTCTCAGTTTGTAACAACAACGTTTCAAGGAGACTGCTATAAGTTTACGAGGTTCAATTTGTTTGTAAAAAATGAAATAGTATATTTAACAATGAATATAAAATATATTTAATAATACGAAGACAGGGTGCGTGGGTACACGATCACATAACCCGACCCCGTCCCTATCCCCATCCCTTTTCCTCCTAAGAAAATATCAATCTCTTCTCATCTTTTTTTCCCACCGTCACTTTTAACAACCCCCTTCTTGCTATCTTTGGGCACTCGGTTGCTCTGAAGTAAATCCATACAAAATTATTTCCAAGAGTATATGTACGCATTACATAAGAGAGGGATCACCAAAAAGAATCGACATTGGTGGCGCAACTAAGACGATAACCACTTTCATCAAATTAAATTGGTTCCTCTCTAAAGCCTACAAAATAATTCATTCAACAAAATCTATCATTTAAACAAAAACGCCATTTATATTAAACCATAACCAAAAATCACTTGAAGAGAGAGAGAGAGAGAGAGCATATCAGTATAGTTGAAGAGGATAAGTACAGTAGGACATAGATGGAAAGTACAAGCAACAATGAAGTTAAATGGAGAAGTAAGCACTCTTGACACATGCATTGAAGAGGAGTGACAAAGGGATTGGGGAGAAAGAAGCCTAAAAATACATGTGTCCAAAGAAAAAGAAAATACATTTCTTATTTAGATACCCTGATTTATAATTTTTATTAAACAGTAATTTAGAACATACGCATTTTTCGGGACTGCTTCTACCCCATATCATATCCTCCCAATCAATTGGTAAAGTAATAACACACCAAAGGGTCATACCTAGTTACAAGTAGAGCCCAACCTCCCATAAGGTCAGGGGTTCAAACCTCACCAAAGGTAAGGAGCGTGTGTGAGTATATGATATACACAAATACTATATATTTTAAACTGAAATTGCTAATCGTGCAACCAAAAAAGTGAATGAAAGTAGTTCCGTCTATATCCCAAAAATTACCCCCAAGTATTCCATAACAAGATGCCTTGAAGAACAAATACATACAAAATTACCCCAAAATTTATCCTGTTAGGCTTCCAAAACTTGAATGGCAGAAACAGAAAAAAATTATACCAAATTACCAATACAGTCATATAAAGGATGAACAAACTGATAAATATTGAAAAATATACACTTAATGAAGAATACACACTTAAGGGGAAAGATATGTAAAGCCCAAGGGGAAAGAAAGATATAGAAAAGATGAAATTACTAACCTGTCCAAATTTTGAATAGCGACATGCAAGATCACACAAAGCATGCAATAATTGTACCCCACCTATTATACTAATTATCTGAAATGTTACAGGTCTCCTTTAAATGATAGAAGCTTGGTAATCAAGTGCAAAGAAAGATATCTTGCTAGACTTTCCAGATTTATATAAAAACATCAACGTTTATCACATTGAGATAGAGACAATCAACAAGCAATAGCTGATGTGAAAACTTCAATGAATAAATAATTGATTGATTGTAAAATCTACCAACCTCAAAAGATGAACCGTCGACTTTAGTCCATTAAATGGTACCATTTTCAGGGACCCAAATTAGCTTGCTAAGATCCAGAGGAACTTAATGCAACTCGGTGACACCTGAAACCAAATCAATAGCCTGCATATCAAATGTAACGCCCTGTTTTTCCAAAATTCGGGTGCCGTTACTTTCTTTACTCTTCGGTACTACCAATTCTTTCATATGAACTAAATTGAACTTTATTTCTTTCAAATCTAACTATTACATCAGAGTTGAAATATTAGCGGAAACGTAACTTAATAGCTTAGAATACAACAAACATTGATGTTGACTAGAATAGTACTAGTTGTACTACTTCATGCTATCCCCCTTTACTCCTTACCTGAGATACATACATGTAATACGTAAGCTTTAAGCTTAGTAAGTAGTCATGGTTTCATGAATAAACAACTTTTATAATACTTATCAATTTATGAATAATAATTCATAAAATACTTGTCATGCTCATGCATAAAACCTTCTTTTGAGATCTCACTTGTCATATGTAAGTATGCCATACTTGTCTTGAGGTTCAATAACCCCGGGGTCCATAAAAGGATGCCCCATAAGGTCCGTTTGCAAGACGTCCCTTCTTGTCATATATCTCGTACGTTGGATATTATGGTCATACACAACATGTATAAAAACTTTTCATGCATTGAATGCAAAAATGCATATACTTGTATCATAATGTAATACCCTGGGTAAGTTCGTTAGTTAAATCCTCTTTTCAGTTAATTTAGTTAACTTTAAAGTTTAAGGTTTAGGGTAAGTTTGGTTAATTTAGAGGTTTAAAGGTGTTTTTGTCATTTGTGATTAGCTAAAGGTCTAAATGGAAACTATAGATAGATATTATCTCTTCCAGCTTCAGATATTTCAGTTACAGCAGAAAAATCAGTAGGCGATGTGTGTGTTTTGAGAGAAAGAGAGGAAGAAGAAAAAGGAAGGGTTAGGGCTTCATTTGGTGTGCTTGGAGGTGATTACAGGTATGTTCCTTTACAAATTATGTGTATAATTGTTAATAGATAGTTTCTATCGGAGTAGAATCATCAAAATCACGTCTGAAGTTGATTCAGCCGATTTCTGGGTTAAAATGGGGTAAACCGTCAGTGGTGTCCGGACAAAACGAAGGTGTCCGGGTAGTTTTGTTGGTGGTGTCCGGATGATGTTCTAAAGGTGTCCGGACGAGTCTTTTATCCTGGTAAGTCTCTCTTTTCATTAAGTTTCCGGACGATTTTAGATACCGGATGGAGTCCGAATTACTGTGGTTTCCGGATAACGTCCGGATTGAACATGCTGTCCGGAAAGTTGGGGTTGTCCGGATTGGTTGTGTTATCCGGAAAGTCCTGTTGTCCGGATACTTTTGTGGTTTCCGGAAACTTTAGCTGTTTGGTCATTTTTGAGAGGTTAGAAGTTTTTGAGTATCCAGTAACCTGTATTTTGTTGACTCATGGTTAGGGAAGGAATGAGGACTGAAAATACTATGGACTTAACTTAAATTCGGGTTTGGGGGAGATATTTGAGGAATTAAGTTATTCTAAGTTCCTAGACTATTAAGTAAGCTTTATATGTTCAATTGGTAAAGGAAAACATGTAATTGATTTGTACAGATTCTGTGAATTTGAAGTGAAGCAGAATTGTTTTTGGGAAAAGCTTGGAGAAACATTTTGATAAGTCAAACATGTGAGTTTTACTTTAAAACGTTTTTAAACTGGAATACATTTATGTGTGGATTGGGAATCTAATAGATGGTGTGATTATGTGTTTATGTCTGAAATATAATATATTGAGATATTGTATTTACATGAGTATTCTACTATACGAGAATACGTTGGCCGGGCTTAGGACCGGTGTGTTGGCTGTAATATTCGTACATCATTGTTGGCTGTAATTGTCGTACAGCGAAGTTAATTTATTAGTTGGCTTGCAACCAACTAATATGGCCAAGAGAATGAGATGGGATAATACATGATGATTGAGTCATAACTGTTAATTGTGTTTGTATTATGTGAATGGTGGTGTGCAAAGGATTTTCAAAGAAACAGGGATTTTCTCACTTAAACCATTAGGTCTAACCCTCATTTTGTTTTAAAATATGTATTCCAGGGCGTGGAGCGGATAAGAGCAAGTAAGAGAAATAATCAGTGGATAGCTTTTGTGAAGACTTATGATTTGAAGACTAAGATGTGTTTTGTAGTTATAGTTTCATTACTAAATATCGTGTATATAATTAGCGAAAAGTTTGTAACGAAATACTATATTTTGGTTGTAAAGACTAAAGGACCTTATTTGATATATGATGTATCTTTGTTATGTAACGATGTTATGAAATATATGTTTTCTGTTGTATGTTTGGGATTCGGGTTGTTACAGATGGTATCAGAGCCCTAGTGTAAGGAATTTAGGTATTAGTATATGTACCTAGACTTAAACTGCATGTGAAGTAGGATGTCCCTATTATTGTAGAACCTTGGGATGTTAAATATAAAAAGGTAGAAGGAACATCATGTAAGGTAATTTCAGATTTACACCTGGCCAGTGTAATTATGATCTTACAGGTACATGTTGAACTGGAATACCTTGTTATATGGGGTATGTGCTTATGTGTATGTTAACCTTGTTTGAATCTACAGAATGGCAAGCGGTACTAGACAAACGAATCGGGGAGGAGGAAATCCTAATAGAACAAATCCAACAGTTGGGGCAAGGGGAAGAGGGGGAGAAAGAGGTAGAGGCAGAACTGGAGGCAGAGTTCAGGGGCGCGGCATGGAATTTGTTACCAGAGACGACTTAGCAGCTGAAATGGGAAGATTATAAGCCAATATCCAAGCTATGTTCAACCAAACTCACAATACTGAGACAGAAAGACCAGATCCTACTCATGAAGAGGAGATGCCCATTACACCTACTGTCGTACCAGTGGTGATGAAATGTGATTATAAAATGTTCCTAAGTTGTAAGCCTCCGACCTACGCAGGAGACAGGGACCCCGTGAAAGCTATGAGATGGCTGAAAGAAATAGAAGCTATCTTCAAGACTAGTAAATGCGTTGCAGAGGATAGAGTACTCTATGGAACTGCAATGTTGAAAGGTGATGCCCTATACTGGTGGGAAGCTCATATTTCCTCGGGAGGATCTGATATATATTCTACTTACTCTTGGGAAGAATTCGTGATAGCTTTCAGGAAACAGTTTTGTCCCCAAGCAGCAGTTAAACAATTGGAAGGAGAGTTTATGAACTTGCAGCAAGGGAACTTATCAGTTCAGGACTATACCGCTCGTTTTCTGGAAAAGTCTCGTTTCGCAGAATACTACGTTGCCACGGAGGCAATGAAGATGGAAAGGTTTATTTTTGGATTAAATTCAGAGGCCAGAAGGCTAGTGACTGCAAAAGGACCCGATACCTTCTCAGCCGCAGTAGATGCCGCGGAAAATGTGGAAAGGGATAATAACAGGGATGCTGGTGATAAGAGTATGGGAAAAAGAAAGTGGGAAGGACCGCAATATGATCCGAAGAAGTTCAGGTTTCAGCGATTTGATAACCGTCCGCCTTTCCGACCAACGGAAAGACCTTGTCTGAAGTGCAACCGTATCCACCAAGGAAATTGTCAAATGGATCCTAGGATTTGTTATAAGTGTGGGAAGACTGGACATATAGCTAAGAACTGTCAAGTGACGCGGTTTTGTTTTTCATGTAATTCTCTGGATCACATTCAGTCTGATTGTCCGAGGGGAAAAATATAGCAAGGGGGTACATCAGGGAAACCAGCGGTTGTCATACCGGTAGTACCAAGACTAAAGTCACCAAGAACAAGGGGTCGTGCATTTCAGATGACAGCACAAGAAGCAGAGGAAACTCCAGATGTGGTTACAGGTACATTTTTAATAAACTCTACACGTCCTAAAGTGTTATTTGACTCCGGTGCAAACCGATCATTCGTGTCTCCTTCATTTGCTGCTTATCTGCGTTTAAAGTCTAAAGTGTTAGATCATACTTTAATGGTAGATACTACAAATGATAAACAAGTATCGGTTAATGAAGTTTTTGATAGTTGTGTGATAAATATAGAAGGGTGCGGAGTACCGATTCAGTTATTTCCTATAGCTTTGATAGAGTTTGATGTAGTAGTGGGGATAGATTGGTTAGCCGAGAATCAGGCTAACATAGTTTGTGATAAGAAATTAATCAATATTGTTTTGCCTGAGAAGGGACCGGTAGTGATTTATGGTGATCGTAAAAAAATAGTCAGTCTTGCCTTATTTCTATGATGAAAGCTCGGAAGACTGTTAGCAAAGGCTGCCAGAGTTATTTAGCTTATGTGATAGATACTAAGCTAGAAAAGAATAAGTTGGAAGATATTCCTGTTGTGTGTGAATTTCCAGAAGTTTCCCCCGAAGACTTGACTAGTCTTCCACCCGTTAGACAAATAGAGTTTGGCATATATCTGATTCCTGGAGCCGCTCCTATTGCTCGTGTACCGTATCGTTTAGCGCCACCAGAGATGAAAGAAATGATGACGCAACTACAAGATCTTTCCGATAAAGGATTCATCAGACCCAGTTCTTCGCCGTGGGGTGCACCAGTTCTGTTTGTGAAAAAGAAGGATGGTTCGATGAGAATGTGTATTGATTATCGGGAACTGAACAAGCGCACGATCAAGAACAAGTATCCGCTTCCCAGAATTGATGACCTTTTTGATCAATTAGTTGGAGCCTGTTATTTCTCCAAGATTGATTTAAGATCTGGTTATCATCAGCTGAAGGTTAAAGAAGAAGACGTTTTGAAAACTGCTTTTCGTACAAGGTACGGTCACTATGAATTCCTGGTGATGCCATTTGGACTGACGAACACTCCAGCTGCTTTTATGGATTTAATGAATCGGGTATGTAAGCCGTATCTCGATAAATTTGTTATTGTATTTATCGATGATATACTTATCTATTCCCGGTCCAAGGAGGAGCACACACAACATCTTCGTTTGACCCTGGAGTTGCTGAGGAAAGAAAAGTTGTATGCTAAATTTTCCAAATGTGAATTCTGGTTACGAGAAGTTCAATTTCTGGGGCACGTAGTTTCCGAGAAGGGTATTCGAGTTGATCCAGCGAAAATAGAGGCAATTGAAAAGTGGGAACCGCCGAGAACGCCAACCGAAGTACGTAGTTTTCTGGGTTTAGCCGGCTACTATCGAAAGTTTATAAAGGACTTCTCTCGTATCGCTACGCCATTGACCAAGCTGGCTCGAAAAAATATAAAGTTTGAATGGAAAGCGGAACAGGATGAAGCATTCAGAATTTTGAAAGAAAGACTTTGTAGCGCACCGATTTTGTCACTACCGGAAGGTTCCGAAGATTTTGTTGTTTATAGTGATGCTTCCAAACTGGGATTGGGATGTGTACTTATGCAGCATGGAAAGGTTATTGCTTATGCTTCTCGTCAGTTAAAAGATCATGAAATACAGTATCCTACACACGACATGGAACTGGGAGCAGTTGTATTCGCGTTGAAGATTTGGAGACATTATCTTTACGGCTCTAAATGTCAAATTTATACCGATCATAATAGTCTCTAACATCTTTTTGATCAGAAGGAATTAAATATGAGGCAAAGAAGATGGCTAGAATTGGTGAATGATTATGACTGTGAAATCCTTTATCATCCGGGAAAGGCGAACGTGGTAGCTGATGCGCTGAGTCGTCAAGAAAGAAGTGGAACAATAAAAGCTATTGCACTACGAACTGAGCTTCTACCTAACATTTTCGACGAAATGAAGAAGTGTCAAGTAGAAGCCTATCAGGAAGAATATTTGAAATCAGAACGGTTAGTGGGGTTATCAGCATTGCTAGTGAAAGATGATCGTGGGTTATTGTGTCTGGGGAGCAGAATTTGGGTGCCTCGTTTGGGTGGTTTACGTGATCGTGTACTATAAGAAGCTCATCAATCTCGATTCTCTATTCATCCAGGTACGAATAAGATGTACAAAGACCTAAAACAATTCTATTGGTGGCCGGGAATAAAAAGAAGCATTGCTCAACATGTGGAAGGTTGTACTACTTGTAAGAAGGTAAAAATTGAACATCAAAAGCCGTTTGGTCAGTTGCAACGGTTGGAAATACCTATGTGGAAATGAGATCAGATTACCACAGATTTCATTACGAAGCTACCAAGGACTCCGAAGGGATTTGATGCCATTTGGGTGATCGTTGACAGACTGACGAAGTCTGCTCACTTCTTGCCGATAAAAGAAACTTATCCGATGGAAAGTCTAGCCAAGTTGTACATCAATTAAATAGTAACTCGACATGGAGTTCCAATCTCGATTATTTCTGATCGTGATAGTCGTTTTACTTCAAGGTTCTGGAGAAGTTTTCAAAAGGAGATGGGAACGCAAATAAAGCTAAGTACAGTGTATCATCCTCAGACTGACGGTCAGAGTGAACAGACGATTCAAACATTAGAAGATATGCTACGGGCCTGTATTATTGATTTTGGGGGATTATGGGATAAGCACTTACCATTGATTGAATTTGCCTACAACAACAGTTATCATTCCAGCATACAAGCGGCACCGTTCGAAGTTCTGTATGGTAGAAAATGTCGAACTCCTTTGTGTTGGAACGAAGTGGGAGAGAAACAGCTAGCGGGGCCGGATATAGTTTAGTTAACAGCGGATAAGGTTACTCAGATTCGAGAAAGATTGAAAGTGGCTCAAGACAGACATAAAAGTTACGCCGACCGACGCCGAAAACCGTTAGAGTTCCAAGTTGGAGATTTTGTAATGTTAAAAGTCTCACCTTGGAAAGGAGTTATTCGGTTTGGGAAGCAGGGTAAACTTAGTCCAAGGTACATTGGACCGTTTGCAATTACAGAAAGGATCGGTGAAGTAGCATACAGGTTGGATCTTCCGCCAGAGTTAAGCAGGATTCACAACTCGTTTCATGTATCGAATTTTTGAAAGTGTTTAGTGACGCCAGATCAGGCTGTTTCTTTACCAGATATACAAGTGGATGAAAAACTGAATTATGTAGAGGAACCTGAAGCTATTATTGACCATAAAGTCAAGGTTTTGCGGAATAAGGAGATCAGACAAGTGAAAGTTCAGTGGCGACATCACAGAGGTCAGGATGCTACTTGGGAATCAGAATCCGAAATGAGAACTAAGTACCCGTATCTTTTTGCCTAACCGAATTCCGGGACGAAATTCTTTTAAGGGGGAGATGATGTAATACCCCGGGTAAGTTCGTTAGTTAAATCCTCTTTTCAGTTAATTTAGTTAACTTTAAAGTTTAAGGTTTAGGGCAAGTTTGGTTAATTTAGAGGTTTAAATGTGTTTTTGTCATTTGTGATTAGCTAAAGGTCTAAATGGTAACTATAGTTAGATATTATCTCTTCCAGCTTCAGATATTTCAGTTACAGCAGAAAAATCAGTAGGTGATGTGTGTGTTTTGAGAGAAAGAGAGGAAGAAGAAAAATGAAGGGTTAGGGCTTCATTTGGTGTGCTTGGAGGTGATTACAGGTATGTTCCTTTACAAATTATGTGTATAACTGTTAATAGATAGTTTCTATCAGAGTAGAATCATCAAAATCACGTCTGAAGTTGATTCAGCTGATTTCTGGGTTAAAATGGGGTAAACCGTCAGTGGTGTCCGGACAAAACGAAGGTGTCCGGGTAGTTTTGTTGGTGGTGTCTGGATGATGTTCTAAAGGTGTCTGGACGAGTCTTTTATCCGGGTAAGTCTCTCTTTTCATTAAGTTTTCGGACGATTTTAGATACCGGATGGAGTCCGGATCACTGTGGTTTCCGGATGACGTCCGGATTGAACATGCTGTCCGGAAAGTTGGGGTTGTCCGGATTGGTTGTGTTGTCCGGAAAGTCCTGTTGTCCGGATACTTTTGTGGTTTCCGGAAACTTTAGCTGTTTGGTCATTTTTGAGAGTTTAGAAGTTTTTGAGTATCCAGTAACCTGTATTTTGTTGACTCATGGTTAGGGAAGGAATGAGGACTGAAAATACTATGGACTTAACTTACATTCGGGTTTGGGGGAGATATTTGAGGAATTAAGTTATTCTAAGTTCCTAGACTATTAAGTAAGCTTTATATGTTCAATTGGTAAAGGAAAACATGTATTTGATTTGTACAGATTCTGTGAATTTGAAGTGAAGCAGAATTGTTTTTGGGAATAGCTTGGAGAAACGTTTTGATAAGTCAAACAGGTGAGTTTTACTTTAAAACGTTTTTAAACTGGAATACATTTATGTGTGGATTGGGAATCTAATAGATGGTGTGATTATGTGTTTATGTCTGAAATATAATATATTGAGATATTGTATTTACATGAGTATTCTACTATACGCGAATACGTTGGCCGGGCTTAGTTGGCTGTAATATTCGTACAACGTTGTTGGCTGTAATTGTCGTACATCGAAGTTAATTTATTAGTTGGTTTGCAACCAACTAATATGGCCAAGAGAATGAGATGGGAAAATACATGATGATTGAGTCATAACTGGTAATTGTGTTTGTATTATGTGAATGGTGGTGTGCAAAGGATTTTCAAAGAAACAGGGATTTTCTCACTTAGACCATTAGGTCTAACCCTCATTTTGTTTTAAAATATGTATTCCAGGGCGTGGAGCGGATAAGAGCAAGTAAGAGAAATAATCAGTGGATAGCTTTTGTGAAGACTTATGACTTGAAGACAAATATGTGTTTTGTAGTTATAGTTTCATTACTAAATATCGTGTATGTAATTAGCGAAAAGTTTGTAACGAAATACTATATTTTGGTTGTAAAGACTAAAGGGCCTTATTTGATATATGATGTATCTTTGTTATGTAACGATGTTATGAAATATATGTTATCTGTTGTATGTTTGGGATTTGGGTTGTTACACATAACATGCCATCATATGTCTTGATCAAAAAATGTATCATAATCTCATGTACAATAATCATAACAAAATATCTTATCAAAACTATCATAGTGCATAAAATAATTTCATATAGCATATATGTATCTCAGTAAATCTCATAACGTACTTACCTTGGTTACGCTTAGCTTTCCTTTGATCTATTACTTTAAGCTTTAGTAGTGTATAGAGAGAGAGAGAGAGAGAGTGAGTGAGTGAATGATTTTGGTATGAACCTAATAGCCTCACTTCATCCTCTATTTATAGGTAAACACAATGCATTAACAACTTGTACTTCTTGCTTTCAAAATCGTACTTTTATAAGAGTCTAACACCTCGTGCTTCTAGTTTTGCTTTGTCGTGCTTCTTTGCTTTGTCGTGCTTCTTAGGTTCGCTTTGTCGTGCTTATAGGTTATGCCTTGTCATGCTTATTAGCTTTGCATTGTCGTGCTTATTAGCTTTGCATTGTCGTGCTTATTTATCTTTGCATTGTCGTGCTTATTAGCTTTGCCATCTCATACTTCTTAGGGTGTACTTGTTATCACTTATCTTTGCCATATCATCACTAGTCTTGCCAACACTAATTTAGTCTTCCCAACTCATCACTAGATTGCTTAATCATGTTTATTAGGCTTTCTTTGTCACCTATGTAGGTTTGCTTCCTCATGCTTTGGCTTGTAGGTCACTTGTAAGCCGTTTATCATTGATAATATGTGTATTTAATGAAGGCTATAGCTGCTGGAACTTTTAGTGTTCTTAATGGAATCATAATTCTTGTATTTAAAGCTTAAAACATTAAATTCTAACAAAAGTAAAAGTAGGGTGTTACAATTCTCCCCTTCTTACAAGAATTTCGTCCTCGAAATTTTTACTCAAAAAGATGAGGATACTTATTCCTCATCTCTGATTCGACTTTTCATGCTGCCTTTGATCCATGACAATAGTCCATGAACTAACACCATAATACTTCCTTATTTCGAAGATTCTTAACTTTATGTTCAGTGATTGTGATGGGTTCTTCTACAAAGTTGATTTTATCTTCAACCTCGTTCCCATAACATTAGGTGTTGTAGCTAGCTATCTTCTAATCCTTATCGTTTAGATGCATACAAACTGAAAATTTCTTATTACTTACCATATCATACTTACATTGTGCAGAAACATTTTAACAACAATTCAATAGCCTAACACGTATAATGGTTTCTATAAGAACTATAACTCTTCATGTCGGTCCTTTCATGTCTTACTTTAATCTTGTCCGAGATACTTCTTATTTCATCTCTCCATCTAACATTACACACATGTCTTGGTCCTCCATTAATGTTTATATTTTAATCGCATTCTTTTTCTTGCATATGACTTCAACGTCATTCTTTAACAATGAAACCATCCCAATATTATCTTAAATTTGTCTAAACATATCAACTTAAGTAGGTTACTCTACCAATTAGATTAATTTAACAATCCTCAACAATTTCTTTAACCTTTATCTGACCACTATTAGTGGGCACTACTACATAACTCTTATTCTAGTTGCTTAGCATCACTATTTAAGTAGTGAAAAAAAGGTTCTAGATGTACTTGAATCGAATAACACTAGGGTAAAATATATGACAAGAAATGCACCTGAAACAATGTCAGTGGTTTCTTTGGCCTTGTTTGTTGTCATCACATATGCTCTTTTATTTGCATTTGGTTGAAGTTTGGGACTACTTGATTCGATATGCCTATCATACCCCACTCATACATACACACTTTTCATGTGACTACCCACATATGTAGAATTCTTTGCTACTTAGTCAACATACTCATAAGTTCTCTTATTAGGCTTATTGCATATAGGATAACTAGATTCTATTCCCTTTACAATATAAACATGGAAGTTCTTTTAAATGCTTTATTATCACATTCTCCCTTTCTCTCGACATATTTTCTGACCTTAGTTGGCTAATCAATATCTTTATCACCTATCACATCCTTGGTTACAAGCTCAAAGCCTTGTTGCTAACATAAGCCTCTGTTGTATTCTCTAGTAGTTTGAAGAACTGACATTAACTAGCATTAATATTTTCTTATTGTTTACTACTCCAATACCTTGACCTCCACCTCTGTTTTGACTTCGGCCTATACCTTAGTGTAGTATTATCGAAACACTTGGTTGTATGGTTATATTCATGACATCCTCTTTTCCGTATCTTAATGGTCCTTCTCCGTATCTTTCATACATCTGATATATATAAATAATCACATAAACAGAAAGAAACTATTCTTATTATCATGTTCAAATTATCATCTCTTACTTCATCATCAATATCAAGACTGTAAGTCTCATTACACTTTCATATCTTATATGATGAACTGAATACTTAAGACTTAAAAGCTCAGTTTAGTATTCTTTATCGTGCTTCATCAATATTTAGGTTTCTTATTGCCTAGATATTGCGCTAGGGCATTACTACACAAAGGCTACCAAACTATCTCTTGGTACCATGGATAGTATAAAATTTTCGATTGTCATATCTTTCAAGAATACCGTATGACATTTACTTGCAAATAGATACATCTTGTATTTTTTTTCCACCCTGATATCAAGACTAAATATTTCTACAAACATCTACTTTCCACCGCATCTAGATATATATCATTCTTTCACTCCATACTCTTACTTCATTATCGTGAGATATTTCGACTACAACACAATTCAAGTTCATCACATGTCTTTTATTGTCATAACCTCTTTCATTGAAATTTAAAAAAACTAAATTGAGATGCTAATCTTTTATCACATTAGGGCATTATTAACTTTATATTAATTGTGACCACACATATTTAGGATACTTCATCTCTGAATATCACTTTATTTCCTTTCCCAAGATATATTTGATATCCACGGACACTATCTTAAAGCCATTTATATGGTATTCTATTTAGATTATAACACATATGATGTCCTACTTGGACACCGACTTACCGTGAGCACATAATATCATTTTATTTTACACATATTCCGATTATACCATATAAGAAACTTTCTATGTCCATGTTATTCACAATGTCTTATTGCTATTCATCTCTGACTTGCAACACTTTCTTTTGTATCACACTTAATATTTCAAGTCATCTTAGTATTCACACATTTTAAGCATAAAATGACATCATTCTCTTAGGCTTGATTTACTTTCCACAACCTAATATTGATCGATGATCAACTTACATACTAGATGGTATGCATTTCAATATAAGTCATTTCTAAGTGCTATACATTTGCATCATAACACTTGATCATGGTGCACTTTTCTTCCTCAACCATGATAGACCTTATCATTAATGCCATGATATCTCATTATCTCAACTTGAGTCATCATGCGACAACTAATAACAAACTCAGATTTAGATACTTAAACCTAAATAATTACCTATATCAATAATCTGAGACTTTAACATATATCCTCATCTTACTTAAGGAGGTACTATAACTTAGACTTGGTTGTACTACAAATATGTCTCCAAATAAAACCAGAAAAGTCTTTATCGCTGCAAAATCAATATGTCATTATTTTGGACATTCATGGTATACATGAAAACATATTAATACTTTAATCAGATCGTAGCTTAAACACTCATTGGTTTAAGCTCACGTAATCTAAGATAATATTCAAGTCTTTCAACTTTGTAAAATGTACACATGTGATTTATCACACATACCATTATTGTAGTCTCATATGAGTATGGTATTTTCAGAACATTTTTTTATAACTTACTTATTTAGGTCATCGATCATAGCTCATACAAACCTTCATTCAACTTACAACCTTGCTTATGACAAGTTCTTAGATAATAACTAGCGCCTCATTTATAGGCTAATTTATACGCTTATTTATTTGATTAATTTTGTATTCTTTACTAAATTAACCCATTCCAGAATTGTTTTATCCATTCATATCATATTGTATGTGTTTTATAAACACAATTCTATTTTTCAACTATTACTTTCCCACATTTTTTTTTCATATTAAATATCTAACAGTAACACCCATTCTAGTAACACCCATTCTATAGAGCTTCGAACCATGAATCCCTCCTTAAATGCATGTGATATGAGTTTTTTGCCATATTACTTTTATCATCAATCATTTTGATTGATTATTCTCGACTGCAATAACGCGTCTACTTAAACACTTGACTTTAGATGCCTTTTTTTTTCTTTTTCTTCTTTATACATTTTTCTATGATGTCAAGCCTTTTCTCAAAATTAAAGACCATCTTTTGGTTATATGCAAGATCTTATCGTCTTAAGAAACTCTTGAATCTCATGGTTATCTTAAAGCTTTTCAAGTTATTCCATGCATATCTCATTCCATCATTATATAATTCTCATTATAAAGTAATAATCCATTATGATCGTCAACCTTAATCATAACTTCATACGCGAGATTTCAGAATTTACTTATTTTGTTAGTCACATTTCAACCTTAGAAATTTCAAAACCTAAAACATATTTTCCTTCATACACAACATATTGCAATCATTCTTTGATGATTGTAGGACCTCATCTTAAAGTACACAATCATTACGTGTATCAGTTTATTTAACATACATACCCATGATGTTTATCTAACTTCAAACAACTATAAACCTCCATCATTCAATATGTATAAATGATTCTCTAAATTGGAAATTCATTCAGACAACTAACAAGGGTAACGGATTACTAAAAAGAAATATCGAAATCAAAACCTTCCAATACATTGATGTCTTTAGGGAAGCCTAAATAACTAACAATCTACTCTACTATATAAATCCTTTGATCCTACTTGAAACAGTGTTTCCGGAATATTTTCGAACAAAAAATCCGTCCCATCCGCTTAACGGAGACAATCTTTACCAATTGACAAGAATAATTTACCAATAAATAAATCATGGAATAAACAAATTTTAATCACATACCCAAATATAATAAGGTATTCGAGTACAAACATGTACCTATAAATTCACAAATACATTGGCCAGATGTAATTTGAATTTACCTTACATGTCGTTCTTTCAACCAGTTATATTCAATACGCGCGGTTAATTGTTCACTTACAAAATTCAGTACTTTGGTTATTCACTTACAAAATTTGATTCCTTAAGCACATATTAATTGTTCCTAGAATCTCAAATCTCAAATTTCCTTGCAATTTGATCCTTGTTTCACTATGATAGATTGAGACACATTATCCTTGCACAATATTTCTCAATACCTTGTTATCTACATTATCTGTGTGGCCTTGGAACCTTCTATCATCTCATTACCCTTGATACTTAAGACATCTCAAAAGTAAGTATACCTACACACCTTTATAGTCGTATTAACAATTTCTGCACATCCTTTATACCTCTAGGCTCTAGCTTATCTTATTTTCGACGTTTAACATCTTTCTGTCCATATTCGACATTACTGGAACTATATCCAAGACTTATATCTCCAACTTTTCATCTATGTGTCGTCCTACCTGGCGATATTTATTAATCATATTGAAATTTTCAATAATATCAAGATATATAATAACTTGACTTTTAGGTCCTGTCATGACTTACCTACTTAGATCTAGGTTTAAGACTAAGTTTACAAAACCTAATTCACTTAAACCCTTTGCTCTAATACCAACTTGTAACGCCCTGTTTTTCCAAAATTCGGGTGTCATTACTTTCTTTACTCTTCGGTACTACCAATTCTTTCATTTGAACTAAATTGAACTTTATTTCTTTCAAATCTAACTATTACATCAGAGTTGAAAGATTAGCGGAAACGTAACTTAATAGCTTAGAATACAACAAACATTGATGTTGACTAGAATAGTACTAGTTGTACTACTTCATGCTATCCCCCTTTACTCCTTACCTGAGATACATACATGTAATACGTAAGCTTTAAGCTTAGTAAGTAGTCATGGTTTCATGAATAAACAACTTTTATAATACTTATCAATTTATGAATAATAATTCATAAAATACTTGTCATGCTCATGCATAAAACATTCTTTTGAGATCTCACTTGTCACATGTAAGTATGCCATACTTGTCTTGAGGTTCAATAACCCCGGGGTCCATAAAAGGCTGCCCCATAAGGTCCGTTTGCAAGACGTCCCTTCTTGTCATATATCCCGTACGTTGGATATTATGGTCATACACAACATGTATAAAAACTTTTCATGCGTTGAATGCAAAAATGCATATACTTGTATCATAACATGCCATCATATGTTTTGATCAAAAAATGTATCATAATCTCATGTACAATAATCATAACAAAATATCTTATCAAAACTATCATAGTGCATAAAATAGTTTCATATAGCATATATGTATCTCAATAAATCTCATAACGTACTTACCTTGGTTACGCTTAGCTTTCCTTTGATCTCTTACTTTAAGCTTTAGTAGTGTATAGAGAGAGAGTGAGTGAGTGAATGATTTGGTATGAATCTAATAGCCTCACTTCATCCTCTATTTATAGGTAAACACAATGCATTAACTACTTGTACTTCTTGCTTTCAAAATCGTACTTTTATAAGAGTCTGACACCTCGTGCTTATAGTTTTGCTTTGTCATGCTTCTTTGCTTTGTCGTGCTTCTTAGGTTCGCTTTGTCGTGCTTCTTTGCTTTGTCGTTCTTCTTAGGTTCGCTTTGTCGTGCTTATAGGTTTTGACTTGTCGTGCTTATTCACTTTGTCGTGCTTATAGGTTTTGCCTTGTCATGCTTATTAGTTTTGCATCGTCGTGCTTATTAGCTTTGCATCGTCGTGCTTATTTATCTTTGCATTGTCGTGCTTATTAGCTTTGCCATCTCATACTTCTTAGGGTGTACTTGTTATCACTTATCTTTTCCATATCATCACTAGTCTTGCCAACACTAATTTAGCCTTCCCAACTCATCACTAGATTGCTTAATCATGTTTATTAGGCTTTCTTTGTCACCTATGTAGGTTTGCTTCCTCATGCTTTGGCTTGTAGGTCACTTGTAAGCCGTTTATCATTGATAATATGTGTATTTAATTTTAATGACCCGACTTTTCCATACATAGTTCAAATAGCATACATAGCATAACGTCGTTAAAACAAAAGTTACATTGGATAACAAATACGGTCCACTAGTCTTTTACAAACATTTAGTACATCATTACAAACGTTTACATAGTAGATTACATCATTACTAGCAACAGACTATCTACTAAACACATCATAGTCTTCAACTACATAGTCCTCCAAAAGCTATTCGCAATTAACCTTCTTACTTGCTCTTACTCGATCCGCGACCTGGAATACATATTTTTAAAACAGAAATGAGGGTTAGACCTAATGGTCTAGTGAGGAAATCCCTGTCAGTTTAGTAAACCTTTGTATCAAAACCATTTATATAAACTTTTCATATATATCCATACATACACGTATATCAATACCATTCAAGACTCGTACATCTCATCCCACCTTATTCCTCCACAACTGGCCATACTAATTGGTAGCAAGCCAATTAATAAATAATCAACGTTACCGGTCCGCACACCGGAACCCGGCTACTCACCGGTCCGCACACCGGAACCCGGCTACCCGTCGGTCCGCACACCGGAACCCGACTAATGTGCACCTGTGTAGTTTAATGCACATAGGAATATAATAACTTACTATATTATAACACAAAATATTCACACCTTAATCATATATCCATTCCACACATATATGTATTCCAGTTAAAATATTTTGAAGTAAAACTCACCTCGATCGCTTATCCAAAAACACTTCCAAGCCTTTCTCCAAAAGATTCAGTCTTTCAATCCAAATCCACAGAATCTGAAACAGATTAAATACAAATATCCCCTTACCAATTGAACACATGAACTCTAGATAAATCTACCTAACTCTCGCCATCAAAACAACCAAACAACTATAGTTTTCGGATAGCCCAAAGCAATCCGGACAGCTCGACTTTTCCGGACAACTCTAGGAATCCGGACACCAAAGTAATCCGGACGTCATCCGGTATCTAATTCATTCGGAAATCATCAAACAATTCATCCGGACACTATCAATAAACTACCCGGATACCTTCATATCATCCGGACACCTCTGACTGTTTATCCCATTTTCACCCAGAAATCGACTGAATCATTAATAGATGTGATTTTGACTATTCTACTCCGATAGGAACTATCTAAAAGCAATTACAAACATAGAATACAAAGAGACATACCTCAGATTCACTTCCAAGCATACCAATTGAAGCCTTAACCTAGCTTTTCTTCTTTTCTCCTTCTTGCTCTCTCATAACACACACACACACACACTAAACTGAAATCTGGATAATATCTGAGTTGTGAAATATCTGATATGCTTAAGAGATAATATCAAACTTAATTACCACTTTGGTCCTTGAACTTCTCAATAATGACCCAAACACCCTTAACTTATAATTTAACCCAATCTTACCCTAAAATCCAACTTTAAAGTTAACTTTACTTAACATAAAAAGGGATTTTAACTAACGAACTTACCCGGGGTATTACATTAATGAAGGCTATAGCTGCTGGAACTTTTAGTGTTCTTAATGGAATCATAATTCTTGTATTTAAAGCTTAAAACATTAAATTCTAACAAAAGTAAAAGTAGGGTGTTACATCAAAGCACTCCAAATATCCAAATCGATAAAACCCAATCAGAAACAAATCGATGGTGAAACCCAAATAGATTAAAACATAAATACAAACAAAAACAAAGAGACATGTCAAAACGTACCTGAGATGGTGAAACCCTGAGAAAAAATCGTAAAGCCGTCAATCGATTTGAAACCATGAACCTCGCTGATGGTGAAACCCTGAGATGAGAATGGATTTGCAGAGTATGAAAAACCCTGCATTGGTTTTATAACAAAACTCTAACAAAGATAGTGTTTTTTCATACCAAAAATATTTATGTTCTCACTTGAACTTTCCCATGAGGGAAACTGAAATATAACAAAACGCTAAAAAATATAGTGATTTTTCGTACCAAAAATTGTCGGGAATCAGGCCAAGCCGATCGGTTAAAATGCTTCACCACTTGATTCTCAAAGTTCCCTTTATAAACGACATTTGGAGCCTTCTCACCGTGCTCAGAAACAACAAAACCAGTAATTGCATTTTTAAGTTGCTCAAAGTTGAGCTCCTTGAATACAGGCAAGTTATCAACTTCCTCTTCATTCCTTATAACATGATCTTGATATTGTAAAGAAACCAAAAATAACTTAAGGGTTTTTTTACTCACATAAAAACCAACCTGATTTAACATACACAGAGTCAATCTTTGAAGCAAAAAAGACAAAACCCCAAAAAAGGAAAAAAATTGGCGTAAAAATCTTACCATTAAAGACAAAATTCGTTAGGATAGAGAGGTCAAACCTGGTAAGCAAAGGTGAAACACAAATATGTAACCGAGAACACTAAAAACAAGGTTGAATCGATAACGATGTAAAAAGATGCTTTACCAAATGAATTCGATTTTTAATCGAGAACAAGCTTACTAACCAAATGAATTCAACCAAACCAAAAATCGAACAGAAGGGTGAACCAAAATCGAAGGAATGCAAGTTTTTTAAGCAAAAATGTGAAGGAATGCTAACCAGATGCACTTTGGTTGGTACTCTGGAGTTGTTTTGTCTACAAACTTGGGGATTTCAACACCTGTATAGAAAGAGGGGAGTAATTAACCAAATTGTGAAACCAGATCTCAAACATAAAAATTATTGCCAAATCAATTTACAACCAGAAATACAAAAAAAAACAACTTCAACGTAATGCAGTACAAAATGCTACATATTCAGTCTCTTGAGCAAGCAACTTTACTGGCATATGAAACATCAGTTCTACCCTTTTGACGTTGGAGATTAAACAAGTTGTATTCAACCTTAAAATCAATATGAATCTAAAGCTCATGAGAAAAAAAAAAATTATTTTAAACTTCATTTCAGCTTCTACAAAATGATGTTGATTTTAAAATTAAACCCAAATTTTAGTTGCATATTGGGCAGGTTCAAATTAAACCCCTAGATACCACAAATTAAACTCATATCTGAATAACTAAAAAATCATAAAAAAACCTTTGGTGAACATATGCATCTTGAAACATATGCATGTTTCTTCTTTCAAATACTGGCAAAATCAACGGTGGTAAACCCTAACAAAAATCAAATACTGTCAAAATCAAATACTTTCTATTTGATTGTTCGTCTCTGTTCCTCTAAACCCTAACAAAATTAAACCGATGAAAATGAGATGAAGAAAAACCATTGTGAACAGAGACGAACAATCAAATAGAAATCAGATGCTTGTGCGGATTGAAAATGAAGATGAACAATGAAGATCTTTACCTGAGATGGTGCGATGGAGAATCAAATATGAAGATAAAAAACAAGAATTGAAGAATGAAAGAACCTAACCTTATAATTATACGATGCATTGAAGACTAAATCGAAGTCTAGGGAAGACGATTTGATTGAATCGTCACCTTGGGGGACGAATTACAGAGACGGCAGTGCATTGGGTTACAAAGGCCGCACCGCAACAGTGCATTGGGGAAGAGAAACCTGGGTTTTTAGAGAGAGAGATTTTAAGTAATTATGCTTTAAATGGTTGTACACAAAGCTTAAAGGGTTGTTTTTAAGAGTTTGGGGGTTGTTTGCTTTATAAGATAGTATAGATAGATATAGATAAATTATTTAGAAAGAAAACTTTTAAAAACAAGTTTTTATATATCAAATACTATTTATTGAAGCATATTACTTAAAATTTAAAATTATAAGTAATGATATATTAGTATAATTTTTTAGAGTTGAATGTTTAAATTCTGACTAAATTAAAATAAAATAAAAAATTAAACCTAAATTAATAAATTAAACAATTTTATAAAAAAACATTATCATTTTTTTAAAAGCACATAAACCCGTGTTATAAATTTGACAAAAACAAAAAATAAACTTAAACATTAAAATCAAGTTATATCTCACTGTATTATACAAGTACACTTCTAATATTTATATTAATAATTACTAGAAGTCTACTCGCGCAATGCAGCGCGATATATCTCGATTTTAATGTAACAACCCAAAACATTGGACATGCAAAACATAGATAAATCATCCCAAAATGGGTCCCAATTACATAATAACAATTTGTCATAAGCTAAATATAAGTCTGAACTATTCAAAATTTGGACAGCGAAAACACTATGTCCACAACCGAGAACTTCTATCTATGTAATCTAATGACAAAACTATGGAGTTTTGCTAAGATTCCACCTCAATGCTCAAGCCATCTCCTTACTCTTACCTGAAGCACCACTATTTCGCTTCCCTGAAAATGGTTTAGATTTTAAAAGCGAGGGTTAGACCAAACGGTCTAGTGAATTCCCTCCGAAAACGACTTTTAACCATAGTATAAAATCAGTTCATACATACATTATATGTCTCCACATAAAGCATCAAACATGGTAACTGCACAGTGTTCATGGATCGTACAACCAACACCACGATCGGGGCCCAAGCAGACTCCTCTCTCTCCTCATATCGGGGCCCAAGCAGACTCCCCATTACCCGGATAGGAAGGAAACGAATTCCATCCTACCGGCTCATAACAAACTCCCAAGGGATCATCGGATCCCGAGGTACTCTGATCCCACTGTGCAGCCCGGCTCCACATAACATATGTACATAACTAACAATAAATCACAAGGCGTGAAATATTTATAACTCATTCAGTCATGCTAAATAAACCTTTCAAAAACATACTTTCATGTGATAATTTATAATAACTTGTAAACAGTTCATTGTAACACCCGTAATTTTCGGATAAGTACAATTTCGAATCAGGAGGAAACCGATCTTTTAAGAAAAATATGAAAAATAGGATTTTGGTTTAAATCTTAGATTTTATGGTCTTGTTGGATGAGGAATTCAAATACGAGTCCAACGGTTCTTTCCGTAGCGAAAACGGAGCTATAATGAAGAGTTACGACCGAAACAGTATCGGACCCAAAAGAAGGCCGCGCGGCCTAAACCGCGCAACTCTCTGGAGTCCGGACCTGCAACATTAAGTCGCGAACTTTCAACCTCATTCTTCAAACCTTCATAACTTTTGCATCCCAACTCCGATTTGAGTGATTCAAGTTGCTATGGTTTCGTTTTTGGAAGCTTTTCAAGGATCTAGAAAGAGTTTTGAAGTATATTGGATGATCCAAGAGTATTTGGTATTTATTTATGGTGGTATTTTGGTGGTTTTGGATGTTTTGGTATTTTGGTGGTTTTGGATGTTTTATGTTGGGGAAAAAATATATATGTGTTTGGGGATGATTATTTATGGTTGGAAACTGGTGGGTCTAGGTTTTTGGAAGATTTTGCTTGAAGATGCAAGTTCCTCAAAGGAGCTTACGTTTGGGGAAAACCTAGATTTAGCCTAAATCTAGCAAGGTGAGTTCAAGTTGCTTTGTGAAAACTCTGTACATGCCAAAATGTTATTTTCCAAGTACTTATGTGATTACATGAAAATTATTGATTGTTGAGTTAATTGTTGGGTTTCGACTTTTGAAGTATTTAACTTGGTAAATGTGGTAAAATGCCCATATTTGGGATTTTTGGAAAACTTGATAGTAAATCATAAATGATAATATATTGATGATTTATTGCATAGATGGAGATCATTTGGTGAAAATGCACTTCTAGTGCTTATTTGGAAATATGCATAGTTTATGTTATGATACGTTTTGAAAATACGAACGTGTAGGATTTTGAGCTTTGAATTAATGAAACACGTATGAAAGTATTTAAATGTTTTGTCCTATAGATGGAGATTTGTATAAATGCCCTTTTAACGCGTGTTTCGGAAATATGCATAAGTTATGGTGTGGGACGATTTGAAAGTATAAACGATATGAGTTCTGTTGGTCCCGAAGGGTTATACAAGTTTGTAGAAGGGGGGGGGGGGGGATGAATACAAACAAACGATTTTACTTTTCTAAATTGTTTATTGATAAATCAAATACAATTTACAACTTGTTGCGGAACAAGATAAGGATTAACCTAATATAAACAAGTTAAGAATACTAAGTTTCTTGCACTAGAAATAGATAGAAAGGAGATAAGAATATTAAGTATAATATTCTAACACACAGATAGATAGAAGAAGATGGCTAGTGCACTTCAAAACTGAAGTAGGGTTCTTTTTATATACTGCATGCATTTAATGCATGGCAGTATGGCTTTACACGTGGCAGCAGCTGAGTGGTTGCATGTCATTGACCTTTGTAGACAACCTTAGTAGCCGCATGGTGCACAGTGTAGAATCAGAGTTGTTGTACGATTTCAGACAAAAGGGATGTCCATTCTGACAATTCGAACGGAGACGTGCAAGGGAGGTAAGACAATAGTAACATGTAGGGAGACTTCATGATCAGCTTTCGGTGAGTCAGATCTTTATCAGCGTATGATAAATTTCAGCGATTGCTGAAATCTTCTACTTGATACTTGTTGGTCCCGAAGGGCTATACAAGTTTGTAGAAGGGGGGTTGAATACAAACACACGTTTTTACTTTTCTAAATTGTTTATTGATAAATCATTAACAATTTACAGCTTGTTACGGAACAAGATTAAGGATAAACCTAAATCTAAACAAGTTGGAACACTAAGTTTCTTGCACTAAGAAAGAGAAGGAAATTACTAATAATAACCAATCTCAAGATAAGAAGGATGACTCGACCAGAGTTTACGAGTGCTTCAAAAATGAAGCTGGAGTCCTTCTTATATACTGCATGCATTTAATGCATGTCAGTTTATACTTTACACGTGGCAGCAGCTCATTGGTTGCATGTCATTGACCTTTGTAGACAACCTTAGTAGCCGCATGTTTGAACAATGTAGTATCAGAGTAGTTGTACGATTTCAGACAATAAGGAGGTTCTTTTCTGACATATCGTACGGAGACGTGCAAGGGTGGTTAAGTCAAAAGTACTTTGTACGGAGGACTTCATGATCAGCTTTCGTTGATTCAGCGCTTTATCATTCTATATCAGTGAATGACAAAGTTCAGCGATAACTGAAGTCTTGTACTTGATACTTCACGTTGAGTGGACAAATCTGAGTCTTCGCTGATCCGCATCAGTTCATTAGGAGACTTGTCGCTGGTTCTTGAGCTTGATCTTCGACTTCAGCGTAGAACCTATGTTAACATGAAACTTGTCTTCAGGGATCATAAGTAAACAACTATGAATGTCAGCGATCACCAAATAGGTCTGAACAGGCTCAGAGCTATATTCCTAAGAATATATGGTGAACAGTTACGCTGAACAATGTATGAGATCATCAGCGATCATCTACAAGACTGAACAGGCTCAGAGCTTGCTGAATGAACAGGGTTCGCTGAATGTCTAATCTAAAGAGCGAGAGTTCCTTTCAGCGGTACTGAAAACAGTCTTAGTACTTATCAACGATAGTGAAACTCTTATACATTGTTTACTTACAATTTTCACTAAGTAGAATGGAGAGGGTCATTATCAAATCACTGAGGGTTTGGATCAACAGCCTAACTGATGAATCATTGGTTCTACCCCTAGAAGACGTTCAGATCAACGATCGGTTACACTTCAGGGAAGAACCGATTGAAATCCTTGACCAAGAAGTCAAATGAACAAGGCGTAGTAAGATCCCAATCTTAAAAGTTCGTTGGAATTCCAGGCATGGACCTGAGCATACATGGGAACGAGAAGACTACATGAAACGTAAGTACCCTCACCTATTTGCAAAGGATCAGACGGGGAATGGCAATCATCGAATTTCGGGACAAAATTCTTCTAACAAGGGGAGACTGTGACAACCGTCTGGAAAGCGTTTCAGGTCATAATTAATCTAAGCATATCCAATATTTATGTCATAGGTCACACAGTCCAATTTTAGCAGTAAACTCAGTGCGGTAGGAAAAATTTAAGAATTTTTGCCTAGAAACCCCTCAATTTAGGGAAGTATCCATAAATCTCATAAAAATGCCAACCTAAACAATATTTATACCACAATTATATATATGATTAGCAACTAAAATTAATTCAACCTAAAATGATATTAAAACTTTTATCATTAAAATTAAAAATGTTGTTTAAAATTCAAATTAAAAAGAAATTGTTGCATGTTTGAAAATAAATCAAAAAAACAAGATTTGACAATTTTTGCATCACACACATCACCCCCCCTATGGCCGGCCATCCCCTCTCCCTTTACCCCTTTTATATTTTTTCTCTTCTCATTTCAATCTCATATGCAACTTCTCTCGCTCTCTCTAATTTCTCACTCTAGAAATTTTCTCTCTTTTCTTTCTCAAACACCCTCCATATTCTCTCAAAAATGAACCATAACTTCAGCCCCTAACACCTCTCCTTCAAGTGATTCAAGTATTCTAAGGTAAATGCATGTGTGTTGGATGAAATCCACACACACCCTTTTCTTAACTTTTGCATTTTTCTTAAGCAATTATCTTCTTCTTCATCTTCTTTAAATTTTGTTAAGAAACACCTTCATACATCTTAATGTTTGTAGATTTACCACCATAACACTTGCATGTTATTAAAAAGGTGGTGAATCCATGATCAAACCTATGTTAAGATCAAAGATGGGCTCTTAACTTACATGCATGTAGTTTTTCTTAAAAGATCTATACTTTTTGATCCAAAAGTTGTATGAAAAGCTCTTTAACTTCATTAAAAACATGTTTTAATCAACATGCATGTGCCAAAAATTTACTCTTTTAAGTTGCATGGAGAAGTTCTGGGCATAAACACCCAAGAAATCTTCAAAAAGACCCATTTTCAAATTTCTACAAAAGATGAGTTGATAGCTAGCATGCATGTGGTTTAAATGGCTTAAAAATATGTCTTAGAACTGAAAATATCTGTATGGGGATGTGTCAAGTCGGATTGCATGCAAATAGAGTAAGAATCTTGATAAAAAGTCAAAAGGGATGCACATGTCTAAAGTCTAGTTTTGACAGCTTACTGCCAGATTTCTATCTCTCTCTTCAAAAAGTCATATCTCACTCAATAATACTCCAAATTAGATGATTCTTTTTCTAGAATTTATTTATATGAGTTAGGTTTCAAACCCAAGTGTTTTCACTCAAAAACTCAAAGAGTTCGTCTACCAAACAGTCTTCACAAAAACAGTGCGCAAGCAGTAAAGCTTTCTGTAGTGTTTTTACGTCAAGAATTATTTCATGTACTTAATCACCTCTAAAAATTATGAATCTTACGTCAAACGTTTCCTAACTCATTAAACTACCTGGATATAAAATATATTTTGACCTAAAATACCCTGGAAGACATCCTAAAATGGACAGAAAGTGGCACCTAAATATGGACAGCAAAAGAATAATCTCAAAAGTGGTTTAAAAGCAACTTTATTTATATATAATTATTTTATGTTGTAAATCTACCACTTTTATGATAAAATCTCAGTTATTTGATGACATGCATATATTATTTTGAATGGTAACAAAAATACAAACCCTAAATAAATTTTATAAAAGGGCATTTTATGACGATTTGGATAGTTAGCCTACCGAACCCTTAAGATTAAAACTCACTAGTGACCTTACGTTCGTAGGTTCGAAGTAGGATAACACCGAGGTATTTTGTGAGAGATTCCCGGAATTTCATCGCGCATCAAGTGAGTATTCACGGCCCCTTTTTACTCTTTTGTTACAATTTGGGGTGAAAAGCATGATATTAAATTGCAAACTGTTTGAATTATGCTATGAAATGTTGAACCTTAAATTAATTGTTTGTCCACTAAGGTATGTATACTTTTTGAAGTATTTGAGTTTTAAATGAAAAAGTCCCCACTGGTTAGACACTACCTATTAACTCATTACGAGCCAATGGTATTTGTGGGTAGCGCTATTGGATTGACAACCCCACTTTGAGCTGACGAGCTAGAAGTGCACTTTACCAGTAACAACAATGGTCTTACACATGTGGATTTATTTCACCACTGAGGTAAGACGTGAATAATATAAGGGGCGGTGGTTTGGTCGGAAGGCTTGGTAGTGGCTCAATGTTATGACATCATAGTATACAAGATACCTTGTGCAAATACTCGAACAACCGGTTACTTAAACTTAGTGTGAACAAACGTTTCACAAAAATACAATTTCTGCATACAAATTTACTTTTAGTGCATACAAAAACCTGTGAACTCACCAACTCTTTGTAGTTGACCCTTTTTTTTTATCATGCTTTTCAGGTGCTAATAAGTAAGTGAAGGCATGTAGGGTGCATATTGTGTGATGACATCAACATCAAGAACCTTAAAACTTCTGTTGTTAATTTTTGTAACCGTCGTATTTTTTTTGGAACAATTTGGTTTAGACGTTGTATTGCATTAACTTGTACTACTTTATTAAATGTTGTGGTTGGTGTTGTCTGTTACCTTTTGAATGAAACCCTACGCTGTTATACCTCGTGTTTCCGCTTTAGCGGGGTGTGACATTCACAGAGGTCTTCATTCACCAGAGATCATCTTCCAAAGCTCTGGAGGCCTTCGGACGATCTTGTTCTCTGATGGACTTATCAGAGGTCTTCTGACAGAGCTCTGACGATCTCTGATGGTCTTCAGTTTGTTCTTCTGCTAACTCTTCAACTTGATCTCTGGCGTCATGTTCTCTGACGTCCTTCTGACTTGTGATATTTTCAATGCTTTTACAATGGCATACTTGGGGCTAACAAAGCAAGAGTTGGCATGAGCTAATTGCATGTTTCAATGATGGCCACCAAAGAATGTGACCAATTAGTAATGTGGTTGCCCGGCTTAGAAAGTGGTTGGTGCAAAGTGTTGGTCCCGAAGGGCTATACAAGTTTGTAGAAGAGGGGGGGGGGGGTTGAATACAAACACACATATTTTACTTTTCTAAATTGTTTATTGATAAATCATTAACAATTTACAGCTTGTTGCGGAACAAGATTAAGGATAAACCTAAATCTAAACAAGTTGGAACACTAAGTTTCTTGCACTAAGAAAGAGAAGGAAATTACTAATAATAACCTATCTCAAGATAAGAAGATGAACTTGACCCGAGTTAGCAAGTTACTTCAAAATGAAGTGAGGTCTTCTTCTTATATACTGCATGCATTTAATGCATGGCAGTTTATACTTTACACGTGGCAGCAACTCATTGGTTGTAGGATATGAATTGAGTAGACAACCTTAGTAGCCGCATGTTTGAACAATGTAGTATCAGAGTGGTTGTACGATTTCAGACAATAAGGAGGTTCTTTTCTGACATATCGTACGGAGACGTGCAAGGGTGGTTAAGACAAAAGTACTTTGTACGGAGGACTTCATGATCAGCTTTCGTTGATTCAGCGCTCTATCATTCTATATCAACGAATGATAAAGTTCAACGATAGCTGAAGTCTTGTACTTGATACTTCACGTTGAGTGGACAAATCTGAGTCTTCGCTGATCCGCATCAGTTCATTAGGAGACTTGTCGCTGGTTCTTGAGCTTGATCTTCGACTTCACCGTAGAACCTATGTTGACGTGAAACTTGTCTTCAGGGATTATAAGTAAACAACTAACTTATTAGCGATCACCATAAGGACTGACCAGGCTCAGAGAATTATGGTGAACAATTATGCTGAATGTTTAATCTAAAGAGCGAGAGTTCCTATCAGTGGTACTGTAAGGTCTTAGTACTTATCAGCGATAGTGAAACTCTGATACATATTGTTTACTTACAATTTTCACTAAGTAGAATGGAGAGGGTCATTATCAAATCACTGAGGGTTTGGATCAACAATCTCCCCCTATTTGATTATGACATAGCAACATAGAAAATTGCTATTTAATGAAAACATAAGGATAAAAAGAACCCATAAAATATTTGTCCCTTTTACTGTTTTCTGAGATCTTTTCTGTACTGATGGAGTAAAGTACTTTCGCTGAAATCTTTCTTTAAACTTCGTATCAGATTACAAAGGGAAGTGGAAAGATTACAAGTACAAGCGAAATAAATTACAAGTACAAAAGAAAAACTGATAAAATAGAAGAATAAGGCGATCCTATCAGCTTATAGAGGTTCTTCCTTAATGAGAAGTTCATGAAGGGTCTTTGATGTGGGAATCATCCAGTCAGGGACAATTACTCCTTGATTCCTTTTGTTCAGAGCTTCTTCAAAAATCTAGGGTTTAAGATGTTGTGCCTGAATGTCGCGTTTGAATTCACACCAGTAGATGAGATCTTTCAACTGTTCGATGGGAGTGATGGGAAGTTCAGAGATACGTTGAAAACGTTGTCGTCCACCATAGTCAATAAAGAATATCCCATAGGGTTTGCTTATGACTTTTCCGGGGATGAAAGTCTCAACAGGAGGAAGAGATGTGTCAAGTGCGGAAAGGTCAGGTTCTGGACCAAGAACTTCAGCACGAGAAAAACCAATACCTGTTTCGTTCCGTATAAGAGGACCTGAGTCAAAAGGTTTAGACTTTTTCTTTGCAGAGGCCCTTCTTTTCTGATTTGCGAGAGGAGGGGGAGGAGGAATATCCACACAAGAAGAGACTAAGTCGATCTGTTTATTTATCAGCTTTTCGACATGATCCTTGTACTTTGATTGAGACTTCTGGATGGCTAATCTGATCTCCAACCATTCAGAGAGACCGTACTTCATGATGGCTTCAACTTAGAATTTTTGCGTACTGTCCGTTCTCTCTGAATATCTCGATTTCAGCGATTGAAACTTTGAGGGTTGATCTTCCAGTGATAAGTACCTTGTTGATTCTTGCAGGTCGATATCTGAAGTGTACCTTTTCTTTGCACCAGATTAAAGTAGATTGAGACACAGTTCTCTTTTCTTCAACGATCTTCTTGGCGTCTTCCCATATCTGTCGTTGAACTTCGACTGGAGTTCTTTTCAGCTTGGGGTCTTTCACTGATTGTTGAGTAAGCTGGATGGCGAGTTCTCTGTCTTTTTCTTCAGCTTCCCTTCTTTCAGCGATTAACCTTTCAGCTCTGAGGTGATCCTTGTATTCCTTTTGTGAAAGTCTTAACTTTGGAGGAATAGAAGGAAGTTGATCACGCTTCAGAATGATTCGCTAATCTTCGAACTTCTTTATCATTGCATCTCTCTTTTTCTGATCCTCTTCACTCAGCTTTTGAGGAGCCAAGGAAGGTCTGTTTTTGTGAGAGAGCATCTGTTCTTCAGGTTCATCTGTCTCATAGATCAAATCCAAGACCGGGATTATTTCTTCAGCGTTGGCAGCTGGGATTATTGTTGGTGAAGTCGCAGCTGTAGAAACTTCAGCGATATCCTCAAACAGGGGAGAGGACTAGCTGAAACATAGCGATCGTACGAATAAGAACTTGGGTAGAACAGAGAAAAGAAATTGGTTTAAGTGTATAGGCTTTTTGTAGAGAGTAGAGCTGATAATGTGTATAGATAGATGAGGGATGCGGTGTAAGGAAGTAAGATGTAGTGTACCTGACAAACCGGCTTTTTAAGCAAGATCGTCAGATTTTCATTGTCTTCAGCGACACCTTTTCCTTTGCCCTTGTCAGCTTCAGACGCTGAAGGCTTTGTCTTGGTCCGCTCCCCTGAAGGTTCGTTTATCAAGATCCCTTTAAGAGCTGTAGTCTTCTGAGAAGGCTTGACGATAAAGGAGTCATCATCATCATCATCGTCATCATCATCATTCTTTGAAGAAGAGGATGGTTCATCATCAGAGATGTCGACGGCTTCTTCATATTCAGCTTCAGATTCAGATTCTTCAGCATCTTCTTCGAGTTGCTCCCCCTCAGATACATAGGTAAGCTTCTCGGTTCCCTCAGGGTTTTCATCTGCCCGAGGTCCAGCAGTTTCTTCATTTGTCTTCTCCCTCTCTTCAGTAAGGGAGAGGTTTTCAGTCTTCTCCCACTCGATAGATTCATCTTGGGGAAGGTCTTTAGAGTTCTTCTCCCCCCTTCCTCATAATGAGTGGGGGAGGAATGCGATGACTCAGCAGTTGGTTCCCTGTCTTCTTGGCCAGGGATCCCCATATAAGTTTCAATCGCTGCTATTTTGTCTTCTAGGCCAGTAATCGCAGGAGTGATCTTGAAGAGTTCAACATGATCAGCGGAGTAAAATGCGAAGGTGCAGGGGCAGGGGCGGTCATGTGATTCAGGATCTGCTGTACCATCATCTTCACTGAACTTACGTCAGTCTTTACAGAACTCACGTCAGTCTTTACAGCAGACATATCTCCCTGAAGATTTCCAACCGATGTCTTCAGCGTTATGAACTCGTTGGACATGGATTGAACTGTTGTTTTGATAGAGGTGTAGTCTGTGTAGATGTCAGTAAGAACTTTGGCAAAATCACCAAGAGTTCTATCAACCTTCTCCAAATCGGCTTTGGAGGCATTCTGTTCAACCACTGTTGTCAGCTTGTTGAGATTCTCTCCAGCGTTTGTTACAGCTGGAGAGTTGTCAGAGAGAGTAGTGGTGAGACCTGTCGGCTTTGTATCCAGGTTCTTCAGAGATGCGTTGATGTCTCCCAAATTAGGACCTGTAACAGATAAGAACTTATGAACAGAGGAAAGCTCAAAAGTTTGGGGTTTAGTTACAGTGTATATGGTTTGGTGTATACCTGCAAGAGGGTCGACGAAGTCATCAAAACTTCTGTGACCTGAATAATGTTCCATGTCGTCAGCTAGAGTGCATGTACGCATGGAAATTCCTGCAGGTGCTGCATCCATCATTCCTTGAAAAGTATCTGCTTTAGCTTCTGGAAGAATGACGGTTGCTCCAGTGATCGCGGTGAAAACTGGATTAGAGTCTAATGGAGTAGAGAGAGAAGCGAAGGTTGAGAAAGTTGGTTGGGTGCGAGGTTCAGCGTTGGATCCGCTGAGAATCACTTCTTCAGTCTGTAGAGAGACTGAAGGAGGTTGGGTCGATTCCAAGTTTATAACCTCAACGTTTAGAGACGCTGAAGCTGGGATGGAAAGGGTGGCTTGTTCAGCTGTGGCAGAGCGTACCATTGAACTTTCCTTCAGCTCTTCAAGATGAGCTGAGGAGTCTTCAACATGAGATTGCTGGGGTTGCTCCTTGGTTTCCTTAGTTCTTTTGGAACCAAGTTGGGTAGAGGAGTGTTTCCTTTTTCTAGAAGGAATGAAGGTTGCAGCTGGGGTATCAGCGGTGGGTTTGTCCACTGAATGAACTGCAGTAGTAGAAGAAGGAGGATTGAGAATAGTTAAGAGAGTAGAGAGACGTACCTCGTTTGCCACTGGCTTGAAGTCGAGTACCTTAGGGCCAACCTGAGAGAGTTTCAGGTCTCCTACATTCGTGTAGTTATCCTTCAGGCCTGTTTGGAAGACGGCGCTGATGAATCTTGGATATGGAACCCAGGATGGTCGATCAGCAGCAGAGTCTACTCTGAGCACTAGATCATCGTAGATTATCGATGCACAGTCAACATGAAGACCCTTTAGCAATGTATATCCCATTGCTTGCTGAGGTTGAGCGGCTTGATCAGAGGAGCCGGTCTTTGCAGTCATGCAACTTATTAAGTGTGCGAAGATGAAGTTCATCTCGCTGGGCATTTTTTATTTCTTGATGAGGGTCAGCTTCTTCTCAGGCTTCTTGTCCCTCCCAGTTTCCCATACATAGCCCATTGCATCAAAGAATGCAGTGATGGCTTCCCTATCAACATGTTTCTTGTGATCAGGGAGAGAAACAAAGGGTTTTTCTTTAGTGGCGATGGGAAGGCTCAGGGCTTTTCGGATAATGGCAGGGGTGATTTTTATGGTGCCAAAATCAGTATCACAGAGGATGCAATCGATTTGCTTCGTGGGGTCTTTGGTCAATGGTAGCTGAGTGTGTCTGGCAGAATACCAGAACTGAGAAAGTAGTAGCTGATGTGCAGGAGGTGTTATGGTCAGGGCTGTAGATAGGCAACAGGTTTTGAGGAAATTCACAGCATCATTCAGATGTGTGACTTGCTTTCGAGGAGGAAACTCGAAAAGCGCATAGAGGTTGTTTGTTTTTGTCCAATCCAATTCCTCAAGTGTGAACTTGACCTGAGGAGCCTTGATGATTTCCAGTTCCTCAGCAGCAGCAGTATTCTCAGCGGTAGGAATAGTAGATGCCATTTCTGTATTATCAGTTCAACCAAAGATTTTAACAAATAAGAATAATCTTAATGTGGAAAGATTTTCCAATAAGATGGTTTGAATTTTGTCCATTTCATTCAGACAAAAATTTCTTAATGAAGATTAGGGTTTTCTTGTTTTTGAAAAAGAAAAGCAAACCCAATAAAAAGTATTGTTTTCCAGTTTCCTTTGAGGATTAGGATTCTGGAAAAAGGTATGAAGAACAAGTTTAAGATATTTGCGATTAAACTTGAAGAACAACCATGAAAGGTTGTGTTCATAAAACCATGAAAGAAATGATTTCATTTTAAGAATGGTTTCTTTTGTTTGATCTTTTAAAAACAATGATAAGATCCAAAACAAGTTAAAACAGTAGATAATATAAGAATATTAACCTTGTGTTCTTTGTAGAAGATGAACAGTTCTTTAGGAGAGAAAACTCGAATGTTCAAGATGCAACAGTATTCTTGAGAAAACTTGAGTAAGAAGTTGTTCGCGTAAAAAAAATATAAACCCAAAGTGTGTTTATATAGTGAGATTAGAGAGAGAGAAAATCTTGAGCGGGAAAAGATTTTCATCATGACACGGACACGTGTTTGCATTTGATTGGCTGGTAAACGAAACGTGCAAACGTGTGTCAGAAAAAGAACGTGCCGGGGCTTATCCGTTGCGATGACGTCACGAATGTCCTTTCATATTTTAGGATATCTCTGAGGTTTTGAAAGCTCAGGGACACTTTTGAAAACATGAAGCACTGAATAGAAATATCAGTTGGTTTTAGAAATTTCAAGGTATCGCTGATTTAAGGAAGAGATATTCAGCGATGCAATTTGTCTTGAAATCTTGCATTTACATGCGATTGTCAGCGAAAGAAAAACATACCTTGATATCAGCGAATCAATTATGTTCAGAGAGAGAATGATAGAATGGGTTATACAAGTTGATTTTATCCTATCGTTGATCAAATGTGAACCGCTGAAGATTTTACTCTTCAAAGTTCAGCATTCCAAGCTCGCTGATGAGAAAGTTGAATCTTGTCTCATCAAGAGGTTTGGTGAATAGATCAGCTAACTGATAGTCAGTTGGGATAAAGTGAAGTTCTATATCACCATTCATCACATGATCTCTGATAAAATGATACCTGATTTCGATGTGTTTTGTCTTTGAGTGTAGCACTGGATTGTTGGCTATAGCGATGGCACTTGTGCTGTCGCAATAGATTGGAATTTTCGAGAGCTGAAGGTCATAGTCTAGTAGTTGATTTCTCATCCACAAGACCTGAGAACAACAGCTTCCAGTGGCTACATACTCAGCTTCAGCTGTGGAGGTGGACACTGAGTTTTGCTTTTTACTTGTCCAACTCACCAGCTTTCCACCCAGGAGCTGACAGCTTCCCGTGGTGCTTTTCCTATCCAATTTGCAACCTTCAAAATCACTATCTGAATAGGCGATTAGATCAAACCCTGAGTCTTTGGGATACCAAAGACCTAGGTTCGCAGTACCCTTAAGGTATCGAAAAATTCACTTTACAGCGATCATATGAGATTCCTTAGGTTTAGCTTGATATCGTGCACACAAACAGGTTGCGTACATAATATCGGGTCGGCTAGCTGTATGATACAACAGAGAGCCGATCATCCCACGGTACAACGTGACATTAATAGGTATTCCATTTAAATCCTAGTCTAGTGTCAGCGGTGGTGCCATAGGGGTTTTCATAGCTGAACTCTGAGTTAAATCGAATTTCTTCAGCATATCTTTAACATACTTTCCCTGATTAATGAAAGTTCCTTTTTCATTTTGTTTTATCTGAAGACCAAGGAAATATGTTATCTCACCCATCATGCTCATTTTATACTCTTCTTTCATTCTATCAGCGAAACGAGTACAAAGGTCAGGGTTAGTAGAACCAAATATAATGTCATCAACATATATCTGAACAAGAATAATATGACCTTTTACTTTCCTGAAGAATAGAGTCTTCTCGATTTTACCACGCTCAAATTTTTCAATATGGAGATAAGTAGATAGAGTGTCATACCATGCACGAGGAGCTTGCTTTAAGCCATAAAGTGCATTATCCAGTTTATAAACATAACCTGGACGCTTAGGATCTGAGAATCCTGGAGGTTGTTCCACATAGACTTCTTCATTCAGCTTTCCATTTAGAAACGCTGACTTAACATCCATCTGATATACTTTGAAGTCTTTGTGTACATCGTATGCTAAGAATAGACGAATAGATTCTAGTCTTACTACAGGAGCAAATGTTTCGTCGTAATCTATGCCTTCCTCTTGTCTGTATCCCTGAGCAACAAGTCGAGCCTTGTTGCGGGTTACAGTTCCATGTTCATCCAACTTGTTACGATACACCCATTTAGTGCCTATCACTGTCTTGTCTGTTGGTCTTCGAACAAGTTTCCAAACTTTGTTTCTTTCGAATTCAGTCAGCTCTTCTTGCATGGCGCTGACCCAGTTTGGATCTTTGAGGGCATCATCTACTTTCTTTGGTTCAGTCAGAGAAATAAAGTTAACAAATAAACAAATATTACCTGCACTTCGTCGAGTCTGAACACCAGCGTTTGGATCACCAAGAATTTGATCAATTGGGTGATTTACAGTCCATCGCTGAGCCAGAGCGTGAGACGCTGACTCAACCTGAACTAGAGGAGCTGAAGATGAAGCTTCAGCAACTTCTGGAATATCAGCCAAGAGAGGAGTAGGTGCAGATGTCAATTCATTCACTGATTGCTGAGAAGTAGATGGAATGTCTGAGACATTTGGTACAGAAACAGGTATAGTGTTTAAAGGAACAGCTGAGACCCATGAAGTTTCAGATTCACTATTCTGCATATTTGGGATGATAGTAGGACTATCATCTTCAACTGTATGAGTATGAGGAGTGGGAATATCTTCTGAATCACCAAGATGAGAAAACATCCATTGATTCAGTTCTTCAGTATCAGCGGACGGTTTAGAGTTCGCTGAACGGGATTAGTCAAACGTGATGTGAATAGTTTCTTCAACAGTTTGTCTTCTTCGATTGAAGACTCTGAAGGCTTTGGAAATTGAAGAATATCCAAGAAAGATTCCACCATCAGCCTTAGGATCAAACTTTCCATGGGCATCTCTATTGTTCAGTATGAAACACTGACATCCAAAGATGTAAAGAAAGCTAATTGAAGGCTTTCTCCCATGAAAAAGTTCATAGACTGTCTTATTAAATCTTTTAACTATCAGCGACCTGTTTTGCGTAAAACAAGCAGTGTTGACAGCTTCTGCCCAAAACTGAGTAGGCAGGTGAGAATCGCTGAGCATTGAACGTGCAACTTCAATAATTGTTCTATTTCTTCTTTCAGCGACTCCGTTTTGTTCCGGTGTTCTCACTGAAGAAAAGTTGTGAGAAATACCCTTACTCTCAAAGAAGGAATCAAGAGAACTGTTTTTGAATTCAGTCCCATGATCACTCCTTATTGAGCGAACGGTCAAGTTGTTCAGGGTTTCCATCTTCCGAACAAAGGTGATGAGTTCTTCAGGGGTGTCACTCTTAGAACGGAGAAACATAACCCATGTATATCGAGAGAATTCATCAACTATGACCAGTGTATATTTCTTTCCAGTGATGGATTGTTTGTTAACAGGGCCAAACAAATCCATATGGAGAAGTTGTAGAGGAGATGACACTAAGGAGACTTGCTTTGACTTAAAGCTTGCTTTGGTCTGCTTCCCTTTCTCACACACTGAACATAAGGACTCTTTGGCGTATGAGTGTTGAGGTAGACCAGTGACTAACTCTTTTGAAGAAAGAGTATTCAGTGTCTTGTAGTTTAGATGAGAGAGCCTCTTATGCCATAGCCAGTTGACATCAGATGAGGCTTTTGAGAAGAAACAGGAGTTCTCAGTGGTTGTTGAGTCCATGTTTATTACATAAACATTTTCCAAACGATAACCGCTGAGAGCTATCTTCTCCTTTTTGTCAGCGACAAAGCAGGATTCCTTAGTAAAGATTACTTTGTTGTCCTTGTCGCAAAGCTGACTGATGCTTAGAAGATTATGCTTCAGCCCTTCAACATATGCGACTCTTCTGAAGGTTGTTGTACCATTTGAGAGTACACCAAACCCTCGGGTATGTCTTTTTCCATTTCCACCAAAAGTCACAGAGGGACCCTTCTCTTCCTTGTTTTCAGCGAGCAGGCTTTTCTTTCCAGTCATGTGTCTAGAGCATCCGCTATCGAGATACCAGATACCCTTCTTAACCTGCATTACAAAGGAAGATTAGTTTTTCTTGGGTACCCACTTAACCATGTGTACACATTTGTCAGTGGAAGTAGTTGGAATGGAAGGTTCAGCAGTCTTCGCAGCATTTGAAGATTCAGCTTTGTCAGTCTTCACTTTGGTTAATTTCTTAACCTCAGTGGTCTTCTTTGCCTTGGGGGCAGTGATCTTCACCTTAGCTATCTTTTCAGCTTTGGTGGCTGTGGGGCACTTACTAGCAATATGATCAGTAAGTCCACAGTGATAACATTTCCTATTACAAAAAATAGTTCTAGGACCATTTGAATGCTGAGCTTTAGATTTTGAATTTGAAGGACCAGCACCAAATAAGCTATTGGTTTTTTAAATGGGAGGAACATTTAGTTATTCGGATTTCTTACCAAGGACATCCACTCTGATTCTAGGAGTAGATCGCTGAATAGATCCACGCTGAGTAGATCCAGAGGGATAGGTCACTGAAGCTTTAGAAGCATTCAGCTTAGGTATACAGATACCCTTCTGAGGATTTTGGTTAAAAGAAATTCCTTTACCTTTATCTTTAAAGACAGAGGTAGGTTTTGGATAAACCATTTTCTCTTTACCTTTTGAAGAGGTTGAAATTTCCTCAGTGTAGGCGGTTGAGAAGAGGAACACTGAGAGGATGAAGTATCAGCGACTGAGGATACGAAAGTTCCAATTAAGAGCATAGAATGATCAGTGGTTGGTTCTAGAGTATCAACTTTGTAACCAAGACCACGTTTATCACTCAGGGGAATCTGAGACTTAATTATCTCAGTGATCTTTGTTGAGGAATTATACCATCCATCAACAGTAGCTTTTTCAGCTTTTAATGCAGCGATAGCTTCTTCGCGCTCGATTTTGACTAGCTGATTTAAGTGAACTTGATCTTTAAAATCTTCTTCAATTTTAGAAAGATTTTCTATTTGAAGGTGACAGTTTTTAAGCTGTTCAGCGAGATCAAGGTTTTGATTTTCAACTACAGTTTTGCCATTCATGTCTTCATATAAACTTCTAGTCAAGAGATCGATTTTACGAAGACTATCAGCTTCATCAATATTTGCAATATTGGTAAAGAAGGAAGGTGATACCTGAGTAGCAGAGGTTGAAGTAGAGGGAATGTCATAATTTTCTTCCTCATCTTCAAGTTTGGCCATAAGACAGAGATTGGCTTCATCATCTTCAGAGTCAGATGTTTCTTTCTCATCAGAGTCAGCCCAATCATAGTCAGCCATCAGGCCTTTGCCTTTCTTCTTAAAGCTTTTCAGCTTCGCATACCTTTCTTTCAACTTGGCGTATTTGTCATCTCTAGACCTGAGGTTAGAGGATTTCTTGGGAAACGCTGAGTTTCTCGAAACTTTCTTTGACCTGCACTCATTAGCGAAATGTCCTATCTTTTCACAGTTAAAACAAGTAGCAGTAGCCTTATCAACAGGAGCTGATGATCTTGGCTTGTCAGTAATGGAAAGAGGTTTATTCTTTATGAACATTTTATTTTTGGCGAATCTCCTGAACTTTTTAGTGAGGAGAGCCAAAGAGTCATCATCATCTGAAGAGTCAGAATCTGATGACCTTTCAGAGTTACTCTCCAACTCAGTGATAGTGACCGAGGGTCGCTGAGTGGAAGGTTCCTCTGAGATTAAAGCAACAGGGGTGCTTTTGGAATCTTTTACAAGATTCTTCTTAAGATGACTCGATTGATCATGATTCAGCATCGTGCCATATAAGGTAGAAAGGGTCATTGATCTTAGATCCTTTGACAGCTTGAGACACATAGAATAACTGTCCCAGCTTTCAGGTAAACATTCTAAAAACTTTGTCAGCACTTCAAAGTTAGAATATTCCTTACCAACAGTTTTCAGATCTATTATTAAACAGTTAAAACGTTGGTGTACTTCAGAGAGAGTTTCATTCTTACCACAAATGAAGCTTTCATACTGTCTTACCAGGTTGATCTTTCGAGAGTCCTGGACTTCAGAAGTACCTTCATACTGAACACAGATTGTGTCCCACATAGCTTTTGAGGTTTTCAAGTTCATGACGGAATGGTAGACTTCGCCAGGAAGAGCCATGGAGAGGATGGATCTGGCTTTGGTGTCGATAGCCACTTTCTTCTTATCTTCAGCAGTCCACATATGAACTTCCTTGGGTATCAGCCTTTCTGGAATAGCAGGTCTATTCTCAGCGGCTGGAACTGCAGCATCAATTCTTACAGGAATATATGGGCCGTTTTCAAGATAATAAGGCATAGTAGGGTCTACACCTTCTAAGAAGAGAATCATCCTATTTTTCCATAGATTAAAATTATCTCTGGAGAATCTAGGGGTTTTGCAAGAGAACCATTGTCAATATAGTTTGTGTGTGTGTTGGTAGCCATTTTCAGAAATAGCAAGGAAGAGAAATCTTAGTATAGATTAGATCTTGTTTATGAGATTAAACAAATCAGCTCTGATACCACTTGTTGGTCCCGAAGGGATATACAAGTTTGTAGAAGGGGGGGGGGGGGGGGGGTTGAATACAAACACACAGATTTTACTTTTCTAAATTGTTTATTGATAAATCATTAACAATTTACAGCTTGTTGCGGAACAAGATTAAGGATAAACCTAAATCTAAACAAGTTGGAACACTAAGTTTCATGCACTAAGAAAGAGAAGGAAATTACTAATAATAACCTATCTCAAGATAAGAAGATGAACTTGACCAGAGTTAGCAAGTTACTTCAAAATGAAGTGATGTCTTCTTCTTATATACTGCATGGATTTAATGCATGGCAATTTATACTTTACATGTGGCAGCAACTCATTGGTTGTAGGATCTGACTTGAGTAGACAACCTTAGTAGCCGCATGTTTGAACAGTGTAGTATCAGAGTGGTTGTACGATTTCAGACAATAAGGAGGTTCTTTTCTGACATATTGTACGGAGACGTGCAAGGGTGGTTAAGACAAAAGTACTTTGTACGGAGGACTTCATGATCAGCTTTCGTTGATTCAGCGCTCTATAATTCTATATCAGCGAATGATAAAGTTCAGCGATAGCTGAAGTCTTACACTTGATACTTCACGTTGAGTGGACAAATCTGAGTCTTCGCTGATCCGTATCAGTTCATTAGGAGACTTGTCGCTGGTTCTTGAGCTTGATCTTCGACTTCAGCGTAGAACCTATGTTGACGTGAAACTTGTATTCAGGGATTATAAGTAAACAACTAACTTATCAGCGATCACCATAAGGACTGAACAGGCTCAGAGCATTATGGTGAACAGTTATGCTGAATGTTTAATCTAAAGAGCGAGAGTTCCTATCAGCGGTACTGTAAGGTCTTAGTACTTATCAGCGATAGTGAAACTCTGATACATATTGTTTACTTACAATTTTCAATAAGTAGAATGGAGAGGGTCATTATCAAATCACTGAGGGTTTGGATTAACACAAAGTTCTCTTATTCTTTTAATTCTGTTCTCATACCCTCTTTGTATTTTTAATCCACTTGCTTCCACCCAACCTCTCATTTACATTTTACCTCAGCACAATGAGATTACTCAACCGAATGACTTATCTCCCCCACTCTTTGATGTAGACCCCTCACCCCTCAATCACTCAAGTATAGCTTCTTGGGTAGGAAACACTGGTTAATGTGAATCCATAGAAGTTCTGTATGCTCACACACTTATCCCATGAAATATTGTCCTAAAAATTGTGTTGTTCAACAATTTAGCTTGAACAAATTTGAATCTCAGCTGTTGAATGACATTTTCATCAGAAGGTATGCTCCTCATTAATATCATGAATATTTGAGCATTTAAACAATGAGGATTTCTCACAACAAGAATATTGAATGAATGAACTGAATTCGAGGACTTGTTTGAGAATCTAACAATGTATTAATCAGATTAAATATCTTGAATGAAAATCATAAATGGATAGGGTATCAAAATATTGGATTATGTTTATATGAACAGATATAAACAATCTTTGAATGAAACGTTTAAGTTCTCACGCTGAAATGAATATAAGATGCTCAACAAAATTGAAATACAAACGGGAGTATTACTATCGAAAAATTGTTTCATTTTGAGACATGGTAATAACAAAGTCAATAAGAAGCTGTACCGGTGTGTATGAATACATGAAAGTATAGAAAAGATAATACGCAATTATTAGTCTTTGAAAACACACGGTCAGAAATGATGTTATAATAGTCCGAGATCTCTATGAAAAACATTTAAAATCACACCTCTAAATTCATAAAATCTGTTTGAGAATAGGGAAGTGGTTTGAACATTTAAGAAAAAAAGGTTTTTCATGCTTGAAAGTTGTTCTTCTTTCAAACAATCAGTGATTAAGATAAGAAGATACTTACAGTCAGAAATGTTTGAGCTTCCCCTCAAATCATGATAGAATGATTTAAATTCTTATAAGCTACCCTTAACATGTGCTAAAGATCTTCATCTTAACAAAATTTGCACAAATAACAAGACTTGGATCAAAGTATCCTTAATCATTAAAACGAGTTCTGAACTACCAAGATTGAAGTTAATTCATAAGTCATTGTCGTTGAAGTACGGGTTTTGAACTGAACTATTCATAATCCAAATATCTTTGAAGAGCGAGTTTTGAACTGTTGTATTCAGAAGTCAAATAAACTTTGAAGTACGAGTCCTGAGCTGATTTACTCAGAAGACTATTATCTTTGAGTACGAGTCCTAAACTGGTATGTTTAGAAGTCATACACATTGAAATACGAGTCTTGAGCTGAGTTACTCATAAGTCTATTAGGTAATCATCATCATATTCATTGATCTTGAGAATTCTAGAGTTTACATATGAATTGTGAACTCTCTCTCTCTAGAATCTCTCACTAAACTCTCTCAAAGATATTACAATTAACTCTCTAGTTACAAGCTTACAAACTAAGCTAAAGCTATTTATGCCATCTAATTACAAGACATTAACTCATAATTACATTGACTTTCTACTTAAAACTACTTTGACTTTACATGACTTTGACTTTCCATGACTTTACAATTACATTGATTTTACAAGACTTTTACAATAAATCTTGAATACAAATTTATGCGCTAACAAGGACTTATATTGTTTCTATGGTCTATCTAGAACCGGAAAGACCTACCCAAGAAACAAATCCTCTTATAGGCATCAGCGAGGGGTCTAGCATATCCCGAAGCATTCCTTTTGTTTATGGCTTGCTGCCCGGAAACGTTTACCAACTCAAGATCGCATGGCCTTGTGAAATCGGCAAGAAGATCCATTACTATGCTCACTTTGTAAAAGATGCATGGATGATCATGATCACCTTTTTTTCCCAATGCTCCTATTCTTTTCAGGTTTGGTTGACACTTAAAATGGAGGTGGGGAATAATTTGCAAGATCGGTTGGATTTAGTACTTGATGATATGGCTGTGGGAAGATGGAAGCCGGGAGACCGTCAGAAAAGACTTACGTTTGCTGCCATTATATATTTTATTTGGCAAGAGTGCAACATGCGGCTGTTTACGACTAAAACGCGAAGTATGGAGCAACTGGTGAACGAGATTCGGGGATGTATTATTATGAAGCTAGCCACGGGTGGTGGGACTTGGTCGAGAAGAGGTGGAGGGTTGCTGAATTCGTGAACATATTTAATGATGTCGTTTGATAATAGTTCGTGGAGAGATGGATGGGCTTTTAGAAACATGAGTGTTTTATTTTGCATGTATAGTGTTTCTATTTCCCTTTGCTTGTTTTAGATTCTAGTTTTGTGGTACATCATGATTTTGTTTGGTTTTAGTGGTCTCCTCTTCCCCGTTTTGGGCATGTCCATTATGGTGGGATTGGATTCTTTTTGGGAGGGAGCCCCTCGCCATGTAATTGTATTTGTTGGTTCCGTTTTTACTTAAACAATGATCTTTCTATCTATTAGTTCAAACAGAGTATGGTGCGGAAGCATTTTACGAACTAAAAGATATTTAAGGTAGAAGAACACACAATATCAAATACGTGAGATGTAAATAACACAAGATTTAACTCAATAACCCACTGTATATTGATATAAATGGAACACCAAGAACACCGAAGATTAAACAGGAATTCTGCTCATAAGGATGGGTGTGTTGTGCAAAGCTTAATAGAAGAGCTCAACATGAGTCTTCTATTTATACAATTCATCAGGGGACAAGTTCTAGACATAAAGGACTAAAAGTACAAGACATGATCGTGAAACTGCCATTGGTACAACGTTAACATAGTGCGCCGCAATTCTACAAAGGCTGAAACCCATCAGAGTTTGACACGTGGAATTGTCAGGGCATGCCTTATACGAATGATCTTCAGGATCTTCGTACAGCAGAGATCGTGAGAAGCACGATCGTCTTTGTCTTAATCTTCATAAATTCTTCTAAGTCTTCAGTCTTCATACCACAGAGGCTCTGTCAAGTTTGGAAGAGGCTTTGTGGCCTTGTCCTTTATGAGAGTCTTCAGATGAGTCTTCACTTGATCTTTTATTGGTGTCTTGGCAGAACCTCTGTCGATGTCTATACTTAGTCTAATTTTCAATACTTCTATAAATAGTAGAAGTTGGAGCTAACAATCTCCCCCTAAGTATTGAAAATAATAATTTGAAACGTGCATGGTTTTCTAGACTAATTACACGACAGACGGTGATTGACCTTTGTTGAAACTTTACTTTTCATTTAAGATTGTGCCAGAGGCACTTACATTTGATTACATTGTGATATGGAAAGTAAAAATAGCAGAGGTTGGTAGCCGGCATTTAGACGTTGGCGTCTTTGAAGTCATTGTAGCTTTTGTTGTCAAATCCCACTTCTTTAAGCTCATGATAGATTTTGATGCAGAGGGTTCTGAAGTTGATTACCGAGTCGATGACCTCTATCAGTCAATCTGCAGAGGCTGTGTCCATCAATTCCGTTCCTCTGTGCTCTATGAGGTTTGCTCTAAACTCTGTTAGAGTACTTGTTGCGTACTTCTGGCAGTCCATCTCCAAAAATAGTCTTGACTTTCCCACAGGGTCTTGGTAGACATACCTAAACTCTGGGGAGGTTATGATCGAGTTTGGTATGGCAGAGGATGGGCAGTCATCTTCTGGTGGTTTAAGGCTTAGGTTTCTTACTCCAAGATCTCGTCCTAATCGGAAATCGACTAGGCTGTATAGAAGAAGTTTCTCACGCATGGCTTTCCTGATTACCCTGTATGCCCTTCGAACTGCATCTGTTGTGTAGTTCTGTTTTGTCCAGTTCAGAAGGTCGGGTAGGTCATAGGGGCTTAAGTTCCTAAGATCAGCATCTGAGAATTGGTTCTCGGATCTGTCCACTCTTTTGACCTTATATATATTGTAGGAAACCTTAGGTGTAGTTCTGGTGTGAGAGTACTTACAGTATATAACTTTGTCGATTTTGGAGATTGAGTAGACTTCTTTGACAGGTTTGGGTGTTGTTTTGGAGAAGATACTTTCGAGCTCAGAGCGGAGATTTGGATCTTGAATGGTTGGTGGTAGAGGATCTCTAATTGTTCTGTTGTAGAGATACCTGTACACAACTTCTTCCATCTATCGAGGAGGTGCACCAGGTGGAGGCATGGGCCTTCGCCGAGCGTCCATTTGTTTCGTTATTTGCTTCACTCGATCTTCTGTGGGCTTTGCCTTCGGATCCAGAACTTTTATGTTTGACAGAGGGGTAACACCGAAAGTCCAGTCTTCTTCTTCTGGCTTTGGTGTCACATATGCATCGAAGGCACTTTTCATCAGCTTCTCTGTGGGTTGATGGTTTGGCTTCTTCTTTTTAGGTTCCTCTGTCATGATTCCCTTGCCTTTATCTTTTGCCTTAGGCTGGAGATGTTCTTGTAGAGGAGGGATTGTCTCTGTGGGTTTTGTGGGGGTTGCCTCTGTTGGATTTGACACTTGTGTTTCTGAGGTCTTGATTGGAGATGTGGGTTTGGTTGGTGAGGATTCTGCTGATTTGCTCAGATATTTTCTTTTGTGAGCAATGGATTTGGTTCTGGTTTTGGGTGTGGGAGATGGGGGTTTTGTTGTTTCAGCTTCTGGTGTAGGGGATAGTAGTTTTGGTTCTTCTGGTGTTTTTGGTGTAGGGGGTTTGTCTTCTTCGGAAGATGTGAGGATTTGAAATTGTTCACGGGTTGGCACATCTTCTCTGAATATATAGGATGTTTCCACAGAGGTGGGTATTGCCTCTGTGGATTCAGGTACTTGGGTTTGGGTTGGAATTTCTTTAGGGTTTGTTTCCACAGAGGTCGTTGTTGCCTCTGTGGTCTTTTGTTGGGTTTTTCCTTGGGTTTGAGTTGGAGGAGCCTGGGATATGGGTTCTGCGGATATTGGCGGTGGTGCAGGTAACCCTTTACTTGCAGCTTTGTCTTGTGTCCCTTTCTCCCCCTCAGGATGATCTGATGAATCGTCAGAATCATCATCAGAGTCATCCTGACCCTTTTCCTTTGTACCCTCTGCTCTGCACGAAGCTTCTGGCTTCTTCTGTGGAGTGGCACATGCAGCTATTAGTTTTGCACATATGTCATCACAGAGACCAAGGAGACTGTGAACCTCTGCCTCTGTGTTGTAGCGCATTTTGCCGACGCTTTTTCGGAAGTCCTTGGCATAATTGGTGTTGGCAGCAGTGAAGGCTTTGATGAGCTCTGTTACTTGGTTGATTACCCCTTGTCCAAGTTCTGTTAGCTGAGCTCTGGTCATGTAGTCGGATGGCTTCATGGCCAAAGTCTCCCTTGTTGTTTGTTCTTGAACTTGCTCTAAGGCCTTATTCAAGTCTTCTGGTGTAACGCTAGCAGGGGTTGAGGATTGTTCTTTCAGCTTTTCCAGTAAGTCTTTGACAGAGTTTTGGAAGGCAGAGGTTGTGGCCTTCTCATATTCAGAAGCGGTGGTGGCAGCAGAGGTTGATGCAGTTTCTTTCATTTGAGCACAGGCCTGTTTCACCTATGTGGATAGGTTATCCAATTTGGTGGTCAGTTCAGAAATGGCCTTCCTTGTTGATCCTGCAAAAGCATCAAGAGAGCTTTTCAACTCTCCCAACGAAGTGGCCACAGAGGTGACAAGGGTTTGGAACTCATCCCTTGCGACCTGTGAGCCTGGTGTAACCTCTGGGGGAACACATTCGTCCCCAGAGTGAATCCATGTTCCTTGGACACCTTCTTTCGCCCTTGTTTGTACGTTGGGGGCGGAAGGATTTCCTTCTGATCCTTGAGTAGAGGTTTTTGAAGCCTCATTCTCTACAGAAGTTCTGATAAGGACATTGTCTTGATCCACTCCAGAGGTGGGTACAAGAATATCCTTATGTTGACTCGGAGACTTGTCTAGAGTCTTGTAATACCCCGGGTAAGTTCGTTAGTTAAATCATAGTTCCGTTAAATTTAGTTAACTCTAAAATAGGATGTTTAGAGTAAGTTTGGGTTAGTTTATAAGTTAAAGGTATTATGATCATTAGTGAAAAGTGTAGGGGCTAAAATGGTAATTTTGGTTTGATATACACCCTTAAGAATTCAACTATTTTGAAAAATCAGAAACAAATCAGTGTGTGTGTGTGCGTGTGTTTTGGGAAGAAAGAAGAGAAAAAAGAAGCAAAGTTAGGGATTCAATTTTGGAGTAATTGGAAGTGAAATTAAGGTATGTCTCTGTTATGTTTTATGTTTGTAATCAAGAGTACTACGTTTCTATCGGATTAGATTTAACAATTTCTCGAATACGATGAGTTGATTGATTATGGGTTGAAAAAGGAACCGACTGTGTTCAGGGGTTTCCGGACGAGTTTGCTAGTGTCCGGATGATTTGGGAATCCGGAAACCCTTGTGCAGAGGTATCCGGACGAAGTGAGTTTATCCGGTAAGTTTCTTTTTCTTAGTTTTCTGGATGAAATAAGATACCGGATAATGTCCGGATTAATGAGGTATCCGGGTAATGTCCGGATTGTTGTTGTTATCCGGAAAGGTCATGCTGTCCGTATAGTTTTTGAGTTGTCCGGATACTTTAGCTGATTTGGTCATTTTGAGAGTTTTGGTACTTTTGAGTATCCAGTAACCTGTGTTTTGTTAACTCTTAGATAGGGAATGAATGAGAATTGAATATACCGTGGACTCGACTTAAGTTCGGGTTTGGGGGTAACATTTGAGGATAGAGTTACCTAGAGCCGTTAGCTTTTGTAAGTCTTATGTGTTCTATTTGGTGAAAAGATACTTGTACCTATTTGTTTCAGATTTTGTGAATTTGAAGTGAAAGCAGAGTTGTTTTGAGAAAAGCTTGGAGAACGTTCTGATAGACTAACAGGTGAGTTTTACTTAAAAATGTTTTTAACTGGAATACATATATGTGTGTATTGGATATATGATTGATGATGTATTTATATGCTTATGTTGGAAAATATAATATGTTGAGATGTATATTATATTTACATGAGTATTATACAAGAGTATATTGACCGGGCTTAGGACCGGTGGTGTTGGCTGTAATACTCGTACAGCGGTGTTGGCTGTAATTGTCGTACATCGGAGTTAATTTATTAGTTGGCTTGCAACCAACTAATATGGCCATGGGAATGATGAAGGAAAGTACTCGAAGTGTGAGTTCTAATTGATATCTGTAATTGTGTTATGTGTGTGGGATTTATGTAAATGGTTTTAAACTAACCGGGATTTTCTCACTTAGACCGCTAGGTCTAACCCTCATTTTGTTTTCAAAATATGTATTCCAGGTCGTGGATCGGGTAAGAGCAAATGAGAGGAGTACTATGTGTTTAGCTTTTGGAAGAAGGAAGTTATGAAGACTAAGACGTGTTTTGCTGTTCTAATTTCATAACTAGATATCATGTATTTAGTTAGGGAAAAATTTGTAATGAAATACCCTAATTTGGATTGTAAAGACTAAAGGGACCGTATTTGTTATATGATGTGTCTTGTTATGTAAAGATGTTATGCAATGTATGTTACTTGTTATATGTTTGGGAATCCGGGTTGTTACAGATGGTATCAGAGCCCTACTTTAAGGGATTTAGGTATTCGTATCTGTACCTAGACTTAAACTGCATGTGAAGTAGGACGTCCCTATTATTTTAGAACCTTGGGATGATTAAGTATAAAAGGTAGAAGGAACATCATATAAGGTAATTTCGTATTACACCTGGCCAGTGTAATTGTGATCTTACAAGTACATGTTTGGACTGGAATACCTTGTTATATGGGGTATGTGCTTATGTGTATATTAACCTTGTCTGAATTAACAGAATGGCAAGTGGTACTAGATAAACGAATCGGGAAGGAGGAGGAAATCCGAATAGAACAAATCCAACAGCCGGAGGAAGGGGAAGAGGGGGAGAAAGAGGTAGGGGCAGAACAGGCGGCAAAGTTCAGCCGCGAGGTGCTGAATTTGTAACAAGGGATGATTTGGCAGCCGAAATGGGAAGATTACAAGCGAATATCCAAGCCATGTTTAATCGAACTCGTGATACTGAAACAGAAAGACCAGATCCTACTTATGAAGACGAAATGACTATTACTCCTACTGTTGTACCAGTAAGGAAAAAGTGTGATTATAAAATGTTTCCCAGTTGTAAGCCTCCGACCTACTCAGGAGACCGGGATCCAGTGAAAGCTATGAGATGGCTGAAGGAAATAGAAGCTATCTTCAAGACTAGTAAGTGCGCGGAAGAGGATAGGGTACTTTATGGAACCGCAATGTTGAAAGGCGATGCTTTATACTGGTGGGAAGCTTATATTTCTTCGGGAGGTTCTGATATATATTCTACCTTCTCTTGGGAAGAATTCGTTATAGCTTTCAGGAAACAGTTCTGTCCTCATGCAGCAGTCAAACAATTGGAGGAAGAGTTTATGAACTTGCAGCAAGGAAATTTATCTGTTCGGGACTACACTGCTCGTTTTCTGGAAAAATCTCGTTTTGCGGAGTATTATGTTGCCATGGAGGCCATGAAGATTGAAAGGTTTATTTTTGGATTGAATGCAGAAGTCAGAAGTTTTGTAATTGCTAAGGGACCAGAAACCTTCTCCGCCGCAGTAGACGCCGCGGAAACCGTGGAGCAGGATAAAGGAAGAAATACTAGCGATAAAGGTGTGGGAAAACAAAAGTGGGAAGGACCACCGTACGATCCAAAGAAGTCCAGGTTTCAGAGTTACGATAACCGTCCACCTTTCCGACCAGCGGAAAGACATTGTCAGAAATGTAATCGTATCCACCAAGGAAACTGTCAAGTTGATACTCGGGTTTGTTATAGGTGTGGGAAGACCGGACATGTTGCTAAAGACTGTCAGGTAACGCGGTTTTGTTTCTTATGTAATTCTCTGAATCACATCCAGTCTGATTGTCCGAGGGGAAGAGTACAACAAGGGGGTACGTCAGGAAAACCAGCGAGTGTTAGACCGGTAGTTCCAAGACTAGAACCACCAAGAACAAGGGGTCGTTCATTTCAGATGACAGCAAAAGAAGCGGAGGAAACTCCGGACGTGGTTACAGGTACATTTTTAATAAACTCTACACGTGCTAAGGTGTTATTTGACTCCGGTGCAAACCGATCGTTCGTATCTCCTTCATTTGCTGCTTATATGCATTTAAAGCCTAAAGTGTTAGATCATGCTTTAATGGTAGATACTACAAATGATAATCAAGTGTCGGTTAAAGAGGTATTTGATAGCTGTGTGATAAATATAGAAGGGTGTGGAGTACCGATACAATTATTTCCTGTAGCTTTGATCGAGTTCGATGTGGTAGTGGGGATGGATTGGTTAGCTGAGAATCAAGCTAACATAGTTTGTGATAAGAAGTTAATAAATGTTGTTTTACCTGAGAAGGGGCCAGTAGTGATTTATGGTGATCGTAGAAATCATAAGTCTTGCCTAATATCTATGTTAAAAGCACGTAAGTGTGTCAGTAAAGGTTTCCCGAGTTACTTAGCTTATATGATAGATACTAAGCTAGAGAAGAGTAAGTTGAAAGATATTCCAATTGTTAGTGAATTTCCAGAAGTTTTCCCCGAAGACTTGAATAGTCCTGGAGCCGCTCCTATAGCCCACCGTATCGTCTGGCACCTTCAGAAATGAAAGAAATGATGACACAACTACAAGACCTATCTGATAAAGGCTTCATCAGACCCAGTTCTTCGCCTCGGGGAGCACCAGTTCTATTTGTGAAAAAGAAGGATGGTTCGATGAGAATGTGTATTGATTATCGGGAACTGAACAAGCGCACGATCAAGAACAAGTATCTGCTTCCTAGAATTGATGACCTCTTCGACCAATTAGTTGGAGCTTGTTATTTCTCCAAGATTGATCTAAGATCTGGTTATCATCAGCTGAAGGTTAAAGAAGAACACATTCTGAAAACTGCTTTTCGCACAAGGTACGGTCACTATGACTTCTTAGTGATGCCGTTTGGACTGACGAACGCTTCAGCTGCTTTTATGGATTTAATGAATCGGGTATGTAAGCCATATCTCGATAAATTTGTTATTGTATTTATTGATGATATCCTTATCTATTCCCGATCCAAAGAAGAGCACGCGCAACATCTTTATTTGATTCTGGAGCTATTGAAGTAAGAAAAGTTGTATGCTAAATTTTCTAAATGTGAATTCTGGCTACGAGAAGTTCAGTTTCTGGGGCATGTAGTTTCCAAGAAAGGAATTCAACTTGATCCGATGAAAGTGGAAGCGATTGAAAAGTGGGAACCGCCAAGAACGCCAACCGAAGTACGTAGTTTTCTGGGTTTAGCCGGCTACTATCGGAAGTTTAAAAAAGACTTCTCTCGTATCGCAACGCCTTTGACTAAGCAGACTCAGAAGAATCTAAAGTTTGAATGGAAAGCAGAACATGATGAAGCATTCCGGATATTGAAAGACAAATTGTGCAGCGCGCCGATTTTGTCATTACCTGAAGGTTCCGAGGACTTTGTTGTTTATAGTGATGCTTCCAAACTGGGATTGGTATGTGTACTCATGCAGCGTGGTAAAGTGATTGCTTATGCTTCTCGTCAACTAAAAGATCATGAAAGACAGTATCCGACACACGACATGGAACTTGCAACAGTTGTTTTCGCGTTGAAGATATGGAGACATTATCTTTACAACTCTAAATGTCAAATTTATACCGATCATAAGAGTCTCCAACATCTCTTTGATCAACGAGAATTGAATATAAGGCAAAGAAGATGGCTAGAATTGGTGAATGATTACGACTGTGAAATTCTTTATCATCCGGGAAAGGCGAATGTGGTAGCTGATGCATTGAGTCATCAAGAAAGAAGTGGAACAATAAAAGCCATTGCACTACGAGCTGAACTTCTACCTAACATCTTTGACGAATTACAGAAATGTCAAGTAGAAGCCTATCAAGAAGAACATTTGAAATCAGAACGGCTAGTGGGGATATCAGCATTGCTTGTAAAAGATGATCGTGGGTTATTGTGTCTGGGGAACAGAATTTGGGTGCCTCGTTTGGGTGGTTTACGTGACCGGGTACTTCAAGAAGCTCATCAGTCTCGATTCTCTATACATCCAGGTACGAATAAGATGTATAAAGATCTAAAACAATTTTATTTATGGTCGGGAATCAAAAGAAGCATTGCTTAGCATGTGGAAAATTGTACTACTTATAAGAAGGTAAAGATTGAACATCAAAAGCCGTTTGGTCAGTTGCAACGATTAGAAATACCTATGTGGAAATGGGATCAGATTACTACAGATTTTATCACGAAGCTACCAAGGACTCCGAAGGGATTTGATGCCATTTGGGTGATTGTTGACAGATTGACGAAGTCTGCTCACTTCCTACCAATAAAAGAAACTGATTCGTTGGAACGATTAGCCAAGGTGTACATTAACGAAATAGTAACTCGTCATGGAGTTCCAATCTCGATTATTTCTGACCGTGATAGTCGTTTTACTTCAAGATTCTGGAGGAGTTTTCAAAAAGAAATGGGTACACAGATAAAGCTAAGTACAGCATATCATCCTCAAATCGACGGTCAGAGTGAACGAACAATTCAAACTTTGGAAGATATGCTCCGGGCCTGCATTGTTGACTTTGGGGGATCGTGGGATAAGCATTTACCGTTGATTGAATTTGCCTACAAGAACAGTTATCATTCCAGCATACAAGCGGCACCGTTTGAAGTTCTGTATGGTAGAAAATCTCGAACGCCTCGGTGTTGGAATGAAGTGGGAGAGAAACAATTGGCGGGACCATATATAGTTCAGTTAACCGCGGATAAGATTACTCAGATTCGAGAACGATTAAAAGTGGCTCAAGACAGACAGAAAAGTTACGCTGACCGACGCCGAAAGCCGTTAGAATTCCAAGTTGGAGATTTCATAATGCTGAAAGTCTCGCCTTGGAAAGGAATCATTCGATTTGGCAAGCAAGGTAAGCGCAGTCCGAGATACATCGGGCCATTTGCAATTACGGAAAGGATTGGTGAAGTAGCCTACAGGTTGGATCTTCCGCCAGAGTTAAGCAGGATTCACAACGCGTTTCATGTATCAAATTTTCGAAAGTGTTTAGTTACGCCGGATCAGGCCGTTTCTCTACCAGATATACAAGTTGATGAAAAGCTGAACTATGAGGAAGAACCTGAAGCAATAGTTGACCACAAGATTAAAGTGTTGCGGAACAAAGTAATCAGACAAGTGAAAGTTCAGTGGAGACATCATAGGGGTTAGGATGCTACATGGGAATCAGAATCCGAAATGAGAACTAAGTACCCGTATCTTTTTGCCTAACCGAATTCAGGGACGGAGTTATTTTGAGGGGGAGATAATGTAATACCCCGGGTAAGTTCGTTAGTTAAATCCTAGTTCCATTAAATTTAGTTAACTCTAAAATAGGATGTTTAGAGTAAGTTTGGGTTAGTTTATAAGTTAAAGGTATTGTGATCATTAGTGAAAAGTGTAGGGGCTAAAATGGTAATTTTGGTTTGATATACACCCTTAAGAATTCAGCTATTTTGAAAAATCAGAAACAAATCAGTGTGTGTGTGCGTGTGTTTTGGGAAGAAAGAAGAGAAAAAAGAAGCAAAGGGGATTCAGTTTTGGAGTAATTGGAAGTGAAATTAAGGTATGTCTCTGTTATGTTTTATGTTTGTAATCAAGAGTACTACGTTTCTATCGGATAATGTCCGGATTAATGAGGTATCCGGGTAATGTCCGGATTGTTGTTGTTGTCCGGATTGTTGTTGTTATCCGGAAAGGTCATGCTGTCCGGATAGTTTTGAGTTGTCCGGATACTTTAGCTGATTTGGTCATTTTGAGAGTTTTGGTACTTTTGAGTATCCAGTGACCCGTGTTTTGTTAAATCTTAGATAGGGAATGAATGAGAATTGAATATACTATGGACTCGACTTAAGTTCGGGTTTGTGGGTAACATTTGAGGATAGAGTTACCTAGAGCCTTTAGCTTTAGTAAGTCTTATGTGTTCTATTTGGTGAAAAGATACTTGTACCTATTTGTTTCAGATTTTGTGAATTTAAAGTGAAAGCAGAGTTGTTTTGAGAAAAGCTTGGAGAACGTTCTGATAGACTAATAGGTGAGTTTTACTTAAAAATGTTTTTAAACTGGAATACATATATGTGTGTATTGGATATATGATTGATGATGTATTTATATGCTTATGTTGGAAAATATAATATGTTGAGATGTATATTATATTTACATGAGTATTATACGAGAGTATATTGACCGGGCTTAGGACCGGTGGTGTTGGCTGTAATACTCGTACAGCGGCTGTAATTGTCGTACAACGGAGTTTATTTATTAGTTGGCTTGCAACCAACTAATATGGCCATGGGAATGAGGAAGGAAAGTGCTCGAAGTGTGAGTTCTAATTGATATCTGTAATTGTGTAATGTGTATGGGATTTATGTAAATGGTTTTAAACTAACCGGGATTTTCTCACTTAGACCGCTAGGTCTAACCCTCATTTTGTTTTAAAAATATGTATTCCAGGTCGTGGATCGGGTAAGAGCAAAGGAGAGGAGTACTATGTGTTTAGCTTTTGGAAGAAGGAAGTTATGAAGACTAAGACGTGTTTTGCTGTTCTAATTTCATAACTAGATATCATGTATTTAGTTAGGGAAAAATTTGTAATGAAATACCCTAATTTGGATCGTAAAGACTAAAGGGACCGTATTTGTTATATGATGTGTCTTGTTATGTAAAGATGTTATGCAATGTAGGTTACTTGTTATATGTTTGGGAATCCGGGTTGTTACAAGTCTCTCCGTCTTTGTGCACTCTAAGCTCCTCTGAAGAGCCTGTTGGACCTATAAGTGTGTGCGTGTCAGAGGAAACGAATTCCTCTGTCGGGATTTCTGTTGTGATCAGGGGCGATGGATCACGAACTAAGGGTAAGTCCTTTTGAGAGGACTCCCCTAGAATGGTTTCCCCGGCTAAGATTGGTACAAAGGTAGAAAAAGTTGCCTCTGCCCGGTCAGTTTGGGTTGGGGTCGAGCTGTGCTGCTCTTTTTCAATAACATCTTCTGCCACTAGACTGGCGATGTTAGAAGTATGGGTTGCACTGGGAGTTGGTTGGGGATGTATGCCTCTTCTAACTGCGGCATCTTTTCTAGATTTTTCTTCTGTTGAGCATCCTATCACTACTTCACCATCTATTGTCTCAGCCTCTTTCTCTGCTCTATAGCCCACGATTTCTACCCTAACTTCTGGGCTTTTTCCTAGCGAATCATAGCATGGATGAGTCCCAATCAGAGCTTGTACGTGAGGATGATAAAGGCCTTCTTTTAATTTGTCATCTTCTTCTTCATGAGTTTCCACTATAGCTTCTGTAGCAACCACTTCTTCTGGACTTCTTCGTAGAACATCATATTCGGTTTGGGTGAAGGGGTTATGTAGTACTTCTGGAGTCGCAGTCTGAATATTCTGTGGGGTTTGGTCATCTTCATCCAAGTCAGAAGAGATTATGAAATCTGGTGCTTCTGTTGAATGATGAGAAAGGGCTTCTGTGTTCCATCCAGAACGGTCTAAAGAGTCTGCAATTCCGGGTTGTTGGAGGAATGCAGAAAAGTCACCCTGGTCTTCTGCATAATGGATTCGAGTTGGGGATTGCAGAGGTTGGTCATGGGTTTCTTCTGCTGTTTCTCCTTCCTCTCTGATTGGTTCCAGAGGTGTGAAGGGCTTCTTAGATTTCTTCTTGTATTTCCTTCGCTTTGGTTTGGGTGCACCCTCCTCTGAGGACTTGTGTTTTCTTTTCTTCTTCTTTTCCTTCGGAGGAGGGGGTGCAGAAGAGTCGATCATAGTTTCTGCTGAAGGAGTTTGATCGGTTTGTTGGGCAACACTGGTAGGGGTTCCTTCTACAGATTTCTTTTTCTTGTGAGCTTTCTTCTTCTTTGGAGTGGTTGTAGAGGTTTTGCTCTTTGAGACAGAGGTTTCTAATTGCCATCTCTGACGACGGAAATTCTCATGAATCTTTTCATGTTTACCCAAGGCCGCTGCCCATTCTTCATCACTCATTTTCTCAACTACCTTATCTCCTACAGAGGCTCCTAGACGCGGGGGTGTCACTGGACTCGGTTCAGGAGTCCGGTGAACGCGTATATATGCTAGCTTATGTTATTCATCAATTGCGTATCCCAGAAGCTCTTTCGATAGAGGTCTGCAGAAGTCGTACCCATCTTCATGTTCTGTTGGGGTGTTCTTTGCCATGGGGTAGGTTTTGACAGTTGGTCCTTCCATAGGCCATTTCTCGCCCTGAATCAGATGTTCTAGTAGGACACCTAGAATCCTCTGAAACTGCAGTGGGGGTAGATCTGTGGTTGAAGGTCCCTTAGCCCTCTGTGAAGAGATTTTGTGGTCAATCGTGTTGACGATCTCCTGCATCATTAGGGTTCCATAGTCTAAGGGCAAGTCATAGTATACCCCAAACATTATGGACATAATCTGGTGAGAGGTTTGGTCGGGGCTGCCTATTTTGCCAGTTAAGCATCGGTTTAGGATGGAGAAGAGAGTGTTCCATAGAGGGGGAAATCTACCTCTTTGGAAGTCATTCCTCTTCTTCAATGTTGTGTTGTACCCCAACATTTCTGAAAATCTGCAGAGGTCTTCATCGATGGTTCCTCTGCATATTTCTTTATCCCCAGAAGACCTCTGGTTGTAGAGAAAACTCAAGGGAGAACATTGTTCTGTTGAACTTGAGTTCTAGGTATTCAGATTGGCCAGGTTTCGAAATGTAGCCCTTGATTTGTATCTCCTCTGAGTCAAAATGGCAACTCTGCCAGAATTGATAAAGGTATCTGGCAGGTATCTTCTTCACATTTTTTGCTAGAAGGGGGTAAAGGAAATGGTTTTCCAGAATGTTGAGAAGGATAGCATGTTCTTCCCCAAATGCAGTTCTCGAGGGAACAAGATAATGATTATTTGGTTTCAGGGGAAGAGCACGTTCAAAATGTTCATTGGCCAGTAAGTTTTGTAGATGGGTGGTCGGAGCAAAATCTGTTGAGTCACCGGAGTTGTCCTGTTCTAGGTTTCCGGCCATTTCTGGGTTTTGAGAGGGCTTAGAATGAGCTGGGGAGTTCACCGGAGCGCTGGAGGTGGAGGCCATTGGATCAAACTTGAAGAAAGTGAGTAGAAAATAGAAATTGCAGGTTTTTGCAAGGTTTGCCGGAGAAGAGGATGGAGATAAATTCGTAAAAGGTTTAAGAAAGAATGGGAACAGGGTTATATAGTGAGGGTAGAAACGGATAGAATTCCGTGGTAAAAGTGAATTCAATAAACATTTGGGGTCCGCACTCGAGTTTTACAGCTGGGGAAACGTTTCAGAAGGATCGTGTGGCACGCACGTCCAATGAAAATCTGCCACGTCAGATATGTCAGAGCACGATTAGACGTCGTGCACGACCCATTAATGCTAGGCGCGTAGGCAATCCTTCTGTCTGGGCTCTGTCACTCGCAGTAAATATCTTGCTTTACAGAATTGTCACAAAGAGTCAAGTGTCAGAATCAACAGAGACTCTGTAGTGGAGTGAGCTCTGTGATCTGAAACCTGTCTTTTTGTCTCCTCTTAGCTTGCACCTTTACCAAAACTATTTGAAAAATCATTGGAGAGGATCGACAGAGTCTTTAGCACAAAATTTTCATCCATAGAGGCTTTGGGGCTCTGTCAAAGCCAATAGTGGCTCTATGAGTGAAAATTTCTAATAACTAGAGATTCACAAAACATTTTGATCATCCAAAGTTTTCACTGTTTTTGTAATAACCAGGTATTTTATTTAATTTAAATTTGAAGAATTTTATAAGATTTTATTTTAGTATTTTATGGAGTTAGGAGTTAAGGGGTAAGTTTTATTGTTATAATAGAAGTTTAAGGGTATGTTTTGCCAATTGGGAGAAGTGTAGGGTTTGTTTGGTCACTTTTGCCAAACTTGACCCCACCACCACCATTTCCAGCATAGGGGCTGGAGGTGTCCTCTTCTTGACAAAAGAAGAATATTAGCTTAAGTGTGTGTGTGTGTGTGTGTGTGTGTGATAATTCGGTGTAGAGAGAGAGAGAAAGAAATTGAAGAAAAACTAAGAAGGGAAGAAGGAAAACTTAGGAACTTGCTGCTGGAAATTACCACAAACAACTGAAGGGATCAAGGTAATAATCTTACACAATCCATCATCTTTATATTCATAAGTTATTAAATGGGTATGTAAGTGGGTTTTGGTATTTTTGGTAAGATATGATAGTTTTGGGATGGGAATAATGTTCTAAGGGTAGTCTTAAACATATCTGCAATTTATCAGTAACATGCATAGTGTAAAACTGCAAATTCTGGGTTTTAGGATGAACAGTGAACTGTGACATTCATCGAAGTCGCAATGGACGACTGCGATATTCAACGAAGTCGCAATAGTTGGTTGCGACTTGGTCTTGAAGTCGCAATGGTCGTTTGCGACTTGGCTTGGAATCGCAGTAGTTGATTGCGATTTGGGTTTGGGATCGCAGTAGTGGATTGCGACTTAGGATTGAAGTCGCAATAGTGGGTTGCCATTTCGGGGTGAAGTCGCAGTAGATGGTTGCGACTTAGCACTGTGCATTGCGATTTTAATTTACTTTTAGCAGGTTGCGATTTCAGTCGAGGATCTCATAAGTTTAGTTTTAAAAAGAGATATTTGGTATTTTATATGATTTCAGATTCTGTGAAGGATCGACATACGTGATATTAACTTGGGAAGACTTTTGGTGATAAACAAATCAGGTGAGATTTACTTTAAAAAGTATTTTACTGGAATACATTATGTGAATAACAAATGTTTGATAAAGTGTATGAAAATGTCATACGTGGGTGATTATAATATATTGAGATATTATAATTACGTGAGTATTATATGAAAATATAATACGTGGCCGGGCTTTGGACCGGTGTGTTAAATTGGCTCGCAACCAATAATTTTGGCCATTGGTGGAGGGATAAGTTGGAATGAGACAGGTATGATGCACAAATTATGGTTGGTATTTATTTACGTGTGATATATGTGTATTTATATAAAGAGTATTTTATATAAATGAATTTTTAATGATTTCCAAATGTCAGGGATTTTCTCACTAGACCCTTAGGTCTAACCCTCATTTTCTGTTTTAAAAATATGTATTCCAGGTGGTGGTTCCAGTAAGACCAAGTGATTAGAACACTTGTTGGATAGCTTTTGAGGAGATGATCGTTAAGAAAAATGTGGATGCTTTTGTATTTATAAACTTGTTGTTAGTTATAGTGTTATCTAAATAGAATCAAATTTGTACTGTATTTCTTGAAGTTGTTTAGTCAGACTTTGGGGACCAAATGTGAAATATGAAGTACTTTTGTTGTAAGCATGTAAAGAAATATATGATTATATGTATGTTTGGATTTTGGGTTGTTACAGATGGTATCAGAGCCATAGTTTAAGGGATTTAGGTATTAGTATCTGTACCTAGACTTAAACTGCATGTGAAGTAGGATGTCCCTAATATTTTAGAACCTGGGGATGCTAAGTATAAGAGGTAGAAGGAACATCATGTAAGGTAATTTCAAATTACACCAGGCCAGTGTAATTATGATCTTACAGGTACATGTTTGAACTGGAATACCTTGTTATATGGGGTACGTGCTTATGTGTATATTAATTTTGTTTGAATCTACAGAATGGCAAGTGGCACTAGACAAAGGAATCAAAGAGGAGGAAGGAATTCGGGTGGAGAGAATCCACCAACAGGAACAGGGGGAAGAGGAGGAGATCGTGGTGGAGGCAGAATTGGTAGGGGAACTCGGGGCCGAACTGGGGGAAGAACACAACCGCATGGTACAGAGTTTGTTACACGGGATGATTTGACTGCGGAAATGGGGAGATTACAGGATAACATACAAGCTATGTTCGAGCATAATCGTCATAATGAAACTGAAAGACCAAGTCCGGAACACGAAGTTGAAATACCACTTACCTCTACGGTCTTACCGATGATGAAAAGGTGTGACTATAAAATGTTTCTTAGTTGCAAGCCTCCTACATATTCAGGAGATCGGGATCCGGTAAAAGCGATGAGATGGCTGAAAGAAATAGAGGCTATCTTCAAGACGTGTAAATGTGCTGAAGAAGACAAAGTACTTTATGGAGCTGCGATGTTGAAAGGTGATGCTTTGTATTGGTGGGAGGCTCATATAGAATCGAGAGGAACGGATGTATATACTACCTTTTCATGGGAGGAATTCATGTTAGCTTTCACAACACACTTCTGTCCACAAGCTGCTGTTAGACAATTGGAAGAAGAATTTATGAATCTACAACAAGGGAATCTATCGGTTAGAGATTATACTGCACGATTTTTAGAAAAATCCCGTTTTGCAGGATATTATGTTGCTACAGGGAAGATGAAAATGGAGAGATTTATCTATGGGTTAAATTCAGAGGTCCGAAGACTGGTGACTGCCACGGGGCCAAATACCTTTACAGCTGCGGTGGATGCTGCAGAAAATGTAGAACGAGATAATAAAAGAGATGCCGGAGATAAGAGCTTGGGGAAAAGGAAATGGGAAGGACCCCCACAGGATTCAAGGAAGCCTAGATTTCAGAGGTTCGATAACCGTCCGTCATTTCGACCAGCGGATAGACCATGTCCGAGATGTAATCGCTACCATCAGGGAAATTGTCAAGTGGAATCGCGGGTTTGTTTTAAGTGTGGGAAAACCGGTCATGTTGTTAAAGATTGTCGATTAACGTGGTTTTGCTTTTTGTGTAATTCTCCGGATCACCTCCAATCAGATTGTCCAAGAGGTAGAATACAACAAGGGGGAACATCCGGGAAACCAGCCATTACTAGACCAGTAGTCCCAAGAATAGAACCACCGAAAACGAGGGGTCGTACATTCCAAATGACAGCTAAAGAGGCGGAGGAAACTCCGGATGTGGTCACAGGTACGTTTCTCATAAACTTCACGAGTGCTAAAGTGTTATTTGATTCCGGTGCAAACCGATCTTTTGTGTCTCCCTCCTTTGCTGCTCACATGCATTTAGAGCCTAAAATGTTAAAACATGCTTTATTAGTAGATACTGCAAATGATAGCCAGGTGGCAGTTAAAGAAGTTTTTGATCGTTGCATGATAAATATAGAGGGGTGTGGAGTACCGATACAACTATTTCCAATAGCTTTGATTGAATTTGATGTGGTAGTAGGAATGGATTGGTTAGCTGAAAATCAGGCTAACATAGTTTGTGATAAGAAAATAATCAATGTCGTTTTACCTGATAAGAGATCAGTAGTGATTTATGGAGATCGTAAGAATCATCAGTCCAGTCTTATATCTATGGTAAAAGCCCGTAAATGTGTCAACAAGGGTTGCTCTAGTTATTTAGCTTATGTGATAGACAGTAGGCCTGAAAAGATTAAGCTGGAGAATATTTCTATCGTTAGTGACTATCCAGAAGTTTTCCCTGAAGACTTGAATAGTCTTCCTCCTGTTAGACAAGTAGAATTTGGTATTGACTTAATCCCAGGAGCTGCTCCTATCGCTCGGGCGCCATACCGATTAGCACCTCCAGAGATAAAAGAAATGATGGTACAGCTTCAAGATTTATCTGATAAGGGCTTCATCAGACCTAGCTCTTCGCCATGGGGTGCACCAGTTTTGTTTGTAAAGAAGAAAGACGGTTCAATGAGAATGTGTATTGACTACCGGGAGCTGAACAAGCGTACGATTAAGAACAAGTATCCACTTCCAAGAATTGACGACTTCTTCGATCAATTAGTTGGAGCTTGTTACTTCTCGAAGATTGATCTCAGATCTGGCTACCATCAGTTAAAGGTTAAGGAAGAAGACGTTCTGAAGACTGCCTTTCGTACAAGGTACGGTCATTATGAATTTTTGGTGATGCCCTTCGGATTAACGAACGCTCCGGCCGCTTTTATGGATCTAATGAATCGGGTATGTAAGCCTTATCTCGATAAATTTGTCATTGTGTTTATCGATGATATACTTATTTATTCTCGATCCAAAGAGGATCACGCACAACATCTTCATTTGATTCTGGAGTTGCTGAAGAAAGAAAAGTTGTACGCTAAGTTTTCTAAATGTGAATTCTGGTTGCGGGAAGTTCAGTTTTTGGGTCATGTAGTTTCAGAGAAGGGTATACAAGTTGATCCAGCGAAAGTGGAAGCAATTGAAAGATGGGAACCGCCGAAGACGCCAACCGAAGTACGTAGTTTTCTGGGTCTAGCTAGATACTATCGGAAATTTATAAAAGACATTTCTCGAATCGCGACGCCATTGACTAAGCTGACTCGGAAGAATCTAAAGTTTGAATGGAAAGCAGAACAGGATGAGGCATTCAGAATATTGAAGGAGAAACTTTGTAGCGCGCCGATATTAGCATTGCCAGAAGGTTCCGATGATTTTGTGGTCTACAGTGATGCTTCTAAACTGGGATTGGGATGTGTACTTATGCAGCGTGGAAAAGTGATTGCCTATGCTTCTCGTCAACTGAAGGATCACGAAAGACAATATCCTACCCATGATATGAAGCTTGCAGCAGTTGTCTTCGCATTGAAGATTTGGAGACATTATCTTTATGGTTCTAAATGCCAAATTTTTACTGACCATAAGAGTCTCCAACATCTTTTCGATCAAAAGGAACTGAATATGAGGCAAAGAAGATGGTTAGAATTAGTAAATGATTATGATTGTGAAATTCTTTATCACCCTGGGAAGGTGAACGTAGTAGCAGATGCACTGAGTCGTCAAGAAAGAAGTGGAACAATAAAAGCTATATCGTTACGAGCTGAACTCCTTCCTAATATCTTTGACGAATTGCTGAAATGCCAAATAGATGCTTATCAGGAAGAAAGTTTGAAGCCAGAACGGTTAGTGGGCATATCAGCATTGCTTGGGAAAGATGACCGTGGGTTATTGTGTATGGGAAACAGAATTTGGGTACCTCGTTTGGGTGGATTACGTGATCGTGTACTACAAGAAGCTCATCAATCTCGATTTTCTATTCATCTAGGTACAAATAAAATGTATAGAGATTTGAAACAATTCTATTGGTGGCCGGGAATGAAGAGAAGTGTTGCTAAGAATGTGGAAGATTGTACTACCTGCAAGAAAGTAAAGATTGAGCATCAGAAGCCGTTTGGTCAGTTACAACGACTAGATATACCAATGTGGAAATGGGATCAGATCACTACTGATTTTATTACCAAGTTGCCTAGAACTTCAAAGGGATTCGATTCTATTTGGGTGATTGTGGATAGATTGACGAAGTCTGCTCACTTCTTGCCGATAAAAGAAACGGATTCCTTGGAACGCTTAGCCAAATTGTATATTAACGAAATAGTAACTCGACATGGAGTTCCAATCTCGATTATTTCCGATCGGGATAGTCGTTTTACTTCTAGATTTTGGAGAAGCTTTCAAAAAGAGATGGGAACGCAGATAAAGTTGAGTACCGCATATCATCCTCAGATTGATGGACAGAGTGAAAGAACAATCCAGACTTTAGAGGATATGCTTCGGGCTTGTATAGTTGATTTTGGGGGATCATGGGATAAACATCTGCCTTTGATAGAATTTGCATGCAACAACAGTTATCATTCCAGCATTCAAGCGGCACCGTTTGAAGTACTGTATGGTAGAAAATGCCGAACGCCTCTGTGTTGGAATGAAGTGGGGGAGAAACAATTAGCGGGGCCAGAAATAGTACAGTTAACAGCGGATAAGATTACTCAGATTCGGGATAGATTGAAAACAACTCAAGACAGACAGAAAATCTATGCTGATCGACGTCGGAAACCGTTAGAGTTTCAGGTAGGAGATTTTGTAATGTTGAAAGTATCGCCATGGAAAGGAGTCATACGATTTGGGAAGCAAGGTAAACTTAGTCCAAGGTATATCGGACCGTTTGCAATTACGGAAAGGATCGGTGAAGTAGCATACAGATTGGATCTTCCGTCGGAATTAAGCAGGATTCACAACGCGTTTCATGTATCGAATTTTCGGAAGTGTTTAGTTACACCAGACCAGGCAGTCTCTCTACCAGATATTCAGATTGACGAAAAGTTGAACTACGTGGAGGAACCAGAATTTATAGTTGATCACAAAGTCAAAGTATTGAGAAACAAAGAGATCAGACAAGTAAAGGTTCAGTGGAAACATCATAGAGGTCAGGATGCGACGTGGGAATCAGAGTCGGAGATGAGAACCAAATACCCTCATCTGTTCTCTTAACTGAATTCCGGGACGGAATTCTTTTAAGGGGGAGATGTTGTAATAACCAGGTAATTTATTTAATTTAAATTTGAAGAATTTTATAAGATTTTATTTTAGTATTTTATGGAGTTAGGATTTAAGGGGTAAGTTTTATTGTTATAATAGAAGTTTAAGGGTATGTTTTGCCAATTGGGAGAAGTGTAGGGTTTGTTTGGTCACTTTTGCCAAACTTGACCCCACCACCGCCATTTCCAGCATAGGGCTGGAGGTGTCCTCTTCTTGACAAAAGAAGAATATTAGCTTAAGTGTGTGTGTGTGTGTGAGAATTCGGTGTAGAGAGAGAGAGAAAGAAATTGAAGAAAAACTAAGAAGGGAAGAAGGAAAACTTAGGAACTTGCTGCTGGAAATTACCACAAACAACTGAAGGGATCAAGGTAATAATCTTACACAATCCATCATCTTTATATTCATAAGTTATTAAATGGGTATGTAAGTGGGTTTTGGTATTTTTGGTAAGATATGATAGTTTTGGGATGGGAATAATGTTCTAAGGATAGTCTTAAACATATCTGTAATTTATCAGTAACATGCATAGTGTAAAACTGCAAATTCTGGGTTTTAGGATGAACAGTGAACTGTGACATTCATCGAAGTCGCAATGGACGACTGCGATATTCAACGAAGTCGCAATGGTTGGTTGCGACTTGGTCTTGAAGTCGCAATGGTCGTTTGCGACTTGGCTTGGAATCGCAGTAGTTGATTGCGATTTGGGTTTGGGATCGCAGTAGTGGATTGCGACTTAGGATTGAAGTCGCAATAGTGGGTTGCGATTTCGGGGTAAAGTCGCAGTAGATGGTTGCGACTTGGCACTATGCATTGCGATTTTAATTTACTTTTAGCAGGTTGCGATTTCAGTCGAGGATCTCATAAGTTTAGTTTTAAAAAGAGATATTTGGTATTTTATATGATTTCAGATTCTGTGAAGGATCGACATACGTGATATTAACTTGGGAAGACTTTTGGTGATAAACAAATCAGGTGAGATTTACTTTAAAAAGTATTTTACCGGAATACATTATGTGAATAACAAATGTTTGATAAAGTGTATGAAAATGTCATACGTGGGTGATTATAATATATTGAGATATTATAATTACGTGAATATTATATGAAAATATAATACGTGGCCGGGCTTTGGACCGGTGTGTTAAATTGGCTCGCAACCAATAATTTTGGCCATTGGTGGAGGGATAAGGTGGAATGAGACAGGTATGATGCACAAATTGTGGTTGGTATTTATTTACGTGTGATATATGTGTATTTATATAAAGAGTATTTTATATAAATGAATTTTAATGATTTCCAAATGTCAGGGATTTTCTCACTAGACCCTTAGGTCTAACCCTCATTTTCTGTTTTAAAAATATGTATTCCAGGTGGTGGTTCCAGTAAGACCAAGTGATTAGAACACTTGTTGGATAGCTTTTGAGGAGATGATCGTTAAGAAAAATGTGGATGCTTTTGTATTTATAAACTTGTTGTTAGTTATAGTGTGATCTAAATAGAATCAAATTTGTACTGTATTTCTTGAAGTTGTTTAGTCAGACTTTGGGGACCAAATGTGAAATATGAAGTACTTTTGTTGTAAGCATGTAAAGAAATATATGATTATATGTATGTTTGGATTTTGGGTTGTTACAGTTTTAAACATTGTTTTTAGGACATATTTGAAAGTTGGTGTCCGAAAAAACTGTTTTGAAAAAAGGTTTTGTGCGAGACATTCTCCTTTTGACTAACCTTTGCTCAGTGAATTACCTGACTTCTGGGGATTTATCTGATCACTATTCTTCTTTGGCTCCCCCTTGAAGTAACAACCTATGTAGTCTAATTCAAGGTCTCCTTCTGCTCCCCCTTGACCTATGCTTGGATCAAAATAGATAAGCAATGCATATAGCATAGGTCAAACTCACCAGAGGTTCCGTAGACATCGTCAGAAGTTCTGAGTGATTCCACATAAGCTCTGTCGGGTATAGAACTTTTGGTGATAAGGAATTTACATACAAAAGAGGTTAAATATATACATATATACACGAGAATCAAGTATCACTTACAGAGGTTTTCAACTCATGTTTATCATACCCAGCTTACTTACCAAGAAGAGGAATCTTTTCTCATCGAGTGCTTTGGTGAATAAGTCTGCAAGCTGATATTCAGTGCTTACGAAGTACATCTCAATTGTTCCACGTTCAACATGATGCTTCAGAAAGTGGTAACGGATATCGATATGCTTTGTTTTTTAGTGCTGTACTGGATTAACAGAGATAGCTATGGCACTTTTTGAGTCACAGAGGATGGGTATCTTGTAGATAATGTGACCGTAGTCCTTTAGCTGAGTTTTCATTCCCAGAACTTGGGAGCAATAGCTAGCAGCAGCAACATATTCAGCTTCCGCTGTAGATGTCGACACACAGTTCTGCTTCTTTGAAGTCCAGCTTACTAGTTTACCACCTAGGAATTGACAACTCCCAGAGGTGCTCTTTCGGTCTAGCTTGCATCCTCCATAATCTGAATCTGTGTATGCCTTAAGACCAAAGACAGAGTTCTTCGGATACCAGAGCCCAAGATTTTTGGTCCCTTTAAGGTATCTGAAGATCCTCTTTACAGCAATAAGGTGGGATTCCTTTGGGTTAGCTTGGTATCTTGCACAGAGGCATGTGGCATACATTATATCAGGTCTACTTACAGTTAAGTATAAAAGTGACCCAATCATACCTCTGTAGAGCTTGCACTCTACAGATTTGCCATTTGGATCCGAGTATAACTTATTTCCAGTGGCCATTGGGGTCTTCATTACAGAGGCATCAGAGAGACTAAATTTTGAAAGAATGTCAGAGACATATTTAGCTTGATTTATAAAAATTCCCTCTGATGTTTGTTTTACTTGGAGTCCGAGGAAAAAGGTTAATTCTCCCATCATACTCATTTCAAGCTCACTCTGCATGAGTTTTTCAAAATCTTTGCACTGTTGTGCGTTGGTGGACCCGAAGATAATGTCATCCACATAGATCTGTACAAGCAGAATCTCATCACCTTTTCTTTTGTAAAACAAAGTAGTATCTATCGTACCTCTGTCGAAATCATTATCGAGAAGAAAGGGTGAAAGTCTTTCGTACCATGCTCTTGGAGCCTGTTTCAGTCCATACAGAGCTTTGTCGAGATAATAGACATATTTTGGGTATTTGGAATTTTCAAACCCTGGTGGCTGCTGGACGTATACTTCTTCTTGGATTTCACCATTTAGAAAGGCAGATTTTACATCCATCTGAAAGACTTTAAAACCTCTATGGGCTGCGAAGGCTAAGAAGATTCTTATAGCTTCGAGCCGTGCGACAGGGGCAAAAGTTTCATCGTAATCAATGCCTTCTTCTTGGCGATATCCCTTGGCTTCTTCTTCATCGTAATCAATGCCTTCTTCGAGCCGTGCGACAGGGGCAAAAGTTTCATCGTAATCTCGCTTTATTTCTAATGACCACCCCGTCCTTATCCTTCTTGTTTCTGAAGACCCATTTAGTCCTTATCGCTTGTTTACCCTTTGGCAGAGGAATACCTTGTTTCTCTAAAACTGCAGAAGCTCTTCTTGCATAGCATCTACCCAGTTTGGATCATCTAGGGCTTCAGAAATGCGTTTTGGCTCGATCACACTGATAAAATTTGTAAAGAAACAAAAATTGGCAGTGGCTGATCTCGTCTTTACTTTATCAGAAGGATCGCCAATGATTTGGCTTTGAGGATGACTCATAGTCCACTTGGTAGTCCTGGGGAGATGGTCATTCGCATCATCAAGTTGATCCTCTGTGGTTGATCTTGTCGGTTCTTGTGCAACCTCTGTAGTCGATGGCACTTCTGTGCTTGAATTTGGTATTGCAGTTTGTGGGATTATTGGGATAAGAGTTGGAATTTGTTCCTCTGAGGATGTAGAGACTGAGTCCTGGTTTTTCTCTGGTATTGGTTCCTCTGTTGTAGCTGGCGTTTCCAGTGCCTCTATGGTAGAATTTTTGCTTATGTCATCTTCTGTTGGCTCCCCTCAACACGTGCATCTGCATGATTCACAGATGAGGATGAAGTATTCAATGGACCAGTTAGAGATATACCTGACTCAGTCTGGTTGACAGAAGATGTTTCTCCAGAGGCTCTGGCAGCTCCGGCAGAGGGATCAATATCGTCGTGGAACATCTCTTCAAATAGCAGATTTAGGTCTGCTTCTTTTTTTTTGAGATGCCAGAGGATTCCTTCTTTAGACCGAGTTCTGAACTGACTTGTTCAGAAGTCTTCTGAAAGGAATCGTCAAAAGAAACATTGATGCTTTCCACGATGGATCGGGACCGCAGAAGATATACTCTGTAGGCTTTTGAAGTGGCAGAGTATCCTATGAACTTTCCTTCATCAGCTTTCACATCGAACTTCCCTCTAGCTTCTCTGTCGTTTAAGACGAAGCATTTGCATCCAAAGACATGAAAGAACTTGATGTTGGGTCGCCTCTTATTGATCAATTGATAAGGTGTCTTGACGTGTCTTTTGACTATGGCAGATCGATTCTGGGTATAACCTGCTGTTGATATGGCTTCTGCCCAGAAAGAGATTGGTAATCCAGATGCTGTGAGCATGGTCCTCGCAGCCTCTACAAGCGTTCGGTTCTTTCGTTCAACAACGCCATTTTGTTGAGGAGTACGTGCTGCAGAGAAATTCTGTGAAATGCCTTCTTCTGTGAGATAATCTTCAATGACAGAGTTTTTAAATTTTGTGCCATTGTCGCTTCTCAACTTTTGGATTTTGCATTCGTACAGAACCTGGATCTTCTTCATTAAGTTTATCAGAGTGTTAGGAACATCTGATTTCTTTCTGACAAACTCCACCCATGTATATCTTGAGTATTCATCGATCACCACTAGTATGTATTTCTTGCCTCCTAGGATCTGAGTAGCGATTGGACTACAGAGGTCGACATGAAGCATGTGCAGAGGCCTAGGACAAGACACATCAGTCTTTCCTTTGTGGGAAGCCTTCTTAAGCTTTCCCATTTCACATGCTGAGCATAGATGATCTTTGTTGACCTTAACATTCGGCAGAAGACCTTTCACAAGATCAAGTTTTACAAGCTTATCTAGAGTCTGGAAATTCAGATGGCAGAACCTGTTGTGCCATAACCAGACTTCTTCATTTTTTCAAGCAACAAAGCAGAGCTTGTCTTCTTTGTTTTTGACGCTAAAGTTCATGAGATATAGATCTCCCCTTCTTTCAGCCCGCAGAAGCTCTACTCCAGTGTCTTCTCCTTGTAGAGAGCAGTAAGTTCTTTTAAACATGACATCGAAGCCAGTGTCACAAAGTTGGTTAACACTCAGAAGATTGTGCTTGAGGCCATCCACATATGCAACTTTGCATACTTCGATCTTTTCCTTTTTGATGACTCCGTAGCCTTTAATATATCCCTTCTTGTTGTCCCCAAAGGTCACAGATCCTCCATTGAGTTTATCTTTGTAGGAGGATAATAGACCTCTGTCGCCAGTCATGTGCCGCGAGCACCCGGAGTCAAGATACCAGATCGGCACATACTGCTTCTGCAAGACAATCATAGATTTTTAGGTACCCATATCCAAATGGGTCCCTTTTTGTCAGAGGTCTTCAAGGTTTCCTTAGCATCCTTGGTTTTGGTTTTATCTTCTGTTGAAGAACCATTTTGTTTCTTCTTTCCCTTGAATTTTGCATTCTTTTTGGGCAAAGAGAGGAAACAGTGAGGACTTGAGTAATGTTGGTTCAATTGATACATAAGATCGAAATAATGGCAATAGTGAATTTGGAAAGAGATTTGCTTGAACTTTTCATTGAAAACATTAAAACAGGGTACGGAGGCTTTAATTTTACAATCTACCCTAGCACTAGACTTCTTATTACAAAAAGACCTATGCTGACTAGATTGTTGTTTTGAAAATTCTCTGGTTGGATAGCCTTCTGTGGACCCTTTCTTCTGTGGTGAACTTCTGCAGGTTTCACTGTCACAGAAGCAAAAGACTTGTTATTTTCAGCCCACTTACCTTTTTGTTGCCAAGTTAATTTTTCTTTAAAAGGCCCAAAAGGTTTAGCTTCTTTTGAATAGAGAGAGGATTTTTCCTTTTCAGGTTTGTTTTTCTCAAGCTCCACAGAGGTTTTGGTTTGTACACACTTGTCCACAGAATCCGGGCAAAGTGGAACACTTGTGATTATCTCTTTAGGAGTCATTGTTATGTTAAGAATTTCAGAGGGAATTTTAAGTCCCTCTGTATTACAAGGATCTATTCCTGATTCAACTGAATCAGTCTCAGAATCGTCAGAGGATGAGTCGTCCTCATATACAGAGGTTGAGTCACTTTGGTCTTTGTCGACAGAGGCTGAATTTTCCGAGCAAGTGCTGTACTCGCTTTCTTCCTCTCTTTTGGGGATATTTTCTAAGTCAACAGAAGTGTTCATCAAGGATTCCTCAGAGAGATTTTGGTCGTCAGAGGATGTACAGTGATTTTCATAAAAGTTGTTTTTCCCGATTTCCATTAACTCTTTTTCAGAAATATTTTTAAGTTTTTCTTCTGTGGAAGCGGGCATATACTCAGGTGCCTCTGCCGATAGTTTCTTCTAAGAATCTATAGTGCAGACAAAGGCAACCTGGGATTGAGTCTCGGGTTCACCAAACTTAAAGATTCCTATCTGATCTTGTGTTTTCAGATATTTCTTAGGTTTGGAAGCTCTTTTGACAGAGGCTGATGATGGTAGATCTGTGTTTTCAAACCATGCATTTATCATCATCAGAGGTTTCCTTATGTGAGGTTCCTCAGAGACTTTTCGCCTTTTGCTAACAGAGAGTAAGTTTGGAAATCCAGGTTTTCTTGTATCACCTATACAGAACAGAGATGACAGAGACTTGTTTCTTTTGGTTCCAGTGTATGGATCTTTATCACAGAAGCCAATTCCCCGTCTCCCTATTTGTGTATTTATCTTTTCATATACCATCTGTGCATCTTGATATTTTTTCATTAAAAGATCTCTTCTGAGTATGTCTTGATGAAGTACTTCTCTTTCCTTTTGAAAATAGTGTTTAAGAGCAAGAATGTTCATTCTGTCGCTCTCAACTTCCATAAGTTCTTTCGATTTAGCTTTTAATGCAGAGTTGAGTTCTGTAATCTTTTCTTTCAAAGGATTTAGATGTTTATTCCAATTTATTTCAATCTCTTCCTTTTCTTGAAATATTTTTGCCTTTTCTTGATTTAGAAGTTTTGTTTCTCTCTCAAAAAATGCAAGTTTCTTTTGAATGTTCTCACAAGTCTTTTTAAGTTCAGTATGTTCAATAGTTAGCTTAAGCAAATCAGCTTCTGTTTCATCAGAGGAAGAGTTAGAAGTGGATACCTCACTATCGGAATCTGATGAGCTGACCTCTGCCATTCCACAGAAGAAGGCGTTCTTGTCACCTTCATCAGATGATTCATCTGACAGCCAGTTCTCCTGGTTCACCATTAGTGACTTTTGAGCATAGTAGTCCGCTTTATTTTTGTAGTAAGCAGAATCCCTCTGAGGGCGGTTTGGTTTGCTCATACAGTCAGCAGCATAGTGACCAGGCTTGCCACAATTGAAACATCCTTGGTTCTGGGGAGCGTTGCCAGCTCTATCGTCTGACCTCTGTCGGTCACCACCTCTTTCTCCTTTCTCACCTCTGTCATTCAAACCATCTCTTCCTTGGTTCCTTGGTTCATACTTCTCTCCTCTGTCATCCCTTCCATCATGTTCATAACCCTTGTTCTTGTATCCTCCTCTTCCAAACTCTTTTGTCAGCAGAGCTAATGATTTAGCTATCGAGGCCATCGTTGCCTCCTCTTCTATCACCTCATCTTCAGAGCTATCGACAATCATCACTTTCTTCTTTTTCTCTTTCTTCTCCTTCTCTTCCTCCTCTTCCACAACTTTCTTAGGCTTCTCCTTTGCATCTGTAGTCTTCCCCACAAGTGCCAGAGGCCCAGCAGTCTGAGTTTTTGCCTGGGCGATTTGGGGTTCTTGAGCAGCCAATGTTCCATAAAGATCTGATAGGCTCCAGGTGTCTAGATCCTGATTTATTTGTAGGGACATAGACAGTTGGAGCCATTCTTCGTTGAGAGTCTTTAAGAGCATGACATTGTTTTCTTCTGAAGTTCTGTGGATCCCAAACTTCTTGCACTTGTTTATCAAGGAGTTCTTGTCATACGTAGACTGCAGAGACTCTGTTGGCAGAGCTTTGAATGAGTAATACTCATTGATACATTGGGCTCTGCGATTTTTTTGAGTTTTAGCCCCTCCTTCCAATTGTTTCTCCAGTCCCTTCCATAGATCGTATGCAGATTCACACACATCTATGGATTGGAAGTGGTCATTGGGGATGGCCATCATCATAATTCGTTTTGCCTTCTGTGCCAATTTGTATTTCGCCCAGTCAGGATCAGACCATTTATCTTTTGACTTAGGTTTCTCGTGCGCAGGAATTTCTGGAGTGTCATCTGTTGCAGGTACACGTGGTACAGAGAGCATGGGAACGAAAGGAGGATTGTGGATGTAGTAAAGAGCTTCTTTGTCAGTACCCTCGAAGAAATAAATCATTCGTATTTCCACTGAGGGTAATCATCTATGAGTAGAGTGGGTGGTTTAGTCAAAGTGCCGTCAGAGAAATAGTTGTTGGTGTTCGCCATTTTTGAAATGGTTTTGAAATACCAGAAAACGGAGTATGCACTTTAACTTTTCAGATGATGGGTCAGATCTTTAGAAAATAGATTATAAGCTTGAAAAACCTTAAGCAATGCACTAAAATTGATAGTTTTAACCTTGAAAATAGATTATGCAGATTTACCAAAGTCGAACAGGTCGAGAATGGCAAAAAAACAGAGTCTATTTGAAATATGCGAAGAACAGGTCAAAATCTAACCAAGTTGTTAGGATCCAAGCGCTTACCACTACGCCAAAAACAATTGCTGGTGGAGAAGGCGCAACTTATTTCCATATAGCGTAGCAGCCAGCGCCACGTTTCGATTTAGGGAGATGCTGGTCAATGACCCAACAATCCCCCCCCCCCCCCCAGCATCTGCCAACACTCTTGGCTGCACAGCATGCCTTTGGCATTATAATGCACTCCATGGGATTCGAACCCGTGACCTGCTCTGATACCACATGTTAGGATCCAAGCGCTTACCACTACGCCAAAAGCAATTGCTGGTGGAGAAGGCACAACTTATTTCCATATAGCGTAGCATCCAGCGCCACGTTTCGATTTAGGGAGATGCTGGTCAATGACCCAACACAAGTTTCTACCAAAAATCATTGTAAGAGAGGATCTCTTGATATAGAAGATCAAGGATGGCTCTGATACCAATTGTTGGTTCCGTTTTTACTTAAACAATGATCTTTCTATCTATTAGTTCAAACAGAGTTTGGTGCGGAAGCGTTTTATGAACTAAAAGATATTTAAGGTAGAAGAACACACAATATCAAATACGTGAGATGTAAATAACACAAGATTTAACTCAATAACCCACTGTATATTGATATAAATGGAACACCAAGAACACCGAAGATTAAACATGAATTCTGCTCTTAAGGATTGGTGTGTTGTGCAAAGCTTAATAGAAGAGCTCAACATGAGTTTTCTATTTATACAATTCATCAGGGGACAAGTTCTAGACATAAAGGACTAAAGGTACAAGACATGATCGTGAAACTGCCACTGGTACAACGTTAACATAGTGCACCGCAATTCTGCAAAGGCTGAAACCCATCAGAGTTTGACACGTGGAATTGTCAGGGCACGCCTTGTACGAATGATCTTCAGGATCTTCGTACAGCAGAGATCGTGAGAAGCACGATCGTCTTTGTCTTGATCTTCATAAATTCTTCTAAGTCTTCAGTCTTCATACCACAGAGGCTCTGTCAAGTTTGGTAGAGGCTCTGTGGACTTGTCCTTTGTGAGAGTCTTCAGATGAGTCTTCACTTGATCTTCTATTGGTGTCTTGGCAGAACCTCTGTCGATGTCTATACTTAGTCTAATTTTCAATACTTCTATAAATAGTAGAAGTTGGAGCTAACATTATTTTTTCTTTTTTATTTATATATTTGCCAGGAGTACTGTCTCCTTTCCAAAAAAAAAAAAGTGAGGGGTCTAGCTTGATAGATGAGTTTGGAGTGAAAATAATATGGTGAGGATGTGACAGGACTTAAAAGAATTATTGGCCCTTATCAAACCGAGTCAGTTATCTGGGTAACCACACAATCTATTCATTCTCGTTCTTTGGAGATGAATATTGATACAGACATGGACCCAGTGTCGATAACTCGTGTCACCCCACCTATCCACTCAAGTGTCTCACAACAGGTGCTTGTTTCATATATTCACTGAGATTTAGCATATAATCTATCTAATCCTCACTCAGAGGTCTTAGATATTGAAAAAGGAAGACATCAGCTCTGGTCTTCGAACTTCATATTCTAATCACTGTGTCTGTTGATTTTTAACTTGCGTTCCAGGTTAAATCAATATTTGAGCCAAGCAAATATAATTTATTTCTTTCACACATGCACTAGTCTTTGTGATTCCATTTGCATATCTTCGTGATATTGTCAGAACAGTTTGAGAAGTAACTTTTAAGATTTTACTTCAGTGATAACTGGAAGTCCTATTAGAGATACCCCAATGCTAACTCTGAACATAGGCCAAACAATTATTTTAATTGTTGTGATAACAGTTACTTTTGTGTTTCTGTGTTAGTTGATTACCCCATTCCGGTTACTTAACGTTTTATCTGATATTTTGCAACTCATCAGTATCGTCTTTGAAAGTACATGATGCTCAGGATGCTCCTACTCATCATGAGGGGAGATATGATATAGATTCAAAGACCTAGAGTGTCATGTTGAGGGAGAGTTAGCAAAAGTTGAGGGGAGTAATTGTTTTTTGATTAGTTCCAAAAAGAGTTCAAATTGTATACAAGCGATCAATTCTTCTCATCCCTTATCAAGTGGTGTTCGCTACAAAATATTATTTCCTCCTTCGAGCATATTGGTTCTACATGTTCTTAAAGCTGAAACTGAAAGAAAATTCAACTCGCGGTTCAAAGACAGATTTGTGATTCTAAACTGAAGTTGGAAGTTGCGATTTGTGCACTTAGTCGAAGTTATTGTTCACTGAATCTGGTGATAAAGTTGAAACTATGAAGACTAAGAGCTTTATTCAAGGGGGAGTGTTGAAAGACATGAAGACAAGTAACACCAAAATTTGTCAAAGATTCAAGAGGGACGGAAGATCAAGACGTGAAGATTTCAAGACCAATTGTTTTTCTTTATATAACTTTAGGGGGAGATTGTTAGGACTAAATGTCCTATAGAATAGAAAGTGATATAAAGAAATGATTAGTTTGATTTATTTATTGTAAAAGCCTATAATTGTAGTTTAGGCTTATTGTGTTAATGGGCCTTGGCCTTTGAGCATTACGCCAGAGGTATTTAAGGATTGTTTTGTTTAGAAATTAGGTTAGATTAATCACTTTTAGTTTGGTGCGCCTATTAGAGAAAGAGAGTGTTTTCCATTCAATACTTGTAACCTCTCTACATTCATTCAATAAAGATTAATTGTTTCGTTACATTGTTACTTGATCAAATTGGCATCTACAATATGAAGATCGAGTCCCGATCTAAGATGATCAGAAGTCAAAAATATGAAATGAATATGTTTGAATTATTTAATTTCAGTGAAAAAAATTTAAACGCTACATACAATGACTAAATAGGCACAATGTTTACAACAAATAAACCAATGATTAGAAGGTTTAATTGTGAACAACAAGTCACAATTATTATTCTAAATTAGAATTGAATCATTGAAATGAAATGACGTATTTTGAAATCAAAATAGGAATTCAAACGAGTGTATTTCATTGAAAAATTCAACAAATATTAGAGACGTGGAAATAACATTTTCAAGAAAAATATAACGTGTGTTAATTTTGGAATTGATTTGAAATCTTAGAAAAGAAAACACGAGTAGGATTTTCAGAATAAACTACCACGATTCTCTGGAAAATTAAGAAAAAATTAGAAAGATTTTTGTATATAGATCCTTGATGGATAAATACAAACATTTTTTCTTCAAAAATCAAATCAAATATCTTTTGTAAATCTGATTTTATCTTTTGTTCTTTCATAATTTTCGTTGTTAATTCAGACAATTTCCTTGAAAGTTTACAAATTTCAGCCTCAATTTTTTTTTCATTTATTCTCAATATCTATTTCTAAACCTTTTCTTTTATCAGATATCTACGTAAAAGCCCCAACATTTTTCTTCTCAATCACCCTTTTCATTCCAAAAAAGACACTTCTTACCTTCAAATTCCATTCTTTCCTTTTTGTGAATCTCATTATCAAGTGCAAGTATCAAAACAATCAATCAAACAATAGATTAATCAACAATTATGTCATATGATTGATAAACAAGAGAGTTCTTTAATGTATGCGTACAAAAGTAAACTGAATGATTATGCTACTGGTGATCAACCATAAAACACAATAAAGCAAAGTATTTATACCCTTAGACGGTATTTACATTTTTCACCCTGAACATTAATACAATCAAATATTAAACTCCAACACATTTCTAATAAATTCTCCTTATTAAATATATTTCGTCTCAAAAGTTTTTCTTTCTGTTTCAAAACATTGTTTTTCCTTATTAAATATATCCCTCTCAATCACCAAAACTTTTTCAAAATCCGAAATTTGTTTTGAATGTTTAATAATCTTAAGCTCAAAAACTTTTCTTTCTTCAAAAGCTTTCTTTGCATCTTCAAAAAAATGCAAACTTTTTCTTCGCATTTAAAAAACTAGTTCTCTCTTTTTCAAAATCTTTTCAAAGTTTTCAATCTCTTTTTCAAACTCACATATTCTTTTCCACAGTTCAAGATTTGCACTTTCCAAAGTTTTTCGATTCTGTTCTGGCTTCTTTTTTAAGACCGAAAATCTATTGTTTGAGATCCAGATTGTTTTTCTCTAAAGCACTGATTTTATTTTTTAGCAACTCTTCCGACTCTTTTCTTTTATGTTCAAGCTCATCCAGTTTTACTTTTTGTTGAAGATTAATTTTCTCACCTCTGTACTTGTGAAAAAGATTCAAATATTGTATTGTTCTAGATCAGTTATATTCGACATTGTTACCTGAAAAAATTTGATCGTTAGTCAATAATGATTTGAAAAAATATTTGCACTTTGACCAGAAATGAATTTTAGGAATCACAACTGAAGATCAGCATAATTTGCAAAAATTAATTTTGAGAAACAAAATTTAAATTTGTTTCCAAAAATCAACTTTGAAAGATTAAACGTCGGTCGTTAAACCTGCAAATCAAATGAGAAAAATCAGCCAGTTAAAATCAATGAAGAAAAAAATAACATAAAATTATAAGCGTCACTAAAAATAAATCGTAGTGTATAAAATCGATGCCCCTCAACGAAGTGTTCGCTCAAAAATTGTCGCCGCGTAAAATAGTTGTCGGTCAATGAAGTTGTAACGCAAAACTAATATTAAGGTTGTCTCGAAAGGTTGTATCTCAAAAGTTTTCGCTCAACACTCAAGTCGCTCAACAATTTTATCGCTCTACAAAGAAGTGTTGACTTTTTGTCACTCAACACTGCCATTGATTAACAATGTTATCGCTCAAAAAATAATGTTGACCAACTTTTATTGCCACCGCTACGCTTTTAACCAACTTCTCGCTCACCAAAGAATTCTCATTGACAGCTCTACAAATGAAGAAAATTGATAGCCACCAAGGTTGACCTTTTTGTGTTAACCTTTATCGCTCACTATTTGACTGGTTATAACGAAAAGCTATAGATTTTATCGCCTAACATGTAAGCCACACATGTTGAAAAATTTGTTGAGTTGTTATTGCTCAAGGCATGGGAGGTTTATCGAGCAAAGAAGTTAGCCGCCATGTTTGAATTCATAGTTTGGTTTATCAGGCAATATACTCAAATTGAAATGAGCCGCAAACTTTGACCGAAATGAACTTTTTTGGTCCCGTAGGGGTTGTACACAGAGAATAGTTTGTTGAAGGGGGGTTGAATACAAACACAAATTTTAGTTTTCTAAATTGTTTATTGATAAATCAAAATACAATTTACAGTTTGTTGTGGAATAAGATTTAGTAAAACTAATCTAAACAAACTTGAGAAACACAAAGAGTTCTTGAACTAAGAAACTAGAGAGAAAGGATAAGTAGAAAATCTGGGGTTTTCTACATGCACTAAGTATATCAGGGAGATATTCTTCAGAATGAAGGGGGTATTGCTCCTATTTATACCCCATGCATTAAATGCATCGCGTGAGCACTTTACATGTGCTAGCATCTTGTTGGGCGCATGCTTCTGACTTTTATCAAGACATGCTTTGGGCCGCATGGTGAACAGTGTAGGTGATAGAGTGGTTCTACGATTATGGACAAAAGTAAACTTCTTATGTACCTTCCAACTTTAGCACAAGCTTCATGATCAGCGATTGCTGATAAGATCTTTCATCAGTGAGTCCTGATGTAAGTCAGCTATCGCTGAGGCATTGTTCTTGAATTGTCGCGTGTATGTAGACTTTTCTTGGTTTTACTGATGTTCACATCAGATCATGAGTAGACTTATCTTTGTTCATCAGCTTTGTCTTCGATGTCAGCGATGAACTCTTTAGTCGCGAGGCTTATCTTCAAGGATTACATCTAACTCTATTACATTAAAAACCATCAGCGATACTGAACAGACTCAGTATGTTATCGCTGATGGTGAAACACTAATACATACATATGTTATATGAAATTTTCACTAAGTATTCTAAGGGTCGTCATCAAATCACTAAGAGAGTTTGGATCAACAATCTCCCTATATTTGATGATGACAAAGCAACATAAGAAAATTGCTAAGTATTAAAACATAAGGTTAAAGAGGACTTATAGCTGTGTGTCCCATTTACTGTTTTAAAGGATATTTTCTAGTATTGATGGAGTAAAGTACTTTCACTGAAAAATTTCATTACTCATAATTGGATTTCTGTAACATCCTGATTTTTATCCTAGTTGAAGAAATGTTGAACTGGGGGTTCAGTAAAGAATGAACCAATCATGGAGTATGGCTATAGTGCCATGCAGTTGTGACATCTGTCACAATAGCACCAATGGTACTGAAGGTATGGTAGTCTCGGCTATAGTGCCATGTGATTGTGACATATGTCACAATAGCAACGGCATTACATAGTGGTTGGTCGTCCTAACGAATGTGCCATGTAATTATGACAATGGGGTGGCACCCGTAATTTTTGGGTAAGCACAATTTCAAGTTAGTGTAGAAATCGATCTTTTACGAGAGATAGAGGAAATAGGAATTTGGGCTACAATCCTAGATTTTATGGTCTTGTTGGATGAAGAATTCAAATACGAGTCCAACGGTTCTTTCCGGAGCAAAACGGAGCTAAAACGAAGAAGTTATGACCAAAACAGTTTTCGGTACATTTTGTGCTATAGTGCCCGCGATTGTGACACTGTCACTATAGCATGTCACAATCGCCATAAGACAAAAACTCTCGGTACATTTTGTGCTATAGTGCCCGCAATTGTTACACTGTCACTATAGCATGTCACAATCGCCATAAGCCAAAAACTCTCGGTAAATTATGTGCTATAGTGCCTGCAATTGTGACACTATCATAATCGCATGTCACAATCGCACACGGGCACCTGAGCCTTAAAAATGTGATTTTCAGCCCCATTTCACTCCTCACTTCTCCTATTTCACCCCTTTCTCTCCCAAACCGAAACCCTAAGCCTCAAAAGTCGATTTTGAGCTATTTAGCCACAAGATTCGAGATTTGCAAGTGATTTTCTTCATCTTTCTCCCATTTTGTGAGATTTCTACATTTCTAGAGTTTTACCCAACCCTCTGTAATACCCCGGGTAAGTCCGTTAGTCAAATTCCCTATCCGTTAAGTTTATGTAACGATGATATTTAATGTTTAGGGTAAGTTTGAGATAAGTTATAAGGTTAGGGGTGTTTTAGTCCTTATTGAGTAGTTTGAGCCAAAAGTGTAAATTTGAGATATAAATATCTCAAACACTTCAGATATCCTCACTTTCCTCTTTAGAAACTGTGTGTGTGTGTGTTCTGAACGAAAGGAAGAAGACGAAGAAACCTACGGCTAGAGCATCAATTGATTTGGTTGAAGTTGATTTTGAGGTAAGCTCTTTTACATTTTGTGTTGTAATCAGTAGTAGGAGATATCTATCGGTTTAGAAGTTACGATTTCAGTGATTGGTATCGATTTCAATCGAATCTAGGTGAGATGAAACCGATTGTGTTCTTGAGACTCCCGGTGGAGTCCCAGTATTATCGACTCCCGGTAACGTGAACTCCCGGTATTGTGAATTTCCGGTACCAAGAAGTCCCGATACCGAGAAGTCCCGGTACCATGGAGTCCTGGTATATTCGACTTCCGGTGATGTCAACTCCCGGTACTTGAGAGTCTCGGTACTGGTGAGTCCCGGTACTGGTGGTAGTGTCCGGTTATAGTTTCTGATTGTATATTTGGATTAAGTTGCTCCGAAAATTTCCTGGGGGGCCGCCCCCAAACCCCGCAAGGGCGTTGCCCCTTGACCCCATCCGCTAACCGGGTAGCGGAACCCCCGTGTTAAGTCGCTGTAGGGGAACAATTGAGAATAAGAGTTATTCTATTTGAATTATTTCATATACTGTGAATTCAAATTGAAAGACTGAATCTGTGGAAAAGGCTTGGAAGCATTTTGTTAACACAATCGAGGTGAGTTTTACTTTAAAACGTTTTTAACTGGAATACATATATGTGTTTATATATGTATGTGAGTATGTGTGAAATATATATATGTGTTTGTATATATGAGACGGATACGTGTCAAGGTTTGATTATATGTTTATGTTAAAAGGATATATGTATATAATTATATATATATATGGTTGGAAAAATGATGAAAGGTTTATAAATGACAATATGATATATTGAGATATATATTGTATTTATATTGCACGAAACGAGTATAGGTGAGCTGAATTATTATTCGGCGGGGCTGTATGGAAATACAGCGGGGCTGCATGAAATTGCAGTGGAGCTGTAGGTAATTGCAGCGGGGCTGTATGTAATTACAGTGGAGTCGACTGTATTGTACAGTGACGATAATTAGTTGGCTTGCTACCGACTAATGTGGCCAGGGGAAAGAAGATGAGATGAGGAGAGATACACGGTGCTCGAGTCCTAATGTGGTATTTATATACGTGTGGTATATGCGTGCTTATACGAAAGGTTTTATGTAAACTATTTTGATACAAAGTATTATGTGAAAAGAGTTTTATATTGATTTTGGAAAAGACCAGGATTAACTCACTAGACCCGTTTGGTCTAACCCTCATTTTGTTTTCAAAAATATGTTTTCCAGGTCGAGGAATTGATAGCGGCAAAGGAAAGAATAAGGTGTAGACTGCTTCCGTTGATCGATGATGTTTAAGAAGCTTTTATATATTTTGTAGTGTCAAGACTAATGAGACCGTACTTGGTTTGTTATGTAACTTTTGTTCTAAATCAATGATATTTATGAATGTTATGTATTATGATGTATGTTATGGGATTTGGGTTGTTACACCCTCTCCTAAACCTTTCCCTTTCTTTGGATGAAATGAAGATCGAAGCTCAGTTTGGTAACACTAGAAGGGTTTGTTGGTGGATTCATTTGGTGGTTGCGGTAACCTTCTCTTCTCTTCATTTTGGAAATTAGGGTTTCGATATATTGGTGGTTTTGGAAGTAACATGTTGGGGGAAATGATTCTAAGTGTTTGGGGATAAACATTTATGGTTGGAAACATGTGGATCTAGGTTTTGGAGGATTTGGCTCGAAGATTCAAGTTTCTTCAAAGGAGCTCAAATTGGGGAAAATCTAGATTTAGCCTAAATTTAGCAAGGTGAGTTCAAGTTGATTTGTGAAAACGTTGTACATGCTAAAATGTCATTTTTAAAAGTGATTATGTGTTTATATGAAAAAAGAATTATTCTTTGTGGAGCTATTTGGTGTGTTTTGATTATGAATGTGTTTAACTTTATAAAATCTTATAAAACACCCACTTTTGGGATTTCAGACACTTTGTTAAGCAAATCATGATTGAAAGTGTTTATTTAACTTATTTTCACAAATGGAGGTTGTTGGGAAAAACGTGCTTTTAGTGTCGTCTTGATTATGCACAAATTATGATACAGTAGGTTTTGGAAAACACAAATGTGTGAGTTGTTAAAGTTTGGTCTATCTCGACTTTATGAACATTTGTGAATTGTGAATCTTTTAGATTTGGGCCGATGGCCAATTGTGTTGTATGAGTCAAAGATTTGAGTAAAGATAATTTTTGGTTTGTATAACCGTATGGGCTCGTATAGTTAGCCAAACGTTGTTTTGCCTTTTTAGGCTTGAATCATACTCAAATGAGTCTCGGGCCTTTTGCCCAATTTTAATAACTCGAGATGGAGCTTTGGTTGTGTACGCATTTACTTGCATCTTATTTGGAGGTTACATGTTTTGAATGCATTAGTTCATTCGTTTTGAGTCATGTAACGTTTTAGACTTTAATGCATTGGATCCATAGGCATGTAAGTCAGTCATATTTAATAAGTGATGAGTCTTAATAATCACAATTTGGGGCTTATGCCAAACGATCATTGTTGATGTCTCGTTCCCTTTTGTGGAGAGGAACCGTTAAGGGTTGTACTCCGGGATTATGAGTTATTTTTTGTGTCTATCTCCTTGTGCACGAGGAGTGGACTATTGGAACGCATGGTTATATGTGATAGGCCGTTCGGGGCCACTAACGAGTAGGCAATAGGGAACATTGGAGTCCTTGAGGTGTAACTCGTCTAGACTGGATAGGCAATGTGGTCCCATAAGTCCTTGAGATGTAACTCGACAGAGTAGGCAATAAACGCAATGTATATGGTTTGAGGTTGTGATGTCTTTAAGGCATGGGAACTAAAACTGGGACTTGAGGTGTAATCCAGTAACATCATAAGTGACCTAACTTTGTGTGCCCGTCACTTTCGATGGAACCGGGTCTCCCCCGTCACCGAAAGGTGTTGTTTTTGTTGGGGAATTGCAGAAAATCGAGGGAGAAACAGAGTGATTAGAACTTGGATAAAGAATGTGAGATCGCGTGAGAGCTCGCTTTCCTTAAGTGATATTTCGACCCTATTCTGCCAGGGTATCACGAAATTCACTCGAGGATAATCTCAATTCTCGGTATCGATTTAGGCAGAAATCGATCCTATTTAAACACCTTGAGAATCGTAACCGACCCTATATTGATACTGATAATAATATCTCATTAAATGAGCTTGATTGTGGACATTAATGTTGGCAGTTACAAAAAGTGAAGGAAACATTCCAGAACCCGGTGCCAGTGTCTGCGCCAGTCAACTGGCGCCACAACCGGCCCCGAGAACGGCTCCAGAAGCTGGCGCCAGTCTCCGCGCCAGTCAACTGGCGCCACCATCCGCGCCATCAAACTTAACAGACCCTGGCGCCAGTCTCCGTGCCAGTCAACTGGCGCCAGAACTGGCCCCGACGCCCATTTTATTAAAACTTCTAGTAACTCGCCAATCATAACCGTCCAACAATCCCGGGTTCTAGTTAGCTTACACGAGTGTGCACTCCACACCTCCTAACTCATGTTATAACTTAGTTACCAACCCCATTATTATCTTTGTGAATCCAATTACATAAAATGAACCGATGATTTCACTAAAATCACCAACATTCCTCCCCCATTTTAGTGCAATCCGTGATTCACAAAAAGAAATATCCAATATAGGAAAACAAACTCATGCATAAATGAAAATATCTAGAAGATTAAATTTCCATCTTAGTACATTACACATTTCAAATACTTGAGAATCCAGGTGTCTTATGGATTGAACCCTTCAACCCATTTGAGTACCAGAAGATAACATACACATGAATTTAAATAATTCTCTAAAGTTTAAACATGACACTATACAGGCCATGTGTCCTTATCCATTCGTGAGTGCATCAAAGCCAAGTCCAAGCTTCTTGAAGCGGCCACACTTCACACGCATATAGGTAGTTCCTTTCATCATGCACCTGCACATGCATTTTTACAAAAGAACTATTACCTCATTCACTTGCAGTACCGAGCACATACCGTGGGATGATCATCTTGTGCTCCAATCCCTTAGAGTGAGCTTTCCCATTGAATTCAACTTCTAACGTTGTATTAGAAGGGAATTGGGTATCTCACCATTAGAGATTTAGATGGACTTTAATCCCATCCCTATCACCGACTTGTGAACCAAGTCCCTAGCTAACCCCTTCATCAAGTGGTCCGCTAGATTTTGTTGCGACCGAACAAATTCAACCGAAATCACCCCATTCGTGATTAACTCGCAAATCATGCTATGTATAACACTTAAGTGTCTAGACTTGCCATTATATACTTGACTATAAGCTTTAGCCAAAGTAGCCGCACTATCACAACGGATAGAAATGGGTGATATTGGTTTCGGCCATAATGGAATTTCATGGACCAAATTCCTTAGCCACTCCGCCTCTTTACCGGCAGCGGCTAATGCCACAAATTCCGACTCCATAGTCGAACTCGTGATGCAAGTTTGCTTCTTGGAAGCCCATGATATGGCACCTCCCCCAAGCAAGTACACCCAACCACTCGTAGAAGAGTGATCTTCTAAGTTGGTAATCCAACTTGCATCCGAATATCCCCCTAAAATCTAAGGAAACCCGACATATGACAAACCATAATCAATGGTTTTCTTCAAGTATTTGAATACTCATCTTATCGCTTGCCAATGATGAATACTAGGATTACTAGTAAACCTACTCAACTTTCCTATGGGAAAAGCGATATCCGGCCTAGTGCTTGTCATGGCATACATCAAGCATCCAATAGCCTTTGAGTACTCGAGTTGTGACACTGCTTCACCCAAGTTGGGCATAAGTTTCACACTCGGATCCCATGGAGTACTCACCGGAGAACAATCAAAGCAATTAAATTTCTTTAATACTTTCTCAATGTAATGAAATTGCGTAATTGCAATCCCTTTGTTCTCACGCTTGATCCTTATTCCAAGGATCACCTCCGCCTCTCCCATATCTTTCATGGAGAAACTTGATGACAAAAACTCTTTGGTTTTCCCAACTTGATTTTGGTCGGTGCCAAATATCAACATGTCGTCAACGTATAAGCAAATGATTACACCGTTACCGGATGTGTCAAATTTGCTATATACACACTTGTCCGCTTGGTTTATCATAAAACCGTTGGACAAGATAACCTCACCAAATTTTTTATGCCATTGTTTGGGTGCTTGTTTGAGTCCATACAATGATTTTACAAGTTTAGACACCTTATGCTCCATCCCAGGCATTAAAAAACCTTCCAGTTGTTTTATGTAAACTTCCTCCTCCAATTCACCATTCAAGAATGCCGTTTTGACATCCATTTGGTGAATCACTAAATTGTGGATAGCTCATAAGGCTATCAACAATCTAATCGTGGAGATCCTTGCTACCGGGGCATAGGTATCAAAATAATCGATGCCTTCTCGTTGCCTAAAGCCTTGGATTACTAATCGAGCTTTGAACTTGTCGATTGATCCATCTGCTTTCATCTTCCTTTTGAAGATCCACTTGCATCCCAAAGTTTTACAACCCGGTGGCAAGTCCGATAATACCCAAGTATTATTCCCCATGATGGAGTTCATCTCATCATTTATTGCTTCTTTCTAGAAAGCAACATCTTGAGACTTCATAGCCTCATCAAATGATTTTGGATCCTCCTCAACACTATAACAGTAAAGGAATTCAGATCCAATCTCATCTCTTGATCCCTTTACCAAGTATACTTGGAAATCGGGACCAAAGGATTTTTCAATCCTTCCTCTTTTGCTCCTTCGAAGCATCGGAGATTCGGTTGGAACAATTGCTTGTTCTTCAACCTCACTAGTTCCACTAGTACTTGGAACTACGTCCTTCGGCCTAGGTATTGAAGAGAATCTAGTCTCATCAAATAATGCATCTCTCGATTCTATAACGGTGTGAATCGCTATAGAATCATTAGGTTCAATAACATAGAACCTATAGGCTTTGGAATGCTCGGCATATCCAACAAAGATGCAGTCAATACCTTTCTCACCCAAAGTCTTCCTTTTGGGTTCGGGTAGTCGAACAACCGCCCGAGAACCCCAAACTCGAATATGTAGAAACCAGGATTCGATCTTACAATCAATTAATCAATCAAGAACAATCAAACAGTAAAATAACAGAGAATTGGATCCAAAAGCTTTGTATTCGATCAAGAACAGATTACAGATCTAGAGAGAGAATCTCTCAAAGATTACAAAGTGAATACAAAGTGATATCAAAGTTAGTTAGCTTACAGTTGCTAACTCCTATATATACTGTAAAGAAAAGCTAAAGCTACAGTACATATATATGATAAACCAATAGAACAATTACACGTGTTCTAATTAGTAACAGAATATAACTGAAAATATCCTAAGACATAAGTTATGAACAACATGTTCAGAACTTCTGAACATCCTTCTGATTAAGCACCTCAGAACATACACTTGACACTTGGACATTTTCATCTTCTCATTCAGATGTTCTGAGTCTCCTACTCAGAACTCTAAGCCTTCTGTTCAGACTTCGTCACTTAGTAATCTTTGCAGTATTCTCTGATCAGAACTTCTGAGTCTTCTTACTCAGAACTCTAAGCCTTCAGATCAGATATCAACACTTAGGCTTTTTGATAAACTCCAGTTCTAACAATCTCCCCCTTTTATCAAACAAGCCTGTCTTTGTCAACGTTGAATTCCTTTAAAGCAGGTACAATCTTTAGAAGAATTACATTTCTCAAAGCAAGTCTTCTATCAATCTTTTCAATAACTTCTTCTGTCTTTTCAACTTGAACTCCTTTTTGTATCTTTTTCTTCAAACTGTTCTTGATAAATCTGAGAGTTCCAGAGTAGTACTTGGCAACTTCACTAACTCTGAAGAAAATCTTTTGGCTTTATTTATTTTTCAGTATGACCCCCAACTCTGGTAGTTTACAAACATATCCTGTCTTCAGATCACTTAGTCTATCATGATCATTGTTTGGCTTAGAAAGATAGACACATGGTCTATGCACATATAGAGCAACCTGAAAATCAATATATGCATACCATCTCAGAATGTAGAACATTGCTTCTCTTACTACTGCCAATGCTCCTCTTTCCTTCTTGTATTTACTGCAATCTTTATCTCCCAAAAGACTATACAGTCGGTAGAAGTGAAATACTGAAATCTTGTCAAAATCAGCTTCAGTAAAGTAGTAAACTTTTCCATCTTCCCTCAGAACCTCAAATCCATAATATTCATGCTTCTTGAATTTCTTAATACAAATTTCTCTGATTCCAGTGATTAAGAACTCAGAATATACAGACTGCTTCTTCTTTCCCACATGACTTATCAACTCAGCCCGAAATCTTTGAGAAAACTCTGATTTGTCATGATAAACACTCTAAAAATTCACATCTCTTGGTTGAAAGAATTTTGGTAGATCATATTCCAGAAATAAACCATTCAGATCAACTGGCACTTCTTCTTGATTGGTTTCAGACTATTCTTCTTGTTCAGCATCTTGCATCTGAACATCTTCTTGTGTTGACAATTCTTCTGGAATAACTTCTTCAACCTCATCAGAATAAACACCATTAACTTGGTTTTCTGAAGGGAATACAAAGTCAATGTGAAGTAGTTTCTTTGGATTTTCTTCTGAAAGAATACAATCACTGCACTCTTTGATCCTTGTTCTGAGATCCAACCTTTCTTTGATATGCCTTGTACATTTATCCCTCAGAATAGCTTTCTCACCTTCAACAATTACCTCCATCTCTTCCAACAACCAATGTAGAGTAGCATCACTGTACTTTACAAGATCATTCAGTCTGAAAAACATTGGTATACCAGAAGCTATGTAGAAGAAACCTTCATTTTCCATTCCTTCAATCACAAATCCACGAACACAGTTTTCATTTTTAGGCTTTCTGATTGGACAACTTAAATTGCACTTATCATTTCCTGATTCAATGGCCAGCTGGAAATCATACACATGCATATTTCTGACATAGATCCCCAATATCCTTCTGCATTCAATTTCCATCCAAGTTTCTTCTGTGCTTGCAAAGAACTTCACCAGAAAGATTTAATCATCAAGGAACAGTCTATGAAAGTCAAAACTAGTCAGATTTACTTTCAAGTTTCCTTCCTTCAGAACTCCCATACTCACATACTTCAGACCATCAAACTCTTCTGTTTGAAACTCTAATACCTTCTCAATCCTTTTCTGAACAAGTAACTTTTCATCTGGTTTTCTCAGTCTGTTTGAAGCTTCAGTATACACCATTTGAACTTTTTCCTCCATAAATCCATCAATGAAATTCTGAACATCTACATACTCATCTTCTTTGCAGTAGAGATTCTCATAAGTTTCTTCTGGAATTATATCACGATGGTAATGCCTGGCAAGTGGAGTATCACTCTATTCAATGATAAAATCATATAGTGGTTCTTCCAGTAATGGCAATTCAAGTCTTGGAATAACAATTTGGTCTTTTGAACACATATTCCAGAGGCATGAAGTAATTTTCAACTCTATCATACTCTTCATCAATAGCTGCCAACTCATCCAGAAAATGCAGTTCAAATTCATCTTGAAACTTACGTGAATATCCAACTGAGTGATCCTCTTCTCCCATCAAATCAATTGGCCTCACCATTCTGATACAACTTTGAACATTTTGAACATTAAGAACCCTTACCAACTCACTGTGCATTCTCCTTATCAAAATATCGTTCATCCTTCTTTCTTCAAACTCAGAAATAAGATCACCTCCAGTATAAGGAACAATCTCTGAACATGTATTCACCGCATCCATTTCAGAGCTATCTGTCAATTCCTCTTCAGATATATCCACCATAGAAGTGTCTGCAAAAATTGTTTCAGAATTTTCCAACACATCCATTTCAGAACCTGTGACCATTTCAACTTCAGAAGTATTCACTATTTCCACTTCATCTGCCATAATCATTTCAGTACTCATAGCCACAGCCACATTAGCTTCAGAAATATTCATCTCCAATTCAGAAGTACTTTCCAGAACTTTATCAGCAACTACTTCAGAAGATTTTTCAAGTACCATATCTTCTGATTCCATATCCTCAGAGCTTAGACTTTCAGAACTTGTAGATGGAACAACTATTAACTCAGTACTTTGCTTCTGCCTTTTCTCCCCCTTTTGATGATGATGAGGTTCATTATCATCAAACTTCCTCTTCAAAGACTGAGTTGTGTCAGATTCTGGCACTGCTTCAGATAAAGGCATGATTGCTAGAGGCTTTGAAACACTAGCCAAATTTGAACTGAATACTTGAAGCATAGATGTCTTCATGGCATCCATACTTTTGAGTATGTCATCTTGAAATTTTGAAAACTTATCTGTGATCTCTTTTTGATGAGATTCCACAGATGCTTTAACACTGTCCACTTTCTGCTCAACAGACTTAGCCTTTTCATCCAACTTGGTTCTGATATTTTTTACTTCATCTTTCAAAGAAATAAAGTGTTTTCCAAATTCTGAACTTTTACTCCCAAATCATGATTTTGTTTCTGAATCTTTTCAAATTCAGAAGGTTCTAACGTTAATCCTGGATCAACAGATGACCCAGTTTTCATATGTTCATGGAACACATGGCCTGTAGGTGTCACAGAGTCACCATGTACAACAGATGCACTGTGTAAAGAGGCTTTTAAAATGTTCACCTCCCTAGGGCTTCCATCCAATCCTTGACTACCAGTAATAGGTATATCTATAGATGTTGATACAGAAATACGAAATTCCTGTGATGTGCTTGTGTGAAATGAAAATTCAGGCCCAAATAGGATGTTACTGTGCAACCCTGACTCAGTATGTTGAATAATATTTTAGGATTGATTACCAAACTCCAAATGAGTAGGCAATGGTTCCCCTATTTGAAATGAAACAGTAGCATGTTTAAATGCTTCTGAGTGGCTAGGATTGGGTAATTCAAGTTCCACCATGGGCTCAATGGTGTTTTCTTCAATATTGGTCACCAAGGGTTGTGAACCAATAGTAGATGTTGTTGGTTCCGATTTTACTTAACAATGATATTTCTATCTATTAGTTCAAACAAAATATAGTGCGGAAGCGTTTTACGAACTAAAAGATATATTAAGGTAGAAGAACACACGTAATCAATTAAACAAAGTATGAATAAACACTGGATTAACTCAAAGATTCACTTTGTATTGATCAAAATAAGAACACCAAGAACACCGAAGGTTAAATAGAATTCTGCTCTAAAGGGTGTGTGTGTCGTGCAAAGATTTTTCGAAGAGCTAAACATGAGCCTTCTATTTATACTATTCACCAGGGGACAAGTTCTAGACAAAGAGGACTAAAGGGTACAAGACACGATCGTGGGACTGCTACAGGTACAACGTTGTGCGCCATTTTCTGCAAAAGGCTGTAACCCATCAGAGGTTGACACGTGGAATGTGTAGGGCACGCCTTGTACGAATGATCTTCGGGATCTTCGTACAGCTGAGAACGTGAGAAGCACGATCGTCTTTGTCTTGATCTTCAAGAATTCTTCTAAGTCTTAAGTCTTCATACCAAAGAGGCTCTGTCAAGTATGACAGAGGCTCTGTGGCCTTGTCTTCTGTGAAAGTCTTCAGTCGAGTCTTCGCTTGGATCTTCTATCGGTGTCTTGGCAGAGGCTCTGTCAATGTATTTATACTTAGCCTATTTTTTCAATACTTCTATTCATAGAATTGAGCTAACAATCTCCCCGTAAGTATTGAAAAATAAAAAATTGAAAAATGCATTGTTTTCTAGGTTAAGTACACGACAAGAGGTATTTGACCTCTGTTGAAAATTTACTTTCATATAAAGTTATGCCAGAGGCATTTGCATATGATTACAGTGCATGATATGAAAAGTAAGCAGAGGAGAATTATGGATGTCAGATTCCGGCATTTGGGAAGTCGTCAACTTTGTGTCCTCCGAGTCCTCCATCTTTTAGCTCACGGTATATGTTGATGCAGAGGTTTCTGAAGTTGATGACAAAATCGATGACCTCTATCAATCTGTCGGCTAGTGCTGCATCCATGAACTTCGTTCCTATGTGCTCCAAGAGGTTGGCTCTGAATTCTACCAGAGTACTTGTCGCGTATTTTTGGCAGTCAACCTCTAGGAACAGTTTTGACTTTCCAGCTTGATCTTGAAAGACATACCCAATCCTTGGAAAAGTAATGATGGAGTTAGGTCTGGCAGAAGGTGGCCAGTCATCTTCTGGTGGGGGATGTTCAAACCTCTTACTCCAAGGTTGTGTCCTAGTTGGAAGTCAGTCATGCTATACATAAGAAGTCTTTCTCGCATGGCCACTATGATTTCTCTGTAAGCACTTTGTACTTCCAGTCTGTGGCCGAAGTTCTGTCTTGCCCAACTCAGAAGATCAGGTAGATCATAGAGGTTTAGATTTCTCAGATCTGCATCTGAGAATGTGGTTTCTGATCTGTCTACCCTCTTGACTCTGTAGAGATTGTAGTGAACCTCTCCTCCGTGGGTATGGAACAGTTTACAGTGGATGACCTTGTCTATCTTGGAATTTGAGAAGACTTCTTTGACGGATTTGGTCTTCTTTCTTTAGAATTGATCTCTTAGTTCTTTAAGAAGGTCAGGGTGTAGTTTAGATGGTGGCAGAGGGTCGTTGACTGCTCTGCTATATAGGTACTTGTGCACCACCTCTTCCATTTTTCTTTGTGGAACGGGAGGTGGTGGCATTGGTTTCCGCAGAGCATCCAAGTCGCTTTTCAGTTTGGCCACTCGATCCTCTGTGGGTTTTGCCAGTGGGTCATGTATAGGCTTGATTGTCAGAGTGTCGAAACCAAAAGCCCAGTCTTCTTCTTCAGGCTTCGGGGTTACAAAGGCGTCGAAGGCGCTTTTCATCAATTTCTCTATAGGTTGATGCTTTGGCTTCTTCTTCTTTGGTTTCTGTTAGCTTCAATCTTCCTAATCATAGAAGTATTTAGAAGTAGTGAAAAATAGGCTAAGTGAAGAAAGCCTCTTACAGAGGCTCTGACCGAACTTACCGAGAGATCAAGGTCGAGAAGCTACAGAAGCTAAAGAGGCGTCCTACAGAAGCTCTGTCATACGCGCAAAGAAGACCAAAGACTCGGAATCCGGTGAAGACTGCTCTACAAAGGACCAAACCGCAGAACCTCTGTGACACTTCACAGAGCCTCTACGGTCTTCAACAAAGACTTCAAAGATATTTATAATATCTTGCTACTGTTCCTGGACCTGTTCATCAACTTGCATGGTAACGTACCCTGTCCAACTTCAACGTGTCAAACTCTGAGTGGACTCAATAGGGCTTAGTACATAATAGACGTCAGCTGCATTAAATGCAATACAACACATCCAACTGTTCATGCCATCCTTCCAACTATTCATACCGTCCGTTCTGAATAGTAGCTCATGCTTTATGGTCCCCTTTGAGTAGTATAAAAGGAAGACTCATGTTGAGTTCTTCCAAATCAAGAATCGAGAATTAAAAAGATAAAAACTTCAAGAACACATAGCTTATATACTTTGAGAGTCATATCTGTTTTAAAGCTTTGCTTACTCACTGTTCTTGAATTTGTTCTTGATATATATATATATATTCAGTAAACTTTGAGATATTATTTCATGTCCACTGTTTATTTGTATTGTGTTCTAAATCTATCAAACATATCTGTTAGTTCTTCAAATACGCTTCCGCATCAAACATAAACTCGAACTAATAGATCTGACAATCTTGTATAAGCAAAACGAGAACCAACAGTTTCTCTGTTGCTATCCCTTTTCCCTTGCCTTTGCCTTTAGGCTGTTCTGCTCGTTGAGATTGGGTTGCCTCTGTAGGTTTTAACTTCAAAGTTTCTGAGGGCTTGGATGTGGGAGCTTCTGTTGGTTTTGTGGGGGTTGCCTCTATTGGTTTTGGCACTTGTGCTTCTGAGGGCTTGGTTGGAGGTTTGATTGGTGAGGCTTCTTCAGATTTGCTCAGATATTTTCTTTTGTGAGCTAGGGTCTTGGTTTTGGTTTTGGGTTCTGTGGTTTTGGGTGCAGAAGATGGAGATTTTGGCTTTGCAGCTTCTGGTGTAGGGGATGGTAGCTTGGGTTCTTCTGGTGTTTTTGGTGTTGGGGAAGGTAGTTTGTATTATGTTGGCTTAGGTGTTGGTTGGTCTTCTTTCGGAGGATGTGAGGATTTGTACTTATTCAGTTTGTTTGGGGGTTGGAGATGGTAGGTCTTCGATGGTTACATGAGTTGTTTCCACAGAGGTGGGTATTGCCTCTGTGGTCTTCTGTTGGGTTTCACCTTGGGCTTCAGTAGTGGATGCTTGGGATATAGGTTCTGCTGATATTGGTGGAGCTGGTAGACCTCTGTTTGTAGTTTTTCCCTTGTTTTCTCCCCCTCGGGATGACCAGATGATCCATCAGAATCATCATCAAAGTCATATTGCCCCTTATCTTTCATACCCTCTGCTCTGCAAGATGCTTTAGGCTTTTGGGGTGTGAGGCACCAGCGGCTATCATCTTAGCACACAGGTCATCACAGATGCCTAGTAGATATTGGACCTCAGCCTCTGTGTTGAAGCGCATTTTGCCCACACTTGCTCGAAAATCTTTAACATAGTTGGCGTTGGCAGTAGTGAAGGCTTTAATGAACTCTGTGACCTGGTCGAGTACCCCTTGTCCAAGTTCTGTGATCTGAGCTCTGGTCATGTAGTCAGAGGGATTCATGGCCAGAGTTTCCCTTGTAGTTTGTTCCTGGACATGCTCTAGGGCCTTCTTTAAATCTTCAGGGGTAAGGCTCGTAGAGGTTGGGGATTGCTCTGTCTTCATCTTTTCAAGTAGGTCTTTTACAGAGCTTTGGAAGGCAGAGGTTGTTGCAGTGTCTTTCATTTCAGCGCAGGCCTGTTTTACCTCTGTGGATAGGTTATCCACTTTGGTGTTTAGATCAGTAATGGCCCTCTTTGTTGAATCTGCAAAAGAGTCAAGAGAGCTTTTCAACTCTCTCAATGAGGTGGTCACAGAGGTGACAAGGGTTTGGAACTCATCCCTTGAGACATGTGTACCTAGTGTAACCTCTGGGGGAACACATTCATGCCCAGAGTTTGTCCCTGTTCCTTGGACACCTTCTTTCACCCCTGTATTGACGTTGAGGGTGGAAGGATTTCCTTCTGATCCTTGAGCAAAGGTTTTTGAGGCCTCATGCTCTACAAAAGTTCTGGTAAGAACATTGTCCTGATCCACTCCAGAGATGGGTACAGGAATATCCTTAGGTTGACTTGGGAACTTGTCTAGAGTCCCTTCGTCTTTGTGCACTCTAGGCTCCTCTGAAGAGCCGGTTGGACTTACGTGTGTGCGTGTGGCAGAGGAAACAAATTCCTCTGCAGGGATGTCAGATGTGATCCGGGGCGAGGGATCACGAACTAAAGGTGAGTCCTTTAGAGAGGACTCCCTTGGAATGGTTTCCCCGGTTTGTAATGGTACAGAGGTAGAAAGAGTTTCCTCTGCCCGGTCAGTTTGGGTTGGGGTCGAGCCGTGCTGCTCTTGTTCAATATTACCTTCTGCCACTAGACTGGCGGTAATAGAAATGTGGGTTGCACTGGGAGTTGGTAGGGGTTATGTGCCTCTTCCATCTATGACATCCTTTTGGGCCTCAGCCTCTGTCATACACCCTAACCTAACGTTTCTCTGCTAGATTCTATCTTATCAAAATCAACCACTGGGTTTCTATCCTAGATACTAGGGAATCATAGCATGGATGAGAAGCAACTAGGCTTTGGACAAGTGGATGCAGAGGTCCTGGTATTTGTGCCTGGATACCTTCTGAGGTTCTGTCAATGGCCCTATCTCAGAATCTACCATATCCTCTGTGGCTACCTCTTCCTCTGGACTTTTTCTAAGGACATCATATCCGGGATGGAGGAAGGGGTTCTGTAGAACTTCTGGTGTCGCAACCAGAATATCTTTAGGGGTTTGGTTATCTTCGTCCAAGTCAGAATCAATTTTATAGATTCTGAAGTCTGGTTCTTCTGCTGATTGATTTAAGAGGGCTTCTGCGTTCCAACCAGAAGTGTCTAAAGAGTCAGCTATATCAGAGCGTTGGAGGGAGGCAGAGAAGTCACCCTGATCTGCATAGTGGATAGGAATTGGGGATTGCAGAGGTTGTTCACCCTGATCTTCTGTACCCAGAGCTTCTTCCATTTCGGCTTCCTCTGCGATAGTCTGCAGAGGTGAGTGGGGTTTCTTGGTCTTTTTCTTGCTCTTCTTTCTTTTGGGTTTGGGGGCACCCTCCTCAGAAGACTTATGTTTTCTTTTCTTCTTTTTTTCTTTAGGAGGAGGGGGAGGTGCAGAGGATTCAACCACGGTTTCGTGTGGTGGTGATTGTTGGGTTTGAGTAGCGATGGCAGAGGTTCCCGCTGTAGTTTTCTTTTCCTTGTGGGCTTTCTTCTTTTTGGGAGTGGTGGTAGAGGGTTTGCTCTGGAAAACAGAGGTTTCTAGCTGGCTTCTCTGAACACTTTCTCATGCTTAGCAAAGGCCTCTGCTCATTCTTCATCACTCATCCTATCGACTATCTTAGTTCCTATTGGGACTCCTAAACGCGGGGGTGTAATAGGACTAGGTTCTGGAGTCCTGTGATCGCGTATATAAGCTAACTTAACGTTTTCATCACTAGCATATCCCAGAAGTGTGGTTGGCAGAGGTCTGCAGAAGTTGTATCCCTCCAAGTGCTCTGTTGGGGTGTTCCTCGCCATAGGGTAGGTTTTCACAGTTGGTCCCTCCATTGGCCATTTTTCCAAGAGTAGCAGAGGTTCTAGAAGTACCCCAAGAATCCTTTGATATTGCAGAGGGGGTATATCTTTGGTTGTGGGTCCTTTTGCCCTCTGAGTGGAGATTCTGTGGTCTATGGTGTTTACAATCTCCTGCAGCAAAAGAGTACCGTAGTCCAAGGGAAAGTCATAGTATACCCCAAACATTATAGCCATGATTTGGTGAGATGTTTGGTCAGAACTTCCAACTTTGCCAGTTAGGAATCTGTTAAGGATGGAGAAGAGTGTATTCCATAGAGGAGGATATCTCTTCCTCCTAAAATCGTTCCTCTTCTTTAATTGGGTGTTGTAGCCCAACATTTCTGCGAATCTGCAGAGGTCTGAGTCTGATGGTTCCTCTGCATACTTCTTTATCCCTAGAAGACCCCTGGTTGGTAGGCCAAATTCAAGGGAGAACATAGTTCTATTGAATTTTATTTCAAGGTATTCTGATTGGTCGGGTTTGGATATGTATCCCTTGATTTGCCTAGTCTCTTGGTCATAAAAACAGCTCTGCCATAACTGATTGAGGTATCTGGCAGGGATCTTCTTCACATTCTTGGTCAACAGAGGGAACAAATAGTGGTTTTCCAAAATGTTCAGAAGAATGGCATGTTCCTCACCGAAGGTTGTTCTGGAGGGAACAAGATAATGGTTATTGGGTTTTAAGGGAAGAACACGTTCAAAGTGTTCATGTTCAAGAAAGTTTTGGAGGTGGGTTGTCGGAGTGAAAGCCACTGATTCGCCTGAGTTGTCTTGTTCTAAGTTTCTGGCCATGTTCGGGTTCTGTGAGTGCTCTGACTGGGCTGGGGAGTTCGCCGAAGAGTTGGAGGTGGAAGCCATTTATGATATCTTTGAAAAATGGAGAAGAATATTGGGAAGTTGCAAGTTTTGCACAGTTCGCCGGAGATAAATGGAGAGAGAGTTTGTAAAATGTAGAAGGAAAGGTAAACGGGGTTATATAGTGTGGTAGAAACGGATAGAATTCCACGGTTAAAAGTGAATTTAACATTTGGGGTTCGCACTCGAGTTTTACAGTTGGGGAAACGTTTCAGAGAGTCGTGTGGCATGCACGTCCAATGAAAACTTGCCACGTCAGAAGTGTCAGAGCACGATTAGACGTCGTGCGCGGCCCATTAATGCTTGGCACGTGGGCGTTTCTTCTTTCAGAGGTCTGTCACTCGCAGGAAAAACCCATATGTTACAGAATGTTGGTTCCCGTTTTGCTTATACAAGATTGTCAGATCTATTAGTTCGAGTTTATGTTTGATGCGGAAGCGTATTTGAATAACTAACAGATATGATTGATAGATTTAGAACATAATATAAATAAACAGTGAACAGGAAATAATATCTCAAAATTTACTGAATATATATATTAAGAACAGATTCAAGAACAGTGAGTAAGCAAAGCTTTTAAAACAGATATGACTCTCAAAGTGTTTAAAGCTATGTGTTCTTGTGATGTTTTTCTCTCTTGAACTCTTGTTTCGATTGTTCGATTGATCGATCGATATATTGATAGATAGGAAGAACTCAACATGAGTCTTCCTTATATACTACTCTAAGGGGACCATAAAGCATATGCTACTATTCACAAAGGACGGTATGAATAGTTGGACAGATGGCATGAACAGTTGGACGTGCTGTATTGCATTTAATGCAACAGACGTCTATTATGTACTAAGCCCTATTGAATCCAACCAGAGTTTGACACGTTGCAAGTTGATGAACAGGTCATGTAACAGTAGCAAGATATTTCTTTAACAGTGGTAAGATATTATAAGTATCTTGAGTCTTCAGTGAGGACAACAGAGGCTCTGTAATGTGTTGCAGAAGTTCTGCGCTCTGGTCCTTTGTAGAGTAGTCTTCACTGGGTTCCTTGTCTTCTGAAGTTGTCTGCAGAGGCTCTGTTATTAGTGACAGAGGTTCTGAGGTCTTGATCTTCTGTAGCGTTCTTCTGTAGTTTCTTCGGTCTTTGATCACTCTTGATCAAAACTTCCTTTGCTTCTTCTTAGATGCCCGGCAGAGCTTCTGTTGCACTCAGCAGAGCTTCTGTGGAAGTTCTTCTGTACTTGGCCATTTTTCAATACTTCTAATATTTCAGAATATTTGAGCTAACAATCTCCCCCTAAGTATTGAAAAATAAATTTTGACTTTTTAGGCTAAGTTAAGATAGACAGAGGTTAAACAATACCTCAGAAGATTATTTCTTTCATTTGGAATTTATGCCAGAGGCATTTACATTTGAGTACATTAAATGAACAGAAATAAAACGTTGACAAAGGTTCTTTGAAGAGACTCAGATTTTTGCATTTGGGAAGTCGTCGAACTTTCTGTTGTCTTTTCCTACTTCCTTGAGTTCTTCATAGAATTTGAGGCAAAGATTTCTTAAGCCTAGTGTAGCATCAATCTCTTTGATCATCATCAGAGCAGATTCTTCATCCATAAGCTCTGTTGCTTTGTTCTCCTCTAGTATTTTTCTGAACATGTTCAGAGTACGGTTTGTGTACTTCTGACAGTCCATTGTCACAAACAGTTTAAGTTGATCAGCAGGATTCTTGAATACTAACCCGTACCTTGGAGTTTTGATGATCGAATTGTGTATGGCATTGGGTGGGCAGAAATCCTCTAGTGGTCTGATGCTTAGAGTAGTCACTCCTAGATCGATGGCTAGTTGAAAGTCGAGCATGCTGTAGATTAGGAGCTTTTCACGCATTGCCTTTCTGAGAACTCGATAAGATCTTTGGTGGCAGTCGTCATTGAAGTTGTCTTTCGTCCATTGCAGAAGGTCAGGTAAGTCATAGGGATTGAGGTTTCGGATATCAGCATCAGAGAATTGATTCTCTGATCTGTCAGACCTTTTGACTTTCCAGATTGTATACATCGTATGAGGATAGGTTCTCATTTTAGAGTATCTACAATAGATTACCTTCTTTATCTTGTGAATGGAGTAAACTTGATTGACCGGTTTTGACTTTGTAGAGGTGAAGATGGCATCGAATTCTTCTCTTAGCTTCTGATCTCGGACATGAGCTGGCAGATCGCTCTGGAAGTGCTGTCTGTAGAGATAACTGTAAACATGCTCTTCCATTTGTTCAATGGTTGGAGTAGTTCTTGGAATTGGTCTCCTTAGCTTATCCATTTGTCGAGTGATGTCTACTACTTTACCTTATGTTACCTTAGCTGTGGGATCCAGGGTTGGGTTTTCTGACAGAGGTTTCAAGTTGAATGCCCAGTCTTCCTCTTCGGGTTTAGGAGTGATGAAGGCATTAAAGGAACCTTTCATCAACTTCTCTGTTGCAACTGGCATCTTCTTCTTTGGTTCTTCTTCTGTCATTTTTCCCTTGCCTTTATCTTTTGGTTTTGAGGTTTCAGAGGTTGGGTTTTGGATTTGTGTGGGTGGCACCCCTGTAGATTTGATAGTTAGAGGTTCTGTGGGTTTTGGGGTTGGATGCTCTGATGTTTTGGTTGTTGCCTCTGAAGGTTTTGATACTTCGGGTTGTGCGGTCTCTGTTGGTGAGGAGTCTCCGGGTCTTGGAGGTGGAATGTCAAAACGCTTTGCTGTTTGAAAAGCAGATACAAATTCCATTCTGCGAAGAATGAACTATGCAGAGCGTTTTGGTCTTTGGGGTTTTCGAGCTATGGTTTTGACTCTAGTTTTGCGCGGGATTGGTTGTGAGGTTGGTGTTGGTTCTTTGGGTGAGGGTGGAGTTTGTTCTGTGGATGAGTATGCAAGAGTGATTACCTTAGGTTCTGTGGTTGGTGTATCCTCTGCTAAGATAGAGGTGTTTTGCCTCTGTTGAGTTCCTTGTTTTTCCTTCAGGGTTTCTGTTGTAGAGGGTTCTGCAGTTTTCTCTGTAGTTTTTGCAGAAGCAGCCTCTGTTGTTTCCTTTGTTCTCTCCCCCTCAGGATGACCAGATGCGCCATCATCAGGATCATCCTGCCTTCTTTTAGCAGCAACTTCTGTTCTGCAGGTGTCTTGAGCTGCTTGCCTTGCTGCTTGTTTCTTCATTGTTTCAAGGTAGATTGCGATCGAAGTCTTGAAGGCTGTGGTTGCTCTTTTCTCGAATTCTGCAGCAGTTGTTTTGGCAATGTCAGTGGCAGAGGTGGTTGCAGCAGCAGCAGAAGCTTCTGTATGTGACTTTATTTCTGCAAGGGCTGTTTTAACCTCTGTGGATAAGGTATCCACTTTGGTATTTAATCCTTTAAGCGCACCTGAAGTTGTTTCTGTAAAAGTTTTGAATGAGCTTTGCAACTTATTCAATGTTTGAGTTACATAGGTTACAAAGACTTGGAACTCATTCTTCGTAACATGTTCCTCTTGGGTAACCTCTGGAGGAACAACCCCTTCTCCAGAGTGAGTCCCTGTTCCTGGGACACCTTCTTTCATTCCTGTTTGATCGTTGAGAATTGAAGGATTTCCTTCTGATCTTCGAGAAGAAACAAGAGTTTCAGTCTCTACAGAAGTTCTGTGAAGAACAGTGTCTAGATCCACTTCAGAGGTGGGTACTAGATTATCCTTCTGTTGACTCGGAGACTTGTCTAGAGTCTCTTCGTCGTTGTGCTCACTACTTCTCTCTGAAAGAAGGGTTGGCCCTATTTCGTGCGTGGCAGAGGAAACGAATTCCTCTGTAGGGTGTTCTAGTGTGATCTGGGGCGATTGATCACGAACTATAGGTGAGTCTCTTTGAGGAGACTCCCTAGGAATGGATTCCCCGGTTTTTGTGGGCGCAGAAGTCGAAAGAGTGACTTCTGGCTGGATGGGTTTGGTTTGGATCGAGCTGTGCTGCTCTATTTCAATAACTCCTTCTGCAGCTAGACCTGCGGAGTTAGATGTGTGGGTTGCACTGGGAGGGGGTGAGGGATGTGTGCCTTCTTCATCTTCGGCATCTTTTTCTTTTTCATTTTCTTTTCCTCCAGAAGTTTCTACCCTATCCTCTAACCTTTTTTCAGTAATTTTACCTATTTGGACCTTTTCTTCCGCAGTTTCTTGTCTTGGCAGAAGTGAATCAAGACCCTCTGTGATTGTATGGGTTTGCAGAGGTGAAGGTTGAGGTTCTTTTTCGATTCCTTTTGTAATTGATTGCAGAGGAGAAGAGAGTTTCTTTGATTTCCTTTTCTTTGGTTTAGGTGCCCCCTCCTCTGTAGATTTTGACTTTCTTTTTCTTTTGGAAGAGGGAGGGGCAGAGTGACCTTGGGTTTGTGGTGGAGATGAGGGTTCTGCAGGGGGTTGTTGGATAGCAGAAGCAGAGGCAAGTGGTTCCTCTGTAGGGGTCTTGGTTTTCTTTCCCTTTTTCTTCTTCTTCTCTTTAGATCCCTCAGAAGACTTCCTCTTTGAAGGATAGAGGCCTTTCCTTATATTTCTGAAGTTCTTCTGGTTGGCCTTGTGTTTAGCCAACTTTATCTTCCATTCTTCCTCTGTTAGTCTCTCTACAACACTACCTCCTATGGGTAATCCTATACGCGGGGGTGTTACAGAACTGGGTTCAGGAGTTCTATAAACGCGTGTGTACTCACTAACTAGTTCTTCATTACTAGCATAACCTAACATTACCTTTGACAGTGGTCTGCTGTGCGGGTAGCCGTCCTCATGTTCTGTAGGGGTGTTCTTGGACATAGGAAATTGCTTAGGTTTGGGACCATCCATTGGCCATTTTTGGATAAGGAGTAGGGGTTCGAAAAGTACACTGAGGATTCGCTGGAACTGCAGAGGGGGCAACCAGTTGTGATCAGACACTTTGGCTTTCTGGGAGGCGATTTTGCGATCGATGGTGTTGATGATCTCTTGCATCATTATGGTGGCATAATCTAGTGGTAGATCATAGTACACACCATACATGATTGAGAGAATTTGAGGTGAGCTTTGATCGATGCTCCCGATTTTTCCAGTGAGGCAACGATTTAGGATGGAGAATAAGGTATTCCACAGAGGGGGTAGTCTTGCTCTGCGGAAATCGTTCCTCTTTTTCAACGGTTGGTTGTACCCTAACATGTGCAGAAAGTCGACAAGTTCTTCATTTGTTGGTTGGGGGGCATACTTTTTGATTCCCATGAGTCCTCTTGTTGGAAGGCCAAATTCTAATGAGAACATGGTGCGGTTGAACATCAGTTCAAGACTCTTACTTTGGTCAGGCTTAGAGATATAGCCTCTTATCAAATCGTTGTCAGCGTCATAACGGCAAGATTGCCAAAACTGATGTAGGTAACGTACAGGTAATTGTTCAACGGTTTTGCTAAGAAGAGGGTAAAGAAAGTGGTTCTCTAGGATGTTTAGCAGGATGGTATGTTCTTTACCAAAAGCCGTAGGAGAAGGAACAAAATAACAACTGTTTGATTTAATGGGAAGGGTTTGCTCGAAATGGTCATTAGAGAAAAATTGTTGCAGGTGGGTAGTGGGTACAAAGGATGCCTCGTCGCCGGAGTCATGTTTGTTGGTATCGGCGGCGGTATATGAGTTGTGGGAGTGCTCAGAATGTACTGGAGAGAGTGGTGGAGAGTTCATCGGTGAAACGTGAGTAGCTTTGGAACTGGAAGCCATTTGTAAGTTTGAAAGTTCTAGGTTTTCAGAAAGAAATAAGCAAGTTCGCCGGAGAAGATGAGAGAATAGTAAAGTTTTGAAAGTTTATTTTAACTTAGGTTTTATACTGTGGTAACGGGTAGAATTTGGAACGGTGAAAATGTGAGAAAGTTAACAAAATTTGAGGTCCGCACTCGAGTTCATTTGGCGTGGAGCAAGTTTCCAGAACGACGTTATATGTACATCAATGAAAACTCGACATGTCAATAGTGTCAGTGATGACGAGACGTCTTGGGCGGCCATATTAAATGAAAAGCGCGTGGGTTTAAATTTTCACCACAGAAAAGTTACCGTTAAAAAGTTACCGTTACAGAAGTTCCTAAGTGAAAATCTTTACAGAAGCTCTGTGGGTACAGAAGCTCTGTGATTTTGAAAAACTTTTATCTCTGTAGATTGTATCTTATGAAAATTTGTTTGAAAAACACAAGGAGAGGATCGATAAATCTTTAGTAGAGAAATAGTCCTACATAGGTTTTTGGACCTCTGCCAGAGCCAGCAGAGGCTCTGTTACAGGAAATTTCTAATAACTAATAATTTATAACCATTTTTGATCATCCAAGTTTTTGATCAGATTTAACAATGTATTTAGGACCTATTTGAAAGTTGGTGTCCTAGAAAATTGTAAATCTCAAAGATTTTGTGCAGCAGAAGTCTTTTGAAAGATTTGAGTGATCTACAGAGGTTCTTTAGATGAAAGTAATCTGTAGCTTAAGACTTCTGTAGCAATGTGCGTGCAATTGGTTTCCGAGATGACATTCCAAAAGATCGATAGAGGTTAAATTTACGATCATAGAGCATATTTCTGGCAGAGCCTCTGTTGAGCTCAGCAGAGGCTCTATGACCTTAAATTTCTCATAGCTCAAATTTTATTAAACTTTTTGATCTTTTGATTTTTGAAATGTTATTCACAGTATATTTAGGACATATTTGACAATTTTTGTCCTAGAAAACTGTTTTCAAAAACCTAAAAGTACGAGATACCAACCTTTTGTTCTTTTAGTTTGGCGAGTGTGATTTCTTCTGTCGCATTCTTAGCTCCCCCTTGACTTATAAATCTCTGTAGATTCAGCAAGGTCTCCTTTTTCGCTCCCCCTTGATCTAACAACCTCTGTAGATCAAGTGTCTTCTTCTGCTCCCCCTTGACCTATGCTTGGTTCAGAATAAGATAAGTTGTGCACAGGACATAGGTCAAGATCATCAGAGGTTCTGTGAAGGTTGTCAGAGGTTCTGAGCAGACCTTACAGAAGTTCTGTGATATCAAGAACTATTATAGATTTAAGAATTTATATACAGAAAATAATAAATAAACAAAAATATTTACAAAATATACAGTATCTATGTTATACTTACAGAGGTTTTGGGTACCCATAACCGTATGGGTCCTATTGTATGAAACGCCTTTATGCATTTGTCATACATACCGGAAATGAAAGGGTTTTTGTCTTTTTGAGCATTTTGAACAGGTATAGAGCCTTTCACTATCCAAACCTTTTTCACCTTTTTAAAAGTTTGATTAACTAATTTGTCCAACCTATGATCATGCAAAAATTTCGATGTTGAGGTCTGAAGTTTTGAAAACATATTAGGCTTAAAAGATCCTTCATAATTGAATTTCCTAATCCGTTTAGCAAAAATATTCTTTTTCTTTAAATTTTCCTCAAGCATCTTTTGGAGATTAGATTTGCATCTTTTCTCCAACATGATTTCAGTTGATAAATTAGAGAGTCCTTTTGTTAGTTTGGATATTTCTGTTTTAAAAATCCTTCTCTCTTTTTCAAAGTCATCTTTTTGACTTAAATCTTGAAATCTTTGAACCTTCAACTGTTCAGATTCTTTTCTTTCAGAATCAGATTCTTTCCTTTCTTTTCCAAGGATATTCTGCAATTCTGAGATTTTATAAGTAAGCTTCATCGACTTTGTTTCAAGAACAGTTTTCTTCTCTTCATAATTTCCTCTTTCATTGACCACAATCTTTTCAAAATTGAATATTAGTTTAGAGAAGTTTAAACATTTTAGTTCAAGTCTTTTCTTTTCTTCATCTGACAAAGATAAGTTCCTTTTTAGTTCAAGATTTTCACAGTCTAAGTTTTTGTAACGTCCCAAAATTTCAAGCAAATTTAAATTTTTAAGATAGACATTTCATTCATAACAAACCATTAAGTGATCCCAACGATTCGTTTGCAAACTCATAATTAAAATCTTTATAATAAAAAAAACCAGCGGAATAAACGTTTAATTATTAAAATCATAAAAACAACCAGCTCTTCTCGCGCGCCAGTGTGTACTCGTCACGCCTTGGAGCCGCTCGGACCTGAAACCACAGTTTATTGGGAAAGGGTAAGCACGAAGCTTAGTGAATTCAAACACCATAAATAATACAGTTATTCCACACTACCCCTACAACAGATAGTGACACATAAACGATCATACAGGTCTACGAACAAATCATAAACATGTACATCCACAACCACCCACCTAAAAGGCACAAGTCGGTCCCACCGACCACATGATAACATCTTCGGCCCCGCCGAATCCCCGGTCCCACCGAGTCTCTATGCCACCCGCGTATAAAATCTCCGGCCCCGCCGGATCCTCGGTCCCACCGAGTTAACATGACGACAAAGTATCAACTAGACACCCCACTATCTAGTTCCACAACACAATCACATAAAGCTACCACACACGTACTACAGCAATGATAAAACAACCGTTATTAGATATAGTGAGAGAACTCACCTCGAATGCGCGCCTAGCTTAACAACACAATTCAAGCTTCACAAATGCGGTCACTTCCCAGCACCTAAACGCATGTTAAAACGTGTCAATACGAGACCCGGACCCTATGACACGACACGCGCTTAAACCGTCACTAAAACTATTTTCTGCTCTCGCCAAACAGGTCTGTTCGGGACCTGTTTCGACCTCTTTAAACCCAGAAAAACCTTAATTAAATTACATGACCAGAAAGTACTCTGAGTTAGGGTTCCAAGGACATATTATACACCTACTAACGATTTTTCCACATTTAATTACGGATTTTATAAGATCAGCCCGCAGAACAGCGAAAAACAGCACTTATCAGCATAAAACGACGATTTGGCCTAAGCTACGTTCCGAACTGGATTTTTCACAAAACACAGAAAAGTTTATAGACTGAAAAAGGGAACTTTTGGCACCGAAATCACCCCAACCGGAGTTACGAGAAAAAAGTTACAGCATACGCAAAACAGTGACCGAACTGCAGTTTCTTTTACATAAAATGACGATTCACTGAACTTACGACCACTTTTCCACCTAGATAGATGCCGAACCAGTTTTCCGCTAAAACACGGAAAACATGCCCGACCCCGAGCCTGAACCGTGGGCGCCAGTTTCGGCTCAAACGGAGTTACGACGGAAAAGTTATGATCACACGAAAACTGGACAGCACACTTAGAATTTTCATAAAATCACGATTTATAAAAACGGTTCAAGGCTTAAACGATTCGAATTTAACGCTACGAGTGACACCCACTGCCACCGCACTCCACCCCCAGCCACCGCAGCGGCGGCGTGCGGCGGTGGTGGTCTCGCCGGAAAACGAAAAGGAAAAAGGAAAAGAAACGAGACGAACGAGAGAACGACTTACCTCAAGACGACGCCTCACCACCACGACCGATCTTCTCTCCCTCGATTCCTCCGACGGACAGCAGCAGCGGCGACCTCCGCTAACAGCAACCGCGGCGACAGGTGGGGGAGGGGTTTCCGGCCAACTCCTCTCTCTCTACCTCTCGGTTTCTATCTCTCTCTCTCTCTCTACCTCTTCTTCTCGGCTCTTCTCTATCTCTCTCTCGTTTCTTTTCTCACAGCCGCACCCCAAGACACGAATAGGGTTATGGAATTGTTTTGGGTTTGCTTGGCTATCAAGGAAGGAAGAAAACGAGAATGGGATCTGGCCATGGGCCGAGACCCATGCAATAATTTCCAAAAATTGCACTCTAGCCCCTCAACTACACCTATCTCACAATCTACACTAAAAAGACATGAATTCTAACATCTTGGTCCCTTTTGACCCCAAACCACTAACCAAAACGATTAAAGGCAACAATTTAAAATGGTTTAAAGATTTATTACGCATTTGGTCAAACTTGCTAACCCCGTTAGTAAAGATTCGCTAAAAGAACGATATTAAAGCAATTAATTAAATTATATATAAACATACCGGGACATGGGCTTTACAACTCTCCCCCACTTGGATTAGACTTCGCCCTCGAAGTCTCTGCCTACGAATAGCTCCGGATAGTTCTCCCTCACCTCAACCTCAGGTTCCTAAGTCCACTTGAAACCCCTACTAAACTTCTCGAATACTATTCTTACTAACGTACTCTTTCTAAGACACTGGGATTATGATCGGCAGAACACCCCGACAATTGAAATCATTCCTAGCCAAGCGACTACGGTTGTCCCCCAACCTTAGATATTCCATACATCCTGAGTCAAATCTCAAGCTCTAACCACTCTAAAGCTGCTCACCAGTATACTCCACAGGATACACGATTACGATCCCTCCTATCATTAATTGACGATTAACTTCTACGAATTCTAATAGACTCCAAAGATTTTCAATAACTTATATTAACAAAACATCGACCCCCTGCCGAACATCGGTCCAACCGATTACAATAACAAACATCGGCCACCCGCCGAACATCGGTCCAACCGATTACAATAACAAACATCGGCCACCCGCCGAACATCGGTCCAACCGATTACAATAACAAACATCGGCCACCCGCCGATCATCGGTCCAACCGATTATAATAACAAACATCGGCCACCCGCCGAACATCGGTCCAACCGATTACAATAACTCACATCAGCGTGGTATTATCCTAGACACTAACACAAATAGATATCCCCCACAAACAAATCAACTAACACACACGTAGGTCATTCCACCATAACCATCCATCACAAGTGATCATTTCAGGGTTACTACTACCGTCACCATGATTATCTTAAAATCGGCTACAACTCTCCGATTATACTAAAGGTGTTTGGCCTCAATCCCAAAAGTCGACACCTAAATATACCACCTACCTCAAAATGGTTGATGCACATTTATTCTCTTAATAACAAGGGCATCAATCCCTTAACCGATACTATTCGGCCTACAGTACTAACGCGCGTGGAATATCTACCTTCCACCGTCGACGTATCATCCACACTTGCTCTACGAAGCCAAGTCACACCGTATCGAGGATACACCTTGACGTCTACCTCCCAGGTAACGTCTCACGACTATATCCTCCTAGTACCTACTGGAAAGTCTAGGTTAAAACACATGAATACCGGGGTCCCACCCCGAGATACCCAACCGACCATTACCAACGACTGACTAACGTGTCTAAGCATCCAAAGCAAACAGCCTACCAACAACAAGCCTATTCCGGAATTACTCACTCACCCAAACATGTAAACACTCAACGTGCAAAGAATGCCAAACGGTGCGACAAAAACAACTCATCAACTAGACTCCACATCGAGCCATTAAAACCGGGCAATTGGCCCATGACTAACTCCAAGTCAAACCGAGCAAAATGCTCCACGCTTGCTAGACCCATAGGTCGGAAAATGCGTTTAAACAAAGTTTAAGCAAACAATACTCTGAAATCAACCTTAGTCTCAGACTCAACACGGGTTAAACAAAAGAGTTTTCCAAAAGGACTCACACCCTAAAAATTCTCGAAATGACACATGTCACTTAAAAGCACATTTCCCCAAATGGTTTACAAAATCATTTACGAAATATTTGCAACATCAGGATTTTCATCTCAAAAGATCGTATGTAATAAAACTACTATTACCTGATCGATAGTTACGCAAAACTGGACACGCTCGTCCCACATAGGAAATTCATGTTGAAAATCGTTCCATTGCAGTTCAGTTTACTCACACACAAGCAAGCGTAATAAATAATTTCTTTAAAATGAACCGCCTCGATTCCAGTATGGATTGACTCATGACATGCACTTAAAGTAACCGCTTGACCTTAAACAGGGTGCGACAAGGTGTGCACCAAATTCAAAATAAGTTTCACGACATTTGATTAAAGAAAATTCTTCTTTTTAATCATAAAAATGACGTGGCACAGGGTTCGCCACGAATTTTCGCGCGTCAGCTAATCACACAAAACGATGACACGGTTTACAAATATATTTTTGTTAAAACACAACTGTCTCGTGTAAGTTTCAAACTTGAAGACAGAACCCAGTCCGCTTCTATTAATTGGAAATATCGACTAAAACCTCATAAAATCTCAAACTGGGGGCAGGCATGCAAACTTGTAACACTTCCTCAAGTTCCGTACTTGGGACATATAACGTCAAAACATTATAGTTTAAAAAAAATGTATTTATCGAAATTGCTCAAAATACTCGTTTCCTCCAAAGCAAAAGTTTTAACTTCCAAAAAGAAATGATCGGTAATTCTAAATTAACCGAATGTCAAAAATCTACGCATTTATATTTCCAAAATATAACACATTGTAATCGTATGCATGATGTTCACAACATTAAAACACTCCTTGGATCAAATGGTCTTTCATTTCGACAAAAAGGAACTAAAACATTTTCATGCACGACTCGTTTATCAAAATGTCGAGAACAAAGGTTACCCCAGTATGCATACCCCTAAGTCGATAAATCGCATTTTCATGGAAATGTCAATAAAACCTTTAGCTGACTAAAAAGCGCACTAAACAACTCCTTATGAAATGTTACCAAAATTCCTCCATGCATCACTTATGTCACGCATGAATCAATCCACACACTGAACTATTTGCAATAAAACACTTAGTAATACAAACTCTCGAACGAAAAGTCAAGCGACACTGGAATTTCAAACTCATTTTAAACAAATCACCAAAATAGCCTTTATACAGACATCGTGGAATGTAACTTTTCGTCTCAACTCTAACACATGTGGAGGAGTTCCAATGTTAGAGTCTCAATCCGTAGTCACTTACCCAACATTTTAACCACCACTAAAACACGGATAACATCGTACCCGAAAGAACTGTTGGAAAAATAACGAAAATGAGACAAATTCTAACAAAGTTTGCACTCCCGTGATAAAACGATTTCATACACTTTCAAAATCATATTTCAAAATCTTGTGCGTGTGTTGAGCAGTTCCCAAAATTCCAAAACACCGTCCATACAAAGATTTGAAACACAAGAATTTGTTAATGCAATCTTATTTTCAAAATAACTTCGTGCATGACTCATTCGGCATTCAACGTCTCGACCCCTACCACTCCGAAACTCTCCGGTCTACTATTGTCATTCAGACATTTAAACCTCTTAAGGCAAGTTGGGAAATCACATCAAATCATCTTACGGGTTTTCCTCAAATCAAAGTCGGCTCTATGAGCCTATGACTCTAGCACAATCTTCCATCTTGGCCCAAAACAAACATCATCCTCATCATCACTCCAAGTGACTAATACTAGAATCGTCCTTTTATTCCAACGACTACTAATTTATAACCTTCGACACTACCCCAACGATCATCCCATCAAAGCAAAACAAGTACACACCTGTACTAGTAGGTTTACTATAGTTGTTCCTCCTTGTGATGGCTATTCTGGGTAGACAATACAACGCGTTATTAGCACATAATAACTCATACTAACAACACTCACGCTCAGCTCCTTGGATTCCTCGTCACTTCCCCGACTCGAGCATTGATCCTGTGCTTCCGGTAGTAGGAGCTCTACTGCTACCATCCACACCTATCATCACCCGTTCCGAGTTCCATCCCAAGGGGTCCAAGTAGTTTCTCACCGAAACCATACACATATGCCCGCACCGGCATATGTACACACTCTTCCTAGCTCCCTAGGAATTCCATCCAAACCACTACCCTTGCTACTGCCAAATCCCTAATAGCAAGCAGCAGACATGCAATACAGTGTAACAAGCACCAAACAATTTAGCATACATACTCCTATGTTCTAGAAAGCAATCTAGCACACGTACTCATACATAAACACCCTTCCCAGCTCTCTAGGAACTTCCTCTTATCCCACTACCCTTGCTACTACCGAATCCCTACTAATTATAACGGGTGACCTCGCGAATACCCGATTATATGCAGTGCGAAATAAATAGGCAGTCGAATACAAGACTCTATCCTAGAACGGTTGGACTCAAACAAGAGCTGCGCAATAGAACTAAATCGAATATTCTAAGGCTATAAATCTCTTACTGCATACAACCTAGAGGGCATCCACTTAGTAACCTATCATAATTAGCATAAATTCCTAATAGCAAGTAGTTCAACATACAGCATAGTGTCCACAACAGGCAATCTAGCATGCATACTCTATGATCTAGAAAGCAATAAAACACTAAGTACTGTACCTTTCCCCTTTGGCTCCGGCTGACTGTACACACTGCGCCTCCGATCACCGTTTCTCAAACGGATCTTTCCTTCGTTTTATTTCCCAAAAACTTTAAAGAAATTTTTTATAACCGCAAACTTGAGATCAAACACACCGAAATGCGTTTGATTCACTCAAGCCGTGCTCTGATACCAAGTTGTAACGTCCCAAAATTTCAAGCAAATTTAAATTTTTAAGATAGACATTTCATTCATAACAAACCATTAAATGATCCCAACGATTCGTTTGCAAACTCATAATTAAAATCTTTATAATAAAAAAAACCAGCGGAATAAACGTTTAATTATTAAAATCATAAAAACAACCAGCTCTTCTCGCGCGCCAGTGTGTACTCGTCACGCCTTGGAGCCGCTCGGACCTGAAACCACAGTTTATTGGGAAAGGGTAAGCACGAAGCTTAGTGAATTCAAACACCATAAATAATACAGTTATTCCACACTACCCCTACAACAGATAGTGACACATAAACGATCATACAGGTCTACGAACAAATCATAAACATGTACATCCACAACCACCCACCTAAAAGGCACAAGTCGGTCCCACCGACCACATGATAACATCTTCGGCCCCGCCGAATCCCCGGTCCCACCGAGTCTCTATGCCACCCGCGTATAAAATCTCCGGCCCCGCCGGATCCTCGGTCCCACCGAGTTAACATGACGACAAAGTATCAACTAGACACCCCACTATCTAGTTCCACAACACAATCACATAAAGCTACCACACACGTACTACAGCAATGATAAAACAACCGTTATTAGATATAGTGAGAGAACTCACCTCGAATGCGCGCCTAGCTTAACAACACAATTCAAGCTTCACAAATGCGGTCACTTCCCAGCACCTAAACGCATGTTAAAACGTGTCAATACGAGACCCGGACCCTATGACACGACACGCGCTTAAACCGTCACTAAAACTATTTTCTGCTCTCGCCAAACAGGTCTGTTCGGGACCTGTTTCGACCTCTTTAAACCCAGAAAAACCTTAATTAAATTACATGACCAGAAAGTACTCTGATTTAGGGTTCCAAGGACATATTATACACCTACTAACGATTTTTCCACATTTAATTACGGATTTTATAAGATCAGCCCGCAGAACAGCGAAAAACAGCACTTATCAGCATAAAACGACGATTTGGCCTAAGCTACGTTCCGAACTGGATTTTGCACAAAACACAGAAAAGTTTATAGACTGAAAAAGGGAACTTTTGGCACCGAAATCACCCCAACCCGAGTTACGAGGAAAAAGTTACAGCTTACGTAAAACAGTGACCGAACTGCAGTTTCTTTTACATAAAATGACGATTCACTGAACTTACGACCACTTTTCCACCTAGCTAGAGGCCGAACCAGTTTTCCGCTAAAACACGGAAAACATGCCCGACCCCGAGCCTGAACCGTGGGCTCCAGTTTCGGCTCAAACAGAGTTACGACGGAAAAGTTATGATCACACGAAAACTGGACAGCACACTTAGAATTTTCATAAAATCACGATTTATAAAAACGGTTCAAGGCTTAAACGATTCGGGTTTTACGCTACGAGTGACACCCACTGCCACCGCACTCCACCCCCAGCCACCGCAGCGGCGGCGTGCGGCGGTGGTGGTCTCGCCGGAAAACGAAAAGGAAAAAGGAAAAGAAACGAGACGAACGAGAGAACGACTTACCTCAAGACGACGCCTCACCACCACGACCGATCTTCTCTCCCTCGATTCCTCCGACGGACAGCAGCAGCGGCGACCTCCGCTAACAGCAACCGCGGCGACAGGTGGGGGAGGGGTTTCCGGCCAACTCCTCTCTCTACCTCTCGGTTTCTATCTCTCTCTCTCTACCTCTTCTTCTCGGCTCTTCTCTATCTCTCTCTCGTTTCTTTTCTCACAGCCACACCCCAAGACACGAATAGGGTTATGGAATTGTTTTGGGTTTGCTTGGCTATCAAGGAAGGAAGAAAACGAGAATGGGATCCGGCCATGGGCCGAGACCCATGCAATAATTTCCAAAATTTGCACTCTAGCCCCTCAACTACACCTATCTCACAATCTACACTAAAAAGACATGAATTCTAACATCTTGGTCCCTTTTGACACCAAACCACTAACCAAAACGATTAAAGGCAACAATTTAAAATGGTTTAAAGATGTATTACGCATTTGGTCAAACTTGCTAACCCCGTTAGTAAAGATTCGCTAAAAGAACGATATTAAAGCAATTAATTAAATTATATATAAACATACCGGGACACGGGCTTTACAGTTTTTAATAGATTTTTCAAGTTTAGCAATTTTATCAGAAATAATAAAAATGCTTTTGTTCTTTTCATCTAGTTCTTTTTCAAGAGAAGGAATTATTTGGCGAAAATTTGTGCTGAGTTTTGAATAAAAAATTGAATCAGCATCACCACAAAATTTCATTCTAGACATTTTAAATGAAGTTTTTAACGAAAGAACTAGTTTCTATGATGTTACCAGATCAAATAAATCGAAAAATGGCAGTAAAACAGAATCTGTTTGAAGGAATGAAGAACAGGTTAAAAACAGACAATTTCTATCAAAAATCTTTGTAAAAACGAGGATCACTTGATATTGAAAATCAAGCTTTGCTCTGATACCAATTGTTGGTTCCCGTTTTGCTTATACAAGATTGTCAGATCTATTAGTTCGAGTTTATGTTTGATGCGGAAGCGTATTTGAATAACTAACAGATATGATTGATAGATTTAGAACATAATATAAATAAACAGTGAACAGGAAATAATATCTCAAAGTTTACTGAATATATATATTAAGAACAGATTCAAGAACAGTGAGTAAGCAAAGCTTTTAAAACATATATGACTCTCAAAGTGTTTAAAGCTATGTGTTCTTGTGATGTTTTTCTCTCTTGAACTCTTGTTTCGATTGTTCAATTGATCGATCGATAGATTGATAGATAGGAAGAACTCAACATGAGTCTTCCTTATATACTACTCTAAGGGGACCATAAAGCATATGCTACTATTCACAAAGGACGGTATGAATAGTTGGACGGATGGCATGAACAGTTGGACGTGCTATATTGCATTTAATGCAGCAGACGTCTATTATGTACTAAGCCCTATTGAATCCAACCAGAGTTTGACACGTTGCAGTTGGACAGGGCATGCTACCATGCAAGTTGATGAACAGGTCCTGTAACAGTAGCAAGATATTTCTTTAACAGTGGTAAGATATTATAAGTATCTTGAGTCTTCAGTGAGGACAACAGAGGCTCTGTAATGTGTTGCAGAAGTTCTGCGGTCTGGTCCTTTGTAGAGTAGTCTTCACTGGGTTCCTTGTCTTCTGAAGTTGTCTGCAGAGGCTCTGTTATTGGTGACAGAGGTTCTGAGGTCTTGATCTTCTGTAGCGTTCTTCTGTAGTTTCTTCGGTCTTTGATCACTCTTGATCAAAATTTCCTTTGCTTCTTCTTAGATGCCCGGCAGAGCTTCTGTTGCACTCAGCAGAGCTTCTGTGGAAGTTCTTCTGTACTTGGCCATTTTTCAATACTTCTAATGTTTCAGAATATTTGAGCTAACACAGAATTTCCATAAAAAGCCAAGTGTCAGAATCAACAGAGGCTCTGTAGTGGAATGAGCTCTGTGATCTGAAACTTACTTTTCATCTATTCTGATGCCTGCACCTTTACCAAAAATGTTTGAAAATACATTGGAGAGGATCTATAGAACTTTAGTATAGAATTTGTATTCACAAAGGCTTTGAGGCATTGTTGGAGCCAGCAGAGGCTCTATGAGTGCAAATTTCTAATAACTAAAGATTTATGAAACTTTTTGATCATCCAAAGTTTTCATTGTTTTCAACACTGTTTTTAGGAGATATTTGAAAGTTTGTGTCCTGGAAAACTGTTTTGGAAAAAGGTTTTGTGCGAGACATTCTTCCTTTGGTTCTCCTTTGCTCGACAAACTACCTGATTTCTGTGGATATTGTTGACCACGACTCCTCTTTGGCTCCCCCTTGAATTAACAACTTCTGTGGATTAATTCAAGGTCTCCTTCTGCTCCCCCTTGACCTATGCTTGGATCAAATAAGATAAGTAATGGATAGAACATAGGTCAAACTCACCAGAGGTTCTGTGGAGATCGTTAGAGGCTCTGAGCAATCCTACAGAAGCTCTGTTGGGTACAACTTTTGGTGATAAAGAATTTACATGCAGAAGAGTATAGATATGTACATATTTACAAGAAGATCAAGTCTCACTTACAGAGATTAACTCATGTTTATCATACCCAACTTACCCACCAGGAAAAGGAATCTTTTCTCATCGAGTGCCTTGGTAAATAAGTTTGCAAGCTGTTATTCAGTGGACACAAAGTACATCTCAATTGTGCCACGTTCAACATGATGCTTCAGAAAGTGATAACGGATATCGATATGCTTTGTTTTTTAGTGCTGTACAGGGTTGGAAGAGATAGCAATGGCACTTTTTGAATCACAGAGGATGGGTATTTTGTATATGGTGTAACCGTAGTCCTTTAACTGAGTTTTCATCCACAAAACTTGGGAGCAACAGCTAGCAGCAACAACATATTCAGCTTCTGCCGTAGATATCGATACACAGTTCTGCTTCTTTGAGGTCTAGCTGACTAGTTTACCACCCAGGAATTGACAACTCCCAGAGGTACTTTTTCGATCAAGCTTGCATCCTCCATAATATGAATCTGTGTATGCCTTAAGATCAAAGCCAGAGTTCTTCGGATACCAGAGGCCAATATTTTTGGTCCCTTTTAGATATCTGAAGATCCTCTTTACAGCAAGACGGTGGGATTCCTTTGGGTTAGCTTGATATCTTGCACAGAGGCATGTGGCATACATTATATCGGGTCTACTTGCTGTTAAGTATAACAGAGACCCAATCATGCCTCTGTTGAGTTTGCACTCTACAGATTTACCATATGGATCTGAGTATAACTTATTTCCAGTGGCCATGGGGGTCTTCATTGCAGAGGCATCAGAGAGCTTGAATTTTGAAAGAATGTCGGAGACATACTTAGCTTGATTTATGAAAATTCCCTCTGATGATTGTTTTACTTGGAGCCCTAGGAAGAAGGTTAATTCTCCCATCATACTCATTTCAAACTCGCTCTGCATGAGTTTTTCAAAATCTTTGCACTGTTGTGCATTTGTAAAACAAAGTAGTATCTGTCGTACCTCTGTCGAAATCATTATCGAGAAGAAAGGTTGAAAGACGTTCGTACCATGCTCTTGGAGCCTGTTTCAGTCCATATAGAGCTTTGTCTAGATAATAGACGTAGTTTGGGTACTTGGCACTTTCAAACCCTGGCGGCTGCTGGACATAGACTTCTGCTCGAATTTCACCATTTAGAAAGGCATATTTTACATCCATTTGAAAGACTTTGAAACCTCTGTGGGCTGCGAAGGCTACAAAAATTCTTATTACTTCGAGCCGTGCGACAGGGGCAAAAGTTTCATCGTAATCAATGCCTTCTTCTTGGCGATATCCCTTGGCCACCAATCTCGCTTTATTTCTAATGACCACCCCGTCCTCATCCATCTTGTTTCTGAAGACCCATTTAGTCCCTATTGCTTGTTTCCCTTTTGGCAGAGGAACTAGGGTCCATACCTTGTTTCTCTCAAACTGTAGAAGCTCTTCTTGCATGGCATCTACCCAATTTGGATCATTTAGGGCTTCAGAAATGCGCTTTGGCTCGATCATGCTGATAAAATTTGTAAAGAAACAAAAATTAGCAGTGGCTGATCTTGTCTTGACTTTCTCAGAAGGATCGCCGATTATCAGGCTAGGAGGATGGCTCATCGTCCACTTTGTTGTCTTGGGGAGATGGTCATTGGCATCATCTAGTTGAACTTCTGAGGTTGCATACTGTGGTTCTGGTGCAACCTCTGTAGTGGATGGTACTTATTTTCTTAAACTTGGTTCTTCAGCTTGAGTAGGTATTGGGATTAGAGTTGGAATGGATTCCTCTGATGCGATAGAGACTGAATCCTCATTTTCCTCTGGTATTGCTTCCTCTGTTGTAGCTGGAGTTGGTATGTCCAGTGTCTCTGTGGTAGAATCTTTAGTTGTTTCATCTTCTGTTGGATCCCCCTCAACACGTGCATCTGCATGGTTCACAGAAGAGGATGAAGTATTTAATGGACCAGTTAGAGATATACCTGACTCAGACTGGTTGGCAGAAGACATTTCTCAAGAGGCTCTTGCAGCTCCAGCAGAGGGATCAATATCATCATGGAACATCTCTTCAAATAGCAGATTTAGGTCTGCTTCTCTTGTCTTTGAGATGCCAGAGGATTCCCTTTTCAGACCGAGTTCTGAACTGATTTGTTCAGAAGTCTTTTGAAAGGAATCGTCAAAAGAGACATTTATGCTTTCCACAATGGATCGAGACCGCAGAAGATACACTCTATAAGCCTTTGAAGTGGCAGAGTATCCTATGAACTTTCCTTCATCCGCTTTCACATCGAACTTCCCTATGGCTTCTCTGTTGTTTAGAACGAAGCACTTGCATCCGAATACATGGAAGAACTTGATGTTTGGTCGCCTCTGATTGATCAATTGATAAGGAGTCTTGATATGCCTTTTGACTATGGATGATCGATTTTGGGTATAGCATGCTGTTGATATAGCTTCTGCCCAGAAAGAAATCGGTAATCCAGACGCTGTTAGCATAGTTCTGGCAGCCTCCACAAGCATTCGGTTCTTTCATTAAACAACACCATTTTGTTATGGAGTGCGTACTGCAGAGAAGTTCTGCGAGATGCCTTCTTCTGTGAGGTAGGCTTCGATGACAGAGTTTTTGAATTCTGTGCCATTGTCGCTTCTCAAGTTCTGAATTTTGCACTCGTACAGAACCTGGATCCTTTTCATTAGGTTTATCAGAATGTTAGGAACATCTGATTTCTTTCTGACAAATTCTACCCATGTGTATCTTGAGTATTCATCGATCGCCACTAGTATGTATTTCTTGCCTCCTAGGCTCTGCGTAGCGATTGGACCGCAGAGGTCAACGTGAAGCATGTACAGAGGCCTAGGACAAGACACATCAGTCTTGCCTTTGTGGGAAGCTCTCTTGAGCTTACCCATTTCACATGCTGAGCACAGATGATCTTTACTGAATTTAACATTCGGCAGACCTTTAACAAGATCAAGTTTCACAAGCTTGTCTAGAGTATGAAAGTGCAGATGGCAGAACCTGATGTGCCATAACCAAGCTTCTTCGTTCTTGCAAGCAACAAAGCAGAGCTTGTCTTCTTTGTTCTTGACACTAAAGTTCATAAGATATAGATCTCCTCTTCGTTCAACCCGCAGAAGTTCGACTCCAGTATCTTCTCCTTGTAGAGAGCAGAAAGTTCTTTTGAACATAACGTCGAAACCAGTATCGCAGAGTTGGCTAACACTTAGAAGATTGTGCTTTAGGCCATCCACATACGCAACTTTGCATACTGATATGTTCTTCTTTTTGATGACTCCGTAGCCTTTAATATATCCCTTCTTGTTGTCGCCAAAGGTTACAGATCCTCCATCGAGTTTGTCTTTGTAGGAGGATAGTAGACCTTTGTCGCCAGTCATGTGCCGCGAGCACCCGGAGTCAAGATACCAGGTCGGCACATACTGCTTTTGTAAAACAATCAGAGATTTTTAGGTACCCATATCCAAATGGGTCCCTTTTTGTCAGAGGTCTTCAAGGTTGCCTTAGCATCCTTGGGTTTGGTTTTAACTTTTGTTGAAGAACCATTTTGTTTCTTCTTTCCCTTGAATTTAGCATTCTTTTTGGGCAAAGAGAGGAAACAGTGTGGGCTTGAGAAGTGTTGATTCAATTTATACCTGAGATCGAAGGAATGACAGTAATTAATATGCGAAGAGATTTGCTTGAACTTTTCATTAAAAACATTGAAACAGGGTACAAAGGCTTTACTACGATCTATTCTAGCATCTGACTTCCTATTACAAGAAGACCTATGTAGACTAGATTGTTTGTTTGGAAAATCTCTGTGGAGAGTAGCCTTCTGTGGTCCCCGTCTTCTGTGGTGAACATCTTCAGGGTTCACTGTCACAGAAGCAAAAGATTTGTTATTTTCAACCCATTTACCCTTTTGTTGCCAAGTTAGTTTTTCTTTAAAAGGCCTTAAGGGTTTTGTAGTCTTTGAACTTGTTGGATTTTTAGAAGACATTTCCTTTTGTTGTTTGAATTTCTCAAGCTCAAGAGAGGTTTTGGCTTGTATACACATGTCCAAAAAGTTTAGACAGATAGGAATACTTGTGATTTTCTCCTTGGGAGGAATAGTTCTGTTAAGAACTCCAGAGGGTAGCTTAAAATCCTCTGAGTCACAAGGTACTATCTCTGACTTAGAGTCAGTCTCAGATTCGTCAGAGGATAAATAGTCCTCATATACAGAGGTTGAGTCACTTAGTTCTCTTTCGACAGAGGATGGACTTTCAGAGCATGTGCCATACTCACTTTCTTCCTTTTCTATGGGACTATCTTCCAAGTCAATAGAAGTATCTATTAAGATTTCATCAAAGAGATTTTGATCGACAGAGGATGTACAGAAGTTTTCATAAAAGTTATCTTTCCCGATTTCCATCAACTCCTTTTCAGAGATATTTTTATGTTTTTCTTCTGAAGAGGTAGGCTTGAACTCAGGTGCCTCTGCCGATAGTTTCTTTTCAGAGTCTATCATGTAGACAAAAGCAACTTGTGTTTGAGTCTCGGGGTCACCAAACTTGAAGATTCCTATCTGATCTTGAGTTTTCAGATATTTCTTAGGTTTGGATTCTCTTTTGACAGAGATTGAAGGTGATAAATATGTGTTTTCAAACCACACATTTATCATCTTCAGAGGTTTCCTCTGGTGAGGTTCCCTAGAGATTTTTCGCCTTTTGCTGACAGAGAGTAAGTTTGGAAAACCAGGTTTTCTTGTACTTCCAATATGAAATAGAGAGGACAGAGACTTGTCTCTTTTGGTTCCAGTGTATGGATCTATATCACAGAAGCCAATTCTCTGTCTCCCTATTTGTATATTAATTTTCTCGTACACCTTCTGTGCATCTTGATATTACTTAATTAAAAGATCTCTTCTGAGTAGATCTTGACAGAGGACTTCTCTTTCCTTTTGAAAATCGTGTTTAAGAGATAGGATGTTCATTCTGTCGCTCTCAACATCCATAAGTTCTTTAGATTTTGCTTTTAAGGCAGAGTTGAGTTCAGAAATCTTTTCTTTCAAAGGATTTAGGTGTTTGTTCCAATTTGTTCCAATTTCTTCCTTTTCTTGAAATTTTTTAGCTTTTTCTTGAGTGAGAAGTCTAGCTTCTCTCTCAAAGAAGGTGCGCTTCTTATGAACATTCTCGCATGTCTTTTTCAGTTCTTTGTATTCAATGGTCAGTTTAAGCAAATCAGCTTCTGCTTGATTAGGGTAAGAGTTAGAAGTGGATACCTCACTACCAGAGTCGGAGAAGCTGACCTCTGCCATGCCACATAACAGGGCGTTCTTCTTTTCTCCTTCGTCAGAAGATTCATCTGACAACCAGTTCTCTTGCTCCACCATGAGCGACTTCTGAGCGTAATATTCTTCCTTCTTTTTGTAGAAAGCAGAATCCCTCTTAGGGCGGTTAGGTTTGCTCCTGCAGTCAGCAGCATAGTGGCCTGGCTTGCCTCAATTGAAACAGCCCTGATTCTGGGGGGCATTCCCAGCTCTGTCGTTTGACCTCTGTTGGTCACCACCTCTGTCACTCTTGTCATTCGATCCTTCTCTTCCCTGATTCCTTGAATCACCACGATCATCTCTTCCATTGCGTTCATAACCAGACTTCTTATGGTATCCTCTGTTGAATTCCCGGGTCAAAAGGGTTAAAGACTTAGCTATCGAGGCCATGGTTGCCTCTTCTTCTTCCACCACCTCCTCCTCTTCACTGTCAACGATCATTACCTTCTTCTTCTTCTCCTTCTTTTCCTCCACAGATTTCTCCTTCTTAGGCTTTTCTTTTGCCTCTGTAGTCTCCCCAACAAGGGCCAACGGCCCAGCAGTTTGAGTTTTTGCCTGGGAGATTTGGGGTTCTTGGGCTGCCAAAGTTCCATAAAGATCTGACAGAGTCCAGCAGTTTAAGTCCTGATTTGTTTGCAGAGACATAGACAGTTGGAGCCATTCTTCATTTAGGCTTTTAAAGAACATGACGTTGTTCTCCTCAGAGGTTCTGTGAATACCGAACTTCTTGCACTTGTTGATCAGAGTGTTAAACCGATCGTATGTTGACTGCAGAGACTCCGTCGGCAGAGCTTTGAATACGTAGTATTCATTGATGCATTGGGCTATGCGGTTCTTCTGAGTCTTGGCCCCTCCTTCCAATTGTTTCTCCAGTTCCTTCCATAGATCGTATGCATATTCACACGCATCTAGGGATTGGAAGAGGTCATTGGGGATGGCCATTATCAGAAGTCTTTTGGTCTTCTGAGAAACTTCATATTTTTCCCAATCTGGATCGGACCACTTATCCTTGGTCTTTGGTTTCTCGTGCTCAGGAATCTCTGGTGTGTCATCTGTGGTAGGTACTCGAGGTAATGTTATCATTGGTATGAAAGGAGGATTGTTGATATAGTAGACGAGTTCTTTGTCAGTACCCTAGAAGAAGTGAATCATTCGTATCTTCCATTGAGGGTACTCGTCTCTCAACAGAGTGGGTGGCTTGGTTAAAGAACCAGCGGTGAAGAAGTTGTTCGTGTTCGCCATTTTGAAAGAGGTTTGAAAAATTCCAGAAAACAGAGTATGAACAGCAAATTTTCAGATGATGGGTCAGATTTGTAGGAAAGAGCTTATGAGCTTAAAAACTTTGAGCAATGCACTAAAATGGAGAGTTTTAACCGAGAAAACAGGTTCTGTAAGTTTACCAAAGTCGAACTGGTCGAGAATGGCAGAAAACAGAGTCTGTTTGAAAAATATGAAGAACAGGTTAAAGACAAACCAAGTTTCTACCAGAAATCATTGTAAGAGAGGATCTCTTGATATAGAAAATCAAGGAAGGCTCTGATACCGATTGTTGGTTCCGATTTTACTTAACAATGATATTTCTATCTATTAGTTCAAACAAAATATAGTGCGGAAGCGTTTTACGAACTAAAAGATATATTAAGGTAGAAGAACACACGTAATCAATTAAACAAAGTATGAATAAACACTGGATTAACTCAAAGATTCACTTTGTATTGATCAAAATAAGAACACCAAGAACACCGAAGGTTAAATAGAATTCTGCTCTAAAGGGTGTGTGTGTTGTGCAAAGCTTTTTCGAAGAGCTCAACATGAGCCTTCTATTTATACTATTCACCAGGGGACAAGTTCTAGACAAAGAGGACTAAAGGGTACAAGACACGATCGTGGGACTGCTACAGGTACAATGTTAATGTAGTGCACCGTTTTTCTGCAAAGGTTGTAACCCATCAGAGGTTGACACGTGGAATGTGCAGGGCACGCCTTGTACGAATGATCTTCGGGATCTTCGTACATCAGAGAACGTGAGAAGCATGATCGTCTTTGTCTTGATCTTCAAGAATTCTTCCAAGTCTTCAGTCTTCATACCACAGAGGCTCTGTCAAGTATGACAGAGGCTCTGTGGCCTTGTCTTCTGTGAAAGTCTTCAGTCGAGTCTTCGCTTGGATCTTCTATCGGTGTCTTGGCAGAGGCTCTGTCAATGTATTTATACTTAGCATATTTTTCAATACTTCTTTTCATAGAATTGGAGCTAACAGATGTGGTTGTCCGGATTAGATCAGCTGGATCAGAATTATCTCTGTTTTCTAATTCTGGTGACATTCTCTCATCCTCACCTCTCTCTGTCTGTTTTTCAGGCTCACTTCTAACCAAGCTCTCAGAATTTTGCTTCTCAATTCTCTCAGAATGTTCTCCCACCTGAACATTCTCCCCCTCTCTTACTGCATTTGACCCCTCACCTCTCATCTCAGGGTTGTCCTCATGGGTAGGGACCTGAGGTTGTACAAGTCCCAAAGAGGTGCAATAAGCTTTTAAAATCTCACTCTCCCCTGGTATATAAGACCTAAGTGACCTTGGCAATGGTCTGTGATTAGGAAAATTTTCAAGTTTAAGGGATGAGATCATTTTACCCATGTAGAAAATTGGCCCATGCTCCTCATTTGCTCTTCTTGGAATTTGAGGATCCTGTCTCATTGCATACCAAATGACCATCTGCCAGTACCTCTGATAAGGTATATATGTTAGTGGATTATCTCTTGTTTTTCCCTATAATGCCTTCTGATTTCTTTCAAATGTGTTCTTCATATCTTCCCATAAAGTTGAAGCATAATCATAATGCTTGTTCTTCACTAACCCATGAAAAATCTGCAAGTTTTGCCTTGATGCTTGATCTGGTGAACTGTGTTTTCCAGCAAGACACTTGTTAATAATAGTGAAGAAACATGCCCAAATTGGTGGTAGTTTGTTCCTTCTGAATGAACTTAGATTCCTCAATTCCTCATTGTATCCCAATCTTCTGAATTCAGCTATCATCTCCTCTGTTAAAGGTGAATCCTCAAAATCTGTTCTCCTTTCCAAATCACCTTTTTCTGGCAACCTTAACATAATTCTTAAGAAACTAACAGTCAGAGTTATAGAAACTCCCCCTATATTGGATACGAACTTATTTCCTTGCAATTCCAAATTCTTCCACCACTGTTGAATATACTGAATTGGAACAGTCTTTTTCAGAGTAAACCACTTTTTGAAGGGATGATACTTCAACAATTCTATTATAATCCTATGTTCTTCCTTGAAATTGGTTTCATCAAGCACTAAGACACGGTTATTTTCTACCAAATTCAGATATTCATTCTCATGTACGATCCTCTCCAAAGAAATAGGTCTAGAAGACATTACTGACCTTACAACACTCTGTTGGTGTTCAATATTTGCATTTCCTTCCTCTGCATTTCCTTCAGACTCAGCCATATTTTCATCCTCTGCATTTCCTTCAACACCCTGATTTCCTAAAACATTTCCTCCTATCGCCTCATCTTCTGCGAAAATATTCTCAGGCATTCGAACTTATTCATTATCTGAATCTGAAGACGACATTAAAGTCTTTGCAGTGTGCAAAGATTGAGTAACACTTCTTCGTGTAGTAGACATGATTATCACTCAAGAAATATGAAAGAAAACAGAATCGACGAACTCAGGAATTTTGCGTATCTCACTTTGCACTCTTAGGATTTGAATGAATTTGAAAGAGGGATTTTAAGGTCTATTTGAAATCCGCGAAGCTGAAAGGATTCAAATGGTGAAAAACTGCTTTATGTCAGAGTTATAACGGTTTCTAACACTGTGAAATACCACAAAAGAGTTTAAATGAAACGTGGTATTATCAAATGAATAAGATGATGACACGTGTTATATGATAGACATTAACACAAGTTAAAGTTCTGAATAACACGTTCAGAATTCTGAGAATGCATACTCAGAAGTTCTGAGTAAACAATTCAGAAGAAAATTTCCTTGTAACCAGAATTCATTTAAATTTCAACTTCTGACATTATAAATCTTTTAATCACCCAGAAGTAGTTTGAACAGAAAGAAGATTGTTTTATCATCAAAATTCTGTCCCTCTTTTGATGATTTGAGATTTCTGAAAATCATTTAAAATCTAACATCTGACCTTGAAAAACATTTTAAGGATTCAGAAGTAGTTTGAACAAGTGATATATTTTATCATTGAAAGCTTGTTCCCCTTAGAATGATTTGAGATAAGAAAAACATACAAACCTTGTAGGCATCTCAGAATGATTTCTGAAAGATATGAATGCTCCCCCTTGATTTAAGCATATACTCAAACACATATTAGACATAAAGGAATATGAAAAAAAATAGAAAGAACTTAACAACAAATTGAAACTTGTAATTTTCAGAAATGAGTTCTGAAGGGTATAGTCAGAATATCTGAGTAACATATTCAGAAGAAAAAGTATGAAGTTAGATTTCTGAAGTATTGACTCAGAAGTTCTGAACTCAAGACTCGGAACATCTAAGTAAGAGAGTTAGAATTCTGAGTATACTACTCATAAAATCTTACTTAAAAAAATTCATTTCTGAAAAAAATAACAAATATACTCAATTAGTCAGATTAAGCATTCCTATCTTACATATGAGAAAAGTAAACCTTTTGTGATCAAGAGGCTTTGTGAACAAGTCATCCAATTGATATTTTGTGTGCACAAAGTGCATTTCTATAGTCCCCTTTTCCACACAATCCTTAATAAAGTGATACATTACATCAATATGTTTGGTCTTTGAGTGTTGAACAGGATTCTGAGTGATGGCAACGGCGCTTTCTGAATCACAATAAATGGGAATCTTTTTGAGTTGATAGCCATAATCCATGAGTTGTGTTTTCATCCACAGAGTTTGAGAACAGCAAGCAACAGCAGCTACATATTCTGCCTCAGCAGTTGATGTGGACACACAATTTTGCTTCTTTGAAGCCCAACTCACTATTTTATCCCCCAAAAAGTGACAAGCACCAGAAGTACTTTTCCCGTCCAATCTGCTTCCTGCATGATCAGCATCAGTAAAGGCAGTTAATTTGAAATTTATTTCTTTTGGATACCAAAGGCCCAAATCAGGTGAACCTTTGAGATATCTTAAGTTCCTTTTAACAGCCAGCAAATGAGATTCTTTTGGATTTGATTGAAATCTAGTACAGAAACATGTAGCAAACATGATATCTGGCCTACTTGTAGTCAGATAAAGTAAAGAACCAATCATGCCCCTATAAACCTTGTTATCTACTGAAACTCCAAAGAGATCAGCATCTAACTTAACATTAGTAGCCATAGGTGTTCTCATAGCAGCACAATCAGACATCTTAAACTTTTTCAGAATATCTTTTACATATTTTCCTTGATTTATAAAAATTCCATTTGGTAATTGTTTTACTTGAAGACCAAGGAAAAAATTCAATTCTCCCATCATGCTCATCTCAAATTTTGATTTCATGATTTCTGAGAATTCATCACATAATTCTGCATTTGTAGAACCAAATATGATATCATCTACATATATCTGAATCAGAATCAACTCATCACCTTCTTTCTTTAAAAACACGGTAGTATCAATTTTACCTTTCTTGAAGCCAGATTCTAATAAGTATTGAGTTAGAGTGTCATACCCGGCTTTTGGTGCTTGTTTCAGACCATACAATGCTTTATCTAAAACATACACATGATCTGGAAACTCAGGATCAACAAATCCTTCAGGTTGATAGACATAAACTTCTTCATGAAGTATACCATTCAAAAATGTGATTTGACATCCATTTGGTATACTTTGAAGTTCTTGTGTGCAGCATATACCAAGAATATTATGATTGCCTCTATTCTTTCAACTGGTGCAAATGTCTCATCATAATCTATTACTTCTTGTTGTGAATATCCCTTTGCAACCAATCTAGCCTTATTTCTGACTACAACACCTGACTCATCTTTCTTGTGTCTGAACACCCATTTTGTTCCAATAATAGATTTTCCTTCAGGTTTTGGAATGAGTCTCCAGACTTTATTTCTTTCAAACTGTAGCAATTCATTTTGCATTGCTAAAATCCAGTCTGGATCCTCTAGGGCTTCAGTGGATTTCTTAGGTTCAATTATACTAAGAAATCCTGCAAACATTGCTTCATTTGTTGTTGCTGATCTAGTCTGCACTCCCACTGATGGATCTCCTATTACTTGATGAATAGGGTGGTCTTTTGTCCATTTGTTTAAACATGGAAGCACATCAATCTCTGATAGATTGTTGTTTGTATCATTCTCATCTGTAACAGCATGTAATTCTGAACTATCCCTTTGTTCTGAGAATTGTGGTGTGGCTTCTAATTCCACATTCTGAGTAGAAGGTTCAGAATTCTGAATAACTTATTCAGAGTTCTGTATACCTTGTCCAGAATTCTGAGTTGCATGTCCAGAATTCTGAGTAGTATGTCCAGAATTCTGAATACCTTGTTCAGAATTATGAGTACCCGATTCAGATAAATCACTTGTATTTACCAAATTTGGACATTCCTCAAATGGACCAGAATCAGAAATTACAGTTGTTTGAACCTCTGAACTTCCCTTTTTTCATTTCTTGAACCATTTTAGGATTCTCAAAATCTGCATAAGATTTAGAAGTTAGTTCCAGAAATGCATCCTTAAACAATAAATTGATAAAATATTCCCTCATCAGCTTTGGGATCAAATTTTCCAAGGATATATCTGTTGTTTAAGACAAAGCACTAACAACCAAAGATATGAAGAAAGCTGATAGATGGCTTTCTCCCGTGGAATAGTTCATAGGCAGTTTTGTTGAATCTTTTAACAATCAGCGACCTATTTTGAGTAAAACAGGCAGTGTTGACAGCTTCTGCCCAGAATTGAGTAGGAAGATGAGAATCGCTGAGCATAGATCGAGCAGCTTCGATGATCGTTATGTTTCTTCTTTCAGCGACTCCGTTCTGCTGAGGTGTTCTCACCGCTGAGAAATTGTGAGAAATACCCTTACTCTCAAATAAATTATCAAGAGAACTATTTTTGAACTCAGTTCCATGATCACTCCTTATAGAGCGAACCGTCATATTATTCAGGACATCCATTTTCCTTACAAATGAGATGAGTTCATCTGGTGTGTCACTCTTATATCGGGGAATGATTACCTAGTATAGCGAGAGAATTGATCTACTATGACGAGAGTATATTTCTTTCCAGCGATGGATTGTATGTTGGCAGGGCAAAATAAATCCATATAGAGAAGTTGAAGAGGATTTTTCACTGATGACACTTGTTTAGTTTGCTTTATTTTTTCACACGCTGAGCAGAGAGATTACTTAGCGTATGAGTGCTGAGGTAAGCTAGTAACTAGTTTTTTTGAGGATAGAGTGTTCAACGTTTTGAAGTTTAGATGAGAGAGCTTTTTATGCCATAGCTAGTTGACATCTGATGAGGCTTTAGATAGAAAACAAATGTTCTCAGTGGTTGTTGAGTCCATGTTAACTAGCATTATACCCGTCCGTTGGTCGGGTGTACGACATGATTTTAATCTAGATTCATTTAAATCTAGATTCATTTATTTGATATTACTATTTCAAAAGTTATGCTTATTTATTGTATTATATGTTTCTTGACCCATCTTTACCATATCAGTTATTTAATCTAGTATTATATCCGTCTGTTGGTCAGATATACGACATCATTTAAATCTAAATGCACTTATTTGAGTGGTCTGTCTTTAACTTGCTTGTTTCAACACAATAGCTAGATCGATAGAAAATGCAATACAAAAACTAAAATATAAAAATCTACGTGCATTTAGGTTTCAACTTCTCATTTTGCGTTTTTTGAACATTGTAGATCTTTCGTTTACTCTTTTATGGTAATCTATTCATTCAAAAAAATAGATGGTACGTAAAACCAATTTTCCAAAAAATTTGATCTCTGCGATTAACGAGTATGTAGGACTGTTTAACGTTCACATGGGTTATCACCTTTAAGATCAATGAAATTAACATTGATTATCAATCGATCATCTAAGTATGCTATTTTCTTATATGATACTTAAGACTTTAATATCAAATTTTCTTCTGTTAACATCCCACATGACAAATGCATTGGTTTTCTCTTAATTAAACTCTCACAAGTTCAAGAAAATAACATGCTTCTATAGCTCCACCTAAACACCCAAACAACGGAAATCAAATAAAATCTTCATTGAGCCCAAAAGTGATCTTTAACTCTTGAAGACTTCGCATTGCCCATTATTGAAAAAATCGGAGCCAAGTATACATGTTTTTTTATAAGCATAAAGAAAAGTGATGAACATATATATGATACCATTTACAAGCAGATTATATATTATTCAAGGTAAGCACTTGATGGTGACTTCTTTTAGCGTACACCATGTTTTCAAGCAATCTTGCTTTTACATGATATCTTTCTTCTGGATGTCCATGCAATGCGGTTGGGATGTGAATTTGAATAAATATAAACAAACATGTTGTTTTTACGGATAAACAATTGCATTTGAAATTAGCAGGCAAAAGTTATGTCAATCATAAATTTATTTTTATTTTCGATTTGAAACTTTGAATGATATAATGTCATTTTTTAATGAACATAAAATAACTATTTTTGTATAAGTCAATTAATTTATTTAATCTAAATATTTAAATGCAATTTTCTTTTTTCAAATAATTAATTTTTAGTTTTGATATTCAATGTGGTTCTTTATTTGATAAGAACAAAAAAAAAATACCAACCACAAGTATCTCAAAACCTTTTAGATTTTATAGTTAAACATATAGTTTCAACTATTATAAATAAAAATAAATAATATGCCCTTATGAAACAATGTGGAAAAGACATAACCTCAACCATAAGAAAATAAGTTAAAAACAATCAACATTTAAGAATACATGTATTTGGCATCTTTCATCATATTAAAAAAGAAGTTGCATTTTGCATCAATATAATCTAAGTAGGTAGGAATAGTCAAACATTGCTTTAAAGTATTAAAAATTATTAAAGATAAAGGAAAATTACAAATTTACGAAAGACCATACATTCATACATATAAATGATTACCTAAAAAATGCTTAGGAAATAAAATAAAACCATCTTGGAATCTTAATCTGAAAACAATTTAAAAAAACAGACAAGAAATTCATAAAATTTACGAAGACCATACCTTTATGCATATAAATGATTACCGAAGGCGTCCCAAAGAAACTCATAAAATTAAAGTCCAACTTGAAGAAATCCATCTTGAAATCTTTAACCCAAAAAACATAATTGTCATATGGCCAAGTCTTTATCAAAAGCCATCAAGGAATAGTCCATATTGATTAATTCATCATGAGCCCAACCTAAATCCTCACTCAAGCCCCGCAACCAAATATTTGTATCTCATTGAATACTAAGGCACGATAAATCATAGGCAATATTATTTAAATCAGAAGGAACTAAACCAGCCCAGATGCCAATACAAAATAATTTCACCCAATCACACTCATCCAAATTTTGTTGGACGCATTACATGTAATACCCCGGGTAAGTTCGTTAGTTAAATCCTAATTCCGTTAAATCTAGTAAACTTTATAAAACGAGGTTTAGGGTAAGTTAGGGTAAAATAATAAGTTAAAGGGGTGTTGGACATTAGTGAATAGTGCAAGGTTTAAATGGTAAAATGGGATTTGATATTATCCTTTTAGGATCTCAGATATTTCACTCAGCAGAAATATAAGTGCGTGAGTGTGTGTTTGGAGACGAGAAGAAGCAGAAGAAGAGTTCGTACAGTTAGGCCTTCAATTGGCTTGGTTGGAAGCGATTTTGAGGTAAGTCCTTTATGTTTTATGTTTATAGTCAGTAGTATTAGACTTCTATCGGATTAGAATGTTTAAATTGTAGTTGTATAGGTTTAATTTGGATCTGGGTAAAATGGAACCGACTGTGTTCTTGAGAGTACCGGTATATTTCATTGAGTACCGGTAGTACGGAGTATCGGTAGTGCGGAGTACCGGTAGTGTGGAGTACCGGTAGTGCGAAGTCCCGGTATTGTGGAGTCCCGGTACTGTGGAGTCCCGGTACTGTGTGGAGTTCAGATAGTTTTGGGTAGCGGAACCCCCGTGATAAGTCGCTGAAGGGAGAACTGTTCAGGATAAGATTTTAGTAGGCTTTATGTGTTTGACTAGTAAGGCGATATTTGTATTTAATCTGTTACAGATTCTGTGGATTTGGATTGAAAGACTGAATCTTTTGGAGAAAAGCTTGGAAGTGTTTATGGATAAGCGATCGAGGTGAGTTTTGCTTTAAAACGTTTTTGAACTGGGATACATATATATGTGTATATATATATATGAGATGATTATGTGGTAGGAATATGATTATGTGTATATAAATGACAATATGATGTAATGAGATATATATTGTATTTATATAAGCTTTGCACTACACAAGTGCACAGTAGCCAGGTTCCGGTGTGCGGACCTGTGAGTAGCCGGGTTCCGGTGTGCGGACCGGTGAGTAGTCGGGTTCCGGTGTGCGGACCGACGGGTAGCCGGGTTCCGGTTTGCGGACCGGTTGTTGATTTATTAGTTGGCTTGCTACCAACTAATATGGCCATTTGTGGAGGAATAAGGTAGATGAGATGTACACGATGCACGAGTCTGGATTGGTATTTAAATACGTGTGGTATGTTTATATTTTATGAAAGGATTACCAAAGGTTTATGTAAACTATTTTGATACAAAGGATTTACATAAAAGGTTTTATAATGATTTTGGAAAGGACTGGGATTAACTCACTAGACCCGTTTGGTCTAACCCTCATTTTGTTTTCAAAAATATGTTTTCCAGGTCGAGGATTTGATAGCGGCCAAGGGAAGAATAAGGTGTAGGCTGTCTCCGTTGATCGATGATGTTTAAGAAGCTTTTATATATTTTGTAGTTTTAAGACTAATGAGACTGTACTTGGTTTGTTATGTAACTTTTGTTGTAAATCAATGATATGTATGCATGTTATGTTATATGATGTATGTTATGGGATCTGGGTTGTTACATTACACATACTTAGATAGCAAATACAGTCATTCAGACCTGCACAAAACAGAAACCACAACTCTCAATTTTCAACCAAAATCCACCCAGCTTTGTCCCATGAACTTTCCACCAAAAAAAAAATAATAGCTCCAAAACAAATTTGAAGAACCCCAATAAACCAATAGCCCAACATCCATCCAAAACTATCAGCAACCCAACCATGGAGACGCACCTTATGGAAACACAACCTCGCAATATACCTACATTGCATACTTACATCTTAGACGAACATAAACAAACAATAGGCACTACAATTCTGACCTTTTCCCCAATTCCACGCAGTTCACATAAATCGGACATAACATAAGGTTTCTAATATAAACTTTTCCACCATAAGCCAACATCAACGACTATTCCTGTGACAACCGTCTGGAAAGCGTTTCAGGTCAGAATTAATCTAAGCATGTCCAATATTTATGTCATAGGTCACACAGTCCAATTTTAGTAGTAAACTCAGTGCGGTAGGAAAAATTTAAGAATTTTTGCCTAGGAACCCCTGAATTTAGGGAAGTATCCATAAATCTCATAAAAATGCCAACCTAATCAATATTTATACCACAATTATATATATGATTAGCAACTAAAATTAATTCAACCTAAAATGATATTAAAACTTTTATCATCAAAATTAAAAATGTTGTTTAAAATTCAAATTAAAAAGAAATTGTTGCATGTTTGAAAATAAATCAAAAAGACAAGATTTGACAATTTTTGCATCACACACATCACCCCCCTCCCCCCTATGGCCGGCCATCCCCTCTCCCTTTACCTCTTTTATATTTTTTCTCTTCTCATTTCAATCTCATACGCAACATCTCTCTCTCTCTCTCTAATTTCTCACTCTAGAAATTTTCTCTCTTTTCTCTCTCAAACACCCTCCATATTCTCTCAAAAAGGAACCATAACTTCAGCCCCTAACACCTCTCCTTCAAGTGATTCAAGTATTCTAAGGTAAATGCATGTGTGTTGGATGAAATCCACACACACCCTTTTCTTAACTTTTGCATTTTTCTTAAGCAATTATCTTCTTCTTCATCTTCTTTAAATTTTGTTAAGAAACACCTTCATACATCTTAATGTTTGTAGATTTACCACCATAACACTTGCATGTTATTAAAAAGGTGGTGAATTCATGATCAAACCTATCAAAGATGGGCTCTTAACTTACATGCATGTAGTTTTTCTTCAAAGATCTATACTTTTTGATCCAAAAGTTGTATGAAAAGCTCTTTGACTTCACTAAAAACATGTTTTAATCAACATGCATGTGCCAAAAATTTACTATTTTAAGTTGCATGGAGAAGTTCTTGGCATAAACACCCAAAAAATCTTCAAAAAGACCCATTTTCAAATTTCTACAAAAGATGAGTTGATAGATAACATGCATGTGGTTTAAATGGCTTAAAATATGTCTTAGAACAGAAAATATCTATATGGGGATGTGTCAAGTCGGATTGCATGCAAGTAGAGTAAGAATCTTGATAAAAAGACAAAAGGGATGCACATGTATAAAGTCTAGTTTTGACAGTTTACTGCCTGGTTTCTATCTCTCTCTTCTAAACGTCATATCTCACTCAATAATACTCCAAATTAGGTGATTCTTTTTCTGGAATTTATTTTTATGAGTTAGGTTTCAAACCCAAGTGGTTTCACTCAAAAACTCAAAGATTTCGTCTACCAAACAGTCTTCACAAAAACAGTGCGCAAACAGAAAAGCTTTCTGTGGTGTTTTTACGTCAAGAATTATTTCATGTACTTAATCACCTCTAAAATTATGAATCTTACGTCAAAAGTTTCCTAACTCATTAAACTACCTGGATATAAAATATTTTGACCTAAAATGCCCTGGAAGACATCCAAAAAGGGACAGAAAGTGGCACCTAAATCTGGACAGCAAAAGAATAATCTCAAAAGTGGTTTAAAAGCAACTTTATTTCTATATAAATATTTTATGTTGTAAATCTACCACTTTTATGATAACATCTCAGTTATTTGATGACATGCAAATATTATTTTGAAAAGTAACAAAAATACAAACCCTAAATAAATTTTATAAAAGGGCATTTTATGACAATTTGGATAGTTAGCCTACCGAACCCTTAAGATTAAAACTCACTAGTGACCTTACGTTCGTAGGTTCGAAGTAGGATCACACCGAGGTATTTTGTGAGAGATTCCCGGAATTTCATCGCGCATCAAGTGAGTTTTCACAGCCCCTTTTTACTATTTTGTACATTTTTGGGGTGAAAAGCATGTTACGATTTAATTACGCATCGGTTGTACTGTTTACTCAAAATGCTTCATATTGCTACAAATTTTTATGCACTAAGGTATGTATACTTTTTGATGTGCTTGAGTTTTAAATGAAAAAGTCATTACTAGTTAGACACTACCTATTAACTCATTACGAGCCGATGGTATTTGTGGGTAGCGCTATTGGATTGACAACCCCACTTTGAGCTGACGAGCTAGAAGTGCACTTTACCAGTAACAACAATGGTCTTATACATGTGGATTTATCTCACCGCTGAGGTAGGACGTGAATAATATAAGGGGTGCTGGTTTGGTCGGAAGGCTTGGTAGTGGCTCAATGTTATGACATCATAGTATACAGGATACCTTGTGCAAATACTTGAACAACCGGTTACTTAAACTTAGTGTGAACAAACGTTTCACAAAAATACAATTTCTGCATACAAATTTACTTTTAGTGCATACAAAAACCTGTGAACTCACCAACTCTTTGTAGCTGACCTTTTTTTTATCATGCTTTTCAGGTACTAATAAGTAAGTGAAGGCATGTAGGGTGCATATTGTGTGATGACATCAACATCAAGAACCTTAAAACTTTTGTTGTTAATTTTTGTAACCGTCGTATTTTTTTGGAACAATTTGGTTAAGACGTTGTATTGCAGTAACTTGTACTACTTAATTAAATGTTGTGGTTGGTGTTGTCTGTTACCTTTTGAATGAAACCCTACGCTGTTATACCTCGTGTTTCCGCTTTAGCGGGGTGTGACAATTCCATACACCTTTTAGAATAACTAAGTTCAACAAAAAAATTGCAGACCTGCATATCTTCAACAGAAATTTGAAGAAATAGACTCAATCTCCCTTCTAAAAAATCCCAATCCCTATGATTAAGATCAGACCAAAAGTTTCCAACCCCAATACCCCAGAATCTTCAACAAAAATAGTAATACTATATGTTGCAACCCTCTTAACAAAACAACAGCCATCAGGACCTACAAAAAAAATATGAGGGCAAAGATAAACCACACAGATATGAATTCTAAAGACTTAACAAAGACCAATAGCCAAATAAGATTAGAAGCATCATAAAGTAGATGCTTTCGACCTGAACCAGCATTATACCAAACACAGACAGAAATAAAAAAAGAGACCCTTGAACCACCTTATATGATCAAAACAGCTCCAATACAAAAGCTGGTACACGACAACAACTGTTGAAACCAGAACCAAACATATACTTCACGGACCTGATCTGATAACTATTCAAAATTATGCATTGGTCTAGAGTTGAGACTATGATATTGGAAAATCTATTTGGTTTTATGTTAGACCTTTTTCCTGTTTGCTATTTTACTAAATTAGGTCAATTAAGTAACAACCACATTTCCAGCAAACACTTACTATGTAAGCATTTAGTAAACGACCCCTTAAGTAAATACGTATATCATACATACATTGACAACTTCCCTCAATGTAATCTTCTTCTTCTCACCAAACATATATCATAAAATCAGAATTCAAAAATAGCTTTCTTCTATAACCAACCAAATGTAAGATTAGAAAGGGGGCTTAATAAAAGTAAAAATTCTAACCATACACTAAGTTAAGAACATTGATAAAAGAAATGGAATGCAATAGTAAGAAACAAATATTAGCTGTTACTGAAAAAGGTAAAAGAAAAGAGACAACTAATCTATACAATTCAATGAGGCAATCATTACTCAAGTGCCCATATTTTTCATCATTCAGCATTACAACTTCTCTATGTTTCTTTCTCTCACAACTATCATTAAATTTTACAAAATTAAAAGGTAAACATCATTAATCAAGTAAAGGAGTATCTTAATCATTTGCTTTGTTATATTATAACAAATTTCGGCAACTTTAGAAAAGAACAATCCAGTCAGATGATATTATCCCACTTCAAAACGAACTTAACTCTCATAGACTACTTTCATGACAAGAAAAGTACAAATCAGAAAGCATAGGATGTTTTAGGCTTGTAAATGGTAACCACATAACTCGTTTGAAAACATATGCATCTAATAAATTCGAATATTAATTCATATTTGTCCAGCACTAACCTAACAAAATTTTGGATGGTGTAATAGTTGCTTTGACTAAATATCCAATTGGCAACATGTAAATAACTATAAGTAAGTTAATATGCATATACAATACGTTATCTAATATAAAATATCAATATAAATTACTTCATGTCCCAATGCAAGAACGAACGGGATGGTGTTGTTGCTATGAACGATTACAAAGGAAAATCACAACAAAAGGCTAATATTAGAAAAAAGTGTTTGCAGTTGATAGTTCTTGAGTGAAGTGTAATTGCAAATAATTTTTACTTATATTTGCATCCAGTAATAGGCAAAAAACGATATAATTAGTGGGATTACAAAATATCCCACCAAACATACGTTGACAACTTCCCTCAATGTAATCTTCTTCTTCTCACCAAACATATATCATACAATAAGAATTCAGAAATAGCTTTCTTCTATAACCAACCAAATGTAAGATTAGAAAGGGGGCTTAATAAAAGAAAAAATTATAACCCCTAAACACAAAGTTAAGAACATTGATAAGTGGGTATAAACCCTTTTGCTTGATTCTGCAAATAGGCTTTCTATAACCATAAATATATTGAAAAGGAAATTCGGGTTGTGCAATAGTGACAATTCTAACATATATGAATCAAAATCTCAGGGTTGTTTTTGTTGGTTTTCCATTAAGTACTGTATAAACAAACAGTGAAAGCTTTGGGATTTCAATCTAAAATGTAAACCATAAAGAAATGATGGGTCTCATGATTTCATCTAACAAAAGTTATATGAACTTAAAATGTATAATAAAAAATATGTCTTTTATAGTTAGATACATACAAGTGGTTCAACAGGGTTAACATAGTACTTGATCTGAATATATGTTTGATTTAGAACTTTTAATTTTTTGCATTATTGGTGCATTTTTTAAAGAAAAATGGAATAAGGATTTTGATTAACTTTTAAGAACTAATACATTGCATGGTTCAGTGAGATAAACTTCTCTTTTGATATGAAAAAAGTAATTGAAAAAGCAGCCTACAATGCTTTTTACCCTGCAGCTTAATCTGGACAGACCCAGGAAGTGCAGCAGTAAGCAGAATCCAAATATCAGCGACCAAAAGTGGGAGTCTTTGAACATTGAAAGAAAAGAGAATTAGTCGGTACCAAAGAAAGGTTTTGATTTTAAAATTTGATGTTCTCACTGGGCGTAAGCCTAATATTTTCAAAACTATTTTTCTTATCAGGTGCTAGCACAGGAAGGGATATGAAGAGATGAGCGGAGAGTGACTTTTGAGTCATAGCTTTTGAAGGTTTAATAGAGAGATTAGTTATATTGAAGATATTTTGGAGATATTATAGATAACCCTTATAATCTAATCATGTATGTTATGGATTAGATTAGTTGGTTGTTTATGATAGTTCACTTGTAATTATGAACGTTGTCACTAGTTCTCCATTTGTAAATGAAAGTTTCGGAAGATGTTGTAGTAAACTCTGATAAATTTAAGGTTTAAATTTTTTGTGATTTTTAGGGTGTTTCAGTTTGGTATCAAAGTTGTAGTTTAAGTGAACTAGGTAAGATCGTAAGATACCTAGACTTAAGCTGAGATGAGTAAGTTATGATTTGTGAGATTGGGTAGAAATACTAAGACGGGGTAGTCTTAGAGTCGACGGAAATACGTGAATTAAGAACTGTGATGATGGTAACGAGAATTATTATGTGTAGTATGTTCATAATTTCAATTAGCTACTGTTATTATGAATATATTGTTACGTAAGCGTACTTGTTTCTAATTGTTATGGCGATTAACGAACGTTAAAGTACGTTTCCTTGTGCTTGGGTTGCGTATAGCCATTTCTTATGGTTATCTCTATATGTTTAACAGAATACGATGGTTAATTGTAACATCCCATATCCCATATACACAACATAACACGCAATATAACACAAATAGATATAACAAACAAACTTCACATTTCAGGTACGGTCCAGAAGTCTTTTACAATAGAAAGAAAACATTTGAAATACAATCCTTGTACTATTTACATACATAACATTTAACATTTCAATACAACTACTAAATAAGTCAAAAGCTTCATCTTATAGTCCTTCTCACTAGCCTTCCAATTCGTACTCTATTTACTTGCCCTTACTTGATCCGCCACCTGGAATACATATTTTTAAAACAAAATGAGGGTTAGACACGATGGTCTAAGTGAGAAATCCCTGTTAGTTTAAAAATCATTTATATAACTTCATTCACATAAATCACGCAACACAATTACATATATCCAATTAAGCTCACATATCATGTACCTTCCCTTCTCATTCCTCCTGGCCATATTAGTGGTAGCAAGCCAACTAATAATATACAACGCTGCACGACATCTACAGCCAAACAACGCTATACGGATTCTATAGCCAAACACACCGGTCCTAGACCCGGCCAACGTATTATAGCACATTATAATACTCATGTAATTATAATACCTCACTATATTATAATTCACATATAAACACATAGTCATCAACTATTTCATTCCCAATCCACACATATACGTATTCCATTTAAAAACGTTTTTAAAGTAAAACTCACATGTTTGACTTATCAAAATGTCCACCAAGCTTTTCTCAAACAATTCAGCTTCACTTCAATTTCACAGAATCTGAAACAATCATATACAAGTATTGTCTTACTACTTTGATCACACAAGTCTTACCAAGATTAAGAACTCTAAAGCACTCTAGTCCCTAAATGTTACCCCCAAACCCGAACTTAAGTCGAGTCCACAGTACATTCGATCCTCGTTCATTCCCTATCCATGAGTTAACAAGACTCAGGCTACTGGACACTTAAAAGCATCTAAACTCGTCAATTTGATCAATCAGCCAAGGTATCCGGAAACCATAGTTTATCCGGACAACACTACTTTTCCGGACAGCATAGCTTTTCCGGACAGCACAACTAATCCGGTTAACATCCGGACACTAAAGAAATCCAGATACTATCCGGTAACCCATTTTTAACCGGAAACTTAATGAAAAGAAGACTTACCCGGATAAATAACTCGTCCGGACATCTGCAGAACACTATCCGGACACCACCAACAAAGTTACCCGGACACTCCCAACAAAACCACTCGGACACATTCATAGTGTCCGGACACCTCTGACTGTTTGCCCTATTTCTACCCAGAATCCGACTGTGATTTATACCAGATCGATTTTGATGATTTTAATCCGACAGAAACTTCCTATTAACATTTACAAACATAAATTGTAAAGGAAACATACCTGTAATCTCTTCCAAGTACACCAAATGATCTCTTAAGCTAGCTTTTCTTCCTTTCTTCTTTTCTTCCAAAACACACACGCACCCTTTGATATTTTTGCTGAGTAATTAAGATTATCTGGATATTCTAAGGATAATATCTATCCACATTTACCCTTTTAGCCCTTACACTAATCAATAATAGCCTAAACACCCTAAACTTACAAATTAACCAATTTTTTTTACCCTAAATATAGTATTATAAACTTATTCAATTTAACGATAAGAGGGTTTAAATAACGACCTTACCCGGGGTATTACATCATCTCCCCCTTAAAAGAGTTCCGTCCCGGAATTCAGTTAGGCAAAAAGGTGAGGGTATTTGGCTCTCATTTCCGATTCGGTTTCCCACGTGGCATCCTGACCTCTATGATGCCTCCACTGAACTTTCACTTGCCTGATCTCCTTATTCCGCAGCACTTTGACTTTATAATCAACTATTGCTTCCGGTTCTTCCACATAATTCAGTCTTTCATCGACTTGTATTTCTGGTAGGGAGACCGACTGATCTGGAGTAACCAAACACTTTCGGAAGTTCGATACGTGAAATGCATTATGGATTCTGCTCAATTCCGGTGGAAGATCTAATCGGTAAGCTACTTCACCGATCCTTTCAGTTATAGCAAACGGTCCGATATACCTTGGGCTAAGTTTGCCTTGTCGTCCAAATCTGATGACTCGTTTCCACGGCGAAACCTTTAACATTACGTAATCCCCAACATGAAATTCCAATGGCTTTCGACGGCGGTCAGCATAGCTCTTCTGTCTATCTTGAGCCACTTTCAACCTTTCTCGAATCTGAGTAACCTTATCGGTGGTTAGCTGAACTATTTCCGGCCCCGCTAACTGTTTCTCTCCCACTTCGTTCCAACACAGAGGCGTTCGACATTTCCTACCATACAGTACTTCAAACGGTGCCGCTTGTATGCTGGAATGATAACTGTTGTTGTAAGCGAATTCGATTAACGGTAAATGCTTATCCCATGATCCCCCAAAATCAACTATGCAAGCCCGGAGCATATCTTCTAAAGTTTGTATCGTTCGTTCACTCTGACCATCTGTTTGGGGATGATACGCCATACTTAACTTTATCTGTGTCCCCATTTCCCTTTGAAAACTTCTCCAAAATCTTGAAGTAAAACGACTATCACGATCAGAAATGATCGAGATTGGAACTCCATGTCGAGTTACTATTTCATCAATGTACAACTTAGCTAATCGCTCCATCGAATCGGTTTCCTTTATCGGTAGGAAGTGTGCAGACTTTGTCAACCTGTCGACGATCACCCAAATAGAATCGAATCCCTTCGGAGTTCTTGGTAGCTTTGTGATAAAGTCTGTGGTAATCTGCTCCCACTTCCACATAGGTATTTCTAGCCGTTGTAGTTGACCAAATGGCTTTTGATGTTCGATCTTTACCTTCTTACAAGTATCACACCGTTCTACATACTGAGCAATCCCTCTTTTTATCCCCGGCCACCAATAGAATTGCTTTAGGTCTTTATACATCTTGTTTGTACCTGGGTGAATAGAGAAACGGGATTGATGAGCTTCTTGTAAAACACGATCACGTAACCCACCTAATCGAGGTACCCACACTCTGTTCCCCAGACACAATAACCCGCGATCACCCTTTTCTAACAATGCTGACATTCCCACTAACCGTTCTGATTTCAGGTGTTCCTCCTGATAAGCCTCCACTTGACACTTCTGTAATTCATCAACTAAGTTGGGTAGGAGTTCAGTTCGTAGCGAAATAACTTTTATTGTTCCGCTCCTTTCTTGAAGACTGAGCGCATCTGCCACCACATTCGCCTTTCCCGGGTGATAAAGGATTTCACAGTCGTAATCATTCAGCAGTTCCAACCATCTCCTTTGTCTTATATTTAGTTCCTTCTGATCAAAGAGGTGTTGAAGACTCTTGTGATCAGTATAAATCTGACATTTGGAACCATACAAATAATGTCTCCAAACCTTTAACGCAAAGACGACTGCTGCAAGTTCCATATCGTGCGTAGGATACTGCCGTTCATGATCCTTCAGTTGGCGAGAAGCATAAGCTATAACCTTTCCGCGCTGCATAAGCACACAACCCAATCCCAATTTAGACGCATCACTATAAACGACAAAGTCTTCAGAACCTTCAGGTAGTGATAGAATTGGCGCACTGCATAGTTTCTCTTTCAATATTCTGAATGCCTCGTCCTGTTCCGCTTTCCATTCAAACTTCAAATTCTTTCGGGTTAGCTTAGTCAAAGGCGTTGCGATACGAGAGAAGTCTTTTATAAATTTTCGATAGTAACCGGCTAAACCCAGAAAACTGCGTACCTCTGTTGCTGTCTTAGGCTGTTCCCACTTTTCAACTGCTTCTACTTTCATCGGATCGACTTGTATACCTTTCTCAGAAACCACGTACCCCAGAAATTGTACTTTCCGTAGCCAGAATTCACATTTAGAAAATTTCGCGTACAATTTTTCCTTCTTCAGCAGCTCTAGAATCAATCGAAGATGCTGCGCGTGCTCTTCCTTGGATCGAGAATAGATAAGGATATCATCGATAAATACAATTACAAATTTATCGAGATACGGCTTACATACCCGATTCATTAAATCCATAAAGGCAGCTGGAGCGTTCATCAATCCAAATGGCATTACTAAAAATTCATGATGACCATACCTCGTTCGAAAAGCAGTCTTTAAAACGTCTTCTTCTTTAACCTTCAACTGGTGATAACCGGACCTTAGATCAATCTTGGAGAAATAGCAAGCTCCAACTAACTGATCAAAGAGATCTTCAATTCGGGGTAGCGGATACTTGTTCTTTATCGTGCGTTTATTCAATTCTCGGTAGTCAATACACATTCTCATCGACCCATCTTTCTTTTTCACAAATAACACTGGTGCTCCCCACGGCGAAGAACTAGGTCTGATGAAACCCTTATCGGATAGATCTTGTAGTTGTGCCATCATCTCTTTCATCTCTGGAGGTGCCAAACGGTACGGTGCACGGGCTACAGGAGTGGCTCCAGGAATTAGGTCTATACCGAACTCTACTTGTCTAACCGGCGGAAGACTATTCAAGTCTTCAGGGAATTCACTAACGATAGGAATATCTTCTATCCTATTCTTTTCCGGCTTAATATCTATCACATAGGCCAAGTAACTCTGACAACCCTTATTTACACACTTACGTGCCTTTACTAGTGATATGAGACAAGACTGATGATTCCTACGATCACCATAAATCACTACCGGTCCCTTCTCTGGCAATACTACATTTATTATCTTTTTATCACACACTATATTAGCCTGATTCTCGGCTAACCAGTCCATTCCCACTACTACGTCAAACTCTATTAAGGTTATAGGAAACAATTGTATAGGCACTCCACACCCCTCTATATTAATCACACAACCATCAAATACTTCACTAACCGACACTTGGTTGTCATTTGCAGTATCTACTAATAGAGCATGTTCTAACATTTTAGGTTTCAAACACAGACAAGCAGCAAATGTAGGTGACACAAACGATCGGTTTGCACCGGAATCAAACAACACCTTAGCACGTGTAGAGTTTATCAAAAATGTACCTGTGACCACATCCGGCGTCTCCTCCGCTTCTTTCTCAGTCATCTGAAAGGCACGACCCCTAGTTACTGGCGGTTCCAACCTCGGTATTACTGGTTTAACAATCGCTGGCCTGCCCGATGACCCACCTTGCTGTATCCTCCCCCGCGGACAGTTTGACTGAAGATGATCCAGAGAATTGCATAAGAAACATAGCCGCGTTACCTTACAATCCTTGATGACGTGTCCGGTCTTCCCACACTTATAGCATGCTCGTAAATCACCTTGACAGTTTCCTTGATGAACACGGTTGCACTTTGGACATGGTCTTTCCGCTGATCGAAAAGGCGGGCGGTTGTCATACCTCTGAAATCGGGATTTCTTCGAGTCGTATTGTGGTCCTTCCCACTTTCTCTTTCCGATACTCTTATCCCCAGCATCTCTTCTCATATCTCGTTCAATATTCTCCGCGACATCAACTGCAGCTGAGAATGTATCGGGTCCTTTTGCAGTCACTAGTCTTCTAACCTCTGAGTTCAGCCCGAAAATAAACCTTTCCGTCTTCATTGCCTCCGTAGCAACATAGTATTCTGCGAACCGAGACTTTTCCAGGAAGCTAGCAGTATAATCTCGAACGGACAAGCTTCCTTGTTGTAAATTCATAAATTCCCCTTCCAGTTGTTTGACGGCTGCTTGGGGACAAAATGCGTTCCTGTAGGCTATCACAAATTCTTCCCAAGAGAGGGTAGAATATACTTCAGATCCTTTAGAATGTATAAAAGATTCCCACCAATACAATGCATCTCCTTTTAGCATGGTTGCCCCGTACAATACTCTATCTTCATCCGCACATTTGCTTGTTTTGAAAATGGCTTCAATTTCCTTCATCCATCTCATTGCTTTCACTGGATCCCGATCCCCTGAAAACGTAGGAGGCCTGCAGCTAAGAAACATCTTGTAATCACATTTTCTCCTTACCGGTAAGACCGTAGGGGTGATTGGCATATCCTCTTCATGAGTAGGGTTTGGTCCTTCTGTTTCAGTATTATGAGTTTGGTTGAACATAGCTTGAATATTGTCTTGTAGTCTTCCCATTTCTGCCATTAGATCAGCCCTGGTAATGAAATCCGTACTATTCTTTTGGGTTCTGCCTCCGGCTCGACCTCCAGCTCTACCTCCCGTTCTACCCCCGACTCTACCCCCTGATCTGCCTCCCCTGTTCCTACTGGCGGATTAGTTCTGTTTGGATTTCTTCCTCCTCCTCGATTCGAATTTCTTGTACCACTTGCCATTCTGTAGATTTAAACAAGATTAATATACACACAAGCACATACCCCATATAACAAGGTATTCCAGTTCAAACATGTACCTGTAAGATCACAATTACACTGGCCATGTGTAGTATGAAATTACCTTACATGATGTTCCTTCTACCCCTTATACTTAGTATCCCGAGGTTCTATAATAATAGGGACATCCTACTTCGCATGCAGTTTAAGTCTAGGTACAGATACTAATACCTAAATCCCTTAAACTAGGGCTCTGATACCATTTGTAACATCCCATATCCCATATACACAACATAACACGCAATATAACACAAATAGATATAACAAACAAACTTCACATTTCAGGTACGGTCCAGAAGTCTTTTACAATAGAAAGAAAACATTTGAAATACAATCCTTGTACTATTTACATACATAACATTTAACATTTCAATACAACTACTAAATAAGTCAAAAGCTTCATCTTATAGTCCTTCTCACTAGCCTTCCAATTCGTACTCTATTTACTTGCCCTTACTTGATCCGCCACCTGGAATACATATTTTTAAAACAAAATGAGGGTTAGACACGATGGTCTAAGTGAGAAATCCCTGTTAGTTTGAAAATCATTTATATAACTTCATTCACATAAATCACGCAACACAATTACATATATCCAATTAAGCTCACATATCATGTACCTTCCCTTCTCATTCCTCCTGGCCATATTAGTGGTAGCAAGCCAACTAATAATATACAACGCTGCACGACATCTACAGCCAAACAACGCTATACGGATTCTATAGCCAAACACACCGGTCCTAGACCCGGCCAACGTATTATAACACATTATAATACTCATGTAATTATAATACCTCACTATATTATAATTCACATATAAACACATAGTCATCAACTATTTCATTCCCAATCCACACATATACGTATTCCATTTAAAAACGTTTTTAAAGTAAAACTCACCTGTTTGACTTATCAAAATGTCCACCAAGCTTTTCTCAAACAATTCAGCTTCACTTCAATTTCACAGAATCTGAAACAATCATATACAAGTATTGTCTTACTACTTTGATCACACAAGTCTTACCAAGATTAAGAACTCTAAAGCACTCTAGTCCCTAAATGTTACCCCCAAACCCGAACTTAAGTCGAGTCCACAGTACATTCGATCCTCGTTCATTCCCTATCCATGAATTAACAAGACTCAGGCTACTGGACACTTAAAAGCATCTAAACTCATCAATTTGATCAATCAGCCAAGGTATCCGGAAACCATAGTTTATCCGGACAACACTACTTTTCCGGACAGCATAGCTTTTCCGGACAGCACAACTAATCCGGTTAACATCCGGACACTAAAGAAATCCGGATACTATCCGGTAACCCATTTTTAACCGGAAACTTAATGAAAAGAAGACTTACCCGGATAAATAACTCGTCCGGACATCTGCAGAACACTATCCGGACACCACCAACAAAGTTACCCGGACACTCCCAACAAAACCACCCGGACACATTCATAGTGTCCGGACACCTCTGACTGTTTGCCCTATTTCTACCCAGAATCCGACTGTGATTTATACCAGATCGATTTTGATGATTTTAATCCGACAGAAACTTCCTATTAACATTTACAAACATAAATTGTAAAGGAAACATACCTGTAATCTCTTCCAAGTACACCAAATGATCTCTTAAGCTAGCTTTTCTTCCTTTCTTCTTTTCTTCCAAAACACACACACACCCTTTGATATTTTTGCTGAGTAATTAAGATTATCTGGATATTCTAAGGATAATATCTATCCACATTTACCCTTTTAGCCCTTACACTAATCAATAATAGCCTAAACACCCTAAACTTACAAATTAACAAATTTTTTTACCCTAAATATAGTATTATAAACTTATTCAATTTAACGATAAGAGGGTTTAAATAACGACCTTACCCGGGGTATTACATTAATACACCAAATAGACCTCCTACTTCTTCAGAGGATCGTGTGGCAAATGAATCTGTGGTGAATCAACCTGAATGGGGTGAGGCTAACACAAGTCCACCAAGGTCACTTATCCTAGGGGAAGAAGGAAGTCAAACTCATCGACCTGATGTCGGTACTTCTAATCAGGCGATGACGGAATCTACTCTGGAGTCACGCCTGATGGAAAACATGATGAGAGTCATGAATGATGCACTAACTCAACAGCAAGAAATGTTTATGGAATTATTAGATGATAGGAATGTTGAATTTCAAGAACGAGATACGGGTGCTGAAAATGTAATTCCAACTACGAGTCCGATAATGAATGCTAATAGGAGAATGGAGGAAGTTTATTCTAGAAATAAAGCTGAAAAGGCTCAAGTGGGAGAGAAAAGAAAGTGGGAGGATCGATCAGAATCTTCCCAGAATACGAAACCTTTTACCAAGAATCCTCGTTTTGAATCCTGTCGAGAACCCAATTTGTATCAGAAATGCAGAAGTAAACATTGTAGCTTGTGCTGAGTATGTTTCACGTGCGGAAAGAGTGGTCATCAAGTTGAGGACTATCCCATTCAAGGACCAACCTGCTTTGAATGTAAGAAGCCCGATCATTACTGAAGGGCTTGCCCAAAACTAAAGAATAATGGAAATCAAGAGAAGAAACCCAATACCCCAAGACCAACGGGCTGAGCATTTATGGTAGAAGGGAAGGAATTCCCAATTGATTTGATCTTAATGGAAATGGGTGGGTTCGATATAGTTGTTGGTATGGATTGGTTGGTGATCAATCAGACAGAAATTCTTAGTGCTAAGAAATTAATTTGGATCCCTATGCCCGAAGATGATGATGTACTCATCTATGGGAAAAAGAGAAAAGGGGATGTTCCATTGATTTCGATAGCCAAAGCGCGTAAGTGTTTAATAAAAGGATGTTCATCATATCTAGCATACGTATTGGATGCTAAAGTAGAGAAGAAGCGAATGGAGGATATAAAGGTTGTATATGAATTTCCAGATGTGTTTCATGATGATCTTCCAGGCTTACCACCAGAACGACAAATAGAATTCAAAGATTGATCTTGTTCTAGGAGCGGCACCAATAGCACGTGCACCGTACCGATTAGCACCGGCCGAAATAAAGGAAATGATGTCCCAATTGCAAGAACTGCTTGAAAAGGGTTTTGTCAGGCCAAGTTCGTCACCCTAGGGAGATCCAGTGTTATTTGTCAAGAAGAAGGATGGCACTATGAGAATGTGCATTGACTACAGAGAATTGAACAAAGTGATCATTAAGAATAAGTATCCACTCCCAAGGATTGATGACCTGTTCGATCAACTCCAAGGTGCGGGATGTTTTTCAAAGATTGATCTAAGGTCGGGCTATCACCAAGTAAGGGTGAGGGATGAAGATGTTCCTAACACGGCGTTTATAACGCAGTATGGGCATTATGAATTCCTCGTGATGCTTTTTGGGTTGACAAATGCTCCTGCTGTGTTCATGGATTTAATGAACCAGGTGTGTCGACCTTTCTTAGACAAGTCAGTCATTGTGTTCATAGATGACATGCTTGTTTATTCAAAGAATAAATTCGACCATGAATGTCACCTTCGTAAAGTCTTAGATGTTTTAAGAAATGAGAAATTGTACGCCAAATTTTCAAAATGTGAATTTTGGTTAAAGGAGGTACAATTTCTCGGTCATGTAATCACTTCTGAAGGAGTCAAGGTGGATCCGGCAAAAATAGAAGCAATGATGAATTGGGAAACACCAAAGAACTCATCGGAGATACGAAGTTTCTTGGGTTTGGTAGGCTATTACCAAAGATTCATAAAGGATTTTTCTAAGATTTTCTCTTCCCAGACGGTTCTAACAAGGAAGAATGTAAATTTTGTATGGACTGAAAAGCATGAGTCAACTTTTAGGACTTTACAAAAGAAATTATGTGAAGCTCCTGTCCTGGCACTACCGGATGGAACAAAACATTTGGTTCTATATAGTGATGCGTCAAAGATGGGTTTGGGGTGTATATTGATGCAACGCGGCAAAGTGATTGCTTACGCATCAAGACGACTCAAATAGCACGAAAAGAATTATCCTACCCATGATTTAGAACTCGCAACAATAGTGTTTGCTTTGAAGTTATGGCGACATTACTTGTATGGAACGAAGTGCGCACTTTTCACTGATCATAAAAGTTTGAAACATGTCTTTGATCAGAAAGAGCTGAATATGAGGCAACGACGTTGGTTAGAACTACTTAAGGATTATGATTGTGAAATACATTACCATCTTGGTAAAGCAAATGTAGTAGATGATGCCTTGAGTAGAAAAGAATACAATGGATGTTTGAAAGCGACCAATACCAGAATTGATGTGATGTCAAGTCTGATTGAAAAGATCAAAGGGGAGCAGATGGAAGCTTTATTAGAAGAAAATATTTAGAGTGAAATTGTGGTTAAACAACGTCTTCAATTGACTGAAGATAGTCGAGGAGTCAAACTCTTTCAAGGCCATATATGGATACCAGGGATTGGAGGAAACCTGGAGTTACTTCTTGAAGACTCCCACAAGTCCAAATATTCTATGCATCCTGGAAGTACAAATATGTATAGAGATTTATAGCTACATTATTGGTAGCCGTCTATGAAGATATATGTGGCACAATGTATAGAGAATTGAGTGACGTGTTCGTTGGTAAAGGCCGAACATCAACGACCTTACGGGAGCCTACAATCTTTGGAAATTCTTGAATGGAAGTGGGATAAGATTACCATGGATTTTGTGACTAAGTTACCAAAAACGTTAAAAGGTAACGATACCATCTGGGGAATCGTGGATCGCTTAACTAAAAGTGCTCACTTCTTACCAATGAAAGAAGCATCATCAATAGATAAGCTAGCCAAATTATACATTGATGAAGTGGTATCAAGGCATGGCATACCTGTGTCTATAGTATCAGACCGTGATAGTCGATTTACTTCAAGATTTTGGCAGTCAATGCAAGAAGAATTGGGTACAAGAGTAAATCTGAGAACTGCATACCATCCACAAACGGATTGGCAAAGTGAAAGAACAATTCAGACTTTGGAAGACATGCTAAGATCTTGTGCAATTGATTTTGGAGGTAATTGGGATACGCATTTACCCTTAGTGGAGTTTGCGTATTATAATAGTTATGATTCCAGTATCGAAAGAGCACCATTCGAAGCTTTGTATGGGCAGAAATGTAGTACTCCGGTATGTTGGTTAGAAGTTGGAGAAAAGCAATTTGCTGGTCCCAAAATTGTGCAACAAACGGACGATAAGGTTAAGGAGATTCGGAGACACATGAAGGCGGCTCAAGATGGACAAAAGAGTTACGCCGATCAGAAAAGAAGACCTAAGGAATTTCAAGTTGGGGAGTGGGTGATGTTAAAGGTATCCCCACAGAAAGGAATTATAAGATTTGGGAAGCGTGGAAAACTGAGTCCTCGTTTTCTTGGACCTTTCACAATAACCATGAGAGTAGGACTTCAAGCTTATCAGTTAGAGATGTCACCTGAATTGGAAGAAATCCATAATACCTTCCATGTTTGCTATCTTCGGAGATGCCTAGCCGAAGAGGAAAATGTTATACCGCTTTCTGAAATAAAAGTGGATGAGAAAACTCGTTGTGTTGAGGAACCAGAAGCAATTTTGAAAACATCATAGAGTTGCTAACGTAACTTGGGAAGCAGAAGAGGATATGAAGAATAGGTATCATCATTTGTTTGTATAGTTCAGATTTCGAGGACGAAATCATTTTCAAGTTGGAAAGAATTGTAACACTTCGAAATTTCCATAATTATTGTACGTTTATTTTGGAGGAACGTTTAAAATATTGGAAGGTGTTATTTTAAACGATATCTTATAATTTAATGTCGAAGGGCCAAAAGAGTAATTAGCCAAGGTGTTTGGACTAATTGTAAAATGTGAAGTTTGTGGTTAGTTTTATCATTTTTGAAAGTATAAGGTCAATTTTGAATTGTATTGAGGTATAAATCAGGATAGTCGGTTAAATTGAGAATTATCTAAATTTCAATTATGTGAAGTCGGTTCTGAGATGTTAGCCCCAAGTATACTGAACGTAAAAGTATTGAAAATATCACAAGTCAGAAGGACATCAGAGATCAAGCAAAGACTTAGCAGAAGATAAAACAGAAGACCGTCAGATATCGTCAGAGCTCTGGACTAAGACCTCTGATAGCACATCAGAGAACTACATTGCCAGAAGACCTCCAGAGCTCTGGTAGAAGACCTCTGGTGAATGAAGACCTCTATGAAGCTTAAGTCTCGTAGAAATCTCTAAGTGTCAGACACGTGTCCATACTTTCCACGTAAGCCCTAAAAGGACGGAGACACACTTTCCACGTGTCATTCCAGGGTTAGTTAGTATATTGTCTTTCACTTTATCAGGCTATAAATCGAAGGGTAGTGGAACGCACAATTGTAAGCTTTTGGTGAGAATTATTACTAGAATTGTGAGAGCAAACACTGCACATTCCGTTCCACTTCCATTGTACGAATTGTCACCTGAGAGATTTCAGAATACACACACAAGAAAGTGTTCTTGGTGTTATTCAAAATATCAATATACAAGCAGCTTATTTAACGATTGTGTTATCATTTACTGTTCTATATATTGTTATTGTTATTCTCTCGTTATTTCCTGTTATGCACAATCACTCATACATAAACAACTTTATAATGCTTCCGCTACCTTTGATCTTGTTGTTTATATGAGACAAAGTGAATCTGGGAACCTACAATTGGTATCAGAGCTGATTGATTTGCTTAATTCAAATCGATCCAATCTAACCAGGTTGGTTCACTATTGTTGACTGTGCTTTGTTTTTTAAAGCTTTATAGTATACTCTGTTTTTCTGTTTAAAACCTGAAACTCTTCGTTACAAGATTTTGATACGTATTTAGCTTTCCAGTCAGTTTGAAAATCTTCTCTACATTATTCATTGTTCCATTGGCTTACTGTTCATCTACATTTTGCTTAGAACTCTTTCAAAATCTTTCAAGACTCTTACACTCTGTTTTCTGTAAAAATGGCAAACAACAATATAAATGCTATTTATACGGCTGGTTCTTTAACCAAACCACCTACTCTTCTGAGAGATGAATATCCTCAACGGAAGATTAAAATGGTTAACTTCTTCGATGGTATGGATAGAGACCTCGTGCGATCAGTCACAAATAGACCATTCCAACCTATGGTTTTGGTTCCTCGTGTACCCGCAACAGAAACAACTGCTAAGATTCCTGCTCACTTCGAACCTAAAACCACCGGTTTACAGAAGACGAAAAGCTCAAACTGGAAAATGACCTTAAGGAAGTTAGACTCTTGATAATGGCCATTCCAAACGATATTTTCCAAGAAATAGACTCACGTGTTACTGCAAAAGAAATCTGGGATCAACTTCTAAACCAACTTGAAGGTGGTATAAAAACCCAATAGAATAGAACGACCAAGTGTATTAATGAATACAATGATTTCAAAGCAGTTCCTGAGGAAACTTTGCAACAAACCTACACTAGATTCAACGTTTTAATCAATAAATGTAAGAAATGTGGGGTTGTAAGGTCGAAGGAAGACAACAATGTCTTATTCTTGAAAAGTTTAAATGATGAGTGGCTAAATCTGTCTATGTCTCTACAAGCTAACAAAGATTTGGATGCATGGTCTCTTACTGATGTGTATGGCACCTTAGCTGTACAAGAGAATGATGTTGTCAAACAAAAGGGCAAATCTACTATTGCAGGTCCACTAGCATTAATCTCTGATTCAAAAACACCCTCAGAAAGGAAATCCAACAGAGATAATGTTGGCAGAGACAAGAAGAAGGAGAAAGCTGTGAAAAAGAAAGGAAAGAAAAGCCTGATAGCAGAGAGTGATGATGAGGAAAGTTCGTTAGATGGTGAGGAGGATGCTGACATCAATGCTTTTGCCCAATCACTTGCCCTAATAACTCAACAGTTTAACAAGAGATTTGGCAAGAAAGTATTTGATAGGAGAGGAAGGTTTGAAAGAGAAGATAAGGAAGAGAAGAGAGGATATGAGCAGAGAACTGCACCTCACCACCAGAACAACAACAGAGCTGCACCAGAGCAGAGACAATAACAGTATCAACAGAGATACAATCCACCAGCCCCTAAAAAGCAAGCTGATGTTGCCCAGTCCATCAAACAGAATAACGGGAGGTGTTTTCGATGTGGCAAACCAGTCCATTTCTCTGCAAACTGTAAGGGTAGACTGGTAAAGGACCAGGACTACTACAAGAACAAGTACACATATAACTTCAGGGAAAGAAGTTATATAGCAGAGATGGAAAATTGGATCTCTGACTCGTCCTCTGATGACGAACCAGAGCAGGCCAATTTTTGTGGGGTGGTTATTGATGATGAAAGCTTAGAAGAGATGAGTGACTGGATGACAATGGAGATACCAGAGAGGTCAACAGAAACAGACATTTCCTTAATGTCTTGCGAATTCTCTGCAACAGACTCTACTGACAGAGCGCTGGAGACATCTAAACCCAGTGCCAAGGTATGTACTTCCTCTGAATCAAAATCTGACTCCGAGCTGGTAATGAATATGTCATTACTTGCTGAGGAATTTCAAAACCTAAAACAAAAGCTTTCTGAAGAAAAAGAACTAAGAAAACTGGCTCAGAAAGATCTGTCCTTCTACAAGAGAGAGAAGAATATCTTGGAAATGGAGAAGGAAGAAATTTCCAAAGAAAAATCTGAGTTATAACTTTTACAGAAACAAAAAGAAGCCTTATTTTTTGAGAAATGCAAAGAGTTTGAAGAGGTTTTAAAACAAAAGGCTGAAGAGGTTAAGAAATCAGAATACGAAAGGCTCAACTCTGTTGCTCTTAAAAACTATTTTAAAAAGGAAAGGGAAGTGTTACATCAATCCCTACAGAGAAAAGACGAAAGTATCTGATACGACATTGAAATGGTGTAAAGAAATGCTGAATTATCGATCTCGACCATCCAAAATCATCAAAGTAAACATCAGAGGAAGACTGTTCGTTGACGTTCCTGTTGTTGAAATTGATGTATTCAGAGAAGACAAAACCAAGCAAACCTTCTATGCTACTACTTTAGAGAAGGTTGGTTTCTCTGAATGGTTGGAAGTGAAATTAGCCATTCAGGGATCGCGCTCAAAGTTCAAGAGCCATGTCGAGAAAATTTTAAATACTCAGATCGACTTGGTTTCTTCTGCTGTGGATATTCCTCCTTCCACTCTTCTTCCTCCTCAACAAAGAAGAGTCTCTGCAAAGGAAAAGAAAGTCTCAGACTCAGGTCCTCCTATACGGAATGAAACAGGTATTGGTTTCTCTCGTGCTGAAGTTCTTGGCCCTGATGCTGATCTCTCAGCGCTTGACACCTCGCTACCACCTGGAGAAACTTTAAATTCCTGGCAAAGTTGTAAGTGATCCTTATGGTATATTCTTTCTAGACTACCAAGGAAATCATCACTTTCAACGCATCTCTGAGCTTCCAATCACTCCCATCGAACAACTCAGAGATCTCATATACTGGTGTGAATTCAGACGCGACATTAAAGCTAGACACCTGAAGCCCTTGATTTTTGAAGAAGCTCTGAACAAAAAGAATCAAGGAGTAGATGTCCCTGACTGGATGATTCCCACATCAAAGACCCTCGATGAACTTCTCATCAAGGAATAACCTTTTGACGGATAGGATCGCCTTGTAATTCTTTCTATCCTTATCTGTCTACATCTTTTGTACTTGTAATTTTATTTGATGTACTTGTAAATTTTCTACTTCCCTCTGTAATCTTTACGAAGTTTAAAGAAAAATTTCAGCGAATGTACTTTACTCCATCAGTACTGAAAAGATCCCAGAAAACAGTAAAAGAGACAAATATTTTATGAGTTCTTTTTATCCTTATGTTTTCATTAAATAGCAATTTTCTATGTTGCTATGTCCTAATCAAATAGGGGGAGATTGTTTATCCAAACCCTCAATGATTTGATAATGACCCTCTCTTACACACTTAGTGAAAATTGTAAGTAAACAATATGTATCAGAGTTTCACTATCGCTGATAAGTACTAAGACTTTACAGTACCGCTGATAGGAACTCTCACTCTCTAGATTAGATATTCAGCGAACACTGTTCATCATCATATAGCTCTGAGCCTGTTCAGTCTATGAGATGATCGCTGATAAGTTAGTTGTTTACTTATGATCCCTGAAGACAAGTTTCACGTCAACCAAAGTTCTACGCTGAAGTCGAAGATCAAGCTCAAGAACCAGCGACAAGTCTACTTATGAACTGATGCGGATATCAGCGAAGCAAGACCTGTCCATTCAACGTGAAGTATCAAGTAGAAGACTTTAGCAATCGCTGAACTTTATCATTCGCTGATAAAGATCTGACTCAACGAAAGCTGATCATGAAGTCTCCCTGCATGTTACTATTGTCTTACCTCCCTTGCACGTCTCTGTACGAACTGTCAGAACGGACATCCCTTTTGTCTGTAATCGTACAACAACTCTGATTCTACACTGTGCACCATGCGGCTACTAAGGTTGTCTACAAAGGTCAATGACATGCAACCACTCAGCTGCTGCCACGTGTAAAGCCATACTGCCATGCATTAAATGCATGCAGTATATAAGAAGATCCTTACTTCAGTTTTGAAGTGTGCTCAGACCATCTTCTTATTTCTTATTGTTAAGTTATTATTCGTAATTTCTTTATCTCTTTCTAGTGCAAGAAACTTAGTATTTCTCAAGACTTGTTAAGATTAGGTTTATCCTTAATCTTGTTCCGCAACAAGTTGTAAATTGTCTTGATTTATCAATAAACAATTTAGAAAAGTAAAAACGTATGTTTGTATTCAACCCCCCCCCCCCCTTCTACAAACTTGTATAGCCCTTCGGGACCAACAATAAGAATTAATAATATAACTAGAATCAAGGAAGATTTGATGTTTGTAACTCCCTTAATTTTTGAATGTCATAATATACAAATACATGGATTTCCATTCATACCCCTATTTAATGGTTGCCTACACATTTGTAACCACCATGTAAAATGGCTTCCTATTGGTTGATTAGAGTTAACAAAGTTAGCACAAAAAGTGAGGTTAACAAATGAACCTAACTCTCTCTCTCTCTCTCTCTATATATATATAGCATGACTTGAGATCATGTGAGACCAAGCCATTTCCGTGAGACCCGTGAGACCAAAAAAATAACACTAAACCTTCACAGTGTTTTTGCTGTGAAAGTTCGCTGTTTTGCTTACCTTCACAATGAATTGTTGTGAAGTTTTAGTGTTATTTTATGGTCTCACGGTCTCGCAAAAACAGGTTGGTCTCACGTGAACCCAACCCTATATAGCATTTCCAATAAATATATCGTTATTGTTATCCTTTTATTTTACTAAGAAGATATTTAGGGGGTTTCTCATGTCCGACACATGTTCATTTCCTCCAATTTTAACAGGATTATACGAGATCAAGGCAAAGACAAGGGCATTAACAAGTAGGGGTGGACATACATTGATTGATACAGTAGCACATACCACCGCTCTATGGTTCCGCCATAAGGGAGAAAATACGTTTCTGAAGTGTGCCACCGTATTATTTTATTGGGTGGCCTATATAGTTTTTTAAACTAAAATTTAAACACAAGATTTTAAAGGTGGAAATGGTTAATGCTTCTACCTTTGCACAAATGGCTCGGTTCGTGTGTCACTGGTGTCAGGGTTTATTAATTTTTATCTTAAATTTTGATGTTTTTTTTATGTACCCTTGTGTTTTAAAAATATACGTAACCATAACTTAAAACATATTTTTCTTTTATAGAGGGACAAGAAACCAAGTAACAGATCTATTTTAATATTATGAAAGTATTTTTTAGATACTTTTTATATTTAAACTGTGCTACCAATTAATTTTTATTATGGAGGTGAATTCTTCACCCATTTCCCACATTGTGTATTTGTTTTTCCATAATTCCATCCCTGGATAAATCTAAAATAGCCAATATGTTCTTAATTCTGAAGATAAATATTCAAATACTCTAAAAAGGATGCAAAGGGAACCGGGTATAAAATAGCAGACCGGGATCGAAAAGTTGAACCGGGGATTGACCGGTCCATAGACAAGCATCCTTACATGGACATGTAGTCCAAAGTATATTGGTCGTTGTTAAAAGTGGGACCCATGAATTTTCATTTTTATGAATAAAAAAGTTGTAAAGCGATAAAACTACTCAACCCACTTCATCACCCTGTCACCACCCGTACCTGTCCTTAGGGGTGCTCAAAAACCCGATCAACCCAACTCGACGTGAAATAACTTAACCTGAAGCAACCTGATTTTCAATCGAGTTGTAAAATCCTTAAACCGTATGTATTGGATTGATATCGGGTTAGAAAAATTTGAACCAAACCCAACCCGATGAACCCGATATATATATATATATATATATATATATATATTCAATCTCTTATTCATATCTATATAACTCTTTCACACACACATGTATATATATATATATATATATATATATATATATATATATATATATTAAATTGCTAACATATATATACAAATTGAGAAAAACAGTTGACGGTGATATATTTAAGATTTAAGAAATATGCAAATTGTTTGGTTTAGACATTTTTATTTGTAGCATCTATATATTGTGTGAATTATCGTTTGTAGTTTAAAGACATGTTTTCTTTATTTTTATGTTTTTAATTTTGATTTTACCTAGTTTAAACACAACCCGATCAACCCGGTCAACCTGAACGGGTTGGATTGGGTTGAAAATTTATCAAACCGTCAACATTGGGTTGATGTATCGAAATACCTTCAACCCGATCAACCCAACCCGTAAGCACCACTACCTGTCCCCTCCCGGTTGCGGTCACCCCCATCCCACCCTCCTCGGACCGGTCCAACTCTGCACGTGCCAAAACCCAACCCCTCACGTGCCACACCCAAAACCTCTGTCTGTGCGTGTGTGGTGCAACAAATAAAAGCTAGAGAGAGAAACCAAGATTTATACCCATTTTTTTCTTCTTCTTTCTTCTTCGTTTTATTGGGCGCAACACACACGCATATGAGGATCAGGAAGCGTTTCTTGTCTCTTTCTGCAGCTTCTGTACCTGGATCGTCGGATCTTCACGGCGGCGACCACCATCAAAATCACCATCCGCCGCCGCTACTGGTGGTGCAACATCAAGAAGTGCACCCAAATGAGAATCTACATGTTCTTAATAATAATAATACTTCCGATCCTCCATCAAATCATTGTTGCTTCCCTCTTCCACCGTCCTCCGCCGATCACACCATACAGATCGGAGTTTCCTCCGGTGCCGGCAGTGAAGAAAAAGAGCCTATTGCTTTCCCTCATAAGGTACTTCATTTTCACAAATACAAACTGCACCATAATATATACATATATATATATAGATCTTGTATCTATATATTTTGATTTTGTTTTAAATCTTGAAGGAGATGGAATCTGAGAGCAAGAAAGAAATAATCAAGAGTAATGATATTACTGGCAGGTAAGCGATAACAAGACCCTAATATTTATTTTCATCAAGAAGCAAAAAATTTAATATTTATTTTTATTTAATAAACCAAAAAATAATTGGTGGAAGTGCAAAAACACTGTAGAATGGTGTTTTTATATCAGGTTAGAGAGCCAACCATATGTAGCATCCTAATCCTAAAAATTGCACTTCATGTGGTGCATGTTAGCATGAAAGCTGGTCCCCAGCTACAATGTTCATCCATCTTTGCACTACTACTGCTCTTATCTTATTTATCTTTTCTGTGTTCTCACTTTCATTTTGGCAATCCAAATAAACACACACACACACACAGTTTCTTTTTTTGAATTGTACTGGATCTTTTTCTTCTTGTTATTGCTTGTTTCTAGGAAAGAAAGCATCTTTTGTCCAGAAGCAAGCAGTTCACCACCAACAAATGCTAATCTTGGTAAGCCCACTGTTTGTATGTGTGTGTGTGTGTTTTTAGTTCTTTATGTGTGTGTGATTCAGTTGTGTTTTGTATCCATAGTGCACAAAGGATGGTTTGAAGGAGATAGGCTTATTCCAATAAAAAAGAGAAGAGGAAGCTTTGGGAAAAAAGTTAACCATGATGTTGAGGAAGATAATGAAATGGTGGAGCCAACGAAGAAGAACGATAAATGTGTGGCAAAACAGGAGGATATTATAAGTGCAACGTGTCGAAAGAAGAATGGGAAGAGAGGGAATGTGATAATGGAAGGATCGAGGTGTAGCCGAGTAAACGGAAGAGGATGGAGGTGTTGCCAACAAACCCTTGTTGGATACTCCTTATGCGAGCATCATTTAGGCAAAGGAAGACTTAGAAGCATGACTAGTTTTCGTGGGCGTGCACAAAAGGTGGCATTAAAAGAACAAGATAAAGAAGGTAAAATGAGATCAATAGACCATCATGATCAACTTGAAGATGATGAGGAGGAAGAATCAAAGTTATGTGTGGAGGGAATGAAGAAAAAGTTGAGTAAAAAGAAGAAGCTTGGAGTGGTGAAGGCTAGATCTTTGAGCAGTTTGCTGAGCCAAATGGGCAGTTGATGCATGGAGTCTTGCACTTGGTTAAAGTTGAAATGAAAGAAAGTGGTGATATATATATAGCATGCATGTAATTCAGTTAAAAATCCAAGAAACAAGTGTACATTTTTGTTTAAAGGTTGGTATTTCATATATCATGTGCTTTACTAATGCAACTACGTCCTTGGGTCTCCAAACCAGTGGTAACATTCGCACCGAATGACTTAACTAGTCACTACTCCCGGTGGGGCTAGGGCCTAGGGGAAATGGTCATAGTCGTCGTCTATTTTAGAGAAAGAACTGCCCTTGCTCCACACGCGGACTTAAGAAAAGTGTTCTAGTAAAGACACCATTCGAGTATAAAAAACGCAAATATGGGTATCTAAAAGGTTTGTTGGTTAGTTCTTTGAGGATCTCCAGAGATTGGGGGTGTTTGGGATTGCTTATTTAAAACAACTTATGTTTATTTTTAAAAGTGTTTATTAACTTATGTCATGATTAATAGGAGTTGGGGGTAAAAATGTAATTTGAACAAATAAGTTATAAGCACTTTCAAATAAGTTAAAATAGATTAACTTATCAAAAACAACTTATTTGTGGTGGGAAAAAATCATAAGCACTTTTCTTTTTTTCAATCCAAACACTCAAAATGGCTTATTTGTGGTGAGGAAAAACAATAAGCAAATAAGTCATAAAAATAAGCAATCCCAAACACCCCCAATAAGATAGGAAATTTTAGATTTGTACGCTAACAGATTCCCTAAAACAATAAAACCTTCTTCAAAATGGAGAAATTAGGAGAAAGATGATGAAAATGTTCAAATTTAGAGATTTTTTAAAAAATGATTTACTTATGAGAGAGAAATAATTTTTTATTCATTCTACAAATAAAATTGTTTGAAATTAAATATTTAAGAGATAGAACTTATATTTTATGAGTTGTATTAAATGTTTTAATAATATAGTTAATTGTATAATCTTCAAAATAGAGAATCTGTTGGAGATGAAGGTGACTTCTTTAATTTGTAGGTTTTGAATTCTTTATTTCTCCATTTTCACAATGTCACTTAGGCAACAAACGAAAAATGTTGCCTAAGAGGGGTTTATGTGTTGCCTAAGGCTTAGACAACATGCAGTGTTGTCTTCTCAAAGTTGCATAAGAACCTAGGGAACATAGGCATACATCGTATGTTGCCTAAGCGGACTCCTTACACTACACCAAATGTCGCCTTAGACAACATAGGCTAATTGCCTATGTTGCTTAAGATAAGCTTAGGCAACAAAGGCTAATATATGTTGCCTAAGTTTCCTCTTAGGCAACATATCGTTATATGTTGCCTAAGTGAGACCTTATGCAACATATGAATAATTATATGTTGCCTCAAGTATCTTAAGCAACATATTCCATTATGTTGCCTTAGTTGTGTAATCTTAGGCAACATATTTTCTTGTTTCTATGTTGCCTAAGGTAAAAAATTATAAATAAATATAGGTAGTTGAAAATTTAATAAGTTGTGTACGGATGATTGATATCTACTTTTACTTAGGCAACATATAATCTATTGTATGTGTTGCGTAAGAGTTGGCTTAGGCAACATATTTACTTGTTTCTATGTTGCCTAAGGTAAAAATTTAAATAAATATATAGGTAGTTGAAAACTTAATAACTCATGTACGGATGATTTAAGGTTGACACATATGTTTACTTAGGCAACATATAATCTATTTTATTTGTTGCGTAAGATCTCACTTAGGCAACATATTTTCTGTTTCTATGTTGCCTAAGATCACAATTATTAATATATATTGATAGTTCCCCCATTTCCAACATTTCATCTTCCATTCCAACATTTTTCTCCATTTCAAAAAGATCGTTTTTCCAAAGAATTTGGACGTGATTTTGACGACTTTTGGCTTCCAACAAACGTTGTTTTCATCATCAAATGTCATTTAAAGATTATTAGGTAAGTATTATTTTATTTTGTCAAATTTATAGTTATTTCACGTTTATATCATTTAAATTTGGAACGTGATTTGGAGCGATTCTTGCTTCCAACAAACGCTTTCATCGTCAAAAGACATTTAGACTTTCTTAGGTAATTATAATTCAATGAAAGTTATCTTAGGCAACATATTTTCTTGTTTCTATGTTGCCTAAGGTAATAAATTATAAATAAATATAGGTAGTTGAAAATCTAATAAGTTGTGCATATATAGAGAGAGAACGAGGTTTAGGGAAAAACCTCTAAACAATGGAAAATTAAGAAACACCGTTATCGAATGCAGTATACACCACATGCAATATACAAGGAGTGTCTTATTGGCCTACAATGGTTCTTAATAAGCTTTTGGTGATTCTTAATAGGCTATAGTAGGTCTTAGTGGTCTTATCGAATGCAATATACACCACATGCATATATGAGTACCGACCTGGATACAAGCACGTAATAAGTCAACATTAGTGCTATTGGGCCTTGATAAGTCATAAAAGGTATTGTTGGCCTATAAAGGTTCTTAATAGGATTTAGTGGTTCTTAATAGACTATGGTGGGACTTAGTGATCTTATAGAGCCCAATGCATACCACATGTATACAAACACATGTAATCAGCTACCATTGGTATTTTTGGGCCTTAATAAGACTAGGAGTGTCTTATTGGCCTATAATGGTTCTTAATAAGCTTTTGGTGATTCTTAATAGGCTATAGTGGGTCTTATCGAATGCAATATACACCACATGCATATATGAGTACCGACCTGGATTCAAACACGTAATAAGTCAACATTAGTGCTATTGGGCCTTGATAAGTCATAAAAGGTATTGTTGACCTATAATGGTTCTTAATAGACTATGGTGGGCCTTAGTGATCTTATAGAGCCCAATACATACCACATGCATACAAACACACGTAATTAACTACCATTGGTATTTTTGGGCCTTAATAAGACAATGAGTGTCTTATTGGCCTACAACGGTTCTTAATAAGCTTTTGGTGATTCTTAATAGGCTATAGTGGGTCTTGGTGGTCTTATCGAATGCAATATATACCACATGCATATATGAGTACCGACCTGGATACAAACACGTAATAAGTCAACATTAGTGCTATTAGGCCTTGATAAGTCATAAAAGGTATTGTTGGCCTATAATGGTTCTTAATAGACTATGGTGGGCCTTAGTGATCTTATAGAGCCCAATACATACCACATGCATACAAACACACGTAATCAACTACCATTGGTATTTTTGGGCCTTATTAAGACAAGGAGTGTCTTATTGGCCTACAATGGTTCTTAATAAGCTTTTGGTGATTCTTAATAGGCTATAGTGGGACTTAGTGGTTTTATCGGATGCAATATACACCAAATGTATATATGAGTACCGACCTGGATACAAACACGTAATAAGTCACATTAGTGCTATTGGGCATTGATAAGTCATAAAAGGTATTGTTGGCCATAATGGTTCTTAATAGGATTTAGTGGTTCTTAATAGACTATGGTGGGCCTTAGTGATCTTATAGAGCCCAATACATACCACATGCATACAAACACACGTAATTAACTACCATTGGTATTTTTGGGCCTTAATAAGACAATGAGTGTCTTATTGGGCTACAATTGTTCTTAATAAGCTTTTGGTGATTCTTAATAGGCTATAGTGGGACTTGGTGGTTTTATCGGACGCAATATACACCACATGCATATATGAGTACCGACCTGGATACAAACACGTAATAAGTCACATTAGTGCTATTGGGCATTGATAAGTCATAAAAGGTATTGTTGGCCATAATGGTTCTTAATGACAACAAAGGACTCTAATACGACCTAATAACAACACACACACACACACACACACACACACACACACACACACACACATATATATATATATATATATATATATATAATTGTTGGGTCACCAAGGATTTGAAATTGACTCACCGATGTTTTCCCTAAAACTCCTACTTAGAATATTTTAGTTCAGTTCTTTGAATGACTTGTACAAGATATCAAATGTTCGGTGAAGTCGAAGATCAACTGAAACCAAGCTTGAAGACTCTCTACTTGTGGAAAATAGAAGACTCTCGGCAACATTCAAACAAGTCATCACCACCGAAATTCCTTGACATTTCGGTGGTCTTCTCTCCACCGAAGTTATAGGACATTTTCGGTGGCCTTCTCCCACCGAAGTGCATGGACAGTTTCGGTGGCCCCATCCACCACCGATGACCCTTTCGGTGCTCCTCTCACCACCGAAATATACTTGTAATTTCGGTGGTCCTCTCACCACCGAAATATACTTGTAATTTCGGTGGTCCTCTCACCACCGAAACATGCTCGCAATTTCGGTGGACTAGGTACCACCGAAACATGCTTGCAATTTCGGTGGACTAGTCTTCTTTCCACCGAAGATTTCTCAATCTCGGTGGAAACCACTTCGGTGCTAAAGGCTCAAGACAGAAGATCATTTATTATGGGACAATATCCTCCAGCAGAGAAAAGTGACAGTTTGTCTCTTTATCCACTTTCAGTTAAGGTCCCTATTATCTGCTCAAGCTACTCTGTCTGCACCTAGTGAAAAGTGACAAGGACTTCACAGTTCTCCTGAAGTCAACATTATCAGCATATGTGAAGATGACAAGTGTCCCAAGCATTTAATGCTTGGGCACTCCTTGGCACTATAAAAGGAGAAGTGCTCTTCATGCAATTCTCACGCTTTCAAGAAATTCTCTCAGTGCAAGATACCTTCTTTTAAGCCTTAAAACTCAATAGCTTTGCTCTTAGTGTTCTTAGTTGTTTTGTTGTATACTTTGTGTAAGATTGTTAGAATAGTTTATCTGTTCTTTTCCGCAACAATCTTAAGTTTTCTGTGTGTAATTCTTTTGAAAGTTTTTCAAATATAAGAATTAAAATTGTGAAATTTTTGTGTATTGTATTCAACCCCCCCTTCTACAATACTTGTTAAGCCATCTGGGACTAACAAGTGGTATCAGAGCAGAAAGTTTAATTCCATAAACTTGATCTGCGATGGCTGCCTCTTCTTCTTCTACTGTTGAAAACTCTTTTCAAAATAACTTCTCTGAAAATGGCTCCATTTCAAAACCTCCTAAGTTCAATCCCAACAACTTCTCTTTGTGGAAAAGCCGCATGATGCTATTCATGGAAGGAGTGGATACTAGATATCCAACCATTCTCAACGAGGGACCCATTATCCCCAGAGTTTGGGCTCGCTATGACACGCAGAGGCCAGGTAAAGAGACCTTTGAAAAGGAAATCTCAAGTGATTCTGATGAGGAAAAATCCAGTGCTACTGGTCGGTATATTCTCAAAAATCCTAAAAAGTATACTGATGAGGAGAAACGTTTAGTTACTCTTGACTCCAAGGTAAGAGCTATTATTGCTCTCTCTCTTCCTGATGAGGTCTACCACTCTTTGGTGAACTTTGAAACTGCCAAAGAAATGTGGACCACTCTATGTGTTCTGTACGAAGGTACAGAGGAAGTCAAGAAATGTAAAAAGATTGGTCTTATCAGAAAGTATGAACTATTTTCTTTTGAAAAAGGAGAATCTCTTCCTATCTTCTATAACCGCTTCAACTCTCTTTTAAATGATCTTAAGTTGTTGGGCAGAGTCTATGATAATGAGGAAGTCTTGTGCAAGTTCATGGATTGTCTCCCAGATTTTTGGGAAAATATATGTACTTGCATCAAAACTACCAAGGACCTTGAGTTCATGCCCTTAACCGTTTTATATGGTACTCTTTTCAACTTTGAGCAAACCAAGCTTCAACGGAAATCTTTCATCAAGGAAATAAAGAGCTCCTCTATAGCTCTTGTTAGTGAAAGTTCCAAGAATTCTCAAAATCTTCCTAGAATCACCTATCCTTCATCTGACTCTGACAATGACAGCCAAACAAATGTAACCCACCAAACGGAAGCATATCTTAGTGATGCTGATGATGAAGGTGAGGATATCATGGTTGAACAGTTGTCGGATGAGATGGCAATGATGGCCGGTTCTAAACACAAGTTTCGTCCCTTCAACAAATCTCGAAGTCTTAGAAAAACTTCATCTTTCAAAACTTCTTCTGACAAGTCTAATGAGGAATGCTACAACTGTGGCAAGAAAGGACATTTTGCATCTGAGTGTAGAAGCAAGCGTATCTCCAAGTCCAAATTTACTTCTTCTGACAATCCCTCTTCAAAAAGGGAAAAATCCAAACACATGCCTTTCAAATCAACCTTTCCCAAAAAGGAGTCCCCACCATCCTTCTTAAATCATCAGGAGCGTGCTGAGAAATACAAGGCCAAGTACAAGAAAGAGAAGGAAAGGAGTGAGGGTCTAGAGAGAAAAGGGAAGGGTCTCATGGCAGAAACCCACGATTGGGACGACGAAGACACCTCCAACAGTGATTCTCAGAATAGATGCTTCGTGGCCATCTCAGAAGAAATGGAAGTTTCCGATAAGGCCACTTCACCTATGGCTCTAGTGGCAACTGGGTGCTCCCCAGCCTACGCTCAGGTACATCCCTTCAATAATATGTCTGATATTGAAAAGATCAATGCCTATGAATCTTTAACTCAAGATTTTTATTCTGTTAAAGACAGTAAGAATAGAAAATCTGCTCAAGTGAAAGAGCTCAAAGCTGAACTTGAAATTTGCATGTCTAAGCTTAAAAGGTTTGAGGAAATAAAAAATGAGCTTGAGGACTTGAAAACAATAAATCATGTGATCTCAAAAGAAAAGAACTCTCTGTTTAAGAAACTAAAAAGGGAACAAGAAGTCATCAAAAAATGGTCAAGCTCTTCCAAAAATCTTGAACAAATCTTTCAAAGTCAAATCTGTAGTTCAAACAAGTTCGGTCTAGGATTTGGAAAAACTGATGTTTGTGAGTCCACTCTTGCTCTTGTTCCCCCCACCAATGCATGTGATGATCTCTCTGATTCTAGCTCTTGTGATTCCATCTCTTTGAACTCGTTAGATCTGTGTGAAGCCTTAAAGTATGGCATATCCTTAAAGGCCAAAGACTCCTCATTGCAAGTCATTGAGAAGCAAGATTCAAATGACGTTTCCAAACCCATCCATGATCAGCTCAAATTTTCGGTCATGGATGAAGCCTCCTCCTCAAACTCTTCAAAAGCTAATCCTTCCAAAAGATCTAAACCCACCGATCTTATCCCCTTTGTGCCCACCGATCCCTCAATCTATGACCCTCCAATTCCTCTTCATGAAGTGTTGAAATCTATTCACATAGATACCTACACCGAACCTAAGCCCTCAAAGATCCCCAAAAGAGAAACTCCTGTTCACTCAAAAAGGATCTCCTGTGCCGACAAAGGAAAATCGGTGGTCAACTGCATGGCAAGCTCCCATCCTAAAAGTTCTACCCCAAACATTCCCTCTAACAACACTTATGTTCCTAGATCTGTGCTTTTAAGAAAATCAACTTCCAAAGATTTATCCAAAGGAATCCTTGGGTCCAAGCCTCCTGCTCTGTTCTCCTCTAACAAGGTTATAAGAACAAATGATAAAAGCCAAAACATGAAAAATGCTAAAAAGGTGTTTATCTATAGAAAATGCTATAACTGTGGTGACACTTTTCATATGGCTAAGGACTGTCCCAAGGATAGGATTGATAGATCCAAGCTTAAGGAATCATGCTCTTCTAACCCCAAAGGACCCATTACAAAATGGGTACCAAAGAACTAATATGTGTTTGCATGCAGGCTTTTGAGCACCATCAAATTTGGTATTTAGACAGCGGGTGCTCACGCCACATGACGGGAAACAAGTCTCTTCTCATCAACTATGTGCCGGGAAAAGGTCCATCTGTAACTTTTGGTGATAATTCTAAGGGTTACACCAAAGGATACGGAACTCTCTCTAATGGATCTGTAACCTTCAATAAAGTGGCTTTTGTGGACGGCCTCATGCATAACCTCCTCAGCATTAGCCAACTGTGTGATCTTGGATACAAAGTTATCTTTGAACTTTGTGTCTGCTCCGTGGTAGACAAACAATTCAATGTGGTGTTATCGGGAAGACGGATGGAAAATGTCTACGTCATAGATATGGGACAATCCAATTCTTCTTCAAATGTCTGCTTTGTGTCAAATGATGCATCCAAAAGAAACTGGTTGTGGCACAAACGTCTCTCTCATCTAAACTTCAAGACCTTGCATAAAATCTCCAACAAAGAGCTGGTGACGGGCATGCCAAAGTTGAACTTTTTCAAAGAGAAGCTGTGTGATGCATGTGAAAAGGGAAAGCTCACCAAAACATCCTTCAAGACGAAGCAATGCTCTTCCATCACTCTTCCTCTTCAATTGCTGCACATGGATCTATGTGGACCAGTCAGCACTCCAAGTCTTGGAGGCAAAAGGTATATTCTTGTTATTGTTGATGAATTTACCAGATATACTTGGGTGTTCTTTCTCAGGTACAAAAGTGATGCTACTGAAGAAATCATCAACTTTGTCAAGAAAAATGAAGTTCTCAATGGCCAGCTTGTCCGCTCGGTAAGGAGTGACAATGGCACTGAATTCAGAAATAGTGCTCTTGAAGACTTCTTCACCGAGAAAGGGATCTCTCAGAACTTCTCTGCTGTTCGTACTCCTCAGCAAAATGGAGTGGTGGAAAGGAAAAACAGAACACTGTGTGAGGCCGCTAGATCCATGCTGAGCGAATCAAATCTCCCCACCTATTTTTGGGCCGAAGCTGTGAATACTGCCTGCTTCACTCAAAACAGGTCAGTAATATCCAAAAGACATGATAAAACCCCGTATGAAGTTTTTCATGGCAGAAAACCAAATATTGGCTTTCTTCATGTCTTTGGGTGTATCTGCTTTATTCTTAATGATCGTGAAAATCTTGGGAAGTTTGATCCCAAGGCAGATGAGGGAATATTTGTTGGGTACTCCTTATCCTCCAAAGCTTATAGGGTGTACAATCTCAGAAGAAAATGCATTGATGAGTCCATTCATGTCAAGTTTGATGATCTCAGATGTTCATCACTTTCAAGTGATGAGGATGATTTACACAGATGGATCTCATCATGTATTGGTGATACCTCCTTAGTCACTTCCACTGATATCTCCTCTATTCCCTCAAATCCATCCACCTCAAAAAACCCAGCTGGATCACCCTCTCCCACCGAAATTGATCAACCCATCTCTCACACCAATTTCCCTATTCCCACCGAAACTCCACACCGAAGCCCTTCTTCCATCCCTAATCCCACCGAAAATCACATGGCTTCCACTACCGAAAATCCCATCTTACACCAAACCTCTGATCCCACTACTCCATTTCACTCTACTCCTCATACCCCATCACCTTTACCCCCTGCTCTAAAATGGACCAAAGATCACCCCATAGATCAAATTATTGGTGTCAACAAGCAGGTGTCCAAACCCGCAGAGGAGTTGGAAATATTTGTCTCTATGTGAATTTCCTCTCTCTCTCTGAACCCAAGAAAGTGGATGAAGCTCTATCAGATCCTTGTTGGATCACTGCCATGCAAGAAGAACTTTCTCAGTTCCAGAGAAATAAAGTTTGGAGATTGGTTCCCAAACCCAGAAACAAGACAATCATTGGAACCAAGTGGGTATTCAGGAACAAAATGGATGAAGATGGTACTGTTATCAGGAACAAGGCCCGATTAGTAGCTCAAGGATACAGACAGGAAGAAGGCATTGACTATGATGAAACATTTGCTCCTGTTGCAAGACTTGAAGCTATAAGGATCTTTCTGGCTCATGCTGCCTACCGAAATTTTAGGGTCTTTCAAATGGATGTTAAAAGTGTCTTTCTCAATGGGGAACTTGCAGAGGAAGTCTATGTGAAACAACCTCCTGGCTTTGAAGACCCAGCTCATCCAGACTATGTGTACAGACTTGACAAAGCCTTGTATGGTCTCAAGCAAGCTCCACGTGCTTGGTATGACACTCTTGCCAACTTTCTTCTCAAGCATGGATATTCCAGAGGTAAAATTGACAATACTCTCTTCATCAAAGAAACCTCAGGTAATATCATTCTTGTTCAAATCTATGTTGATGACATCATCTTTGGTGCCACTGATGAATGCCTATGTGATGAGTTTGCTTCTCTCATGATGAGTGAATATGAGATGAGCATGATGGGAGAGCTTACATTTTTCTTGGGCCTTCAAGTCAAACAATCTTCAGAAGGGATTTTTATAAATCAAAGCAAATATATTCGGGACCTTCTGAAGAAATTTAACTTTCTAGATAGCTCTCCTATGAAAACTCCCATGGCACCTCCCTTGAAACTGTGTGCCGATCTAAAAGGTGAATCTGTGGATGTTACTCTTTACCGAGGTATGATAGGCTCTCTTCTTTACCTAACTTCTAGCAGACCGGATATTATGTTTGCTACCTGTCTATGTGCTCGTTATCAGGCCAATCCTAAAGTATCACATTTAAAGGCTGTAAAACGAATTTTTCGGTATCTTAAGGGCACACTACACTTGGGTCTTTGGTATCCCAAAGACTCGAGTTTTGAACTAATTGGTTATTCAGATTCAGACTATGCAGGTTCCCAGATTGATAGAAAGAGTACTACAGGAAGCTGTCAGCTCCTTGGGGGAAAATTGGTAAGTTGGTCCAGCAAGAAACAAAACTCTGTATCAACCTCTACTGCTGAGGCTGAATATGTAGCTGCTGGGAGCTGCTGTGCTCAGATTCTATGGATGAGAAACCAACTAAGGGACTATAATCAATTCTTTTCTAAAGTCCCAATTCTGTGTGATAATTCCAGTGCTATAGCTATAGCAAATAATCCTGTTCTTCACTCTAGATCTAAACACATCGATATCAGGTATCATTTCATCAGGGATCACATTTCCAAAGGTGATATTGAACTGCACTTCATTCCCACTGATTTGCAGCTTGCTGATATTTTCACCAAACCTCTTGATGAAACCAGGTTCAACTTTCTCATCAGTGAACTTGGGATGTGCAATTTCCTAGAATAAACATGTGTTCATGCTCCACCGATCTCACATCGGTGGACACCTTCTTATCTACTTCTATCTCTCTCCACCGATCTCTCATCGGTGGACAAATCTATGTGTTAAATCATTTCTATCTCTTTTCCAACACCGAAGTCCAATTTCGGTGATAATCTCAAGTATCGGTAAAGCGTGTCTACCACCGAAGCCCATTTCGGTGAAAATTTTCAAACTCGGTGAAACTTGTCCACCACCGAAGTCTCAAATCGGTGGTCATCTCAAATCGGTGAAAACTTTCCACCACCGAAGTCCCATTTCGGTGGTACTATCCAAATCGGTGAATCCATTCTACCACCGAAGTCCCGTTTCGGTGGACCTCATCCAAATCGGTGAAACCATTCTACCACCGAAGTCCCATGAACACCGAATCCACCACCGAACTTCCACCGATCGTCTACCGAACGAACACCGAATCCTCCACCGAAGCATCACCGAGCCTACACCGATCCACACGGTTCCCAAAGCCCACTTGTGACCACTCAATTGCAGTTGTGTCAGACCCTTCGCCTATCCACCGTTCCGTGTCCCGATTCCCAATAACCCTTTCACCTCAGGAGCCGCATGTCCCCTCTCCCCATACAAAATCATCATCACAGTGCCTTATCATTTCCCTATATATACATACCTCCCTTCACTTCCTCCCCACTCCTTTCTCACAATTCAAACCTGCAACTCTCTCTTCTCTTTCAAACATATCTCTCTCATGGCATCCTCACGATATCCAATTCCTACACGTTTTGAAGACCTCCGCTTCAACCAGTGCAATCACGTTGCCCGCCTCGAATCCGATCCCGCTCATCCCGAGTTCTCTACTATTGCTAAATTTCTGTCTCGCTCTCCTCTTCTTCATGCCTTCACATGCAACCCCAAGATGAGCAAAATGCTCATTGGACAGTTCTGGCTCACCTCCGTGTACGATCCATCTAATGAGGCCATTCACGCCTCCATCTTCACCAATGCCGAAGGTGATCACGACCTCACGTTTGGGGTCGATGATGTTCGTCTCGCTCTTAAGATCGACGCCTTTTCCGTCTATGAAGACATGTATTTAGACACCATCCATGAAGACATTGTCCTTACCACCGGTTATGTGCTCGACGACTCCTCCAAAAGCTCCAAAGGCCCCGGTACTCTTCTTCGCAGCAAAATGGGAGGCATTTGGAATTTTTTCTTTGCCCACGTTATCCATTGCCTCTCACGCAAAACAAGTGGGCATGATCAATCGCCTTCACACGTCAACAAACTCGCTCATGCCCTCATTTTCCAAAGGAAAGTGGATTTCGCCCAATATTTCTTCTCAGAGCTTGTCGAGGTAATCAAAACTCCCAAGAAGTGTTACGTAGCTTTTCCCCGCTTCATCTCCATGATCTTACAACACAAACTTTCCAAAGCTTTGGAAACCGATCGCCGCTCTTCCTCGCCCCGGTTCTCTTATGAATGGTCATCTCCCGTTGTGGGCACCAAAACCCTCAACGTCAAGCCGCTCGCCACCGATCGCCCATTACGCCCAGGTATGATTTCCTTCGCTCTATCTCCCGAACTTCGTTGGGGTGATGCGGAAATTCCCGGGTTTCGCCACCTGGGAATTCCCGAGGTCACTCCAAATGTTGTGGTCCCTTCTCCCCGTTCCCGAGTGACGTCGGGTGGCACTCAAAAGAAACGACAAAAGGCCACCGACACCTCCGCTCCCGCTTCTCGAACCACGTCACCGAGAGATCCCTCGGAGACTTCCCCGGTTCACACCCCTTCTCACAAGCGGAGGCACTCACCTTCCCCTTCGGGATCTCTTCCAAAGAGGTCTCGGAAACCATCGGCCCAACCGACTCATCCAACCGTCGATTCTCCAAAATCGCCGGTTGTTGAACTTCATCCCTCCGGGCCAAGGGTACCTGCTACACACCCCACCGTCTCCTCTGTTGCCTCTCGAAAGGCCTCAGTTACATTTCAGGAGGACCCCCCACATACCTCCCCACTCGACTCTTTGGGTGGTGGAGATGACCTCGAGATCTCTCCGCTCGAGGGTTCTGACTTCACACTACACAGCTTTACACCCGATCAGTTTTCGATCGAAGACATTGCACAACCCTCTAAGGGTTCCCCCCCAATTTCACCCTTTGATTTTTTCGATTTTCTTTTAGCGGACACTGGTTCTCCCCAAACCATCCCGTCCACCGAAGAACATCACACCGAGTCTCCCTCGTCTTCACACCAATCTCCCCCCCGATCACCTACTCCCCCCCGAATGTTTCACACCGACGACTTGATACCTTACCTCCATATTCCCATTCCCGAACCTGACCCCCACCGACTCCTCTTCCAGTTTCCCGAAATCGGTGGCCAAACTTCCCCGCACATCGACCGCACCTATACCTTCCTTAAATCTACCATCATTTTAATCTCCCAAGCCAATTCCCGCATCTCTACCCTCGAGTCTCAGCTACCGTATCTTCTTCTTGATGCCATCACCGAAGCCCTACGCCCCATTCAAGAAAAATTATCTACCCTTTCTACCACAGTGGAGTCCCTCTCCAAACCTTCCACCGACTCACCCAGTCCTGAACGTTCCCAGTGGGAAATGGATCTTGGTGACTTTGCCTTGGTTCCCCATACCACCGAAACGAGTCTGGCCTTCCTACACTCCAAGTTTGATAAGGCCTTCTATGAGTTGGGTTTCAAGTTACCGGCTGTTCCTGATGGGGAGAAAACCACGGCTCCACCGAAACTTCCATCCATAAAGAAACTTTCCAGTAACCAGCCTCCACCGAAACCCTCTCCACCGAAATCCTCCTCACCACCGAAACCCTCCTCACCACCGAAACCCTCTTCTCCACCGAAACCCTCTTCTCCACCGAAACCCTCTTCTTCACCGAAACATGTCTCACTCTCACCGACCCATACTGGCTCCACCGAAGCTCTTGACCTTAATGCATCAGTTGAGGGGGAGCAGTCCAGCAATGCTCCCGAAGACAAAGGAAAAAGAACTCTTTCGGCCGAAGAATTGGCCAGAGAAGCAAAGAAGAAAAAGGATCTGGCAAGATATGGGGCTCGACCGAAGGACGCTGAAACTCTCAAACTCAAGCCTGCTTCTCAACCTATCACCACCGAACTTGGCCTCTCTGCTCAAGAAATTGAGGAAGCAAGAATAGCTCAAATCGACTTAGACAAATCCAGAGATCTGTCTCTCAAAGCTGCCGCAGAAGAAGCTTCAAAAGTCAAGTCCACCGATGCCATCCAAACACAGAAATCGGTGCTCAGTGCCTTGGAACAACAAAAGAATGAAGAAATTAATTGGTACAAAAAGACCATGCACCACCGGAGCTATAGGTCACAAATTTCTTCAGTAAAGATTGCCACCTCCAAGGCAAACCCTCAAGACATCAGATTGATTATTAACTGGGAAGATGGTTCTATGAAGAGTGTAAAAGAAAGCCATCTCCAACTCTTCGGTCTCTCGGAATGGTATGAAATCACTCAAGACCTCGTCAAGAGTCCAAATCCAAGGAAAGGCATCTTTGTCAAATACATTGATGGTCTAATGAATAAGATGAAGGAGATCAAAAGAAAACATAACATCATCCTCTCCACCGAAGAAAGAGCCAAACTGCTGTCTCTGAAAGAGAAGATCATCCTCCCGAAAGTCAAAAATCCTCCTGACTCAGTCTTCAAGGAAATGGCAAGAGAAGGTAAAATCCCGAATGTAAACAATCTTAGCCTTACCATTCCCACTTCTGTTCCCTATCCTACCACAACCTTAAGCCTCTCACCAATACCAGGATTATTCTTTAACGACGGTCTCGGTCGTCGGGCATTCTTCAGATTTGCCCAGATGTCCATCGCCGATACTATATTTCTGGAAGGCATTCACAACCTCTTTCCGAACATCCCCGAAGCTCAACCGTTCTATAGAAACTTACTGGATGAAATCAAGCGCCGCAAAACCTCAAAGAAGTAAGTTCTCTCCATTTGGTACTTGTAAAAGTTAGTTTCTCATTTTGTAAAATTGTACGAGAACTTATCTTAATACAAGTATCTCTATTTGAATTTTATTTCCGTACATACTTTATTTTTCGTTACCTGTAAATACTGTACATAGTATACATACGCATACAAAAGAAAAAGATCAAAAAGAACAAAAAGAATGGTCTATGTGAAAAGAACCCAAAAGAGTAAAGAGGGTCAAAAACGCACTTACTTTTATTTACTCTTGAATATTCTAAGATAAGGAGTTCAAATTCAAATAGGGGGAGATTGTTGGGTCACCAAGGATTTGAAATTGACTCACCGATGTTTTCCCTAAAACTCCTACTTAGAATATTTTAGTTCAGTTCTTTGAATGACTTGTACAAGATATCAAATGTTCGGTGAAGTCGAAGATCAACCGAAACCAAGCTTGAAGACTCTCTACTTGTGGAAAATAGAAGACTCTCGGCAACATTCAAACAAGTCATCACCACCGAAATTCCTTGACATTTCGGTGGTCTTCTCTCCACCGAAGTTATAGGACATTTTCGGTGGCCTTCTCCCACCGAAGTGCATGGACAGTTTCGGTGGCCCCATCCACCACCGGTGACCCTTTCGGTGCTCCTCTCACCACCGAAATATACTTGTAATTTCGGTGGTCCTCTCACCACCGAAATATACTTGTAATTTCGGTGGTCCTCTCACCACCGAAACATGCTCGCAATTTCGGTGGACTAGGTACCACCGAAACATGCTTGCAATTTCGGTGGACTAGTCTTCTTTCCACCGAAGATTTCTCAATCTCGGTGGAAACCACTTCGGTGCTAAAGGCTCAAGACAGAAGATCATTTATTATGGGACAATATCCTCCAGCAGAGAAAAGTGACAGTTTGTCTCTTTATCCACTTTCAGTTAAGGTCCCTATTATCTGCTCAAGCTACTCTGTCTGCACCTAGTGAAAAGTGACAAGGACTTCACAGTTCTCCTGAAGTCAACATTATCATCATATGTGAAGATGACAAGTGTCCCAAGCATTTAATGCTTGGGCACTCCTTGGCACTATAAAAGGAGAAGTGCTCTTCATGCAATTCTCACGCTTTCAAGAAATTCTCTCAGTGCAAGAAACCTTCTTTTAAGCCTTAAAACTCAATAGCTTTGCTCTTAGTGTTCTTAGTTGTTTTGTTGTATACTTTGTATAAGATTGTTAGAATAGTTTATCTGTTCTTTTCCGCAACAATCTTAAGTTTTCTGTGTGTAATTCTTTTGAAAGTTTTTCAAATATAAGAATTAAAATTGTGAAATTTTTGTGTATTGTATTCAACCCCCCCTTCTACAATACTTGTTAAGCCATCTGGGACTAACAAGTGGTATCAGAGCAGAAAGTTTAATTCCATAAACTTGATCTGCGATGGCTGCCTCTTCTTCTTCTACTGTTGAAAACTCTTTTCAAAATAACTTCTCTGAAAATGGCTCCATTTCAAAACCTCCTAAGTTCAATCCCAACAACTTCTCTTTGTGGAAAAGCCGCATGATGCTATTCATGGAAGGAGTGGATACTAGATATCCAACCATTCTCAACGAGGGACCCATTATCCCCAGAGTTTGGGCTCGCTATGACACGCAGAGGCCAGGTAAAGAGACCTTTGAAAAGGAAATCTCAAGTGATTCTGATGAGGAAAAATCCAGTGCTACTGGTCGGTATATTCTCAAAAATCCTAAAAAGTATACTGATGAGGAGAAACGTTTAGTTACTCTTGACTCCAAGGTAAGAGCTATTATTGCTCTCTCTCTTCCTGATGAGGTCTACCACTCTTTGGTGAACTTTGAAACTGCCAAAGATATGTGGACCACTCTATGTGTTCTGTACGAAGGTACAGAGGAAGTCAAGAAATGTAAAAAGATTGGTCTTATCAGAAAGTATGAACTATTTTCTTTTGAAAAAGGAGAATCTCTTCCTAGCTTCTATAACCGCTTCAACTCTCTTTTAAATGATCTTAAGTTGTTGGGCAGAGTCTATGATAATGAGGAAGTCTTGTGCAAGTTCATGGATTGTCTCCCAGATTTTTGGGAAAATATATGTACTTGCATCAAAACTACCAAGGACCTTGAGTTCATGCCCTTAACCGTTTTATATGGTACTCTTTTCAACTTTGAGCAAACCAAGCTTCAACGGAAATCTTTCATCAAGGAAATAAAGAGCTCCTCTATAGCTCTTGTTAGTGAAAGTTCCAAGAATTCTCAAAATCTTCCTAGAATCACCTATCCTTCATCTGACTCTGACAATGACAGCCAAACAAATGTAACCCACCAAACGGAAGCATATCTTAGTGATGCTGATGATGAAGGTGAGGATATCATGGTTGAACAGTTATCGGATGAGATGGCAATGATGGCCGGTTCTAAACACAAGTTTCGTCCCTTCAACAAATCTCGAAGTCTTAGAAAAACTTCATCTTTCAAAACTTCTTCTGACAAGTCTAATGAGGAATGCTACAACTGTGGCAAGAAAGGACATTTTGCATCTGAGTGTAGAAGCAAGCGTATCTCCAAGTCCAAATTTACTTCTTCTGACAATCCCTCTTCAAAAAGGGAAAAATCCAAACACATGCCTTTCAAATCAACCTTTCCCAAAAAGGAGTCCCCACCATCCTTCTTAAATCATCAGGAGCGTGCTGAGAAATACAAGGCCAAGTACAAAAAAGAGAAGGAAAGGAGTGAGGGTCTAGAGAGAAAAGGGAAGGGTCTCATGGCAGAAACCCACGATTGGGACGACGAAGACACCTCCGACAGTGATTCTCAGAATAGATGCTTCGTGGCCATCTCAGAAGAAATGGAAGTTTCCGAAAAGGCCACTTCACCTATGGCTCTAGTGGCAACTGGGTGCTCCACAGCCTACGCTCAGGTACATCCCTTCAATAATATGTCTGATATTGAAAAGATCAATGCCTATGAATCTTTAACTCAAGATTTTTATTCTGTTAAAGACAGTAAGAATAGAAAATCTGCTCAAGTGAAAGAGCTCAAAGCTGAACTTGAAATTTGCATGTCTAAGCTTAAAAGGTTTGAGGAAATAAAAAATGAGCTTGAGGACTTGAAAACAATAAATCATGTGATCTCAAAAGAAAAGAACTCTCTGTTTAAGAAACTAAAAAGGGAACAAGAAGTCATCAAAAAATGGTCAAGCTCTTCCAAAAATCTTGAACAAATCTTTCAAAGTCAAATATGTAGTTCAAACAAGTTCGGTCTAGGATTTGGAAAAACTGATGTTTGTGAGTCCACTCTTGCTCTTGTTCCCCCCACCAATGCATGTGATGATCTCTCTGATTCTAGCTCTTGTGATTCCATCTCTTTGAACTCGTTAGATCTGTGTGAAGCCTTAAAGTATGGCATATCCTTAAAGGCCAAAGACTCCTCATTGCAAGTCATTGAGAAGCAAGATTCAAATGACGTTTCCAAACCCATCCATGATCAGCTCAAATTTTCGGTCATGGATGAAGCCTCCTCCTCAAACTCTTCAAAAGCTAATCCTTCCAAAAGATCTAAACCCACCGATCTTATCCCCTTTGTGCCCACCGATCCCTCAATCTATGACCCTCCAATTCCTCTTCATGAAGTGTTGAAATCTATTCACATAGATACCTACACCGAACCTAAGCCCTAAAAGATCCCCAAAAGAGAAACTCCTGTTCACTCAAAAAGGATCTCCTGTGCCGACAAAGGAAAATCGGTGGTCAACTGCATGGCAAGCTCCCATCCTAAAAGTTCTACCCCAAACATTCCCTCTAACAACACTTATGTTCCTAGATCTGTGCTTTTAAGAAAATCAACTTCCAAAGATTTATCCAAAGGAATCCTTGGGTCCAAGCCTCCTGCTCTGTTCTCCTCTAACAAGGTTATAAGAACAAATGATAAAAGCCAAAACATGAAAAATGCTAAAAAGGTGTTTATCTATAGAAAATGCTATAATTGTGGTGACACTTTTCATATGGCTAAGGACTGTCCCAAGGATAGGATTGATAGATCCAAGCTTAAGGAATCATGCTCTTCTAACCCCAAAGGACCCATTACAAAATGGGTACCAAAGAACTAATATGTGTTTGCATGCAGGCTTTTGAGCACCATCAAATTTGGTATTTAGACAGCGGGTGCTCACGCCACATGACGGGAAACAAGTCTCTTCTCATCAACTATGTGCCGGGAAAAGGTCCATCTGTAACTTTTGGTGATAATTCTAAGGGTTACACCAAAGGATACGGAACTCTCTCTAATGGATCTGTAACCTTCAATAAAGTGGCTTTTGTGGACGGCCTCATGCATAACCTCCTCAGCATTAGCCAACTGTGTGATCTTGGATACAAAGTTATCTTTGAACTTTGTGTCTGCTCCGTGGTAGACAAACAATTCAATGTGGTGTTATCGGGAAGACGGATGGAAAATGTCTACGTCATAGATATGGGGCAATCCAATTCTTCTTCAAATGTCTGCTTTGTGTCAAATGATGCATCCAAAAGAAACTGGTTGTGGCACAAACGTCTCTCTCATTTAAACTTCAAGACCTTGCATAAAATCTCCAACAAAGAGCTGGTGACGGGCATGCCAAAGTTGAACTTTGTCAAAGAGAAGCTGTGTGATGCATGTGAAAAGGGAAAGCTCACCAAAACATCCTTCAAGACGAAGCAATGCTCTTCCATCACTCTTCCTCTTCAATTGCTGCACATGGATCTATGTGGACCAGTCAGCACTCCAAGTCTTGGAGGCAAAAGGTATATTCTTGTTATTGTTGATGAATTTACCAGATATACTTGGGTGTTCTTTCTCAGGTACAAAAGTGATGCTACTGAAGAAATCATCAACTTTGTCAAGAAAAATGAAGTTCTCAATGGCCAGCTTGTCCGCTCGGTAAGGAGTGACAATGGCACTGAATTCAGAAATAGTGCTCTTGAAGACTTCTTCACCGAGAAAGGGATCTCTCAGAACTTCTCTGCTGTTCGTACTCCTCAGCAAAATGGAGTGGTGGAAAGGAAAAACAGAACACTGTGTGAGGCCGCTAGATCCATGCTGAGCGAATCAAATCTCCCCACCTATTTTTGGGCCGAAGCTGTGAATACTGCCTGCTTCACTCAAAACAGGTCAGTAATATCCAAAAGACATGATAAAACCCCGTATGAAGTTTTTCATGGCAGAAAACCAAATATTGGCTTTCTTCATGTCTTTGGGTGTATCTGCTTTATTCTTAATGATCGTGAAAATCTTGGGAAGTTTGATCCCATGGCAGATGAGGGAATATTTGTTGGGTACTCCTTATCCTCCAAAGCTTATAGGGTGTACAATCTCAGAAGAAAATGCATTGATGAGTCCATTCATGTCAAGTTTGATGATCTCAGATGTTCATCACTTTCAAGTGATGAGGATGATTTACACAGATGGATCTCATCATGTATTGGTGATACCCCCTTAGTCACTTCCACCGATATCTCCTCTATTCCCTCAAATCCATCCACCTCAAAAAACCCAGCTGGATCACCCTCTCCCACCGAAATTGATCAACCCATCTCTCACACCAATTTCCCTATTCCCACCGAAACTCCACACCGAAGCCCTTCTTCCATCCCTAATCCCACCGAAAATCATATGGCTTCCACTACCGAAAATCCCATCTTACACCAAACCTCTGATCCCACTACTCCATTTCACTCTACTCCTCATACCCCATCACCTTTACCCCCTGCTCTAAAATGGACCAAAGATCACCCCATAGATCAAATTATTGGTGATCAACAAGCAGGTGTCCAAACCCGCAGAGGAGTTGGAAATATTTGTCTCTATGTGAATTTCCTCTCTCTCTCTGAACCCAAGAAAGTGGATGAAGCTCTATCAGATCCTTGTTGGATCACTGCCATGCAAGAAGAACTTTCTCAGTTCCAGAGAAATAAAGTTTGGAGATTGGTTCCCAAACCCAGAAACAAGACAATCATTGGAACCAAGTGGGTATTCAGGAACAAAATGGATGAAGATGGTACTGTTATCAGGAACAAGGCCCGATTAGTAGCTCAAGGATACAGACAGGAAGAAGGCATTGACTATGAAGAAACATTTGCTCCTGTTGCAAGACTTGAAGCTATAAGGATCTTTCTGGCTCATGCTGCCTACCGAAATTTTAGGGTCTTTCAAATGGATGTTAAAAGTGCCTTTCTCAATGGGGAACTTGCAGAGGAAGTCTATGTGAAACAACCTCCTGGCTTTGAAGACCCAGCTCATCCAGACTATGTGTACAGACTTGACAAAGCCTTGTATGGTCTCAAGCAAGCTCCACGTGCTTGGTATGACACTCTTGCCAACTTTCTTCTCAAGCATGGATATTCCAGAGGTAAAATTGACAATACTCTCTTCATCAAAGAAACCTCAGGTAATATCATTCTTGTTCAAATCTATGTTGATGACATCATCTTTGGTGCCACTGATGAATGCCTATGTGATGAGTTTGCTTCTCTCATGATGAGTGAATATGAGATGAGCATGATGGGAGAGCTTACATTTTTCTTGGGCCTTCAAGTCAAACAATCTTCAGAAGGGATTTTTATAAATCAAAGCAAATATATTCGGGACCTTCTGAAGAAATTTAACTTTCTAGATAGCTCTCCTATGAAAACTCCCATGGCACCTCCCTTGAAACTGTGTGCCGATCTAAAAGGTGAATCTGTGGATGTTACTCTTTACCGAGGTATGATAGGCTCTCTTCTTTACCTAACTGCTAGCAGACCGGATATTATGTTTGCTACCTGTCTATGTGCTCGTTATCAGGCCAATCCTAAAGTATCACATTTAAAGGCTGTAAAACGAATTTTTCGGTATCTTAAGGGCACACTGCACTTGGGTCTTTGGTATCCCAAAGACTCGAGTTTTGAACTAATTGGTTATTCAGATTCAGACTATGCAGGTTCCCAGATTGATAGAAAGAGTACTACAGGAAGCTGTCAGCTCCTTGGGGGAAAATTGGTAAGTTGGTCCAGCAAGAAACAAAACTCTGTATCAACCTCTACTGCTGAGGCTGAATATGTAGCTGCTGGGAGCTGCTGTGCTCAGATTCTATGGATGAGAAACCAACTAAGGGACTATAATCAATTCTTTTCTAAAGTCCCAATTCTGTGTGATAATTCCAGTGCTATAGCTATAGCAAATAATCCTGTTCTTCACTCTAGATCTAAACACATCGATATCAGGTATCATTTCATCAGGGATCACATTTCCAAAGGTGATATTGAACTGCACTTCATTCCCACTGATTTGCAGCTTGCTGATATTTTCACCAAACCTCTTGATGAAACCAGGTTCAACTTTCTCATCAGTGAACTTGGGATGTGCAATTTCCTAGAATAAACATGTGTTCATGCTCCACCGATCTCACATCGGTGGACACCTTCTTATCTACTTCTCTCTCTCTCCACCGATCTCTCATCGGTGGACAAATCTATGTGTTAAATCATTTCTATCTCTTTTCCAACACCGAAGTCCAATTTCGGTGATAATCTCAAGTATCGGTAAAGCGTGTCTACCACCGAAGCCCATTTCGGTGAAAATTTTCAAACTCGGTGAAACTTGTCCACCACCGAAGTTTCAAATCGGTGGTCATCTCAAATCGGTGAAAACTTTCCACCACCGAAGTCCCATTTCGGTGGTACTATCCAAATCGGTGAATCCATTCTACCACCGAAGTCCCGTTTCGGTGGACCTCATCCAAATCGGTGAAACCATTCTACCACCGAAGTCCCATGAACACCGAATCCACCACCAAACTTCCACCGATCGTCTACCGAACGAACACCGAATCCTCCACCGAAGCATCACCGAGCCTACACCGATCCACACGGTTCCCAAAGCCCACTTGTGACCACTCAATTGCAGTTGTGTCAGACCCTTCGCCTATCCACCGTTCCGTGTCCCGATTCCCAATAACCCTTTCACCTCAGGAGCCGCATGTCCCCTCTCCCCATACAAAATCATCATCACAGTGCCTTATCATTTCCCTATATATACATACCTCCCTTCACTTCCTCCCCACTCCTTTCTCACAATTCAAACCTGCAACTCTCTCTTCTCTTTCAAACATATCTCTCTCATGGCATCCTCACGATATCCAATTCCTACACGTTTTGAAGACCTCCGTTTCAACCAGTGCAATCACGCTGCCCGCCTCGAATCCGATCCCGCTCATCCCGAGTTCTCTACTATTGCTAAATTTCTGTCTCGCTCTCCTCTTCTTCATGCCTTCACATGCAACCCCAAGATGAGCAAAATGCTCATTGGACAGTTCTGGCTCACCTCCGTGTACGATCCATCTAATGAGGCCATTCACGCCTCCATCTTCACCAATGCCGAAGGTGATCACGACCTCACGTTTGGGGTCGATGATGTTCGTCTCGCTCTTAAGATCGACGCCTTTTCCGTCTATGAAGACATGTATTTAGACACCATCCATGAAGACATTGTCCTTACCACCGGTTATGTGCTCGACGACTCCTCCAAAAGCTCCAAAGGCCCCGGTACTCTTCTTCGCAACAAAATGGGAGGCATTTGGAATTTTTTCTTTGCCCACGTTATCCATTGCCGCTCACGCAAAACAAGTGGGCATGATCAATCGCCTTCACACGTCAACAAACTCGCTCATGCCCTCATTTTCCAAAGGAAAGTGGATTTCGCCCAATATTTCTTCTCAGAGCTTGTCGAGGTAATCAAAACTCCCAAGAAGTGTTACGTAGCTTTTCCCTGCTTCATCTCCATGATCTTACAACACAAACTTTCCAAAGCTTTGGAAACCGATCGCCGCTCTTCCTCGCCCCGGTTCTCTTATGAATGGTCATCTCCCGTTGTGGGCACCAAAACCCTCACGTCAAGCCGCTCGCCACCGATCGCCCATTACGCCCAGGTATGATTTCCTTCGCTCTATCTCCCGAACTTCGTTGGGGTGATGCGGAAATTCCCGGGTTTCGCCACCTGGAAATTCCCGAGGTCACTCCAAATGTTGTGGTCCCTTCTCCCCGTTCCCGAGTGACGTCGGGTGGCACTCAAAAGAAACGACAAAAGGCCACCGACACCTCCGCTCCCGCTTCTCGAACCACGTCACCGAGAGATCCCTCGGAGACTTCCCCGGTTCACACCCCTTCTCACAAGCGGAGGCACTCACCTTCCCCTTCGGGATCTCTTCCAAAGAGGTCTCGGAAACCATCGGCCCAACCGACTCATCCAACCGTCGATTCTCCAAAATCGCCGGTTGTTGAACTTCATCCCTCCGGGCCAAGGGTACCTGCTACACACCCCACCGTCTCCTCTGTTGTCTCTCGAAAGGCCTCAGTTACATTTCAGGAGGACCCCCCACATACCTCCCCACTCGACTCTTTGGGTGGTGGAGATGACCTCGAGATCTCTCCGCTCGAGGGTTCTGACTTCACACTACACAGCTTTACACCCGATCAGTTTTCGATCGAAGACATTGCACAACCCTCTAAGGGTTCCCCCCCAATTTCACCCTTTGATTTTTTCGATTTTCTTTTAGCGGACACTGGTTCTCCCCAAACCATCCCGTCCACCGAAGAACATCACACCGAGTCTCCCTCGTCTTCACACCAATCTCCCCCCCGATCACCTACTCCCCCCCGAATGTTTCACACCGACGACTTGATACCTTACCTCCATATTCCCATTCCCGAACCTGACCCCCACCGACTCCTCTTCCAGTTTCCCGAAATCGGTGGCCAAACTTCCCCGCACATCGACCGCACCTCTACCTTCCTTAAATCTACCATCACCTTAATCTCCCAAGCCAATTCCCGCATCTCTACCCTCGAGTCTCAGCTACCGCGTCTTCTTCTTGATGCCATCACCGAAGCCCTACGCCCCATTCAAGAAAAATTATCTACCCTTTCTACCACAGTGGAGTCCCTCTCCAAACCTTCCACCGACTCACCCAGTCCTGAACGTTCCCAGTGGGAAATGGATCTTGGTGACTTTGCCTTGGTTCCCCATACCACCGAAACGAGTCTGGCCTTCCTACACTCCAAGTTTGATAAGGCCTTCTATGAGTTGGGTTTCAAGTTACCGGCTGTTCCTGATGGGGAGAAAACCACGGCTCCACCGAAACTTCCATCCATAAAGAAACTTTCCAGTAACCAGCCTCCACCGAAACCCTCTCCACCGAAATCCTCCTCACCACCGAAACCCTCTTCTCCACCGAAACCCTCCTCACCACCGAAACCCTCTTCTCCACCGAAACCCTCTTCTTCACCGAAACATGTCTCACTCTCACCGACCCATACTGGCTCCACCGAAGCTCTTGACCTTAATGCATCAGTTGAGGGGGAGCAGTCCAGCAATGCTCCCGAAGACAAAGGAAAAAGAACTCTTTCGGCCGAAGAATTGGCCAGAGAAGCAAAGAAGAAAAAGGATCTGGCAAGATATGGGGCTCGACCGAAGGACGCTGAAACTCTCAAACTCAAGCCTGCTTCTCAACCTATCACCACCGAACTTGGCCTCTCTGCTCAAGAAATTGAGGAAGCAAGAATAGCTCAAATCGACTTAGACAAATCCAGAGATCTGTCTCTCAAAGCTGCCGCAGAAGAAGCTTCAAAAGTCAAGTCCACCGATGCCATCCAAACACAGAAATCGGTGCTCAGTGCCTTGGAACAACAAAAGAATGAAGAAATTAATTGGTACAAAAAGACCATGCACCACCGGAGCTATAGGTCACAAATTTCTTCAGTAAAGATTGCCACCTCCAAGGCAAACCCTCAAGACATCAGATTGATTATTAACTGGGAAGATGGTTCTATGAAGAGTGTAAAAGAAAGCCATCTCCAACTCTTCGGTCTCTCGGAATGGTATGAAATCACTCAACACCTCGCCAGGAGTCCAAATCCAAGGAAAGACATCTTTGTCAAATACATTGATGGTCTAATGAATAAGATGAAGGAGATCAAAAGAAAACATAACATCATCCTCTCCACCGAAGAAAGAGCCAAACTGCTGTCTCTGAAAGAGAAGATCATCCTCCCGAAAGTCAAAAATCCTCCTGACTCAGTCTTCAAGGAAATGGCAAGAGAAGGTAAAATCCCGAATGTAAACAATCTTAACCTTACCATTCCCACTTCTGTTCCCTATCCTACCACAACCTTAAGCCTCTCACCAATACCAGGATTATTCTTTAACGACGGTCTCGGTCGTCGGGCATTCTTCAGATTTGCCCAGATGTCCATCGCCGATACTATATTTCTGGAAGGCATTCACAACCTCTTTCCGAACATCCCCGAAGCTCAACCGTTCTATAGAAACTTACTGGATGAAATCAAGCGCCGCAAAACCTCAAAGAAGTAAGTTCTCTCCATTTGGTACTTGTAAAAGTTAGTTTCTCATTTTGTAAAATTGTACGAGAACTTATCTTAATACAAGTATCTCTATTTGAATTTTATTTCCGTACATACTTTATTTTTCGTTACCTGTAAATACTGTACATAGTATACATACGCATACAAAAGAAAAAGATCAAAAAGAACAAAAAGAATGGTCTATGTGAAAAGAACCCAAAAGAGTAAAGAGGGTCAAAAACGCACTTACTTTTATTTACTCTTGAATATTCTAAGATAAGGAGCTCAAATTCAAATAGGGGGAGATTGTTGGGTCACCAAGGATTTGAAATTGACTCACCGATGTTTTCCCTAAAACTCCTACTTAGAATATTTTAGTTCAGTTCTTTGAATGACTTGTACAAGATATCAAATGTTCGGTGAAGTCGAAGATCAACCGAAACCAAGCTTGAAGACTCTCTACTTGTGGAAAATAGAAGACTCTCGGCAACATTCAAACAAGTCATCACCACCGAAATTCCTTGACATTTCGGTGGTCTTCTCTCCACCGAAGTTATAGGACATTTTCGGTGGCCTTCTCCCACCGAAGTGCATGGACAGTTTCGGTGGCCCCATCCACCACCGATGACCCTTTCGGTGCTCCTCTCACCACCGAAATATACTTGTAATTTCGGTGGTCCTCTCACCACCGAAATATACTTGTAATTTCGGTGGTCCTCTCACCACCGAAACATGCTCGCAATTTCGGTGGACTAGGTACCACCGAAACATGCTTGCAATTTCGGTGGACTAGTCTTCTTTCCACCGAAGATTTCTCAATCTCGGTGGAAACCACTTCGGTGCTAAAGGCTCAAGACAGAAGATCATTTATTATGGGACAATATCCTCCAGCAGAGAAAAGTGACAGTTTGTCTCTTTATCCACTTTCAGTTAAGGTCCCTATTATCTGCTCAAGCTACTCTGTCTGCACCTAGTGAAAAGTGACAAGGACTTCACAGTTCTCCTGAAGTCAACATTATCAGCATATGTGAAGATGACAAGTGTCCCAAGCATTTAATGCTTGGGCACTCCTTGGCACTATAAAAGGAGAAGTGCTCTTCATGCAATTCTCACGCTTTCAAGAAATTCTCTCAGTGCAAGAAACCTTCTTTTAAGCCTTAAAACTCAATAGCTTTGCTCTTAGTGTTCTTAGTTGTTTTGTTGTATACTTTGTGTAAGATTGTTAGAATAGTTTATCTGTTCTTTTCCGCAACAATCTTAAGTTTTCTGTGTGTAATTCTTTTGAAAGTTTTTCAAATATAAGAATTAAAATTGTGAAATTTTTGTGTATTGTATTCAACCCCCCCTTCTACAATACTTGTTAAGCCATCTGGGACTAACAATAATCAATGAAACATTGGTGTCATGAAGCTTGACCCGTGAAGGCCCAATACAGTTCGTTTACAATCACACAGTAAGGTAAAACCCATCGCGACCCATTAGAGTTAATTAAGAGTCGCTAAAGTCCATCAAGGCCCAATCAAGTTCATTAAGAACCACTAAAGCCTATGAATGTCCAATACTTGAAAATGGGGTTTCACCCAACCATCAAGGCCAATTACAGTTCTTTAAGAGTCGATGTAACCCATCAAAGCTTAATACATTTTACTAAGAGTCACTTAGCCCAATATGTTTTACAGATATAGTTCATTAAGAGTCACTCAAGACCACAAAGGCACAAGACGGTTCATTAACAACCATTGAGTCAAATATGATTCGTCAATGACCATTATTGTTCATTAAGAGTAATTGGAATCAATCAAGGCCCCGATCAAGGTCATTAAGAGTCACTCAAACCCATAAAGGCCCAATAAGGTTCATTAAGATCCTTTTTTACCATTGTCACTATAACTTCCCTTGTTACGTTTCTCACCTTAACCCTTTTTCATTTGATTACCATCATATAGTTGATATGATTATCAACCGTTAGATGCACATTAGTATACGATTTATGGGTGAGTTTGAGATTATAAGTGATCAAGGGTTTAAATCCACTTATCACGTTTCTCATGTTAACTAAACTTCTCAGACGATGATATGTCACAATTGTTATTATCATTTAGAATCATTTATTTATCTTTTAAAATTTATTATAGTTTATTTAAAAATATATATTTAATATTTAAAAGTTATCATTAAGAACTCTTTCTCTCATGGTGCCAACTTGTATATTTTGGGTTTTCTTTTTATCTATTTAAAGATATGAAATGTTTTGTCATGTAAATAAAAAATAACCATTTAACCAAAAATGAATCAAATTTTGTATGAACCATCAAGCCATATCTTATCCTTTATATAGTCATCACACTTCTAACTTTTCATTTTGTTACCAATGTTGGACAATAAGAATCAATTCACATTATACTTGAATTTATAACTAACTGATAAATATTGTCATTATTAAATCTAAAATAAGTTACATAATTATTAAACTTAAATTAAATTATAGTTAAAAATTAAATAATTTTTTTTCTAAAACCAATATAAAACTGTATTATAAAATCGATAAAGCAAAAATAAAATAAAATAAAATATTGAAATTAAGATGTATTATGTTTAAATTTCTAAAATTTGATTTTCTCCCTTAAAATCTGATTCCTTCTCCCAAAATTTCCTTTCCCTCTTTTTTTTCCCTCCCGATTTCCCATCCGCTCTCCTAAAACTTCTCAAATCCTATCACTATCTCCCTCTCTCTATGCCTCAAACCCTCTTGCTAAACCTAATCTTGATCCTATGGCGGAATACCTCCTCTTCATCGGAAATTATCCTCACCAGGTGTTAGCAATTGATCCTATGGAGGGACTAACAGAGGACAAACGAAAGGCACTTCATGGAAGCAATATTTCACCACTTTCTTCTGCAGCCCTGTCGTTTCTCAAACTTGACCCAAGTTAGGTTTCTTTTTTCTTCTGTTTCTCCTTCTTTTCGTTAATTTTTTTCCTTTTATTTTGTACTAATCTGGAAAATTTTGCTTGAAATCTAACCACACGCAAGTAGAGGGTTTAACTAGATCTGCTGAATTAATGGTACTTTGTTTTTGTTGATTACTGTGTAAACTCCATATTGTTTTTGTTGATTACTGTGAAAACTCCATATCGGCGGAATACCTCATCTTCCATCTTCGTCTAACTGTCACTACTACAGAAATGACTTTCACACGTTCTTCATCATACACGGTTTTAAAAAAAACCGTAAAAACCGTGTGTGAATGACCTGTGTGGCATTTGTTGCAAGTTCATACACGGTTTTGATGATTTAGCTCGTTAGCTGTTATAGTTTTGATCTTGTGGTAGATCAATCGTTAAACCTAGAATTTTTCAAATTTCAAGTTTATATGAATTATTTTTACTTGTATTGTAAAGTTTGTTCCTAATTTTGTTACATGATCTTGTTGATTTTGAAGTATAATGTACGCAATTTGAGTCTTATAAGTATAAATAATTACAAATGTATTAAGAAATTGAAGGGCATTTTTGTCAACTTCCATTTTAGCTTTAGACAGAATGCTTAATTGCTAAAGGATCTTGATCAAATCATCTACTGTATGAATGGAGTTGATTCTAATATGTCTATAAGATGCTGTAAATGATTTTATCTCCATTTACTTCCACTTTCTTGTTTGAACAGAATATGATTTGTAAATGATTTATTGATTACTGTGTAAACTCACGAAAAAATGAAGTGAAGCCCATCGTGTATTCTGAATTTCTTGAAGACCTCTTCAAGCAAGTATTCTCTATTGTTTTGCAAGATTATATGGCATGTTTTTCGTTGTTAACCTTGTATCGACATTCAATAACTTTAATATATATATATATATATATATATTGTATACTCTGGTCTAATTGCTCCAATTTCTACTTCCTGTTATGTGAAATATAAACAGACTCTGAATATCGAGACAGGGAATGGGAAGAAAAACCTCACTTTTGTTCCTCTGGCACCTGCTTGTGTGGTAAGTGTGATAAAGTTCCAAGGTGCACATCGATTTTGTACTGTGGCTTTCGACGGTTTTTGGTTTCTTCCCAAAAGCAGAGCTTGCAATTTTTTTTATTCTAACACATGGCTTCTTGATTTCTATCTACTGCAGGTTTGGTTTATGTATGTTAAGTGAATAATTTGTAAGTATGTATGTTAAGTGAATATTGTGCATATGTGCTATTGTTTATATATAGGTGTTGTGGTTTTTCCAAACGTAGTTTATATGTATGCATATCTATTATTGGTACAGTTCATATGTGCATGTAATGATACTGTGATAGATTGACGGTGTAAAATTTATGTTAACTGTTAAACGGCATATGTGCTACTGCATGATATATTGGATTGTTAATTGGGTCAGTGTTGTATGCATATTTTATGTTGTTTATATATGGTACAGTCAAGGCCAACATATATCCTTTGTGCATAAATGCAGTGATGGTAATTTCTATATTTATTATATAATTCTAGAAAAAACGTATTTTGAACGGTAATGTGATACATATAGTATGTTAATTGGTAAAAATTATGAGTAAATGATTTGGTTCATGTGGTTTGCTTATAGAACAATGAGATTTAATTGATTTAAGATGCTCACTCATCTTGATACAATGAAAATGGTGTAATTCATGTAGTGTTTACCAGGTATTAGATTTATATAGTAAATGCTACTGTGAAAAAGGGCAGTGATGCATACAGTGAAACTTTACCAGGTAGTAGATCTGAAGTTGGAAATAGTGAAGGTGCAGCTAAAGGAAACAATGCAGATGGCGATGTAAATAAGCAACCCATCATAGTTAGTAAGCCACAAAAAGGTATGTCTTTAATAAACAAGTATGAGACATACTTCAAAACTTCAATATATAAAACATAACTATTTTGTGCATGAAGTAACAAAAAGTGCAGTTGTAGCTAGAAGTCTGAATGAGGTTCACAAACAAAGGTTAGCTGCAATTTTTAGCCTATCTTTACACCAACAATTGTTTTTACACCATCATAGTTTGTTGTACTTTGACGTTCTCTAGCCTATGTTTACACCAACAATTGTTTTTTGGTAATTGCTTGTTCACTGATCTTCCCAAGGATTGAATATCAAACAAGTATATATAAGGTCTCTACTGCTGCAATTTGCTTCAATGCTTATCATCAGGTAATCATCTAATCTTTTGGGTCCTTACATGATTGTTAAATTGTTAGTAACAAGGACCACATGGGGTTTATAACTTTATGTTCATTCTTTTTTCATCATGACTCAGGTACACACGAGTGATTGAGGGTGATCTTTGTGGAATTCTCGACTACAAAGCTTTGAGGATATGATAGCTAGATTATCCCCTCCCTCTTCTAGCTAATTATTATGTACAAACATTGATTTGTTGATTGAATACCAATTTTAGAAAATTGAACTTGTTATTTAATATGTATTTTATATATGGGATACAATGTATAAGAAAATTAAATATAAAAATATTAAAAAAATCAAATATTTAGTGACGAATCAGCGATGAATCTGTCGCTAATAGTGGTTAGTTTTGTAGTGATATCTAAATAGATTAACTTGTTTTAAGTATGTATAAGACAACATATGCAAATAGAGTATGTTGTTTAAGACAATACTTAGGCAACACATGCATAAATCCAATGTTCTCTTAGAGTTTGTTTGAAGCAACATATGTTTTTTTCATATGCAACATAGCCTATTGTGTGTTGCTTAAGGAGCTTGTTTAGGCAACATATGATGTTTGCTTATGTTGCTTAGGTTCTTATGCAACATTGAGAAGGCAACATTGCTTAGGCAACATAGGCATGTTGCCTAAGCCTTAGGCAACATATAAACCTTTCTTAGGCAACATTTTTTCATTGTTGCCTAAGTGACATTTGGTGTAGTGTGAAGCAACACACAACATGTTATGTTGCCTATGAAAACAACATATGTTGCACCAAACAAACACAAGATAACATTAGATTTATTTAGACAACATACTTTATTTACGTATGTTGCCTAAGCGGACTCCTTAAGCAACACACAACATGTTATGTTGCCTATGAAAACAACATATGTTGCACCAAACAAACACTAAGACAACATTAGATTTATTTAGACAACATATTGTTGGGTCTTCACAGATTTGAAATTGACTCACTTAGGTACTTAGAATATTTTTGGATTCTTCTGTGTAACTTGTACTGTCATATCAATTGTTCGGTGAAGTCGAAGATCAACCGAAACCAAATGCGAAGACTATCTCATTGCGGAAGTGAGAAAATCGGCAACAACTTTCTACAAGTTACACCACCACCGATATGCTTGTGTATCGGTGGACAAGCATCACCGAATTAAAGAAATTCGGTGAGAAGCTCAAGAAGACTTTCACCGATATGCTTTCAAAAATCGGTGGAAGTTCAAGAAGATTTCCACCGATATATGTTCAGAGATCGGTGGGAATTTGAGAAGACTGCACCGAAACTTTCTACACTTCGGTGAAGGATCTCTCTTTTCTAATGAAGTGAGATTTCAAATTGGTGCAGTTTCCAATACAGGAGGTCGGTAGCCTTTTTCTCTGAAGACAAAAGAAAGGATCATTTATTATGAGACAATATCCTATTGTCAGATAAAAGTGGCAGTTTGTCATTTTATCTATTCTCAGATAAGGTCTTTTTCTGGTACGACTGTCCTCCTGGTTCTTTGGATAAGTTAAAAAGGAAATATCAGCTTTTCAGAAGTCAACCTCTGCAATGAATGGAAGAGTGACAAGTGTTCCAAGCATTAAATGATGCATGGACTATAAATAGAGGTGAAGACTCTCCATGCAAAATACGCTTCTGAAGATTACTAAGTGCAAGCTCCTTTCTTACTGAAACTGCATCTTGTGTCTAAGTGCTCAATTTGTTCTAAGTGTTTTTCAGTTTACTTTGTGTTAGATTGTTAGAATAGTTTGACTGTTCTTTTCCGCAACAATCTTTAGTTTTCTATGTGTAATTCTTGTTGAAAGATTTTCAATATAAAGAATTAAAATTGTGAAAAATCTGAGTATTGTATTCAACCCCCCCCCCCCCCCCCTTCTACAATACTTGTTGAGCCATTTTGGGACCAACAAGTGGTATCAGAGCGGAAAGTTTAAGTCATAAACTTGATCCGCAATGGCTGCCTCATCTTCATCCCTAACTGTTGAAAACACTAGTCAAAATAATTTTGCTGAAAATGGTTCCATTTCAAAACCTCCCAAGTTTAATCCTAACAACTTTTCTCTATGGAAGAGCCGTATGATGCTATTTATGGAAGGAGTGGATACTAGATATCCAACCATTCTCAAGGAGGGACCTATCATCCCGAGAGTTTGGGCTCGCTATGAAAGCAGAGGCCTGGTAAGGAGTCAGTCGATAAATCAAGTGACTCTGATGAATCTGAACCTTCCGACATAGAAAAAGCAAAGTCTACTGGTTGTTACATTCTAAAAAATCCAAGAAAATATTCTGATGAAGAAAAACGACTAGTGTCTCTGGATTCTAGGCTTAGAGCAATTATTGCTCTCTCATTTCCTGATGAAGTCTATCACTCTCTTGTTAACTTCGGTACCACTAAAGAGATGTGGACTACTTTGTGTGTACTTTATGAGCAGAGGAAGTAAAGAAAAGCAAAAAGATTGGCCTCATTCGAAAATATGAGCTCTTTGCCTATGAAAAGGGATAATCTCTTCCAAGCTTTTATAACCGGTTTAACTCTCTGTTAAATGATTTAAAATTACTAGGTAGAGTCTATGACAATGAGGAAGTTCTATGCAAGTTTATGGATTGTCTTCCTGACTTTTGGGAAAACATTTGCACTTGCATAAAGACTACCAAGGACTTGGAATACATGCTTTTAACTGTTTTGTATGGAACTCTGTTCAACTTTGAACAAACCAAGCTTCATAGGAAAACCATCTTCAAAGAGATAAAGAGCTCTTCAATAGCTCTTATTTGCGAAAGTTCCAAGAAAAGTCATAATGCTCCTTGTATCACATATCCCTCATCAGACTCTGATACCGAAAATCAGAACAACCCTTCTCACCAAACGGAGGCATATCTGAGTGATGCCGATGATGAAGGTGATGAAATTTCGGTAGACCGAATGACTGATGAAATGGCTATGATGGCTGGCTTTAAAAATAAATCTCGAAATTTCAACAAACCCAGAAGTTTCAGAAAACCTTCATTTTCAAAAATGTCCTCGTCTGACAAGACAAATGAGGAATGTTTCAACTGTGGTAAGAAAGGACACTTTGCAGCTGAGTGCAGAAGCAAGCGTGTGTCAAAAGTCAATTCCTCGTCCTCTGACAAATATCCTTCTAAAGTTGAGAAATCCCATTTCAAGAAAGATTCTCAATCATCCTCACCCTCACATCAGGAACGTGCTGAAAAGTACAAGGCAAAGTACAAGAAGGAAAAAGAAAGAAATGAAGGATCTCAAAGAAAAGGAAAAGGATTGATAGCAGAGGCTCGTGACTGGGAAGAAGAAGAAACCACTGACAGCGATTCTCCAAATAAGTGCTTTGTGGCCATATCTGAAGAGGTGGAAGAAGAGGAAGAAGAAAAGGCCAAATCTCCAATGGCATTAGTTTCTACTGAAGGCTCATCATCATACTCTCAGGTACATCCCTTCAATGACATGACTGATATTGAAAAGATAAATGCTTATGAGTCTTTAACTCAAGATTTTTACACTGTCAAAGATAGCAAGAGAAGAAAATCTGCTCAAGTTAAAGCTCTTACATCTCAACTTGAATCTTGCTTGTCTAAACTCGAAAAGTTTGAAGAAATAAAAGCTGAGCTTGAAAATCTAAAAGTCATAAATCATGCAATTGAAAAGGAGATAAATAAACTGTTCAAAAAGTTAAAGAAAGAACAAGAAGTTGTCAGAAAATGGACAAGCTCTTCAAGGAATCTTGAACAAATCTTTCAAGATCAAGTCAGTGGTGGTAACAAGTCTGGGTTAGGATATGAAAAATCCATGCTTGAAAAATCTACTCATGCACTTGTTCCCATCACCGATTCCTGGGAAGATGACTCTGAGACAAACTCTTGTGATTCCATTTCTTTAAACTCTATTGATCTTGGTGAAGCCTTGAAATATGGAATGTTCATAAAGGCCAAAGAATCTTCATCAGATCAAACCCATAGAGTACAAGATGTGGTCGAACCTATTCATGATGTGTTCAAAGGTCTAGCCATTGACAACAACTCTTCTAGTCTTACAAAACCACAATCTTTCAAAGAAAACCACACCACCGAAAAACCCCTCGCCGATTTTGTGCAAAAGGGAAAGTCCAAAGCTTTTTTAAGAGAGATCCCTGACCATGCTTCAACCTCAAGAACCAAACTTTTTAGAGGCCCTCGCAATCCTCTTCTCGGTCCAAAGATTAAAGTTGATATAATTGGAAAGGAAAAAGGAAAGGAACAAAAACCCAAAATAACTTTCATCTACCGAAAATGTTATAATTGTGGTGATACCTTTCATCTTGCTAAAGACTGTCCAAAGGAAAGAATTGACAGATCTAAACCCAAGGTTTCTCACACCTCTAACCCAAAAGGACCCATCACCAAATGGGTACCTAAGAACTGATTTGATGTTGTTTGCAGGTTTTTGAGCACCAACAAGTTTGGTATTTAGATAGTGGGTGCTCACGCCACATGACTGGAAACAAACATCTTCTTGTAAACTATGTGTCAGAGAAGGGTCCTTCTGTAACCTTTGGGGACAACTCCAGAGGTCATACTAAAGGATATGGAACTCTCACAAACGGAACCCTCACCTTCAATAAAGTGGCATTTGTTGAAGGTCTCATGCATAATCTCCTCAGTATAAGCCAACTATGTGATCTTGGATACAAAGTCATCTTTGAACTACGTATCTGTACTGTTGTTGACAAAAATATGAAGGTTGTCCTCTCTGGAAGAAGGCTAGATAATGTGTACATCATTGATATGAGTCAAAACAACTCCTCAAATGTCTGCTTTGTGTCTGACGATTCAGTCAAAAGAAACTGGCTGTGGCATAAACGGTTGTCTCATCTCAACTTTAAAACCCTTCATAAAATATCAAACAAAGAGTTGGTGACTGGCATGCCTAAGTTAAACTTCGTCAAAGAAAAGCTGTGTGATGCATGTGAAAAAGGGAAGCTCACCAAATCCTCTTTCAAAACCAAGCAATGCTCTTCCATCAATCTCCCACTTCAGATGCTGCATATGGATCTATGTGGACCAGTCAGCACTCCCAGTCTAGGAGGAAGAAGGTACATTCTTGTTATTGTTGATGAATTTTCTAGATATACTTGGGTGTCTTTTCTCAGGTACAAAAGTGATGCAACCGAAGAAATCATCAACTTTGTCAAAAGGAATGAAGTTCTGAATGGTCAGCTTGTGAGATCAGTAAGAAGTGACAATGGCACCGAATTCAGAAACAGTAGTTTAGAAGACTTTTTCAATGAAAAAGGAATCTCTCAAAACTTCTCTGCTGTCAGGACTCCACAACAAAATGGTGTTGTAGAAAGAAGAAATCGAACTCTATGTGAAGCAGCAAGGTCTATGCTGAGTGAAGCAAATCTGCCAACCTATTTTTGGGCTGAAGCTGTCAACACTGCCTGTTTCACTCAAAACAGGCCGGTGATAACTAAAAGGCATGAGAAAACCCCGTATGAAGTTTTTCATGGAAGAAAGCCAAACATTGGTTTCCTTCATGTCTTTGGCTGTGTGTGCTTTATTCTAAATGACAGGGAAAATCTTGGGAAATTTGATCCTAAGGCAGATGAAGGAATCTTTGTGGGATATTCCTTGACTTCCAGAGCCTACCGAGTTTACAATCTTCGGAGAGAATGCATTGACGAATCCATCCATGTAAAGTGTGATGACTCAAGATCATCTTCTCAGACAAATGATGATGAAGAACTACATAGATGGATATCATCATGCATCGGGGAATCTCCCATTTCAACCTCCCCCGATCCACCCTGCATTCCAAATATTCCTTCTGTTCCAAACAATCAAACTGGGTCATCGTCTTTAACACCTGAAACCCCCTCTACCGAAATTGCCTCCACCGAACCCTATCCATCATCCACCGAAATTAACCCCATTACCGAATCTCTTCCTACCGATAATCCATCTGACAACCCACCTTCATCACATCATGCCAACACTCCAGCCTCGAACTTTCCTTCCACTTCAGCCATTCCTCCACCGATGCCTCCTGCTCTTAAATGGACCAAAGATCATCCCATTGATCAAATCATCGGTGATCAGCAAGCTGGTGTTCAAACAAGAAGAGGCACTAGTAACATCTGTCTCTATGTGAATTTACTCTCTCTTGTTGAACCTAAAAAGATTGACAAAGCCCTAAGTGACCCATGTTGGGTTTCGGCCATGCAAGAAGAACTCTCCCAGTTTCAAAGAAACAAAGTCTGGAGACTTGTGCCTAGACCTTCAAGGAAAACAATCATCGGCACAAAATGGGTCTTCAGAAACAAAATGGATGAAGATGGTACTGTCATCAGAAACAAAGCCAGACTCGTAGCTCAAGGCTACCGACAGGAAGAGGGTATTGACTACGATGAAACATTTGCTCCAGTTGCCAGACTTGAAGGTATTAGGATCTTTCTTGCTCATGCTGCTCACAAGAACTTCAGGGTATTTCAAATGGATGTGAAAAGTTCTTTTTTGAATGGAGAACTAGCTGAGGAAGTCTATGTGAAGCAACCTCCAGGCTTTGAAGATTCCACACATCCAGACTATGTGTACCGACTTGACAAAGCTGTGTATGGGCTCAAGCAAGCTCCTCGAGCCTGGTATGACACTCTCGCCATCTTTTTACTCAAGCATGGCTATACTAGAGGTACAATTGATAACACTCTCTTCCACAAGCAATCCTCAGGTAATCTCATTCTCGTTCAAATTTATGTGGATGACATTATTTTCGGTGCCACCGATGAGTCTCTGTGTGATGACTTTGCCTCTCTCATGAAAAGTGAACATGAGATGAGTATGATGGGGGAGCTAACTTTTTTCTTAGGTCTTCAAGTGAAACAAATTTCAGAAGGAATCTTCATAAACCAAAGCAAGTACATTAAAGACCTTCTGAAGAAATTTGGCTTCGAAAACTCATCCCCCATGAAAACTCCCATGGCACCACCTTTGAAACTTGACACCGATTTAAATGGTGAATCTGTGGATGTTACTCATTATAGAGGCATGATTGGCTCATTGCTTTATTTAACTGCTAGCAGACCAGATATCATGTTTGCTACTTGTCTGTGTCCTCGTTATCAGGCAAATCCAAAGAAATCTCATTTGGATGCTGTGAAACGGATTTTCAGGTATCTAAAGGGTACCATGCATCTGGGTCTTTGGTACCCCAAAGACTCAGGTTTTGAACTCATGGGATATTCAGATTCTGACTTTGCAGGTTCCAAAAATGATAGAAAAAGCACTACAGGCAGTTGCCAATTCCTTGGTGGAAAACTGGTAAGCTGGTCCAGCAAAAAGCAAAACTCAGTCTCAACATCTACTGCCGAGGCTGAATATGTTGCTGCTGGAAGTTGCTGCGCACAGATTCTATGGATGAAGAACCAGTTGAGAGACTACAATCAGTTTTACTCCAAGATACCCATCCTATGTGACAATTCAAGTGCAATTGCAATTGCAAACAATCTTGTTCTCCACTCAAGGTCCAAACACATCGATATCCGATATCATTTCATCAGGGACCATATCTCCAAAGGTGACATTGAGCTGCATTTTATTCCAACTGATCTTCAACTTGCAGATTTGTTTACTAAACCTCTGGATGAAGCCAGGTTCACTTTCCTCATCGGTGAACTTGGCATGTTGTACTTAGAATAGGCTTAAAAAAAAAATCGGTCTGGTGACCTTTAGTGGATTCATCCCTCGGTGATTCATCCTTTCGGTGCTTCATCTTTCGGTGGTTTCTCTATCGGTGATTCATCCTTTCGGTGAGTCATACTAAGTGATTTTTCGGTGATTCATCCTTTCGGTGGATTCATCTCTCGGTGATTCATCCTTTCGGTGCTTCATCTTTCGGTGAGTCATACTAAGTGATTTTTCGGTGATTCATCCTTTCGGTGGATTCATCACTCGGTAATTCATCCTTTCGGTGGATTCATCGCTCGGTGATTCATCCTTTCGGTGATTCATCTTTCGGTGGATCCTCCCCGATCACCGATACTTCTGTGTGTTTCCCACCGATTGTCCCCTCACTTCCCTCACCGATGTCCACCGAATTTCAAACCTATCCACACGTCACCCCTATAACCCTAGCCCTGTCAGACCCCTTCACCTTCCCGTTTTGTGAAACGTTTTTCTGACCACACTTCCCAATGTGGTCATGATTGCTATTTTATTTTTTATTCTTTCTTTAAACCTTTTAACCTTTTTTTTAAAACCCTATATATACTCGATCCCCCACTCTCATTTTTTCTTTACGTTCTAATTCTCCTTCGTACTTCCTCCGTAACCTGCAACCACATCCTCTTCGTGCTCTCTCTTGTTCATCCATGGCATCCTCGAAGAACATCTCCCCTACGTGTTTTGCTGATCTCAAGTTCAACCCTTGCAATCACGTTGCCAGATTTGAAACCGATCCCTCTCATCCTGAATTTACCCATGTGATCAAGTTCCTCACTCGATCTCCCCTCACCAATGAAGTCTCCTGTGAACCAAACTTCTCCCCGAAGTTCCCCCTGGGTTCACTCTCCCCGAAGATCGCCTACGCCACACCGATCACCCTCTCCGGTTCAGGAATCTCCCCGACGATCTCCCACTCCGCCACCGAGACCGCTTTTCCCCGATGAAATGTTATATCCCAACAACATTCCCATCTCGGCGGAAGATCCCCTTCGCATCCGTTACATCGTTCCTGGGGATTTCGGGGGTCACTCAACTGTTCCAGAACCCTCTCTCATTGAAGACTTACAGGAAAGTGCTCGACAGTGTCGGCTTGTCGGGACCCAATTTGAATCCTTCAAACAGGCCACTCTTGCAATGATCGCCATGACAAGCTCCCGAATGTCCACTATTGAGTCTCGGCTGCCACAGATTATTTCAAATGCTATTGCCGATGCTATCAGGCCACTTATCACCGACATCTCCACTTTGGTTCCCAAGGTGGACTCATTGTCCCGATCTCATGGGGACCTTGCCTTCTCCTTCGGTGCTTTCAAGGCGGCCTCCACTGTCAAGGATTCTGAACTTCAGAGGTTGCTTCAAGAAGCTAAGTCTCATCAGGACTTCGGCCAGGCCACTGCCAACTCTCTACGTGCTATCAATACCAAACTTCGGGAATTCGGTAACCTGGAGATGGATCTCGGTGACTTCACCATGGTCTCTGATGAGGTACCAAATCGTCTTTCCCTTCTTCATGAAAAATTCGACTACATTTTTCGGCAGATGGGTTTGAAGATTCTGGCTGGTGCTGAGGGGGAGAAAACGACAACCCATCCCAAGTTACCATCCCTTAAACAATCGATCATCCCCAAGCCTCCATCTTCCACCGATGACATCCATGTAACCACCGAAACCCACGCTGAAACCGCCGATATTGAGGGGGAGCAACTCTCTAAAGAGAAAGAGTTGAAAAACAAATCAACTACTGAGGGGGAGAAGCTTTCTGCGGCCGAAACTGACAAAGGAAAGAAACGACTTACTGCCGATCAATTGGCCGAACAAGAAAGACTAGAGAAAGAAAAGATGAAGTATGGGACTCGTCCCACCGATGCAGACAAACTCAAGCTCAAACCTCCTCCATCGCATCCGCAGGAATCCAATCTTGGTCTGACTCCTCAAGAAATTGAGGAAGCCAGATTAGCCCAAAAAGCCCTTGATGATACCAAGGCCCTCTCTCTAAAGGTTGCAGAGGAAGAAGCCAAGAAAGCCAAGTCCTCCGATGCCGTGTCGGCACAGCAATCGGTGCTGAGTGAATTTGAACAAGAGAGAAATGAAGAGGTTAGATGGTACAAGTTAAAGATGCACCACCGATCCGACAGAACCCCAATCTCAGGTGTCAAGATCGCAACCTCCAGATCCAATCCAAAAGACATCAGGCTTATCATTGATCGGGAAGATGGCTCCTTAAAAAGTGTGAGAGACTACCAACTCAGAACCTACGGTCTCCCCGAATGGTACGAAATCTCTCGACACTTGGCCAAAAATCAAAACCCAAAGAAGGATATCTTTGTCAAATACATTGATGATCTAATGGCAAAGATGAAGGAGATCAAAAAGAAGTATAGCATCGTGCTTACCACCGATGAAAGATCGAAACTGCAATCCTTGAAGGAAGAAGTGTGTCTTCCTAAAGTTCAGAATCCCCCCGACACTGTCTTCAAGGATATGTCAAAGGAAGGAAAGATACCGAATGTAAGTAACTTAAGTCTCTCTCTTCCCTCTTCGGCATCATATCCCACGACAACTCTGGGTCTTTCACCGATTCCTGGACTATATTTCAACGATGGATTCGACAAACGAGCCTTCTTCAGATTCTCTCAAATTCCCGTTGCCGACACCATGTTTCTTAAAGGCCTCCACAACTTGTTCCCTCACATCCCCGAAGCTCAACCCTACTACCGAATCTTAATGGACGAGATCAAACGCCGACAATCGTCAAAGAAGTAGGTCTTTTCTTTTTACCTTTCGGCAGTTTTGATAATCTGTTGTTTACCGATGTATGAGAATGACTTATGCAATTCAAAGTGCTTCTCTTGTTTATATTTTGCTGCACATACCTTTATTTCCCTGCTTTATATATACTGTATAGATATACTCAAAGAAACATAGATCAAAAAAAACAAAAAAAACAAAAAGAAAGGTCTATGTGAAAAAGAACCCAAAAGAGTAAAAAGGGTCAAAATGCATTTCTTTTCATTTACTCTTTAATATTCTAAGGATAGAGATCAAATTCAAATAGGTGGAGATTGTTGGGTCTTCACAGATTTGAAATTGACTCACTTAGGTACTTAGAATATTTTTGGATTCTTCTGTGTAACTTGTACTGTCATATCAATTGTTCGGTGAAGTCGAAGATCAACCGAAACCAAATGCGAAGACTATCTCATTGCGGAAGTGAGAAAATCGGCAGCAACTTTCTACAAGTTACATCACCACCGATATGCTTGTGTATCGGTGGACAAGCATCACCGAATTAAAGAAATTCGGTGAGAAGCTCAAGAAGACTTTCACCGATATGCTTTCAAAAATCGGTGGAAGTTCAAGAAGATTTCCACCGATATATGTTCAGAGATCGGTGGGAATTTGAGAAGACTGCACCGAAACTTTCTACACTTCGGTGAAGGATCTCTCTTTTCTAATGAAGTGAGATTTCAAATTGGTGCAGTTTCCAATACAGGAGGTCGGTAGCCTTTTTCTCTGAAGACAAAAGAAAAGATCATTTATTATGAGACAATATCCTATTGTCAGATAAAAGTGGCAGTTTGTCATTTTATCTATTCTCAGATAAGGTCTTTTTCTGGTACGACTGTCCTCCTGGTTCTTTGGATAAGTTAAAAAGGAAATATCAGCTTTTCAGAAGTCAACCTCTGCAATGAATGGAAGAGTGACAAGTGTTCCAAGCATTAAATGATGCATGGACTATAAATAGAGGTGAAGACTCTCCATGCAAAATACGCTTCTGAAGATTACTAAGTGCAAGCTCCTTTCTTACTGAAACTGCATCTTGTGTCTAAGTGCTCAATTTGTTCTAAGTGTTTTTCAGTTTACTTTGTGTTAGATTGTTAGAATAGTTTGACTGTTCTTTTCCGCAACAATCTTTAGTTTTCTATGTGTAATTCTTGTTGAAAGATTTTCAATATAAAGAATTAAAATTGTGAAAAATCTGAGTATTGTATTCAACCCCCCCCCCCCCCCCCCTTCTACAATACTTGTTGAGCCATTTTGGGACCAACACATACTTTATTTACGTATGTTGCCTTTGAACTGTGATTAAGATAATATAATATTTCTCTTAAGCAACACTTATAGATAAGTTGCCTAATACGTTTTGTATAAAAAAAATTGTTGCTCATTTTGTGCACCATGATGCAATTATTTACTTGCATGTTTTCTGCAAACTCTCACAAACAAACAAACTCTTGTGAATCGGCAAACAACTCCAATAACCAAACAAACTAATAAATTCAATAATTGAAAGATAACGTTTTTCCTAAATAAGTACAAAAGTAGGCAACAAGTTTGAAAACATAAAAATAAAAATTTAACCTAAAACATTGTTCTAATGTCACTCACAAATTGAGGATATGACCTATTATGTGTCAAAATATTATAAATATATTAAAAGCATTTACTTGTAACAAAATATAAATATATTAAAAGCATTTACCTATCAAAATCTTTCCATGCCTCACCATCCGCTGGGTGCCTCAATACATCATCGTACGGGGATGTTTCCCTTTGACCATGCCATCGCATATGATCTGCAGTATATTTTGACATGTACAAACGCTGCAACCTCAGTGTTAGCGAAAAACAACGAACAGTATTCATTGGTACTTTGTTACCGACATCTTCATATCTTGGCAATCCACATACGTGGCACTGTTCATGCATGTCATCTTCTTTGTAGTATAAGAAACAACCATTTAAACATGCATGGATAAGCTCATACCCCATCCCAACGCCTTTGAGTATTTTTTTCGCCTCTGCGAATGATTTAGGAAGCTTGTCTGGAGTGGGTAATAAAGTTTTTTGAAACCCCAAATGCTTATCAAATGCCTTGATAGAAATTCCAGTTTCTTCTTTAAGAGAAATTGCTTTTAGAAGGGCACCAAGGAAGTTTATGTACAACCCTCGTACAATGGAGTATTCGTTCCCGCTATCAATCATGAATAGGCATCAGTCACTTAGAAAGCAATAGTGTCCACATCATAAACATGAGTACCCTCCTCGGCGATTGATTCATTATCATTGTATCGCTCACGGAATGGAAATGCATCTTCCACAAATTGTACAACAGGATTGACATTGTGACTCGAAGATGCTCGATCGCGTATCATATCAGCCTTTGCTGCGATGCAGTAGGTATATCTGTAACCTCACCGTGTTCATTATACCAACATTTTTCAAATGAAAAATTATATGTCTCGTTTTAAAATAACATGTTGCCACAGTCTATGCAGGGGCATTTGTAATAACCATTCCAACTCACTGAATTATTTTTAGCAAATTCCAAAAATGTATATATTCCCAAAATGTAGTTTTCATCTAATCTTCTTAAATTCATCCAACTTTTATCCACATTTTCTGTCATGTCTGTATGTGAAAAATAAATATATAAATAAAGTAAGAGCTAAACGTATTTTTAGACACGTAGCATTCCAAATTTACATGAGATAAACATGGAATAACACTAAAATTAGACAAAATATGATAATAATTACCTAATAATCTCTAAATGTCTTTTGATGATGAAAACATTTGTTGGAAACCAGAAGTCGCCAAAATCGCTCCAAATCATATTCCAATTTTACATGATATAAACATGAAAACTACAAAATCATACAAAATAAAATAAAGTAAGAGCTAAGCGTATTTTTAGATACGTAGTAATCCAAATTTACACGAGATAAATATGAAATAACAACAAAATTATAAATACAAAATAAGATTATAATTACCTAAGAAAATGTAAATGTCTCTCCAAATCGCGTTCCAAATTTAAATGATATAAGCATGAAATAACAACAAAATTAGACAAAATAAAATAATAATTACCTAAGAATCTTTAAATGCCTTTTGATGAAAACGACATTTGTTGGAAGGCAAAAGTCGTCAAAATCACGTCCCAATTTCTTAGAAACGAAATTTTTTGAAATAGAGAAAAAATGTTGGAATGAAGATGAAATGTTGGAAATGGGGGAACTATCATTATATGTTAATGACTGTTATCTTAGGCAACATAGAAACAAGAAAATATGTTGTCTAAGCCAGATCTTAGGCAACAAACACAATAGATTATATGTTGCCTAAGTAAAAGTAGTTGTCAACTTAATTGTCAACCTTAAATTCATCCGTCAACGAGTTATTACGTTTTCAACTACCTATAATTATTTATATTTTTGACCTTATGCAACATAGAAACAAGAAAATATGTTGCCTAAGGTAACTTTCATTGATTAAAAAAACATTATATAAGTAAGGCAAAATAAAGGAAGATGTTGCTTAAGATAGTTGAGACAACATATAATTATTCATACGTTGCATAAGGTCTCACTTAGGTAACATATAACTACGCTTTGCCTAAGAGGAAACTTAGGCAACATATATTAGCCTTTGTTGCCTAAGCTTATCTTAAGCAACATAGGCAATTAGCCTTTGTTGTCTAAGACAACATTTGGTTTAGTGTTTGGAGAATCTGTTGGAGATGCTCAGACTTTTCGTATGTGAAGTCTTGTGTTCGAGTCATCTATTGAAGTTTTTTAAATAAACATAATAAACCTAAAATTAACTAACAAATGAAAACTAACAAAATAATTGAAACATGATTCGGACTGTTAGCTCCAACTTATGTGTATAGAAAAGTATTGAAAAATAGGCTAAGGAAGATCACTGTCAGAAGCCTCTGCCAGACACCAAGTGCGCAGAACTGCAAGTAACCTTCACTAGTCATCAACCAGAAGACCATCAGAGGACAAGGTCACAGAGCCTCTGTCACCCTTGACAGAGCCTCTGTGATATGAAGACTCAGAAGCTAAAAGATACTTGAAGACCAAGACAAGGACAAGCGTGCCTCTGCTGTATGAAGATTCTGAAGATCAATAGTACAAGGCGTGCCCTTATACTTTCCACGTGTCATCCTCTGAAGGGTCACAACTTTTGCAGATGGCGGCGCATTACATCAACGTTTACCAGAATCAGTCCCACGCCGTTGTCTCTTGTACCTTTGTACTTCTTGTCTACTATTTGTCCCCTGTAATCTAGTATAAATAGAAGGCCTCTACCAGACCTTTTCTGGTAACTTTTGCACAACACACACACACACACACACACACCAGCATAGAGCTTATTGTCTGTAAAACACATACCTTACGGTGTTCTTGGTGTTCTTGAAGAATCAAATAGAGATGAATTGTTGAGCTACATTCCTGTTATTTACAGCTTCATTTCTATATTTTTGTGTGTAATCTACCATTTATATCAACACAAACTACTTATAAAAACGCTTCCGCATCTACACTATCATATTCTGTTTTAAGTGTTTGTTGTTGATTTATCATTGTTGAGTCTTAAAGTGAGATCAACAATTGGTATCAGAGCGAACTTTGATTTTCAATATCAAAGGATCTACTCTGCAATGATCTCGACTCATTTTGGTAGATATATGGACTGATTTTGACCCGTTCTTCATCTGTTACAAAACAGCCCCTGTTTTCTGCTATTTTCAATCTGTTCTATTCTAGCAAACTAATAGGCATTGTTTCTTTGGTTGAATCCTTCCATTCAGTGCATTGTTCCAATTTCTGAAAATCTAAACTCATATCTGAAGTCAATCCGATCGATTGAAGGCTTTTTATTCATACTCTGTTTTCTGTTTCTCAAAAAATCACTCAAATGGCGAACGCAGATAATTTCTTCACTGCTGGTTCCTTGACCAAGCCCCCAACTCTGCTCAGAGATGAGTACCCTCAATGGAAAATCCGTATGATTCACTTTTTCGAAGGTGTTGACAAGGAACTGATCACTTATCTCTACAATCCACCATATGTTCCTATGACAATAGTACCAAGAGTGCCTGCCACAGAAACCACTCCAGAAATCCCCGAGTACGATAAACCTAAAGAAATCGATAAGTAGTCCCAACAAGATTGGGAAACGTTTAAATGGGAAAAGAAGGCAAAACGACTTCTGATTATGGCCATACCCAACAACCTCTTTCAGTCCTTAGATGCGTGTGAGTCTGCCCATGATTTGTGGAAAGAGCTGGAAAAACAGCTCGAAGGTGGAGCTAAAACGCAGAAGAACAGAAGGGCTCAATGTATAAACGAATACTATTCCTTCAAAGCTCTACCGTCAGAGGCTCTGCAGAACACTTATGACAGGTTCAACTCGCTAATCAATAAGTGCAAGAAGTTTGGTATCCACAGAACCTCTGAGGAGAATAATGTCATGTTCCTCAAGAGCCTAAACGACGAGTAGCTCCAGCTGTCCATGTCCCTGCAAACAAATCAAGATTTGGACACTTGGACTCTGTCGGACCTCTATGGCACATTAGATGCACAAGAAACTCAGATAGCCCAGGCTAAGGCCCAGATAGGCGGAACTCTGGCACTTGTGGGCAAGGCCACAGTGGTGAAAGAGAAGCTCAAGAATAAGAAGGCTCTGGAAGAGAAGAAGGAGAAAAAGAAGAAGGTTCTGGTGGTGGATAGTGAGGAAGAGGCAACGATGGCCTCGATAGCTAAATCTTTAGCTTTACTGACGAGAGAGTTTGGAAACAGAGGTTACAGGAAGAAGACTGGGTATGAGAGAGATGGGAGAGATGATCGTGGTAGCAAGTATCAAAACCACGGGTATGAGCAGAATAAACAGGGAAGAGAAGATTCAAATGACCAACGGAGGTCAAATGACAGAGCTTACGAACAGAAGGGATGTGGTGATCACCAACAGAGGCAGGGCGACAGAGCTGGCAATGCACCACAATACATAGGGTGCTTCAACTGTGGCAAGCCAGGCCACTACGCAGCGGACCGCAGAAGCAAGCCTAACAGACCCCAGAGGGACTCTTCTTTCTACAAAAAGAAGGCAGAGTACTATGCTAAAAAATCACTGATGGTTGAGCAAGAAAACTGGGTGTCCGATGAATCCTCTGACGAGGAAGAGAAAAATAATGCTTTGTTCTGTGGGATGGCAGAGGTCAGCACTTCAGACTCTGATAGTGAGGTATCCACTTCTAACTCATCTTCTATTGAAACTGAAGCTAACAAAGGATTACCTTGAACTTGAAAAGACTTGGGCCGATACACAGAAAAAGCTTTCCTTCTATGAGAGAGAAACCAGACTTCTCACTCAAGAAAAGGCAAAAATATCTTTAGAAAAGGAAGATCTCGAAAGTAATTGGCATAAAGAGCTAAAACCTTTAAAAGAGAAAATTTCAGATCTAGACTCTGCCTTAAAATCCAAAACAAAAGAACGTATGATCAATGAGAGCGACAGACTTAATATACTTGCTCTTAAAAACTTTTTTCAAAGAGAAAGAGAAGTTCTTCACCAAGATCTACTCAACAGAGACCTTTTAATGAAAAGATTTCAAGACGCATAGAAGGTGTATGAAAAGATAAATACACAAATAGGAATAAGGGGAATTGGCTTCTGTGATGTGTATCCCTATACAGGAACCAAAAGAGACAAGTCCCTGTCTTCTCTATTGTGTGTTTGTGATACACGAAAACCAGACTTTCCAAATCTACTCTCTGTAAACAAAAGGCAGAAAACCTCTGGGGAACCTCACAAGAGGAAACTTCTAAAGATGATTAATATGTGGTATCAAAACACATATTTATCACCCTCAGACTCTGTCAAAAGAAACTCCAAACCAAAGAAATATTTGAAAACTCAGGATCAAATAGGAATCTTCAAGTTTGGTGACCCAGAGACTCAGACCCAGGTTGCTTTTGTATGCACTATAGACTCTGAAAATAAGCTATCGGCAGAGTGTGAGTTCTAGATTAGTGCATATAAACAGTAGAAATCAATAAGTAGAAACAATAAGAATGATTTCAACTGGTCATCCAATTCACTTTCAATAATTTGAGAGAATTACAATACGTATGAAAGTAGATGATTAGTCTAACTAACTTATTTTCTAAGGCCAACAAAACATTAAATACTAAGGGCCTAAACTAACAAGCCCATGGCATGTTTACACATATAAGCCCAAATTACATCATTTACATAATAAGCCCTTGAACTTCTATTCAACATGGTTTTATCCCTAACAATCTCCCCCTTTGAATTGAAGTTCGAGTTCGCGCCAGTTCTCGACGTATCTCTTTCGGAGCGCAAAGTAGATCTTGAAACTTCGGATGGATCGGCGGTAGTCGATGCGGTCTTCAATCACTTCTAAAGCTTCTTGAGCGTTTATCTCATTTAAGTTGCAGACAAACGATGACTTTCGATTTTCAGATTCTTTGGTGATGATGTTTCGAAGTGCATCTCTGACTTTCATGAGTGTGCCATCGCAGAATCTGTCGACCTGGCTGAAGCGGAGAAACCTCTTTTCTTTCTGTTCGTTAAGGTAAACAATCCCAAATTCTGGTTCTAGAAGCAGTGAGTTCTCGGGATACATCTTCAGCTCGGGTGCTTTCAGATTCAGTTTCAACAGGTTTATCTTCTTAGTTCTGTGCTCGATTCCCATTTGGAAGTCTGTGATGTAAAAAATCATTACTTTATGGAGCAGGAATCGACGGACAACCTCGAGCGCTTTGGTAACATGAAGAGGTCGGATGGTTCTGGTTCGTAGGTCTTTCAGTATAGCATGGAAGTCAAACAGTTTGAGGTTCTTAAAGTCAGCTTCAGAAAATTTCCATTCATTTCTGTCTTCGCGTTGGACGGTGAATACAGGAAACATGACTCTAAGAACTCGGCCGGTTTGGATGTTGAGCACTTCAGTGATTTTGTGCTTTGTTCGGACTTGGCTAACTGGAAGACACCGCTTCATTACCTTTGCGTACTGGCTTTGGTATTCCTTGTCGAATTTGGAAATCCCAAGGCAGAATGTCGGCTAGATCTGGCATAACCTGTGAACATAGAGCTTATTCAGAGTTTCCTCTTGGTGAGGAATAAGGAGCATGATCTTCTCCCATCGGATTTGTTGCGGTGGAGGAGGAGGTTGATCAGGAGCTGTCGGTTGTTGAGGAGATGTCGGAATTGCAGTAGAAGTCTCGGGGTTCTGTGAAGTGTGGGCAGGTGTACTGTACAAGTTCTGTAGTAGAAACTGATCGTAGTCGATATCGTCGTCGGCATCGGCGGGAAAAATGAGATTTATCTCGAAGTTCATCGCACTGGTGGCTTTTAGATACCATGCGTCTTCAGTCTCCGGGTCAATCTCTAATTCGGGATCCATCAGATTAAGAGCATCCCCTTCCGGTGCAGTGTATACGATCAGTGCCTGTGATTCTCCCTCGGGCTTTTCAACCGTCGGGTCTTAGTCGTCTGAGATATCCATGTCGATCTCCATCTCAGCTAAACTCAATTGGGCTTCAGGTTGGTCTTCGGTTACGGTTTGTGCCACAATTGATGGTTCCAGTTGAACCGTTGTTGTTTCGGTGAGGATTGGCTCGGACTCAGACAGTCTCTGTCTCTTGTTCTCCCCCTCACGGTGATCAGGATCATCCTGGTCATCGTATCTTCTCTTGAGTCCGCCAACCTGACTCTTGCATGTGTCTTCGAGTGAGGTGACTCTTTCGGACAGAAGGTTTAAGGCTTTATGGACGTCCTTAAAAGTCGAATCAAGCTGGTCCAATCTGCTGGTCATGGATGACGATGTAGCAGATACTTGGGAGCATAGAACTGATACCAGGTCTGCTTCAGTTGAGGCATCAATGTCGGTGTGCTGGAGCAGCTGAGCCAGAAGCATAGTCTTAAGTGTGTCCACCGAATAAGATGGCTGAACAAGAGCCGGTGGAGGTGTTGGTGCGGTTTCAAGTTCGACTATCTTCTCTTTAATTTGTCGAGCTCGGTGGTGAACTGCTGCTACATAGGCTCGCGGACAGCCTTTAAGGCGCCGTCCAGATATTCCCTTGACAAAATGTCGGGTAACTTAACTCCGGGATCACTTAGATTACCCATTAAGGTATCTACCGTAGAGGTAGTACCACCTACGTTCACGGATGGCAACTGGGTGGCCGTGGTAGGATTTCCTTCCGATCCTCGCGTTCCGCTCAAAGGCGGAGACACTACGGAAGTTTCGACCGGGTCACGAAGAGCACCGATATGTGGAGTCTTGTCCTGTGTCCTAGCCAAAAAAGATGTATCAAAATCAAGTGGCTCTAGACTGGAACGTGCATAGAAAGAAGTCGATATCGGGGGAGGCTGGTCTCTTGTTTCAATACCAATACTCTCCGAGTGAGAGATCGGTAGATGTTGTGTTAAGTCCCCGTGTGAAAGTGAAACACCCATCTGTTGAGATACGGGTGAGTGGCTAGGGAGGTTGTGCAATTGCGCCACTAGGTCCACGGTGGCTTCTTCAATACCTTGTCCCAACGGATGAGACAAGATAGCAGATGTGGCTACCTGGCTGACGCTGGTTTGGGGTCGCTCACGAGCCTATCTAGTTCTTATGTTCGTTCTCTCTTGATTATTTTTAGATCTCCATTCTCTCCGACTCGCCTGTTCAAGATTTTCAACTAATACCCCCTCCTCTCTCCTTATGTCTCCCGTAATAGGCTGGGATGTAGGAATGATGGGGGGTGTGGGTGAGTCAGTAGGAGATCCTTCAGTCATTGGATGTCGACGTCCGATACGGGGTGGAATGAGTGTTGCACGAAGGGTTTGGTCCGTATCGGTGTCAGTGTCGGATTCGAAAGTTTCGACCTGGGTGAATGGTGAAATCGGCTCTGTTGTGCCAGTGTCGGGATCCTCTTCGAGTAGAGGGGCAGTGACAACCGGGACCTCGTGTAGTCTAGTCGACGGTCCGGCCTCAGTCGTGGTTCTGGTGGGTGGAATGAGGGGTTGGTGGCTAGTTCCGACTTGGTTGGAGTAGGGAGTACTGGCATGCATATCCAATGCACCGCCCACGCCTGTTCCCCTCCCATATACTCTCAATACACCCCCGTTCGGGAGCCCCAACTACCCGAACTCTACCTCCTCGAGTCCTCGGACCCTCACGCCTCTCAGGTCTATGTCTCTAGGGAGGTCCCTCCGGCTCTGGCTGGACCATGGGAGCTCCTAACACTCTCCTATATTCTAACACATTCGGTGCATTGGGGTCCGCATGTGCCAGTAAGGCTTCAGGTAAGGGCATTGGTTGGGCGTTGGACGGGTTTCGAATCACCAAATATCGTAAGTGAAAAGGAGGACATACCGGGTGGTTCATTCGCCATGGTATGTTGAGATTCACGGCCATGTGCTGACGAACGGCCAGCGAAAGGAATCGTGGATACGGAAGAAATTTCTTCTGCTTTGATCTGCCGATTTGTCGGATTGCCTGAACCAGTTCGTGCCAGATGATCATCGCATAGTATATGTGCCTATTGTAGCATACGGCATGGAAGAGCCATAGGAAGTCGCCAGTACACTGATCTATGCCCCTCCATCTGGATGAGAGACACCTGTTCAGAATTGTGAACAACGTGTACCAGATGGGTGCCAGGTACTTTCGGTTGAATGCTGATGGGCGGTCGAGCGCGTGGTTGAAGCCGAGTGCGCGGACTTCAGCACAAAGAGTCGTGTCATTGACCGCGGGTTTGTAAGCTGCGCATCCGCCGGCGGTGGCTTCAGGTAAAGATAGAAGTCGTCTGAAGGATTCTGGTGTAAGCGTGAAAAGCTGATTGTCGATCATAGCAGTGATCGTTTGTGAATTGGTAGCCGTGATGACTTGAGCTGAAAGCCAGACTTGGTATACGTAGAGAACGGGAACGTCGGCCGTTGCAGTGAGTGCCTCGCGGAGAGGGTGACCGAGAAGTATGCCCACGACCACACGATGTTGTGGTCAGAACTCGGCAACGTCCAATTGATGATTGTTGGCCTCGATTTCAATGCCATAGTCTGGTTGTACCAAATCATTGTCAGCTTCCTCGTCGAAGAAGTCCTCTTGAGGAGGAACGCTCTCTTGCGGTAGTTGTTGTTCTTGATCTGCCATTATAATACCTGAAATACACTGTGTTAGTGAGTGGACGGATCAAATTACAGTCGGTGTGTACCTTTGCGAAATATCGGCTCAATCTGAATCTGATTGAGGACTGGCAGTTACAAACAGGGTACTGGACTGTTGGAAATATCCGGACAAAATGTATCTGAAGACACCAAGTATGCGGACACACAATGTATCCGGACATAGCATTTGTTTTTGGATAAGGCAAAGGTATCCGGATAAGACATAGGATCCGGACAAACGAAGTTTCCGGATAAACAGGGTATCCGGACAATCGAGGTATCCGGATGATTATGAGTTACCGGATGACAATGGTTACCGGACACCACTCACAATCCGGATAGTTGAACTTACCGGACAACTGGGGTTACCGGATGTTGCAAGTGTCCGGATAAAATATCTAAGCTTATGGTGGTTTCCGGATGAGGATGAATGTGTCCGGATAGTTTGAAACTATCCGGACGACATCCGGTTTCAATCAATTTGCGTAGAACCAAGCCTAAACATATATCTAAGCAATCTAGAAGCGTCGAATCTAGTGTATAAGCACACAAAAGCATTTAAATCGATCTAAAACAAGGTAAAATGGACCGAATGTTGATTGACGCGAAAAAGGGGTTTTCGGACACCCGTAATCGAATTGACAGAGGGTCGATTCGTGTGTGAGATGGTATTAAAAACCCATAATAGAGACCGATATAGATAATGGAGGAACATACCTGTGATAGGAGTGCGAAATCGATGCAAACGAAGTGATCTGAGGGTTTCCGTGTGAGAGAAAAAAATGAGAGGGATTTTCGAGTGTTTTGAATATCTGGAAAAGTGAATGGGAATGAGTGTCCGGATTGCTTATATGTGGTTTGACTTTTTGGGTGGGTCATCCGGATACCCATCCTATCCGGATAGGTGTCCGGTCCGGAAACCTATCCGGATAGGGGTATCCGGGAACCTGTCCGGACAGTTTTTTAAACTTTTCAAGTTTAGCCCCTAGACTTTTCAAAAAGAATCCCTTTTAGCGTGGAAAAAGAATTTTCCCGCTCCCCCTCAAACTTGGCATGGGAATTTCTCTGCTCCCTCTCGGATCGTGCATGTGAGTGAGCTTGAGAGACGACCACACATAAAAACATTTGTCATTTTAAAGGAAAGACTGTGTGTCGCTCCCCCTCAACAGATGAACAAGTAGAAATTCGCTCCCCCTCGAAATGTGGAAGTGGTGTGAAATGAAGCACACTTGGGAATGTCCACACACAAAAAAACTTTTGGAAGCTAAAAACATTGTGTGACACTCCCCCTCAAAAATAGGATATACTTACCTGATACGCGCTGATGTGCTCCCCCTGAACACATGGACAACTTGTGAAAGCACATATATAACACAAAAAGTAAACGACAGTAATAAACTGAAAAAAGGAAACACACGTTAAAAGAAAGCAAACAAACGAAATCTACTTAATTAATACAAATATTTAACTGAAAAGTGTAAACGATACAAGTAGAATACAGATGCGAGAAAGTGTGTACTCAATCATCCGAAGTATAAACAACATATGATGAATAGACTGTTTCTCGTAGATGTATGGAACTTGTAGCGGGCACACGATCAGATCAAATCTTCAGATTTAGCATACCTAACCTGGACACTAGATAATTAAAGTGTTTTTCGTCCAGGGGTTTTGTAAACAGGTCTGCTAATTGGTGTTCTGTATTAACAAAATAGAGTTCGACTGTACCTCTTTCGACGTGATCCTTGATAAAATGGTACCGAACGTCTATGTGCTTTGTCTTTGTATGCTGGACCTGATTGCTGGATATGGCAATGGTGCTCTTCGAGTCACAGTAGATGGGCACCTTGGTGTATGTGAAACCGTAATCCTTGAGTTGTGTTCGCATCCAGATAACTTATGAACAGCAGCTTGCGGCAACCACATATTCCGCCTCGGCAGTCGACGTAGAGATGCACTGCTGCTTCTTGGATGCCCAACTCACCAAACTGTCGCCCAAGAACTGCACAAGCCCCGATGTGCTCTTCCGATCCATCATGCTGCCTGCGTGGTCCGCGTCTGAATACGCTGAAAGCTCAAAACCTGTCTGTTTCGGGTACCACAAGCCAAGATCAACAGTACCTCTCAAGTAACGAAAAATTCATTTAACAGCAATTAAATGAGATTCTTTAGGTTTTGACTGAAACCGGGCGCAAAGAAATGTCGAAAACATAATGTCCGGTCTACTAGCAGTTAGGTACATTAAAGAACCGATCATTCATCGGTACGTTTTTGTGTCCACATCCTTTCCGTTAGGATCGGCGTGTAACTTTGTACCTGGTGCCATGGGAGTTTTCATTGGTGAGGACTGTTCCATCTGGAACTTCCGAAGAATGTCCTGAATGTACTTGGCCTGATTTATGAATATCCCGGTCGATAGTTGTTTAACTTGAAGACCGAGGAAAAAATCATCTCACACAAAATACTCATTTGAAAATATTCACCCATTAATGTGGCAAAGTTCTTACAATATAATGGTTTAGTAGACCCGAAAATTATGTCGTCAACGTATACTTGAACCAACATAATGTGACCGTTTTCGTTTTTAATAAATAGGGTTGTATCGATTTTACCTTTTGAAAATCCTGATTTTATTAAAAACTTAGACAACACATCATACCAGGCCCGTGGAGCTTGCTTCAAACCGTATAAAGCCTTGTCTAGTATGCAGTCGTGGTTAGGCTTCTTGTCGTCCACGAACCCGTCCGGTTGTGATACGTACACCTCTTCCTTGATTTCGCCGTTAAGGAATGCGGTCTTCACATCCATTTGGAAGACCGTGATGTTCTTGTGTGCGGCGTATGGAAGGAACATACGTATGGCTTCAATTCTGGCAATCGGAGCGTATGTCTCGTCGTAGTCTATCCCTTATTGTTGACGGTATCCCTTGGCCACGAGATGCACCTTGTTCCGCACGACGATACCATCTTCGTCCTTCTTGTTCTTGAAGATCCATTTTATGCCGATCACCGTCTTGTGAGTTGGACATGGGACAAGTCGCCATACCTTTAGAGCCTCAAATTGATTAAGTTCCTCTTGCATGGCCATGACCTAGTCCGGATCTTCTAATGCTTCGGAGACGGCTGTGGGCTCGATCTTACTCAGAAATCCAGAGAAGAGGCAAAAGTTGGCCGATGTGCCTCGCGTTCGTACTGGAGTAGAGGGATCACCGATAATTTGGTGCAGGGGATGAGCTTTGTTCCATTTAGTGGTGTGTGGAAGCGGCTGTTGAGTAGAATGAGATGTGTCTGGATCCACATAGCCACCAGTTGGAAGGTCTTGAATGGCTTCAAGTGTCATTGGTCCATTTCTTAGAGGAGAGTTGACATGATTCATCGAAGGTTGAGCCACCTCTGGTTCCGGGGAATTCAGAGGTTGATCAATGAGTGTTGTGGAGGATGAATCTTCAGGAGCGATCTCTGGGTTTTGTATTGGTTCCTCCAGGGAAATGGTCGTATCAGTTGATGTTGAGGGCTGAGATGTTTCCAGAGTGATCGTTGGAGTGCTGGTCGAAGGCGGCGGACCAGCAAGATTCACCGAGTCCTCGATTTGAGCAGCTTCAATTCTGGGTTGTACTGAGACACGAGGGGTAGGAACGTTAAATAAATCATCATAAAAATATTGAAACAGTAAATCTAAATCTGAAATTTGAGCATTCGACGTAGATGCATGATTCGGATTTACTAAGGGTTGTGCAGATCTCGAACGAGAAAGTTCAGAAGCTAGCACTCCAATTAAACCGGGTTCTGAACTGAGTTGTTCAGAAGCTAATTACGGGGCTTCATCAAATGTCACGTTTACACTCTCGAGAATGGTTTTGGTCCGTTTTTTGTAAACGCGATACGCCTTAGCCTGCATGGAGTATCCTGTGAAAACTCCTTCGTCTGCCTTCAGACTTAATTTCTAGAGATCATCCTTGTCGTTGAGGATGTAGCAAGTGCATCCGAATTCGTGGAAGTACTTGATGTTTGGAACGCGATTGTTGATGATCTCGTACGGCCTCTTGTTGAACCGCTTGTTTATGATGGTGCGGTTTTGCGTGTAGCAGGCAGTTGACACCGCTTCAGCCCAGAGAAATAGAGGCAGATTTGACTGTGACAGCATTTTGCGAGCGGCTTCGGCTAGGGTACGGTTGTGTCTTTCCACCACTCAGTTTTGCTGAGGAGTGCGTGCGGTCGAAAAGGTTTGCGAGATACCGATGGATGTCAGGTATTCATTCACCGTTTGATTCTTAAATCCGTCCCGTTGTCGGTCCTAATGGTCTGAACTTGCTGTCGAAGGTTCAGTTGGATGGTCTTCAAATGGTTGATTATAAGCTCTGGGGTTTCGTCCTTCGAGCGCAGGAACTTTACCCAGGTGTAGCGAGAGAAGTCATCAACCATCACCAGGACGTACTTCCAGTTGTTGATGCTTTGAACACGCATCGGTCCGCACAAATCCATATGGATAAGTTCGAGGGACCGGGACGTGCTCGGAGCAGCCTTCGGCTTGTGCGTCACTCGCGTCATCTTCCCCATCTCGCATGCCCCGCATAGTCGGTCCTTCACGAATTGAAGTTCGGGCATGCCTCTTACGTGTCCGCCTAGCACCAGTTTGTTGATACTTTTGAAGTTGAGGTGCGAGAGACGTCGGTGTCAAATCCACGCTTGCTGGGAGTTGGCCTTTGACATCAGGCTGTTGATCCAAACCCTCAGTGATTTGATAATGACCCTCTCTTATATACTTAGTGAAAATTGTAAGTAAACAATATGTATCAGAGTTTCACTATCGCTGATAAGTACTAAGATCTTACAGTACCGCTGATAGGAACTCTCGCTCTTTTAAATTAAACATTCAGCGAACACTGTTCATCATTAATGCTCTGAGTCTGTTCAGTCATTATGATGATCGCTGATAAGTTAGTTGTTTACTTATGATCCCTGAAGACAAGTTTCACGTCAACAAAGGTTCTACGCTGAAGTCGAAGATCAAGCTCAAGAACCAGCGACAAGTCTCCTAATGAACTGATGCGGATCAGCGAAGACTCAGATTTGTCCACTCAACGTGAAGTATCAAGTACAAGACTTCAGCTATCGCTGAACTTTATCATCCGCTGAATAGTAAATAATAATCGCTGAATCAACGAAAGCTGATCATGAAGTCCTCCGTACAAAGTACTTTTGTCTCAACCACCCTTGCACGACTCCGTACGAATTGTCAGAAAAGAACCTCCGAATATCTGAAATCGTACAACCACTCTGATACTACACTATTCATCCATACGGCTACTAAGGTTGTCAACCAAGGTCAATGACATGCAACCAACCAGCTGATGACACGTGTAAAGTATATACTGACTTGCATTAAATGCATGCAGTATATAAAGAGATGAACTCACTTATTTTGAAGTAACTTGCTAACTCTGGACAAGTTCAAATCTCTTATCTCAAGATAGGTTATTATTAGTAATTTCCTTATCTTTCTTAGTGCAAGAAACCTTAGTGTTCCAACTTGTTTAGATTTAGGTTTATCCTTAATCTTGTCTCCGCAACAAGCTGTAAATTGTTAATGATTTATCAATAAACAATTTAGAAAAGTAAAATCTGTGTGTTTGTATTCAACCCCCCCCCCCCCCCCTTCTACAAAGTTGTATAGGCCTTCGGGACCAACAAGTGGTATCAGAGCAGATTTGTTTAATCTCATAAACAAGAGCTAATCTAAGATATTTCTCTTCCTTGCTATTATCTGAAAATGGCCAACACAAACACACATTATATAGACAATGGTTCTCTTGCAAAACCCCCTAGATTTTCCAGAGACAACTTCAACTTGTGGAAAAATAGGATGACACTCTTCTTAGAAGGTGTAGACCCTACTATGACTTACTATCTTGAAAATGGCCCACACATCCCTGTAACAATTGATCCTTTAGTTCCAGCCACTGCAACTAGAGCTGCTATTCCAGAAAGGCTGATTCCAAAGGAAATACACATGTGGACCGATGAAGATAAGAAGAAAGTGGCTATAGATACAAAAGCCAGATCCATACTATCCATGGCCCTTCCTGACGAAGTCTACCATTCCGTCATGAACCTGAAGTCATCAAAAGCCATGTGGGACACAATATGTGTTCAGTATGAAGGAACGTCTGAAGTCCAGGACTCAAGAAAGATCAACCTGGTAAGACAATACGAAAGCTTCATTTCTGGTAAGAATGAAACTCTCTCTGAAGTTCACCAACGTTTTAATTGCTTAATTATAGATCTAAAAACTGTTGGTAAGGAATATTCTAACTTTGAAGTGCTGACAAAGTTTCTAGAATGTTTACCTGAAAGCTGGGACAATTATTCCATGTGTCTCAAGCTGTCAAAGGATCTTAAATCAATGACCCTTTCAACCTTATATGGTACATTGCTGAATCATGAGCAATCTAGCCATCTTAAGAAGAATATTGTAAAAGATTCCAAAAGCACTCCTGTTGCTTTAATCTCAGAAGAACCTTCTACTCAGCGACCCTCGGTCACTATCACTGAGTTAGAAAGTAACTCTGAAAGGTCATCAGACTCTGATTCTTTAGATGATGATGAATCCTTGGCTCTCCTAACTAAAAAGTTCAGGAGATTCGCCAAGAAGAAAATGTTTAGAAAGAACAAACCTCTTTCCATAACTGACAAGCCTAAATCATCAGCTTTTGTTGATAAGGCTACTGCTACTTGTTTCAACTGCGAAAAGACAGGTCATTTCACTAATGAGTGCAGGTCAAAGAAAGTCATGAGACCTTCAGCTTTCTCAAAGAAAAACTTTGTTCCAAGGAATAAAGATGACAAATACTCAAAGCTGAAGGAGAAGTATGCAAAGCTGAAAAGTTTTAAGAAGAAAGGAAAAGGCCTGATGGCTGACTATGATTGGGCTGCTTCTGATGAAGAAGCATCATCATCTGACTTTGAAGATGATGAAGCAAATCAATGTCTCATGGCCAAGATTGAAGAAGAGGAAGAAAGTTCAGACATTCCCTCCACTTCAACATCTGCCATTCAGGTATCACCTTCTTTCTTTACTAACATTGCAAATATTGATGAATCTGATAGTCTCCGTAAGATCGATCTCTTGACTAGAAGTTTATACGAAGCCATGAACGGCAAAACTGTGGTTGAAAACCAAAATCTTGATCTTGCTGAAAAGCTTAAAAACTGCCACCTTCAAATAGAAAAGCTTTCTAAAATTGAAGATGATTTTAAAGATCAAGTCTATTTAAATCAGCTAGTCAAAATCGAACGAGCAGAAGCTATCACTGCATTAAAAGATGAACAAGCTACTGTTGAAGGATGGTGTAATTCTTCAACAAAGATCACTGAGATAATAAAGGCTCAGATTCCTCTGAGTGATAAACGTGGTCTGGGTTATAAATATGATACTCCAAAACCAACCACTGAACGTTCAATGCTTAAATTTGGAACGTTCGTATCCTCAGTCGCTGACACTTCATCATCTCAGTGCTCCTCGTCCATTACACCAATCCCTGAGGAAACTCCTACCTCCTCAAAAGGTAAAGAGAAAATGGTTTATTCAAAACCTACCTCTGTCTCTAAAGACAAAGGTAAAGGAATTGTTATTTATCAAAATCCTCAGAAGGGTACCTTAGTACCAAAGCTGAATGCTTCTAAAGCCTCAGTGACCAACCCCTCTGGATCTAGAAAGCTGATCTCTGGATCTATTCAGCGATCTACTCCTAGACTCAGAGTGGATGTCCTTGGTAAGAAATCTAAAGAACTGAATGTTCGTCCCATTTCTAAAGCCTATAGTTTACTTGGTGCTGGCACATCTAATTCGAAATTAAAAGCTCAGCATACAAGTGGTCCTAGAACTAGTTTTAGTTATAGGAAATGTTATCACTGTGGACTTACCGATCATATTGCTAGTAAGTGCCCCACAGCCACCAAAGCCGAAAAAATAGCTAAGGTGAAGATTTCCCCCAAGGCAAAGAAGACCAACACCAATGCAAATCAGGTCAAGGTGACTCCTACCACTGAAGTTAAGAAATTAACCAAAGTGAAGAAAGACAAAGCTGAATCTTCAAATGCTGGGAAGACCGCTGAACCTTCTATTCCAACTAGCTCCACTGACAAACGTGTATACATGGTTAAGTGGGTACCCAAGCAAAACTAATCTTCCTTTGTAAATGCAGGTTAAGAAGGGTATCTGGTATCTCGATAGCGGATGCTCTAGACACATGACTGGAAAGAAAAACCTGCTCGCTGAATACAAGGAAGAGAAGGGTCCCTCTGTGACTTTCGGTGGAAATGGAAAAGGACACACCCGAGGGTATGGTGTACTTTCAAATGGTACAACCTCCTTCAGAAGAGTCGCATATGTTGAAGGGCTGAAGCATAATCTTCTGAGCATCAGTCAGCTTTGCGACATGGATAACAAAGTGATTTTCACTAAGGAATCCTGCTTTGTCTCTGACAAAAAGGAGAAGATAGCTCTCAGCGGTTATCATTTGGAAAATGTTTATGTAATAAACATGGACTCAACAACCACTGAGAACTCCTGTTTCTTCTCAAAGGCATCTTCTGATGTTAACTGGCTATGGCACAAGAGGCTCTCGCATCTAAATTTCAAGACACTGAATACTCTTTCCTCCAAAGAGTTAGTCACTGGTCTACCTCAGCATTCATACGCCAAAGAGTCTTTATGTTCAGCGTGTGAAAAAGGGAAGCAGACCAAGGCAAGCTTCAAGTCAAAACAAGTCTCATCAGTGTCATCTCCTCTACAACTACTCCATATGGATTTGTTTGGCCCTGTTAACAAACAATCCATTGCTGGAAAAAAATATACGCTGGTCATAGTTGATGAATTCTCTCGTTACACATGGGTAATGTTTCTCCGTTCTAAGAGTGACACCCCTGAAGAACTCATCACCTTTGTTCGGAAGATGGAAACTCTGAACAATATGACTGTTCGCTCAATAAGGAGTGATCATGGAACTGAATTCAAAAACAGTTCTCTTGATTCCTTCCTTGAGAGTAAGGGTATTTCTCACAACTTTTCGTCAGTGAGAACACCGCAACAAAATCGAGTCGCTGAAAGAAGAAATAGAACAATTATTGAAGTTGCACGTTCAATGCTCAGCGATTCTCACCTGCCTACTCAGTTTTGGGCAGAAGCTGTCAACACTGCTTGTTTTACGCAAAACAGGTCGCTGATAGTTAAAAGATTCAAAAAGACAGCCTATGAACTCCTTCATGGGAGAAAGCCTTCAATCAGCTTTCTTCACATCTTTGGATGTCAGTGTTTCATACTGAACAACAGAGATGCCCTTGGAAAGTTTGATCCTAAGGCTGATGATGGAATCTTTCTTGGATACTCCTCAGTCTCCAAAGCCTTCAGAGTCTTCAACCGTAGAAGACAAACTGTAGAAGAAACTATTCATGTCACGTTTGACGAATCCCGTTCAGCGAACTCTAAACCGTCCGCTGATACTGAAGAACTGAATCAATGGATGTTTTCTCATCTTGGTGATTCAGAAGAAGTTCCCACTTCTCATGCTCACACCGTAGAAAATGATGGTCCTACTATCATTCCAGATATGCAGAATAGTGAAGCTGAAACATCTTGGGTCTCAGCTGTGCCTATAAACACTATACCTGCAGTTGATCCAAATGTCTCAGAAATTCCGTCTATTTCTCAGCAATCAGTGAATGAAGTGACAAATGCAAACATTCCTCTCTTAGCTGATAATCCAGAAGTAGCTGAAGCCTCATCTTCAGTTTCTCCAGTTCAGACTGAATCAACGACGTATGCTCCGGCTCAGCGATGGACTGTAAATCACCCAATCGATCAAATTCTTGGTGATCCCAACGCTGGTATTCAGACTCGTAGAAGTGCAGGTAATATTTGTTTATTTGTTAACTTTATTTCTCTAACTGAACCAAAGAAAATAGATGATGCCCTCAGAGATCCAAACTGGGTCAGCGCTATGCAAGAAGAGCTGACTGAATTCGAAAGAAACAAAGTTTGGAAACTCGTTCGTAGACCAACTGACAAAACGGTGATAGGCACTAAATGGGTCTATCGAAACAAGTTGGACGAACATGGTACTGTAACTCGCAACAAAGCTCGTCTTGTTGCTCAGGGATACAGACAAGAGGAAGGCATAGATTATGACGAAACTTTTGCTCCAGTAGCAAGACTCGAATCTATTCGTCTTTTCTTAGCATATGCTATACACAAAAACTTCACTGTACATCAGATGGATGTTAAGTCAGCGTTTCTGAATGGAAAGCTGAATGAAGAAGTGTATGTGGAACAACCTCCAGGATTCTCAGATCCTAAGCGTCCAGGTTATGTTTATAAACTAGACAAGGCACTTTATGGCTTTAAGCAAGCTCCTCGTGCATGGTATGATACTCTCTCTACTTATCTCCACATTGAACAATTTGAGAGAGGTAAGATTGACAAAACTCTATTTTTTAGAAAAGTGAAAGGTCATATCATTTTAGTTCAAATATATGTTGATGACATTATATTTGGTTCTACTAACCCTGAGCTTTGTACTCGTTTCGCTGAAAGAATGAAAGATGAGTATAAAATGAGCATGATGGGTGAACTAACATATTTCCTTGGTCTTCAGATTAAGCAAACTGAAAAAGGAACTTTCATAAATCAGGGAAAATATGTTAAAGATATGCTGAAGAAATTCAACTTAACTGAAAGTTCAGCTATGAAAACCCCTATGGCACCTCCGCTGACACTTGATAAGGACACAAAAGGTGTTCCTGTCAATGTCACGCTGTACCGTGGGATGATCGGCTCACTATTGTATCTTACAGCTAGCCGACCCGATATTATGTTTGCAACATGCTTGTGTGCACGATATCAAGCTGAACCTAAGATATCTCATATGAAAGCTGTAAAGCGAATCTTTCGATATCTTAAGGGTACATCGAATCTAGGCCTTTGGTATCCCAAAGACTCCGGATTCGATCTAACCGCCTATTCAGACAGTGATTTTGCAGGTTGCAAAATGGATAGGAAAAGCACCACAGGAGGATGTCAGCTCCTGGGTGGAAAGCTGGTAAGTTGGACAAGTAAGAAGCAAAACTCAGTGTCCACTTCCACAGCTGAAGCTGAATATGTAGCCGCTGGAAGCTGTTGTTCTCAAGTCTTGTGGATGAGAAATCAGCTACTAGACTATGATCTTCAGCTCTCCAAAATTCCAATCTATTGCGACAGCACAAGTGCCATCGCTATAGCAAACAATCCAGTGCTACACTCAAAGACAAAACACATAGAAATCAGATATCATTTTATCAGAGATCATGTGATGAATGGTGATATAGAACTTCATTTTATCCCAACTGATTATCAGTTAGCTGATTTATTTACCAAACCTCTTGATGAGACAAGATTCAACTTTCTCATCAGCGAGCTTGGAATGCTGAACTTTGAAGGGTAAAATCTTCAGCGGTTCACATTAATCAGCGATAGGATAAAATCAACTCGTATTACCTATTCAATCATCTTCTCTCTGAATAAACTTGGTTAAACTGATATCCAGGTATGTTTTCTCTCTCTGACAAACGCATGAAAATGCAAGATTTCAAAAACAAATGCATCGCTGAATATCTCTTCCTTAACAGCGATATTTTGAAAGTTCTTAAAACCTTCACTGATATCTTCTATTCAGTGCTTCATGTTTTTCAAAAGAGTCCCTGAGTTTTCAAAACCTCAGAGACATCCTAAAAGAATGTGAAAGGACAGTTGTGACGTCATTGCAACGGATAACACCAGGCACGATTTCTTTCTGACACACGTTTGCACGTTTCGTTCAAACTTCCAATAAAATGCAAACACGTGTCCGTGTCATGATGAAAACCTTTTCCCGCTCAAGGTTTTCTCTCTCTAAAACTCCCTATATAAACAACTCTTGGTTTATATTTGTCTTTTACGCGAAAAATCTTCCTCCGCAAGAAAAGAATTACTGTTGCATTTGTGCTCTCAAATCTTCAAAGAACTGTTCATCATCTTCTTCATCAAAACATCAAGGTTAATATGTTCTTATTTTTCAAATGCATATAACTTGTTTCTGATCTTATCATTGTTTTAAACAAGATCAAACAAAAGAACTTAAAAATAAAATCATTTTCTTTCATGGTTTTATGAACACAACCATTTCATGGTTGTTCTTCAAGTTTTAAATCTAAATTTTAAACTTGTTCTTCATTCGTATCCAGTTTTTTTTGAAACTGGAATACAAGAATTTATGGGTTTTACATTTCGTTTCAAAATCATGAAAAACCCTAATCTTCATTAAGACATTTATGTCTGAATGAAATGGACAAAATTCGAACCATCTTAATGGAAATTCTTTCCATACTAAGACAATTCTTATTTGTTAACATCTTTGGTTGAACTGATAATACAGAGAAATGGCATCTTCAAAGATCAATGTTACCACTGAGTCCATCTCCGCTGACTCTGAGGAAGTGGACATCATCAAAGCCCCTCAGGTTAAGTTCAAGCTGGATCAACTAGATTGGACTAAGGTCAACAACCTCTCTGCGCTTCTCGAGTTTCCTCCTCGAAAGCAAGTCACACATCTGGATGATGCTGTGAATTTCCTGAAAAACTGCTGCATTTCAACAGCCCTGACCATCACACCTCCCGCAAGTCAGCTACTACTATCCCAGTTCTGGTACTCTGCCAGACACACTCAGCTACCCTCATCCAAAGATGCATCCAAAACCATCGATTGCATACTCAGCGATACTGAGTATGGTACAATTAAGATAACCCCCGCTATCATACGAAAAGCCCTGAACTTCCCCAATGCTACCAAAGAAAAACCATTTGTTCCATTCCCTGACCATAAGAAACATGCTGACAGAGAAGCAATCATTGCTTTCCTCGATGCAATGGGTTACATCTGGGAAACTGGAAGGGACAAGAAGCCCGAGAAGAAGCGGACGCTGATAAAGAAGTCCAAAATGCCTAGCGAGATGAATTTCATCTTCGCACACCTGATCAGCTGCATGACAGCGAAGACCGGCTCCTCTGATCAAGCCGCTCAACCTCAGCAGGCTATGGGATACGCACTGCTGAAAGGTCTACATATTGACTGGGCATCTATCATTTATGATGACCTAGTGCAAAGAGTAGATTCTGCTGCTGACAGACCTGCATGGGTTCCCTACCCCCGTTTCATCAGCGCCATCTTTCAATATGGCCTGAAGGACAGCTATCCTCAAGAGGGTGACCTGAAACTTTCTCAGGTTGGCCCTAAGGTGCTCGATTTCAAACCTGTCGATAATGAGGTACGTCTCTCTACCCTTCTCTCTCTTCTTAACCCCAATTCTTCGACTTCTGTGGCTCCTTCAGCGACAATACCCATCGCTGATACCCCGGCCACACAATCCTCTCCTTCTAAGAAAAGGAAACCCTCTCACACCCAACTTGATTCCAAAAGGATCAAGAAAACCAAGGAGCAACCCCAGCAATTCCATGCTGAAGACTCCTCAGCTCATTCTGACGAGCTGAAGGAAAGTTCCGTGGTACGCTCTGCCACACCCGTTCAAGCCATCCCTCCAATCCAGACTTCAACGTCTCCAAACGCTGAGGTTAGAAACTTGGAACCTACCCAACCTCCCTCAGTCTCTCAAAAGACTGATGAAGTGATTCTCAGCGATTCCAACGTTGAACTCAGTACCCGAACCCCTTTCTTATCCTTCGCTTCTCCCCCCACTCCCTTGGACACTCCTCCAAAGAACACTGGAGATGCCATCATTCCAGAAGCCACCGCTGACGCTTCTCAACGAATGATGAAGACAGGACCTGCGGAGATCACCATACCTCACCGAAGTTTTGAGGAAGATATGGAACATTTTTTAGGAATCCGCAACTTTGAGGATTTCGTCAATCCTCCTGCAGGTACAAATCAACCCATATACACTGTAACTAAACCTGAAACTTCTGAGCTTTCCTTTGTTCACAAGTACTTATGTGTTACAGGTCCTAATTTGGGAGACATCAACGAGTCTCTGAAGTCCGTGGAAACAAAGCTGACCGGTCTCACCACCACACTCTCCAACAACTCTACAGCTGTAACAAACGCTGGAGAGAATTTGACAAAGCTGACTACGGTGGTGGAGAAGAAAGTTTCCACAGATGACTTGAAGCAAGTTGATAAGACTCTCAGCGACTTTGCTAAGGTGCTCGCTGATATATACACAGACTACACCTCACTCAAACAATCAGTTTCCTCCATGTCCGGCGAGGTAACAACGCTGAAGACATCGGTTGGAGCACTAGAGGGTGATATGTCTGCTATGAAGACAAATGTTCAAACTCTGACGACTGACTTAGGCTCTGTAAAGACCGACGTTGGTTCGATGAAAACAATGATTGAAGAGCTGCTCAACAAGGCGAGAACTCCTGCTCCTGAACCTGCCACTGTCCCTACTTTGGAAACTTTCACAGCGGCGGATCGCAAAGAGCTGGAAAAGATCAATCCTGCTATATCTGGCCTTGAAGACAGATTAGCAGCGATTGAAAGTTGTATTAAAATCTCTGGCCAAGAAGACAGAGAAAATACAAATGCTGAGTCTACCCATTCCTCCCCCAATCATGAGAAAGAGGGGGAGAAGAGCGCGGAACATACCGCTGAGAAGAGCGCCGAGGATCTTGAAAAGAGCGCTGAAGACCTTTCCCATGATGAATCTATCAGGGGAGAGATGAATGAAGATCTTATCGCTGGACCTCAGGGAGATGAAAACCCTGAGGGAACCGAGAAGCTCGCCTCTGTATCTGAGGGGGAGCAACTCGAAGAAGACGCTGAAGAATCCGAAGCAGAAGATGATGAAGCCATCGACATCCCTGATGATAAACCATCTTCTTCTCCAAAGAAGAATGATGATGATGATGACGAAGATGACGATGATTTCTTTATCGTCAAACCTGCCCCAAGGATCAAAGCTCTTAAGGGAATTTCAATAAACGAACCAACAGGGGAGCGTACAAAGACAAAGCCCTCAGCCTCTGGCGTTGAGAAAGGCAAAGGCAAAAGCGTCGCTGAATATGACAATCTGATGATCTTGCTTGAAAAGCCGGTTTGTCAGGTACACTAAACATCTCTTACTCCATCCCTCCTCCACACTATAAGTTCTACTTCCCTAGCCTACACCTGAACATATTTATCTTTCTCTTTCTACCCAAGTTCTTCTACCCATGTTCTTATTTGTAAGATCGCTGTGTTTCAGCTAGTCCTCTCCCATGTTTGAGGATGTCGCTGAAGGTTCTACTATTGCGACTTCACAAATAAAGCCAGCTTCTGCTGATGAAATAATCCCAGTCTTAGATTTGATCTCTGAGACTGATGAACCAGAAGAACAACCTCTCTCGCACAGAAACAGGCCTTCCTCAGCTCCTCAAAAGCTGAGTGAAGAGGATCAAAAGAGAAAAGAGGAAATAATAAAGCGATTCGAGGATCAGTGAATTATTCTAAGGCGTGATCAACTGCCTTCAGTTCCTCCAAAGTTCAGAATTTCAAAAGCTGAATACAAGGAACACCTCAGAGCTGAACGCCTCATCGCTGAAAGAAAGGAAGCTGAAGAGAAAGACAGAGAATACGCCATCAAGCTTACTCAAGAATCTGTCAAAGACCCCAAGCTGAAACGTGTTCCCATTCAAATCCAACGAAAGCTTTGGGAAGAAGCCCAGAAGATCGTGGAAAAGAAAACTGAAGTTTCTCAGACCACCCTGATCTGGTGTAAAGAGAAAATCCACTTCAGATATCGTCCAGCGAAGATCAACAAGGTATTCATCTCTGGAAGAACTTCTATCGGAGTACCTATTGTTGACATCAAACTTTTCAGAGAAGATGGCCAATCCGAAGCCTTTCGCGCTGATAGTGTAAAAAGGTATGGTCTCTCTGAATGGCTGGAGATGAGGTTAGCTATCCATTCGTCACAATCTAAGTACAAGGATCATTTCGAAAAGCTGATAAACAGACAGATCGACTTGATATCTTCTTGTGTAGACATTCTTCCTCTTCCTGATCTTAAGCTGAAAAGAAAAAGGGCATCTCCAAAGAAGAAACGTCAAGATTCAAACTCAGGTCCTGTCATACGAAATGAAACTGGAATTGGTTTCTCTCGCGCTGAAGTGCTTGGTCCTGACCCTGATCTATCTGCCCTTGACATTTCTTTGCCACCATGTGAACTTTTCGTCCCTGGTAAAGTCATCAGTAATCCTTATGGAATATTCTTTCTCGACTACGATGGACGTAAATGTTTTCAACGGATCGCTGAGCTTCCAATCACTCCAATCGAACAGCTCAGAGATCTCATCTACTGGTGTGACTTCAGAAAAGACATTCAGACACGACACCTAAAACCCTTGATCTTTGAAGAAGCGTTGAACAAAAGAAAACAAGGCGTAACGGTTCCTGACTGGATGATCCCCACTGAAAAGACGACCCTTGATGAACTTCTCATTAAGGAAGAACCTTTTGAAAACTGATATAATCTACTTTTTCTCTATTGTATCAGTTATCCTTCTGTACTTGTAAGTTATTTCGCTTGTACTTGTAATCTTTCTGTTCTTCAATGTAACCTGATTCAATATTTTAAAGAGAGATTTCAGCGAACGTACTTTACTCCATCAGTACTGAAAAGATCCCAGAAAACAGTAAAAGGGACAAATATTTTATGAGTTCTTTTTATCCTTATGTTTTCACTAAATAGCAATTTTCTTTGTTGCTATGTCATAATCAAATAGGGGGAGATTATTGATCCAAACCCTCAGTGATTTGATAATGACCCTCTCTCATATACTTAGTGAAAATTGTAAGTAAACAATATGTATCAGAGTTTCACTATCGCTGATAAGTACTAAGATCTTACAGTACCGCTGATAGGAACTCTCGCTCTTTTAAATTAAACATTCAGCGAACACTGTTCATCATTAATGCTCTGAGTCTGTTCAGTCATTATGATGATCGCTGATAAGTTAGTTGTTTACTTATGATCTCTGAAGACAAGTTTCACGTCAACAAAGGTTCTACGCTGAAGTCGAAGATCAAGCTCAAGAACCAGCGACAAGTCTCCTAATGAACTGATGCGTATCAGCGAAGACTCAGATTTGTCCACTCAACGTGAAGTATCAAGTACAAGACTTCAGCTATTGCTGAACTTTATCATCCGCTGAATAGTAAATGATAATCGCTGAATCAACGAAAGCTGATCATGAAGTCCTCCGTACAAAGTACTTTTGTCTCAACCACCCTTGCACGACTCCGTACGAATTGTCAGAAAAGAACCTCCGAATATCTGAAATCGTACAACCACTCTGATACTACACTATTCATCCATACGGCTACTAAGGTTGTCAACCAAGGTCAATGACATGCAACCAACCAGCTGATGACACGTGTAAAGTATATACTGACTTGCATTAAATGCATGCAGTATATAAAGAGATGAACTCACTTCTTTTGAAGTAACTTGCTAACTCTGGACAAGTTCAAATCTCTTATCTCAAGATAGGTTATTATTAGTAATTTCCTTATCTTTCTCAGTGCAAGAAACCTTAGTGTTCCAACTTGTTTAGATTTAGGTTTATCCTTAATCTTGTCTCCGCAACAAGCTGTAAATTGTTAATGATTTATCAATAAACAATTTAGAAAAGTAAAATATGTGTGTTTGTATTCAACCCCCCCCCCCCCCTTCTACAAACTTGTATAGGCCTTCGGGACCAACACAGGCAGACTGAATCATCGGTCCTCAGGGCTGATAGGTCGATGGTGTAGAGGTTGGTCTTTCACGTTCCAACCAGAAGCTCCGTTCCGTCGTCAGTGTGGACGCTACACCTTTTGCCTTTGAATCTGACCTCTAGATCTTTATCGCAGAATTGGCGGATGTTGAACAAGTTGTGTCCCAATCCCGCGACGTATGAAACCTTCTTTATAGTGATCTTGTCTTGGACAATGTCGTTGTAGCCCAAAATTGGCGCCTTATTATCGTTTTCAAATCTCACATCTCTGCAGTATTTCTCTGTGTAGTTCGTGGGCAGCTCCCTCCTCCAGGTCATGTGTTTGGAGCATCCAGAACTATGTACCACACATGACCGTCCTGCAAAAATGAGATTAACGGACTTTAGGTACCCATTTGAAAATGGGTCCTGGAGGGTTAGGTTTGACACCTGGTTGAGGAATCTGTTTTGAAGCAGGTTTCCTTTTGGGTGTAGGTTTAACCTTTGTTTTGGGAACTCATTTTGAAATGGGTTTCCTTTCTTGTTTAGGTTTAATCTCTGATTGGGGACCCCGTTTTGAATTGGGCTTCTTTTTGTTTTTACGGGGTTTGCGTATTGGTTCAGAATTATAGACATGATAAGAACCAAACCAATTAGTTGAATTTCTAATGTCATCGAAGTCATTCCAACCACAACTAGAACAACACAAGCAATCATGCGATAATTGAATCAACTGCTGAATAGAATAAAGTTTAATAGGAAAATTGACATCTTGTTCAACAAAATCATTCTTGTGATTCAAAGCACAATCATTCTTGTTCATTCTAGGATAAAAGACAGTATTAAATGACTTCGACGTTGCAGTGTTCTCGATAGATTCCTTGCCTACCCACTTTGTTTTGTCTTGTTTAGCCCGACCATTTTTATCTGAAACAGCATTAACAGCATGGTCAGCGGAGTTTGAGTAGACAGGATATTTATCAGTCGATTGACCAGTCTTTTGCCGCGGTAGTGATTGTTTTTTAGAACAAGAATCAGTTTTAGAAACCTTGATCACAACCGGGGTCTTATGTTTTGTAGAACATTCGCCTTTTTGAAATTTGACCGGGCGATTTACTGCTGGCGAAAGAAAGTCGGTATGACTTGGAAGAGGTTTGTTAAATGGAAATGATTCAAACTCTTCATCTGAACTACCCTCGGAATTCATGAATTTAGAAAAATCGATATTCAAAATCGATGGACTATGATTGGTCGAGGGAGGTGAGGAACACTTTGTGTCGGTGTGCTTAGGTGAATCTGGTGCGGAAGCTAAGAAAAAATCAGAGTTTAGATTCTTTAAAACACACTCATCTTGAGACTCTTTACCGTTTAAAGAAGATGTTTTGCCAATGAAAGCTTTGCACGAAGATGTGTCAAACGAGTCCGAGGAAGGTTCGGGTGCAATCGTCTTTTCTTCTTGGAGTAGGTCAATCTTCTCTTGAAGTTGACCATTTCTCACATGCTCCTTCATCGCTTATGTCGCCAAAGCAGACAATTTTGATGTGAGCCGATCGATTTCGTTCCGAAGGATTTCCTGTCCTTCAGTCGACACAGACTCGGTTTTTACGGATTTAAGTGCCTCAAGTTCTATTAAAAGCATGATCTTTGTGCTGTTAAAAGCGCTTGCTTTTCCTTTTGAAAACACGATCTTTCCTTCTCGAGTGACTCCTCTAATTCGACTATTTTTTCTTCCAAAATGAGAGGTGGGACATAGAGTTTAAACTCGTCCGTCTCAGTTTTGGGTTCAGGTGCTTGGGCCTCATCCTTTTTGGAGGAATCATTGGGCGTTGCAACCTTATAGCCATCAAAGTAGTCATTCGATAGGTATTTCTTTGGATTTTTCTTGTACAAGTAGTTCATAGGCTCGTAGCAAAAAGGAAGTTGCATTTTGGTGGTATGTTTGCGCTTGTATTCCTCAGTTTCCTCTTCTTTCTCCGGTTCAAGAGGACCAGTCCATTTGATTTTGTATTCAGGATACTTCTTAGCCAGACCGAGACAACCAAAGTGATAAAGTGTCGGTCTTTTAGATATACCCTTTTTCAAGTATTGAGGGTTATCGTATCCGATTCCCTATTCCTTGTTGAAGTATGTGAATTCCTTGGGTTTATTCATGGGAATGGTCTGGTCTGTTTGACCTCTTTTGTGGAGTTTGGTTTCAAGATCAGTTATTTTAGAAACCATTTCTTTGTGCTGTATTTGAAGAGAAGAGCATTGATAAACAATCTCTGTGTTCTTAGGTGCTATTGAAAGATTTGTACATTTTTCTTTTAAATTAGCATTTTCGGACTTGTATTTTTCAGTTATGCGTTTTTTAACATCTAGCTTTTCAGTTAACGATTTAATTTCAAGCAGTTGTTCATTAGTGGTGGCCTTATAAGAATCTATTCCTTCAACTATAGGTTCCAACTATTTGATTAAGCCTTGATGAATAGGTTCACATACCTGACACAACTTTGCATGTTCTTCTGGAGAAGAATGGTAGCCCATGAAAGCGTCGGCATCTTCATAATTGCTTTCATCATCAGAACAAGCTAGCCAGTGGTCATCTTCAACAAATAGTGCTTCTCCTTCCTCTTTCTGTTATGCTAGCAGGAGTTTGGCCTTGTAGTAATATGCATTCTTCACGACAGGATTCCTACAATCCTTTGCAAAGTGACCCAACTTCCCGCTGTTGTAGCAAGTGACGGGTTCGTCCTTCTTCTTTGTTTCGGGCTTACGGTCTTCTATCTCACTCTTCTCCTTCTTGTCAGGCTGCATGTGATCATCTGCCTTTTTCTTGCCTTCGTATTTATCCTGATAATCATGGCGCTTGTTGGAGGAAGTGGAATAGCGCTGATTATTGGATGTAGGCTTCTTGAAGAATTTCTTTTGCTGGAAAGATCTGGAGAGCAGGGCCATTGCTTTCTTTACAGCTGTGAATTCAGGATCTGAGTCACTTTCTTCTTCTTCCTCATATTCTGGTTCAGATTCACTTGGCTCTTGGGCTCGTTTGGATTGACGGCCGGAAGATTTGCCTCGTTTTGAAGAAACAAGAGCTAGTGGATCAGCAGGTGACTTGGGAGTGGACTTCTTGTTGCTCAGAATCTCCATCACTTCATCTTCGTCCTAGAGAAGCATCTCATAGAGTTCATGAATTGGGACGTCCTCCATCAGGTGGTTGTATTTGACGTGAGAAGCAAACACTTTCCATTCAAGAAGGAGGTTGTTCAAGAACTTGAGCGCATTCTCCGTATTTGAACGATTGATCTTATTCTTGTGAAGCTCGTTCAGTAGGAGACAAAAACGTTCATAAGTCCGGGAGAGAGATTCGTCGGAGCACTGCTTGAAGCTGTCAAACTTTGTTATGCAGCTGTTGATCTTCAATTGGTTGCCGACTTTGCCCCCACTCATCATCTTCTCCACGTGATCCCACATGCCCTTTGCCGTATCCTTGTAGCTATCTATGGCTGTGTAGATCGAATTCGGTAGAGCCTGAACAAGATACCTCTTGGCATGCTTTTCACCATCATGCATGCCTTTTTCGTCCTTGCTCATTTCCGAGTATGTCTTGGCCTCATAACGAACTTGACCACCTTCTTCTGGTGCTGGTATAGTCTTCATGGGTTTAGGTTGTGGGCTATCAGTTAGAGCGCGCCAGATGAACTCGTAGTTATTCTTCGACTCGATGAAGATAAGGAATTTGTCCCGCCATTGGCTATATTCTCCCTGGTAGAGGGTCGGCGGCTTGGAGTCGGTGCCGATAGCAAGAGCGTCTCGAGACATCTTTGTTGATTGCACTAATGTGATCGTCAAACGCTTGTTCGATTCAAAGTGTAAACCTAACGCAAGGCACTAAGAGTGATGTCCTAACGCAGGTTCTAAGAGTGATGTAGGCTAAACAGGTAAGAAACTAGCTAATCAGAACTTACCGGATAGGAATCCGGATGAAACATTGTTTGATCTGGAAGTCTCCGGATCAGATGTGTGTGAAACTGTTCAGATAGCAGGAGTGTCCGGGTAAGCAGAAGTTACCGGATAACAGAGAGTTACCGGATGTGATGAGCTTACCTGATAGATATGAGTTACCGGATAACTAGGTATCCGGGTAAGATAAAGCAAAAACTCAGACTTACCGGATGTTTGATCTTACCGGATAGCGGAGTGTCCGGGAAGAATTGGATTACCGGAAACAAATGAATCCGGATAGGTGTCCGAAATGATCAGAGTACTCGGAAACTTTGAGTTAACCGGTGAGATTTGTCCGGAGACTACCAGTATCCGGAAAGGTACCGGATACTTTGTTTTATCCGGAAAGTAGCGAAGAAAGTAGACTTACCCGGAATAAAATGCGATGTTCCGGAAAGTGGGGCTGGTGTCCGGAAACTGCGGCTGTAACTCAAATGTTCGACTGGAATGCGATTTGGGTTGACAATATATTTCCTGAAATATTAGAAACCTTCCAAAATAGCAAAATAACAATACCCTAATTGATTTTCAAGCAAAATAACACGATTTTGAAGAAAAATTTTGATTTTTTATATGAACAGAGACCAAAAACCAAAAGGTTGATTTGACTTAAAAACTAATCAGATGATCGAATTAGAATACGAAAAATTGCAGAATCGTTTATAATGATAATGTGAATCGAATGCAATATACGAAAACGAGCAATTTTAACTGAATCAAAATATGGAGTTTTAAGCCAAGAACACAGTCGACAATAACAAAAAAAATTACCAGAAAGCTTTTGAATCACCTTGAATCGAATCGTCCGTATGCTTTGATAACAACTGTGAGTTCCATATTAGTGCATATAAACAGTAGAAATCAATAAGTAGAAACAATCAGAATGATTTCAACTGGTCATCCAATTCACTTTCAATAATTTGAGAGAATTACAATACGTATGAAAGTAGATGATTAGACAACTAACTTATTTTCTAAGGCTAACAAAACATTAAATACTAAGGGCCTAAACTAACTAGCCCATGGCCCGTTTACACATATAAGCCCAAATTACATCATTTACATAATAAGCCCTTGAACTTCTATTCAACATAATTTTATCCCTAACACAGAGGCACCTGAGTTTATGCCTACTTCTACAGAAGAAAAACTGCAACATATTTTTGAAAATTAGTTAATGGAAATTGGTAAAAACAACTTTTACGAAAACCTTGTACACCCTCTGTCAAACATGATCTATGTGATGAAATCTCGGTGAACACTTCTAAAATTTTAGAAGATATTCCCAAAAGCAAGGAGGAAAGTGAGTATGACACATGTACAGAAAGTCCAGCCTCTGACGACAGAGACTCTTGAGGTCTATCCTCTGTATACGAGGATGACTCATCCTCTGACGATTCTGAGACTGACTTTGATGAGTCAGAGATAGTTCCTTGTAAATCAGAGGAATTTAAACTTCCCTCTGGCATTCTTAACAGAACCATTCCTCCAAAGGAGAAAATCACAAGTGTTCCTATCTGCCCAGACTTTCTGAATATGTGTATACAAGCAAAAACTTCTCTTGAACTTGAGAAGATCAAAGAACAAAAAGAAAAGTCCTCTCAAAATCTAAAAGTCTCAAAACCCTTAAGGCCAATTCAAGAAAAACTAACTTGGCAACTGTTAGCTCCAACTTCTGCTAGAAGAAGTATTGAAAAATAGGCTATGGATCATCGACAGAGCCTCTGCCGAGACACCAAGAGCAAACCTTTATGCATAAGACTTTTCAGAGGACAAGGCCACAAAGCCTCTGTCATCCTTGACAGAGCCTCTGTGGTATGAAGACTTGAAGCTTGAAGTTACATGAAGATAAAGACAAAGACGATCATGCCTCTCACGTACCTCTGTTGTACGAAGATCCTGAAGATCATTCGTACAAGGCGTGCCCTGCACATTCCACGTGTCAACCTCTGATGGGTTACAGCCTTTGCAGAGTGCGGCGCACTACATTAACGTTGTACATGGTCTCTGACCCACGATGTTGTCTTTGTGTTAGGACAAATATGTCTTCAAGATTTAATCTTGATTAATAAAGTCAAAGTCAATGTAATAGAAAGTCAAAGTTAGCTTATTACCTTAGTTTGTATTGAGGTATATATAGCTTTGTTTAATAGAGGGATGACACAACTATTACAGAGAGGAATACGCATAACTCACATCTTGTAATATTGAGACCAAACCCTAATAGATCTACTTTCTCTCTCTACTCTCTCTCTAGATTCTCTCTCTAATCTTGATAGATCTTGGATTAACAATTGGTATCAGAGCAGGAACAAGATTGAGAGATGGAATTCTACTGATCAAACATATGAATTTGGTGATTTCACAAGCAAATTTGATTGATTTTCTTGAATTTTCAAGAAAATCTCGTTTTCTTGAGATTTTATCAAATTTTGGTGATTTTTGATCGAATTCGTTCGTGAATTGGTTCTTTGGATTTGTTTTTGTGTGGAGAATAATTCTTATTCAAGAATCAAAAGCTAATTTCAAAGATTTGGAGGTCAATTTTGAAGAAATTTGAATTTTCTGTTCGGTTCGTTCGTATCATCTGATCAACCATTCAGATTTTGAATCAGCGATGTTCAGCGAAATTGGATTACATCATTGTGTTAGATACTTGTTTTCTAACATATCTTCAAATTTTTGTTGATTAATTTCAAGATTTTGAGGGTCAAATTGAAGATCTTGGAGTTTTGTTCAGATTCGATCGCATCATCTGGTTGATCATTCAAATTTTAGATCAGTGTAATAGAAGATCTTGGAGTTTTTAAGCTTGATTAATAAAGTCAAAGTCAATGTAATAGAAAGTCAAAGTTAGCTTATTACCTTAGTTTGTATTGAGGTATATATAGCTTTGTTTAATAGAGGGATGACACAACTATTACAGATGCGTGCAACGGCGCCAAAAACTTGATGCGTGCGTGCTTTGAATGCACCTACAGACGTGTGCTAATAGAACCCATAAGCAAGTATACTTATGTGAACTATGTCGTCTATCAAGTAATAAAGTGGTAAAGATACCGATTATCGTCCCACAGAGATTGGAGTTAAAATTGCTACAAAAGTATGATGAAAGAAATGATTTCTGAAGATGATTTGGAAGAAAATATCTTTGATTGGTTGGTTGATGATTATCACAGATTCTAATTAACAATAATGAAAGAGAAGCAAGGGTGTAAGACTTGTTATGTTATGATAAACCAAATTCCAGCAGACCAATGCTACAACAATGCTACAGCATGAAACTGCAGTGATGCTGCAGCATAGCAGTGACAAAAACTTAGTTTTATTATCTACTTTGAGACACGTTCCTCTCGGACTCTCACCATCCCATGATTCCAGTATCTAGAGCAATCTCATCTCTGAGCAGAACCCAAGATAATGGAACGATGGAAATGGCGTTCTCAAAGTACATGGCAAAACAAATTCTCTTTGTTAAAAGTCACTCTCTCGATATAACCCCCATGCCTCCCAAGTTTGTATACTCCTAAATAGCTTATCTCTAAGTCTATTCCATTTTAACCCTTTGAGAAAATAACAACTTATCAAGAATGAATCATTTTGGAAAACAAAAGTAACAACTCTCGTTGCAAGTCACTCTCTCGATATAACCCCTTAAGTCATCCAAATTGACGTGCAATTCAATGGCCTCTCTCGAGGTCCATGACACTTTAACACTATCAAAATGATCAATTTGTCAAAGGATTTTGTTATCATGAGAGAACTTGGGTTGGAATAATAAAACCTTATTTTTGCCACAAAAATACCTACTCTCTTTTGGTCATCACAACACCCTTTGTCTCACACCCAAGCTAAATGATTAGCTACTCATAACAATAAATGAAACTAAGTAAATGCAAAGTACTTGGAATGTAAACATGATGCAAGGAATAATAAATGACTTGGAAGTAAAAACTACCTAAAGTAAATGACTAAAAATGTAAAGACAAGAATTTAAGAAATAAGCAATAAATGACAAGAATACAAATGGAATGTAATTCTATGACTAATAAGAATAAATACTGAAAAGTAAGAACATTAAACATAAGACATAAGATGCAAGAACATTAAAGAAGGTAAGATGTGCAGTTGGAATACGCCCAGTGCTGCAGCAATGCATACGTGTATCTAAGAACAAAGAAAAATTAAAGGAAGAACACTTGAAGATTTGAAGATAAGGAAGAACACTTGAAGATTTCTGGAATTAAAACTACAGAGGGTTTAGAACTGAGTGAGATCAGTTCCCAAAAAAGTATATCAAATGGCTAGATGACCCCTCTATTTATAACAAAAGGGAGGGGCATCTTTGGTAAATAAGTGCAACTAAGCCTAACTACATAGTACAACTAGTTAGCCAAAAGTACAATACCAAACTAAGCCATTACCTAAACTACAATTACAATCTAAAGAGTGTTTTCAGGGGTTACAAAATATCAGATTAATCACAAAATATCAATTTCCAGCTCATTAAGCCGTCTCCTTCAGCCCCTTGATCACCAGATCCCTGCTGTTCCAATGCTGCAGCAATACCCTGTTTTGGCTGATTTTTCCAAAAATGCTTATGTTAGCCTACCAATAAAGTAAAACAAGCTAACCATGATTCCTAGCTCCAAGAAAGTAAAACAAGATAAAAAAGACTCAAATTTCGAATTTTAGAATGAAAAAGTCCTAACTAAACTAAAGAAATAAGTGCTTAAGTACTCAAAATTGAGCACTTATCAAAGATCTTGGAGTTTTTAAGCTTGATTAATAAAGTCAAAGTCAATGTAATAGAAAGTCAAAGTTAGCTTATTACCTTAGTTTGTATTGAGGTATATATAGCTTTGTTTAATAGAGGGATGACACAACTATTACAGAGAGGAATACGCATAACTCACATCTTGTAATACTGAGAGCAAACCCTAATAGATCTACTTTCTCTCTCTACTCTCTCTCTCTAGATTCTCTCTCTAATCTTGATAGATCTTGGATTAACACTTTGTACCTTAGTACTTCTTGTCTACCTTTTGCCCCCTGTAAAGTAGTATTAATAGAAGGCTCTTGTAAAGCTTTTCTAGTAACTTTTGCACTATACACACACACCAGATTAGAGCTTAGAATATGTATCACACACTCAAAGGTGTTCTTGGTGTTCTTGATTAATCAATTGAAGTGAATCATTGAGCTGAACTCTTGTGTTATTACTGTTTCACTTAATTGATTTTGTGTGTTTTTCTACCGAGCATTTCTCTTTAGTTCTGTTAAAAACGCTTCCGCAATATATATTTGTTTGAACTATTGTGATAAATATCATTGTTGAGTCAATATTGGGATCAACAATTGGTATCAGAGCAAACTTTGAATTTCAATATCAAAGGATCCACTCTAACAATGATCTTGACTCATTTTGGTAGATTTTTGGACTGTTTTTGACATGTTCTTCATTCTTTTCAAAACAGCCTCTGTTTTTCTCCTATTCTCGACTTGTTCAACTCCAGTAAACTGACAGACACTGTTTCTTTGGTTAAATCTTTCCATTAAGTGCATAGTTCAAGGTTTTAAAGCTCTAAACTCATTTCGAAGAGTCTGTCCCATCATTTGAAAATTTTCTGTTCATACTCTATTTTCTGACTTTTCTCAAAACTGTTCAAAAATGGCGAACACTGCCAATTTCTTCACTGCTGGTTCTTTAACCAAACCCCACACTCTACTCAGAGATGAGTACCCTCAGTGGAAGATAAAAATGATTCATTTCTTTGAGGGCACTGACAGAGAACTCCTCACATATATCCGCAATCTTCCTTTTGTTCCCATGGTCACAGTACCACGGGTACCCGCCACAGATGACACTCCAGAGGTTCCTGAGTACGACAAACCAAATGTGATGGACAAATGGTCTATCACAGATTGAGAGAAATACGAGCTTGCACAGAAGGCCAAGCGACTTCTGATAATGGCCATTCCAAATGACCTCTTTCTGTCTTTGGATGCATGTGAATCTGCCTACGATCTGTGAAAGGAACTAGAAAATCAGTTAGAAGGCGGTGCCAAGACTCAAAAGAACTGCAGAGCTCAATGAATCAACGAGTACTATGCTTTCAAAGCTATGCCAACAGAATATCTGCAATCAACATACGACAGATTCAACTCACTGATTAACAAGTGTAAGAAGTTCGGGATTCACAGAACCTCTGAGGAGAACAATGTCATGTTCCTTAAGAGCCTGAATGATGAATGGCTCCAGCTGTCTATGTCTCTGCAAACTAATCAGGACTTAGACACCTGGACTCTGTCAGATCTCTACGGAACGCTGGCTGCCCAAGAACAACAGATTGCTAAGGCGAAAGCCCAAACCGGTGGGCCACTTGCACTTGTTGGCAAGGCTACAGAGGCAAAGGGGAAGCCCAAGAAGGAGAAATCTGTGGAAGAGAAGAAGGAGAAGAAGAAGAAGGTCTTGGTTGTGGATAGTGAAGAAGAAGAGTTGGTTGATGAAGAGGGGGAAACTATGGCCTCGATAGCTAAATCTTTAGCTTTATTGACAAGAGAGTTTGGTAGCAGAGGTTACCGGAAGAAGAATGGGTATGAACGTGATGGGAGAGATAATCGGGGTGAGAAGTATGAATCGTGGAACCAGGGAAGAGAAAGTTCGAATGACCAACATAGGTCAAATGACAGAGGTGACAGAGGTGGTGACCAACAGAGGTCAGGGGACAGAGCTGGAAATACACCCCAAAACCAAGGATGCTTTAACTATGGCAAGCCAGGCCACTATGCAGCAGACTGCAGGAGCAAACCCAATCGCCCACAGAGAGACTCTGCTTTCTATAAAAAGAAGGCAGAGTACTATGCTCAGAAGTCGCTCATGGTGGAGCAAGAAAATTGGCTGTCAGATGAATCTTCTGACGAAGGTGAGAAGAAGAATGCCCTGTTCTGCGGGATGGCAGAAGTCAGCTCCTCAGACTCTGACAGTGAGGTATCCGCTTCTGACTCTTACTCTAATGAAACTGAAGCTAATTTGCTTCAATTGACAGAAGAAGACACTGAACTTAAAAAGACTTGTGTAGATATTCAGAAAAAGCTTGCATTCTTTGAGAGAGAAGCCAGACTTCTCACTCAAGAAAAGGCAAAAATATCTTTAGAAAAGGAAGAGATTGAAACTAATTGGCATAAAAATATAAATTCTTTAAAAGAAAAGATTTCAGATCTCAATTCTGCCCTTAAAACCAAAACAAAGGAACTTTTGGACAATGAGAGTGACATAGTGAATATTCTTGCTCTTAAGAACTTCTTTCAAAGAGAAAGAGAAGTTCTTCATCAAGACCTACTCAGCAGAGACCTTTTAATTAAGAAGTATTAAGATGCACAGAAGGTATACGAAAAAATAAATACACAAATAGGAAGAAGGGGAATTGGCTTCTATGATATAGATCCCTATACTGGAACCAAAAGAGACAAGTCCCTGTCTTCTCTGTTTTGTATTGGAAGTACAAGAAAACCAGTATTTCCAAATTTACTCTCTGTAAGCAAAAGGCAGAAAATCTCTGGGGAACCTCACAAGAGGAAACCTCTGAAGATGATAAATGTGTGGTATAAAAACACAAATTTATCACTCTCAGCCTCTGTCAAAAGAGACTCCAAACCTAAGAGATATCTGAAAACTCAAGATCAGATAGGAATCTTCAAATTTGGTGACCCTAAGACTCAGACCCAGGTTGCTTTTGTCTGCATGATAGACTCTGAAAAGAAATTATCGGCCGAGGCACCTGAGTTTATGCCTGCTCCTTCTGAAGAAAAACTGCTTCACATTTCTGAAAACGAGTTAATGGAAATTGGTAAAAACAATTTTTATGAAAACCTGGGTACACCCTCTGTCGACGAAAATCTCTCTGAGGAAATCTTGGTGAACACTTCTGTTGACTTGGAAGATATTTCCAAAAGAAAGAAAGAAAGTGAGTATGGCACATGCTCAGAAAGTCCTGCCTCTAGCGACAGAGGGCTCTATGACTCAACCTCTGTATACGAGGATGATTCATCCTCTGACGAATCTGAGACTGACTCCAATGAGTAGGAGATAGTTCCTTATGAATCAGAGGGATTTAAACTTCCCTCTGGCATTCTTAACAGAACCATTCCTCCTAAGGAGAAAATCACAAGTGTTCCTATATGCCCGAATTTTTTGGACATGTGTATACAAGCTAAAACATCTCTTGAGCTTGAAAAGATCAAACAACAAAAAGAAAAGTCCTCTCAATGTTCGAAAGCTACAAAACCTTTTAGGCCATTTCAAGAAAAACTAACTTGGCAACAATAGGGAAAATGGGTGGAAAATAACAAGTCTTTTGCTTCTGTAACAGTGAAACCAGCTGAAGTTCACCACAGAGGATTGGGTCAACAGATGGATACCCTCAAGAGAGAATTTTCAAAACTTCAATCTAGCCTAGATAGGTCTTCTTGTAATAGGAAATCTAATGCATGGAGAGATTGTAATAATAAAGCCTCTGTTCCCATATTCAGTGATTTTAATGAAAAGTTCAAGCAAATTTCTTCGCATATCCATTATTGTCATTGCTTTAAACTTATGCATCATATGAATCAACACTTCTCAAGCCCTCACTGTTTCCTTTCTAGACCCAAAAAGAATGCAAAATTCAAGGGTAAGAAGAAATAAGATGGTTCTTCGAAAGAAGCTAATCCTAAACCTAAGGATGCTAACGCAACCTTAAAGACCCCTAACAAACCTGGACCCATTTGGAAATGGGTACCTAAAAATCTATGATAATGTTGCAGAAGCAGTATGTGCCGATATGGTACCTAGACTCCGGGTGCTCAAGGCATATGACTGGCGACAGAGGTCTACTATCCTCATATAAAGACAAACTTGGAGGAGGATCAGTTACCTTTGGAGATAACAAGAAGGGGTATATAAAAGGCTATGGAGTCATCAAAAAGGAAAATATAACTGTATGCAAAGTTGCATATGTGGATGGCCTTAAGCACAATCTTCTCAGTGTTAGCCAACTTTGTGATACTAGTTTCGATGTTATGTTTAAAAGAACATTCTGCTCTCTGCAAGGGGAAGATACAGGCGTTGAACTTCTGCGAGCCGAACAAAAGGGTGATTTGTACCTCATGAACTTCAGTGTCAAGAACAAGAAGGACAAGCTCTATCTTGTTGCTTGTATAAACGAAGAAGCTTGGTTATGGCATAACAGGTTCTCCCGTCTTAACTTTCATACTCTAGATAAGCTTGTCAAACTTGATCTAGTTAAAGGTCTGCCAAATGTCAAATTTAGCAAAGATCATTTGTGTTCTACTTGCAAAATGGGAAAACTCAAGAGAGCTTCCCATAAAGGCAAAATGGATGTGTCTTGCCCTAGGCCTCTGTACATGCTTCATGTTGACCTCTGCGGTCCAATCGCTACACATAGCCTAGGTGGCAAGAAGTATATGCTAGTGTTGATTGATGAATACTCGAGATATACGTGGGTGGAATTTGTCGGAAAGAAATCAGATGTTCCAAACATTCTGATAAATCTAATGAAAAGAATTCAGGTTCTATATGAGTGCAGGATTCAAAATCTAAGAAGCGACAATGGCACAGAAAAACTCTGTCATTGAAGCCTATCTTACAGAAGAAGGCATATATCAGAACTTCTCTGCTGCACGCACCCCACAATAGAACGGCGTGGTCGAACGAAAAAATCGCACGCTTGTGGAGGCTGCAAGAACAATGCTGACAGCATCTGGATTACCCACTTCTTTCTTGGCAGAAGTTGTGTCAACCACTTGTTTTACCCAAAATCGATCAACAATAGTGAAGAGGCACATCAAAACACCGTGTCATTTGATCAACCAAAGGCGACCAAATATCAAGCTCTTCCATGTATTCAGATGCAAGTGCTTTGTCCTCAACGACAGAGAAACTACAGGAAAGCTTGATGTTAAAGCAGGCGAAGGACGTTTCATAGGGTACTATGCCACTTCCAAGGCCTACAGAGTTTATCTTCTGCGAACCCGATCCATTGTGGAGAGTATCAATGTCTCTTTTGACGATTCTTTTCAGAAGACTTCTGAACAAATCAGTTCAGAACTCGGTCTGAAAAAGGAATCCTCTGGCATCTCCAAGACAAGAGAAGCAGAACTTGTTAGAGCTATATTGTAGTTATCAGGCAGATAGTCTTTTGTACTGTATTATGCTTTCCTGTATGAGGTATGGGCATGTCATACCCTTACTATATAAGGAAAGTCTCTTTGTGTATTTCATAACCCTTGTGTCATTTGTACTCACCACTTTGAATATATGAATGACATATTCTCGCATTACTTTCTCTCTCTAGATTACACTTTGATTGTTTGCTAGATTTGTGGGATTTATCATTTGGTATCAGAGCACAAACAGAGATTCAAGCAGATTCAGAACCAATTTAGAAAAATTTTACACTGTTTCATCAGATTTCGAATCTGTTTTGATCATCAGATTTCGGACTTTTACTCAAAAAGCTCAAACTCACCTTTTTGGATCAAAACTCTATCTAATCGAACGAATTAGGACTTGCAATCAACTAGAAATCCGTGCACATTCATCTTGCGAATCTGTCTGTGCAAGAATTACTACAATTGAAAGAGTTATGGCGATTTTTGTGATTTTAGGATGTTCTTGAAGGTTTCAGATCATTCATGGAAGGATTCGGATCATTCAACAAGATTTCGGATCATTCAAGCAAGGATTCAGATCACTCATCTGGTGTATAGTCGGATTGTGCTGAAATTTGTTAAGTATTGGTTTCGGATTGTGTTAAGTCCGAAATCCATAGAATTCGGAACTACTTAATCCAAGAAGTTAGGATTTCGGATCGCTTTGATTCCGAAAAGTTTCAAGGTTTCGGATCAACTTGTTTTAAGGAGGTGTGTTAGCTTTGACAATTGAAGGATTCAGATCTCAGTTAGTCCGAGAATTACGGATTTCGGATTAGTTTAATCCAAGAAGCACAGATCTCGGATCACGTTTACTCCGAGAAGTACGGGTTTCGGATCTGTTTAATCCAAAAAGCACAGATTTCGGATCAAGTTCAATCCGAGAAACACGGATTTCGGTTCTTTATTGTTTTGAAAAGTTTTGGTTTTAGATCTCTTTTGTCCGAAATCTTGGGGATTCGGATCAAGCTTTATCCGAAAAGTTTGATCACTAACTGTTGAGTCCGAAAAGTTTGATAAAAGCAAGTATTTTCTGTAAAAAAATTCTATGTGTATTCATACTCTTTCTGCTTGTTCTCTGAAAGATCCAGTTCTAGCAAAATCTAAACATGTCTCAAGATTTACTAAGCATGGGTTCAAAATCAAAACCTCCAGTTCTTCAGATCGATGAATATCCTCAGTGGAAAAAGAGGATGATTCAGTTCTTAAATCATCAAAACAGAGATCTTATGACTTCAATCAAAGATGGACCTCACAGCCCATTTATGGAAACTAACCCTATTGCTGAAACAACCACAAATCAATACGTTGCTCCAAGAACAATTTACAAGGAGTATCGATTTTTCAGTGAAAGAGATAAGGAAAGGGTGGCTATTGATGAATAAGCGTTGACGTATTTTACCATGGCTATTCCCAACGATATCTACAACCGTGTAGATAGTCGTGACTCAGCGAAGGAAATTTGGGATGAGCTTGAAAGGCAATTTGAGGGATCAACGAAATCTTTGAGGGCCAAAAGAAACCAAAGCATTAATGCTTATGAAGGCTTTAAAGCAAGAGATGGTGAATCATTGAAGGAAACTTACAATCAGTACAACATCATTCTGAACGACCTAAGAAGGAATAGTGTTGATAAATATGAATCGGAAATTAATTACAAGTTTGTCAAGAACCTCTTCCCTGAGTGGGATTCTTACTCTGTACAGCTTCAAAAAGGTGGAAGAATCCTTGGTCAACATGAAGACAAGGTAAAAGAGATAAAAGATAAGAACAAAAAGGTGGAAGAATCTTTGGCTCTTCTGAGTGAGCACAAGAAAACCGGGGGGTTGAAGGCAAAGTCTTTGATTTCCGATATGAACAAGAAAATGAAAAGTTCTGATGATGAGGAAAGTGATGGTTCTGGAGATGAAATGACTGATATTGCTGAAAAATTAGCTTTGTTAACTAATAGATTTCAAAATAGGTTTGGTAGAAAGAAGTTCTATTCAAAGACTAAACCTGAATATAACAAAGCTAATAAATACAAGAGATCTGAGAAGAGGTATGAGGACAAAGAGGAAGAGAAAGAGGAGAAAGATGAGAAAAAAAAGAAAAAGAGGAGAAGAAGGATAGAGATGTTAAAAACTGTTTCAATTGCGGTAAGCCTGGTCATTTTGCCCGTGAGTGCAAACACAAGAAAGTAAAGAACTTTGAGTACTATCAAAGGAAAGCGCACTTGGCAAAGGCAAAAGAAACTGGAAAGCCGATCAATGCCGAAGAAGAAATTTGGCTTGTTGATTCCTCAGATGATGAAGAAGCTCACTTTACTAAAGTAAAGTACAGTTTAATGGCTAAAATGGATGAGGAACACCAGGAATCCGAGGTACAATCTCTTACTTTTTCTGATGATTTTGATAATGATGCTGAAACTGAATATTCTAACAATGAAGAAATGCAATTCTTGATATCTGAACTTGACAAAGTAAATAAGAAACTTGACAAAGTTCAAAAGAAACTTGATACTGAGAAAAGTTTATTATTGAGATATCAAGATGAGACACTTCTTTATAAATGCTTAGCCGAAGATAGAGAAAAAGAAAAAGAAGTCATTAAAATCAAAAATCAAGAGCTTGAATCTCAAATTTCTGAATTGAAGAAGAAAATGAGAGATATAAGTGATGAGAATATAGATTTTCAGTTTAAAATTAAGATTCTTTCTGAAGAAAGAATAGAAGCTTATGCAAAGATCAAGCAACTTGAAGATTTAAATTTTAAAAGGGGTCAGACTGAGCAAACTCTAAAATTAATAACTAGTAACCCAAAAGATACTCGATTTTATAATCCAAAAATTGGACTAGGATTGTCTGATGTTGAGGTTTTAAAGAAAGCACCTGAAAATCTTTACACAATTGAAAAATTGGGTGAAGGTTTGAAGGAAACTCTTAAAATGGAAATACCTCCAATATCAGAAATTTTTGTTAAATCTAACTGTTCAACTTCTATTTCTGATAAAGTGGAAGACAAGATGGAGAAAGGTTCGGAAGAAAAGCCTAGATTCAATACGACAAACTTTAAATACGATGAATTAAATTCTAGTTATAAAACCAAAAAGGTTGAACTAACTGAATTTACTTTATTATTTTCAAATGAATCTATGGATAAAACTTCTGATTCTAAAATCAATGAACCTGAATTTGTCAAATCTGAATCTTGTGACGAAAAAGAGTCAAATATTAAATCAGATTCTAACAAAAAGGAGTTTGTTCAAGAAACCATTTCTGAATTTCCTGATCTAGATTCGGCATTGATTAAAATTGTTAATTTAGAAAATCAACTTTCTGAATTAAAATTGAAATTTGAAGAATTAGAGGATGATCATGACAATATTGGGATAGATTTTGATCATAGTCAAAAAGTCAATCTTGAACTTCAAGTTGAGATTCGACGACTAGAATCCCGAATATTTGAATTATCAAAATCTAAAGATTCAAATATTTGTAAAAAGTGTTCAAATCAATGTGAATGAACAGATGAGAGTAAATCATCAAGTTCGGTCAATGCAAAAGAGAAATGTTCTTTCGGAGGAATCAATCTTAAGACAAAAGACTCTATTTCTATAAATAAATCATCATTTGTATGCTTTGATAATTCCTTGTTTGAATCTAATTCAGATTCGAATGAAAAAGAATACAGTACTAATGAGAGAGGAGAGTCATCCGGACACAAATCTGATTCTCGTTAAAATGAATTTCCTAATTCTAAGTATTCTAACATTTCTTCTTCTTCATTCTCATAAATGGATGAAGAAAAGCTCATGGATCTGAAGAGGCCAAGTGATCTTAGCAAGAATAGTTCGTCTAATATTGAGAAATGTACTTCTTTTAATAAAAATTGTACGCATTTATGTAATGTTTACAATGCGAGTGTCAATAAAAATACAGTGATTTCAGATTTTAAATTGTTGACACAAGCAAAGAGAAGAATACATTGTGCTCACTGTTGGGACAACTATTTCAAGTTAAATCGCAACGCTTCTAAAGATAACAAGTTTAAAAATGCTAAAACTTCTATTTCTTCTTCAAAATCTTCAGCTAATCACTCTGCAAGAATGTTTGGTTTTGGGTTAAACAAAAAGAATAAAAAGAAGGAAACAAAATCAGTTGAGGTGAAAATGGTTTGGAAATAGATTCCCAAAGATCAAGTAAACAAACCAAATTCACAAAATGAACTCACTTTTAAATGTAAAATTCAAGGTTCGTCAACTGAAATAAACAAACTGATCCGTACTAACACAAAAGGACCCATACTGATATGGGTACCTAAGATAAGGTAATTTGTATTTTCAGGATCGTCATGTGTGGGTCATAGATTTGGGAGCATCGAGACACATGACGGGGTACAAGCATTTACTGCACGATTTTAATGTACATCCTGGCGGGTCGGTTGGTTTTGGTAACAATTCAAAAGGGTATGTTCGAGGTCATGGTACATTGAAGAATGACTTGATTTCTGTGGAAAAGGTATTGTATGTGGAAGGTTTAGGACATAATCTTTTCAGCATAAGTCAGTTTTGCGACAAGGATTGTAAGGTCATTTTTGATAAAAAGTTCTGTCATGTTGTGGATGTAAAAGGGCCAGAAATCTTCAGGGCAAACAGATGCGGAGATCTATACATGACTGATTTTGCGTCTTTAGTTGCCTCAAAACAAGTATGTCTTATGTTAAAGGCTTCTCAAGATGAATGTTGGTTGTGGCATAGAAGACTATCTCATCAAAACTTTCGAAGCATCAACAAACTGAGGATTGATGGATTAGTTACGGGACTACCAGATTTGAAGATCGACAAAGTTTCCATTTGTTCGGCTTGTGAAATGGGGAAGATGAAACACGTTTCTCACAAGTCCAAAACTTTGTCCAACTGTCATAACGCTCTGGAACTAATTCACATGGATTTATGTGGCCCGATGAGGACTCAATCAATGGGTGGAAAGAAATACATCTTGGTTATGATTGATGAGTTCTCGCGCTACACTTGGTTGGAATTTCTTCGTCTAAAATCTGAAGATTAGAAGCGATAATGGAACGGAGTTCAAGAATGCTACATTGCAGTCATTTCTTGACTCGGTTGGAATTTCGCACAATTTCTCTGCACGAATGACTCCTCAGCAAAATGGAGTGGTTGAGAGAAAGAACCGAACGCTTGTAGAAGCAGCCCGGACAACGCTTGCTTATTCGGGACTTCCACCAAGATTTTGGGCTGAAGCAGTATCCACAGCACGCTTTACGCAAAACAGGACAATCATAAATAAGCGCTTTAATAAAACTGCATATGAATTAATCAATAATCGCAAACCTAACATAAAGTTTTTGCGTGTATTTGGATGCAGGTGTTTTGTGCTTAAAGATAGACAGAATCTTACAAAATTCCAAGTCAAAGCTGATGAAGGCGTGTTTATTGGTTATTCCTTGCAATCCAAGGCATACAGAATCTACAACAAACGCACGAAGTCGGTCATTGAAAGCATCAACGTGACCTTCGACGAAAATGTGACGTTGACTTCTGAACAACACGGTCCAGAACTCGGACAAAAACAGTTTTCTAATTCTGTATTAAATAATAATAATAATATTGATTTAGATTTGTTATTTTATGATGCGTTTATGGATATCTCTGCAGATATGGAACAACCTTCTGTATCCGTAAATGCAAATACACCTGAGACGAGTGTCAATATTTCTGGTCCTTCTGAAGCCATCGGTGTTGCTACTTCTAGTGCTACAAACGTACATCCAACTGAATCTACACCTACCATAGTGTCTGAACCAACTTCTCCGATTGAAGACCCGGTTTCTGAACACACAACTTCGGATGTCTCTACGCCTGATACAATAGTACCTGAAGCTGAGCTACCAACACCGACACAAGTACCTTCAGCTGAATCGACAGAAGATATTTTTGCTATTATAGACGAAAATGATGATTCTAACACTCGCACGGATATTCAAACTCTCCCAAGTACTCTTAAATGGACGAAGGCACGTCCTTCTGCAAATATCATTGGTGACATCAAGGATGGTGTAAAGACACGATATACGACTACAAACGAGTGTTTGTATGTCAATTTTTTGAGCTCATTAGAAACTAAAAAGGCATCAGAAGCATTACAAGATCCAGATTGGATAAATGCTATGCAAGAAGAGTTAAATGAGTTTAAGCGGAACGACGTATGGCATTTGGTGAAGCGTCTTAAGGACAAAACCATTATTGGAACAAAATGGGTCTTTAGGAACTAGAAGGACGAAGCGGGGATTATAGTTAGAAACAAAGCTAGATTGGTCACAAAAGGTTACAATCAACAAGAAGGTATCGATTATGACGAAACCTGCGCACCAGTGGCACGGATTGAAGCCATCAGGATCTTTCTTGCATATGCCGCTCACAAAAACATGAAGGTCTTCCAGATGGACGTAAAGTCTGCTTTTCTGAACGGGATTCTTCATGAAGAAGTATATGTAAGTCAGCCTGAAGGTTTTGTAGATCCGAAATATCCAAACCATGTCTATGTCTTGGACAAAGCCCTTTATGGACTTAAACAAGCTCCACGGGCATGGTATGAAACTCTAACTATCCACTTGCTTGAATCCGGATACACCAAAGGTACTATCGATACAACTCTTTTTCTCAAAAGGACAGGTAATGATTTACTACTTGTACAAATATATGTTGATGACATCATATTTGGCTCTACAAACCCGGATATGTGTATTGACTTTGAAACCGTCATGAAAACACGTTTTCAAATGAGGATGATGGGGGAATTAAAAAAAATTCTTGGTCTACAAGTAACTCAATCAAACGAAGGCATATTCATAAATCAATCAAAATATATAAATGATATGCTTACAAAGTTTGACTTAAATTCTTCCTCCGTCATGAAAACACCAATGGCTACCGGTCGGCTTTTGGACGCTGGTTTATCTGGTAAATCAGTCGATCAAAAACTATACCGTAGCATGATTGGATCACTACTATATCTCACGGCAAGTAGACCAGATATAATGTTCGCAACATCTTTTTGTGCTCGTTTTCAAGCTAATCCAAAAGAGTCACACCTGATTGCCATTAAACGAATCCTTCGGTATCTCAAAGGCACGAGAAATTTGGGCCTTTGGTATCCAAAGGATTCGGGGTTTGAGCTAATCGCATTTACAGATGCAGATCATGTCGGAAACATAATGGACAGGAAAAGCACATATGGTGCATGTCAATTTCTAGGGGATAAGCTTGTGAGCTGGTCTTCTAAGAAGCAAAATTGTATGTCAACATCTACTGCGGAAGCGGAATACGTGGTCGCGGCAAGCTGTTTCTCTCAAGTGCTTTGGATGAAGACTCAGTTTAAAGATTATGGATACACCATCAACAAGATCCCGATCTATTGTGATTCCAAAAGCGCAATAGCAATCACGGTAAATCTTGTTCAACATTCAAAAACAAAGCACATTGATGTCAGAGACCATTATATAAAAGATCATGTTGAGAAAGGAACCATTGAAATGCATTTTGTGCCTACTGAACTAGAGCTTGCTGATTTATTCACAAAACCTTTAGATGAAAAAAGGTTCAATTTCTTAATCAGCAAACTAGGGATGTTAAACACTTAGGCATTTCTCTGATTTCTTTAAAACATTGAGGGGGAGCATGTGTGTTTGTTTATTTAATTATATTCTACTTTTGAGGGGGAGCGAAGATATCTAACAGAGATACACTAACCATTCTGGACTCATGTTCAATGAGTACCAAGATTTTCATCTGTACTTGCAGGTTATCTAAAGTTGAGACAACTGAATATGCATCTATTTAGGGGGAGCAAGATGGCATAAGTCTATAAGTATGGTATATAATATAGTTTTTCTGTTAGTATAGTTTTACTTTTAGAATTTTCTCAAAAAAAAAAGTTTTAGAGAGAAAGGATTTTTTTTAAAAGGAAGAAACTTAAAATGTTTTATCTGATGTGAGATTTTTTAACAGTTTGAAATTTTTTTCTGAAAAAGTTGCATTTTTTTTAAAACATTGATTTCGGATTCTTAGGATGTGAAACCATCCGTTTCGGATCCTTAAGGATGCGAAACCATCCGTTTCGGATCCAAGAGGATACGAAACCAATGGTTTCGGATCAAGAGGATACGAAATGTGTCTCATATGTACTCAGTTTGTTCCGAGAACTTTTTCACACTTCAACTTTTCGCATCCTTGTTCATGCGAAAAGTTGGATGAACAGTACCATATCTATTTTTCAGACATGTCTTTTCTTCTGTTTGCACAAGTGGGGTTCTCTAAAATCGTGCCATGTGTCATATTTTTTAGAGTATAAAAAGGTTTCAAATCCTCAGTTCCCACTTTTTCAATCTTTGCAAACTTGGTACCAAACTTTCTCAAGAAGCATTGTTCATAATCTTCTCAAATTCAAACTTCGATCTTTGATTTCTCATACACCAGGTAACCATTCTTTTTTATTTTAGTCTCATTGGATTCGATTTGATGTTCTGAATATTTCTATCCATGTAGTTTGTTTGATACTCATCATCTTATATACTTATTCGATCAATATGAGTTCAAACCAGTTGTTCATCTTCTTGCGTGTATTCATGTTATCCTGTTTTGTATTTTGATTCTGATTTTAGTTGTTTAGGTTCCATATGTTTCCATCGATTCATTCTGTGATAATGTTTTATCTTTCGATTTCATCAGTGTGGATTTTGAATCAGTATTTTTAAGTTTGTGTTCTTCGTAGTTATGTGTGTTCTTCATGAGTTAGTATCATTTTGGTCCAATTTGAGGTCAATTAGGGCTTAATTGTCAAATATATTGGTTGATTTTTGTTGAGTTCATTATTTCAAATCGATCTGTGTCTTTTTCATGTTCAAAATCGAATTTTCTATTCGATTTATAATCTGGTTTGTTCAAATGATCCGAAAAGTTTTGGTCATCAAAATTTTTCAAGTTTGGATTTCGGATCATTCAATCCGAAAAGATTCTTGTGTCTAAAACTCTTGAAAGTTAAGATTTCAGATCCTTATTGTTCCGAATTCCTTAACTTTGTTTCTTAAAAAAAGGTTTTTCAAAATATGAAATTTTTCTAAGTCATGAATTCGGATCCTTGTAATCCAAGTTCATTTGGTTTTGGATGCTTCTCAATCTGAGAAGTTTTGATTTCGGACTCTTCTTGTTCCGAAAAGAATTGGTTTCGGATCCTTCTAATCCGAGATCTGAGGATTTCGGATCCTTTGTAATCCGAGAAGTGAGGATTTCGGACCTTCTTGTTCCGAGAAGTTTAGATTTCGGATCCCTTTTCATCCGAAATCTATGTCTCACTTTCATGTGTAATCCGAATTCCTTGTTATGTCTGTATGATCCGAATTCTATACTTATAGAAATTTTCAGAAAAAAAATTCAAACTGATTTTTTTTTTGCAAAATTTAACACTTCAGAACTGTTTTTCTCAAATACAACAGTTCAAATGGCACACCAAGAGGAACAAAGCAGAGTTCAGGGTTTTGGTGACCATGTGCCACTAATGCCTGAAGCAACACCTGATATACCATTACCTTCAACTCGATCCGTTCATCCATCTTATACCGGAGGCCATCTTGATCATGCACTAATTCGTCTAACAAACTACGTCGACATCTGTTAGCTCCAACTTCTATGATTAAAAGAAGTATTGAAAAATAGGCTAAGTGTAAAGACATCGACAAAGCCTCTGCCAAGACACCAAGTGATGACTCTACAGAAGACGTTCTCAAAGAACAAGGCCACAGAGCCTTTGTCACCCTTGACAGAGCCTCTGTGGTATGAAGACTTAGAAGACTTAGAAAAATGAAGATCAAGACAAAGAAGATCGTGCCTCTCACGTGCCTCTGCTGTACGAAGATCCTGAAGATCATTTGTACAAGGCGTGCCCTGCACTTTCCACGTGTCCACCTCTAATGGGTTGCAGCCTTTGCAGAAAACGGCGCACTACATTAATGTTGTACCTGATGGTATTCCACGATGTTGTCTTTGTACCCTTAGTACTTCTTGTCTCCCAATTGTCCCCTGTAGAATAGTATAAATAGAAGGCTCATGTAGATCTCTTCAATTAACTTTTGCACAATACACACACACCTAATTAGAGCATAGAATCTGTTTCAAACACTCAAAGGTGTTCTTAGTGTTCTTGATTAATCAATATACAGTGAATCATTAAGCTATACATTTGAGTCGTTTACTATTTTCACGTATTTGTTTCTGTGTGTATTTTCTACCCAAAGCATCTCGTTAGTTCTTAAAAACGCTTCCGCATACTCATTTGTTTGAACTAATAGAGATTAATATCATTGTTGAGTAATATCGGGATCAACAATTGGTATCAGAGCAAACTTTGATTTTCCATATCAAAGGATCCACTCTGACAATGATTTTAACTCCTTTCGGAAGAAACTTGGACTGATTTTTGACCTGTTCTTCATCTATTTCAAACAGCCCCTGTTTTTCTGCTATTCTCGACTAGTTCAACTCCAGTAAACTGACAGGATCTGTTTTTGTGGTTAAATCTTTCCATTTAAGTGCATTGTTCAAGGTTTTAAAGCTTTAAACTCTTTTCGAAGAATCTGTCCCATCGTTTAAAAGATTTCCGTTCATACTCTGTTTTTCTGGTATTTTTTGAACTGCTCAAGATGGAAAACACAAACAACTTCTTTACTGCTGGTTCTTTAACCAAGCCACCTACTCTGCTCAGAGATGAGTACCCCCAATGGAAGATACGAATGATTCATTTCTTTGAGGGTACTGATAAAGATCTCCTCACTTGTATCCGAAATCCACCTTATGTTCCCATGGTCACAGTACCACGGGTACCTGCCACAGATGATACTCCAGAGGTTGCTAAGTACGAGAAACCAAAGACAATGGATAAATGGTCTACCACGGACTGGGAGAAATACGAAGTTGCTTAGAAGACCTGGCGACTTCTGATAATGACCATTCCAAATGACCTCTTTCAGTCTCTAGACGCTTAAGAATCAGCCTACGACCTATGGAAGGAACTAGAGAAACAACTAGAAGGAGGAGCCAAGACTCAGAAGAATCGCCGATCCCAATGCATCAATGAGTACTACGCTTTTAAAGCTCTACCGACAGAATCTCTACAGTCAACATATGACAGGTTCAACTCTTTGATTAACAAGTGTAAGAAGTTCGGGATTCACAGAACTTCCGAAGAGAACAACGTCATGTTCCTAAAGAGCCTAAATGAAGAATGGATCCAGTTGTCTATGTCTCTGCAAACTAATTAGGACTTAGACACCTGGACTCTGTCAGATCTTTATGGAACACTGGCTGCCCAAGAACCTCAGATTGCACAAGCAAAAGCTCAAACCAGTGGGCCTCTTGCACTTGTTGGGAAAGATACTGAAGCTAAGGAGAAACCAAATATGGAGAAGTCTGTGGAGGAGAAGAAAGAGAAGAAGAAAAAGGTGTGGGGCGTTGACAGTGAAGAGGGGGAATTGGTGGAAGAAGAAGAGGCAACAATGGCCTCAATAGCTAAATCTTTAGCTCTATTGACAAGAGAGTTCAGTAGAGGGTACCAGAAGAAGTCAGGATATGAACGCAATGGGAGAGATGATCGAGGCGGGAAGTATTAGCCAAGGAATCAGGGAAGAGAAGATACGAATGACCAATAGAGGTCAAATGACAGGAATGACAAAGGTGACAGAGGTGGTGACCAACAGAGGTCAGGCGACAGAGCTGGGAATGCACCCCAGAACCAGGGATGTTTCAATTGTGGCAAGCCAGGCCACTATGCTGCAGACTGCAGGAGCAAACCAAATCGCCCACAGAGGGACTTTGCTTTCTAAAAAAGAAGGCAGAATACTACGCTCAGAAGTCGCTCATGGTGGAGCAAGATAACTGGCAGTCAGACGAATCCTCTTCCGATTCTGACAGTGAGGTATCCATTTCTGACTCTATTTCAAGTTAAACTGAAGTAAATTTTCTTAAACTGACAGAAGATTACACTAAACTGAAAAAGACTTGTGACAATATCCAGAAAAAGCTTGCATTCTTTGAGAGAGAATCCAGACTTCTCACTCAAGAAAAGGCAAAAATATTTCAAGAAAAGGAAGAGATTGAAACTAATTGGCATAAACATCTGAATCCTTTAAAAGAAAAGATTTTCATAACTTAATTCTGCCCTTAAAGCTAAAACAAAGGAACTTTTGGACAATGAGAGTGACAGAATGAACATTCTTGCTCTAAAGAACTTTTTTCAAAAGGAAAGGGAAGTCCTACATCAAGACTTACTCAGCAGAGACCTTTTAATTAAAAAATATCAAGATGCACAGAAGGTGTACGAAAAAGTGAATACACAAATAGGGAGATGGGGAATTGGCTTCTGTAATATAGATCCTTATATTGGAACCAAAAGAGACAAGTCCCTATCCTCTCTATTTTGTATTGGAAGCACAAGAAAACCAGGTTTTCCAAACTTACTATGTGTTAGCAAAAGGCAAAAAGTCTATGGGGAACCTCACAAGAGGAAACCTCTGAAGATGATAAATGTGTGGTTTGATAACACAGATCTGTTATCTTCAGCCTCTGTCAAAAGAGAATCCAAACCTAAGAGATATCTGAAAACTCAAGATCACATAGGAATCTTCAAGTTTGGTGACCCCGAGACTCAAACACAGGTTGCCTTTGTTTGCACTATAGATTCTGAAACGAAACTATCGGCAGAGGCACCTGAGTTCATGCCTGCTTCTTCAGAAGAAAAACTGAAAAACATTTCTGAAAATGAGTTAGTGTGAATCGGTAAAAACAATTTTTATGAGAACCTTTGTACATCTTCTGAAGAACAAAAACTCTTTGAGGAAATCTTGATAAATACTTCTGTTGACTTGGAAGATAGCCCTAAAGAAAAGAGTATGGCACATGCTCAGAAAGTCCCGCCTCTGTCGACAGAGATCTTAGTGATTCAACCTCTGTATATGAGGACGATTCATCCTCTAACGAATCTGAGACTGACTCAAATAAGTCAGAGATAGTACCTTGTGATTCAGAGGGATTTAAACTTCCCTCTGGAATTCATAACAGAACCATTCCTCCTAAGGAGAAAATCACAAGGATTCCTATCTGTCCAGACTTTTTGGACATGTGTATACAAGCCAAAACCTCTCTTGAGCTTGAGAAAAATAAACAACAAAAGGAAATGTCTTCTCAAAATCCAACAAGTTCAAAAACTTCAAAACCCTTAAGGCCATTTCAAGAAAAATTAACTTGGCAACAAAAGGGTAAGTGGGTTGAAAATAACAAATCTTTTACTTCTGTGACAGTGAAACCTGCAGAAGTTCACCACAGAGGAAGGGGTCCACAGAAGGCTACTCTCAACAGAGAATTTTCAAAACATCAATCTAGTCTACATAGGTCTTCTTGTAATAGGAAGTCAGATGCTAGGGTAGATTGTAATAATAAAGCCTTTGTACCCCTATTTAGTGTTTTCAATGAAAAGTTTAAGCAAATGTCTTCGCATATTCATTATTGTCATTGGTTTAAACTTATGCATCAATTGAATCAACACTTCTCTAGTCCACACTGTTTCCTCTCTAGACCCAAAAAGAATGCTAAATTCAAGGGTAAGAAGAAACAAACTGGTTCTTCATCTGAAGTTAAAACCAAACCTAAGGATGCTAAGGCAACTTTGAATCCCCCTAACAGAACTGGACCCATTTGGATATGGGTACCTAAAACTCTCAAATTTCGTTAAAGAAGCAGTATGTGCCGATCTGGTATCTAGACTACGAGTGCTCGCGGCACATGACTGGTGACAGAGGTCTACAATCGTCTTACAAAGACAAACTCGATGGAGGATCTGTAACCTTTGGCGACGATAAAAAGGGGTATATAAAAGGCTATGGAGTCATAAAGAAGGAAAACATAACCGTTTGAAAAGTTGCATATGTGGATGGCCTTATGCACAATCTTCAGTGTTATCCAACTTTGTGATACGGGTTTCGACGTCATGTTCAAAAGAACCTTCTGCTCTCTGCAAGGTGAAGATACAGCAGTCGAACTTCTGCGAGCCGAACGAAAGGGTGATTTGTACCTCATGAACTTTAGTGTCAAGAACAAGAAAGACAAGCTCTGCTTTGTTTCCTGTAAGAACGAAGAAGCTTGGTTATGGCATAACAGGTTCTGCCATTTGAACTTTCATACTCTAAATAAGCTTGTTAAACGCGATGTTGCTAATGGTCTGCCAAATGTTAAATTCAGTAAAGATCATTTGTGCTCTTCCTGCGAAATGGGTAAACTCAAAAGAGCTTCCCATAAAGGCAAGATTGATGTGTCTTGCCCTAGGCCTCTGTATATGCTACACGTTGACCTCTGCGGTCCAATCGCTACACAGAGCCTAGGTGGCAAGGAGTACATACTAGTGTTGGTTGATGAATACTCGAGATATACATGGGTGGAATTTGTCAGAAAGAAATCAGATGTACCAACATTCTGATAAACCTGATGAAAAGAATCCAGGTTCTATATGAGTGCAGGATTTAAAAGTTAAGAAGCGACAATGGCACAGAATTCAAAAACTCTATCATTTAAGCTTACCTTACAGAAGAAGGCATATCTCAGAACTTCTCTGCTGCACGCACCCCATAACAGAACGGCGTGGTCGAACGCAAAAACCGCATGCTTGTGGAGGCTGCAAGAACTATGTTGACAGCATCTGGATTGCCCATTTCTTTCTGGGCAGAAGCTGTATCAACCGCTTGTTACACCCAAAATCGATCAACAATAGTAAATAGGCACATCAAAACACCGTACCACTTAATCACCCAAAGGCGACCAAACAACAAGTTCTTCCATGTATTTGGATGCAAGTGCTTTGTCCTAAACGACAGAGAAGCACGAGGAAACTTTGATGTGAAAGCAGAGGAAGGCAAGTTCATTGGGTACTCTGTCACCTCAAAAGCCTACAGAGTTTACCTTCTGTGGTCTAGAACAATTGTGGAGAATATCAATATCTCTTTTGACGACTCCTTTCAGAAGACTTCTGAACAAATCAGTTCAGAACTCGGACTGAAAAAAGGAATCCTCTAGCATCTCAAAGACAAGAGATGCAGAACTGAATCTGCTATATGAAGATATGTTCCATTATGATATTGATCCCTCTGCCGGACCCGTCAGAGCCTCTGGAGAAACATCTTCTGCCAACCAGACTGAGTCAGGTATATCTCTAACTGGTCCATTAAATACTTCATCTTCCTCTGTGAATCGTGCAGATGCAAGTGCTGAGGGGGAGCAAGCAGAAGATGATACAAGAAAAGATATTACTACAGACGCACTGGAATTACCCACTCTAGCAACTACAGAGGAACCAATACCAGAGGAAAACGAGGATTCTGTCTCTATATCCTCAGAGGAATCAATTCCAACTCTTGTTGAAATACCTCAACAAGCTGAAGAACCGTGTTCAAGCACAAAAGTACCTTCCACTACAGAGGTTGCACCAGATCCAACATGTGCAACCACAGAAGTTCAACTAGATGATGCTAATGACCATCTTCCCAAGATGACAAAGTGGACGAAGAGTCATCCTTAGAGCCAAATAATTGGCGATCCTTCTGAAAAAGTCAAGACACGTTCATCCACTGCTAATTTTTGTTTCTTTACAAACTTTATCAATGTGATTGAACCCAAACGTGTTTCTTAAGCCCTAGATGATCCAAACTGGGTAGATGCAATGCAAGAAGAACTTCTACAGTTTGAGACAAACAAGGTATGGACCCTAGTTCCTCTGCCAAGAGAGAAACAAGCCATAGGGACTAAATGGATCTTCAGAAACAAGAAGGATGAGGATGGGGTGGTCATCAGAAACAAAGCGAGATTGGTGGCCAAGGGATATTACCAAGCAGAAGGCATTGATTATGATGAGACTTTTGCCCCTGTCGCACGGCTCGAAGCAATAAGAATCTTCTTAGCCTTCGCAGCCCACCGAGGTTTCAAAGTTTTTCAAATGGATGTAAAATATGCCTTTCTGAATGGTCAAATTCAAGAAGAAGTATACGTCCAGCAGCCACCAGGGTTCGAAAGTACCAAGTACCCAAACCATGTTTACTTTCTTGACAAAGCTCTATATGGACTGAAACAGGCTCCAAGAGCATGGTACGAACGCCTTTCAACCTTCCTTCTCGATAACGATTTCGAAAGAGGTACAACTGATACTACTTTGTTTTATAAAAGAAAAGGTGATGAGATTCTGCTTGTACAGATCTATGTAGATGACATTATTTTTGGTTCTACAAATGCACAACACTGCACAGATTTTGAAAAGCTCATGTAGAGTGAGTTTGAAATGAGTATGATGGGAGAATTAAACTTCTTCCTAGGACTCCAAGTCAAACAATCATCAGAGGGAATCTTTATAAATCAAGCTAAATATGTCTCTGACATTCTTTCAAAATTCAAGCTCTCTGATGCCTCTGTAATGAAGACCCCCATGTCCACTGGAAATAAGTTACACTCAGATCCAGGTGGAAAATCTGTAGAGTGCAAGCTCTACAGAGGCATGATTGGGTCCCTTTTATACTTAACAGAAAGTAGACCCGATATAATGTATGCCACATGCCTCTGTGCAAGATATCAAGCTGACCCAAAGGAATCCCACCTTCTTGCTGTAAAGAGGATCTTCAGATACCTAAAGGGAACCAAAAATCTTGGCCTCTGGTATCTGAAGAACTCTGGCTTTGATCTTTTGGCCTACACAAATTCAAATTATGGAGGATGCAAACTTGACCGAAAAAGTACCTCTGGGAGTTGCCAATTCTTGGGTGGTAAACTAGTCAGCTGGACTTCAAAGAAGCAGAATTGTGTGTCGACATCTACAGCAGAAGCTGAATACGTTGCTGCTGCTAGCTGTTGCTCCCAGGTTCTGTGGATGCGAACTCAGCTAAAGGACTATGGTTTCGACATTCAGAAGATTCCCATCCTCTGTGATTCAAAGAGTGCCATTGTGATCTCTGCCAATCCTGTACAGCACTCCAAAACAAAGCATATTGATATCCGTTACCACTTTATGAAGCATCATGTTGAACAAGGCACAATCGAGATGTACTTTGTGTCAACGGAATTTCAGCTTGCAGACTTATTCACCAAGGCACTCGATGAGAAAAGATTCCTTTTCTTGGTGGGTAAATTGGGTATGGTCAACATGAGTTGACCCCTCTATGAGTAAGACTTGATCTTCTTGTACATATGTATATATTCAAACTCTTGCATGTAAATTCTTCATCATCAAAAGTTCTGTACCCAACAGAGCCTCGGTGGGACTGCTCAGAGCCTCTGACGTTTCCCACAGAATCTCTGGTGAGTTTGACCTATGTTTTATGCTATACTTATCACATATGATCCAAGCATAGGTCAAGGGGGAGAAGAAGGAGAACTTGAATGAACCACAGAGGTTTGTCATTCAAGGGGGAACCAAAAAGGAGTATTGGTCAACCTAATCCACAGAAGTCAGGGTTTATGCCGAGCAAAAGAGAATCAAAGGGTAAGTATCTCGCACCCATCCATTTTCCAAAACAATTTTCTAGGACACCAACTTCCAAATATATCCTAAAAACAACGTTTACAACAATTAAAACTTTGGATGATCAAAAAGTTTTATGAGCTCTCTATTATTAGAAATTTTTGGTCACAGAGCCTCTATCGAGCTCAACAGAGCCTCTGTAAGCCAGAACCTCTGTAACTTCAAATTTTAACATAGTGACTCTATCAATCATTTCCATTGTCTTTTTAAATGCTTTTGGTAAAAGTGCAAGCTCAGAGGTTATGGAAGAAGGATTCAGATCACAGAGCTTCTGTCGATTTGACACTTGTGCGCAAAAACTGGTTCTGTAGGTGCGGGTTATTTCCTACAGTGACAGTCATTTGTGAATAGAGACGCCCACGCGCTCAGCATTAATGGGTCGTGCACGACGTCTAATTGTGTTCTACCACCTCTGACATGGCACGCCTCTATTGGTTGTGTCAGTCAAACGACGATTCAGAGCGTTGCCTACAGTTGTAAGAACTTGATTGCGGACCCTAAATTTCATTAAATGCACTTTTTACTATGGAATTCTATCCGTTTCTACCCCTCACTATATAACCCCATTTACCCCTCTGCTTAATCTTTTACGATCTTCATCTCCAAATATCTCCGACAAAATCTGCAACTATCCATTTTCTACTCCATTTCTGTAAGAAATCAGCAATGGCTTCCACCAGAAACTCCCTGGTGACATCCCCTGCTCATTCTGAGCACTCACAACACCAAACCAGGGCCATAGATCCAGAACACGAACAAGGCGAATCCGTTGATTTCACTCCGTCCATGCATCTGCAGTTCTTTCTGGAAAATGAACATTTTGAGAACTCATTACCACTCAAACCCAACAATCACTACCTCGTTCCCTCAAGAACAGCTTTTGGGGACGAACATGCCATTCTATTAAATATCCTTGAAAACCATCCTCTGAACACCCTACCAACGAAGAACATTACTTGCATCCCTGCCAAATAGCTGAACCAGTTCTGGCAGAGCTGCTACTATAATGAAGAGGAGAGACAAATCATGGGCTATGTCTCCAAACCTAATAAGTCTGAAAACATAGAGCTCAAATTCAACAGAACAATGATATCCCTAGAGTTCAACCTTCCCACAAAAGGACTTTTGGGGATTAAGGAATACGCAGAGATCCCCTTCGACAGAGAGCTCTGCGACTTCGCATAGATGTTGGGATACAACACCGCCTGAACAAAAGAAATGAATTCAGAAGGAATCGCTTCCCACCTCTGTGGAATACTTTATTCTCGATCCTCAACAGATGTCTCACAGGCAAAGTAGGGAGCCAAGATCAAACCTCACACCAAATTCTTGCCATTATGTACGGGGTATATTATGACCTTCCCCTCGAATTTGCCGCTCTCATGATGCAAGAGCTCGTAAACACAATTGACCACCGAATATCCACACAAAAGGCCAAGGGTCCCAACGTTCAAGATCTCCCTGCCTTGCAGTTCCAGAGGACGATCGGAGTCATCCCGGAACCTCTGCTAATCATCAACAAATGGCCAATGGAAGGGCCTATTGTCAAAACTTATCACATGGCCAGAATGACCGCCACAAAGCTCGCAGAAGGGTATCGTCACTACAGACCTCTGACAGCAAAACTTCTAAGCTACGCCACAGATGACCAACTTAGACTAGACTACATACACGATCACAGGACTCCAGAACCAAGTCCTGCGACACCCCCGCGTTTAGGAGCCCCCATAGGATTCATAGTGGTTGAAAGGGTTAGCCCAGATGAACACGCAGAAGCAGTGGTCAAACACGAACATAAATTGGCCAAGATACGACTTCAAAGGAAGAAGATGATCTCCTCTGCCACCAAGAAAAAGGCAGCAACCCCCTCTAGAACACAAAAGGCTCCCAGAGAAAAGAAACCCTCAGAGGGTACATCTGCTAGTGCTGCACAGATCTCCCAACCACCACCAGAAACCGTGGTTGCATCCTATGCACCCCCTCCTCCAAAAGAGAAGAAAAAGAGAAAGACAAAATCTTCAGAGGAGGGAGTCCCAAAACCGAAGAGGAAGAAGGCACAGAAGCCTAAATCACCTCTGCATAGCATAGCAGAGGATATAGTTGCAGAAGATGAAGTCCACCATGAACAACCTCTACAATCCCCCACTCCAATTCAATACGCAGAGGCCACAGACTTCTATGCATTCCTTGAGAGACCAGACATAGCTGAAACCTTAGACTCTTCTGGGTGGAATGCAGAAGATATCCCAGTATTCAACACCGACCAAACTCAGATGGATTTCACTGTGACAGAGGTTGACTCTGACCCAGAGGAACATGGTGACCAGTTTCCCTCTCCACCAAACTATGATCCAGAACTACAAAACACAGAGGAGATGATTGAAACTGAAGATACTTGGGTAGAAGTCCAATCTAGGCTAGAATTCCCCATTTTAGGCTGCATGACAGAGGATGAAGCTTCAAAAGATACCACCACAAACCCATCCATCATCATCTCAGAGGTGGATTCTGATATGGAGGCTGACAGAACCTCTGAGAGTATCCAGGCATAAACACCAGGACTTCTGCATCCATATGTACAGAGCCTACATGCCTTTCATCCATGCTACGACTCCCTACAACAGAGTATCGAAGTAATGGTACAAGCTGAAGGCACTCAGACAGAAGTAGAGACTAGGATAGAATCTTCTACGTTAGGGTGTTTGACAGAGGGAGAAGCCCAAAAAGATGCCGAAGAAAGAAGAGGCACACAACCACTACCCCCTCCCAGTGCAACCGATATTTCTGACTCCGCCAGTCTAGTGGCAGAGGGAGTCATTGAAAAAGAGCAGCATTGCTCGAGCCTAACCCCTGCAAACCGGACAGAGGAACTTCTTTCCACCTCTGTGCCATTAGAATCCGGGGAAACCATTCCAAGGGAGTCCTCTCCAAAGGACTTACCTTTAGTTCGTGATCAATTGCCCCAGATCACATCAGAAATCCCTGCAGAGGAATTTGTTTCCTCTGCCACACGCACACACTTAGGACCCCACTGCTCTTTAGAGGAGCTTAGTGTGCACAGAGACGAAGGGACTCTAGACAAGTCCCTAAGTCAACTTAAGGATACTCCTGTACCCATCTCTGGAATGGATCAGGACAATGTTCTTAACAGAAGTTCTGTAGAGTATGAGGCCTCAAAAACCTCTGCTCAAGGATCAGAAGGAAATCCTTCCGCTCTCAACATCAATACGGGAGCAAAAGAAGGTGTCCAAGGAACAAGGACAAACTCTGGGGACGAATGTCTTCCCCCAGAGGTTACACCTAGTTCACATGTCGCAAGGGGTGAGTTCCAAACCCTTGTCACCTCTGTGAACAACTCATTGAAAATCTCTTTTGACACTTTTGCAGACTCCACTACAAGGGCAATATCTGAACTCACCACCAAAGTCGACAACCTGTCCACAGAGGTGAAAACTGTCTGCGCTAAAATGACACCTGTTGCAACAACCTCTGCGACCACCACACCGGCCTCCACTTCTGCTCTGGAAACTTCGATTGCAAATCTCTCTACGCAGCTAAAGAAGGCCAGAAAGGCACAAAAGAACCTCCTACAAACCTCTGCGACCGTCATTACTACCGAAGACCTTTAGAAAGCCCTAGATAAAGTCCAAGAGCATACTCTAGATCAAACCAAAGCTCTGAAACCTCTGGACTATATCACCAGGGCCCAACTCACAGAATTGGGTCAAGGGGTTCTGAATGAGATGACTGAATTCATCAGAGCCTTCACTTCTGCCAACGCAAATTACGTCAAAGATTTCGAAACTAGCGTGGGCAAGCTACGTTTCAACTCGGAGGCAGAAGTTGCTTACCTTCTTGGCATCTGCGATGACTTATGTGCCAAAATGCTAGCCGCAGGTGCCTCTCAACTAAAGAAGCCAGAAACTACATGTCGGGCAGAGGGTACGAGAGAAAAGGGTCAAGATGACGCTGATGATGATTCTGATGGATCATCAGGTCATCCTGAGGGGGGGAAAGAGGAGAAAAGACAGAGCCTCCACCAGAGGTTTACCAGCTCCACCACTCAATGCCGAACCGATAAGCCAAGTCCCTCAAACCTCTGAAACTCAACAACAGAAGAAGACCACAGAGGAAACCCCCACCTCTGGGGAAACAACTCAACAACAGGAGAACCCACCATCACCCAAGCTAAGGACAGCCACAGAGCATGTACAGATCCTTACCTCATCTGAAGAAGACCAACCAACTCCAACACCAAAACCGACTGAAGAAACCCAACTACCATCCCCTACACCAGAAGCTGAAAAGACAAAATCTCCATCTCCCACACCCAAAACAACCCCAGAGCCCAAATCCAAATCTAGATCCAAAACACTCACTCAAAAACAAAGGAAATATCTGAGCAAACCCTCTAAAGCATCCCCACCCAAACCCACATTACCAACCAAGCCCTCTGTCAAGCTCACTAAGGCACCCCCATCAAAGACCTCAAAAGCACAACTGCCAAAACCAACAGAGGCAACCTCACCAAAATCAACAGAGAAAGCTCCATCAGCAAAGACCTCAGAAGCTCAACCGATAAAACAAATAGAGGCAATCCAAACCCAACAAGCAGAAGTACAAAAGCCTAAGGCCAAGGACAAAGGAAAGTCCATCATAATAGATGAACCGAAACCCAAGAAACAAAAGCATCAACCAACCGAAAAGCTACTCAAAAGCTCTTTTGATGCTTTTGTCACACCCAAACCAGAAGAAGAGAATTGGGCTTACGGACTCACTCCTCTGTCAACCAAACCCGTAATAGATCCTAGAGATAAACCTTCAAAAGATCGAGTGGCCAAACTAATCAGTGACTTGGACGCTCTACGCAGGCCCATGCCTCCACCTGTTGCACCTCCACGACAGATGGAAGAGGTGGTGTACAAGTACCTGTACAACAGAGCCATCAACGATCCTCTGCCACCATCCATTCTGCAACCTGATTTCCTTAAGCAGCTCGAAGACGACTTCTACAGAGACAAATCCAAACCCGTCAACCAAGTCTTCTCAAGCTTAAAAATCGACAATGTCATCTACTGCAAGCTTTCCAACACCAGAGGCACTCAGATCTACTACAACATCTATCACGTCAAGAGGATGCAGATTTGAGAAACCTTAGCCCCTATGACCTACCAGACCTTCTAAGCTAGGCAAGAAAGAACTACAACACCAGAATTGAAGTTCATAGGGCATATGGTGTGATCAAGAAAGCCATGCGCGAAAAGCTTCTGCTATACAGTCCGACTGACTTTCAAGTGGGACTCGACCTTGGAGTAAAACAAATAAAACTCCTACCACTAGAAGATGACTGCCCTTCCTCTGCCAGACCAAACTCCATCATCACATTTCCAAAGATTGGGTACGTCTATCGAGATCCTGCTGGAAAGTTGAAGCTGTTCCTAGAGGTTGATTGCCAAAAATACACAACAAGTACTCTGGTCGAGTTCAGAGCCAACCTCTTGGAACACAGAGGATCAAAGTTCATGGATATCTCCCATGCCAACAGACTAATAGAGGTCATCAACTCTGTCATCAACTTCAGAAACCTCTGCATCAGAATGTATCGTGAACTCAAAGATGGATGACTTGACAATAGGAAAATCAACGACTTCCCAAACGCCAGAGTCTGACATCTGCAACCATCCTCTACTTACTTTTCATACTTTGTACTGTAAATGAATGTAAGTGCCTCTGGCATACCTTTATATGAAAAGTAAAACTTCCACAGAGGTCAAATACCTCTTGTCGTGTTCTTAACTTAGAAAACCATGCATTTTTTAATTTTTTATTTTTCAATACTTAGGGGGAGATTGTTTGTCAGGATCGATTCTTAACAAGAATTAAACTTCTTAGAAACAGAATTTAGAGAATCTTGCGGAATAGAACTCTAAATCAATTAATGAACAATCAATAGAAATTCAATACACTGTATATATCAAACTGTATTACTCACAAGTTTTACACCAAACCTCAATCTTGTTGAACAGGCTCAACAAGACGATTTCTACTTCTCTAGAAATAGGATCTATGATCTTGAGGTTAATTCACTCTTGAATGAATATCAAATTCTATTTCACTCGTATATTTTTCGTCTATCTTTTTCACTGTTCTAATAGCTATCTATCAATACTATTTATACAAAAGTAATTACAAGATAACTATCAAAAGTAAATTGATCTTCTGAATCTTCGTTAAACATATCTTGATCAATTCCTTATTTGTCTCCAAAAGCATCGCATACCAAACTTATCAAGTCAGCAGTATTAACAATGATTTGGTTCAGCAGCATTAATGATGATTTGGCTCAGCAGCATTAACAACCTTCAGCAGTATTAACCTTCACAGTCTTCAAGCAGTAGTAACTCAGCTCAGCAGTACTAACCATGTCTAGCAGTAGTAATTTGGTCTAGCAGTACTAACTTCGTCTAGCAGTAGTAACTTCTTCTAGCAGTAGTAACTTCTTCTAGCAGTAGTAACTTCTTCTAGCAGTAGTAACCTTGCCCAGCAGTAGTAACTTCTTCTAGCAGTAGTAACTTCTTCTAGCAGTAGTAACTTCTTCTAGCAGTAGTAACTTCTTCTAGCAGTAGTAACTTCTTCTAGCAGTAGTAACCTTGCCCAGCAGTAGTAACGAAGAACTGGCAGTAGTAATGTAGACTTAGCAGTACTAACCATACTTGGCATATCTTCAGTTCCCAACAATCTCCCCCTAACTTGACTTTTAGGAAAAGAAGTCAAGTTCTTCAGATGATGCTTCCAAAACTTAGTCATCATGTACACACAGATTAGGACTTAAACCTAGACTCTGATTGAGAATCCTTTTTACCAAGAATCTACCCATTGCTGAATCCTTGTTGCAGGTCAGCTTAGTATGTAACATTCCTTGCAGCCTCTTCATGCTGTGATTGTATATTTCATCCACCAGATAGTATTCTTGAGTTGCAGAGTCAAGGGAGATGACATATACTCCACAGTTTTCATAGAGCATCCAGTTGGTAATGGCTTGAAACTGTGTGTTTAACCTATGCTGAACTGCTTCAGGTTTGAACATTTGGCACAAGAATTCAAGTACCATTTTAGAGATTGACATCCCTTGCTCAGTCAGCATGTTTTCATATATCCTCATCCCAACTTTGAACATCTCTTCTAAGTCTGATCTTGGGCAAGTTCTGACAATTTTTCCCCAAGTTGAAAAGACTTCAAATTTTCCATCTGCTCTTTTTATCCTAATGAACTCCTTTCTACCATCTTTCAAAGTGTCCCAAAAGATGATTTCAGGAGCCTTAGATGATATTGGTTCAGCCTGAAGTGGAATTGGGTTAGAGTCAACACTAGTAATGTACAAATCACATTGGGCATCCGTTTGTGATTGCACATTGCTTGATTGCCCTGATGGAGTTGCCACTTCTTCTTCAGCAACTTTTGGATCAGATTTTTCTTTCACTGTTTCCTCCTGGGCCTCTTCTGCAGATGACTCTACCCTTGGCTTCTTTTCATTTTTCTTCTTTGAAGTTATGGGCTGGGTTCTTGGTCTTTTCTTTGACATCATCTTGGTTCTTTTAAGAGTTTTAACAGCTTCAGGAGTTGGTTCAGCTGCTTTAAGTTTTTCAGCAGCAATAACCATTTCTGCTGCTATGGCTGTTATTGCTTCTCTTAGAACATGTAATGATGCTACTTCAACACTGTTCTTCACAATCCAGTATATTTCTTCATCTATTTCAGCTTGAGTTGTAGTTACTGCTTCCTGCTCAGTTTCTGCTGCTTTGTCTGTTTGGCCTTCAGCAGCATTAACTGTTTCTGCTGCTTGTTCACACTCAGCAGCATTAACAGTTTCTGCTGCTGTGGTTTCTGCTGCTGTGGTTTCTGCTGCTTTAACACACTCTTCCCCCTTTTCTGTCTCCCCCTTGTTCTGTGCACTGGACTCCCCCTTAAACTGTGCATAATCCATTTCCATCTCATTCTCCATGTGAACTGTCTCCCCCTCAATTTGTGGACCCTTCATTTTCAGTTCTGCTTCTGACCCTGACTCCCCCTTTTTGGGAGCATCATCAGTTGAAGTTCTTCTTCTCAGCACAAATCGTGCCTTTTTCTTTTTGTGCAGCAACTTGGTGACCATCTTTTTGAGCTTCTCAATTTGAGACTGTTGGTGGGTGACCACAGTCTTCAGTTGCTCAATCTCCTTCTTTTGTGCCATAACATCCAAGTTGATATTCCCTATGGTTTCCATCAATTCCTCATAGTTATATCTATCCTCACCTTGTTTAGAAGTGTTTACCTTCTTTAAAGGATCACTGGAAGTTTTAGCAGAAGCCTTCGTGGGTCAATTTGAGTTTGCTGAGGTATTGGCTTTGGAAAAGTAGGCTTTGGAACAGGTCCAAAAGTGGGAAGGTCAGGGATGTCGGTCCTCACTGTGGGGACCACAGTGACATGAGGAGTGCCCACTGTGGGAACCACAGTGGGTATTTGAGGCGAATCATCAGACTCAAAAACGATATCTTTCAGATCCTTTCCACTCCTCAGTGTTATGGACTTGACATGTTCTGGTCCTTTTCCTATCACTCTAGCTTGCTCGGTATCACTCGGTAACGTTCCTGGTGGTCTATTCTTAACTTCAACGGCTAGCTGTCCTACTTGGGTCTCTATATTCCTAATGGCTGCTTGGGTTTGATTCATAAAACCTTTGAGAATCGACTCGATCGATTGTTGAGCCTCAGCTGGTTGGTTGGATCGTGGTTGGTATGGTTGTGGGGACTGCCCACTGTGATGTGGGGATTGCCCACTGTGATGTGGGGATTGCCCACTGTGATGTTGCTGAAATCCCGGGGGATTGTATGGTCTTTGCTGGATGTGACTCAGTCCTTGGGGTTGGAGTCCTTGATTACCGGACCAAGAGAAATTCGGATGATTTCTCCAACCTGGATTATAAGTCTGCGAATAAGGGTTGTTCCTTTGGTTGGTCCCTATGACATTAACAGATTCGGGGTTTGCTGGACAAAAGTCGAAAACATGCTCCTCTCCACAAAGGGAGCAGTTATCAGCGAGATGGGTTGCGGAATTGACTTGGCCTCGATTTTGATTTAAAACGATTTTTGTCAAGGCCACTAATTGTGCATTCATGGTTTTGAGTGCTTCGGAATCTATGGTGTTGGTCTTAGACATGGGTGCTCTCGGATTTGACCATTCGGTATTGTTGTTGGACACTTTTTCTAAGATTTGATATCCTTCGTTGTAAGTCATACTTGTAAATGTTCCACCGGCTGTTGCATCTAAGATGATTTTGGCTGCATTGGAAAGACCATTGTAAAAGGTCTCCAATTGGATGCAATGTGGGATGCCATGATGTGGGCACTTTCGAAGTAAATCTTTAAATCGTTCTCATGCATCCGAAACAGCCTCATCTTCCTCTTGCCTAAATAAAATTATATCATTTCGAAATCTAACATTCCTTGTTGGAGGAAAGTATTTTTGCAAAAATCTATCGGCAAGTTCTTGCCAAGTGGTTATCGAGTGAGGTGCATGTGCGTTCAGCCAAGATTTTGCTTTGTCCCTTAATGAAAAAGGGAAAAGCCTTAGTCTTAATGCCTCATCACTAACACCTTGTAATTGAAAGGAATCGGTCATTTCTAAAAAAGATTTTAAGTGCGAGTGCGGATCCTCAGATGGCGATCCTCCAAATTGACCCATGGCTTGGATCATTTGAAACATCACCGGTTTGAGTTCAAAATGCGTTGCAACAATATTGGGTCTCAAAATTCCGGAGCTTAAATCACCAACTCCGGAAGTAGCATAGTCCCGTATTTTTCGATCTTTGTTATCGGCAATCGTGATTGTGGTCTCCACTATAGGTGGCGGTACGGCAGCCATGTTCACAGTGGGGATCACAGGAGGTTGTCGATTTGTTTTCTTGCTTCTTCGTGTTTTTCGCAACGTTTTTTCTATTTCGAGATCTATTGGAACCAAATGTTCGAGTTGTCGCCGTGGCATACAATACGAACAGCTTAGAAAAACTAGTTACTCGGGCTCGAACAAAAACTAATGTCTTGAGATTTAAAATCACGCCAGTCCCCGGCAGCGGCGCCAAAAACTTGTTACGTGCGAAATGTGTGTTTTAATCGCAGTGGGTTGCAAACTGTCCACAGTGGGAAGTGCAAGTGTACACTGTCCACTATGATCGTCACAGCAAGTAATAGTTGGTAAAATACCAGAATCGAATCCACAGAGACTGGACAATCAAGACAATACGGTTCTCATGAGCTCCTTTTACAAGTTTCAACTAGAGAGGAAAATAATACTTTGGTTTGGTTTGGTAAAATAGCTACTTGAAACGATTTACTAAATGCTAAAAAGGAGGAATGTAGGTTGGATTTTCCCTAAATTTTATCTCAAATACTCGGTCCTTAGAGTGATCCTCGTATTCGTGGTGGACATTTTCGCTAGAAAAGCCCGGTTACAAAATACTCACACCGTTAGATAAAAATCCCATACTCTTAGTACTTGTTGTTTTGTCAATGGTAATCTCTAAATGGACCTTTTCAGGCCTCGATGGAATGTGTAGAGACAAATACTCTAAGTGTTTTTAATACACAAATTAGCTTGCCTACTACTCCAGTGGGCAGAGATTAACTCACTGTGCCGACCTCACTTTCGTAAGTGTCAAAAGAATTCTTTCGAATCCCCTAGCATCATTCAAGCTCGTGTCACTGCGCTCTACTTATTTCTAAGTTAAGAACTAGACTTTAGATCCTTGCAAGTGATCAGCTTGTTCGCATCCTTGGGTAAATATTGAGAATGAAAGACCAAAACAACAAATATTCTAAGTATAAAGATTACTCAAGCATTTTTGATAAAATCCAGGTACTTCTCCTTCCTACATCCCAAAGGATGTTTAGCCTAACATTTCCGAAGTAAAGAAAACAAAAGATGAAGATTTGCACATAATAAAACTGAAAGTGACTTGAGTTAACTGCTCACAGTGGGGAACGAGAAGTCGTCCCTGCACTGTGTAATACGAACTACAATTTAAACTAAGAAAGTAAATTACTGAAAATTAAAGCTAGTTACTGCAGTAAATAAAAGACTAAAGCTAATGTGGTAGTTGAGAGAATTTGAGACTAAAAATATTCAAGGATGAAAACCAAGCATGCTTTTAATGGCACCCAAGTGCTCCTTTATATACTAGGAGAAGGAGTTGGGTATTACACAAAAGAGGTGGGTCTTCCAATGGGTAAAGACTGCTGAGTTGTGGCAGAATTCAGCTCCTTGTGCAATTCTTTTATCCAATGGTCCCTTCTCCAAGTCAATCTCCAAGTACAAAGAGGTGTACTTGATGCTATCTTCAATGAGAACTACCTTGTACTTCTCCAGCCATTTCTCTGCCATATGAACCTTCCTCCTCCAGAAAATTAGATCCCAACTAAAAGTTTCTTTTTGATTTCTTTTTTATCAGCTCGAAGAGTGGGGAACCGGAGTGGGCACTGTATACGTCACTGCGGATGAAAAAGCGAGAAAACACCCAAAACTTCCCCAAATAATTTATTAAAGACCATGGTTCACTCCTTTTGCTCGTTTTCGTAAATCATACCAAGAATGGGGGTTTTTAGAAGTGAAATGGCTAAAATTGACAAAATAAAGTGGAAAATAAATGGAAATAATAACTCTAAAAATAGAGTTATCACAACCTCAAACTTAAATCATTACTTGTCCCCAAGTAATAAAAAGAAAGAAATAAAATGAAACACAATGCATAAAAGGTCTTTGATGGACTTACATATTTCTTGACTTGAATGGGCGTTGATCTCCTTCCTTCGATACTTCTTTCGGTTCCAAACTTTGAAAATTTCACTTTTGTGTTTGACGAAACCTTTCCCTTGTTTACCTTTTGATCAATAGGGCTTTCTTGGGTTTGAAGGGTTTATGGCTTTGAATCTTTTCCCAAGGGTTTTGGCAAAAATTTCCAAACATGGACTGAAGATCTCGCTTTGAGATTTTTATTTCAAGAAGTGGGTGTTTAGTATTTTGCTATGATAAGAACGTACACTTTCAGGCTTTATTTGGGTATAATGAGTATGGCTATTTTTTTTTGTGAGGGTGGGTATTCTGATGGTCCAGAATAGGCACACCATCGTTTTCTGGGAGTGAGCACTTTGATGGTCCAGAAAAGGCACACCATCAATTTTGTTAGTGCTACTCCTATTTTCTTCTGTTTTTGTATTTTTGTGTTTTCTCTTTTTTTTTTTTTTTTTTTTTGGAGGGGGGTACGCCTTACCCACCTCAAACTTGGACTTCACAGTGTCCTCACTGTGAGCAAACTGGAGGTCACTCTGGAAGTTCCCACCTCAAACTTAAAATCTCACAGTGTCCCCACTGTGACATTGAATTAATGAACAAAGGTGGTGGTTTGGGGGTACAAAAAGGATCGTGTTTGGATGCGAAAAATGGCCTATATCATTTCACGGGACAAGTTGAGATTTGTACTTACAAAAGTGACCTTTTAAGTCGGAAGCCGAAAGTTGTACCTTGAAATGGAAACGAGGTCAAACAAGCATTCAAACAATCAATATGTTAGTACCCAAAAGTACCTACCTACCGGTAGGATTTTCATGCATCGATATTTAAAAAGTTAAAACAGCAAATAGTGTCAATGCCTAGCCATAGGCACAAAAAGATCAACCAAACAAAATAAAATTGTTTTTGGTGAGCAAAAGAGCGAAACCATTGTTTTAAAAACAAACCATTCACGGGGTTTGGGTGGCTTGCGGTGACAGATCCGCATCATCATCATCGAACTCATCCTCACTGTCATTAACCGGGCAGATATCTTTCGGGAATTCTGGTAGCTGAGCAGCTAGCATTGGGTTGGCCTCTTTCATCATCAGGCCTGTCACCTCATCTCGTTCTCTTGTATACATCCAAAATTTCTGCGTGGCCCGGTTCTGGTATCGCTGCTCACTTTCCAGCAACTCGATCCTGTATGTGAGCTTCTTTAAAGCTGCCAAAATCTCTCCCATTTGGTTGCTTGATGATCCGGCCTCTGTTGAATGGAGTGGGGTACCCTTCTTCCCCACAGTGGGCACTTCAGTGCCCACTATGTGCTCGTCGGCTATTCGCACATTGGGCTGTACCTGGGCAGGCTCAACAGACGGGCCTCCTATCTCTCTTCTCATCTTCTTAATTGTCTGAATACTGATGTTTTTCGTGGAAATGATCCACTGGTCTTCTTCAGCTGTGGGCACTCCGGCATCTATTAGCAATAGTGTAATAAGGCAAGGAAGGGGTAGGATTACCTTGGTTCGTGTTCTGGCCTGATGGATGGCACCATGCATTATGATTCCCAGATTGATCTTCTTTTTAGTGAGAACGCAGTAAAGCATGGCACACTTATGCATGGAGAGAGTCGTGTCGTGCGATGTTGGGGCCACCGAGGCCCTTAGGAATTGGAACCACACAGCAGCCTCAGTGGTGAGGCTGCCAGCATATAGACACCTTCTTTGGCCATCCTGATTCCATGGCCTTCCCTCAACTGCTATTTCTTTTAAAATCAATTCCTCATCAGCCGGAGTCATCTTTGCCAGGAACTGTCCGAAAGCACAAGGTTCCGGAGCTCCTCTACCTAACACTCGGTTTATATTGCCTGGAGTAAAGTCCACAACCTTTCCTCTGATCTTAACAAATGATTCTTTGGCTTGGGAGGCCTCAGCATAAAATTCTCGGACTAATGATGCATTAGCGCGGCGATTGGTAGTGGCAATGGTTGCCCAATCTTGCGCTACAAGTTTATCTTTGACAAAGGGATTTGCTTCTACAAAGTCGGGGTCGAAACCCCTCTCTAAATTCAACTTCCGAGTGCAAATACACTCAAAGTGGGTTCTAGCAGCTGGGGAAGTGAATTGCCTCGGTATCCCACTGGGGGCATGAGCAGTCCCCACAGTGGACAGATGTGGATTTTCAGAAAGGTTTTGTTCACTTCCCGTATTAGTATCACTAGAAGAAGAACTTAAAGAGGGTTCGATACCCTTACCTTTCCTCGACGCTTTTCTTTTTGGTTTTGCAGACGATGCCTTCTTGGATGCACCAGATCGTGTAACCATTCCCCTGTTCCTCTGGAGTGCTCTGGTTGGGGTTTCTTCACTGTGGGCAGTGGTGTGGACATCCTCCACACTATCAGCATTTTTGTTCTGGGGAATGTCTAATGTCTGAGCCTGCTCCTTAATCTTCTTCTGTCTTTCTTCTTCCTCACGAGCCAAACACTCCTCCTCTGCTTGTTTCTTTTTCTGCTCGAATATCCTTGCTTCTTCATCCTTCTTTCGTTCTTCCTCTTTCAATCGCTCCTCCTCCTCTCTAGCCAATCTTGCGGCTTCTTCCCTCCTCAATCTCTCTTCCTCCTCTCTTTTGATTCTTTCTTCTTCTTCCTTTCTGATTCTTTCTTCTTCCTCTCGACGCCTCCTCTCGACCTCTTCCTTTCTTTTTCTAATGGCTTCCATTTTCTGTTTGAACTCCTCTGCTAACCGTCTCTCTTCTTCTTCGGCTAGAAGTGTCTCGGTCTCGAAATGGGTGATACTGTTGTCTGAGACTTGCGATGATGAAGTAGCTTTTGGGCTTTCGTGCTTTGAAGAACCCTCGTCGGCTGCACCGGAGATGATCGGATTTTCGCCGGAGACCGGTGGCGGTTCGTTCAGGTCATTGGTGACGGCTTCCGGTGGTTGTTCCTCGGCGGTCCTGCGGCGGACGGCCGCACGTGTGAGTGCATCGGGGTTGGTGTTCATTCTCTTGGTTCTTGCCATTTTTAGGGTTTTGGAAGGGTTTTGCTGGTGGGTTTTTCGTAGAGAGAGAAATGAAGAAGAGAAAGTTTGTTGGGTAAATTTTGGAAGCAAAGGAGGTTAAGGTGGTTTTTGGAAATGTTTTCTTTTCAAAATTGGGGGGAAACCGCCGGTTTTAGGAGAGAGGGAGAGGATTGACAATGATAGCTTTGCTTGGGAAATGATGAACTATGACACCATGGCCTAAAAGTAGACTTGATGGCAGCAAAAGGTGAAAGCTTGTCAGCATTGGGCCCCAAAAATAGTCCTTTCATTCGTCAGGTGGGGAGTGGGGAGCGCAGTGACCTGAGCCTTCCCCACTGCAAAGTACTTTCCTTGATTTTTCTTCAAAAGGTGGCACGTTCTTCTACACACATTAAAACAAACTACCATGCAGAATTAAAAAGACCAAAAATAATAAAAAGACAACAAATAAGTGAAATAAAATATTTACAAACGGTTGTGAATTTTTCTAACCATAGCGAGGCGGAGAGTGGGCGTGGATGTGGGCACTTTCATGCAAAAAATGCTTTACCCTTTGCCCATTGACTTTAAAGGTTTGACCCGATTGTGGGGATTTCAACTCCACTGTTCCGAAAGGACTCACCTTGACAATGGTGTAAGGCTCTTTCCATCGAGATTTTAATTTTTCCGGAAACATCCTTAACCTTGAATTAAAAAGTAGCACTTTTTGTCCTTCCACAAAATTTCCATGAGTGATTTTTTGGTCAGGCCACCTCTTGATCTTCTCCTTGTTGTTTTTTTCATTTATGTAGGAGTGGTGACAGAGTTCTTCTAACTCATTGAGGTAGGCATACTTTAAGTGGGAAGGCAATGACTTCAAATTCAAGTCAGGGGGATGTTTATATGGTAGTTTGACATGTCTCTCCTTGAAATCTAGCAGCTCAAAAGCTGCCAAAATTTCGTTACACTCATCCTCAAAAGTGTCATCATTTTTAGAGTCGGAGTGCTCACTCTTACTCCCCACTGTGGGCACTGTGCTTCTCACTGTGGGCACTGTGTCAAAACTGTGGGATCCATAAATCGAACTTAAAGCAAAACAGTCTTCGGTGTCTATATACTTAAGGGCCTTGAAGACATTGAATATTACCTCTTGGTCATTAACTCGCATCGTGAGTTCCCCTTTGTGCACATCAATCAAAGTACGTCCGGTTGCAAGAAACGGACGCCCTAAGATGATTGGGATTTCTTTATCGGCCTCATAATCTAAAACAAGAAAATCGGCGGGGAAGATAAATTTATCCACTTGGACCAAAACGTCTTCTATTTTTCCCTTGGGGTAGGCAATGGATCGGTCGGCTAGTTGTAATGTCACGGTTGTGGGTCTAGCCTCTCCAATACCTAACTTTTTAAAAATGGACAGTGGCATCAAGTTGACACTAGCTCCTAGATCACAGAGTGCTTGACCTACTTCTTGTCCTCCTATAATGCATGGAATGGTGAAACTACCTGGGTCTTTCAACTTCGGTGGAATCTTGCTAGTAAGGAGTGCACTACATTCCTCGGTTAAAGCTACAGTCTCAAACTCACCCAACTTTCTCTTTTTGTTCAAAATATCCTTTAAAAATTTAACATAGCTTGGCATTTGCTCGAGAGCTTCTACCAAGGGTATGTTAATATGAAGTTGTTTAAAAATGTCTAAGAATTTTTTAAATTGAACATCGACATTTTTAGGCTTCATTCTATGAGGAAAAGGGATACTTCGTGGGTCAATTTGAGTTTGCTGAGGTATTGGCTTTGGAAAAGTAGGCTTTGGAACAGGTCCAAAAGTGGGAAGGTCAGGGATGTCGGTCCTCACTGTGGGGACCACAGTGACATGAGGAGTGCCCACTGTGGGAACCACAGTGGGTATTTGAGGCGAATCATCAGACTCAAAAACGATATCTTTCAGATCCTTTCCACTCCTCAGTGTTATGGACTTGACATGTTCTGGTCCTTTTCCTATCACTCTAGCTTGCTCGGTATCACTCGGTAACGTTCCTGGTGGTCTATTCTTAACTTCAACGGCTAGCTGTCCTACTTGGGTCTCTATATTCCTAATGGCTGCTTGGGTTTGATTCATAAAACCTTTGAGAATCGACTCGATCGATTGTTGAGCCTCAGCTGGTTGGTTGGATCGTGGTTGGTATGGTTGTGGGGACTGCCCACTGTGATGTGGGGATTGCCCACTGTGATGTGGGGATTGCCCACTGTGATGTTGCTGAAATCCCGGGGGATTGTATGGTCTTTGCTGGATGTGACTCAGTCCTTGGGGTTGGAGTCCTTGATTACCGGACCAAGAGAAATTCGGATGATTTCTCCAACCTGGATTATAAGTCTGCGAATAAGGGTTGTTCCTTTGGTTGGTCCCTATGACATTAACAGATTCGGGGTTTGCTGGACAAAAGTCGAAAACATGCTCCTCTCCACAAAGGGAGCAGTTATCAGCGAGATGGGTTGCGGAATTGACTTGGCCTCGATTTTGATTTAAAACGATTTTTGTCAAGGCCACTAATTGTGCATTCATGGTTTTGAGTGCTTCGGAATCTATGGTGTTGGTCTTAGACATGGGTGCTCTCGGATTTGACCATTCGGTATTGTTGTTGGACACTTTTTCTAAGATTTGATATCCTTCGTTGTAAGTCATACTTGTAAATGTTCCACCGGCTGTTGCATCTAAGATGATTTTGGCTGCATTGGAAAGACCATTGTAAAAGGTCTCCAATTGGATGCAATGTGGGATGCCATGATGTGGGCACTTTCGAAGTAAATCTTTAAATCGTTCCCATGCATCCGAAACAGCCTCATCTTCCTCTTGCCTAAATAAAATTATATCATTTCGAAATCTAACATTCCTTGTTGGAGGAAAGTATTTTTGCAAAAATCTATCGGCAAGTTCTTGCCAAGTGGTTATCGAGTGAGGTGCATGTGCGTTCAGCCAAGATTTTGCTTTGTCCCTTAATGAAAAAGGGAAAAGCCTTAGTCTTAATGCCTCATCACTAACACCTTGTAATTGAAAGGAATCGGTCATTTCTAAAAAAGATTTTAAGTGCGAGTGCGGATCCTCAGATGGCGATCCTCCAAATTGACCCATGGCTTGGATCATTTGAAACATCACCGGTTTGAGTTCAAAATGCGTTGCAACAATATTGGGTCTCAAAATTCCGGAGCTTAAATCACCAACTCCGGAAGTAGCATAGTCCCGTATTTTTCGATCTTTGTTATCGGCAATCGTGATTGTGGTCTCCACTATAGGTGGCGGTACTGCAGCCATGTTCACAGTGGGGATCACAGGAGGTTGTCGATTTGTTTTCTTGCTTCTTCGTGTTTTTCGCAACGTTTTTTCTATTTCGAGATCTATTGGAACCAAATGTTCGAGTTGTCGCCGTGGCATACAATACGAATAGCTTAGAAAAACTAGTTACTCGGGCTCGAACAAAAACTAATGTCTTGAGATTTAAAATCACGCCAGTCCCCGGCAGCGGCGCCAAAAACTTGTTACGTGCGAAATGTGTGTTTTAATCGCAGTGGGTTGCAAACTGTCCACAGTGGGAAGTGCAAGTGTACACTGTCCACTATGATCGTCACAGCAAGTAATAGTTGGTAAAATACCAGAATCGAATCCACAGAGACTGGACAATCAAGACAATACGGTTCTCATGAGCTCCTTTTACAAGTTTCAACTAGAGAGGAAAATAATACTTTGGTTTGGTTTGGTAAAATAGCTACTTGAAACGATTTACTAAATGCTAAAAAGGAGGAATGTAGGTTGGATTTTCCCTAAATTTTATCTCAAATACTCGGTCCTTAGAGTGATCCTCGTATTCGTGGTGGACATTTTCGCTAGAAAAGCCCGGTTACAAAATACTCACACCGTTAGATAAAAATCCCATACTCTTAGTACTTGTTGTTTTGTCAATGGTAATCTCTAAATGGACCTTTTCAGGCCTCGATGGAATGTGTAGAGACAAATACTCTAAGTGTTTTTAATACACAAATTAGCTTGCCTACTACTCCAGTGGGCAGAGATTAACTCACTGTGCCGACCTCACTTTCGTAAGTGTCAAAAGAATTCTTTCGAATCCCCTAGCATCATTCAAGCTCGTGTCACTGCGCTCTACTTATTTCTAAGTTAAGAACTAGACTTTAGATCCTTGCAAGTGATCAGCTTGTTCGCATCCTTGGGTAAATATTGAGAATGAAAGACCAAAACAACAAATATTCTAAGTATAAAGATTACTCAAGCATTTTTGATAAAATCCAGGTACTTCTCCTTCCTACATCCCAAAGGATGTTTAGCCTAACATTTCCGAAGTAAAGAAAACAAAAGATGAAGATTTGCACATAATAAAACTGAAAGTGACTTGAGTTAACTGCTCACAGTGGGGAACGAGAAGTCGTCCCTGCACTGTGTAATACGAACTACAATTTAAACTAAGAAAGTAAATTACTGAAAATTAAAGCTAGTTACTGCAGTAAATAAAAGACTAAAGCTAATGTGGTAGTTGAGAGAATTTGAGACTAAAAATATTCAAGGATGAAAACCAAGCATGCTTTTAATGGCACCCAAGTGCTCCTTTATATACTAGGAGAAGGAGTTGGGTATTACACAAAAGAGGTGGGTCTTCCAATGGGTAAAGACTGCTGAGTTGTGGCAGAATTCAGCTCCTTGTGCAATTCTTTTATCCAATGGTCCCTTCTCCAAGTCAATCTCCAAGTACAAAGAGGTGTACTTGATGCTATCTTCAATGAGAACTACCTTGTACTTCTCCAGCCATTTCTCTGCCATATGAACCTTCCTCCTCCAGAAAATTAGATCCCAACTAAAAGTTTCTTTTTGATTTCTTTTTTATCAGCTCGAAGAGTGGGGAACCGGAGTGGGCACTGTATACGTCACTGCGGATGAAAAAGCGAGAAAACACCCAAAACTTCCCCAAATAATTTATTAAAGACCATGGTTCACTCCTTTTGCTCGTTTTCGTAAATCATACCAAGAATGGGGGTTTTTAGAAGTGAAATGGCTAAAATTGACAAAATAAAGTGGAAAATAAATGGAAATAATAACTCTAAAAATAGAGTTATCAGATTTCTCATTTAGAGTTGCCATGGGGAAGGTCTTATTTATGTTACCACTGTCCTTCTCTGTGCTAGCAGAAGTAGTGGCAGCCTTAGCACCCATATGGTCATCCTTCTCCTTAGAGACCACCTTCTTGGGGTTGGGAGACACCCCTGTGGTTTCCCTGTTGATATTCTCAATTGGAGAATGCTCCAACTGAGGGCTTAAAGGCTTAGGGCTCTGAGTAGGTACATCAAGGGAAGGAACCTTGTGCACCTTTCTTCTTTGAAACCTTTTGGTGATTGTGGGAGTGGGTTGTTCAAGAATGGACTGAGGGATGTCTTTTGAGATGGAAGGTTGGGATTGGTCATCAGTGGGTTGATCTAATGAGGGCCTTGATCCTGATGCCATACCTTCAGAGGGGTGGGACACAACCATCATTGTAGAGAACAATGGTGTGTCAACTCCTTCCGAGTCCCTAGGAAGTCTTTTCATATTTGAAAAAACCTTCCCTTTAGGGGATTTGGGTACATATACCTCAGTAAACTGAGGTAAGTCCATCAATTCCTTGTTAAGAACTTCTTGCACAAACCTTGGATACATGAAAAAGCTCTTTTTGGATTCCAAGTTTGATACAAGATCATTAAAGATCATTGCTGAAAAATTGTACTTTCTGGCAGTGGATAAGCAGACCAAGGCATATGCAATGGGACTGCTGAACTCACTCCATCCAGTAGTTTTCTTGGAAATACAGTGCATCAGGGTATGAACAAGAAATCTCCATTGGTTGAAAAATTTTGACTTGTAGAATTTAAAAACACCAATGGGACCTTCATACCCCATTCTTTGTAAAGTAGAAAAGAGTTCTTCATTAGGAATAGAAGATATACCTGAAGCATCATTCAACTGAAGAGAGATGTGAATAACCTCTTCAGTGACTTTCAAGGGTTTATCACAAACCCTTGTTCGAATGGTTTTCTGCCCTTCTTCGAAACTAACAGTGGCATTCTCCCAAAATTGTGTCTGATGTTCGATATAGATTGTTGGGCTCACCGTTAGGGCATAGGAGATGTGCGAGGATTTGAGAAAATCGACTATATCGTGGAATCCCGCAGCTTGTTTTGGCTTCTGAAGCATGGCTATTTCATTGTGCTCATCCACAAACTCCATGATTCCTGAGGATTCTTGAAAGAAAAACACAAAGATTCTGGGGAGACTAGGTTAGAACGAGAGAGAAGAAGTAAATGCGAAGAGTCGTTATGAACATTGGCGGGCAAACAGGGGTATTTATATGCCCTAGATTATCAAAAGCAGTATTAACGACATAAGCAGTATTAACTACTGAGCAGTATTAACTGCAAGGCAGTATTAACTACACAGCAGTATTAACTACCAAGCAGTATTAACTACCTAGCAGTATTAACTGCACTAGCAGTATTAACTGCTGAGCAGTATTAACTGTGCACTAGCAGTATTAACTACCGAGCAGTATTAACTACCAAGCAGTATTAACTACCAAGCAGTATTAACTACCAAGCAGTATTAACTACCTAGCAGTATTAACTGCACTAGCAGTATTAACTGCTGAGCAGTATTAACTGTGCACTAGCAGTATTAACTACTGAGCAGTATTAACTGCAAAGCAGTATTAACTATAGAACACAGGCAGTAGTAACTTTGCACTATGCACCACTTGTCAAATCCTCAAATGTCATCTTACACATCACTTTTACCACTTCTCTTACCTTCTGCAGGATTATTTTCAAAAGTAGCATGTCCTCCATCAATTCATTTGAAATATTGAAGGCAGGCCATGTTACCTGTCATGTGCCTAGAGCAACCACTGTCAACATGCCAAATGCTTCTCCCCTTAAGCTGTTGGCTGCCCTGCACATCTGATAAATCAATTAGTTTTTGTTGGGGACCCAAGCCATAGTGGTCTTGGGTCTCCCTTGATCATCAAAATACTTACATTCTGTTTTGATGAGCTTGTCAAAGTGAGGAACATCAGTGCTTGAGTACTTTGTTTTGATGATAGGTCTAGAAGCAGTACTAACTGATGTAGAAGTGCTAACTTTGGCAGCACTAACATTGCTTCCAGAAGTACTAGCCTTCTCAGCAGTATTAACTAACTTAGCAGTACTAACACTAGAAGCAGTATTAATTGTTGAAGAAGTACTAACTGTGTTAGCAGTACTAACACGGCTAGTAACATTATTGCTTCCTGCAGTACTAACATTGTTAGCAGTACTAACTGAGTTGGCAGTATTATCATTAGTACTTTTAGGCATCCATACTCTAACACTTTCTGTTTCTGCCTTTTTCATGTGGCTTATGGTTTTAACTTGTTTCTTTGCCACAACTTTCCTCACAGACTTTTTATATCCCCCACTCTTTCTGTAACCAGCAGGTTTTTGAAAATATCTTTGAGCATTAAACCTTTGGTTAACTGGATTGAAATAACAGTGTTTGGCTAAGTGATTTAGCTTACCACAGATGAAACAAGGTTTTGGCCTGTTGATTCTGTTCAGGTCAACTCCTTGTCTCATAGCCCACTGGTTATTCCAGTTCCTTTGATTTCCCCTCTGATTATCATGTTTTTGGGGCTTGTTCTCTTTAGATTTCCTGCAGGAACACTGTTTACAGGTATTGGGAGCCACAACTGTGGTCTGTTTGTAATGGACTCCCTTTTCCTTTTCAGTCCTTTTGATCTCAGTTTCCTTATCACATGGACTCTCAGATTCCTCATCAGAGTCTACTTTGTCAGTCTCATCCTCAACAACTATTTCTTTTTCACAAGGATCTATATTAATCTTTAATTCAGGTTCCTTTCTATCCTTGGTCTCTAACAAATCAGACTTAGGAGGTATGTAGTTGTTATTGTAGGGTGGAGGTGTGGTATTGTACCCTATCCCTACTTTCATCTTGTCATGGATTTGAGCTTTAATGATGGTGTCCATGGTTTTAGAAGCACATGTAAACTTTTCAACATCAAGTTTAACCTTTTTAAGCTCTTCTTTTAACTTCTCATTCTCCTCCCCAGACACTTTCAGCTTAATCTCATACTCATTCTTCTCCCACTTCCAATAGTTAGTATCATAGTGGTGTTGAAGTTCATTAGCTTGAAAAGCTCTAATCTGTTCCTCAAACCTTTCTACAATCCTAACATAATCTTTCACATCTTTCTCTAGTCTCTTAAGGTCATCACACATACCCTGATTGTGATCCCTATATCTTTTAACAGCATCAATGCAAGCTTGAGAACAGAGTTTAGATTGTACCTCAGTGGGAATATCAGATACTTCTGCCATAAGAGCTTGATTCTGACAGGCTTCCTCAGCTTGATCACTCCAATCAAATCCCATTCCTTGTTGAGAAACATGGGCTTGAGATGAGCTTCTGTTTTAGTTTCCATTTGGAGCCTGTTGATGTGATCCTCCATAACACTCAACCTTGGACTGGTCAAAGCCTTCACCATCTTCTCCAATCTTTCCTTCATTACATGGGCCATTTTCTATGATGTCCCATATTGCATAATTAGTAAGAAGAATGTACTGCTTGATTCTCAGTTTCCACATGTCCAATTTATTGGGTTTGAGCATGGGAACTTTTGAAACAGGAGTACTGTGAGTATCCATTGAATTGTCCATAGCTTCTAAGATACCAACGCTCTGATACCACTTGTCAGGATCGATTCTTAACAAGAATTAAACTTCTTAGAAACAGAATTTAGAGAATCTTGCGGAATAGAACTCTAAATCAATTAATGAACAATCAATAGAAATTCAATACACTGTATATATCAAACTGTATTACTCACAAGTTTTACACCAAACCTCAATCTTGTTGAACAGGCTCAACAAGACGATTTCTACTTCTCTAGAAATAGGATCTATGATCTTGAGGTTAATTCACTCTTGAATGAATATCAAATTCTATTTCACTCGTATATTTTTCGTCTATCTTTTTCACTGTTCTAATAGCTATCTATCAATACTATTTATACAAAAGTAATTACAAGATAACTATCAAAAGTAAATTGATCTTCTGAATCTTCGTTAAACATATCTTGATCAATTCCTTATTTGTCTCCAAAAGCATCGCATACCAAACTTATCAAGTCAGCAGTATTAACAATGATTTGGTTCAGCAGCATTAATGATGATTTGGCTCAGCAGCATTAACAACCTTCAGCAGTATTAACCTTCACAGTCTTCAAGCAGTAGTAACTCAGCTCAGCAGTACTAACCATGTCTAGCAGTAGTAATTTGGTCTAGCAGTACTAACTTCGTCTAGCAGTAGTAACTTCTTCTAGCAGTAGTAACTTCTTCTAGCAGTAGTAACTTCTTCTAGCAGTAGTAACCTTGCCCAGCAGTAGTAACTTCTTCTAGCAGTAGTAACTTCTTCTAGCAGTAGTAACCTTGCCCAGCAGTAGTAACGAAGAACTGGCAGTAGTAATGTAGACTTAGCAGTACTAACCATACTTGGCATATCTTCAGTTCCCAACATTGTTAGCTCCAACTTCTATGATTAAAAGAAGTATTGAAAAATAGGCTAAGTGTAAAGACATCGACAGAGCCTCTGCCAAGACACCAAGTGATGACTCTACAGAAGACGTTCTCAAAGGACAAGGCCACAGAGCCTCTGTCACCCTTGACAGAGCCTCTGTGATATGAAGACTTAGAAGAATGAAGATCAAGACAAAGAAGATCGTGCCTCTCACGTGCCTCTGCTGTACGAAGATCCTGAAGATCGTTCGTACAAGGCGTGCCGTGCACTTTCCACGTGTCCACCTCTGATGGGTTGCAGCCTTTGCAAAAAACGGCGCACTACATTAACGTTGTACCTGATGGTATTCCACGATGTTGTCTTTGTACCCTTAGTACTTCTCGTCTCCCAATTGTCCCATGTAGAATAGTATAAATAGAAGGCTCATGTAGAGCTCTTCAATTAACTTTTGCACAATACACACACACCTAATTAGAGCATAGAATCTGTTTCACACACTCAAAGGTGTTCTTGGTGTTCTTGATTAATCAATATACAGTGAATCATTGAGCTATACATTTGAGTCATTTACTATTTTCACGTATTTGTTTCTGTGTGTATTTTCTACCCAAAGCATCTCGTTAGTTCTTTAAAACGCTTCCGCATACTTATTTATTTGAACTAATAGAGATTAATATCATTGTTGAGTAATATCGGGATCAACAACATCAAATTCAACAATCACCATGTTGATTTTGATCAGATCAACATTCTTCCGGTGGTGAAAGAAGTACTCCGCAACCATCCATTGGCATACGCATTGACTCACACAGTCAATGTGCCTATGATGTACTTACAACAAGCATGGATGACGATCACACCCACTATTAAGCACATACGGCCAATATTCGAAATCCAGATTGACGAATACATCACAAAGCTTGACTATCACATATTGAGACTCGTTCTGCATTTGCCTGGTCCTTCATCAAGACCCGGAAAGACAGAATTCGATTCTTATCCTTCAGAGTCGGAAGTATTTGATGGAATTAAAGCGATGGGATATACGGGCGAGCTGAATCAAATTAAAGAATTCTCGAAGAATAATCTATCGCCGATTTATTACACCATTTTCTCCGTGATCAACCGATGCCTAACTTCAAAGCATTATGGAACCGACAGTGCTAGCGTTGGTATTCTAAAACTCTTTCTGTTGGTTCCGTGTGCTCAAGAATGATTATAAAATAATATTACCGGTAATATATGATCCTATAGGGTCACACCATATAGCAAGTAGACACCGAATTGATATTTATAAGAATTTGATTCTTGATAAATATTAATTAATTCTTGAAAATATTAAGGAATATGATTTATAATATTATATGCAAATAATAAATTTTGGTTATATAAAATAATACATATGATGGATTTATTTTGTAACTAAAATTGAAAGGAGGACTTGAGGAGAAATTTTAAGATAGTTAAAATATGATTTTAACCATCTTAAAATAGGAGGGTTTATTTTGTAACATTACATGGACCCTCATTGGACCCTTTTTGTGGTCCAATAGAAAATGCCCTTATTTTTAATATACTTGGCATTTTCAAGAGAGAGCAAACTAGACAACACAACACCCAAGCAACTCTCTCTCCCTCCTCTCTCCATTTTCGGTCGAAAATTTGACACACACCAAGTGTGTGTTTTTGGTTCTTGCTTCTTCTTAATTCAAGAACATTATACACTTGAATTAGAAGTTTCCTTTTGCATCAAACTTTCAAGAAGGTACTAGCATACTACAAGGTGTTGGGAGCTCGCTTGGTGGACTTCTTTAGAGGAACTCTAACTTGAGTTCTTGTCATCTTCTCCAACAAGAAGACATAAACAAAGGTCTACAAAGGTTGTAATTTCTTAAAAACCCCTATGTTTGTTTTTAATCTTTCATGTTCATGTAAATGGATCCTTGGTGGGTAATGAAATTTTTTATGTTGTTCTTTTAAGCTTCTGTTGCAAATATTGTGATTTTTGAAATCCTCTTTTGAACAAAACCCAACAAGTGGTATCAGAGCCACTTTTGCATGCATGTTAAGATTTTTGTTTATATGAAAAATACTTGGTTTTTGGAAGCCATGGGTGATTTTTCATCTTGTACGAAGAAGTTCATGCATGGCATCTTTGGCAAAAAAAAAATTGTCTATAATTGTTATTTTATATGACCAAAACTTACATACATTTTTGGTCATAAAAGTTGCCTTAGAAAAACAAAGTGTTTGTTTATTTTTGTTGTATGTATATAATGTGTATAAACAAGCCAAAGACCCTTGTGATGATGGTTGTGTTGTTTTGTTGAAATGGTTGTAATATTATTTATTCATAAAGTATGTAATAGTAAATAGGCATTCTTTCATTTTGTTAATTTTTGTATATAAGTAGACTTATGTTAGATTAGATTTATTTATATAAAATGTAACAAGTTTGAAGAATGAAGACCATTTGAAGACTTTCAAGAAGCAAGCACATACCATGGAGTTCCTAGAAGATTTGCATGCATTTGGATGTTCTTGCAAGTGGGAGCATGAAGACCCTTTTTTTGGTCATCTTGTCCCTTAGGAATAGACTTGACATTCTTGTTTGGTTCACAAGAATTGTCACTAGAATTTTGGCTTGGTTTATACACTTTTTGCATTATGTTTATGTTGATATTATCATGTGTGGTTGAAATAGGATTTTGCATGCTAGATAATATTTTGAACGTAAAAATATATCATCTTTTGGAGTTTGGTTTTTCAAAATAACATTTTAAAGTAAAATGATAAAAATGGGTTTTAAAATAAAAGGAGTTTTATTATAAAAACTCTTAAGTTTTTTGAAGTAGTAAAATGAGTTAAAATTATGATTTTAAAACTCATTCAAACTCCATGTCTAATAATAAAAGGGTTGTTTTATTAAAAGGATTAAAATTGGTTCAAATGCGCTCAAACTCAAACTATAATATAGGATATTAGTTTAAAAATTGACCGCAACGAAATAGTTAATAAAATGGAGATTTTATTTTAAACTAAAAGAACCAATAAAAGAAAATTATGTTTTTCAAATTATAAGTACCATGTGATATTGGATGCATGCAATATACATGATACAATATATTTATAAAACTAGAATTATAAAACATCTAAAATCCCTTTTATAAACGCAAGTCTATGCCGTCCTTTTGAAAACGCACGTCACTTGTATGATCCTTGTGGGATAAAGGTCACCTAACTACTTGGATCGTCTTTTGATGGCCGAGGTGGTTTCGCGTTTTCTAGTGGGATAAAGGTCACCTAACCACTAGTTATGCGACGATTCCGCATGTTGTTCAAATTGGATGACTTGATCGGGAATCTTTTTTGATAAAGGTCACCTAAGCATTAGAAACCCGAGGCATAGATGGGATCAAACATGCCAATTAAACAAACGTTGTTAAGGATCCCATATTGCTAGGAATTACATTTGGATGTAATTGGTAAACGTCACCTACCTTGTTGAATTAAATAGATGGGATAAAGGTCACCTAACCATTTATTTGTTTTGCAACATTGGATCCTAGACTTTATATTATTAATGTTTTAAATACATAAAGGGTATTAATAAATAAAGTTTTAAAAATCGAAAATACTAAATAGAACTTTGTTAAATTTTGTAGATGGCAACTAATGTGAACCACCACACCAATTACCTTCGATCCCTCCTAGAAAAGGAAAAACTTAACCACACCACCTTCCTGAACTGGCGCCGAAATCTGAGAATTGTTCTCAGGCCGGAAAAGAAGTTGTATGTGTTGGATACCCCTATTCCCGATGAACCTCCCGTTACTCCTAGGGCTCCTCACGCTGAATGGTCGAAACATGTGGATGATTCGGTCGAAGTGTCGAGCCTCATGCTAGCCACAATGATTCTCGAACTTCAAGAGATTTTCGAGAATCACACGGCATATGATATGATCAACCAGCTGAAGGAAATGTTCCAACAGCAAGCCCGAACTGAACGCTTCGAAACCGTTCGATCATTGCACGTATGTAAAATGGAGGAGGGAGGAAATGTGAGCAATCACGTACTCATGATGAAAGGTCATTTGGATCATTTGGAGCGTCTTGGCTCTAAATATCCAACAGAATTGGCTACGGATATAATTTTAAACTTTTTGCCTAAATCCTATGACCCCTTCATCATGAACTAAAACATGAATGGTTGGGAGAAACCTATCTCAGAACTGCATCAGATGCTCAAAACTGCTGATAAGAATCTCCCAAAGAAAACCCCTCATGTGCTCATGATTCGGGAAGGTGGAACCAAGAAACCCAAAACTACTAACTCCAAGGCTAAGTTTGTTAAGGGCAAAGGCAAGCAGGTTGCCCGAACCCCACAAACTAAAAAGAAGGAGAAAGTGGCCAAAGAGGACGCATGTTTTGAATGTGACGTGATTGGTCACTGGAAAAGGAACTGTCCTACATACCTGGCAGAGTTGAAGAAGAAAAAGGCCGATGCAGGGCCTTCAGGTATCTATGTGATAGAATTAGATCTATTTACTTTTTCACCTAACGCTTGGGTAATTGATACTGGGTGTGGAACTCACATAAGTAACATGTTACAGGGGTTCAGAAAAAGTAAGCAGCTGAAGACAGGCGAAATCGTACTCCACGTGGGAAATGGAGCAAGAGTTAAAGCTCAAGCTTTAGGAGATTACGATTTACATTTACCAAATGGCCTGTATTTGACATTAAACAATGTGTGTTATGTCCCTGGCTTGACCAGGAATATTATTTCAGTTGCTCGTTTAAAACAATCTGGTTTTACTTATCGTTTTAATGACGATTTTATTCATGCTTACAAAAATGATATGTTCTATTTTGAGGCTAGACCTCTAAATGGTATATATGAAGTAAAACTAGATAGTTCCATAAACTATAGTTCTATATACCATACTAACACCAAAAGACTCAAGAATGATTTGAGTGATTCTTATTTATGGCATTGTCGTCTTGGCCATATAAACAAGAAACGCATATCCCAACTTCAAAAGAGTGGTATTTTGAAGGCAAATGAGAAAGAATCATTTGATAAATGTGAATCTTGTCTATGTGGGAAGATGACCAAAGCTCCTTTCTCTAGTTCTAGTGAAAGGGCTAAAGATCTATTAGGTATCATACATACTGATGTATGTGATCCTTTCAGAACCATAGCAAGAGATGGTGCTAGATTCTTCATCACCTTCACTGACGACTTCAGTCGATATGGTTATGTTTATTTGATGAAACATAAACATGAAGCATTTGAAATGTTCAAATTATTTCAAAGTGAAGTTGAGAATCAACTCAATAAAACCATTAAAGTCCTTCGTTTCGATAGAGGAGGTGAATATCTAAGTGATGAATTCCTAAATCATCTAGAGGATCGTGGGATTGTCTCACAACTTACTCCACCTAGAACACCACAACATAATGGTGTATCTGAGAGGAGGAACCGAACCTTACTAGATATGGTTTGCTCAATGATGAATAGGAGTACTCTTCCTTTATCATTTTGGAGTTATGCCTTAATTACTGTTCCCGTATTTTAAATATGGCTCCAACCAAGAAAGTAGATAAAACACCTTATGAGGTTTGGCATGGAAAGGTTCCATCCTTATCCTATTTAAGGGTGTGGGGATGTGAGGCTTATGTAAGACAAGAAGCTTCAAACAAATTAGATCCCAGATCTACTAAATGCATCTTTGTAGGATATCCTAAAGATTGTATAGGATACTATTTCTACAATCCCGCCGAGAATAAAGTCTTTATTTCTCGAAAGGCTGAATTCCTGGAAACTAAGTTCCTAATGGAAGAAGCCGGAGGGAGGCAAATGGTACTTGAGGAAGAACCATTAGCTGATGCACCTCAGGTTGGCACTAGTACTCAACAACAAGATGTTGAACCTGAAAAAATGGTTGGTCAGGAGACAAATGAGACACAAAGTGTTCGCAAATCTGGTAGAGTACGACAGGAACCAGAAAGATATGGCTTTTCCATATCTTATGATGAATGTTGTTTCTTAGTGGATTCTGATGAACCCGCCAACTACCAGAGTGCCATGACAGGTTCTGAATCTAATCATTGGCTCGAAGCCATGAACACTGAGATACAATCCATGTATGATAATCAAGTGTGGGACTTGGTTGATCTTCCTCCCAACAGCAAGTCTATAGGAAGTAAATGGGTTTTCAAGAAGAAAACCGACATGGATGGAAATTTGCATACATATAAAGCAAGACTTGTGGCGAAAGGTTTCACTCAAACTCATGGTATTGACTATGATGAAACCTTCTCTCCTGTGGCTATGATCAAGTCTATTAGAATACTGTTTGCCATTGCTGCATACTATGACTATGAGATATGGCAAATAGACGTCAAAACGGCTTTTCTGAATGGACACTTAACTGAAGATGTCTATATGGTTCAGCCTAAAGGTTTTGTCGATCTAGAGTATCCTAATAAAGTGTGTAAACTTAAGAGATCCATTTATGGACTAAAACAAGCATCTCGAAGTTGGAATCTTCGTTTCAATGAGAAAATCAAAGAGTTTGGTTTCATTAAAAATGAAGATGAACCATGTGTTTTCAAGAAAGCTAGTGGGCGCATTGTAACATTCCTTGTGTTGTATGTGGATGACATACTGATCTTTGGGAATGATATTCCCTCTATGAAAGGGGTTAAGGCTTGGCTTGAGAAATATTTCTCAATGAAAGATTTGGGTGAAGCAGCATATATTCTTGGTATAAAGATCTATAGAGATAGATCAAGAAGACTTATAGGATTAAGTCAAAATGCATACATTGACAAAATCTTGAAAAGGCTCAAGATGCAGGACTCTAAAAGAGGATCATTGTCGATGCCATCTGGTACTATATTGAGTAAATCTCAATGTCCTAGAACAAAGGTTGAGCGAGACAGGATGGATGGCATTCCATATGCTTGTGCAATTGGATCCATCATGTATGTTATGATATGCACGAGACCGGATGTATCGTATGCTTTGAGCATGACGAGTAGGTACCAACAAGATTCGGGAGAAGGTCATTGGATTGCTGTGAAGAACATTCTAAGGTACTTGCGAAGAACCAGAGAAATGTTCCTTATCTATGGAGGTCAGGAGGAAAGCCTTAGTATACAATGTTATACTGATGCTAGCTTCCAGACGGATAGAGATGATTGTAAGTCACAGTCTGGTTTTGTCTTTATTATGAATGGAGGCGCCGTCGCTTGGATGAGTTCCAAGCAAAGTGTGGTTGCACAATCCACTACAGAGTCAGAGTACATCGCAGCATCATAAGTTGCACAAGAAGCTGCTTGGATGAAGAAGTTCATTGAAGATCTAGGGGTGGTCCCTACCATTCAAGAACCCCTAGAAATCCTTTGTGATAATGAGGGTGCCATAGCCATAGCTAATGATGCCATGTCACAGAAAAGGACCAGGCACATTCGCCGGAAATTCAACTACATACGTGATGAAGTTGAAAGCGGTGAAATCAATATTCGCAAAGTTCATACAGATCAAAATTTGGCAGACCCATTCACGAAGTCTCTTCCACCAGCTAAGCATGAGGATCACGCTAGAGCTATAGGACTTCGTTACTCTAGTGAATGGATTTGATTTGGTTTAGTATTTGGATTTAGGAACAATGTAAAACAACAACTATTGAAATGAATCATTTTGTCTTTTTCATTAAATATTTGTTGAGTTCCATATTAGCATGTTTAAATCCTTGAATAAATTAGTTATTCTAAATGTCCATAGTCGATCATAATTATGGGAGCAACTATGAAGTAAGACTAATATGAATTGGATTGGTTGACCTTTTAAGAGTAAAAGTGGCAAAGTGTTGCAACCAAGTTCATAGGTACTTGTTAGGGAACAAGTATTGGACCTGACCCGCTTCAAGATCACCTCATGGATCGTCATCATAAGTGAGTCTTGAATTAAGGTAGTATCTCTGTATCCTTCGACCTGAGATGCATATTTGGGACTCAAGTGTAGGGAGTGTTATGCTTTGATATGGTTAACCGTTGTTCTTGAAAAAGGGCAGCTATAAAGGCCATTATTGGGCATGGCATGAACTGCACGAGAGGCGTATGTAGTCAAGATGGGATTTGTTTCTCTTAATGTGTTAAGAGTGAGACATCTAAGGCGCCTTACCAAAAGTTGAACAATAGATGAGAATGATAGTGATCCATGTCTCATGTTCAACATGATGTCTAAACAAAGGGATAACTGATACCACACCTTTTACATCAATTGAAGCTATGAGCTTATAAGGAATTGGATGTTGTTGAATGGCATTTACAATCATGCATTGTTGGGGGCAGTGAGATGTTGCTAGACGTCCACCACTGTCTATATCATTCTATAATACAATCTTGATCAAGTGGGAGATTGTTGGTTCCGTGTGCTAAAGAATGATTATAAAATAATATTACCGGTAATATATGATCCTATAGGGTCACACCATATAGCAAGTAGACACCGAATTGATATTTATAAGAATTTGATTCTTGATAAATATTAATTAATTCTTGAAAATATTAATGAATATGATTTATAATATTAGATGCAAATAATAAATTTTGGTTATATAAAATATTACATATGATGGATTTATTTTGTAACTAAAATTGAAATGAGGGACTTGAGGAGAAATTTTAATATAGTTAAAATATGATTTTAACCATCTTAAAATAGGAGGGTTTATTTTGTAACATTGCATGGACCCTCATTGGACCCTTTTTGTGGTCCAATAGAAAATGCCCTTGTTTTTAATATACTTGGCATTTTCAAGAGAGATCAAACTAGACAACACAACACCCAAGCAACTCTCTCTCCCTCCTCTCTCCATTTTCGGTCGAAAATTTGGCACACACCAATTGTGTGTTTTTGGTTCTTGCTTCTTCTTGATTCAACATTATACACTTGAATTAGAAGTTGCCTTTTGCATCAAACTTTCAAGAAGGTACTAGCATACTACAAGGTGTTGGGAGCTCGCTTGGCGGACTTCTTTAGAGGAACTCTAACTTGAGTTCTTGTCATCTTCTCCAACAAGAAGACATAAACAAAGGTCTACAAAGGTTGTAATTTCTTAAAACCCCCTATGTTTGTTTTTAATCTTTAATGTTCATGCAAATGGATCCTTGGTGGGTAATGAAATGTTTTTCATGTTGTTCTTTTAAGCTTCCGTTGCAAATATTGTGATTTTTGAAATCTTCTTTTGAACAAAACCCAACACTTTCATGCGGTGGTGTATGATCTACATGTAGATTATGAATCCATCTTCTGGCATGAACTGCACGAGAAAGTGGATGAAAGACAGAAGAACAAGGGCAAACTGTACATTCCATACATGCAGTTCTTACAACTGATTGTACACAGCATGTTACGTTCAAATAGAGATATTCCGAGAAGAGTCAATCATCCTTCAGTGCCTGAAAAATCAATGCGGTATCTCCAACTACCAAGGAAACATTTTGATTATGAGATGCCACTTCCTGAAGGGTTCCTTGAATACGCAGATCAGGGCGCCGAGTGCATTAGTGAGTATAGAGAGTCTATGGTCCGGCCAGCACCGGAGGGACCTACCCAGGACTCAATCCCTAGGCGAGAGGAGTCGGTGAGGGTTCAGGATGCAAGGGCTACTGAACGGGGTGAGTAGAGGGAAAATACCGAGAGGGGAACCAGTGGGGGTCAGTCACCTGTACTTGAAGATACACGGTTGTCGTTTGAGGACACACATATTGATGATCGTGTACGACAAGAAACCAATGAGCTAATTCCTCAACATGTTGGAAGAGCTCCTTCAGTTGAGTCTTCTAGTGATGGTACAGGGTCTGACAATGCGTCTGATCCCACGGAGGAACAAGCAGATAAAGATGATGATTCTGATGACGATGATAATGATGATGGTGCTGATGCGGCTAATGCTTTTGGTAATATTGCTGATATTCTAGAATTTCCACAAATGCATTCTACAGCTAACATTAATGTGGAAGAGTTCAAATTTGAAGATATGCCTGTGATGTCTCCTCAAAATATTGAGGAAATGGGAGGTACAAGGAGAATCGAGGTAGATATAGTCGAAGATGTCAGTGAGCCTGTGAGAGAAACTGAAGAAAAAAATATGGAGAGTGTGAGAGTTACCACAACTTACTATACCAGATGGGCAGCCATATCCACCACCAGATCTCATGCGTTGGGATCAGGTGTTGAAAAAGTCATTAGTCACCCACTAACGCAATTGCACACCCAAGCCATCCATTCGGCTTCTTCTCAACAAGAAGCCGTCTCACTTTCTCACGGGGTTTTAGCACACAATCTATCCGGCTCTCACTTGGAGAGTTCAGGTATTGAAACAGAACGACTCCCTCCCCGGTCCTCGACCTTCATTCCTGCACAAGTTCAGGGTCTAGTGCCAGTTGCAAATATTTTATCTTCTTTGAATAGGACACTTGTTGGAACAACTGATGAGAGTCTTCGTGACCCATCTGGAACACTCAGAGTAAATCCTTCTTTAGGACTACGAGGACAGAGTGGAAATCCTACCAGTGCTAACATCACGCCAACACTGAACGTAGGTCACACAGTTGATTCAACTGTTGTAAAAACGGAACACCTATGTGGTACCGGAGTTAAATTACCCGTCTTTATGACAAGGGAAGATCTCGACGGCGCCCTAAAGGCTGTTGAGGAAACTTTTATTCGGGAGTTACAAGGGGTGAAATCGCTGTTGAAAGGCAAAGGGCCGGTAATTGATGAGCCCGCGATACGTCCACGTCTGGAAATTTGTATGCCTCCGCCTCCGCAAGTTCGTGTAACTCCGCCTCCACAATCTACTGTGTCTCCGCAAGATCTATCGGTAGAAGAATTAAAGAACTTATTTTATGCCAGGTTATTATCCATCAGTCCTGAGGATCAACAAAACCAAAGTCTACTTCAACTACTTCAGACTTTCCAACCCCGACAACAACCACCTCCACCTCCACCTACACCCACACCGACACCGATAGTTACATCCACGGAGTTCAATGCTTTCAAGACAGATGTTGTACAGTCTTTAACGGATATGAAGAAGTCTATGGATGAGCTAGCCAAGCAAGTGGCTATCCTAAATCAGAGTTGTCAAGCACAAGCTCAAGGTACGAAATGAAAGCATGATCAGGATCCTGATGATCATGATCATGAGGGGGAGAAGAGTAAGAAGAGACGGGCTGAGTCTGAAAGCTCCAAAGGTGAAAAGAAAATTCTGTCTGTTTCTAAGATATCTTATATGTTTGAATCCGGTGCGATGGGAGTGGAAAGTGGGAAGCAGATTGTTCTATATATAGATCCGAACGTGGAACCGACGGTTGAAAAGCCCGAGGTAGATGAGGAGGAAATAAGAAAGGAGAACGAAAGTGAAGGATTTTTGGATGTTATTGATGTTAGTTCGGACGAGGAAGATAATGAAAAGGGCAAAAAGTATGACAGTTTTTGGAAAGTAAAGGAGGAAGAGGAAAACACGTTGATGGTTGATGATGGAACGGCAGATATTGAGGTTGATTTTGATGATGATGAGGTTGACTTTCTTACTGAGATATTTGGGCCGAAAACACCGAAGGACATCACTATGAGCCCTATTCAATCACCTGAACCCATTATTACCAACCCAGCCTGAAACCACAAATCTCAACATTAACCTTAACCAACCAAACCTTGATTAAACCAAAATCCCTTCACCTGAACCAATCCATACAAAACTTGACTCACCAATCTTATCTGATCCTTTCACTGAAGAAAACAAACCCAAAATACCCGAACCACCAGTGATACCAACCTTTAACCATTCAGCTGATCAAGCTGGACCCTCAAACCCTTCTACATCCAACCAACCTGGTCCTTTTGGTGCTAATACAATACAAGAAGTAGAGGAAAGATTGAGACTGTCAAGACTGAGAACACCGTTTATGGAGGACATTGAAAGACGGTTGTTTGTACATAGATTGAGGAGGCTTAATCCGTATGCAGTTTTGAGAATCAACGATCAGTCAAATGAGTTCAAGTTTGAATATGTTTATTTATTAAGGGGGAATTGCCAAAAGGAAAGGTATGTTAAAAGCAAGAAGTTAATTGTGCAAATAAAGGAGGTCTGTGTTAGAAGATTCTACATGATGTTATTTCCTTACTTCGTGGTACAAAGACATGATTGTCGAGATTATACCTTCAGTGAAGCTGATTTTTGCCATCTCACAATGGATGATTTTGAGTTCATGTACAACTTCTTCCAAGACTTACAGATTAGAAAAGAAAATGTTCTTATTGCCTTGAATGCCATCAAGAGGTTCTTAAGAAGATATGTTTTGTATACTCAATGCCATGACTTTCAAATGGGATTGGAGAGAGATCAACCGATGGTAAATCTTATTCGTCCGAATCAAGAAATGAGAGGTCTGATGAGAATGCCTCTATATACTGTTATTGATGATCCGGAATTTGGGATTACATTTAGAAATGGTAGAGGGCATAAAATCTTTATTCGAATCTCTGAGTTGGCCAAGTATTCTGATGGAACTCTGAAGGTGGTACTATTACAGTTGCAAGAAAGACTGAAACGACATGACAGAGAAAGGAAGATCACTTGGATGTCTTCTCGTGCAAGAATTTTGTTGGTAAATGCAATTAATGAGATCAACGACATAATCTCATTCCGAATTGCCATGCAAAGAATAGAATCATATTTGGGATTCAGAAGAAGACAACCGGAGCTGCCTTGATAACTAAGGAGGAGATTGTTAGAGCTATATTGTAGTTATCAGGCAGATAGTCTTTTGTACTGTATTATGTTTTCCTATATGAGGTATGGGCATGTCATACCCTTACTATATAAGGAAAGTCTCTTTGTGTATTTCATAACCCTTGTGTCATTTGTACTCACCACTTTGAATATATGAATGACATATTCTCTCATTACTTTCTCTCTCTAGATTACACTTTGATTGTTTGCTAGATTTGTGGGATTTATCAGAACTAAATCTGCTATTTGAAGAGATGTTCCACGACGATATTGATCCCTCTGATGGAGCCACCAGAGCCTCTGGAGAAACATCCTTTGCCGACAAGACTGATTCAGATATATCTCTAACTGGTCCCTCTAATACTTCACCCCCTTCTACTAATAATGTAGATGCAAGTGTCAAGGGGGAGCAAGCAGAGGATAACGTGAGCAAGATTACCACTTGTTGATCCAAACCCTCAGTGATTTGATAATGACCCTCTCTTAAATACTTAGTGAAAATTGCAAGTAAACAATATGTATCAGAGTTTCACTATCACTGATAAGTACTAAGATCTTCCAGTACCGCTGATAAGAACTCTCGCTCTTTAAGTTAAACATTCAGCGAAACTGTTCACCATAAATGCTCTGAGTCTGTTCAGTCATTATGATGATCGCTGATAGTTAGTTGTTTACTTATGATCCCTGAAGACAAGTTTCACGTCAACAAAGGTTCTACGCTGAAGTCGAAGATCAAGCTCAAGAACCAGCGACAAGTCTCCTAATGAACTGATGCGGATCAGCGAAGACTCAGATTTTTCCACTCAACGTGAAGTATCAAGTACAAGACTTCAGCTATCGCTGAACTTTATCATCTGCTGAATAGTAAATGATAATCGCTGAATCAACGAAAGCTGATCATGAAGTCCTCCGTACAAAGTACTTTTGTCTTAACCACCCTTGCACGACTCCGTACGAAATGTCAGAAAAGAACCTCCGACTGTCTGAAATCGTACAACCACTCTGATACTACACTGTTCATCCATACGGCTACTAAGGTTGTCAACAAAGGTCAATGACATGCAACCAACCAGCTTATGACACGTGTAAAGTATATACTGACTTGCATTAAATGCATGCAGTATATAAAGAGATGAACTCACTTCTTTTGAAGTAACTTGCTAACTCTGGACAAGTTCAAATCTCTTATCTCAAGATAGGTTATTATTAGTAATTTCCTTATCTTTCTTAGTGCAAGAAACCTTAGTGTTCCAACTTGTTTAGATTTAGGTTTATCCTTAATCTTGTCTCCGCAACAAGCTGTAAATTGTTAATGATTTATCAATAAACAATTTAGAAAAGTAAAATATGTGTGTTTGTATTCAACCCCCCCCCCCCTTCTACAAACTTGTATAGGCCTTCGGGACCAACAAGTGGTATCAGAGCGGATTTGTTTAATCTCATAAACAAGATCTAATCTAAGATATTTCTTTTCCTTGCTATTATCTGAAAATGGCCAACACAAACACACATTATATAGACAATGGTTCTCTTGCAAAACCCCCTAGATTTTCCAGAGACAACTTCAACTTGTGGAAAAATAGGATGACACTCTTCTTAGAAGGTGTAGACCCTACTATGACTTACTATCTTGAAAACGGCCCACACATCCCTGTAACAATTGATCCTTTAGTTCCAGCCACTGCAACTAGAGCTGCTATTCCAGAAAGGCTGATTCCAAAGGAAATACACATGTGGACCGATGAAGATAAGAAGAAAGTGGCTATAGATACAAAAGCCAGATCCATACTTTCCATGGCCCTTCCTGACGAAGTCTACCATTCCGTCATGAACCTGAAGTCATCAAAAGCCATGTGGGACACAATATGTGTTCAGTATGAAGGAACGTCTGAAGTCCAGGACTCAAGAAAGATCAACCTGGTAAGACAATACGAAAGCTTCATTTCTGGTAAGAATGAAACTCTCTCTGAAGTTCACCAACGTTTTAATTGTTTAATTATAGATCTAAAAACTGTTGGTAAGGAATATTCTAACTTTGAAGTGCTGACAAAGTTTCTAGAATGTTTACCTGAAAGCTGGGACAATTATTCCATGTGTCTCAAGCTGTCAAAGGATCTTAAATCAATGACCCTTTCAACCTTATATGGTACATTGCTGAATCATGAGCAATCTAGCCATCTTAAGAAGAATCTTGTAAAAGATTCCAAAAGCACTCCTGTTGCTTTAATCTCAGAAGAACCTTCTACTCAGCGACCATCGGTCACTATCACTGAGTTAGAAAGTAACTCTGAAAGGTCATCAGACTCTGATTCTTCAGATGATGATGAATCCTTGGCTCTCCTAACTAAAAAGTTCAGGAGATTCGCCAAGAAGAAAATGTTTAGAAAGAACAAACCTCTCTCCATAACTGACAAGCCTAAATCATCAGCTTTTGTTGATAAGACTACTGCTACTTGTTTCAACTGCGAAAAGACAGGTCATTTCGCTAATGAGTGCAGGTCAAAGAAAGTCATAAGACCTTCAGCTTTCTCAAAGAAAAACTTTGTTCCAAGGAATAAAGATGACAAATACTCAAAGCTGAAGGAGAAGTATGCAAAGCTGAAAAGTTTTAAGAAGAAAGGAAAAGGCCTGATGGTTGACTATGATTGGGCTGCTTCTGATGAAGAAGCATCATCATCTGACTCTGAAGATGATGAAGCAAATCAATGTCTCATGGCAAAGATTGAAGAAGAGGAAGAAAGTTCAGACATTCCCTCCACTTCAACATCTGCCATTCAGGTATCACCTTCTTTCTTTACCAATATTGCAAATATTGATGAAGCTGATAGTCTCCGTAAAATCGACCTCTTGACTAGAAGTTTATACGAAGCCATGAACGGAAAAACTGTGGTTGAAAACCAAAATCTTGATCTCGCTGAAAAGCTTAAAAACTGCCACCTTCAAATAGAAAAGCTTTCTAAAATTGAAGATGATTTTAAAGATCAAGTCTATTTAAATCAGCTAGTCAAAATCGAACGAGCAGAAGCTATCGCTGCATTAAAAGCTGAACAAGCTACTGTTGAAGGATGGTGTAATTCTTCAACAAAGATCACTGAGATAATTAAGGCTCAGATTCCTCTGAGTGATAAACGTGGTCTGGGTTATAAATATGATACTACAAAACCAACCACTGAACGTTCAATGCTTAAATTTGGAACGTTCGTATCCTCAGTCGCTGACACTTCATCATCTCAGTGCTCCTCGTCCATTACACCAATCCCTGAGGAAACTCCTACCTCCTCAAAAGGTAAGGAGAAAATGGTTTATTCAAAACCTACCTCTGTCTCTAAAGACAAAAGTAAAGGAATTGTTATTTATCAAAATCCTCAGAAGGGTACTTTAGTACCAAAGCTGAATGCTTCTAAAGCCTCTGTGACCAACCCCTCTGGATCTAGAAAGCTGATCTCTGGATCTATTCAGCGATCTACTCCTAGACTCAGAGTGGATGTCCTTGGTAAGAAATCTGAAGAACTGAATGTTCGTCCCATTTCTAAAGAAAATAGCTTACTTGGTGCTGGCACTTCTAATTCAAAATTAAAATCTCAGCATACAAGTGGTCCTAGAACTACTTTTAGTTATAGGAAATGTTATCACTGTGGACTTACCGATCATATTGCTAGTAAGTGCCCCACAGCCACCAAAGCTGAAAAAATAGCTAAGGTGAAGATTGCCCCCAAGGCAAAGAGGACCAACACCGATGCAAATCAGGTCAAGGTGACTCCTACCACTGAGGTTAAGAAATTAACCAAAGTGAAGAAAGACAAAGCTGAATCTTCAAATGCTGCGAAGACCGTTGAACCTTCCATTCCAACTACTTCCACTGACAAACGTGTATACATGGTTAAGTGGGTACCTAAGAAAAACTAATCTTCCTTTGTATTGCAGGTTAAGAAGGGTATTTGGTATCTCGATAGCGGATGCTCTAGACATATGACTGGTAAGAAAAACCTGCTCGCTGAATACAAGGAAGAGAAGGGTCCCTCTGTGACTTTCGGTGGAAATGGAAAAGGACACACCCGAGGGTATGGTGTACTTTCAAATGGTACAACCTCCTTCAGAAGAGTCGCATATGTTGAAGGGCTGAAGCATAATCTTCTGAGCATCAGTCAGCTTTGCGACATGGATAACAAAGTGATTTTCACTAAGGAATCCTGCTTTGTCTCTGACAAAAAGGAGAAGATAGCTCTCAGCGGTTATCGTTTGGAAAATGTTTATGTAATAAACATGGACTCAACAACCACTGAGAACTCCTGTTTCTTCTCAAAGGCATCTTCTGATGTTAACTGGCTATGGCACAAGAGGCTCTCACATCTAAATTTCAAGACACTGAATACTCTTTCCTCCAAAGAGTTAGTCACTGGTCTACCTCAGCATTCATACGCCAAAGAGTCTTTATGTTCAGCGTGTGAAAAAGGGAAGCAGACCAAGGCAAGCTTCAAGTCAAAGCAAGTCTCCTCAGTGTCATCTCCTCTACAACTACTCCATATGGATTTGTTTGGCCCCGTTAACAAACATTCCATCGCTGGAAAGAAATATACGCTGGTCATAGTTGATGAATTCTCTCGTTACACATGGGTAATGTTTCTCCGTTCTAAGAGTGACACCCCTGAAGAACTCATCACCTTTGTTCGGAAGATGGAAACTCTGAACAATATGACTGTTCGCTCAATAAGGAGTTATCATGGAACTGAATTCAAAAACAGTTCTCTTGATTCCTTCCTTGAGAGTAAGGGTATTTCTCACAACTTTTCGTCAGTGAGAACACCGCAACAAAATGGAGTCGCTGAAAGAAGAAATAGAACAATTATTGAAGCTGCACGTTCAATGCTCAGCGATTCTCACCTGCCTACTCAGTTTTGGGCAGAAGCTGTCAACACTGCTTGCTTTACGCAAAACAGGTCGCTGATAGTTAAAAGATTCAAAAAGACAGCCTATGAACTCCTTCATGGGAGAAAGCCTTCAATCAGCTTTCTTCACATCTTTGGATGTCAGTGTTTCATACTGAACAACAGAGATGCCCTTGGAAAGTTTGATCCTAAGGCTGATGATGGAATCTTTCTTGGATACTCCTCATTCTCCAAAGCCTTCAGAGTCTTCAACCGTAGAAGACAAACTGTAGAAGAAACTATTCACGTCACGTTTGACGAATCCCGTTCAGCGAACTCTAAACCGTTCGCTGATACTGAAGAATTGAATCAATGGATGTTTTCTCATCTTGGTGATTCAGAAGAAGTTCCCACTCCTCATGCTCACACCGTAGAAAATGATGGTCCTCCTATCATTCCAGATATGCAGAATAGTGAAGCTGAAACATCTTGGGTCTCAGTTGTGCCAATAAACACTATACCTGCAGTTGATCCAAATGTCTCAGAAATTCCGTCTATTTCTCAGCAATCAGTGAATGAAGTGACAAATGCAAACATTCCTCTCTTAGCTGATAATCCAGAAGTAGCTGAAGCCTCATCTTCAGTTTCTCCAGTTCAGACTGAATCAGCGACGTATGCTCCGGCTCAGCGATGGACTGTAAATCACCCAATCGATCAAATTCTTGGTGATCCCAACGCTGGTATTCAGACTCGTAGAAGTGCAGGTAATATTTGTTTATTTGTTAACTTTATTTCTCTAACTGAACCAAAGAAAATAGATGATGCCCTCAGAGATCCAAACTGGGTCAGCGCTATGCAAGAAGAGCTGACTGAATTCGAAAGAAATAAAGTTTGGAAACTCGTTCGTAGACCAACTGACAAAACGGTGATAGGCACTAAATGGGTCTATCGAAACAAGTTGGACGAACATGGTACTGTAACTCGCAACAAAGCTCGTCTTGTTGCTCAGGGATACAGACAAGAGGAAGGCATAGATTATGACGAAACTTTTGCTCCAGTAGCAAGACTCGAATCTATTCGTCTTTTCTTAGCATATGCTGTACACAAAAACTTCACTGTACATCAGATGGATGTTAAGTCAGCGTTTCTGAATGGAAAGCTGAATGAAGAAGTGTATGTGGAACAACCTCCAGGATTCTCAGATCCTAAGCGTCCATGTTATGTTTATAAACTGGACAAGGCACTTTATGGCTTAAAGCAAGCTCCTCGTGCATGGTATGATACTCTCTCTACTTATCTCCATATTGAACATTTTGAGCGAGGTAAGATTGACAAAACTCTATTTTTTAGAAAGGTGAAAGGTCATATCATTTTAGTTCAAATATATGTTGATGACATTATATTTGGTTCTACTAACCCTGAGCTTTGTACTCGTTTCGCTGATAGAATGAAAGATGAGTATAAAATGAGCATGATGGGTGAACTAACATATTTCCTTGGTCTTCAGATTAAGCAAACTGAAAAGGGAACTTTCATTAATCAGGGAAAATATGTTAAAGATATGCTGAAGAAATTCGACTTAACTGAAAGTTAAGCTATGAAAACCCCTATGGCACCTCCGCTGACACTTGATAAGGACACAAAAGGTGTTCCTGTCAATGTCATGCTGTACCATGGGATGATCGGCTCACTATTGTATCTTACAGCTAGCCGACCCGATATTATGTTTGCAACATGCTTGTGTGCACGATATCAAGATGAACCTAAGATATCTCATATGAAAGCTGTAAAGCGAATCTTTCGATATCTTAAGGGTACAGCGAATCTAGGCCTTTGGTATCCCAAAGACTCAGGATTCGATCTAACCACCTATTCAGACAGTGATTTTGCAGGTTGCAAAATGGATAGGAAAAGCACCACAGGAGGATGTCAGCTCCTGGGTGGAAAGCTGGTAAGTTGGACAAGTAAGAAGCAAAACTCAGTGTCCACTTCCACAGCTGAAGCTGAATATGTAGCCGCTGGAAGCTGTTGTTCTCAAGTCTTGTGGATGAGAAATCAGCTACTAGACTATGATCTTCAGCTCTCCAAAATTCCAATCTATTGCGACAGCACAAGTGCCATCGCTATAGCAAACAATCCAGTGCTACACTCAAAGACAAAACACATAGAAATCAGATATCATTTTATCAGAGATCATGTGATGAATGGTGATATAGAACTTCATTTTATCCCAACTGATTATCAGTTAGCTGATTTATTTACCAAACCTCTTGATGAGACAAGATTCAACTTTCTCATCAGCGAGCTTGGAATGCTGAACTTTGAAGGGTAAAATCTTCAGCGGTTCACATTAATCAGCAAAAGGATAAAATCAACTCGTATAACCTATTCAATCATCTTCTCTCTGAATAAACTTGGTTAAACTGATATCCAGGTATGTTTTATCTCTCTGACAAACGCATGAAAATGCAAGATTTCAAAAACTAATGCATCGCTGAATATCTCTTCCTTAACAGCGATATTTTGAAAGTTCTTAAAACCTTCACTGATATCTTCTATTCAGTACTTCATGTTTTTCAAAAGAGTCCCTGAGTTTTTCAAAACCTCAGAGACATCCTAAAAGAATGTGAAAGGACAGTTGTGACGTCATTGCAACGGATAACACCAGGCACGATTTCTTTCTGACACACGTTTGCACGTTTCGCTCAAACTTCCAATCAAATGCAAACACGTGTCCGTGTCATGATGAAAACCTTTTCCCGCTCAAGGTTTTCTCTCTCTAAAACTCCCTATATAAACAACTCTTGGTTTATATTTGTCTTTTACGCGAACATTCTTCCTCCGCAAGAAAGAAATTACTGTTGCATTTGTGCTCTCAAATCTTCAAAGAACTGTTCATCATCTTCTTCATCAAAACTTCAAGGTTAATATGTTCTTATTTTTCAAATGCAGATAACTTGTTTCTGATCTTATCATTGTTTTAAACAAGATCAAACAAAAGAACTTAAAAATAAAATCATTTTCTTTCATGGTTTTATGAACACAACCATTTCATGGTTGTTCTTCAAGTTTTAAATCTAAATCTTAAACTTGTTCTTCATTCGTATCCAGTTTTTTTTTTAACTGGAATACAAGAATTTATGGGTTTTACATTTCATTTCAAAATCATGAAAAACCCTAATCTTCATTAAGACATTTATGTCTGAATGAAATGGACAAAATTCGAACAATCTTAATGGAAATTCTTTCCATACTAAGACAATTCTTATTTGTTAACTTCTTTGGTTGAACTGATAATACAGAGAAATGGCATCTTCAAAGATCAATGTCACCGCTGAGTCCATCTCCGCTGACTTTGAGGAAGTGGACATCATCAAAGCCCCTCAGGTTAAGTTCAAGTTGGATCAACTAGATTGGACTAAGGTCAACAACCTCTTTGCGCTTCTCGAGTTTCCTCCTCGAAAGCAAGTCACACATCTGGATGATGCTGTGAATTTCCTGAAACACTGCTGCATTTCAACAGCCCTGACCATCACACCTCCCGCAAGTCAACTACTACTATCCCAGTTCTGGTACTCTGCCAGACACACTCAGCTACCCTCCGCCAAAGACCCCTCCAAAACCATCGATTGCATACTCAGCGATACTGAGTATGGTACAATTAAGATAACCCCCGCTATAATACGAAAAGCCCTGAACTTTCCCAATGCCTCCAAAGAAAAACCCTTCGTTCCATTCCCTGACCATAAGAAGCAAGCTGACAAAGATGCCATCATTGCTTTTCTCGACACAATGGGTTACATCTGGGACATTGGAAGGGACAAGAAGCCCGAGAAGAAACTGACGCTGATAAAGAAGTCCAAAATGCCCAGCGAGATGAATTTCATCTTCGCTCACCTGATCAGCTGCATGACAGCGAAGTCCGGCTCTTCTGATCAAGCCGCACAACCTACGCAAGCTATGGGATACGCACTGCTGAAAGGTCTAAACATTGACTGGGCCTCTATTATATATGATGACCTAGTACAACACGTGGATTCTACCGCTGACCGACCAGCATGGGTTCCTTACCCAAGATTCATCAGCGCCATCTTCCAATATGGCCTGAAGGACAACTATTCTGAAGAGGGTGACCTAAAACTTTCTCAGGTTGGCCCTAAGGTGCTCGATTTCAAACCTGTCGCCAACGAGGTACGTCTCTCTACTCTTCTCACTCTTCTAAATTCTCCGCTTTATGTGGCTCCTTCAGCGACAATACCCATCGCTGATACCCCGGCCACACAATCCTCTCCTTCTAAGAAAAGGAAACACTCTCACACCTCACTTGATTCCAAAAGGATCAAGAAAACCAAGGAGCAACCCCAGCAATTCCATGCTGAAGACTCCTCAGCTCATTCTGACGAGCTGAAGGAAAGTTCAGTGGTACGCTCTGCCACACCCGTTCAAGCCATCCCTCCAATCCAGACTTCAGCGTCTCCAAACGCTGAGGTTAGAAACTTGGAATCTACCCAACCTTCTTCAGTCTCTCAAAAGACTGATGAAGTAGTTCTCAGCGAATCCAACGCTGAACTCGCAACCCGAACCCCATTCTTATCCTTCGCTCCTCCCTCCACTTCTTTGGACACTCCTCCAGCTAACACTGGAGATGCCATCATTCCAGAAGCCACCGCTGACGCTTCTCAACGAATGATGAAGACAGGACCTGCGGAGATCACCATACCTCACCGAACTTTTGAGGAAGACATGGAACATTTCTCCGGAATCCGCAACTTTGACAATTTCGTCAATCCTTAGGCAGGTACAAATCAACCCATATACACTGTAACTAAACCTGAAACTTCTGAGCTTTCCTTTGTTCACAAGTACTTATGTGTTACAGGTCCTAATTTGGGAGACATCAACGAGTCTCTGAAGTCCGTTGAAACTAAGCTAACCGATCTCACCACCACAATCTCCAACAACTCTACAGCTGTAACAAACGCTGGAGAGAATCTGACGAAGCTGACTACGGTGGTGGAGAAGAAGGCTTCCACAGAAGACATTAAGGGCCATGATAAGACGCTCAGCGATTTTGCCAAGGTGCTCTCTGACATCTACACTGACTACACCAGCCTCAAAAACTCAGTTTCGACCGTGTCCAGCGAAGTAACAACGCTGAAAACATCGGTTGGAAAACTCGAGGGTGATATGTCAGCGGTCAAGACCGACTTGGGCTCTGTAAAGACCGACGTTGGTTCTATGAAGACGATGATCGAGACGCTGGTCAACAAGGCAAATAATCCAGCTCCTGCTCCTGCCCCTGCCCCTATTTTGGAATCTTTCACAGCGGCGGATCGCACAGAGCTGAAGAAAATCACGCCTGCTATTTCTGGCCTAGAAGACAGAATAGCAAAGCTTGAAGGTTGTGTGAAAATCTCTGGCCCAGAAGACAGAGATAACACCAACGCTGAGTCTACTCATTCCTCCCCCCAATCATGAGAAAGAGGGGGAGAAGAGCGCTGAACATTCCGATGAGAAGAGCGCTGAAGATCTAAACAAAAGCGCTGAGGATCTTGAAAAGAGCGCTGAAGACCTTTCCCATGATGAATCTATCAGGGGAGAGATGAATGAAGATCTTATCGCTAGACCTCAGGGAGATGAAAACCCTGAGGGAACCGAGAAGCTCGCCTCTGTATCTGAGGGGGAGCAACTCGAAGAAGACGCTGAAGAATCCAAAGCAGAAGATGATGAAGCCATCGACATCCCTGATGATGAACCATCTTCTTCTCCAAAGAAGAATGATGATGATGATGACGAAGATGACGATGATTTCTTTATCGTCAAACCTGCCCCAAGGATCAAAGCTCTTAAAGGTATTTCAATAAAAGAACCTTCAGGGGAGAAGACAAAGACAAAGCCCTTAGCCTCTGGCGCTGAGAAAGGCAAAGGCAAAGGCCTCGCTGAAGATGAAAATCTGGCGATCTTGCTTGAAAAGCCGGTTTGTCAGGTACACTAAACTTTACTTATATTCCTTCCCTGAACATCTCTATACACAATCAGTTCTCTACTCCACAACCTCTCTACACATCCACATTCTTTTTCTATCTTTTCTACCCAAGTTCTTCTACCCAGTTCTTATTTGTAAGATCGCTGCGTTTCAGCTAGTCCTCTCCCCTGTTTGAGGATGTTGCTGAAGGTTCTACTACTACGACTTCACAAATAAAGCCAGTTGCTGCTGATGAAATAATCCCAGTTTTAGATTTGATCTCTGAGACTGATGAACCAGATGAACAACCTCTCTCGCACAGAAACAGACCTTCCTCAGCTCCTCAAAAGCTGAGTGAAGAGGATCAAAAGAGAAGAGAAGAAATAATAAAGCGATTCGAGGATCAGCGAATCATTCTAAGGCGTGATCAACTGCCTTCAGTTCCTTCCAAGTTCAAAATTTCAAAAGCTGAATTCAAGGAACACCTCAGAGCTGAACGCCTCATCGCTGAAAGAAAGGAAGCTGAAGAGAAAGACAGAGAATACGCCATCAAGCTTACTCAAGAATCTGTCAAAGACCCCAAGCTGAAACGTGTTCCCATTCAAATCCAACGAAAGCTTTGGGAAGAAGCCCAGAAGATCGTGGAAAAGAAAAATGAAGTTTCTCAGACCACCCTGATCTGGTGTAAAGAGAAAATCAACTTCAGATATCGTCCAGCGAAGATCAACAAGGTATTCATCTCTGGAAGAACATCTATTGGAGTACCTATTGTTGACATCAAACTTTTCAGAGAAGATGGCCAATCCGAAGCCTTTCGCGCTGACACTGTAAAAAGGTATGGTCTCTCTGAATGGTTGGAAATGAGGTTAGCTATCCAATCGTCAAAATCTAAGTACAATGATCATTTCGAAAAGCTGATAAACAGACAGATCGACTTGATATCTTCTTGTGTGGACATTCCTCCTCTTCCTGATCTTAAGCCGAAAAGAAAAAGGGCCTCTCCAAAGAAGAAACGTCAAGATTCAAACTCAGGTCCTGTCATACGAAATGAAACTGGAATTGGTTTCTCTCGCGCTGAAGTGCTTGGTCCTGACCCTGATCTATCTGCCCTTGACATTTCTTTGCCACCATGTGAACTTTTCGTCTCTGGTAAAGTCATCAGTAATCCTTATGGAATATTCTTTCTCGACTACGACGGACGTAAATGTTTTCAACGGATCGCTGAGCTTCCAATCACTCCAATCGAACAGCTCAGAGATCTCATCTACTGGTGTGACTTCAGAAAAGACATTCAGGCACGACACCTAAAACCCTTGATCTTTAAAGAAGCGCTGAACAAAAGAAAACAAGGCGTAACGGTTCCTGACTGGATGATCCCCACTGAAAAGACGACCCTTGATGAACTTCTCATTAAGGAAGAACCTTTTGAAAACTGATATAATCTCCTTTTTCTCTATTGTATCAGTTATCCTTCTGTACTTGTAAATTATTTCGCTTGTACTTATAATCTTTCTGTTCTTCATTGTAACCTGATTCAATATTTTAAAGAAAGATTTCAGCGAACGTACTTTACTCCATCAGTACTGAAAAGATCCCAGAAAACAGTAAAAGGGACAAATATTTTATGAGTTCTTTTTATCCTTATGTTTTCATTAAATAGCAATTTTCTTTGTTGCTATGTCATAATCAAATAGGGGGAGATTGTTGATCCAAACCCTCAGTGATTTGATAATGACCCTCTCTTAAATACTTAGTGAAAATTGCAGGTAAACAATATGTATCATAGTTTCACTATCGCTGATAAGTACTAAGATCTTCCAGTACCGCTGATAAGAACTCTCGCTCTTTAAGTTAAACATTCAGCGAAACTGTTCACCATAAATGCTCTGAGTCTGTTCAGTCATTATGATGATCGCTGATAGTTAGTTGTTTACTTATGATCCCTGAAGACAAGTTTCACGTCAACAAAGGTTCTACGCTGAAGTCGAAGATCAAGCTCAAGAACCAGCGACAAGTCTCCTAATGAACTGATGCGGATCAGCGAAGACTCAGATTTGTCCACTCAACGTGAAGTATCAAGTACAAGACTTCAGCTATCGCTGAACTTTATCATCTGCTGAATAGTAAATGATAATCGCTGAATCAACGAAAGCTGATCATGAAGTCCTCCGTACAAAGTACTTTTGTCTTAACCACCCTTGCACGACTCCGTACGAAATGTCAGAAAATAACCTCCGACTGTCTGAAATCGTACAACCACTCTGATACTACAATGTTCATCCATACGGCTACTAAGGTTGTCAACAAAGGTCAATGACATGCAACCAACCAGCTGATGACACGTGTAAAGTATATATTGACTTGCATTAAATGCATGCAGTATATAAAGAGATGAACTCGCTTCATTTTGAAGTAACTTGCTAACTCTGGACAAGTTCATATCTCTTATCTCAAGATAGGTTATTATTAGTAATTTCCTTATCCTTCTTAGTGCAAGAAACCTTAGTGTTCCAACTTGTTTAGATTTAGGTTTATCCTTAATCTTGTCTCCGCAACAAGCTGTAAATTGTTAATGATTTATCAATAAACAATTTAGAAAAGTAAAATCTGTGTGTTTGTATTCAGCCCCCCCCCCCCTTCTACAAACTTGTATAGGCCTTCGGGACCAACACCACTACAGAGGCACTGGAAACACCAACTCCAACAACTACAGAGGAAGCAATACCAGAGGAGAACGAGGATTCAGTCTCAATATCCTCAGAGGAATCAATCCCAGCTCTTATCGAAATACCACGACAAGCTGAAACACCTTGCTCAAGTACAGAAGTACCATCGACTACAGAGGTTGCACCAGAACCACCGAGTGCAATCACAAAAGTTCAACTGAATGATGCAAATGACCATCTCCCAAGGATAACAAAGTGGACAAAGAGCCATCATCAGAGCCAAATAATCGGTGATCCTTCTGAAAAGGTCAAGACAAGATCCGCCACTGCTAACTTTTGTTTCTTTACAAACTTTATCAGTGTGATCGAACCCAAACGTGTTTCTGAAGCCCTAGATGATCCAAATTGGGTTGAAGCTATGCAAGAAGAGTTTCTCCAGTTTGAGCGAAACAAAGTATGGACCTTAGTTCCTCTACCGAGAGGAAAACAAGCTACAGGGACAAAATGGGTCTTTAGAAACAAGAAGGACGAGGATGGGGTGGTCATCAGAAACAAGGCGAGATTGGTGGCCAAAGGATACTGCCAAGCAGAAGGAATAGACTATGATGAGATTTTTTCCCTTGTTGCACGGCTTGAAGCGATAAGGATCTTCTTAGCCTTCGCAGCCCACAGAGGTTTTAAAGCTTTTCAAATGGATGTCAAATCCGTGTTTTTGAATGGGCAGATTCAAGAGGAAGTATACGTCCAACAGCCACCAGGGTTCGAAAGTGCCAAGTACCCAAACCACGTCTATTAGCTTGATAAAGCTCTGTATGGACTGAAACAGGCTCCAAGAGCATGGTACGAACGCCTTTCAACCTTTCTCCTTGATAATGATTTTGAAAGAGGTACCACAGACACTACTTTGTTTTATAAGAAAAAAGGTGAGGAGATTCTGCTTGTACAGATATATGTGGACGATATTATATTTGGCTCTACCAATGCACAACATTGCACTGACTTTGAGAAACTCATGTAGAGTGAGTTTGAAATGAGTATGATGGGAGAATTAAACTTCTTCCTAGGACTCCAAGTCAAACAATCATCAGAGGGAATTTTTATAAATCAAGCAAAATATGTCTCTGACATTCTTTCCAAGTTCAAACTCTCTGATGCCTCTGTCATGAAGACCCCCATGTCCACTGGATCCAAGTTACACTCAGATCCAGTAGGAAAGTTTGTAGAGTGCAAGCTCTACAGAGGCATGATTGGGTCTCTTTTATACTTAACAGCCAGTAGACCAGATATAATGTATGCCACATGCCTCTGTGCAAGATATCAAGCTAACCCTAAGGAATCCCACCTACTTGATGTAAAGAGGATCGTTAGATACCTAAAGGGGACCAAGAATCTTGGCCTCTAGTATCCAAAGAAATCTGGCTTTGATCTCATGGCTTATATAGATTCAGACTACGGAGGATGTAAACTTGACCGAAAGAGTACCTCTAGGAGTTGCCAATTCCTGGGTGGTAAGTTAGTCAGCTGGACTTCGAAGAAGCAGAATTGTGTGTCCACGTCTACAGCAGAAGCCGAATACGTTGCTGCTGCCAGCTGTTGCTCTCAAGTTCTGTGGATGCGAACTCAGCTAAAGGACTACGGTTTCGACATTCAGAAGATTCCCATCCTCTATGACTCAAAGAGTGTCATTGCGATCTATGCCAATCCTGTACAGTACTCAAAGACGAAGCATATTGATATCCGGTACCACTTCCTGAAGCATCATGTTGAACAAGGCACAATCGAGATGTACTTTGTGTCCACGGAATTTCAGCTTGCAGACCTATTCACCAAGGCACTCGATGAGAAAATATTCCTTTTCTTGGTGGGTAAGTTAGGTATGCTAAACATAAGTTGATCCCTCTGTAAGTGAGACTTGATCTTCCTGTAAATATGTATATATTTTCAATTCTTTCGTATGTGAATTCTTTATCATCAAAAGGTCTATACCCGATAGAGCTTCTGTGAAATTGCTCAGAGCCTCTGTCAATTCCCACAGAACCTCTGGTGAGTTTGACCTATGTTTTATGTTATACTTATCACATCTGATCCAAGCATAAGTAAAGGGGGAGCAGACGAAGGCCTTGAATTGATCTACAGAGGTTGATAATTCAAGGGGGAGCCAAAGAGGAGTTTTGGTCAACCAAAATCCACAGAAGTCAGGGACTATGCCGAGCAAAGAAGAATCAAAGAGTGAGTAACTCGCACAAAACCTTTTTCCAAAACAGATTTCTAGGACACCAACTTCCAAATATGTCCTAAAAACACAGTTTAAAACTGTCAAAACTTTGGATGATCAAAAAGCTTTATGAGCTTTCTGTTATTAGAAATTTTCGGTCATAGAGCCTCTGCTGAGCTCAACAGAGCCTCTGTGAGCCAGAGCCTCTGTGACTGCAAATTTTTGTTCGAAAACTCTATCGATCACTTCCACGGTCTTTTCAAATGTTTTTGGTAAAGGTGCAAGCACAGAGGTAATGAGAAAAGGTTTCAGGTCACAGAGCTCATTCCACGACAGAGCTTCTGTCGATTCTGATACTTAGGCTTTTAAAAGGGTTCTGAAAGATGCGGGTTATTTCTGAAAGTGACAGACATCCGGGTGTAGAAATGCCCACGCGCCAAGCATTAATGGGAGTCGCACGACATCTTGTCGTACTCTGGCACCTCTGATGTGGCACAATTTCATTGGACGTGCGTGCCACACGTTCTTCTGAAACGTTGAACCCAGTTGTTGTGCTCGAGTGCGGACCCCAAAGATTGTCAAATTTTCACTATTTACCTCTTCAAATTCTACCATTGTTAAACCCTTATAAAACCCCCATTTATCCCACTCTTCATCTTTTACGAATTTTCTCTCCTCATTATCTCCGGCGAACCTTGCAAAACATGCAACTTCTACATATTCTACTCCTTTCTTCACAAGAAATCATCCATGGCAACCTCCAACTCTCCGGCGAACTACCCAGCTCAATCTGAGCACTCACAGCACCAATCCATGGCCACAAAGCTTGAGCAAGAACATTCAGGCAACTCAGTGGACTTTGCTCCGATGACCCACCTTCAAAACCTTTTAGACCATGACCAGTTCGAGAACTCCCTACGCCTTAAACCGAACAACCATTACCTCGTTCCCTCAAGAATAGCCTTTGGGGACGACCATGTCGTTCTATTAAACATCCTGGAAAACCACCCTCTGAATACTCTGCTAACCAAAAATGTCACAAAGATCCCTGCCAGATACCTGAACCAGTTCTGGCAGAGCTGCTATTACAACGAAGAGAACAGACAAATCACCGGTTACATTTCCAAACCAGACAGATCAGAAAACATTGAACTGAAGTTCAACAGAACCATGCTCACACTGGAATTTGACCTACCCACCCGAGGACTTTAATAACAAGGAATTTAAAATTTTTTAAACATGCATTTCATTATAAAATAACCCCAATTTAATAATTCGCAATTCAAATTAAATTAACGTCGTTAACTCAAACAGTCAATAAAGTTTACGCAGCGGAAATTTCATAAAATAAAATCTAAAGGTTTAAAAGTGAAATTTTAAACACTCTCAGCACCCCGCGCATAGTGTGTGTACCGTCAAGCCCGACTGCCGCTCGCACCTGAAATCACAACATATTGGGAAAAGGTAAGCTAATCGCTTAGTGAGTCCTACCACACACGCAGGTAGCAACCCCACGAATATCGCCCCTACTCGCAAGTAGGCAACGTCACCATCACCACAAATATAAAACCACATAATGATAAATGCATAAATACAAACCTCGGTCCCACCGAGTACACCAAAAATATATCCACACAAGCTCAGTCCCACCGAGCCCTCGGTCCCACCGAGTAAAGACATTGATACCAGCTCAGTCCCACCGAGCCCTCGGTCCCACCGAGCCCCCCAGTCCCACTGAGGTGTACGCAAGCACAAATAATCGACATATAATTTCAACAATCACAGCTAAATCATTCCAACCAAATTGGTCCACGTAAACACGTAATAACACGTAATAACACATAGCACAAAAACAACGATATACATGAAATTCCTAACTACGCAGTGAGAGAACTCACCTCAAAGCAAAGCGACGCGCTCCCGAGCCGCAACACCAGCACGTCAACCTTCCTCACATTTTCCCACCTAATTACGCACTAAAAACGTCAACGGAAGGTCCCAACTCACGACACTTTTACTAGTTTAACGAAACTAAAAATTCCAGCTTTTATACTAAAAATGCAGGTCTGTTCGGGACCCATTTTACCCCTGCTAAACTGATCATACCAAAAATCTAATTCCATGTTCAGGAAGTTCAATGTCTTACGGTTCCAGGGACGTATCGCACGCGTCCTAACGATATTCCTAGCACTCTATATGAATTTTACAAAAACACCTCTCAGAGCAGCTAAAACAGAACCTTTCAGTACAAAACGACGATTTGACCTAAGCTACGTTCCGAACTGGTTTTTGCACAAAACATAGAAACGTTACTAGACTCAAAATGGGAACTTTTGGCACCGATTTCGCCCCAATCCGAGTTACGAGGAAAAAGTTACGGTTTAAGCAAAACAGTGGCAGGTTACTAAATTTTCACATGAAATGACACTATTGATTATTAACCCATTAAGTCGTGGCTTAATCCCAACAGACCCAAAAAGCATATGAACTACTGAATATGGGTTACCCTAGGCTGGACAACAGCCGTGCACCACCCCCTACCGCCTCCGGAGGCGGTGGTGGTTGGCGGCGTTTCTTTGACATACGATAACAACAAACGAGAAATAGACGAACTTACCTCGACGAACCCTTCTTCCTCCTCTTTTCCGACCAAACTTTCCGGCGATCGTCTCCTTCCTCCTCTCTCCTCGTCGCCGGCAGCAACCTCTATCACCCTCTCGGTTTCTCTCTCCCTCTCTCGGCTTCTTTCTTTCACTCTCTCTCTCTAGTTCTCTTCTTGGCCGAACACAACAAGAAAGGGGGAGGGGATGACTAAAGGTTGTGGTGGTTACTAGCATGAAACCGAAGGGAAGGGGAAGGGGAGGGGGTGACTCTTGGACGATCCCTTGCCAAACTTTGGTGAGATGCCCCAATTAGCCCCTCAACTTTCCTTTCCTTGCAAAAAACCCACAAAGGTTGACTCATTTAACTTTTTGGTCCGATTCGACTACCCCGCTAACGGAAACCACATTAAATCAAACTTAAAAAGAAAAGAATTAATAAAAGAAATTACATACCAGGATACGGGCTTTACAACTCTCCCCCACTTGGATTAGACTTCGTCCTCGAAGTCTATGCCCGTGCATAGCTAAAGATAGTTCTCCCACATCTCAACCTCAGGTTCCCAAGTTCACTTGAGACCCCTTCTAAAACTTCTCGAATACTTTTCTTACTAACGTACTCCTTCTAGGACACTAAAATTATGATCGATAGAACACTTCACCAATTGGAATCATTCCTAGCCAAGCGACTTCGGTTGTCTCCCAACCTTAGATATTCCATACCTCCCGATTCAAATCTCAAGCTCTAAACATTCTCAAGTTGCTTACCAATATACCCAACTGGATACTCGGATCCGATCATTCCTACTATTAACTGTCGATTAACTCCTACGAGTTCTACTATACTCCCACAAATTACCCTACAAGAATCGTCAAACCAGTAAATTTAAAATCACTCACGAAGGTCACTCCACCATAACCATTCACCACAAGCAAACACCTCAGGATTACTACTACCATCAACATAATTTCCTTAAAATCGGCTACAATTCCCCAATTACACTAAGGTGTTTGGCTTCAAGCCCAAAAGTCGACACCTAAATATACTATTTACCTCAAAAATTCTACGCATATATCCTCTTTATTACAAAGGGCATCATTCCCTAACCGATACTATTCGGCCTACAGTACTAACACGCGTGGAATATCCAACCTTCCACCGTTGACGTATTTCCTACACTCGCTCTACGAAGCCTAGTTACACCGTATCAAGATACACCTTAACGTCTACCTCCCAGGTACGTGCTCAAGACTATATCCTCCTAGTGCCTACTGGAAAGTCAAAGTCATAACACATGAATACCGGGGTCCCACCCCGAGATACCCAACCGACCATTAAGACCGAGCAATTGACCCATGACTATCACGGACAAAATTCGGAATTTCCCCCGAAACTCTCTCGCGTTTGGCATTTTCCTCCAAAACGGCCACCTCCTGAGCACTACCTATCGACTCGAGAAGAGGTGCAACCACTGTTAACCGTTGACACAAGCCCCGCAGTGGCTCACCATCCAGATGTCGACTAAGTGCGTCCGTAACAACATCCGCTTTACCGGGGTGGTAAAGTATCTCACCATCATAATCCTTGACCACGTCAAGCCACCTCCTCTGACGCATGTTGAGGTTTTGTCGGTCATCAAGTACTGGAGACTTTTATGGTTAGTGTATACACTTGACGCCATACAAATAGTGCCTCCAAATCTTGAGAGCAAACACCATCAAATCTTACATACCCTCGGGCAAAGTCAACATCGGAGCCTCGCATAACGCCTGTGTAGCTCCTCAAAGCCCTCTGCTGCTCTTCACCCCAACTAAAAGCCGCAGATTTATTCGTCAATCGGGACATCGGTAAAGCAATCTTGGAGAAATCCTGAATGGATCTCCGGAAGTACCCTGCTAACCCAAGAAAACTCCGTACTTCAGTGAGAGTCTTCGGCACTTCCCACCGCATCACAGCCGTAATCTTGGCCGGATCCACCATAATACCATTCTGGTTCACGACATGCCCTCGAAAGTGGACCTCTCGTAACCAGAACTCGCACTTGGAGAGCTTAGCATACAGCTTCTCCCGCCTCAAAACTTCCAAAACTTCTCGCAAATGCATCTCATGCTCTTCCTTCGACTTCGATTACACAAGAATATCGTCGATGAACACGATCACCGATCGATCCCACATAGGGCTACATATCCGGTTCATGAGGTCCATAAACGCTGCGGGTGCATTGGTGAGCCCGAAAGGCATCACCACAAACTTGTAAATGCCCCTAACGTGAACGAAAGGCCGTCTACTCCGTATCCTCTCTCCTCACCCGCATCCGATGATACCCCGATAACTCATCGGAAAATACGTCAACAAACTCACGTACAACCGGCACATCCTCCGCAGTCTTCTTCTCTCCGACGCCGCGCGTGTCTATCACATACGCTAATTACCCCTAGCCAATGCGCTGCAAGTATTTACGAGCTCTTACACCCGAACATAACGCTGGGGTCCGCCTGGGTGAGTCTCCCTGAACTAGCATTTCTCCCCCGCTTGGGGTTCGAACTTGTACTTGTTTGCGACGACAAACAATCTCAGTATCAAAAGCATCCATCCAATCCATGCCCACAGTCACGCACAACTCCCGCATAGCGATCGGAATCAAATCAATCGGGAACTTCACACCAGAGATCTCCAAAGTGCACCCCCGGTACACGTCAGTAACCGTCAGGGTCCTGTCTTCAGCAACCGCAACCACAAGTGGACAGCCTAACCGTCCTACAACTCGGCCCCAAACACTCACTGACTATGTGAGACACGGAAGGATGAGTAGCCCCGCTATCAATCATCACCCCAGCAAGCACCGAGTTAACCAAGAACGTACCTGTCACCACTTTATATGTAGCTTGTGCCTCCTCCACTCCCAGTTGATGAACTCTACCTCAGGCCGCCTCCATCACTACAGCAAGTGAAGCATACTGCGCAGTACTCACGAACTCCCTGATCTTGGTACGTAACATATCCTTGTACCGTGTCCTCTTCATGTCCTCAAAAGCAGCATGCTAAGGATAGAATAATGTCATTTCCGTGAACTTTCGGTTCACCTCCTTATGGCCTCCGCAGTCTGAGAGAGCTCCAAGAACTCTTTGACACTCCTCTCCATCTCCACTAGAGGCACATGCTCTACACGAAACATACGACGAACTCCTCCCAGGTCAAGTAGTGCGCCCGTTAAGCGTCAAAGTAGTAGCACATCAGTCTTTCGCTCCGTATCGTAACAGATTCACCGCGAAGCGAACCTTCTAGTTCGCAGGACAACCACCGGTAAGGAATGTGCACTCCATAACCAATCCAGACTCTCTTGTTCGGGGCTGCCCACCCGCAGGGGGTGGAATCGCCGCGATGCGCTCCTCCATCGACACTATTACCTCATCACGAATGGCGGTAATAATTTCGGGGATCGCCTCCTCAAAATATGCGTCACCTCGACCGCAAACATCTCACGAATCTGATCCGCAATAATTCCAGCATCAGCATCTGGATCAGCATTGTTGTTCCTCCTTAACGAGCTACTAGCACACATTAAAACCTGCTAACTACGCTCACACTCAACTCTTCGGATTCTCCATGACTTTCCCCGACTCGAGCACGGATCCTGTGCTTCAGATAGTAGGAGCTCTGCTACTACCCTTCACACCTATCCTTACTCGTTTCGAGTCCTGTCCCGGGACGTCCAAGTAGTTGCTTACCACAAACAAACACATATGCCCATTCCGGCATATGCAAACACTTTTCCTAGCTCCCTAGAAAAGTCGTAATACCCCACTACCCTTGCTAGAACGGAACCCCCACTAGCCCTGACGAGTCGCCTCGTGAACGCACAGTCGTATACAGTGGAAACCAGATAGACATTCGAATATAAGATTCTATCCTACAACGGTTGGACTCAAACAAGAGCTGCGCAATAGAACTAAATCTAACATTCTAAGGCTATTCGGTTCCTACCGCATACAGCCTATAGTGCATTCGCTTAACAACCTATCAAGGTTAGCATAAGTTCCTAATAGCAAGTAACAACCATACAATACCACAAAATCCACGTAAGCAATCTAGCATACATACTCCTATGTTCTAGAAAGCAATCTAGCATACGTACTCATATGTAAACGCTATTCCCAGCTCACTAGGAATTTCATCTCATCCCACTACTCTTGCTACAACGGAATCCCTGTTAGCCATAACGAGTTGCCTCGCGAATACCCAGTCGCACGCATCGTGAATCAAATAGACATTCGAATACAAGATTCTATCCTAGAACGGTTGGACTCAAACAAGAGCTGCGCAATAGAACTAAATCAAATATTCTAAGGCTATATGATTCTTACTGCATGCAACCTATAGGGCCTTCACTTGACAACCTACTATAACTAGCATTGATTCCTACTAGCAAGCAGTCATCGTACAGTACAGTGTAAACAACCTCGGCAATTTAGCATGCATACCCTATGCCTAGAAAGCAATAAATACACTAAGTGTTGTACCTTCCCAATTGGCGTCGGCTGACTGTACACACTGCGCCCACGATCACCGTTTCCCAAACGGGCTTTCTCCGTTCATTTATTTTCAAAGATTTTAATAAGAGAGTTAAAAAAAAAACTTCATAGCCGCAACTTGAGACCAAACACACCGAGATGTGTTTGATTCACTCAAGCTGTGCTCTGATACCAAGTTGTAACGTCCCAAAAATTACAAGGAATTTAAAATTTTTAAAACATGCATTTCATTATAAAATAACCCCAATTTAATAATTCGCAATTCAAATTAAATTAACGTCGTTAACTCAAACAGTCAATAAAGTTTACGCAGCGGAAATTTCATAAAATAAAATCTAAAGGTTTAAAAGTGAAATTTTAAACACTCTCAGCACCCCGCGCATAGTGTGTGTACCGTCAAGCCCGACTGCCGCTCGCACCTGAAATCACAACATATTGGGAAAAGGTAAGCTAATCGCTTAGTGAGTCCTACCACACACGCAGGTAGCAACCCCACGAATATCGCCCCTACTCGCAAGTAGGCAACGTCACCATCACCACAAATATAAAACCACATAATGATAAATGCATAAATACGAACCTCGGTCCCACCGAGTACACCAAAAATATATCCACACAAGCTCAGTCCCACCGAGCCCTCGGTCCCACCGAGTAAAGACATTGATACCAGCTCAGTCCCACCGAGCCCTCGGTCCCACCGAGCCCCCCAGTCCCACTGAGGTGTACGCAAGCACAAATAATCGACATATAATTTCAACAATCACAGCTAAATCATTCCAACCAAATTGGTCCACGTAAACACGTAATAACACGTAATAACACATAGCACAAAAACAACGATATACATGAAATTCCTAACTACGCAGTGAGAGAACTCACCTCAAAGCAAAGCGACGCGCTCCCGAGCCGCAACACCAGCACGTCAACCTTCCTCACATTTTCCCACCTAATTACGCACTAAAAACGTCAACGGAAGGTCCCAACTCACGACACTTTTACTAGTTTAACGAAACTAAAAATTCCAGCTTTTATACTAAAAATGCAGGTCTGTTCGGGACCCATTTTACCCCTGCTAAACTGATCAAACCAAAAATCTAATTCCATATTCAGGAAGTTCAATGTCTTACGGTTCCAGGGACGTATCGCACGCGTCCTAACGATATTCCTAGCACTCTATATGAATTTTACAAAAACACCTCTCAGAGCAGCTAAAACAGAACCTTTCAGTACAAAACGACGATTTGACCTAAGCTACGTTCCGAACTGGTTTTTGCACAAAACATAGAAACGTTACTAGACTCAAAATGGGAACTTTTGGCACCGATTTCGCCCCAATCCGAGTTACGAGGAAAAAGTTACGGTTTAAGCAAAACAGTGGCAGATTACTAAATTTTCACATGAAATGACACTATTGATTATTAACCCATTAAGTCGTGGCTTAATCCCAACAGACCCGAAAAGCATATGAACTACTGAATATGGGTTACCCTAGGCTGGACAACAGCCGTGCACCACCCCCTACCGCCTCCGGAGGCGGTGGTGGTTGGCGGCGTTTCTTTGACATACGATAACAACAAACGAGAAATAGACGAACTTACCTCGACGAACCCTTCTTCCTCCTCTTTTCCGACCAAACTTGCCGGCGATCGTCTCCTTCCTCCTCTCTCCTCGTCGCCGGCAGCAACCTCTATCACCCTCTCGGTTTCTCTCTCCCTCTCTCGGCTTCTTTCTTTCACTCTCTCTCTCTAGTTCTCTTCTTGGCCGAACACAACAAGAAAGGGGGAGGGGATGACTAAAGGTTGTGGTGGTTACTAGCATGAAACCGAAGGGAAGGGGAAGGGGAGGGGGTGACTCTTGGACGATCCCTTGCCAAACTTTGGTGAGATGCCCCAATTAGCCCCTCAACTTTCCTTTCCTTGCAAAAAACCCACAAAGGTTGACTCATTTAACTTTTTGGTCCGATTCGACTACCCCGCTAACGGAAACCACATTAAATCAAACTTAAAAAGAAAAGAATTAATAAAAGAAATTACATACCGGGATACGGGCTTTACACTGCTATTACAACGAAGAGAACAGACAAATCACCGGTTACATTTCCAAACCAGACAGATCAGAAAACATTGAACTGAAGTTCAACAGAACCATGCTCACACTGGAATTTGACCTACCCACCCGAGGACTTTTGGGGATCAAAGATTATTCAGAGACCCCTTCGGACAGAGAGCTTTGTGATTTTGCAGAGATGTTGGGCTACAACACCCACCTCACCAAACGAAACGAATTCAGGAGGAACCGCTTCCCTCCTCTGTGGAACACACTATTCTCCATCCTTAACAGGTGCCTGACTGGGAAGGTGGGCAGCCCTGATCAAACCTCTCACCAGATATTGGCAATCATGTACGGGGTGTACTATGATTTGCCTCTAGACTACGCCACACTCATGATGCAGGAGCTTGTAAATACCATTGACTACCGGATCTCCACACAGAAGGCAAAGGGGCCCAGAAGCAAAGAACTCCCTGCTCTGCATTTTCAGAGGACCCTAGGAGTAATTCTAGAACCTCTGCTTATACTGGAAGATTGGCCAATGGAAGGGCCAGTTGTAAAAACCTATCCTCTGAACATACTGACCCCTACTAGGCACATAGACGGATACCAGTTCTGCAGACCTCCGCCATCCAAACTACTGACGTACGTCACAGATGATGACCTTAGGTTAGCTTACATACGCGATCACATGACTCCAAAACCGAGTCCAGTGACACCCCCGCGTCTAGGAGCCCCTGTAGGATCCATGGTAGTAGATAGAATGGGTGACGAGGAGTGGGCAGCAGCATTCTCAAAGCATGAGCAGAGACAAGAAAAGTTCCGACTTCTGAGAAGCCAAATTGGAACCTCTGCATCAAAGAGTAAAACCTCAGAGACACCCTCCAAAACAAAGAAGGCTACCAACGCCAAGAAACCAACAGAGGGCACCTCTACCAATGTTGAACCTCCCTAACAATCCCAACAATCCCAACAATCACAACCAGAAGAAACAATGGTTGGATCCTCTGCACCCCCTCCTCCTAAGGAAAAGAAGAAGAAAAGAAAAGCAAAATCTTCTGAGGAGGGAGCCCCCAAACCCAAACGCAAGAAATCCAAGAAACCCAAAACCCCCTGCAGAGCATCGCAGAGGAAGAAAAACCAGACACTGCAGCAGCACAAATCCAAGACGAACCTCTGCGATCCCCCACGCCTATTCGATACGCATAGGGAACTGACTTCTCTGCATTTATTGAGAGAGAGGATATTGTGACCACCTTTGATACTTCTGGTTGGGTACCAGAAGACCTCACTGATTGGACAACTTCAAACCCCAACATCATTGTCTCAGTCTGATCTAGAGGAACTTGATAGAACCCCTGAGGGTATTCAGGCAAATACCCGAGAAGGATATATGAACCCAGTACTCTATCCCTCTCATCCCTGCTACGACTCACAACTAAAGAGCACAGAGGAAATGGTAGAAACCGAAAGCAATCGGGTAGGAATAGAGTCTAGGTTAGAATCTCCTATATTAGGGTGCATAACAAAGGAAGAAAGTCGAAAAGATGCCGTAGAGCGAAGAGGCACACAACCACAACCCCCTCCCAGTGCAACCCACACTTCTAGCTCTGCCAGTCTAGTGGTAGAAAGAGCTATTAAACAAGAGCAGCACAGCTCGATCCCAACCCCAGCAAACCGGATAGAGGAACCTCTTTTCTCCTTTGTGCCATTGATATCCGGGGAAACCATTCAGAGGGAGTCCTCTCCAAAGGACTCTCCTCTTATTCGTGATCAATTGCCCCAGATCACATCTGACGTCCTAGCAGAGGAATTTGTTTCCTCTGCCACACGCACACACATAGGACCCCAAGGCTCTTCAGAGGAGCCTAGAGAGCACAGAGACGAAGGAACTCTAGACAAGTGCCCAAGTCAACTCAAGGATACTTATGTCCCCAACTCTGGAGTGGACCAGAGTAACGTCCTTGACATAACCTTTGTAGACTCTGAGGCCCAAAAGGTCTCTGCTCGAGGATCAGAGGAAAGTCCTTCCGTCCTCAACATTACAACAGGGACGAAAGAAGGCATTCAAGGAATACGGACAAACTCTGGGGACGAATGTGTTCCCCCAGAGGTTACACCAGGTCCATACGCCGCAAGGGATGAGTTCCAAACCCTTGTCACCTCTATGACTGATAACGCCACCTTTTGGCGTTATTTTCGGTTCTCAAACAAATGAGATTGGCTTGTGTTCCTGCAAAAAGGCGAAGTTTTACGGTTTATTGAGTGAAATGTGCAGGTAATCTAAAAGGAAGACAAACTTCGAGAAAAGAAGCGGAAAAGAGTCCCAAACGAAGCCAACGGAAGCCCGAGATCCAAGTCCAAAACCGCGGCACACAGTTCCCAAACCGCGGCCCAAACCGTGGCACACACTGTTCCATGCCGCGGCACACTGTTCCCAAACCGCGGCACACACTGTTCCATGTCGCGGCACACTGTTCCCAAACCGCGGCCCAAACCGCGGCACACACTGTTCCACGCCACCGCGCGGTTTGGCCCGCGGTTTACAAACCGCGGCACACACGGTTTTGGCATTTTTAAGGCTGATTTTTCAGATTTTAGGTTATTATCGCGATACCACTTTTCGGAGGACGGGAGCAGCAGCTTTAGGGGCGATTTTCAGAGCCTTTTCGGAGACTTTGGAGCCACGATAGAGGACGATTCGAGGAGACGTTCACGATACGAATTGGATTAAAGCGGATAGAAGGGAGTTCATCATTACATCTTTCAAGTTCACGTTTATCATGTTTTCACACACTTTTTCATCTCCTTTTCTTACGTTTTTATTCCCCAACATCATGAACTAACTTTAAGATGTTGGGGGTTTGATTGAATTAGGTTTGAACATATGAACGGATGACGAATGACTTTTATCAGTTTTTCTTATTTTAATGAAGCTTGTGATTTAGTTTTTAATGCTTTTGTGAATTTGGCCAATTTACATCTGATTTGTTTGTTTCAATTAAGTTCGAGAGAATTAACTATTACTTAGAACTAGAAATTGCATGCCTAAGGTGAGAAACTGGTGATAGAGATATACCAGGTAAACCTTGGTCCCGTTTAACATCTTGAACTTAATGTGTTTTGAAATCCATAGGTTGAGATCGAAAGATAAAACTTGCCCTTTTTCAAAATAAAACCCGTTGTTGCTCGAAAGAGAATAATGGTGACTTTTAAAGATTGGGTACTCATTAAGGGAATAACTGGTAATCGTTTTAAGTCTGATATTCGTATGTGAAAACCTAAGGAATTCCAACCCGCAACTGTTTTCTCTATCTGAAGTTTCCAAAGCTGTTTCCTGTCTTATGTTTGATTTAATTTCTGCAATTAAGTAGTTTATAAACCAACCTCTCAATTTGCAACCGTTCAGTTAATAGTAATTATAGTCATTGTGATACTTAGTTCCTAGTTCCCTGTGATTCGATACTCGTACTTTCTAAGTACTATTACTTGACTTCGACCCGTACACTTGCGGTAAGATTTAGGGGGGGTGATACCCGCCTATTAAGTTTTTGGCGCCGTTGCCGGGGAACTAGTTGCAACTGATAGCACTACCAGCTATAAGCGCTATTACATTGAACAATTTTTTCTGTTATTTTATTTCATCACTTCAGTTTTTGGATTGCTAAATTTGTTTTCTTTCCGTTTCAGGTGCTAATTGGTTTATGCCAAGGAAAACCCGAGGGGAAGGAATCGAACCAATCGATCCGGAGATTGAAAGAACCGCCCGCCATTTACGAAAAGAAACAAAAGCCAAAAAAGATATCAAGATCGAGATGGCCGACGAAGCACCTCCTCGCAACAATCCTCCGCCTCCTCCGGCGTGAGTTCCGATGCGGTCATTTGCCAATCTAAACGTGGCAACCGCACGGATAGGCATCCAACCGCCCGCTACGGCAGCAAACTACTTCGAGATTAAGCCGAGTACCATTGTCATGGTACAGCAGAATCAGTTCGGGGGACCACCTACTGAAGATCCCCATGCCCACCTTCGCGCGTTTGAACGGATTTGTAATATGTTCAAGATCAATGGGATGGAGGAAAATGCCATCAAGCTAAGGTTGTTCAGCTTCTCACTCAAGGGTGGAGCTGAAATTTGGATAGAAGGTTTGCCAGCGGATCAGATCACTACATGGGCAGACCTGAGGGCCGCATTCCTCCAGAAATTCTTCCCACCGGGAAGAACTGCGCAGTTAATGGCCGAGATTACACACTTCGCGCAATGGGACCAAGAGACCCTATATGAGGCATGGGAGTGATATAAAGACATGTTGAAGAAGTGTCCACATCACGGGTTGCACGGATGGGTCATCATCCAGACATTCTTTAGTGGACTCCACCCGCAGTTCAAAAACGATATCACTGCCGCATCGGGTGGAGCACTAATGGATAAATCTTATGAAGAAGCATGCGAGCTGATCGAGAATCTGGCCGAGCACAGTTTTTCTACTCCAAGATCAGCCGTAAGACGAGTCGCGAGCGTTCAAGAAAATGATGAGCTGAAAGAACTAAAAGCTCAACTAGCTTTTATCACGAACCATCTGAAGGGAGGTATTCCACAAGAACCCGAGCAAGTCCAATTCTTACAAAACCGGAACAACCAACTGAGGAATGATCCGTTCTCAAATACTTATAATGAGGGGTGGAAGAAGCACCCGAACTTCTCTTGGAGTCAACCCGGTCAACAACAGCAAGGACCATCTATGGAGAAGAAGCCGGGGTTGGAAGACATGATGATGAAGTTCATGACCAAGATGGATAGCACGGTTGGAGAGATAGCAAGCACGGTTAACACGGTCAAGGCGGCAACTGATCAGAACACCGCCTCCATCAAGATCCTCGAGAGACAAGTGGGGCAAATCTCCGAAGCCCTACAAAACCGAGCCTACGGCACATTCCCGAGCATGACTGGAAAGAAACCAAGGGAGGAGTGTAATACCATCTATCTGAGAAGTGGCAAGGAGCTGAGTGGAGACACAACACGAGAGCCGCTATCAAGGGAAACCGAGCCTAAAGAGAAAAAGGTTGAGACCATAGAGGTGAATGAGTTAGAGGCTGATGAAGAGGTTGTTATTGAAGAGAGCAAGAAGAGTGAAGCGACGAAGCCAGAGCAATCACCGGTAAAGCCGGTGGTACCGAGTGTGCCATATCCGAGCAGACTTAAATCGCATAAGGATGATGTTAATTTTTCTAAGTTTCTTGATATATTTAAAAAGCTGCAAATTAACATTCCTTTCGCAGACGCTTTGGCACAAATGCCCTCATATGCGAGATTTATGAAAAACATCTTATCCAAGAAGAGGAAGATTGAGGATCAGGCCACAATTGCACTTACTGAGGAGTGCGGTGCTATAATTCAGAACAAGCTTCCCCCGAAGCTTAAGGATCCAGGGAGTTTTTCGATCCCTATCCAAATTGGGAGTTTTAATTTTGATAAGGTATTATGCGATTTAGGAGCTAGTATTAACCTAATGCCTTTATCTGCTTTCAGGAAACTTGGCCTCGGGGAAGTGAAGCCGACAAACATGACCCTTCAGCTCGCGGATAGGTCGATAGTGTATCCATATGGAGTCGTCGGAGACGTATTGGTCAAAGTCGGCAAGTTCTATTTTCTGGTGGACTTGGTGGTGTTAGATATCGATGAATATGTAGAGGTCCCACTGATTTTGGGTAGATCATTCTTGGCCACGAGCAGAGCGCTGATAGACATGGAAGAAGGTGAGATAACCTTCAGGGTTGGCGACGAAAAGGTTATTTTCAAGATGTTCGAGAGTAGACGGCGTAGAGACGGAGATGGCAAAGGAGAGCCAGATGAGGAAAAATCCGCGAAGAACCGCAAGTGTGGGCGATTGGAGTCCGCGGATACTGAGCCAAGTTGAGAGCCACACAGTCGTGCCACGACTTTAACTACGGCACTGGGTGGGAGGCAACCCACCGAGGTTAGTTTTCTTTTTAATTTCCAGTTTTTTAGTGTCTTCTTATTTACGAAAAACCATAAAAATGAAAAAACGAAAAATCAAAAAATAGTTGAAATACGGACTTACACGGCTTGTGCCGCGGCCTACAAACCGCGTGCCAAACCGCGGGGTCCTCTGTTTGTTTTCTGAAGCAGGGAGTTACGCGGCTTGTGCTGCGGTTTCCAAACCGCGCGCCAAACCGCGCGGCTCCCCTGTTTTTGTTTTCGTGCTGTGTTTTCTTTCCCTGCTTTGTGTGTTTCGTTGCTTTGCTTTCTGTCGTTTTAGTTTTGTTTCCCTTGTGTCTACCTTCTCTCTCTTCCCCTTCTTCGTTTTCTCTGATATCTCTCGTTCGTGATTGCTCAATCTTTCAAGAGGATTTTTCCGTCCGGGCAAACAGGTATGTTCTCAACTTTGTATGCAATGAGTGATGTAGGATGTTTTGTGTCCCGATTAGTTAACGAGATGCAACAAACCTAAGTTTCACTTAGGTTTGGGTTGCCTCATCTTGTCAACATCTACACACTCATTTTTAACCTTGTGCAAACCTCGGTTTCACCGAGGTTTGGGGTTGGATTTGTTTGACAAACCTAGGCCACGGCCTAGGTTTGGGGTGGCCATGTTTTTGAAAATGCTAGAATAGCTCTTTGATGCTTGTGCTTAATGCTATGCCTTGCATGTCTACTACCTGTAATAACTGTTAATGCCAAAAATCGCACCAAAGGGACAACTTAAGGTCGATGCGGAGTTAATCAACTAAAGAAAAGATCTTTTGACGAGACGTGCAACGAGGGAAAAAATAAACGAGATAAGGAATTTGATGACGCAGGAAAAACCTCAAGCGAGGAAAAAACCTGCGAACGACAGTGGGTGTCGTCGCTGCACTATGGTCGCCAAACAGGGGCGATGTCCTTGGTGTTCCGGGCGTCAATCGTACAATGATTACAATACAAATGAAGAAAATACTTCAAAATGTAAAGTACAAGTGTTTAAATGTGAAAACAGGTGTTTGTCGTGTGTGAATACAAAGTGTGAACTTCTGGTCGAGGGCTGTTGTCGTGCGTCGAGAGCGATACTTGAGCTTTCCTTCGAGTGTTCTTGAGTTCGCTGTAAGATTCTGGCTTTCAATACTTAATCTCCAGAGTTTGAATGTTCTTTGCTATGAGTTTGGATGATTTTCTCTGCTGTGTGGTGATATTCGCTGGAGTGTATTGGATGTTAACCGATGTCCCTTAAAATGAAGCTTTAGCTTGTCTTTTATAGCCTTCGCGTCATTAATTAACTCCATTAATGATTCAATCAATGGCTACAACGGCTGGAAACGGTCGCCGGAGTGATTATCCATGATGATCTTCGTCCGTTACGGTTATCGATCGTTGATGGTTGTGTCGGTTATATCCGTTGCTCTTTAATGACTTTGACTCCTGCATTAAACACTTAACAAACGTAACAGTCAAGGTTAACGTTAGCTTTGATCGTCGGTACAATGATCTTACGCGATGGTCGTACGGGACGGGCGATACTATGGTCGAGCGTCATGGGGAACGTACGACTTACCTTTTACGGGCGATGGCGGATGTTTTCTGGGTTCTCGTCGAGACCTTATCTTAATACAAGATTTGGATTATGACGTGCGTCTTACCTGCTCCGGTCGTGGTCGTACGACGTGATTTTTTGCCCAAACAGTTTGCCCCCAAAATTTGAAAATTGAATGTCAAATTTAAGTTTTAAATTTTGTCCATCAGACGTATAGGAAATAAGAAAAGAGTTAGAAATTACCACAATCGCCTTGGAGCTAGATTGGTTCGTTTCTAACTGAACGAGAAATTGAAAAGGGAACGGGGTCGTGACGTCATACTAACACACGATGATGCTTACCAGCTATCGAGGATAGGTGTCGACGATCCCTGCGGTCATACGAAAGGACGGGGACGCGCAGCGGTTATCCAGGGATTCGACCCGACATGATCGACTGCATAAATAAAGATTACGATGGATCTTTTCTTAGCAATTTCCGTTCGATTAAAACTTGTAAGGGTTTTTTGACCTAATCTAAGTTTTTCTGGGATCATATAAGATACGACCCTCTAGTTTGCGTATGCGTCGCAAGTCTATTGCTAGAAATCCTAGAAAAAACTGGGATATTTGGGGTTTTTCTGAGCGTCAAATCTTGTTGACGGGTTTAGCGATGTCGACGGAGCCTATGAGCACTATCCGGGATCAAGACGCTCTAGACGACTTTAGGGTTTTAGCAAAAATCCCTGCAGGGGTTACCGTGAGTAAGGCCGGTAATATTCGACCGGAGATGTGTACCGAGGGATACATTGTTATATACGAATACCTGTTCAAAATAGGCTTTCACTGGCCATATTCGCCTTTAGTCAAAGAATTTATGTATGAATTTGATCTTTCGCCGGGGCAACTGATGCCCCAGTTCTGGCGAGTTATCTTGATCATCGAACGACTTACCTCCAACTGGAATCCACCGATGAATGTGAGGGACCTTCTGACGGCGTATAAGGTCAAGAGTGATCAGTACCGTCGCTATAGCTTGTTTTCAAGGTTCAAGGGTGATCGTACCTTGGTTTTAAATACTGCGGTCAACGATCATGGATGGAAGAAGAGGTATGTATTCATACGGGCGTCGACGTTGGACACTGATAGTGACTGGATTAGGGAGGGTTGGAATATGACGGGTGAGCCTTTGATTGTACGTTTTTCATGTTATTATGTTGCTCGATTGTTTCTTCGACTAACCTTTTTTATGTATAGATATTAATTTCGATAAGGTAGAGCCGGATGATGTTTCTTGGGCTAAGATCGAAAAGTTCTTGGAATTTAATACCGAAGACCGGTCGTATGTCACGCGTCATTTGATAGACGAGGATGATGACATCATTTTCTTGAGCGACAGAATGAGGATGGGTCGAGAGGAGAAAGAGGAAGAGGAGGACTCTGAGAAGACTGAGGAGGAAGAGAAGAGCGAAGAACCAGAGGTAGAGATAATTAGTAAGTATCCTTTTGTCTTCTTTTCGCTTGACCTGGTCTTTCTCTATTCTGAATCATCTAACTTCTTTCTTTTACCGTTCAGGTGAATCTCAAGCACAGGCGACGTCTTCTGCTGCTAGGAAGATGGCCCAATTCGAAGTAGCTCGCGAGGCGAAGGAGAAGGACGTTTCGACAACTAGGTCGGGAGTCCTGAAGAGAAAAGAGGTTCCGACAGCCGGGTCGGGCCTCTTAAAGAGGACAAAGGTGTCCGTCTTGAGGGAACCGTCTTTGAAGACGGGTAACCCATTGAGGGTTGCCTTGTCCAGGAAGGCGAAGACGTCGGTTGCGACCGGCGCGGAATCTGTGGATACTGCGCACTGGCGACGATGTCTCCCGTCGTCCTATCCGGCCCTTCATCGGCCGACAGGGGCAAAGGCGCGCAGAAGGGACCTTTGGGGGAAACGATGGTCAACTTTACGTTGCCGTCGGGTTTTCTGGACGACAATGTCTTGGACGAGACGAAGTTGTTCCCCCATTTGGAAAAATATTTGCTTCCGTCTTTCAGGGAGCGTTTTGACGGGTTTTCTTTCGAGAAGAAAGAGTTCCATACAGCTGGACTCTTATTTTTGGTAAGCCTTTCTTTCAAGACTTGTCGTTTGTCGTTGTCGTTGTCGTTGTTTACTAATGCTGCTCATATTATGATTCTTCAGGCGTTCCAAGCTTCCCTGGCATTGCATGCCAAAACGACGAATATAGAGGTTTCAACGGCTTCTGTTACCAAAGATGAAGATGCAGCGCTAGCTAAAGAGAAAGCTGCTTTGGAACATGAAGAAGGGATGTCAGCGCGTCTTGACCATGCTCTGGACAAATTGGATGCCCTCAGTCATGCAAGAGACGAGATAAACTCGCGTTTGAAGGAGTCCCTGACTTTGATGCGCGACCAGAGAGAGGAGTTGGAGGGGATGAAGGAATCCGTAACCGCGAAGAGGAAGGAAGTCGAGGGAATTAAGGCTAAGGTGATAAGTTTGAAGAAGGAGTCTGATGAGTTGAAGGACGAAAATAAGTCTTTCCTTTGTTACGCTCGACTTACTGCGCGTGCAGCAATTATGCGACATCACCTGCAGGGTAAAGATCCTTTGGCTTCAGCGTTAGATGAGTTGAGTCTCTTTTATGAGAGAGTCGGGACCGAGGGAGATCTCGACTTGGATGACCACAGGGAGGTCGAAGAGGAGGCGGTTAGTGATGGTTTTCAAGATGAGGTATCGGACAAGGTCGTGATCGATGCTCCTCCACAACCTTAGAAAAAATGTATTTGTTTGTTCATGTTGCTCGACCGTTAGTGGTCGATTATGTATTCGATGGCTTATATAATGAACGCAACTTTTGCTTATGCCTTATCCAAACCATGTTTAATTATAAATTTGAACATAGGTCACACAGGAAATCATGCGACTGAGGCATACATTGTAATACGATGATAAGAACGTAAAACAAATATAAAAACACGCGATTAAAGCATTTTCTAAGTTAATAGACTTAGGGGTAAAATCGTTTAGACTCTGAGATCGTACGACCGGATCGTACAATGAGTTTGTATCATATGCCCTTGTGGAGAAATAATCAAGTTAGAGACCTGATCGTTTATGTCGTTCGACCTTGCGATATTAAAGTCATATAGTAAACTTAATGATTACTGTCGTGCGACTCTGCGATAATCTGTCGTGCGATTCTGCGATAAAACGATGTCGGGGGTTGGCCGTTGGCTAACCAAGGACCTTCCGATGCTTAAGTCAGTAAATGTTTTGCGAGAAAAATCGTATGAGAAAGAGTTAGAGAACGTACCATTTCAGACTCTCTCTATTTGCCCCCTGTCATTTATTACCGTACTCTTTTTGGGAGGAAAAGACAGGTATTAAATGACAGAATGACACGGAGAAATATTGCCCTGCGGTCGACTATGTTGTCGTGCGACGAGGCACCATAGTAGATTTATCCCTGTGGAAAAGATATTGTTAATTTAGGGATAGAGAAACGAACCTGTCGAGAGCTTGATCTTACGACTTCAGTTTATTTTCTCTTTTGATCTCCTGGATTCCCCATGGCGTAGGGAATTTTAATTAATAACTTTTGCATGCTCGGGAGTCGACGGTCGATGGCTATTAGCTGGAATAGCGACATCGTCGATGAGATCTTTGAGATTTCCTTTTGGAAAATGATATGCTAGTTCCTTCTTCAATGCGATACAGTCGTCCATCGCATGACCATGATCGGCATGGAAGTCGCACCACTTTGATTTGTCTTTCTTAGCATCGTCCAGGTCGGACTTCTTTGGCCATCGAATGGTAGCTTGGGAACTTTTCAGAGCTTCGACTAGGTCCTTTGTGGATCGTTTGAATCCGTAAGAGGATATCTTGGGGTACTGAGTGAACTTAGCCGCGGTCTTGTCCTCTGCTTTCGTCTTGAAACAAACATTTGAAATTTGGCGCGCTGGCTCTACTCTGGAAACAGCCTTTGTCTTGAACTCTGGCTTTCTGACGCCTAGTGACTTCTTGTCGTCAGTGTGCTTGCGACGAAAGGCTGCATCGTCTTCGACCCTCATATATGCTAAGGTCCGAGCTCGGACGTCTTCGAAATTCTTCGGGGGATATTTGGTCAGGTCGGTGTATAAACCCGAATTATCGTCCAGACCACGCTTATAGGCTTCGATTGCGGTTTTTACGTCGCAATTGCGGATGCTGATCATTTCGGAATTGAATCTATTAAAATAACTTCGAATAGACTCATTAGCTTTCTGCACGATGTAATATAGGTCGCTGGTCTGCTTCTCCATCTTACAACTGCTGGCGAATTGCTGGGAGAATTGATTAACCAACTCAGCAAACGACCCGATGGATTTGGGTTTGAGATTGATTAACCATTGGAGAGCTGGACCAGTGAGAGTCGCTCCAAAACTCTTACACATGCATACTTCCTGGTACATAAATGGGATCGAGATCGTCCACATGAGCTGCTTATATTGCGCGACGTGCTCAGTCGGATCGGTCACACCCGAATACTTGGGAGTGAAGGCAGGAATGTTATACTTCTTTGGGACCTCGACGGTGGCAATCTTGTCGATGAAGGGCGACGCCTGATACCCCGAGCGAGGCTCGACGTCGACAGGCAGGGCTGCCCCAGGCAACTTAGTGAGCAAGGACAGGACACTCTCATTTTGGTCTTCAAACGCTGAGCAACGGGATCGTTAAGATCGGGATTTGCCCCTGTCGAGGGATTGGCCCCTGGGCTAGTGCCATTTCCATGCGATGAACCATTGGTGTCCCCGTTGAACGGGACGAAATTTGGTTGCGACCCATAGTGGAATTGTTGCGGTCCATTCTGAAACGGCCGCGATCCTTGCTGGAAAGGCTGCGATCCACCTTGAGGTTCATTCTGAAATGGCTGCTGAAATGGTTGCGACCCTTGCTAGAAAGGCCGCGAGCCATTATTCACGGGTGGTGGCCTTATGTGCTGAGGAGGAACTGTCCCAAACTGAGGATTTGGGTTGAACGACCCTGGCTGTTGATTCTGCATGAACGGGCCTGGATGCTGATTCTGCGCGGATGAACCTGGATTCGGGACAAATGGTCTAGGGCCATTCTGGTCGAACGATCTTGGAACTGGGTTCTGCACGAACGGCCTAGGACCATTTTGAGGCCCAAGAGGATTTCTTAACCATGCGATCTCCTCAGCTGCTCTGCGATTCTACTCCGCCATTGCATTGAGCTGATTCTTGGCGACTTCGAGCTCCTGATACATCTGAGCGACAGCTTGCTGTGGATTTCCAGAGGCTGCCATTTTCCTGCAACATAAAATAGAAGAAAACTCCAAGAAACTATTAGTAGGGTGCACGTTCGTCGAGGATTTTCTCTAGATGAGGTCCCACGGATGGCGCCAAACTGTTAATGCCAAAAATCGCACCAAAGGGACAACTTAAGGTCGATGTGGACTTAATCAACTAAAGCAAAGATCTTTCGACGAGACGTGCAACGAGGGAAAAAATAAACGAGACAAGGAATTTGATGACGCAGGAAAAACCTCAAGCAAGAAAAAAACATGTGGAAGACAGTGGGTGTCGTCGCTGCACTATGGTCGCCAAACAGGGGCGATGTCCTTGGTGTTCCGGGCGTCAATCGTACAATGATTACAATACAAATGAAGAAAATACTTCAAAATGTAAAGTACAAGTGTTTAAATGTGAAAACAGGTGTTTGTCGTGTGTGAATACAAAGTCTGAACTTCTGGTCGAGGGTTGTTGTCGTGCGTCGAGAGCGATACTTGAGCTTTCCTTCGAGTGTTCTTGAGTTCGCTGTAAGATTCTGGCTTTCAATACTTAATCTCCAGAGTTTGAATGTTCTTTGCTATGAGTTTGGATGATTTTCTCTGCTGTGTGGTGATATTCGCTGGAGTGTATTGGATGTTAACTGATGTCCCTTAAAATGAAGCTTTAGCTTGTCTTTTATAGCCTTCGCGTCATTAATTAACTCCATTAATGATTCAATCAACGGCTACAACGGCTGGAAACGGTCGCCGGAGTGATTATCCATGATGATCTTCGTCCGTTACGGTTATCGATCGTTGATGGTTGCGTCGGTTATATCCGTTGCTCTTTAATGACTTTGACTCCTGCATTAAACACTTAACAAACGTAACAGTCAAGGTTAACGTTAGCTTTGGTCGTCGGTACAATGATCTTACGCGATGGTCGTACGGGACGAGCGATACTATGGTCGAGCGTCATGGGGAACGTACGACTTACCTTTTACGGGCGATGGCGGATGTTTTCTGGGTTCTCGTCGAGACCTTATCTTAATACAAGATTTGGATTATGACGTGCGTCTTACCTGCTCCGGTCGTGGTCGTACGACATGATTTTTTGCCCAAACAATAACCGCACAACGATACTTGTTTTAGTATCGCCTACGCTGACACTTGCACATTGGGGACAATATGTGGGTAAGGTTTGGGGTTGCCCAATCGGGCCCACGTTATGCACGTAGATTTCCCGCACCTCTGCATGCTTAGATCACAATAGCCAAAATTTTTGTTTTGAATGATTGAGACCGACCATTGTAGGAAGAATCTTGTGATAGTGACGTGACCATTAGGGAAGGACCGGGAAAAGACATGACTAGGGACATTAGTGGAGACCACCCAATAGTGCGTTTTGGGCCAAAAATACGTCTTTCATTTCGAGGGATTCATACACCTAATTCACATACACTTTTCGAGTTCCTTGTCATGAATATAGAATGATCTCGCTATATTATTGCATTGAGTAGCAAAGACGACCATCGGGATATTGGGTAAGGGTATAGTAGACCATATCGTGTGGACCTTGAGAGATGATTCCAGGCATTGTGTGTTTGTTTTAACCTGTGTTTAGCTATCGCACCGTTTTACCCATTTGTGTGTTTCCATAACCCAGTTTGCAGCCAAACACTCATCTTTTTCGTTTCTAAACCCACCAAGAAACCCTAGCCAAAAGTCTTAGCCAACCCTGATCCGAAAGTGTGTCAATCCGAAGCAGTACAGGCCAGTTATGAAATAGGAAGAAAAGAGGGCCAATGTAGCCCCAATTTGAATAAAGAGCACCAATGAAGTCCCAACTTAAAAAAAATAAAAATAAAATTATAGAAAATACAAAAAGAAAATAAATACAGTATTTAGATAGTATCTATAGCAGTTAAATAAGAGAGTCAAAGCGACTCCAGTAGTGGTAAAGAGGGCCAAAAAGATAGAATGTGAAGCACAAAAGTTCAGACTTGCTAATGATTGACACACCGAGAATTTTTGATCCTTTTACCCTTCGTTTCTTAACCATGACCCTAGCCCTGTTACAACCCTTGTAAATACTTGGATGATCTTCTGGAAAACGTGATTAGTGTTTACGACCATCGTTACTGATATTCCGTGTCTTGCTACTTGATTCTTTCTGAGATCAAATTTTTTGGACACTTGTGCGTCTTTCTTTAGAGTTGTCATGTGATTATTGAGTATTCTTGCACATAAATTCCTATACATGACAACATGTGCGATAACCTAGGTTCGAGTGCAATGAGAGTATCCCGTGAGGTAGGGTCGAGGCGAAATGTTTTCCCTAGTATGTTTGGACCTAGTACAACCTTAATGGAATCGGCGATGTCACGAGTTCAACTCACAATGGAAGGCCATATATCAAACGGAATAAGGATGAGGCGAGAGTAAAATAGGCATTCACGAGTATGGGAAATCACCAGTGCATCACTTGGTACCGATTGGGAATTGTGCAGTTATCATTTCACTGATGTGTGCTTTTAGTCTATTTTATCGCTAATTTGCTTGGGGACAAGAAACGCTCGGTTTGGGGTTGTTGATAACGCAACCTTTTGGCGTTATTTTCGGTTCTCAAACCAATGAGATTGGCTTGTGTTCCTGCAAAAAGGCGAAGTTTTACGGTTTATTGAGTGAAATGTGCAGGTAATCTAAAAGGAAGACAAACTTCGAGAAAAGAAGCGGAAAAGAGCCCAAAACGAGTCCCAAACAAAGCCAACGGAAGCCCGAGATCCAAGTCCAAAACCGCGGCACACAGTTCCCAAACCGCGGCACACACTGTTCCATGTCGCGGCAAACCGCGGCCCAAACCGCGGCACACACTGTTCCACGCCACCGCGCGGTTTACAAACCGCGGCACACACGGTTTTGGCGTTTTTAAGGCTGATTTTTCAGATTTTAGGTTATTATCGCGATACCACTTTTCGGAGGACGGGAGCAGCAGCTTTAGGGGCGATTTTCAGAGCCTTTTCGGAGACTTTGGAGTCACGATAGAGGACGATTCGAGGAGACGTTCACGATACGAATTGGATTAAAGCGGATAGAAGGGAGTTCATCATTACATCTTTCAAGTTCACGTTTATCATGTTTTCACACACTTTTTCATCTCCTTCTCTTACATTTTTATTCCCCAACATCATGAACTAACTTTAAGATGTTGGGGGTTGGATTGAATTAGGTTTGAACATATGAACGGATGACGAATGACTTTTATCAGTTTTTCTTATTTTAATGAAGCTTGTGATTTAGTTTTTAATGCTTTTGTGAATTTGGCCAATTTACATCTGATTTGTTTGTTTCAATTAAGTTCGAGAGAATTAACTGTTACTTAGAACTAGAAATTGCATGCCTAAGGTGAGAAACTGGTGATAGAGATATACCAGGTAAACCTTGGTCCCGTTTAACATCTTGAACTTAATGTGTTTTGAAATCCATAGGTTGAGATCGAAAGATAAAACTTTCCCTTTTCAAAATAAAACCCGTTGTTGCTCGAAAGAGAATAATGGTGACTTTTAAAGATTGGGTACTCATTAAGGGAATAACTGGTAATCGTTTTAAGTCTGATATTCGTATGTGAAAACTTAAGGAATTCCAACCCTCAACTGTTTTCTCTATCTGAAGTTTCCAAAGTTGTTTCCTGTCTTGTGTTGGATTTAATTTCTGCAATTAAGTAGTTTATAAACCAACCTCTCAATTTGCAACCGTTCAGTTAATAGTAATTATAGTCATTGTGATACTTAGTTCCTAGTTCCCTGTGATTCGATACTCGTACTTTCTAAGTACTATTACTTGACTTCGACCCGTACACTTGCGGTAAGATTTAGGGGGGGTGATACCCGCCTATCAAGTTTTTGGCGCCGTTGTCGGGGAACTAGTTGCAACTGATAGCACTACCAGCTATAAGCGCTATTACATTGAACAATTTTTTCTGTTATTTTATTTCATCACTTCAGTTTTTGGATTGCTAAATTTGTTTTCTTTCCGTTTCAGGTGCTAATTGGTTTATGCCAAGGAAAACCCGAGGGGAAGGAATCGAACCAATCGATCCGGAGATTGAAAGAACCGCCCGCCATTTATGAAAAGAAACAAAAGCCAAAAAAGATATCAAGATCGAGATGGCCGACGAAGCACCTCCTCGCAACAATCCTCCTCCTCCTCCGGCGAGAGTTCCGATGCGGTCATTTGCCAATCCAAACGTGGCAACCGCACGGATAGGCATCCAACCGCCCGCTACGGCAGCAAACTACTTCGAGATTAAGTCGAGTACCATTGTCATGGTACAGCAGAATCAGTTCGGGGGAGCACCTACTGAAGATCCCCATGCCCACCTTCGCGCATTTGAACGGATTTGTAATACGTTCAAGATCAATGGGATGGAGGAAAAGGCCATCAAGCTAAGGCTGTTCAGCTTCTCACTCAAGGGTAGAGCTAAAATTTGGATAAAAGGTTTGCCAGCGGATCAGATCATTACATGGGCAGACCTGAGGGCCGCATTCCTCTAGAAATTCTTCCCACCGGGAAGAACTGCGCAGTTAATGGCCGAGATTACACACTTCGTGTAATGGGACCAAGAGACCCTATATGAGGCATGGGAGCGATATAAAGACATGTTGAAGAAGTGTCCACATCATGGGTTGCACGGATGGGTCATCATCCAGACATTCTTTAGTGGACTCCAGCCGCAGTTCAAAAACGATATCACTGCCGCATCGGGTGGAGCACTAATGGATAAATCTTATGAAGAAGCATGCGAGCTGATCGAGAATCTGGCTAAGCACAGTTTTTCTACTCTAAGATCAGCCGTAAGACGAGTCGCGAGCGTTCAAGAAAATGATGAGCTGAAAGAACTAAAAGCTCAACTAGCTTTTATCACGAACCATCTGAAGGGATGTATTCCACAAGAACCCGAGCAAGTCCAATTCTTACAAAACCGGAACAACCACCCGAGGAATGATCCGTTCTGAAATACTTATAATGAGGGGTGGAAGAAGCACCCGAACTTCTCTTGGAGTCAACCCGGTCAACAACAGCAAGGACCATCTATGAAGAAGAAGTCGGGGTTGGAAGACATGATGATGAAGTTCATGACCAAGATGGATAGCACGGTTAGAGAGTTAGCAAGCACGGTTAACACGGTCAAGGCGGCAACTGATCAGAACACCGCCTCCATCAAGATCCTCGAGAGACAAGTGGGACAAATCTCCGAAGCCCTACAAAACCGAGCCCACGGCACATTCCCGAGCATGACTGAAAAGAAACCAAGGGAGGAGTGTAATGCCATCTATCTGAGAAGTGGCAAGGAGCTGAGTGGAGACACAACACGAGAGCCGCTATCAAGGGAAACCGAGCCTAAAGAGAAAAAGGTTGAGACCATAGAGGTGAATGAGTTGGAGGCTGATGAAGAGGTTGTGATTGAAGAGAGCAAGAAGAGTGAAGCGACGAAGCCAGAGCAATCACCGGTCAAGCCGGTGGTACCGAGAGTGCCCTATCCGAGCAGACTTAAATCGCATAAGGATGATGTTAATTTTTCTAAGTTTCTTGATATATTTAAAAAGCTGCAAATTAACATTCCTTTCGCAGACGCTTTGGCACAAATGCCCTCATATGCGAGATTTATGAAAGACATCTTATCCAAGAAGAGGAAGATTGAGGATCAGGCCACAATTGCACTTACTGAGGAGTGCAGTGCTATAATTCAGAACAAGCTTCCCCCGAAGCTTAAGGATCCAGGGAGTTTTTCGATCCCTATCCAAATTGGGAGTTTTAATTTTGATAAGGTATTATGCGATTTAGGAGCTAGTATTAACCTAATGCCTTTATCTGCTTTCAGGAAACTTGGCCTCGGGGAAGTGAAGCCGACAAACATGACCCTTCAGCTCGCGGATAGGTCGATAGTGTATCCATATGGAGTTGTCGAACACGTATTGATCAAAGTCGGCAAGTTCTATTTTCCGGTGGACTTCGTGGTGTTAGATATCGATGAATATGTAGACGTCCCACTGATTTTGAGTAGATCATTCTTGGCCACGAGCAGAGCGCTGATAGACATGGAAGAAGGTGAGATAACCTTCAGGGTTGGCGACGAAAAGGTTATTTTCAAGATGTTCGAGAGTAGACGGCGTAGAGATGGAGATGGCAAAGGTGAGCCAGATGAGGAAAAATCCACGAAGAACCGCAAGTGTGGGCGATTCGAGTCCGCGGATACTGAGCCAAGTTGAGAGCCACACAGTCGTGCCAAGACTTTAACTACGGCACTGGGTGGGAGGCAACCCACCGAGGTTAGTTTTCTTTTTAATTTCCAGTTTTTTAGTGTGTTCTTATTTACGAAAAACCATAAAAATGAAAAATCAAAAAATAGCTGAAACAGGGACTTACGCGGCTTGTGCCGCGGCCTACAAACCACGTGCCAAACCGTGGGGTCCTCTGTTTGTTTTCTGAAGCAGGGAGTTACGCGGCTTGTGCCGCGGTTTCCAAACCGCGCGCCAAACCGCACGGCTCCCCTGTTTTTGTTTTCGTGATGTGTTTTCTTTCCCTGCTTTGTGGGTTTCGTTGCTTTGCTTTCTGTCGTTTTTGTTTTGTTTCCCTTGTATCTACCTTCTCTCTCTTCCTCTTCTCCGTTTTCTCCGATATCTCTCGTTCGTGATTGCTCAACCTTTCAAGAGGATTTCTCCGTCCGGGCAAACAGGTATGTTCTCAACTTTGTATGCAACGAGTGATGTAGGATGTTTTGCGTCCCGATTAGTTAACGAGATGCAACAAACCTAAGTTTCACTTAGGTTTGGGGTGCCTCATCTTGTCAACATCTACACACCCATTTTTAACCCTATGCAAACCTCGGTTTCACCGAGGTTTGGGGTTGGTTTTGTTTGACAAACCTAGGCCACGGCCTAGGTTTGGGGTGGCCATGTTTTTGAAAATGCTAGAATAGCTCTTTGATGCTTGTGCTTAATGCTATGCCTTGCCTGTCTACTACCTGTAATAATCGCACAACGATACTTGTTTTAGTATCGCCTACGCCGACACTTGCACATTGGGGACAATGTGTGGGTAAGGTTTGGGGTTGCCCAATCGGGCCCACGTTATGCATGTAGATTTCCCGCACCTCTGCATGCTTAGATCACAATAGCCAAAAATTTTGTTTTGATCGATTGAGACCGACCATTGTAGGAAGAATCTTGTGATAGTGACGTGACCATTAGGGAAGGACCGGGAAAGGACATGACTAGGGACATTAGTGGAGACCACCCAATAGTGAGTTTTGGGCCAAAAAGACGTCTTTCATTTCGAGGGATTCATACACCTAATTCACATACACTTTTCGAGTTCCTTGTCGTGAATATAGAATGATCTCGCTATATTATTGCATTGAGTAGCAAAGACGACCATCGGGATATTGGGTAAGGGTATAGTAGACCATATCGTGTGGACCTTGAGAGATGATTCCAGGCATTGTGTGTTTGTTTTAACCTGTGTTTAGCTATCGCACCGTTTTACCCATTTGTGTGTTCCATAAACCAGTTTGCAGCCAAACACTCAGCTTTTTCGTTTCTAAACCCACCAAGAAACCCTAGCCAAAAGCCTTAGCCAACCCTGATCCGAAAGTGTGTCAATCAGAAGCAGTACAGGCCAGTTATGAAATAGGAAGAAAAGAGGGCCAATGTAGCCCCAATTTGAATAAAGAGGACCAATGAAGTCCCAACTTAAAAAATAATAATAAAAATAAAAATTATAGAAAATACAAAAAGAAAATAAATACAGTATTTAGATAGTATCTATAGCAGTTAAATAAGAGAGTCAAAGCGACTCCAGTAGTGGTAAAGAGGGCTAAAAAGATAGAATGTGAAGCACAAAAGTTCAGACTTGCTAATGATTGACACACCGAGAATTTTTGATCCTTTTACCCTTCGTTTCTTAACCATAACCCTAGGCCCGTTACAACCCTTGTAAAGACCTGGATGATCTTCTGGAAAACGTGATTAGTGTTTACGACCACCGTTACTGATATTCCCTGTCTTGCTACTTGATTCTTTCTGAGATCAAATTTTTTGGACACTTGTGCGTCTTTCTTTAGAGTTGTCATGTGATTATTGAGTATTCTTGCACATAAATTCCTATACATGACAACATGTGCGATAACCTAGGTTCGAGTGCAATGAGAGTATCCCGTGAGGTAGGGTCGAGGCGAAATGTTTTCCCTAGTATGCTTGGACCTAGTACAACCTTAATGGAATCGGCGATGTCACGAGTTCAACTCACAATGGAAGGCCATATATCAAACGGAATAAGGATGAGGCGAGAGTAAAATAGGCATTCACGAGTATGGGAAATCACCAGTGCATCACTTGGTACCGATTGGGAATTGTGCAGTTATCATTTCACTGATGTGTGCTTTTAGTCTATTTTATCGCTAATTTGCTTGGGGACAAGCAACGCTCGGTTTGGGGTTGTTGATAACGCAACCTTTTGGCGTTATTTTCGGTTCTCAAACCAATGAGATTGGCTTGTGTTCCTGCAAAAAGGCGAAGTTTTACGGTTTATTGAGTGAAATGTGCAGGTAATCTAAAAGGAAGACAAACTTCGAGAAAAGAAGCGGAAAAGAGCCCAAAACGAGTCCCAAACAAAGCCAACGGAAGCCCGAGATCCAAGTCCAAAACCGCGGCACACAGTTCCCAAACCGCGGCCCAAACCGTGGCACACACTGTTCCCAAACCACGGCACACACTGTTCCATGCCGCGGCAAACCGCGGCCCAAACCGCGGCACACACTGTTCCACGCCACCGCGCGGTTTACAAACCGCGGCACAAACCGCGGCACACACGGTTTTGGCGTTTTTAAGGCTGATTTTTCAGATTTTAGGTTATTATCGCGATACCACTTTTCGGAGGACGGGAGTAGCAGCTTTAGGGGCGATTTTCAGAGCCTTTTCGGAGACTTTGGAGCCACGATAGAGGATGATTCGAGGAGACGTTCACGATACGAATTGGATTAAAGCGGATAGAAGGGAGTTCATCATTACATCTTTCAAGTTCACGTTTATCATGTTTTCATACACTTTTTCATCTCCTTTTCTTACGTTTTTATTCCCCAACATCATGAACTAACTTTAAGATGTTGGGGGTTGGATTGAATTAGGTTTGAACATATGAACGGATGACGAATGACATTTATCAGTTTTTCTTATTTTAATGAAGCTTGTGATTTAGTTTTTAATGCTTTTGTGAATTTGGCCAATTTACATCTGATTTGTTTGTTTCAATTAAGTTCGAGAGAATTAACTGTTACTTAGAACTAGAAATTGCATGCCTAAGGTGAGAAACTGGTGATAGAGATATACCAGGTAAACCTTGGTCCCGTTTAACATCTTGAACTTAATGTGTTTTGAAATCCATAGGTTGAGATCGAAAGATAAAACTTGCCCTTTTCAAAATAAAACCCATTGTTGCTCGAAAGAGAATAATGGTGACTTTTAAAGATTGGGTACTTATTAAGAGAATAACTGGTAATCGTTTTAAGTCTGATATTCGTATCTGAAAACCTAAGGAATTCCAACCCTCAACTGTTTTCTCTATCTGAAGTTTCCAAAGCTGTTTCCTGTCTTGTGTTTGATTTAATTTCTGCAATTAAGTAGTTTATAAACCAACCTCTCAATTTGCAACCGTTCAGTTAATAGTAATTATAGTTATTGTGATACTTAGTTCCTAGTTCCCTGTGATTCGATACTCGTACTTTCTAAGTACTATTACTTGACTTCGACCCGTACACTTGCGGTAAGATTTAGGGGGGGTGATACCCGCCTATCAATGACCAATTCGTTGAAAGAGTTGGAAAGCTCTTTTGACAATCTTGCAGAATCAACATCCAGGGCACTAACCGATCTCTCCACCAAAGTTGAGAACTTATCAACAGAGGTGAAAACTGCCAGCGCCCAAATGAAAAACACTGCAACAACCTCTGCTGCGGCGGCCGACTCTGCTCCTGAAAAAGCTTCCACCTCTACACTTGAAGCTTCTGTCAAAGAACTCACTGAGCAACTTAAGAAGGAAAAAACCCCTGCTTCTACGGGCCTTACACCAGGAGATCTCAAAAGGGCCCTAGAACATATCCAAGAACAAACCACTAGAGAAACTCAAGCCATGAAGCCTTCCGACTACATGACAAGAGCCCAAATCACAGAACTTGGTTAGGGGATACTGAATGAGATGACAGAGTTCATCAAGGGCTTCACCACCGCAAATGCCAACTACGTGAAAGACTTCCAGGCCAGCGTGGGAAAGCTGAGATTCAACTCAGAGGCTGAGGTTGCCTACCTGCTCGGAATATGTGATGACCTATGCGCAAAAATGATCGCAGCAGGGGCAAGCCAACCCAATAAACCATCTTCGTCTTGCCGAGCAGAGGGTACTACTGACAGAGGACAGGATGACTCTGATGATGACTCAGATGGGCCATCAGGTCATCCTGAGGGGGAGAAGGAGAGGTTAGAGAGAGCTGCTAACAGAGGTCTACCAGCTCCACCACCACTTAGTGTCGAACCATTAACCCAAGTACCACCATCATCTGAATCCCAAACTTAGCAGAAGACCACAGAGGAAGTACCCACCGCTGTGGAAATTACACAACAGGAAAACCTTCCCTCACCCAAACCGAAGACAGCCTCAGAGCATATCCATATCCTTACTTCTTCTGAAGAAGACCTTCCTTCCCCAACACCAAAACCAACAGAAGAAACCAAACTACCATCCCCTACGCCGACAACAGAAGAACAACCCATACCCAAAACAACGGAAGAGCCTAAGTCTAAACCTAGGACAAAAACATTAGCTATAAAACATAGAAAATATCTGAGCAAAACCACAGAAGCATCCCCAACCAAACCCCGAACCAAAACCACATCCCCAACCAAACCCCAAACCAAAACCACATCACCAAGCAAGTCCCCTGTCAAACCAACGGAGGCAACCCCTCCAAAAAGAACAGAAGCACCTACAACTAAGCCCTCAGAATCTCAACCGTCAAAACTAACAGAGGCATCCCAACCCAAGCCCACAGAAGAAACACAGCCAAAGGCCAAGGACAAAGGAAAGTCCATCCTTACAGAGGAACCGAAACCCAAGAAACAAAAGCATCAACCTTCTGAAAAGCTGCTAAAGATCTCCTTTGATGCTTTTGTCACTCCAAAGCCAGAAGAAGAAGACTGGGCTTTCGGAATTCCTCCTCTGTCAACCAACCCTACTTTGGATCTAAAGGCGAAGCCAACAGAAGACAGAGTGGCCAAATTAATAAGCAACATGGAGGCTCTGCGCAAACCAATGCCTCCACCCATTGTGCCTCAAAGACAAATGGAAGAAGTGGTGTACAAATACTTGTACAGCAGAGCCGTCAACAATCCTCTTCAGCAGATGCGAGAAGACTTCTACAGAGAAAAAGCCAAACCTGTCTATCAAGTCTTCTCAAACTCAAATATCGACAAAGTCATATACTGCAAGCTTTCCCATACCAGAGGCACACAAATCTACTACAACCTCTACCACGTCAAAAGGTTGGACAGATCTGAGAACAAGTTCTCAGATGCAGATCTGAGAAACCTAAGCCCCTATGACATACCTGATCTTCTAAGCTGGGCAAGGCAAAACTATGGCCATAGACTTGAAGTCGAAAGAGCGTACGATGAAATCAAGAAGGCCATGCGAGAAAAGCTTCTACTATATAGCCTGACAGACTTCCAAGTGGGACTCGACCTTGGAGTAAGAAGAATAAATCTCCCACCACCAGAAGACGACTGCCCCTCCTCTGCTGACATCGGACCGAACACAATCATCACAAGTCCAAAGGTCGGGTATGTTTTTCGTGATCCTGTTGGAAAACTAAAGTTGTTCATGGAGATTGATTGCCAGAAGTATGCTACCAAGACTCTGCTCGAGTTTAGAGCCAACCTCTTGTAACACAGAGGATCAGAGTTCATGGATCTAACCTTCGCCAACAGATTAATAGAGGTCATTTTCATAAACCTTTGCATCAGAATGTATCGTGAACTCAGAGATGGAGGACTCACAAGGAAAATCAACGACTTCCCAAATGCCAGAGTCTGACATCCACAACTATCTTCTGCTTACCTTTCATTCTCTGCACTTCAATGTAAACAAATGTAAATGCCTCTGGCATCTCAATGAATGAAACGTAAACTTTTTACAGAGGTCAAATGATCCACCTCTTGTTCTTAGCTTAGAAAACATGCAAACATCCAATTTTCTATTTTTCAATACTTACGGGGAGATTGTTAGATCCAACTTCTGCTAGAAGAAGTATTGAAAAATAGGCTATGGATCATCGACAGAGCCTCTGCCGAGACACCAAGAGCAAACCTTTCTGCAGAAGACTTTTCAGAGGACAAGGCCACAGAGCCTCTGTCATCCTTGACAGAGCCTCTGTGGTATGAAGACTTGAAGCTTAAAGTTACTTGAAGATACAGACAAAGACGATCGTGCCTCTCACGTACCTCTGCTGTATGAAGATCCTGAAGATCATTCGTACAAGGCGTGCCCTGCACATTCCACGCGTCAACCTCTGATGGGTTACAACCTTTGCAGAGTGCGGCGCACTACATTAATGTTGTACCTGGTCTCTGACCCACGATGTTGTGTTTGTACCTTAGTACTTCTTGTCTACCTTTTGTCCCCTGTAAAGTAGTATAAATAGAAGGCTCTTGTAGAGCTTTTCTAGTATCTTTTGTACTATACACACACACCAGATTAGAGCATAGAATCTGTATCACACACTCAAAGGTGTTCTTGGTGTTCTTGATTAATCAATTGAAGTTAATCATTGAGCTAAACTCTTGTGTTATTACTGTTTCACTTAATTGATTCAGTGTGTTTTTCTACCGAGCATTTCTCTTTAGTTCTGTTAAAAACGCTTCCGCAATATATATTTGTTTGAACTATTGAGATAAATATCATTGTTGAGTCAATATTGGGATCAACAGCAACAAAAAGGTAAATGGATTGAAAATAGCAAGTCTTTTTCTTCTGTGACAGTGAAATTGGCAGAGGTTCACCACATAAGATGGGCACAACAGAAGGCTACTCCAAAGAGAGATTTTCCAAAAACTCAATCTAGCTAGATAGGTATTTTGTAATAGAAAGTCTAATGCTAGGAAAGATTGTAATCATAAAGCCTCTGTGCCTATGTTCAGCGTTTTTAATGAAAAGTTTAAGCAAATTTCTTCACATATCAATTACTGTCATTGCTTTGTCCTTATGCATCAACTGAATCAACACTTCTCCAGTGCTCACTGTTTCCTCTATAAACCCAAATCAAAGAATGCAAAATTCAAGGGTAGGAAGAAACGAAATGGTTCTTCAAAAGAAGTTAAAGCCAAACCAAAGGATGCCAAGGCAACCTTAAAGACTCCTAACAAAACTGGACCCATTTGGAAATGGGTACCTAAAAATCTCTGATTGTGTTGTAGAAGCAGTATGTGCCGATCTGGTACCTAGTCTCCGGGTGCTCGAGGCACATGACTGGCGACAGAGGCTTACTATACTCATATAAAGAAAACCTGGGAGGAGGATCAGTAACCTTTGGAGATAACAAGAAGGGGTACATAAGAGGCTATGGAGTCATAAAGAAAGAAGACATAACTGTGTGCAAAGTTGCATATGTGGATGGTCTCAAGCACAATCTTTTAAGTGTTAGCCAACTTTGCAACACAGGTTTTGATGTTAAGTTCAAAAGAACTTACTGCTCTCTGCTAGGGGAAGATACAGAAGTAGAACTTCTGCAGGCCGAAAGAAGAGGTGATCTGTACCTCATGAACTTCAAAGCCAAGAACAAAGATGATAAACAGTGTCTTGTCTCATGCAAGAACGAAGAAGCTTGGCTATGGCACAACAGGTTCTGCCATCTAAACTTCCACACTCTGGGTAAACTGGTAAAACTTGATCTGGTAAAAGGTCTGCCAAATGTTAAATTTAACAAAGACCATTTGTGTTCTGCCTGTGAAATGGGAAAACTCAAAAGAGCTTCCCATAAAGGCAAGTCTGATGTGTCTTGCACTAGGCCTCTGTATATGCTTCATGTTGACCTATGCGGTCCCATTGCTACACAGAGCCTAGGGGGCAAAAAGTATATGCTAGTGTTGGTCGATGAATTTTCAAGATATACATGGGTAGAATTTGTGCGAAAGAAGTCAGATGTGCCGAACATCTTGATAAATCTAATGAAAAGAATCCAGGTTCTTTATGAGTGCAGGATACAGAAGCTAAGAAGTGACAATGGAACAGAATTTAAGAACTCTGTCATTGAAGCTTACCTTACAGAAGGAGGCATCTCACAAAACTTCGCTGCTGTATGCACCCCACAACAAAACGGTGTGGTCGAACGCAAGAATCGCACGCTTGTGGAGGCTGCAAGAACCATGCTTACAGCATTAGGATTACCCTTATCCTTCTGGGCAGAAGCTGTTTCAACTGCTTGATTACCCAAAATCGATCAACGGTGGTAAAAAGACACATCAAGACACCATACCATTTTATCAACCAGAGGAAGCCAAATATCAAGTTCTTTCATGTGTTTGGGTGCAAATGCTTGTTTCTCAACGATAGAGAGACTCGAGGGAAGTTTGATGTTAAGGCAGATGAAGGAAAGTTCATCGGGTATTCTGCTACTTCTAAAGCCTACAGAATCTACGTTCTGTCGACCCGATCAATCGTGGAGAGTATTAATGTTTCGTTTGCGACTCGTTCCAAAAGACTTCTGAGCAAATCAGTTCAGAACTCGGGTTGAACAAAGAAACCTCTGGCATTTCTAAATCAAGAGAAGCAGAGATTAATCTGCTATTTGAATAAATGTTCAATTATGACATTGATCCCTCTACTGAAGCTGCCAGAGCCTCTGGAGAGACATCCTCTGCTGACCAAACAAATTCAGGTATATCTCTCACTGGTCCCTTAAATTCTTCACCCTCTTCCATTAATTGTGCAGATGCAAGTGTCGAGGGAAAGCAAGCAAAGGATAATGTGAACAAAAACTCCACAACAGAGGCACCGGTAACACCAACTCCGGTGACAACAGAAGAATCAACACCAGAGGAAAATGAGGATTCGGTCTCAACATCTTCAGAGGATTCAGTACCAACTCTTATTGAAATACCTCAAGCTGAGACTCTGTGTACAAGCACAGAAGTACCATTAACAACAGAAGTACCATTAATAACAGAAGTTGCACCAGAACCATCGTGTGCAACGACAGAAGTTCAACTAAATGATGCAAATGACCATCTCCCAAGGATGACCAAGTGGACAACGAGCCATCCTCAGAACCAAATCATTAGCAGTCCTTCTGACAATGTAAAGACTAGATTAGCCATTGCTAATTTTTGTTTCTTTACAAACTTTATCAGTGTGATCGAACCTAAAAGAGTCTCTGAAGCCCTAGATGGTCCAAATTGGGTGGAAGCAATGCAAGAATAGCTTCTCCAGTTTGAGAGAAACAAAGTATGGATCCTAGTTCATTTACCAAGAGGGAAAACTGCTCTAGGGACCAAATGGGTCTTCAGAAACAAGAAGGACGAGGATGGAGTGGTCATCAGAAACAAGGAAAGACTGGTGGCTAAGGGATACTGTTAGGCAGAAGGGATAGACTACGATGAGACCTTTGCCCCTGTCGCATGGTGCGAGGCGATAAGAATCTTCTTAGCCTTCGCAGCCCACAGAGGTTTTAAGGTTTATCAAATGGACGTCAAATCTGCCTTTCTAAACGGACAGATTCAAGAAGAAGTATATGTCCAACAACCACCAGGGTTCGAAAGTGCTAAGTACCCAAACCATGTCTACTACCTCGATAAGGCTCTGTATGGACTAAAATAGGCCCCAAGAGCATGGTACGAACACCTTTCTACCTTTCTCCTTGATAATGAATTCGAAATAGGTACTACCGATACAACTTTGTTCTATAAGAGAGCAGGTGAAGAGATTCTGCTTGTACAAATATCTGTGGACGACATTATTTTTGGATCTACTAATGCAAAATATTGCACTGATTTTGAAACACTCATGCAGAGCGAGTTTGAAATGAGTATGATGGGAGAATTAAACTTCTTCCTAGGACTCCAAGTCAAACAGTCATCAGAGGGAATTTCATAAATCAATCAAAATATGTCTCTGGCATACTTTCTAAATTCAAACTCTATGATGCGTCTGCTATAAAGACCCCCATGGCCACTGGATCTAAATTACATTCAGATCTAGAGGGAAAATCCGTCGAGTGCAAGCTCTACAGAGGCATGATCGAGTCTCTGTTATACCTAACTGCTAGTAGGGCAGATATAATGTGTGCCACATGTCTCTGTGCAAGATATCAAGCTAACCCTAAAGAATCCTACCTATTTGCTGTCAAGAGAATCTTTAGATACCTAAAAGGAACCAAGAATCTTGGTCTCTGGTATCCAAAGAACTCTGGCTTTGATCTTATGGCCTATACAGATTCAGATTACTGAGGATGCAAGGTGGACAGGAAGAGTACCTCTGGGAGTTGTCAATTCCTGGGTGGTAAATTAGTAAGCTGGACTTCTAAGAAGCAGAACTGTGTATCAACATCCACAGTAGAAGCAGAATATATTGTTGTTGCCAGCTGTTGCTCTCAAGTTCAGTGGATGAGAACTCAGCTAAAAGACTATGGTCTAGACATCCAAAAGATCCCAATCCTTTGTGACTCCAAAAGTGCCATTGCGATCTCTGCCAACCCTATGCAGCACTATAAGACAAATCACATAGATATCTGGTACCACTTTTTAAAGCATCATGTTGAACAGGGCACCATAGAGATGTACTTTGTGTCCACAGAATTTTAGCTTGCAGACTTATTCACCAAGGCACTTGATGAGAAAAGATTCCTGTTCTTGGTGGGTAAGTTAGGTATGCTAAACAAGAGTTGATCCCTCTGTAAGTTAGACTAAATCCTTTTGTATATATGTACATATTTCAACCTTTCAGTATGTAAATTCTTCATCTTTAAAAGGTCAATATCCAACAGAGCTTCTGTGGAATAGCTCAGAGCTTCTGTCTACTTTCACAGAACCTCTGATGAGTTTAACCTGTGTTATTGCTCTGCTTATCCATATCTGATCCAAGCATAGGTCAAGGGGGAGCAAAAGGAGACTTTTTATGACCTACAGAGGTTAGTCATTCAAGGGGGAGCCAAAAGGGAATAGTTGATCGAACAAACCAACAGAAGTTGCTGACCATGCCGAACAAAGGAGAATCTAAGAGTAAGTTCCTCGCATAAATCCTCTTTCCAAAACATTTTTCTAGGACACCATTTTCAAAATATGTCCTAGAAACACAGTCAAAACTTTGAATGATCAAAAAGTATTATGAGCTTTCCGCAATTAGAAATTTTTAGTCATAGAGCCTCTGCTGAGATCGACAGAGCCTCTGTAAGTCAAAGCCTCTGTAAGTCAAAGCCTCTGTAACTAAAAATCTCTAACGGATACTCTTTCGACCACTTCAATTGTATGTCACAAATGTTTTGGTAAAGGCACAAGTACAGAGATGTTGGAAGAGGGTCTCAGATCACAGAACTCACTACACCACAGACCTTCTGTCGATTCTGTCACTTGCGTATTTTAAAGGGTTCTGAGGTGCGGGTTATTTACCAAAGTGACAGTAATTCGGGCATAGAGAATCCCACGCGCTGAGCATTAATGGGTGCCGCACGACGTCTCATCGTGCACCGCCACCTCTGATGTGGCACGTTTCTATTGGGCGTGTCAGTCAAACGAGGGTAGTGAAGCGCTGATCACAGCTGTATACTCGCGTGCGGACGCCAAATTCTATTGAATTCACTTTTACTGTTCAAATTCTATCCGATTTTACCCCCCCCCCCCCCCTATAAAACCCACATATACCCTTCTTCTTCATCTTTTACGAATCTCTCTCACTGTTTACTCCGGTGAAACCTTCCAAGAACCTGCAACCTCATTATTTTCTACTTGTTTCTTTTAAGAATCCGTCAATGGCAACCACAAACACTCCGGTGAACTCCCATGCTCATTCTGAGCACTCACAACACCCTTCAATAGCCAGAAACGATGATGAACAGGACACCAGTGGAAACTCAATTGAGTTCACTCCGACCTCACACCTGCAAAACTTCCTGGAAAACAATATGTTCGAAAAATCACTGCCCCTAAAGCCAAATAACCACTATTTGGTGATTTCCATATCTGCTTTTGGGGAAGAACAAGCCGTTTTAATGAATATCCTGGAAAACCATCCCTTAAGAACTCTTTTAACCAAGAACGTCAAAAGGATTTCTGCTAGATACCTGAACCAGTTCTGGCAGAGCTGTTACTATGATTCTGAAACCAAACAAATTAACGGCTATCTCTCCAAACCTGACAACTCACAGAACCTCAACATCGGCTTCAACAGAACCATGCTCTCCATAGAATTCGAACTCCCCACCAGAGGCTTGCTAGGCATCAAAAAGTATGTGGAAGAACCCTCTGACATCGAGCTCTATGCATTCGCAGAGATGTTGGGATATAGCACTCCCCTTGCCAAGCAAAATAACTTCAGAAGAAATAGGTTCCCTCCTCTGTGGAATACCCTCTTCTCCATACTTAACCGATGCCTCACTGGCAAAGTGGGAAGCCTATACCAGAGCTCCCACCAAATCCTCTCGATCATGTATGGGATATACTATGATTTACCCCTCGACTATGCCGCTCTGATGATGCAGGAACTAGAGGCAACCATCGAACATAGACAATCCACACAGAGGGCAAAGGGCAACAAGGGTCAAGTTCCAGCTCTGCAATTTCAACGAACAATCGGAGTTCTGCTAGAACCTCTTCTGATAGCCGAAAAATGGCCAATGGAAGGTGACGTGGTGAAGACCTATCCAATGGTAAAGAACGTCCCAACCAAACATGTTGACGGCTACAGGTTCTGCCGACCTCTGTCGAAGAAGATGCTCACATATGCTACAGATATAGAACTTAAGCGAGCGTACATACGTGAACACAGGACTCCTCAACCGAGCCCTGTGACCCCCCCCCCCCCCCACGTCTAGGAGCCCCCATAGGATCATAGGTAGTGGAGAGATTAAGTGAGGATGATTGGGATGTGGCTCTGGAGAAGCACAAACAAAAGATGGAGAGGGTAAGGCTTACTAGAGTCAGGTCCGGCGCAGAGACATCTACCGCCCCACCGAGAACCACAGAGCAAACCCCAAAACCAAAGAAGGCTTCTAAAGCCAAGGCAACAAAAGAAGGTACCTCTGCCAGCGCTGAACAAACCCAACAACCACCCCTCGAACATGTTGTGGTAGCATCTTCTTCCCCCTCCTCAGAAGGAGAAAAAGAAAAAAGAGGAAGTCCAAAACCTCTAAGGAAGGGGCCCCCAAACCAAAGAAACATAAGAAAACAAAGAAGCCTAAATCCCCTCTGCAGAACATCGCAGAGGAAGTAGAAGCAGCAGAAGCAATCACTGAACCGCCTCTGCAATCCTCTACCCCCTACGCATCGCAGAAACCACCTTGGAAAGCACAGCAGAACCTAACGATTTTGCCTCTTTTCTAGAGCGCGAAGACATAGCCAATACCTTGGACGCCTCTGGATGGATAGCAGAAGCCATCCCTGAGCTCTACACTACCACAACCCCAGATTTTACGATAGCTGATGTTGACTCTGACCAACAGGAAAATGACAGAACCCCTACCGGAAACCAGGCAGACACCCCAGAGGGCCCAATGAACTTAAACATGTTTGCCTCTCCTCCAAGCTATGACCCAGAGCTTGAGCACATAGAGGAGATGATGGAGGCAGACGACACCTGGGTAGAAATCGAATCAAAGATAGAAACCCCTCTAGTCATAGGATGCCTGACAGAGGAAGAGAGCAGAAAAGATGCCACAGAAAGAAGAGGCACACATCCATCACCCTCTCCCAGTGCAACCCACAATGCTAACTCTGCCAGTCTAGTGGCACAAAGAGTTATTGAAAAAGAGCCGCACAGCTCGATCCCTACCCCATCTAGCTGGACAGAGGAACCTTTTTCCTTCTATGTGCCACTTACATTCGGGGAAACCCAACAGAGGATGCCTTCTCCATAGGGCATCTCTATTATTAGTGATCAATTGCCCCATATCACATCCGACATCCCCATAGAGGAATTCGTTTCCTCTGACACTCACACACTAATAGGACCCAAAAGCTCTTCAGAGGAGCTTAGAGCGCACAATGACGAAGGGACTCTAGACAAGTCCCATAGTCAACTCAAGGATACTTCTATCCCTACCTCTGGAGTGGCTCGGAACAAGGTCCTTGACAGAACTTCTGTAGAGTTAGAGGCCTTAAAAACCTCTGCTCGAGGATCAGAAGGAAGTCCTTCCGTTCTGAACGCAAAAACAGGAACGAAAAAAGGTGTCTCAGGAATAGAGACTCACTCTGGTGATAGATTTATTCACCCAGAGGTTACCCCCTGGCTCATACGTCACAAAGGATGAATTCCAAACCTTTGTCACCTCTGTGACCACTTCCTTGACAAAGTTGCAAAGCTCTGTCAAAACTCTTGCAGAATCTACGCAGAAGGCACTGAATGATCTAACCATCAAAATTGAAACCCTTTCAACAGAGGCGAGGAATACTAATGCCCTGCTGAAGAAAGCTCTAAGCGGCTCTGTGCCACAAACCTCTGCACAAGAAACAACCCCCACCTCTGCCATGGAAACATCTATTGCCCATCTGGCCAAACAGCTGAAGAAGGCACGAAAAGTGGCCAAATCTCTAAGTACTCATACTCCTGCAACCCCGGCCATAACAATAGAAGATCTACGCAAGGCGTTATAAAAAGTTCAAGAGCAAACCACATAGCAGGCTCAAGCCATGAAGCCTTCCGACTACATGACCAGAGCTCAGCTGAGTGATCTAAGCCAGGGTATTCTGAACAAGATGACAGAGTTCATCAAGGCCTTCACCACTGCAAACGCCAATTACGTGAAGGATTTCCAAAACAGCGTGGGCAAGCTGCGATTCAAGTCAGAGGCAGAGGTCGCCTATTTGCTTGGTATTTGTGACGACCTCTGCGCGAAAATGCTCGCTGCAGGGGCAAGCCAGTCGAAGAAACAACCCTCGTCATGCCAACCAGAGGGTAAATCAGACAAGAGACAGAATGACTCTGATAGCGATTCAGATGGGCCATCAGGTCATCTTGAGGGGGAGAAGAAAATTAGAGGCTTACTACAACCACCCCTAGCCATCAAACATATATCACAAGTACCACAACAAGAAGAAACCCAACCATCAAACTCATCCCATTCACAACAGCAGAAGACCATAGAGGCAATACCCACCTCTATGGAAACAAATCAACCAGCTGAAGACTTGCCCTTACCCAAACCAAAGACTACAGCAGAACAAATCCAGATACTCTCCTCTTCAACTTCTGAAGAAGACCTACCCTCCCCAACACCAAAACCAAGAACAGAGGAAACCAAACTGCCATCTCCCATACAAACAACAGAGGAACAACCCAAACTCACACCCAAAAAAGATCAACCCAAACCAAAACCAAGAACAAAAACCATAGCTCCTAAACAAAGAAAATACCTGAGCAAACCCAAACCCACAACAGAAGAGATAGTGCAACAACTTCAAATGAAACAACTACAGAGGGACAAGTTTAGAGCTTCTAAGAAGCAGCACACAACATCTGCTGCAGTCCTCAATGTAGTGAAATCTCTATTTCCAGAAGGCACAACAGAAGAGCCTACACCAACCAAACCCCCGTCACAAATCAAACCAACAGAAGATTCTTTAACCCAACCACCATCCAAACCAACTGAGGCAACCTTACCAACCAACAGAGGCAACCCAACCCAAACCAACAGAAGAAACTCAGCCTAAGGCGAAGGACAAAGGAAAGTCCATACTTATAGAGGAACCGAAGCCCAAGAAACCAAAACCTCAAGTCGCGGAGAAGCTGCTAAAAAGCTCTTTCGATGCATTCATAACTCCTAAACTAAAAGTGGAAGACTGGGCTTATGGGATTCCTCTGTCATCAAAACCCGTCCTAGATCCCAAAGCAAAGCCAACAGACGACAGACGATAGAGTAGCTAAAGTGATCAGAGACATGGAGGCTCTGCGTAAACCCATGCCTCCACCCTATGTGCCTCATCGACAAATGGAAGAGGTGGTATACAAGTACCTCTACCGCAGAGCCATAAATGACCCTCTGCCACCTCTCACTCTGAAACGTGACTTCATTGATCAACTAAGGGAAGACTTCTTAAAAAATAAAGCCAAACCTGCCAAAGATGTCTTCTCTGACTCCAAAATCACTCAGGTCCCAAGTCTCAAGCTCTCGCACACCCAATGCCGAAATTTTTGGTACCACCTATACCATGTCAAGAGGGCAGATAGATCAGAGACAAAATTCTCCGATGCAGATTTAAGAAATCTCAGCCCCTATGATTTACCTGAACTACTCAGCTAGACCAGAAAGACCTACAACGAGAGACTTGAACGCAGAAGTGCCTACAAAGAGATCAAGAAGGCAATGCGGGAAAAGCTTCTACTCTACAACATGACAAACTTCCAGGTGGCACTTGATCTTGGAGTAAGGAAAATCAGTCTCCTACCTCCAGATGATCACTGCCCCTCCTCTGCTGACATTAAACCGAATACCATCATCAAAAACCCAAAGGTGGGATATGTCTTCCTTAATCCTCAAGGAATAATGAAGCTATTCTTGGAGATTGACTGCCAGAAGTATGCTACAAAGACGCTTCTCGAGTTCAGGTCTAATATTTTGAACCACAGAGGATCAGAATTCATGAACATAAACTTCTTAAACAGACTAATTCAGGTCATTGACTCCGTCATTAGCTTCAGAGACCTCTGCGCCTCCATGTACCGAGAACTTAAGGATGGAGGACTCACCAAGCCGATCAATGATTTCCCAAACGCCAGAATCTGACCTCTGCAACTATCTTACTTTTGTTTACTTTTAATGTTCTGTACTTTAATTTAAACCAATGAAAATGCCTCTGGCATGAACTCATGAAAAGTCAATTTCTTACAGAGGTCAAATGTTCCACCTCTTGTTCTTCTTAGCCTTAGAAATCATGCAACTTTCAATTTTTTATTTTTCAATACTTATGGGGAGATTGTTAGCTCCAACTTCTGTGTATATAAAAATAATGACAAATAGGCTAAGGAAGATCACTGGTAGAAGCCTCTGCCAGACACCAAGTGCGCAGAACTGCAAGTAACCTTCACTAGTCATCAACCAGAAGACCATCAGAGGACAAGGTCACAGAGCCTCTGTCACCCTTGACAGAGCCTCATGGAGCATAGAGGAATGGAGCTCATGAATCAAGCTCTCGCAGATAGACTGATAGAGGTCATCGACCAAGTAATCAACTTCAGAACCCTTTGCATCAGTTTCTATCAAGAGCTTAGAGAATTAGGATTCGACAACAGAAGTTTCAACGACTTCAAAGACGCCAACGTCTGATATCCTCTATCAACCTCTGCAAATCTTTCCTTTCATAATTTAATCAAATGTAAGTGCCTCAGGCATAATTCTGTATGAAAGAAAAGTAAAATCTTTTGAAGTATTTTATTTCACCTCTTGTTAGGTACTTAGCCTAGAAAACCTTGCACTTTTCAATTTTTTATTTTTCAATACTTAGGGGGAGATTGTTAGCTCCAATATTTCTGTTTATAGAAGTATTGAAAAATAGGCTAAGTATAGAAGTCTTCGACAGAGGCTCTGCCGAGTCACTGAGAAGACCAAAGCATAGAAGTCTTCGACAGAGGCTCTGCCGAGTAACCGAGAAGACCGAAGTAAAGAATCGCAAGAAGACACTTCAATGCGGACAAGGCCACAGAGCCTCTGTCACACTTGACAGAGCCTCTGTGGTATAAAAGACTAGAGCTCTATACTAAGGACAACCGTGCTTCTCACGATTTCTGATGTACGAAGATCCTGAAGACATTCGTACAAGGCGTGACCTGACAACTCCACGTGTTAAACTCTGATGGGTCCTAGCCTTAGTAGAAGCCGGTGCATTTAATTAACGGTGTACCTGTAACAGTACCTGAATAGTGTCTTTGTACCTTCAGTCCTTGTTGTCCAGAACTTGTCCCCTTTAGAAGTAGTATAAATAGAAGACTCATGTTGAGTTCTTCTATTAAGCTTTGCACGATACACACACCATTAGAGCAGATTTCTTGTATAACTTTTGGTGTTCTTGGTGCTTTATTTATATCAATATACAGTGGGTTATTGAGCTAATTATCTAAGTTATTTCCACTTTATACATTTGATATTGTGTGTCTTCTACCTTATTATATCTTTTAGTTCGTTAAAACGCTTCCGCATTATATCTTGTTTGAACTATTAGATAGAATCATCATTGTTAAGCAAAACAGGAACCAACAGCGTGCCCTTATACTTTCCACGTGTCATCCTCTGAAGGGTGTCACAGCTTTTGCAGATGGCGGCGCACTATATCAACGTGTACCAGAATCAGTCCCACGACGTTGTCTCTTGTACCTTTGTACTTCTTGTCTACTATTTGTCCCCTGTATACCTGTTTTTCAGTTGGCCTCATGTATATCTAGGTCAATGTGTCTTATTAGGCTTAGTATGTGCTTAGTTTCACACTTTTCGCTATTTTGTTGTCACTCACAAACGGATCTTGCCTCTTTTTTAAAATAGTTACAGCTTTATTCACTTTGGTTGTTGTTTTCTTAAACTTTTAATCCCTTTAACTAACTCCTTTTAAAAAGCGCATTTACTCAAAAGCCTTATTATCTTTTTTTTTAATAAGACGATTTAAAAAGTTATAAATAGCTTGGTTACTATAACACTTCATTATAAAATAAAGAGTAAACTACAAATTTGGTCCTTGTGGTTTGTCAAAAGTAACAATTTTCATCTCTATAATTTGAAATTACAAGATGACAATCGTGGTTTGCAAAACGTCCGAATTTGGTTCGACCCTCTAACGGTTGTTCAAAAGTTCCATCATATGAGGGACATTTTAGTCATTTTATCGATTTTTTACCCAATAAAAAACTACATGAACCAAAGTCATAAAATCGATTTTGATTGGGTAAAAGACAAAAAATAGATAAAGTAACGGAATTTTTTAAAATCCATTAGAGGAATGAACTAAATATAGACGTTTGTGCAGTCTACAATAGCCATCTTGTAATTTTGAAACTACATTACAACAAACCACAGGGACCAAAGTTGTAGTTTACTCTAAATTAAAAATATTAATTAATATAAACCGGCCCAGCGGCCCAGCCGTACACTGGAAAATTGAAATCAAAATCGGCCCAGTTGTAACTTGTAAGCACTTCTATCGAATTAACGTTGCGTTCTCGAGTTTTAGAAGGAAAGAAAAGAAGAGAAAGGGAAGAGAAAGAAAAGAAAGGAAAGGAATGGGGAGGAAATAAATATTTGTATTTGTGTTCTTGAGATTGAAGGAAAAGAAAGGAAGGAGAGGGAAAGAAAATAAATTTTCATGTTCTTGAGTAGGAGAGAAAGAAAAGGAAAGATGTTACTTTTACCAATATACCCTCATTTATTTCATAATGGAATGTAATTAATGGGTATGTGTGTAATTTTATAAATATTTTTAATTCTTTTTATTTCGTTTCTTTCCTTTCCTTCCGTTTCCTCCCACATTTGGGTGGAAAGTTTTGGAAGGAAAATCAGCAATATTTTCCTTCCCTTCCCTTCCTTTCCCTCTTTAAAAAAACTCAAGAACACAACATTTTTTTATTTTTCTCCTACTTTCCTTCCCTTTCCGTTCCTTTCCTTCATAAAAAAAACTCGAGAACACAGCGTAAGACTTTACCCTTCGGTGCTCCCCCTCTGCGTATACCCGAAAACCCATCGACAAAAAAGATAGATAAAAGTCGGAAAAATGTTTCGTTCACTTCTCCGATCAATCTCCACCTCACCGGTGAAATCACAAACAACTTCTTCACGGCTGGTTCTTTAACCAAGCCACCCACACTACTCAGAGATGAGTACCCTCAATGGAAGATACAAATGATTCACTTCTTCGAGGGTACTGACAAAGAACTCATCTACTATATCAACAATCCTCCTTTCGTACCAATGATCACAGTACCCCGTGTACCTGGCACAGACGACACTCCAGAAATTCCTGCTCACGATAAACCAAAGACCAAGGACAAGTGGTCAGATCCTGATTGGGCAAAATATGAAGTTGCTCAAAAGACTAAAGACTTCTGATCATGGCCATACCCAATGACCTTTTCCAATCCCTAGATGCGTGTGAATCTGCATACGATCTGTGGAAGGAACTGGAAAAACAATTGGAGGGTGGGGCCAAAACTCAGAAGAACCGCAGAGCCCAATGCATCAACGAGTACTACGCATTCAAAGCTCTGCCGACAGAATCTCTACAGTCAACATATGATCGGTTCAACTCTCTAATCAACAAATGCAAGAAGTTCGGAATCCACAGGACTTCTGAGGAGAACAATGTCATGTTCCTTAAAAGTCTCAATGAAGAATGGCTCCAGTTGTCTATGTCTCTGCAAACAAATCAGGACTTAGACTCCTGGACTCTGTCAGATCTCTATGGAATGTTGGCAGCCCAAGAGCCTCAGATTGCACAAGCAAAAGCTCAAATTAGTGCACCTCTTGCGCTGGTTAGTAAGGTTATAGAAGCAAAAAAGAAGCCGAAAAATGAGAAAGCTGTGGAAGAAAAGAAGGAGAAGAAGAAGAAAATCTTGATTGTTGATAGTGAAGAGGAGGAGGTTGTGGAAGAAGAAGAGGCAACTATGGCCTCGATAGCTAAATCGTTAGCTCTTTTGACAAGGGAATTCAGCAGAGGATATCAGAAGAAATCTGGTAATGAACGCTACGAAAGAGATGATTGAAAGTTCAGGATTCACTCTTACAATCAATATATCAACGTATGTAATAGTAATTGAGAAGTAATATGATCAAACTGATTTGTATTCAATGAAGAACGGAATTACATATCTTAGAGAGAGAGTATCTCAAAGATTACAGAAGATGAATACAAATATATGCGGGAAGAATCAGTTAGCAATGTAGTGCTAACCACTATATATATTGCAACGGAAATATTAAAGATACAGTACAAATATGAATGACTAATAGGAACAATACACGTGTCCTAATTAGTTAACTAAACACTAAGGAAAGTATCTAGTTATAAGTTCTGAACAGGTTGTTCAGAACTTCTGAACGTTCTTCTGACAAGGCTTCTCAGAACTTCTGGCTCTCCTTCTGAGCCTTCTTAGTCAGAACTCTGACCCTTCATATCAGAACATCTGAGCCTTCTTATCATATCTTTAACACTTAGTTTATTGACAAAACTCAGATCTAACAATCTCCCCCTTTTTGTCAAATAAACTGATACTTTGCATCATCCAAATCTTTCAAGGCGGGAACAATCTTCTGTAAGAGCACATTTCTTTGATTAAGCCTTTTGTCGATCTTGACAATAATTTCTTGAATAGTTTCAACCTGCTGAGTCATCACTTCCTAAGTAATGTTGGATTGTTTTGTTTTCAACATCTTTTTCTCCAAATTATGCTTGATGAATCTCAAAGTTCCAGAGCAGTATTTTGCAGTCTCCTTTGCTCTGAAGAAGATCTTTTCACTCTTGTTTTTCAAAAAGACTCCCAAATCTGGATGTTTGAGAACACTTCCAGTCTTTAACACCTTTTTCTGATCATGATCTGTGTTGGGTTTTGCCAGATAAACACATGGCCTTTGCAAATACAGAGCTATTTGAAAATCTGTATAACCATGCCATCTTAGGATGTAAAACATAGCTTCAATCACCACACTTCTTGCCTTCCTTTCAGTCTTATCTTTGCTTGATTCTTTGAAGCACAACATACAGTGTAATCTGTAGAAATCCACTACTGATAGCTTTTCAAAATCTGCATCAGTGAAATAGTATACCTTGCCATCTTCTCTCAAAACTTCAAAAGACAAGTATTCCAACTTTCTGAATTGTTTAACTTTTAATTCTATGATCCCTGTGATTAAGAAGTCTGAATATACAGCCTGTTTTGATTTCCCAAGACACCTTGATTTCTCTGCCAACCAGATCTGAGTCTCCTTTGGTCTATCATAATATACATTCAGAAATTGTATCTCTTTAGGTTTGAAAAACTCAGGTAGATCAAACTCAAGAAAGTATCCATTCAAATCAATTGACATCTCATCTTCTTTTGGTTCAGATTGTTCAGCTTGATCAACACTTGTTATTTGCACATTCTGAGGAGTTGTGTGTTGAACTTCTTCAACTTCATCTGAAAGGATTTCATTCACTTCATATTCAGCAGGAAACACAAAGTCATTATGCAGCATCTTTTTAGGATTAACCTCTGATAATAACCATTCACCACAGCTTCTGATTTTTCTTCTGAGATTTAATCTTCTTTCCACAGAATTTACACATTTTTTCTTTAGATTTTCTCTTTCAGTAGCAACATTAACTTTCATTTCAGTTAGTAACCAACTCAAAGTTGCATCACTATACTTCACCAATTCCTTCAGTTTGAATATTTCAAGTCTTCCTTGAACTGGATATGCAAACCCTTCAGTTTCCATTCCTTCATTTATAAATCCCTTCAAATATACACCAAACCCTGAAATCATTGCTGGACAATTCAAGTTGCATTTCTCTTTTCTTCCTTCAATTGCCAATTGAAAATCATACATGTACATATTTCTGACATAAATCCCCAGAATTCTTCTGCACTCAATCTCTATCAAGGTTTCTTCAGTACTGGCAAAGAACTTAACTAGAAAGATCTGATCATCAAGAGTTAATTTGTGAAAATCAAAACTAGACATGGAAACCTTTGTACTTCTTTCTTTCAGCACTTCCAATCTAACAAACATCAGACCATTGAATTCTTCTGGTTGAAACATCAACACTTTCTCAATCTTCTTCTGAATGTGTAGTCTTGAATCAGGAATTCTGAATCTGTTTGAGGCTTCTGTATAAATCATATGAGATCTGTCAACCATGAATCCATCAATATTGCTCTCCAAAAGTTCATAATCTCCTTCTGTGTGATAGAGATTCTCATATATTTCCTCAGGAAAAATATCATCATGAAATTGTCTAGCCAGTGGTACATCACTCAACTCCAGGATAAAATCACATACAGGCTCCTCCAAAATTTGCAAGTTAATCTTAGGGATCTCAATTGGTTTTTTGAATATATACTCAGAAGGCATAAAGTAATCTTCCACTCTCTCATATTCTTCTTCTGTATTCATCTCATCAGCATAGTTAAATCGAAACTCATGTTTAAATTTCTGAGAATAATCAACAGTTCTATCTTCTTCTCCCAATAGATCAATAGGCCTTATCAGTTTTACACCTTGTTGAATATTCTGGACACTAAGTGCTCTGACTAACTCACTTTGCATCCTTCTGATCAAATTCTCATTTAATCTTCTTTCTTCTGATTCAGAATCCATCACACTATCTCTGTCATAAAGAACAATATTTGTACAAGTGTTGTCAACAATTAAACTCTCCACTGTTTCCTCTGACCTCAACACAGGTTCCTCAATAACTTCAGTTTCATCAGAATTGATTTCCATCTCTGTGTCTAAATTCAATTCTTCTGTTTTATCTGAATCACCACCATCTATGCTTTCCACCTCCATTTCCTCTGTATCTGAACTATCAATCTGAACTATCTGAATTTCTGTATTCTTTGTACTGACTAAATGCATATCTGCTATTTCAAAATCCTCTATGCAAATGTCATTATCAGAACTCAACCTTTGCCTTTTCTCCCCCTTTTGATGATCATGAGGTTCATTATCATCAAACTTTCTTTTGGAGTTCTGACCAGAAACACCTTCAGGTTCAGCTTCTGCAAGTGGAACAAGATCAAGAGGTTTTGAAGTAGAAGCCATAGATACACTCAGTGCTTTCAATACAGATTCCTGCATACTCTGCATTTGTTTCAACAGATCTTTTTGAAATTCAGACATTATATCCTTGATCTCCTTTTTATGAGATTCCAAGGATACCTTCACAGTATCTATTTTAGTTTCAACAGATTTCAATTTACCCTCCAACATATCTTTTAATCCTGTCACCTCATCATTCAAATCATCCACCTTTTTCTCCAATTTTTCAACCTTTTCCCCCATCACCTTGTTTTGATTCTGAATCTTTTCAAATTCAGAATAGTCTAACTGTGAACCTGAACCAACAGATGGTCCAGTTTTCATGTGCCCAGAGGGCTCATGGCCTGTAGATAACACAAAGTCATCTTGTACAACAGATGCACGTTTGAATGAGGCTTTTGTAATGTTCACCTCACCAGGACTTCCATCCAATCCTCGACACCCAATATTAGGTATGTCTATGAATGTTGTGTCAGGAATACGAAATTCCTGATTTGTGCCAGTGTTAGAAGGAATTTCAGGCTCAAATTGAATAGGACTGTGATATTTAGACTCAATGTGTTGAAAAATAGGTTGGGATTTATCACCTCCCTCCAAATGAGTTTGGGATGGTTCCCCTGCGTTATGTGAAACAGTAGCATGTTGAAATGCTTCTGAGTGGGTATGGATGGGTTGTTCAAGATCCACCACTAGGTCCATGGTGTTTGTTTCAATATTGGACACCAAGAAATGTGAACCAATAGCAGGTGTGGTTACCTGGTTAAGATTAGCTGGTTCAGAGGCATCTCTTTCTGTTTGAACCTCTGTTGACAATCTCTCATCCTCACCACCCTCATTCTGTTTTTCCTCACTTATTCTAACCAAGCTCTCAGAATTTTGCCCCTCATTTCTCTCAGAATGTTCACCCATTTGAACATCCTCCCCCTCTCTTACTGGACTAGACCCCTTACCTCTCTTCTCTGGTTGGTCCTCGTGGGTAGGGATTTGAGGTATTTCAATTCCCATAGAGGTGCAATATGCTTTTAAAATATCACTCTCCCTTGGTATGCAATTCCTAAGTGATTTTGGTAACAGTTTATGATTAGGATAATTCTCAAGTTTAGTAACTGAAGACATCTTACTCAAATAGAAAGTATGACCATGCTCTTCATTTGATCTTCTTGAAATGGTTCTGTTTTCTTGCATTGCATACCATATTACAATTTGCCAATACCTTATGTAAGGTATGTATGCCAGAGGAGTATCCTTTGTCTTCTTTTGAATAGCTTTCTGATTTTTCTCAAAAGTATTCTTCATGTCTTCCCAAAGTATAGCAATGTAATCATAATGCCTATTGCTCACTAAACCCTGAAAGATCTGAAGAATCTGTTTTGAACCTTGATCTGCTGAGCTATTTTTCCCTGACAAACACTTATTCACCACATGAAAGAAACAAGCCCAAATAGGTGGCAATTTGTTCCTTCTGAACAAACTAAGGGTCCTCAATCCTTCATTATATCCTAATCTCATAAACTCCGCAATTAACTCCTCTGTTAATGGTGAATCTTCAAAATCTGTCCTTCTTTGTACATCATCTTTCTCTGGAAGATTCAGCATTTCTCTTAGTGCAGAGATTGATAAGGTAATTGTGACTCCTCCAATTTCGGATACAAACTTGTTGTCTTCTAACCTAAGATGTTTCCACCATTGTTGAATATACTGAATAGGAACTGTTTTGTTTCTTGTAAACCACTTTCTGTAAGGATGATATTTGAATAACTCCATGATGATTCTGTGTTCAGGCTTAAATCTACTTTCCTCAAATAATAAAACACAATTGTTTTCTGATAATTTCAACCATTCTCCTTCAGGAACAACCCTTTCCACTAAAATTGGTCTATTCGACATAATCGACCCTGCAGCACTCTGTTCATGTTCAACATTTATATTTACCTCATCTACATTTCCTTCTGATTCAGCCATTTGTTCATCTTCTTCATTTATTTCATCATCCCTTATTGCTTCTTCCTCAACAGCTCTATTTTGTACTTCATCATTATCCGAATCAGATGAATCCATCAAAGACTTAGTAGAATGTAGAGAAATTTGACCACCTCTTCGAAATCCAGACATGATTTAAGAAGAAAACAAACTCAAAGAACTCTGGATTGATTCGTATCTCACTTTTCGCTCTGGAATTTGAAAGAATTGGAAATAGGAATTTTAAGACCTATTTAAAATTCGCGAAGTTGAAAGGTTTGACGGAAAAGCGAAATCAATGTTATAACGGAGTCAACACATTTGAAATGCCATAGAGGATTTAAATGAAATGCGTGGCATAATCAACCAAATATGAAGCTGACATGTGTTATTGGATAGAATATTGACTCAAGTCAAAGATCTGAATAACACGCTCAGAAGATTTGACTTTCCTTTATCAGATATCTGATTGTTCTACTCAGAGTTCTGATTCCATTATTCAGAAGAATTTTACCTTGTAACAAAAATTTATTTAAAATCAACTTCTGACAGATGTAAAACTTTTAGTTATTCAGAAGAGGTTTGAACAGATAGAAACATATTTTATCATCAAAATTCTGTTCATATAATGATGATTTTAAAAAAAAAATCATTTAAACTCTTATATCTGAATATAAAATTTTGTTAACTCAGATATAGTTTGAACAAGAAAAAAAATGTATCATTAGAAGCTTGTTCTTCTTGCAATGATCAGAGATAAGAAATGAATACAAACCTTTTTAGCATCATGATATGATTTGCAAAAGATATTGATGCTCCCCCTTGACTTTAGCATGTATTTGACCATATATGATACATAAAGATGGGGTAAAAAAATAATAGAAAAGAAATGATCCACATATTTGAAGTATTTGTATTTCTCAGAAATAAATTCTTGAAAATTAGATTTCTGAAGTATTGACTCAGAATTTCTGACCTTAAGACTCAGAAGTTCTGAACTCAAGACTCAGAAGTTCTGAACTCGAGACAATTTCTGTTCTCGACTCAGAAGTTCTGATCTCAAGAATCAGAATATTTGATCTTAAGACTCAGAGTTCTGAGTACACTACTCAGACAATTTTACTTGAAAAAATTTATCATTTTCTAAGAAACACAAATATTTTCAATTAGTCAGATTAAGCATTCCTATTTTACATATGAGAAAAGAGAACCTTTTGTGATCAAGAGGCTTTGTGAACAAGTCAGCTAATTGATACTTTGTATGCACAAAGTGCATCTCTATAGTTCCTTTTTCAACATAGTCTTTTATAAAATGATACCTCACATCTATGTGTTTAGTCTTTGAATGTTGAACAGGATTCTGAGTAATAGCAATTGCACTTTCTGAGTCACAATAGATGGGAATTTTGTTGAGCTGATATCCATAATCCATGAGTTGTGTTCTCATCCACAAAGTTTGAGAGCATGAAGCAGCAGCAACAACATACTCTGCCTCAGCAGTTGAAGTGGACACACAATTCTGTTTCTTTGATGCCCAACTCACTATCTTATCCCCCAAAAACTGACAAGCACCAGAAGTACTTTTTCTGTCCAACCTACTTCCTGCATGATCAGCATCAGTGAAAGCAGTCAATTTGAAGTCGGATTCTTTTGGATACCGTAATCCTAGATCAGGTGATCCTTTGAGATATCTTAAAATCCTTTTGACAGCCAACATATGTGATTCTTTTGGGTTAGATTGAAATCTAGCACAGAAACAAGTAGAAAACATAATATCTGGTCTACTTGCAGTCAGATAAAGTAATGATCCAATCATGCCTCTATAGAGTTTGTTATCTACTGAAACTCCTTTGAGATCAGCATCTAACTTTATGTTTGTTGCCATTGGAGTTCTCATAGAAGCACAATCAGACATTTTGAACTTTTTCAGAATATCTCTGACATATTTTCCTTGATTTATAAAAATACCCTTTGGTAATTGTTTGACTTGAAGACCAAGGAAAAAATTCAGCTCACCCATCATGCTCATTTCAAATTCAGATGACATGATTTTAGAAAAATTATCACATAATTCTGGACTGGTAGAACCAAATATTATGTCATCAACATAAATCTGAATAAGAATTAAATCATTACCCTGTTTCTTTAAAAACAAAGTTGTGTCAATCTTACCTTTCTTGAACCCTGAAGTTAACAAGTGTTGAGTAAGAGTGTCATACCAGGCTCTTGGTGCTTGTTTTAGACCATATAAAGCTTTGTCTAAAATATAAACATGATCAGGAAATTCTGGATCAACAAAACCTTCAGGTTGATGAACATACACCTCTTCATTAAGTTTGCCATTTAGAAAGGCTGATTTGACATCCATTTGATACACCTTGAAATTTTTGTGTGCAGCATAGGCCAAAAATATTCTGATTGCCTCTATTCTTGCCACTGGTGCAAATGTCTCATCATAATCAATTCCCTCTTGTTGGCAGTATCCCTTAGCAACCAATCTTGCCTTGTTTCTGATAACAACACCTGACTCATCCTTTTTGTTTCTGAATACCCATTTAGTTCCAATAATAGATTTACCTTCAGGCTTTGGAATGAGTCTCCAAACTTTGTTTCTTTCAAATTGGAGCAATTCCTCTTGCATTGCTGAAATCCAATCTGGATCCTCTAGGGCTTCATTAGCTTTCTTTGGTTCAATCATACTTAAGAAACCAGCAAACATTGCTTCATTTGCTGTAGCTGATCTGGTCTTTACTCCTGCTGATGGATCACCTATTACTTGATGAATAAGATGATTTTTAGTCCATTTATTTGCACTGGGAAGCACATCAATCTCTGAAAAATTATTGTTTGTATCATTCTTATCAATGATTGCTTGTAATTCTGAACTGTCCCCTTGTTCTGATGTATGTGTAGGAGTTGCATCCAAGTTTGGATTCTGAGCAATGAAGTCATAATTCTGAGTGACTTGTTCAGAGTTCTGAATACAAGGATCAGAATTCTGAGTACAAGGTTCAGAATTTTCACCACTTGTATTTATCAAATTTGGACATTCCTCAGATGGACCTTTATCAGAAATTACAGTTGATTGAACTATTTCTGGAGTTCTATTTTTCATCTCTTTTACCATCTTTGGGTTTTCATATTCTGCATAAGAATCAGAAATTAGTTCTAGAAAAGCATCCTTAAACAGTAAATTGAGTTCTGAACAAATAGGATTAGAATTTGTATCAGAAGTCATTTTTGTCTTGTTCTGCATGAGTTCTGAACTATCTTGTTCAGAAGTCTTCATTCTGGCTTCATCAAATGTTACATTGATGCTTTCCATCATTCTCTTGGTTCTTCTATTGTAGATTCTGAATGCTTTGGAAGTTAATGAATAACCAACAAAGTATCCTTCATCTGGGTTTTTATCAAATTTGGCAAGATTTTATCTGTCTTTAAGAACATAGCATCTGCAACCAAAAACATGAAAGAATTTGATTAATGGTTTTCTTTTATTTATTAGTTCATAAGCAGTTTTATTTAATCTTTTATTGATTAAAGTTCTGTTCTGTGTAAAGCAAGCAGTTGCAATTGCTTCAGCCCATAGGAAGGTTGGAAGATTTGAATAAGCCAGCATGGTTCTTGCAGCTTCAACTAGAGTTCTGTTTTTCCTTTCAACAACACCATTTTGTTGAGGAGTTCTGACAGTAGAGAAATTATGAGAAATCCCAGAACTTTCTAAAAAATTCTGAAGTGTCTCATTTCTGAACTCTGTTCCATTATCACTTCTGATTTTCTGAACTGGAAGTTGTAAGAAAACTTGAATTCTTTTGATAAAGTTTATCAATGTAGTAGCAGCTTCTGACTTAGCTCTCAAGAACTCAACCCATGTGTATCTGGAATATTCATCAACAATTACAAGCATGTATTTCTTTCCTCCCATAGATTGAACTGAAATTGGACCACAAAGATCAGTATGAATCATTTCTAATGGTGCTTTGCAAGATGAGTCCATTTTTAATTTGTGAGAACTCTTTTTCATCTTGCCCATTTCACAAGCTGAGCATAATGATTCTTTTTCAAATTTAATCTTTGGTAGACCTTTAACCAGATGTTTTGCAACAAGATTATTAAGATCTTTGAAATTTAGATGAGAACATCTTCTGTGCCATAGCCAGCATTCATTTGCAGTTGAATTTGATAAAAGACAAATAGGATTTAATGTTTGTAATTTTGAAAAGTTAACCACAAATAAATCCATATGTCTTTTGGCCCAGAAGACTTTAACATCCTTTTCAGTTAAAATCATGCAACCTGTTATTTGGAACTTGATTTGACAAAGACTGTCTAAAAACTGACTTATGCTGAAAAGATTATGTTGTAATCCTTCAACATAAAAAACTTTTTGAATTGTCAGATCTCCTTTTGTTAAATCCCCATAACCTTTAACTTGACCTTTGCTGTTATTTCCAAAGTTTACTGCTCCTCCAGCCTTTTCTGTGAAGTTTGATAGAAAAGACTTCTGACCTGTCATGTGTCTTGAAGCTCCTGAATCTAAAAACCACACATGACAGCCCTGCAACAACAATCAGTTAGTTTTAGGTACCAATGTTGGAATGGGTCCTTCTTTGTTAGCTTTGTCATTTGATTTAACAAAAGTGCCTTTTACTTTCCATTCAAAATCTTTCTTTAAACACCATTTGCCTTGAACTTTTATGAAGTCAGAACATTTTCTGTTCACAAATTTATTCAATTTCTTCTTGAAAGTTGTAACTTTTGATTTTGCAATGTTTTCAACTTTCTTTTCTTTCACATTACTCACTTTCTCATACTTTGTTTTGACTTTAACTTGATGATTCACTTCTTTTATCTTTTCTTTTCTCTGAGTTTGAGGAACAGAATCATTCTTCTTTTCTGTATTCTGAATATCTTTTCTTATGAATGAAACAGATGTTATTGTTATTTGACATTTCTGAGAATATTGAAAAGAATCACTTTTACATTGAACACAAGTCAGATTTTTCTGTGCAAGTAACAACAAGTCTGTACCATAAGTCCTTTCATTTTTATTTCTATTTTTCAAAGTACATGTACATTTATTACAGAAACTATGAGCTTTTGGTACAGAATCAGAATTCAATTCAGTCTTCTCAGGAACTCTTTTCAGATCATCTTTCCTTTTGCTTTCCTCTTTTTCTGGAAAATTCAACTTATTTTTGTTAGAAAATGAATTAGATGATTCACCTTTTTCATATGTACTTGATTCATTAAAGAATTTATCATTTTCTTTTAGAGCATTAATCTTGAACAGATCATATTCAGCTTTCAGTTTCTCAAGCTCTGTTATTTTCTGAATAAAAACATTCTTTTCTTTTAAAACATTTTTAAGATCAAAATCCAAATCACACAAGTCATTTTCAAGTTCATCATAAGCTTTCCTTAGGTCCTCAAGTTCTTGACTTACAAGATTAAATCTCTTTTCAAGTTCTAGAAAGTCTTCTGACTTTGTTTCAGAATTTTCAGTTGACTCAGAATTCTGACTCTTTGAATCAGAATTATGATTAATAGACTCAGATTTCTGACCTTCAGAATCAGAAAACTGATTAGAACAATCAGAGTTCTGATTAGAAGATTCAGATTTCTGACTCACTATTTCAGAAACCTTACTAGTATCAAATATACTTTCTATGTCAGAATAAGAAAAACTTTGTTGTTTATTTTTGTAGCTGACATTTAAAGAGTCATATTTGAATTTAGTATCATTGTATTTTGGTTTCTCTTCTTTTGGTTTAGAAATTTCTTTCTTAACTTTTTCTTCTGAAACACTTGATTTTTCTGTTTTTAACTCAGAAACTATTTCTTTGGGCTTTTTAGAACTTGGTTTTTGTAAGCTGTCAGAACTTGTGATAGAACTTGCAGGTCTTATAAAGACTTCAACAACTTCTGGAGTTTTTGGTTTAGGAACATGAAGCTTATCAAAATCATACAAGTTTACTGGAGCTCTTTTTAAGACAACATTTTCTTCCAATCCCAATCCCTTATTTGGATTATAAAATCTTGTATCTTTTACATTGCTTGTAAGAAGATTTAATGTTTGCTGAGTCTGGCCTCTTTTCAAGTTAAGATCTTCTAATTCTTTGATTTTGGTGTATAAATTCTTTCTTTCCTCAAATAGCATATTAAACTTTATTTGTAAATCACCCTTTTCATCCTTAACTTTTGAAAACTCAATTTTTAATTCAGAAAGGTTTTTCATCAACTCAGAATTTTCAGTTTTAATTTTCTGTTTCTCAACCTCAGATTCCTCAAATTGTTCTTTTATTACTTCTTTTTCAATTCTGAATTTGTTAACTAAATTTCTTTCTCCTTTTATTTGTTTTCTTAGTTTAACAAATTCAGTTTTCATTTCACCAATCTGTGTCATTAAGTCTATTTCAAGTGCAGAATGTACCTCAGCAGATGACTCAGAATCAGCATCTTCAAAGTCAGAATCATCCTCATTCTTCATCTTTGCCATATAACTCTGCATCTGTGAAAAGTGTATGCAGTCATCTTCATCTGAAGTGTAGTACAACCAGTTTTCTTGTTCAGCTAACAATGCCACTTCATCATCTCTTTTCTTCGCCAGCTGAGCCTTTTTGGTATATTACTCATAATCTTTCACAATTTTCACTTTGCAATCCTTTGCAAAGTGGCCAGACTTTCCACACTTGAAGCACAGATTCTTTTCTTTTCTTTCTTCCTTCTCTTCTCTATTTTCTTCTCTTCTTTCTTCCTTCTTTTCATACTTACTTTCTCCTCTCTCTTCTCTTTTCTTGAAATCTGAACTTCCCTGCTCTTTCCTGAACTTGCCCTGATATTTTCCTTTTCCATACCTCTTGTTGAAAGTATTAGTCAACAAGGCCAACTTTTCAGCAATCATTTTGATATCCTCATCTTCTTCTGATCCCTCTTCCTTATCAGACTCCTCCAGATTTGGTATCTCGGATAGATACACTGCCTTCTTGGGTGTTTTCACACTTTTGGACTTTGACAGAAAAGCTAATTGTTCTGCAACATTTTTCTTTTCTTCAACCACAATTTTAACAGAGTCCTCATGCTGATTAAGAACACAAAATAGATCATTTAGATCTTCTTCACACATGTCCTTATTCATTTGTAGACTTATAGCAAATGATGACCATTCAGAGTTTAGACTGTTCAGAAATTTGTAATTAATTTCTGACTTTGTCTTTTTCAGCCCATTCCTTCTCAAATCATTCAGTATACTACATAATTTACTATATGTCTGAGTCAAGCTTTCAGATTCTTTAGCCTTGAACCTTTCATAAGCATTTATGCTTTGATTTAAATTGGCTTGTATCGATCTGACAGTTCCTAACATTTGTCTTTCCAGTTCATCCCACATTTCCTTGGCTGATGAACCACTATCAATTCTGTTAAGAACTTCATTCGGAACTGCAAGTGTCATCAATGTGATCGCTCTTTTGTCTATTGCATGCCTATTTTTCTGTTCTGCTGTGTATTGAGAATAGTTCTTCTTCACCCTCGTTGCCGGAATTTCTGGAGTTGTTTCTGTTTCAGGAGTTGCTTCCACATCGATGTAGACTTCGATAGGACCTTCTCGAATAGAGACCATCAGATTCTCATCTATGTTATCCAAGAATTGGATCATTCGTATTTTCCATTGCTGGTACTCTTCAGGAATTAGAACAGGTGGCTTTGTTTCAGATCCCATAGCGAGATATTCTTTAGAAGACGTGATTGTAAGAATTTTCAACAGAGAGACAAATTTGAATTTCTTGATCGAAAGACAACAATTAATTCAAGAATTGCCAAGAATTGCCAAGAATTCAAGAATTAGAACTAACAGCGGAATCGATTTTTGAACGAATCAAGAAATCTTCAAGAAATTGATCATTAAACCTTCGCGATCACGATCTTGAACAAATTTGTTTGTTGAGAGGCTCTAATACCAATTGAAAGTTCAGGATTCACTCTTACAATCAATATATCAACGTATGTAATAGTAATTGAGAAGTAATATGATCAAACTGATTTGTATTCAATGAAGAACAGAATTACAGATCTTAGAGAGAAAGTATCTCAAAGATTACAGAAGATGAATACAAATATATGCGGGAAGAATCAGTTAGCAATGTAGTGCTAACCACTATATATACTGCAACGGAAATATTAAAGATACAGTACAAATATGAATGACTAATAGAAACAATACACGTGTCCTAATTAGTTAACTAAACACTAAGGAAAGTATCTAGTTATAAGTTCTGAACAGGTTGTTCAGAACTTCTGAACGTTCTTCTGACAAGGCTTCTCAGAACTTCTGGCTCTCCTTCTGAGCCTTATTAGTCAGAACTCTGACCCTTCATATTAGAACATCTGAGCCTTCTCATCAGATCTTTAACACTTAGTTTATTGACAAAACTCAGATCTAACAATGATCGTGGAAGAGAAGGATCAAATGGCAAGAACGACCGAGGTGTCGACCAACAGAGGTCGAATGACAGGAATGACAGAGGTGGTGACCGACAGAGGTCAGACGACAAAGCTGGCAACGCTCCACAGAACCAAGGATGTTACAATTGTGGCAAGCCAGGCCACTATGCCAATGAATGCAGGAGCAAATGAAACCGCCCTCAGAGGGATTCTGCTTTCTACAAAAAGAAAGCAGAATATTATGCTCAGAAGTCACTCATGGTGAATCAAGAAAACTGGCAGTCAGATATATCCTCTGACGACGGAGAAAAGAAGAACGCCCTGTTCTGGGGCATGGCAAAGGTCAGCTCCGACTCCGATAGTGAGGTATCCACTTCTCGACTCTTACACTAATCAAGCAGAAGCTGATTTGCTTAAACTAAACATTGAACACACATAACTTAAAAAGACCTGTGAAAGTGTTCAGAAGAAGCTTACCTTCTTTGAGAGAGAAGCTAGACTTCTCACTCAAGAAAAGGCTAAAATCTTTCAAGAAAAGGAAGAAATTGAAACAAACTGGAACAAACACCTAAATCCTTTGAAAGAAAAGATTTCTGAATTTAACTCAACCTTAAAAGCAAAATCTAAAGAACTTATGGACGTTGAGTGCGACAGAATGAATATCCTAGCTCTTAAACATTATTTTCAAAAGGAAAGAGAAGTCCTCTGTCAAGATTTACTCAGAAGAGATCTTTTAATCAAGAAATATCAAGATGCACAGAAGGTGTACGAGAAAATTAATACACAAATAGGAAGACGGGGAATTGGTTTCTGTGATATAGATCCATACACTGGAAACAAAAGAAACAAGTCTCTGTCCTCTTTATTTCATATTGGAAATACAAGAAAACCTGGATTTCCAAATTTACTCTCTGTAACCAAAAGGCGAAAAGTCTCTGGGGAACCTCACCAGAGGAAACCTCTGAAGATGATAAATGTGTGGTTTGAAAACACAGATTTGTCACCTTCAATCTCTGCCAAAAGAGAATCCAAACCTAAGAAATATCTGAAAACTCAAGATCAGATAGGTATCTTCAAGTTTGGTAACCCCGAGACTCAAACACAGGTTGCCTTTGTCTGCATGATAAACTCTGAAAAGAAATCATCGGCAGAGGCACCTGAGTTCAAGCCTAACATTTCAGAAGAAAAACTTAAAGATATCTCTGAAAACGAGTTGATGGAAATCGGGAAAAATAACTTTTACGAAAATCTCTGTACACCCTATATCAATCAAAATCTCTCTGATGAAACCTTAATAGATACTTCTGTTGACTTGGAAAATAATCTCACTAAAAAGGATGAAAGCAAGTATGGCACATGCTCTGAAAATCTAGCCTCTGTCGAAAGAGAACTAAGTGACTCAACCTCTGTATATGAGGACGATTCATCCTCTGACGAATCTGAGACTGACTCTAAGTCAGAGATAATACCTTGTGACTCAGAGGATTTTAAACTACCCTCTGGAGTTCTTAACAGAACTATTCCTCCCAAGGAGAAAATCACAAGAGTTCCTATCTGTCCAGATTTTTTGGACATGTGTATACAAGCCAAAACCTCTCTTGAGCTTGAGAAAATCAAACAACAAAAGAAAACGTCCTCTCAAAATTCAACAAGTTCAAAGACTTCAAAACCCTTAAGGCCTATTAAAGAAAAACTAACATGGCAACAGAAGGGTAAATGGGCTGAAAATAACAAATCTTTTTCTTCTGTGACAGTGAAACCTGAAGAAGTTCACCACAGAAGGGGTCCACAGAAGGCTGCTCTCAACAAAGGATTTTGCAAACAACAATCTATCCTACATAGGTCTTCCTGTAATAGGAAGTCAAATGTTAGGATAGAATGTAATGCCTCTGTGCCCCCATTTAATGTTTTCAATGAAAAGTTCAAGCAAATCTCTTCGCACATTCATTATTGTCATTGTTTTGATCTCATGTATCGATTAAATCAACACTTCTCAAGTCCATCTGTTTCCTCTCTACACCCAAAAAGAACACTAAATTCAAGGGTAAGAAGAAACAAAATGGTTCTTCAAAAGAAGCTAAAACCAAACCCAAGAATGCTAAGGCAAACTTGAAGACCCCTAACAAAGCTGGACCCATTTGGATATGGGTACCTAAAACTCTCTGATTGTCTTGCAGAAGCAGTATGTGCCAATCTGGTATCTTGACTCCGGATGCTCGCGGCACATGACTGGAGACAGAGGTCTACTATCCTCCTACAAAGATAAACTCGATGGAGGATCGGTGACCTTTGGTGACAACAAAAATGGGTATATAAAAGGCCACGGAGTCATCAAAAAGGAAAATATAACTGTATGCAAAGTTGCATATGTGGATGGCCTTAAGCACAATCTTCTCAGTGTTAGCCAACTCTGTGATACGGGTTTCGACGTAATGTTCAAAAGAACCTTCTGCTCTCTACAAGGTGAGGACACAGGAGTCGAACTTCTGCGAGCCGAACGAAGAGGCGATCTTTACCTTATGAACTTCTGTGCCAAGAACAAGGAAGAAAAGCTCTGCCTTGTTGCTTGTAAAAGCGAAGAAGCCTGGTTATGGCATAACAGGTTCTGCCACCTAAACTTTCATACTCTAGATAAGCTTGTTAAACTTGATCTAGTCAAAGGTTTGCCAAATGTTAAATTTAATAAAGATCATTTGTGCTCTACTTGCGAAATGGGAAAACTCAAAAGAGCTTCCCATAAAGGCAAAACTGATGTATCTTTCCCTAGGCCTCTGTACATGCTTCATGTTGACCTCTGCGGTCCAATCGCTACACAGAGCCTAGGTGGCAAGAAATATATACTTGTCTTGATCGATGAATATTCAAGATTTACATGGGTTGAATTTGTCAGAAAGAAATCAGATGTTCCAAACATTCTGATAAATTTAATGAAAAGAATCCAAGTTCTGTATGAGTGCAGGATTCAGAAACTAAGAAGCGACAATGGCACAGAATTCAAAAACTCTGTCATTGAAGCCTATCTTACAGAAGAAGGCATATCACAGAACTTCTCTGCTGCACGCACCCCACAACAGAATGGCGTGGTTGAACGAAAGAACCGCACGCTTGTGGAGGCTGCAAGAACTATGCTGACAGCATCGGGATTACCAATGTCCTTTTGGGCAGAAGCAGTATCAACCGCTTGCTACACCCAAAATCGATCAACCATAGTAAAGAGGCACATCAAGACACCGTATCACTTGATCAACAAAAGGCGACCAAACATCAAGTTCTTTCATGTATTTGGATGCAAGTGCTTTGTCTTAAATGATAGAGAAACAAGAGGAAAGTTTGAGGTGAAAGCAGATCAAGGCAAGTTCATTGGGTACTCTGCCACATCTAAGGCCTACAGAGTTTATCTTCTGCGATCACGAACCATTGTAGAAAGCATCAATGTGTCTTTTGACGATTCCTTCCAAAAGACTTCTGAACAAATCAGTTCAGAACTCGGTCTAAAGAAGGAATCCTCTGGCATCTCAAAGACGAGAGAAGAAGACTTAAATCTTCTATTTGAAGAGATGTTCCATGATGATATTGATCCCTCTGCTGGAGCCGTCAGAGCCTCTGGAGAAACATCTTCTGCAAACCATACTGAGTCAGGTATCTCTCTAACTGGTCCATTAAATACTTCATCCTCTTCTGTGAATCATACAGATGCACATACTGAGGGGGAGCGAACAGAAGCTGAAGATAATACAACCAAGGACTCAACCACAGAGGCTCCTGAAATACCTACTCCAGCGACTACAGAGGAATCAATACCAGAGGAAAACGAAGACTCTGTCTCCACTTCCTCAGAGGATCAAATTCCAACTTCAATCCTTATAGTCCCACAAGCTGAAACACCTAGCACAAGCACAAAAGTGCCATCTACAACAGAGGTTGCACCAGAACCACAATGTGCAACTACAGAGGTTCATCTTGATGACTCAAATGACCATCTTCCAAGAACAACACAATGGACGAAAAGTCATCCTCAAAGCCTTATAATCGGTGACCCTTCTGAAAAGGTCAAGACAAGATCAGCCACTGCTAATTTTCGTTTCTTTACAAATTTTATCAGTATGATCGAGCCTAAAAGAATCTCTGAAGCCCTAGATGATCCAAACTGGGTAGATGCTGTGCAAGAAGAGCTTCTATAGTTTGAGAGAAACAAAGTATGGACCCTAGTACCTCTGCCACGAGGGAAACAAGCAATAGGAACAAAATGGGTCTTCAGAAACAAGAAGGACGAGGATGGGGTGGTCATTAGAAACAAAGCGAGATTGGTGGCCAAGGGATATCGCCAAGAAGAAGGCATTGATTACGATGAAACTTTTGCCCCTGTCGCACGACTCGAAGCAATAAGAATTTTCTTAGCCTTCGCAGCCCACAGAGGTTTCAAAGTTTTTCAAATGGATGTAAAATCTGCTTTTCTGAATGGTGAAATCCAAGAAGAAGTATATGTCCAGCAGCCACCAGGGTTTAAAAGTTCCAAGTACCCAAAATACGTGTACTTCCTCGACAAAGCTCTGTATGGGCTGAAACAAGCTCCAAGAGCATGGTACGAAAGACTTTCAACCTTTCTTCTCAATAATGAATTCGACAGAGGTATGACAGATACTACTTTGTTTTACAAACGAAAAAGTGATGAGATTCTGTTTGTACAGATTTATATGGATGACATTATTTTTGGGTCTACAAATGCACAACAGTGCAAAGATTTTGAAAAACTCATGCAGAGTGAATTTGAAACGAGTATGACGGGAGAATTAAATTTCTTCCTCGGACTCCAAGTAAAACAATCATCAGAGGGAATTTTTATAAATCAGGCTAAATATGTCTCTGACATACTTTCAAAATTCAGTCTCTCTGATGCCTCTGTAATGAAGACCCCAATGGCCACTGGAAATAAATTATTCTCAGATCCAAATGGCACATCTGTAGAGTGCAAGCTCTACAGAGGTATGATTGGGTCTCTGTTATACTTAACCGCAAGTAGGCCTGATATAATGTATGCCACATGCCTCTGTGCAAGATATCAAGCTAACCCAAAGGAATCCCACTATATTGCTGTAAAGAGGATCTTCAGATACCTTAAAGGGACCAAAAATCTTGGGCTCTGGTATCCGAAGAACTCTGGCTTTTGTCTTAAGGCATACACAGATTCAGATTATGGAGGATGCAAGCTTGATCGAAAAAGCACCTCTGGGAGCTGTCAATTCCTGGGAGGTAAACTAGTCAGCTGGACTTCGAATAAGCAAAACTGTGTGTCCACATCTACAGCAGAGGCTGAATATGTTGCTGTTGCTCCCAAGTTCTGTGGATGAAAACTCAGCTAAAGGACTATGGCCACAACATATACCAAATACCCATCTTCTGTGATTCAAAAAGTGCCATAGCCATCTCTGCCAATCCAATTCAGCACTCAAAAACAAAGCATATCGATATCCGTTACCACTTTTTGAAGCATCATGTTGAACATGGCACAATAGAAATGCACTTTGTGACCACTGAATACCAGCTTGCAGACTTATTCACCAAGGCACTTGATGAGAAAAGATTCCTTTTCTTAGTGGCTAAATGTTGGGAATGATTAACATGAGTTGAATCCTCTGTAAGTAAGATCTGATCTTCTCGCAAATATGTATATATTTAAAACTCTTCTGTATGTAAATTCTTAATCATCAAAAGTTCTGTAACCAACAGAGCTTCTATGGAATTGCTCAGAGCCTCTGACAATCTCCACAGAACCTCTGATGAGATTGACTTATGTCATGTGCACTACTTATCTCATTTGATCCAAGCATAGGTCAAGGGGGAGCAGAAGGAGACCTTGAACTGATCTACATAGGTTGATCATTCAAGGGGGAGCCAAAGAAGAGATGTCATCAATCAAATTCACAGAAGTGAAGGTTTTTGTCGAACAAGGGAAAGCAAAAAGATAAGTAACTCGTACAAATCCTTTTTGAAAACAATTTTCTAGGACACCAATTCAAAATACGTCCTAGAAACACTGTTTAAGACATTCCAAACAAGTAATGATCAAAAAGATTTTCGAGCCTTCCGTTATGAGAAATTTAAGGTCATAGAGCCTCTGCTGAGCTCAACAGAGCCTTTGTAAGCTGGATCCTCTAGAACTACAAATTTCATACGGAAACTCTGTCGATCAACCTTAAATGTCTTCTTTAAGGATTTGTACGTACAAATTCACACACAAGGATACTGGAAGAAAGTCTTTTGGTCGAAGAGTACACTCCACCAAAGAGTCTCTGTCGCCCAACCAAGACAATCAAAGAAAGTATGTCTCGCATAAAATCTTTTCCAAAACAGTTTTCTAGGACACAAATTTCCAAATATGTTCTAAAAACAGTGTTTAAAACAATTAAAACTTTAGATGATCAAAAACTTTTATGAATCTTTAGTTATTAGAAATTTTCACTCATAGAGCCTCTGATGGCTTTGACAGAGCCCCAAAGCCTCTGTGAATGAAAATTTTGTGCTAAAGACTCTATCGATCCTCTCCAATGAATTTTCAAACATTTTTGGTAAAGGTGCAAGCATAGAGGAGACATTAAAGGTAGGTTTCAGAATCACAAAGCTCACTCCACTACAGAGCCTCTGTTGATTCTGACTTTACTCTTTATGGAAATTCTGTAAAAGGCAGTTATTTACCGCAAGTGACAGACTCCACACAGAAGAAATACCCACGCGCCAAGCATTAATGGGCCGCGCACGACGTCTAATCGTGCTCTGACACATTTGACGTGGCAGATTTTCATTGGACGTGCGTGCCACACGTTTCTTCTGAAACTTGCGCCGCGCTGTAAAACTCAAGTGCGGACCCCAAATGTTTATTGAATTCACTTTTACCATGGAATTCTATCCGTTTCTACCCTCACTATAAAACCCCGTTCCCATTCTCTCTTAAACCTTTTACGAACTTACTCTCTTCATCTTCTCCGGCGAACCTTGCAATAACCTGCAACTTCTATTTTCTACTCTCTTTCTTGAAGATGATCTCCAATGGCTTCTACTTCCAACGCTCCGGTGAACTCCCCATCTCATTCTGAGAACTCCCAGAATCAAGAAATAGCCGAAAACCTACAATAGGACAACTCCGGTGACACAGCAGACTTTGCCCCTACAACCCATCTTCTAAACTTCATCGCACATGAACACTTTGAAAGTGTTCTTCCTCTAAAACCCAATAACTACTACCTGGTTCCCTCAAAAACCGCATTTGGGGAAGCTCATGCCATCCTCCTTCATATTCTAGAAAACCATTATCTTTACCCCCTATTAACCAAAACTGTCAATAAAATCCCTGCCAGATACCTAAATCAATTCTGGCAAAGTAGCAGATTTGATCCCGAAGATAGACAGATCAAGGGCTACATCTCAAAACCAGACAAATCCGAGCACCTTGAACTCAAGTTCAACAGAACTATGTTCTCACTTGAGTTCAGTCTACCCACAAGAGATCTTCTAGGGATAAAGGCATACGCAGAGGAACCCACAGACACCGAGCTCTGCAGGTTTGTTGAAATGTTGGGATACAACACAACCTTAAGAAAAAGAAATGATTTCAGAAGAAATCGATTACCCCCTCTGTGGAACACGCTCTTCTCCATCCTAAATCGGTGCCTAACAGGGAAAGTGGGTAGTCCAGACCAATCTACTCACCAAATTTTGACAAATACGTACGGGGTGTACTACGATCTACCTCTGGACTACGCCACCCTCATGATGCAGGAAATGGTTAACACCATTGACCGCAGAATCTCCTCCCAGAAGGCCAAAGGACGCAAGACCGATGCTCTACCACCTTTGCAATATCAGCGTATTTTGGGTGTACTTCTAGAGCCTCTGCTCCGTCTACAAAAATGGCCAATGGAGGGACCAACGGCCAGAATGTATCCCCTGAACAAAAACACCCCAACAGAGCATGAAGACAACTACCCTTTCTGCAGGCCTCTACCAACCGCACTTCTGGGATATGCAACAGTTGAAACCCTTAAGTTAAAATATATACGCGATCATAGGACTCCAGAACCGAGTCCTGTGACACCCCCGCGTCTAGGAGTCCCCTTAGGAACTAGGGTTGTAGAAAGGATGTCAGATGAAGAATGGACAGTGGCCTTGGCTAAGCATCAACAAGTTCAAGAGAACTTTCATGCTCTGAGAAACACAATTCTCACCCCTACTCCTAAGAGCAAAACCTCTGCGACCACTCCCAAGAAGAAGAAGAAAGCCCACAGAAAAAGAAAATCTACAGAAGGCACCTCAACCAGTGTTGCTGAAACCCAAATGTCCCCTCCTCAAGCAACAGAAGGTGGATCCTCTGCACACGTCCCCCTCCTCCAAAAGACAAAAAGAAGAGAAAACATAAGTCTTCTGAGGAGGGTGCCCCCAAACCAAAGAAAAGGAGGAGCAAGAAGAAATCCAAGAAACCCCACACTCCTTTGCAATCCATCGCAGAGGAAGCATATATGGTCGAAGAAACCCAAGACCAACCTCTGCAATCACCTTCACCCATCAATTATGCAGAAGATCAGGGTGATTTTGCTGTCTTCCTCCAACAACCTGGGATTGCACACTCTTTAGACCCTTCTGGATGGACCGCAGAAGCCCTATCTCATCATTCAACAGAAGCACCAGTATTCAGAATCTCTTCTGACTTGGATGATGACGACCAAACCCCACAGAATATCCAGTCTAAAACTCCAGAAGTACTACAGAATCCCTTCACCCAACCCGGATTTGATGTGCTAAGAGCAAGCCCACAGGATCAGGCAAAAGCTTCCACTAAAACCCCATCAGTCTTAGTCTCAGAAGTGGATTCTGATGAAGAAGATGATCAGATAAACTACGCATCTCTACACCCAGATCGTAGGCATTTGTCCTCATACCATCCCCAAGTACAGCAAATGGTTGGAACTCATCCCTGCTTTGACTCGCTAGGAAAAAGCCCAGAAGTTAGAACAGAGGTAGGTGATGTGAGCCACAGAATAGAGAAGGAGGCTGAGACAATAGATGGAGAAGAAGTGATAGGATGCCCAACAGAGAAAGAATCCAGAACTGATACCTGGAATAGAAGAGGCACACAACCCCAACCAACTCCCAGTGCAACCCACATATCTATTACCGCCAGTCTAGTGGCAGAAGGTAATATTGAACAAGAGCCGTACAGCTCGAACCCACCCCAAACTGACCGGGCAGAGGAAATTCCTTCCACCTCTGTGCCACTAATAGCTGGGGAAACCATTCCAGGGGAGTCCTCTCAGAAGGACTCACCCTTAGTTCGTGATCCATCGCCCCTGATCACAACAGAAATCCCTACAGAGGAATTCGTTTCCTCTGACACGCACACACATATAGGTCCAACAGGCTCTTCAGAGGAGCTTAGAGTGCACAAGGACGGAGAGACTCTAGACAAGTCTCCGAGTTAACATAAGGATACTCTTGTACCCACCTCTGGAGTGGATCAAGACAATGTCCTTAACAGAACCTATATAGAGTCTGAGGCTGATAAAGCCTCTACTCGAGGATTAGAGGGAAATCCTTCCGTCCTCAACATCGAAACAGGGAAGAAAGAAGGTGTCCAAGGAACAGGGACTCACTCTGGGGACGAATGTGTTCCCCCAGAGGTTACACCAAGTCCACATGTATCAAGGGATGAGTTCCAAACCCTTGTCACCTCTGTGGACACCACATTGAAAGAGTTGAAAAACTCTTTTGATTCTTTTGCATATACAACTTCCAGGGCCATTACAGATCTGAACACCAAAATGGACAATTTGTCCACAGAGGTGCAAAATGCCCTAGTCCAGATGAAGTCAACTGCTACAACCTCTGCCACCTCTGCTGCTGCTAACTTTGAGAAAGCTACTACCTCGGCCTTCCAAAGCTCTGTGAAAGCCCTACTTGAATAACTGAAGACAGCTCAAACGCCAACTTCTGCGGGCCTTACACCAGAAGATCTGAAGAAGGCCCTCGAGCAAGTTCAGGAGCAAACTACAAGGGAAACTCTGGCCATGAAACCCTCTGACTACATGACCAGAGCTCACCTCACAGAACTCGGCCAAGGGGTAATCAACCAGGTCACAGAACTCATCACAGCCTTCACTGCTGCCAACGCAAATTATGTAAAAGACTTCAGAAAAAGCGTCGGCAATATGCGCTTCAACACAAAGGCAGAGGTCCATACCCTACTTGGCCTCTGTGACGACCTCTGCGTAAAAATGATCGCTGCAGGTGCCACACCGCCCAAAAAGCCAGAAGCGTCTTGCAGAGCAGAAGGCACTAAAGATAAGGGTCAGGATGACTCTGATGATGACTCTGATGACTCATCAGATCATCCTGATGGGGAGAAACCAAGGGAGAAAGCTGCAAGCAAAGGTCTACCAGAACCACCAATATCAGCAGAACCGCTAAACCAAGTTCCCCCAACTCAAACCCAAGGAGGAAACCAACAACAGACCACAGAGGCAACAACCACCTCTGTGGAAATACCCTCTGAAGAAACCCCAATTCAAACCCAAATACCCGAAACAACTACAGATCAACAACAGAAGACCACAGAGGCAACACCCACCTCTGTGGAAACAACTTCTATATTCGGAAAAGATGTGCCAACCCGTGAAGTATTCCAAATCCTAACATCCTCCGAAAAAGATCAACCATCCCAATCACCAAAACCAAAATCACCAGAAGAACTCCCCTCTCCAACACCAAAAGAAACCAAGATACCATCTCCCACACCCAAAACCAGAACCAAAACCATTGCTCACAAAAGAAAAAAACATCTGAGCAAAACCACAGAAGCCTCACCTACAAAACCCACATCACCAACCAAGCCCTCAGAAGCACAAGTGACAAAACCAACAGAGGCAACCCCCACAAAACCTACAGAAGTACCTCCGTCAAAGCCCTCAGAACCCCAAAGGACAAAACCCACATAGGCAACCCCATCTCTACAAGAAGATCTACATTTGAAGTCAAAAGACAAAGGCAAAGGGATAATGACAGAGGAACCCAAAAAGAAGAAGCCAAAGCATCAACCAGCAGAAAAATTGATGAAGAGCTCTTTTGATGCATATGTGACACCAAAGCCAGAACAAGAAGACTGGGCTTTCGGTGCTACCCCTCTGTCAAACATACCAATTATAGATCCGAAGGCAAAAGTCACAGAGGATCGAGTGGCACAAATCCAGAAACAAATGGATGCTCTGCGCAGGCCCATGCCTCCACCCGAAGCACCTCCACAACAGATGGAAGATGTGGTATACAGATATCTGTACAACAGAAGTGCCAGAGATCTTCTGCCACCAACCATTCAAGATCCCAACTTCCATGCTGACCTCGAAAATACCTTCACAAGAACAACACCCAAGCCAAAATGGCAAGTCTTCTCAGAGTCCAAAATCGACAAGGTCATATACTGTAAGTTTTCTCAAACCAGAACCACTCCTAAGGTTTCCTATAACATCTATAAGGTCAAAAGGGAGGACAGAACCGTGACCCAATTCTCAGATGCTGGTCTGAGAAATCTAAGTCCCTACGATCTACCCGACCTTCTCAACTGGACGAAAGAGAACTTCACAACAGATGCACATCGAAGGGCATACAGGGTGATAAGGAAAGCCATGCATGAGAAACTTCTGCTATACAGCCTTGTCGACTTCCAATTAGGACGAGATCTTGGAGTAAGAAACCTAAATCTCCATCCAACAGAAAATGACTGCCCATCCTCTGCCATACCAAACCCAATCATTACATCTCCAAGAGTTGGGTTGGTCTATCAAGATCCTGCTGGGAAGTCAAGACTGTTCGTAGAGATGGACTGTCAGAAGTATGCAACAAATACTTTGACGGAGTTCAGAGCAAGCCTCGTGGAGCATAGAGGAACGGAGCTCATGAATCAAGCTCTCACTAATAGACTGATAGAGGTCATCGACCAAGTAATCAACTTCAGAACCCTCTGCATCAGTTTCTATCAAGAGCTTAGAGAATTAGGATTCGACAACAGAAGTTTCAACGACTTCAAATACGCGAACGTCTGATATCCTCTATCAACCTCTGCAAATCTTTCCTTTCATAATGTAATCAAATGTAAGTGCCTCAGGCATAATTCTGTATGAAAGAAAAGTAAAATCTTTTGAGGTATTTTATTTCACCTCTTGTTATGTACTTAGCCTAGAAAACCTTGCACTTTTAAATTTTTTATTTTTCAATACTTAGGGGGAGATTGTTGATAGGTGGGTTATCACCCCCCTAATTCTAACCGCAAGTGTACGGTGTCGAAATCAAGTAATAACGTACGGTAAGTACAAGTATCGAATCCACGGGAACTAGGAACTAAGTATCACAATTACTATAAGCTCTATTAACTGAACTATCGAAATTGAATTGGTTGGTGTCAAACTAATTAATTGCAAGAAAATAAATCAAACACAAGACAGTAAACAGCTTTGGAAACTTCTGATAGAGAAAACAGTTGAGGGTTGGAAATCCTTAGGTTTTCACATGCGAATATCTGACTTAAAACAATTACCAGTTAATCCCCTTAATGAATACCCAATCTCTAAAATCACCGTTGTTCTCTTTCGAGCAACATCGGGTTTTATTTTGAAAAGGACAAGTTTTTATCTTTCGATCTCAACCTATGGATTTCAAAACACATTAAGTGCAAGATTCATATTTGAACGGACAGATTTAATCTCTCGATCTTCAACCTAAATGGTTCAATTAGGACTAAAGCGTATTCGGTATATCTCTATAACCAAATTCTCGCCTTAGGCATGCAATTCCTAGTTCTATCTAACAGTTAATTCTCTCGAACTCAACTGGAAGCAACAAAACCATTAAAAGCTAGCTAAACTCTCAAAAGCATTAAGAATCAAATTACATGCATTCATTAAAAAGGAAAAACTGATAAAAGTCATTCGTCATCCGTTCATATGTTCAAACCTAATTCAATCCAACCCCCAACATCTTAAGATTAGTTCATGATGTTGGGGAATACAAACGCAAGAAAAGGGGATGTAAAAGTGTGTGCAAACATGATAGCGAGAATGTAAAAGATGTAATGGTGAATGATGATGAACTCCCTTCTCCTAGCTCGAAGCCGCTTCGCGTCGTGAATTACTCGTCGATTCCTCCTCTATCATGGCTCCAAAAGCTCCACAGGGTCTCTGAAAATCGCCCCTGGACTGCCCACCGTCGTCGTGTGTGAGTTGCGTCCTCAATAATGACCTAAAATCCAAAATTAATAGCTGAAATTCGACAAATAGGCACTTACGCGACCTTCCACGCGACCTGCAAGTCGCATGGAAAACCGCGCGCCTTTCAGATGGTGCATGGGTCAGTTTCTGGTTCGCGGTTCGGGTCCTAGTTCGGGCGCGGGTCTTGGGCTTCCGGTGGGCTTCGTTTTGGCTCTCTTTTGGACTCTTTTTAGCTTCTTTTCTCGATGATCACTGCCTTTTAGATAGCCTGCACATTTCACTAGATAAACCGTAAAATTCCACTTCTTTGCTTAAATACAAGCCAATCTCATTGGTTGACTGAAAATAACGCCAAAAAGTGGCGTTATCAACAACCCCAAACCGAGTGTTGCTTGTCCCCAAGCAAATTAGCGATAAAATAGACTAAAAGCATATATCAGAGAAATGTAATAACTGCACAACTCCCAATCGGTACCATGTAATGCACTGGTGATTTCCCATACCCGTGAATGCCTATCTCACTCTCGCCTCATTCCTATTCCGTTTGATCTATGACCTTCCATTGCTAGTTGACTCGTGACTGCTCCATTTCCATTAAGGTTGTTCTAGGTCCAGACATACTAGGGAAAACATTTCTCCTCGACCCTACCTCACAGGATACTCTCTTTGCACTAGAACCTAGGTTATCGCACATGTTGTCATGTATAGGAAGTTATGTACAAGAATACTCAAAAATCACATGACAACTTTAAAGAAAGACGCACAAATGTCCAAAAAGTCGATCTCAGAAAGAATCAAGTAGCAAGACAGGGAATATTAGCAAAGGTAGTCGTATACGCTAATCGTGTTTTCTAAAAGATCAACCATGTCTTTACAAGGGTTGTAACGGGGCTAGGGTTATGGCTAAGAAACGACGGGTAAATGGAACAAAGTCCTCGGTGTGTCAACCATTAGCAGTTAAGAGCTTTTCTGGTTTCGATTCTATCACTTGGCCCTCTTTTTCACTATTGGAGTCGCTTTGACTCTCTTATTTAGCTGCTATAAATACTATCTAAGTAACTGTTTTTTTTCTTTTTCTTTTGGGGACTTCATTGGTCCTCTTTATTCAAGTTGGGGCTGCATTGGCCCTCTTTTCTATTTATTTTCATGACTGGCCTGATTTCCTTCTTTTCCGCTCTATCTTTTCTATTCATTACCGCCTCTGTTTGACACACGTTCGGATAAGGTTGGCTAAGGCTATTGGCTAAAGGTTTAATGGTGGGTCATGGAATGAACAGTGGTGAGTGTTTGGCTACAAACTGGGTTGTGGATGCACACATAATGGGTAAAAAGGGTACGATAGCTAAAAATAGGTTATAACAAAACACACATTGCCTGGAATCACATCTTAAGGTCCACACGATTTGGTCTACTATACTCTTACCCAGAATCCCGATGGTCGTCTTTGCTACTCAATGCAATAATATAGCGAGACCATTATATATTCACGACAAGAAACTCGAAGAGGTGTATATGAATCATGTGTATGAACCCCTCGAAATGAATAACGTCTTTTAGGCTCAAATCTCGCTATTGGGTGGTCTCCACTAATGTCCCTAGTCATGTCCTTTCCCGGTCCTTCCCTAATGGTCACGTCACTATCACAAGATTCTTCCTACAATGGTCAGCCTCAATCATTCAAAACAAAAAATTTAGCTACTGTGATCTAGATACTCAAAAGTGCAGGAAATCTACGTGCATAATGTGGGCCCGATTGGGCAACCTCAAACCTTACCCACACATTGTCCCCAATGTGCAAGTGTCGGTTCAGGCGACACGAAATGAGACAAGTGTAGTTGTGCGGTTATTACAGGTAATAGACAGGAAAGACATAACATTAAGCGCAGGCAAAGAGCTATTCTCGCATTTTATAAAACATGGCCACCCCAAACCTAGGTCGTGACCTAGGTTTGTCAAACAAAGCCAACCCCAAACCTCGGTGAAACCGAGGTTTGCACAGGATTAAAATTGAGTGTGTAGATGTTGAAAAGATGAGGCACCCCAAACCTAAGTGAAACTTAGTTTTGTTGCATCTCGTTAACTAGTCGGGACACCAAACATCATACACCACTCGTTACATGCAAAGTTGAGGACATACCTGTTTGCCCGGACGGAGGGGATTATCTTGAAAGATTTGAGGTGATCACGATTGAGAAGCATCGGAGAAGGGAAAAGCAAAACAAAGCAAACAAAACAAAAGACGGAAGGGAACACACAAAGCAGAAAAAATAACACACTGCATGAGGACAGGAAGTCGCGCGGCTTTCGCCGCGGTATGGAAACCGCGGGAAAGACCGCGCAATCCCCTGTATCGAAAAACAAACAGAGGGCTCCGCGGTTTGGCACGCGGCTTGTAGGCCACGGCACAAGCCGCGTAAGTCCCTGTTTCAACTATTTTTTGATTTTTTACTTTTTTCATTTTTATTGTTTTTCGTAAATAAAACACACTCAAAAACGAAAATTACACGAAAACTAACCTCGGTGGGTTGCCTCCCACCCAGCGCCGTAGTTAAAGTTGTGGCACGACTATGTGGTTTCAGCTTGGTTCGGTATCCGCGGACTCGGCTCGCCCACACTTGCGATTCTCCGCGGATTCTTCCTCATCCGGTTTTCCTTTACCAATTCCGGATCCCTCTTCACTTCGACTCGCGAACATCTTGAATGTCACCCTTTCGCCTCCAACTCTCAGTGTCATCTCCCCTTCTTCCATGTCAATCAAAGCTCTGCTCGTGGCCAGAAAAGACCTTCCCAAAATCAGTGGGACCTTTATGTCCTCATCGATGTCTAACACCACGAAGTCCACCGGGAAGTAGAATTTGCCGACTTTGATCAAAACGTCTTCGACTACTCTGTGTGGATATACTATCGACCTATACGCAAGCTGAAGGGTCATGTTTGTCGGCTTCACTTCCCCGAGGCCGAGTTTCCTGAAAACAGATAGAGGCATTAGAATAATACTAGCTCCTAAATCACATAATACCTTATCAAAATTAAAACTCCCAATTTGGATAGGGATCGAAAAACTCCCTGGATCCTTAAGCTTCGGGGGAAGCTTGTTCTGGATTATAGCACTGCACTCCTCAGTAAGTGCAATTGTGGCCTGATCCTCAATCTTCCTCTTCTTGGATAAGATGTCTTTCATAAATCATGCATATGAGGGCATTTGTGCCAAAGCCTCTGCAAAAGGAATGTTAATGTGCAGCTTTTTAAATATATCAAGAAACTTAGAAAAGTTAACATCATCCTTATGCGATTTAAGTCTGCTCGGATAGGGCACTCTCGGTACCACCGGCTTGACCGGTGGTTGCTTTGGTTTCGTCTCCTCACTCTTCTTGTTCCCTTCATCCTCCGGGTTCTCCTTCATCACGAACTCTTTATCAGCCTCCAACTCATCCATGTCGATGATCTCCACATCTTGCTCGATCTCTTTTGATGACGATCCTCGTGTTGGGTTTCCAATCAGCTCCTTGCCACTTCTCAGATAAATGGCATTACACTCCTCCCTTGGTTTCTTTTCAGCCATACTCGGGAAGGTTCCGGGAGCTTGGTTCTGTAGGGCTTCGGAGATTTGCCCCACTTGCCTTTCGAGGATCTTAATGGAGGCGGTGTTTTGATCGGTTGCCGCCTTGACTGTACTCACCGTGCTTGCCAAACCTTCAACTGTGCTGTCCATCTTTGCCATGAACTTCATCATCATATCTTCCAGCCCTGGCTTATTCTCCCCGGATTATCCTTCGTTCCTTTGGTTGAAACCTGGAGGACGGTACACGTTATTAGTATAAGAAGAATTAGAAGAGTTAGAAAAATTACCTTGTTGTTGACCGGGTTGACTCCACGAAAAATTGGGGTGTTTCTTCCACCCTTCGTTATATGTATTGGAGAACGGGTCGTTCCTCGGTTGATTGTTCCGGTTTTGCAAAAATTGCACTTGTTCAGGTGCTTCCGGATTACCTCCCTTCAAGTGGTTCGTGATAAAAGCTAGTTGAGCTTTTAACTCCTTCAGCTCATCCGATTCCCGAACACTCGCAACTCTTCTAACATCGGCTCTTGGAGTAGAAAAACTATGCTCGGCCAAATTGTCGATCAACTCACATGCTTCCTCATAAGATTTATCCATTAGTGCTCCACCCGATGCGGCAGTGATATCATTTTTGTACTGCGGGTGGAGTCCACTAAAGAATGTCTGGATGATGACCCATCTGTGCAACCCGTGATGTGGACATTTCTTTAACATATCCTTGTATCGCTCCCATGCCTCGTATAAGGTCTCTTGTTCCCACTGAGCGAAGTGGGTGATATCGGCCATCAACTGGGCAGTTCTTCCCGGTGGGAAGAATTTCTGTAGAAATGCCGCTTTCAGGTTTGCCCATGTAGTAATCTGATCTGCTGACAAACCTTCTATCCAAATTTCAGCTCTACCCTTGAGTGAGAAGCTGAACAGTCTTAGCTTTATGGCATTTTCCTCCATCCCATTGATTTTGAACGTATTGCAAATCCGTTCAAATGCACGAAGGTGGGCATGGGGATCTTCAGTAGGTGCTCCCCCGAACTGATTCTGTTGTACCATGACAATGGTACTCGGCTTAATCTCGAATTAGTTTGCTGCAGTAGCGGGCGGTTGGATGCCTATCCGTGCGGTTGCCACGTTTGGATTGGCAAATGACCGCATCGGAACTCTCGCCGGAGGAGGCGGAGGATTGTTGCGAGGAGGTGCTTCGTCGGCCATCTCGATCTTGATATCTTTTTTTGCTTTTCGTATTCGGCGGACGGTTCTCTCGATCTCCTGATCAAGTTGTTCGATTTTCTTCCCTCGGGTCGTCCTTGGCATACACCAAGTAGTACCTAAAAAGAATGTAAGCAAAGTTAGTAATCCATAAATTGAAAGTGAAGGAAAAAAGCAATAAAAAAATGTTCAATCTAATAGTGCTTATAGCTGGTAGTGCTATCAGTTGCAACTAGTTCCCCGGCAACGGCGCCAAAAACTTGATAGGCGGGTTATCACCCCCCTAAATCTAACCGCAAGTGTACAGTGTCGAAATCAAGTAATAACGTACGGTAAGTACGAGTATCGAATCCACGGGAACTAGGAACTAAGTATCACAATTACTATAAGCTCTATTAACTGAACTATCGAAATTGAATTGGTTGGTGTTAAACTAATTAATTGCAAGAAAATAAATCAAACACAAGACAGTACACAGCTTTGGAAACTTCCGATAGAGAAAACAGTTGAGGGTTGGAAATCCTTAGGTTTTCACATACGAATATCAGACTTAAAACGATTACCAGTTAATCCCCTTAATGAATACCCAATCTCTAAAATCACCGTTGTTCTCTTTCGAGCAACATCGGGTTTTATTTTGAAAAGGACAAGTTTTATCTTTCGATCTCAACCTATGGATTTCAAAACACATTAAGTGCAAGATTCATATTTGAACGGATAGATTTAATCTCTCGATCTCAACCTAAATGGTTCAATTAGGACTAAAGCGTATTCGGTATATCTCTATCACCAAATTCTCGCCTTAGGCATGCAATTCCTAGTTCTATCTAACAGTTAATTCTCTCGAACTCAACTGGAAGCAACAAAACAATTGAAAGCTAGCTAAACTCTCAAAAGCATTAAGAATCAAATTTCATGCATTCATTAAAAAGGAAAAACTGATAAAAGTCATTCGTCATCCGTTCATATGTTCAAACCTAATTCAATCCAACCCCCAACATCTTAAGATTAGTTCATGATGTTGGGGAATACAAACGCAAGAAAAGGGGATGTAAAAGTGTGTGCAAACATGATAGCGAGAATGTAAAAGATGTAATGGTGAATGATGATGAACTCCCTTCTCCTAGCTCGAAGCCGCTTCGCGTCGTGAATTACTCGTCGATTCCTCCTCTATCATGGCTCCAAAAGCTCCACAGGGTCTCTGAAAATCGCCCCTGGACTGCCCACCGTCGTCGTGTGTGAGTTGCGTCCTCAATAATGACCTAAAATCCGAAATTAATAGCTGAAATTCAACAAACATGCACTTACGCGACCTTCCACGCGACCTGCAAGTCGCGTGGAAAACCGCGCGCCTTTCAGGTGGTGCGTGGGTCGGTTTCTGGTTCGCAGTTCGGGTCCTGGTTCGGGCGCGAGTCTTGGGCTTCCGTTGGGCTTCGTTTTGGCTCTCTTTTGGACTCTTTTTAGCTTCTTTTCTCGATGATCACTGCCTTTTAAATAGCCTGCACATTTCACTAGATAAACCGTAAAATTCCGCTTCTTTGCTTAAATACAAGCCAATCTCATTGGTTTTAGGACTGAAAATAACGCCAAAAAGTGGCGTTATCAATTGTTAGCTCCAATCTTTCTGTTTATAGAAGTATTGAAAAATAGGCTAAATATAGAAGTCTTCGACAGAGGCTCTGCCGAGTCACCGAGGAGACCAAAGCATAGAAGTCTTCGACAGAGGCTCTGCCGAGTAACCGAGAAGACCGAAGTAAAGACTCGCAAGAAGAAACTTCAATGCGGATAAGGCCACAGAGCCTCTGTCACACTTGACAGAGCCTCTGTGGTATAAAAGACTAGAGCTCTATACTAAGGACAATCGTGCTTCTCACGATTTCTGCTGTACGAAGATCCTGAAGATCATTCGTACAAGGCGTGACCTGACAACTCCACGTGTCAAACTCTGATGGGTTCTAGCCTTAGTAGAAGCCGACGCATTTAATTAACGTTGTACCTGCAACAATACCTGAATAGTGTCTTTGTACCTTCAGTCCTTGTTGTCCAGAACTTGTCCCCTTTAGAAGTAGTATAAATAGAAGACTCATGTTGAGTTCTTTTATTAAGCTTTGCACGATACACACACCATTAGAGCAGATTTCTTGTATAACTTTCGGTGTTCTTGGTGCTTTATTTATATCAATATACAGTGGGTTATTGAGCTAATTATCTAAGTTATTTCCACTTTATACATTTGATATTGTGTGTCTTCTACCTTATTATATCTTTTAGTTCGTTAAAACGCTTCCGCATTATATCTTGTTTGAACTATTAGATAGAATCATCATTGTTAAGCAAAACAGGAACCAACAGCGTGCCCTTATACTTTCCACGTGTCATCCTCTGAAGGGTGTCACAGCTTTTGCAGATGGCGACGCACTATATCAACGTGTACCAGAATCAGTCCCACGACGTTGTCTCTTGTACCTTTATACTTCTTGTCTACTATTTGTCCCCTGTATACCTGTTTTTCAGTTGGCCTCATGTATATATAGGTCAATGTGTCTTATTAGGCTTAGTATGTGCTTAGTTTCACACTTTTAGCTATTTTGTTGTCACTCACAAACGGATCTTGCCTCTTTTTTAAAATAGTTACAGCTTTATTCACTTTGGTTGCTGTTTTCTTACACTTTTAATCCCTTTAACTAACTCCTTTTAAAAAGCGCATTTACTCAAAAGGCTTATTATCTTTTTTTTTTAATAAGACGATTTAAAAAGTTATAAATAGCTTGGTAACTATAACACTTCATTATAAAATAAAGAGTAAACTACAAATTTGGTCCTTGTGGTTTGTCAAAAGTAATAATTTTCATCTCTATAATTTGAAATTACAAGATGACAATCGTGGTTTGCAAAACGTCCGAATTTGGTTCGACCCTCTAACGGTTGTTCAAAAGTTCCATCATATGAGGGACATTTTAGTCATTTTATCGATTTTTTACCCAATAAAAACTACATGAACCAAAGTCATAAAATCGATTTTGATTGGGTAAAAGACAAAAAAATAGATAAAGTAACGGAATTTTTTAAAATCCATTAGAGGAATGAACTAAATATAGACGTTTGTGCAGCCTACGATAGCCATCTTGTAATTTTGAAACTACATTACAACAAACCACAGGGACCAAAGTTGTAGTTTACTCTAAATTAAAAATATTAATTAATATAAACCGGCCCAGCCGTACACTGGAAAATGGAAATCAAAACTGGCCCAGTTGTAACTTGTAAGCACTTCTATCGAATTAACGCTGCGTTCTCGAGTTTTAGAAGGAAAGAAAAGAAGAGAAAGGGAAGAGAAAGAAAAGAAAGGAAAGGAATGGGGAGGAAATAAATATTTGTATTTGTGTTATTGAGATTGAAGGAAAAAAAAGGAAGGAGAGTAAAAGAAAATAAATTTTCATGTTTTTGAGTAGGAGTGAAAGAAAAGGAAATATGTTACTTTTACCAATATACCCTCATTTATTTCATAATGGAATGTAATTAATGGGTATATGCGTAATTTTATAAATATTTTTAATTCTTTTTATTTCGTTTCTTTCCTTTCCTTCCGTTTCCTCCCAAATTTGGGTGGAAAATTTTGGAATTCCTTTCCTTCCTTTCCCTCTTAAAAAAAAACTCAAGAACAAGACATATTTTTTTTTTCTAGTTTCTACTTCCTTCATAAAAAAACTCGAGAACACAGCGTAAGACTTTACCCTTCAGCGTAAGACTTTACCCTTCGGTGCTCCCCCTCTGCGTATACCCGAAAACCCATCGACAAAAAAGATAGATAAAAGTCGAAAAAATGTTTCGTTCACTTCTCCGATCAATCTCCACCTCACCGGCGAAATCAACTCTCATCCCCACCGCCATTGCAGCATCAAATCCGATAACTTCACAGCTCACATCTTCCAGAACATTCGCAACGAAGAAATCCAAAGCCCTCGGCTTCGAAGGGGAACAATAAGAAAGGTCAGCCTAAATCCAAAGCGGATGCGAAAACGAAGTCGAAACAGGAAGAGATCGTAGCCGCCTCCATCGATGATGCAGCTCATGACCTCCTTTCTGACGAGAGAAACCGGAGGCGTCTCCTTCATGAAGACGAGCGCAACAGTTCGCTTGACGTTGGCCCTAACGGACGGCCGTTGTTTACTTCCGCTGCTTCTTTATCTGAACTAAGTAGAAAAGACGCCTGCACTTATATGAAATCTAGGTATGGTGTATGCATTGTTTTTTACTGATGCATCTCTGAATTGCGAATTTCATGCACTGATACGTGTTTGTTTTTTACATTTTGAGGATTGGAATATGATACATTGTATTGCCCTAAGTTTAAGAATTGAAGATGGCGTGGGTTCATTTCATCTCTGAATTGCAAATTTCATGCACCGATACGTTTTTGTTTCTACATTTGGAGGATTGGAATATGATACATTGTATTGCCCTAATTTTAAGAATTGTAGATGGCGTGAGTTCATTTCATAAACTACTTTGCATAGTAGAGAGTTTATTGTAGTTAATTTTGTTTGTACTAAAATTAAGTAAGCTATAGGGTGATAAATGATCATTGATTTACCCAATTACTTTGTTATTATAAAATTGATCAAACTGTGAAGATAGTACCCCTTTTTTCTTCTAACGAATGGGCATACTGAAAACGAGTTTTGTTACAAAATCATACTTCTAATTGCTGTATTTGTCTTGCCGTTTATCTTTGCTATCAGTATTTTCTTCATAATTTCAAAGAATCCATATTAATTTTGAAAATTAGTCTGAAGTTTTTTGCTTACATTTGGCATACAGTAGGAAGAAGCTGGAGGAGGTGCTGCCAGAGAGATTGCCTGTGGGAATGGTGAAAGAGTTTGATGAGTCAATGAGAGATGCATTGCTTGTTAGACATAGCTTCTTGGATCTCCGAGATAACTTCAGGCGCATTGTTGACCCACCTTTGCAATCTAGTAATAGCAGAGGTATGCTTTTCTTTTATTGCTTGTTTGAAACACATGTTGTGTTCTTACTTCTTAGGTATTCTCAATGTTTCTTTGTAGTTATCTTCATTAAGGTTAAAATGTCTTCACATGCTAGTTGCTTCGGAAATAGGTGTACAATGCACTCATCAACTAGTTTTTACCAAACGTAAATGGTTTATCAACTAACAAGTAGCTTATCAGCCATATTTGACAACAGTAGCTTACGTTTGCTTTAACCCATCAATAATTATAGCAGAAAAACCAGACAGCCATTGCAGTTAAACATGCTATGCAAGTAGAGAAAGAAAAGAGTATCCCAATTGACCATAAGCCAGTTTCTACAATTTCCTCACAGAAATGAGTTTAAAAACTGCCAAAATTCCTTACAAATTACTATAATAGCCACTCACTACCCACCACAAGAAAACCGCAAAAACGAATGTTTCCGTTTACTTCTTAGTGTAACTGATGGACATCGAGTTTTGAGGAGTTATCTTGAAGCCTTGCAGAGATTGCATTGCGGTCGAAGATTGATTATCGTCATCAAACTCGACAAATGCAATACCTGGCTTTGCATCAATCATTCTGACTTCTTTAAAACCTGGGAATTGTTTGAAAAGAAGCTGCAGCATGTCCTCTGTTGTATCGTGTGTTAGATTTTGTACGAAGAGGATGTTGTTTGGTGCTGTTGTTTCTTGCGGGTCTGACCTTCCGTTTCGGTTAAAGGCCTGCACGTGTTTGTCAAAATTCATCAAAAATACGATCATAAACTAATGGTACTGGTTGGTAAGATCATCTGCCACATGTTCTCTATAATTTTTCGCTAAAATAAAGAAGCAAAAGTCAAAATCTCCGTACAAAAATTACATTTGACTCCAGTTTCTCCGTTTCGGAGATTATAACATTAGTTACAGTATTAAAATATTCAATGAATTAATATTTGAACAAACTTTCAAACAAACTCTTCATAAAAAGGTATAACATATGGCGCATTCAAATAAAAAATAGAAAAAAGACGATTAATGACATCATTTCTCCCCTTCAAGATAAATTGTGTAACCAAAGGGTTGTTGGCCCGTGGTAACCGGGTTACCAGGAGGTCAAGGGTACAAAAATTTCACCAAAGTTGAGGAGCGTGAGTGAAATATTATATATTAAAAACATCTCCAAAATCTCTATTGTGGAGATTCGGTTGGAGAGATTCTCTATAATTTTTCTAAAATAGAGAGCCAAAAGTGAAAACCTCTAAATAAAATCATACTTCACTCCAACAGATTCTCTATTTTAGAAATTTTAGCAATAATTATATTATTAAAATTTTATATAGTTTTATCATCCCAATGCATTTTCTCGATTTAAGAGAATTTGTTGGAGATACTCTAAAACATCTATAAGAAGATATTTTATGGAGTTTGGTTCCAAGAAACTTACAGCAGGGGTTCTGGGGTCGGTTCTTACACCATTAGTAGCTTGTGGAGTATCTCTCTTCTTTTCGGCTGTACAAGAATACATACACAAATCTTAGAAATGTGTAAAAGACATATAATTTTAGAAATGTGTACACTTCTTAAATGACACTTTTACCCTTAATAATAGAGAGAGTAATAAACTTCTCCATCTGATAATTAATCATAAAGTTGGAAGGAAAGCACTTACTTTTGAAAATGGACACTTATTTTGAAACAAACTAAAAATAGAAATATGAACACTCGTTTTGGGAAGGGGGAGTATTATACAATGTACTCCTTTCAACCCATGACCAAGCTATTTGACTGGTTGCATAAATTGCCATATATAAATATTATTTATTATTATATACTCAAAAAAAACTTGACTAGGACGGTAACTTACTTTTTTCCTCTTGCTTCCTTCTCTTATCTTTTGGAACAAATGTATTATCTGCTTTTGCAATACAATCTGACTTGTCTTTGGCATATTGAATTCGCTGCATGTCACCACGGAGATGTTAACAACTTTGCCTCACATAGAGATTAGGTGAAGAACTACACCACTAAAGTAATAGAAGTTAAGAGCATGCGGTACAAGTTTCAAATATCTTGGGATATGTATATATATAATTATATATTACTAGTTTGTGTTCTAAACTCACCATGGGCTTGTCATAAAATGGGAAGTTTTGCATCTGGCGAACTGCGTTACTGGCAGCAGTCACTTCACTGAAAACAACCCACGCTTGCCCACGAAGTTTGGCCGTCTTCAAAGCAACAACATCCAAAATCCTCCCATACTGGGAGAACAAGGCATAGAGAGACCTTTTCAACTCTGATAACCAAAAGAACACGTGACTACCACAAGCATTGTAACAAGCAAAATGGCTACTTCCCTTTACAGGTCAAAACTGGAAAAAAGAAGTATAAGCATGCACATGTGAAGACACTTTCCATTCACATAAATCATATATGAAAATGGTATTCACATTTTCAGCTTGGACCTGGTTAAAATTGGGACTAAAGGAAGTGACCGTAGATAATTGCAGGTGTTTGATCAAAGTCTCCTTGTAACTCTAGATGCATAGTTAAGCTATCATGACGATACATGTTCATGTGGTACGCATAAGCATGGAAAAGTTTATATGGGCCAAGTAGTGAGATTTGCCACACCAAAACAACAAGGCACACTTCAGATCATGCATTTTACTACTATAACTAACCCTATTGCAGATACTTTATATCTGTTTATATACCATAATTTTAATTTTCCATAATCTAGTGGTATTATTCATGTGTGCTATTTTTTCTTTCTTTTTCTAGATAAGTCATTCGTCATCACTGATGAACACCATAAGTTTGTCAAAGTTTATTGTTTTAATCATGGATGAAATCCTAAGAATATACTTCCATTCATTGATTTACTTTTGTATAGAATACATTCTAGCAAGAACGTATTTACCCCCAAATATATTTCAAATATTCAATATGTTGCAGTTAATATGGATCGTTCCACTCTTTCACATTTTCAGCTTCAAGACCTGGGGTTTCTGTCTTCGCCATCAACTTCTTCTTTACCAACAACTGAAATGGCATATCCACAAAACTTCTGAAAATAGCTATTTGCCAGTCCTTAAATAGGCGTCTTTCTAGCTTTTCCTGAAGTTTTTACCCTCGCCATGAACTTCTTTACCAACAAATAAAATCGCATATTTATAAAATCTTTAAGAATAGCTATTTATCAATCCTTAACCAGATGTCTTAACTACAACTAAAATCACATATACACACCCTCATCAACCATAGATTGAAAGCTTGGATCCCTAGCCCAGACTTCAACAAGTATTAATAAATCTCTGATCTTTCATCATATTTACCTAACCATCGACTAAATCAAGAAGTGTAGATGCTCCATTTGACCATGAACCAGGCATACATTGGCATTATTGAAGAATGAGAGACGACACTAACTGAAGCTCTCTTTTACTAGATTTTACCACAAAAATCTAGTTGTGCCTCTGGCGTACAACCCCCTTTGCAGTTCACTTATAGGCGTAGGGGGAAGTAAGGGCAATTTGGTCATTCGGTCTTGCTCCTTTTACTTACTTGCTAAATAATTGTCTAGGGGTAGCATCATATTTTTACATTCAATAAGGAGCGTCCTTCTATTTAGTGGAGGGAAAAGTCAGTTAGGGATTGATTCTGAATTTTATCTGTTTGTTAGAGAGCTTTGCTCTGGGAGAGTTTATGGCCTCTCGAATGCCATAAGAGTCTGTAATTTCTGTTTCTTCCTATTCAATACAAGCCTGCAATCATTCGACCCTACTGTTTTAGCTAGTGTATACCAAATTGGTATCAGAGCAGTAAGATCCTACAATGGCGACAAGGAGCGTAGCAAATCGTGTAGACGATCTGGAACAGGGGATGCAAACGATTCTGGAGAAAATCGAACTCATGAGCAAGCAACATGAGGAAGTCTCTTCCCGATTATTGGCATCGTTAGTGGGTGAAGGAGGCGACGCCTCTGGATCTGGTGGATCGGGCAAAAATCATGGAGTCTCTCAGGATCAGAATCGTTTCTTCGCCATTAAAGGAAGGAAGTTGGAGCTTCCAACATTCGATGGGACCGATCCAGATGGTTGGATTTTACATGCTGAAAGGTATTTTTCCTTGAACCGATTATCTCCTGAAGAAAAAATCGATGTCTCGTTCATATCATTCGAAGGCGATGCGTTGAGGTGGTTTCAATGGGAAAACAAACGCCATCCAATTACGAGTTGGGAGATTATGAAGAATCTGATATTGCGACAATTTCGATCGTTAGCCACGGGTTCGTTGTGTGAACAATTCCTTGCGATTAAGCAAGAGGGATCAATGGACGACTATAGACGCAAGTTCGTGGAACTGGCTGCTCCTTTGGACGGGATTCCAGAGGAGGTGTTTCTCAGTCAATTCATAAACGGATTGGAGAAATCGGTGAAAGCCTAGATTCATCTTCTGAATCCAATATCACTGAGTTCGGCGATGGAGTTAGCAGCAAAAATCGAAGTGAGAAACAATCTGACCGCTAAGGAGAAGAGTTTTATCCGATCAAGAGAGGTATGAGCGTAGCGACTGAATCAAAGGGAAACACGGCAGCATCAGCGTTTTCGGGTAGTTCAAATCCAAAGTCAGGATCGGAGTATCGTCGATTATCCGATCAAGAGGTACAACACCGCCGTTCATTGGGATTATGCTATCGGTGTGATGAAAAATATTCACTGGGGCATAAGTGTAACAAGAAAGAAATGAACATCATACTCGTTTAGGAGGAGTTGGCAGAAGATGAAAGTGGCGATGAGGAAGAGAAAGCACTGAATTCGGTGGATGTAATAGATCTGGGTCAGAAAGTGGAAGTACACCTTAATTCGGTGGTGGGACTGTCCAATCCGAAGACAATGAAGATGTCAGGGATGATTGCTGATCAGAAAATCGTAGTGCTCATCGACAGTGGAGCAACTCACAACTTCATCTCGAAAGAGGTGGTTGAAAAGTTGAACTTAGCGATCGTAAATACTAAGGAGTATACCATCACTATGGGGACTGGAAAAACAGTTCAAGGAGAGGGAGTTTGTAAGCAAGTCCAGGTGGAAATTCAGGGGTTGAATTTGGTACAGGATTTCTTACCAATCCAACTGGGTAATAGCGATATGATACTCGAGATTCAATGGCTGGAAACCTTGGGAACGACTTACACGAATTGGAAGTTGCAAACTATGAAATTCACGTGCGGTGGTCGAACCGTGACGTTGAAAGGGGATCCCTCCCTTGGTCGTTCAATGGTATCACTTAAAACCATGGGAAAGGTGATACAAGAAGAGGGACATGTTGTATTAGTTGAGTTGGGATCCTGTGAAAAAGGAGAAGAGATGGAAGGATCAAACCAGAGTGAGTTGGAACCTCTCTTAAAAGAGTATGAGAAAGTGTTCAACATGCCAAGTGGATTACCACCTTGTCGAGGGAGAGAGCATACCATTCTTCTAAAAGAGGGCACGCCACCTATGAATGTACGGCCTTATCGGTATCCACGCTACCAAAAAGACGAAATTGAAAAATTGGTAAAAGAAATGTTAGAGGCTGGGGTGATTAGACCGAGTTCGAGTCCATTCTCGAGCCCCATTTTATTGGTTAAGAAGAAAGACGGGAGCTGGCGCTTTTGCATCGATTACCGGGCATTAAACAAAGCCACGGTAATAGATAAATTTCCTATACCCGTAATTGATGAGTTGTTGGATGAGCTTCATGGTGCTACGATTTTTTCCAAGCTTGACTTGAAATCTGGATACCACCATGATCAGGGATGGTGCAGGAGGATATCCAGAAAACAGCCTTTAGAACCCATCAGGGACATTACGAGTTCCTCGTAATGCTCTTTGGGTTGGTAAATGCGCCAGCCACCTTCCACGGATTAATGAATGAAGTATTCAGCAAGGTCCTCCGAAAATTCGTCTTAGTAATCTTTGATGATATATTAGTTTACAGTCGGTCTATGGATGAGCATTTGGGTCATTTAAGGACTGTCCTCGAGATTATGTCGCAACATCATTTGTTCGCCAATTTGAAGAAATGTGAGTTTGGTAGAGATCGTTTGGGGTATTTAGGCCATGTTATTTCAAAGAAGGGTGTAGAGGTGGATGATTCGAAGATCCAAGCTATTATGGAATGGCCGAGACCTACGACAGTTACGGAGCTACGAGGATTCCTGGGATTGTCAGGCTATTACCGAAAATTCATTAAAGGATACGGGGTAGTGGCTGCTCCTTTAACTGAGTTGTTGAAGAAAAATAATTTTAAATGGACCGATGAAGCGCAAACAGCTTTCAATGAATTAAAAAAATTGCTTTCTAAAGCCCCAGTTCTGCGACTTCCCAACTTCTCGGAAGATTTCATAATCGAGACAGATGCATCTGGTTTTGGGTTGGGGGCTGTCCTTATGCAAGGGAACAACCAATAGCATACTACAGTCAGGCCTTGGGGATAAGGGCTAAACAAAAATCAGTCTACGAGAAAGAACTAATGGCGATAGTTTTTGCTGTTCGAAAATGGAGATCGTATTTGTTGGGTAGACACTTCGTTGTGAGGAGTGATCAAAGTTGTGAGGAGTGATCAAAGGAGCCTGCGGTTTTTGCTAGAGCAACGCGTGGTCGAGCCTGAATATCAACGATGGATGAGTAAGTTGTTGGGGTATAATTTCTCCATCGTGTATAAACCTGGGAGTGCGAATCGAGCCGCAGATGCTCTTTCCAGGAAGAAAGAGAGCATTGAATGTTCGAGTTTGGGTGGTCCACAGTGGCATTGGGGTAATTTGAAAAAGGGGATTGACGAAGACCTTTTATTAAAGAAAATTACAACTGAATTGCAAAGGGATCCGTTGTCCCACAAGGGATTTGAACTACGAGACGAATTCCTATTATACAAACATAGGTTGGTTTTGCCACGAAAGTCAGCTTTCATTCCCACCTTATTTGAAGAATTTCATAGCTCTCCTATAGGGGGACATACGGGGGAGGATCGAACGTATCAAAGGATGGCGTCGGAACTGTTTTGGGTTGGTATGAGGAAAGACATTTCAGAAATGGTGAAACAATGCGAGGTCTGCCAGAGCAATAAACAGTTAAGTGGCTCACCTGCAGGTTTGCTTTAGCCCCTATCCCTTCCCTCTACTGTTTGGGAAGAGCTCAGTATGGATTTTATCGAAGGTCTGCCTAAGTCGCAAGGCATGAATTCCATTTTGGTGGTCGTTGATTGCTTTAGCAAATATGCTCATTTCCTTGGATTAAAACACGCATATGATGCTCAATCAGTAGCAGAATTATTTGTTCGCGAAATCGTTCGTTTACACGGGGTACCAGTTTCAATTGTCACTGATAGAGACAAAATCTTTTTGAGTAATTTCTAGAAGGAATTATTCAAATTACAGGGTTCAAAACTGAAGTACAGTACTGCCTATCATCCCGAAACAGATGGCCAAACTGAGGTAGAAAATAAATGCTTAGAGCAATACTTGAGGTGTTGGGTTTCGGATCGACCTAAACAATGGAGTAAGTGGCTAGCTTGGGCAGAGTTGTCCTACAACACTTCTTACCACACTTCGGTCAAGTGTTCTCCTTTTCGAGTGCTATATGGGCGTGACCCACCCCCTTTGGTTCGATACAAACCGGCGACTTCGAAATTGCAAGCCGTGGAACAGGAATTGATGACGCGGGACGAGATTTGGGATGAAGTCTGAATGCATCTTTTAAAGGCGCATTGTCGGATGAAACAATTGAATGATTTGCATCGTAAGGAGGTCCATTTCGAAGTGGGGGATTGGGTATTTTTGAAGCTCCGTCCGTACAGACAAAAGTCCCTGGTTATGGGTAATAACCCCAAACTTCTCGCACGTTTTTATGGTCCTTATCAAATTATCGAGAAATTCGGCCAAGTTGCCTACAAATTGAATTTACTCGAGGGTACGCGTATACACCCGGTATTTCATGTGTCACAGCTGAAGCAGGCTGTTGAAGTTGTATCTCTTCTAAATCCCTTCCTACGCAGATCTCGGAAGACATGGAACTGCAGGCTGACCCAAAGGACATATTGGATGTTCGTGTGTTGGAAAAGGGTGACCCATGAAAGTTGGAAGTTTTGGTGAAGTGGCAGGGCTTATCAGAATTTGAGGCATCATGGGAAAACTTGGACGCGTTGCTTTTACAATTCCATAATCAGCACCTTGAGGACAAGGTGCTTTCGTTGGGGGGGGGGGGGGGGAGTATTGGCGTACAACCCCCTTTGCAGTTCACTTATAGGCGTAGGGGGAAGTAAGGGCAATTTGGTCATTCGGTCTTGCTCCTTTTACTTGCTTGCTAAATAATTGTCTAGGGGTAGCATCGTATTTTTACATTCAATAAGGAGCGTCCTTCTATTTAGTGGAGGGAAAAGTTAGTTAGGGATTGATTTTGCATTTTATCTGTTTGTTAGAGAGCTTTGCTCTGTGAGAGTTTATGGCCTCTCGAATGCCATAATAGTCTGTAATTTATGTTTCTTCCTATTCAATACAAGCCTGCAATCATTCGACCCTATTGTTTTAGCTAGTGTATACCAGCCTCTCATTGCATTCGGCATACTTCAAATTTCAAGCCCATTGGCATCCTGTACAACTACTAAATTGACAACTCTAAAAATACTAAGATCAACACTTGTTGGCTTTACAAATTTACAATTTTAACTAGCACCTTACTACCATGAAAAATACTAAGATCAACATTTCTCTCCGTGAACCCATTAATGACTGCCACTAACAAAAAGTAAGCTTTCGTGGAACTTCTCCCCATTTGTAGCCATTTCATTTTGCTAGCCATCGGTATAATTCCCCACACTTATCTCTTATATTTGACAGAAATCCAACATCCGAACACCGTGTGTTTTAGAAATAGGAATTTAGTTCTTAAACTTCGAACTCGTGGGATTACAGATTCATAACAGAAACAGGGCAAAAGCACTAAATCAAATACCTTCTTTCTTGACCTTCTCGTTGAGATTCTTCACGTAAATTGTCTGTCCGTGGTCAGCATCGTCACTGAGAAACTTCGAGTTCCTACTGCGTTTTTCGCTGTGTTTGTGTGTGTGAAAGAGAGGGAGAGCAGCTTCGAACCAGTTCAAGCCGTAGAAATATAATTAGAAATCCAGAGTAAGTTACATAAACTACCCTCTATGTTTGGATAAATTTCGGACACACTCCTTCAGGTATTAATAATAGCATACAATCCCTTTTTTTTACAACTTTTGATAACTAATATATTTTGACCAAAATTATTAAAGCATTTTGTTTAGATAAAATACATAGAAATGGAATACACTTTGAATCAGTTCCTATTTTGGAAACTATTTTTAGTTCGATTTTGACGTACTTGAGATCGATTAGATAATATGATAAAAATGAGTGGTTTTAGGAGATGCAATTTGTACGCTTATAAATGTTGTCTCTATCACCTTAAAATGAGGTCATGGAAAATGTGCCCCTTGTAGGATCCGGGCCCAAAACATATACGGATTTTATAAAAACTTAAGAATTTATAATTTCAAGACGTATTGCATGTGATTATGAAGATTGGAACAGTTTTTGAACTAGTTCTAAAACTTGGTGAAAATTGCATATGGACATGTTGACTAAGAGCTTTGACTCTTTACTTGGTTTTTACCAAGGGGCCGTTTACCAAACGCTTACTTGGGTAAGCGCTTATCAAAATTATCTTCTCGGATCAATATGACAAGGAGCAAAAATCTTACCCGATAGGAATTAAGGCAAGGTTCGAGAGTCTTACCTAGTAAGTGATGGTGAAGACTCTTACCACGGTTAGCGCTTACCGGAAACATTGTTGCATACGATACCGTTTTGGTGGACTAAAATCTTACCCGATAACTTAATTATAGTGTTGAATTTACCGATAAGTGCTTACCCGGGTAAGCATTTGATAAACGGCCCCTAAGTCTTTCACTAATAGCCTCTAACTTAAAATTCTACAAGTCTATAACTTATAACAAAAGATACCTTTATTACAAACTCACAACTTTAAACTCAAATTACAAGCTTACAAACAAGGTTATGTTGTCGTTGTCTACGACAAGCAATCAAAATTACAAAGCTACAAGTATGGCCCAAAACAACTAATACATAACAACAAAAATATAGAATCATAAAAAAGAACATATAAAACATCATCAAATATATATATAGGGAAAAGATCCAGAAAGAACCATGAAAAATAAAAGAACCGGAGAACCAAGAAAAAACGTACAAAAAAGTATATCAAAATGGATGTCAAATTAAAGATAATAACGTGATCATTTATTTGCTGTAGTTTGTATGTAAATCAAAAGCTTGTAAAGTCTAGAAAAAAATAGAAACCAAAAAATTATGGAACAAAGCACTACTACATAGAAGCAAATGAATAGCATAATATATAATCTAGTTAGGTTGGGGTGAGGGGAGATCTTTGTTTTCATTAGATGGAAACTTTAACTCATTCATTTTTTTTTTACTTTTGAATGAGGTCTTCTAACAGTGTTTAAAAGTTTAGGTCTCCCTGAAAAGTCGAAATGCAAATGCCACGTATAAAATACGTTCTTATCATATTTTTAGAACTTCAAAACCGATAAACTCGATAAGCGGTAAAATTAAATAATCAACATGTTTTCGTTTACATATAACTCTTTTTTATGAACCATGTATCAAAATCAAGTATACAATTTAAACGTCGATTTAGCAAACCAATGCCTTAAGCCCTTGTGCTACCCCCCATGATCAGATCAGATAGCCCTTTGGGCAACCAACCCATTTCGCTCTATCATTTCTTCTTTCTTTCTTTCCTAGCCTACTCAAAAACTATTAAGGAAGGGCTACTGTTATATACATACGCAATTAATAAAGGATGTTGAATCATCCACCGAATCCTATGTTTCATCCTAGTTTATTTGATGTGTATACCTGTTTTTCAGCTGGCCTCATGTATATCTAGGTCAATGTGTCTTATTGGGCTTAGTATGTGCTTAGTTTCACACTTTTAGCTATTTTGTTGTCACTCACAACTTCTTCTTTACCAACAACTGAAATGGCATATCCACAAAACTTCTGAAAATAGCTATTTGCCAGTCCTTAAATACATTTATGGTACGGATCTTTTCCATGAGATAGGAAAGATATGAGGTTATACGCTACTATAATCCTTAAACCACTCAATCTCAAATCTTGACCAACAAAATTGAGACTTGGTTAGCAATGTTCAAACTTCTTATATTTATATAGTTGAGAGAGCGAAGCGTTGTACTACTTTGGATGTTTTGAATGGTGTGGTCCAAGTCTTAAAGATATGTGTCATTGCAACTTGACTTTCAGGTTTGAGTGCTCAGAAGCAAATAGTATTGGATGGCCCTGTAAGCTGTGGAAAAAGTATTGCTCTTGCAATGCTTGCTCACTGGGCCCGTGACGAAGGTTGGTTGGTATTTTATGTCCCAGAAGGTCGAAGTTGGACTCTTGGTGGACTTTTCTATAAAAACCCCCAAACTGGTTTGTGGGATACCCCAGTTCAAGCTGCCAACATTTTGCAAGATTTCTTGAAATACAACGAATCGTGCTTAATGAAGCTGCCTTGTAAAATAGTGGATCCTATACCACTTGGTGACGGTGCCGGTGTTGGGAGGATGAAGGATGCGGATTCAATGGCAATGCCGGAAGGTTCTACTTTATATGACTTGATTCAAACGGGAATCACTACCACACATGCTTCTGTTGGAGTGGTAGTTCGTTTGAGACAAGAGTTGTCACTTGTAAAAGATATACCCGTTCTTATTGCAATTGACCAGGTGAGTTAACTCGTTCTTTCTCTTTGCAAATTGATAGCTCGTTTGTTACTTCTAACCAAGATTTCTTTTGTGATGCTGCAAGCAGTATAATAGTTGGTTTACATTCACTGAATTCGAGGAGCCAATGACTATTCGCTCTTGCCGCCCAATCCATGCTAGAGAAGTTGCAACGGTTAGTTTTTTTTTTCTACAGTCGTTGTTGATTCTTCGGTCTATGACACATCTAATTAGTTGTTTTTTTTGGTTTTTAATGCTCTTTCTATCCCAAAATAGGCGTCCATATTTCTATTTTAGTTTGTCCCAAGATAAGTGTCCACTTGCTTACTTTCCAATGTCTACCTTTAATTATGAGATGGAGAAATTCGTTACTTCCTATTAAGGGTAAAGATGTCATTTAGCTAATTGAAAAATGTAATTTTAATTATGAGATGGTTTTGTAACTTACCCCATCCCCCATCACTTCTTAAAATTTCAAGAAGCTGAATGCTCTCTCTGTCCTGAAATAAGCGTCCATATTTCTGTTTTAGTATCTTAAAATAAGTGTTCACCTTCAAAAGTAAATGCCTACCTTCCAATTCAATCTAACAGTAAAATTCATTACTCCCTGTATTATTAAGGGTAAATTTATCATTTAGTTAATTAAAAAGTGTAATACTCCCTTTGCCCCTAATTAAACGTCCACAATTAAAAATGTATACAATTTTAGGAATGTGTAATCATTCTACTTTTTAATTAACTAAATGACTATTTTACCCTTAATGATAACGGAGTAAAAACTTCTCATGTCATCGTAGTTAAGGTAGAATTGGAAAGTAGACACTTATTTCCGGATTTAAGGGTAAATACAGAAATCGTGGACATTTATTTTGGGAGGGAGGAAGTCGTTATTTGATGTATCCTGTGACGTTTGGTATGCTAATGGCCTTCTATAGTGAAGCCCGTAGTGATGGGTGCTTTTGTAAATGTTGTCTCCAGGTGAATGCATGCATTTAGGTCAATGATGCATGAGAACATGATGGTGGGTGCCTTCTCTCACTCGTGTTATGTTTCCTCGCTACTCTCTCGATGAAGCTGCTGTGGTGTCTCACTATTACCTCAGGTATGTATGTTACCAGCTCACCAATATCCAATAATTTCTTTATGCTTCTGTTTCTTCTAAATTAATTAATCAATCCTATACCATCTTATAAAACAGCTAGATAAATTTTTAAAGAACTTTTAAATTTCAAGAGCACAACATCTATGAAACATTAAATACAAATCATTAATGATTAATGCGAATGGAGGGTGCAAGGGTGTTAAAAACCCCAACGAATTATTCTTTTCCAAGAATAATCAAAACAATTTAGAGTATGTAGGAGCCTAGCTAAAAGAGTAAAAGCTATTAGCTGCCTAAGAGCATCTCCAATAGATTCTTTGTTATTTCTCTAAAATAGAGAACCAAAAGTTGAGATATCTAAAAGAAATTACATTCAACACAACGGATTATCTACTTTGGAGATTTCAACTGTTAAAATATTTCATACTTTTATCATCCCAATACACTTTTTCTAAATAATAATAACTCAATCTCAATGGTGGGGATGAATCAAAAACTGTTTCTCTCTCCTCACATCAAGTTTTAGAAAATTCTCTTGGAGTTTTCCCTATTGTAGAGAACAATATAGAGAATCTGGTGGGCAAAATAGAGAACAAAATCTCCATTTTAGAAAATATGTTAGAGATGCTCTAATAAGCTAGTTATTAGTTGATAAACTAGTCATATTTGATAAAAACTACCAAGAAGCTGGATGACCATGGAAAATGATATAAAACGACACGCTGAAAAATTAATTGGAAAAATGCAAGGGGCATAATTGGGAGGAAAAAAAGTTTAAAAAAAACCCAAAGCTTATTGAAACACTACTTGAAGTAGCTTTTTTTAAAGCTAGTTTATGACTAACCAAATTGAACTTTTTCAAATTAAACCAAGGGGCCTTTTACCAAACGCTTACCGGCAAGATTCACCACCCTCACTTACCTTATCGGTTAACATTGACCCAGTAAGCCCTTGCCCAATAAGGGTTTGGTAAACGGCCCCTAAATTATGGTTGACAAACATATAGATTATTGCAATTATGATTTTGTTCAAATATATATATTTTTTCTTTTTAACAAGGATTTGTATTAATTTTTCATTATCGGTTTACAATAAAATGTTGCACCCTGTGCAGTGCAATCACAGGTACACAACTAGTTCTACAAATTTGGAATTCTTTTTAATCTTTTTCTAGATTTGTTGTTACTATTGTCTCCATTCTACAAATCTTGCATCTCTTTTGGCTTCATCTTTTTATATACAATCATTTTATTTTTGCGGTCTTGTTGCATAAATACTTGTTTTTAAGACATTACTCGACTATCGAACAACTAAAAAATTCTCGTCCTTTGCGTATACAGGCAAAGACTGATACGTCGTGAAGCATTCTCAGAGGAGGCGAGGAAGAAATTATACTACCTTGCAAATGGGAACGGGTCAGAAATGAGATGGTTGCTTCCCTTCATGCGGTGAGCACACTTGTCGTATTTATTATTGGATTGCAAGAAAACCGCCTTTTTGGCTTTCTGAAATGGTCTAGAAAGAACGTAACTTATGTTCATACAGCTAAAGAAGACGGTATATGGTGAAAGTTTTACGCAACTGAACCAGCATTTTCGTTCCATGTTTTTGTTGGCGTGTAATGTGTAACATGGAAAAAAGACGAGAGTTTGGGTATTTGGTTTCAACGGATGTCTCCTTTTTTTTTACTCGAGAATTAGTTGTTAGATATATGAATCTTTCTTATCGATCAATGTTCGTTATTATTCACAAGCTTGGTTAAATGTTGAGGGTGTAAATTAGTTGAATTCAACCGGTCCTTGGTCTTTTGACATGTGTTTTTATAATCCATGACCATTTGACATGTTTTTTTAAGATACTTGACGTTACTGATTTAAGAATGCAACATTTTAACATAAGAATGTCATGCAAAAATATCTAGAAACGAATTAGAAGGTCATGGATTTAAAAAAACACTTGTTATTATTAACTAAATAACCTATTTTAAACCTTGTGTAGTGCAGTAACATATCTCGAATATTTTAAAATCGAGATTGAAAAAGGTTACGTATTCTTTTTTTTGGCCTAAAAACATCTTCAAGTTTGTTGAAATGATACGATTGCGAATCAATAGATCGTTATGAATTGAACTACCATTACAAGTTTAATAACCAAACCAAACAAACTCAATAGGATTACACACAAAGTTCAAATGTAATTTACCCAACATTCAGTATGAATAATAAATCATTTAGGGTGAATAATACACGATTCATAAATCGTGTATTAGTTACCCTGAATGATATATTATTCATATTGAATATTGTATTATTCATCCTGAATATTGTATTATTCATCATGAATAGTGAATGAACGTTCATCTTTGTTATTCATACTGAATGTGGACACCTGGAGATGTGCATACATATTCATAAAGAATAAAACCAAGTCGCGGTTGTGAATCGGAAAACAAAAGAGAGTGCGTCATGTGTTCACACCTTCACGGGTCATTCATATATTATTCATCATGAATAATGTATCATTCAGAATGAATAATACAACATTCAAGGTGAATAGTACATTATTCATGTTTAATAATACATGAATCATGAATTCGTGTATTGTTCATCTTGAATGTTGTATTATTCATTTTAAATACTGTGTTATTCGTCATGAATAGTGAATGAACGTTCTCCTTTGTTATTCATACTGAATATGGACAGCAGGAAACGTGCATACATATTCATACTGAATATAACACATATATAACATTTCACGTAAAAACGGTTAAAATGAAGAAAAAACTATATCGAGATGGATGTCATATCGAAGAGCATGAAATTCTCGTTTTTTTGATGTAATTTGTTTGATTAAAATATTAGTAATTTTTAAGATAATTTATTTTAAACTTTAAGAGGGTAAAAGTTTTTTAATTAAAAAAGAAAATAAAAAGTCAAAGATTGTAGGCAATGATTCAAATTTCCATATTTGTCCCTAATCACTTCTCAATTGGTTTCATTAAGTTTTAACCATTGATTAGTTTTCCAAATCTTGATCAATGGTTGTGACTTGTCCTCATGTTTACAATTGAAAATGAGACCAACCTGTTTTCATGAGACCGTAAGACCAAGAAATTAACACTAAACATTCACAGTAATTCAATGTGAAGTTAAGAAAAACAGCAAACCTTCACAGCAAAACACTGTGAAGGTTTACCATCACAGTACCTTCATAGTCTTTTGTTGCGAAGGTTTAGTGTTAATTTTTTGGTCACACGAAAATAGTCTGGTCTCACATGATCTTAAGTCATATGTGTGTGTATATATATATATATATAGGGTCAGGTTCAAGGAAAACCTCAAAAAAAATTGAAGAACACCTTGGTAGCCCTTCATCTGGACGGTATGCAGTTGTGCATACATTGATACAAGTAACTTGTAGCATGCACACATGCATATGCACTTGTTCTAAAAACCAAAAAAAAACATATTTACCTATATGCCAAGTGCATTCCATCCAGATGAAAGATCATCGGGGTGTTTTTTTGAGGTTTTCTCTTGAACCTCCATATATATATATATATATATATATATATATATATATACATATAGGTGAGACCATATAATTCATTGTCCACACACCTCAAAAAAATGGGAAAGGGCATGGAGAATCAAGAAAGCTCTCAAATGCACAAATAATCTTCATATCTCACATTCTCCAAGACCAACGAATTTTCCAAATTTTCTCTACATTCCTCAATATCCTTAAATTTTCCAAATGTTACTCAATCTCCAATTTTTAATCTTCGTCTCGTTATTAATCAGATATAACAAACCAATTTGGTACGACAAACAATTATTTTCCAAATCAATTTCAACAACCAGTTTTATGTATTCCAATGAAGTACGGAATACTAATGTTGAACAAATTTGGTTGAATCAAGATTACGAGTGATTTATATCACTATATATTATTTACTTGTACTTTTTTTAAATTAATATGTATGTATAAAATTACATATCGTTTTAATTGTTTTTCAAATATGTTAATAAAATATATATTAACAAATTAAAATGATAATAAAGTGAAAACTAATAAATTAAATTTTATAATATATATATATATATATATATATGTATATGTATTAATTTATTAACAGTCTATAAATAAAATTATATATCATAAATAAATAAAAAAGAAAAATAAGCTCTAATATACCTCCAATCATTTTCACGATTTTTATTTCAATTGCAATATTAGAAGTTTAGTTTAAAAAAATTGCAGTGTTCATCTATCTTTAGATTTGATTTATTAGCCCATATTTGGCACAATAGAATAGACTGGAACATGATTGGACCAGAACCAGACAAAAGTGCATTTTACTTAATACTATCGGGACAAAGTTAGAAGAAAAAACAAAATTAGAAGAAAAAACTAGGAAAATATTAGATTACTCATGTCACATTTAAACCTACAACCTTTCTCACTTTATTCATCTCATCTCATCTCATCTCATCTCATCTCGTCCATGTATCAACCACACCCTGAAAGTACACCATGCATGAGTTGGTTCCAATGAACCGAACCGAACCGAACCAGATCACAAAAAAATCAATTGGTTTTCGGTCAGTTCTAAACAGAACCAGACCATCATAGTTTGATCCATTTCTATTTTGTGGTCCCCGTCCGCATACCCCAAGAACCACCAAGGTAACAACAGCTTTAAACATAGGAAGAGGATCGATCCTAGAGATTAATTTACATATGTGAGCCTAAATAACATTTTACACTTGAATTGGCAAAGGGAGAAGAAAGAAGGCATTACTACTAGAACACCTTACTTTAGAGATTCAAAATCACACGCACACACACACTTGTACAAAATTGCGTTTTAAGCACTAAAATGTGTTGCTTCTGTGAAGGCCTTTGGTATGATTTCATATGAGAAAAGCGAGAAATTATGATGTAACCTGTAGCAGCACATCGATCGGTGTGGAACTTGAATGGAGAAACCCATTTGGAAGGTGTTTTTTTCAGTTGTTTTTCACCTTTTGATTCATCACATCATGGTAGTAGAGTAATACACACATGGGTTGACCAAGGATGCTAAAGAAGCACCAGAAAATCATATTTCCCACCTGATTGAAAAATCAAAATTTGACAAGAGAACAAAAGAAAGGTAAGGGGCAAAATTGGAAAGGAAAAGAACAAACAGGAAAGGAAAGGAAGTTTTTTATTTGTGTTCTTGAAAGGGGAAGGGAAGAAAACAAACTTTCATGTTCTTGAACACGAGAGAAAGAAAAGGAAAGGAAAGATGTCACTTTTACAAATATACCCCTTTATATTTGTTATCCTCACTCTTCCTTATGACATTGTTGTATGAGGGTATTTTTGCCATAAAATATCACAAACTCCTTTCAAATTTTCCTTCCCCCCTTTCTTCCCACATTTGGGAGGGGAGGAAACATAAATGATATTTTCCCTTCTATTCCTTTCTTTCCCCTCCTAAAAAGTTGAGAACAAAGGGGGGTTTTTTCCCCTTCATTTCCTTCAAGAAAAAGGTTTCGGTGTTAATCTATACTAAAACTGAAGATTCAAAAACAATAAGGGATTTAAAAATAATGTGATACCATCGAGTTCTGGAACTTGCGCTGCAAGTAATTCGTAAGTATGACCAGCGGGACCTGATCCACGTATGCAAGTGTCATTGGTAAATGGTGATGGTGCCATAAAAAGATAAAGAAGAAAGAAGGTTACCTGAAACATGATACCGATGAAGGCCCAAAATTTGAAAATGTGGCATGGAACGGCAATACATAGCTTAAGAAATACAAATACAATCAATATTCGTTGCAAGTAAATTAGTTCAGGAGTCAGGACAGATGCTCTGTAAGTAAAGAAAAGAGAGCAATATACCTCATGGAACACAGCAGACATGAAGAACGCAACCAAGATGGCAGCACCCTGAATCCAAGTGCCAGAAAATCAATCATTTCCAAAGAAAAGGCAAACAGCAGTCGGATAGTAAATGGGGAAACTATATTTTTCAAGCAAATTATGATACAAGATCGATTAATGATTGAACTGGCAAATAAGATATCGACTTCAAGCAACTGGAAATGAAAACAACAAATCAGCATCTGGCTTGATGTCCGTCGCATAAGATGGTATTTTTATGCACTATCAGAAACTGTGTACCAAGTGCGATTTGTCCCAGTGGTATCAATGGATTGTTAGCTTAAGAGGCCGTTTACTAAGCGCTTACTGCCCCGTCATTTACCTTATCAGATGAAGATGACAAGGGTCGAGAATCTTACCCGGTAAGAAGGATGATAAGGATGGAGAGTCTTGCCTGTAGACCTGGCAAACGGGTCGTGTCGTGTCGGGTTCGTGTCGGGTTCACGGGTTAAACGGGTTGGGAGTGTCAAACCCGAACACGACACGTTTAATAAACGGGTCAGAATATCGCAACCTGAACACGATCTGATTTAACCCACCTAACCCGACACGACACGATTAACCCGTTTAACCTCTTAACCCATTAAACCCGCAAACCCGTTAACCCGATTAACCCGTTTCGTAAGAAGGAATTTTTGTTTAATATATATAGGGCTGTAAACGAACCGAACGAACACGAACAAGGACTTGTTCATGTTCGTTAGAAAAAAGATATGTTCGTGTTCATTTACGTTCGCACAAACACAAAAAAATCGCAAAATAAACTTAAAGGTACACCGAATTTAAAAGGGTGCTCCAATCAAATTTTTAACTCAGTTCAAGGCTTCAAGCCAACCGGCAAGCAAACCAGCTCAAGCCAATTGTTTCACTCAAACAAAGGAGGATGGCAATTCAAAATGTGGAAGAGATGAGGGGTATTTATAGTTGAGAGTAAGGGTTGTGGTTTGAAATTTGGGCGATGTGGGATGAAATCTGATGAGAAAAATGGGTTGGTTCACTTGAGGTATCCCACATCGAAAGTTTTATAGCAAAATTAATCTTGGAACCATGTATATAAGTGAAGCCAAACTAGTTCCACTGATTTGTTTTATTTTTCCATAAACCAATTACGTTTAATTATAATTATAATAATAATAATAATAATTAAATTATAATTATTTTTTCTTAAACATATATTAATTTTTAACTTATATATAAACGGGTTACTCGGGTCATTTTCGAGTTGAAATGGTTGACCCTAACCTTACCCGTTTAATTTTCGTGTCGTGTCGTGTCAACCCGTTTACTTAAACGGGTTGAAATGTATTACCCAAACCCGTTTAATTCGTGTCGGGTTCGTGTCGAGTTAGCGTGTCGTGTCATTTTTTGCCAGGTCTACTTGCCTGGTAAGTGAGGGTGACAACTCTTACCCGGTAAACACTTACCATGTAAATTGTTGCATATGCTTACGTTATAGTGTTGACTACAATCTTATCTGATAAAGTGAATTATAGTGTTGACCCTTACCGGTAAGTGCTTACCGGGCAAGCGTTTGAGTAAATGGCCCCAAAGTCTCTTTTGAGACATCAATATAGCAGTTTCTGGACTGTTAAAAGAATAAAAGATACTCCCTCCGTCCCAAATATAAGTGTCCACAATTCTATCTTTAGTTTGTCCCAAAATAAGCTTCCACTTTTAAAAGTAAGTGCCTGCTTTCCAATTCTACCCTTAATTATGAGATGAAAAAAAGTCATCACTGCCTCTATTATTAAGGGTAAAATTGTCAATTAGTTAATTAAAATGTGTAATAATTACATATTTCTAAAACTATGTGCCTTTTTCATCGTGAACATTTATTTTGGGACAGTGGGAATACTTTGAAAGGAAAGATAAGAAAGAGCAAGAGATGGAAATATGATCTGTTATTTATTTGGATACCTACTTGAATGGTGGGATAATTGGAAAAGGCAGAAAGACAATAATTCCTGATTAAATAGACCCTTAAAACAGCAAGGAAAGAGAGAAAGGAAGAGAGGGGGGGACCCAGTCTCATTACCTTAGGTATCCCATTACGTAAGCATGGAAAATAGAGGTGGCGTACAATCCATTTATGAACCGGCTACAAGAAATGAAACAGATATATTAGGATTAATCAGTGATGCCTTTTTGCAGAGAAAACACAAGGAATAACCATTCTACAAAGAGAACTTGCGGTAACCTATATATATACAGACGCATAATCATTTAGGGTGCGTTTAGTAGGTAGACAGGATAGAACGGGACAGGACAGAACAGTTGTTCAGCATTTGGTAAACATAACTGAACGGATAACATTAGATAAAATACAATAAATAAAATTTAAAGAATGAACAAAATATAAAATAGAATGTGTATTTGATGTTTTAGAAGAGAATTAGATTTTATTTTAAGGTTATATTGGTAAAACACAAGTCTGTTCCACCTTGTTCCAAGGGGTGGGGGTGGAACAGGCTTGTTCCACTTTGTTCCACCTTGTTCCTGTAGGGTGCGTTGGTACACTGGACAGGACAGAACAGAACAGGGTCCACTGTCCCATGTTTGGCAGGACCTTTATGTGGAACAGACTGGAACAAGGTGGAACAAACTGGAACAGGCCTGTTCCACCCCCACCCCATGGAACAAGATGGAACAGACTTATGTTTTACCAATATAACCACAAAATAAAATCTAATTCTCTTCTAAAACATCAAATAAACCTTCTATTTCATATTTTATTCATTCTTTAAATTTAGCAAGGGTATATTGGTCAATGTTATCTGTTCTGTTCTATCCAATTCTGTCTTACCAAACGTGGAACAGTTGTTCTGTCCTGTCCTGTTCTGTTCCACCTTGTCCTGTCCTATCGGTAGTTATTTCTGGAGTTGATCTCAACCGTTAAATATTTAATCAATGGTGAGATCATGGGTTGCATTGGTTTCAACCTTTTGAAGGGTTTCAAATTATCCTCCCTCTATATATATATATATCCTGACTAAAGTAGGAGCAGTAAATATTACAGCAGCAAAAGGAAAAACATAAAAAACAACAAATGAAACAAAATAGTTGCGACTCTGGGCTTACCATATTCCATAGTCTCCAATACTAGAGCACCACCCACGGAGAAAGTGTGAAAGGAAAGCAAAGTCAGCAACTAATTATAGCAATACAAAAGATAAACAATATTAGAACATACAAACACTTATAGTAAATAGACCTCACCTCTTCAACAGTTTGTGCATTCCACCAATCTTTATAAAACTCACGATCCCCAAAACGAAGAAGCTCGGCAAGTATATTTAACCTACATGGCAGTAATGCATGTAAAGATGACTAGATGATGCTGCAGAAAATATAACTAGAGTGATATGACAAGAACATCCAAATCACTCACGAGCATTTAGAAGTTTCAACAGAAAAAAGAAACAAGCAGGGAATTATGTTGATTGTCTACCCAAATAAGTAAAAGACATCATGAAGCAGCGGTTAGGCTGAAGGAGAATATTGCAATCATACCGTCTAGATTAATGGTTTGGCTCCATCCGAAGTTCACTTCTCTCTAGAAGCTTTAAATGCTAGCAAATACTGTGAATCAACAAAATCCTTACCAAGTCTATGTTGCTTCAGTTAGGTTAGAGATTGTTGGTTTGGTTTCATTTAATGCGGTTACTTTATTCACATGAGGAAACCATCAGCAACAGTTATGCTTGGATTATTTACAAGGCACCATTCTACTATCTTATTTTCACTCCATAATCAAAAGAAAACATCAACATAGAGGTCGCTGTGTATACTGCCAATTGTGAGATAACCTTATTGCCAAACAGCGATCAATCGTGCGAAATTTTAGATACATCCCAAAGTAGAAGTTTTTAGCAAACTTAGCCTTAGCAGCTTAACCAGAGAAGTTGACAATTTGTTTAGTTCTTTTTATCTTTATCATTCATGTTACTACTATCAGCTTCTGAGCTTTTTATGGGAATTTTAGATTTGGAAGTTAGACAGAGTGTTTGACAGAGATAAAGGGATGTCTGCTTAAATAGAAAAGGTGGTAAATAACAGCTCTATATAGTGTCAATTTCCTCCTATTACTATTGTTCACCATCTCATACAGCTGTCACTTTGAGAGACACCTACTGCAGCTTTAACTAGTTCCTTTTATCATAATCACCTACAAGGACCCCACTGATGACTTTGACATTATACAACCCTATCGGTTGCATTCTGTCCACAAACATTATATTGCATAGAAGAGGAAAAAATAAAATAATTTTGATCAATACGATAAGCTATTTATAAGGGTAATTTTTCCTCATCTGCAAGGTCAGAGGTCCACTCTCCTCTCCTTCCCCATTTGCCTATCAAAAGAGGAAAGGAGAGCATAATTCCAGAGGGAAGGGCTCTTGCTTACATGTTGCCAATTAATGTAAAAAACATGAAAACAACAGAAGCTGGTTGTCCAGCACAAGCAAGCCATACATCAAGTAAAGCAGTGAAGACTTACCAAAGGTGAAAAAAGCAGTAGAACATACAGAGCCAAACGTATAAATTTGGAACTGAAAGCTTTAAAACCCTCTCAATCGCATACAAAATGTCTCCTTTCAATGGATGTCGAGAGTTTTTTACAATCGGATTGATATACTGCGGATAAGACATTCCATGTTACGATACAGTGTGAAATGCACAAAGAAGAAAGCAAAAAAACACATTCAAAAAATTGTAGTTCCAAGTGGACTTACTTGTTCAATGATGAATCCCATGAACCCTGTAAATATTACTAGCTTGATCAGTTGCCGTAACACCCAACCCTTTCGAATAAATGCAGTGCGAGGATAGCTTATCTACAAATAAAAATGCCTCAATATGATGATAATAAAGGAATTTCCAGCATTAACCTTTCAGGTAGCATACAGCGCGATATAGCTCAAACAAGAAATGGGGTTTTATTCGTCATGCCAGAATAAATAAATAAATAAAAGGTTACCACACAGGTCTAGGAAGGATTAAAGATGAAAAGAGTTGTGGAGAAGTTGAGAACATGAAAGAAGAAATCAGTAAATTTGGATTTATGACAGTAGAAAAACTTTACTCCAAGATAAGCATTATGCTTAACAACAGAAAGCAGCTTCATATTACATTTTTTAATGTCTTAAGCACATTATGCTTGAAAGAATAAACATACCATCCTGGAACTTAGCATCTTTACCCAGTTACTTGAATAGTTTCATGTGCCACAATAATATTGCAAGTTAACACAGATACTTTGAATTTCTTAATTTAAGAGGACCAAACAAACCAAAACAAAACATGTCCGTGCTGCATGAGCAATACAGTGTTAAAACAGAATCTTCAATTGTTCAATATAGAATCAAATTGCATTGTATATAACATAGAACGTTTTCTCTGTTTTTTGATATCCACATGTATTGCAAACATCCAAGTCCCACGAGGGAATAACCAGTAATACTTATTAGTTTTGTCCATTGCAGGATCTGTACACCTGCCCAATCACACTACCTTTAGTTTGATTGGCGGGTAGTGCTGGTGCACCAGCATGAACCATATCCATTGCATGAAATAGTTCAACTACGGTTTTTCACAAAGTTTATGAATTTAGAACGTAAATCATTTCAAAAATTCTCTATACATTTACCTGTCTGACAGGAAATATTAAACAACTGTAGAGTAGTGAAGGCTCTGAGTTTTTGGTACCTGGTAACATAATGTAGGAGCAACAATGAAATAAGCCAAGCTATTGAAGTTGACGTCATAGAAACACTCCACATTTGAAGATCTGGATTCCCCTTCTCCCTAACAGCATAATGTGTGCAAGTGTTTGAGAAACTTTTCCAAATGATACGATGAAAGGTAAGAATTTTGTTCTCTCTTCTTTTTCAGCGAAGTTAGAACATCGGGGCAGGGGAAAGGCTGAAGGGGAGATATCAAATCTGAACAAAGTTGCAAGTAAACATATTTTCCTTTGCAATGAAGGCCAAAATGCCCCTAATTTACCTTATCAGTTGAGTTCAAAAGCGACCGCATGTCATAATTTGTATGCACAAACGATACCAACTTTAACCAATTAACGCAAGCACACAGCATCAATGAGACACCTGATAGAACGACTGAATCAAACCTGCATAACTAAAAGAACCACATGAGAATGGTTCATGTCTAGCAAACTTGAGTCTAAACTAATTGTGGAGTTCCATATCAACAAGTTTAGGCGTTTGGTTCATTTTAAGGAATGGGAATGAAAATGAAAATGGGAATGCAGGAGAATGGGAATAGGAATGAGCATTCCATTGATGCTGTTTGGTTAAACAAATATAATTAATAATAAATTTTTTAATATAAATATGTGACTTCCAACGTGAAAATAAAAAATATTTTTCATTCAACATCGAGAAATGAAGGGGACGTATGAGAAAAAATGACTAAGCGGGAATAAAATTTTCATTCCCCCCAATTTGGTCAGGAATGAAAATTAATGGGTTTGGGGTAATGATTCCATTATATTATATCAAACCAAACAGCAGTTTTCATTATCATTCTCATTCCTTACCCCTTAATACCCCCAACCAAACACCCCCTCAGTGTCCTTATTATTCTCTTTATGTACTGCCAACTGTATCAGTCATATTAAACAAACACAAGAGTAAAACCAAGAACATGGATCAACTCATAACCCTGAATCAGCTCTAAAACACCGGTCCATAATTATTCCTTTGTAGTGGACAGACTTGAGACAAGAATGTCCAACAGGCTTTTCAAGGTCGGTTCCTTTGGTACTTTGTCTTAAGAAGACAAAAAGCTAGATATACTTTTACTTGAATGTCAAAAAAAAAGGTTTCAGCATGTCGAATCTGAAAGTACTGCTAAACAATATCGACATCAATGGTTTGGTTAAAAGAAAACACCAGGATCATGGATAATTGTACCAGCGCTCAAAGATTAGTAAGTACTGCTAAACAATATTGTAACAACCGGGTTTCGTTTGCAAGTATGTATAAGATTGGTGTCTTTTGCGAAAGAAATGAAAGTTAACTTGAGGGACTAATTTGTCATTTGGTTAAAAGGGTGCAGAGCACAAATCCCTAGGGCAGCCCTCATTATCAGCAAATCAGTATTTTGTGTTGGTGTTTGGCGGCTAAGAGAGAATAAGAGAAAGAAAGAAGGGTTTGGGAAGAAATCAAGAGAAAAGGAGGGATCAAGGAAGAATCTGCAAGGTAATACATCCTGAATCCGTTCTCCTGATCATTGTAGTACTTTTCTTTCTTATTGGTATGGATTCTTAAGATTGATTTGGATGATTCTTTGAGTTTTCACCTTTTTTTATTTAAAATGGGTTTTATGGGTTTTTGGCTTGGTAATCGATTTAAGGAAGTAAAAAGATGGATTAAGTGGATGTTTAGATTGGTGAATGAACCCTTAGGGTTGTCTAATCGAATTTATGGTAGAAAATGGAGTTAACGATCACTTTTAGATTGCTAATTTCGAACAGCAGTCGTATCCGGACACTAACAGTTCTTGATGTTATGGTAGTTTCCGGATATGAATGCTAGTTCCCGGGTGAAGTTTTATGATAGTTCCCGGGTGGGTGATCTTCCGGGTAGGTTGAGTTACCGGGTGTAGTATCCGGAAAGAAGGTGTATCCGGGGAGTCCTGGTATCCGGATAGTATGGGTATCCGGGAAGTCATGGTGTCCGGACAGGTTGGTACCCGGAAAGTGTTTGCTGGTCAGTAGGTTTGAGCCGTTTAATCTGATCCGAATCTAATGCCCTTAGGTGTTCGACTGGTTTAGCTTGGAGGTATATAAGAAGTGCGTTCTACGATAATCAAAGGTGAGTTCTCTCGACCTTTTTATGACGTACTATGTTTTACTGAATATGGTTCTCCTTTTGAGCATGAACTGATTTATAAAAGTTATGCATGTTTCCATGTTTTGCATGTTTATTTGCAAATGAAATGATGTTTAAGGTTTTCATGAATATGATTTCAAATGTATGTGTATGCTATGTGGAGTCGGTTGCACAGTGGGGTCAGGGTACCTTGGGATTTCTATAATCCCTTGGGCATATGGAGGTTAGCTTGTAGGTTGGAATTCGTTTCCTCCTACATGAAGGAACAGGGGGTCCACTTGGATTCCGGTGTAGACGAGAGGGTGTCCGTTAGGCCCCGATCGGAGTAGCTTATGCGATCCCTGAACCCTGTGTTGAACCTTGGATGATGTTTATGAGAAAGATGTGAATGTATTTTCAATGAAAAGATTTTATACTGTGATAAATGTTTTATGGAGGGAATTCACTAGACCTTTCGGTCTAACCCTCGCTTTTTAAAAACTAAACCATTTTCAGGTAAGCGTACCGTGGGTTCTTCTAGTAAGAACTAGGAGAACGCAAGGAGGATGTGGAGCTCTTAGTGACTCCAAGTTTTTTTACGGATGACTATAGATAGAACTCGGCTGTGGATTTAGAGACTTCCGCTGTCATTTTTGTTTAGTTTGGATTGATGATGATGTAAAGACAAGCTTAATTATGTAACCCGAATGCTTATTTTATGATATTGTATGTTTAAGATTGTGGGACGTTACAAATGGTATCAGAGCCTTAGTTTAAAGGATTTAGGTGACCAATCGGGCCTAAACTTAAACTGTAAGATGAGGAACACAGCCGAGACATAGGATTGCCTCTAGGAACGATCACTAAGCGCGCTAGGAAGTAAGGTGCCAAGGACAAACGTGTAAGGTAAGTTTGGGATTACACCTGGCCAGTGTGATTACGAACTTACAGGTACATGTGCGTGCTTAAAATTACCTTATAAAGCACTCTGTAATGTCATGTCTAGCAAAGGTTAATGGTTGTTTTCTTTCAGTATTTGCGTAATGGCTGGAAAGACTTTGAGGTGTAGATTGGTGCCTGTTGTACCGAGGAATCAAGATGAAGAGGTACTAGAGAATGGACCGGTGGAACCGGCGAGGGCAACTATTACCCGGGGAAGGGGAAGAGGTAGGGGTCGTGGAAGAACTCCCCGCCGGGCCGCCACCCAAGTGGCTGGGGATGGGGGAAACCCGAACCTGAGAACGACTCGTGCAACTAGAAGAACGAGGAGCGTGGAAGCCCCCGTTCATCAAGAAGACTCTCTTCAGGAGAGTTCAGCTTCTGCAAGGAGGGTAACTCAGCCAAGGGGACGGGGTCGAGGCCGCGGATCTACATTTGTCACTCGAGAGAACCTAGCTGCTGAATTGGGTAAAATTCAGGAGACTCTGCAAGCTCTCCTGACTAAGCAAAATGAGTCGGCCTCGGGAAGTAAAGAGTCGAGCGAGAACAGGGAAGGTGTAGAACTGTCAAGTCCGGTAGAAACTGGTACTGGAAGTCATTCGAAGTCAATCTCTCTTGTGGTGAGTGAGTCAGCAGCAAAGGGGTGCAGTTACAAGGTCTTTGCCTCATGCAAGCCCCCTACTTTCAAGGGCGAGTGTGACCCCGTCATGGCAATGAAATGGGTGAAGGAGATGGAGCTGGTATTCGATACGTGTAAGTGTGCTGATGGAGATCGGGTAATGTTTGCCCTATCCATGTTGAAATCCGAGGCAGTTTACTGGTGGGATGCAGTGTAACACCCGTAATTTCGGATAAGTTCAACTTCGATTCAGTGAGGAATCGATCTTTTAAGAAAATTATGGAAAATAGGATTTGGAGTTAAATCCTAGATTTGATAGTGTTGTTGGATGGAGAATTCAAATACGAGTCCAACGGGCCTTTCCGAAGCAAAAACGGAGCTAAAACGAAGAAGATATGGTCAAAACAACTTTCGGTACAATCTCGGCTAAAGTGACCAGCGAAAGTGACACTTGTGTCACTCTCGCCGTGTCACTCTCGCTGGTTTTGTACCGAGGGTTTTTGGAGGTTCAGCGAGTATGACACACGCGAAAGTGACATGGTCACTTTCGCAGTGTCACTTTCGCCGAGTTTGTACCGTGAGCATTTTGGGTAGCGGGCGAGAGTGACCCGGCGATTGTGACATGGTCACTCTCGCCGTGTCACAATCGCGAGCGGACTCCAGTGTGTTTTAAACCCTTTTCTTCTTCCTTCTTCTTCATTTTATATCTATATCTCGACCCAACTCTCTCTCTCAGCCGATTTTTCTCAGGAACACTATCCCCTCCCCTCTCCTTCCTCATTTCTTCACCAAATAAAACCCTCTTCCACCATTGATGAGTATTTGGGAGTTTGGAGCTTTTGTGGAGACTAGGAGCTCGTTTTTGGATGATTCAAATGGTTAAGGCAATCTTTCCCTACCCAATAGTTGTTATTGTTGTTGATTTCATCTTCTTTCCATCTTGTGATGATGTTGAACGATTTTGGTGATGATGGGTTAAGGAAATATGGTTTACCTCATATTTAAGAACTAGGGTTTGACATGTTTGGGGGTTTTGATGTGTTATGGTTAGGGAATGATTATTTATGGTTGGAACTTGTGGATCTAGGTTTTTGGAAGATTTGGCTTGAAGATGTAAACTTCATCAAAGGAGCGTACGTTGGAGAAACCCTAGATTTAGCTAAATCTAGCAAGGTGAGTTCAAGTTACTTGCGAAAACTTTGTACATGCCAAAATGAGTATTTTCCAAACATTTGTGTGTTTTACTTGAAAATATACGTGGTTGAGTTATTTGGATAATTTAACTCTTTTGAAATGTTTATCTTCATAAATGTGTAAAACACCCATATTTGGGGCTTTTGAATATTTGGATGGTTAGAAATCATATTTTGTCTTTAAAAGGTTAATTGCTCAAAATGAGGTTTATTTGACGGTTTAATCATGTTAGTGTAAATTGATTTTATAAACCATGTGGGAAATACCCGATTTAGTGTCAAGAGTTATTTTGAGAATTGTAAAGGTGTGAGTCCTTTTGGGAAAACCCTTTTTGCTTAACCGTGTCAGGTTTTGGGTTAATAACGGCTTTGTGGTATTTGTTTACCTAACTGAGGTTTAGATGCATTTTATTGCACATTATTGATATTTGCATGCTTGGGTGTTTTGTCATTCCGGGTTGAGCATGTTTTGGTAGACTGTGTTGCATTGGATCCATAGGCAAGTGAGTCAGTCTTTATTTGATGGTCTATCTTTTTGTGGACGAGGAGAGGACTATGGGGACGCATGGTTATATGCGTAGGCCGTGGGGGCCACTAGCGAGCAGGCAATAAGGGACATTGAAGTCCTTGAGGTGTAACTCGTCTAGACTGGATATGCACTAAGGTGCCCTGTAAGTCCTTGAGGTGTAACTCTACGGGGTATGCAATAAAGGCAATTTATTTTGGTCTGATGATGTCTTTATGGCATGGAAGTAATGACCGGGGCTTGAGGTTGTGATGTCTTTATGGCATGGGAACTAAGGTCGGGACTTGAGGTGTAATCCAGTAACATTGCGAGTGACTTAACTTTGTGTGCCCGTCACTTTCGATGGAATCGGGTCTCCCCCGTCACCGAAAGGTGTTGTATTTGGGTAATTACTTTTATCCATATTTTCGGTGACGTACTTTATTTATATGAAATGTCTTCATGGTTCAATTACAGAGTTTTTATGCCTCATTTATTTGGATGTTTTAAATATTGGAATTTTGTCCATGTTTATAATTCTTGGGATATTTACGTCTAAACATGTTTTGAGTGAGTTGGAGTTGGAATTCATTTTAGAAAACGCTTTATACACTTTGGGAACTTTTCTCCTAGATTTTGTGTACGTTGGAAATTGAGTCATTTATGCCCACTTGGGAAACCCTTTGGAAATAATAATCTTTGTCGCAACTTTCAACGAAAGATTTATCTAAATCATGACTAAAACCACAACCTTCCGATTTATGATTTTTATGTAGTCATGATAAAATGCTTGAACTCACTAGGCGTAAGCCTAACCCTTTTTATTTGTCGGCATGTGCAACAGGCTCAGGTTGGGGTAACTCTAGCTACATTATGAAGTGGCGGGTGCTAGTAGTGTGCACGAGAGGTGAAGTGTGTAGTGAAGTCTTCCGCACTTGTTTGGACTAGCAACTTGTGTTGTGTTAAGTGACACCCGTTTAGGTTGTTTTTTTTGGGAAATTATAGTGTTTTTAATTCCAAGGTATTTTGAGGAATAAATTGTAGAAATGAATTTATCTATTTTGGTTGATTATTGAATTTTAAAGTTAGTTGCTCGTTCCAAATTTTAGGGTGTTACAAGTTGGTATCAGAGCATAAGTTTGAGAGATTTAGGCGTTGATTTTGGATACCTAGACTCAAACTAGCGTTTGTTTAAGTAAATGAGAGTGAAATTCACCTTTAGGCACTTTAAGATAGGATGTTTCGAGGTCAATGTGTGTTGTTAGAAACGAGAATCATGTCGTGAGTAACAAGGATAATCATGTACGGTGCGTTCATAGTGACACCTGGCCAGTGCCATGGTGAACCTACTAGTACATGTGCATACTTGAATTACTTTAATGTGATGATCGTTGGGGTAGCGAAGGAGATTCTAAGCTAGTAGTCGTTTGAAAAGATGGACGATTCTAGTATTAGTCACTTGAAGTGACGATAAGCATGATATTTGCTTTAAGTAGACCGTTTCGGGTCAAGATTGATGGTTGGACTAGAACCATAGGCTTATTGAGCCGACTTTGATTTGAGGAAAAACCGTAAGGATAATTGATGTAATTTACGACCTTGCCTTAAGAGGTTAAAGCATCCGGATGACAATAGTGGATCAGAGAATTTTGGAGGAGTATGAGTGAAGACGTTGAATGCCGATTGAGTCATGCACAAAGCTTATTTTGAAAATAAACTGCATCAATTATTTCTTGTGTTTCAAATCCTTATATGGATTGTGTTATGAATTTTGGGAAATGTTTGGCACACACACAAGATTTTGAATCATGGTTTTAATGTGCATGAAACCACTTTATTGCGAGAGTCGCAAACTCCGTCGGGATTTGTTTTGCCTTATTTCATTGTTGTTCAATATTTGTTTTGGATATAATGATAATCATATTTTATGATGTTTAAGATGTTGGGCAATAACTACGGCTTGTGACTTTAACATTGGATCTCCTCCACATATGTTATAGTTTGGACGGAAAGTTATTTTCCATTATGTCCATGTAAAGTTATTTTGGGAATTTGTTTAAGGTGAGTTGTTAAATAATGTTGTTTATATGGTATTACCATGGAAAGGGATTTTTGGAATTTTGGCGTCTCATTCATGATCTTGCTTATAGCAATTTGGCTTTGGAAGCACAACGTTGGTGCTATTTTATTGACTTGGAGTCATTGAGTCCATTGAAGTTCAGGGAGTTTTGTTGAACGACGTTTTGGGTCGCGTGAGTACAGTTTTATAATGTGCATACTCTACTTAATTATGTGAAAATTTATGAGTTAAGTTGGGCATTTGGTCCCACTCGAGTTTTGTTGAGAAAAATTAATTTCATGCCATAAGGCGACTAAAAAGAGATGAGTTGGGAACTCTAGTGTTGCGTAACTTTTCTTGCAAAAGGTTTGTGTTACTAAGTATTTCGTTGCATATAGTTCAGTGTATGGATTGATTTATGCGCGGCTTAAGTGATGCATGAAAGAACATTTTGGGTGACATATCACAACAATTTGCTTGGTGCGCTTTCGGTCAGTTAAATATTTTATTATCATTTTATGTAAAGGCGTTACATCGACTTAGGGGTATGCATAGCTTGGTAACCATTGTTTCTCGGTACTTTGATAAACGAGTCATGCATGAAAATGTTTCCTTTATTCCTTGTTTAAATGAAAGGCTATTTGGTCAAAGTATGTTTTAATGGTTTGGGGATCACGGGTGGTTTACGATACGCGATATTTGAAATACACGAAAGCACGAGTCGTGACTTTGGTCCATTTTGAATTGCCGAATATTTTGGAAAATTGAAAACCTTTTGGTTTGGAGGAAATGTGTATTTTGAGTATATCTTTTACAAATACATTTTAAGCACCGACATTTTGACGTTTTGTGTTCCAAGTACGAAACTTTAAGGAATTGCTTCGTGATGAAGATTTTAGAAAATTGTTGTATAAAATTATGGTGCGTATAATTTCTTATGTTTTGGACTTTGACGCGCATCGTTGGTACAATTTGGGAATTGAAAATAAGTTGAACCTTTTGGTGTCAACAAATTAGTAACACTTATTTCCTCATATGTTTTGGAATAACGCACTGTTGTGTGCAAGTTTGCCAAAGACGTTTTATTCAAATGGCATTATAGGACCGGACGGGAAATTTTGAGAAATTGATTTAAAGAGTTTCCTCTTTAGGCAAATTGGTCGCGAACTGTTTGATGCATGTAATTTCGTTTTAAAGAAATTTTAATGGTAATGTTACAAGCTTGCATGTCTACCCCAATGTGAAGTTGTTTAATGTTTTAGTCGATATTTTCGTGTGATGGAAACGTATGGGTTTTGTATTAATTAAGGAAATTACACAAGTCCTTTTGTGTTTTGACTAAGAATATTGGTAAACCGTTCTATCGTTTTGTGTAATAAACTGACGCGCGCAAAATTTTGTTTGTAAACCTTGCTTCATGCCGTTTTATGGTTGACAAGGAAATTTTGGAGTCAAATGTCGTTTGGACCTCTTCTGAAATACGTGCACACCTTGTGTTGCACCCTGTTAAAGGTCGAGCAGTCACTTTACATGCACGTCGCGAGTCAATCCATATTAGAACCGTGGCGGTTCATTTCAAATAAATTGTTTATTATGCTTTTGCGTTTTGTGGGTAAATTGAACTGCAACGAAATGATTTTCAACATGATTTTCATACGAGGGACGAGCGTGTCCAGTTTTACGTAACTACCGAACTGATAATAGTAGTAGTCTTATTGTGTACGTGTATTTGAGATGAAAATCTTGATGTTGAAAATATATTGTGAATAGTTTTGATTTAATTGGCATATTTATTGAATGACGTGCTTGAAAACCTTGAACTCAATAGGACCTTAGAAAGGGTATGTAACCTAGTTAAAGGTAAGTGCGTGTAACACTTCGACGGTGGAAGGTTGAGTATTCCACGCGTGTTGGTATTAAGGGCCGAATGATATCGGTAGCAAGGTAATTGTATTGGTGGTAATTGGAGGGCAAACTTGCGGTAACGCTTTTCGAGGTTGGTATAACCATTTGATGACGACATTAATTTTGTGGAAACCCTCGGTAAACGGAACTCGTGTGTTCCGAGTTTGGTGATATAATTAGGTGTCGACTTTTGGGCTTGAGGCCAAGCACCTTAGTGTACTCGGGAGACTGTAGCCCGATTTTAAAGGAATGAGGGCAATGGTAGTAGTAACCTTAAGATGCCCACCTTCGGGTGTGATTAATGAACCTGTCAGATAATGATTCATGTGAGATGAATTTTGGAGACTAATAGAACTTGTTGGAGTTAATCGGCAGTTAATGGTAGGAATGATCGAAATTGATGATTCAGTTGGGTGCGTTAGTGAACAAACCTTGGGATGAATTAGAGTCGAAAACTGAAACCGGGAAGTATGGAACATCCTAAGGTTGGGAGACGACCGAAATCGTTTGGTTGGGAGTTTCCCGATGGTGGGAATGTTTATCCGAACATAAGTACAGTGTACTTGAAGGGGGTTTCGTTGGTAAGAAATTATTCAAGGAATTGCCTTTTATAAGACTGTGTGGGGAATTTAGATTCCGGTTAGGAATTGATTAATTATGGTCGACAGTAAGTCGGTTGGTTTTGGATTGTAAAGGATGTAGATTTCGAGGACGAAATCATCCTAAGGTTGGGAGGATTGTAACACCCGTAATTTCGGATAAGTTCAACTTCGATTCAGTGAGGAATCGATCTTTTAAGAAAATTATGGAAAATAGGATTTGGAGTTAAATCCTAGATTTGATAGTGTTGTTGGATGGAGAATTCAAATACGAGTCCAACGGGCCTTTCCGGAGCAAAAACGGAGCTAAAACGAAGAAGATATGGTCAAAACAACTTTCGGTACAATCTCGGCTAAAGTGACCAGCGAAAGTGACACTTGTGTCACTCTCGCCGTGTCACTCTCGCTGGTTTTGTACCGAAGGTTTTTGGAGGTTCAGCGAGTATGACACACGCGAAAGTGACATGGTCACTTTCGCAGTGTCACTTTCGCCGAGTTTGTACCGTGAGCATTTTGGGTAGCGGGCGAGAGTGACCCGGCGATTGTGACATGGTCACTCTCGCCGTGTCACAATCGCGAGCGGACTCCAGTGTGTTTTAAACCCTTTTCTTCTTCCTTCTTCTTCATTTTATATCTATATCTCGACCCAACTCTCTCTCTCAGCCGATTTTTCTCAGGAACACTATCCCCTCCCCTCTCCTTCCTCATTTCTTCACCAAATAAAACCCTCTTCCACCATTGATGAGTATTTGGGAGTTTGGAGCTTTTGTGGAGACTAGGAGCTCGTTTTTGGATGATTCAAATGGTTAAGGCAATCTTTCCCTACCCAATAGTTGTTATTGTTGTTGATTTCATCTTCTTTCCATCTTGTGATGATGTTGAACGATTTTGGTGATGATGGGTTAAGGAAATATGGTTTACCTCATATTTAAGAACTAGGGTTTGACATGTTTGGGGGTTTTGATGTGTTATGGTTAGGGAATGATTATTTATGGTTGGAACTTGTGGATCTAGGTTTTTGGAAGATTTGGCTTGAAGATGTAAACTTCATCAAAGGAGCGTACGTTGGAGAAACCCTAGATTTAGCTAAATCTAGCAAGGTGAGTTCAAGTTACTTGCGAAAACTTTGTACATGCCAAAATGAGTATTTTCCAAACATTTGTGTGTTTTACTTGAAAATATACGTGGTTGAGTTATTTGGATAATTTAACTCTTTTGAAATGTTTATCTTCATAAATGTGTAAAACACCCATATTTGGGGCTTTTGAATATTTGGATGGTTAGAAATCATATTTTGTCTTTAAAAGGTTAATTGCTCAAAATGAGGTTTATTTGACGGTTTAATCATGTTAGTGTAAATTGATTTTATAAACCATGTGGGAAATACCCGATTTAGTGTCAAGAGTTATTTTGAGAATTGTAAAGGTGTGAGTCCTTTTGGGAAAACCCTTTTTGCTTAACCGTGTCAGGTTTTGGGTTAATAACGGCTTTGTGGTATTTGTTTACCTAACTGAGGTTTAGATGCATTTTATTGCACATTATTGATATTTGCATGCTTGGGTGTTTTGTCATTCCGGGTTGAGCATGTTTTGGTAGACTGTGTTGCATTGGATCCATAGGCAAGTGAGTCAGTCTTTATTTGATGGTCTATCTTTTTGTGGACGAGGAGAGGACTATGGGGACGCATGGTTATATGCGTAGGTCGTGGGGGCCACTAGCGAGCAGGCAATAAGGGACATTGAAGTCCTTGAGGTGTAACTCGTCTAGACTGGATATGCACTAAGGTGCCCTGTAAGTCCTTGAGGTGTAACTCTACGGGGTATGCAATAAAGGCAATTTATTTTGGTCTGATGATGTCTTTATGGCATGGAAGTAATGACCGGGGCTTGAGGTTGTGATGTCTTTATGGCATGGGAACTAAGGTCGGGACTTGAGGTGTAATCCAGTAACATTGCGAGTGACTTAACTTTGTGTGCCCGTCACTTTCGATGGAATCGGGTCTCCCCCGTCACCGAAAGGTGTTGTATTTGGGTAATTACTTTTATCCATATTTTCGGTGACGTACTTTATTTATATGAAATGTCTTCATGGTTCAATTACAGAGTTTTTATGCCTCATTTATTTGGATGTTTTAAATATTGGAATTTTGTCCATGTTTATAATTCTTGGGATATTTACGTCTAAACATGTTTTGAGTGAGTTGGAGTTGGAATTCATTTTAGAAAACGCTTTATACACTTTGGGAACTTTTCTCCTAGATTTTGTGTACGTTGGAAATTGAGTCATTTATGCCCACTTGGGAAACCCTTTGGAAATAATAATCTTTGTCGCAACTTTCAACGAAAGATTTATCTAAATCATGACTAAAACCACAACCTTCCGATTTATGATTTTTATGTAGTCATGATAAAATGCTTGAACTCACTAGGCGTAAGCCTAACCCTTTTTATTTGTCGGCATGTGCAACAGGCTCGGGTTGGGGTAACTCTAGCTACATTATGAAGTGGCGGGTGCTAGTAGTGTGCACGAGAGGTGAAGTGTGTAGTGAAGTCTTCCGCACTTGTTTGGACTAGCAACTTGTGTTGTGTTAAGTGACACCCGTTTAGGTTGTTTTTTTTGGGAAATTATAGTGTTTTTAATTCCAAGGTATTTTGAGGAATAAATTGTAGAAATGAATTTATCTATTTTGGTTGATTATTGAATTTTAAAGTTAGTTGCTCGTTCCAAATTTTAGGGTGTTACATGCAGAGACTGGGGGAAAGGGTTCGGCAATGGCTAAGAGAATGTTGTGGGAAATGTTTGTAGACAGGTTCAAAGCTCAGTTCTGTCCACTAGCAGCAGTGAAAAAGTTGGAAGAAGAGTTCTTGGGGTTGGATCAGGGAAGTATGACGGTGCGAGAGTACACTACAAAGTTTATCGAGAAGTCTCGTTTCGCAGACTTGTATGTGCCAACGGAGGAACGACGGGTGGAACGATTCATCCACGGATTGAAAAGTAGCATCCGAGAACTAGTTCTGACAAGGAACCCCACTACCTTTCAGACGGCCATTAACGCGGCCGAGATGATCGAGAAAGAAAAGGTTCGCCAAACGACTGAGAAGAGTGGTGATAAACGCAAATGGGATGGACCGGGTAAGGACTTCAGAAAAGGGAAAGTGTTTCGACCAGACAACCGTGTTAGTAAGGATACCGTTGGAAAACCATGTACGAAGTGTAACAGGGTGCATCGGGGAGAGTGCATGGCAGGTTCAAACTCATGCTACCGGTGTGACTTGCCCGGTCACATGTCAAAGGATTGTCGCAGTGGGGGAAAATCTTGTTACGAATGTGGGGCTACTGGCCACATGCGTAATGATTGCCCACAATTGAAGAAAGGGGGATCAGTCCCGTATGGTGAACGACAGGGTGGGAAAGGAAATGACAAGGGAGCAGAACCGGTGCGTCCGAAGGGACGTGCATTCCGCATGACTGCGGAAGAGGCGGAGGAAGTTCCAGATGTGGTGGCAGGTACGTTTCTAGTGAACTCTCTATGTGCCAAGGTGTTATTTGATTCAGGAGCAAATCGCTCCTTTGTATCGCATGCTTTTATGAAATGTTTGGGGGTGAGGCCTAGACGTTTGGAGAGAGCACTAGAGGTGGAAACTGCAAATGATAGTTGGGTGTATGTTAAGAAAGTAGTAGAAGATTGTGTCATAGATATAGAAGGGAGGTTGGTGCCTACGAAGTTATATCCCATGGCAATGGGAGAGTTTGATGTAGTGTTGGGTATGGATTGGTTAGCCGCGAACGATGCGAATATCGTTTGCAACAAAAAGCTGATCAGAATTCGGTTACCTGATAGAGATACCGTAGTGATCTATGGGAATCGCCGTGATAGAAAGACTAGCCTTATCTCCATGATTAGGGCTACTAAGTGTTTGAGGAAGGGGTGTAAATGATTCTTGGCGTACGTGTTGGACGCCAAGAAAGAGAAGCGTGGGGTGGGTGATGTGCAAGTGGTAAATGAGTACCCGGAAGTATTTCCAGATGACTTGACAAGTCTACCTCCGGATCGTCAGATCGAGTTCAGAATTGATTTGTTGCCCGGAGCTGCACCTATTGCCCGCGCACCGTTTAGATTGGCGCCGTCCGAAATGAAGGAAATGATGACTCAATTGCAGGAGTTATTAGACAAGGGATTCGTTAGACCGAGTACATCTCCATGGGGAGCACCCGTGCTCTTCGTGAAGAAGAAGGATGGTACTATGCGAATGTGCATAGACTACCGAGAACTCAACAAGGTCATGATCAAGAACAAGTATCCTATATCGAGGATTGACGACCTGTTTGATCAGCTACAAGGAGCCAGCTACTTCTCCAAGATAGATCTGAGGTCAGGGTATCATCAACTCAAGGTGAGGGAGGAGGATGTGCCGAAGACTGCTTTCAGGACCAGGTATGGACACTACGAATTCTTGGTGATGCCGTTCGGGCTAACCAACGCCCCAGCAGCATTCATGGACTTAATGAATAGGGTATGCCAACCTTATTTAGACCAGTTTGTGATAGTGTTCATAGATGACATCCTGATATTTTCAAGATCGGAAAGGGAGCACGAAAGTCATCTTCGGACGATTCTCGAGCTGCTAAAGCAAGAGAAGTTGTATGCGAAGTTTTCTAAATGCGAGTTTTGGCTAAGGGAGGTGCAGTTCCTCGGACACGTGGTGTCTGAGAAGGGAATTATGGTTGACCCGACTAAGATTGAGGCCATCAAAGATTGGGAACAACCTAAGAATCCGTCAGAAGTTCGGAGTTTCCTAGGGCTGGCAGGGTACTACCGAAAGTTCATCAAGGACTTTTCGCGTATCGCCACGCCATTAACGGCCTTAACCAAGAAGAATGCCAAGTTCATTTGGTCGGAGAAGCAAGAGGAAGCATTTCAAAGGCTTAAGGATATGTTGAGCAGCGCTCCGGTGTTGTCACTACCGGATGGTTCGGACGATTTTGTGGTTTTCAGCGATGCCTCGAAACTTGGTTTGGGTTGTGTACTCATGCAACGAAGTAAGGTGATCGCTTATGCCTCCCGGCAGTTAAAGGATCATGAGGCTCGTTATCCTACGCATGATTTAGAATTGGCGGCAGTGGTTTTTGCCCTGAAGATTTAGCGGCATTACCTGTATGGGACGAAGTGCCAGATCTTCACGGACCACAAGAGTTTATGTCATCTCTTTGATAAAAAATAGTTGAATATGCGCCAAAGGAGATGGAATGAATTGTTGACCGACTACGACTGTAAGATCGAATATCATCCGGGGAAGGCAAACGTGGTGGCGGACGCTTTGAGCCGTAAGGAACGAAGTGAAACCCCCAGTATTGTGGCCATGAGGGCCGAGGTCACATTCAATCTGTTAGCTGAAATAAGGAAATGTCAGGTTGAAGCGCTCGAAGCTGAAAATCTTAAGAAGGAAAGAATGGTAGGGCAAGCGTCCATGTTAGTGGAAGATAGTCGAGGGGTGAAATGTCTAAATGGGAGAATCTGGGTTCCGAAACTCGGAGAGCTCCGAAAGCTGATTCTCGAAGAAGCTCACAAATCGAAGTACACGATCCACCCCGGAACTAACAAGATGTACGGAGATCTACGACGAGACTACTGGTGGCCCGGATTGAAGAAGGACGTGGCTCACCTTGTAGAGACCTGTATGACGTGTTCACGAGTAAAGATCGAGCACCAACGACCATACGGGAAGCTCCAGTCGTTAGAAATACCGATGTGGAAGTGGGATCAGATCACGATGGATTTCGTGACCCATTTGCCTAGAACTCCAAAGGGTTATGACGTCATTTGGGTGATCGTGGATCGGCTCACGAAGTCGGCACACTTTTTGCCTATACGAGAATCTTACTCGTTGGAGCAGTTAGCAAAGTTGTACATCGACGAGATCGTAACCCGTCATGGGGTGCCGACGTCGATAGTGTCCGACCGAGATAGCAGATTTACTTCCAAGTTTTGGAGGAGCTTCCTAAGAGAAATGGGTTCGCAAATTAAGATGAGTACCGCTTATCATCCTCAGACCGACGGTCAGAGTGAGAGAACGATCCAGACGTTAGAAGACATGTTAAGAGCGTGTGCTTTGGAATTCCAAGGCTCGTGGGAAAATCATCTACCATTAATCGAGTTCGCGTACAATAACAGCTATCACTCGAGTATCAAGGCAGCGCCGTTTGAGGCACTCTATGGTAGAAAGTGTCGGACACTGTTGTGTTGGAACGAGGTGGGCGAAAGACAGTTAGCCGGACCAGAGTTGGTACAGCTGACTTCCGACAAGGTAGTTCAAGTGCGTGAAAGGCTGAGGGTCGCTCGCGACCGACAAAAGAGCTATGCGGATAAGAGACGAAAGGACATAGAATTTCAGACCGGGGACTTTGTTTTGTTAAAGGTATCCCCGTGGAAAGGAGTGGTGCGGTTCGGGAAACGCGGGAAGCTAAGCCCACGTTATATCGGACCATTCGAGATTACCGAACGAATCGGAGAAGTGACGTATAGGTTGGATCTGCCGGAAGAACTGCGTGGTGTCCACAATACTTTTCACGTGTCTAATCTAAGAAAATGTCTAGCCGACGTGACAAAAGCGGTTCCGTTAAATGACATAAAAGTGGACGAGAAATTGAACTTTGTAGAGGAACCTGAAGCAATCACGGATGTTAAGGTAAGGAAATCGCGGAGCAAGGAGACTAAACTGGTTAAGGTACAATGGCGGCACCACAAGGGTCCGGAGGCGACCTGGGAGTTGGAGTCGGAGATGAAAGCTAGATACCCGCATCTCTTCCAATAAGGAATTCCGGGGACGGAATTCTTTTAAGGGGGGAGTGTTGTAACAACCGGGTTTCGTTTGCAAGTATGTATAAGATTGGTGTCTTTTGCGAAAGAAATGAAAGTTAACTTGAGGGACTGATTTGTCATTTGGTGAAAGGGGTGCAGGGCACAAATCCCTAGGGCAGCCCTCATTATCAGCAAATCAGTATTTTGTGTTGGTGTTTGGCGGCTAAGAGAGAACAAGAGAAAGAAAGAAGGGTTTGGGAAGAAATCAAGAGAAAAGGAGGGATCAAGGAAGAATCTGCAAGGTAATACATCCTGAATCCGTTCTCCTGATCATTGTAGTACTTTTCTTTCTTATTGGTATGGATTCTTAAGATTGATTTGGATGATTCTTTGAGTTTTCACCTTTTTTTATTTAAAATGGGTTTTATGGGTTTTTGGCTTGGTAATCGATTTAAGGGAGTAAAAAGATGGATTAAGTGGATGTTTAGATTGGTGAATGAACCCTTAGGGTTGTCTAATCGAATTTATGGTAGAAAATGGAGTTAACGATCACTTTTAGATTGCTAATTTCGAACAACAGTCGTATCCGGACACTAACAGTTCTTGATGTTATGGTAGTTTCCGGATATGAATGCTAGTTCCCGGGTGAAGTTTTATGATAGTTCCCGGGTGGGTGATCTTCCGGGTAGGGTGAGTTACCGGGTGTAGTATCCGGAAAGAAGGTGTATCCGGGGAGTCCTGGTATCCGGATAGTATGGGTATCCGGGAAGTCATGGTGTCCGGACAGGTTGGTACCCGGAAAGTGTTTGTTGGTCAGTAGGTTTAAGCCGTTTAATCTTATCCGAATCTAATGCCCTTAGGTGTTCGACTGGTTTAGCTTGGAGGTATATAAGAAGTGCGTTCTACGATAATCAAAGGTGAGTTCTCTCGACCTTTTTATGACGTACTATGTTTTACTGAATATGGTTCTCCTTTTGAGCATGAACTGATTTATAAAAGTTATGCATGTTTCCATGTTTTGCATGTTTATTTGCAAATGAAATGATGTTTAAGGTTTTCATGAATATGATTTCAAATGTATGTGTATGCTATGTGGAGTCGGTTGCACAATGGGGTCAGGGAACCTTAGGATTTCTAATCCCTTGGGCATATGGAGGTTAGCTTGTAGGTTGGAATTCGTTTCCTCCTACATGAAGGAACAGGGGTCCACTTGGATTCCGGTGTAGACGAGAGGGTGTCCGTTAGGCCCCGATCGGAGTAGCTTATGCGATCCTTGAACCCTGTGTTGAACCTTGGATGATGTTTATGAGAAAGATGTGAATGTATTTTCAATGAAATTATTTTATACTGTGATAAATGTTTTATAGAGGGAATTCACTAGACCTTTCGGTCTAACCCTCGCTTTTCAAAAACTAAACCATTTTCAGGTAAGCGTACCGTGGGTTCTTCTAGTAAGAACTAGGAGAAGGCAAGGAGGATGTGGAGCTCTTAGTGACTCCAAGTTTTTTTACGGATGACTATAGATAGAACTCGGCTACGGATTTAGAGACTTCCGCTGTCATTTTTGTTTAGTTTGGATTGATGATGATGTAAAGACAAGCTTAATTATGTAACCCGAATGCTTATTTTATGATATTGTATGTTTAAGATTGTGGGACGTTACAAATATCGACATCAATGGTTTGGTTAAAAGAAAACACCAGGATCATGGATAATTGTACCAGAGCTCAAAGAATAGTATATTGCTGCAAAATTTCATATCATAAAATGGTAGACGGGCTATAATCAGTTTCTTATTCAATCTTTTCAAATGATCCAATGATGATAACAAAAATTAGGTTAACTATGACTAGACTTCAAAAAGCATGGCAATAAGCACAAATGTACTTCCACAAGCATTTTAAGAGTATAAACAAACAAACCTGAGAATCATGAAAACTGGATACAGAATGGCAGTTGTGGTTATTGTAACATGGAGAGTGATTACAACCTACAAGAGTAGATCAGATTAAACATCTGCCAAGCCGTGATGTAAAAACATTTCCATACATTAACACTGTTTTAGCCTAGCAGTTCGGAGTAATTTACTTACAGGGTCCGATATACGTTTTTGCCATGCCAATTTCTCAACAATGTAGGCAGCAAGCGGAAAGATCAGAAGAGAGAGGCTGCAAAAGAATCAAAAGGCAACATGTCCATACCAATTAGTACTTGCCTCTATACATCACAATAACAGAAATGCAGATTAGTTTTACTGAAATGGAGTAACTATTTCTAATATGGCACTAAATTTATAAGAATACTCAAAAAGAAAGCTTGCAGGAATATTACCAGCACATCAGAAGCGGCCAATCTCTGAATGATCTAGAACTAAACCAAAAATTGGAATTGATCAATAATCCATACTGCAAAAGTAATTTGGGTTATGTTATCAGCAGAAATATTAATGATCCATGGGAACATATAAGCTGATACTATCATATTGTTACAGCAACATGGATATAGAAGGGTGTGTGTATACTCGAAGCAATTGGACAACACTGGAAGACTAATATAAATGGCAAAGATTGTGAGGAGACCAACAAAGGGCTTACCTTCATCAGATTCTCAATGATAAGTCTACCATTTACTGCAACAAGCACCACTATGCAAAGATTAAAGAGGCCTGCATGACTCTGCCAGAGGTTTCTAATTAGCCCTTCCACTTATGTCTCAAATAACACAAAAAATAGGATAATAACAAAATAAAAAATAAAATAGAAGAATGCACAGAATAAAACTACATGGGACATAATCTATACTCTGGAATTGTGCAAGAAGACAATATGTTGCTTTATAAATGACTTGGTGAAGACTGAAGAGACCAAATCACTGAGGCCATAACTTTAATCAGCTCATTTTGTGTGCATGTTCTTCCTATAACTAGAACAAGCATAAGTAATGGTAGGCCAGAATGCATATTTTTAAACCCCTTACATGACTTGCATACAACCCAATTATAGATGATTAACAGCATGTAACATGAAAGATTTACCCTATATCCACTGAATAGCATCTCTGGACAGCTCAAGAATATTCTAAAATCACACTCAAAAGGCAAAAGGATGTCTGTCAAGTCTAGCCTGATTGTTTTCTTGTAAACAACATAACATACATACCCAAGTAAAACTCTCATTTCGGAACATCCAAATAGCATGCAACCGATTTCCAAAGGTTTTGAGATGGAAGGGTATATGTAGACTTGTTTCTTTGCAAAATATGTCATTCGATACAAACAAGTCCACTACATCTCTTCATAGTTCTGAAATTTCTATATATTATAAGAACTTCAGAAATTTCCCCTTCATGTAGTGTGACGTTTTTCTTCAGTGTGTTAGAAGTCCAAGATGGAGTTTGCCATTTAGCATTGACCGAGGAAGCATAACGACATGATTATTCGCAGTTAATCGGATATTCTGGTTTGCAAGTATCACATCGTCTCCAAGGTAAACTTTTTGATGCACTAATTATATCAACAGGAGGGAATTAGTACTACGCTAAAAATTTCCTACTTCCTAGACAAAGTGGTGAAGGGTAATAACCAGTATTCAAAAAGGTGCGCCACGGCGTGCGTCATGGAGGCCAATATGGCGCAAGACGTGTCTCCGCCGTTATGAATGGCCCATAGAATAATAATAATCTATATGATTTTTCTTCTAATATGAATGTACATTTTTATATCATTATTTTAATAGAATAATATATGTATAAAACATATATGTATGTATATAATTTCATATATAACATACAAATTTGCCGCTTTATGTCACGCCTTGAAAAACGCCGCGTCCTCAGCGTGGCGTGTAAGGCTTAAGGCTTGACCTCGCCGCCACGGCACGTCTCACGCCATTTTGAATTTTGGTAATAACTGATTTCAGTTCTACTAGATTAGTAAGAACTTAAGCTTAGGCAAAATAAGTGGAGGAGTGCAACTCATGATTGAAAGGTTGACCATAGTTTCTTTGTCTAAACTAACTGACTATATGTATCATATTCAACCTACCCCAACGAGTTTAAGAGTTAAGACAATATGTATTACCGCGTATCATCTTAACATGCATAAAAACATGAAAAATGACTTACCAGCAGGCACTCTATGCCAACATTTTTCCACTCCGTTTGGTTCTTATTCATAAGCAAATCGTTACTCTCAAACTAAACCAAACCAAACTAACAAAACCCAGTAAATCCCACAAGAAGTAGGGTCTGGGTAGGGTAGGATGTACGCATGACTTACCTCCACCCTAAGAGTAGGAACATATTCCTTGAAAACTTGTGGGTTGTAAAAGGGGTTACCGAAAAAGATTTTGTGAGAAAAAGAAAAAATTGTTTCGAAGTTTGACAGAAGATTGAAAGAAAAGAAAGCAAAAGAAAATAAAAGAAACAAAAGGGAGTCTAGGGGACTTGGGGAAAAACTAACAAGTACAAATTAAAATATATAAATACTAATAAAATTAAAAAGCAAAGCAAGAACATTAAAAGCATACTAAGGCTATGTTTGGCAAACTAGTTGATAAGCTAGCTTATGACTTATAAGCTAGCTGTAGCTGGTAGCTGATAAGCTAGCTGATGAAAAAGTCACGTTTGGCAAAAAGTAGTTTATAAGCATTTAAATGACCAAAAAGGACATATTAAAAAAATAGTTAATAAATAATAATTAATATTAATGAGGGCATAATTGGAATATTTACAAAAAGTTACTCATAAGCTACTTCAAGTAGCTTTTCAAAAAGCTAGCTTATGGTCATCCAAACATGTACCCCAAAAATAAGGTAGCTTTTTTTTGCCAAACAATGCCTAAAAAGAAAGGAACCACCGAGCTAGCTAAAGATAGTTGACCACTTGACCCTCCTAGAGCTGTGTTACCTCCCTCCTACTCCCTACCAGAATCACAAGTCCTTAAACACGGACCGATTAGCTACCTTAGACTAGCGCCTCCACAAACACCCATTTGAGGTCGTGTCTTCCGAAATGACTAAAGTTGTCATGTCCAATCTTCAGTTGCTCCCCCACGTCCTCCTCGGCCTTCCCATCCTTACACCCGTGACCCTAACACTTTCCACCCTCATCATCGGTGCCGACATTTGTCTCCTACTAGCGTGCCAAAACACTGCAATCTCACTTCTCTCATCCTATACGTGATAGGGGCTACTCCCATCTCAGCTCAAAAAACCTCATATGGTATCTCCTATCTAGCATGGTCCTTCCACAAGTCAATCTGGGCATCCTCATTTCAGCCACCTCCATATTCCTCTCATGTGCTTTCATTATTGCCCAGCACTCCTCGCCTACAACATAGATGTTCTAATGGCTACCTTTCGAATTTGCCCTTCAGCTTTACCGGAACTTTCTAGTCACCCAACACTCAGCCCTCCATGTTAACCATGCTGCCTTTATACTTAAAGTAACATTATCCTCAACCTCAACCTCAACCTCATTATCCAGAATTGGCTATTGCGCAACGCAATGGCTATTCAAAATTTAGATGAAGTTGTTTACTCTATTAGAAACACAACATCCATTATATTACGTGAATAAAGAAAGAAGTACCAGAAATATGTGTAATTGGCAACTAAACAACAAATAAACAGATGAGCAAAATTAAAGCAAAGCGAAACCTGCTTGAAGATGGCGTCAGAGCTAAGCGGAGACTCCTTAATTCTGCGATGAGCTGGAGAAGAAGGCCGATACGCATAATGCACAACACCCGTTTCACCTCCCTCTTTTACTCCTCCATGGTCGATCTTCTCGCCGTTCCCCTTCGACTCCTCCTTTGTTTCCTCGCCAGCTCGGATCTGTTCCTTACCATTCTCATTGAAATCATTATTCAAATTCTCACCATCATCGGAAGAGTTGGTTTTCGAAGAGGACGAAGAATCAAACAACTCGTCGCCGATTCCGGCATCGGCCTTCACACTCGTCCGCCGTCTTATTTCACCGCGTATAGTGGCCGCCGTTGTCGTTTCGCCAATCTCAGGCGTATCTAATAACGCCATTATTAACAAATAGCTTAAAACGAAAGCAGAAGAAGAAATCACAACTAAACAACAGCACAAGTGATGATGACGAAGAAGTAATCGAGATCAAACACAGAGAAATTTGATCGAGTTCAGATCATGCAGATAGCAACGGAAGGATTGGGGAAGAAATTAGGCGGTTGATTGGATTATTTGGAAATCGTATCTGTATTTCTCCCTCGGTATCGGTGATGCGTATAAATACATATCAGAAAACGATGAAATCAGAGAGATAATGGCGTTATTCATGAGGCAGCAAGCACATTTATGAGGCAAATTCATTTTTTGTCCCTTGCTTTCGTATTTCTAACCAAGTTGGTCCTTATAATGTTTATATTGTAGATATGTTTGTTAGCAATTTAGTGAGACTTGCAATTTATTCGGTCAGTTATATATAATTATTTGGTAGTGGCTTAATATTGTCGAAACTGTTGAAGGATATGTGCCATCATTAAAAGAAAGTGATTGAAAGAATATTTTCCTACTATTAGATATTACCATAATTAATGTTTCCTTTTCGTTGTAAACTCCTCCTTATTTAAAGGGCTTATGATTAATGAGAAAGACATATTTTCGTGCTCTATATTCTATTGTTATGTTGTTTCGTTTTTCCTTTAACACGTTATCAGCACGTACGCTCAATCAGTTCATGGATAGATTTTTGGGCTCCAACTTCATCAATCAGTCTGGAATGCTTCTACAATCCAAGTAAGCATCTTTATATGAATTCACGTTTTTTGTGTATGGATTAATATTAACCAAGCGTCATAAATGTTTCTCATCCATAATAACATTGTTGTTAATTTTCCATCTACTTGATTATGCATTGGATTCACTTTTAAAAGAAAATACAATTTCTAATCTTGTTTTTTTTTACGTTTTGTTTATCATAACAATCTAATGAGTAAATATGCCCTTATGTGATTTTGATTATTAAAAAAACATAAATATATAAAGTGTTATCATCTATATTAATGTTTGAGTTTATACAATTTTCATTGTTTTTTATATGCATTCCTGGTAGCCATAAATGACTTTCACTGTAAAACTAAAACCTAATAATAATATTTTTTATTTATTTTTTATTATTATTATTTGTTTATATATATGTATATGAACATACAATCTTATATATAAAATATTTTAGTAAATTAAGGTCTCTTCGTAGAGTGGAAATTTCTTTGACCAATAATAAATGAAAATGTTTATTTTTCTTTCCATGGAAAACAAGATTATGTGAATTTATTAGATTGTATTGTGATTTCAATGAATTTTTTAATTTAATAATTATGTGATTATTTTTATTTTCTTGCTATAAATTAAAAAAAATCCTAAATAAATAAAATATCATGATGGCATTGGAATGTATTTGACCACCATACTAGTTAATAGGGAACCAAAAACAAAATATACACTTTATGGGTTTCTTTTAATTGGTTGATTAATTTGGACCAATCGGTTGTTATTTATTTTGGGTCATTGTATTTTTAGCTTTGTTTAGATAAGTTAATTTGTACTAAATTTGTTATTTATTTTGGTATGTTTAATTAGTTTACAATATTGATATGTTTATTTGATTGATATAACTATGTCAATGATATTTACTTATTTGGCACATTAATTCGATTTAGACTATTTAATATAGATTAATATATTATTTTTTGATATGATAACTGATTAATTCAAATGTTTATTTAGCTTCTTAAATTGATCTTTTCCACATAATATTAAAATGCTTACCTTATTAATACTTATCTTGATTGTGAGTTCCTATTCACAACTCTCAACTTTATAATTAATTTTTGGAAGTTACACCTCCAACCCCCATATTTTTTGGTCTTTTACCAAAAGCTCCAAAAATACTATTAAGAAGTTAAAAGCTTGAAGTTGGCTTTATGTCAAAACCCATATTTATTTGTATAATGGCAAAATCTCTTAAAATACTATTAAGGTATTGAAACATTGAAGTTGGCTTTATAAGCCAAACTCATATTCATTTTGGCCTCTTGCCAAAAGCTTTATAATTAACAATGTTATATTCATTAAGTCGCAAGATATCGATTTGGATTTTGTCAAAAGGGTGTAAATAACTCTAAGGTTTGTAGTGACTTAAGAAATCCATGTGATTCCCCTACTACCTGGAAATCCAATAGAATAAGTGATTTCTATTCGTAAATTGAAATAGTGATGAAATATTATCAACAAAATGTAAGCATACAAAAATCCAATACTATTATGACAATGAAATTTTATGCATAACATAATAAGTATAAACCTGTTGGTCCGGAAGGGCTATACAAGTTTGTAGAAGGGGGGTTGAATACAAACACACAGATTTTACTTTTCTAAATTGTTTATTGATAAATCATTAACAATTTACAGCTTGTTGCGGAACAAGATTAAGGATAAACCTAAATCTAAACAAGTTGGAACACTAAGTTTCTTGCACTAAGAAAGAGAAGGAAATTACTAATAATAACCTATCTCAAGATAAGAAGGATGACTTGACCAGTTTACACTTTACACGTGGCAGCAGCTCATTGGTTGTATGTCATTGACCTTTGTAGACAACCTTAGTAGCCGCATGTTTGAACAGTGTAGTATCAGAGTGGTTGTACGATTTCAGACAATAAGGAGGTTCTTTTCTGACATATCGTACGGAGTCGTGCAAGGGTGGTTAAGACAAAAGTACTTTGTACGGAGGACTTCATGATCAGCTTTCGTTGATTCAGCGCTTTACCATTGTTTATCAGCGAATGATAAAGTTCAGCGATAGCTGAAGTCTTGTACTTGATAGTTCACGTTGAGTGGACAAATCTAAGTCTTCGCTGATCCGCATCAGTTCATTAGGAGACTTGTCGCTGGTTCTTGAGCTTGATCTTCGACTTCAGCGTAGAACCTATGTTGACGTGAAACTTGTCTTCAGGGATCATAAGTAAACAACTAACTTATCAGCGATCACCATAAGGACTGAAAAGGCTCAGAGCATTATGGTGAACAGTGTTCGCTGAATGTTTAATCTAAAGAGCGAGAGTTCCTATCAGCGGTACTGTAAGGTCTTAGTACTTATCAGCGATAGTGAAACTCTGATACATATTGTTTACTTACAATTTTCACTAAGTATTTAAGAGAGGGTCATTATCAAATCACTGAGGGTTTGGATCAACAATCTCCCCCTATTTGATTATGACATAGCAACAGAGAAAATTGGTATTTAATGAAAACATAAGGATAAAAAGAACTCATAAAATATTTGTCCCTTTTACTGTTTTCTGGGACATTTTCTTGACTGATGGAGTAAAGTACTTTCGCTGAAATCTTTCTTTAAAACTTCGTATCAGATTACAAAGGGAAGTGGAAAGATTACAAGTACAAGCGAAATAAATTACAAGTACAGAAGAATAACTGATAAAATAGAAGAATAAGGCGATCCTATCAGCTTATAGAGGTTCCTCCTTAATGAGAAGTTCATCAAGATTCAATGGTCTTTGATGTGGGAATCATCCAGTCAGGGACATTTACTCCTTGATTCCTTTTGTTCAGAGCTTCTTCAAAAATCAAGGGTTTAAGATGTCGTGCCTGAATGTCGCGTTTGAATTCACACCAGTAGATGAGATCTTTCAGCTGTTCGATGGGAGTGATGGGACCTGAGTCTGAAGGTTTAGACTTTTTCTTTGCAGAGGCCCTTCTTTTCTGGACCGAGAACTTCATCACGAGAAAAACCAATACCTGTTTCGTTTCGTATAAGAGGACCTGAGTCTGAAGGTTTAGACTTTTTCTTTGCAGAGGCCCTTATTTTCTGATTTGCGAGAGGAGGGGGAGGAGGAATATCCACACAAGAAGAGACTAAGTCGATCTGTTTATTTATCAGCTTTTCGACATGATCCTTGTACTTAGATTGAGACTTCTGGATGGCTAATCTGATCTCCAACCATTCAGAGAGACCGTACTTCATGATGGCTTCATCATAGAATTTTTCGTACTGTCCGTTCTCTCTGAATATCTCGATTTCAGCGATTGAAACTTTGAGGGTTGATCTTCCAGTGATAAGTACCTTGTTGATTCTGGCAGGTCGATATCTGAAGTGTACCTTTTCTTTGCACCAGATTAAAGTAGATTGAGACACAGTTCTCTTTTCTTCAACGATCTTCTTGGCATCTTCCCATAGCTGACGTTGAACTTCGATTGGAATTCGTTTCAGCTTGGGGTCTTTCACCGATTGTTGAGAAAGCTGGATGGCGAGTTCTCTGTCTTTTTCTTCAGCTTCCCTTTTTTCAGCGATTAACCTTTCAGCTCTGAGGTGATCCTTGTATTCCTTTTGTGAAAGTCTGAACTTTGGAGGAATAGAAGGAAGTTGATCACGCTTCAGAATGATTTGCTGATCTTCGAATCTCTTGATCATTGCATCTCTCTTTTTCTGATCCTCTTCACTCAGCTTTTGAGGAGCCAAGGAAGGTCTGTTTTTGTGAGAAGTTGTTCTTCAGGTTCAACAGTCTCAGAGATCAAATCCAAGACCGGGATTATTTCTTCAGCGTTGGGAGCTGGGATTATTTCTTCAGCAACAGCTGGTTGTACTTCAGAATCCTCAAGCAGGGGAGAGGACTAACTGAAACACAGCGATCTTACGAATAAGAACTTGGGTAGAACAGAGAAAAGAAATGGGTTTAAGTGTATAGGCTTTTTGTGGAGAGTAGAGATGATAATGTGTATAGATAGAGGAGGGATGCAGTGCAAGGAAGTAAGATGTAGTGTACCTGACAAACTGGCTTTGGAAGCAAGATCGTCAGATTTTCATCGTCTTCAGCGACACCTTTTCCTTTGCCCTTGTCAGCTTCAGACGCTGAAGGCTTTGATTTGGTCCGCTCCCCTGAAGGTTCGTTTATCAAGATCCCTTTAAGAGCTGTAGTCTTCTGAGCAGGCTTGACGATAAAGGAGTCATCATCATCATCATCGTCATCATCACCCTTATCACTGGATGATGGTTCATCGTCAGAGATGTCGACGGCTTCTTCATCTTCAGCTTCAGATTCAGATTCTTCAGCATCTTCTTCGAGTTGCTCCCCCTTAGATACAGAGGTAAGCTTCTCGGTTCCCTCAGGGTTTTCATCTCCCTGAGGTCCAGCAGTTGTTTCTTCATTTGTCTTCTCTCCCTCTTCAGTAAGGGAAAGGTTTTCAGTCTTCTCCCCCTCGATAGATTCATTATGGGGAAGGTCTTCAGAGTTCTTCTCCCCCCCTAAGATGACTCGATTGCTCATGATTCAGCATCATGCCATATAAGGTAGAAAGGGTCATTGATTTTAGATCCTTTGACAGCTTGAGACACATAGAATAACTGTCCCAGCTTTCAGGTAAACATTCTAAGAACTTTGTCAGTACTTCAAAGTTAGAATATTCCTTACCAACAGTTTTCAGATCTATTATTAAGCAGTTAAAACGTTGGTGTACTTCAGAGAGAGTTTCATTCTTACCACAAATGAAGCTTTCGTACTGTCTTACCAGGTTGATCTTTCGAGAGTCCTGGACTTCAGAAGTACCTTCATACTGAACACAGATTGTGTCCCACATAGCTTTTGAGGTTTTCAGGTTCATGACAGAATGGTAGACTTCGTCAGGAAGAGCCATGGAGAGTATGGATCTGGCTTTGGTGTCGATAGCCACTTTCTTCTTATCTTCATCAGTCCACATATGAATTTCCTTGGGAATCAGCCTTTCTGGAATAACAGGTCTATTCTCAGCGGCTGGAACTGCAGGATCAATTCTTATAGGAATATATGGGCCGTTTTCAAGATAGTAAGGCATAGTAGGGTCTACACCTTCTAAGAAGATAATCATCCTATTTTTCCATAGATTAAAATTATGTTTGGAGAATCTAGGGGGTTTTGCAAGAGAACCGTTGTCAATATAGTTGGTGTTTGTGTTGGTAGCCATTTTAAGAAATAGCAAGGAAGAGAAATCTTAGTATAGATCCGATCTTGTTTATGAGATTAAATAAATCTGCTCTGTTACCACTTGTTGGTCCCGAAGGGTTATACAAGTTTGTAGAAGGGGGGGTTGAATACAAACACACGATTTTTACTTTTCTAAATTGTTTATTGATAAATCAAGACAATTTACAACTTGTTGCGGAACAAGATTAAGGATAAACCTAATCTAAACAAGTCCTGAGAAACACTAAGTTTCTTGCACTAGAAAGAGTTAAAGAAATTACGAATAATAACTTAACAATAAGAGAGAAATAAGAAGATGGTCCGAGCACACTTCAACACTGAAGTAAGGTTCTTCTTATATACTGCATGCATTTAATGCATGGCAGTATGGCTTTACACGTGGCAGCAGCTGAGTGGTTGCATGTCATTGACCTTTGTAGACCACCTTAGTAGCCGTATGGTGCACAGTGTAGAATCAGAGTTGTTGTACGATTACAGACAAAAGGGATGTCCGTTCTGACAGTTCGTACGGAGACGTGCAAGGGAGGTAAGACAATAGTAACATGCAGGGAGACTTCATGATCAGCTTTCGTTGAGTCAGATCTTTATCAGCGAATGATAAAGTTCAGCGATTGCTGAAGTCTTCTACTTGATACTTCACGTTGAGTGGACAAATCTTGGCTTCGCTGATATCCGCATCAGTTCATTAGTAGACTTGTCGCTGGTTCTTGAGCTTGATCTTCGACTTCAACGTAGAACATATGTTGACGTGAAACTTGTCTTCAGGGATCATAAGTAAACAAACTAAACTATCAGCGATCATCAATAGAACTGAACAGGCTCAGAGCTATAAGATGATGAACAGTGTTCGCTGAATATCTAATCTAAAGAGTGAGAGTTCCTATAAGCGGTACTGTAAAGTCTTAGTACTTATCAGCGATAGTGAAACTCTAATACATATCATTTACTTACAATTTTCACTAAGTGTTTAATAGAGGGTCATTATCAAATCACTGAGGGTTTGGATCAACAGTGTGCATCATGTTCTTGTTGGGGAATGATACTAGTGACATTAGAGATGATTGTCAGTTAGATGTATGAGAAGAGTGTAACTCTTGGGTAAAGCCTTCCAAACATTTTGAGATAGCAATTATTCGTGGGTTTAGTAACACCCAACCTATATTTAGTCTTTATATAAGACTTTAGTTATTAATTGTTTAGGTTAAATCTAGAATTGTATTTGCGGAAATTCAAGTATTGATTTGTAGAAAGGGATTTTATCCTTTATTCGATGTATTATTGAAAATTTTAAATTAGTTGTTTTTTTTCCAAATTTGAGGGTGTTACACTATGGTTTACATTTTGTTGCACTCTGGGTCCCTACCACTAACGGGATATATAAAAGTGCGTTAACCTTGTTAACTTTAGACATTTAGGTTTTTATCCATTTAATTAAACTTAAAAAATAGTTTAACCTCCACTAAAAATAAGACACATGTCACTCCTTTACTCCTCCCTCAACTACAACTCTCTCTATCTTCGGACCATCTTTTTCGGTGAACGAAAAAACAAGAAATAAATAACAAGAAATTGGAAAAAACCTCGTCTCTAGCTACCTGTAACACCCTAAATTTCCAAGTAAGTTAACTTTTTATGCTTAGAATTCGTATGTGAACCCTTTTAAATTGAATTTTGACTTCTTGAGTATTTTGGACCATGTATGAGTGCATGATGATGTTTTTAGCATTGTTAATTGTTAGGCAAGCCAAACTAGGTGACATAAGAACTTCATTGTGAGTAATCCATTTTGTTTCATCAACCTTTATGTTCTCCCAAAATCTAGCTTGACCGCTTGCATAACATTTATACAAGATCTGTATATGCATATATAGGTATAGTTGTAAGCATGAGAAAATGTCTCATAGAGACTCATAAGCATATACGAATACCTCACGTTACAGTTTGACTTTCGAATGGGAATCATTGGGTTAAAGCATGAAATATCGGGCAGATGACACCTCCGGCGAGTATGACAGGCGAGGTTGCTCAGGTGTCAAACTCGCACAGCATGATCGCGGGCTAGCCAGGACTCACGGTACATTTCATGCGAGTATGTCCGACGATAGTTCCAAAGGCATACTCGTAGGGCATAATCGTTGCGGGGCTGAGGGCCTTAGTACGTCCGGGGCGAGAGTGACCGACGAGAGTGCCTGTGTCACTCTTGCATGGCATAGTCGCCGACGAGCTGGTTGTTTTAAAAAGGGACGGGACTTGTTCTTTTGGGGAGCAGACTTATTTCTTCTTGGAAGGGTGCGATTTGCTGGTTTCTCTCGGGGTGATTTCTCTCATCTTTCACCCTCTCCTCATTTACTCTTCTACTATAAATCACCTTTACATTTAATGCAACTTACCTAGGGATCACACTACTCCCTATCTCAAGATATCAAGAGTTGAAGCTCTTCGCCTCACACTCCATATCTAGGGTTTCCAACTAGGTCAAGGGTTTTCACCTAGAACCCTTGTTGGTGAGATTCTTTATCCATCTTACTATATTAAATGCTCATTACATGTGTAAATCATTCATCGTTAGACATTTGGGGTTTCACCTAAAATCAGGGTTTTATATATTTTGGTCAAATGTGTGTTTTTATTCATTTACATCTACATAAATATGTTGGATTTCAAGTATTGGTGGAGGAAGTGGTAAGTTGAGGATTTTGACCTAAAATTGGATGTTATTACGTTCTAATCATAACTTAACCTAAGGTTTTGGAAAGAGTAAATAAATGCATTCATTTACTAAATGCCTAGAGGTTTTCATGACATATGCAATTGTGTAAACATGGAGGAAACTCAAATGGAGGTAATAAACATTTATGCATATTTGGTGGTACTTGAGTTTTTTCCATGGCAAGTTATGTGTATGTGTAACACCCTAAAAATAGGGGTAAACAAAAACTTTCATAAAGCGGAAGAGCGGTATATAATGCCTTAGCACGAGCTTCCCAAAAAGGGGAATATACAAATGTCTGTTTAATTACAAATGTATAATATCGAAAAGTAAATGACAACCGACTAATCTATTTTCTAACGTAGAAATAAGATTACAAAAAGGGTTTTATCTGTAGTCCGATATAGCCTTCTAACAACGGCATCCCAAAAGTGTACCCCCAAGCTCACACGCTCCCGCCTAATCCTTCTTAGAGGCGGCTCCGCTAAGATCTGAGTTACACATAAAACACCAAATAAGTATTAGGCCAAAAAGCCTATTGAGATGAACAAATAGTATAACATGCAATATTTCATAAGTATGATTCATATACATGGTCATTCACAAGTCAGAATCAATGGGGGAGACCCAAAACACCAAATCACGTTACACCTCAAGAGACGATATACCTTAGTGTCTACTCCCACGAGTAACACCTCAAAGCCCGACACATTGGGGACTACTGTAACGACCCCTTCCCAAACATACACCATATAACAAAAATTACATACCAAACATATACAACAAAAGATACATATTATAACACATACGGTCCCTTAGTCCCAAAATTATACAATACATATTCAGTACTAACTTTCCTTGTATATAATTTACATTACATCCAACAACTACTGATATAAAAACGCTTCATGAAAACTTCAAAACCTTTCTTTTGCTCTTACTCGCTTCCTCGACCTGGAATACATATTTTTGAAAACAAAATTAGGGTTAGATCAAGCGGTCTAGTGAGATAATCCCTGTCAGTTTAGTAATCCTTTTGTAAAACACAAATATACAACAAGTATACAAATACCAAGCATGACTCGTGTGCACTGTGTACAACTCCTCATTCACATGGCCATATTAGTTGGTTGTGCTAAACCAACTAATCAATTTACTCCGCTGCACTAACATACAGCCAACTCCGCTGCCCCTCCGTACAACCAATACTCCGCCGACCCTCAGTCCGGCAAAGGTGCACTCGTGTAGTGTAATGCTTATATGAATGTTTGGGAAAAATTTCACCGGTCTCGACCACGACCGAGGTAAGGAAAACACCCACTCCCCTTTTCTTTGGTAAGGTAAAATCATGAGCACTTTATCCCCTGATTAGAGTTGAGATCGTAAGTTATCTACCTCACGACACTCGACCACGATGTCGCTTATTTCGCACGACCGTCACATAAAACCAGGCGACCTCGACCAACTAACGTGCAATATGACTATTACGTTTGTTCAGTGTTAAATGCAAGATTCAATGCCATTGATGAACAACGGCTATAACCGACGAAATCAGTTATGAAGTCTTAATCCAGCGAACGTTATGACAGTTATCGAAATACTTAATGAGCTAATTAAAACACCCGAAGACTACAAATACCAAGCTTAATCATCATTTCAAGACATCTCAGACATCAGAGATAACCTTCAAAACGCTGAAGTATATTCAAAGCAAAGAACTCTCTCTCGAAGAATCGCTCTCGATGCACGACATTCGCACACGACACTTCATTTTTACACACGACACACATTGTTTTTACGTTCAAAACACTTGTTACTTTACATTTCGAAGACTTTCTTTCATTTGTATTGTAATCACTGTACGATCGACACCAGAATCATAAAGACATCGCCCCTGTTTGGCGACCATAGTGCAGCGACGACTTCCACAGTCGTCCGCGGGTTTTTTCCTCGTTGAGGTTTTTCCCGCGTCACCAAAATCCTTGTCTCTTTACGATTTTCTGTCTTTGTCGCACGCTTTGTCGAAAGATTCCTTTCTTTAGTTGTTAATTTCCACAATCGACCTTAAGTTGTACTTTTGTGCGTCTTTTGACATTAACAGTTTGGCGCCATCCGTGGGACCCCATCTAGAGAAAATCTTTGACAAACGTGCGTCGTACTAACGGTTTCTTGTAGTTCCTCTGTTTTCTGTTTCAGGAAAATGGCAGGCTCTGAACATCCAGAGCAAATCGCTGCCCAGATGCACGAAGAGCTCGAGGATGCACAAGATTCCTCTACGATAGTTGATGACTATAGCTTGGAAGAAATCATCCTAGATCCGAGCAAGCCTGATCAAAAAGTATTTATAGGATCCTCCCTCAATCCCCATATTAAAGACAAACTAATATCTTTCCTGCAGGAACATGCCGATTGTTTCGCTTGGTCGCATGAAGATATGGTCGGTATCGATCCTGATGTCATCTCCCATAAACTCAACGTCGATCCATCATTCAAACCCATCAAGCAAAAGCGAAGGAAATTTGCTCCTGAAAGAAATAAGGTGATAAATGACGAAGTCGACAATCTCCTCAAGACTGGAAAGATTCGCGAAGTAAAATATCCCGATTGGCTTGCTAACGTCGTGGTCGTGGCAAAGAAAAATGGCAAATGGAGAGTCTGTATCGACTTCACCGATCTCAACAAAGCTTGTCCAAAAGACCCATTTCCATTGCCACACATCGATGCCATGGTCGACGCGACAGCGGGGCATGAACTACTGACGTTCATGGATGCTTATTCTGGATACAACCAAATCCTAATGCACGTCGAGGATCAAGAGAAAACCGCATTCATGACAGACCGAGGTATTTACTGTTATAAGGTTATGCCTTTTGGACTAAAAAATGCAGGTTCTACCTACCAGCGTCTGGTGAATAAGATGTTCAAAGATCACCTTGGCGACACGATGGAAGTTTATATCGATGACATGCTCGTCAAATCAAAACAAGCAGTCGACCACGTCGAGCATTTAAGGCAGTCGTTCGACGTCCTTCGGAAGTATAACATGAAGCTCAACCCGACAAAGTGTTCCTTCGGTGTCAGTGCTGGAAAGTTCTTGGGTTACATGGTCACTCGTCTAGGAATCGAGTCTAATCCCGATCAGATCAAAGCCATTATCGAAATCAAATCCCCGCGAAATTTCAAAGAAGTCCAAAGACTTATCGGTCGGGTGGCGGCTTTGAACAGGTTTATCTCTCGATCTTCAGACAAGTGCCATTTATTTTACAATGTCCTCAGGAAGAACAAAGGCTTCGACTGGACCGACGGTCATGAGCAGGCATTGCAAAAACTTAAGGAGTACATGACGTCGCCTCCTTTGTTGTCAAAACCTCACGATCACGAGGTCTTGCAGCTATATTTGGCTGTTAGTCCAAATGCAGTAAGTGCCGTATTGACATGAGAAGACGAGAAGCAGCAATTGCCGATCTACTACGTAAGTAAATCTCTCTTGGACGCAGAAACCAGGTATTCCTCTATGGAAAAATTGCTCTTGTCGCTAGTCACAGCTGCTAAAAATTGCGACACTACTTTGAATCATACCCTATTACTGTCGTGACTAACTTTCCTCTTAAGTCTGTCTTGAGGAAACCTTTGTTGACAGGTCGCTTAGCAAAGTGGAGCATATATCTCAGCAGTTACGACATCGATTTCAAACCTAGGACTGCGATCAAATCACAAGCCTTGGCAGATTTTATCGCTGATTTCAGCCCTGAATTGGAGAAAGAAGCAGAGCTCGAAGTGTCGACTGTGGCGACTCACGATGACGTGCCTTGGATCTTACATGTCGACGGATCATCCAACGTTAGAGGTTCAGGACTAGGCGTCGTCTTAAAGTCTCCACAGGGGAGCAAGATGGTATATTCAGTTCGATGCGACTTCAAGACCACCAACAACGAAGCTGAATATGAAGCCCTGATCATAGGAATGAATATGTCCTATGACTCGGGGGCAACCGCGTTACATGTCAAAAGCGATTCTCTCTTGTAAACCAGATCAATGGAGCATTCACGGCCAAAGATTCAAAAATGACAGCGTACCTAAAGGTAGCAAAAGAAAAAACCGAAAAATTTAAATCTTTTTCTATTGAACAGATTCCAAGGGACCAAAATACTCAGGCCGATGCTTTAGCAAACCTTGGATCTGCCTTGGTCGAACCAATATTCAACGCTATCCCCATGATCCATTTGGCGACATCGTCCATCGAAAACGTTGATGTCATCCAGATCGAAGACGAAGAAGACGATTGGTCGTGCGACATCCGAAATTTCCTCATGCATGACCAACTCCCAGAAGACAAGATGGAAGCCCGGAAGATCAGATTCCAAGCGTCTAAATATATCATGATCAGAGATAGGCTCTATCAACGATCATCGACATGCTTAAACCTAAGATGCGTCATTAGCAAAAGTCGGGTCCAGAAAATCCTTCAAGCAATGCACGATGGAGAGTGTGCCAATCACTCAGGAGGTCGTAGTGGCTAATCGCATCTCTGACAAGGATATTTTTGGCCAACGTTGCGACAAGACGCCATCAGGTATGTCCAGAACTGTGATCCCTGTCAACGACATTCAGGTACGTCACATAAACCCTCCGAACCTTTACACTTGACGCTTAGGTACGTCACATAAACCCTCCGAACCTTTACACTCGACGCTTATCCCATGGCCTTTTATGAGGTGGGGAATGGATATTGTCGGCAAGCTACCGCCTACCCCAGGACAAAAGGTATTCCTCCTCGTACTTACAGATTATTTTTCCAAATGGATTGAAGTGGCTGCATTTTCCCAAGTTAGAGACAAAGAAGTCATTTCTTTTATCCAAACTAACATCATATGCAAGTTTGGGATTCCATCCGAAATTGTCTGTGACAACGGATCCCAGTTCATTAGCGACAGAACTCAACAGTTCTGTGAAGATAGGAACATCAAGCTGACAACCTCGACTCCCAGATACCCCCAAGTCAACGGGCTTGCTGAATCAAGCAATAAGACCATTATTGCTTCGATCAAGAAAAGGTTAAAAGCTGCAAAGGGAAAATGGGTCGAAGAACTCCCCTCCATCCTGTGGGCAAATCGCACGACACCCCGCACGTCCACAGGACAATTTCTCTCTAGTCTACGGCTGTGAAGCAGTTTTGCCGATCGAGGTCCAACTCCCAACCTCGAGGCATACTTCCGTCGATCATAACTTGGTCGATTTGGGATACGATCTCGACGCCCTCGAAGAACTTAGAGAATCAGCTTTGATTAGAATGGCGTCGCAGAAGCAAGCGGTCGAGCGATATTTCAATAAAAATGTCAAAATCAAAGTATTTCAAGAAGGCGACTACGTCCTCCGTCGAGTATTCCAAAACACTCAAGAGCTCAATGCAGGTAAACTTTCCATTAAGTGGGAAGGTCCTTATCGTATATCCGAAGTCGTGGGTAAAGGGGCCTATCGGCTCCAGACCCTCGACAACCAAGAAATCCCACATAGTTGGAACGCAACGCATTTAAAAAGGTATTTCTTTTGAAACCCCTCTTCTCTCGTACGATTTTATTCACCTCGACGGTAACTAACTTAAGCATCGGAGGGTCGTTAGTTATCCAACGACCAACCTTCGACAGTATTTTATCACAGGATCGCATGACATAAATCTATCGCATAACTTTCACAAAATCGTAGTCGGGTCAAATACAGGATTTAACATATGATCTAGATTCACCGCACGATGTAACTGTACAACCAACCCGCTATCTAAAGTGTTTTAACTTGGAAAGATCTCATATTCTGAGCATATGCTTCAAACGCATGTATACATGCTTAGTGTTTCTTTTTGTTATCTTTCAATAAAAAGCCTTAGTCGCACGTACTTACGGTTATATACGATCTACAAGTATGACTATACGATTGAAATTATATTCGATGATTGCTTGCAATGGACAATGAAAAATCTGACGTTCGAAAGAAACTCCATTCATACTTAAACATAGTTACATTAGATAACTCGATCACCAACGTTCGAGCGTGAAAAACAAAAATGGAAAGTTATCTTAAGGCTAGGGAAGAGTGTCGGTCGCATCTTTGCCCGAAGTCTCGACCTTGGAATCCTCATCAGCCCCGAAGCGTGCTAAAGAACTTATGCAAGGATCAAACGAGTATGTAAGACAAAGTCGGGAGTTGTTTCCCAGCACCTTACGCTGCGACACGTTACGAAGGTGAGTCCGCAGTATTTTGAGAATGCGGCTCTTAAGATTAATGTTAAGGTTGGAGGAAGGAATACGATATTCTTGACAATCGACTTCCGGTCCAACGACTTCTCTATCTTCGCATATCGAGCGAAAGAAGATCGAAATATCTATAAAATACAAAAGAAACATGTTAAACAAACGACCGACAAAAGATAAACATTGGAAACACGAGTTTCGAAAGAAAAACTTACAAAGAACGCCAGTATGGCTATACGCGATCCCATCTCTTCGATGGAGGTTCTTCGAAAACGCTCCTCGAAAGATAGGAGATGATATTTCCCCAGATGCAGATATGACTCCATCCCGTCAAGGACATTGTCAGCAAAAAGGTCACAAGGCAATATAAAATTGACCGTCGTGACTTTCTTTTCACCCTCTCCCATCTTTACAACCTTGCCCTTGTCGGCCGACAAAGGGGTCGACATGGCTGCAGAGGACATCGTCGCCAGACGCACAGAGTTCACGGATGTCGTGTCAATCGCGATCAATACCATCACCTTCTCAGGCACAATAACTCTCAATGAGTCATCAACCTTCGAAGACATCTCCCTTAGAGTTGTCATCACTGTCGTCTTAGACTTTAGTAAGACCCCAACGCAGTGATCAAGGTCTTTGCGTGCAAGCTCGAGTTATGCCAGTCTCTTAGCAGAGATGGTTGACACCTTCATCACCAGTCCTCCTAAGAACATATATAAAAAAGAGCATCATAAAGCGAACTTAAAAACAATGAAGGCTGAAATCGTCAGAACAAGAGATCATACCTTATATAGGTGCTCAAAGACCTCGAAATTTTAGGCAAGTCGAAAATCCTGGCAATTTTGGAAAATATTAAGCGAAGAACAACAAGGGATCGAAGAGAAATCTCGCTCTAAAAACTTTCCAAGGTTATAAAAAGAAAGGATCCTCCGCGGTCTCTATTTATGTAAACGATCGTGTCAGGTCGGGTCCCTCGATGATAGACACGCGTCCTGTCTTTTCGTATGACCACCCGGATCGCCGACACTTGGCAATGACAGCTGCTTAGCATAATCGTGCGTCAACATGACGTCACGACCTTATCCTCTCTTCGACTTCCCTCTCTAGTTAGAATCGAACCGATTCAGTTCTAGAGCAACCAAGGTAACTGAAAAAATTATTCGACACGTGTCACGATCACAGACATCCGACAAGCAAAATTTAAAAAAACTTTTCGAAATTCAAATTTGCTACTCCACTTTTTCAAATTTTGGGGGCAAACTGTTTGGGCAAAATTTCACCGGTCTCGACCACGACCGAGGTAAGGAAAACACCTACTCCCCTTTTCTTTGGTAAGGTAAAATCATGAGCACGTTATCCCCTGATTAGAGTTGAGATCGAAAGTTATCTACCTCACGACACTCGACCACGATGTCGCCTATTTCGCACGACCGTCACATAAAACCAGGCGACCTTGACCAACTAACGTGCAATATGACTGTTACGTTTGTTCAGTGTTAAATGCAGGATTCAATGCCATTGATGAACAATGGCTATAACCGACGAAATCAGTTATGAAGATTTAATCCATCGAACGTTATGATAGTTATCGAAATACTTAATGAGCTAATTAAAACACCCGAAGACTACAAATACCAAGCTCAATCATCATTTCAAGACATCTCAGACATCAGAGACAACCTTCAAAACTCTGAAGTATATTCAAAGCAAAGACCTCTCTCTCGAAGAATTGCTCTCGAGGCACGACATTCGCACACGACACTTCATTTTTACACACGACACACATTGTTTTTACGTTCAAAACACTTGTTACTTTACATTTCGAAGACTTTCTTTCATTTGTATTGTAATCTCTGTATGATCGACACCAGAATCATAAGGACATCGCCTCTGTTTGGCGACCATTGTGCAGCGACGACTTCCACAGTCGTCCGCGGGTTTTTTCCTCGTTGAGGTTTTTACCGCGTCTCCAAAATCCTTGTCTCTTTACGATTTTCTGTCTTTGTCGCACGCTTTGTCGAAAGATTCCTTTCTTTAGTTGTTAATTTCCACAATCGACCTTAAGTTGTACTTTTGTGCGATTTTTGGCATTAACAATAAGTACAACATATATTTAAATATATCATATTTCAATCATAAGCACATTATCACACTACCTACCATATTCTCAATCAGTTTACATGTATTCCAGTTTGAAAATGTTTAAAGTAAAACTCACCTGATTGCTTATCAAAATACTTCCAAGCTTTTCTCAATTAAACCGATGATTCGATCTCTCACCAAAAGTCACAGAATCTGAAATAAATTGAATACCAAAATCTATTTATCAATCAAACACATAAGACTCGCTAGCAGGCTAAGAATTCTAAATAAACCTATTATACCCTTATCCACTGTTAATGCCAATAATCGTCCAGAAGGATAACTTAAGGTTGATTGTGGAGCTTAAGAACTAAATAATAGTAATCGTTCGACAAACCGTACGAAAAAGATAGAAAACGTAAATAAGACAGAGATTTTGGTGACACGGGAAAAACCTCAACGAGGAAAAAACCCACAGACGACTTTGGATGTCGTCGCTGCACTATGGTCGCCAAACAGGGGCGATGTCCTTGTGTTTCGGGTGTCGAGAGTACAATGATTACAATACAAATGAAAGAAAGACTTTAAATGTAAAGTAACAAGTGTGTCGTGCGTGGAAAACAAGTGAGTCGTGTGTATAAACTATGCGTCGAGCGTGTAAGTTGTGCGTCGTGAGCGATCGGTTGAGAGCGAATTCTTTCCTTCGAGTATTCTTGAGAGTTCCGATGTTTCTGGATGTCAGATATATGCAAATGGTGATTGAGCCTTTGTATTTATAGTCTTCGAGTGCTTTGAATAACTCCACAAAAACTGCTGATAACGGTCGTAACGGCTACTGGTTTTAATGCTCATCATTGTCCTTGTCGGTTATGTCCGTTGATCATTAATGACATTGATTCCTGCATTTAAACAGTGAAAATATAACAGAAATATCGCATGTTAGTCGGTCGAGGTCGTGAGGTTCCATACGATGGTTGTGTGAGCTCGTCGACGTCATGATCGAGTGTCGTGAGGTGGATAACTTTCGATTTCAACTTTGATCAGGGGATAAAGTATTATGATTTTACCTTATTATGAAATAAATGTTTTCTTTATTTTGGTCGTGGTCGAGACTGGTGAAATTTTACCCAAACAGTTTGCCCCTAAATTTTAAAAATAGAGTGGCAAATTCGAATTTTAAATTTTGTTAGTCGGACGTCTAGGGTAGTGACACGTGTCAAAAGTCACTTCAGTTGCCTTGGAACTGGATCGGTCCAATTCCAACTAAAGGGGAAGTCGAAAAGGGGGTAAGATCGTGACGTCACGCTGACGCACGATCATGCTTAGCAGCTGTCATCGCCAGGTGTCGACGATCCGTGTGTGCATACGAAAAGGTAAGGGTACGTGTCGATCATCGAGGTACTCGAACTGACACGATCGTTTACATAAATAGCGACCCTTGGTGGATCTTTTCCTCTTTACGCTTTCAGAGAGTTTTAGAAAGAGATTTCTTCCTGATTTCTTGCTGTTCTTCACCAAATCCTTTCTAAACCTGCAAGAATCTTTGAGTCGATTAGTAATTTCAAGGTTTAGAGCGCCTATAGAAGGTACGACTCTTCAGTCTTTATATGCGTCGTAAGTCCATTGCTAGAAAGCCTAGGAAAAACTGGGATATCTGGGGTTTTTCAGATCTGCAAGCTTGGTTAACGGGATTAGCGATGTCGACAGAACCCAAAAGTACCATTTGAGATCAAGATGATCTCGACGACCTTAGAAGTTTAGCCAAAATCCCTGCGGGGATTACAGTGAGCAAGGCCGGTCAAATTCGACCGGAGATGTGTCCAGAGGGGTATGTCGTGATATACGAGTACCCATTTAAGATAGGATTCCAATGGCCATATTCGCCTTTAGCTAAGGCATTTATGTGTGAGTTTGACTTGTCGCCGGAGCAATTGATGCCCCAATTCTGGCGCGTCATACAGGTCATCAAGCGACTTACCGCAAATTGGGAGTCGCCGATGAATGTGAAGGACATCTTGACGGCTGATCAGGTCAAGATGGATACATACCGTCGCTACAACTTGTTTTCTATACATAAGGGCGATCGTACCTTGGTTCTGAAAACTGCAGTCAACGACCGCAAATGGAAGACCAGGTATGCATTCGTGCGGGTAGCGACGCTGGACCCCGACAGTGACTGGATCAGGTCCGGCTGGAACATGACGGGTGAGTTTTAGCTTTGGTCGAACGTTTTTTATTACCTGTATTACTTTGTGTCTCGATTAATCTTCTTTCTCTGTGTTTTCAGACATCAACTTCGACAAGGTGAAGTCCAACGACGACTCCAAGGCCAAAATCGATAAGTTCTTGGAGATTAGCACCGACGATCGATCATTCGTTACACGTCATTTGGTAGACGAGGACGACGACTTGGTCTACTTGGGCGAAAACCAACAGGCGAGACGAGAAGAGGGGGAGGAAGAGGAGGAAGAAGAGACTGAGGAGGAAGAGGAGAAAGAGGAGAAGGAGAGAGAGGAGTCGATGGAAGAAAAGGAGAAAATGACCGGTAAGTGTTCCTTCACTTTCTTCTCGCTCGACCCAGTATTTCTCTTCGTCTAATCGCTTTTTCTTTTTCTTGCTCTTCATGAGGATCCCAGGCGAAGATGACGCATGCGGCTGCCAAGAAGGTAGCTCAAGCTGAGCTGGCCCGTCAGGGCAGAGAAAAGAGGAAGGGGATCCCGTCAACTGGGTCGGGTGTCCTAAAGAAGACGAGGATGACGATCTCGAGGGAATCGTCTTCGAAGGTAAGCGACTCGTCGAGAGTCGTTAGTCCTGAGAAGGCGAAGGCGGCGATCGCGACTCCTGAGAAGACGAAGATGTCTTCCGACGCGATTGACGCGATGCCAGTCAGCCCGGCACTTCAGGCGACAAAGACGGCGCCTGCGTCTGCGACATCGACCCGTACATCGGCCGACAAGGGCAAGGGTCATGCGACCGAGGATAAGGAAGTCACAACAGTTAATTTTACATTTCCGTCAGACTTCTTAGTTGACAACGTCCTAGACAGGACGAAATTTTTTCTGCATCTGGGGAAATATCAGCTCCCATCTTTCGAGGAGCGTTTTCGAGGGGTCTCCGTCGAGGAGGCAGGATCGCATGTTGCCGGACTGGCGTTCATGGTAAGTGTTTGGGTAAAAATCCACCAGTCTCGACCACGACCAAGACGTTAAGGACATTTATTACACTTCTCTTGTAACAAAGTTAAATCATCGACACTTTGTCCTTGGACCAAAGCCATGGTCGAAAGTACCTCTCGACACTCGACCGACGTGTGGAAATACACGACCTCGACTGACTAACATGCGACATTTCTGGTATGATTTCATCGTTTAATGCAGGTCAAACTTCATTTATGATCAACGACTATAACCGACGAGGTAAGTTATGAGAATTTAAATCAACAAACCGTTACGACAGTTACATGAAGCATTCATGAAGCCATTAAACACACTCGAAGACTATAAATACGAAGACAAAGCTATCATTTGCAGATCATCTATCACCATCGAATTCCAGAAGCACACTGCGTACTCAAGAACATCCGAAGCAAATGAATTTCTCTCCAGTGATCGCTCTTGACGCATGACTCACACTCTCGATCAGCAGTCTTAGCACACGACACACTTGTTTTACACTCGATACACTTGTTATTTTTACATTTCAAGTCATTTGTATTGTAATCATTGTACGATCGACACCTGAAACAAAGGACATTGCCCCTGTTTGGCGATCATAGTGCAGCGACAACTTCCACAGTCGTCCGCGGGTTTTTTCCTCGTTGAGGTTTTTCCCGCGTCATCAAAATCTCTGTCTCTTTACAATTTTTTGTCCTTGTCGCACGCTCTGTCGTAAGATTCCTTTCTTTAGTTGTTAAGCTCCACAATCAACCTTAAGTTATCCTTCTGGACGATTTTTGGCATTAACAGTTTGGTGCCATCGTTGGGCCCCATCTAGAGAAAATCTTTGACAAACGTGCGTCCTACTAACGGTTTCTTGTAGTCCCCTCTGTTTTCTGTTTCAGGAAATGGCAGATGATGGAGTCCAGGAACGTATCATCGCCCAGATGCATGCAAAGCTTGAGAATGCACAAAATATTCCTAAGGCAATCGACGGCTATCGCTTAGAGGAAGTCATCTTGGACCAGAGCAAACCTAACCAGAAGATCCTTGTAGGATCGTCCCTCGATCCATGCCTAAAGGGCAAGTTAATATCTTTCTTGTAGGAACATGCCGATTGTTTTGCCTGGTCGCACGAAGACATGGTCGGTATCGATCCTGGCGTTATTTCCCATAAGCTCAATGTCGACCCATCGTTCAAGCCTATTAAGCAAAAGCGCAGGAAATTCGCTCCCGAAAGGAATAATGTATCAAGAGTTTAAGTAATCACAATCTAGGTTTTCTAGTAAAAACCTAGAAAAGTTGCAAACCCTAGAAACTTGTTGGTGAAAATGAGATGAGGAATTGAAATGCTCCACAATAAAGGCTCTTTAATTGCTCTAGATGCACCAAGGAAGATCTTCAACAACTTTTGGGTCAAGAATTTATGAGGGGAAGGTTTAGGAGTGAATAAGCACCTTAAATGCTCTAAAAATGGGTAGGATGGAAGGTGAAATGAGAGAACTAGGTCAAAATCCAGCTAAGGGGGTTTTTATACCCAAACTAGCCGAGGGGGATTGTGCCCTATGGCACTCTCGCCAAACCCACCCATCCCTTGCGGTACACTTCCCCCGGTTGTGACCCGCGGTTGTGCCCAATGGCACTCTCGCCGGGTTGGTACCGCAACTCCCAATCCCCAATTGTTGGGTCACCAAAGATTTGAAATTGACCCACCGATTTTACCCTTGAAATCTCACTTAGAATATTTTATTTTGGTTCTTTGTAATAACTTAGTCAAGACATCAAATGTTCGGTGAAGTCGAAGACCAACCAAAATCAAGTCAGAAGAGTTTCTCATTGTGGAAGTGAAGATACAATTCTCAACAAAAAGACCCAGTTATTCCTCACCGATTCTCATCTTGGAAAATCGGTGAAAACCTGGCCGATTCTCTCACTACCTTTGGTCAAACATCTCACCGATTATATGTAACGTCCCAAAAATTACAAGCAAATTTAAATTTTAAATAAACAATTCATTTATAACAACTCATTAAATGATCCCAACGTTTCGTTTGCAAACTCATAATTAATATCTTTATAATAAAAACCAGCGGAATAAACGTTTAATTAATAAAACCATAAAACAACCAACTCTCCTCGCGCGCCAGTATGTACTTGTCACGCCTTGGAGCCGCTCGGACCTGAAACCACAGTTTATTGGGAAAGGGTAAGCACGAAGCTTAGTGAATTCCAACACATGCGCAGATAGGAATTATATACACATCACCCCTATCCGCACATAAGCAACAACATCACAGTTACATAAAACGAGTAAACATCTACAAGTAATTATGTATCCAACACCTCGGTCCCACCGAATTGAATGTAACACACTCGTCACACCGAGTTCCCACAACGTTCCTACCAAATTGTAATGTAACACACTCGTCACACCGAGTTCCCACAACGTTTCTTTCCATTTCCTCGGTCCCACCGAATTGTAATGTAACACACTCGTCACACCGAGTTCCCACAACGTTTCTTTCCACTTCCTCGGTCCCACCGAATTGTAATGTAAAACATTTATACTAAGCATTCAAACCAATCAAATATTACACACCACAAACAACTAGTTCGCACCACAAAGACAGTAGTACATACAAACTATTATGACATGCATACAACCCCTAACTACACAGTGAGAGAACTCACCTCGAATGCGCGCCCAGCTTAATAACACAATTCAAGCTTCACAATTACGGTCACTTCCCAGCACCTAAACGCATGTTAAAACGTGTCAATACGATACCCGGACCCTATGACACGACACACGCTTAAACCGTCACTAAAACTATTTTCCGTTCTCGCCAAACAGGTCAGTTCGGGACCTGTTTCGACCCCTCTAAACCCAGAAAATTCCCAATATTATTTCATGACCAGAAAGTACTCTGATTTAGGGTTCCAAAGACATATTATACGCCTCCTAACGATTTTTCTACAATTAATTACGGATTTTATAAGATCAGCCCGCAGAACAGCGAAAAACAGCACTTATCAGTATAAAACGACGATTTGGCCTAAGTTACGTTCCGAACTGGATTTTGCACAAAACACAGAAAAGTTTATAGACTCAAAAAGGAAACCTTTGGCACCGAAATCACCCCAATCCGAGTTACGAGGAGAAAGTTACAGCTTACGCAAAACAGTGACAGAACTGCAGTTTCTTTTACATAAAATGACGATTCACAGAACTTACAACCACTTTTTCGCCCAGCTAGAGGCCGAACCAGTTTTCCGCTAAAACACGAAAAACATGCCCGACCCCGAGCTTGAACCGTGGGCGCCAGTTTCGGCTCAAACGGAGTTACGACGGAAAAGTTATGATCACGCGAAAACTGGACAGCACACTAAAATTTTCATAAAAAGATAACTTTATAAACGGTTTGCGGCTTAAACGATTCGGGATAACGCGATAAAGTTACGGGTTATAGTTTCATGGTGACTAGGGTCTGGACTCGACCGCGCACCACCCACTGCCACCTCCGGCAGTGGTGGTCTCCGGCGGCGGCCGGCGGCGACGATTAAGGTTTACGAATTCGGCGATAACATATGAAACGAAACCCTTACCCTATCCCGACCTCCAGCATACTACGCGCAAACTGCCGCCACTCGCGGTGGCGCATGACGACGGCCACACCGCCGGCAGCCAAGGCTGCGGCGGCGATGGCGGTTCCGGTGGCGACGAAAAGAAGCAAACGAAAGGGAACTTACCCTACGACGGAACTCAGCAGCTAACGTACGGAAATCCCGATCACCGGCTGCTCCCTATCACTCTCGCTACTCCCTCTCTTGCTGCTGTCTCTCTCTCTCCCTCGCCGGTAACGATCACGACGGCGCTGGTGGTGGTGCTGGTGGTTCACGGCGGCAGGAAAAAGAAAAAGGAAGCTGATTCTTCTTCCCCTCATTGCGTGCGGCACAACCAAAAAAGAAAAGAAAAGGGTGCTTAGGGTATTGGGATTTCTAATCTTCTTTTTTTCCTTTGATTGTTGTTCACGACACACTAAACTCACAAACCAACCTTAATAAAATCACATGGACCTTGGTAGTTTTCTGCATGGGCCGAAACCCAATGAGGGTTTTTGGCCTTTGTCACAAATAGCCCTTCAACTTGCAAGTCTCTAGCCACTAACCAAAATTACGATAATTTAACGATTAGACCCTGTTGGACAACCTAAGGGGGGGGGGGGGGTAAGGTTGTATTTAAGAATTTTTACTTTCAAAAAACTTTTTATAAATAAATACAGTATAAATAAAAGCAGAGTATAAGTATAAATAAATATACAACAATTATATAAACAGATATAATTAAATGCACAGCGGAAATATAAAGAAATAAAGGAAAGAGATAAAAGATACCGACACCAAGATTTAGTGATTTACCAACCGGGTAAACCACCAGCCGAGACACTTCCCGACACAATCCAATATAAGTATTCTTTACGGTAGAATACAAACCAAGTACAAAGGAAACGTAACTGATTCTCTAGCTTTTGCTTATGAGATATAATGGATCACACACCCGTTATTCAAACACTTACAAGAGGTGTATAATTTTAATATGGTAATCACTCTTTGTATAATATTTATCACTTGGATATTTTTAGAGAGTTTGATCACTTGAGTTGTGTTGCTGATTCAACTAATCGAGAGATTTTAATCTGCTATCAACTCAAGGTTTCTTACCCAAAAAATATTTTATAATTTTGATAAGTGATTTAAGTGGAAGAGAGGATCTGCAGAGTCTTGATCAAATGCAGATTTGTGAAAGTTGTTTATTGGTCTTCGTCCCCTGCATGCTATTTATAGAGAAAAAAAGAGGCAACCACTTGAAGCATCAACCAATGAGAAATCAACAACAAAACCTATGGCTTCTAGAAGACATCTTCTCTTTTCATTTGTTGTGTTCCAGCACATTGTTGAGAAGATGGGAGACCTTGAGAGTTGAACTTTGTCCACAAGTACATCCATAAAGGTATTTTAATTTATTTTAAAATTAGCATAGGGTTTTAGAAATATCCAAGTGGTATATTATTTTAGGGTGTTTATCATTATTAAATATACACAATAATGACGACGTAAAACTTCCGTCTTGAACCCTTCAGATAAAAACTTTGTGTTCATCAAGAACTGTACACTTGGATAAATTGTTAGATAACAAAGAATGCGGTGTGTTTTGTAATCATCAAAATAAATATGGAGATGTGATTTTATGTGTACCAAAAATATATCACAATATTAAAACTGGGTACACTTGCACCAACAATCTCCCCCTTTTTGATGATGACAAACACAACGCTAAACACGAGAGCATACTCGGTTTCTCTCCCCCTTTTGTCAAAGCAAAAAGGGTTAGGAAAGACGCTATGCTCCCCCTTGAAAGATGCTCCCCCTCAAAATATGAAGTATTTGAGAGTTAGCATTTTCTCAAGGGTTATACTCAAGCATGCCTAAACCAAGTCTTAATTTAAAGAAAGCCTTTTTGTTAAGAGCTTTAGTAAAAATATCGGCCAAATTATCTTCCGAATCAACCTTTTCAAGCACGATTTGGCCTTTTTGAACATTATCTCGTAAAAAGTGATGTCTCAATTCAATATGTTTGGTACGAGAATGTAACACGGGATTTTTGCTTAAGTTAATGGCACTTGAGTTATCACACATAATTGGAATTTTGGTTAGGTGTACCTCAAAATCGGTAAGTGTGTGTTTCATCCAAAGGACTTGAGCACATGCTCTTGCGGCGGCTACATATTCCGCTTCGGTGGTAGACAAAGCTACGGATTGTTGTTTCTTAGAGAACCAAGATACAAGTGAGAGACCTATAAAGGCACATACCCCACTAGTACTTTTTCGGTCAACAATAGATCCACCAAGATCGGAATCGGTGAAACACGTTACTTCTAACTCGGGTTTCTTTGCATACCATAAGCCAAGATTAGTAGTACCTCGTAAATATCGAAAAATACGCTTGACAGCTTCATAGTGAGTTTGTTTAGGTGAAGATTGAAAACGAGCACATAAACATACACTAAACATAATATCAGGTCTACTAGCAGTTAAATATAATAAACTACCAATCATACCACGATAAATCTTTTCATTAAAATCGTTTCCCTCCTCGTCACGAGATAATTGTAAGTTTGTGGTCATTGGAGTTTCAACGGGTTTGACATTTTCAAAGTTAAACTTTTTCAACATATCTTTACAATATTTAGATTGACTAATAAAAATACCAGTTTCACATTGTTTGATTTGCAATCCTAAGAAGTATTTTAACTCTCCCATCATGCTCATTTCAAACTCGCTTGTCATTTTCGCAGAAAATTCATTACACAGTTTTTCATTAGTGGAACCAAAAATAATATCATCAACATATACTTGCACAACTACAATATCATTTTGATCATATTTCACAAATAAAGTATTATCTATTTTACCCATAATATAACCACTTACAATTAAAAAGGTTTTTAATCTATCATACCACGCACGCGGAGCTTGCTTTAAACCATAAAGCGCCTTTTTCAATTTATAAACATGTGTCGGATTTTCAAAATTTTCAAAACCGGGAGGTTGAGAAACGTATACCTCCTCATTTATAACACCATTTAAAAAAGCACTTTTAACATCCATTTGAAATAATTTAAAATTTTTAGCATTTGCAAAAGCTAGAAGCATTCGAATAGACTCCAACCTTGCAACTGGTGCAAAGGTTTCATCATAATCTATACCTTCTTGTTGATTGTACCCCTTGGCAACTAAACGTGCCTTGTTCCGTGTGACTCCACCGTTCTCGTCTACCTTGTTACGGAAGACCCATCTTGTGCCAATAATGGTTTGACTACTAGGGCAAGGAACTAAGTCCCAAACATCATTCCTAGTAAATTGGTTTAACTCTTCTTGCATGGCCATTATCCAATCTTCATCACCTAAAGCTTCATCTATGGTTTTAGGTTCTATGGATGAGATAAAGGCATGAAATGCACAATGGATATGAATTTGAGATCTAGTTGTTCTTTGATTGAGGTCACCAATAATTTGATCTACGGGATGGCCTCGAGCGGTTCTAAGGTTAGGATCATCTAGGCTTTGTGGAATAAAACATAAAGGGGCATCACTAGATTCAATATTATTTAGAGAAGGTTGGGTACCTAAATCCAAGGTACTAAGTTGTTGTGCTAAGACATCTCCCTCACAGATATTGTCATTTGCTAAGGGTGCACTGGGTTTGGGAGGACTCTCGTCAAAGCTAACATTTAGGGATTCTTCTACTACCATGGTCTCCTTATTTAGGATTCTATAGGCTTTGCTATTCCAAGAATAACCAAGGAACACTCCCTCATAGGCTTTAGGGTCAAATTTGGTTAGATAGGATTTGGTGTTTAAAATGAAACATTTACATCCAAAAACTTTCAAGTGGGCTAGGGAAGGTTTTCTACCACGGTAAAGCTCATAGGGTGTCTTATTTAGGATTCCTCTAATTAGGACACAGTTAAGCACATAGGTCGCGGTAGCAACGGCATCACACCAAAACTTTTGGGGAACTTGATGTTCGTTTAGCATGGTTCTACTCATTTCTTGTAACGTTCTATTTTTCCTTTCAACAACCCCGTTAGATTGAGGTGTTCGAGGAGCCGAAAAATTATGAGTTATACCATGTTTATCACAAAAGGCACCAAATTGGACATCATTATCGAATTCACGTCCATGGTCCGTACGTATGGAAACAATCGTACAACCTTGTTGGTTTTGAATTCGTTTTCCCAAAATTTTAAACTTTTCAAAAGCCTCATTTTTATGTCTCAAAAATAAAGTCCAAGTATAACGGGAATAATCATCCACAATAACCAAAGTGTAAAAATTTCCTCCAAAACTTTGAATCGCCATAGGGCCAAAAAGATCCATATGTAAAAGTTCTAAAACTCTTTGAGTTGAAATCACATTTTTTGATTTATGAGAAACGTGATGTTGTTTGCCGACACGACAAGCATCACAAAAAAGATTATCAAACTTTAATTTTGGAAGGTCACTCACAAGCTCCTTATTTTTTAAACTTTGAATTAATCTAAGATTAGCGTGACCCAAACGTCTATGCCATAAAGTAGAATTATCATAAACAGAAGATAAACAAACATTTTCATTTACAACAGTTTTACAAATATATAAATTTCCTTTTACAAAACCATTTAAAAGAACTTTGCCGTTTTTTAAGATTTTACAAGAATCTTCTTCAAACAAAACAGTTATACCATTTTTACAAAGTTGGCGAACACTTAGCAGGTTAAAGTGTAAATTATCAACATGATTAACATTAATAAATTTAACATTATTGCAAGAAACTGTACCTCTCCCAATTATCTTTCCTTTGGAATTTCCTCCAAAAATTACCTGTCCACCATCACATGACTCATATGATGAAAAGAGATTGCTATTTCCGGTCATGTGACGAGTGCAACCACTATCGAGTATCCAATCCATATCAAGGTTTATCTACAATAATAAGGATGTAACTTTTATGGTCCCCATTTCTCGTGGGTCCTTCTTAATTAGTTTCAAGATGACAACAACAAAAATATATAAAGGACTTAGAGTCTTTTATATATATAAGTAAGACAAAAGAATTGAATAGAATATATATAAATAAATAGAAAGTCAAACCTAATATATAAACAATAAAAAATTTAAACAAAACAAATATATATTTATATGTAGTACGTATGTATGTATATATAAACAAAAAGTACATACAAAAGTATATTATTTATATATAATACATATAAGAAAATATATTATATATAGAATTAAAAAGAACTGCATATATATGTAACATATTTAAAACCATAAACGCATACCACCGGGATTATCATTATTAAACATTCCTTTTGGAATCCATTTATTTACCATTTTAATTTTGCGATTGTATTTATCATACACATAAAAAGAAGCATTTATATTCGCATTATTTTTCGGTCTAGAATATTTATCATGGTACATGCGAGCATACGGTTTTCTCGGTATATATTTTACATTATTCATTTTAGGTACATACGGAGGTTTTTGCATATATCGATTTCTTGTATTTACTTTAGGTGATTCAAAATATCTTTTAATTGGTATACAAGAACATTTTTCTTTGCAAGCATCGGAACCAATACCTTTTCTACATTTTATACGGTTAGACATATTTAGCATGTTAAGAACTTTTTCATTACTACTTTGAAATGCTTTAGCTAATAGATTGTCCTTTTCATATGAATCGCATTTAGCTTTTAAACATGCATTTTCATTTTTAAGAATATCACATTTTGTACATATAATATCTTCATGTGTCTTTTTATTTAAACATGCAATTTTTTTATTTAGAATATCACAAGATTTACAAAAATCCTTTTCACCTAATTTAGTTTCTAATTTAGCAATTATATCCATATCATTTGCAGATTTTTGTTTACCGTCATTAATTTTCTTTTCACATGCAGATACGGTTTCTTTTAATTTTGAGATTTCATCTTGATACCTATTTGCAAGAGCGGCCATGTCATGGAATGATTCATATAATTCGTCAAGATTATTTTCATCTTCATTTTCATAATCACTAGCGTAATCTGAGTAACAAGATTTTACCTCGTCGTCGCTTTCGGCCATAAGACAAATAGCTTGATATTCGTCTTCTTCTTCGCTTCCACTCCACGAGCCTCCAACGAAGGCTTTATCCTTTTTATTTTGAAATTTGTTCTTTTTAGGACATTCGTTGGCATAGTGGTCTTTATCACCACATGAGTAACAATAACCTCTCTTTGGTTTGGCTTTTTCGTCGTCACTTGAGTCGTCATTTTTCTTCACTTTATCTTCTCTTTTATGGAAGTTGCGACTCCGGTTTTCACCGCCACGACGGTAGTTACCGTTTCTTTGAAATCTGCTATTTTTAGAAAATTTATTGTTAGTAAAAAATTTAGAGAAGTTTCTTACCAACATAGCGACTTCGTTGAGTTTATCGGATTGATCTTTTGAAGTGCTAGCTTCCTCCTTTTTCTTTTTGTCATTCGGAGTTGAGACATTAAGAGCGATCGACTTCTTTTTGACTTGCTCCCGATCTTTGTTTCTTTTAAGTGCAATTTCGTGTACTTTAAGATTGCCGACGAGATCGTCGAGCTTCATTAGGGAGAGATCACGGGAGTCTTCTAATGATGTAATCTTTGCCATCCACTCCGAAGGAAGTGCTCGGAGGATTTTCCTTACGTAATCTTCATTAGGATAAGTGCGACCTAATCTTTTCAAAGTAGTCATAATGAGGTTAAAACGTTTAAACATTGAGTCGATTGACTCATCTTTTGACATTTCAAATAATTCATAATCATGAACTAAAATGTTTATTTTAGAACTTTTAACTTGTGTGTTTCCACGATGAGTGTTGTTTAAACTTTCCCAGATTTGATTAGCAGTTTTATATGTATACACTCTTTCAATTTCATCAGTAGTTAAAGCAGCATATAATATATTCTTAGCTTCAAAATTTAAACATACATGAGATTCTTCAGCGGGAGTCCATTCTTTTAAAGGTTTATCAACAATAAGATCATCTTTTACAATAGTAGGATTAAAATTCCCATTTTCTATAATATCCCAAATTCTTTGATTTTTGCCACGAACGTGACATTCAAATAGTTCGGCCCAAATGCCAAACTTTTCAGTATCTATCATAGGAGGTTTTGAAAACATAATATTAGTTTGTTGAGCCATTAAAAAATATTTAAGCAGAGAATTTTGAAAGCCCTGCTCTGATACCAATTGTTGGACAACCTAACGGGGGGGGGTAAGGTTGTATTTAAGAATTTTTACTTTCAAAAAACTTTTTATAAATAAATACAGTATAAATAAAAGCAGAGTATAAGTATAAATAAATATACAACAATTATATAAACAGATATAATTAAATGCACAGCGGAAATATAAAGAAATAAAGGAAAGAGATAAAAGATACCGACACCAAGATTTAGTGATTTACCAACCGGGTAAACCACCAGCCGAGACACTTCCCGACACAATCCAATATAAGTATTCTTTACGGTAGAATACAAACCAAGTACAAAGGAAACGTAACTGATTCTCTAGCTTTTGCTTATGAGATATAATGGATCACACACCCGTTATTCAAACACTTACAAGAGGTGTATAATTTTAATATGGTAATCACTCTTTGTATAATATTTATCACTTGGATATTTTTAGAGAGTTTGATCACTTGAGTTGTGTTGCTGATTCAACTAATCGAGAGATTTTAATCTGCTATCAACTCAAGGTTTCTTACCCAAAAAATATTTTATAATTTTGATAAGTGATTTAAGTGGAAGAGAGGATCTGCAGAGTCTTGATCAAATGCAGATTTGTGAAAGTTGTTTATTGGTCTTCGTCCCCTGCATGCTATTTATAGAGAAAAAAAAGGCAACCACTTGAAGCATCAACCAATGAGAAATCAACAACAAAACCTATGGCTTCTAGAAGACATCTTCTCTTTTCATTTGTTGTGTTCCAGCACATTGTTGAGAAGATGGGAGACCTTGAGAGTTGAACTTTGTCCACAAGTACATCCATAAAGGTATTTTAATTTATTTTAAAATTAGCATAGGGTTTTAGAAATATCCAAGTGGTATATTATTTTAGGGTGTTTATCATTATTAAATATACACAATAATGACGACGTAAAACTTCCGTCTTGAACCCTTCAGATAAAAACTTTGTGTTCATCAAGAACTGTACACTTGGATAAATTGTTAGATAACAAAGAATGCGGTGTGTTTTGTAATCATCAAAATAAATATGGAGATGTGATTTTATGTGTACCAAAAATATATCACAATATTAAAACTGGGTACATTTGCACCAACAGACCCAACTCGACTAACCCCGTTAACGGAAGCCACGATAAATCGAACTTAAAAAGAAATAATTAAAACTAATAAATTACATATCGGGATACGGGCTTTACAACTCTCCCCCACTTGGATTAGACTTCGTCCTCGAAGTCTCTGCCTACGAATAGCTCCGGATAGTTCTCCCTCATCTCAACCTCAGGTTCCTAAGTCCACTTGAAACCCCTTCTAAACTTCTCGAATACTATTCTTACTAACGTACTCTTTCTAAGACACTGGGATTATGATCGGCAGAACACCCCGACATTTGAAATCATTCCTAGCCAAGCGACTACGGTTGTCCCCCAACCTTAGATATTCCATACATCCCGAGTCAAATCTCAAGCTCTAACCACTCTAAAGCTGCTCACCAGTATACCCTACAGGATACTCGATTACGATCCCTCCTATCATTAATTGACGATTAACTTCTACGAATTCTAATAGACTCCAAAGAATTTCAATAACTTATATTAACAAAACATCGACCCCCTGCCGAACATCGGTCCAACCGATTACAATAACAAACATCGGCCACCCGCCGAACATCGGTCCAACCGATTACAATAACAAACATCGGCCACCCGCCGAGCATCGGTCCAACCGATTACAATAACAAACATCGGCCACCCGCCGAACATCGGTCCAACCGATTTCAATAACAACCATCGGCCACCCGCCGAACATCGGTCCAACCGATTTCAATAACAAACATCGGCCACCCGCCGAACATCGGTCCAACCGATTACAATAACTCACATAAGCGTGGTATTATCCTAGACACTAACACAAATAGATATCCCCCACAACCAAATCAACTAACACACACGTAGGTCATTCCCTTAACCGATACTACCCCGGTCTACATTACCAACACGCGTGGAATACCCAACCTCCCACCGTCGACGTATCCCCCACACACGCCCTACAAAGCTAAATTATCTGAACCGAGGATACACCCTGACGCCTACCTCTCAGGTAACGCCTCAGGGCCCCTCACATCGGAACTACCTCTCAGGTAAGTGTCCACAACTATATCCTCCTAGCACCTACTAGAAAGCCTAGGCTATAACACCTGAACACTGGGGTCTCACCCCGAGATACCTAACCGACCACTACCAGCGACTGACTAACGCCTAAGGATCCAAAGCAAAACAGTCTTCCCACAAGTGCCTATTCCTGATTGTCTCCCTCACCCAAACGTGTAAATACTCGACGTGCAATGAATGCCAAACGGTGCGACAAAAACAACTCATCAACTAGACTCCACATCGAGCCATTAAAACCGGGCAATTGGCCCATGACTAACTCCAAGTCAAAACCGAGCAAAATGCTCCACGCTTGCTAGACCCATAGGTCGAAAAATGCGTTTAAACAAAGTTTTAAGCAAGCAATACTCTGAAATCAACCTTAGTCCCAGACTCAACACGGGTTGAACAAAAGAGTTTTCCAAAAGGACTCACACCCTAAAAATTCTCGAAATGACACATGACACTTAAAAGTACATTTCCCCAAATGGTTTACAAAATCATTTTCAAAATATTTTCAACATCAGGATTTTCATCTCAAAAAGATCGTATGCAATAAAACTACTATTACCTGATCGATAGTTACGCAAAACTGGACACGTTCGTCCCACATAGGAAAATCATGTTGAAAATCGTCCCATTGCAGTTCAGTTTACTCACACAAAAGCAAAGCGTAAGAAATAAAAAAAATGAACCGCCTCGATTCCAGTATGGATTGACTCATGTCGTGCACTTAAAGTAACCGCTTGACCTTAAACAGGGTCCGACAAAGGTGTGCACATAATTCAAAATAAGCTTCACGACAATTGATTCAAAAATTCTTCTTTTTGATCATAAAATGACGTGGCACAGGGTTCGCCACAAATTTTTCGCGCGTCAGCTAGTCACACAAAACGATGACACGGTTTACAAATATATTTTTGTTAAAACACAACTGTCTCGTGTAAGTTTCAAACTTGAAGACAGAAACCAGTCCGCTTCTATTAATTGGAAATATCGACTAAAACCTCATAAAATCTCAAACGGGGGGCAGGCATGCAAGCTTGTAACACTTCCTCAAGTTTCGTACTTGGGACATATAACGTCAAAACATTATAGTTTAAAAATGTATTTATCGAAAATGCTCAAAATACTCGTTTCCTCCAAAGCAAAAGTTTTTAATTTCCCAAAAAAATGATCGGTAATTCTAAATTAACCGAATGTCAAAAATCTACGCATTTATATTTCCAAAATATAACACATTATAATCGTATGCATGATGTTCACAACATTAAAACACTCCTTGGATCAAATGGTCTTTCATTTCGACAAAAAGGAACTAAAACATTTTCATGCACGACTCGTTTATCAAAATGTCGAGAACAAAGGTTACCCCAGTATGCATACCCCTAAGTCGATAAATCGCATTTTCATTGAAATGTCAATAAAACCTTTAGCTGACTGAAAAGCGCACTAAACAACTCCTTATGAAATGTTACCAAAATTCCTCCATGCACCACTTATGTCACGCATGAATCAATCCACACACTGAACTATTTGCAATAAAATACTTAGTAACACAAACTCTCGAAAGAAAAGTTAAGCGACACTAGAATTCAAAACTCATTTTAAACAAATCACCAACAAAGTTTGTAACTCTCGTTATAAAAAGGTTTCATGCACTTTCAAAACCATAATTCGACATCTTGTGCGTGTGCTGAGCAGTTCCCAAAATTCCAAAACACCGTCCATACAAAGATTTGAAACACAAAAATTTGTTAATGCAATCTTATTTTCAAAATAACTTCGTGCATGACTCATTCGGCATTCAACGTCTCGACCCCTACTACTCCGAAACTCTCCGGTCTACTATTGTCATCCAGACATTTAAACCTCTTAAGGCAAGTTGGGAAATCACATCAATTCATCTTACGGGTTTTCCTCAAATCAAAGTCGGCTCTATGAGCCTATGACTCTAGCACAATCTTCCATCTTCGCCCGAAATGATCTGCTTACAACAAATATCATCCTTATCGTCACTCCAAGTGACTAATATTAGAATCGTCTTTCTATTCCAACGACTACTAGTTTAGGACCTTCATCACTACCCCCAACGATCATCACCTCAAAACACTTCGAGTACACCTGTACTAGTAGGTTTACTATAGTTGTTCCTCCTTGTGATGGCTATTCTGGGTAGACAATACAACGCGTTATTAGCACATAATAACTCATACTAACAACACTCACGCTCAACTCCTTGGATTCCTCGTGACTTCCCCGACTCGAGCATTGATCCTGTGCCTCCGGTAGTAGGAGCTCTACTACTACCATCCACACCTATCATCGCCCGTTCCGAGTTCCATCCCAAGGGGTCCAAGTAGTTTCTCGCCGAAACTATACACATATGCCCGCACCGGCATATGTACACACTTTTCCTAGCTCCCTAGGAATTCCATCCAAACCACTACCCTTGCTACTGCCAAATCCCTAATAGCAAGCAGCAGACATGCAATACAGTGTAACAAGCACCAAGCAATTTAGCATACATACTCCTATGTTCTAGAAAGCAATCTAGCACACGTACTCATACATAAACACCCTTCCCAGCTCTCTAGGAACTTCCTCTTATCCCACTACCCTTGCTACCACCGAATCCCTACCAATTATAACGGGTGACCTCGCGAATACCCGATTATATGCAGTGCGAAACAAATAGACAGTCGAATACAAGACTCTATCCTAGAACGGTTGGACTCAAACAAGAGCTGCGCAATAGAACTAAATCGAATATTCTAAGGCTATAAATCTCTTACTGCATACAACCTAGAGGGCATCCACTTAGTAACCTATCATAATTAGCATAAATTCCTAATAGCAAGTAGTTCAACATACAACATAGTGTCCACAACAGGCAATCTAGCATGCATACTCTATGATCTAGAAAGCAATAAAACACTAAGCACTGTACCTTTCCCCTTTGGCTCCGGCTGACTGTACACACTGCGCCTCCGATCACCGTTTCTCAAACGGATCTTTCCTTCGTTTTATTTCCCAAAAACTTTAAAGAAAATTTTTATAGCCGCAAACTTGAGATCAAACACACCGAAATGCGTTTGATTCACTCAAGCCGTGCTCTGATACCAAGTTGTAACGTCCCAAAAATTACAAGCAAATTTAAATTTTAAATAAACAATTCATTTATAACAACTCATTAAATGATCCCAACGTTTCGTTTGCAAACTCATAATTAATATCTTTATAATAAAAACCAGCGGAATAAACGTTTAATTAATAAAACCATAAAACAACCAACTCTCCTCGCGCGCCAGTATGTACTTGTCACGCCTTGGAGCCGCTCGGACCTGAAACCACAGTTTATTGGGAAAGGGTAAGCACGAAGCTTAGTGAATTCCAACACATGCGCAGATAGGAATTATATACACATCACCCCTATCCGCACATAAGCAACAACATCACAGTTACATAAAACGAGTAAACATCTACAAGTAATTATGTATCCAACACCTCGGTCCCACCGAATTGAATGTAACACACTCGTCACACCGAGTTCCCACAACGTTCCTACCAAATTGTAATGTAACACACTCGTCACACCGAGTTCCCACAACGTTTCTTTCCATTTCCTCGGTCCCACCGAATTGTAATGTAACACACTCGTCACACCGAGTTCCCACAACGTTTCTTTCCACTTCCTCGGTCCCACCGAATTGTAATGTAAAACATTTATACTAAGCATTCAAACCAATCAAATATTACACACCACAAACAACTAGTTCGCACCACAAAGACAGTAGTACATACAAACTATTATGACATGCATACAACCCCTAACTACACAGTGAGAGAACTCACCTCGAATGCGCGCCCAGCTTAATAACACAATTCAAGCTTCACAATTACGGTCACTTCCCAGCACCTAAACGCATGTTAAAACGTGTCAATACGATACCCGGACCCTATGACACGACACACGCTTAAACCGTCACTAAAACTATTTTCCGTTCTCGCCAAACAGGTCAGTTCGGGACCTGTTTCGACCCCTCTAAACCCAGAAAATTCCCAATATTATTTCATGACCAGAAAGTACTCTGATTTAGGGTTCCAAAGACATATTATACGCCTCCTAACGATTTTTCTACAATTAATTACGGATTTTATAAGATCAGCCCGCAGAACAGCGAAAAACAGCACTTATCAGTATAAAACGACGATTTGGCCTAAGTTACTTTCCGAACTGGATTTTGCACAAAACACAGAAAAGTTTATAGACTCAAAAAGGGAACTTTTGGCACCGAAATCACCCCAATCCGAGTTACGAGGAGAAAGTTACAACTTACGCAAAACAGTGATAGAACTGCAGTTTCTTTTACATAAAATGACGATTCACAGAACTTACGACCACTTTTTCGCCCAGCTAGAGGCCGAACCAGTTTTCCGCTAAAACACGAAAAACATGCCCGACCCCGAGCTTGAACCGTGGGCGCCAGTTTCGGCTCAAACGGAGTTACGACGGAAAAGTTATGATCACGCGAAAACTGGACAGCACACTAAAATTTTCATAAAAAGATAACTTTATAAACGGTTTGCGGCTTAAACGATTCGGGATAACGCGATAAAGTTACGGGTTATAGTTTCATGGTGACTAGGGTCTGGACTCGACCGCGCACCACCCACTGCCACCTCCGGCAGTGGTGGTCTCCGGCGGCGGCCGGCGGCGACGATTAAGGTTTACGAATTCGGCGATAACATATGAAACGAAACCCTTACCCTATCCCGACCTCCAGCATACTACGCGCAAACTACCGCCACTCGCGGTGGCGCATGACGACGGCCGCACCGCCGGCAGCCAAGGCTGCGGCGGCGATGGCGGTTCCGATGGCGACGAAAAGAAGCAAACGAAAGGGAACTTACCCTACGACGGAACTCAGCAGCTAACGTACGGAAATCCCGATCACCGGCTGCTCCCTATCACTCTCGCTACTCCCTCTCTTGCTGCTGTCTCTCTCTCTCCCTCGCCGGTAACGATCACGACGGCGCTGGTGGTGGTGCTGGTGGTTCACGACGGCAGGAAAAAGAAAAAGGAAGCTGATTCTTCTTCCCCTCATTGCGTGCGGCACAACCAAAAAAGAAAAGAAAAGGGTGCTTAGGGTATTGGGATTTCTAATCTTTTTTTTCCTTTGATTGTTGTTCACGACACACTAAACTCACAAACCAACCTTAATAAAATCACATGGACCTTGGTAGTTTTCTGCATGGGCCGAAACCCAATGAGGGTTTTTGGCCTTTGTCACAAATAGCCCTTCAACTTGCAAGTCTCTAGCCACTAACCAAAATTACGATAATTTAACGATTAGACCCAACTCGACTAACCCCGTTAACGGAAGCCACGATAAATCGAACTTAAAAAGAAATAATTAAAACTAATAAATTACATATCGGGATACGAGCTTTACATTATAAGATACAAATCGGTGAGATCCCTCCTTGTGAAAGCTGGCAGATAAAGATAATTAAATATGGGACAATATCTTATGGCAGGAAAAAGGGACTATTTGTCGTTATTCCTGTTTCAGATAATGTCTCAATCAAGCATGCTTATTCTTCCTAGTACTGAGAAAAGGTATGAAAGGGACTGGTCAACTTTTCAGAGTCACCCCCTGTTAATGCCAAAAATCGCACCAAAGGGACAACTTAAGGTCGATGTGGACTTTAACAACTAAATAAAGGAATCTTTCGACAAAGGCGTGCGACAAAGACAAAAATGTAAATGAGACAAAGGATTTGATGACGCAGGAAAAACCTCAACGAGGAAAAAACCTACGGACGACAGTGGATGTCGTCGCTGCACTATGGTCGCCAATCAGGGGCGATGTCCTTGGTGTTCCGGGTGTCGATCGTACAGAGATTACAATACAAATGAATGAAAGACTTCGAAATGTAAAGTACAAGTGTTTGGAATGTAAAAACAGTGTGCGTCGTGTGTGAAAACTATGTATAAACTGTTGGTCGAGAGCGAGAGTCTTGCGTCGAGAGTGATCTTCTATGAATGATCTCTTTGCATCGAATGAATATTATTCGAGTGTTTGTGTTTGCTTCTGTTGTTCGATGCTCTTGTTCTATCTCTCTCTGTGTTATTCGGTGTTGATCAGGTGTCTTGAACTGATGATTGAGCTGGAATTTTATAGTCTTCGGATGACTTTAATTGAATCTTTAAGTGCCTTGAAGATGGTTTGTAACGGTCGTCGTCTTCAATGTGAGTTTAGATGCTCATAACTGATTTCGTCGGTTATAGCCGTTTGTCCATAAATGACTTTGACTCCTGCATTAAACACTTAAACAAATATAACAGTTGTATAACGCGTTAGTCGGTCGAGGTCGTACGGTTTTATGCGACGGTCGTGCGGAACGGGCGACGTCGAGGTCGAGTGTCGTGAGGAACTCTCGACTTACCTTTTAGGAGGGATGACGGAGGTTCTTAGGGTCTTCGTCGGGACCTTATCTTAATACAAGGTATAACTCATGACATGCGTCTTACCTTCTTTGGTCGCGGTCGAGACCTGTGAAATTTTGCCCAAACACCCCCTATGCTTGAATCTCCAGATGACAAGTGTCCTAAGCATTTAATGCTTCCAACACTATATAAAGAGGATAGAGTTCTCCGTGCAAGGTTATGCGTTCCTGAAGATTTCTCAGTTCAAAAAGACTTTCTCTCCATTTGAACTTTATAGCTTTAAATCTTTGTGTTTTAGAAGTTGTTTTGTTTTCAGTTTACTTTAGTGAAGATTGTTAGAATAGTTTTAATTGTTCTTTCCGCAACAATCTAAGTTTTTCTGTGTGTAATTCTTGATTTGAAAAATCAATAAAAGAATTAATTAAGTGTAAATTTGTGTATTGTATTCACCCCCCCCCTTCTACAATACTTGTTTAAGCCATCTGGGACTAACAAAATTCATTAATACAAACATTTAAACAAAACGTCTCATAACACAGTAGCAAGGTTATGAAGATGTAGGTGTCTATTTCGCATCTTCCCAGTTTCGAATCCCTGACATATATCTTTTGTTTTAAATTAGTTTTGTTTTGCTATAATTTTTTTTTGTTTTAAACTAGTTTTGTTTTGTTACAAATTTTGTTGGGACTAATTACATGTACTAGTTTTGTTTTGTTACAGATTTTCTTAGGACTAATTACATGTACGAAATTTTAACAATTGTTTTTAATTCTTTTTTAAGGATAACTTAAATATATAAATATTTTTTTTAAAAATTCCTAATTTTTTTAATTGGATAATTAAATTATATAATTTTTTTAGTAAGTTCTTTTTATAATTAACTCTTCAACTTCAAATTCTAAAATTGTTAATTCTTATCTTTATTCTTTAATTTTGTTTTCATCGATTTTCATTGGATTTTTTCCTTTTTTGAAAGTTTTAGCTCTAAAGATTTCGACCATCTCTAATATTTAGTGTATGTTAAAATAGAAGAAGAAAATAGAGAAAGTAGAGGCTTTTAAAACTTAGTTTTTAGTAGAGAGATACTTTGTTTCAATTGTTTTAACTAGTAAGGTTAAATGTGTTATGATTTTAATAATATAACTAATTCCCAATTTACTAAAATAGAGTAACTATTTGAGTTGAATGTATATTTTCTTTGAGATTTTCTATTTTAGAAAAATTCTAGAATAACTGTTAGAGATGTTTTGAATAACTTTGATAGTTTAATGTTTTTGTATTGATTTATTTTATACGTTCCTTTGAATATTTAATAGAATTTAGATTTTTAATCTTTATTGGTTTTTTCTATATATGTTTGTTTGGAACATTTTTAACTTTTAATATAGTGTTTTTTAATGATAATAGATTAATGAAAAGTTCTTGTTTATATGTGTTTTTCTAATTACCATAATGATTGATGAATTTTATACAAAGGAGATTGTATTCATACCCTTTTCACTCACATACATGTTATTTCTTACCATCTACCTCTCTTACAATTTAGGTGTATTCTTTCCTCGAGATAGACTAAAAAAAGCCTCAAGTTTTTTATTAGGCAAACGTTTACATTCCTTTGAGGTATTTTATTACATGTAAATAAAGTATAGAATGATGAAAATCAAGGTCTTTTAGGTTCTTTATTTATTTTATTAAGTTTTATTTATATGACATAGCGTATTCTAAAGATATAAAATTGAGAGATAAAGAACGAGAACTAAGAGTTCTAACAAATAATCTGTAACACCCGGGTAAGTATAATTTCAAGTCGGTGTAGAAATTGATCTTTCAAGAGAAATGGAAGAAATACGATTTTGGATTGAATCCTAGATTTTATAGTCTTGTTGGATGGAGAATTCAAATACGAACCCAATGGGCCTTTTCGAAGCGAAAACGGAGCTAAAACGAAAAAGTTATGGCCAAAACAACTTTCGGTACGACCTCGGCTAAAGTGACCAGCGAAAGTGACACAAGTGTCACAATCGCATGTCACTCTCGCCGGTTTTGTACCGAGAGTCATGGGACCACGGCGAGAGTGCCCAGCGAAAGTGACACTTGTGTCACTCTCGCACGTCACTTTAGCCGACGGGCCCTGGAGGTTTTTAAAGTCGCGATTTCAACCCCTTTTCTCATTTTATTCCACCCCTCTCTCTCTAAACTCTCTTAAAACCGAACCCTAACCCTCTAAATCATTTTTCGAGCCCTTGAAGCCATAAATCTTGTGATTCAAAGCCTCTCCTTCATCTTTTAGCAAGGTTTATGGATGAAGGTTGGAATTCTTCATCTCACTTTCATTTTGGTGGGATTTTTACACTTTCTAGGGTTTACCCAACCCTCACCTAAACCCTTCCCTTTCTTTGGATGATATGAAGATTGAAGCTCATATTGGTAACCCTAGAAGGGTTTGGTTGGTGGATTCATGTGGTGGTTGAGGTAATCTTCTCTTCTCTTCATTATTGGAAATTAGGGTTTTGGGTATAAGTTGGGATTATTGAAGAAATTGTTTGGGGGGACGATTTTGTGTGGTTGAAAATGATTTTTCATGGTTGGAAATGTATGGATCTAGGTTTTTAGAAGATGTGGCTCAAGGATTCAAGTTTCTTCAAAGGAGCTCAAATTTAGGGAATATCTAGATTTAGCCTAAATCTAGCAAGGTGAGTTCAAGTTGCTTTGTGAAAATGTTGTACATGCCAAAAATGTTCATTTTCAAGTATTTATGTGTTTTGCATGAAAATTATCTATGGTTGAGTCATTTTTTTTGGGTTTTGACTATTTGAAGTGTTTAATCTTGAAAACATTATAAAACACCCACATTGGGATTTTTGAATAAGTCGATAAATGCATCTCAAGAAAAAGTGTTTAAAAGGTTTTTGGGTACAACTTAGGGTCTTTGGTAAAAATGCACTTTAGTGTTGTTGGAAAAATACATGATTATTATTATGGGTCATTGGAAAATATGTATACGGTTGTGGATTGTGTGGAAAATGATTTGATCAAATAAATGATGGGATTTTGGATTTATAATATCTTAGAGGTATGTTTGCATATATGACACCTAAATGAATTTTATTGTATTAGTGACATTTATTGTTGGTCAATTGTATTGTTGAGCCCATGGCTCGTAATTGAGTTAAGTGAGAGTCTTGGGGACTTTGGTCCAATGAGAATTACTCTATGTTGAGTTTTGAGATTATATGCATTTGAATCATATTCATTATTTAATTACATGTGTTAAAGATGTTGGACATTCTTTTGTGGGTCATGTAATTGTTCGACTATATTTGCATTGGATGCATAGCACATGAGTCGGTATTGTTTATGATGTTGCATGGGTATTGTGGGGTTCGACTCCGGGACCCATGTTGATGACCTTAAACTTTTCAAGTAGGCACTAGGAGGGTTGAGTCCGGAGGTGCTACCTTGGAGGTAGGCACTAGGACCTTCGCCGCTTTGAAGGGGATGCCTTGGAGGTAGTCCTAAACATGCCGAGCCTTGTGGTGGAATCCTGGGGATAGACACTAAGGTCAACTGTCTCTTGAGGTGAAACTTGTTGAGAAGTCGTAGGAACCCTTGGACGTCTAGTCACGAGGTGTTGTACGATTAACGTTGTACGGGTGGTATACTTATGTGTTTCCTCCACCCTCAACGGATATGGGCACCCCCGTTGTTGTCACTATTATATGGAGTCTCGTGATATGCATGTTTTAATTACGGTAAGTCTTGTGCGAGTAATTGCAAGTATTGACTTTAATTTTGGAACCCATCCACGTATATTAAAGTTTGCTTGAATGACTACTCTCATGCTTGGGTATTTGGACTTTATTTATATTTATGCTTTGTGTGGGTTGTCGAGTCGGCCACATGCTTTCGGGAACGTATCATATGTATTTGGATTGTTTTCCATGGTCTTATGGGTGTTGTATTTTTCTCCTCCTTGTTGGGATGTTTCTAACAGTAGAGTTTTACTCAAGTTTACTTTATTTGGAAATTTAATAATCATTCACGTTTTAAGTGAGTTTTTTGGTCTACATCCATTATTTAGAAATGTTTCATTGTGGAGCTTCTGGCACGGGTTTTGTGTGCGTTAGAAAATGGGATGTTCACATACTTAAATATAATCCTTTTTGGAAAATCACGATTTTGAGTTGTACTCATTTGGTTTAACGAACTATTTTAATCATGATGAAAACTCTTGAACTCACTAGGCGTTAGCCTAACCCTTTTTATTTGTCGGCATGTGCAACAGGTTCCGGTTGGAAATAGTTCTAGTGACACTGTGAAGAGTGGAAAGCTAGTCGTGTGCTCAAGAAGTAAGTGACTTGGTGAAATCTTCCACATTTTGGGATTAGCAATCTTGGTTTGAGTTAAGTAACACCCGACTTTTATAGTCGTCGTGTAGGACTTAGGATATTGAATTGTTGAAGTTATTATGTTTTATTTTTGAGGTATTTCCAAGGATGATTTATAGCAGGAATTTTATCCTTATTTGATTATTTTATCGAAGTTTTTGTCTAGTTGCTCTTTCAAATTTTGAGGGTGTTACATAATCTATGCAACTTCAACATCTCCCGGCCAACGGAATTTAAAAATAGACTAGTGTATTCCTCCGTATCTCATATGGGGGACACCTTGTAGGAGGGGCTATAAAATTTAAAAAACACTAACATAGTACAATTAAAAAAACTATTAATTTTGAATCCACACTAACATAATACCATTAAAAACTAAAATTTAGTGTTGAAAAGAAAAAAAAGATGAACAATTTGTTCAAAGTCAAATATGAGTTATTCGTCGATTTATTATCAAATAGACGTTGACATATAGTGAAAATAATTTAAATAAAAAAATTAAGAGCTCATCTAATTTTTCACACAGGATCTCCAAAATATCAGGAACAACCATGTTAAGTGTCAACCGTTGGATAAGAAATGAACGAACATTAGGATGAGATGCACCGAGATGCATGAGATTAATTCCCTTCTAAGCCTCAATTCATGGGAGTACATTTGATTAAAAGTAATTAACGGTTCAGGTCCACTTTTCACGTTAAACTCAACTTCTCACGCAATCATTCGCACACACACACTTACATATATATATATATATATATATATGTACAAGTTACAGGTGGGAGAGAAGGGTTGTGAGTAAAGAGGGAGAAAGTGCGCTACGCACCAGCTGAAAAAAAAAACCCTTTCCATTTTTAATAAAAAGAAGGTAAGCTTGCCCCTTATTCCCTAGTCGGCTTTTTTCTTCCTTTTCCCATGCTTTGGTCAAAGTGTTAAAAGATAAGTTAAATAACAATATTGCCCCTTAACTAACAGATGATTTTTAACAACGTCATAGGGACCTAGAGTGCAACAAAATGCAAACCACATGGATCCTTCGTATACTTATTTCAAAATGTAGACCATACCAGATTTTGAGCTAACCAAATAAAAATAAGAGTAAATTACGGATTTGGTCCTTGTGGTTTGTTCAAAATTATGGATTTCGTCCCAAGGGCTTCATTTATTACGGTTTTGGTCCCCGAGCGATGCAAAATCCATTGGATTCAGTCCCTCGACCTAATGGCCGTCCAACTACTCTGTTAACTCCAAGGGCAAAATCGTCAATTCTCTAATATTCATCTTCTTCATCATGTTCATCTCCAACATGAACATGAACCCTAAATTGAAGAACATGAAGAACACCATATTAATTAAATGTATTGGAAACCACCAAAAATCCTTTGGAACCACCATTATCATCAAAAAGTATAATCTAATGCATTGGAAACCACCATAAATCAAAAGTATAATCAAATCCATTGGAAACCACCAAAATCCATAAATCCATTAGATTTTTTTCTTGAATCTTCATCTTCTTCAACAATACATAAAACCCGTTTGTTCTTCTGTATCTTTCTTTAAATGAAACTCTTCAATTCATCAGCATAATCACACACACACGCCCATCTGTAACACCCTCAAAACTGGGAAGAACAACTAAATAAAGTTTTCAATCATACATCCAAAAAGAATAGAATTTCTTCCTATAAACCAAAACTGGAAATATCTCAAATTAAATTATACGATTAACCTCAAACAATTTATAATCCAAGTCTTATTACAAAGACTAAACCATATCGGGTGTAGCTTAACCCAAGTACCTATTGCTATTCCCAAAATTTATGCGGAAGACTTCACTTAATCAATTCACTTCTCGAGCACAATACTGGCACTCATCTCTTCGCAGTATCACTAAAACTATTCTCAACCGGAACCTGTTGCACATGTCGACAAGTAAAAAGGGTTAGGCTAACGCCTAGTGAGTTCAAGAGTTTTCATCATAATTAAAAATAGATCGTTAAACCAAATGAGTACAACTCAAAATTTCGAATTTCCAAAAAGAATTATATTTAAGTGTGTGAACAACCCATTTTCCAACGCACACAAAACCCGAGCCGAAAGCTCCACAATGAAACATTTCCCAATAATAGATTTAGATCCAAAAACTCACTTAAAACGTGAATACACATTAGAACATGGAAAAACAATCCAAATACACATAATACGTTACCAAAAGCATGTGACCGATTCGACAACCCACGCAAAGCGTAATTATAAATAAAGTCCAAATACCCAAGCATGGGAGTAGTCACTCAAACAAACCTTAATATACGTGGAGGGGTTCCAATATTAAAGTCAATACTTGTAATTACTCGCACAAGGCTTACGGTAATTAAAACATGCATATCACGAGACTCAATATAATATTGACAACAACGGGGAAGACCCGTATCCGTTGAGGGTGGAGGAAACACATAAGTATACCACACGTACAACGTTAATCGTACAACACCTCGCGACTAGACGTCCAAGGGTTCCTACGACTTCTCAACAAGTTTCACCTCAAGAGACAATTGACCTTAACGTCTATCCCCAGGATTCCACCACAAGGCTCGGCATGCTTAGGACTACCTCCAAGGCATCCCCTTCAAAGCGGAAAAGGTCCTAGTTCCTACCTCCAAGGTAGCACCTCCGGACTCAACCCTCCTAGTGCTTACTTGAAAAGTTTAAGGTAATAAACATGGGTCTCGAGGTCCAACCCCGGATTACCCAATTGACCATCACCAAAAGACTGACTTACGTGCCTATGGATCCAATGCAACACAGTCTAAACTACATGACTCCAAAGATTGTCCAACATTCATAAACATGTAATTTAATGATTAAATATGCCTCAAATGAGTGTAACTTAAAAGAATGTCCAACACTCTTAAAATATGACACTTCAAAGGCCCAACATAGAGTAAAATAACCCAGACTAAAGTCCCCAAAACTCTTTTAAATCGAACACGAGCCAACTAGCTCAACAAACCATTTGATCATACAATAAGGGTCATTAAAAAAATAAAACACAATTGATCGGCGTTTATGCAAACACATACCTCAAAGACATGATTACCCCAAAACTCATCATTGGTTGAGACAAACCATTTTCCAAGTGAAATCTTACACTTAAATTTCCAAAAGCCTCATGACACGATAATGTGTATTTTCCAAACGGTTATAAAATCAAATACGCCAAATATGCATATACCATGGAATAGACTTCATTTGTACCAAATCATTAAGACACTTTCATTTATGATTCATTTATCAAATTACCCAAAAATCCCAAATGTGGGTGTTTTGCAAGATTTATAAAATTAAACACTTCAAATAATCAAAACCCACCAAATAACTTAACAATTGATAATTTCATGTACAACACATACACACTTTAAAATAAACATTTTTGGCATGTACAATGTTTTCACAACTTGAACTCACCTTGCTAGATTTAGGCTAAATCTAGATTTCCCCAAACTTGAGCTCCTTTGAAGAAACTTGAATCCTCAAGCCAAATCTTCCAAAAACCTAGATCCATAAGTTTCCAACCATAAAGAATCATTCCCCAAACATTTTTACATCAAGATCTCAACTTATAACAAAACCCTAATTTACATTAATGAAGAGAAGAAAAGATTACCTTAACCATAACTTGAATCCACCAACTAAAATACCTCTAGAATCATTAAAATGAACCACAAACTCCCAGTCTTCAAAGTGAAGATAAAAGGTTGGATGAAACCCTAGAAAACTTTGATGAGAAAGATGAAATGAAAGGATTCTTGCTTTAGCTTCCAAAACCATGATAGATGAAGAAGGAACACTTAAAAACTTGATTCTTGGGGTCTAAAAGGCTCAAAATCGACATTGGGGGTGAATGGGTTCTTGGGAGAGAAAAACGAAGTGGGTGAAGTGAAATGAGGAAAAGAGGTGAAAATCCCGATTTTATGGGTCAGGTGCCCCCGTGCGACAATGCCCAGCGACTATGCCCTTTGGCATAGTCGCGTGTCACAGTCACGGGGTTGGTACCACCTTCTGTTCCCTGGCACTACATTGACCAGCGACATTGACACGTGTCATAGTCGCGGAGGAGGTACCGAACATCGTTTTGGCCGTAACTTCTTCGTTTTAGCTCATTTTTCGCTCCGGAAAGGACCGTTGGATTCGTATTTGTATTCTCCATCCAACAAGACCATAAAATCTAGGATTCAATCCAAAATTCTAATTTTCATATTTATCTTAAAAGATCGATACCTTCCAAAGATTGGGGTGTTACAATCCTCCCAACCTTAAAAGAGATTTCGTCCTCGAAATCTAGGTCCCATACGTCCAAGTGAACGCTTAACTTACTAGAGTAGTTTCTAACCACAAGACCTCGGTTGCCTCCCAACCTTAGGTGATCCATAATTTTCCAACGGCAAATCCCGATCCCCAACCAGTCCAGATCTACACTCCTTTAATTTTTTTTTTCCAACCAAATCTAAGGTTCAATCACTAACGAAGAAGCCAACAAAATTCTCAAATTCAATGTTCCCGCTAATGAACTGCCCTTTATTTCTAACGAGCCCCATTAGACTCCAACACCGACGGTCGTCATCGACCCATCGATTATACAACTCCAAAAATACGTCCAATTACCAATCATCCAATCGACAGATTCTTTTACCACTCAAGGAAGGTCATCCCACTAAATCTACTTACACAATTCAACTTCTTAAGGTCACTACAAGTGATACCACTATTCTTTAAAGTTGGACTACAACTCTCCAATTACACTAACAGATCTTGGCCTCGAAATCCAAAAGTTGACATCTAGTCAAGACACCAAGCCTTGAACCACAGCGGCACTTCATACCCACGAGTTTCATTCACCGAGCATCCCGATAACACTGAGGTTATCATGCCATCCACATGGTGTCTATAAGGTTCTACACGTCCTTTATGCAAAACTGACAAACCCACAACAAGGTTGTCGAAGAGAACGATTACCACCATCATTAACATAAGATACCACGAGCCGCATCCGTCTGTTACCATGAAAATGCGCCAACCTTGCAAACGATACCACTAGGCTTACGCTAATACGCGTCGAAACACCCATCCTTCCACTGATAGGATTTTATACGCCATCACCTATAACCGGGGTTGCTTAACCATCCCAAGCCTAATGAGTTCAAGGTTTTTAAGTGACAGACTCAACAATTATGCCAATCGCAAATTTTGTAGAAATTTTCAACACGAAGGTTTTCATATCAATTTAATCGTACGCATAAAATCTACAACTACCTACTCGGTAGTTGTGTAAAAATGGACACACTCGTCCTACATATGAAAAATTGTTTTGAAAACTATTTCGTCACAATTCAAGTTGCTAACGAAACACAAAAAAAACATACTCAACAACTTTTAAAATGAACCGTGATAGTCCTAGCGCAGATTTATTTATGCCATGCACGTAAGTCAATTTCCTTCTTTCAATTAGTGTGCAACAAGACGTTTGTACGAAACTTCGAAAAGAAATCTTTAAAATGACATCAAACTTCAAAGTTTTCTTCTTTAGCCCAGAAATGACATGCAATTAAATTCACCAACAAAAGTCGCATTTGTTAATGTATTTCGTAGGATGGCTTAATGATATATGTGTGTATATACGCCTTGCTTAGAATGTGAAAGGATTTGTGCCGGTTTCAAGTTTAAAGCAAAATAACAACATGCTTTCATCCTTTGAGAATATTGACTAAAATATCGTGAATGAATCTCAAATCATAATGTACATGCAAATTTGTACCACTCTCCTAATAGTCTTTCTGAAATAATAAAACATGTAACAGGTAGTCCATACTAAATTTTCAAAGTAGAAATTCTTTAAATCAAATTTCGATTTTTTTCCTCATTTAGTCATATAATGACGTAGGAGTAATTTTTTTGGCAAGACTCACACACACATTAAAGTAGTTTCTCCGAACTTAAGAAAATAGTAAGTGTATGTAATTTGGTTGACACTTAAAAGATTTTAAAACAACTTTAAATTTCGAACCGTACAAATGGTGCACATTAATGCTCCAAAAATAGTGGCTACAATGCTATGAATATCAATAAATCAACATAATGCATTTACGTGAAATGATAACAAAAGAACCAATTAATCGAAAATGCATAAGCCAAAACATTAACATAAACTATCATAATGTTTTCATATGCATTACTCACGCCCTGCATAAGTCAATTCGTACACGTAACAAGTTGCAACAAAATATGCTAACACAACACTCAAAAGAAAAACAATTTGTTATTAAAACTCCGAAAGTCACTCTTTTTGGTGTAATACGACATAAAAGTAATAGTCCTCAACAAAACCCGCATGAGACACAATACTTAATAAAACCCATAGATTAATGCACACAACGATTCAAGTATGCACATTACAAAGTGTCACCCATGCAATGCAAAGCGTCGTAAAACAAAACTTCATAATACTCCACAAAACTTTTGTAAAACTCGATGAAACTCAACGACATCCAATCAACAAAATGGTGCCAAAGTTTTCGTTTCCAATAATCAAATCGTATAAAGCAAGGTTATGACCAAAATGTCAAAACTCCCAAAAATTTCTTTTATTGCAATACGATATAAAGAGACACCTTTCAACAAAACTCGCATGAAATAAAATTTCTCAACAAGACTCAAACACCAAAACAAGGGAAGGTAACTCTTCGTCCAAACTTTAACATATGTGGAGGAGGTCCAATGTTAAAGTCGCAAGTCGCGGTTACTTGTCCAAAACCATAAACGACATTAAAATACGGATGTCATAGTATCTGGAAGTAACACTGGACAATAACAAGGAGTAAGACAAGCCTCGACAAAGTTTGCGAATTCCTGTAATAAAAGAATTTCATGCATGCTAAAAATCATGGTTTAAAACTTTGTGTGTGCTAAACGTCTTTTCAAGATTTCGCCATACAATCCGCATGGCGATTGGAAACACAAGAAACAATTGATGCAATTTATTTTAAAATAAATAAATAAATTTTGTGCATGAACTTAGTCGGCAATCAACGTCTCAAAACCACACTCCTCCAATCCCTCCGGTCGCACTATCGTCATCCGGAGGTTCAAACATCATAAGGCAAAATTGAAAGTTACATCGGTTACAATACTCCTCGAATTAAAGTCGATTCAATAAGCCTATGGTTCTAATCCGACCATCAATTTCGACCCGAAACGGTCCGATTAATGCAATCACCATGCTTACTGCCACTCCAAATGGCAAAGGCTAAAATCATCAACCTCTTCTAATGGCTACTCGCTTAGAAACTTCTTCACTACCCCAACGGTCATCACATCAGAGTTGTCCAAGTACTCACATGTAACTTGTAGGCTCACCATAACACTGGCCAGGTGCAATTATGAACGTACCATACATGATCATTCTTGCTACTCTAGACGTGAATTTTCGTTTCTAGTGACTCCATCAACCCCAAAATATCCTATCTTAAAGTGCCTAATGGTGCAATTTCACTCTCATTAGCTTAAAAGAACGCTAGCTTGAGTCTAGAATTCAAAATCAACACCTAAATCTCTCAAACTTATGCTCTGATACTAACTTGTAACACCCTCAAAACTGGGAAGGGCAACTAAATAAAATTTTCAATCATACATCCAAAAAGAATAGAATTTCTTCCTATAAACCAAAACTGGAAATATCTCAAATTAAATTCTACGATTAACCTCAAACAATTTATAACCCAAGTCTTATTACAAAGACTAAACCATATCGGGTGTAGCTTAACCCAAGTACCTATTGCTATTCCCAAAATTTATGCGGAAGACTTCACTTAATCAATTCACTTCTCGAGCACAATACTAGCAATCATCTCTTCGCAGTATCACTAGAACTATTCCCAACCGGAACCTGTTGCACATGTCGACAAGTAAAAAAGGGTTAGGCTAACGCCTAGTATGTTCAAGAGTTTTCATCATAATTAAAAATAGATCGTTAAACCAAATGAGTACAACTCAAAATTTCGAATTTCAAAAAAAATTATATTTAAGTGTGTGAACAACCCATTTTCCAACGCACACAAAACCCGAGCCGAAAGCTCCACAATGAAACATTTCCCAATAATAGATTTAGATCCAAAAACTCACTTAAAACGTGAATACACATTAGAACACGAAAAAACAATCCAAATACACATAATACGTTACCAAAAGCATGTGACCGATTCGACAACCTACGCAAAGCGTAATTATAAATAAAGTCTAAATACCCAAGCATGAGAGTAGTCACTCAAACAAACCTTAATATATGTGGAGGGGTTCCAATATTAAAGTCAATACTTGTAATTACTCGCACAAGGCTTACAGTAATTAAAACATGCATATCACGAGACTCAATATAATATTGACAACAACGGGGGAGACCCGTATCCGTTGAGGGTGGAGGAAACACATAAGTAGACCATCCGTATAACGTTAATCATACAACACCTCGCGACTAGACGTCCAAGGGTTCCTACGACTTCTCAACAAGTTTCACCTCAAGAGACAGTTGACCTTTGTGTCTATCCCCATGATTCCACCACAAGGTAGCACCTCCGGACTCAACCCTCCTAGTGCCTACTTGAAAAGTTTAAGGTCATAAACATGGGTCTCGAGGTCCAACCTCGAATACCCAATCGACCATCACCAAAAGACTGACTTACGTGCTTATGGATCCAATGCAACACAATCTAAACTACATGACTCCAAAGAATGTCCAACATTCATAAACATGTAATTTAATGATTAAATATGCCTCAAATGAGTGTAATTTAGGGGGCGTTTGGTTCATTTTAAGGAATGGGAATGAAAATGAAAATGGGAATGCAGGAGAATGGGAATAGGAATGAGCATTCCATTGATGATGTTTGGTTAAACCAATATAATTAATAATAAAAATTTTATATAAAATTTTTAATACAAATATGTGACTTCCAACGTGAAAATAAAAAATATTTTCATTCAACATCGAGAAATGAAGGGACGTATGAGAAAAAATGACTAAGCGGGAATAAAATTTTCATTCCCCCCAATTTGGTCAGGAATGAAAATTAATGGGTTTGGGGTAATGATTCCATTATATTATATCAAACCAAACAGTAGTTTTCATTATCATTCTCATTCCTTACCCCTTAATACCCTCAACCAAACACCCCCTAAAAGAATGTCCAACACTCTTAAAATATGAAACTTCAAAGGCCCAACATAGAGTAAAATAACCCAGACTAAAGTCCCCAAAACTCTTTTAAATCTAACACGAGCCAACTAGCTCAACAAACCATTTGATCATACAATAAGGGTCATTAAAACAATAAAACGCAATTGATCGGCGTTTATGCAAACACATACCTCAAGGACATGATTACCCCAAAACTCATCATTGGTTGAGACAAACCATTTTCTAAGTGAAACCTTACACTTAAATTTCCAAAAGTCTCATGACACGATAATGTGTATTTTCCAAACGGTTATAAAATCAAATACGCCAAATATGCATATACCATGGAATAGACTTTATTTGTACCATAAATCATTAAGACACTTTCATTTATGATTCATTTATCAAATTACCCAAAAATCCCAAATGCGAGTGTTTTGCAAGATTTATAAAATTAAACACTTCAAATAATCAAAACCCACCAAATAACTTAACAATTGATAATTTCATGTAAAACACATACACACTTTACAATAAACATTTTTGGCATGTACAACGTTTTCACAAATCAACTTGAACTCACCTTGCTAGATTTAGGCTAAATCTAGATTTCCCCAAACTTGAGCTCCTTTGAAGAAACTTGAATCCTCAAGCCAAATCTTCCAAAAACCTAGATCCATAAGTTTCCAACCATAAAGAATCATTCCCCAAACATTTTTACATCAAGATCTCAACTTATAATAAAACCCTAATTTCCATAGATGAAGAGAAGAGAAGATTACCTTAACCATAACTTGATACCACCAACCAAAATACCTCTAGAATCATCAAAATGAACCACAAACTCCCAATCTTCAAAGTGAAAAAAAAGGTTGGATGAAACCCTAGAAAACTTTGATGAGGAAGATGAAATGAAAGGATTCTTGCTTTAGCTTCCAAAACCATGATAGATGAAGAAGGAACACTTGAAAACTTGATTCTTGGGGTCTAAAAGGCTCAAAATTGACGTTGGGGTGAAGGGTTTCGGTTCCTGGGAGAGAAAAACGAAGTGGGTGAAGTGAAATGAGGAAAAGGGGTGAAAATCCCGATTTTATGGGTCAGGTGCCCCCGTGCGACATAGTCACGTGTCACAGTCGCGAGGTTGGTACCACCTTCTGTTCCCTGGCTCTACATTGACCAGCGACATTGACACGTGTCATAGTCGCGGAGGAGGTACCGAACACCGTTTTGGCCGTAACTTCTTCGTTTTAGCTCATTTTTCGCTCCGGAAAGGACCGTTGGATTCGTATTTGTATTCTCCATCCAACAAGACCATAAAATCTAGGATTCAATCCAAAATTCTAATTTTCATATTTATCTTAAAAGATCGATACCTTCCAAAGATTGGGGTGTTACAATCCTCCCAACCTTAAAAGAGATTTCGTCCTCGAAATCTAGGTCCCATACGTCCAAGTGAACGCTTAACTTACTAGAGTAGTTTCTAACCACAAGACCTCGGTTGCCTCCCAACCTTAGGTGATCCATAATTTTCCAACGGCAAATCCCGATCCCCAACCAGTCCAGATCTACACTCCTTTAATTTTTTTTTTCCAACCAAATCTAAGGTTCAATCACTAACGAAGAAGCCAACAAAATTCTCAAATTCAATGTTCCCGCTAATGAACTGCCCTTTATTTCTAACGAGCCCCATTAGACTCCAACACCGACGGTCGTCATCGACCCATCGATTATACAACTCCAAAAATACGTCCAATTACCAATCATCCAATCGACAGATTCTTTTACCACTCAAGGAAGGTCATCCCACTAAATCTACTTACACAATTCAACTTCTTAAGGTCACTACAAGTGATACCACTATTCTTTAAAGTTGGACTACAACTCTCCAATTACACTAACAGATCTTGGCCTCGAAATCCAAAAGTTGACATCTAGTCAAGACACCAAGCCTTGAACCACAGCGGCACTTCATACCCACGAGTTTCATTCACCGAGCATCCCGATAACACTGAGGTTATCATGCCATCCACATGGTGTCTATAAGGTTCTACACGTCCTTTATGCAAAACTGACAAACCCACAACAAGGTTGTCGAAGAGAACGATTACCACCATCATTAACATAAGATACCACGAGCCGCATCCGTCTGTTACCATGAAAATGCGCCAACCTTGCAAACGATACCACTAGGCTTACGCTAATACGCGTCGAAACACCCATCCTTCCACTGATAGGATTTTATACGCCATCACCTATAACCGGGGTTGCTTAACCATCCCAAGCCTAATGAGTTCAAGGTTTTTAAGTGACAGACTCAACAATTATGCCAATCGCAAATTTTGTAGAAATTTTCAACACGAAGGTTTTCATATCAATTTAATCGTACGCATAAAATCTACAACTACCTACTCGGTAGTTGTGTAAAAATGGACACACTCGTCCTACATATGAAAAATTGTTTTGAAAACTATTTCGTCACAATTCAAGTTGCTAACGAAACACAAAAAAAACATACTCAACAACTTTTAAAATGAACCGTGATAGTCCTAGCGCAGATTTATTTATGCCATGCACGTAAGTCAATTTCCTTCTTTCAATTAGTGTGCAACAAGACGTTTGTACGAAACTTCGAAAAGAAATCTTTAAAATGACATCAAACTTCAAAGTTTTCTTCTTTAGCCCAGAAATGACATGCAATTAAATTCACCAACAAAAGTCGCATTTGTTAATGTATTTCGTAGGATGGCTTAATGATATATGTGTGTATATACGCCTTGCTTAGAATGTGAAAGGATTTGTGCCGGTTTCAAGTTTAAAGCAAAATAACAACATGCTTTCATCCTTTGAGAATATTGACTAAAATATCGTGAATGAATCTCAAATCATAATGTACATGCAAATTTGTACCACTCTCCTAATAGTCTTTCTGAAATAATAAAACATGTAACAGGTAGTCCATACTAAATTTTCAAAGTAGAAATTCTTTAAATCAAATTTCGATTTTTTTCCTCATTTAGTCATATAATGACGTAGGAGTAATTTTTTTGGCAAGACTCACACACACATTAAAGTAGTTTCTCCGAACTTAAGAAAATAGTAAGTGTATGTAATTTGGTTGACACTTAAAAGATTTTAAAACAACTTTAAATTTCGAACCGTACAAATGGTGCACATTAATGCTCCAAAAATAGTGGCTACAATGCTATGAATATCAATAAATCAACATAATGCATTTACGTGAAATGATAACAAAAGAACCAATTAATCGAAAATGCATAAGCCAAAACATTAACATAAACTATCATAATGTTTTCATATGCATTACTCACGCCCTGCATAAGTCAATTCGTACACGTAACAAGTTGCAACAAAATATGCTAACACAACACTCAAAAGAAAAACAATTTGTTATTAAAACTCCGAAAGTCACTCTTTTTGGTGTAATACGACATAAAAGTAATAGTCCTCAACAAAACCCGCATGAGACACAATACTTAATAAAACCCATAGATTAATGCACACAACGATTCAAGTATGCACATTACAAAGTGTCACCCATGCAATGCAAAGCGTCGTAAAACAAAACTTCATAATACTCCACAAAACTTTTGTAAAACTCGATGAAACTCAACGACATCCAATCAACAAAATGGTGCCAAAGTTTTCGTTTCCAATAATCAAATCGTATAAAGCAAGGTTATGACCAAAATGTCAAAACTCCCAAAAATTTCTTTTATTGCAATACGATATAAAGAGACACCTTTCAACAAAACTCGCATGAAATAAAATTTCTCAACAAGACTCAAACACCAAAACAAGGGAAGGTAACTCTTCGTCCAAACTTTAACATATGTGGAGGAGGTCCAATGTTAAAGTCGCAAGTCGCGGTTACTTGTCCAAAACCATAAACGACATTAAAATACGGATGTCATAGTATCTGGAAGTAACACTGGACAATAACAAGGAGTAAGACAAGCCTCGACAAAGTTTGCGAATTCCTGTAATAAAAGAATTTCATGCATGCTAAAAATCATGGTTTAAAACTTTGTGTGTGCTAAACGTCTTTTCAAGATTTCGCCATACAATCCGCATGGCGATTGGAAACACAAGAAACAATTGATGCAATTTATTTTAAAATAAATAAATAAATTTTGTGCATGAACTTAGTCGGCAATCAACGTCTCAAAACCACACTCCTCCAATCCCTCCGGTCGCACTATCGTCATCCGGAGGTTCAAACATCATAAGGCAAAATTGAAAGTTACATCGGTTACAATACTCCTCGAATTAAAGTCGATTCAATAAGCCTATGGTTCTAATCCGACCATCAATTTCGACCCGAAACGGTCCGATTAATGCAATCACCATGCTTACTGCCACTCCAAATGGCAAAGGCTAAAATCATCAACCTCTTCTAATGGCTACTCGCTTAGAAACTTCTTCACTACCCCAACGGTCATCACATCAGAGTTGTCCAAGTACTCACATGTAACTTGTAGGCTCACCATAACACTGGCCAGGTGCAATTATGAACGTACCATACATGATCATTCTTGCTACTCTAGACGTGAATTTTCGTTTCTAGTGACTCCATCAACCCCAAAATATCCTATCTTAAAGTGCCTAATGGTGCAATTTCACTCTCATTCGCTTAAAAGAACGCTAGCTTGAGTCTAGAATTCAAAATCAACACCTAAATCTCTCAAACTTATGCTCTGATACTAACTTGTAACACCCTCAAAACTGGGAAGGGCAACTAAATAAAATTTTCAATCATACATCCAAAAAGAATAGAATTTCTTCCTATAAACCAAAACTGGAAATATCTCAAATTAAATTCTACGATTAACCTCAAACAATTTATAACCCAAGTCTTATTACAAAGACTAAACCATATCGGGTGTAGCTTAACCCAAGTACCTATTGCTATTCCCAAAATTTATGCGGAAGACTTCACTTAATCAATTCACTTCTCGAGCACAATACTAGCAATCATCTCTTCGCAGTATCACTAGAACTATTCCCAACCGGAACCTGTTGCACATGTCGACAAGTAAAAAAGGGTTAGGCTAACGCCTAGTATGTTCAAGAGTTTTCATCATAATTAAAAATAGATCGTTAAACCAAATGAGTACAACTCAAAATTTCGAATTTCAAAAAAAATTATATTTAAGTGTGTGAACAACCCATTTTCCAACGCACACAAAACCCGAGCCGAAAGCTCCACAATGAAACATTTCCCAATAATAGATTTAGATCCAAAAACTCACTTAAAACGTGAATACACATTAGAACACGAAAAAACAATCCAAATACACATAATACGTTACCAAAAGCATGTGACCGATTCGACAACCTACGCAAAGCGTAATTATAAATAAAGTCTAAATACCCAAGCATGAGAGTAGTCACTCAAACAAACCTTAATATATGTAGAGGGGTTCCAATATTAAAGTCAATACTTGTAATTACTCGCACAAGGCTTACAGTAATTAAAACATGCATATCACGAGACTCAATATAATATTGACAACAACGGGGGAGACCCGTATCCGTTGAGGGTGGAGGAAACACATAAGTAGACCATCCGTACAACGTTAATCATACAACACCTCGCGACTAGACGTCCAAGGGTTCCTACGACTTCTCAACAAGTTTCACCTCAAGAGACAGTTGACCTTTGTGTCTATCCCCATGATTCCACCACAAGGTAGCACCTCCGGACTCAACCCTCCTAGTGCCTACTTGAAAAGTTTAAGGTCATAAACATGGGTCTCGAGGTCCAACCTCGAATACCCAATCGACCATCACCAAAAGACTGACTTACGTGCTTATGGATCCAATGCAACACAATCTAAACTACATGACTCCAAAGAATGTCCAACATTCATAAACATGTAATTTAATGATTAAATATGCCTCAAATGAGTGTAATTTAGGGGGCGTTTGGTTCATTTTAAGGAATGGGAATGAAAATGAAAATGGGAATGCAGGAGAATGGGAATAGGAATGAGCATTCCATTGATGATGTTTGGTTAAACCAATATAATTAATAATAAAATTTTTATATAAAATTTTTAATACAAATATGTGACTTCCAACGTGAAAATAAAAAATATTTTCATTCAACATCGAGAAATGAAGGGACGTATGAGAAAAAATGACTAAGCGGGAATAAAATTTTCATTCCCCCCAATTTGGTCAGGAATGAAAATTAATGGGTTTGGGGTAATGATTCCATTATATTATATCAAACCAAACAGTAGTTTTCATTATCATTCTCATTCCTTACCCCTTAATACCCTCAACCAAACACCCCCTAAAAGAATGTCCAACACTCTTAAAATATGAAACTTCAAAGGCCCAACATAGAGTAAAATAACCCAGACTAAAGTCCCCAAAACTCTTTTAAATCTAACACGAGCCAACTAGCTCAACAAACCATTTGATCATACAATAAGGGTCATTAAAACAATAAAACGCAATTGATCGGCGTTTATGCAAACACATACCTCAAGGACATGATTACCCCAAAACTCATCATTGGTTGAGACAAACCATTTTCTAAGTGAAACCTTACACTTAAATTTCCAAAAGTCTCATGACACGATAATGTGTATTTTCCAAACGGTTATAAAATCAAATACGCCAAATATGCATATACCATGGAATAGACTTTATTTGTACCATAAATCATTAAGACACTTTCATTTATGATTCATTTATCAAATTACCCAAAAATCCCAAATGCGAGTGTTTTGCAAGATTTATAAAATTAAACACTTCAAATAATCAAAACCCACCAAATAACTTAACAATTGATAATTTCATGTAAAACACATACACACTTTACAATAAACATTTTTGGCATGTACAACGTTTTCACAAATCAACTTGAACTCACCTTGCTAGATTTAGGCTAAATCTAGATTTCCCCAAACTTGAGCTCCTTTGAAGAAACTTGAATCCTCAAGCCAAATCTTCCAAAAACCTAGATCCATAAGTTTCCAACCATAAAGAATCATTCCCCAAACATTTTTACATCAAGATCTCAACTTATAATAAAACCCTAATTTCCATAGATGAAGAGAAGAGAAGATTACCTTAACCATAACTTGATACCACCAACCAAAATACCTCTAGAATCATCAAAATGAACCACAAACTCCCAATCTTCAAAGTGAAAAAAAAGGTTGGATGAAACCCTAGAAAACTTTGATGAGGAAGATGAAATGAAAGGATTCTTGCTTTAGCTTCCAAAACCATGATAGATGAAGAAGGAACACTTGAAAACTTGATTCTTGGGGTCTAAAAGGCTCAAAATTGACGTTGGGGTGAAGGGTTTCGGTTCCTGGGAGAGAAAAACGAAGTGGGTGAAGTGAAATGAGGAAAAGGGGTGAAAATCCCGATTTTATGGGTCAGGTGCCCCCGTGCGACATAGTCACGTGTCACAGTCGCGAGGTTGGTACCACCTTCTGTTCCCTGGCTCTACATTGACCAGCGACATTGACACGTGTCATAGTCGCGGAGGAGGTACCGAACACCGTTTTGGCCGTAACTTCGTCGTTTTAGCTCCATTTTCGCTCCAGAAAGGACCGTTGGATTCGTATTTGGATTATCCATCCAACAAGACCATAAAATCTAGGATTCAATCCAAAATTCTATTTTTCATATTTATCTTAAAAGATCGATACCTTCCAAAGATTGGGGTGTTACACCATCACTGCTCCCTCTCTTCTCTAGAATCTCATGCGTAACACCTATTTGAGATCCACAAACAAAACCCTTGGAATCAAACTCTGTTGTTCTTCTAATTTTGTTGGTAACTTTTGTTGTTTCTTTACAAGTTCAATGGATTGCTGGTCTCCTTTAAATGTTGATCTAGAATTTGCTAAGCTTGTCAATCGTATGCATCCACCCAGGTTAAATTACTTATTTCCTTCTTCAATTTGATTTAGGGTTTATCGTATGCATCCACCCAGCTGAAATCGAACCCAAAAATCGAACCCAAAAAATGGGGTTTACATATCTGTTCAAAACTTTCATAGATCCAACCCAAAAATCGAACCCAAAAAATCTCTTCTTTATTTGTTCTGTCTTTTAATCTTGTTGTGAAAAAAATGGGGTTTACAGTGTGTTCTTCGAACACCATTCAAAAAGTGGTGATTGATTTTGTGATTTGATTGTATTTTGATGTTCATAACTTTCACAGATATGTTCGTTTTGTAGTTTAGGTCATATTACAAGTTTCAAGTCTGAGAAACAACATTTCATTAACATGTAAGTGTTCTTGGTTTTCATGTTCTTGGTGTTCTTGTTTTAGGTTTCATGTATTGTTGGAGAAGATGAAGAATCAAGAAAAAAAAAGGAAAATGGTTAAATAGTATAAATCACGAAAATACCCTCGAGTTAACGGATTTGTCGGAGGACGTTAGGGGCAGGGACCAAATCCAATGGATTTTGCATTACTCGGGGACCAAATCCATAATGAATGAAGCCTAGGGACGGAATCAATAATTTTGTGTTAGAATAGATATTTATGTTTATGTTTGTGATTATGTAAATCAATTAGAATTGTGTATATTTGGTTAGAATCTTTGTAATCATAGGAATTGATCATGATCTCCTCCATTATAGGAGTTGATTATTTTGTATTGTACCTATTTATAGATCCTCTTGGTTAATGATAAAGAGAACGGATTATTCTCTTTCATGGTATCAGAGCTTTACTGATCCTAAACTTCTCTCAATTTCTTCTCTAAATCACGGCTGCCCCTACTCCCTCAACCTCCACGGCAGCAGCTCTTCCTGCTTCGTCAACCTCTATGTCGACGCCTCATCCTGCCCTTATGGTTTCCAACATCAAAAACCATATCTCCATCATTCTCGAAATGGAGAACACCTACTACGCCACATGGGCTGAGTTGTTTAAAATACATGCCAGATCCCATAAGGTGATTCATCATATCATCAAACCGAAAGCTGAAAAGATGAAAAACCGGCCACGAATGCGAAAAAAGAACTCTGGGTCACGTTAGATGCTACGGTTCTTCAATAGATCTATGCAACCATCTCCCATGGTCTCTTGCACATCATTTTGGAACCGGATTCCACGGCAATGGAGGCATGGAACCAGTTACGAGATATTTTCCAGGATAACAAAAATTCCCGAGCCGTCACATTGGAACAAGAATTCTCCCATACTAATATGGAAGATTTTCCGACGGCTTCCTCATACTGTCAACGACTAAAGATTCTAGTCGATCAACTAAAAAATGTTGGGGCTACGGTTACTAACGATCGGTTGGTACGTCAAACGGCGTCCGGTCTAACCGAGGCATACAATGAGGTGGGAACGGTTATTCGGCAAACTAACCCCCTCCCCATGTTTCATCAGGCCAGATCGATGCTAATTCTCGAAGAGGCAGGGCTGTCCAAAAAGGCAGCAAACGGCACAACTACGGCTATGGCGACAGTATACCGAGATACAGAGGAAACACCATCATCTCATGATACGCCCTCTTCCAATCGTTACAACAATAGTGGGGGTCGAAAAGGGGGTCGAGGTGGTCAAAGTGGTGGTCGACACCGAGGGGGGCGTGGAACAAAAAATCGTGGAGATCGTAGTGGTCAGAATGGCGGACGACAACAGCAGCCTCACTTCAGCCCGCAACAATGGTCGTGGCTATGGATGCAATGGGCCACTCCACCTTGCCCTTATCCGACAGCACCATGGGCCAGGCCCACATCGAACCGTCAACAAGCACCTCCTCAACCGGATCTCCTTGGTCTGAGGCCTCAACACGTCCAACAAGCATTCTCAGCCACCAATCCGCAAACACAGCCTCCTTCCCCAACTGATATCGAGGCAGCCATGTACACTCTCGATCTTAACCCACCGAATGAGAATTGGTACATGGACACGGGCGCTACCTCGCACATGACATCAACATCAGGTATTCTCACGTCTTATTCTCATTTGAGCAAACCTAATTGTTGGTTCCTGTTTTCTTAACAATGATCTTAACTTTCAGTTAGTTCAGATTTAGATATGGTGCGGAAGCGTATTTAAGAACTGAAAGATAATGTAAAGGTAGAAGAACACACAATATCAAATAAACAGTATGTAAAGAACAGATGAGTATCTCCAAGATTACTGTATTTGATATTTATCAAGAACACCAAGAACATAACAAGAATTCTGCTGGTGTGTGTGTTTGTGCGTAGCTTAATTGTCTGATTCTTGTTAATAGAAGAACTCAACATGAGTCTTCTATTTATACTAATTCTTAAGGGGACATACTTTAGACAAAGAGGACTGATCTACAGTAGACAAGATCGTATGAACAGTAGCAGGTACGATGTTCATTTAATGCGCATGTTCCAATTCTGACAGAGCCCTATCAGAGTTTGACATGTGTAGTTGATGTCAGCGTACGCCTAGAACAAGTGGATGAACGGATCTTGAAACAGTAGAAAGATATTTGTTAATCTTCCAAGTCTTCAGTATAAACCGCAGAGGCTCTGTCAAATGTGACAGAGGTTCTGCGGCTCGGTCCTCTGTGATGAGCACTTCTGTCGATTTTTGCCTTCTGTCTTCTTGGGTTCTTCTGCAGAGCCTCTGTGGGTGACTTCTGTACTTAGACTATTTTCACTACGTCTACAAATAGAAAGATTGGATCTAACAATCTACCCCTAAGTAGTGAAAATTAAATATTTGAAAGTGCAAGGATTTTCTAAGTACAAGAGCATTTTTCTTTTCACATTAGATTATGCCAGAGGCATTTACATTTGATTGTATTGAAAAGAAAAAAATTACAGAGGATTTGTTTGACTGACTCAGACGTTGGCATCTTTGAAGTCATTGAAACTTCTGTTGTCGAGTCCTTGTTGTATTAGCTCGTGATAGAAACTGATGCAGAGTTTTCTGAAGTTGATTGTTGCATCGATGATCTCTATCAGTCTGTCGGCTAGGCTTTGATCCATGAGCTCTGTTCCTCTGTGCTCCACTAGGATCGATCTAAACGCTGTCAAAGTACTTGCTGCATACTTCTGACAGTCCATCTCTACGAATAACTTTGATTTACCAGAAGGATCTAGAAATACTAACCCGACCCTTGGATTTGTAATGATTGAGTTTGGTGTAGCAGAGGGAGGGCAGTAGTCTTCTGGTGGTTGAACGTTTAAGCTTTTTACTCCAAGATCTCGAGCCAATTGGAAATCTACCATGCTGTATAGCAGAAGCTTCTCGCGTATAGCCTTTCTAATCACCTTGTATGCTCTGCGAACTTCATCTGTTGTGAAGTTCTCTTTTGTCCAGTCCAGAAGGTCAGGAAGGTCATAAGGATTTAAGTTTCTAAGATCCGCATCAGAGAATTGGTTCTCGGATTTGTCATCCCTTTTGACCTTGTATATATTGTATGAGACCTTGGGCCAGGTTCTGGTTTTGGAGAACTTACAATAGATGACTTTGATGATCTTGGATGTTGAGAAGACTTCGTATTTAGGCTTGGGTTTTGTTCTGGTGAAGAGGTTTTCGAGGTCAGCACGGAAGTCAGGGTATTGAATAGTTGGTTCTGATTGATCCATTATGCCCATTCTGCTGTATAAGTACCTGTATACCACTTCTTCCATTTGTGGTGGTGGTGGTTGAGGTAAGGTTCTGCGCATAGCATCTAACTGGTTCTTGACTTCTGCTACTCGATCCTCTGAAGGTTTTGCCTTTGGATCCAGAACAGAAATATTTGACAGAGGAGTTGTACCAAAAGCCCAGTCTTCTTCTTCTGGCTTTGGTGTTATAATAGCATCGAAAGAGCTCTTCATCAGTTTTTCTGTTTGAGGTTGATGCTTGGGCTTCTTTTTCTGTGGTTCCTCAGTCATTATTTGTAAAGCCCGTGTCCCGATAGACATTTTATTTATTTATTTATAATGTTTTTCAGCGGAATTATTTTAAGTTAATTTAATTACGTTATTATCTTCTCTTAACAAATATACTTAACGAGGTTAAGCGTCAAGGACCTAAAACGTTTTATTTTGTGGGGATGTTTGGTCATTTGTTAAATCCTAAGATAGGAGGGGAAGTTTGGATAAATCTCATAAACCCAGGGACCAATTGTGACAACAAGTGAAAGTCTTAAGCATGGGGGGGGGGGGTCGGCCCATGCACAACCGAGCCCATCTTTTCTTGGTGTTTGGTTGGTGTCGTGGTTAAGAAAGAAAGAAAAGAGAACAAACCCTACACCCCTCCTCCCTCTCGGTTCCTCTTCATGCAAGCAACAACCCAAACCCTACACCTTCTCGTTCCTGCTGCTGCCGCCGGAGAGTGCAGCACCGGTACTGTGCTGTCGGCGTGAGAGACTGTCGGGAGAAGAGAGAGACTGTCGAGAGGAGTGAGAGACTGCCGAGAGGAGTGAGAGACTGTCGAGAAGAGAGAGAGTTTTGAGAGAGAGAGAGAGGAAGATCGAGAAGGCGAGAAGGAAGAGGAAGTATCGCCGGAAGACGTCGCCGCTGTTACCTGCGATCGCCGGAGGTCGAGGAGGCTGGGGTGCGCTTGAGTCGCCGGATTAAGGTAGGTTCTTCTCGTTCTTTTTCTTTCGTTCTCGTTCTTTCGTTTCCGGTGAAGGAGTCAACGGCGCCGCCGCCGCCGCGCGCCGCCACCGTGGTGGCTGGGTGTCGGGTGGTGGTGGCTGTGTGCACCGCGTGTGTGTGTGTATGCTTGCGGTCAGCCGATCGAGGCGGGGGTTGTGGTCTCGCGGTGGTCCGCGGTTCGCTCTTTTATTTCGTCGATAAACCGCCACCGGCGACCACCACTGCCGGAGGGCAGTGGGTGGTGCGCGGCTATGGCCTAGTAATGATCAGCATAGAACCTTTGAAACCGTAACTTAATCGATTAAGCCGAGTAGTTTAAACCGTCGGTTCGAAAATCATTTTTTTTATGCGAAAATATGGTTCAGCCCCTGTTTTGTGACGGCAATAACTTTTCCGTCGTAACTCCGATTGATCCGAAACTGGCGCCCACGCTTCGAGCTCGGGACCGGGCACGTTTTCTGTGTTTTAGCGGAAAACTGGTTCGGCCTCGAGTTGGGAGAAAAAGTGGTCGCAAGTTCTGCGGTTCGTCATTTCATGTGAAAATTCTGGAATCTGTCTCGGTTTTGCGAAAGCCGTAACTTTTCACTCGTAGCCCGTTTTATCGTGAAATTGGTGCCCAAAACTCCCAAATTGAGTTGGGAAGGTTTTTCGTGTTTTGCCGAAAGTCTGATTAAGCCCGTAGCTAGGCTGTATTGGGCTGTTTGTGCAGGCTGGACCGAAATCTGGCAGTTTTGGTATTCGTTCGTATTTAATTCATATTAAATTGTAGAAAAATTGTTAGGAGGTGTATAATATGTCCTTGGAACCCTAACTCAGAGGACTTTCTGGTCATGATTTAATATTGGGATTTTTCTGGGTTTAAAGGGGTCGAAACAGGTCCCGAACAGACCTGTTTTGGGTGAACGGAATTTAGTTTTAGTGACGGTTTAAGCGTGTGTCGTGTCATAGGGTCCGGGTCTCGTATTGACACGTTTTAACATGCATTTAGGTGCTGGGAAGTGACCGTAATTGTGAAGCTTGATTTGTGTTATTAAGCTGGGCGCGCATTCGAGGTGAGTTCCCTCACTGTGTAGTTAGGGGTTGTATACATGTCATAGTAGTTTGTATGTACTACTGTCTTTGTGGTGTGAACTAGTTGTTTGTGGTGTGTAATATTTGATTGGTTTGAATGCTTAGTATAAATGTATTACATTACAATTCGGTGGGACCGAGGAAGTGGAAAGAAACGTTGTGGGAACTCGGTGTGACGAGTGTGTTACATTACAATTCGGTGGGACCGAGGATGTGGAAAGAAACGTTGTGGGAACTCGGTGTGACGAGTGTGTTACATTACAATTCGGTGGGACCGAGGATGTGGAAAGAAACGTTGTGGGAACTCGGTGTGACGAGTGTGTTACCTTACAATTCGGTGGGACCGAGGGCTCGGTGGAACCGAGGTGTTGGATACATAATTACTTGTAGATGTTTACTTGTTTTATGTAACTGTGATGTTGTTGCTTATGTGCGGATAGGGGTGATGTGTATATAATTCCTATCTGCGCATGTGTTGGAATTCACTAAGCTTCGTGCTTACCCTTTCCCAATAAACTGTGGTTTCAGGTCCGAGCGGCTCCAAGGCGTGACAAGTACACACTGGCGCGCGAGGAGAGCTGGTTGTTTTATGGTTTTATTAATTAAACGTTTATTCCACTGGTTTTTATTATAAAGATATTAATTATGAGTTTGCAAATGAAACGTTGGGATTCATTTAATGAGTTGTTATAAATGAATTGTTTATTTAAAAATTTAAATTTGCTTGAAATTTTTGGGACGTTACAACTTGGTATCAGAGCACAGCTTGCGTGAATCAAACGCACCTCGGTGTGTTTGGTCTCAAGTTGCGGCTGGGGAATTTTCAAATTCTTTATTAAATCTTTTTGGAAATAAAAGAAAAGGTAAAAACCCGTTCGAGGAACGGTGATCGAGGGCGCAGTGTGTACAGTCAGCCGGAGCCGAAGGGAAAGGTACAATGCTTAGTGTTTTATTGCTTTCTAGATCATAGAGTATGCATGCTAGATTGCCTGTTGTGGACACTATGATGTATGTTGAACTACTTGCTATTAGGAATTTATGCTAATTATGATAGGTTACTAAGTGGATGCCCTCTAGGTTGTATGCAGTAAGAGATTTATAGCCTTAGAATATTCGATTTAGTTCTATTGCGCAGCTCTTGTTTGAGTCCAACCGTTCTAGGATAGAGTCTTGTATTCGACTGTCTATTTGTTTCGCACTGCATATAATCGGGTATTCGCGAGGTCACCCGTTATAATTAGTAGGGATTCGGTAGTAGCAAGGGTAGTGGGATAAGAGGAAGTTCCTAGAGAGCTGGGAAGGGTGTTTATGTATGAATATGTGTGCTAGATTGCTTTCCAGAACATAGGAGTATGTATGCTAAATTGCTTGGTGCTTGTTACACTGTATTGCATGTCTGCTGCTTGCTATTAGAGATTTGGCAGTAGCAAGGGTAGTGGTTTGGATGGAATTCCTAGAGAGCTAGGAAGAGCGAGTATATATGCCGGTGCGGGCATATGTGTGTAGTTGCGGCAAGAAGCTACTTGGACCCCTCGGGATGGGACTCGGAACGAGCGATGATAGGCGTGGAAGGTAGTAGTAGAGCTCTTACTACCGGAAGCACAGGATCAATGCTCGAGTCGGGGAAGTCACAAGGAATCCAAGGAGTTGAGTGTGAGCGTTGTTAGTGTGAGTTATTATGTGCTAATAACGCGTTGTAATATCTACCCAGAATAGCCATCACAAGGAGGATCAACTATAGTAAACCTGCTAGTACAAGTGTGTACTTGACTTGCTTGAGGTGATGATCGTTGGGGTAGTGATGAAGGTTCTAAACTAGTAGTCGTTGGGATAGAAGGACGTGTCTAGTATCAATCACTTGGGGTGACGATAAGGATGTGGTTTGTTTTAAGTAGACCATTTCGGGTCAAAAAAAAATTGGCAATTGTGCTAGAATCATAGGCTTTTGAGCCGACTTTGATTTGAGGAAAACCCGTAAGATGATTTGATGTGATTTCCCAACTTGCCTTAAGAGATTTAAATGTCCGGATGACGATTGTGGATCGGGGAGTTTTGGAGGGATATGAGTCGAGACATCGAATGCCGACTGAGTCATGCACAAAGTCTATTTTGAAAATAGGATTGCATTAACTAATTTTTGTGTTTCCAATCCTTATATGGATTGTGCTTTGGAATTTTGGGGAAATGTTTAGCACACACACAAGATGTCGAATTATGGTTTTGAAAGTGCATGAAACCTTTTTATAACGAGGGTTACAAATTTTGTTGGTGATTTGTTTAAAATGAGTTTGGAATTCTTGTGTCGCTTAACTTTTCTTTCGAGAGTTTGTGTTACTAAGTATTTTATTGCAAATAGTTCAGTGTGTAGATTGATTCATGCGTGACATAAGTGGTGCATGGAGGAATTTTGGTAACATTTCATAAGGAGTTGTTTAGTGCGCTTTTCAGTCAGCTAAAGGTTTTATTGACATTTCGATGAAAATGCGATTTATCGACTTAGGGATATGCATACTGGGGTAACCTTTGTTCTCGACATTTTAAACGAGTATTTTGAGCAATTTCGATAAATACATTTTTTTTTAAACTATAATGTTTTGACGTTATGTGTCCCAAGTACGAAACTTGAGGAAGTGTTACAAGCTTGCATGCCTGCCCCCAGTTTGAGATTTTATGAGGTTTTAGTCGATATTTCCAATTAATAGAAGCGGACTGGTTTCTGTCTTCAAGTTTGAAACTTACACGAGACAGTTGTGTTTTAACAAAAATATATTTGTAAACCGTGTCATCGTTTTGTGTGATTAGCTGACGCGCGAAAATTTGTGGAGAACCCTGTGCCACGTCATTTTATGATTAAAAAGAAGAATTTTTGAATCAAATGTCGTGAAACTTATTTTGAATTATGTGCACACCTTTGTCGCACCCTGTTTAAGGTCAAGCGGTTACTTTAAGTGCATGTCATGAGTCAATCCATACTGGAATCGAGGCGGTTCATTTTAAAGAAATTATTTATTACGCCTCGCTTTTGTGTGAGTAAACCGAACTGCAATGGAACGATTTTCAACATGATTTTCCTATGTAGGACGAGCGTGTCCAGTTTTGCGTAACTATCGATCTGGTAATAGTAGTTTTATTACATACGATCTTTTTGAGATGAAAATCCTGATGTTGAAAATATTTTGTAAATGTGCTTTTAAGTGTCATGTGTCATTTCGAGAATTTTAAGGGTGTGAGTCCTTTTGGAAAACTCTTTTGTTTAACCAGTGTTGAGTCTGGGACTAAGGTTGATTTCAGAGTATTGCTTGCTTAGACTTTATTTGAACGCGTTTTTGACCGACTTATGGGTCTAGCAAGCGTGGAGCGTTTTGCTCGGTTTTGGTTTGGAATTAGTCATGGACTAATTGCCCGGTTTTAATGACTCAAGGTGGAGTCTTGTTGATAAATTGTTTTGTCGCACCGTTTGGCATTCATTGCACGTCGAGTATTTACACGTTTGGGTGTAGGAGACAATCCGGGATAGGCACTTGTGGGAAGGCTGTTTTGCTTTGGATCCTTAGGTACGTTAGTCAGTCGCTGGTAGTGGTCGGTTGGGTATCTCGGGGTGAGACCCCGGTGTACAGGCGTTATAGCCTAGGCTTTCTAGTAGGTGCTAGGAGGATATAGTTGTGGGCACTTACCTGAGAGGTAGGCGTCGAGGTGTATCTTCGGTTCAGATAAATTAGCTTTGTAGAAGCGAGTGTGGGGGATACGTCGACGGTGGAGGGTTGGGTATTCCACGCGTGTTGGTAATGTAGGCCGGGTAGTATCGGTTAAGGGAATGACCTATGTGTGTGTTAGTTGACTTGATTGTGGGGGATATCTATTTGTGTTAGTGTCTAGGATAATACCACGCTTATGTGAATTATTGTAATCGGTTGGACCAATGTTCGGCGGGTGGCCGATGTTTGTTATTGTAACCGGTTGGACCGATGTTCGGCGGGTGGCCGATGTTTGTTATTGTAATCGGTTGGACCAATGTTCGGCGGGTGGCCGATGTTTGTTATTGTAATCGGTTGGACCGATGTTCGGCGGGTGGCCGATGTTTGTTATTGTAATCGGTTGGACCGATGTTCGGCAGGGGGTCGATGTTTTGTTAATATAATTTATTGAAAATCTTTGGAGTCTATTAGAATTCGTGGAAGTTAATCAACAGTTAAGGGTAGGAATGATCGTAGTCGAGTATCCTGTAGGGTATACTGTGAGCAGCTTTAGAATGGTTAGAGCTTGAAATTTGACTCGGGATACATGGAATGTCTAAGGTTGGGGAACAACCGAAGTCGCTTGGCTAAGAACGATTCCCGTTGTTGGAGTGTTCTGGAAGGAGTTTTGTTGGTAAGCAAAGTATTAGAGAAATTTTTGACGGTGTGAGAAATTTAGGTTTCAGTTAGTGGAAGTCCAGTGGCAACACCGAAGGGGTTCCAAGTGGACTTGGGAACCCGAGGCTGAGATGCGGGAGAATTATCTAGAGCTATTCACGGGCATAGACTTCGAGGACGAAGTCTAATTCAAGTGGGGGAGAGTTGTAAAGCCCGTGTCCCGATAGACATTTTATTTATTTATTTATAATGTTTTTCAGCGGAATTATTTTAAGTTAATTTAATTACGTTATTATCTTCTCTTAACGAATATACTTAACGAGGTTAAGCGTCAAGGACCTAAAACGTTTTATTTTGTGGGGATGTTTGGTCATTTGTTAAATCCTAAGATAGGAGGGGAAGTTTGGATAAATCTCATAAACCCAGGGACCAATTGTGACAACAAGTGAAAGTCTTAAGCATGGGGGGGGGGGGGGGGGGGTCGGCCCATGCACAACCGAGCCCATCTTTTCTTGGTGTTTGGTTGGTGTCGTGGTTAAGAAAGAAAGAAAAGAGAACAAACCCTACACCCCTCCTCCCTCTCGGTTCCTCTTCATGCAAGCAACAACCCAAACCCTACACCTTCTCGTTCCTGCTGCTGCCGCCGGAGAGTGCAGCACCGGTACTGTGCTGCCGGCGTGAGAGACTGTCGGGAGAAGAGAGAGACTGTCGAGAGGAGTGAGAGACTGCCGAGAGGAGTGAGAGACTGTCGAGAAGAGAGAGAGTTTTGAGAGAGAGAGAGAGGAAGATCGAGAAGGCGAGAAGGAAGAGGAAGTATCGTCGGAAGACGTCGCCGCTGTTACCTGCGATCGCCGGAGGTCGAGGAGGCTGGGGTGCGCTTGAGTCGTCGGATTAAGGTAGGTTCTTCTCGTTCTTTTTCTTTCGTTCTCGTTCTTTCGTTTCCGGTGAAGGAGTCAACGGCGCCGCCGCCGCCGCGCGCCGCCACCGTGGTGGCTGGGTGTCGGATGGTGGTGGCTGTGTGCACCGCGTGTGTGTGTATGCTTGCGGTCAGCCGATCGAGGCGGGGGTTGTGGTCTCGCGGTGGTCTGCGGTTCGCTCTTTTATTTCGTCGATAAACCGCCGCCGGCCGCCACCGGCGACCACCACTGCCGGAGGGCAGTGGGTGGTGCGCGGCTATGGCCTAGTAATGATCAGCATAGAACCTTTGAAACCGTAACTTAATCGATTAAGCCGAGTAGTTTAAACCGTCGGTTCGAAAATCATTTTTTTTATGCGAAAATATGGTTCAGCCCCTGTTTTGTGACGGAAATAACTTTTCCTTCGTAACTCCGATTGAGCCGAAACTGGCGCCCACGCTTCGAGCTCGGGACCGGGCACGTTTTCTGTGTTTTAGCGGAAAACTGGTTCGGCCTCGAGTTGGGAGAAAAAGTGGTCGCAAGTTCTGCGGTTCGTCATTTCATGTGAAAATTCTGGAATCTGTCTCGGTTTTGCGAAAGCCGTAACTTTTCACTCGTAGCCCGTTTTATCGTGAAATTGGTGCCCAAAACTCCCAAATTGAGTTGGGAAGGTTTTTCGTGTTTTGCCGAAAGTCTGATTAAGCCCGTAGCTAGGCTGTATTGGGCTGTTTGTGCAGGCTGGACCGAAATCTGGCAGTTTTGGTATTCGTTCGTATTTAATTCATATTAAATTGTAGAAAAATCGTTAGGAGGTGTATAATATGTCCTTGGAACCCTAACTCAGAGGACTTTCTGGTCATGATTTAATATTGGGATTTTTCTGGGTTTAAAGGGGTCGAAACAGGTCCCGAACAGACCTGTTTTGGGTGGACGGAATTTAGTTTTAGTGACGGTTTAAGCGTGTGTCGTGTCATAGGGTCCGGGTCTCGTATTGACACGTTTTAACATGCATTTAGGTGCTGGGAAGTGACCGTAATTGTGAAGCTTGATTTGTGTTATTAAGCTGGGCGCGCATTCGAGGTGAGTTCCCTCACTGTGTAGTTAGGGGTTGTATACATGTCATAGTAGTTTGTATGTACTACTGTCTTTGTGGTGTGAACTAGTTGTTTGTGGTGTGTAATATTTGATTGGTTTGAATGCTTAGTATAAATGTATTACATTACAATTCGGTGGGACCGAGGAAGTGGAAAGAAACGTTGTGGGAACTCGGTGTGACGAGTGTGTTACATTACAATTCGGTGGGACCGAGGATGTGGAAAGAAACGTTGTGGGAACTCGGTGTGACGAGTGTGTTACGTTACAATTCGGTGGGACCGAGGATGTGGAAAGAAACGTTGTGGGAACTCGGTGTGACGAGTGTGTTACCTTACAATTCGGTGGGACCGAGGGCTCGGTGGAACCGAGGTGTTGGATACATAATTACTTGTAGATGTTTACTTGTTTTATGTAATTGTGATGTTGTTGCTTATGTGCGGATAGGGGTGATGTGTATATAATTCCTATCTGCGCATGTGTTGGAATTCACTAAGCTTCGTGCTTACCCTTTCCCAATAAACTGTGGTTTCAGGTCCGAGCGGCTCCAAGGCGTGACAAGTACACACTGGCGCGCGAGGAGAGCTGGTTGTTTTATGGTTTTATTAATTAAACGTTTATTCCACTGGTTTTTATTATAAAGATATTAATTATGAGTTTGCAAACGAAACGTTGGGATTCATTTAATGAGTTGTTATAAATGAATTGTTTATTTAAAAATTTAAATTTGCTTGAAATTTTTGGGACGTTACATTATTCCTTTGCCCTTGTCTTTTGCCTTCGGCTGATCTTCTTGTAGAGATGGAGTTGCCTCTGTAGGTTTTGACACTTGAGTTTCAGAAGGCTTGATTGGGGTTGCTTCTGTTGGAGAGGCTTCTGGTCTCTTGCTCAGATATTTCCTCTGTTTTTGAGCAATGGTTTTGATTCTTGGGTTGGTTTTGGGTGTTGGGGAAGGTAGTTCGTCTTCGGAGGATGTCAGGAGTTAGAGCTCTTCTTGGATTTGGACATCTTCTCCAAATACAGAAGGATATTCCACAGAGGTTGGTATTGCCTCTGTGGTCTTCTGTTGTTGAACTTGGGTTGTTTCTGGTATTTGGGTTTCTTCAGGAATGGATTCCACAGAGATGGTTGTTGTCTCTGTGGTTTGGTTTCTGCTTTGGGTTTCAGGTGTTTGGGTTGTAGCAGGGGTTTCTTCAGAGACCATTTCCACAGAGGTGGTTGTTGCCTCTGTGGACTGTTGTGTTCTTTGTTGGGTTTGAGTTGGGGGTGCAGAGGATATTGGTTCTGCGGATGCCGATGGAGCGGGTAGACCTCTGCTTGCAGCTATTTCCCTTTGTTTCTCCCCTCGATTCTCCCCCTCAGGATGATCTGATGGACCATGATGGTCATCATCAGAGTCATCCTGACCTTTATCTATCGTACCCTCTGCTCTACATGAATTTTCAGGTTTCTTTGGTGGAACAGCCCCTGCAGCAATCATCTTTGTGCATAAGTCATCACAGAGGCCGAGGAGTGTTTCAACCTCTGCTTCTGTGTTGAAGCGCAATTTGCCGACGCTCTTCTGGAAGTCTTTAACATAATTTGCGTTGGCAGCAGTGAAGGCGACGATTACTTCTGTCACTTGGTTGATTACCCCTTGTCCAATCTCTGTCAGCTGAGCTCTGGTCATGTAGTCAGAAGGCTGCATGGCCTGAGTGTTTCTGATTGTTTGCTCTTTGACCTCTTCTAAGGCCTTCTTTAGTTCTTCAGGTGTAAGGCCCTTAGAAGCAGAGGATTGTTGTTTTAGTTGTTGAAGGAAGTGCTTGACAGATTCTTTGAAGGCAGAAGTTGCGGCTTTCCCGAATTCTTGAGCTGCAGAGGTAGCAGTGTGTGTTGCAGTGGACTTCATCTGGGTTATGGCGTTTTGTACCTCTGTGGACAAGGTGTCCATTTTGGTGTTCAGATCAAGGATTGCCCTGGATGTAGTATCTGCAAAAGAATCAAAGGAGCTTTTCAACCCCTTTAATGTATTGTCCACAGAGGTGACAAGGGTTTGGAACTCATCCCTTGATACATGTGAACTAGTTGTAACCTCTAGAGGAACACATTCGTCCCCAGAGTGAGTCTCTGTTCCTGAGACACCTTCTTTCGCCCTTGTTTTGATGTTGGGGGCGGAAGGATTTCCTTCTGATCCTTAAGCAGAAGCAGCTAGTGCTTCAGACTCTACATAAGTTCTGAGAATGCAATTGTCTAGATCCACTCCAGAGATGGGTACTATATTATCTTTCTGTTGACTTGGAGACTTGTCTAGAGTCTCTTTGTTCTTGTGCACTCTAATCTCCTCTGAAGAGATGTTTGGACCTATTTGTGTGCGTGTGGCAGAGGAAACAAATTCCTCTGTTGGGATTTCTGTTGTGATCTGGGGCGACTGATCACGAACTAAGGGTAAATCCTTTTGAGAGGATTCCCCTGGAATGGTTTCCCCGGGTATGATTGGTATAGAGGTAGAAAGAATTACTTCGGCCCGGTCGGTTTGGGGTGGGGTCGAGCTGTGCTTCTCTTTTTCAATATTACACTCTGCCACTAGACTGGCGGTAATAGGGGTGTGGGTTGCACTGGGAGTTGGTTGTTGTTGAGAGCCTCTATTATTCCAGCCTTCTGTTCTAGTTTCTCCCTATGTTAGGCATCCAAGCACTACTTCACTATCTATAGTTTCAATCTCTGTCGCTACCCTATGGCTTGGTGCTTCTTCCCTAACTTCTGTTGCAACTTCTGTCCATACATCTAACCTAATCACTTTCTCTGTCTCCTCTTCTTCCCTTGGACCTAGGGAGTCATACATAGGATGAGTACCAAATAGTTGTTGTACATGGGGGTGCATAACCTGTGTATCGTCAGAGGCAGAGATTACTTGCTTTGGGCTTCTTCTGTACACATCATAGCCAGGGTGAAGGAAAGGGTTCTGCAGTACCTCTGGGGTCTCAGCCGGATTATCCCTTGGAGTTTGATCATCATCATTAAGATTAGAATCAACTCCAGAGATTGTGAAATCTGGATCTTCTGTGGCTTCTGTGGTTTCATGTGACAGAGCTTCTGCAGTCCATCCTGCAGTGTCAAGGGTGTTGGCAACTTTAGGGCGTTGGAGGAAGGAAGAGAAATCTCCATGATGAGCATAGTTGAGAGGAGTTGGGGAATGCACGGGTGATTTTTGGGTTTGTTCCTCTGCGAATTCTTCTGTCACCTTTTATGTCACTTCTTCTGCCACTTCTTCCTCTGCTATTGGTTGCATAGGAGACAGATGTTTCCCTGTTTTCTTGCTTTTCCTTCTCTTTGGTTTGGGTGCCACCTCCTCTGTGGACTTATCTTTTCTTTTCTTTTTGTGCTTTGGAGGAGAGGGAGGTGCAGATGATCCAACCTCTGTTGCATAAGGTGGAGATTGTTGAGCTTCAACAGCAGAAGTTGAAGTACCCTCTATGGTTTTCCTCTTCTTTGTTTTCTTTTTAGGAGTTGAGGCAGAGAGTTTTTGTTTCTTTGAGGCAGAGAAGATGGATTCTCTCTAAGCACGGAATCTGGCTTGAACCTCTTCATGCTTCTGAAAAGCCTTTGCCCATTCTTCATCTGTCAACCTATCTAATACTTCTGTGCCTATGGGGGTTCCTAAACGCGGGGGTGTCGTAGGACTTGGGTCTGGAGTCCTGTGATCGCGTATGTATTCTAGTTCTAGTTCTTTATCCTTGACATATCCCAGAAGTTTCTTTGGCAGAGGTCTGCAGTGTGGGTATCCATCAGTGTGTTCTGTTGGGGAGTTCTTGTTCATGGCATACATTTTGGTTGTTGGCTCCTCCATTGGCCATTTTTCGAGTAGGAGTAGAGGCTCTAACATAACTCCTAGAATTCTTTGAAACGGCAGAGGAGGTAGAGCTCCTGTCGTTTGTGACTTTTTCTGCTGGAAGGTGATCTTCCTGTCAATGGTGTTAACCATTTCTTGCATCATGAGTGTGGCGAAGTCCAGAGGTAGGTCATAGTAGACTCCGTACATGATGGCTAGTATTTGGTGAGAGGATTGATCTGGACTTCCCACTTTCCCTGTTAGACACCTGTTTAGTATGGAAAAGAGTGTATTCCACAGAGGTGGTAATCTGCCTCTGTGGAAGTCATTTCTCTTTCTTAGGGTGGTATTGTACCCTAACATTTCGAAAAATCTGCAGAGTTCTTCATCTGTGGGTTCCTCTGCGTATCTCCTTAAGCCAAGAAGACATCCGGTGGGTAGACTGAACTCAAGAGAGAACATAGTTCTGTTGAACTTGAGTTCAAGATGTGCGGATTTATCGGGTTTGGAGATGTACCCTTTGATCTGTCGGTCTTCTGGATCAAATCAGCAACTTTGCCAGAATTGATTTATATATCTGGCAGGGATTTTGTCCATGGTTTTGGTCAGAAGAGGGTAGAGAGTATGTTGTTTCAAAATATGGAGAAGTATAGCATGTGCTTTCCCAAAAGCGGTTCTTGAAGGAACAAGGTAGTGATTATTGGGTTTTAAAGGTAGAACATTTGCAAAATGTTCATGTGCTAAGAAGTTTTGAAGGTGGGTAGTCGGAGCAAAATCTGCTTCATCGCCGGAGTTGTCCTGCTCCAGGTTTCTGGCGATTTTAGGGTTATCAGATTGTTCAGATTGTGCAGGGGAGTGTTCAGGTGAGTTCGCCGGAGATTGTGAAGTGGAAGCCATTACTTGAATATGAGGAAAGATAAAGATATGAAGATTTGCAGGTTGCAAGTTCGCCGGAGAAGATAGTAAGTTCGTAAAGTTTTAGGAAGGAATGGTAACTTGGGTTTTATTGTAACGTCCCAAAAATTACAAGGAAATTTAAATTTTCTAGAACATATATTCCATTATAAAACAACCACATTTTTAATAAATCGTAACTCAATTAAAGTTAATATCGTCAACTCAAACAGTCAAAAGAATTTATGCAGCGGAAATATTATAAATAAAATCTAAAAGTTCAAAAGTGTAAATTCCAACAATTTCCGACGCCTGCGCTTTGTGTGTACCGTCAAGCCCGACTGCCGCTCGCACCTGTAGTCACAACATATTGGGGAAGGGTAAGCTAAACGCTTAGTGAATCCAACCACACACGTAGGTAGCAACCCCACGCATATCACCCCTACTCGCAAGTAGGCAACATCACCATCACTACGAATATCAAGCCACATAATGATTATTATATAAGTACGAACCTCGGTCCCACCGAGTACACAAAACACATTAATACAAGCTCAGTCCCACCGAGCCCTCGGTCCCACCGAGTAAAGATTACCGTACTAGCTTAGTCCCACCAAGCCCTCGGTCCCACCGAGTAAAGATTACTGTACTAGCTTAGTCCCACCAAGCCCTCGGTCCCACCGAGCCCCTCAGTCCCACCGAGGTGTACACATGCATATATATATATATATTCCACATACGAATTTAACAAATCACAACCAGTTATCACATCCCATCTAATTCATGTAAGCACATAAATACACGTAATAACATGTAACACAAAAGAACGACATACATGAAATTCCTAACTACGCGGTGAGAGAACTCACCTCAAAGCAAAGCGACGCGCTCCCGAGCCGCAACACCAGCAAGTCAACCTTCCTCACATTTTCCCACCTAATTACGCACTAAAAACGTCAACGAAAGGTCCCAACTCACGACACCTTTACTAGATTTTATAAGACTAAACATTCCAGCTTTTTATATAAAACACGGGTCTGTTCGGGACCTGATTTACCCCCTAAAAACTGATAAATACAGAAATCAAATTCCATAATCACGAAGTTCTAAGTTTCACGGTTCCAGGGACGTATCGCACGCGTCCTAACGATTTTTCTATAATTTAATATGGATTTTACAAGAACGATTCGCAGAACAGCGAGAAACAGAACCTTTCAGTACAAAACGACGATTTGACATAGGCTACGGTCCGAACTGGTTTTTCCCCAAAACATAGAAAAGTTACTAGGCTCAGAATGGGAACTTGTGACACCAGTTTCATCCCAATCCGTCATTCCTATCAGGAGTTATGCTCCATACAAAACAGGGACAGAAAGCTGTCTAAAATCCCGACCTGCTGTAAAAACCACACTTTTTCGCCTAGCTAGAGGCCGAACCAAACTTTCTCTAAAACACGAAAAACGTGCCCGACACAGAATGTGAACCGTGGGCACCGGATTCGCCTCAATCCGAGTTACGACGAGAAAGTTACGCACGATTGAAGAACTGGACAGAACACTAAAAAAATTACATAAAATGATAACCTTTTGAACTTGATCCCAATAAGACGTCTTAATCCAAACAGACCCGCAAAACAACTTGACTTACTGTTTTAGGGTTACCATGGTCTGAAACACACCAAGCACCACCCACTGCCGCCTCCGGAGGTGGTGGTGATTGGCGGTGACACGGTGGTTGCGGTTTACAATTTCCGACGAAGAAAACATCAATAAAACGAACGGGACACTTACCTTAACGGAATCCTTCTTCTTCCTCCTTTCCGACCAGTCCCGACGCTGGTTCCCTCACGCCGGTGATCGCCTCCTTCCTCCTCTCGACTCTCGCTCTCTTTCTCTTTCGGTCTCTCTCTCTTTTCTTCTCGGTTTCACTTCCCTTTCTTCTTGGCCGAAAACAACAAGGGGAAGGGAAAGAAAATGGCTAAGGGTTTTGGGGGAGGATTGTTAAGATGAAACCGAAGGGGAGGGGAGGGGTCGTGCCTCTTGGCCGATCCTCTTGCCCAACTATGGAGAAAGTCCCAAACAGCCCCTCAACTTACACTTCTTAGCAAAATCCCACAAAGGTTACTTCACTTAACTTTTTGGCCCGACTCGGCTAACCCCGCTAACGGAAACCACGTTAATTAATTAAATGCTCCTTTTAAAAAAAAGGAATAGCGAGAATACATACCGGGATACGGGCTTTACATTTATAGTGAGAGGTAACGGTAGAATCTGAAGAGGTAAATATATGGAAGTGGATAAAATTTTGGGGTCTGCAATCAAGTACCTACGGTTGGTTCAACTTTCCAGGAGAACGTGTGCCGTGTACGTCCAATGAAAATGTGACACGTTAGCAGTGTCAGAGCACGACTTGACGTCGTGCGCGGCCCATTAATGCTTGGCGCGTGGGTTTCTTTTCCTCCACATAATTTTCACTCGCAGTAAAATAGCCGTTACTGTTACAGAATTTCCCTAAGTTGAAAAAATGACAGAAGCTCTATAATGATAGAAGCTCTGTGGTTTGAAATTTTCCTTTGATTTTCCTCTGATGCTTGCACCTTTACCAAAAACGTTTGAAAATTCATTGGAGAGGATCGATAGATTTATAGATTAGAAATTTCTTTCACAGAGGTTTTGAAGCTCTGTCAGAGCCAGCAGAGGCTCTATGAGATGAAATTTCTTATATCTAAAAATCTATTAAACTTTTTGATCATCCAAGTTTTTAATTGTTTTTGACAATGTTTTTAGGACCTATTTGGAAGTAGGTGTCCTAGAAAATTGTTTGTTAAAAGGTTTTGTGCGAGAAATTCTTTTAAAAGCCTGTGTTGGTCAACAGAGTTTCTTTGGTGGAATGAGCTCTGTGACCAACAACCTTTTAGAATCTCAAAGTGTGCATTTGTGCGAAAGAGGTCTTTTGAGATGACATTCAAACCGATCGAAAGAGTTTAAATTTACGATCATAGAGATTTTCTCTGGCAGAGCCTCTGTTGAGCTCAGCAGAGGCTCTATGACCTCAAATTTCTCATAACTCAAAATTTATGCATCTTTTTGATCATTTGAAGTTTGAAATGTTTTTAACATTGTTTTTAGGACAAATTTGGAAATTTGTGTCCTAGAAAACTGTTTTCAAAAACTGTTTGTATGAGATACTTACATTTTGATTCTTCTGACCTCGGCTTAGTACCTGACTTCTGTGGATAATGTCGATCGCAATTCTTCTTTGGCTCCCCCTTGAACTGTCAACTTCTGTAGATCAGTTCAAGGTCTCCTTCTACTCCCCCTTGACCTATGCTTGGATCAAATAAGATAAGTTGTGTATAGAACATAGGTCAAGAACACTAGAGGTTCTGTGAAGTCCGTCAGAGGTTCTGAGCAGACCCACAGAAGCTCTATGATTTAAAGAACTTTTAAAGATTGAGAATTTACAGACAAAAATAAAATAAACAAAACAATTAAATATATATGTATATACATATTTACAGAGGTTTAAGTTATACTTACAGAGGTTTCAACACATGTTAATCATTCCCAACTTACCCACCAAGAAAAGGAATCTTTTCTCATCTAGTGCCTTGGTGAATAAGTCTGCAAGCTGGTACCCAACTTTGCATACGGTTATATTTTCCTTTTGTATGACTCCGTAGCCTTTTATGTACCCCTTTTTATTGTCTCCAAAGGTCACAGATCCACCATCTTGTTTTTCTTTGTATGTGGATAGAAGACCTCTGTCGCCAGTCATGTGCCTCGAGCATCCGGAGTCTAGATACCAGATTGGCACATACTGCTTCTGTAAGACAATCAAAGAGTTTTTTGTACCCATATCCAAATAGGTCCAGGTTTGTCAGAGGTCTTTGTTTTAGCTTCTGTTGAAGAAACATTTTGTTTCTTCTTACCCTTGGATTTATCTTTTGCTTTGGGTACAGAGAGAAGACAGTGTGGACTTTTGAAATGTTGGTTTAATTTAAACATTAGATCAAAGCAATGACAGTATTGAATGTGCGAAGAGATTTTCTTGAACTTTTCATTAAATACATTAAATGGGGGCACAGAGGCATTACAGTCTATCCTAACATTAGACTTTCTATTACAAGAAGGTTTATGTAGGCTAGATTGTTGTTTGCAAAATCTTTTGTTGAGTGCGGCCTTCTGTGTACTTCTTCTGTGGTGAACTTCTGCTGGTTTCACTGTCACAGAAGAAAAAGCTTTGTTAATTTTAGTCCATTTACCCTTCTGTTGCCATGTTAGTTTTTCTTTAACAGGTTTTAAGGGTTTCAAAATCTTTGAACGACATAGACTTGTCTCTTTTGGTTCCGGTATAAGGATCTATATCACAGAAGCCAATTCCCCGTCTCCCTATATGTGTGTTTATTTTTTCGTATACCTTCTGAGCATCTTGAAATTTTTTAATTTGAAGATCTCTTCTGAGTAAATCTTGACAGAGGACTTCTCTTTCCTTTTGAAAATAATTTTTAAGAGCTAGGATGTTCATTCTGTCGCACTCAACGTCCATTAGTTCTTTAGACTTTGTTTTCAAGGAAGAATTAAGTTCAGAAATCTTTTCTTTTAAAGGATTTAACTTTTTGTTCCAGTCCATTTCAATTTCTTCTTTTTCTTTAAAGATTTTAGCTTTTTCTTGAGTGAGAAGTCTAGCTTCTCTCTCATAGAAGGTGAGCTTTTTCTGAATATTTTCACATGTCTTTTTCATTTCAGTGTATTCAATGTTAAGTTTAATCAAATCATCTTCTGCCATATTAGAGTTAGAGGTAGAAGTGGATACCTCACTGTCAGAGTCGGAGCTGACTTCTGCCATGCCACAGAATAGAGCATTCTTTGTTTCGCCTTCGTCAGAGGATGTGTCTGACTCCCAGATTTCTTTGTTCACCATTAGTGACTTCTGAGCATAGTATTCAGCTTTCTTTTTGTAGAAAGTTGCATCCCTCTGAGGGCGATTTGACTTGCTCTTGCATTCATTGGCAAAGTGGCCTGGCTTTCCACAGTTGTAGCATCCTTGGTTCTGTTTGGAGTTTCCAGCTCTGTCATCTGACCTCTGTCGGTCACCACTTCTTTCGGTTCGGCATTCATTTGCGTAGTGGTCTGGCTTACCACATTTGTAACACTCTTGAATCTGTGGAGTGTTGCCAGCTTTGTCTTCCGACCTCTGTAGGGTCATTTCCTCTGTCGTTTCTGTCACTTGACCCTTCTCTCTCTCGATTATCTCTTTCATATCGTTCGTTACCAGATTTCTTCTGGTATCCTATGCTGAATTCCCTAGTCAAGAGAGCTAATGATTTAGCTATCGAGGCAAGAGTTGTTTCTTCTTCTGTAGCTATTTCCTCTTCTTCTTCACTTTCCACCATCATGATTTTCTTCTTCTTCTTCTCCTTTCTTTCCTCTGCTGCTTTCTCTTTCTTTGGTTTCTCTCTAGCCTCTGTAGTTTTACCAACCAGTGCAAGAGGTGCAATGACATGGGCTTTTGCTTGTGCTACCTGAGACTCTTGTGCTGCTAATGTTCCATAGAGGTCTGATAGAGTCCAGGAATCTAAGTCTTGATTTGTCTGCAGAGACATAGATAACTGGAGCCATTCTTCATTTAGAGACTTCAGGAACATAACATTGTTTTCTTCAGAAGTTCTGTGGATGCCGAACTTCTTGCATTTGTTTATTAGAGAGTTGAACCTATCATACGTAGTCTGCAGAGATTCTGTTGGCAGAGCTTTAAATGCATAATATTCATTTATATATTGGGCTCTGCGGTTCTTCTGGGTTTTGGCTCCTCCTTCTAGTTGTTTTTCCAGTTCTTTCCATAGATCATATGCAGATTCGCATGTATCCATGGATTGGAAAAGATCATTTGGAATGGCCATAATCAGAATTCTCTTGGTTTTCTGAGCAACTTCGTATTTTGCCCAATCAGGTTCAGACCATTTATCCTGGGTTTTTGGTTTCGTGTGTTCTGGGATTTCTGGTGTGTCGTCTGTGCGAGGAACACGAGGTACAGTTATCATGGGAACGAAAGGAGGGTTTCGAATATAATTTACTAATTCTTTGTCAGTACCCTCAAAGAAGTGGATCATTTGAATCTTCCATTGAGGGTATTCGTCTCTATGAAGAGTAGGAGGTTTGGTTAAAGAACCAGCAGTGAAGAAGTTGTTTGTCATTTTTAGAGAGATAAATTATCCAGAAAAGGATATGAACAGCAAGCTTTTCAGAGTATGAAGTGGATGCTTCGTATGAAGTTTATGTGCTTAAAAGCTTTTAAACAGTGCACTAAAATGGTGTTTTTAACCGGAATAACAGATTCTATAAGTTTACCAAAGTTCGAATGAATCGAAAATGGCAGAAAAACAGAAACTGTTTGAATAAAATGAAGAACAGGTTAAAAATCCAAGTTTCTACCAAAAATCATTGTAAAGAGTGGATCCCTTGATATTAAAAATCAAAGTTTGCTCTGATACCAATTGTTGGTTCCTGTTTTCTTAACAATGATCTTAACTTTTAGTTAGTTCAGATTTAGATATGGTGCGGAAGCGTATTTAAGAACTGAAAGATAATGTAAAGGTAGAAGAACACACAATATCAAATAAACAGTATGTAAAGAACAGATGAGTATCTCCAAGATTACTGTATTTGATATTTATCAAGAACACCAAGAACATAACAAGAATTCTGCTGGTGTGTGTGTTTGTGCGTAGCTTAATTGTCTGATTCTTGTTAATAGAAGAACTCAACATGAGTCTTCTATTTATACTAATTCTTAAGGGGACATACTTTAGACAAAGAGGACTGATCTACAGTAGACAAGATCGTATGAACAGTAGCAGGTACGATGTTCATTTAATACGCATGTTCCAATTATGACAGAGCCCTATCAGAGTTTGACACGTGTAGTTGATGTCAGGGCACGCCTAGAACAAGTGGATGAACGGATCTTGAAACAGTAGAAAGATATTTGTTAATCTTCCAAGTCTTCAATATAAACCGCAGAGGCTCTGTCAAAGGTGACAGAGGTTCTGCAGCTCGGTCCTCTGTGAGGAGCACTTCTGTCGATTCTTGCCTTCTGTCTTCTTGGATTCTTCTGCAGAGCCTCTGTGGGTGACTTCTGTACTTAGACTATTTTCACTACTTCTACAAATAGAAAGATTGGATCTAACACTAATAATATAATTGTTGGTAACGGTAGTTCGATTTCGATTCATGGTTACGGACATACCACTCTTCCACATCCAAATCTACCTCTCACTTTACAAAATGTTCTTCATGTTCCTAAAATCGTCAAAAATCTAATATCTGTTAGAAAATTTACACATGATAATTCAGTTGCAGTAGAGTTTGACCTGTTTGGTTTTTCTGTGAAGGATTTTCGAACGGGGACTCGTCTAATGAAATGTGAGAGTCATGGAGATTTGTATCCTGTCCGCAACACCACCAGCTCTTGTCAAGATCGTTCACCGTCCACTTTTGTCGTTTTGTCATCTCCCGTATGGCACCAACGTTTTATGGTCATCCAGGCATCTCTAGTTTACAAGTTCTAAAGAAAAATAAATGTATCGAGTGTTCTCACTCTTCTAGTCATTTTTCGTGTTCTTCTTGTTATCTTGGGAAACAAATAAAATTACCTTTTATTTCCTCTAATTCATGCACTACGATGCCATTCGATATTATACATAGTGACGTATGGACATCTCCTATTGCTAGTAATGTCGGTCACCGGTATTATCTTCTATTATTAGATGATTTCACGCAATATTTATGGATATTTCCATTGGCAAATAAATCACAAGTGTTTTCTACATTCAAATCGTTTCACTCTTTAATCCGAACTCAATTTGAGCGTAATATTAAAACACTTCAATGTGATAATGGCAAAGAATTCGACAATGGCCAATTTCGAGAATTTTGTAATCATAATGGCTTATCTTTTCGGTTCTCTTGCCCATATACCTCGTCTCAAAAAGGCAAGTCCGAACGAAAAATCCGAACCATAAATAATATGGTTAGAACTCTTCTTCATCATGCTTCTCTTCCACCCACATTTTGGCCTCATGCCTTGAATCATGCCACTTACCTCATAAACATTCTTCCCCACAAACTCCTGGCGTTCCAAACACCTCTAAAGCGTCTCTTTCGAAAAGATCTTTCTTATTCCCACCTTAGAATATTTAGATGTTTATGTTATCCACTCTTTCCATCAACCACGATCCACAAACTCCAACCAAGATCCACCCCATGTGTTTTTTGGGATACCCATCTAACCATCGTGGGTACAAATGCTTTGATCTATCTAGTCATAAGATAATCGTAAGTCGTCATGTTCAGTTTGATGAAACTGTCTTTCCCTTCTCAAAAATTCATCCTATCTCATCTCACTCATATGATTTCTTGGACGACGGTCTTTCACCATATCTCATACAATATCTCAATCTTCTTCCTTCCAACCATGATACAGGCCACCACCTTCGACCCAAACAAACTCCTCTGCCCCACCTAGTCCGGGCAGCCCCAGAGCTGCAATTCCGCAGCCTATCCTCGACTATCCGAGCCCACCTAATACCGAACCACCCCCGGTCTCACTCAACCGACCTGTCACTCGAAGCCAATGGGGCATTTTTAAGCCAAACCCTCTCTATAATCTTTAGGCTACGGTCTCTCGTTCCCCCTTACCAAGAAATCCCATTCTTGCTCTCCGTGACGTGAATTGGAAACTTGCTATGACCGATGAATATAATGCTCTAATGGCTAATAAAACGTGGGAATTGGTACCTCGGCCACCTAATGTTAATATTATTCGGTGGATGTGGATTTTTGCTCATAAAGAGCGATTTGATGGTTCATTTGAGAGGAATAAAGCCCGTCTTGTAGGTGATGGCAAAACACAACATGTAGGCATGGATTGTGGTGACACGTTTAGTCCGGTGGTGAAACCGGCTACGATATGTACAGTTCTGTCGTTAGCTCTTTCGAAAATTGGTCAATTCACCAACTTGATGTAAAAAATGCGTTTTTACATGGAGAGCTTAACGAGACTGTATACATGCATCAACCGATGGGGTTCTGCAATCCTGATTATCCGTCCCACGTTTTTCTATTGAAGAAATCATTATACGGTCTTAAGCAGGCCCCCGAGCTTGGTATAAACGGTTTGCCGACTTTCTTGCTACCCTTGGGTTCATTCATAGCACATCCGACCATTCATTGTTTATCTTTAAACGAGGATCGGAAACAACCTATCTTCTTCTCTATGTGGATGCCATCATCCTTACGGCATCTTCAGACACTCTTCGCCACTCTATTATATCTCGTCTCAGCATGGAATTTGCCATGAAAGATCTCGGCCAAATAAGCTATTTTTTGGGGATCGCGGTAACCCGTCATCCGGGTGGGTTATTTTTGTCTCAACGCAAATATGCGACCGAGATTATTGAACGGGCAGGAATGGCAGCGTGTAAACCGTGTGCTACACCAGTGGATATCAAGCCAAAACTTGGTGCTTCTACTAATGATCCTTATGCCGACTGTTAGTCCCAGATGGCTGTAACAAGTATTGTAGAAGGGGGGGTTGGATACAATACTCAAATATTTCACAATTTTAATTCTATTATTGAAAAACTTTCAACAATAATTACACATAGAAACTTAAGACTGTTGCGGAAAATAACAGATAAACTATTCTAACAATCTTACACAAAGTATACTAATAAAACAACTAAGAACACTTAGAGCAAAGCTATCAAGTTTTGAGCAATATGGAGATTTCTTGCACTGAGAGAGATGTCCAGAAAGCGTAGAATATCTTAGAGCACACAGTAATCTTCAAGTCTCTCAAGATGTGTTCTGCATGGAGAGGTCTTCATCTTTATATAGTGCCAAGAGTATGTGTAGCATAGGACACTTGTCACTTTGTCATTGGAAGGAAAGGTTTGGCTCTCAAAATTTGATATGTCATTTCCTATTATGCTATAAAGGTTTGATGGAGACAATATCTAAGAATGGGGAAAAGGAAAAAAGAACCTTTTTCTTCCATACCCAGACATTCTATCTTTGAAGAGAAAACCTTTTAGCATGGACAAAAGGTAGGATCCTCATATTTAAAGATCTCAGCGACATGTCATGAACATGGTAGGTGAAAGTCTTCTTAGGAGTGAATATATGAGAGGATTCTCTAAATTTTGAGGGTCCCACCGATTTTCATGGGGACAATCGGTGGGATGGCCAACTTTACCTCTTATGATGAAGATCTTCATGGCAAGGAGATAATGGGGAAAATCTCCTATTTGGGATCTCACCGATCTTCATGGAGATAATCGGTGGACTATGACTTGTATGTGTTGAGAAAATATCTTTCACTTCCACAATGAGAGAATCTTCAATCTTGACTTTGGTTGATCTTTGACTTCACCAAACATTTGCTATCTTGTACAAGTCATTATAAAGAACCATCCAAAATTTCTCTAAGTATAAAATGTTTTTCAAAGTATAAAAGGAGATCATGAGGTCATCTTCAAATCTTGATGACCCAACAATCTCCCCCTATTTGATGATGACATCCATACTTAGAAAAACATGAGTAAGACAATGAATAATGCATGTTGACCATTCTTTACTCTTTTGGGTTCTTTTTCACACAGTCCTTTTTTTTGTATATGATATTTATAAGTAAGATGAAATAATAAAGTATAGTTGTACAAACAAATGAAATAAAATGGAAAGAAGTATAAACAGTATGAACAAAACAAATATTACTTGCATCTTTGGAGGGGCGAGTTGAAACTTGTGTCTGGCTTGAGGATTCTTCATTTTGATCAGCAGCCCGTTGATGTGTTGGAGAACTTTATCTTTCAGGCACTTTTGCTTTTCTTCAGATGTTCCAAATCTTCAAGCCATTCATTTACTCCAAAATATTTCAGCCAAAAGAGTATGTGTCTAGGAAGGAGACAAACCCTTAATGATAACAATCTTTGAGGGAGGTTTGAGGTTAGGTGAATCAGGCTCAGGGTGCTTCTGCCCATCTCTTGCATCTTCTTTCTTTCTCCTGGCATCTTCAGCTCTTCCTGTTCAGCATCATCATCCTTTGTCTGTGTTTTGCTCCCCCTCAATTAGATCAGTCGGTCTTTGTGTTTCTCCCCCTCAGTTAGATCCGCCCGGACTGATGTGCTCCCCCTTGACCGGTCCGCCGATTTCCTCATATATTTTTTTCGAGTTGGTCGCTGGATATGAGCACTGAGGGTTGATGTTGCTCCCCTCAGATGAATTCTCCCCCTCAGCGGCCGACGGAGGGAAAACCAAGAGAAGTCGAAAAATCGGCAACAAATAATCTTTTTTTTTAATTCTATATATATATAAAAAAAAGGATTTACACCCACAAATGTAGGAGAAGATTCGGCAAACACACAAGGAATGTGCACTCAAAAGAATTGGTGTGGTTATCGGTAGAAAGTTAAAGAAAGGGGGGGTTATCGGTAACAAACCAGAAATATTGGTGATAAAAAATATTTGGATGGTGGGTGAAGTATGTCGGCCGAATAATAAAAAATAAAGGGTGGTGTGGGTGAAAAATAATAATTATGATGGTGGGTGGGTTTGATTTGGAGCAGGTTCAAAACAAATCGGCAAGAAAAAATGAAAATGAGGGGGGGTGCGGCATAAAAATGGGGGGGGGGGGGGTGTTGGTTTCTAAGGAAAAGAAAAGAAAAAGAAGAAAAGGTAAGGGGGGGGGGGGGGGGGGGGGGGGGGGTCGGTGGCAGAAAAAAAAGGAAAAAAAAGGGGGGAGATGTAGGTACTAGGTAGTATGATATATATATATATATATTAATATTTTTTATTTTTTATTAAATTCCCACCGATGGCTTTTAATAAATATATATATATTAAAAAAAATGAAAAATTCCCACCGATGGCTTTTAATAAATATATATTAAAAAAAATTGTTTCAAATCCCACCGATGAAAGCCACAATATTATACTTTTAACTTTTTTTTTGCAACTCACCGATGTTTAAGGATATTCCACCGAAATTTGAGAGATTTTCGGTGGAATTTTGGTAGAAACGTCGGTAGTTTTTTTTTTTTGAACATTTCTCATACCTACCGAAAATTTGCAAGGGATGGACAAAAATTTGGTGGAATTTCTTGAAGAGGTTGAAGGAAATCTTATATGGCATCTTCAGAAGACTGTGGAGAAAGTCTTCTAAGGCATCTTGGAAGAGGGTAGATGAAATCTTCTAAGGCATCATGGAGAAAATCTTCAAAGTGAAGAAAATATTGGAATTTCATTTTCCAATTTTTGATGACCCAAAAGGATTGAGTTTGAGGATTTGGGATGACATCTGTAGAAGAGTTTGTAGTAGGTGGGTTTTATGAAAAGGAGAGTTGGGTTGCTGACCAAGAGTGAAATATGATGGAAGAAGGGATGGGATGAGGAGATGGCTCATAGAAAGTTGGTTCTGTGAGAGAAAAGAGGTTTTGGTGAGTTATATTGTCTCACCAATTGAGGTTTATTGGAGAAGGGTGTAGGGGAGATTTTGGTAGGAGTCTTCACCTATTGGATTGGTGGGAGTCTCACCGATGATCACAACATTTTATTTTTTATTTTTTATTTTTTGAAACCCACCGAAATTTAAGGGTATCCCACCGAAATTTGAGAGATTGTCGGTGGAATTTCGGTAGAAGCTTCGGTAGGATTTTTTTTTAAGTTGGATCGGTGGAGGATTGTTGAAGGAAAATCTTTTTGAGGTGTGATGTTGGGAAGAATATGTGGCCGAAATATGTGAAGGGAAAGATTGGTGTGGAGAGAGGAGAAAGAGTTGGGTGGTAAGATGGATGGTAACATGAAAAAGAAATGAGGTTGGGGTAATATATGTGGTTGGATGGATGAGAAAAGGTGGGGTGATGGGAGATATGATGATGTCGGCAGAGAGGATGTTGGCACTAGTGAGTGTGCCAAAAGGAAGGATTTTCAATACAAGGAGATCTAAGAGTTCACCATTTTGACACTTCAAATTGCATGATGATCTTGATGATTTCTTCAATTTTCTCACTTTTATATTTGTCCACATAGATCCATCTGTCCAGCTCAAAATCTGCAATCACAAAGAATTTATTTCCTAGGTACCCATTTGGTGGAGGGTCTTTTTGGGTTAGATGATGAAGGAAAAGAATTTGTGTCACTCAGATCAATTCTTTCTTTCGGACAGTCTTTGGCAAAATGAGAAACATCACCACAGATATAACATTTTCTATAAAGAAAGTTCTTTTTAGAATCTTGACGTTTTTCTTTACTTTTGCCCCATTTGGTTATCTTCAAAGATTTTGATGAGGTAACAAAGAATTGGGGTGCAGCACCTAAAATTCCTTTTTCAAAATTTAGGAGGACGGAGATCTTTTCCTTTGAATTGGACATTTTGAGGCTCACAGATCGGGGAAGAAAATCGGTAGGAGAAGACACATAGGTAGTTTTTGAAAAATTTGGAGGAGTTCTTTTTAAGAAAGAATCGGCACCCAGAGACTTTCCTTTTTCAGAGTTAGAAAATATTTTGTTTGAGTTGAAAGAGGAGGAGAAGCACTTAGCTGATACAAGAGCAGTTGAGGAGATGTGGCCTTCTGGATCATCCATGTCATTTATCTTGGCCATGAAACAGACATTTGAGGTGTCATTCGCTTTCAGATGTGGGTTCATCTGCCAAATCATGAGTTTTAGCAGGCAGACCCTTTCCTCTTCTGACAAGTCTTTCATTTCTTTCCTTTTCTCTCTTGTATTTTTCCTTGTATCTTTCAGCCCGGTCAGAATTTGCAGAAGAGAGGTGTTGGCTGAACTTTTGGGAATCATATTTGGATCTTTCCGATTTTGAGGAAAATCGGCCTGAGGAAGCAGTTATGGGTCTTTCAAGGTGTTTACTTTTGCACTCAGAAGCAAAATGACCCTTTTTACCACAGTTAAAACATTCCTCATTAGATTTGTCCAAAGAAGAGTGTTTGGAGAGAGAAGAGGATGATTTTCTACCAGACTTAATTTTTTCAGAAGGGTGGTGAGATTTAGATTTAGAATACCCATCCAACATGGCCATTTCATCAGATAATTTGTCAACTGAAGTTTCCTCACATTCATCCTCAGCATCACTAAGATATGCTTCCGAATGGTCATTGGGATCTTCTTGACTATCATGGTCAGAGTCAGATGGGTAGGTGATTTTTAGGATACACTTAGTTCTTTTGAAAGAGTCACTTAGGAGAGCTAGAGGAGAGCTCTTTATATCTGTGAAGACAGATTTCCTTTGCAGCTTAGTATGCTCATAGTTGAAAAGAGTTCCATAAAGAGAAGTGAGAGGCATATGATCAAGATCCTTGGTTGTCTTTATACAAGTACAAATGTTTTCCCAAAAATCAGGAAGACAGTCCATAAACTTGCACAATATTTCCTCATTGTCATACACTCTACCTAACAGCTTTAAATCATTAAGAAGACTGTTAAAGCGGTTATAGTAGTTGGAGAGAGATTCTCCTTTCTCATAAGAAAAGAGTTCATATTTTCTAACAAGAGCAAACTTTCTGCTCTTTTTAACTTCATTTGTACCTTCGTACAAAACACACAGAGTGGACCACATCTCTTTAGCAGTTTCAAAGTTAACTAGAGAATGATAGACTTCATCAGGAAGTGAGAGAGCAATGATTGCTCTAAGCTTTGAATCAAGAGTAACCAGACGTTTTTCCTCATCATTATATTTCTTTGGATTTTTAAGAATGTAACGACCAGTAGAAACAGATTTTTCTTCATCAGAGGAATCATCAGAATCATCTTTGTCACCAACTTTCTTACCGGATTTCTTGGTTTCATAGTGAGACCAGACTCTAGGGACTATGGGTCCCTCACTGAGAATGGCTGGATATCTACTATCCATTCCTTCCATGAAAAGCATCATCCGGCTTTTCCACAAAGAAAAGTTGTTGGGGTTAAACTTGGGAGGTTTAGCTATAGAGTCGTTTTCAGAAAAATTGTTTTGAAAAGCATTTTCAACAGTTGAAGATGAAGAGGCAGCCATCGCAGATCAAGTTTATGAGTTAAACTTTCTGCTCTGATACCACTTGTTAGTCCCAGATGGTTGTAACAAGTATTGTAGAAGGGGGGGTTGAATACAATACTCAAAATTTTCACAATTTTAATTCTGTTATTGAAAAACTTTTAACAAGAATTACACATAGAAACTTAACACTGTTGCTGAAAAGAACAGATAAACTATTCTAACAATCTTACACAAAGTATACTAACAAAACAACTAAGAACACTTAGAGCAAAGTTATCAAGTTTTGAGCAATATGGAGATTTCTTGCACTGAGAGAGATGTCCAGAAAGCGTAGAATATCTTAGAGCACACAGTAATCTTCAAGTCTCTCAAGATGTGTTCTGCATGGAGAGGTCTTCATCTTTATATAGTGCCAAGAGTATGTGTAGCATAGGACACTTGTCACTTTGTCATTGGAAGGATAGGTTTGGCTCTCAAAAGTTGATATGTCATTTCCTATTATGCTATAAAAGTTTGATGGAGACAATATCTAAGAATGGGAAAAAGGACAAAAGAACATTTTTCTTCCATACCCAGACATTCTATCTTTGAAGAGAAAACCTTTTAGCATGGACAAAAGGTAGGATCCTCATATTTAAAGATCCCACCGACATGTCGTGAACATGGTAGGTGGAAGTCTTCTTAGGAGTGAATATATGAGAGGATTCTCACTTTTGAGGGTCCCACCGATTTTCATGGGGACAATCGGTGGGATGGCCAACTTTACCTCTTATGATGAAGATCTTCATGGCAAGGAGATAATGGGGAAAATCTCCTATTTGGGATCTCACCGATCTTCATGGAGACAATCGGTGGACTATGACTTGTATGTGTTGAGAAAAGATCTTTCACTTCCACAATGAGAGAATCTTCAATCTTGACTTTGGTTGATCTTTGACTTCACCAAACATTTGCTATCTTGTACAAGCCATTATAAAGAACCATTCAAAATTTCTCTAAGTATAAAATGTTTTTCAAAGTATAAAAGGAGATCATGAGGTCATCTTCAAATCTTGATGACCCAACACTGACCCTTCTCACTGTCGGAGCTTGGTCGGGGCTCTTCAGTATCTCACCTTCACCCGCCCCGACATGACGTACGCAGTTCAACAACTTTGCTTGTTTATGCATGACCCTCGAGAGGCTCATATGAATGCTCTCAAGCGCGTGGTTCGCTATCTTCAGGGGACGTTAGATCACAGTCTACACCTATACCCGTCATCCCCGACCACTCTTATTGCTTACACGGATGCCGATCGGGGTGGGTGTCCGGACACCCGTCGCTCCACATCTGGATACTGTGTTTTCTTGGGTGATAATCTTATTTCTTGGTCGGCCAAGCGTCAACCTACATTATCCCGATCGAGTGCGGAGGCCGAGTAACACGGTGTAGCCAATGTGGTCTCCGAGTCATGTTGGTTGCGCAACCTTCTTTTAGAACTTCATTGTCCAATTCATAAAGCTACTTTGGTATATTGTGATAATGTAAGCGCCATCTACTTATCGGGAAATTCGGTGCAACATCAGCGAACTAAGCACATTGAAATGGATATACATTTTGTCAGGGAAAAAGTTGCTCGGGGGCAGGTTCGGGTACTTCATGTACCGTCTCGATTTCAAATTGCCGATATATTTACAAAGGGTCTTCCGTTAATATTATTTGAAGAATTCCGAGACAGTCTCAGTGTTCGGTTACCTCCCGCCTCGACTGCAGGGGTGTGTTAGAATAGATATTTATGTTTATGTTTGTGATTGTGATTATGTAAATCAATTAGAATTGTGTATATTTGGTTAGAATCTTTGTAATCATAGGAATTGATTATGATCTCCTCCATTATAGGAGTTGATTATTTTGTATTGTACCTATTTATAGGTCCTCTCTTGGTTAATGAGAAAGAGAACGGATTATTCTCTTTCATTTTGAACAAACCACAAGGGCAAAATCACTAATTTACTCTAAAAATAATTAAAGAAGTACAAAGTAAAGTAAAGTAAAGTAAAGTAAAGTGTAATCTTTTTAAAATATCCATTTTTGGGTTAACAGTTCTTGACGACGACTTTACGTCTGTCTGTTTGACACCAAAACATAAAAGACTTACTTATTTAATTGTGGTTTAAAAATATAACCGGTTAGATTCCATCAGATACCAAAACCGACCCATGATCGAGTACCAGGTTAGGTTCTTTCGGCTTCTGATTTGTTTTTTGTTTTTCCAAGAGTTTCAGGTATCAATTTTTTCGATTTGTTAGACTCGGGCGTCGTTTACCAAACGCTTATTCAGGTAAGGGTAAAATTAACACCATCATTTACTTACCGAGTAAAATTTTAGTCTACCAAAACGATATCGTATGCAACAATTTTTCCGGTAAACGCTAACCGTGGTAAGAGTCTTCACAATCACTTACCGGGGTAAGACTCTCGATCCTTGCCTTAGCTCTTAGTGGGTGAGATTCTTGGTCCTTCCCCTATTCATCCGTAAGGTAATGTGACTTGGAAAGTGCTTAGCCAAGTAAGTGTTTAGTAAACGGGGCCTCAGTTTCTTGATTTTTTAAACACCTCTACTTCCATTTCATCATATCATATGAATTGAATGACCTCAAGAAAAAAGTTGATTTAACAATAAAATTAGGACAAGTCATCAACTATCATGAATTTAGGGTCAAAATTTGTGCACAAGAACTAATTAGATCTCTCCCATAATCAAGAACCAGCACCTCACTCACCTCATCTTCAACTCAATTAATTAACTCAAAAAAAACAAACAACACTAACCTTACAGAAGATCAGCAACATTTGATGGCAGCTCCTCCACAACCACATTATAAAACTTGTGGATATCTGCAAGCATTCGTTCATCGTCCCTGGTCACAAAATTGATTGCCACACCCTTTCGACCAAACCGTCCGCTACGTCCAATCCGATGGAGATAGTTCTCCGGCTGCGTTGGAAGGTCGTAGTTGATGACTAGCGAAACCTGCTGGACGTCGATCCCACGCGCCAAAAGATCGGTGGTGATCAGAACCCGAGAGGACCCGGAACGGAATTCCCGCATGATGATGTCTCTCGTGTTCTGGTCCATGTCTCCGTGGGTGGCCGAGACCGTGTGGTCTCGGCTACGCATCTTGTCGGTTAACCAATCAACCTTGCGTCGCGTGTTGACAAAGATGACGCTTTGGGTGATGGCCAAGGTTTCGTAAAGATCGCAGAGTGTTTCGAGTTTCCATTCCTCCTTTTCGACGTTGACGTAGAACTGTTTGATACCTTCGAGGGTGAGCTCATCACGCTTCACGAGTATCCTCACCGGTTTGTTCATGAACTTCCTTGTGATCTCAAGGGCTTCAGGAGGCATGGTTGCAGAAAACACTCCAACCTGAACTTTTGTGGGGAGGAGCTGGAATATATCATAGATCTGGATGTAATGAAAACACAACTTTAGATTCCAAAGAATATATATATATATAAAGAGTAAAAGAGAATATATATATATGTATATAAAGAGTAGAGTAAAGAAGATACAGGCCTGATCCTTGAAACCTCGTGAAAGCATTTCGTCAGCCTCATCGAGCACAAACATGTTAATGTAGTCTGGACGAAGCGAGTGTCTGCGCAGCATATCAAAGACACGGCCAGGAGTGCCAACAACAACATGAACTCCAGCGGAAAGGATACGCTGGTCCTCACGAACACTGGTTCCACCCACACAAGCATGGACCTTGACACCAAGATAGTCTCCAAGTGCTCGCATAACTTTCTCTATCTGCTGTGCAAGCTCACGAGTAGGTGCCAATACCAAACCTTGGCACTCCATTATCTTATAATCCAGCTGTTGAAGAACACCAGAGCAAAATGTTGCAGTTTTCCCAGTTCCAGACTGAGCTTGTTGAATTACATCAAGACCCTTGCTGAACGGAACGATTCCTCTCTGCTGAATTGCAGATGGTTTTTCAAATCCTACAATGAAAAACCATTAATTAATTCCACATAAACATTCCATATATATGGTGTATAGTACTATAGTATATTCATAAATCAAAATTCATGGTACGTATTTGACATATATATATATATATATATATATATATATATATACCGTATGCATAAATTCCCCTCAACAGGTTTTCTTGCAACCCCATAGCATCAAAACTATCGTAAACCTCATCATACGAAGTGAAAAAATCTTGGCCATCAGATGAAAGCCTGCATAAAAAAAGAAATAAAACTACATTTTGCTAGCTGCATGCATGCCCAACAGAAAGAAGAATACCAAACTGATCATCGATATGATTTCACTTAGAAATATAAAGATAACGTTTAGATTGCAGTAATTGCATGCACCTAGCTAGCTAGCTAGAAAATATCATTGTCATACAAGAACTTAACTTACAAATCATTCATTTTGGAATCATATTGACGAGCATCAAACTGAGAAGCTTCGGGTAACAGACCTGCCATTACTGCAACCAAAAAAGCTATAAAGTATCCACTAATATATAATCAATCAAAAGCATCACCTACGTACCTATTCACAAGATCGATTGAGGAATGCAGCTAGCATCCATTATGCTATTATTCATATATATATATATATATATATATATATATATATATATAGTTTTTGTTCAACTTAACAAAAGCCTCAATCATTGCTTCTTGATAATTCTCACTAGTCTGTTAAGTACGTGATGAACCACAGCCATCATTCAAATTAAATTAACAGGCATATATATATATATATATAAATTATGAGTTCCAAGCTCTCCTACCTATTTAATTCAATCATCATGTATTGTTGGACTAGCTAGCTAGCTAGCTACAAAACACAAATTAATTGTGGAAGCTATTTAATTAGCAACACAATTAAAAGCTAAATCACATTTCCTCCATATATATATACCATAATTAATTTTCACAGATCAAAATTAATTAAGTGAAATCGTGTGTGTAAACGCATATATACTAATTAATTACCTTTTTTTATATAAGAAATCTTGACAAGAATCCACTAAAACTAAAAAATCACACATGCATGCATCAGGACTAGCTAATTCTACAATCAGCCGAAATCGAACCTAACAATTAAGAGCTGTGTTGAAACCTAAAAACATGAACACGTAGATCAAAATCAACATCATCAACAACAACAGCATGAAATGAAATCACCTAAGTATATATTATATATACTGGAACAAAAGTGAATCGAGACTCAAGCAAGCAAGGGGAATTAAAACGATACGTAGAAAAATTAATTTAAAATTAAATTAATTACTATATATATGGAATGATTATAAAGAAACCTGGAGATGGTGAAGTGAGATTGATTGAATGAAGAAGAAGAAGAAGAAGAAGAAGAAGAAGAAGAAGAAGAAGAAGATGGCAAGCATGCAAACTCCTCGGATCTACGCCGTGGAGTTTAGAAACGAAAGGTTACGAAGAGGGAGGCTTTATAATAAAGATGGTCGCTCCGATCCTCTTCACAGAATGCCAGGATGTTGCCGCAATTACGTATTTACCCCTGCCCTGCCTCGCCTTGCATATATAATGGACTAATAATTATTAAATAAAAAATTCGTTTCAAATAATTATTTACATAAATAAACTAACTCTTTGTATTCGTTATCAAAAAACGTGAAAACGATCAATTAAGGCTATGTTTGGCAAACTAGATGATAAGCTAGATGATGACTTATAAGCTAGTTGATAAGCTACTGATAAGCTAGCTGATGAAAAAATCGCGTTTGGCAAAAACTAGCTTATAAGTATTTAAATGACATCTTAAAAAAATAGTTAATAAATAATAATTTATATTAATGAGGGTATAATTGGAATATTTACAAAAAGCTACTCATAAGCTACTCCAAGTAGCTTTTCAAAAAGCTAGCTTATGGTCATCCAAACATGTACCTCAAAAATAAGCTAGTTTATGGTCATCCAAACATGTACCCCAAAAATAAGCTAGCTTATTAACTAGCTTTTTTTGCCAAACAATGCCTAAATACTATCTTCGACCACTATGTTAAAATAAAAAAATAAAATAATTTAGCATTTTTGTTGCTCCAACAACTATGTTATCCTCTATGCTAAAGTAGGGAAAATAGAAAAGAGATTGTAAAAATCTCTAAATGGATGGTTTTCCCCTAAAGCTAATTGTTACCTCCCAAAAGCAACCCTTTATTCTCCCAACTTTCCATATAGTGAATTTTTAATAATATAAATAAATAAATAAAATATTTTAATAAGATAATTAATACTAGAGTTGCTAAAATAACATAGCTATTAAAGTTGGATGCAAATTTTTTTTACTTTATTTTAGAAAATCTTTTAACATAGTTGTCGGAGATACTCATAAAGTTATTGAAATTAAAAAAAAATTATTAATGTAAGATTTTTATAAATAAAAATATAGTTTCTTACACGAACTAACATTGGGAAACCTTATTAGAATTATTTAACAATAATATTAGTTCTTACTTAACGTGGGTGTAAATTGACAATTTTGCTAGATTTTTCATATATTTTTTTGACTTAAAAGTTATTAATATTTTGTGTATATATAATGAGTGAGGTTTAAAAAAAACCCTTCAAAAAAGTAAAAAATCGAGAAACACCTTAACAACCGTTTATTTATCGGTATGCACATGTACATACAAGTTATTGAAGATGACTTCTGGTATCTACATGTACATTTTATTCACATGTGCATAATGGAAGATTTACTTATATGCATATATACATAATATAAAAATTACTTACACATTACATGTATGCAAATGTGCATAACATACATGAATAGTTACTAGAGTGCCCTCACAACACTCGATACCTGCTCCCGCTTATTGATTAGTGTGAGTCACTCAAGTCCCCTGTCACTCGTCCTGCTTTTACGTCCACAAAAATACCGGGCTTTTCGTTTTGTATGGTTTCCACCCTGAACCTGATCTCACACACACACACACACACATATATATATATATATATATATTATTTTTGTGTTGAAAAAATACATGAAACTCATAAAAGAATTCTTATAAAAACTAATATTGTGAACTTTTTATATGAGTTCGGTGATGTAGCGACAAAAAGTAAAAAGAAATAGTCTCCATCGGATATGCCCTCAAGTAACTGGATATATGTTTTGAATGAATAAATCCTTACACTTATAATTATAAAAAATAAAAATAAAAATAAAAATAAAAACAAATTGTTCCCCTTTCGATGTATCAACATATAAGCACCAAAGAATATTGAACCATGCAATAAAACCATAGTAATTTACATTTTTGTTAATCATTGTTTCTTTTTCAAATTTAAATGACAATAATGTGTTGGTAGCTTTTTATTTGAATCTGGAAATAAATAATGGGTGATGAATATGGTGCATTCCTTTTATTAAGTGGTTCATTATATTTTGCTACATATCAGTCAATAAAGTTTTCATAAATTCTTTCGTTTTATAAAGGTAAGAATTTATCGGCCTAAATAATTGGCCATAGATTCACTTAAAATATGGAAGTTCATCAGGGGATTTTCTCGGTTTCAGTAAACGTGTTGATAGTTTATCTGTTAAAAAAAAATCTCCAAAAACCCCGACTTATCAATTTATTCGGTAAACTACTAGAGGCTTATGTAGCCTATGCTGGATCAATCGTATTCTGGGCCGGATCAATGAATTTATTTGAAGTGGCTCATTTCTTACAAGAGAAGCCTATGTATGAACAAGGATTAATTCTACTTCCCCTCGGGATCAAATATGGTTTAGATGGATGAACCGGATATGAATAGTTCCAACAATATTTCATTCTTAAACAAAAATCAATTTTTTGATTTATTTCATCTATTCAATGACGGGAACATGGGAGGATACATGTTACACCACGATTTTGAATCAAAAGAGAGACTTCAAGAAATGGCAGATTTATTCACTCTATCAATAACCGAAGCGGATCTGGTGGCAGAACAACTCAAAGGATAATAAAGTATCGTTAATTTATTCATGCTCATTAGTCGGTACGCATAAGTTGGTCCAGAAACTCACGGTTAAAAAAAATCGAAGCATCAATGTATAAATAATAATCCATTTGGTTACAAAATTTATTTTTCATGTCGATAGAAATAGGGAAATTAATTAAAATACCCTAAGTCAAACCAAGTGTTACCAAAATACCACAAATCTCTCCCACTTTGCAAAAATACCCTTTTTTCCGCGATGGGAGCCCGCGATCGCGGGTCGGGGACCATTTCTGACACTTTTTTAAACTTGCAAGGACCATTTTTAAAAATGGAATCCCGCGATGGGATACTTTTTGTGACTTTTCAATTTCAAGGGACAATTTTTGAAAAATTCCAGGGACCATTTTTTAAAAATTTGACCCGCGTAGACACTGTAGCACCCCGCGTAGTCCACTGTAGCACCGCGTTCGTCCAAGTTGATGAATTTGATTTGGAATGTTACACTTTCAACCCCTATACTTATTTACTAAATTTACTTTATACCTTTTACTTTCATTATTTTAATTTTACATTTAACACATATAATCGTTTATTAACTAAAATACGTTAAAAAAATACGTTTTAATTTTAACAAATTACACCATTATAATCGTCTCTTCGATACGTTCGAAATGAGCCCAATCTTGAATTTTTTTGGATTTATATATTTTAATATATATCATATACAGTTATACACTACATAAAAAAATATTTTTTATATTTAAAATTCATACCCTTATAGTTAATTATTTAATTTATGGTACATCTCTTATTTTTTTTTCAATTTTTTTTTACACTCCTATCGCATTAACATAATAATCATATATTAACTAATTCATTAAATCGTTTTAAATTATTATTATTTGAATGTGTTTATAGATATCGTGAATGGCAATAGGAGAAGGTTTCACGAGAAGAATATGAAATGGGGTTTTGACAAGTTGGTATCACTGGACTCATTTAAGAATTGTGAAAATGGGTACTTGACGAATGATGATTCATGTGTGTTTGGAGCTGAAGTATTTGCAGTTACAGAGTATGCACAAAATGATCGATGTATTTTCAGCGTAACTTAGATTAAAATTATCTCCTTCAGTTCAGTCCTGTCCAGTTCCGTCACGTCCAGTTCCGTCCCGTCCCATCTAGTATGCGTACCAAACGCTACCTAAGAGTATCGTTAATTAAATAATTAACTATAAGGGTATGAATTTTAAATATAAAAAATATTTTTTTGATGTAGTGTATAAACTGTATATGATATATATTAAAATATATAAATCCAAAAAAATTCAAGATTGGGCTCATTTCGAACGTATCGAAGAGACGATTATAATGGTGTAATTTGTTAAAATTAAAACGTATTTTTTAACGTATTTTAGTTAATAAACGATTATTTGTGTTCAATGTAAAATTAAAATAATGAAAGTAAAAGGTATAAAGTAAATTTAGTAAATAAGTATAGGGGTTGAAAGTGTAACATTCCAAATCAAATTCATCAAATTGGACGAACGCGGTGCTACAGTGGACTACGCGGGGTGCTACAGTGTCTACGCGGGTCGTATTTTCAAAAATGGTCCCTGGAATTTTTCAAAAATGGTCCCTTGAAATTGAAAAGTCACAAAAAGTATCCTATCGCGGGATGAGCCCGCGATCGCGGGATTCCATTTTTCAAAAATGGTCCCTGCAAGTTTAAAAAAGTGTCAGAAATGGTCCCTGGCCCGCGATCGCGGGCTCCCATCGCGGAAAAAAGGGGTATTTTTGCAAAGTGAGAGAGATTTGTGGTATTTTGATAACACTTGGTCAAACTTGGGGTATTTTAATTAATTTCCCATAGAAATAAGATGTATGGGGACAAGCGGAGGGAGTCTCTTGGGATTTTCAAACTTCTAATTCGACCTTCAATATAATTGTCTATTTGTCTTTTGGGATTGGAGATAGGTAAGAGTAAGAACATCCAATGCGTCTTGCAAGAGCTCTTGCAAAATGACATGACATGTTATGTGTCTTGCAAGGCCTTGCAAGACTACCAATATCTTGCACAATTAGCAAGGTCTTGCAACAAATTTAATATATTAAACAAAATCATTTTTTAATTTAATTAGTTTGTTTAAATATTAGTTATTATTAATATGTTTATTAAATTTAATTCATTTATTAGTTTATTTGAAAATTATTTTTTTTAATATTTTTATTAAAAATTTCTTACCCACGCTTTATTTAAAAAAATGATACTTTTATGCAATGTTTTTTATTTAAACTGCTAAATTAAAAGTATATTAAGATAAAAATTACGAAAATACAAATACTAATAGATAAACGTACACAATTTATTTATCTATATTTTATAATTAATTTATTAGTTATATTATAATTATCTATATTATTTATATTATAATTTATCTATATTATTTATATTATAATTTATTAGTTTAGAAAAAAGTTTGGTCTTGTATGTGTGTGAAAGGTGTTATTGCAAAACTGATGTGGCACTTATGAAAAGAGTAAGGTCTTGCAGGTGTGTGAATGGTTTAAGATACACCTCCACAGTACACAACTTAGAGCATTCTTTATAATTTTTTTGAAATAAAGATTTAAAAGTCAAAATCTCTATAATGAATTACATTTAGCTCCAAAAAGATTATTTCTTTTACAGATTGAAATATCCATTATGTTATTAAAATATTGTTAAATTTACCATCCTAATGCATTTTTTTAAATAGTAATTTCTCTCTCTATCTAGTAAATTTTAAAGAATTCTCCAAGTTAACTTAGAGTTTTCTATATTTTAGAAAAGCTGTTGGAAGAGAACAAAAATGTTGTTTTCTCTATTTTAGAGAAGTTGTTGGAGACCCACCGACCCACCATAGCCTTTCGATGGAATTTACTAGCTTTGTTCGGTTGAATTTTTATTTGATTTGATTTATCTTACATAATTTTTATAATCTTAGAAGATACTTTTAGCAAGATTTCTGGATACGTTCAATTTTAATGACAATTTACGAAATTTCAATCAGCTATTCCTCTTTCTTTCCATAGGTGCCATAATTTTAAAAAGAATATGAGATGCTCTACGCATATCATGGTCTTCGTTAATGTTACTCATAAAATATACACAAATGATAAGAAACCAACCCTTTGATATTTTGAGCAATTACCAGCAAGCATCTACAAGATCAGGCTTTTTTGTGCTCTACTTTGAAAAGAGTTAAACAAAAATGCATATAGAACGTTTTCATGACAGATGGTTTCATGCCGGTTATAGATCTTGAATCACCAATTGTTAGTAAGCATATCTTTTAAGAGACCATTTTCCAAACATCTTACCCGGCAAGTGATTACTGACTGCTTACCTTACCCAGCAAATGAACTAGGTGAAAGTGACAGGCAACTCTTGTTATGAATTGTTGCATTACCATGCCATTAGGATGGACTAGAATATTACCCAACAAAATAAGTGAGATAGCTAGCTACTCTTACCATGTAAAAATATGGGTAAACAGCCCCTAAGCAAACAATTACCAGATATGAGTTTTCAGGGTTATGATTCTCAATACTCGTTGACAGTCACCCCTTAATTTTAAACAAACAAAAATAAAATAAACAAATCCATACACTTGTAGGGCCAAAAGAAACTTTAGGGTACAAACATGAGCTGAGCTGGCAATGGGATTGCCAGCTTGGCATAATATCTTTAAAAAAGTCTTTCATGATAATAATAATAATAACTTAAAACAAACAAAACCGATGACAGATTTCAAAAACTAACCTTTTTTTCATCCCAAAATCTCCTCTTTCTAAATCATCAGATAAGATCAGCAACATTTGAAGGCAGTTCCTCCACCACCACATTGTAAAACTTCTGAATATCTGCAAGCATCCTTTCATCATCCAAAGTCACAAAATTTATGGCAACACCCTTCCTTCCAAACCGACCACTTCGACCAATACGATGCAGGTAGTTCTCCGGCTGTGTTGGAAGATCGTAGTTGATAACAAGCGACACCTGTTGCACATCGATACCACGAGCCAAAAGATCAGTGGTGATGAGGACCCGAGAAGACCCGGAACGGAATTCACGCATGATGATGTCTCTGGTGTTCTGGTCCATGTCACCGTGAGTGGCTGAGACCGTGTGGTCACGGCTACGCATTTTGTCGGTTAGCCAATCGACCTTCCTTCGGGTGTTCACGAAGATGACGCTTTGGGTGATGGCTAAGGTTTCGTAGAGATCGCAGAGGGTTTCCAGCTTCCATTCCTCCTTCTCGACGTTCACGTAGAACTGTTTGATACCTTCGAGGGTGAGTTCGTCTCGCTTCACGAGAATCCTCACCGGTTTGTTCATGAACTTCCTAGTGATCTCAAGGGCTTCCGGAGGCATTGTTGCAGAGAACACTCCAACTTGAACCTTTGATGGCAACAACTGGAAGATATCATAGATCTGGAACAAAAAAAACGCTTAAAATTCGTTAGTTTCAAAATATAGAAAAAAAATCTACAGGGTTTTGAGAAATCACATCATCTTCTTGTAATTCAACAAGGAACCAACTTCAAATCCCATCTAAAAGCATTTCATATAAAGGACGTAATACATATATATGGAACAAGTTTTATTTTAGTTCATATCTAGTGTAACAAAGTTTATTTTAAAAAAGTTGGAAAATTTCTACATTTTAAGCCCAATTTGACCGATAATATGTTGATGTTGTAACATTTTTCACGTGGGTACCCGTTAACAAAAGATTTAGAAAAGGGTTACTGAAATGTGAAGTATAAACTTAACATACACGTCATCAAAATTTACAAGATCGGATAAAAATGGGTACAAGAAAAGAAATTTGGAACTTTGTTGTGTTAAATAGTATAATCATTCAGTCCTAACATCAATCTTTATGTAATCCCAATAAAATAATTTCATAGTAATAAACATGAAATTTTTGAAAATTTATCTTAAATCAACTTGTAACAGGCAGTCCAAATAAGATTTTAGGTAAAGAAATGACCTGATCCTTGAAACCTCTGGAAAGCATTTCATCAGCTTCATCCAACACAAACATCTTGATGTAATCAGCACGAAGTGACTGCCTCCGAAGCATGTCAAAGACACGACCAGGAGTACCAACAACGACATGGACACCAGCCGAGAGGATGCGCTGGTCTTCACGAACACTGGTTCCACCAACACAAGCATGCACCTTCACACCAAGGTAGTCTCCAAGTGCTCGCATAACTTTTTCAATTTGCTGTGCAAGTTCACGGGTAGGTGCCAGAACCAAGGCCTGACACTCCACCACATTATAGTCAAGTTGTTGAAGGATACCAGAGCAAAAGGTTGCAGTCTTCCCTGTTCCAGATTGAGCTTGTTGGATTACATCAAGACCCTTGCAGAAAGGGACAATTCCCCTCTGCTGAATTGCTGATGGTTTTTCAAAACCTACATTCAAATGAAAATTGCTATATCTGAGCCCAGCTTTCAATAAATCACAAGAAAATCAGCTTATTATATGATGTAAAACCATATGCAAAATAGGAATATCAAATTTACCATAAGCATAAATGCCTCTCAAAAGATTTTCTTGCAAACCCATAGCATCAAAACTATCATAAACCTCATCATATGATGTAAAAAAGTCCTGCCCGTCGGTTGACAACCTGTAGCAGCAGCAAAATAACATCATCGGCATGTGCAAAACAAGTACCTTTCTCAAAATTCAATTAGAAAGCTAGACCTAATGCTTCTTAAATAAAACCAACATCTGAGTTAGCTACAGCATGAAAAAAAATCGCACAAACTTACAGTTCACTCATTTTTGAATCAAATTGGCGAGTATCAAACTGAGAACCTTCTGGTGCTACACCTGCCATGACTGCAAAAAGAAAAAGAAACAATTAATCTTGACAAATAGAAGGTAAAAACAAGCAGATCTACACGTATGCCAACTTCACATAACAACAGAGGGTTTTACATAGTAATTTCTTTTACTTGCACATCTTCCTGAATTAAAAGTAAAAGAACCACTGTGAAATATTCAAACACCAAAACATACATAGTATATAATTTGATATTGCTGCCATCAACTCCACACCCCCCCCCCAAAAAAAAGATGGAAAAAAAAGTACAGCCTACTTACCAACCCTCTTTCTATCTAATCTCAATCAGCACTTAATGCAACTAACATTATAAATGTCCAAACTAGGAGATATAGCTACTCTTTTCACAGGGTAATACAAACAAAAACATCTGATAAACCTCTAAAAATTGGTAGCAAGCTTCTCTTCTTCATTTAAATTTGTAACGCTTTAAATTGTACAAAAAACTTCCAACTTCCAAGATCATACATCTAAACTAATCCAGCATATATCCCATTCAAACTCATACAACCCCAATCCTTCGAAAAAAGCAGCAACATAATTGAAAAGTTATACAGCAAGACTGAAATAATGCAAACATACTACAAAATAATCAACAAAAACACACACACACACACACACGAATGTACGTTAAGTGTGTATCAATAGCAAAAATATACAATCATCTAGAATATAAAAGACCTTGACTATATTCAAGCAAGCTTTAAAAGAGCTTAACAGAACTATCCACGACCCAAATAAAGAAGAAAAAGCATAACTTCCCAAATACCAAACAGAATATCAACTTTAGATCTGAGATTAGCTTAGAACCAAACCCTCATCCCCGTTATAAATATCTTCTCAGCTTATTAAAGACATACTGAAACAGTGGTTAGCAGACAAAATAATAACTTCAAATCTTTTTCTACGATTTCTTTACAAAAATATTTAAACATCAATCAAGTCTTACCACTACTTTCAATGATCAGTTTATTTATTAGTCCTAACAGTGTAGCATAAGTAAATCAAAACTCGAACAACACACCAAAAACCTCACCTTCACTCCGCCAATTCGACCAGTTAGTTCATCAGGTATAACATCAACAAGCATGACATCTAATACTCAGATTTAAAAAAAAACAATAAACTTGTAGAATTCATAAATCCATTCCGATCTAGACGAACTCCCGATTTAACGTCATGTTACGATACAATCACAAAACAAAACATCTAAATCTCCAAAAAAAACTCAAAACCAAAACACGTAACTTACAACAGATTAAAGAAACACGAGTTTATCAAGCATAAAAACGTAACCATGAACATGGATCTATATACAGACAAAACACAGATCGGTAAAACATATACACAACAAGTAAACACAAAAACAGATCGAAAAACGAAAAGGAGGAGTAAAGATGGTGATCACAGCACCTGGATTTGAAGATTGGTGGAAAGATTGAGGGAGAAAGTAAGAGTTTTTTGGGGAGGCTTTTTAGGGTTTTCTCAAACTCCTCGGGTGGCCGTGGAGTTGAGGGGAATGGGAATGTGAGTGCGAGTGAAAGAAAAGGCTGTGCTCTCAGATGTGTATTGAAACCCAAATCTTACCCTATTTTTCCTCTTTTCTTTTTCTTGACCATTTTACCCCTCCCTCGCTTTTCTTTTTCCTTTTTTAATTATTATTATTATTTTTATATATCAATATAATATTTTTTTTCCATCGACGTGGACACTACGCACAGGCCACTCATTCATCTTCTTTGATTGGAAAGAAAACAATTTTTTTATTGTTATTTATTTACGTGTGTAGACTATATCTTTTCGGTTTGGTTCGACCAACCTATATTCATGAGATTATAAAATAACACTAAAATTTCATAATAAAACATTATAAAAATATAAAAAAAGATGAATCTTCTACAAAAATACTATAGTATTTTACAGTGAAAGTTTTATAATTTACAAACAATTTCACCCCTAATTTTATAATTTTTTTATTAGTGGATTTCGACTATCATTATGGGTTAGCACAATGAAATAGTGTCGATTTAGAGGGATCTAGAGAAGATAGGTATTGACCTCCGACGATCATTTGGCAATACGACCTAGTGGTTAGACTTTGTTTTGGATGGATAAATGATGGGGAATCTATTAAACTCTCAAGATTATATACTCACGGGGTGTTGGAGATTGCTTATTTAAAACAATTTATGCTTTTATGTAAAAGTGTTTATTAACTTATAATGGTATCAAAGCATAATAAGTTAATAAGTTGTTATCTAGGGGTGTTTGGGATTGCTTACATATAAAATAACCAAAAAGTCCATAAGTTGATAAGTTAGAATTGAATGACTTATCAAAAACTGCTTATCAGCAGTGACAAAGCAAAATAACTTAATAAGCCCTTTAAATAAGCAATCCCAAATCCCTTAGATAGAAAATGACAAAGAGGTGGTGGTAATAAATTGACTAGAGTGGCGGGTTGACGGGCGGTCTTGATGGTGGCATAGGTTACCTAAAGGAGATCACAAAGTGATGTAGAGAAGTTAGAAGGCTCAGTTTAACATTTTAGACTTGTTGCAAATGGGCGTGACAAGTGTGTGTGTTTTTTTTACCGAGGACCGGATGATAACAAATTTCTTATAGCTTCTTCCGATAATGTCGAATCAAAATGGAGCAAGTTCCAGGGAAAGTTTGTATCTTCATGTGATATTTAAGACAAGGTATGATCCTGATGCTTTCGGTGTTTGAAAAGCATGGATTAGATATTCTATTATTGTATGATTCGTTGCAAGTTGGTTATGGAGAAATAGGCAAGAGTGTGCAGGTGGTGGGTGGGTTCTTTAAACTTGGACTCAATCATAGACGTTATCGCATGAAGATCACTCGACGTTTTCTCCACCATTAACAGAGCATGGCATGCGGTACTAAGGACTTCCATGGACATGATTTAGAGTATCATAACAACATGGGGTTCTCCGATCACATTCCTCCACAACCAGATATGGTCTTCGAAATTCAACTTTCATCCTACCGGTTTTATTGATGGTGTAGAAACATTATTGTACATGAACTGAAAAAATCAATTGAATGAATCTTTTAAAAGTTTAATAGATATTAGATAAAGTTTGATGTGTCCAAGGCTCCAAGCCAAACAAACTCGGGGCCTGTTTGTTAGAAGCTTAACGAGACTCATAGCCTATTCGGTAAACCATTCATAATTGTTTGGTAGTGGCTTAAGAGCATCTCCAAGAGCTATGCTATATTTTTCTAAAATAGAGCATCAAAAATTAAAATTTCTAAAAAGAATGTTTTCCAACTCCAAGAGCTATGCTACTTTAGAATTGTAGTATTGATTATTAAAATAATCAACAAATTAATAAAATATTATTTCTTTCACCTAAACATTTTACCTCAACGCTTCTCTAAATTTGGAGTTTTTCTCTTCTCTCTCATCTTTTCACTATTTTAGCATACAAGATAGCATAGTTGTTGGAGCAAAAAATTGTTAAAACCCAGATTTTTCTATTTTGGCATAGCCGTTAGAGATGCTCTGATGATATAGAAAGTGACTTATTCAATAACTTTCTAGAAGATGGGCAAGTTTTTCTTGCCCAACCAAATTAAGAAACACGTCCATTTCTATCTATGAAATCCTCTCAATCAAAATTATATCGATAGAGGTAGGTCTTTAGACCTTACCCCTTTACCTTTGTGTCGAGAAAACCCCCAACTTGAACTTGTGGTGCTTGTACACAATAATTGTTGATAACAAGAAGAAGCCATATCTTGATTAGTTTTTGTAATCACCAAATATATATATATATATATATATATATATATATATATATATTGTTAAATCAAAATCTCAACCAAATACTTTAGCTTCAAATGAGAGAAAGATGATCAACTTATACCGATCTGATTCAAAACAACTACTTCATTTATAGGCTTGACATCGAAATGAGCACAAGTGACTCCCGAATTGAGAGATAACATCTACCACCCCACCATAACCAGCAAGCGAAATAACCTGAAAAGGAAAAACAAAAATAACTAATTCTACCCTTGATCATGAAGACACAGAAATTAACTGCTTCCTCTATTGTTAAGAAGGGTATATTTGTCATTTAGTTGATTAATAAAAAATGTAATAATTACACATTACTAAAACTGCTGCGTCTTTTTCATTGTAGACGTTGTTTACTTTGGACAGAAGCAGTAGCAGTTTTTACGGTTAAAAAGACGAGGGATAAACAAGGAACATACACCCGACGGATGCAAGGAAACGGAAAATGCCGACCGTGGTACACATTGTATCTGAGAAAGCATGACACCATTGATGTCATATCGACTCAGCACCGATTCTGCCCCCACAGCTAATATCTGGAAAGATTTGAAGCAATTGAATTAAACGAAAGCAAAATCTGAACAACGCAAATAAATGTTGACGATGGTGACGGTATAATGGCACATGTAATGAACTAAAACAGGAATCTACATCGGTTTTTTTTTTTTCTTTTTCTGGAAGGAGTACGTTTAGCATGTATTCGGGCCTGTTTGTTAGTAGCTTAATGACCTTAATGGAACTTGCATAGAAAATGATATAGAACTTAAAATTACTTACTTGATTATCATCAAAGCATATATCTTGGATGCAAGCGCGCGTTGAGATCCCTGAAATTCTTTCAGAAGCAGAAAGATTCCACACAGACAAATTCCGCCCACTGCCACAAGCCTATAAAAACATGTTCAATATCAAGATCACATAAGCCCCATATATATACAGAGAAACCGACAATATGAAAACATATAAGAGCATGTTTTGACATCAAATTGGAACATATTTGCCTAGCCCCAACCTAGCTTCACCTGCACAAACAATCGCTGCCTATGATGTTAATATTATATATATATGTGTGTGTGTGTGTGTGTGTGTGTGTGCGCGAGGAAGGTTCAAACGAGAATGCTAACTATTTAAGAAAACACGAGAACGGTCGCCCATGTACAAAATCACATGTGATTTTACACTAACAGCAAAAAACTGGACGCGGGCGACTTTGGCCGAGACTTAAAAGTCGCGGGGCAAGTCGCGTGAATCATATATGATTTTGTACGTGAATCATGTATGATTTTGTACATGGGCGGCCGTTCTCGTGTTTTCTTAAATAGTTAGCGTTCTCGTTTGAAACCTCATGTGTGTGTGTATGTATATATAGAGAAAGAGAGGGGGGGGGAAGGTTCACTTAGGAACCTTAAATATTTTGAGAACCTATTTTATGTAGTATTCATGTTGAATAACCTTGAATAATAATACATCATGAATATCTGTCACGACCTTCATCATGAACACTTATCACGTTATTCATCATGATTACTACACAAAATAGGTGGAGGTTCAACTAGAAGACCTTCATTTTACGGAAACGCGTGAACACCTTTATCACATGTGCTAAGTTACTGTCGGGTCAGGTGAATTCAATAATAGACGTGTGTTGGCATTCCAGCCTTCCTTCGCCTTTCATGGGCACATATCTTTCCGGCTAGAGTCTAATTCACCATCCCGGGATTAAGTTCTGACCCTAAAATGCAACTATCATGCTTGGATGGAAGGAGCATTCAATACTATCGAGCAAGCCCATATAAAAGCCTTTTCAGACAAGCCAACCCAGTTAGCTCATCTTGCTAAGGATGTTGACACTTTAGCGAGGGACTTAGCTTGGCACCAGGGCGGCTTGCTTACCTACCTGATGACTTTCTTAGCCGCCTAATTTCTTTTCCTCATCCCATGATCCTTTCCCATGTCGTGGAAATGCAGCAGTGCTCCTTCAGTCTTCATAACGACTATAACCAAGCTGCCAACCAATAAAGCAAGCACCTTCATGAACTGAGACCGTGGAAGCTCCGTTAGCACCTTAAGGCTGTCTTGTACACATGAGAGGACCTGGTGGTGTGTGGGTCGCGCCAAAAGCGCCTACGTCTCTGATATATCACATGTACTAAAGTAAAAGTGTGTTCTCGCATTTTCATAATATAAAGGTGTTCTCGTTTGAACCCTATATATATATATATATAGAGAGAGAGAGAGAGAGAGTTCGGTTCAAACGAGAATGGTACCTATTTAAGAGAATACGAAATCAGCCAAATCACATGTGATTGACGCGACTTTGCCCCTCCCTCCCTCCCTCTCTCTCTCTCTCTCTCTCTATCTCTCTCTCTCTCTCTCTATATATATATATATATACTGGCGACCTATGTGAATGACTGATGAGGCCCAAGGCCTAAGCCTTTGTTTGCCGGTTGAGCTGGTAAAGGATATCTATATAGACCAGTGATTTAAAGAGTTTGTTCACTGCAAGAGCCCTTACCAACCACTTTTCACTAGCATCAAGAGAAATGCAACTGACATACGAAAAGAACTCCCTAGATTTCTTGTCTTTCCCAGGCTCAATAACTTGACTACACTTTCCACTTCTGCAATCTGCACAAAACCACCCCACAGAAGATGGAAAACATTAAGGGCATGAACCAAAAGCACCCTCAGTGATGAAAACTAATCATAGGACCAAGCAATAAGCCAAAGGGACAACAAGCAAACAATGATTGTCCTTCACTTACCCCATATTCTGGCCGTTCCATCCTCTGAGCCAGTTATAATCTGCAAATACAGCAATGTAAAACAAGATTAACTATATGGTTGTCAAAATGAAATTTATTATATTCAAGGAAACTTTCATTAAAGGTGGCTTGGCTTTTAAACAATAGCTGTATAATATTTGTGACTATCAATGAGTAAATACAGATTACCCTACCGTCTCAAGCATAATAAAGTAGAAATAAATACAAGGAAAGAATCATATAATACCTGATTACAAGAATTTCGGGCAACAATAGAATGTAGATAACCAGCATGCCCTTTGAAAGTCAGTTTGATTTGAGATTTCTCCTGAAAAAAAATGGAGTTCTCTTTTACCAGAGGGAAGGGTAAAGAGAAACAAAAGAATTTCTCGTTGGTTGATCATCTGATCACCTTCAAAAGATACATACCACATCCCAACAATAGGCACAGGAATCACCAGCAGCTGCATATATCGAACCCCCCTGTGGTAACATAAACTCATATGATACATATAAATTCATCTAGTTTGAAACACATTCAACGAGTTAATAACATTGATAACAGAAGATTTGAACCAAGAGAAAACCATAAGAAGACAGATGTTGGGTTGGCTTAAATCAACAAGAAAAAAGTAGTTAAGAGTTAAGACAGATTACACAGAGTAAAATCTACAAAGATGTGACATTACATCGGAGCGAGCGGATGTTATTATACTTACAAACCTTTTGATAACTTTTATCAGGTTTCATTTTTAGCTTATCATTGCTAACTTGAGATAAATGGCTTCTTGTCTATGTGGAGGCAAAATTAGGGGTGCTCATGGGTTGGGTTGATCGGGTTTAAGACATTTAAACAACCCAACCCAATGTTTGCGGTTTGAAAAATCTCAACCCAAACCAAAGTATAACCCAACCCAAACCGTAAGGGTTGGTCGCGTTGATACTTTGGTACATCAAATTATTCTCCTAACCTTGAATATGTTGTTTCTCTACTCATAACTCCTTTTTCATCATCAATCATTTGGTACAGGCATACAGCTTATCGTCCTTAAATCTTAAATATATCACATTCAACTACTTTCTCATTTGCATATATATGTAATATGTTCACATTTACTGAGCATATATACAAAGGAGTAATATAGAGATGGAGAAGAAATTGAAAATATATGTATATTAAGAGGGTACGTGATCAGGGGCGGAACACAAGCTTTAATACCGCAGGGGCCGGACCTTGTAAGACTAATTTGTCATTCAACCGCACATTGTAAGACCAAATTTCTGATTTCGAGTGGGTGCACAAACGCAAAGCTTAAGAAATTGTTGTCGATGTGCTTTTAGCCGAATTCCCTCTTCTATGGGACTTTTTAAGTTTTTGGTTGATTTCGAGAGATTTTTTTTCAGTTTTTTGGTTGATTTTGAGAGGTTTTTTAAGTTTTTGTGTTAAATTGATGGGTTTTTTTGGTTTCTTTGCGTTCATTCGAAAGAATTTTTTGGGTTTTTCTATTGATTTCAAGAGAGTTTTGCGATACGAAACAGTACAATAGCAAACGAGTAAAAATATAGGAATCGAATTCACTAATTATCTATTCAATAGCAAAACTACACCAACTAAAATAAATCAATTAATTTATTGCAAAACCTACTAAATTCTCATTTCTCAAATTCCAAATTTCTAATCGCTGAAATTGAAAATTGAAAATCCAATTCTCATTTCCAATCATTTCTAATTCTCATTTTAATATCATAATTTGACCAAATTTTCAAATACCAATAACTGAATAAATAATAATGGAGGCAGAGGGTGAGTCGGTGTCTTGGTGAGTCACTGCTATATAATTCCAAACTTCCAAATTCTAATCATTTCCAGTTCCAACCTTCTCAAATTAAAAATCAGTTCTAAGGGTTACCTGAGTGAGAGAAGAAGACTGAGAGTGAGAGACAGAGGTCAGAGGTGAGTCGGTGAGAGTTTACCGTCGTCGTCCGCTACTCGCCTAATCTGCGCCAAGGGTTTACCATCGTCCGTCGATCGATCAAACTTCTAAGGCGGCAGCCGACAAGACCTAATTTGCGGTAAGGGTTTAGAGGCACTTCTCACTTCTGATTTGGTTTTAGAATTTCCCGCTACTCATCCACTCGGCTTCTCACTTAGAATTTGCAGGATGCACACGATATTTTTTCTGTTAATTGGACCTGGACTTGGGACTCAGGATGGGGGGGCCCAACAGAAAAGTGTTCAAATTCTATACTACCAAAAAAAATTAATGCTTGCACACAAAAAAAGCCCAGGGGCCCTGGCCCCTAATAGCCTCCATTGAGGTCCGCCCCTGTACGTGATGGTGTATTGTCTAATGTACATATTAATAGGAACTTAACAATCATATTAAATCCAAGAAATAAAAGGATATCGGATTCATCGGGTTGGGTTGGGTTGGGTTCAAGTGACAATAACCCAATTCCAACCCAATACTTAAGGTTGGAAGATTTTACAACCCGATTAGACATCGGTTGCTTCGGTGGGTTATTTTGTGTTGGGTTGGGTTGACCGGGTTGGTCGGGTGGTCCACTGTTCCTTCATTCATCCGCCAATGGCACTGCTTTAGATAAATGCATAAATGGTGCACCTCGTTCTCATCATCCAATGGCAAGTATGACAAATCTATTAGGCGAGTGGATCACCGTCCAGCTAGTCTAACCAGACTTCAAACTCGATGGTCTAGCAGAAATCCCAATGATTCATATTTTTTAAGGAAAGATGATAGGGCATAAATGTAAAATAAGTGGTATGAGGCACACGAGATAAGCAAAAGTTTACAGACCTGAGTATCAACGGTTATAGCATTAGTTTCAGGTATAGGGGAAAGAGCACCCCAAGGACCTCTGAGGGATAAAGGAAAGCACAAGTTAGAACTGACCAAAGAAACACTTAAGAACAAAATACAAAACATCCCAAACTGTTCAAGCTTCTATCAGAAAAATTATTTTCAAAGCATGAGTCATGATTCATGTAGAACATGGCATTTCCATAGATAAAATATTCCTTTCTAAAATTCTACATTTTTTAGTTTTCTTAATATCCGTAAAGAGGCTTACCAACATGGTAAAAAGATTTCCACATCAAACTTCTAAACAACCATGGCCACAACTAAATTCCAAACCTATCAATCTATATTAGATGATCAATTGGAAGCATGTGCGTGAGATAAGTGAGACCAATCGATGGAGGCAAATAAGTTCATTAAGGAATACATGCAGATAATCCACAAAAATGACACATCATTAAAGAGTCGATACAGAGAGAGTATTTCATGGTATGGTATTAAAACAAATACATGCACAAATTATCGTATTTTTACGTTTAGGTGACTAACTTATGTTGAGGATTTGCCAAGTCAAGCTGCGGCTTCAAAAGGCTACCTGCAAAAATTAAGTGTGGTTGATTGAGTGAATAGAAAGTAAATGAAAATTCATCAGAAGATGAATACATCATATTTATTGAACTTTTTAACCTAATATTCCAAAGTCAGCTAATAATAGAAAATTCATCAGAAGATTTTGCTCTCCAGATACATTTTCCCAAGAGTATAGTGTTCTACACTTCTACCTCATAAGTCTTATTAACAAAGAGTTTTGGAGAATAAGTAGATGTTTAAGTTTCAAGCTGAATGGCCTATACCATAGGTTAACGATGAATCTATTACCTTGCGACAAACTATCCTGCTCTGCTTCCAAAACATCCATCCACTTCCATCCTCGGATTCGACCATCATCTCCACAACTAAATAACAACTTAATAAATATTTTGAATCTTCCATGAAAACTAACACTTTGAAGACAGAATTAGAGTGCCAATCAACAAAAATGGTTTACAAAAGGAGCATGTATAGACTATTATATTGAAAAAATCTATTGGTTCTGAGAAATACTAGTATTCTCCCACTTCATATTTTCCAAACAAGGGAACAAGACTTGTGTCTTGGTAATGAACTTCCATCCGCATTATAAGCAAGGTTCTAAATGGCGTGAGGCGTGGCGGCGAGACCAAGCCTCAAGCCTTAGGAGCCACGGCGAGGCCACGACGTTTATCAAGGCGTGACTTATGGCAGCAAATCTCTATATCATATATAATATTATATAAAAAAACATATGTTTTATACTATTAATCGATGAGTCGATGATAATAAGCAAGTTATATTAGGTTATATAGTAAAAACTAGCAAATAAGACACTCAAAACATAAAGAAAAATCAAATATCGCGTTACAAAAGACCGCATATTAGTCCATGGCGTGCCACATGCATAACGTGGCGTGAGACACAAGCCTTGAGCCACGGCACGTCATGGCGGCTGTCGCGGCGAGCCTTTTAGAACAATGATTATAAGTTGGTGTTAATTCCCACATGCTAGCATGTAGCTACCTTCATCATCAGCTCATCAGGGGAAACTGAGGAATTTCCCCTCTAAGTTTGCATGGGCCTTTGCAAACCGTAAACATATACAATCGTCATCCACAAATAGGGTCCACTTTCAAAATCTGCAAGATTAATGGTACGTATAATATGTACTGTTCAGCTGTTCTATAGTAAAATGGGCTTGTTTTTTGAACAAAATTACTTGCCTAATTGTTCAACCAGAGAGTGTTATGAAAGATACACATGTCTAAACAAGCAAACAAACACAACTTTGCACATAACTACTCATATAATTAGCAAGAATTACTAGATATTTACCTCAACAACAAGGAATCTTCACCATCACCATAGAACTTAACATCATAAGCAGGTCCTTCGTGCCCGTGAAGCAAACAAATTGGTTCCGCTTCAAATAAGCTATAAAGGGAAAAAGTAAGCAAATGCACATCAGCACATGACACATCCTCATCAAATACATTTTCATATCTTCTAAAAACCTCTGTGTAACCATACAATTCATAAAAAAAGCAATCAACAACCAGAAACTACTTACTTTTGAGCCCTAGAATTTCCGAAACCCAATGGCTGCAAAACCCAAAGAAAACAAAATCACAATCATAGAAAATCACGAATAAACGGATAAACCAACATAGACATACACACATATGGATGAACAACACAACACCCCCTTTGTTTCATATAATTATACAAGAGACTAGAGAAGCAATCCAGCTTTTGACGTCAAACATTGTGAATCCCCAGTGCGAAGTTCAGGATTATCGTATTCGATTCCTACTACTCGAAAATTATAATATCTATTACGAAATTAAAGCTGAAAGCTCAAAAAATCAAAGAGGAAGGGGGAGTAATAGTTGATGTAACATACCAGGGATGAGATTAAAGAGGACAACGAATAGGATGCGATGGAACCGTCGCTAGAGGCGGCGACGATGAACTTAGGGTTTTGGTTGGTAGGAGACGGTGAGAAGACCGTTCGGAAGATAGTGAGAGAATGCGATTCCCTCTCCTCCAATATGCTGTCTCTGTATGAGTCTTCGTCCCACTGCCTACAGTCTCCCTCCACCGACTCCATTTTCATTTCTTCAATCTGCCGACGACAATATTCGATGGTAACTTATTGCACCGCCGTGCATACACCGTGAATGTGTTCGGCACTGATCAACCTATGAAATTCAGGTGTTAGTTTGGTTTTTTTTATTTATCAAGGGACCATGATTGTTTGATAATTATTTGTAGACATCGATATGTATATATACAAGTATATATATAATACACAAACACAAGGTTTCCTACAAAAATATACATATTGTGTAGTCTTACAAAGGGTAGGGTCTTGCATATGGGCTTTTAGGGGTTGTTTGGTTCACAGAAAGTGAAGGAATTTGATGGAATTGGAATCTCAAATTCCTTTGATTAGATTCAATTTCATTGTTTGGTTCAAGGTTTTTAAAGGAATGGAATCTCAAATTTCAACCAATTCCATGTTTTAAGCATTTCAACATTCCTTACTAAATAGATGGTATTTCAATGGAATGGAATTTAACATTCTCTATATTCCTAAAATACCCTTAACCCAACCTTAGAACACATTCACGTCTGAAGAAAACACAGCAACAAATCACAATAACAGAAAAGTTGATGTTATACAGCAGAAATGTCGATGTTATACAGAAGAAAATACAGCAACAAAGTCGTGAAAAACAGATGTAATACAGACTAAAATCGATGTTAATACATCGAAGAGTTTGGGTTTTTTTTTCTGAGCAAATACACAGACAAATCTGTTGTGATACATCGAAGAGTTTGGGGTTTTTTTCCGAGTAAATATAGCAGCAAAAAGTCGTGAAAAACAGAGGAGGTCGACGGCGGCGAGATGGTGATTCGTCGGCGGTGAGCAGGTCGACGGCGGCGAGATGGTGGTGAACGGCGGCTGTGAAGTGAAGAGAGTGAAGGGACCGGCGTGATGTTTGTGAGAATGGATGTGGCGTGTATCTGATGTTTGTGAGTAGGGTTTTGATTTTAATTAAAGAGGGTGATTTTAACAAAAGGGTATTTTGGTCATTTACTCAAATTTCATTCCAATTCCAAAGCTACATTCTGTGAACCAAACAGACAGATTCCAATTCTGTCAACCAAACAGCTGGTCAAACCTGACAACATTCCATTCCAATTCCTCCAAAGTCAAATTCATTTGACAGATTCCATTTCATCCAAAAACATTCTGCGAACCAAACGCCCCCTTAGTCTTTAGGGCAGCCGTTTAGCAAAAACTATTAGGGTGTCATTTACCTTACCGAGTGAGTATGATAAATACTGAAAATCTTACTTGGTGAGATGCATAACAAAGATCAAGAATCATACTCGATAAGTGAGGAATAATATTTTTATCGGGAAATACTTACCATGTAAAATCTGTTTACAAACATTCCATTTTAATGACCTGAAATGTTACCTGTTAGGTAAGGAGAATGGTGACTTTTACTGGTAAGTGCTTACCCAGTAAAAGTTGATATACAAACTCATAGACATAGTTTAATTGCAAACTAAGGGGCTGTTTGGCAGTTGCTGAATGGTTGAGTGCAGAATGAAATTTGGTTGTTTGGTAACTGTTATGAGTGGTAACTCTGAATTACAACAAATTACCATTCTAACCCTCTGTGTCATTTAGTTCTAAATGAAATAAAATTGTTTGATTTTTTGGTCAATCTTGTAAACCTAATATTTTTACAATTGATTCGGGTATCCATACACTGATACAAATGTTAAATTTGAATTAATTAGAAAACAATTACCATTGTTCATGTTCTTTTTTTTGAACGGAAAACCAGGCACTTATATAGAAAAAAAGACGAGTACAAACAAGGACAAGGCCAAAGCCTTTCCAGGAAAAAACGACCAATTCTCGTAACAAGATAATCAACCAAAAAAACATTACTCCAAAGAGGCAAGCCTCACAAAAACCCTAACCCACCATGCCCACACCGAAAACACTCAAAGACAATCATCTTTAAGCACACCAAGGGTACGAAATCTGTTTTTCCAAGCAAGCCGATTCAGCACCGCAATCAAGAAATCTTGAAACACCCACATCAGATCCTAACATCATTCTAACAGAGCTTGAAAACTCATCTTCTACATACAAATATGAAAACCAAAATGAGTCTGTCCGAGTTGCACTAAACCGACAGTACCTGAAATCGAAGAAGAAGAAGAAAAACCGACAGCTTGAACACGAAGAAGAAAAACCGACAGTACCTTAAATCGATCGAGATTGGTAGATGTGGAAAACGACAGTACCTGAAATCGATCGAGATGGAGTAGTGGAAAAATCGATCGAGATGGGAGCAGTGGAGTGTTGGTTTAATAGAGGGAATCGTAGTGCAAAGTGTTGTTCTACTTGCTAATCAATACATGGAATTGAGATGCAAATCAAGAAATAGAGAAGAAATCGACAAATCAAGAAATAGAGAAGAAATCGAGGGAGACGTTGTCGTGGAAGAAGCGATTACCTTTTGGGGAGATCGATTTTAGGAGATCATTGTTGGAGCGGCGTGGGGGAAGGGCAAAACTGGAAGAAGGTGAGAACTGAATGGTTGAGCGATACCTTAGACATAAAATGGTTAAGAGGCAATTGTAATGGTTAGGAGCCTCTTTCTTTCTTTGTTTTTTTTTTGGCCAAACAACTCAACCTCTGACCGATTTAGAGGTGAGTTCTGAATGTCACCATTAAAAGCTAAACAAACAGCCCCTAATACTTATACTTGTTAACAAACCAACTTTTCTACAATCAGAATGACTATTTACACCACAATTGCAAAGCTAAATTTTGGATTTCTTTTACTTTGACATATTTTAACTTTTATTTCAAAAAGTATATTGATTAGTTTGGAGCAAAACTAAAAAAAACTGCATTCACAAAACAAATGTTGTGCTTTTGAATTTTGGGGGAGAAAGAAAAGTAAAGAAAAAAGTTTATTTGTATTTTTAAAATAGTAAAGAAAAAGGAAATATAATAAATTTACATGTTCAAAAAAATATTATATTTACAAATACATCCTTACTTATTTAACTGTAAATTGTAAAGTTCTTTCCTTCCACATTAATTAACGAGGGAATTTAAAAAAAAAAACTAACATTAATTTCTTTATTTTTTCTTTTTATTTATTCATAAAAAAAAAAAATCAATGAACACAAGGTTTTATAATTTTTCCCTTACTTTCCTTTTTTTTCCTCTTTTTTGTTCAAAAAAAGGATCCGAGAACACAACATGAGAGAGAGGAGAGCCAGAGAGATTGTGTAGTTGAATTTCCATTAATGGAGAAAGCTATTATGAATGAAGTTATTTGTGTAGATTAATCTCTCTGTATAAATTAAGAATGTTTTTTTAGATTTTTTCCATTGATGAAAGACGAGTGCTTTTTACCCGGAAGAGACCGGGTTGGAAGAAAAAAAATTGACTTTCTGCATAGAACTCCCACCTAAATACTTACCGAATAAACCACTACGAAACAGTCATAAACTGTGAATCTCATTAAGCTGCTAAGAAAAAAAGCCCATAAAAAGACTAGAATGAAGATAGAGTTTTTATAAAACCACCAACTTCATGGTATATATATATATATATATATATATATATATATATATATAATAGGCTAACTAATCATAAACATTTTCACCAAAGTTTATTAATAAAACCACCATAGATCCCATTGTGCTAGCTAGCTAGCTAGCTAGGCCACCATCACTACTTCACCACGAGAACCTGCATAAAAGTTCAAAACAACCGGTTATGTATATATAAACCCAAATCGCTTGGGTGAAATCAAGTATTAAAAATGCAAAAAAAGTAATGTTGATGTGCCCCCAAATCCCATATCTCATTTTTATCCCACCATTCAAAATAAGACGCATCCTTTCTTTAATTTAATATACATTTATGTAATTCGTTATTTATATTCACTATGTAATCATGTGTGTTATTTTGATTGATGGATAAGAAGAAAACATAGTGTGAGTTAGGCTAAATGCACCCCTACATACTAATGACACATCAACATCAAGACTTACTTTTTACATTTTCAATGTATGATTTGATTTGATTTGATTTGATTCTGCCGTAAATAGGGGGTGCATATAGCCAAATGACCCTTCGGACAAGTGTTCTTTAAATCCATAGCCTTCACACAGACCCTTTAGGCAATGAAGCAGTGACATTCTCAACCTGCCTGATAGAAGGTAATGGACTTGCAAAACAAAAAAAAACCTGCCAGAAGGTCATTTAGCCAAAAGATGGGGCTGGGTTGGGTGGGGTGGGGTAGGGTAGACGAATGAATGTTATACATTTGTCGTAAATCTCTTTGGCTAACTGTAGGAAGGCGTCCGTCTCTTCCGCCATTTTGGCAACCCGTTCTGCCTCTTTGACGGCTTCTGCTGCTACAAAAGACTTGTTTTCGGCCTCTGCAACTTTATACGCAGCAGCGACTGCTGCTTCTTCTAACGTTCCACCAAGATAACTGTTGATCTGAGATAGTCTAGGCCGGATCTCTTTTGGTTTCGGGATCGGTCCCTTGGTTCCGTAAAGTACCTCCCTTCGAAGTCGATAGCAGTTCTGGACCTGATCACTCACACAAGCAGCTGTTCCTCGTCAGAAACAATATATTCATGTCCAAAGTAGGCATACTTGAGAGACCCAGACCAAACAAAATGTACCCAACATATCCCACCCGAAGGTAATACCTACCCAAAAAAGTTCTAGATGTAGCACACTAGGAACATAGAGTCAAGGACATTAACAATTTAACCGAGTCACAGAAATCCATGAGCTAAAGACAGCCAGGAAGTAAATAATCAAACGTCTTGCAAGTAAATGAGAATTTGATACCTTTTCAAGTTTCTCTTGTGCAACAAGCCTTCTTAATCTGGAACTTAGTAACCTCCTAAAATTTTGAGGCACCTCATGCCTTTTCTGCATAACACAAACACCATAATATTATCAGTTACAAATACAGTAATCTGGATTTCTAACATTTGAAAGAGATGGTCAGCAGCACAAATAAAATTAAAACAACCATCCATAACACAGCTTTCTGATCACTGCCAATAGGATCTAGAAAGTCGTAAAAGTTATGAACTATGGAGCAGTAAAATACATGCTTAACACAGCTGGAAATCACCTCAATGAAACTAACAATTGCACTAGTATCCGATCCATTTGGATCCTTCAGGGTTGACAGTGCTTCATAGATCATTGCATTGTACCTGAGTCATGAAGCAACAGAGTCAAATATCGTCCAAATATCTGAAAAGACAGATCACATTTTGATAATATCACATTAGAAAAAGTGCACAACCAAGCATATACTTTCCTTTCCTGTTTCCAATTCTGCCCCCTGGTAACGAAAGCTAAAGGAACATATTGAAGTTTTACCATATATTACACTAAGCAGGATTCTCTTGTCAGTGCCCATGATTTCATATGTGAATACCCATGCAACTATACAAGTGTGGTCTACTAACAATAATTTGTGTTATCAGATGTGTTAAGGACTTAAGGCAGATACTACTGTTATAATCTATATATATATATATATATATATTATGGATGCTGCACGTGACTGCATGGGGGAGGGAAAAGTGAAATTACCAAAATGCCCCCATGCTTGGTCACCACTCAACTTCCACCTATAAATACACATGCCTTCACCCTCATTTATGTACAGCCTTTCTTCCTCTTCTTTGCTTCTCTCGCCGGCCGTAAACCCCACCAAACATCCTCCCTAAATTTGTTTTTGGTATCTAGAGTTGTATCTAGAGTTTGTGAGGTTGAGAGTGTTCTTGATATTCGGTGGTGTTCGAGAGGATTCGTTAGTTGATCGTGGATCTTAAGATCCTTGTACGAAGCACTTTGTAATCTCCTTGGTTGGTAATAAACACTTGCTCTCTCTCTCTTTGGTGGACGTACACTATCACAGCGATAGTGGAACCACGTTAACTCCAGGTGTTATTGTTTGTGTTTTACTTGCCATACATATATATATATATATATATATATATCTCGTTATTTTATATATATATATATTTCGTCTATATATATATATTATATTATATAATATCTCGTCGATATATACACTTATATATATCTTGCTATATATATATATATAGATACCAACGTTTCCATCGTTTTTATCTATTTATATATATACCTCGTGTGGGTTTAATTTTCTACGTTAGAGAATTATTGTGTAAACATCTAGATCATTGTTATCCGCATTTGTTGTTGGGTTTATTGTGCATTTGGATTCCTACTCGTTTTGGGACCTTAGAAATCATTCGTGAGCTTCTCGTATTTTCTTTGGCACGATAAATTTTTCCTAACAATTGGTATCAGAGCTTCGGATCTAGATTTGGGTTTGTGTAGAAAATATACATAAACAGTTTACACATTTCGTTTTCTCTATGGCTGAAAGTAGAAAACCCATTTGGTACCGGTCCCTCTAACCAGTCCCAAAAACCGTACCAAGAAGGTACCTTTAATTTGTCCGGGGCTGGGATTCGTATACAAACTTGGAATGGGGACGGTGACTTTGGTAAATGGCAATTCACAACATCCACGGCACTTAGGAAAAATGGAGTCCATCCCGTAGTATTTGCTAAAGACGAGTTAGACCCTAATATGTCTGACCTTAAGGCTAAAGAAATGGAAGCATGGGCATTTACTACTTTGCAGATGGCTATGGGAGATAATGTTATATCTGAAATTGTGTCTGAAAAGACAGCTGCAGGTATTTGGAGCAAGCTTGAGAATTTATATCTCAAGAAAACTTTGACCAACAGATTGTTACTGATGCGGTCGTGTCTCTTCTTCAAAATGAAGGAAGGCACAACAATCAAGGCGCACACGACTGAATTCGAAGATATCATCATGAAGTTGAAGGCAACAGACGCGCTTCTTGCAAAAGGCAAAGAAGCACTTGCTATGATCCTGTTGTATTCACTTCCCGAGAAATATTCCCAATTCACTAACAGTTTTATTTATGGAAGAGAAACTCTTTCTTTGTCTGATGTGAAAACATGAATGATTTCTGAAGATCAGCGAATTCAGATGCGAATCGGTAACAATCACAGAGAGAACAATTACAGTCAAGACCTATTTGCTGACAAAGGCCGAGACGATCAACATTCTTCAAAAGGAAGAAACCGTGGGCGCTCTCCGTCTCGCTGACCTGGTTCTCGGGGGAAATCAAAGGCGCGTGGCAACTGTAATTATTGCCACAAGCCAGTCATTGGGTTAAGGACTGTCCGAGTCTTAAAAACAAAGACAACGCGGACACCTCAGCCGTTGCAGCCGAAAAGGAGCAAGAAGGCTTCTCTGCCACAGTTGCACCACCGCAAGGTGACAGGCGATGGGTGCTAGATACCGGGGCATCTTGCCACATGACACCATTCCGGGACTGTTTCTCTACCTTCGAAAAAGTTGAAGGTAACAGTATTTATATGGAAACAGTACTTCGTGTGTTACTCAGAGTATCGGTACTGTGCGGATCAAGATTTTCGATGGATGTATTCGGACATTGAATAATGTCAAATTTGTTCCATCCATGACTCGTTCCTTGATCTCTGTTGGACAACTGTCCAAATTGGGCTGCAAGATTCGAATCGATGACGGGAGATTGCGCATCTCCAGAGGGAGTATTATCGTTATGAAAGGCGAACGGGCGGAAAATAATCTTTTCCATTTGATTGGCGAGACTATTTCTTCTGAATCGTGTGTGGCCGATATTTCTCAGAATCTTGGTGATGCTCGCTTATGGCATCTTCGTTTGGGTCACACATCCGAGAAGAACTTGGAGATTTTGCGCAAGCGAAAGCCAATTAAAGTCTCTGTTCCTACTAGCCTGGAGTTTTGTTCGGGATGTGTCAAAGGAAAGCAGACGTGTGTTTCTTTTGGTGTTGGAAAACACAACACTAAAGGAATCCTCGATTATGTTCATACAGACGTCTGGGGACCATCCAGTACTCCGTCCCTCAGTGGAGGTAAATATTTCATTTCGTTTATTGATGATTTCTCACATAAGCTTTGGGTGTATGTGTTAAAGTTCAAGTCAGATGTCTTCGATACGTTCAAGACTTGGTTGGCACAAGTAGAGGTCGAGACTGGCAAGAAGTTGAAAGTGCTCAGATCTGACAACGGTGGAGAGTTTACTAGTGGTAACCTCAAGGACTTTTGTTCGCGTAAAGGCATCCACCGTCACTACACCACTCCGGGCGATCCTTAATCTAATGGGGTAGCCGAACGGATGAATAGGACTTTGCTTGAAAAAGTCCGATGTATGTTGTCGACATCGACTTTCCGCAAATCTTTCTGGGCCGAAGCACTTTACACCGTGGTGCACATTGTTAACAGGTTACCTTGTTCGGCCATCGGGGGAAAGATTCCGGAAGAGGTTTGGAGAGGTAAAAGAAACATCTGTTTGAAATACATACGTGTATTTGGTTGTCCTGTTTACATTCATGTTTCAGGCCAAGACAAGTTGGATCCTAAAGCCACCAAAGGATTCTTGCTCAGCTATACAGATGGTATCAAGGGTTACCGAATCTGGAACCCCTTGACTCGTAAGGTGATTCATTCTCGACACGTCACGTTTGATGAATCGATCCTGAGATCGACTCGGTCAACACTCGACTCGAATATGCTCGACTCGACATACTAACGAGTCGAGTCGAGCTACCTGATACTCGACTCGATAAGCTCGTGAGATACTCGAATTAATTTTATATATAATAAAGTTTATATTATTACTTATTATATTTATTAATTATATTAATAGTTAATAGAAAATAGAAAATTTAAATTAAAATTAAAATTGAAATTTTGAAATGTAACCCGCCTAAAGGAGGGGTTCTTTTAAAAACAAAATATTTTTATTTTTTATTAAAATTCAGATAAGTAAAAGAATGAAAGAAACCCTAACCCTACACACACAACTTTTCAATTCATTTCCATCTCAGTATCTCACGCCTCCTCCGACCTCCATCAATTCCTCCTCCTTCGGTCCTTCCTCTCTCAGACGACGGCCGCCGCCGACGACGTTTTTAGTCCTCCTCCTTCGGTCCTTCCTCTCTCTTTGCTTGATTGATTTTTAGTTTATAAATCTGCTTTCGATTACAGATGACATTCAAAATCAAAATCAAATATACACCTCTTTTGATTACTTTTGAGCAGCTACATTAATTACCTGCTTGATTGATTTTTAGTTAATTACCTGCTTGATTGATTTTAGTTCATTAGTTTATAAATCTGCTCAATACCTGCTTGATTAATCTGCTCAATACCTGCTTGATTAAATTTGAGCAGCTACAGTTAAATTTATAGATTTGGTTAATCTGCAGTTAAATTAATTTTGAGCAGCTACAACTACAGTTACATTTAATTTCTTATAAATCTGCTTTCGATAGTTTATACCATAAAAATGACTGGTTAATCTGCTTTCGATAATTTATACCATAAAAATCGATAGTTTAATCTGATTTGAGTTGTAATACTGAATGTTTTTAATTTATTTCTATTCTAGAGATGTCTAGTGGACCACAAATATCTTCCACGCCAGTTGGTGTTTTAAATGTTGATGAGGGATCAAATGAGGATGTCTCCATAGAGGTTAATGAAGAACCTTGTGAACCCCCCCTAACACCACAAATAAGGAAACCGAGACTGATAACCTTTTTCATAACCTATGCTGTTAAAATCGCGATATATCGTCGATTTATCGGAAATCGGTCTGAGCCAAAAAATCGGTCCAAAAAATCGGTCAGGATATCGGCCAGCGATATATCGGCCGATTTTTGGCCAAAAAATCGCTGCAAAATCGCGATTTTGTAAGGGACTGCAAGATTAAGCTGTTCCAGACTGCAATCTTCCACAAGGACTGCAAGATTAAGCTGTTCCAGACGGCAATCTTCTTCGTTTCTTTCTGTTCCAGCAAGGACTGCAAGGTTAAGCTGTTCTTGTTCATATTTTTAAATTGTTTGAACTTGTTAGTTGTTACTTAGTACTTAGTGTTACTGTGTTAGTGGATTAAGTTCTGTTCCAGACTTGTTAATAATTCTGTTCCAGACTTGTTAGTACTTAGTAGTTAGTAGATTAAGCTGTTCATATTTTTAAATTGTTCATATAAGCTTAAAATTGTTTTTAATTAATGCATATGATAAGTTTATGGATATATAAATATATAATATATATATATATATATAATTCTTTATATAAACCGATATTCCGATATATCACCGATATATCCGATATATCGAATATCGGTCCTGACCGATATCGCACCGCTAACCGATTTTAACAGCATAGTTCATAACTCTAAAAGGCCAAGGAGATCAAAAGTGTGGGATGAGTTTTTGGAACCTGAAATGATAAAAAACCAATGGAAAGTAAGGTGCAAGTACTGTAAAACTCCCCTTTCTCTTTTGAAATCTAAGAGCACTACCCATATGCACCGACACTTGGAATCTTGTTGTATGAAAGCAAAACACGTGAGACAACAAAAATTGATTAATTTTTTGCCGTCTGATTCAAGCACCGGTACAAATCAATCTGGATTTGTTAGTGCTTTGCATAATGGGAAACTTGACATGTTAAAGATGCGAGAGGGGATAGCCCATTGGATCACTATGCATGAGCATCCTTTCAGCATTGTCGAGGAGGAGGGCTTTAACATCATGATAAAAAGGGGAATACCTGAATGGAACCACGTATCTCGAGTTACTATTAGTGGGTAGACATCGGTAACTCGTGTGAAATCTGAGCTTGATATGTATCTAGAAGAGGGGTGTTTCTTTAGTCAAGACTACAAATTTGATGTCTTAGCTTGGTGGAAGGAAAAATCAAACAAGTTTCGAATTTTGTCTAGAATAGCCGTAAATATCTTGGTGGTTCCTATCACTACTGTGGCTTCAGAGGCAACTTTTAGTGCCGGTGGTCGTGTAATAGATACTTATAGAGCTTCTCTTGCTCCGAAAACGGTGCAAATGTTGATGTGCACGGGTGATTGGTGTAGATCCCTCCATGGAGTGAAAAGGAAGAACAAGGTAAATATTTAAATATGTTTAGTTAATTATCTTCACTTTTATTAAGTATACTAATTGTTTTTCTTTTTATTGTAGGAGAGTGAAGAACAACCAAAAGAAATCTTCATTCAAGTACCGTTCAAGGAACCCAACCATTGAATTGAAATTAAATCGTATTTTGCTTTTTGATGGATTTATAATGTACTTTGGTTTTAATATTGTAATTTTCGATTTCGTTTTGCTTTTGGTTGCAAGTTACGACTAGTTTCGGCTTTATCTTGTATTTGGTTGTAAACTTTTAATTTTCTGGATTTTTTAGTTGGTAATTTAGATTTATTTCGAACTTCTAATAATGTTATACATTAAAAAAGTTCGAGCTTGATTCGAGCTTGAAACGAGTTCGAGCTCGAGCTCGGGAATTAGCTTTCGAGTCGAGTTCGAGTTTGGATTTTTACTACTCGCGAGTTTTCGAGTCGAGTTCGAGCTCGAGTATTGGTTTTCGAGTTCGAGTCGAGTATACTGATACTCGAGCTCGACTCGCATCATTTACACCCCTAGTCACTACTAATGCTCCTGCTGCCGATGATGTGGAGCCAGTAGTCAGTCCTAATATTCCCAGTTCCTGATATTGTGCCAGAATCACCCGATACTGTTGAAGAAGTCATTCCGCCAGTGACTTCTACTAGTGATTCTGAAGAAGAGATTCTGAATGATGGTGGAGATCACGACGATACAATCCCAGTTATTGCACCTACCAGGCGTAGTCAAAGAACTATTCGTCCGCCGAATAGGTATGAAGATTGGGATTTTGTTAACATGAGTTTTACAGATCAGCTGGAGTTTGCTTTGCATGTAGGGCAAGAGGAGCCGCTTGGAGTTTGCTTTGCATGTAGGGCAAGAGGAGCCGCTTAATGTAAAGGAGGCATTGGCCTCAACCCACAGTTCGAAATGGCTTGGTGCCATGCAAGAAGAGATGGAAGCTCTCTCGAAGAACAGCACTTGGGACTTATGTCCATTGCCGAAGGGCAGTCGTGCTATTGGTTGCAAGTGGGTTTTCAAAGTCGAAGATGACAATCGGTACAAGGCTCGTCTCGTTGCTAAAGGCTTTGCACAACGGAAAGGTATCGAGTATGACGATATTTTTGCTCCCGTTTTTAGACATACATCTATTCGTGTTCTTTTAGCAATCGTGGCTATTCACAATTTGGAGCTAGAACAGCTAAATGTGAAGACCGCCTTCCTACACGGGGACTTGGAGGAAACTATCTATATGAAGCAACCTGATGGTTTCGTTTCCGACAGCAAACCAGAATACGTATGTAAGCTCCAGAAGTCCCTCTATGGACTTAAACAGTCGTCTCGTCAATGGTATAAGAAGTTCGTTTCGTTTATGCTCACTCTGGGATTTGAGCGCAGTGAAAATGATGCTTGTGTCTATCATAGACAAAGCGGTGGTATTTTCACTTACTTCTTTATGTAGATGACATGCTTATTGCCTGCAAGGACCGGTCAGAGATCGAACGTCTGAAAGATAAGTTGAAGTCAGAATTTGAAATGAAGGATCTTGGCGCAGCGTAGAAAATTTTGGGCATGGAAATCGTGCGGGACAGAAAGTCCCGGACACTCAGATTGACACAACGAGCGTATATTCAGAAAATTCTGAAGCGGTTCAATCTTGATGGTGCCAAGACGTCTAGCACTCCGCTACCGAAGCACATCAAGATTACGAGCGAAGATTGTCCGAAGAACGACAAGGAGAAGGCCGAAATGTCAAAGGTTCCATATGCTAGTGCAGTCGGGAGTCTCATGTATGCCATGGTGTGTACCTGTCCCAATCTCGCACATTGTGTCGGAGTGGTGAGTCGGTTTCTCGCAAATCCGGGTCGATCACATTGGGCAATCGTTCAAACGGCATTCCGATATTTGAAGGGAACCGAGAAGCATGGTCTTATAGTTGGTTTGCGCAATAACTGTGAAATTGTTGGATATTGTGATTCTGACTATGCAGGTGATCGAGTTGGTTGGAGATCCACATCCGGTTATGTATTTACCTTGAATGGAACAGCCGTTAGTTGGAGATCACGGTTACAGTCTATTGTTGCATTGTCGACCACAGAAGCTGAACTTGTTGCAGCGGTTGAATCTGCAAAGGAAGCGGTCTATTTGAAAGAACTGATAAATGACCTGGGCTTCGAGCAACCTTCCGTGCGCATTCTCTGTAATAATCAGAGTGTCATCCACTTGGCAACTAATTTGGCTTTCAGCTCCCGGACAAAGCACATAAATGTGTGTGATGCATATCTTGTTAGACTACATGAAGCGAAGGTCGTCTATTTGAAGAAAGCCCTGACAGACGACAATGTCGCTGATATGTTCACTAAGTCGCTACCGCCAGCCAAGTTTAGGCATTGCTCAAACTTGATCCAGCTCCGTTTGTGTTAGTGTCGTTGGGCACTTTGCGAGAGAGAGAAGATATTACCACAGATGACAAAATGACATATTTGAAGGAAAAATTGTGTTAAGTGCTTAGAGCTTTGCTTATGCTCTACCTTGTTCAGTGGATTGTGTATTTGAGGTTATTTGCTTGTAACTTTGACGAGTGATGGCCATGCCGAAGCTCATCACGGTTGGAATGCATTTTGCTACCTCATGCCAATTTACTTTGTTATCTTGCTAAGATCAACGGGAAGACTCGTATTCGTTGGATTGGGAGTTTCGCTATCAAGGATCACGTGCATCATGGTGGAGTGTTATTATATATATCTATATCTATATATATATATATATATATATATATTATGGATGTTGCACGTGACTGCATGGGGGAGGGAAAAGTGAAATTACCAAAATGCCCCCATGCTTGGTCACCACTCAACTTCCACCTATAAATACACATGCCTTCACCCTCATTTATGTACACCCTTTCTTCCTCTTCTTTGCTTCTCTCGCCGGCAGTAAACCCCACCAAACACCCTCCCTAAATTTGTTTTTGGTATCTAGAGTTGTATCTAGAGTTTGCGAGGTTGAGAGTGTTCTTGATATTCGGTGGTGTTCGAGAGGATTCGTTAGTTGATCGTGGATCTTAAGATCCTTGTACGAAGCACTTTGTAATCTCCTTGGTTGGTAATAAACACTTGCTCTCTCTCTCTCTCTCTCTGGTGTACGTACACTATCACAGCGATAGTGGAACCACGTTAACTCCCGGTGTTATTGTTTGTGTTTTACTTGCCATACATATATATATATATATATTTATATATATATCGTCGATATATACACTTATATATATCTTGCTATATATATATATATATTTATAGATACTAACGTTTCCATCGTTTTTATCTATTTATATATATATACCTCGTGTGGGTTTAATTTTCTACGTTAGAGAATTATTGTGTAAACATCTAGATCATTGTTATCCGCATTTGTTGTTGGGTTTATTGTGCATTTGGATTCCTACTCGTTTTGGGACCTTAGAAATCATTCGTGAGCTTCTCGTATTTTCTTTGGCACGATAAATTTTTTCTAACAACTACCACTTGCATACATTGCAGAAAATACGATTAAGCTCTTGATGTATCCCTTCTATGATTATTAGATAGTTCTACTAAAGTACTAAAGAATGGCTATAGTAATTGAACTAATATATTATTATTAAGGTTTTTATGCTTCAGAAAATGTTCTGAACTCTCTCAGCCAGTTGAAGTATTTGATGTCATCCACCACCGCAGATAAAATAGAACAAAAAGAACAGAGTAATTAAAATTAGAAAGTATTTCCCTTGACACTAAACGCAATGAAATTCATGGAATTAATTTATCAAGAATTGTGGATATATTCAGATTCATGCACATGCAAATAATGAGTAGACACTAGCAGAACGCATTTAACGTACTTTGAAACGGTCTTCCCATCCAGTAAACATTTTGAAGAATCATCCATAAGAACATCTGTAGATGCTGGATCAACTACAACTAGAGCAGAGGAACCAGGAGCCTGTGCAATGGGCAAGGGGGTAGCGGGAGAATCTGTGTTGACTTTTGCTTTGGGTGTTCTCGATTTTTCTCTTGGACCTTGACCATTTGCACTGACACTCATATTCCGCCATTTATCCTACAAGAAGGTAACGCGTCATGCGAATAATCAAATGAAATAGTGAAAAACATATCCATATCTTAAGTTGTAATGGGGTTTATAAAAACACATACATCAAACTTTTAAGTCATACGCTATTAAGATAACTTGGTTCACACATGGATCGTTCAGAAGAAGCACAGCCATGGTACCAAAAAGCTTTTGCTGGTCAATTATTACGGACATGCATACGAAGCAACAACACGAATGTAAAATACGAAGTAAAATGAAAATAAGTCAAAAGCCAGTTTCAATTAAACCTCTACATCAGCAAAAAACAGTTTACATCTAGATTGGAAAGGCTCATGCTCTCAAATAGCATAGAAAACTCAGATGTGCATTATATACTTGTCCACCTAAAATTCAATTGCATATGGACTTGAGCCTTAACTGGTCCGATTTCCCAAATTCAGCTTTGCAGTAGACATGGTTCAAGCAGTAACAAAAATTCCTCAAAAAATTCAAAAATACATGTCAATTTTTAAGTCAAAAACACGTTTGTCATCGGAATTCACAAACATTACGTCCAAAATCTAATGCCCGATTCAAATTTTCAATTTCCGAAGATCAAACGGCGCAAGTCCCAAATCCAAAGTCGAAGTAGACTTTTCTCGCAAGTTTTTTTCACCGACGTCTCCCTCAAAACCTCAAGAATTAATGTCAATTTCGAACCCCAAAACCAGCACGTTTAACACAACATTTAGAATCTAACGTCAAAGAGGAAAATGGTGTACAATCGCAATTCTACAGGAAAAAAATAACAATAACAAATTCGAAAGCACGTTCACTATTTCATCCGAAACAAACTGGTGCATACGATTCATCTGTAAACATATAAAGAGATTAACAGTCTCACCTTGAGATCGATATTGGAGCGAGAATATAGGAAGTGATTGAACTCGGGATCTTTCTGTATGTTCTTCCACTTACCGGTACCGTGTTTTGCGACGCCGGCGCGTAGGGCCTCTTCTTCCTCCGACGTCCACTTCTGCTTTGGATTCCCCATCGCCGCCTGTAATTATTTTTCGTGGTCTTATAAACCCTAAATGGAGATGACAGCGGTAGAACCCCTATCACCAGTATATTTCCATTAAGCGCAAAACCGGCATTTACCACAAATAATTTTATGAGTAAATTACTTTTTTTTTGTTTAGAGTAAATTACTGTTTTGGTCCCTGTGGTTTGTCAAAAAATACGAAACTGGTTCTTTAACTTTAACAATTACCTTTTTGGTATATGTTGTATGTATTTTGTTACGAAATTGGTCCCTCGAGCTGACGACCATCTATTTCCTCCGTTATCTCGAGGGCAATATGGTCTTTTTACCCCTTTTCATTTATTTTAACATTTTTTTAATTAATTATAGAGTAAATTACAGTTTTGGTCCCTCGGTTTTTCCATTTTTCTTTTATTTTTTCTTGAATCTTCATCTTCTTCAAGAAGATTATGAAGAACATGAAGAACACCATGAAGAAACCATGATAATCAAACTTTAAATCCAACTCAAATAACACCAATAATATTTAACAATCTAAATCCAATCCCAAAAACATCATTTAAATCAAAACCCTAAATCAAAATATCATGAACGTCATCTTTGGCTTGATCATCTTCATCACTATTAAAAATCAAAATTTCTTGAACTTTTTGACAAAGCAAACAAGCAGCATGGGGTTTCTGGATTTTGGGTAATTGCGATAATGGAAGGAAACTAACACCTTTACATGGGTTTTTAGAAAATTGTTGTTGAAGATGAAGTGACATTGTGGGATTTTGGTTCCCAAATTGGAACGAAAAACATTAATTATAAAGAGGTGTGGCACTCGATTGTGATCGAGATTTTTCACCTCCAGCGACATCGTCTTCTCCGGCGTCTCTCCATCTCTTCTCCGGCGTATCTCCATCTCTTCTCCAGATCTCCTCTCTCTCTCTCTCTCTTCTCTCGATCTATCTCTTGTCCAGATCACTTCTCAATCTGTCAGATCTCCGGCGAAGCACATGGACGATCTGGTGGTGGTGGTCTTCAATCCCATGTTCTTCATAATCTTCTTGAAGAAGATGAAGATTCAAGAAACAAAACTAAAAAATAAAAGAAATTTGGTATAATTAATTAAAAAATGTTAAAAGAAATAAAAATATATAAAAAGACTATTTTACCCTCGAGATAACGGAGGAAATAGACGACCGTCAGCTCAAGGGACTAATTTCTTAACGAAATGCATACCACGGATACCAAAAAGGTAATTTTTGAAGTTAATGGACCAGTTTCGTATTTTTTGACAAATCACAGGACCAAAACAATAATTTATTCTTTTGTTTATGTGGGTATATGTTTATCGATCTTTGTTTGTTTCTTTAGAAAATCCATCTAACATTTTTTAAATAAGTTGGGTTCTATGTATAGTCGATTTAATTAGGAACTGAACTCATTAAAAATTGCAATTATATAGATCCAATTCATTAATCATATGGATGTAATTCGTTAAATCCGCAACCACAATAACATGTCCTCTTGAATTTTAAAGGAAAAGACAATAAAAAGTTAAAAACATCTACCACAATCCATAAGGACTAAACATGTAACTTACTCTAATTTTATTTTTTACCTCGATCAAATTACAAACTCATCCTTATAGTTTCATAAAAATTACAAATAAGGTCCCTCATCCTCAAAAACTCATTACTAGGTCCTTGGTTCTTCTTACCTCATGGTTTTATTTTTGTAATGGACCCGGTGCTTATTTTTAATTTCGTTAAATCACAGGTTGTAGGTCAGTTTACTATTTTTTTCATTTTATATTAAGAAGATTCAAATAAATCATAAAATTTATAAATGTTATTAGTTATTAACAGAGGTCCGGAATTATTTTACCCATTTATTATAAATTTGCGTTGACCCCCCCCCCCCCCCTACTTCCTTCCTCCTTAATTTTCCTTTGACCCCCTACGTCGCCCGTTTTTCCGACGACCCCTCCCCTCCCTCCCTCTAGGCTCAACGCTGGCTTCTTCTCAACCCCAACCTCAACAGTTGCATCTTCTCAACCTCAACAAGACCCCTAACCTTCGCACATGCAACTCCTCAACCACGATGAAACCTCGACATCTACACCTACCAAGACCCTTTATTCCAACGACACCCCTCATCTATCAGGTTCTCTTCGGAAAGAGCCCAGTAAAAAAATCACCAAACTTTATCCTTATCCAATGCATTATGAACTTGTGCACAATGCCTCCGAATTTGTACAACAAAAAAATATATTACATAAATGAACAAAAAGATTAAAACACTCATAACTTAACACATGGGCGGACCTACATACGTGCCAATGTATTATTCTTCCGTCGAAGGGTTACAAAAATTAGGTTTGTGAAAAGTGCAACCGTATCAATTTGTTTTGTGTCACCGTATAAATTTTGAAACTACAATGAAGGCACAAGTTTTCCTCGGTAGAGTTGGTTTGGAATGCTCTTGTTACATTTCAGACTCGGGGTTCGAGTTTTGTTTGAGTCTTTTTGTAGTTTTTAGTTTTTAGTTTTTAATTTCATATTTATTATGTTTACAAAAAAAGTCACAATAATAGGACTTGAACTTGAGACCTCAAGTTTGAAAAACAAAGGACTAATCACCAAATCAATATTGATGTTGTGAAAAAAATTCTATATTTGTTTCTTATGGTGCCACTGTTTGAGGAAAAAAAATCTGGATCTACCCCTAACTTAATAGATTTTTAGTGGACTTGTGGCAAATGACTTGATTCAAAACGAAAATTATACCATGAGGACCCTAATCATAAATTTTCAGGATTAGGAACCTTCTTCATTTACAGTTTTAGGCAATTGTTGTTGCTACCATGCATGTATAACAATATGTATAGAAAGATTTAGGGGAAAACCTCAAAAAATGAAATTTTTGATAAACACCCTAATAGTTGCTCATCCGAACGACATGCACATGTGCATACAAGTAATTGAATTTGTTTTTTGGTTTTTATGCACATGCACACGTGCATACCGGACAAACTGCTAAAAATTTATTTGTATGTAAATGTACGTACCATCCAGATGAACGGTTGCTAGGATATTCCTCAATTTTCATTTTTTTACGGTTTTCCCGAACCTAACCTTATATATATATATATAGGGTTGGGTTCGGTGAGACCAAAGGTTTTTCGTAAGACCGGTGAGACCAACTTCTAAGTTCTAACCATTGATCACTTATAGGCTTGAATTATCAAATGGTTATAATTCTTCTAGCATTTTAAATACAAGGGGGCATTTTTGACCAACCCTATCTTTCTTTTTTCCTTTCTTCGCCCAGGTCAAAGAAACCAAATCCATGCTTGCTCCACTTTCTAGCATTATCTTCCATGCACTCTTCCATGACATACTTTAATCGCCAACAACTTCATTGAATCAGATTAATCTCTATAAGTAAATCTCAACCGCTTTTTGCTTCTATGATTGATTAATCACCAATTGTTTAAATAATCCATAGAGACGACTTCATTAACTAATCTCTATCAACTCCAACTCTAATCGCAATTGATTTCTCCCATAAATAGAAACAATATACTGAACATTCACATCAATTTTTCTATAAATGTTCATTAATTAAATTTGAAGGTAAAGAACAATTTCAAACAATTAAGTTGATGGCGAACGTCAAACCATTATGATAAACCTTCACATAAAGTACCTCAAATCAATAGTCTAATACTTCACACAATACTCTATCTGAAGATTTATTCACGTGTGGGTCAAATTGTAATACCCTGGGTAAGTTCGTTAGTTAAATTTCTCTTTTCGTTACAATTATTTAACTTTAAAATAGGATGTTTAGGGTAAGTTTGGGTTAGTTTTTAAGTCTAAGGGTGCTATGGACATTTTTTATTAGTTCAAGGTCTAGAAGGGTAAATATAATTTGATATTACCCATTCAGCCTTTAGATATTTCATAAACCAGAAAAATATCAGATTCAAGTGCGTGTGTGTGTGTGTTTTTGGAGATAAGAAGAAGAAGAAAAAAGAGTCTTGTGGTTAAGGCATCATTTGGATTCATTGGAAGTGTTTTGAGGTATGTTTCCTTTACAATTTATGTTTATAATTGCTAGTAGATAGTTCTTATCGGAGTAGAATCATCAATTTCATGCCTGAGGTTAAATTCTGTCGAATCTGGGTAAAAATGGGGTAAACCGATAGAGGTTTCCGGAATTATAGTGGTGTCCGGTAGTTTTGTTGATAGTATTCGGAAGGTGTTCTAGTGGTGTTCGGACAGATCATTTACCGGGTAAGTTTCTCTTTTCTCTATTTTCCGGATGAAATTGGATACCGGATGGTATCCGGATTACTTTGGTGTCCGGATGTTGTCCGGATTGTTTATGCTATCCGGAAAGTTGGGTTGTCCGGATTGTTGGTGTTGTCCGGAAAGTTTATGTTGTCCGAAAACTATAGCTGTTTGGTCTTTTTGGAAATTTCAGATACCTTTAGCATCCGATAACGGTGTGGTTTGTCGACTCCTGGTTAGGGTATGAATGAGGACTGGAAATATTGTAGACTCGACTTAAGTTCGGGTTTGGGGGAAACAATAGAGGATAAGAGTTAGATAGAGTTCTTAGTCTTCTAGTAAGTCTTATGTGTTTCATTTGGTAAAGAGATATTTGTATCTGATTGTTTCAGATTCTGTAAATTTGGGGTGAACGCTGAATCGTTTTGAGAAAAGCTTGGGAGCATTGTGATAAACAAACGAGTGAGTTTTACTTTAAAACGTTTTTAAACTGGAATACATATATATGTGGAATGGGAATGTGATAAATAGTGTAATAATGTGCATATTATGTTTATATGAGTATTACACTACATGAGTACAAGTTGGTCGGGCATAGGACCGATGGAGTTGGCTGTACGGAGGGACAACGGTGTTGGCTGTAATTTCAGTACAGCGGAGTAAATTTATTAGTTGGCTCGCAACCATCTAATATGGCCATGGAAATGAGACAGGAAAGTACACGTTGCATGAGTTAGAATTGGTATTCATATTTGTGTTATGTACATGGTGTTTGTGCAAATGATTTCAAACTAACAGAGATTTTCTCACTTAGACCATTAGGTCTAACCCTCATTTTGTTTTAAAAATATGTATTCCAGGTCGTGGATCGGGTAAGAGCAAGTGAATAGAGTAATCGGTGGCTAGCTTTTGGGAAGACTTATATTTTGAAGACTATGACGTGTTTTGCTATTATAACCTCGTTATTAGATATTATGTATTTGGTTAGCTTAAAAAGTTTGTAATGAAATACCTTATGTTGGATTGTAAAGACTAAGGGACCGTACTTGTTATATGATGTATCTTTGTTATGTAACAATGTTATGCAATATATGATATTTGATGTATGTTTGAGAACCGGGTTGTTACAGATGGTATCAGAGCCCTAGTTTAAGGGATTTAGATATTCGTATCCGTACCTAGACTTAAACTGCATGTGAAGTAGGGTGTCCCTATTGTTTTAGAACCCTGGGATGTTAAATATAAAAAGGTATAAGGAACATCATGTAAGGTAATTTCATATTACACCTGGCCAGTGTAATTGTGAACTTACAGGTACATGTTTGAACTGGGAAATCTTATTATATAGGGTATGTGCTTATGTGTATATTAATCTTGTCTGAATCTATAGAATGGCAAGTGGTACTCGAAATACGAATAGAGAAGGAGGAGGAAATCCTAATCGAACGAATCCAACAGTCGGGGCAAGGGGAAGAGGAGGAGAACGAGGTAGGGGCAGAACGGGAGGTAGAGTTCAATCTCAAGGCGCGGAATTTGTTACAAGGGACGATCTGACCGCTGAAATGGGAAGACTGCAAGCAAATATACAAGCCATGTTTAACCGAACCCGTCACACTGAAACTGAAATACCAGATCCTGGTCTGGAAGACGAGATGCCCATTACACCTACGGTCATACCGGTGCCAAGAAAGTGTGATTATAAAATGTTTTTAAGCTGCAAACCTCCAACGTACGTAGGGGAAAGAGATCCAGTGAAGGCCATGAGGTGGCTAAAGGAGATAGAAGCTATCTTCAAGACTAGTAAATGTGCTGACGAAGATAGAGTGCTATATGGAACTGCAATGCTAAAGGCGGACGCGTTATATTGGTGGGAGGCTCTCATTACCTCTAGAGGATATGATATGTATTCTACTTTCTCTTGGGACGAATTCACAATAGCTTTCAAACGACAATTTTGTCCTCAAGCAGCAGTTAGACAACCAGAGGAAGAGTTCATGAACCTGCAACATGGAAGTTTATCAGTTAGAGATTACACTGCCCGTTTTCTGGAGAAGTCTCGTTTCGTGGAGTACTATGTAGCCACGGAGGCACTGAAGATGAATAGGTTTATCTTCGGGTTAAAGTCATAAATCCGAAGTCTAGTGATTGCAAAGGGACCGGAAACCTTCTCAGCCGCAGTAGATGCCGCGGAAGATGTGGAACGGGATAGAGGAAGAGATGTTGGTGATAAGAGTACTGGAAAAAGAAAATGGGAAGGACCACAGTATGATCCAAAGAAGTCTAGATTCCATAGATTTGATATTCGTACACCTTTCAGACCAGCTGAAAGACCTTGTCCAAAGTGCAATCGTATTCATCAAGGAAATTGCCAAGTTGATCCTCGAGTTTGCTACAGGTGTGGAAAGACCGGCCATATTGCTAAAGACTGTCGGGTAACTAGATTTTGTTTCTCATGCAATTCTCCTGATCACATTCAGTCTGATTGTCCACGGGGGAGAATACAACAGGGTGGTACTTCAATGAGACCAGCGGGTGTAAGACCGGTAGTACCAAGGCCAGAGTTACCAAGAGCTAGGGGTCGTGCCTTTCAGATGACGACACAAGAAGCGGAGGAAACTCCTGATGTGGTTACAGGTACATTCTTAATAAACTCTACACGTGCTAAAGTGTTATTTGACTCCGGTGCAAACCGATCATTCGTGTCTCCTTCATTTGCTGCTTATATGCATTTAAAGCCTAAAGTGTTAGATCATGCTTTAATAGTAGATACTGCAAATGATAATCAAGTATCGGTTAAAGAGGTATTTGATAGTTGTGTTATAAATATAGATGGGTGTGGAGTACCTATCCAGTTGTTTCCTATAGCTTTGATCGAGTTTGATGTGGTAGTGGGAATGGATTGGTTACCGAGAATCAGGCTAGTATAGTTTGTGATAAGAAGTTGATAAATGTTGTCTTACCTGAGAATGGACCGGTAGTGATTTACAGTAACCGTAGAAATCATCAGTCATGCCTTATATCTATGTTAAAAGCTCGTAAGTGTATCAGTAAAGGCTGCCCGAGTTACTTAGCTTACTTGATAGATACTAAGCTAGAAAAGAATAAATTGGTAGATATTCCGGTTGTTTGTGAATTCCCGGAAGTTTTTCCAGAAGATTTGAATAGTCTTCCGCCCGTTAGACAAGTAGAGTTTGGTATAGATCTGATTCCTGGAGCCGCTCCTATTGCCACTGCACCGTATCATTTGGCACCTCCAGAGATGAAAGAAATGATGACGCAACTGCAAGATCTTTCAGATAAGGGCTTCATCAAACCCAGTTCTTCACCGTGGGGTGCACCGGTTTTGTTTGTGAAAAAAGAAGGATGGCTCGATGAGGATGTGCATTGATTATCGAGAACTGAATAAGTGCACGATCAAGAACAAGTATCCGCTTCCCAGAATTGATGACCTCTTCGATCAATTAGTTGGAGCTTGCTATTTCTCCAAGATTGATTTAAGATCTGGTTATCACCAACTGAAGGTCAAAGAGGAAGACGTTCTGAAAACTGCTTTTCGCACAAGGTATGGTCATTATGAATTCTTAGTGATGCCCTTCGGCCTGACGAATGCCCCAGCTGCCTTTATGGATTTAATGAATCAGGTATGTAAGCCATATCTCGATAAATTTGTTATTGTGTTTATCGATGATATCCTTATCTATTCCCGATCCAAAGAAGAGCACGCACAACATCTTCGTTTGATTCTGGAATTGCTGAAAAAGGAACAGTTGTATGCTAAATTTTCAAAATGTGAATTCTGGCTACGGGAAGTTCAATTTCTTGGGCATGTAGTGTAATACCCCGGGTAAGTTTGTTAGTTAAAGTCTCGTTCCGTTAAAATTTATTTAACTTTATAATTGATGTTAGGGTAAGTTTAGGAGAGTTTATAAGTTTAAGGGTGTTTGGATTAATATTAAGCAGTCCAAGGTCTAATTAGTAAATATGGTTGGATATTATCCTCTTGGTATTCAGATATTTTCACAAAAAAACCAGAAACATCAGTGTGTGTAAGTGTATGTTTTTTAGAGCAAAAGGAGAAGAAGAAGAAAGGAAAAGACTAGGGCTTTAAATTGGTGGACTTGGAAGGGATTTAAGGTATGTTTTCTTTGTGTTTTATATCTATAATTGCTATTAGGAAGTATCTATCGGATTAGAATTATCACATCTGGACTGGGGTTGATTTCAGTTGAATTCTGGGTTAAAAATAGGTAAACCGACAGAGGTTTCCGGATAGAATGAATGTGTCCGGGTAGTTTTGTTGGTGGTGTCCGGATGATGTGTTAAAGGTGTCCGAACGAGTTCATTATCCGGGTAAGTCGTTCTTTTCTATAGTTTCCGGATGAAATGAGATATCGGATGGCGTCCGGATTGCTTTGGTGTCCGGGTGTTATCCGGATTACTTATGTTGTCCGGAAAGGTTATGCTGTTCGGGTTGTATGAACTGTCCGGAAAGTTGTGTTGTCCGGATAGTAGAGTGTCCGGGAACTTTGAGCTGTTTGGTCACTTTTGAGGGTTCAGATGCTTTTGAGTATCCAGTAAGCTGTGTTTTGTTAGACCTTAGATAGGGAATGAATGAGGACTGAATATTCTGTGGACTAGACTTAAGTTCGGGCTTGGGGATAACGTTGGAGGAGTTGAGTTATCTAGAGTTCTTAGCTCTAGTAAGTCTGATGTGTTCTATTTGGTAAAGAGGTACTTGTATCTATTTGTTTCAGATTCTGTGGATTTAGGGTGAAAGCTGGACTGTTTTTGAGAAAGGATTGGAAGCGTTTTGATAAGCAAAACAGGTGAGTTTTACTTAAAAAATGTTTTTAAACTGGAATACATATATGTGTGTATTGGATATGTGATTGATGATGTGTTTATATGCTTATGTTGGAAATATAATATGTTGAGATGTATATTATATTTACATGAGTATTATACGAGAGTATATTGGTCGGGCTTAGGACCGGTGGTGTTGGCTGTAATACTCGTACGTCGGTGTTGGCTGTAATTGTCGTACAGCGGAGTTAATTTATTAGTTGGCTTGCAACCAACTAATATGGCCATGGGAATGAGGAAGGAAAGTACACGAAGTGTGAGTTCTAATTGATATCTGTGATTGTGTTATGTGTATGGGATTTATGTAAATGATTTCAAACTAACCGGGATTTTCTCACTTAGACTGCTAGGTCTAACCCTCATTTTGTTTTAAAAATATGTATTCCAGGTCGTGGATCGGGTAAGAGCAAATGAGAAGAGTACTATGTGTTTAGCTTTTGGAATAAGGATGTTATGAAGACTAAGACGTGTTTTGCTGTTTTAATTTCATAACTAGATATCATGTATGTAATTAGCAAAAAGTTTGTAACGAAATACCTTATTCTGGATGTAAAGACTAAGGGACCTTACTTGTTTTATTATGAATCTTTTGGTTATGTAACGATGTTTTGAAATATATGGTATTTGTTGTATGTTTGGGAACCGGGTTGTTACATGTAGTTTCTGAGAAAGGTATTCAAGTTGATCCGATGAAAGTAGAGGCAATTGAAAAGTGGGAACCGCCTAGAACGGCAACCGAAGTACGAAGTTTTCTGGGTTTAGCCGGCTACTATCGAAAGTTTATACAAGATTTCTCTCGTATCGCTACGCCTCTAACTAAGCTGACCCGAAAGAATATAAAGTTTGAATGGAAAGCAGAACAGGATGAAGCATTCAGAATTTTGAAAGAAAGACTTTGTAGCGCACCGGTTCTGTCACTACCTGAAGGTTCCGAGGACTTCGTTGTTTACAGTGATGCTTCCAAACTAGGATTAGGATGTGTACTAATGCAGCGTGGGAAAGTTATAGCTTATGCTTCTCGTCAACTGAAGGATCATGAACGGCAGTATCCTACACATGACATGGAACTTGCAGCAGTTGTTTTCGCGCTGAAGATTTGGAGGCATTATCTGTACGGTTCTAAATGTCAAATTTTTACCGATCATAAGAGTCTCCAACATCTGTTTGATCAGCGGGAATTGAATATGAGGCAAAGAAGATGGTTAGAACTGGTGAATGACTACGACTGTGAAATTCTCTATCATCCGGGAAAGGCAAATGTGGTAGTTGATGCACTAAGTCGTCAAGAAAGAAGTGGAACAATAAAAACCATTACACTACGAGCCGAACTCCTACCTAATATCTTTGACGAATTAAAGAAGTGTCAAGTAGAAGCTTTTCAAGAAGAACACTTGAAACCAGGACGGTTAGTAGGGATATCAACAACACTCATAACAGATGATCGTGGGTTACTGTGTCTGGGGAACAGAATTTGGGTGCCTCGTTTGGGTGGTTTACGTGATCGGGTACTACAAGAAGCTCATCAGTCTCGTTTCTCTTTTCATCCGTGTACTAATAAGATGTATAAAGATCTACGGCAATTTTATTGGTGGCCGGGAATGAAAAGAAGTATCGCCCAGTATGTGGAAGGTTGTACCACTTGTAAGAAAGTAAAGATTGAACATCAAAAGCCTTTTGGTCAGTTACAATGTTTGGAAATACCAATGTGGAAATGGGATCAGATTACTACAGATTTCATCACGAAGTTACCAAAAACTTTGAAAGGGTTTGACGCTATTTGGGTGATTGTTGACAGGTTGACAAAGTCTGCTCACTTCCTACCGATAAAAGAAACCTATCCGTTAGAAAGACTAGCCAAATTGTACATCGACGAAATAGTAACTAGACATGGAGTTCCAATCTCGATTATCTCTGATCGTGATAGTCGTTTTACTTCAAGATTTTGGAGAAGTTTTCAAAAAGAAATGGGAACCCAGATAAAGCTAAGTACAGCGTATCATCCTCAAACTGACGGTCAGAGTGAACGAACAATTCAGACTTTAGAAGATATGTTACGGGCTTGCATTGTGGATTTTGGGGGATCATGGGATAAGCATTTGCCGTTGATTGAGTTTGCCTACAATAACAATTATCATTCCAGCATTCAAGCGGCACCGTTCGAAGTTCTGTATGGTAGAAAATGTCGAACTCCTCTGTGTTGGAACGAAGTGGGAGAGAAACAGTTAGCAGGGCCAGATATAGTTCAGTTAATCGCAGATAAGATTACTCAGATTCGGGAAAGATTGAAAGTAGCTCAAGACAGACATAAAAGCTACGCTGACCGACGCCGAAAACCGTTAGAATTTCAGGTTGGAGATTTTGTAATGTTAAAAGTCTCACCTTGGAAAGGAGTCATACGATTTGGGAAACAAGGTAAACTTAGTCTGAGGTACATTGGACCGTTTGCAATCACAGAAAGGATTGGTGAAGTAGCCTACAGGTTGGATCTTCCGTCAGAGTTAAGCAGTATCCACAACGCTTTTCACGTTTCAAATTTTCGAAAGTGTTTGGTTACTCCAGATCAGGCAGTCTCTCTACCAGATATACAGGTTGATGAAAGGTTGAATTACGTGGAGGAACCTGAAGCCATTGTTAACAGTAAAGTTAAAGTTTTACGGAATGGTAAGGAGATTAAACAAGTAAAAGTTCAGTGGCGACATCATAAGGGTCAGGATGCTACTTGGGAATCAGAATCAGAGATGAGAACTAAGTACCCGTACCTCTTTGCTTAACCGAATTCCAGGACGAAATTCTTTTAAGGGGGAGATGATGTAATACCCCGGGTAAGTTCGTTAGTTAAATTCCCTTTTCGTTACAATTATTTAACTTTAAAATAGGATGTTTAGGGTAAGTTTGGGTTAGTTTTTAAGTCTAAGGGTGCTATGGTCATTTTTGATTAGTTCAAGGTCTAGAAGGGTAAATATAATTTGATATTACCCATTCAGCCTTTAGATATTTCATAAACCAGAAAAATATCAGATTCAAGTGTGTGTGTATTTTTGGAGATAATAATAATAAGAAGAAAGAGTCTTGTGGTTAAGGCATCATTTGGATTCATTGGAAGTGTTTTGAGGTACGTTTCCTTTACAATTTATGTTTATAATTGCTAGTAGATATTTCCTATCGGAGTAGAATCATCAATTTCATGCCTGAGGTTAAATTCTGTCGAATCTGGGTAAAAATAGGGTAAACCGACAGAGGTTTCCGGATGAATTATAGTGGTGTCCGGTAGTTTTGTTGATAGTGTCCGGAAGGTGTTCTAGTGGTGTCCGAACATATTATTTACCCGGTAAGTTTCTCTTTTCTCTATTTTCCGGATGAAATTGGATACCGGATGGTATCCGGATTACTTTGGTGTTCGGATGTTGTCCGGATTGTTTATGCTATCCGGAAAGTTGGGTTGTCCGGATTGTTGGTGTTGTCCGGAAAGTTTATGTTGTCCGGAAACTATAGCTGTTTGGTCTTTTTGGAGATTTCAGATACCTTTAGCATCCGATAACGGTGTGTTTTGTCGACTCCTGGTTAGGGTATGAATGAGGACTGGAAATATTGTGGACTCGACTTAAGTTCGGGTTTGGGGGAAACAATAGAGGATAAGAGTTAGATAGAGTTCTTAGTCTTCTAGTAAGTCTTATGTGTTTCATTTGGTAAAGAGATATTTGTATCTGATTGTTTCAGATTCTGTAAATTTGGGGTGAACGTTGAATCGTTTTGAGAAAAGCTTGGGAGCATTGTGATAAACAAACAGGTGAGTTTTACTTTAAAACGTTTTTAAACTGGAATACATATATATGTGGAATGGAAATGTGATAAATAGTGTAATAATGTGCATATTATGTTTATATGAGTATTACACTACATGAGTACAAGTTGGTCGGGCATAGGACCGGTGGAGTTGGCTGTACGGAGGGACAGCGGTGTTGGCTGTAATTTCAGTACAGCGGAGTAAATTTATTAGTTGGCTCGTAACCATCTAATATGGCCATGGAAATGAGACAGGAAAATACACGTTGCATGAGTTAGAATTGGTATTCATATTTGTGTTATGTACATGGTATTTGAGCAAATGATTTCAAACTAACAGGGATTTTCTCACTTAGACCATTAGGTCTAACCCTTTTTTTGTTTTAAAAATATGTATTCCAGGTCGTAGATCGGGTAAGAGCAAGTGAATAGAGTAATCGGTGGCTAGCTTTTGGGAAGACTTATATTTTGAAGACTATGAAGTGTTTTGCTATTATAACCTCGTTATTAGATATTATGTATTTGGTTAGCTTAAAAAGTTTGTAATGAAATACCTTATGTTGGATTGTAAAGACTAAGGGACCGTACTTGTTATATGATGTATCTTTGTTATGTAACGATGTTATGCAATATATGATATTTGATGTATGTTTGAGAACCGGGTTGTTACACAAATGAAGTTTAAGTACATATATCAAAAGGTTTATATGCTAATTTGAGAATATGAAACCCAAAACTAATGTTAAATGTCTCCATTAACGAAATATTGTGCGTGATTCCTCACTGCTCTTGTTCGAATCCAATTTCTTTTCTTCGTCTAAAGTTCTTCCATTATTCGAATCCTTCCACTACTCTTGCTATCCTTCTCTTTGATGTTGTCTATATTGTCAAATGACTATTTTTAGATTAAATAACACCAAGCTAGCAGTAATGGTCCCCTCTGAAGATTATGAAAAAAATATATTTTATTACATGTCAATACACAAAATGTTCAGAGAAACATAAGAGCAAATTACAATGAAAGTTCATGTTACTTGATAAAATTGAACCTTCACAGTAACGTTATGGTGAAGGTTCATGTGTTTTAATTAAAAATAGAATCAATTTCTATGTGACATTATCGTAACTTAATGCTAGTATAACGGTTATGTTGGTATCAAATGAAATCAAGTCAACATTCACAATAAGTTTATTGTGAATGTTTGTTCATTTGATAAGAGGATAAGAATATTTGACACAAAATTTTGGAAAATTCAATGGTTAATACCTTTTGATCCCTCGAAATCTTGGCTTGATTCTGACTCCTCTTGGACCTCTTTATCATTATCTTCTTCTCAGCCTTGTTTTCCCTCTTATTCTTCTTGATGTCTATGAATTGATTCTTGATCAACAATCAATTTGAGTATTATCTATTATTTGCATACATTTAAATGCAAAAAAAAATCAATTAAAAAACAAAAGCAAAAAACGATACTAAAACAATGCATTAAATAGTCTACTAACAATAAAGGCAACCACAAATTATAATTAACATCAATTATGATATAGTGATTCAAAGATTGTAATCGTTTTATAGGATGTAATGTTGGTATTACAATACCATTAACTCAAATAATAAACAATATAGAAAAAGGTAAGTTGGTTTGTGAAATCAACTGAACATTCACAGTAAGTTTGTTGTGAAGGTTTGTAAAATGAGAGTGAAAAATTTGAGGATTTACTGTAGACACTTGAAGCCATTCGAAAAGACTATGTACATGAAGATTGACTGCACTTGACTTCCCTAATACATACCAATCACACACACACACACGTATATATATACCTATGCATACACAAGTTCATTATGGATCATGCATTTTATGATAGTTCTTTCTAGGTTGCAATGTTGGTATTACAATACATTAACTGGAATAACAAACAATATATAAAAGGTAAGTCGATCCCAAGTAAAATTAGATGAACCTTCACAATAAGTTTGAGGTGAAGGTTTGTAATTAATCCAATAAGAATTAAATTGTGAATGAGATATTCACCTTCATTATTAAAATACCATTAAATCAATAAATAAAAACTATATAAAAAGTAAGTTGATCCCAAGTGAAATGAAGTGAACCTTAATTAATGGTACGTCTGTAGTTAAGGTTTGTAAATTGGAAATGAGAAGTTGGAGCATTTGTTGAAGACAACTAAAACTATTAGCAAATAATATCAAACTAAAGATTGGTTGCACATGAATGCTTCTATCCATGGTATATATGCATCATGATCTCATAGATATCTATGCATATACATCCACAATGGATCATGTTTTTCATGATAATATGTTCTATGGGTTGTAATCTTGATATTAAAATACCATTGACTCAAATATATAATATATAAAAGGTAAATTGGTCACAAGTGAAATTAAGTGAACCTTCACAGTATGTGTTGCAGTGAATGTTTGTAATTAATCCATTATGAAGTAATGGGAAGGTGATTCTCACTTTAGTGTTGATCTCTTTTCACTTTCTGAATATGTAGAAACTATTTTTAGAAATGATTTTTATTTTATATGCATGACATTTGAGTGAAAAAACAAAACGTAATAGAATCTGATGAAAGGTCATATACATGAAATGAGTTGTAACTCTAGTTAGAGACGATAAACAATACTACTAATATTTAAGCATTTTGGAAATTTCTATAATATTTAAGCAAATAGGAAAATTATTTCATATTTAAGAATGAAAGAAATATAAATTATGCATATCATAATAAAAATAATAATCAACAACCATTTTCAGCGCACAGGGTACAGGAGTGGGAAATCAAAGTTAAATTGATCAAACTTTAATTTGATCTAGTCTAGATGTCATGCACAATGAAAACAATGAGATACAACACTTATCTACCACATACTCGAATACTCTCATTCACATATAACACATCACATTTCGACCATATCATTATGTTACCATAATAAGAGATTGGATTTACTGTATATTTGTATACAACGCTCATTTATATAAATAGAAACTCTACTAATCCATTAAATGTTGCAACAAAAGACACACTGGGTAAACATGAATCTGGATGCTTGCATGTAGTTCCTAGTATACCATGAACCTTAACAGTAAGTCTGGTGTGAAATTTGTTCAGTGGGTCAATGCCTTTTCCAACAATATATTGACAAACAAAATCTCTTAATTCAAAATACAACTTTATCAAGGAAGGGATGTGTTGGTTTAATGCTTAAATTGACTCTATTGGTTATCTAATGTGGTAGAGTGAGTTGATATTTTAACATGACGTCTTTATGGAAACATCAAGTGGTGGTCGTGCATACCTTTTTTATTTATGCTATTTCTTATGATTGAAAGAATTTGACTCACTTTTTAATTTAATACACCGTTTCAAACGTACTTTAACATCAACCGATTGAACCTTCACAAAAAACTACTGTGAAGGTTCAGTTGTTTTGTTCGAAGGCTAAAGGTCAACAAACTTCCTCCCAACCATATAATGACTTGGAAGATTCTGTTTGATTTTCCAGATCTTGAAATTGTTGGCCTTAAATAAAGTCACGATTTAGGTATATTTATATTGAAAGATATCTATGTTAACATAATGATAGAAAGAGAAAGATGATGCATTTGGACTTTAAACAATTTTCAAACCACTTCTTTGTTACACAATCTACAAACCCAAAAGGCCACTGATCTTATGTTACAGTGGCTTTAACATATAAACTGTAGAATAAAACTAGAGTCCTTACTACTAGTGACCACCTAAATTCCAATAAAAACCAAAAAGTGACAAACTTACTGTAACACCCTCTAATTTGGAACGAACAACTAACTTTAATTACAATAAAATAACCAAAAGAGGATAAAATCATTTCTACAGATCATCCCTGAAAATACCTCGAAAATTTAAACATCATAATTCCCACGATAAATAACTTAAAACGGGCGTTAATTAACATAACACAAGTTGCTAATCCCAAATAAATGCGGAAGACTTCACTAAACAAAATCACCTCTCGTGTACTCTACTAGCACTCGCCACTTCACTGTGTAGCTTAAGCTACTCCCAACCTGAGCCTATTGCACATGCCGACAAATAAAAAGGGTTAGGCTAACGCCTAGTGAGTTCAAGAGTTTTATCATGACCATATAAATTCATAAATCGTGAGAGATGCAATTTAAGTCATGAGTTCAAAAGAATTTACTTTAGATGCAAATCACCCATTTTCCAACTCACACAAATCCCGTGCTGAAAACTTTAATATAAAATGATTTCTCAAAATTGACTCATCCCCAAAACCAACGTGAAAGGTGAAATAGCATTTGATTCTCAAACGATTGAATTTCATAAATAAATCCCCATTATTCCAAACATCTCCAACATGGATGAAAGCATAACCCATAACTCATATAACGTGGGAACAATTCATATAAATGTGATACGTCACCGAAAACATGGATAAACACAAATACCCAAAACAACACCTTTCGGTGACGGGGGAGGCCCGCATACATTGCACGTGACGGAACACAAAAGTGGGTCACCTACTTTGCAATAAAATACACACGTGGATTACTCTCGTAAATTGAGCTCAATCACTCCAGATCTATTGCCCGCGAGACTAGGGAGCCCCCAACTTCAACTACTTCAGGTCTATACATTGGGTCACTCCAAATCCACAACAACACATTTGGAATTACACCTTACTGCCCATGAGACGACGCCCGACCATATAGGTTCACGCCTTACTTATCATGGAACCCGATGCCTATCCAGTGCCAAGCACATATGGAATTACACCTTACTGCCCATGAGACGACGCCCGACCATTTAGGCCCACGCCTTACTTATCATGGAACCCGATGCCTATTCCGTGCTACAAAAGAGAAACTAACGTCTCGTAAACTGAGCTCAATCAATCCCGATCTCTTGCCCGCGAGACTTGGGAAACTCAAATGCATATGGATCCATAACTAACAAGGTCTAAAACATTACACGACCCTAAATGAATAAACAAGTGCATTCAAAACATGCAATTTCCCAATAACGTAAATCATGATCAAAACTCGACTTTGAGCTATCAAAACTGGACAATTGTCCTCAAGACTTAACAAAATCCAATACCGAGCCATAAGCTCAACCGACTAAAAAAATAATTCTTGAAAAGTCATCAAGTGAAATTAAATGTAGCAACACACACTTTTGCCAATAAATATTTCATATCCATGAAAAACCCACAACAAGACATTGGGTTAGAACACCCCTCTTTTCCAAGAAACTCACACTGTTACATTTCAAAATCGTTTCATATCGTACTATATGCATATTTCCAAGATATACGCAAAAATGCATTTTTCATAACAAATAGACTCCATTTACCAAATAAATCATCAACACATTTTCATTTATGATTTATCTACCAATTATCCCAAAAATTCCAATTATAGGTGTTTTACAATGTTTACAACAATAAATACTTCAAAAGGTTAAAACCCACCAAATAATTCAACCATTGATAATTTTTCATGTAAAACACATAAGTACTTGGAAAATAACATTTTGGCATGTACAAAGTTTTCACAAAGCAACTTGAACTCACCTTGCTAGATTTAGGCTAAATCTAGATTTTCCCCAAACATATGCTCCTTTGATGCACATGAATCCTCAAGCCAAATCTTCCAAAAACCTAGATCCATAAGTTTCCAACCAGATCCAACCATATACAATCATTCCCCAAACATTTATCATCCAAAAATCCCAAATATATCAAAACCCTAATCTTCATAAATGAAGAAGGAGAAGATCACCCCAACCAAACACCACCAAAATCACCCAATAATATCCCAATATGGAAGAGAAAGTGAAAACAACAACAATCTAACTTTTGGGTAGGGAGAGATTATCTTCACCACTTGAATCCTCCAAATAAAAGCTCCTAATCACCCACAAAAGCTTCAAGCTTCCATATCTTCAACAATGGTGGAGAGGGTTTAGTTTGGGTGAAGAAAATGAGGAAGAAGAGGTTGGGTTTTAGGGTTTTCTTGGAGAGAAACCGACTTAGAGAGAGAGAGAGATACGTTGGGGATGAGAAATGAAATGAGGGGAGAGAGAGAGAAAATATCTTAAAAATACCAAAATATTCCATCAGGTGCATCGCGGACGTCCTCCTTGCACAATTGCAGACGTCCGGCTCGCCTTGGCCGAACCCCTTGTTCTTCTCTGTTGCTTTCGCGGACGACCAGCGGGGGGGCTTCTGCGCCTCGCGGTCGTCCGGCTTGCCTCTCGCAGACGTCCGTAACTCAAATTTTGGTTTTCTCAAATTTTTGGGGTGTTACACTTATAACAAGCAGTAAGATAAAATCAAGAAAGGGAACTAAAAAGCCAAACTTAATAAATCATGACAGGAACAAATAATTTGTTCAATAGTTGCCAAACTTCAATTTTATTCCCACTGAAACATAAAAGCCAAAACCTAACTCGCCCTAATTCCGTAATAGTATCTAAAGTTCATTCGTATGATCGTATGTCTGATTTTTAGTAAGCGAATACTCCGTAAGCAAGAAAAAATACACACACAGGCAACTTAGAAAGACGATACAGTAAACACATATATGCATAAATCAAATACTTTTTCTATACAAAAGTTAGTTTCATAACACATATTGAATTTCGTTGTAACTCAATAACAATACAATTGTAGCCTATTAAAGACAAATTGGGGGATTTGGAGAACATACCCAAATTAGGATTGATTGGAGCAAGGAGGTGGCCGAGACGCAAAAATAGAAATTATTCGACAATTTTAGGAGAAACATAGGATGCTTTTATACACCTTCCCCATAAAAAATGTAAAATTCATCGGCATGGTACACAATCGCATTAGCCAAACCTTAATTTCAGTTACTTATAGATAATGATGACTTTTTTTATGTTGAAGATGATTTTCGTTGGAACGTAGCTGAGAGGATCTTGCTCAAGATGCTTTTAGCAACAAACACACGGTTACCGTATGAATCATCAGGGAAAAACAATTGTTGGACATCTAGAGAGGTTTGGAGATATCTTAAATAGATTGAGACCACGTTCAAGATGGCCCTTGACTTTCAAAATAATCACAGAATGCCACCGTGCTCCTTATCATCGTAGATTGCTTTTGTAATATGATCCAATGGTTAAGGATTGGTCTTATGGGTCTCACAAAAAACTTTTGGTCTCATATGATCCTAAGTCTCTATATATATATATATGTGTGTGTGTGTAAATAAAGAGAGAGAGAGAGAGAGAGAAAAGTCACTAACAAAAGTATAAATCTCATGAATATAACTATGATTAAATTAAAAGAATCGATACTTCATAAGGGGTCAAATATAAGTTATTCCAACTCACTTGTCGCCTTTTACTTTTAATAATCATAGAGTCTACTAGTCAAGGTTTCAAAATCAATAATATTCATTTCAATTATAACAATGATATCTATCTATACTATATTATAGAGCATTTATGAAAAACTTTTAAAAACAACTCCTAAAGCTTCATGTACCGCTATTTAATGCTAATTACTTAAAATCTCTTAAAAACAATTAATGAAGCTTTATGTACCGCTTTTCTACAAATCTTTATAACAACAACTCTAATAACAATGACTTGATAACGCTTGAAATATTCAGAATACAAAAGTTACAGCAACTAAGAACTAGAAACAAAATGTAACAAATTCTTAGAGAGAAAAGTATCAGCGGTGATAAACGAAGGAAAGAAAAAATGAAGAATATGACTGAATAGCAAACCCTAATTTGTTTATATAATATCTACAGAATGTTTCACTTCAGTCCCTTGACTTGTAATACTCTTGCTCCGCTACCCCTGGACTTCATAAGGAAATGAAGAAACGCCCCTTGCACTTTCAACTTTGTTCAACCAGCATTAAACCAACTTTAGCTTTTCTACAATCTACACCCTCACATATCTGAAACATTGCAATTAACATAATTTAGTAAATGACAAGATTGGACTTATAATTCTTTACCTTTTAACACCCTCCCTCAATCTTGACATTTGAATAAATCCAACATAAGTAATTTATCGCAAAGATAATTATGTTGATTTATTCCAAGAGATTTTGTAAAAATATCAGCAGGATTTTCTGTTGAAGGAACTTTAACAGTTTTCAACATTCCTGATGAATTTTGTTGTCTTACTTGATGAACGTCTATTTCAATATGTTTAGCGCGTTCATGAAAAACTGGATTATTTGCAATCTGAATTGTAGAATTGTTATCACAATTAAGACTTACAGGAATTAAATCTTTTACTTTTAACTCTTCCAAAATACTAAGTACCCATATTATTTCACATAGAGCCGATGCCATGGCTTTATACTCAGATTCTGCTGAAGAGCGTGAAACTGTTGTTTGTTTCTTACTCTTCCAGGAAATCATACAATTTCCCAAAAAAACACAATAACCAGTTACGGATCTACGAGTAGATAAACACTTGCCCCAATCCGCATCAACAAACACATTTAACTTGAAATCAGAAGATACTGAAAAATTAATTCATTTACCTGGTGCAGCTTTGAGGTAACGAAGTACCCTAAGGGCTAACTTTAAATGAGACAACCTTGGTGCATGCATAAACTGACTCAGACAATGAACTGTAAATGCAATATCTGGTCTTGTAGCTAACAAATAGATCAACTTACCAATCAGCTTTTGGAAACCAGAAAAATCCTTTAATGGAGGATCTTTAGAATCTGAACCAGATGACTCAGTCACTATTAAATTCATATCCATGGGAGTTCCAATTGGTTTGACTCCCAAATATCCAAATTCGTTTAAAAGTTCTAAACAATACTTACGTTGTGACATACACACACCTCGTTCAGTTCTAAGAATTTCTATACCAAGGAAAAATTTTAACTCACCCAAATCTTTGATCTTGAAATTTGATTTTAAATGTTCTTTTACTTTGTTTATTTCATTAACACAATTTCCTGTTAGTATAATATCATCTACATATACTAACAAAATAAGGAAAATAGAACCTACACTTTTAGTAAACAATGAATAATCACTTGAGCTTTGACAAAAAACCATTTTCAACCAAACAAGATGACAGTTTTTCATACCACTGCCTAGGAGCCTGCTTCAACCCATACAAAGATTTAACTAATTTGCAAACTCTTTTGTCATTGGAAGAAAAATACCCAGGAGGTAAGGACATGTAAACTTCTTCAGTTAAGTCACCATACAAGAATGCATTATTTACATCCAATTGACACAAAGGCCAATCATATTGAACAACTAATGCAATAACACAACGTACATTAACCATTTTAACTACTGGCGAAAACGTTTCCTCATAATCTAATCCCTCCCTTTGAGAATACCCCTTAGCCACTAACCTAGCTTTATATCTTTCAATCTCACCAGTGGACTTATATTTTATTTTATATATCCACCTACATCCAATAGGTTTATGACAGGGAGGTAGATCAGTTAATACCCAAGTTCTATTCCTATATAAGGCTTCCATTTCGTCATTCATAGCACTTACCCAATTTTGATCACCACAAGCCTCATAAAAATTACTAGGTTCAATAGCCTTATTTAAAGTGGAAACAAAGCAAAAGTTATATTTGTTAAGAAACGAATAATTGACAACCTTTTCAATACCATATTTTACTTTTCCTTCAACAACATAATCAACAAATCGTTTAGGCAAAGTTGAAGGACGACTTGATTTTCTAGTAGAGGTAATATCTATATTAGTAGTAGATGTACCCTCAAAAGGGGAACTCAACCTTACATCATTTTGACGAACACTTAAAGGACTGAATTCAGTACCACACTGATCATCGACAGCCAGATTAGTATTAGAACTACCAGAACCATTTGGTTCGGCAGATCTGATACTTTCTATGTTAGTATCGTTCAAATCAGTATTACTGCCTGGATTTAATCCGGCAACCCTATTTAGGCCACCAAGATGATCATGGTTACTGAGATTATCAGAATTTGAAAAAGTCTTGTGTTGAGTTTTCTCCCTAGTCTCATCATAGGGTGTTCCAGAAGTGAACTCATTAGTCTGAAAAATTGAATCAAAAAAGTTTAAAGTATTTAGGTTGTTAGAATCTAGAGCCTGTTTGGATGCACTCATTTTAAATGGAAAAATAGTTTCGTAAAACTTGACATCTCTTGAAATTATAATCTGCTTGGAATCTAGCCTATAAAGCCTATATCCCTTCTTTGAATTTGAATATCCCAACAAAACACATTTTTTCGAACGTGCAGAAAATTTATCAATAACATTGGGTCTAATTGCATAACACAAACACCCAAAATTTCTTAAATGAGACAGAACAGGTGCAAATCCAAACACTAGCTCATAAGGGCACTTTCCATTTAAAACAGACGAGGGTGTTCTGTTTATAAGATATGTGGCTGTAAGTATACACTCACTCCACATATTTAATGGAATGTCCCTTGAAACATTAAAGCTCTAGCAACGTTTAACAAGTGTCTATGCTTGCGTTCTACTACCCCATTTTGTTGGGGAGTATAAACACAAGTAGTTTGATGAACAATACCCTTATCTTTAAAAAATTCTACTAACCTATTATTAACAAATTCGGTACCATTATCACTTCTGAACACCTTAACAGACTTGCCAAATTGATTTAGGAGTAAACTGTAAAATCCAACAATACTGTCAAACACTTCATCTTTATTTTTTAACAAGTAAACCCATACAGATCGAGTATAGTCATCTACCACAGTCAAGAAGTAACGATAACCCTCTCTACTAGAAACACGATAGGGACCCCACAAATCAATGTGCACTACGTCCCCCAAGTTGGTAGTTTTATGTTTTCTAAGATTAAATTTGTCCCTAGCTTGTTTAGCTTTATGACATATTTCACAAGGGACAGACATACTACCATTACTAAGGTTCAATTTATTTTTCAACACAGTTAGCACCTGATCAGCAGGATGCCCTAGACGACTGTGCCAAAGTTGACGTGAGACATTACAGTATATAGACATGTTTGAAGTATTGACATTATTACTAAATTTCCTAGAACCAAACACAACATTTTGATTTACTTGATCAAATAAGTACAGACCTCCTCTTTCACTACCAGTCCCCACAACTTTCATTGCAGGAAAGTCCTGGATCAAAAAACACTTGCACTCGTTAAACCCAACAAAAAATTTGTTATCTCTAGCAATTTTATGCACAGATAATAAGTTTACATGAAAATAAGGTATAACAAGTACATCAAACAATGTGACCTTATCATTTAGTTTAAAATTTCCAATCTTATTTATGATAGCTTCATCACCATTTGGTTGTGTTACTTTCAAATTAAGATCAGAAATATCAACTACATTTTCTAAGCATGAAACACAAGAGGTCATATGATGGTTAGCACCAGAATCAATAATCCAACCATACTTGTTTAAATTTGAAATTTTTGACATATCAGAAAACATACCGGCCATATTCACAGCAAGGCCATCAGTCTGTTTCTGATCAATAAGCGACAATAACTTGTTGATTTGCTCCTCGGTGAGGGAGGAGACATTAGAAGAACCACGACCGTTGCCATCAGCAGTGATTGCATTGCTGTTAAAAGACTTGGCAGGTTGATTGGTTTTATTTTTTGTAAACTGAAAATCTTTTGGAAAACCAATTAATTTGAAACACCTCTCAATAGTGTGGCCATTCAAACCACAATGTTTACACTGCAGATTAGTTTTTCCTGACTGATTTTTATTATTATTAGAGGGTTTTCCAAAAAAGGCAGACGTTTGAGATATCGTCTCCTTAGTATCAGTAGAAGTGCGAGGCACACCTCGATGTGACTCTTCTCTTGATACTAAGGAGAAGGCGGTTTTAACTGATTGAAGAGGATCAGACATTAATATGTTACTTCTCACGTTAATGTACATATCATCTAAACCCATCAGAAATTGCATCAGTTTCAACAGTTGATAATGTTTTGAAAACTCATGGGCAACATTACACGAACATGTAGGCAACTTTATCAAGGCATCAAACTGTTTCCAAAGAGAGTTAAGTTTATGATAGTATTCAGAAACTGGAATACCATTTTGACTTAATGCATTTATTTTCTGATGCAAATTAAAAGTCACAGATCCATCGATTTTATCATAAGTCTCTTTAAGTTCATCCTAAACTTCAGAGCAACCCTTGAGAAAACTTGACTTACAAACAACTCATCAGAAATAGAGCTAAGAATCCAAGATAAAACCACAGAGTTGCATATGTCCCACTGTTTACCTAAGATCTCATTTTCAGTAGGACGAGATACAGTTCCATTTATGAAACCCAATTTGTTTTTGGTTTCTAAAGCCAGAATCATAGCACACGACCACACCTTATAGTTCACAGTCCCATTTAGCTTTACACTCATGATAGAAACACCTGACGTATCACTTGGGTGGAGATAAAGAGGGTCACCAAAATCAAGTTTAGCAGTCAGAGATTGCTCCACATGATTTTTGGACCCATCTCCCTCTCCAGCAGCCATGATAACGGCAGACAAACACCAAAACACACAAGGTAAAAACTAGAAGACTTAGGCGACAAGATTCCTTGCCACTTGTAATGGTAGGTCAAGTCAGTCCTCTAGTTACCAAGAAGAAGTGAGACAAGAAAGGATCACACACGAGAATAGGGAAGAAGCGAACTTACTGTGCGGTCAGCAACAGATCGAATGAAAAACAGGAACAACTTACAAATGTTCTTGTTAGAATAGCACAGCGGAACGTAACCAAATATGTCTCTGAAATGGAGACAAGGAACTACACCTGAACATACACAGAGCACACCCAGAGAAGAGAAGGCACCAAACAGTGAGTGGAGAGAAAATAATACTCCAACTGAACTCAATGTATTTGGACCTTAACTGAAACTGGAGGTTTAACAATCATAAAAGAAATACAGATGATGATGTGACAGATCTGTTCAAAAAATGCAGATCTAGCTTCACGAGAAAAAAAAATCTCAGATCCTCAGCTGATTATATACGTTCAATGACTTAATCAAAATAGCCAAGATATACAAGATCATTAACAACCATACAGATCTAACAACCATACAGATCTAACAAGATATAAAGAAATCATCAAATCATGAACTCCTTAAAAAACGTCACTCTTTAAACAATTTTATAAAAAACATGACCGTTTTCTCAAAACCACACATTAAAATAAATTAGAACATTAAAATTGAGATATATCGCGCTGCATTGCGCGGGTAGACTTCTAGTATATTTCTTATACCTCTAGTTTAAGAAGTTATGCAATAATGAAGATTAGGAACGTCGTGGCTCGGGAACCACGCCATATTTATGGAGTGTAATTTCAGTATACATAGAAATATTTTCACTGCATCATATTTCCCTAACCTCTTGTAGTTATGGAGGTTTACGTGCGATGACTTCAAATTGTTTGTGGCTACCTGAGGATTAATCGGTGCACGTAAGCTGACTTAAAAATTACGATTATCCAAAAAAAAACTATTTAGTTGTATGGTAAAATCTATAGACTTGTGTGTTGGTGCAAGTGTACCACATCTCTATATATTTATATATATTTATTTTGATGATTACAAACACACCGTATTATTGTTTATCTAACAATTTAATCCAAGTGTGCAGTTGTTGAAGAACACGAAGATTTAATCTGAAGGGTTCAAGACGGAAGTGTTTACGTCGTCATTATTGTTTTTAACTAATAATGATAAACACCCTAAAATAATATACCACTTGGATATTTCTAAAAACCATAATTGATTTTAATTAAATAAGGTTTATTGAGAAGATCCAACAAGATTGGTTGCGTCCTGGAAGGTGTCTATTCTGACGCCGGTATACCGTGGAGAATGCCCGGTATACCGCGGGTACATATTGGCCGGTATACCGCGGGTGTTCAGCCGGTATACCGCGGCAGGCGTGGTGTTTGTTTCTGATTGGTTGGAAGTACTTTTTCTGACGGCGGTATACCGCGAGTCCTAGCCGGTATACCGCGGGTACGTATTCCATAAGTCAACTTTGCATGAGAGCCGTTGAAGTGTCAGCGTACTTTGTACTGCACGGTATACCGCGTGCATTTGGCGGTATACCGCGGATGCTTGTTTCCGTTGGAAGTGTTGCTATATAATGCATGCGATGGTGGAGAAGTAAAAAAAAATACAGATACAACCAACACCATCACTGCTCATCTGATCTCTCTAATTTATAATATATATATTTTATAAAACCTTTTTTTATAAAATATCCAAGTGTGAGATATTATACAAGAGTGATTACCCATTGTGAGTTATACTCCTCTTGTAAGTATTTGAATAACGGGTGTGTGATCCTGTACATCTCAATAAGCTGAGGCTTAGAGAACCGTTTACTTTGCTCTGTATTTGGTTTGTATTCTACCGTAAAGAATACATTTATTGGATCGTGTCGGGAAGTGTCTCGGCTGCTGGTTTATCACAGTTGGTGGTAAATCAGTAAATCTCCGTGTCAAGTATCTCTTACCTTTATCTCTTTATTTATTCCGCTGTGCTTTATTATATTTGTTTATATAAACTGCTTTGCATTTATATTTATTTATATAATCTCTGTGTATTTGTTTATATTTACACTCTTCGTTATTATTTGTATACTCTGATTTATTTATACTGTTTCTGTACTGTATTTATTTATAAAAGAATTTTTGAAAGTAAAAGATTTTAAATACAACCTTACCCCCCCCTAGGTTGTCTAACATTTGGTATCAGAGCGGGTCTTTCAAAAATTTCTGTCTTAATTTTTTTTTTAAATGGCTCAACAAACTAATTTTGTGTTCTCTAAACCTCCTTTGATAGATTCTGAAAAGTTTGGCATTTGGGCCGAGCTATTTGAATGTCACGTTCGTGGCAAAAGTCAAAAAATTTGGGATATTATAGAAAATGGGAATTTTAATCCTACTATTATAAAAAATAATGTTATTGTTGATAAACCTGTTAAAGACTGGACTCCCGCTGAAGAATCTCATTTTTGTTTAAATTTTGAGGCTAAAAATATATTATATGCTGCTTTAACTTCCGATGAAATAGAAAGAGTATATACCTGTAAAACTGCTAATCAAATCTGGCAAAGCTTGAGTGACACTCATCGTGGAAATACTCAAGTTAAAAGCTCTAAAATAAATATTTTAGTACATGATTATGAACTGTTCGAAATGTCAAAAGATGAGTCAATCGACTCAATGTTTAAACGTTTTAACCTCATTATGACTACTTTGAAGGGATTAGGTCGCACTTATCCTAACGAAGACTATGTAAGGAAAATTCTTCGAGCACTTCCTTCGGAGTGGATGGCAAAAATTACATCTTTAGAAGACTCCCGAGATCTCGCAACGATGAAGCTCGATGATCTCATCGGCAATCTTAAAGTGCACGAAATCGCACTAAAAAGAAATCAAGTCCGGGAGCAAGTCAAAAAGAAATCCATCGCTCTCAAAGTCGTTGCCTCAAAAGAAAAGGAAGAGGAGGAAGATGCAAGTTCCTCGGATGACGAACCCGAAAATCTTGACGATTTAGTCAAGTTGGTAAGAAAACTTTCTAAACTTTTATCTAACAAAAAGTTTACTAATAATGATAGGTTTCAAGAAAATGGAGACTACCGTCGTGGTGGTAAAAACCAAAGTCGCAACGTCCATAAAAGTGAAGACAAATATGACGAATCTAGCGACGATGAAAAAGCCAATAAAAAGAAAGGCTTTTGCTATGTGTGTGGTGATAAGGATCACTATGCAAGTGTGTGTCCAAAACGAGCAAAACAAATCAACACACCAAAAGCTCTCGTTGGAGGCGCGTTGAGCGCAAGCATAAATGAGGCCAAAAATTTTTGTTTCATGGCCGACCATGATAATGAGGTATCTTCATCATATTCTTCTAAAAATAATTGTGATAGTAATTATAGTGATAATTATTATAGTGACGATGAAAATAATCTTGACGAATTATATAAATCATTTCATGATATGGCCGCTCTTGCAAATAGGTATAAAGATGAAATCTCTAATTTAAAAGAAACCGTATCCGCATATAAAAAGGAAATAGATGACGGTAAACAAAAATCTGCTTATGATTTAGATATTATCACTAAATTAGAAAATAAATTAAGTGAAAAAGATATTTGTAAATCTTGTGTTATTTTAAATGATAAAATTGCATGCTTAAATAAAAAGACACATGAAGATATTACATGTACAAAATGCGAGATTCTTGAAAATGAAATTGCATGTTTAAATGCTAAATGTAAATCGCATGAGAAAAATGACTTATTAGCAAATGCTTTTAATAGTAGCAATGATAAAGTGCTTAAAATGCTTAATATATCAAATCGTATAAATTGCCGAAAAGGCATTGGTTCAAATACGTGTATTGAAAAATGTGATTGTATGCCAATTAAAAAGGTTTTTGAAAAACCTAAATTTGTTGTTAAAAATAAAACGCAAAAACCTCCGTATGTTCCTAAAATGAATTATGTGAATTATATGTCGAGAAAATCACATGCGTTTATGTATAATAATAAGTTTGCGAATCCTAAGAAAAATGTTAATCCGCATACTTCTTTTTACGTCTATGATGAATACGATCGTAAAATTAAGATGGTTAGAAAATGGATTCCGAAAGGAATGTTTAATGTTGATAATCCCGGTGGGATGCGTTTGTGGTTTTAAACCATTTATATGGCTTTGTATGTTTGTCGTGTTTGTTTTATGTCGACAACATATTTTTTTGCAGTTTATGTTTTATACTAACTGTTAAAAGGACCCATAAGAAAAGGGTACCACGAAATATTTTCTTTGCCTTTTGTAGGTGTTTCCTGGCGAGGATATAATACGTGTTACCTGCCGAGGTTATAATACGTGGTTTCCTGGCGATGATATAATACGTGTTACCTGCCGAGGTTATAATACGTGGTTACCTGCCGAGGTTATAATACGTGGTTACCTGCCGAGGTTATAATACGTGGTTACCTGCCGAGGTTATAATACGTGGTTACCTGCCGAGGTTATAATACGTGGTTACCTGCCGAGGTTATAATACGTGGTTACCTGCCGAGGTTATAATACGTGGTTACCTGCCGAGGTTATAATACGTGGTTACCTGACGAGGTCATAATACGTGGTGATTTTTTTTTATCACATAAAATTAACCGAAAATCGAAGCCTTAAGATCCTTTTTGGTGCAAGTGTTTCTTTTTGGTTATTTTGTTTCATGTCATTTATTATGCTTATTTTATCCCTCAAATTTTATAAAATCTTCAATTTAATATCGTTATTAATTTGAGGGGGAGCTTTTTATCTTTACCCATGAGTTTATGCTACCTCAATTATATGCATATTTTGAGGGGGAGCATCTCTCGAGGGGAAGCATACCGTCTTTCTTGACCCTTTTTGTTTCGACAAACGGGGGAGAGAAACCGCACATGCTCTTGCTTAGCGGTTGTGTTTGTCATCATCAAAAAGGGGGAGATTGTTGGTGCAAGTGTACCACATCTCTATATATTTATATATATTTATTTTGATGATTACAAACACACCGTATTATTGTTTATCTAACAATTTAATCCAAGTGTGCAGTTGTTGAAGAACACGAAGATTTAATCTGAAGGGTTCAAGACGGAAGTGTTTACGTCGTCATTATTGTTTTTAACTAATAATGATAAACACCCTAAAATAATATACCACTTGGATATTTCTAAAAACCATAATTGATTTTAATTAAATAAGGTTTATTGAGAAGATCCAGCAAGATTGGTTGCGTCCTGGAAGGTGTCTATTCTGACGCCGGTATACCGTGGAGAATGCCCGGTATACCGCGGGTACATATTGGCCGGTATACCGCGGGTGTTCAGCCGGTATACCGCGGCAGGCGTGGTGTTTGTTTCTGATTGGTTGGAAGTACTTTTTCTGACGGCGGTATACCGCGAGTCCTAGCCGGTATACCGCGGGTACGTATTCCAGAAGTCAACTTTGCATGAGAGCCGTTGAAGTGTCAGCGTACTTTGTACTGCACGGTATACCGCGTGCATTTGGCGGTATACCGCGGATGCTTGTTTCCGTTGGAAGTGTTGCTATATAATGCATGCGATGGTGGAGAAGTAAAAAAAATACAGATACAACCAACACCATCACTGCTCATCTGATCTCTCTAATTTATAATATATATATTTTATAAAACCTTTTTTTATAAAATATCCAAGTGTGAGATATTATACAAGAGTGATTACCCATTGTGAGTTATACTCCTCTTGTAAGTATTTGAATAACGGGTGTGTGATCCTGTACATCTCAATAAGCTGAGGCTTAGAGAACCGTTTACTTTGCTCTGTATTTGGTTTGTATTCTACCGTAAAGAATACATTTATTGGATCGTGTCGGGAAGTGTCTCGGCTGCTGGTTTATCACAGTTGGTGGTAAATCAGTAAATCTCCGTGTCAAGTATCTCTTACCTTTATCTCTTTATTTATTCCGCTGTGCTTTATTATATTTGTTTATATAAACTGCTTTGCATTTATATTTATTTATATAATCTCTGTGTATTTGTTTATATTTACACTCTTCGTTATTATTTGTATACTCTGATTTATTTATACTGTTTCTGTACTGTATTTATTTATAAAAGAATTTTTGAAAGTAAAAGATTTTAAATACAACCTTACCCCCCCTAGGTTGTCTAACATTGTGTTTTAAGGTTTTTAAGATATAGTTTTTTTTCTTCAGATTTTCGACTTCAATTATAATTCTAAACAGTAAATATCCATCTAAAGTCCCAACTTCCCATTTCACTAACAACCTCATAGAGTCATAGTCTTCTCGTCTTCATTTAATTCTCCTAGTTATTTGACATACTTCCCATTTTCATTTTGATGAGCTTACTGAAATTTAAATAGTCATCATATACATAAAACAAACAAAAAACACAAATTTAAAGATATACACACACACACACACACATATATATATATATATATATATATATATATATATATATATATAAACCGACATTACAAATTATTCATATGAATTTATATATACATCTTCAAATGATTTTTTTAGTTATTCAGATATAAGTATTCACCTCTTAATTATCTGACTTTTTTATTTGAACCTTCAATTTTATAATAGTATACGATATTTTCTAACTGTTAGAAGATATGTTGTAGGCTGTATCCTTAAATCAATGCTATGTTTGGCAAACTAGCTGATAAGCTAGCTGTTGACTGATAATCTAGTTGGTAGCTGATGAAAAAATCACGTTTAACAAAACTAGCTTATAAGCGTGTAAAATGACCAAAAATGTCATCTTCAAATAATTATCAATTACAATATTTAGTTATGTAATTAAAATAAATTTATAACAATACAATATGTTAATTAATACAACCAATGTAATAAAGAAAAATTAAATAATATAACATGTTAATTAAAATAAATTTAAAATTTATTATTACATATATACTATAAATTTTGAATTTATTAAAACAAGTTTTAGAAAGAAAATATATATATATATATATATATATATATATATATATATATTAGCTTATGATTTTAAATAACCGTTACATACAATATGAAAAAATAATCAGATAATAATTAAAAAATAATATTAAGTGATTGTTAAAATATATTCATTAAAAATAAATAAAAATAATTTATATGATTAACAGTAACTCTAAATAATTAAAATTTAATATCAATGTGTAATTAAAATTTAATTTAATAATTTTCAGTTAATATTAATTAATATATATTAATTAATCATAATTAAATTTAAAAATTTAATATTTATTAATAATAATAATTAGTAAATAATAAGGGGCAATATTGGAATATTCACAAAACTCTACCAAAACGCTACTTCAAATAACGTTTCAAAAAGCTAGTTTGTTAAAAATTGCTATTTTAGTCCTTATACATTAGGAATTACAATTATCTTCTATAGGGTTAATCAAGTATTGTTCCAATGATTTATAAATTATTGTTGTTTACTTTCTTATGGTTTATTGGGTATCTTAACTGACAATAAGGTTTGTGCCTCTGAGGATTCTCCTCAGAGGTCACCATTTCGAGCTCTTACGATTAGTCAAGTTGTGCACAAGCTCGCACAGACACCCACAATTAACCAAAAAATGTTTTCGTCCCTCATACTTAGTTAGCCTCAAGAATGAAAATTAGGAATGTAAATGAACCGAAAGTTCAGAGAACCATTTGTGAACCTTTATGCGGTATCGTTTATTTAATAAATAAAACACTGACACATTTTTTTGTTCATTTTATTAAATGAACAAACATGAACAGTTGACTCGTTCGTGAATTGTAACGACCCAAGCAAAATAAAGCATGCAATTCTTATAAAATGAAATATCCCAAAAACGGGTCCCAAAATTCCTTACATAATAACAAAATCAGGTTGGCGGAAACAACCTACACAACTGAGAATAAATCTAAAACTGTAAAGAATAGTGTCACTATATCTCTACCACGCTTATTCACTATCTGCCTTGCTCACTTGCCAGAGCCTTACGAAATCTGCTTACCTGAAAAGGATTTAATTTGGAAAATGCGAGGGTTAGACCATGAGGTCTAGTGAGTCCCTACTGACAGTTTTCAAAACATTCAAAAACAGTTTGTAACTTTCCATATAAAAATATCCACATATATGCACATATAAAATATTTCACGAACAAGTTCCACACCCGTAAATTGGCACCCTGAAGTCACCCAAGGGTGACGACGAGTCAGTCTCACGCTGCCTTACAGGGCCACTCTTCCCATGACATAAACGTGTCACTCCTCCCGGTGTGAGCACTGGCGGGCCACACATCCCGACTTAGCCAATTTACGTCTCACATAATGTATGCATACATCTCATATAAAACTTTAAATAAACTTTCATGCAGTTAAAAGCATAGGAATAAAACATGGCATTTCTCATCATGTACTCACTTTAGAAAACACGTTAAAAGTCACGTATCTTAGTTAGAAAGCTCACCTGATACGCTTACTTTCCTTTCCTACTCAGTTCCTGGCTTCCAATCGATTTACCTGAGAAATGAACGAGATACCATTGCTCAGATCCTAAACCAGTTTTTCCGAACACCATCCGGGCTCAACTTACCTGCTACAAATTCTTATTGGATACCTGCTACTTACCGGGTACCCATACTTACCGGGTAGGACAACTTACCGGGCAAACCACAATTCGGACAATTTACCGGGTAAGTTAACTTACTGGGCACACAACTTACCGGGACTCAAGCTTACCGGACACAACTTACCGAGTTCCACAGGTTACCGGGTCTGGGACGTCCAGGAACTTGCTAGGTTGGACTTACCTGGTACACCATGGGAACTTACCGGCGACGGCTGCGTTCTTTCTTGGGGCCAAAATCAGCTGATTAGTCCCCAACTCAACGATTTAAGAGCTAAAACTCTCCCATCAGTTATTTAAATCATTTCTTACTAAGCTCTTGACTATAAAACACAAAGATGATGTCTAAATCCTTCTTAAACTATCATTCTCAACTTTTAATCAAAACCCTCAAGTAGCTCAACAATCCAGTATGAAATAGGAATTTGAGAGTAGGGATTACCTGATAGGAATGTAGAATCAAACCCCAAATCCACCTTCTCTTCCAATTTGAAATTTGGTGAAGTTCTTCCTTGCACTTGATAGTTTCTTTCACTGCTTCCTCTCAAATTCTCCAAGCCGCCAAACAAGAATGAAATGCCTTCCCTAGGGTTTTGTGCCAAACATTGGGTTCTTATACCATATCCTTTATTAACAATTTAGTCCCTCAACTTTCAGCTTTATTAAATTTTTTCCACAAGACTCTAAACTCTTCCAATTTGGTCTCGGTTATTACAACACTCCCCCCTCAAAAGAATTCCGTCCCCGGAATTCCATTCTCGAAAAGATGAGGGTATTTGGACTTCATGTCCGCTTCCACTTCCCAAGTAGCCTCTCGTCCTTTATGATACCTCCACTGAACTTTTACTAGTTGAACTTCTCTATTCCTTGTTTTCCAGACCTTACTGTCCACAATCTCCATTGGTTCTTCTTCGTACGACAGTCTCTCATTGATGCTAACATCTCCTAATGGAATGGCCACATCCGTCTCGGCCAAACATTTCTTCAGATTTGACACATGAAACGTCGGATGAACTCCTCGTAACTCTTCTGTCAATTCCAACTTGTAGGCCACGACCCCAACTCGTTCAATAATAACGAAAGGTCCTACATATCTCGGCCTCAACTTTCCTTTCTTCCCGAAGCGCACTACTCCTTTCCAAGGCGAGACCTTTAGCATTACTTTGTCTCCCACTTGAAATCCAATAGGCTTCCTCCTTCTATTCGCATACTTCTTCTGTCGATCTTGTGCGATCCTCATCCGTTCACGGATCACTTCAATCTTATCTTCCGTTATTTGTACAATCTCTAGACCTGCCAACTGTCTTTCTCCTACTTCGTTCCAACACAATGGCGTACGACACTTCCGTCCGTACAATGCTTTGAATGGCGTCGCTTGGATGCTTGTGTGGTAACTATTATTATAGGAGAATTCTATCAATGGTAAATGCACTTCCCACGACCCCTTGAAATCGATAACGCATGCCCGCAGCATATCTTCTAGCGTCTGAATAGTTCTCTCACTCTGACCATCCGTTTGAGGATGATAGGCCGTGATTAGCTTCAGTTGCGAACCTAACTCTCGTTGAAGACTTCTCCAAAACGCTGACGTGAACCGACTATCACGGTCTGACACGATGGATCTCGGCACCCCATGCCTAGACACAATCTCGTTAATGTACAATCGGGCTAACTTCTCCAACGAATCCGACTCCTTAATCGGTAAGAAATGTGCGGACTTGGTGAGAATATCCACAATTACCCAAATCGCATCGTGACCCTTCGGAGTTCTCGGTAACTTTGTAACGAAATCCATGGTGATATTATCCCATTTCCATACTGGTATCACCGTAAACTGAAGTTCTCCGTATGGTCGCTGATGTTCTGCCTTAACCTTCAAACATGTCACACATCGCTCCACCAGGTGAGCGATATCCTTCTTCATCCCTGGCCACCAGTAAAACTGTCTCAAGTCTCGATACATCTTATTCGTTCCCGGGTGCAAGGAATACCGTGACTTATGCGCTTCCTCTAAGATGCTTACTCTTAGGTTTCCCAACTTGGGAACCCACACCCGGTCTTTCATACACTTCAACCCACCACTGTTGACTCCGAACAATGATGTAGCTCCGACAACTCTTTTGCTCTTTATGTTCTCTTCCAGTAACGCTTCCTCCTGAAACTTCTTAATTTCTTCAAGGAGATTCGAGGTTGCCTCGACTCTGAAGGCCACTACTTTGGTCTGTTCTCCTCGCTCTTTCCGACTCAACGTGTCGGCCACCACGTTAGCTTTACCCGAGTGGTAAAGAATCTCGCAGTCATAGTCATTTAACAGCTCCATCCATCTCCTCTGTCTCATATTTAGTTCTTTTTGATCAAACATATGCTTCAGACTTTTGTGATCAGTGTAAATCTGACACTTCACTCCATATAAGTAGTGTCGCCAAATCTTCAGAGCGAACACCACCGCCGCTAACTCCATGTCATGAGTAGGGTAGTTCTTCTCGTGATCTTTCAACTGTCGGGAAGCGTAGGCAATCACCTTCCCATTCTGCATCAATACACACCCCATCCCAAGCTTAGATGTGTCACTGTATATTACAAATCCCTCCGATCCATCAGGTAACGACAATATCGGAGCACTGCTTAGACTTTCTTTCAACTTCCCAAACGCAGATTCTTGCGCCTCAGTCCACCTGAACTTGACGTTCTTCTTTGTCAATGAGGTCAGTGGTGAAGCTATTCGAGAGAAGTCTTGAATAAACTTCCGGAAATAACCCGCTAATCCGAGAAAGCTTCTCACTTCCGATGGGGTTCTTGGCGCCTCCCAATCTTTAATGGCTTCAATCTTAGCGGGATCCACCTTGATGTTGTCCGCCGACACCACGTGGCTCAAAAACTGTACTTCCCGTAACCAAAACTCGCACTTCAAAAACTTCGCGTATAATTTCTCACGCTTTAGCAATTCCAGCGCTGCTCGAAGATGTCTCTCGTGGTCCTCTCGAGTACGAGAATAGATCAAAATATCATCGATGAAGACGATCACACACTTGTCCAATAACGAGCTACACACTCGATTCATTAAGTACATGAATACTGTTGGCGCATTAGTCAACCCGGAGGGCATGGCTAAGAACTCATAATGTCTGTATCTCGTGCGAAACGTTGTCTTTGGCACATCCTCCTCTCTCACCTTCAGCTGATGATAACCTGACCTCAAGTCTATCTTCGAGAAATAACTCGCACCTTGCAACTGATCAAAGAGGTCATCGATCCGCGGAAGCGGGTACTTGTTCTTCACAGTTACTTTGTTGAGCTCACGGTAATCTATGCACATTCGCATAGATCCGTCCTTCTTCTTAACAAATAGTACCGACGCTCCCCAAGGCGATGAGCTCGGACGAATAAAACCATTGTCGAGTAATTCTTGTAACTGAGTCATCATCTCTTTCATCTCTGTCGGTGCCAGACGATAAGGCGCACGCGCAATCGGTGCCGCCCCAGGCAACAGTTCTATTCTGAACTCTACTTGATGATCTGGAGGCAGACTCATGAAATCATCCGGAAACACTTCCGGGTAATCACTCACTATAGGTACATCCTCTACACTCTTCTTCTCTTTCTTAACATCTAGCACATAGGCTAAATACCCCAGACATCCTTTCCCCAAACATCACCTAACTTTCATCATCGATATTAAACACGACTTCCTATTCCGTTGATCTCCATAAATTACTACTTCTTTCTTATCGGGTAAGGCGATCCGAATTAGCTTCTTATTACATACTATACTAGCATCATTCTCCGCTAACCAGTCCATTCCTAGGACTACATCAAACTCCCCCATTCCCATCGGATACAACCTCAAAGGAAACAAGTGACCATCCACGTCTATGCTACATCCCTCATAGACCTCTTTCACCCAGACTCGACTATCATCCGTTACCTCTACCTCAAACCCAAAGTTCAACCTCTTGGGTTTTACTTGCAATTTACGAATAAAATTGGGTGACACAAAAGAACGGTTGGCCCCAGAATCAAATAACACTTTAGCGTCATTCGAGTCTATAGGGAAAGTACATGTCACCACATCAGGCGTGTTCACCGCCTCCTCCGCAGACATATGGAAAGCCCTGGCCCTCGCGCGAGCCGGCTCCACCTTTCTCTCACCACCTCTTCCTCCGCTACTGCCACCTTCACCCCCGGTATACCCTTTCTTCAATTGTGGGCAATCCCACTTGACATGATTTGACAAACCACACTGATAACATGACCTCGAACTGCGGCAGTCTCGAGCTAGATGCCCCACTTTCCCACACTTGAAACATCCTTCCTTTTTAGCCCAACATTCTCCCCTGTGCATTCTGTTACACTTTACACACGGTTTCTCCCCTGACCTAGGCCCCACTCGCAGATCGGGTCTAGTTGCATTCTGCCTCTTACCATCTCGATTCGGCCCGTCCCACTTACGCTTGTCTCCGGCTCTTTCGGTCATCTGCCTGGTCTTTTCCTTCTCAGTATGTTCCACAGTGTCTACCGCGACCTGGAAAGCAGTTGGTCCTTTCACTTGTACCAACTCTCTTACACTGCTCTTTAACCCCCAAATGTATCTCTCTATTCGCCTTTCCTCAGTAGGCACGTACAACTCAGCAAACTGGGCCATCTCGATAAACTTAGACGTGTATTCCTGAACTGACATCGATCCTTGCTCTAGCCCCAAAAACTCCTCCTCTAGCTTATTAACTGCCGCCAATGGACAAAACTGTGCTCTGAACCTCTTAACGAATGATTCCCACAACGTGCCCTTGGCTACCTCCGATCCCCTACCTCCGGTCTCCACATCCCACCAATAGATGGCCTCAGACTTCATCATTGACATTGAAAAAAGTACCTTATCTTCCTCGGCGCACTTGCTAGTATCGAATGCTAACTCCATCTCACGAACCCATTTCAAAGCCAGAACAGGATTGCGCTCCCCGTTGAACATAGGAGGCTTGCACGAAGCGAAGGTCTTAAACGAGCACCCTTTCACTGTCTTTGGTTCATTAGCAACAATCGGAGTTGTCACCGAGTTGTTTCCTATCTCAGTCTGTGGTGGACTGTCTTCCTCGGTCTTCTTCTCAGTACCACTCTTGGTTCCTCCCTCAGATGTAGTCTTATTCTGGTTCTCTAGCACTGCTTGTAAAGTCTTTTGCAGTTTACCCATCTCTACTGTGAACTTCTCCTCAGTCACAAAAGCCGGTGCGACGTCAGTATGACGTCCTTTCTTAGCTTTCGTTTTCTTTGCAGACGTTGAACTCTCATGCTCAGATATCTCCTGCACTTCTGGTTCTTCTACGCTCTTTGCCCTGCGCCTAACTGGCGCTTTCTTCTTCTTACCTTTGCCCTTAGTGGTTGATGCCCCCACCTCAGTAACGGCTCTCCTCGGTACTGTTCCTCTGCCTCTCCCACGGCCTCTACCTCTCCCACGAGTGCCCGCCGCTCTTGGATGATTCACTGGCCCATCCTCCGCTAATTCCTCAACTCGCACCGCCTCTTCATGCGGCGTAGTGTCCTCATTCGATACTTCCTCCACGATGGGTATCGACCTACTTCTCAAGGTTCTTGCAGACATTCTTGATTATTGGTACACAACAATTAAACTAATTTAATACTACCGCAACGGAATAATAAGGCAATTTAAGCACATACATGTACCTGTAAGTTCACAATTACACTGGCCAGGTGTAACCCAAACTTACCTTACATGACCGTCCTTGGTACCCTATTAGTCCTATTTCTACATTAGTGCTCTCCTAACGCATTTCCTGATTCTCAGTTGTGATTTCTACTCCCAAAGTTTAAGTCTAGGCCCATCCGGTCACCTAAATCTCTTAAACTATGGCTCTGATACCAATTGTAACGACCCAAGCAAAATAAAGCATGCAATTCTTATAAAATGAAATATCCCAAAAACGGGTCCCAAAATTCCTTACATAATAACAAAATCAGGTTGGCGGAAACAACCTACACAACTGAGAATAAATCTAAAACTGTAAAGAATAGTGTCACTATATCTCTACCACGCTTATTCACTATCTGCCCTGTTCACTTGCCAGATCCTTACAAAATCTGCTTACCTGAAAAGGATTTAATTTGGAAAATGCGAGGGTTAGACCATGAGGTCTAGTGAGTCCCTACTGACAGTTTTCAAAACATTCAAAAACAGTTTGTAACTTTCCATATAAAAATATCCACATATCTGCACATATAAAATATTTCACGAACAAGTTCCACACCCGTAAATTGGCACCCTGAAGTCACCCAAGGGTGACGACGAGTCAGTCTCACGCTGCCTTACAGGGCCACTCTTCCCATGACATAAACGTGTCACTCCTCCCGGTGTGAGCACTGGCGGGCCACACACCCCGACTTAACCAATTTACGTCTCACATAATGTATGCATACATCTCATATAAAACTTTAAATAAACTTTCATGCAGTTAAAAGCATAGGAATAAAACATGGCATTTCTCATCATGTACTCACTTTAGAAAACACGTTAAAAGTCACGTATCTTAGTTAGAAAGCTCACCTGATACGCTTACTTTCCTTTCCTACTCAGTTCCTGGCTTCCAATCGATTTACCTGAGAAATGAACGAGATACCATTGCTCAGATCCTAAACCAGTTTTTCCGAACACCATCCGGGCTCAACTTACCTGCTACAAATTCTTACTGGATACCTGCTACTTACCGGGTACCCATACTTACCGGGTAGGACAACTTACCGGGCAAACCACAATTCGGACAATTTACCGGGTAAGTTAACTTACCGGGCACACAACTTACCGGGACTCAAGCTTACCGGACACAACTTGCCGAGTTCAACAGGTTACCGGGTCCGGGACGTCCGGGAACTTGCTAGACTGGACTTACCTAGTACACCATGGGAACTTACCGGGCAACGACTGCGTTCTTTCTTGGGCCCGGAATCAGCTGATTAGTCCCCAACTCAACGATTTAAGAGCTAAAACTCTCCCATCAGTTATTTAAATCATTTCTTACTAAGCTCTTGACTATAAAACACAAAGATGATGTCTAAATCCTTCTTAAACTATCATTCTCAACTTTTAATCAAAACCCTCAAGTAGCTCAACAATCCAGTATGAAATAGGAATTTGAGAGTAGGGATTACCTGATAGGAATGTAGAATCAAACCCCAAATCCACCTTCTCTTCCAATTTGAAATTTGGTGAAGTTCTTCCTTGCACTTGATAGTTTCTTTCACTGCTTCCTCTCAAATTCTCCAAGCCGCCAAACAAGAATGAAATGTCTTCCCTAGGGTTTTGTGCCAAACATTGGGTTCTTATACCCTATCCTTTATTAACAATTTAGTCCATCAACTTTTAACTTTATTAAAAATTTTCCACAAGACTCTAAACTCTTCCAATTTAGTCTCGGTTATTACATGAATGTTTATTAATTTATGTTCGTTTATATGTATCATGACATTAATGTGTTAAATCAATAATTAAATTAAGTTTTTTTAGAATTCTTTTTTGTCCCTTCTAAGTTTACTAGGATTTACCTTATGTTATTTAAAGGAAAAAAATCATGAGTAACGGTGTCTGTTGTTTGTTCATCTATGTTCGTTCGTTTAGTTCATTTATGTTTTGTTTAACTTTGTTCATTTGGCATTTTAACGAATGGACATGAATGAACACGAATAACTCATTTTTTAAAGTACGAACATGAACACAGAAAAATTAGTTCGATTATCGTTCCTTTGTTCAGTTAATTTAAATGAACGAATCCTCACAAGCCTCTGTCCATGTTCGTTAAATTCACACCCTAACGAAAATAACAATGAATTACAAATTATAGGGACGAAATGCAAAACTTCAAAATCACAAAGACATAATTCGCAACTTTTACCAAATCATCAGGTCGAAAAAAGTAATTTAGTCTTAAATATATTACTTTATTCAAAAGCATATAAAATATCCGAATATGTTTAAAAGGAAAATCACATTTTTCAAGTGCTTCAATTCATGAAGTGTTTCCTCCCTAAACTTAAAACTTTATTAAATGATGCAAGATTAAATTGCGTTTTTTGTACATGTGATTTGTTAAAGGTTGTGATTTTTGTTGATGTGGTTTAGAATATTTTGTGTTTGTTTTCATGCTTTATAAATCATTGTTATTTTTGTTTTTATAATTTATAATTTATAATTTATTGTTGTTTTGCTCCGTATGATTTATAATTTTTTACTGTTTTAGTCTCTTATACTTAAAAGATAGAAATTAGTTTAGAGACAAGAACAACAATAAATTACAAACTATATATGAAGAAAATTGCACATGAACGAAAAGAGTCTTCTATTAACAAACAACATAAACAAAAATCATAATTTAAATTTATTCTTGATGGAACATTGAGAAAATATTAAATTATTCAAGAATATATACCAATACTATCTGTTATCCATGTTCTATTTGGTTGTCAATGTTTTATTTGTTGAGTTATGTTCATGCTTTCTGACGAAATAATATTCTTCATATTGTTGGGGAATTTTCAAAATATTATACAAATGATTCTTTTGGGTAGGGGTATTTGCAGTTTGGTTTGGGCTGGGCGGTTTGAGCCTTTCCGCCACCAGACCACGTTACAAGGATTCAGTACACACGACACTATGTGGTTTTTGATGACGTACTTTGCACTTCGCTTAAAGTCCCCAGATGTTACTTTACGTGCTCAATTAGCGATGGTTCAGTTGTGTATTAGGTGGAGCATAGCGATTAGCGATAGTTCAAGTTAGTGATTACTTGGGAGGCGAGCAGATGTGAGAATTATGTTATTTGTGACGGTTCAAAGTGTTATGTATATTCTTACACAGTTAACACCAAAAAATGCCATAGATTGTGTTGCTATATAAACTCACTTCTTCGGTATCTTGAAATCCTTGCAAACTCACTAGTTCATTAGTGTATCATGGAAGGACTAATATGTTATGAGGTGGGTATCATTACAGAATATGAAGTTTATACAATCCACCAAAGCATGTCTAATTGGTTGCAGCTCGAAAAATCTAGGGGTTCTTTTGATTTGCAATATTAGATTGGATTTGGAGGATTTTGAAATTGAATTTCATTTCATTTCAATCTCATGTTTACTTTGAAAGATTTCCTGAATTTGAAGTCTCACCCTCTCACGGGGTGGTTGGTATTTCACAGAATTTCGTGGATTTATATGTAGCAATATTTTAAAATATTTGTTTTGTAATAATCAAATAATAAAAAGTAATTTAATTATTTGTAATTTGTTTTCATAAATTATTTATAATTCATAAAGAATGAAGTTCAATTCAATATCAAATCCTACAACAAAATATACCAAAGATTTCAAAACTTTCCAAATCTAAATTTTTTCACCAAATTCAAATCACTCAAAATCATTCCATTAAACCAAAGGCCTCCTAAATCTTTTTAACTTAAACTAGTGTTTGATATCGCGCAACACACACGCGATGATCGAAATAAATGTTAACAAAAATGTAAAAATCATTTTCATTGATTATTTTTATAAATACTACCACCTTCTCCTCCTCTCTCTCTCTCTCTCTATATATATATATATATATATATTATATATATATATATAGTGTTGGCTTCACGTGAGACCCACTTGTTTTCGTAAGACCCGTGAAACCACAAACAACACTGAAACTTCACAACAAAACATTGTGAATGTAAAAAACTCTGAACCTTCACAGTGTTTTGCTGTGAAGGTTTAATGTTATGTAGTAGTCTCAATGATCTCACGGAAACAACTTAGTCTGACATAATCTCACGTCTATGTATTTCTATACATGATGTCTTAAAGAGATAAATGTAACATCTTTTAATACTTAGAATCTCTTGTACATTTTCTCAAAAAAAAAATTAAAATGTCAAATATGTTAAAAACTTCTATATGTTCATATGGAAATTATATTGTCATTAAAAGTGAGGGGTTTTTAGTAATTTTACATATCTATTGCAATATATTAATTAATCATTTCCAAGGTTTAAAATGGCGTAAGGCGTGGCGGCGAGGTCAAGCCTCAAGCCTTACACGCCACAACGAGGACACGGCGTTTTTCAAGGCGTGACATAAGGCGGAAAATTTGTATGTCAAATATATAATTATATATATACATACTAGGTTTAAACCCGTGTATTACACAGGGTAATTTAAAAAAAAATTAAATCATGTCAGAAAACTTATCTTACAGATATGAATGATCATCGAAAGTACGATGCTACTTTTCTAAGTTTTTTTCCTTTAGAGTCGTTTTTTGCAGCTGGTTACAAAATGTCTTTGTTTTTGAAAGTTTTCACAAAGGATGTTTTGCAAAAAATTAATAAAAAATATGAATAAATATTAAAAAATTATAATAGAGCGTAAATGAAAATATTGAAAAGTACATAGTTAAAATATTAATAAAAACAAGAACAACGAATCATAAATTACCAAATACTTCTTTGTATACAACATTGTTTGTTCTATTGCTAATTATACCTTCATCATCTATGATTAATATTTTTAAACCTTGCCTACTTTTTACTCTAGATAAAGCAACATACAACTGACCATGGGTGAAGACTGGTTGTCTCAGAAACAAACCAACCTTCGATAATGACTGTCCCTGGCTTTTATTTATGGTCATGGCAAAACATACAGCAATTGGAAATTGTCTTCTTTGAAACTTGAACGGAATCCTCTTGTCTGTAGGTGTCAAAGACATTCTTGGAATAAATGTTCGGCTTCCAATATTGCTTCCCGATATGATCTCTGCTTCTATAACCCGATTTCCCAAAGATAACACCCGTAGTCTAGTTCCATTACATAACCCAGATTTCTGATCAATATTCCTTAGTAACATAACTGGAACACCAACTTTTAGTACTATCTTATGGTTTGGCAAACCCGATAATTTAAGACCATTTAAGACATCAGGTGAGTACAAAGTTTCATCAAACTGTTCGTGAAAATGCTCTGATTCACACAGACTATCTGAACTTAGGTACTCCTTTTCTTCTCCTGGAAACAATGATAGCAAACGATTATTTATTTCTTGAACGACTTCATACTTGGGTGCAAGTATTGCTCTTTCCTGAAAATAGGATGAATTCTTGACATTTACAAGAATAGAAGGATAGACAAATTCAATTAATGTAGATACAGGATCAGTTGTATCGGTAATGAGAAGATCATCAGGTATATCGATAATTGCCTCACCATCATTCACACTACCAACCTTGCATTCTCCTAAATCCAAAAGCCAGTTTGCAAAAATCCTTGTTTGTTCAATATCAGAAGCTTGACTGTCAACAGTTAACCTCATGTTTTTAGTTAACCTTAGGACTTTGCATTTTTCCCAAATGTAAGATGAACTTAACGACGCATTAACAATGTCTTCTCTACTTGCATTGGGAATAACCGGCAGAATTTGTCTGAAATCTCCTCCAAAAACAACAACTTTGCCACTAAAAAGCAACTCCGAGTCAGTAATGCCTTGACTACCAAAAATATCGTTCATACTTCTATCCAATGCTTCAAATGCATGTCGATGAACCATTGGTGCTTCATCCCATATAATCAACCTAGTCTTTTTTTATTAACTTGGCAACATCACTGTCTGGCTTTATGTAACAAAGAGAATCTTCGTTAAGAATTAGAGGAATTTGAAAGCGAGAGTGTGCTGTCCTACCTCCTGTAAGAAGTAAATAAGCAATACCACTCGAAGCAACGTTTAAAACAATTTCTCCTCTAGATCTTATTGATGCAGATAATGTCTTCCATAGAAATGTTTTACCTGTTCCGCCATAACCATATACAAAAAACACACCTCCTTGGTTATTTTGAACCGCTGTGATGATATCGTCATAAACACCTCGTTGCTCGTTTGTCAAAGCACCTAGAAGTTGACGAAACTCGTTCTGTAGATTAGCTATGTCGTAATCTAGCTCCTCCGTAATCAAACGATTGTTTGAAGACTCAACAGAATCATCATCAGGGTAAGGCATAGTGGTGAATTTTTTTAGGCTGGAATTGTTACGAAGTAAGATCTTTTCAATCTCAAACAATGTCAAGTTTTTGACTTGATCATCATTAAGGGATAAACCTGTAACATATATAATATAAATGTTAAACAATCATAACATAGAAATAATAACTGAAAAAATATTTAAGAAAGAAAATTATATTTAAAAAGTAATAAAACAATTAATTGGTTCGTATTTAAATAATAATTGTAAAATACCTAAATAGATAATTAACATACCTGGAGACTTTAGTGCAATTCGTTGATTGTAAAGAATCCCATCTGCCAAGTATTGCCATGTTTTTTGCCAAACAAATTCAGGTCTAGACAAACTATTTGAAATCAGCATGGTTGCAAATAAAGACCGTAGATAAAAACCAGAACCGGTTAAACTTGCTTCTTCAATGGCATCAACATATTCCCTGTCGTCATCTAAAAGGCCAATAGCATAACATGCATCTCTAAAAGTAGGAAATATATCTCCATTTACTGTACGAATGTCTTCGAATGATTTAGGACCTTTGACTTTATTCAAAAGAATTCTTAAATAATACGCTTCACCAAGAGCAGGAGAAACTGAATGAATTCTTCCAATTGAAAAGCCTTTTTTCCTTTGATCCCAACGTCGCTCTTCCAGTTTCCACACAAACTTTGTAGGGAATTCAACATAAGTAAGTTTTCGTGCTTCTGCGTAAAGTTCATTACACTTCATCCAAGCTAAGAACATTGAAGACGCCACAGAAGATTTGTTTATGACATTTTCAATATCATCTTCAGCACCAAAAACGACTTGTTGTTGTCCAGGAAGATGGAAAGGAAGCCTCAAAACAGAAGGTTTCCGGTAATGAACATCATACCCAAATATACGCCAAGAAGCTTCACATGCAGATACATATCTACAGTCATAATATTCCTTTATTTCATCAACGGAATTATTATTATCTTCTTCATTACTGTTTTCTACAACCGTAACAGTAGCTCTATCCGGACCCTTGTTGATATATTTGAACAAATATTTTATAGAAGAAGCCTGATTGCACCACTCAACATTAATGTGTGCCTGATATCTTTTCAAAATATATTTGTTATAAGCAACAACATTTCTATTATCTAATTTAACACCTAACTTTTCAACAAAACCTCCATCATTTCGTCTGCGGTATAGAGGAAAACCATTACCATCAATGGAAGTGTGTTCAGAAAACTTTTTTGGATAATTTTTTGAACACTTTCTATCAATCATACAGGGACAGTTAATGTTTTCTTCACCACAAGGACCATGGATCATGAACTCCTTCACAAGTGAGTACAAATCTGGATCTTCGTCGTTGTCTGGGATCTCAGCTGTAATAATCGGATCAATTTGTTCAACAGTAGGTAGCTTGAAATCAGAGTGCATAAATAGACATATATGACTATGAGGCAATCCACGCTTCTGAAACTCCACTGTATAAACAACTACACAAAAAGTGAAATTTGAAATTAATAAAGATAAACTATTGGTATTAACCTTTGTTAAAATTATAATCATAAATGTAACATACTTGCCTGAACCTTACCGAATATTGCACTGTGTTTCAACTCTTTAATAAGTGCATCAAGCTTCATCTTAAATAACCGACAAAGGATATCAGGCCTGTCTTCTGGATTTACCATGGTGTCTTTAAGAAACCTTTTAATTTTTGGCCATTTAGGGTTACATGTCACGGTTATGAACAAATCTAGATATCCATACCACTTACAAAGTGACATTGCATCCAAATAGTTTTGCATCATGTAGCGAGCACCACTGGTAAAAGAAGAAGGTAAGATAACACGTTGTCCAATGTTGGAAACAATCGTCTCTCCTTGTTCTTGTACAGTACGTAAATTCTCATAAGTTTCGCACCTTAAAACTTTTTGCTGCTTACGTATGTAATGCAATCTCTCACTTTCAATCATCGTATAACCATCAACAATAAATTGTTGGAGAAGTCTTCTTGCATTGAGAATTAATGAGAAAATATTTACCCTATCTTGAAGTCTGAAGGCGAAGAACTCTCTCATTGTTACAGTTGGTCTTTTACTTTTGCTTGAAGACGTTATACCTCTATGAGGAATGTCAACTCTGTAACCATCTTCTCCATATGGAAACAAAAGTGGATACTGAAGAGGAAGGTAAGAAGGATGTAATTCACTTATCTGTTGTAGATGCCCCGTTTGATGTTTTACAATAATATCCCTCTTTTCAATCGTATCACCAATATCTCCAACAATTAAAGCTGCAAGCTCCGAAGCAGTTGGTAGGTTATACGTTCTTCCATCCTTTTGGCGTCTTCCGATAAGGCGTAACTTTAGCTCCACATTAGGATTGGATCGAAAACAATCTCTTGCCATCCTATAACACTTAACCAAAACATTCCAGGAATCTAGCATGTTCTTCAAATATTGTATAATCTCAACATCAAGGGACTCATAATTTGATGTAGACCCTTCTTTTTGTTCACTCATTACATAATAAAAATATATAAAAAATAAAAATTAGTATAACTATATTAGGGAATTAAAATAAATATATTAATAAGTATAAGGGTGAATATATACCGAAAAGCACTATGTCTATTTGAAACTTCATGCTCAGTATCGTATATGTATAGTTGCGAGAATTTTGGTTTCGATCCATTTGGTGGTAGAAGACTCCCCATTCTATGGTAATTTTGACCGCTAAGACGATATATGTATGGAGCATTACCTCTATTAATGGATGAATCAACTTTCCCACCCATTGAGGTAAATGAAAACATTGCATTATAACGACGAATGTTCTTCATGAAGTATTTGCTTTTAGAATCTACGCAACGAAAAAGATTTGCGCAAGTTGCCGACATTTCTTTTTCTTTGGGAAGCTCAACCTTGCCGTAACCACAACAAAGTGAATAACTTGTTTTCGTCTGACATTTATTTCCCCTAAGAGCTTCATCTCTCCATAATTTTGCATGACAAAATTCATACACAACCGTTTGATCACCATGATCCAAGTAGCCTGTTGAATAATATGTTGGTGAAATATTATAATAAATTCAATAACAGCAATAATGTATAAATGTGAAATAATTGATCAACAAAAATCTCACTTTGAGATATCCCTGCAATTATGTCTCCAGGTTGTTGTTGTTCATCGTTTAATTCTTCATCTGATGTCAAGTCAATTATAGGTATATCAGATACATTTACAGTCTTCCTTCTTAATCTATGTTGTCCTGATGATAACTTCATAATAGAAGAAGTTTGCTCAATTGTCGATGAGTTGGTTGATGTCATGCCATTAGAAGATAAGGAATAACGTCTCTTATTTGATGGCGGTGTTGCACTGTTATTATTTAAAAGAAAGATGTCTGTTTCAAATATAAAAACGTTAGTAACGTATACGTATATTGTAATATATGTTAAAATACATTTGAAGGTAATCATTATATTAAGAGTAAACTACGATTTTCGTCCTTGTGGTTTGATGCTTATAACGACTTTCGTCCCTGATCCTTAAAAACTACTTTTTCATCCTTGTGGTAAAGATTTTGGTTTCATTTTCGTCCCTCTATCTAACTCAGTTAAAAGCAAGTGTTAATTCATCCAAATAGTGAATGAGCAAATTACATATTTGGTCCTTGTGGTATACCAAATTTTACATGTTTATTTTTTAAATTATATAATTTACATTTTTTTACTCCTTACTTTTTCTTTATTTTTCTATTAATTACATAATTCTTTTTTCAAAGCTTTATGACAAACTTCTTAGGGTTTTTAGGGAGAGTAAACTCCTCCACATCTCAGACGCCACTACCGTCCCTCTTTCCTCCGCCATCTTCCACGGTGCCCGTCCCTCTTTGCTCGACCATCTTCCACGGTGCCCTCAGCTGTTCTACCTCCTCCATCTATTCTACCTCCAATCGATCCTGAAAGAAATTACCGATGAACACGATTCTGATTCCGTTTCTGGTGCCTCTGCAGGTAAACACTTATCGATCTGAGCTCTGCTCTTCGATTTTAGTTTCTTTTAGAATGAGGGTTTTGTATTTTGTTTGATCTTAGTTACTATTGTTCACCGTTCTCTTTCAATCTTGTTTACAGCACCTTCACATGAATCGATTTGGTTCTCTACCGTGCTTTCTCGATCGACAGGGATAACATCTGAGTTCCACCGTTAGCAATATCTGTCGACCCCTCCCCACTGTGATTTCTGGACCGACGACCACACAGATGCTCTTCAAGGGTTTTCCAGATTTATTAAAGCATAAACTCTGATTGGAGAAACCCTAATCAATTAACTGAGGTAATTAATCTATTCAAAAACCCCATTTGCTCTTCTCTATCTTTCGTTTAAATGTTTATATACTTTTGGTCTGGAGTTTGATGAATGTTACCGGAAATTTTCTCTACTCATTTCTTTTAAATGTTTCTTTTCTGTACTTTGTTAATTGACACCCAATTCCTCTTTAATGATAGATACATACAAATGTCCTTTAATAATAGCAACATCTACACATAAGCAAAGATGTAATCAAATTTCCTTCATTTAAGTAATTAAAAGAGAATATGGACACAAGATCACCTTATGGGCTGTTTACTTTCGATTTAATGAGTTTAATGGGTTGATAGGCTTATTCAGAAAACCACTTTAAGCATATTAACACAGAATGAGTAAGCATACTAATATGGAATGAATAAGCATATTAACGCAGAGTGAATAAGCATACTGATGCAGAATGAATAAGCATCCTAATGCAGAATATGATGTGATTACAACCAAATAAACAGCAAGGATGTGGTGGTGTATATTGTCAATAGGATGTGCATATTTCAACAAATTCAATATATGAGTTTAAGCCACTAAATTAGTGTTAATAGTGTATAATTATAGATACCTGGATAGTGGGTGGAAATGAGATGTGGAGGAGTTTAGACTTTAGACAAAGAGGACGGTGCGAGTGGGGAAGCAAAGTTGGATGGGAGGACCAAATTGAAAGTAAAATATACATCATAAGGACGAAAAAAGCAGTTTTAAAAGATCAGGGTCGAAAATCTTTATAAATATCAAACCATAGGGAAGAAAATCGTAGTTTACTCTTATATTAACAATAAGATGTTAAAGAAAATAGACATACCATTGGAAATATTAGATAAAGAACTTCTGATAGTTATATTGGAAGAAGGATATATTAATGCTTGTATGTTGATGTTGACGATATGTATTTGGATTGACATTTTCATCATCATTGCAAACATTTTTGGACTTATTTGAAGATCTTAATTGTCGTTGAGAAACGCGATTAGCACCTGTAAAAAGAAATTGTAAATAATAAAGAAATAAAGCAAGTGTAAGGTCTTAGTTCAAGAGCCATACTGTTCTCATTCTCCATCATATTAGAGTTCACTCTGGTGATTGGAGAACCTTGAGTGTCTGATGTGGTAGACATAGAAAACTTTTTACTATTACTCAAAATTATCTTTCTAAGTTTTCTCCTTTCTCTAGCATCATCAGTAGAATCCATGTTATAGTTGAAATCTGTAACAAAAACATGAAGTCATTTAATCATGAAAAAGTACATGAAGCCATTTAATCACGAAAAAGTACATGAAGTCATTTAATCATGAAAAAGTACATGAAGCCATTTAATCACGAAAAAGTACATGAAGTCATTTAATCACAAATCGTTAGGAACAACAATAACAGAAATGGAGACCTTGTTATAATTGAAATATGTAAAAAAAATCAAAACAACATTCTCAAACAACAGAAATGGAAACCGGTTCATATAAATATTAACAATAAAACATAGCTTGGTTACTAAAGAAATAGTAGAATTGTAAAAATCTTAAAGATTCTTGAAATCAAAATCAACATAAAAAAGAAAAGGTGAAAAAAATAAAACAACCCCGAATTAGTTTCAGTCAAATCCCAATTCCCCAAATTGGTCCAAAAACAGTAGTTTGGATTGTTTTTCCGTGAAAGAAAATCGACACGACATAAATTCATAAAATAATTAGTTATGAACATTGAGAAGAAATTTGAGGAGGTGTTTTTATAAAAAAATTGCTTGCTGATAAAATTCGGGATTAGTACAGGAAAGAGCAAACGCAAAATCTTGGATTATTAATCTTGCTTGCTGGTAATTTTTTTAACATATATGTGTTTATTGTGTGTGTGTGGCTTCTTGATTTATTAATCTTGGTTTGGTGGGTGTTTCAGACAGTTGAGATCAAGGTGAAGATGGACTGTGATGGCTGTGAAAGTGAAAAGGAGAGTCAAGAATGTTGTTTCTTCATTATTAGGTTATATATCTCCCTCATAAACTCATCTGAATTAACAAAAAGTCACTTAACATCCACAAAATCATACTGATTACCAAGTTAAACAACCAAATAACCAATCGGTTCGCAAAATAAGTTCTTCAAAATTAAAGTTGTTCAAAATTGCAAATAAGACTTGCAACAAATAGAATTTCTCAAATCGGTCAATGTAGTCAACAGCAGCTAAACCTAAAAATTAGACCATTGATGATATTCAAACTCTATAAAATCAGCAAATTACGAAACAAAATAACAAAGTAAATGGATCGAAAGATTAAGATATTGATTTTGGCTCACCACCATAGTACAATCTCCCAGCAACAAATTTGTGATATATAACATCAAGGCGTACTTGTAAATAAGGTTTTGGGGTTTTAGAAACTTTAAAATCTGGTAGGCGATTGGCAAATTGAAATTACTGGAATGGTCATAAGGTTTCTAAGCAATTAACTCCAAACATATCATATCGACCAATCTCCTCACAGCAAACAACAAAGAATCATGCAAATTAAACTGATTCAGAACTAATTGCAAAAATCAAACAATAAAATAATCCCAAATCCTATATTTTCAAACCAGTGAGAGGAGCACGAAGCAGTTGATGAGAGGAGAGAATTAATTTGCAGCAGAGATTTTACCTGTGAGAGCACGAAGCAGGTTGATGAGAGGAGAGAATTAATTTGCAGCAGAGATTTTACCAGTGAGAGGATTATCAGGGGTAATATAAGTTTATTTTTAGGATATATACGATTATTAATTATTCAAATAAGTTTATTTTTTTGGATATATACGATTATTAATTATTTAAATAAGTTTATTTTAGATATATACGATTATTAATTATTCAAATAAGTTTCTTTTTTGGATATATACGATTATTAATTATTTAAATAAGTTTATTTTGGATATATACGATTATTAATTATTCAAATAAGTTTATTTTTTGGATATATACGATTATTAATTATTCAAATAAGTTTATTTTTTGGATATATACGATTATTAATTATTCAAATAAGTTTATTTTTTTGAATTAAAATTTAAAATGAATAATTAACATTAATAAATTTGAATTTAAAAAATAAAACTATATCAAGAATTTGAATTTAAACTTACTTTGGCAAATCCAATATTTTTGGGATTATGGATTTTTTTTGAATTTATTATAAGTATGGATATGCACGTATGTATTTAAATATATACGCTTATTATTATTGGTAAAATATGTTTATTTTTTGGATAAAATAAGGGTAAATTTTTTTGAATTAGAAATGAAACTATATTAAAGAAATTGTTGATCATTCAAATTTATTATTATATGTATAGTTAAGATCCCAAAAAGCAATTTAAATTAACAAAAATCATTTTATCCATTTAATAGTTTTTTAAAATAAATATAAATCGATCTTCTTTTAGGAAATGTTTATCTCCTTTTCCAGGATGAAATAAGTCAATAAGCACGTTAGATAAGCAATCCCAAACACTCCTTTAGAATAATCATATTATAAGGTAGAGTAAATTAAAAATTTGGTCCCTGTGGTTCTATGAGATTTTGGATTGGGTCCCTTAAACAAAATAATTACAATCATAGTCACTATGATTTCATTTTTGGATTAGGCCCCTCATTAAATTCTTTTAATTTTAACACCGTTAAAATAAGGGTACTTTAGTCCTTTCATTATTATTTTTTTAGAAAATGTAAACAATATAATTTAAATATATAAAAGTAGATAATATTAAACTCTGTTAATACAAACACAAACACATACATCATCTCCAAACATTTCCCATATTTCTTCCGCCGCCGCCATGACAAGTCCTTTTCTCAGATGCTCTCCAGTGAAACAGCCCCTCTCTCACCCTTCCATCCTCTCAGATTGAAAATCGTAAAGCATCGTTTGAATTTTAACTTGGAGAAATTCACCAGGTCAATGGTCGATTCGGTACAAACACCCACACATCTCGATCGCCCTTCCTTCAAGCGTGGGTCATTTCGCCAGTCTCACACATCCTCGATGCCCTTCCCTCTGCGCCTTTGCTCAGTTGCTTGCAACCGCCTCCTCCCTTCACTCATGATATAAACTCTAAAAACGAACCAGGGACTGTGTTTGATGGTGGTGGTGTGGTGGTTCTTATTGGTGCAGGCCTGCAGGGAACTGGGGAAGAGGGGGAAAACTGGAGTCACATGTATAATTAAAGAAGGGTGATCGAGAGAGAATTAAGGATAACCATGTATAAATAAATATAATCTATACATATATATTAATAATTCAATATATCAACAATTTTTAAATCAAAATATCAAATATTTGAGAAACATAAATCTGTCCAAAAACTCCACGGAGGAGGGTGTTGTTGCCGGAGAGGGAGAAGGGGTAAGGGGCGGCGGCGGCCTCTGGAAAGGGTTGGAAAAGGGTTTGTGGATGAAGCTGGGATTTGATTCAAAACTATTAAAAACAGTTTTTTTTATAAATTATAGAAAAAAACCAAAATGACAATAGTGTCCCTGATTTTAACGGAGTAAACAGTTAGTGGGGTTAGGGAAGGGACCTAATCCAAAACAAAAGTAAAACCACGATGACCATGACTGTAATTAATTCGTTTAAGGGACCCAATCCAAAATTTTCAGTAACCACTATTTACTCTATAAGGTATGATCAATTTGAATAAATCATATTAGTGAGTATATTATATTTAAATATATACGCTTATATGTATGGTTGGTGAAAAAAAATATGCAGCATAATACATTATCATAAGAATGGAACAACAATAATTGAAATATATGAAAATGAAATTGATTATTTTAATAAATAATCCAAATAAAAGATCAAACAATCCTACCAAAATGAAATTTGTTTTAAGAAAACAATCCTACCAAAATGAAATACGTATGCAAAACAGTTAAAAAAAATTCAATCTTGAAAAAACAAATTACTTCTCAAGTTTAGGCATTATCACCCGTAATTCTTTCTCAATTGGAATGCATGTTTTAGGAGATTTTGTTGCAGACCCTTTCAGTGCATCATCGACATCATAAACTTCATCAAAATCACGCTTCAGATCAACACCTTTACATATCTTTTTCCGATACGTTTTTCCTTGTGATACGGGACTATCTGCCGTGCTCTTATCAACATTGCTTGGAGTTGCATTCTCACCCGTAAATGACATAGCGTCCTTCAAATAAGATTATAGTGAAATGTTATTTTAGAAACTCCTTAATAATGATTAAATTTACCAACTACATTAAAAGCTTTGTATAATACCTTTGACTTTTCCACCGAACCTAAATCTGATGAAAGAACGTTTACAGAATCGGATTCGGATTCAACAGGCTACATAATTAATTGTAAGAAAATGTTAGACAACCAACAATGTGCATAAAGATTGAAATTTAGTTTCGGGTAATGATAATTATTACCAGTTGAGCACTAAACCTCATTTCTAGCTCATTCAAGATGTTCTCATCATCAGTTAATTTTGAAATACCGTAAACAAAACAACTGTTTTTGATGTTGTAGTTATTAACTTCAATCTTTATGGCAAATTTCCTATCAAGCAAAACATTCAAATCTTCCGGAAACATCTCCAAATCACCATGCTGAAAAAAAATATCTTTTACATTAATAAACATTATTCATAATATTTTAAAATTAACGTAAACAGTTAAGATAAATGAAATTACCTTTTTACTCTTTTCATATAGTTCTCTGGCAGATTTATTAAGAACTTTGTTGGCCTCCCGATCAAACAATGTCAACGATACAATTCCAGTATCATCTTGAACTCTCAAAGGAATTTTGAATCTAAATAATTTTAAATGTTAACATCAATATAATAATATAAAAGATATAGATAAACATTCTAACGTAAATAATACTTACTTTGGCAAAACATCAGTGTCTTGTCCTTTGCATTTATCAGAATCACATTCAAATTTTTCTGTCTCTTCAACCTGACCTGAACCATCGTTTTTGTCTGTGATAATGTACATAGGTCGAACCTTTTTACTACACCTTTTGCAACCCACGTAGAACCAAGGAATGTCTTTGCTAAATGCCTTAACTGTGCCTAAAATAATCAAGGACTTCGCCTGTACAAAGTAGTGCATTAATGATATAATGCAATGATTGAGTAAGTCAAAATGGTATTAAATAATAAGTACATCAACAGATTCGCTAATTTCAGCAATATTTGCTTTACTGTTGTTGTCTAGAAAATCTTCACGATATGAATAAGACAATCCAGAAAGCATTTTAATTTGTTGTGACGATTTAGATTCGCCACTCAACCCAATCAGAGTGTTTAATAGGAAATATAATTAAGGAACAATGTAAAATAAAAAATAAAGAGACATAAGATATATAAAGAAATAAAATTACTAACCTATTTCTGAAATCCTTGATTTCATCAATTTCAGAATTGATGAACAACCTCGTACCATTAAATGAATTTGAAAGAGAAGGTTTATCTAAAAGAAAATGAATTATTGAAGTTAATATATCGTTGCTTAAACAAAATACATATTTTATAAGTTAGACAAACCTCGGTAAATCTTGACCATTGCGAATTGAATTACAACAACGACAAGACCCTCGTCTTTATGAATTGAAACATATTCGTTGAATTGCTCAGCAAAAGCATCCCACAATGTGACATGCAGTTTAAGCCCTCTAAAAAAATTAACAAAGGAATTATATATTGTGTCAATACTAAATAAAGTAAATTAAATTAAAAATACTGACTCCAAGTCTTGTATCTCAATTTGCATTCGTCTCTTCGTTTTTCCTTTGTCATCTGGAAAATTCACCATTGTCTTACATGCTACAACCTCACCAATGACATCTATATAACGATTAAAAAAATTAGTATAAAGAAGTCTAATATGAATGATAGCATAAAATAACGTATATTAAAAAAATATAGCAAATTAAAAATAATTAATTGACTAACCAACTGCTGCATGTTCTGGAATAATCTTTGAAATCACGTCTTGATATTTGACAAATGAAAAACCAAATAGGGAACCCTTAAAATCCAAACAGCTGGTAACCGAAGTTTGGTAATACAAGCTTAACTTGTTTGTATTATCAATTAACTTGTATTTTGAGGCATGTCGAGCAATTGTAGGATTTTTTATGAATAACGCAGCCCCTTCATGAAGCAATTTTTTAAACTTCGGCACACATTTTTGTAGAACATTAGCTTGGATTTTAGTGCCCTGAAAAAATGGATATGGAAAAATCAGAAAATTTTGAAAAGTAAGGAGCTATGATGAATACGAAGCTAAAAATGACAACTATTTATACATGAATAATCCGAACAAATACAAATATACGAAACTAACCAAAATACGAAGATAAATATATGTTCAGGATTTACATGATATTCGAAGTTTCAGAATAAAAGTAGGCTTGTCATATTAATATAATCAAATACTCGTACTTATTTACTTCACTGATAACATTCTTTATGCATGAATAATACGAAAATATTACGAATCAGAGCTAATAAGAAAATATTATGAATAGGATACTAAAGATTCGAATACAAGTAATTATTACCTCTTCATCCATTAATATCATCTCGATGGAATATATTTGTTCAGGATTCTTGAATAGTGGCTGATTCCACAAACGAATGATTCTAACCTTGACAGTAAATTCATCTTTTTGTATATCAAGGTCATTAATAAGAGTAATATTCTTTGCATCCATTATTCTGTAATACATAAAAGATTAATTAAATAATCGTAATTGAGAAGTTATATACAGTACAAAGTGTTTGGATTAGCTTATTTAGTACCAAAACGTGATAAGCTAATACAGGAAATAATGATTAAGAAAGTATAAATAATTAAAAAAGGTTTAAACAACAACTTGGTGCAGATCCCAGCAGCGTAAATATTTACTGTAAATTGATCAATTAATTTGCATAATGCATTCTGATGTCATATGACTTCTTCTCTCATATCTTAATTCTTCATAGTTTAGTAGAAAAAGGATCAAAACAACATTCTCCAACAACAGAAATGGAAACTAGTTCATATAAATATTAACAATAAAAGATTCTTGAAATCAAAATCAACCCAAAAAAGAAAAGGTGAGTGTGTTTAAAACAAACCCGAGTTAGTTTCAGTCAAATACCAATTACCCAAATTGGTCCAAAAACAGTAGTTTTGATTGTTTTTTCGTGAAAGAAATCGACACAACATAAATTCATAAAATAATTAGTTATGAACATTGAGAAGAAATTTGAGGAGGTGTTTTTATAAAAATTTTGCTTGCTGATAAAATTCGGGATTAGTACAGGAAAGAGCAAACGCAAAATCTTGGTTTATTAATCTTGCTTGCCGGTAAATTTTTTAACTTATATGTGTTTATTGTGTGTGTGTGTGTGGCTTCTTGATTTATTAATCTTGGTTTGGTGGGTGTTTCAGACAGTTGAGATCAAGGTGAAGATGGACTGTGATGGCTGTGAAAGTGAAAAGGAGAGTCAAGAATGTTGTTTCTTCATTATCAGGTTATATATCTCCCTCATAAACTCATCTGAATTAACAAAAAGTCACTTAACATCCACAAAAACATACTGATTACCAAGTTAAACAACCAAATAACCAATCGGTTCGCAAATTAAGTTCTTCAAAATTAAAGTTGTTCAAAATTGCAAATAAGACTTGAAACAAATAGAATTTCTCGAATCGGTCAATGTAGTCAACAACAGCTAAACCTAAAACTTAGACCATTGATGATATTCACACTATAAAATCAGCAAATTACGAAACAAAATAACAAAGTAAATGGATCGAAAGATTAAGATATTGATTTTGGCTCACCACCATAGTACAATCTCCCAGCAACAAATTTGTGATATATAACATCAAGGCGTACTTGTAAATAAGGTTTTGGGGTTTTAGAAACTTTAAAATCTGGTAGGCGATTGGCAAATTGAAATTACTGGAATGGTCATAAGGTTTCTAAGCAATTAACTCCAAACATATCATATCGACCAATCTCCTCACAGCAAACAACAAAGAATCATGCAAATTAAACTGATTCAGAACTAATTGCAAAAATCAAACAATAAAATAATCCCAAATCCTATATTTTCAAACCAGTGAGAGGAGCACGAAGCAGTTGATGAGAGGAGAGAATTAATTTGCAGCAGATATTTTACCTGTGAGAGCACGAAGCAGGTTGATGAGAGGAGAGAATTAATTTGCAGCAGAGATTTTACCAGTGAGAGGATTATCAGGGGTAATATAAGTTTATTTTTAGGATATATACGATTATTAATTATTCAAATAAGTTTATTTTTTGGATATATACGATTATTAATTATTCAAATAAGTATTTTTTGGATATGTACGATTATTAATTATTTAAATAAGTTTATTTTTTTGGATATATACGAATATTAATTATTCAAATAAGTTTATTTTTTGGATAAATACGATTATTAATTATTAAAATAAGTTCATTTTTTTGAATACATACGATTATTAATTATACTTGAATCTAAAGAAATATTAACAATAAAACAGAGCATGGTTACTAAAGAAATAGTAGAATTGTAAAATCTAAAAGATTCTTGAAATCAAAATCAAAAAAGAAATATTAACATTATAACAGAGAGAATTAATTTGCAGCAGATATTTTACCTGTGAGAGGAGCAGAAAAGCAGACGACTTCTATTTTATTAGGGGTAAAATATGTTTATTTTTGGGATATATACGATTAGTGAGTTTATTATACTTAAATCTAAAGAAATATAAAACAAAGTTTGGTTACTAAAGAAATAGTAGAATTGTAAAATCCTAAAAGATTCTTGAAATCAAAATCAAAAAAGAAAAGGTGAAAAAAATAAAACAATCCTGAATTAGTTTCAGTCAAATCTCAATTCCCCAAATTGGTCCAAAAACAGTAGTTTTGATTGTTTTTTCGTGAAAGAAATCGACACAACATATATTCATAAAATAATTAGTTATGAACATTGAGAAGAAATTAAGGAGGTGTTTTAATAAAAATTATGCTTGCTGATGATTTTTTTTTGCTTGCTGATTAATTTGCAGCAGATAATTTGAAAATGGATATAGGTGGATATGTATCAAGAATTAACTTTCCAATTACGAACCTTCACAAAATTTGAGGACTCAAATTGATTTTACCTTTGAGAGGAGTAGAAAGCACGAAGCATAAAGAATGTTATCAGTTTGGTAAAACTCATACAATTTGTGGATATGTTTTGCAGCAGAGATTTTACCTGTGAGAGCACGAAGCACGAAGCACGAAGCACGAAGCACGAAGCACGAAGCACGAAGCACGAAGCACGAAGCACGAAGCACGAAGCACGAAGCACGAAGCACGAAGCAGGTGATGAGAGAAGCTAATTAATTTGCTGCAGAGATTTTAAATGTGAGGAGCAAAAAGCATACGGCTTTTATTTTCTTATGGGTAAAGTATTTTTATTTTTGAGATATATACGTCAATTATATATTCAAATAAGTTTATTTTTTGGATATATACGATTATTAATTATTCAAATTAGTTTATTTTTAGGATATATAAGGAGAAATTTAAGGAGGAGTGAACCTATAATGAAAAGCCGTCCAGGTACATGTTTAGGCGGGAAATCAATACTGCAAGCTCACCAGACGACGACACGTGTCACTCAAGTTACTTATTTATTATATGTATAGATTTGTTTTCTATATATTATTCTAGTAAGATAATGATATTAAAAAAATACATCCATATTAGAAGAAGAACATAGATATAGATTATTATTATAAAAATAGTTTTTTATTGAATATTTAAAATAGAGCTTATAAAGGTAAATTTACAACTTCATTTTAATCATAATTCCATAACATTTATGAGTTCTTGAAATTGTGAGTGTCGTAATTAGATAAATCTATAAAGACGGAAAATATAAAGTTAAAAATGTAAAAACACAAAAGATAAAAAAATAAAAAATAATATTTTTTTTTGAAAATATCACGTCCTAGAAAAGACTTGCGTCGCGGCGCGCCATGACGCGCCTTAAGACGCCATGGCGTGAGCCACGCCATATAGAAACGTCATGGGCCATTTTGTAACGGCGAATGTAAGATCCCACATTGGTTGGGGAGGGGAACAAAGGTTGCCTTATAAGAGGAACTTAATACCTCCCCTATCAGACGCGTTTTAAAACCGTGAGTCCGGGTGTGTGGACAAAGCGGACAATATCTGGTACGGTTGCCCTGGGATGTTACAGATGGTATCAGAGCCGGGAACCGGACTGGTGTGCCAGCGAGGACGTTGGGCTCCCAAGGGGGGTGGATTGTAAGATCCCACATTGGTTGGGGAGTAGAACAAAGGTTGCCTTATAAGAGGAACTTGATACCTCCCCTATCAGACGCGTTTTAAAACCGTGAGTCCGGGTGTGTGGACAAAGCGGACAATATCTGGTACGGTTGGCCTGGGATGTTACAGCGAAGACGCGTCTTACGCCATATCGCGCCATGACGTACGCCATGGCGCGCCTTTTTGAACACTGGTCATTTCTAAATATAAAATACACGTGCAAGTCCATATACAATATGTTGTTTTAATTAAATATTGGTTTTGCACCTATTCAATTAATAGATTTATGAAATATGTTGGATGCGTGATGAAAATTATTGATAACAAACATAGTTTAAATATTTATATATAACATTTATTGACGTTGTTTAAAATAAATTAATACAAAAATTAACATAAAAATGGAAAGTAAGTCAAAATCCTCTAACATAGTAACGGATTTAGAATAAACATAACTCTAACACCACAATAGCTAAAAAGAAATTATAAACATATAATTTACAATAAATAGAATTATAGACACAACAGGTAAATTAATATATCAATAAGTACTTAATAAAACTATCAGATATTTATATTATTATTAAAATATATAGTTTAAATAATCTTCGTATTTAAAAACCAAATATTATAACTTTTTAAAATTATAATCGTCTTCAAAAATTACTATAATAAACGAGTAATATAATACAAAAAGTGTTTTTATCATAATTATTATCTTTTTTAAGATGTAGAAGTATTTAAAAGGGAAATTAATTAAAATGCCACAAGTTTGACCAAGTGTTACCGAAATGCCACAAATCTCTCCCAGTTTACCAAAATGCCACAAAAGCCCGCAATGGGCCCCGCGATCGCGGGCCCCAGGCCCACGTGGCACAAAGTTTAGGGCAAAAGCCCCGCGGAGCCCCCCAAGTTTGCCCGTGTTGGCAAGTTTGGTCCCCCGCGGCCCGCGGGGGATGTAGTAACCGTGTCCAAATAAAAAGAGTTTCAAGCCTTGTGGTGGAAATGTAATAAGATGGAAGTTGAGGGGCTATTTGTTAATAATTGGGATGAGGTATATAAGGGCACAAAACCCTAGAAACATTCCATTTTGGCTGAAAATCTGTGTGTGTCGGCTGTGTTCTTGGAGAAAAGAAAGAGAGGAGGGTTTTGGGGGCTCTTGTGGATTTTGGGAGAAGAAGGAGCTTGGTGTTGGAAATCAGAAGAAGGATTGTTGGGGAATTCGTTTCTGGCAAGCATTTGAGCAGGTAAACTCTCAATCCATTACTCCATTTAATGAGGTTGTTGATTGTAGAGTATTGAGAAGTTTAGTTGGATAATAGTATTGCCAAAACTCTTGTGGAAGCTTTAAGCTCCTCTTGTTTATGTTTTTATGGATGTATATTGTGGGGTTTGGTTCTAGTACGTTTTTGGTAGTTGTTATTGCCTAATCGTTGCTTTGGCGGAGCTCAGGACGGGATTTTCGAGTGAAAAACTCGAACAGCGCCCCGTCCGGATACCTTCAATAGAAGAAGGTGTCCGGGTAAGCACCCGGAGATCATGTTGTCCGGATAGAAGTGATGTCCGGATGAGTGTGTTGTCCGGATGGGTATGTTGTCCGGATAGAAGCGTTGTCCGGATGAGTGTGTTGTCCGGATAGAAGTGTTGTCCGGATGAGTGTGTTGTCCGGATGGGTATGTTGTCCGGATAGGGTGTTGTCCGGATAAGGGTGCTGTCCGGATAAGGGTGTTGTCCGGATAGGTGTGTTGTCCGGATAGGTGTGTTGTCCGGATAGAGGTGTCGTCCGGATAGGTGTTGTCCGGATAAAGGTGTTGTCCGGATAGGGTAGTGTGTCCGGATAGTTGAGCTGTCAACTTATGCGTTTACCCTTTCGCTCAGGTAGACCATCTGGAAGTGCAGGTCAGAGTAGGAAAGGATCGTAAGCGTAACATGTGAGTTTTCTAACTGAAGCTTGATGGTACTTGTTCATTTACTCGTACATGTGCGTTTGCTTAATATATGTTGCATATAAATTACTTATGCTTGGTGCGAGGTATATGGGGGGCGTGTCCCAATCATTAAGGTGTGATGCTTATGGGGGGGGGGGGGGGGGTGTCCCATCTGTTGTGGTATGATGCTCATGGGGGGGGTGTGACCCATATGTCATAGTGTGATGCTTATGGGGGTGTGTCCCATATGTTGTGGTATGACGCTCATGGGGGGTGTGACCCATATGTCATAGTGTGATGCTTATGGGGGGTGTGTCCCATATGTTGTGGTATGACGCTCATGGGGGGTGTGACCCATATGTCATAGTGTGATGCTTATGGGGGGTGTGTCCCATATGTTGTGGTATGACGCTTATGGGGGTGTGACCCATATGTCATAGTGTGATGCTTATGGGGGGGGGTGTCCCATCTGTTGTGGTATGAAGCTTATGGGGGGGGGGGTGTCGCCCATATGACACGGTGTGACGGATATATAGGGGGTGCGTCCCATACGAGGGTGATTGAGCGCCCTGGGATCAAGCCACGGGTGTGTGTGACTGGATGGACGATTTGGTCAATTGTGTGAATGTTATTAACCAAACTTCATATTGATTTATGTTTCGCATAACTCTTTTATTGCTATATGTGGTGTGGATGTAACTGAGGGATCTCACTAGACCTTGTGGTCTAACCCTCGCATTTTCAAAACTGAAACCCTTTTTCAGGTAAGCAGGTTAAGTGCGGTTCCTCTAGTGGTAAAGAGAAGGCGTAAGGGCGGGCGTGGCTTGCATTAGTGGACTTCCCTACACTTCAGTATTTAGATACTCTCAGTTGGAATAGGGTTATTTCCGCAAACCCAAATTTTGGAATTTTGATGATGTGAACCTTTGGTCATGTTTTGGCGATATATATAATGTCTTAAATTTGGCATGCTTTGGAGTGGGTTGTTACAGTTGGTATCAGAGCCGTAGTTTAAGGGATTTAGGTGACCGGATGGGCCTAAACTTAAACTGTAGAAGTACAACTGAGAATGTAGGAAAGCCTAGGAAGACCTCACTGGGAAGCGTGAATAACAGGGTGGTGAAAACTATCATGTAAGGTAAGTTCGGGATTACACCTGGCCAGTGTAATTGTGAATTTACAGGTGCATGACGGCGATCATTCTTGCCTTGTTATTTTGGGACGGTTGTTAATCTGTGTTGTGTGTAAAGTTTAACCTTGTCATTATGGCAACGGTTTAGTGTGTTGTGCAGATTATTCTTGGCGTGATTGATGATACTACCTAGAAGAGGCATCGTATTCGATATGAGTGTCTGTGTGAAGTAGAACCTTTAGAGTTCTTCAGGGAAATAAATGATTGGAGAATGAGCTCCTAATCTCTGATGAGTCCTTATTCTAGGAGTCCCCGATGTCGGCGAATTGAGATCTTGAGAGTTTCAACTCAAGGATCGGATAGTGGAGATGTGTCGTCTCACTCTCGAGTTAGTGGAAGAGTGACAAGAGTGGATGAGAAGTGATAGATGCATGGATTGGTAACACTGGTGTCGGCCAACCATTTTGGACCGAGGTGAAGCCGTATTTATAGTCAAGTGGACTGTGGGGTTGGAGCATCCAAGTGTGAAGGAAAGTATCGGTACCGAAGGTTGTTTCTAATGTAAGGAACCGAATGGTTTGGTTGGAAGTAGGGTGTCGGCGTCGAATTGTTGTAACCGCAAAAAGGTTAACCCTGCTGGAGCAAATAGCCTTCAATGTTAAGTGAGTCATACATTGTTCGAGGTGTAAATTGGCTAAGTCGGGGGGTGTGGCCCGCCAGCTCGTGTCGGGAGGTGTGACCCGTTTATGTTAAGGGTAGTGTGGCCCTGTAAGGCAGCATGAGACTGACTCGTTGTCACCCTAGGGTGACTGTAGGGTGCCAATTATAAAGGGGCGGACCTTATTCCGTGGATGTTTTATAAAGGGGCGGACCTTATTCCGTGGATGTTTAATAAAGGGGCGGACCTTATTCCGTGGATGTTTTATAAAGGGGCGGACCTTATTCCGTGAATGTTATATAAAGGGGCGGACCTTATTCCGTGAATGTTTTATAAAGGGGCGGACCTATATCCGTGTATGATTTTATGAACTCGCTAGGTAGTAAGCGATATCGGGCCTAAGAAGGTGCGAAGTTCCGGGAGTGGAAAATGTGGTTGAGTCGTCGATGGTTGATTTGTGATCTTAGTGTTACAGTATAGGGAGGACCGTGTCTACCTGTAGTCTTGGTCTTTGACCATAGAAATGCTTGTGTGGTGGGAGTCCTTACTCTTTTGGTAAGTTGACATATGACTGTCGACGGGGGAGGTGTGTCCCGGGTGATTTCGAAGTAGACAAATTACTTTGAAAGGTAACGTCGTGGTATGTGAATGAAACGGTATCGGCATGAAGCCGGGGTCGTGGTTAACTTGCCTTTAGACTAATTGTCAAGCATTGAGGTTGAAGTCAGCGGCGGGTGTTGAATTCGTTGTCGAGAGATTTGAATTTGAAAGGTTGCCTTTGAGTGATCACTTTGTCGGGTATGTGCGCGGAGATGAGAGGTCGGTGTGGAAAGGTATGCATCTGTCAAGAGGATGGGCCGCCTTTTGTAAATATCCTGAAAGTGGAGATGTGTTAGTAGGATAAGTGATTCATCCTATATGGCGATTATGTCATTTGCGAAGGAGGTGGTTAGCTAACTAATGTGGGACAAGTAGACTATGTTGGATTGCAAGGGTGTGTCTTATAGTTTGATTTACTTGAGCGTGTCTCAAGTGGATCCGAAGAGTCGGTCGGAATTTAGGGCTCGGTTGAGTGAGGTAGACGGTCATAAATTTGTGGTTCATCTAGATGGGAGGAAGGCAAAGTTGGGAGTTTCTAAATCAAAGCTTGGTAGTACCTGTTTGTTAGTTGAACGTGCATACTTATTATTGTGTGTTTGCATTTGGTTTATATAAGTGTGTAAATCTCAGGTTGATGGTGTAAAATACATGGGGGGTGCGTCCCATGTGGTTTGTTCGAATAGACTTGGTCTGTTCCCAAGGGCGGGTGTGAGCCCTAGTTCAGGTCACATGTGTGTAGTGACCAGCCAGGAATTTCCGTTATTCGTGTGAGGATGTTGAGTTGCAAGATTAGTTATTGCATAATGTTTTCGCCAACTCTTTCAAATATATGTGATGTTTGGCGGGAGAAAGCATGGCCTAGTGAGCGGACAGTAGTCGTGAGGATAGAACCTCTAGTGTGTGGGGTTGTGTAGATATGAAGGCGGTAACTTATATTTAGTAAGCATGCGAAGCATGGGGGAATGAAGTGTTGTGAGGTTAAGTGGTGGATTAGTGTTGTTATGAGATGAGCGTAAGTGGAGATCCTTGCTCGGGATTTGTTGATAAGTTGTTCTATGTGACTAGAGTTGGGTGTGGTGCTCTTATCCGAAAACAAGAGATTGGGGTGGAAGTTGGTGGCTAGCTAAGAGGGAGATGGTGTGATCTTGGATTGAGTAGTTTACAGTGTTTCGTTGTAAATATGAAATCTTTGGGTATACTGGGCTAATCCTTGTTTATAAAGGAAATGCAAAGGGGTGAGTTAATATCTTTGAGGAATGAGAAATGTGTGGTCGCTTCGAACATCGAGTGTGTTTCGGATTGACTGGGTGGAGTTTCTCGTATGAAAGATGGTGAAACTGTTGGTTGGGCATAGTAACCGTTGAAATTGCGTGTATGGAGTGGTAAATGTTGGATGAGAAATGTCCATAGGGTAATTGGGACGGTAGGTTGGGATGGGTGTGTAAGCGTGAAGTAGAAGGTGTGGCAAGTGGCACGAAAAGTGGAAGCAATGTTTTCAAGGACGTCACCGTCGGGTGCATGAACTCCTAGTGGGAGTATGAGAAAGGGGGGATTGGCATGTATGTGATTGGTTTTCGAGTCAAGGAAAGTCAGCTTGTGTGGTTGATCAAGAGTGTGCACCTTCCCGTGAGACGATATTTGGAATCGTGTTTTAGGAGTGAAAAGGAAGTGGAAGGATGTAGTCGAAAGTAGTGTTCGCGAAAAGGACCATTGGAGTTGACTTGGTAGTAGTGTGAGAAATGTTCCAAGTAAACTTTGTCGTTCAGTGTTAAGCTAGTAAGAATATTTTTGTGTGAGCATAGTTGCTCCTTGCTGGTAGCGAGTGAACCCTGAATTATCTCACATGTGGATGGACGACTGTTAGATGCAAGGAGAATTCGGATGCGTGACTTCAAGATTGGTTCGGGTTGGATTGATGGGTACGTCAGATGTTAAAGTGTGGAGGTTTCTACTTTTGGCTCTGTATAGTGTGGGGGTGTTGCTATGGCGAAAGGGTGTGAATTGTTTATTATTGATGAACCGTGGGCAACACAGTTCAGGTGAGAAAGTGTTATCTGCCTTATACGTGTATTGAGATGGGGAAAGTGATCGTAGAATTGTGTGTTATCAGTCGAAGAGGATTATGTCTGTGATCTAAGGTGATACTCGAGGTTGGTCTTGTGCTAGGTTGGTGAATTGAAGGTTCGTTAAGAAATGGATGTTGTTGTGGCCCTAACCGTTGTAACTTGTGCTGTCACGGGATTGAAGTTGTGGACGAAAATTCTAAATTTTTTGCAACCGTGCGTCTAAGTGTGTGGACGGTACCATGTACCGTTGACCTGAGGCGTCATAGTTGTGGTACGCAAATTTCCTAGAGTAGGAGTTGTAATCATTCGAAAGTGTGGAAATTGTTGGCGTACGCTTTGTTGTTGAAGGGTTATGCAAGTGGAAGTAAGAGAATCCTTAGAAAAGCAAAGGGGTTGGCATGTGCAGTTATCTGTGAACTTTCCGTGAGTAAAGATGTATCGCGAGAAATTGGGATACGAAGAGGAACCAATAGTTAATGTGGACAATAAGGTCCGGAAATCAAGAAATAGGGAGACTCGTCTAGTGAGGGTTCAGTGGAGGTATCATAAGGGACAAGAGGCTACGTGGGAAGTGGAGTCGGATATGATGTCCAGGTACCCTCATCTTTTCGAGAATGGAATTCCGGGGATGGAATTCTTTTGAGGGGGAGTGTTGTAGTAACCGTGTCCAAATAAAAAGAGTTTCAAGCCTTGTGGTGGAAATGTAATAAGATGGAAGTTGAGGGGCTATTTGTTAATAATTGGGATGAGGTATATAAGGGCACAAAACCCTAGAAACATTCCATTTTGGCTGAAAATCTGTGTGTGTCGGCTGTGTTCTTGGAGAAAAGAAAGAGAGGAGGGTTTTGGGGGCTCTTGTGGATTTTGGGAGAAGAAGGAGCTTGGTGTTGGAAATCAGAAGAAGGATTGTTGGGGAATTCGTTTCTGGAAAGCATTTGAGCAGGTAAACTCTCAATCCATTACTCCATTTAATGAGGTTGTTGATTGTAGAGTATTGAGAAGTTTAGTTGGATAATAGTATTGCCAAAACTCTTGTGGAAGGTTTAAGCTCCTCTTGTTTATGTTTTTATGGATGTATATTGTGGGGTTTGGTTCTAGTACGTTTTTGGTAGTTGTTATTGCGCTTTGGCGGAGCTCAGGACGGGATTTTCGAGTTAAAAACTCGAACAGCGCCCCGTCCGGATACCTTCAATAGAAGAAGGTGTCCGGGTAAGCACCCGGAGATCATGTTGTCCGGATAGAAGTGTTGTCCGGATGAGTGTGTTGTCCGGATGGGTATGTTGTCCGGATAGAAGCGTTGTCCGGATGAGTGTGTTGTTCGGATAGAAGTGTTGTCCGGATGAGTGTGTTGTCCGGATGGGTATGTTGTCCGGATATGGTGTTGTCCGGATAAGGGTGCTGTCCGGATAAGGGTGTTGTCCGGATAGGTGTGTTGTCCGGATAGAGGTGTCGTCCGGATAGGTGTTGTCCGGATAAAGGTGTTGTCCGGATAGGGTAGTGTGTCCGGATAGTTGAGCTGTCAACTTATACGTTTACCCTTTCGCTCAGGTAGACCATCTGGAAGTGCAGGTCAGAGTAGGAAAGGATCGTAAGCGTAACAAGTGAGTTTTCTAACTGAAGCTTGATGGTACTTGTTCATTTACTCGTACATGTGCGTTTGCTTAATATATGTTGCATATAAATTACTTATGCTTGGTGCGAGGTATATGTGGGGCGTGTCCCAATCATTAAGGTGTGATGCTTATGGGGGGTGTGTCCCATCTGTTGTGGTATGACGCTCATGGGGGGGGGGGTGACCCATATGTCATAGTGTGATGCTTATGGGGGGTGTGTCCCATATGTTGTGGTATGACGCTCATGGGGGGTGTGACCCATATGTCATAGTGTGATGCTTATGGGGGGTGTGTCCCATATGTTGTGGTATGACGCTTATGGGGGGTGTGACCCATATGTCATAGTGTGATGCTTATGTGGGGTGTGTCCCATCTGTTGTGGTATGACGCTTATGGGGGGGGGGTGTCGCCCATATGACACGGTGTGACGGATATATGGGGGGTGCGTCCCATACGAGGGTGATTGAGCGCCCTGGGATCAAGCCACGGGTGTGTGTGACTGGATGGACGATTTGGTCAATTGTGTGAATGTTATTAACCAAACTTCATATTGATTTATGTTTCGCATAACTCTTTAATTGCTATATGTGGTGTGGATGTAACTGAGGGATCTCACTAGACCTTGTGGTCAAACCCTCGCATTTTCAAAACTGAAACCCTTTTTCAGGTAAGCAGGTTAAGTGCGGTTCCTCTAGTGGTAAAGAGAAGGCGTAAGGGCGGGCGTGGCTTGCATTAGTGGACTTCCCTACACTTCAGTATTTAGATACTCTCAGTTGGAATAGGGTTATTTCCGCAAACCCAAATTTTGGAATTTTGATGATGTGAACCTTTGGTCATGTTTTGGCGATATATATAATGTCTTAAATTTGGCATGCTTTGGAGTGGGTTGTTACAGGGGACCCCCGCGATGGGCCCGCGTTAGGCTTAAATTTACGTTTATGGCCCTTTTTTTTCTTTGTTTTGCAAACACAGGCCAGGGTAAAAAAATACAAGATGGTGAATTTTTTTTTTAGCAAAACCGAACTGCGTTAGCACGAGATTTTGGAGCTGCATTCGTGTCCGCAGGTCGCGCTCGCACACAAGTTCGATGATTTTAGCCTACAAAATCGTCAATCGGCACCCCCTTACCCGCGCGCAGGGGGGGGTGCCGATTGACGATTTTGTAGGCTAAAATCGTCGAACTTGTGTGCGAGCGCGACCTGCGGACACGAATGCAGCTCCAAAATCTCGTGCTCACGCAGCTCGGTTTTGCTAAAATTTCTTTTTTTCACCATCTTGTATTTTTTTTTACCCTGGCCTGTGTTTGCAAAACAAAGAAAAAAAAGGGTCATAAACGTAAATTTAAGCCTACCGCGGGCCCATCGCGGGGGACCACCGCGGTTCGCGGGGGACCAAACTTGCCAACACGGGCAAACTTGGGGGGCTCCGCGGGGCTTTTGTCCTAAACTTTGTGCCACGTGGGCCTGGGGCCCGCGATCGCGGGCCCCATTGCGGGCTTTTGTGGCATTTTGGTAAACTGGGAGAGATTTGTGGCATTTTGGTAACTCGAAGTTGGACTTTTGGCATTTTAATTAATTTCCCTATTTAAAATATAGTATATAAAAAGGAAATCAAGGGTCCACCTCCTTTTTCATTTATGGGGTGTTTGGGATTGCTTATCTAAAACAACTTATGCTTATTTTTAAAATTGTTTATCAACTTAAATGGTGCTAAAAAGGTGCTGGGGTAAAAATGTAATTTGGAAAAATAAGTTAGAATGGATTAACTTATCAAAAACAACTTATTTGTGGTGGAGAAAAGTCATAAACACTTTTCTTTTTCCAATCCAAACACTCAAAATAACTTATTTGTGGTGAGGAAAAGCAATAAGCAAATAAGTCAACAAAATAAGCAATCCCAAACACCCCTTACTAGCAAAGTTATTTTCTTCCGGTATATATCTTTTTCTTTTTTAACAGTAACTTTTTGAATTTAACACTTTTCTTTTTGCAATATGGGTCAAAGTTTGGATTGATGCATGCGCCAACTGAACACAATCACATTGCATTGTCAACACACCATCAGTTTTTTCATTTTTCTTGTGTGGGGGTGAGTCACCAACTTCATTATCCATAAATTGATGGTCTCCGGTAACACTGTTGACAATAATATAGTTCTCATTAGATTGTAGCAAAGTTTCATGAATGAAACTTTTAAGTTGTATGAATGAAACTCTAAAGTTGTATGAAGCAAAATTAAATAAATTCATAAATGAAACTTAGTATGGTATTAAACATGATTCAATCATCGAAGGTCAAGAAACAAACTTTGGATAATATTAGTCGATTTACATTCTTATAAGACTTCGATTTCTCAAATGTAACACTAAAAATATCTATTAGTATAAATATCAAACAATGAGTGAATATAAAAATGTAGATTTACGACCTCCTTTGCGAGAAACAATGTAATACTTGAATAAACAATAACAAAATATTCTTTTACCGTTGTGGGTTATGATCCTGAGAAAAAACATAGAAATGAGAAATAAGGTAATAATACATGATGAAATTATAAAATAGACAAAATCAATAATGGATTGAAATGAATGAGTAGTTGAATGAAAGTCTTACATGTAGTAATCAATATATATATATATATATATAAGCAAAAACCACTAGAAATGATGTGGCACCCTAAGGAATGAGTATTCATCATTTCTTGAATTATGGTTGAGTTTTGTGTTTCCCACATTGATAGAGTGATGAAAAATTGCCTATTAATGGTTGGTATATGAAGGGAGGTTGAGATGGTTTCTTTAAACTCATGGGTTGGATTATCTAAACTCATGTTGTTGGCTCATGTTGGCCGATTCTTTAAAGTTCTAAACTCACGTGTTGGTTCATTTTAGCAGGTCTTTTTTTGGCTAACAAATTTATATATATATATATATATATATATCAAAGTAAAACCCACAAAGAATGAGATGACATCCTAAGGAATGAGTATTCATCATTTCTTGAATTGTGGTTGAGTTTTGTGTATCCCCATTGATGGAGTGATGAAATATTGACAAATAATGGTTGGTGTATGAAGGGGTTGAGATGTCTTTGTTGTAACTCATGGAGTTGGCTCATATTGGTCGTTACTCAAAATCAATATCATCAATATATATATAAAAGCAAAAACCACTAGAAATAATGTGGCACCCTAAGGAATGAGTATTCATCATTTCTTGAATTGTGGTTGAGTTTTGTGTTTCCCACATTGATAGAGTGATGAAAAATTGCCTATTAATGGTTGGTATATGAAGGGAGGTTGAGATGGTTTCTTTAAACTTGTGGGTTGGATTATCTAAACTCATGTTGTTGGCTCATGTTGGCCGCTTCTTTAAAGTTCTAAACTCACGTGTTGGTTCATTTTAGCAGGCCTTTTTTTGGCCAACAAATATATATATATATATATATATATATATATATATATATATCAAAGTAAAACCCACAAAGAATGAGATGACATCCTAAGGAATGAGTATTCATCATTTCTTGAATTGTGCTTGAGTTTTGTGTATCCCCATTGATGGAGTGATGAAATATTGACAAATAATGGTTGGTGTATGAACGAGGGTTGAGATGTCTTTGTTGTAACTCATGGAGTTGGCTCATATTGGTCGTTACTCAAAATTTAGGGGTTGGATAATTTTGGCCAACGCTCTTTTAGCAAACACATTAACAACAAGAATTAAAAAAATTATAAGATTTAAGCATTTTAAAATCTTGAAGCGGATGTGATTTCGATTATCCCACATCAATGAGAAATCTTTAGTCCGATCCTCTAATGTTCTAAAATCACGGGTTGGTTCATTTTAGCCGGCCTTTTTTGGCAAACAAATATTTTTTGTATATATATCTTTATATATATTAAAGTAAAACTCACAAAGAATAAGGTGACATCCTAAGAAATGAATATTTATCATTTTTTGAATTGTGGTTGAGTTTTATGTATCCCACATTGATAGAGTGATGAAATATTGACTATGAATGGTTGGTATATAAAGGGAGGTTGAGATGGTTTCTTTAAACTCATGGGTTGGATTATCTAAACTCATGTTGTTGGCTCATGTTGGCCGATTCTTTAAAGTTCTAAACTCACGTGTTGGTTCATTTTAGCAGGCTTTTTTTTGCCAACAAATTTATATATATATATATATATATATATATATATATATATATATATATATATATATCAAAGTAAAACCCACAAAGAATGAGATGACATCCTTAGGAATGAGTATTCATCATTTCTTGAAATGTGCTTGAGTTTTGTGTATCCCCATTGATGGAGTGATGAAATATTGACAAATAATGGTTGGTGTATGAAGGGGGGTTGAGATGTCTTTGTTGTAACTCATGGAGTTGGCTCATGTTGGTCGTTACTCAAAATTTAGGGGTTGGATAATTTTGGCCAACGCTCTTTTAGCAAACACATTAACAATAAGATTTAAAAGATTTAAAAGATTTAAGCATTTTAAAATATTGAAGCAGATGTGATTTCGATTATCCCACATCAATGAGAAATCTTTAGTTTGAAGAATGAATGTGAGTATAAAAGGGTAAAACATTTCTTAGAAAATTAGAATGTTAGTTTGCTAAATATAAATATAAATATATATATATATAGAGAGAGAGAGAGACTTGAGATCATGTGAGACCAAGCTATTTCCGTGAGACCCGTGAGACCAAAAAAATAACACTAAACCTTCACAGTAAAAGACTGTGAAGGTATTGTGAAGGTAAACCTTCACATTGTTTTTGCGCTGAAGGTAAACCTTCACAGTGTTTTTGTTGTGAAGGTAAACCTTCATAGTGTTTTTAGTGTTTTTGCTGTGAAGGTTCACTGTTTTACTTACCTTCACAATGAATCGTTGTGAAGTTTTAGTGTTATTTTGTGGTCTCACGGTCTCACGAAAACAAACTGGTCTCACGTGAACTCAACCCTATATATATATAGAGAGAGAGAGAGAGGGATAATAAATTGTAAACCTCTAAATGTGTGTAAACTTTGGATTTCATAAGTTCTCTTGATGAAATTCTTTCATGAAATTGTTTATTTTGATGAAAGTGTTTCATATCATTCATTTATTGATGAAATTGTTTCATATATTTGTGTTTTTTATGTAAAAACAAAAAAGTTTCATCAAAATGAGAAAATATATGAAAAAGTTTCATAGGAATGAAAAAAATATATGAAACTACATAAAAAACACTAATATATGAAACAATTTCATCAAGAAATGAATGATTTGAAACAATTTCATCAAAATAAACAATTTCATGAAACAATTTCATCAAGAAAACCTAAGAAATTCAAAGTTTACACGAAATAAAAGTTTACAAAATAGTGGATCTCTCTCTCTCTCTCTCTCTCTCTCTATATATATATATATATATATATATATATATATATATATATGCTGTGAAGGTTCGCTGTTTTGCTTACCTTCACAATGAATCGTTGTGAAGTTTTAGTGTTATTTTGTGGTCTCACGAAAACAGATTGGTCTCACGTGAACCCAACCCTATATATATATGTATATATATATAGGGAAGGGTTCAATAGAGAAGTCCAAATATTTAGAGAAATAGAGAAGTGATCTTGGCCATTTATTCGGTCAAGATCGGCGGCTTTGACCGAGAAGCAGCGGATAATTACTCGCGTGGTCTGCACGAGATAGAGGGGTAGTTTCGTAAAAAATACACGAGTTGAGTTCATATATGAATCTGTGTGATTCACATATGAACTATACGTTCATATATAAACCTTTGTAATTCACATATAAACTCTTTTTAACTAATTCATATATGAATCTTTGTGATTCATATATGAATCAGTTAATTTGTTCATATGAGAAGTAGTTAAAAAATTCCATATATGAATCATAAAGGTTCATATATGAACACAAAGGTTCATATATGAATTAGTTAAAAAAAATTCATATATGAATCACAAAGGTTCATATATGAACACAAAGATTCATATATGAATCAATTAATTGGTTCAACTGATTCATATATGAACCTACAGTTAATTAGTTTCATATATGAAACACAAAGGTTCATATATGAATCACAAGGTTCATATATGAATCACAAGATTCATATATGAATTAGTTATAAAGAGTTCATATGTGAATTACAAAGGTTCATATATGAACGTATAGTTCATGTGTGAATCACACAGATTCATATATGAATTCAGCCGGTGTTTTTGTAAAAGTTACGAAATTGCCCTTCTATTTTTGGAACAGCCGTAACTTTTGACCAGTCGCAATTTTTGACCAATTATAACCGATCTTGACCGAATAAATGGCCAAGATCACTTCTCTATTTCTCTAAATATTTGGACTTCTCTATTGAACCTAAGGCTATATATATGTGTAAAACTATTGTAATGTTGTGATTTACTTATGGTTTCATTATAAAACAATCACTACAAGTTGAACCCAAATTAATCACGCTACCGTGCAACGCGCGGTTCCTACACTAGTGTATATATGTACAGTAATGATGAAGCTTTAATGTTCCTCCACATATTTGGTGATCTTTATAGCTTGTTTATGCTTGTGTCATTTACTACCAAAAAAAACACAATATCAAGGAACTTAACTATAAATAAAGTCCATATCCTAGATCGATCTTTTAGTGAGACTAAATGTGTTAGAAGAAAAAAATGAGAGATAGGTTGTGGTATGACAAAGAAGTAAAAAAACCAATAACATATCCAAAAAAATATACTTGTGCTTAAATAGGGGAAAGTGAATGATTAATAAAACAATATGAATGGTTAATAACATAAATAAGTGGAAATAAATGATTTATTAACATAATTGCAATAAAACAAATGATTAATATAGGAATATGGATGGTTTAGATATTGAAAGTTAACTAAAGTGGTGCCAAAATTACCAAAGTACCATCCTTTAAGTGAAAAATACATTTTTCATAGAGGGGCGTTAAGGTCTTTAACATATCAAATATTTAAAAAAAATCAAAAAACTAAGAAAAAGAAAGGTAGGCTTATGGTGTTTATGAGATGCCACATCATTGGCTTTGGTTTCTCCTTTAATATATATACTAGTTTGTGGCATCGCACGATGACGAAAATTATTGTTAGAAAATATGTAATTAAATTGAGATGAAGAATAATTTATTAATTCATTGACAACTAATGAAATACAATGTAAAACACTGAACACACTTAGAAAAGTAATGTTCAAATGTTGAAATTAAATTTGTACAAAAACGTGCGATGGCAAACGTATATGCAGTATCAACAATTATTTTGGCCTAGCACAAATAATCTTTCCAATGTAATTTAATGCTTGTTTTGCAACATTATTTATTAAACTAAAAGTTAAATTCAAATTTGGTCCTTGTGGTTTACATAAATTAACGAGTAAGGTCCCTGACTTTTCTTTTAACGAAGAACGTCCCTATAGTTTCATGTTTTATAACGGATAAGGTCTCTCCCTTTAACGTCGTCAATTAATTTTCGTTAGTTACCCTCCCCTCCCTCAACTTTCATTTGTATTAACAAGTTTAGTCCCTCCACCTACTTTAACAGATTTGGTCCTTCATAGTACTTTTCATTTTTATAACAGATTTGGTCCTCCCTCAACTTTCATTTTTAGGATATGGTCCCTAAAATTTTTCAATAAGTTTTTGGCACAAACATATATCTTCTTAATATAATGAGCAAGTTAATTAAATAAAACTTGAATCCTAAATTTTATCATTAAAATATTTTATCCTTTCATAAGAGCATCTCCAATGGTATTTGAAGATAGCTTGAAAATGACTTGAAGATAACTTGACCATTGGAGACACAGACTTGAACATGACTTTTATTTATCAAAAACTTGATGTTCCTCAACCCTTTAAAAAATTGAATGTGAGAGGCAAAAGAGAGAGAAATATATGTTGGTGGGACCAACATATTTTTTATATTTTTTTATTTTTTTCTACTCTTTCTTAAAAGCTTTACCATTGCGGATGCCCTAACTTATGTTTGATTTTTTAGCTCAAATAAAATATAATTTTGATAAATTTTATATTTTAATTAGTCAAAACATTAAAAAAGCTAATTGGTTAATGCTAAATTATAACACTTTATTATATTTAATATATAATCAATATTTCTTTAATATATATTTATTAATTTATCATTTGACAGTCCCATTTTTAGTATATATTAAATAGTTTAAATAAATTAGTTCAATTTATATTTTTATATCATATTTAACCATAATAATTTTTTATATATTAATTAGTTCTAGTAAGTTACTTAATTTGACATCTAAGTGTATATCTTAGTATCTAACATATTGTCAGATATTTAATTTAGCGTTTTTTCAACTAATCAAAACAAAGTAGTTATCAAGATTATATTTTATTTGAGCAAAACGATTTTATGAAAATAAAATTCCAGAAAAGATAAAATACTTTAATAGTGAAATTTAAGATTTAAGTTTTATTTGATTAATTTTCTCATTATATTAAGAATATATATGTTTGTGCCAAAAAGCTTATTGAAAAACCGAGGGACCATATCCTAAAAATGAAAGTTGAGGGAGGACCAGATCGTTTATAAAAATGAAAAGTACTACGAGGGACCAAATCTGTTAAAGTAATTGGAGGGACTAAACCTGTTAATAAAAATGAAAGTTGAGGGAGGGGAGGGTCACTAACGGAAATTAATTGACGGCGTTAGAGGGAGGGACCTTATCCGTCATAAAACATGAAACTATAGGGACGTTTTTCGTTAAAAGAAAAGTTTAGAGACCTTACTCGTTAATTTATGTAAAACACAAGAACCAAATTTGAATTTAACTCTTAAACTAATTTTGAAATGAGTTGCAAATAAAAAAAGACTATAATAAACCATCATAAGAAGTTAGTCAATTGAATAGGGGGGAAAACAATTACATAAATTAAAAAACACAATATATTAAAAGATTTTTTTAAAATATAATTTAATGACTATAGCCACCTCTGTCTTAGACCGTGCAATCAAAATAAATTATGTAATATAGCTAATGATACGATTTCTCTTGGTTGACATGTTTTCGAGCAAAAGATGAGGAACTTTTTTGATTCAAGTACTATTTATATCGTTTTTAACAAGATATGCATGCAAATGCAATCTCATTTTTTGTGAATACTTTTGATTTTCAAAGTACATTTATCTTGAACCAGAAAAGTCAAATAATAGAGTTGAGTATCCAGTTCTAATTTTCAAAAGATACGATTTCAATTTTCATGAACTACCTTATACAATTTTTTCTAGGAAATTACTCATGGTAACCATTAATTTTTTTCGGAACCATAAACAACATTTGTTAACTAAGTATCAACATGTTCTTTTATTTTGGGTGTTACTACCAATTCAAGTATGAATCTCAATATCATCATCCAAAGTTGACACCTTGACGTTTTTAAGCTTCCACACGTTTGTTCGTAAACATTATTTGTTCACAAATAATAAAATTTACATTAGAGACGTTTTATAAACATATTCAAAGGGGCTGTTTGTTTACCTCTTAATAGTTCCATTAAGAGGCAACCTCTGAATCGTTCAGAGGTGAATCTTGTTTGGCAAAAAAAAAAGTTTGTCTCTTAATGGTTCCAAAACCGTCTTAATGATTTAGCATCTTAGGTCACCCTTAACCATTAAACACCATGATTTTATTCTAAACAAATACCAAACAACCATATTTCATTTTGCACTCATAAAAGCCTCTTAACCATTCTGATCTCTTAATCATTCTGTACTAAACCATTCAACAATTGCCAAACAACCCCTAAATGATATTACCAAATTCCACCATGATCAATATTGATTATGCTATAATTGTTACAAATATAATTGTAAGGAATAAATATAAGAGTAGTTTCAGTTTTGTCCATTCATAAACTACCTTTATTCCAAAATTGTTCTCCACGATTTGCGAAATCTCTTTACATTTGTCCCACCAACTAACAACCGTTTAATATTTTCATTAACTCCAATTAAAAAGAGTACATTTAAAATATTATCATTCATATCATTTTGTAGTTATTTTTTGTCGAATCTTCATCTTCTGAAATTAAGTCATCAAAAACATTTGAATGAATATCAAGAACATATATAAATAACAAATTCAATCAAATAATCATAATACAACACTTATATAGGGTTAAAAATCCTAATCTAAAGAAAACCTCCAATCTAAAGAAAAAACATTAAAAAGGGAAAAAATAAAAATTCGGTTTTCTTGGTGGCAAATTCATTTAGTTATGCTATTGAAGAATCTAAGGTGATATTGGTTGCTGAAGAAAGAGAAAAGGGTTGCGATATGTTGAACAACTATGAAAAGACTGTCGGATGTAGTTTAAGCTCTTATCAAATTAGTATCCCTTCAAGCCTTTAAAAGTAGTTTAAGCTCTTATTCTTCCATTTGTGTATTAAAAAATTTGGAGTAGTATTTTCCACCACATATCTTTTTGATTCAATGTTGATGTCACTAAATGTGTAGTACTTGTGGAATACCTTGCGACGTACACTTGTAGAAGGGATTCAAATGCTAAATGTTTGTAAAAGTATAACATTGACACTCTCAACTAATACAACAAATGACGTTTACCCAAAAATTATTTGCTTACCGAGTATTGAAACTATTAGTATGCATAAGCGAACTAAAATAGTTCTTCTTGCATATTTGAAACATGATTCAAATAGAAAGTTGGTGTTGAAGTAGATCCACTTGGTGTCTTTACTACATGATAAAAACGATAGATCTTTAGAGGGGCACGAAGTTTCATGAGAGATTGTTTAGCCTGAAGTGAGAATAATGAAAATGACTTACATCGAAGAGTATTGACTTAACCATACTGCAAGATGTATGTAAAAATTTTACATTTAAAGAGAAGATATAGCCACAATTTAATAGAAGAGGAAACTATAAAGGTTATTAGCATATGAGAAGTTGGGGGTTAACATGATACATTTAAGAGAATAGAAGTTAGAATGATTACCATGAGCATATGAAGAGTTAGAGGTGGAAGATGTATGTAAATTTACCAAAAAAAAATCTTATGTATAATGAAACCATATTTATTATATAGGGACGACATGGTCTTTTCTTATATTAGACATTTTAAAATAATGAAAAAATTTAGAAAAAAGAAAAATAAGATTCTAAGCGGGCCACAAAACCTTTGATGACCCAACACAACTCTTATATTGTTATATCACTCTTCTTATCAATGTGGGATACTCAAATTTTAACTACAATCCATTATTTGAGAATACTCAATTCTAATGGTGTCATTGCAACTCTTCTTGGTTATTGTTTATATATATATATATATATATATATATATATATATATAAAGATAAAGATAAAGATTGATATATTGATGATTGATATTGATTATGGGTTTTGAAAAATATATTTGTCACATGAATTATTAAATATTAAATTATTAAAAAAGTGAAGATATGTGTATGGATGTATGTTGGAGCCTGAAAAGTTGGAATCTAAACACTTTGATTTGGAGAGCCAATGATAATTAATTAAGTTAATCAAATTATGTCATTACACCAATCATCATTAGACATGTATATATTCTAAACAAAAAAAACATATCAATTCCTGTGATTATCATCTATAAATCAACCTCTGCTACAATTATGCTTGTATTCATAATTAATTAATTTCTCTATTTATATTTGTTTTAAAGGATACTGATGCAGGAAATGGAGACTGTTTGCAACTCACATCGATCATGTATATAATTAAGTGTGAGAATTTTATCAGCTTTAAATTTTTACAATTAATTTGATTTAGAATTTATTTGTAAACAAGAAGTTTGTGCAAAAGGGTTTGTAAATCGACAACACCTGAGCCGACTTATGCCACCTACTCACCCTAAATAGCACCATCTAAGAGGCAATTCAGATACACAACGACTCGATCGCTAGGTGGTTGGCTTAACAATCTAGTGTCCATAAGAAGCCCGCCCAATTCTCAAAGAAAGTGTAACTCATAAAAAAGAAGTTGACAGAAGAGAGTGAGCATTCATAGTTTTGCATGAGAAATATCGTGCTTGAGTTTATGTATGCTCTCCCTCTCTCTGTCAGCTCTAGCTCTCTCTCTCACACAGGTTTTGTGGTTTGTTTTTTCATGTTGTTTTTTGTGGGGGTGTCATATCGTACATGTCAAAAGTTAAGGGCATAAGTAGAAATACAAGAAAACAGTAAGGGTACAAAGTGTAAATTATGTTTTTTCCCGGATGGTCGTTGGAAGTCGTCGTTATCTTCCGAAGAATACTGAAATGGAAGTCTAACGATATTCTCTGTATATACTCAAATTACCTTCATTGACTCTCTCTCTCTCTCTCTCTCTTGATGTGGAAATGAACTCAACAAGTATCATAGACGGTGATGGTTCTCCGTCGGTGGTGGCGGTGGCGGTGGCGGTGACCGGAGGAATTGGCGGCAAAGGAAGTAGAAGAGCTGTCTGTTGGGCGGTGGATAATCTGTTTCAGAAAGCCGATCGTTTCGTCTTGATTCATGTCATCCCCAACATCACTTCGATCCCCAATCCATGTACTTCCTCTCTCTCTCTCTCTCACACACACACATGAAGTATACGGATTCAGTTAAATATGAGGAAATTTATCGATTTCATGCTCTTCTACAAATTTAGGGTTCGTTGTTGACTTCATTTGCGATGAATTGGGGTTTTTTTATTCATGGACGGGTATAGAATTAAATGTGGTGAACTGTTGAGTAATCGTTTACTTTACATAAGATTGTTCTGGAAAGATGTAGTTTAGCATTAATTGTTCAAAAGTTATTCAAAAAGTAGAGTCCTAATTCGATCTGATGGTCTCTATTGGAGATGGTCTAACAACATATATAATTTTGTAAACTTTTTTTCGTGTAAACTTTGGATTTCATAAGTTTTCTTTATGAAATTGCTTCATGAAATTATTTATTTTGATGAAATTGTTTCATATAATTCATTTCTTGATGAAATTGTTTTTATGTAGTTTCATATTTTTTTTCATTCCTATGAAATTGTTTCATATATTTTCTCAGTTTGAAGACACTTTGTCGTTTTTTCATAAAAAACACAAATATATGAAACAATTTCATCAAGAAATGAATGATATGAAACACTTTTATCAAAATAAACAATTTCATCAAAAAAACCTATGAAATCCAAAGTTTACACACATTTAGAGGTTTACATTTTATTATCCCTCTCTCTCTCTCTCTCTCTATATATATATATATATAGGGGTTAAATCATGTGATAACCAAAAATAGGTTGAGAACCGATCTATGCCGTCATTTGGTTTTAAAAACATAAAAATTCATTCATAGGTTCTCACGGTTTTCAACCTATATTTACTTATAATAATGTCCATAGATTAAAATCAATTAACGGCTTAGATTGGTTTTCACGGTTCTCAACCTATTTTAGGTTCTCATTTGATTATCGTCATATATATATATATTTTGGGGTTAAATCATGTGAGAACCAAAAATAGGCTGAGAACCGTGGAAACCGATCTAAGCCGTCATTTTGTTTTGATCATATGGTTTTAAAAACATAAAAATTCATTCATATGTTCTCAACCTATTTTTGTCTATAATAATGTCCATAGATTAAAATCAATTAAAGGCTTAGATTGGTTTTTACGGTTCTCAACCTATTTTAGGTTTTCATTTGATTATCGTCCTATATATATATATATATATCGGTAACTTGAGCATGAATATCTATTAGAAAATAAATGCTTCAAATTTTTATATGATATCTCAACAAGGAATCTGTTCTTATTTCCAGAAGACAGATGGAGTGTTTATTTTAGGATATCTCAATAAAATATCACATTTACTTTGAAATAAAATATAAAATGAAACCAAAGGGTCATCGGCCAGATTATTGGTAGATCCCAACCTCCGGTTAGAGTGGGTGAGTTTTGACATATATAACTATTAGTATTTACTTCCAAATATAAAATGAAACTATCAACTAGGGGCTTGTTTGGCATTTGAATTCATGAGCATTCACCATTTGCCAGCAGGAAAGCAAATCCCCATCGTGGAGCTGGATGCTAATGTGGTGGACATGTATGTAAAAGACTTGAAATCACAGATTGAACAAGTATTTGTACCATTCAAGAGGCTGTGCAAAGGCAAAAAGGTGCAGTTTTCCTCCCTTCTCTCCAATCTCCATAAAGGCTCTTTTGGAGAGTAACCTAATGGGGTTCCACATATCCTCACATGGTATCAGAGCCAAGATTTACCACTCAGACACTTTGTGACATCTATGTCGTTGGAGGGCGCGTGTTGCAGTCCCATATCGACTAGACTTGGATCATTTCTCTTCAATATATGTTGGAACCTCCATTATCGGTTCTTTTGGAGAGTAATCTAATTGGGTTCCACATGTTAAATTAGTTTTTTTTGAATCGATCTTTAACATGTCGTACTCATAGTTATATTTTACAGATAGAAACTTTGGTGATAGAAGGGGATAATCCAGTATCCGGGCTTGTAAATTATGCATCTGGGTCAGGGGTCAATAGCTTGGTTCTTGGTTCTTGCTCTTCCAATTGGCTCATGAGGTATGCTACCAATACTTCTCTACTAAGAATCACATGTGATCCGTAGAATCCAATGTTGTTAAAATTGTACGATGCATGAAGCAGATAAGTATGAATTAATCAGAATAATGTCAGAACTTCTCGTGTCAAAACATCACTGCTTAGAACTGTAGAAATAGGTACTAGAATTGTACCCGCTCAATGCAGCGCGGTTCAATCTCAATTCGAACCCGAACCCTCAATAACTGCTTCATGCTTTATTCTATTCTCTTTCCCTCTCGATTTTATTTTCATGGTTTTGTGTGGTTTTGATAGAGCGAGAGAGGCATCTCAGTTGTTTATAAGTTTTATGGAGTATAACACCATATTATTAGGGCTCAACGTTTATCCGGTATTTGAACGTGTTGATCAGTTAGTTTTATGAAGTTTAAACTTTGAGTTTTAAGAAGTTGTATGTATGCATTAATAAGTTTTAAACTTGTATTTGAACGTGTTTATCAGTTAGCTCTATGTGTACATGGTCATGACTATCAACAGTGTTTCAGTTTCTGTCATCTCCTCTTAGCCTTGTGGGTTGTTGCAATCAAGAGAGTTACTACTTTCTTCTACTTCTGATGCCTGCTGCCAATCCTAATCTTTAAAGTTCTAACTGTTTATCGTTCCATTAGGAAGTTATATGGAGCTGGGGTACCCTCGGCTGTTCTAAAACATGCTCCAAGAACCTGCAATGTATACGTGGTGTCTAGACATGGCCTCGTCTCGAATTCAGGTAACCGCAATTGACCTAGCTACAAATTCAACACGTTTGGGGTCTGTTTGGTACGCAGATGGGACAAGACAGGACTGGACCGGCAAGAGTGAGGTAGGCAGGTGACATGGGTAGTTTAGTAATTTACCAATCTTGTCTCGTCTCCCATATTTTTGTGGATCCTGTTCCAGTCTAATGTTGCGCCGAGTACCAACCGCACCCTTGCTGCTAATAAAATTATGATTATGGTTTCGTCACAAATTTCTCATTCTGGCAGTGATGATTACAGAGAGCAGTTGTTGTGGCATAAGTAAACTATGGTGTGATTTTTGTTCATCTTCTGGAGAGTCCAAAATCGAGAGTACATCAGCGTCGACCCACAGGAATGCTTCCATCAATTCTAGTTCTGTTGAGAGGAGCAGCTCCCGAGAAACCTTAGGTGATGCAATTTTACAAACCCGAGTGCGAAATGGAACTTCTATATCTTCAACATGTTCAAATCAGGTGTTTAATAAATTTACAATTACCTCAAGACATGCTTGCTTCCGGATTATGTTGTTTTTTCCGGTTAATTTGCCACACTTGATATGAGTTTTTATCTCTAATGCTAACATATATATTTTGCAGTCAAACTTACAAGCTGAAGTAGAAAAACTAAGACTAGAGTTAAGAAATGCTCTCGATATGTACAGTCAGGCTTGTGACGAACTGGTCCACACGGAAAACAAGGTTAGACGTCGTTCTTATAGTTTCACGAACCATGAATCAAACCATTAATTCTTCATCTTGGAGAAAAAATCATCAAGGAATGTTGTCATTTCATTATTACTGTAGATCATAGATTTGTTTTAGTACTCTTAGAAACATGTATAAGTTTGAGGCAGGGAAGATTGTGGCGGTTTAACCATGTTCGTAGGAGACAGATGTAGGCAAACCAGAGACTGCTAGCGGATATAGATATACTGGTTTGGTTTAACAAAAGTTAATAAAAAGCCCGAGACTCTTATGAAGATAGATGTTACTATGTACAGGTCCAAATGCTTTCTTTCGATAGTGTTGAAGACGCCAAAAGAATAAACTCGGCAGTAGAGCGTGAAGAGAAATTCCGGAAAATGGCAGCTGAAGAGAAAGAGAAGCATTTGGAGGCAGTTAAAGAAGTTGAAATAGCAAGAAATCTGCTAGCAGAAGAGGCTTATGAAAGGGAAATAGCAGAAGTAAAAGCCCTGAAGGAGTCCTCCGAGAAACAAGAGTTTGTTGATGCACTATTTACCAAGGATAAACGATACAGAAGATACACGATTGACGAGATCGAGGTGGCAACCGATTCCTTCTCTAAAACGAAAGTGGTTGGTGAAGGAGCATACGGTAAAGTCTACAAATGTAATCTTGATCATACCCCGGTCGCCATCAAAGTTCTTTGGTCCGATACATCTGAAAAGAGACGCGAGTTTCTAAGAGAGGTGAGGTTTTTCCTTCCGGGTCTGTTTACCTACCTATTGCTGCTAACAAGTAGTGCTGATTCGCTTAGATTTTTACAGGTCGAGGTTCTGAGTCAACTAAGCCATCCACACATGGTGCAACTTCTTGGAGCCTGTCCTGAGAGAGGTTGCCTAATATATGAATACATGGAAAATGGAAGCATAGAGGACTATATGACCAGTAAATGTTATCTTTCTTGGAGTACCCGTTTCCGTATCGCTTTTGAAGTGGCTTGTGCACTTGCATTCTTACATAACTCGAAGCCCGAGCCTATAGTACATCGCGATCTAAAACCCGGGAATATCTTACTTGACCGAAACTTCGTGAGCAAAATCGGCGATGTGGGAATGGCTAAACTTATAACGGATGTGGTGCCCGATAATGTAACGGAGTACAAGGACTCTATTCTTGCTGGCACCATGTACTACATAGATCCCGAGTACCACAGAACGGGCACCGTTAGACCAAAGTCGGATCTCTATGCTTTTGGGATTATAGTATTGCAGCTGTTAACGTTACTTCAACCAAAGGGGATTATATCGAAAGTTGAATCGGCTGTTTCTTGTGGCACTTTATCTGATATACTAGATGACTCGATAACTGATTGGCCATTAGCTGAAGCAGAGGAATTGGCTGAATTAGGTCTTAAATGTTGTAGTCTTAGATGCAGGGATAGACCAGATCTTGATACACAAGTACTCCCTGTTCTGAAGAAGCTCTATGAATTTGGTGATACAAGTAGGAAGGTTGCCAAAAATAGCAATGATGCTCCTAACCACTTCTATTGTCCAATTCTTCAGGTGTAACCCTATCTATATATATGCTCTTTCTATTATATAAAATTTGACCGTGGTGCATCTAGGCTCCGCGGTTTTGTAAGGGTTGGGGATAGACGTCTATCTCCAACCCTTTCTTTAAAATCTTGAACTATGGTAGTTCTAGCCTTCTAGGTCTAAATCTCCTTTTGTTGTTATCATATACGGGTGCGTTTGGTACGCTGGACAGTACAGAACCGGACAAACAAAAACTTGTTGTCCCACGTTTGGTGTGACAATTAGACTGGGACCGGACAAGACTGAGTGGGACAAAAATCAAGTGAGATTAGACAAGCTTGGTAAATTAGGGTGCGTTTGGTACACATAGTGTAATAAATCACTAAACAACTCGTTAGAGGTAAATTGTTCTTTTTACTAGTCCTGTTTTTTCCGGTCCTGTCTTACCAAACGTTGAACAATTGTCCTGTCTTGTTTTGTCTGGTTACCAAACGCACCCTTACTAAACTACCCATGTCAAATTAAAACCTTTAAACCTTTCACAATTCTTTCAGCTGCATACCTCATTATCGGCCATCCAGTCTTGTCCGCGTACCAAACACTGATTATTATGAAATGAGATGCTAAGAAGAGTGTTTAAACACTAACCTTCCAGAACTAAAAGGATTTAACAATATGATTTTTTGTATGTTGGTGGCATATAATCTCACTCTGATTTTTTGTGTTGTATTGCAAATTGCCAATTCAGGAAGTCATGGATGATCCTTACATTGCTGCTGATGGTTTCACATACGAACACAGAGCCATACAGATATGGCTCGAAAGACAAAATGCATCACCAGTGACAAAACGGAAGCTACAACACAAGACACTAACTCCCAACCACACGTTGCGGTCAGCCATACAAGACTGGAGATTACGTTCAACATCCTCCTCAAGTATGAGACATTCTTCCACCAATAAATCTCTCTAAATCCAAAATGTTCATAATAGATTTATGTTTTTGAGCATATCTACTGATTCAATTTATTGCATATTCTGCATCCTGGAATAATCTCATCTATTAGTTTAACTTGTAATTATGATGGGTTTTGTACATGCTTATCAGAAATAAGTCATTGATGATTATTTGAGCAAAAGGCTGATTACCGGCAACCCTGACCGGCCCCACATGGAACCCGCCCCCTAGGAACCACATGCGAGAAGGCAATTCAGAGTTAACTCAGCGGAGGGGTTCAAGCCCGTCTCCCACATGATTCGAACCTGAACCTGTTGTGTTGTGCATTTCAGCAAAGTCTCTCAGCCCCTTTGCCAACTGAGCTACACGCCCCAGGGAAACTTTCTATCAGTTATTAGATAGAAGTGATAGGTCTATAATCGTTATTAAGAATGCATCAATCTGTATGAATACATGTTATCTATGGAGGTTTCTTTAACCTAATATGCACATAGTTTCTGGAGATAACATCTTCATAAACTGCATAAACATCATATACTTCATACCAACATATGATGTAACACATCAGCAATCGACCTGTGTGAATTCCAGCGCATTGGTATCTGGGTCTCTTGTAAAGATTGCCGGTCTTCCTGAGCGACTAAGGGTGTAAGGAATACCTAAGATAACATCGTCAAAGATGTTAAAGAGCTCGGAAAACATATTTTGGTAGAAAGTAAAGGATAATTGGTATTTTATCCAACTTAATTGGTATTTTAAATATTTCAAATAGTTACCTAGGATTCGATATAATAAACTATAAATAAATGGTAGGGAAAGCATTAGAAGACGGGCAAATTCATAAGATTCCGTTAGTAGTTTACAGTTTTGTTAGTCTCAGTTAATTAACCAATAAAGTTCGGTTTAGGTCCTATCAGTATATTTGAGCAATCTTCATGTGAGAATGGAAATAGAAGAATTACCAGCTTTATCGAGGATAGCTTTTAGTTTTGAGACATCACGAATGGCAATGCACGTGTGACGATCTCGGCCCCCATGCTCGGGCCGACCAGTAAAAGGGTCGGGATTTGGAAGTTCCATCAAGTGAATCATCTCGGAACCAACCCAAAGCCATGCACCCCTGTAAGGGAGCTTATCATGAGGTCTTGCTTCATTTATCTTGAGACCTGATGAATTTAAACATAAAAAACGTTCGATTTTTCTTGAGCATAAAGATAAAGATGATGCATGGAATTAAACTTAAGCAAAGGAAAATGTAACATACCCAAAAGGTTCTGATAAAAATCAAGTGATCGCTCAAGGTTTTCGCATAATATTCCAACATGGTGAAGATTTACAACTCCAAAATCTGCATGGATCCAACTTTTGTAATAAGATGGCTACAACGAACAAATTAGTTCTTAATCTGACATTCTAAGGCTGTATTCCACAAACTTGCTAATAAACTAAATGACCATGCAAAATAACCTAAAAAATATAAGAGGCATAATTGTAAAAAAAATGAAGAAACCCCAATAAGCTATCTAAAGTAGCATTTCATATTGCTGGCTTATGGTTTATCGTAGTGGGTTTTTTCGAAAAGCTCAAAAAAGTTATCAAACATGGCCTAAGATGATGCAGTTAGAAACCAACGAAAGAATTACCATTCTCGTCCTCAACAGGTTCAGCAGTAACTAAATCTTTTGCTCGTGCTTCTGCCTCTAACGAAGTTTTGGCTTTCGTCAGCACTCGATGCATGCGAATGTCGCTGTTTCCAATAACTTTTTGGATGATGTTTTTCCTTGCTGGTGTATTTGAGACTATGGGGCAAATAAGAACATGGTTCAACTGAAATCAGACAGCCCCAAAAAAAGCTATCAGTGAATGATACAATATGGTTGAAAGCAGAAAGAGAAGCTAAAGATTAAGGAACAAAGAGAGACCCTAAACCCCATTTGTTTTATCATGTTTATAACTTCACTGGTCCATGATCAACATAACCAAAAAGATGAACCATTACCATCACCGAACAACAGTTTAGCTCAATCCATGCAGACAACTTAATCCATACAGAACTTAATGGAAAAACAACCCAAAGTCACCTAACTCAGTAGTGTCACATTCATTGACAGCAGCAAATGAGTATTCCATATTGCTTCCAAGAAATATGACATTTATAATTCAATGATGGGGATGAGTTCCTTTTGTTTTCACTATGTAAACGAGAATAGGGATACAGAACAGATATAGTATCTTGTGGCAGCATTCCTCATATTGGGCAGGGACTTCCATTTTGATTTAGTATTCATCATAGCAGCTTAATGATCTTAATGGAATTCACAACTTATTTGGTCAACTAGAAAGGACTGTTTGGTGGTGGTTTAATAATATAGAAAGTGGCTAATTCAATAAGCTTCTAGGGGGAGCTTTATGCAGAAAGCCTAGTTTTCTCAAACCAGCCCCTCACAAATAAAATTAAATAAAAAACACGCTCCTCCGTCTATGAAAAATCCCTCCCAAAAAAATCTTCCTAATCTAGACAGACAGATTAATCCACAGCCCCTAATTCTAGCCATGATGTTGATCATACATTCATCACATTTTAACAATACTTCACTTGATATCCATTACAGAACAAATTCAACAGGCTTCACATGTAGTAGGGATCAAACAGGTTTTTAGAAGACAGATCGTAAATAAAGAAAATTGACACTCTACCGGTATAAATTTAGAACCTATAACCATCAGGTTTAGTAAATTGGTGATACAACAGTTTGAGCCAAAAAGATGTAGTAATAGGTGTTAGAGATGAGCATAGTAGTTGCGATACATCCTCAATTGGAATGAACAAAAAAAAACTTGCATCAAAACTAATTCTCAGAATTCAAATTAATGAGTCCCAACATCACGATCGTGAAAATTATACATGAACAGGAACATTTTGGTAATGCTCGGAAACAACACGGGATTTGAGGTTTGCATCTAACCTATTTCAGCTAATTTCATCCAATCCAAAACATCAGGAACTGAAAAAATAAACGTTTTCTTCAGATCTCGAAGAAACATCTTCTTCACGAATCAAAAATCCATTAGACACATACATACTCGTATCGATTGAATTTATTTCAAAAATCGCGTCTACATAGCGTTGATAGATATAAGAGCACGTACATACACATACATACAGGGTGTGGTGAAGAAAAGGAACCTTGTTGTGAGGAAGAAGAGATGAAGTTGCAGGAAGAAGGATAGCCATGGCGGAGGAAGAAACTCGTTTGTGAAGTGTGTTTGTTCTGTTCAATTCAGTGATTTAGCTCCACTTCTTTGTACCAGGGCAAATCTGTGATTTCCCCAAAGTTTAAGGAGCGATTTTATAAATTGTGAAAGTTTTGGGCTGTTTTTGTCATTTGCAAATATCCATCCGAATCTGTAACCGGTTTTACTTTTCTATAGTCAACAAAAATAGATTTGGGTCAACCATTTTCCGTAAAAAAAAAGCTATTGGAAAAAACAAAAAATGTTCAACAAAAATACATTAGACTACTTATCGGGTATGGTATGGGTAAGAGTCACGACACTATTCTCACTTACTTTATCGAGTTATGCCTTTTGTTATCAAAATAATTTGTTAGTACGCGTCGTTTATTCGGTAAGTATTACCGTGTAAGAATTTCAGTCATTGCTATGTTTTTATCCGGATAAGATTCTCGATTTTTATTATGTTCAAGGTAAGTGACATCCGACAAAACGTTTGGTAAATGCTTGTTATGTCTTTGGAGGTTCTCCTTGGTAAAACCAATGGATATATTTTTTGTTGTTCTCCAAGGCATCTGGATTAGACAACGTGAACACAAACTAACCGGGACACCCGCAGTTAACCAAAAAGAAAAGGAACAAATGTTTCTTGTAGCATCACTCGTTCCTTCTACGTTTGTGTGTGATGTTTTTATTCATATAAACATGGACGAGCAATGTCTTAAGTTTATGAACGTGATAATTCTTGTATAAGTTTAAATATCCCCGTTTTTAGACCTTGGAATCATAGATCGTTGTGATGTTTTCATATTTTTTGTTCTTGGTGTTTTTTTTTGTATTTTTTCTTTTATATTTTGTTTTTTGTTGAGGTGTGAAATGACGTATGGCTGTTAGGTAGAAATAGCATCATGATAAAATGACTGTAAGAGAGGTTGTGGCATAGTGACATGGCAGAGGAAAATACAAGTGTCGGGTTGTGGGTGGATTTTGAGCAAAGATAGTAACGGTTAAAGAAACAACGGAATTAGTAAAAGAGTAGTTGTACCTTGTTTCCCGTTACTTGACAAAGGGTAAATGAGCCAAAAATAAGGATAGGAAAGTATTGTGTGGGAAAGAGGGATATTTAGAATGCTATACAAGAATATTTTCTTCAAATTAAACAACCTTGTCACCATTGAGCTACATACTAGAGATTTTAAAAATGTGTAATTATTATACTTTTTAGGTAGCAAAAGAACAATTGCATTCTAAATTATGGAGAGAGAAATTTTCTTTATCTTATAATCAAGGGTGGAATGAAAAACTAAACATTATTTATTTAAAGTAGACACTTTCTTTTGTTAACCATGAGTGTTCGAGTCAGTTTGTGCACACCTCGATTAATCTTGGGGTCTTGGAGAACAGCCAGAAAAATCCACAGTAGCTTTGCAGCACTCGAATCGGTGATCTTTGAGGAAGAATGCTCAAGTTTTATTGTCGGTTGAACTAATATACCATACTTGTTCGTCACTGGAATGAATTAACGGATTTTTTTTATTTTTTTTTTGAAAGGCAAGTCAATTTTATGAATTAATGGATTTGATTCCACCGATCTGTTTGCAATCTTTTTGTTTGGATAAAGTTGTATATACAATCTTCATAATCTATGTGGAATTTAGTTAAAATACGTGGATATTATGTATTTCCTTTTTTTTTGCCAAGTCATTTTGATTTTACCAGTTACATGTTAAACAAGTAAATTAGACCCTTAAATAAACATAAAGTTTGGTATACACTCTAAAATGAAGGTTTTTAAAGTTGGTTCTTAAAATAGGAATAAGGTCAAAGTTGGTTTCATTTATATGCAATTTTCCCTATTTAAAATAAGAAACTTTGTAGTTTGAATCGTTGAAACAGAAATTTTAATTTATGATTTTTTTAAATGTAAATTACAAAGTTGATTCCATTTTAAGACAAATACTCGTTAATTTTAGATAAACATTTTTGTTTAACCTAAAACTTAATTCCAATGAATTATAATAGTTGGAACCTGATAAGTTGGTCAATTTTAGTACAAAATGAAAAATCATGTTATCTAAGAGAAGTTATCACTAGACTAAAATTCACTTTCCATATGAAAATACAACACACTTTGTAATTCTAAATGACCAACCAAATCTAAGAGGTTGTTTGTCAATTGTTTATTAGGTAAGAGCTTACCAATTGTCACCCGTCTTTACCAAGTGAGCATGACAAAGATCGTGAATATGACCAGGTTACTAGTATAGTAAGGACCGATTATCTTATCCGATGAGGGAAAAGACTCTTACAAACAATCTATTATAATGGCTAGCTAGAATGTTATCTAGTAAGTTAAGTGTGGTAGTTTCTTTTACCGGTAAGCGCTTGACAAACGACCCCAAAATGGTTTGCAAGGTTTGGTAGAATTTAGCATATGATCACGTTTAATTTAAACAAATATTCAGAATTGAAATCCCACAAATATCGAATTTACAAATCCCAATGTGGTAATTGGTATTCCATGATGTTTAATAGAATTTGTACGCCATATTGTGTTTAGAATATGTTTAAAATAATTTTTTTATAATAGTCAATTAATAAAAAGTATTTTTATTATATTTATAATTAATCATAATTTGTTTTTATAAGTTATTTATAAATAATAATCTTATATAATTCTATTTAATGCCTAAACAAAACACAACACAACACAACACATGTTCCAACCAAATCTAAATCTTTAAAGGAAGGGAAAAAAACGTGTCAAATCAAATAGTAAGTAAAAATTGATGTATCATTTTATTCGGATAATTAGGTGCTTATCTTAAGCCTTCGGTACCGGGTGCGGGATGGGGTGCGGGATGGGTGTGGGATGGGCTACGGGCTCAGCGGGGTTGGCGGAGCGGGATGAAATCCGGGGATGGGTTCCCGATTCATCCCGAAGATTTATTAAAAAAAAAAATTATTTAATTTTTAAAAATAATGCCGTTGAACGGCTCTTTGTAAAAAAAAATCTCAATTTAATCCCACTATATATTTAACCCTCAACCTCTTATTTTTCACACCTCTCAACCTCTTATTTCTCACACCTCTCAAACTCTCTCAAATTCTCTCAACCTCTTATTTCTCACACCTCTCAACCTCTCTCAAACACTCTTCCATTCTCTCAAATTCTCTCAACCTCTTATTTCTCACATCTCTCAACCTCTTATTTTTCACACCTCTCAACCTCTTAATTTTTATTATTTATCTTATTTTTATTTATTAAAAAATATATAAATATTTTTATTTTGTTAAATAATTAAATGTATAAATAAAAGAATTAAAATAAATGAGGTGGCAAAAGGGTTTGAGGGAATGAGGTACGAGTGTTTAGGGATTGTTAGGGATTGAGTGAGGGATGAGAGAAAAGCTGATGTGGCGCTGATGTGAAGTGGAATATTTGAAAGATTCCCTCCATGGGGTACTGATGGCCTTATTAAATTGAAATTACCAAAAAATGGAGAAAAAGTAAGCTCTAGAGACATGAAAGCAAAAAGAATATTAATTATATAATTCTTCTTATATATGTATAATATATAATATAATATAAAAGAAGAATATTACGTTGATTTTGGTTGGTTTTTAAGGGTTATTTTTTGTATTTTAATGAAGCTTCCAGGAAGGAGATGGTCAATTAAATCATCTGTGCTCCCAACCGCGTATACCATCACGTTTTGTTAAACCAACCCCCAAACCATTATATTCACCCCCTTCTCTATCATCTATTTCTGTTTCACCCCCTTCTCTATCATCTATTTCTATTTCACCCCCTTATCCATCAATAGTTCAAACTATTGTCATTTCAAAGACAGAAACTGCATGTATCAACAATGATATATATACATATACATACACACACACACACATACGCACGTCACCTTTTGAGTTGTCCCTACTTTACCAGTTCCACAGTATTTATAAGATATGTAAATCAACGCATGTATCGCATTGACAGAGAAACAATGATCAGGCTTGAACCTCATCTAAATTTTCATACATAAGGTGCATGTCTTAAAACACAACCAAATCAACGATTGTTTGATTTAATTTATACAACAATTATTGTTTTTTGATTAAAATAATCAAATGTGATGGAATCTCTTAATTAGTGTAAATTGCTTTACAACTACATTGTTTAGACAAAAACTAGGTGAACCTTTTCAAAAAAAAAACTACGCCATTGGATGTTATGAAGGAAAGACAACATTTCACTGATAAATGCTTTAATAGCTACTCTAAACTGTAGATTTCGAAGACTATTTTGCCCAAACAGTTGTTTCATAATGTTGTTTGAAATAGAGAAAACAAGAGAGAAAAACTACAAATATCCAAATGTGGAGAAGAAATATCATAAACTCATTATTGAAAAGAGAAATATTATTTTATGGTTCCACAAGTAAGATTGAATAAATTATTATTTTAAAAAATTAAAGCTTATTAGAATAATGAATTTACATAATATTTTAATAAATTCATTTTTGAGATTTTAACTTTCAATTCTTTATTTAAAGAATATTTTAGAATAATTGTTGAAGATGCTTTCATTTATGTATTGACAGTTACGTTAGTCAACTAACAAACCGTGACTTAACTGATAATACTTTTAGAACATGACGGTGCGGACTAGCTCGGGGGTTACCGATTCAAAACACTTTAACCCAAAGTTGAAAAGTTTCTATTTGGAAATAATAAATACAAAAATTCAAGGACTGGAAGTGTAATTAAGTGATTCTTTTAGGTTGAAATTGTAACGTTTTTTACTACAAACCTTCTACTTCCCCTGTTGAAAAAAGTCGCCGTCAATGAATGTTCCTCCCATCTCCCTCACCGCGTTCATACGCTGTCGTTTTCTTTCATCCCTACCCTCCCATTACCCTCACACGCTTATTTACGCTCTCACTTTATCCCTTCAGCTTCAGGTGTATGTATAAGTATATATATCGATCTTCAACACCTTTACTTCCATTATCACTTGTTCACATCTATTTGTTTCCTTTTTCACATTCCAAGCTTCAATTCAGCTTTTCACACCCACCAATTCAGTCTCAGATCATATATAATAATAATCCATGGAGATCAGTTCCATTCCATTTCTGAATCAAGAAGAATACTCGTATTTCTACAGTTTCTTTCAAGAGTTTGACACCAATAACAACACCATAGCTGACATTCCGAACAATAAACGCCGGAAAATCGATGGCGACAACACTTCCTTGAAGGAAATTCTCAACACCATCTCCTTTATGGACGACGATCAGGACATCCCTGATTTCGATTTTCAAATCCCTAACTCTGATTTTGGTTCGGAAAGGGCGGAGTTGGAAAGGGGGAGGGCCAGGAAAACACCACCGCCCAAATTTGATGCGGAGGAATCGAGTTCTAGCCATGGCGGTGGCGGAGGACCACAGCGGAGGTTGTGGGTGAAGGAAAGGTCCAAGGGATGGTGGGAGTATCACAATAGTGATGAATGTCCAGATGAGGACTTCAAAAAGGCATTCAGAATGAGTAAAGCCACGTTTAATATGATTTGCAACGAACTGGACGCTGCCGTCACTAAAAAGGACACCATGCTCCGAATGGCCATTCCGGTACGCCAACGTGTCGCCGTTTGTCTCTACCGATTAGCCACCGGTGATCCCTTACGAACAGTTTCCACCCGATTCGGACTCGGAATTTCAACATGCCACAAATTAGTACTTGAAGTCTGTGCCGCAATTCGAAATGTGTTGATGCCCAAATTCCTCCAATGGCCGGACGATGAAAGATTAGAAGAAATCAAAACCGAATTCCGATCAATCTCCGGCGGCATCCCCAACATTTCTGGTTCAATCTACACCACCCACATCTCCATAATCGCTCCCAAAGTCACACCGGCGGCATACTTCAACAAAAAACACACCGAACGGAACCAAAAACCGTCCTACTCAACCACCGTTCAAGGCGTCGTCGACTCACGCGGTGTCTTCACCGATATCTGCATTGGATACCCTGGTTCAATGTCCGACGACAAAATCCTGGAGAAATCAGCGCTTTCGCAACGATTCAACATGGGTTACTTGAAGAACATATGGGTGGTGGGTAACTCGAGTTACCCGTTACTGGATTGGCTTCTGGTTCCATACACACACCAGAATCACACCTGGAGTCAGCATTCATTCAACGAGAAGATGGATGAGGTTCAGGCGACGGCCAAAGATGCGTTCATGAGATTGAAAGGACGGTGGATGTGTTTACAGAAACGAACGGAGGTGAAGCTTCAGGATTTGCCTGTGGTTTTAGGGGCGTGTTGTGTTTTGCATAACATTTGCGAGATCAACGGTGAAGCCATGGATGCTGATTTGAGGTTTGATCTGTTTGACGATGAGATCATGGTGGCGGAGGACAAATCGTCGGCAAATGCAGTTGCAGTGCAGGCTAGAGATACCATTGCACACAATCTATTGCATTGTAGCCATGGAGGAACTGGTTTTAGATGATTTTATTATATGATGATTTTTGTTTCCTTTTTAATAAATGGAATTTTTTTTCTTAAGGAAAAAAATGAATGTAATTTTAAATACAAATTATTGTTTGTTATTAAATATTGGTTTTATATATATAAAATTTACTTATCTCTTGGTTGTTTATTGATATTCTGATTTTTTGAAAACTTTATTTAACGATAAATCGAATGTTAAAAATTTGATAAATACGTTATTTGCTTTAAAACATAGCTTATAAGAGCATCCACACATGTCTCGTACAAAGCCTTGCAGGATGACATGGCATGTCATGTGACTTGCAAGTTTAGCAAGAACATTCACAAACAAATATATAAAACAAATCCATTTTTGTTTAATTTAATTAATTTGTTTGTTTGTTTAAACATTAAACATTAATTATTAATATGTTTATTAAATTTAATTCATTTATTAGTTTATTTGGACATTTTTTTATTCTTTTTATTAAAATTTATTACGAGCAATTTATTTTAAATAAGTGATATTTTTATGCAAAAATTTTTATTTAAACTATTAAAATAAAAGTACATTAATATAAAAAAATTATGAAAATACAAATACTAATAGATAAAGAAAACAAAAGTAAAATTTTAGTTATATTATATTTTATAATTAATTTATTAGTTATATTATAGGTATTTATATTATTTATATTATAATTTATTACTTTAGAAAAAAGTTTGATTTTGCATGAGTGTGGAATGTGTTATTACAAAACAGATGTGAAACTTTAGAAAAAAGTTTGGTTTTGCAGTGCGGATGGTCTAAGAGCATCTCCAACCTTGACACCACAAAAAACACCAAAAACACCAATTATGGTGGACCCAACACCAAAAAAAACCTTCAACTCCAACCATACTAAAAAAAACACCAAATTTATGGACTCCACATTAAAATAACATATTTTATTTACTATTAACTATTTTTAATAACAATAATTATAATTTGTAAATATAATAGTAAATAATCAGTAATTATGTATTTTTATTTATGTTATGTATGTTTATTTATGTCTTAGTTTTTAAATTTTATGCTATGAGATTATGTTTATCCGGTGTTATGTATGTTTAATTATGTTATAAATTTGTATTTTATGACTTTTATATTAATCTTAAATTTGTAATTTATTCTTAATATTAATATAACATGATATTCTATAATTTTTTATAATTTATTCTATATATATATTATTTATACTATATTTAATTTATATTATAATTAAATTTAATTGTTTATATATATTAATTAAATATTATTAAAACCTATATATAGTGGGGGACCCACCTTTTGCCGTTCAACATTTACACGGCAAATTTGCCGGTTGAAATCAGCGGCCGGCAAAAAAAATTGACGTTTGGAGTGCGATTGGAGGGCTCCGCACAGCAAATCATGGGATTTACCGTGCGGTTGAAGATGCTCTAAGGAAATTTTCAAAAATTAATAATTTTTTTAAACAATCTTTATGTTAAATAATATAAAATCTAAAACAAACAGTAACTAGCTGTAAAAATTAACACGGTTTTTACATAAAAATTAATATTTTAAATGTTGGGACTTTGAATTAAAATCAAAAATTGGAAAACGAAAAATCTTAGAATCACAGTAAATCTGACAAGTCTATGCAAAATAGTTCGATATATGTATGTAGGGGTATATATAAGGGAAATTAATTAAAATACCCAAAGTTTGACTTTGACTTACCAAAATATCCATTTTTTCAACTTTTGCCAAAATACTCATTTTCTCGCTATTGGTCCCGCTATCGCGGGATAGGATATAAAATGAAAATGTTGATCCCGTTATTGGTCCCGCTATCGCGGGATAGGGTATAAAATGAAAATGTTGGTCCCGCTATTGTCCTGCTATTTTCATTTTATACCCTATCTCGCGATAGCGGGACCAATAGCGGAAAATGGATATTTTGTCAAAAGTTGAAAAAATGGGTATTTTGATGTGTCAAAGTCAAACTTTGGGTATTTTAATTAAATTCCCTATGTATAAACACTTTCTTTATAGAATCAATAATATCTTGATAACACCAAAATGCCCCAACTTTGAGTATCAATAATGAGTATTTAATTAAAATGTCCCAACTTTGACTCTTGACATATAAAAATGCCTAAACTCTCTTCGATTTAACTAAAATACTCAAAAAATCCGTGAAATACCCTGTGATCACGGACTCTATTATAAAACTCTCCCCAATCCGTGAACCAAATGCATTTGGTCCGTGATCCACCCAAAATGAAGCCGCGATCCACCTCAATCTGTGAATTTCATTTGGTCCACGGACATAAATCCACTTTTTTAAACGAGCCCGTGATCACGGGGTATTTTCACGGATGTTTTTCGGTATTTTGGTTAAATTGGGAGAGTTTGGGCATTTTAGTAAGTCAAGAGTCCAACTTGGGGGCATTTTAATTAGGGAAATTAATTAAAATACCCTAAGTCAAACCAATTGTTACCAAAGTACCCCAAAAAATTATTTTCTTATCGAAATGCCCTCTTTTTCCGCGATAAAATCCCGCGATCGCGGGCAGGGACTGAAAGTGTAAAATTTTGCAAGATTATTTACACTTTCAGTCCCCATAGCGGGCCATCGCGGGCCGCGTTTGAGCCATCACGGGCCGCGATCGCGGGGGCCAGGGACTGAAAGTGTAAATATTTCTTGCAAAAAATTTCACAATTGGTCCCTGATCGCGATCGCGGGATCCTATCGCAGAAAAAGAGGGCATTTCGGTAAGAAAATAATTTTTTGGGGTACTTTGGTAACAGTTGGTCAAACTTAGGGTATTTTAATTAATTTCCCTTTTAATTAAATACTCAAAACTAATGCATCATATACTATTTCATATATTTATTTTACAATGTTATTATTTGCATTTATTTGTTTCACAATGTGAATCTTTTTAACTTGTTGTATAATAAAAATTACACGTAAAAGAATTTTATATATTTATAATCAAGTACATATTGTTGCGTTCTTGTGGAAGGTTTAAGTTAACGTGGAAGCGTGAAAATTGATTATCAACCGTTTAATGGGAAATGAATTCAAATTAGGATGGGATGCACTGTGATATAATCACGATGTACCAGATTAATTCCTTTTAAGGTTTGAATTTATGGAGAAAAAAGTGATTAAAGTGGTCAACAATTCAAATTCACTTCTCACGTTAACCTCAATTTCTTGTATAATCTTTCAGCCAAATACCTATAAAACAAATGCATAAAAAATATTTTTAAGAAATGTATTTTTAAAAGTAAAAGTTAGGGAAATTAATTAAAATACCCCAAGTTTGACCAACTGTTACCGAAATACCCTAAATTTTTTCAATTTTGCAAAAATACCCAAAATACCCGCGATGGATCCCGCGATCGCGGGCTAGGGCTGACGTGGCACGTACTTTGGGTACAAATGCCCCGCGAAGCCCCTCAACTTTGGCCGCGGTGCACTTTTGGTCCCTGCCCGCGATCGCAGCCCGCGATGGGCGAAAATTTACACTTTTGGTCCCTGAAAATTTACACTTTTGGTCCCTGAAAATTTACACTTTTAGCCCCTAAACTTAGACGAATCTTGCATGCTTTTACTGTTTTTTTTCCACAATTATTGTACTTTGAAGACTGATTTGTGGTTGAAATTCATTTGCATGTTTGAGATTTCATCCATAAATACCAGTAAGATGCAATTCACAATTCACACTTCCTCTTGCTTTCTTTCTTGATTTCTCTCTTGATTTCTTTCTTTGAATTGTTTTCTCTCTTGATTTCTCTTCTCTCATTTAATCCACAAATGGCATCGTCATCAAACCCTAAGGCTACTCCTGAAAAAATGCCACCTCAAATCGAGGTCGCCATAGCAAAAAAGGAAAAGGAGATAGATGAACTAACAGAAGAGTGGAAAAAAATTATGGACAGGAAGGCAGTCCATTTGAGAAAGATCGAAGAGGAAGACAGGGAGATCAAAAGGATGAAATGGGATATAAAAGCTAGGGAGGCACGTGTTCGTCGAGAACAAGAAGCAATTCACCATATTCTGCAAGACTTCGCAATTATTCAAGCGAAGGTAAACGAGAAGCAAGCTTGGATTGATGAAAATAAATCAATTTTTAAGTAGGTGGTGGTTGTTTTAGTTGTTTTGTATTTTTTTACTGTGTTGTTGTTTGTATTTTTTTTACTGTGTTGTTGTTTTGTATTTTGTTGTTGTTGTTAATTTCTCTGAAAAGTAGTTTTTAAGCCGCTGAACCACGGTTAGGTTGGATACATCATGCAAGGTCAAGTCAGAGGTTACCTCATTCGTGGTTGCTAAAGTGTGTCCGGGTTGTGGTACACAATGGCCATACGTGGTTGCAAAAGCAGAAGCCGTTGAAGAAGGGTCAAAAAGATTGAAGATGAAGAGCATGTTGGTCAGCGTAGAAAAAAGGTTCAAACAACCTAGCCAAGGGTCAGAAAGATTGAAGATGAAGAGCCTGTTGGTGATGTTTCTTTTTATATATGTTTTATCTTTGTTCTTATTAGGTGTTCCAATCAATAATCTTTGTGTTTAAGTATGCCAAGTGTGGGTTAATTGAATTCAAGCTTGTGGATTATGTTTTAAGGTGTCAAAATCTTGATTGGCATTAGTACTGAAGAGAGTGGTAATCTAATCTGTGATCCATATTGGTTGTGCTTAAAGGGTAAGATATTCCTTTGGCTTATATGTAATAATGGGAAATTAATTGAAAATGCCACAAGTCAAAGTTTGTGTTACCGAAATGCCACAAATCTCTCCCAGTTTACCGAGTAATAGGAAGATTTTATGAGGCGGAGGATTTTGCAACGAGTAATAGGAAGATTGAGGATCTCTATAATGAAGCCTTGGAAGGTCAATTCCTTTCAAACTAGATAGCATATGTATGTGTGTATATATAATATGAATATATATAGCTACATAGGCATTTCGGTAAACTGGGAGAGATTTGTGGCATTTCGGTAACACAACCTTTGACTTGTGGCATTTTAATTAATTTCCCTATAATAATATATATGATAATTCCATATCAACAACAATATCATTTTCAATTGCAAGGGACGGGACTGAACTGAATATTCGAGAGTTTAGATCAACAGTATCATATGTGTTTGTTCCATATGGTTCAAGTTGTGACGGGCCCGTGGTGTGACTGACTGAATGTCTCATTGGCACGGTTGAAGGGGCGGGATTTGGACACTCTCCACGAGTATGTCCTACGCATTGGCACCGAGTACATCTTCGTTGTATCGAACTTTCACCACGTGATGGACGTCGGTCGTTCTTTCTCGGTCTCCCGGCCCTGTTCTTATCCATTAAAGGTGGATAGCATGTGGAAGCGGGTCGGGTGGATACACCCATGCTGCAGGGGGTCCAGCTGGGTTTATTACCTCCACGTATGTTTTCCGGTAATATTCGGACGTGAAGAAAGGTACAGCCAAGTCGCTGCAATCTGTACGACCCATATATGTTGCTGCAGCGATGGCATGGCCGCACGGTAACCCAGATTTATCCCATTCGCGACACGAACAAAGGTGGTCTTCCATATTCACAATCGCGTGAATATAGTCATCATGCACCTCGTACTTCCCATACCCGATTGCTCTTACCGGCCATGTCGCCGCACGACGTGCCCTGTACTGAACGATATTCTCCGTCGTTGGTGTGAGTGCATTTTGCATCTCAGCTCCTTTTAGGCGTCGAATTTGGTACCACTCTTGTTGAAAGGCCCGAAAGTAGTCCATAAGATTAACAATCGGACATCTACGCGCAAAACGGGAGAGTGCATTCACAGACTCTGCACTATTCGAGGTCAGAATGTCATACCGTTGTCCAGGAAAATGGGCCGCGGACCACCTCTCCGGTCCAGCATCGTCAAAGACTTTGGCTGCTTCCTTGACACTGTATCGTAGCATATTCATGTACTTGTTAAACTCCCGATCCGTATATGCTCTGCATGCCGCCCAATAGACATCCTTGTAGGTGGTAATACGTTTGTCCTTGGATTTGGCGTTCATCTCCAAATGTCGACAGCATATGGCGTGAGGGGCGTTTGGGTACATGGCAGAGATTGCGGCGCTTATGGAAGGAGCCCTGTCATACATAAACACCAACCCTTGCGGGTCTCCGATAGCTTGTCTCAACATGGACATAAACCAAGTCCACTCGTCCCCGGTTTCAGACTTGCCTACGCCGAAAGCTACTGGAACGATGGAGTTATCCCCGTCCATGGCAACCGCCAGGAACATCATACCCAAGTAACGGCCCTTTAAATGGGCTGCGTCTATTATCAGGACACGACGTAGATTTGCCAGAAATGTGCGGATTTGCAAAAACATAGGTTAAAATGTTATAGTTTATAATGTGTAAATGTTATAGTTTATAATGTGTAAACATATAACGTGTTAAAATACGTACCGCGGGTCCAAGGGCCACGAAGCACATCTCAAACCGTCCACGTGAATCGGTCCGTAGCTGCGTGACAGTACCAGGGTTCTGCAGCTGTAAATTATATAAATATGTCGGGAGTCGTTCATACGACTCCTCGAACGTGCCTCTCACCATAAACAGTGCATGGCAGCGCGCACGCCACGCTTGGTGGTAATCAATCGTGACGTCGAACTGCCGGTGAACGTCGTGGACGATGTCCTTTGGACGCAATGACCTGCTAACATCAAGAAATTTGTTTTTCAGGATCGCACCCAAAGTCTTTTTGCCGGCTTGTTTGTGGTGGGGATTAAGTTGCGTCCTCGTACAAGTGTGTACGTCGTGCAACTTTCTAATCATTATCGCCCCTCCTTTGGGACCCGTGTGAATCGCGTACAACCTCCACTCACACTTTTCTCTAGCACATTCAACTACGTATTTGCTTTTGTCAGATGCCCGCACGCGACTTTGGAAACCCTCTTCCAAGAACTTGAGTCCGATCTGACTTGCTAAGAGATCCTTCGAATCGAATATCTGACCTGCTGTTAAACTTTCACTGCGAATATAAGGTGTAGGTTTGTAGGTTTGTGTCTGGGTATGGGAGTCTGGAAGAATAGGGGGCATATCAAAAAAGTCATTTATCTGACTACATGATTTTCTACTAGGGGTATATTCTTCGTGATCACCATTATCGGTGTCTGATCTGTCTATTTCAGAATTACCCGTTCTGAAAACGTGGGTTTCGTCATCAGCAACTCCAGCAGTACGCCATTCGTGTGGTTGTGGTGGTTGTTGTTGTTGAGAATCAGGCTGCTCTATTTGGAGGTCTTCGTCGTCGTTACCCTCCTCGTCACCGTCGTCGTCACCGTCGTCGTCACCGGGATACACAAAGAGTAATGGGGGTCTTTCTGAATCGACTGCAAGGTGCAGAAAAGTAGAGATATCCCCATCGTTGGATAAATCCACAAATGACCCATCGCCATTTTTAAACACTAACTTGCAAACATCAGAAGAGTTGATTCCACATTTTTGCATGGCGTATGCAACAAACTTCTGATAAGTATAGTTTACTGACACTTTTACACCATGCTTAGATTTATAAGCAAAATTCCACTCATTGTTATCTTGCACCCATTCACCATCAAAACAGAAATATAGCTTAGCTTTTGCAACAGATGAACTCATTTTTTCAGTAATATCTCAAACACAAAATATTGCAGAAAGAAATATTGCAACAATGAAATCGTTGTGTGGGGATTATGGCTTGCATTTTACGTCTATTTATCAATGAAACAACCAACATATCAGAAAACCAATCTCTCATTTCATCCACAAACTGGTATTCCAAAAACATTGATTTAACATTGATTCAAACATGCAAATGAATTTCAACCACAAATTGGTCTTTAAAGTGCAATAATTGTGGAAAAAAACAGTAAAACAGGGGCTGAAAGTGTAAATTTTCAGGGACCAAAAGTGTAAATTTTGGTCCATCGCGGGCCGCGATCGCGGGCAGGGACCAAAAGTGCACCGCGGCCAAAGTTGAGGGGCTTCGCGGGGCATTTGGGGCCAAAGTACGTGCCACGTCACCGTATCCCGCGATCGCGGGACCTCATCGCAGGTATTTTGGGTATTTTTGCAAAATTGAAAAAATTTAGGGTATTTTGGTAACTCAATGTTTGACTTAGGGTATTTTAATTAATTTCCCTAAAAGTTATGAGAAGTATTATATTCCTTTCCAACCTTCTGGAAATTGATTATTGTCTCTTCGACAAAAGGGTATTATTTGACCCCGGCCATTATATATATATATATATATATAGAGAGAGAGAGAGAGAGAGAGAGGTTCAAACGAGGAACGTAACAATTTAAGAAAACGCGAGGAGCACCGCCTATGTACTGAATCAAATGTGATTCACGTGCAAAATCACATGTGATTCACACCTGATCGGGGGGCTTCCGCCCATGTAGTGGATCACATGTGATTCACGCCTAAAATCACATGTGATCCGGGCGACTTCCACGCGACTCGCGAACCAGGTCGCCCGCTACCCGATTTTTTCGGGAGTAGTGGATCACATGTGATCCAGTACATGGAAGGCGCTCCTCGCGTTTCTCGTAAATAGGTACGCTCCTCGTTTGAACTTTCCTCTCTCTCTATATATATATAGGAAGAGGTTCAAAAGAGAAGTGCAAAAATTTTGAGAAATAGAGAAGTGATCTGGGTCATGCATTCGGTCAACATCGGCGGCTTTGACCGAGAACCAGAGGATAACTCCTCGCGTGGTCTACGCGTGGTCTGCACAAGATAGAGGGGTAGTTTTGTAAAAAATACGCGGGACAGGTTCATATATGAATTTGTGTGATTCATATATGAACCTTTGTAATTCACATATAAAATATTTTTAACTAATTCATATATGAACCTTTGTGATTCATATATGAATCAGTTAATTTGTTCATATGAGAATTAGTTAAAAAAATTCATATATAAATCATAAAGGTTCATATATGAACACAAAGGTTCATATATGAATTAGTTAAAAAAAGTTTATATGTAAATTACAAAGGTTCATATATGAACACAAAGATTCATATATGAATCAGTTAATTGGTTCAACTGATTCATATATGAACCTACAGTTAATTAGTTTCATATATGAAACACAAAGGTTCATATATGAATCACAAGATTCATATATGAATTAGTTATAAAGAGTTCATATGTGAATTACAAAGGTTCATATATGAACGTATAGTTCATATGTGAATCACATAGATTCATATATGAACTCAGCCCGTGTTTTTTGTAAAAGTTACGAAATTGTCCTTCTATTTTTGGAACAGCCGCAACTTTTGACCGGTCAAAGCCGCAACTTTTGGCCAATTATAACCGATCTTGACCGAATGAATGGCCAAGATCACTTCTCTATTTCTCAAAATATTTGCACTTCTCTTTTGAACCTATGATTAGTATCAAATACTTTTTATGAAGATCTTGAAAACAAACATCAACTAAAATGTCTTTTTTTAATGGGTTGAGACACCTAATCAAGAATGCATGATTGAGTTCATAGTTTAATCACATATAAATAATTTGAAAATATGAGGAGATGGTTATCCACTATATATATATTATGCCATCCTAATTCTAACATCATCATTATGTAATACTTGACCTTAACAAATTTCACTTTTTAATTTAATAACAAATATAATCATCAAATATATATTATTTGGATCGATTGTACAAAACAATATCTTTTCTTTTTTTTGGAAAGGTGTCATAGGCTATGCTTAGACTAATCCCTTGACAAATTATGACTGTAAAACATCAGCTATGATTAAACCTCAATTGACACAGTTGTTGTGTACGCCTGGATTCGAACCATGGACATATGAGATATTCTACTACATTCTGTATGGCTTTAACCAACGCCACAACCCTTGTTGTTAACAATATCTTTTACAATGTTGAAATTCTAAATAAAGATATATTTGGCTTTAACTTTAATTAAAAATCGTTTTCCAATGTTTTATGAAATCATAACAAAAGTCACATTTTTTAAATAACTCATTATTTCATAAAGGGTTTAGTAAGAGGCAGTAAAATATAGGAAATTGACCAAAATAGCCAAATCAAAAACTCAACTTGACAAAATAGCCATTCTCCCTCCTGGATTACCAAAATGGCCACGAGTCCGCACTCTGACCCAGTGCGGACCGCAATGACCCACAAAACGACGTCGTTTCAAGATCTAAACCCCAAACCCTAATTCTCGGATCCGGCACCGCAAGTGCGGACCCGACACCGCAAGTGCGGACCCGAGCAAAACCCTAACCCTAATTTTTCGATTTTTCTTCAAACCCTAGTTTTCGATTGCTATAAAGTCTGATTTTTCCATACGATTTTTTCCAAATTGTTTGAAACCAAATTTTCAATTGTCTAGATTTTTGTCTCTATTTCTCTTTTTTCTAGAAATGAGTTCCTTACCTGATAAAATTAAGCTACGTATTTGGCCTGGGGGTTCTTGGCAACAGAACGGGACGGATTGGGAGTATGTTTCTGCATTCCCGATAATGCGAGTCATGGTGCCAACCAACATTACACATTCTAAGCTTGTTAGGTGTGTTCAAAGCAGATGTGGATTCGACCCTAATTTTGGTACGATTAAAATAGTGTACCAATTTTCTGGCCAACTTTATGAGTTACGAGACACTAACGATGTACAAGCTTTTATGGAATCTGCTGCGGCTGTAAGAAATCCACCAACACTTTGTGTTTATATCGAGCTTGCGGGCTTCGACACAAACAATGTTGGTGGTGGTTCCAACAGCGTACGGGAGCCTGATGTGTCTATTGCTGAGGAGAGTCAATCTTCTTTTTATGTTAGTGGTGGTTCGAACACCGTACGAGAGCCGGATGTGTCTGCTGTTGAGCAGAGTCAAGCTTACGTGCCTCGTCTTCAGTCTGAAGATGAGCATGTGTATGGGTATAATCCTGATTTTCTTACTCAAGATAATTATGGTTATAACCCCGAATTTGTTCCGGAGACCCAAGAACCGGTAGAAGAACCACATGAAGAATAAGAAGAAGAAGACGACGACGAGTCTGAAGTTTACCGTTTGGATATTCCTGGTATTGATAGCGATGAAGAAGACGATGAAGAAGACGGTGAAGAGGATGAAGAAGAAGAAACCGGTCCTATTAAATGTTACGGTGGAATAAATGATTTTTTTGGCCAACCTCCTCCCCTTCCAGATCGGGATGACCATTTCATAACACCTAACCAAGAGCCCGTAGCTTATAATCGTAGTAACAGACTGAATGAAGGGGACATATTCGCCACGAAAGACGACCTGATCCTCGCCCTTGGAAGAAAGTTTGTTGAAGAGGGTTACGAGTATTATGTGGAGAGATCTTCAAATACCCGATTCGAAGCGAAGTGTAGGGATGCTAACTGTGAATGGCGTGTGTATGCTGCAAATGTCAAAGATGCCATTATGTTCCAAGTACGCAGGATGAATGACGTACACCAGATGCATCCTAATCACCGTAACGCCAATAGGAGAGTACTGGGTAGTATAATCCTGCCTAAAGTACAGGATGAAAGCCGTAAACTCCGTGGATCCGACATTGTGAAGGACATCAAGGAGCAATACAACATAGATATCTCGTATTCGCAAGCGTGGCGTGCGAAAGCTTTTGCGCTAGCCTTGGTGCGGGGCGACCCCCACGATTCATACAGGCGACTCCCTGGGTTTTTCTATAATTTGGAGCTTCATAACCCTGGTACCTTTTCCCGAATATAGAGAGATATTACAAGACGTTTTCACCTTTGTTTTTATGCCTTTGGTTGCGCGGTATATATTATTTCCTCTTATACAGTCTACACTTTCAATATACTATAGTATTCTAACGTTTTCAACATAACTTTTCGTAGATCCGGTCGTTTCCGAGCTATTTGCGTCCGGTCATTATAATAGACGACGCTCATTTGAAGGGGCCTTACTTGGGCACAATGTTCTTAGCCGTTGCTATGGACGCCAATAATCAAATTTTCATGCTCGCTTTCGGAGTTGGTAGGTCTGAGAGTGGAGAAGGATGGACTTATTTTTTGGCCAACCTGAAGCAATGTATCGGCGAACCTGAAGGGTTGGTGTTCGTGTCCGACAGGGCGGGTTAGATACGCCAAGCTATCAATACGGTGTACCCACGTGCCCATCATGCGCTGTGTTGCCGCCATCTCATGATGAACATGAGAACCAGGGATACTAGGATCGACCATAGGAGGACTATGTTTTGGAAGGTCTGTAAAGCGTACACGGTGCGTGACTTCGAACTTAGAATGGAAGCTCTACGAGCTGTTGTACCTGTGGGAGTCCAAGTTTTGGAATCCGATACTACGCCAGAAAGATGGTCTAGGGCCCATTTTCCTGGAATTCGTTACAACATAATGACTTCAAACAGTGCCGAGTCTGTCAATGCACTGTCCCGTTACACTCGGAGGTTACCTATCGTGTCCCTCATGGATTACTTTCGAGTGATGCAACAAGACTGGTATTCAAAGCGTCGGAACAAAGCAGGTTATCATCTATACGTACATCAACCTACATACAATCTAATTTTGTTACAAAAAATGAGAATATTTTAAGTATTTTGACTATTTGTGTTTCTGCAGCCAAATGGGTAGATTTTCTAACCCCATATGCAATGACAAAAGTTAAAAGGATGCAAATGAAGTCGGCGATGTTTACTGTCCATGAAATTGGTCATGGTTTATACGAAGTTTGCGATATGCGCAGGGACGCCAAGGTGGCTTACAATAATCGTAGTTGCAGTTGTATGAAGTGGCAAATGTCCGGCTTACCATGCAGTCATGCAATCGCCGTTGCAAGACATCTCTGGTGTACAGATGTGATCCACCTGGCCAAAAAAAAAGAAAAGATATTGTTTTGTACGATGGATCCAAAGAATATATATTTGATGATTATATTTGTTATTAAATTAAAAAGTGAAATTTGTTAAGGTCAAGTATTACATAATGATGATGTTAGAATGAGGATGGCATAATATATATATATATATATATATATATATATATAGTGGATAGCCATCTCCTCATATTTTCAAATTATTTATATGTGATTAAACTATGAACTCAATCATGCATTCTTGATTAGGTGTCTTAACCCATTAAAAAAAGACATTTTAGTTGATGTTTGTTTTCAAGATCTTCATAAAAAGTATTTGATACTAATCATATATATATATATATATAGCCATGGTTTAAAAGAGAAATGCAAATATTTTGAGAAATAGAGAAGTGATCTTGGCCATTCATTCGGTCAAGATCGGTTATAATTGGCCAAAAGTTGCGGCTTTGATTGGTCAAAAGTTGCGGCTATTCCAAAAATAGAAGGGCAATTTCGTAACTTTTACAAAAAACACGGGCTGAGTTCATATATGAATCTATGTGATTCACATATGAACTATACGTTCATATATGAACCTTTGTAATTCACATATGAACTTTTTATAACTAATTCATATATGAAGCTTGTGATTCATATATGAACCTTTGTGTTTCATATATGAAACTAATTAACTGTAGGTTCATATATGAATCAGTTGAACCAATTAACTGATTCATATATGAATCTTTGTGTTCATATATGAACCTTTGTAATTTACATATAAACTTTTTTAACTAATTCATATATGAACCTTTGTGTTCATATATGAACCTTTGTGATTTATATATGCATTTTTTTTAACTAATTCTCATATGAAATGAATCACAAAGATTCATATATGAATCACAAAGATTCATATATGAATCACAAAAGTTCATATATGAATTAATTAAAAATATTTTATATGTGAATTACAAAGGTTCATATATGAATACAAATGTTCATATATGAATCACACAAATTCATATATGAACCTGTCCCGCGTATTTTTTACGAAACTACCCCTCTATCTTGTGCAGACCACGCACAGACCACGCGAGGAATTATCCTCTGCTTCTCGGTCAAAGCCGCCGATCTTGACCGAATGCATGGTCAAGATCACTTCTCTAAATATTTGGTCTTCTCTATTGAACCCTTCCCTATATATATATATATATATATATATATATATATATATATATATATATATATATATATATATATATATATATATATATATATATATATATATATATATATATATATATATATATATATATATATAGGGGGCCATTCAAGGGAGAACTAATTAGTTTGTGATAACTGTAAGAACCAATTCCAGCCACAAATCAAACGATAAATTAGGAAATTAATAATTATAGTAATTTAATTTAAATTTTCAATTAAAGGGCATTTTGGGTATTTTAAAAATATCCTCTCTCCTCTCTCCGACGAAAACCAGTTACACAAGAGCCATTGTGATACCCAAGAACAAATGTGATATCACTGTGATACCCTGGTAATACCAACTATGATACTCCGGTGATACCAACTGTAACGTCCCAAAAATTACAATAAATTTTAACTTTTAAAATAGGCATTTTAATAAATAAAACCTTATTAGATATCCAACACCGTTTCGTTTGCAAATTCAATAATAAATATTCTCAGTAATACTAAACAGCGGAAATTAAATCGTTTAATTATAACTCTAGTCTCATGATTATAAAACTCTTCACGCGCGCCAGTGTGTACCCGTCACGCATTGGAGCCACTAGTACCTGAAACCACATTAAATAGGAAAGGGTAAGCACAAAGCTTAGTGAATTCAAACCATAAATAGGATCGCAATTATATCAGCATCACCCTTAAACAGCTAGTTATCGCAACCAACTCATACCAAACAATCACGTCTTGCACCCAAATTTATATATACCAAATATACCAGCACATATATTTCTTGGAACATCCATCAAGAAAATATATCACAATTAATAATAAGCCTTATACTTCTTGGAACGACCATCAAGAAAATATAATCGCAACTCATTATACAAACACATATACTTCTTGGAACAACCGTCAAGAAAATATATCACAATTAATAATAAGTCTTATACTTCTTGGAACGACCATCAAGAAAATATAATCGCAACTCATTATACAAACACATATACTTCTTGGAACAACCATCAAGAAAATATATCACAATTAATAATAAGCCTTATACTTCTTGGAACGACCATCAAGAAAATATAATCGCAACTCATTATAAGCCATATACTTCTTGGAACACCCATCAAGAAGTACATCAATCACAGTTCAATATATATACACAATTATATATACCCCATAACACAATAATATCAACAAACAATCATAACTATCACACTCGAGCTATAGTAACACAAATATAATTCCCATCCTATATAGTGAGAGAACTCACCTCAAAAGCAAAGCTTATGTCCTCAACAGCAACACGAACCGGCCAACACCAGCTCACATTTTTCCACCTAAATAAGTGATATCAAACGTCACCACGAAGTCCTAGCCCAAATTCACAACTACTAGATTACAAGTTACAAATTCCAGCTTTTACTCTAAAAACACAGGTCTGTTCGGGACCTGTTTAACCCCTTAAAAACTGATAAACCCAGAAATATTATTCCATAATCATAAAGTCCCATGTCTTAGGGTTCCAGGGACATATCGCACGTGCTCTAACGATTTTTTCTACAATTTACTATGGATTTTACAAAACTGACTTGCAGAACAGTGAAAAACAGGACCTTTCAGTACAAAACAACAATTTGACACCAGCTATGGTCCGAACTGGTTTTTCTGTAAAACATATGAAACTTACCAGACTCAGAATGGGAGATTTTGGCACTGATCTCACCCCAATACGATGTTCCTAGAAAAAGTTATGGCTTTCACAAAACAGTGGCAGAAACTGTGAATTTCACATGAAATGACAAATATTGATTATAAACCCATTAAGTCATAGCTTAATCCAAACAGACCCGAACAGCCTACAAGCTTACTGGAGAAAGGTCATACTAGGCTGGACAACCACCGAGCACCACCCACATCCGCCTCCGGCAGCGGTGGTGGTTGGCGGCGGCGACGATGGTTACGGTAACACCTTCCGGCGGAACCTTCCAACATCGCCCATCCCGACTCACCCGCACACCTTCACACACATGCACCACCCCTCTGCCGCCACCCCGGCGGCGTGCAGCGGCGGCCCCACCGCCGGCAGCCGTGGCTGCAGCGGTGGTGGTGGCGGTTTACGTCGTTCCGACAACGAAATCACAACGAAAGAGAACGGAAACACGGGATTACCTCGACGTGACTTCTCCTCCACTCTTTTCCGGCAAAAACGTGACGACTCTCTCTCCTCTTTCCGGCGCCTTTCTCTCTCCGGCGAACTCTCTTTCCGGCGAACACTCTCTCTCTCTTTCTCTTGCCGGCGATCACCCCTCTCACTCTCGTTCTCTTTTCTCTTTCTCTTTCGGCCGTCGACAACAAAAGGGGAGGGGGAGGGGTTGCAGCCGTGAGTCAAAAAAAGAGGGGGTAGGGTTTTGATCGAGAGGTACGTGAGGGAGGAGGGAGCCGTAGGTTTCTTTTCTTCTCTCACTCCCTTCCTTGTTTCCTAAGTCACCAAATAGCACACAAACACCTCAAATGAAATATGGATTACGGTTTTTGGGTTGCATGGGCCGAACACCACACAAGTTTGGCCCTTTAACAATTTTAGCCCCTCGACTATCTTCTTCTCGCAAACTAACAATGTTTGGCATATTTAACTATAAGGTCCAAATCGTCTAACCCCGTTAATGGAAACCCCGTTAAATCAAACTTAGAAGAAAAGAATTAATAAAAGAAAATACATACCGGGATACGGGCTTTACACCAACTGTGATACCCTTTGCAAAACAATAAAATAAAGAGGATAAACATTGTGATACCCATTGTAAAACAAATGTAATACAAAAAATACTTACAAAATACAAACATCTATCCTTAATGTGATACCCAACAATACATAGAAAACACACACCTTTATCCTCAGTGTGTTACCCAGAATACATACAAGAACAAGTGTGATATCACTGTGATACCCCCAGTAAACATACAAGAACAAATGTGATACCATTGTGGTACCCAAAATAAAAACCTACACAACAATTCAGCAAACACAAGTATAATTCAATACACAAGAAAACGCATACATTAAGAGAATCCGAAGCCGTCTTAAGTTCATTTTGGAGCTCCATCATAGTAGTTGCTTGGCTAGACCTAATAACAGAAGCCAAAGCCCTAATAGCAGCCACCACTTCCGCCAAATCGGGCTGTTTCCTCCAATTGTTAAACTCGTCAATGACGCTGAAGGAATTTTCGGAATCGATTGAGTTATGTGAAGCCTCCGGCTCAGACGATGGGGTAGCGGTGTCACGGCCAGCAGCGGCGTGTGGCGTCGTTTGATGGTGTAGACGAAAGAGAGGGAGGCGGAAGGAGGGGGCGGATGGATGAAGTGGGACGAGAGAGAGGGAGGTGGATCGTGACGCCGGCGACCGGCGATGGCTGCCGGCTGTGGAGGGGGCGGCTGCCGGGTGGGGTGGAGTGCATAGCAAAAATTTTAGGGTTTGTTATTTGGTCTAGATGCAGAGGCGTGATGTATATATGGTAAAATAAATAAATTGAATTAATCAAATTAGATTTTAATTTGTTATAAAAAATCTAAATTATCAAATTACCATATTAACCTTTTATTTTATTTTAAAAATAATATTAATTGTTTTAAATGAGTGGTTAATATTGGTTCTTACAGTTACCACAAGCTAAATAGTTCTTATTTGATTAAGCCCCTATATATATATATATATATTATTTGTTTCCCACATTCTTTTTTAGCTGTTCTTGTAAGGCAACTTCTTTACATCTTTCTTCTAATATTCCGAATGTATATATTATTCTAGGTCCTATGCCTAAATTCTTTTGTTAACCATATGTTTGTTTCCATGTTTCGTGTATAGTTTTTCCTAGATCTCTTGGTAATTTTATAAAATATTTATCGCATAGATTATCATCCATGGCTTGTCCTGTTTGAGATAATAATCTTGAGAAATCTACTGTGAATTCATTTATATTGAATTATTGGTGTGTAGTCGACCTGCGTAAGTCTCTGTGTTATGTTGATTGTGAATACGTCATTGCTTACAACGCCTTCTAGAAGTCTCTGTGTGTACTGTCGATGGATTGTGGCGATCCTGGATCTGACCCATCGTATTCATCGTTGTCATCCATGTTTCCGATGATAATTGGACTAGAGTCATCTTCTCCAATGAACGGAAAGACCATAATCCAGTTGTCGTGGACAAAGATCTGTGTGTAGTGTCCTTCTGCAATTAACTTGTACTGTTTGCCCCAATGTCGATAGAAAAAGTTTGCTGGTAGTATTGGTGTTTTCTGTCCCTGTGTAATCATCTTCTCTATCTGTAGTTGAAGTGATTCTTTGCTGTTGATGTTATCCCACCATGTGTACTCGCGGCTGCATGCATATTTTATTAGTCCTATTTTTTCATCTTCATGCTGGCTGATGAAGATACGTTTTCTTGCAGGCCTGTATGTATGCCCATTTGCTTCAGGAAAGGATGCGAAGATTTTACATCCTATTAGTGTGTTGGACGAATGTGATGCAATATCTCCTAGTAGAACCCGCTAAGGTGAAAATCCAGGGATCATATTATGTAATGATATAAATATAAAGGTTATGATGAATTTAAGGGTCGACATAAACCTAGTAAATTTGTTTATTTAATCATTGTTTATTGTTTATTTAAAAGTTTTAATGGGATATATGAATATATTATGAAAAGGAGTAAGAAATCTGGATAGATACTAAGGGATAGGTTTTTCTCAAACCATTGATTCAAATACTTCGTCAGCAATAATAAAGCGTTTTGATAAACTAACGGAAAATTTAGGATATATTAAAGAACAAAATAATCAAATTATAGAAGAATTAAAAGAAATTAGAAGAGTAATTCCCACTAAACAAGACATCCAACATTTAAGCTATTTGCTAGAAAATAATAAACCAAAACAGATAGAAACTGAAAACAGAAATTTATTAGAAAAAATAAATAAGGTTATAAACATATTAGAAGATAAAAAAGAGACCACTACAACTAAAGAAAGTGATATAGATAAAATCACCGAAGCTATAAATAAACTAAATCTAGAAGATATTAAAATAAACAGAAAACCAAAACCTTATACACATTGGTTACCCAGAAAATGAGTAATCAAAATAGAAGTTTCTTAGGAAGAAGCAGGACTATACAGGAAGCAAGAAGTTCAACAAATAATATACAGGATACAATATCATCAGAATCTTTTTTAAACAGAATAGTTAGAAGAGGATCAGGTTCAAACTCCTCACAACAGAATATGCAATTAGAAGAAGAGATAGATTTAGATAGAAATATAAATCTCTACAATCAACACCAATTAGATATTTTAAATCCCAGAGTATTATATCAGACAGGACTTCTAAATATAAATACAGTGTTAATCCAAAGCAGTAGAGAAGAAAGTCTAAGAGTAGTAGATAGATCTGTAACATTAGATCTATTCTCACCTGATACTATACAAAAAATAAAACAATTAGAGAAACACTTTGCACATGTCGGATTAGTAATTATAGGAATTAAAGCCTTAGGAAGAAAAAATCTAGGGACAAAATTATTAGCCCTATTACTAGACAAAAGTTGGAAGACAGAATTAAAAAGGCAATAATTTCAGGAATGGAAATCGACTTGAGCCAAAATACAACGTTATTTTATTGTACACCCGGAATCCTAAAAGATATAAACGATTTACAAAATATCAAAATAGCTCTACAAACAAAGGGATACGAAAATTACGAAGGAAATAATATAGTAATAAGCATAGGAGTCTTCTTGACTTGTTATGTCATTTAATTGCCATTCCAATCCTGCTAATTCTTCAGGATCTATTTTTACTGGATCTATCATTTGTATTGATTTTGAAGCTATTGTATTTACAATTCCTTCAATATTAACTTTGTATTTCATTCCTGACCGGTTGCTAATATTTTTGTAGAAATATGTGATTGTAATTCTATTTTTCCATTGCCGATTTCTAGGCCAAGAAAAGATATTTTTCTTTTGAATAAATCCATTTTTCTTTTGGATACTACAAGACCATTCTTTTTTATTTCTTCAAATATCTGTTGTAGATGTTTTTCATGTTCCTGTATTGTTTCACTAGCAATCAATATATCGTCAATGTATACTATATATATATATATATATATATATATATATAGGGTTGAGTTCATTTGTTAACCTCTTATTTTGTGTTAACTTTATTAACTTCATTCAACCAATAGAATCCATTTTAGTTGGTGGTTTCAAATTTATACATAACCATTAAATAGGGGCATGGATGGAATTCATCTTTTTGTTTTATTACATTGATTTATTAAGGGAGTTACAAAAATCAAAATCTTCTTGATTCTAGCTATATTATTATTTCTCAAATATTTTGTAGTCTTTTCTCTCAAATTAGTGTTTGAATTATTATTGTTGCATCATGAACATGAGTGATCAAGGTGTTTTTAACGACGTTGAAGAGAGAGTAGACATATATGTTCATTTGAACATGAACAAATATAACAAATATATATTGTTCATATAGGTTCACTTAGGCTTATATTTCATCATTGTTTATGCATAGCCTTAATATTTGCACATCATACATGATGTGACATCAATATTACATGTTCTAAATGAAATAGTAGTTAACTAGTAAGTAACACCATGTAATTTCAGAGTAATCGAACATGAATGAACATATAGTTGCTCATATATGAACAATCTGTTGTTTGCATATAATTGAACAAATATGAACATATAATTGAACCAATAGGAACATATAATTGAACATAGGAACAATATGTTCAACTATAAGAACATTAATTACACGACTTAATTAATGGAAAAAAGTAGGTTGTGTCAAATTCCAAAATTACCCTCTTCATTTGTGTTCAATGGGAGAAGTAATTACACGACTTAATTTCTTAATTAATTAATAAATGGTTTTAATCTCAACCATTAACAATAAAATTAATGGCTAAGATAAAGTCAATAAAGTTAATACAAAATGGGAGGTTAACAAATGAACCTCCCTCTCTCTCTATATATATAGATTTGAGATCATGTGAGACCAAACTATTTTCGTGAGACCAAAAAATTAACACTAAACCTTCATAGCAAAAGACTGTGAAGATACTATGATGATAAACTTTTACAGTGTTTTTGCTGTGAAGGTTTGTTGTTTTTCTTACTTTCACAATGAATCACTGTGAAAGTTTAGTGTTATTTTCGTGGTCTTACGGTCTCACAAAAACAGACTGGTCTCATGTAAACCCACCCCTATATATATATATATATATGCGCTTTCCGATTGTGTGATTCACGTGTGCATTAGACCACAACTGGTTGGTCAAAATTGACCAATAAACAATTTAAGGGAATTGGTTAACCTCACTTTCAACGAAGGCCAATATCTGCTGACGTCATCCAATGGAATACGATTACGTGTCATGCGAAGTGTGCTTTCGACGTCACCAAAAGCTTTTAAATCAAGCATCTCTAACTTTTTTATTTTTTATTTTTTATTATATGGTGCTGCCACGTTTTAAATTTGAATTATGTCACGTTGCTATCAAATTTATATTTTCTCATTCATAAAACTTTTTGTCACAGTGTTGTTTACTATTTTTTAAAAACATTTTTGAAAATAGTATTTGAATATGTGTGCCTCATTCGCATTATATAACTCATGGATAACATCGGGTAACCAAATCCAGCCTCAAAATAGTTTATAAACCCTAACTATCTTCTCATGTTAATGTGTGTGTGCGTGCGTGCATGTATTAATTGTTTTGGGAGCTCAATGTTGAAGCTACATAGGTTGTATGATATTTATTCTAAGAAGATATAAGTTTAAAGATCACATTTTATTTCTTCAAAAGAGATTTCCACGTTTTTGGGTTGCTGTGATTTTTAGGTGTTGTCGAACGATTCTCCTCAGATTGAAGGGTTCAGATGTTTTCCTTCATTGGAGTAAGAAACTCCATGAGTTTGTTGTAATCATTGTAACGCCCTAAAATAGGGGTTAACAAAAACTTCCATAAAACGAAAGAGTGGTACACCTTCTTAAAGCACAAGTGTACTTAAATATCTTTACATAACTTTCAATACAAAGACTTAGATAAATATAACTAATAATGGACCATTAGATTATCAAATCTCTACTATAAAATCCGATTACGAAATGTGTCGGAAAGTTCTATCATTAATCTTCTAATCTTTAGCTTTTCCAACAATGATCCCATGCTCTCAAACCCCGGTCTAACCTTCTTGTGTCCTGAACCACTAATATCTGTAACACATAAAACACATAGCAAGTGTTAGGCTTTTTAAAGCCTAAGTGAGGTTTACACATAACACATGGAATATAAACATAGCATGCAGGAATAATAATTCGATACGTTCACAAATTGGATTCCATGGAGAAGGTCCATATCGCTACCCAATTACATCATAATTGAAGATATACCTCGATCGGTACCCCACGGTATTGTCACAAGGCATAACACAACGGAACACCCCACAGTATCCGAAGGTATGAATCAATTACACTTACCCCACGGTGTGTAAGAATATATCCTCCAAATGCATACTAGGTGCTCCTCCAATTATGTGAATTACCAAATATATTAATCCTAAAATAATATTCAAGGGTATTTAACACATAACAATGGTCCAACCATTTAGCATGAATAATGTTTAACATATAACAATGGTCCAACCATTTAACATGAATAATAACAATGGTCCAACCATTTAACATGAATAAATACTACTTCCATGTAGTTCCTATACATCCATATGTAACAAATCTTATTCCATATAATATCAATAATAGACATTCGTGTTTACAATTCAATAGTAGGTCCATTTCAATCATTAAGCCATCATTACTTAATTAAGACATATCTTAAGCCATCAACATAATCACACACTAATGATATGAAATCAAACCCAAATCTTTAACACTAACATTTACCATGGTATTGTAAGTAATAGAACACAATTAAACCATCATAACTTACTTGAACTCTTCTTGTTTCCCTCTTATCCATTAAGAGCTTATTAGCCAAGATTTCTCATTAACAATAACAAAATCAAAGTAAAGGATGATGATAAGGTGTAATACAACTAATTAAGTACAAGTTACTCACCTCAAACTCTTCAATTGAAATAACCCTAACTTGAAGATTTGAACCCTAGTACTTCCACAAGAAAGATGAAGATGACAAGCCCTAGATGAAGTATAATTGGTAAGATTCATCTAATAATTCTTTGAATGGAATTAGGATTGAAAGATTATGAGTTTACCTTAAGCTCCAGATGAAAAATCGCCCAAAACTCAGAAAGAAGAAGCTGGAATTCGTTTTAGAAGAAGTGAGAAAGATAAAGGAATTAAATATCCTAAATTGAGTCGGCCAGTGCTCGGCGCCGATGGCTGGCGCAGATTGATCGACGCCGAGGTCGGCGCCGGGTTCTGTTTGGTGTTCTTCTCGTTTTAGCACTTCATCCCTCGTAACTTCTTCGTTAAAGCTCCGTTTTCGCTCCGGAAAGAACCGATGGACTCGTATTCGAATTACCCATCCAACCAAACCATAAAATCTAGGATTTAGCCCAACATTCTATTTTTCATTATTTTCTTAAGAATGACTCATACGAATTCCTAAAGTACGGTCTTCGTGTAACGATCAAATAGAATTTCTCATAAATTTACACAAGGCCTATAATTCACTTTAAAGAAACATTAGAAAGATTTTACCTATAAAATAAATTCCGGGGTGTTACAATCATCAAGCAAATCGGTAGACCCAATAAACTGGGGCATCTTCAACTAGGGCTTTGTTTATTCAAGATTCACCTGTTGAATCTGAGATGAACCAATAAGCCCATCAATGGAAAGATACAAGTCAACTAAGCACACAAAACCAGTTTGAATGCTTTCATATGAGTAGAAAGGTACAAGTGTTTTAAGCTTTTTGAGGTTGAGTTCAATCTGATGAAACAACATTGGTTGTTGTCATTTTCTCTGTAACAACCCACACATGCTAAAAGCCACTCTTTTAATTTAAAACGCCAAAAATGGCTCAACGTGATCACACTATCCAGATTACAAACTGGGTTTGCGGAAATAACCCTAACTACAACTGAGATCATAACTACAAAATAAAAGGAAAGCCATCTAATCCTTCTATACGCAACCTCCGCCTCACGCCTTGCCAAACTTCTAAGCAAGCTTTCGACTACCTGCTTACCTGAAAAAGGTTTTAATTTTGAAAATCGAGGGTTAGACCATGAGGTCTAGTGAGTTCCCTCCACACCAAGTCACACCATAAATATCGCAAGTTTATAAATCAGTTATGAAAGAGTTTATACAAATCATAACAAACACACTTAAAATGATATGCACACAATGACACATGCTACTGGCACACGCTATAGTCGCACACACCGTGATAGCGCAATAGAGCACACACGCTATAGTCACACACATCGTGACAGCGCAATAAGGCACACACCGCCCATATATGAAACGAATTCATATATAATTATTATGGGACACACCCCCATTTCAGACTAAAGCCAGAGCATGGTCACACACATTTAAATCACACATATTGTCACACACTTCCTCTTCGCTTTGAAATAAAAGCAGTTGAAAAGCACACAGTTAGATAATAACCATGCCACACACTTACTCTTCGTTGTGAAATAAAAACAGTTGAAAAGCACACAGTTAAATAATAACCATCAACCACACTTGTATAAAATTTAGGCTTAGAAAGACTCACTTGGAGTCCTGATTAGAAACTTTTACTTGCACCGATCGTCTCTACTCGCACCTACAATTTAAATCCAACACACACACCAGGTAAGACACACTAGATTCTACTAACTTGAAATGTCCCGACTGAAGATACCCGGGTTCCGGATCACGAGTCCCGAATCCTAACCCCGACCCAATAATCGTTCCGGATCCTTTACTAAATTAGTCCAAAATTAATTAAAGTTCCGGATTACTTAAAATAAATCTCCAATTCGGCCCAAGAAATAAGTTTCGGTTCTATTTGTTTTAAAAGCCCAAATCTGGTTCTTAATGAATCAGTCCCAATTGAGAATGGATTAAAAGCACACCGACTCCAATATTTAATAGATCACGGATACACACACACAATACCGGATCATGGCCCCAAACATTAAACTCTAGGCCACCAGATCCCCCCCCTTCGGCCCATAAACAAATTCCGGATTACAAAAACTGAATTCCGGATCCATGCAAAAAGTAATACCGGATCCATAATAAAGATAATACCGGATCCACTTTTGAATTAACCATACCGGATCCACTTTTACTTATCACCGAATTGTGGCCCAACTCAAGGGTATTCTGGATCCGTTAGAAATAATACCGGATCCCACAAAATAAACTTCTGGATCAGTACTATAATCAAGGCCCAATACCGGTTTTCATATTCCGGATCTTATGTGAGTAAAGTCCAATCTAATGAATTTCAGATCTCATTTTATTCAATACCGGGACTCTTTTGATAACAGTACCGGACCTAAATAATAAATACTACCGGAACCAATTAATCAAGCAATATCGGAACTTCCATTAATAAAACCTTACATGATCTTCTTCATCTGAGTGTTAGAGTCGGTACTACAAATCTCTATTTCAGAGTACCGATTACACAGCTTCGATTAACAACAAACATGAACATTCTTCTCAATTAACAAGCCTCTACACGAGATTATTACATTAGGGCAGAACTTACCCCAACATCTAACCTCCAGTGAACTAATCATCTTATCCAAAAATCTTAATTATTCCAACTCAAAATAATAGGAGATGAGAATTAAAGAGTTCAGATCAATACCTTAATTTGAATGCTTGCACTTCCTCTTCCTTCTTTCCCAAAACGATAGAAATTACTTCTTCTTGCTCTGCCCTCACCTTTCTCTCTCTCAGCCGCCACCAACAGGAACAAATTGATGAGCCCTAGGGTTTTCCACCCTTTTATACCTGACCACAAGCACACCAAACTTTTCCTTTTTCACACTTTTCACCCAAAAACTCGTATTTAATCATAATAAGAACACGGTTATTACATTCTCATACCTAGAACCTGTTGTTATGAAGTCTCATGGGTTGAATAGTGTTTATCAAATTAACATTTGACATGGTTTTGTCTTCATTTTAATACATATTTTAATAGTTAAAAACAATAGTTTTCAAGTACTAATAATTATGTTATAGAGATTATTTTAATAGTATATGGTGTTTTGCTTGTTTATGTCACATAATGAGAACAATTGAAATCATCAACCAGGAGCCAAATAAGGTTGATCAAGGGGATTATTATTCTGATGATCCTCATATTTCTCAAAGATGAAGACACTAAAATTTCTCAGAATTTGTAATATTCACTTCAGTCAAGGGCTTGATTATCTTTCCAATGATCTACGGATTCTAGAATGGGATGGATGTGAATTATGGTGTTGATACATGATGAATTTTAGTGGATTACCTTCTTAATTTTCATTTAGATTGATTATTAGGTAAGAAAACACTAAACAACTCACTGAGGGTAAATTGGTCATTTAATCGGTCATATCCTGTTCTGTCCAGTTTTGTCATGCCTTACCAAACGCTGAACAGTTGTCCTGTTCTATTCTGTTCTGTCCTGTCCTGTTTTGTCCTGTCTTGTTCTGTCTGCGTACCAAACGCACTCTAGCGGATGACTCCACGGAGATACAGACCGTGGGTGGTTGAACTTAGTGGAAGACTCGAGCTATTAATCGTAAGTGGTTGAGTTTGATGAGTGTGATGCCATGGTGATTATTATTTATAGTATAACTAGGATCGGCAAAGGACTCAGACTATAGACCGTGGATGGTTGAACATGATGACCATACGATACACAGTGGGACTCTCTAACATAGAAAGCGACTTACTTTTGTGTTCGCCACATTCGATGTATACGAGTCTTCTTTGTCATCAAAATGTGTTGTTTTGGGTATTGAATTTTATCCATGTTCTCGGGGATGATTTGTGGTTTTAGAAATTGAACCTTATTCATGTTTTTAGAGGTTTTGGATGATAGAACTTTATTCATGTTTTCAATAAACCTTATTCACGTTTTAGGTGAGAATTGGGTTTTGGTCTCATGCAAAATGAGTGCTTTAATTATTGACATTTCATTTACTAAAATGGTGGGTTTTCGGAGAGATGTTGCTTTCATATTTAATACACTTCATGTTTGCAAATTGTGATTTAAATAAAATTCTTCCATTTTTATCGTCTTATATAAATGATGAAAACTCTTAAATTCTATAGGCGTTAAGCCTAACTCTTTTTATTTGTCGGAACATGCATCACGTCCTCGTTAGGGAATGGTACTAGTGACATTATAGATGATCGAGTGCTAGTTAGAGGCACGAGAAGTATTTAGCAAATTGGAGACGTCTTACGCATTTGCAGATAACGACTTTATTGGGTTTTAGTAACACCCGACCTTGACCTAGTCTTTAGGTAAGGTTTGGTTTACCAATTGCCGATGTTATATCTAGATTTGATAGTAGACGTAATTCAAGTATTGATTTACAAAAAAAGGATTTATCCTTTATTTGATGCATTATTGGAAATTTTAAATTAGTCGCTCTTTCCAGATTTGAGGGTGTTACACCAAGTATAGCCAATGTGAGACTCCAACACGACCCCTCTAGTGGATGATGTTTGTTGGTCCCAAAGGGGTTATACAAGTTTGTAGAAGGGGGGGGGGGGTTGAATACAAACACACGATTTTTACTTTTCTAAATTTTTTATTGATATGTATCAAACAATTTACAGTTTGTTGCGGAACAAGATTAAGAAATAAACCTAATCTAAACAAACTATGAGAATCACTAAGATTTCTTGCATTAGAAATAAGAGAGAAAGAAATAAGAATACTTAAGGTAAGTACTCTAACACACAGATTCAGCAAGATAAGGAATGGCCGAAGTGTTCAAGAAATGAACTAGGGTTTCCTTTATATACTGCATGCATTTAATGCATGTCAGTATAACTTTACACGTGGCAGCCTCTGGTTGGTTGCATGGTTTGACTTCAGTAGACAACCTAGTGGCCGCATGATGAACAATGTAGAATCAGAGTTGGTTGTACAATTCTGGACAAAAGGGATGTCCGTTCTGACATTTTCGTACGGAGGCGTGCAAGGGGATAAGACAAAAGTTGCTTGTAGAGGAGGCTTCATGATCAGCGTTCGCTGAATGATTCTTTATCAGCGAATGATAAAGTTCAGCATTCGCTGAAGTCTTCTACTTGAAACTTCACGTTGAGTGGACAAGTCTTGGCTTCGCTGATATCCGCATCAGTTCATTAGTAGACTTTGTCACTGGTTCTTCGGCTTGATCTTCGACTTCAGCGTAGAACATGGTTGACGTGAATCTTGTCTTCAGGGATCATAAGTAAACAACTTAAACTATCAGCGATTATCAGTAAGGCTGAACAGGCTCAGGGCTTGCTGATGAACAGTGTTCGCTGAATGTGTAATTTAAAGAACGTGAGTTTCCTATCAGCGGTATTGAACAGACTTAGTACTTATCAGCGATAGTGAAACTCTAATACATATTGTTTACTTACAATTTTCACTAAGTGTTTCTCGGAGTCATTATCAAATCACTGAGGGTTTGGATCAACAATCTCCCCCTATTTGATGATGACATAGCAATAAAGGAAAATTGCTAAGTAAGAAAACATAAGGATAAAAAGGACTCATAAAATATTTGTCCCATTTACTGTTTTCAGGGATCTTTTTAAGTACTGATGGAGTAAAGTACATTCACTGAAATTTTTCATTAAACTTCGTATCAGTTACAAAGGGAAGTGGAAAAATTACAAGTACAACGAATAATAATTACAAGTACAGAAAAGTTACAAGCTGGTAAAGATAGAAGAATTACAGAAAGTGGTCCTATCAGCTACTCAGGTTCTTTCTTGACGAGTTCATCAAGAGTATCAGTCTCTGGAATCATCCAATCAGGGACAATGACTCCATGTTCCCTTCTTTTCTTGGCTTCGCGATAGATGTGGGGTTTCAGGAGTGACCCAAGGAGACTGTGTTTGTATTCGCACCAGTATAGTAAATCTCTGAGTTGTTCGATTGGAGTTTTGTATAACTCAGAGATGCGTTGAAAGCATTCGCGACCATTGAAGTCATAGAAGAAAATGCCATAAGGATTGCTGATAACTTTGCCAGGGATGAAATCTTCAGCGGGAGGTAGAGATACGTTGAGTCTGGAGAGGTCACGGGTAGGCCAAGAACTGCTTCACGAGAAAAATCAATCCCTGTCTCGTTTCTTATTGTCGGGCCTGGAGAGGAAGAAGTATTCTTCTTCTTTGGAGCAGCTCGTTTCTTCTGAATTGGTGGAGGGGGAATATCAACCGCTGAGGTTACCAAGTCGATCAGCCTATTTATGTCTTGTTCAACATAGGTTTTCAAAGTTGAGCGGGATCTTTGAATTGCTATTCTCATTTCCAACCATTCAGCAAAACCAAATTTGTCTAGGCCTGACATGTAGCAAGTTCTGTTGTGGCCGCTTTCTCTGACTACTTGGACATGAACGATCGGTACCTTTTTAGTATTTTTCATAGCATATCTCCCTTTGACGTTTACAGCTTTTATCCTTGATCCATGTTGTCTGTAGTGGCACATCTTCTTGCACCAATCCAGTGTGGTATCACTGACTTTGGTCTTTTCCTGGATGATCTTCTGTGCGTCCTTTAATAGTTTCTTTTGAACAGCAACAGGGAATTTCTTCAGGGCTGGATCTTCAACTGATCGCTGAGCAAGTTCTAAGGCATATGCTTTATCTTTTTCTTCAGCCTTTTTTCGTTCAGCGAAGAGTTTCTCAGCTCTGAGGGATTCAACGATTTCTTTCTTTGATAGGATGTGGAGCTGATGCGGAATCATGCGTTGATCCTCAAGCTTTTAAATCATAGTTGCTCTCTTTTTCAGCTCTTCTTCACTTGGCTTTTGAGGAACCAAGGAAGGTCTTTTCTTGTGAGAGAGCAGTTCTTCTTCTTCTTCTTCAAAAATGTCATCAGTCCCATCGAGATTCAGGACCGGGATTATTTCATCAGCACTCGGGGCTGGGATTATTGGAGTTGTAGCAGGAGGAGCTTCATCTTGACCCTCAAGCAGGGGAGATGACTAGCTGAAACAAAATGATCACAGAGGTAAGATCAATTGGGAGAAGAGATAGAGAAAGAATGAGGTTAAGTGTATAGAGGATTTATGGAGAGTAGAACTGAGGTTGAGAAAGGATAGAGGAGGGATACAGTGTAAGGGAAGAAAATATATGTTACTTGACAAACTGGCTTTCTGAGAAGGATAGTCAGATTGTCTTCAGCAGCGATGCCTTTGTTTTTGCCTTTGTCAGCTTCAGTCGTTGTAGGTTTGGTTTTGGTGGTCCCCTCCCCTGATTCTTTGAAAACTACCCCTTTGAGAGCAGGGGTTCTTCTGGGCTGGAAGGAGAAGTCGACATCATCATCATCATCATCGTCATCATTATCATCTTTGGGTGATGATGAGGGTTCGTCATCATGAAGATCAAGATCTTCTTTGTCTTCTTCTTCTTCTTCAGCTTCTTCTTCAGACTCAACATGCTCTTGAGAGTCAGCATGTTCTTCGACATTCCCCCCCCCCTCAGAATTTGCATGTTGGGAGAATTCGGTTACCTCAGGGTTTTCATCTCCCTGCGGTTTTTCAGCATTTTCAGTGTAAATACCCTCCCCCTCAGAGTTATGGGGGAAGGTCTTCTTGAGTCTTCTCCCCCTCTTCCACATGACGGATGCGGGAGGTAGTAGTGTTAGCAGCAGCGTCCTTAGGCTCCCTGTCTTCGTGGCCAGGGATCCCAAGAGTGGTTTCCACCGCTGCCATTCTGACTTCCAGGCCAGAAATAGCAGGGGTGCTATTGATTATGAAGTCCACTTCCATCTCCACCTTTTCCCGGTCATCTTGAGTGAAGTGGGATAAAGGGACAGTGGGAGTGTTGAGGCGATCCAAGAGTTGTTGAATCAGAGCATTGGATGACTCGGCCTTTTTACCTAGATCGCTCATCTCCGTCTTCAGCGAAGAGACTTCTCCTTCAAGTTTGCCCACTACTGTCTTCAGCGTTGTGACTTCGCTGGACAGTGTGGTGAAGTTGTTGGAGAGTTCGATGTTGGTGGTGTTCAAGATGTTGATGGAGGAGGAGTTGTCGGCGAGAGTTGTAGCCAGATTAGAGAAGCTACCTTCCAGCTTTTGTATGTCAGCGCTGGATGCCTTGTCTTTCACCTCAATGGTGAGTTTCTTTAAAGCGTCCCCAGCGTATGTAACCGCTGAGGAGTTGGTGGAGAGAGTGGTGGTGAGAGATTCCACCTTTGTTGACAAATGCGTGAGGGACGTGTTGATTGTCCCCAAATTAGAACCTATAAAAGAGAAAAACTTATGAACAAAGGAAAGCTCAGAAGTTGGGGGGTTCAGAGAGAGGAGTGTTGTGTATACCTGGGGGCAGGGCGGGTTGGAGAAGGTGTTGAAATCACGATGTCCTGTGAAGTGTTCGTAGTCGTCTTCCAGCGTTGGTTGACGATGAGAGCCACAAGGTCCTTGATTTTGATCTATTATACGTTGTAGATCATCAGCCGTTGTGTCACTCAGGTGAATGACTCCTGAGGTTGAGAGTGGGGGAATTACGAAGTTTGGAGTGACCAAAGAAGATGAGGGAGGAACAAGAGTTGAGAAGAGGGATTGGGTGGCAGATTCAGCGTTGGATTCGCTGAAGAATACTTCAGCAGTACATGGAGGTACTGAAGAAGGGGGGTCCTGATCCAGGATAACTTCAATATCTTGAGGCACTGAAGTGGGTATAGAAGAGGTTGGTTCAGCAGATGTGGAGAAGCGTTCCACGAAACCGTCCAGCGTCTTCTGTAGAGAGACAGACGCTGAGTCTTCAGCCTGGGAAGGCTTGGGGGGTTGCTCCTTAGAAATCTTCTTGGTCTTATGGATGCCAAGTGGGGTTTCAGATTGTTTTCTCTTTCGAGATGGAGTGGTTGGTGCGGCCTGGGTACCAGCGGTTGGGATTACCGCTGCTGAGGAGGTAGTCGCAGAAGTAGAAGAAGTAGGAGAACGGAGAAGAGGTAAGAGTGTAGAAAGACGTACCTCATTGGGGAGTGGCTTGAAGTCGAGTACCTTAGGGCCGACCTGGGACAACCTCAGGTCTCCCTCTTTAGGGTACTTATCCCCAAGTGCTTGCTTGAAGAGAGCACTGAGGAAGCGAGGATAGGGGACATTCGCCGGTCGCTTTGGTTCTTCGACCCTCGCCATCATGTCTTCAAAGATTATCTTGGCCCAGTCTACATGGAGCTCTTTCATCAGCGCATACCCCATAGCAGTCTGGGGTTTTGAGGCCTGATCAGTTGACCCTGTTTTAGCTGTCATGCAGCTGATGAGATGTGCGAAGATGAAGTTCATCTTGCTTGGAATTTTTCTCTTCAGGATGGTTGTGAGCTTCTTCTCAGGGAGGTCATCTCTCCATATGTTCCACTTGTACTTCATTGCATCTAGAAACGCAGTGATTTCAGCTTGACCTTCCGTGGATTTGACGTCAGGTAAGGAAACGAAACGTCTTTCTTTTGAGCTTCCAGGAAGATTTAGAGCAGACCTGATCGCCCCGGGATGGATCTTTGCTTCCCCAAATTCAGTATCAATGAGGATTACGTCCACTATCGTTTTAGGGTTCTTGGTGGAGGCAACCTGAGATCTTCTGGCAGTGTACCAGAATTGGGCAAGCAGGTTCTTGTGGGCTGGGGGTTTGATTGTCAGTGTTGTCGCCAGAGGACAACTCTTTAGGAAGTTGACAGCGTCATCAGGATGAGTGATCTGCTTCTTTGGGGGGAAGTTGAATAGGGCGTAGGGGTTTTTACCATGGAATGTGATTTGTTCCATTTAGAAGCTTACGTTGGGAGCTTTGGTAATTTCAGTCTTGTCAGAAGTCGTAGGAGATTGAGTGTTGGTAGAGTCAGTAGTTTCCATTTCTGTTCATAATACACAAACATGAAGAAGATAAAGAGAAGTTCTTATAATGGAGAAGTTTCCAAAATAAGGGTTTTGGGTTTTACAGTTTCCATTTGAAGAAATAAATGGAAACTAGGGTTTTCTAGTTTTGAAAAGAAGTACAAAACATAGTAAAAATTCTTGTTTTCTAGTTTCCTTTTATGGAAAGGATTCTGGAAAAACGTATGAATGTGTCAAGTTTAAGATTTTGAATGTAAACTCGAAGAACAATCTGTAAACAGATTGTGTTTATAAAACCATGAAGAAAATGATTTTATTTTGATAAAGTTCTTTTGTTTGATCTTTTAGAAGCAATAATAAGATAAAAAAACAAGTTTATTTGAAGGAAAATAAAAGAAATATTAACCTGTTGTGTGATGTAGAAGATGAAGATTAACAGGTTCTTGAGAAAATAATCGAAATGCAACAGTGAGTTTATGCTTTAGAGAGTAAGTTCATGTAAGAGGTAAAAATATAAACTTAAAGGGTTTATATAGTGAGAGTAGAGAGAGAAAAACTAAGAGCGGGAAAAGTTTTTCATGATGACACGGACACGTCCCTTGAATCTGATTGGACAAGGAAACAAAACGGGCGAACGTGTCAGACAAAAAGGCGTGCCATGGTTTATCCAAAGGTGACGTCACAAACGTCCTTTCATATTTTAAGGTGTCTCTGAGGGTTTTGAAAAGTCAGGGACATTTTAAAAATAGAGAAGCACTGATTAGAAATATCAGTGAGAGTTTTAGAATTTCAAAGTATCACTGAAAGGAAGAGATATTCAGCGATGTAATTTATTTTGAAATCTTGCATACTGAAGCAAACGTCAGCGATTAAGAGAGAGAACATACCTTGATATCAGCGAATCAATTTGTTCAGAGGTTAGATGATCAATAGGGTTATACAAATTCAATTTATCACTGATCAAATACTAACCGCTGAAGATTTTACTCTTCTAGGTTCAGCATTCCAATCTCGCTGATGAGAAAGTTGAATCTTGTCTCATCAAGAGGTTTGGTGAACAGATCAGCCAACTGAAAATCAGTTGGGATAAAATGAAGTTCTATATCACCATTAATCACATGATCTCTGATAAAATGATACATGATCTCGATGTGTTTGGTCTTTGAGTGTAGCACTGGATTGTTTGTTATGGCGATGGCACTAGTGCTGTCGCAATAGATTGGAATTTTGGAGAGCTGAAGGTCACAGTCAAGTAGTTGATTTCTCATCCACAAGACCTGAGAACAACAGCTACCAGCGGCTACGTACTCAGCTTCAGCGGTTGAGGTGGACACTGAGTTTTGCTTTTTACTTGTCCAACTCACCAGCTTTCCACCCAGGAGCTGACAGCCTCTTGTGGTGCTTTTCCTATCCAATTTGCATCCTGCAAAATTACTATCTGAATAGGCGATTAGATCAAACCCTGAGTCTTTGGGATACCAAAGACCTAGGTTGGGAGTACCCTTAAGGTATCGAAAAATACGCTTTACAACGATCAAATGAGATTCCTTAGGTTCAGATTGATATCTTGCACACAAACAGGTTGCGTACATAATATCAGGACGACTAGCTGTAAGGTACAGAAGAGAGCCGGTCATCCCACGGTACGCTGTGACATTAACAGGCTTCACTGAAGGATCTTTGTTAAGTGTCAGGGGCGGTGCCATTGGGGTTTTCATAGCTGAGCTTTGAGTTATATCAAACTTTTTCAGCATATCTTTAACATACTTACCTTGGTGAATGAAAGTACCCTTTTCATTCTGCTTGATTTGAAGACCAAAGAAATATGTTAGTTCACCCATCATACTCATTTTATATTCAGCTTTCATTCTTTTAGCGAAACGAGTACATAAGTCAGGGTTAGTGGAACCAAATATAATATCATCGACATATATTTGAACAAGAATGATATGACCTTTTACTTTCCTGAAAAATAGAGTTTTATCAATTTTACCACACTCAAATTTTTCAATATGGAGATAAGTAGAGAGAGTGTCATACCATGCACGAGGAGCTTGCTTTAAGCCATAGAGTGCCTTATCCAGTTTATATACATAACCTGGATGCGTAGGATCAGTGAATCCTAGAGGTTGTTCCACATAGACTTCTCCATTCAGCCTTCCATTGAGAAATGCTGATTTCACATCCATTTGATATACTTTGAAGTCTTTGTGAACAATGTATGCTAAGAATAGACGAATAGCTTCGAGTCTTGCCACTGGGGCAAATGTTTCGTCGTAGTCTATGCCTTCCTCTTGTCTGTATCCTTGAGCAACAAGACAAGCCTTGTTGCGGGTTACAGTTCCATGTTCATCCAACTTGTTTCGATAGACCCATATAGTGCCTATCACTGACTTGTCAGATGGTCTTGGAACGAGTTTCCAAACTTTGTTTCTTTCAAATTCTGTCAGCTCTTCTTGCATAACACAGACCCAGTTTGGATCTCTGAGGGCATCATCTGTTTTCTTTGGTTCAATCAGAGAAATAAAGTTAACAAAAAAACAAATATTACCTGCACTTCGTCGAGTCTGAACACCAGCGTTTGGATCACCAAGAATTTGATCGATGGGGTGATTTATAGTCCATCGCTGAGCCGAAGCATGATTTGCTGACTCGATTTGAACTTCTGGAGGAGCTGAAGAAGAAGCTTCAGCAACTTCAGGTATTTCAGGCAAGAGAGGAAGAAGTTCAGATGTCATTTCATTCACTGATTGCTGAGAAGTGGATGGTATATCTGAGGTAGATGGTTCAGATGCAGGCATAGTGTTAAGAGAAACAGCTGAAACCCATGAAGATTCAGCTTCACTTGTCTGCATGCTTGGGATGATAGTAGGATCATCATCAGCGATAGGAGGATTAACTTGAGGAATAGGAGCAGCTTCTGAATCACCAAGATGAGAAAACATCCATTGAATCAGTTCTTCAGTATCAATAGAAGGTCTTGAGTTCGCTGAACGGGATTCGTCAAAAGTGACATGGATTGTTTCTTCTACAGTTTGTCTTCTTCGATTGAAGACTCTGTAGGCTTTAGAGATAGAAGAATATCCAAGAAATATTCCATCATCAGCCTTGGGATCAAACTTTCGTAGGGCATCCCTGTTGTTCAGTAATGAACATTGACATCCAAAGATGTGAAGAAAGCTAATTGAAGGCTTTCTCCCATGGAAAAGTTCGTAGACTGTTTTCTTGAATCTTTTAACAATCAGCGACCTGTTTTGAGTAAAACAAGCAGTGTTGACAGCTTCTGCCCAGAACTGAGTAGGTATATGAGAATCGTTGAGCATTGATCGTGCAGCTTTGATGATCGTTCGATTTCTTCTTTCAGCGACTCCATTTTGTTGTGAAAAGTTGTGAGAAATACCCTTGCTTTCAAAGAAGTTATCAAGGGAACTGTTTTTGAATTCAGTCCCATGATCACTCCTTATTGAGCGAACGGTCATATTGTTCAGGACTTTCATTTTCTTGACGAAAGAGATAAGTTCTTCAGGGGTGTCACTCTTAGAACGGAGAAACATAACCCAGGTATAGCGAGAGAATTCATCAACCATGACCAGTGTATATTTCTTTCCAGCGAGGGATTGTTTGTTAACAGGGCCAAACAAATCCATGTGGAGAAGTTGAAGAGGAGATGACACTGAGGAAACTTGCTTAGATTTGAAGCTTGCTTTGGTTTGTTTCCCTTTCTCACACGCTGAACATAAAGATTCCTTAGCGTATGAGTGTTGGTCCCGATAGGGTTATACAAGTTTGTAGAAGGGGGTTGAATACAAACACACAGATTTTTACTTTCTAAATTGTTTATTGATATAATCAAACAATTTACAACTTGTTGCGGATCAAGATTAAGAACTAAGTCTAATCTAAACAAGTTAATAAACACTAAGTTTCTTGCACTAGATTTAAGATAGAAAGGAGATAAGAATACTACGAGTAATATTCTAACACTAAGAGAGAGAAGAAGAAGATGGCCGAGCACTTCATTTCTAAAGTAGGGTTCTTCTTATATACTGCATGCATTTAATGCAGAGCAGTATAACTTTACACGTGGCAGCAGCTGATTGGTTGCATGGTTTGACTTTTGTAGACAACCTTAGTAGCCGCATGGTGTACAGTGTAGAAACAGAGTTGGTAGTACGATCCTGGACAAAAGGGATGTCCTTTCTGACATTATCGTACGGAGACGTGCAAGGGGGAAAGACAAAGGTAACTTGTAGAGGAAGACTTCATGATCAGCGATTACTGAACAGTACTTTATCAGCGAGTGACAAAGTTCAGCGATAGCTGAAGTCTTCTACTTGTAACTTCACGTTGAGTGGACAAATCTTGGCTTCGCTGATATCCGCATCAGTTCATTAGTAGACTTGTCGCTGGTTCTTGGGCTTGATCTTCGACTTCAGCGTAGAACCTTTGTTGACGTGAAACTTGTCTTCAGGGATCATAAGTAAACAACTAAACTATCAACGATCATCAATAAGGCTGAACAGACTCAGAGCTTATAGATGAAAAGTGTTCGCTGAATGTATAAATCAAAGAACATGAGTTTCCTATCAGCGGTACTATAGAGACATAGTACTTATCAGCGATAGTGAAACTCTAATACATATTGTCTACTTACAATTTTCACTAAGTGTTTAAAGGGTCATTATCAAATCACTGAGGGTTTGGATCAACAATCTCCCCCTATTTCATTATGACATAGCAATGAAGGAAAATTGCTAAGTATGAAAACATAAGGATAAAAAGAACTCATAAAATATTTGTCCCTTTTACTGTTTTCTGGGATCTTTTAAGTACTGATGGAGTAAAGTACATTCGCTGAAAATTTTCTTTAAACTCCGTAAAGATTACAGAGGGAAGTGGAAAAATTACAAGTACATCAAATAAATTTACAAGTACAAAAGATGTAAGCTGCTAAAGATAGAAGAATTACAAGGAAATCCTATCAGCTAGAGGGGTTCTTTCTTCATGAGAAGCTCATCAAGGGTCTTGGTAGTGGGGATCATCCAGTCAGGGACTGTTTCTCCCTGATTTCTTCTTTCTTGTGCTTCTTTGAAGATCAGGGGCTTCATGTAATGTCCGAGAAGATCATCTCTGAATCCGCACTAGTAGATGAGATCCCTGAGCTGTTCAAGAGGAGTGATGGGTAGCTCAGAGATACGTTGAAAGTGTGGTCGTCCATCATAGTCTTGAAAGAAGATACCATAAGGTTCGCTTAAGACTTTTCCAAGGACGAAACGTTCACTAGGTGGCAGAGAGGTGTTGAGAATTGAGAGGTCAGGTTCAGGACCAAGTACTTCATCGCATGAAAAGCCAATACCTGTCTCGTTCCGAATGGGAGGACCTGAGTATGAAGGTTTTAACTTTTTCTTTGCAGAGACACTTCTTTGTTGAGTTGGATTAGGAGGAGGAGGAATATCCACAGCAGAAGAACCAAGTCGATCTGTTGATTAAGAAGTTTTTCGACATGATCTTTGAATTTTGAACGTGAATGCTGAATGGCTATTCTGATTTCCAACCATTCAAAGAAACCGTACTTCGTGATAGCAGCAGCATAGAAGGTTTCATTAGTACCATTTTCTCTGAATATCTCGACCTCAGCAACTGGAACTTTGATGGTCGATTTTCCCTTGATGTGTACTTTGTTAATTCTGGCAGCCCGATATCGAAAGTTCAGCTTTTCTTTGCACCATTTTAAGGTAGAAGCAGAAACCTTGGTCTTTTCTTCGATGATCTTTTGGGCGTCTTCCCATAACTGACGTTGGACTTCGATGGGAGTCTTTTTCAGTTCGGGGTCTTTCACTGATTGTTGGACAAGCTGGATGGCATAGGCTTTATCTTTTTCTTCAGTTTCCCTTCTTTCAGCGAGTAGTCTTTCAGCTCTGAGGTGATCATCGAATTCTTTCTTTGTCAGTCTGATCTTAGCAGGTTTAGGAGTGACTTTGGAACGCGGAAGGATGATTCGCTGATCCTTAAGCTTCTTGATCATTGCTTCTCTCTTTTTCTGATCCTCCTCACTTAGCTTTTGAGGAGCCAAGGAAGGTCTGTTTTTGTGAGAGAGCAGCTCTTCTTCTTGTTCATCAGTCTCAGGGAGATCTAAGACTGGGATTATTTCTTCAGCTCTTGTGGCTGGGATTATTGGTGTAGCAGCAGGAGAACCTTTAGCTAGATCCTCAAGCAGGGGAGAGGACTGGCTGAAACACAACGATTGTTTAAGTAAGAAAAGTTGGGGAAGAAGGAGATAGTGAAAAGAATATGGTCAAGTGTATAGAGGTTTTATGGAGAAGAGAACTGAGGTTGAGAAGGGATAGATGAGGGATGCAGTGTAAGGGAATAGAAAGTAATGTACCTGACAAACTGGCTTTTGAAGCAAGATCGTCATATTGTCTTCTGCAGCGAGGCCTTTGTTCTTGCCTTTGTCAGCTTCAGATGCTGCAGGCTTTGTTTTTGTCCGCTCCCCTGATGGTTCATTTATTGAAATCCCTTTCTGAGCAGGGACTTTCTTGGGCTGAACAAAGAAGAAGTCATCATCATTATCGTCATCATCATCATCATTTTTAGGAGATGATGATGGTTCGTCGTCCTCAAGGTCGAGGTCTTCATTTTCTTCTTCTTCTTCCTCAGCTTCATATTCGTCCTTATCAGCATAGGATACGGTAACGTCAGCAGCAACTTTAGTTTCCTCATCAAGTTGCTCCCCCTCAAGTGCAGAGGGAGTTTTCTCGGTTCCCTCAGGGTTATAAACTCCCTGAGGTTTATTGGTTGTAGTATCAGCAGACACAATACCCTCCCCCTCAGAATTACGGGGAAGGTCTTCAAGATTTTTCTCCCCCCCCCCCTCAGCATTATGGGGAAGGTCTTCAGTCTTCTCCCCCTCTTCCACATGATGGATGGGGGAGGAAATAATATGATCATCAGCAGCAGCAGTGTCAGTGTGCATTGGCTCCCTGTCTTCTATGACAGAGATCCCAACACAGGTTTCAATCCTACCTAATCTGTCTTCCAGGCCAGATATAGTAGGAGTGATGCGTTGAAGTTCCTCTCGATCCACCTGAGTAAAATGTGATGGAGCACAAGTAGCAGCATTCAGGTGGTCGAGGATCTGCTGCACAAGAGTCTTCACCGAAGTCACTTCCGACTTTACAGACGTCACCTCTCCCTGAAGATCATTAACCGTTGTTTTCAATGTTGTGACTTCATTTGACAGGGTCGTAAAGTTGGTGGAGAGAGTGAAGGTTGAGAAAAGGGATTGGTTAAGAGGATCAGCGTTGGATTCGCTGGGAATTACATCTTCAGTCCATAGAGAGTCTGAAGGAGGTGGGTTCTGTTCCAAGTTTATAGCTTCAGCGTTTAGAGACGCTGAAGTTGGGATTGAAGGGGTGGCTTGATCAGCTGTGGTAGAGCGTACCACGAAACCATCCAGCGTAGTCTGTTGAGAGTCAGACGCTAGGTCTTCAACCTGGAAAGGTTTGGGGGTTGCTCCTTGGGTTTCTTGATCCTTTTAGAATCAAGATGGGAAGTAGAGTGTTTCCTTTGCTTAGGAGTGGTTTTTGCAGCCTGGGTATCAGCGGTGGGGTTTTCCGCTGAAGTAGCCGCAGAAGTAGAAGGAGGATTGAGAATAGATAAGGGAGTAGTAAGACGTACCTCATTTGGTAGAGCTTTGAAGTTGAGCACCTTAGAGCCAACCTGAGAGAGTCTCAGGTCACCTACTTTTGGGTATTCATCCCCAAGTCCGTGTAGAAAGAGAGCGCTGACAAACCTTGGATATGGAACACATGTTGGTCTGTCAGCCATGCCCACCCTGAATGCCAGATCATCATAGATGATTGATGCCCAATCAATATGGAGACCCTTCAGCAACGAGTATCCCATGGCCTGTTGAGATTGGGATGCTTGGTCAGTTGACCCAACTTTTGCTGTCAGGCAGCTAATCAGATGAGCGAAGATGAAATTCATCTCGCTGGACATCATTGACTTCTTGATGGCAGTTAGCTTCTTGTCAGGGTTTTTGTCTCTCCCTGTGTCCCATGTGTAACCCATTGCATCAAAGAATGCAATCAGGGTTTCTATATCAGCAGGGTTCTTTTTGGGATCTAGAAGAGGGACAAAACGGTTTTCTTTGGTACTGCCAGGAAGGTTTAGAGCACACCTGATATGATACGGGGTGATCTTTGAGGTTCCATGTTTGGTGTCACAGAGAATAACATCAACCAGTTTCTTAGGATCTTTGGTTGAGGGCACCTGAGCTCTTCTGGCAGTATACCAGAACTGAGCTAGAAGATATCGATGTGCAGGGGGTGTGGTAGTAAGAGTTGTCGATATAGGACAAGTCTTGAGAAAGTTCACAGCATCATCAAGATGTGTGACCTGCTTCTTTTCAGGGAATTCGAAGAGAGCATAGGGATTATTGTGTTGAAACGTAACTTTCTTGAGATCGAATTTAACCTGAGGAGCCTTTGTGAACTCAGTGATCTCAACCGCAGTGGGAGACTTCGCAGTAGCAGTGTCAGTAGTAGATGCCATTTCTGAGTAACATATATAACCACGAAGAAAATGAACAAAAATGTCTTAATGCGGAAAGATTTTCCAAACAGATGTTTTTGAATTTTGTCCATTTCATTCAGACAAAAAAAATGTCTTAATGAAGATTGGGGTTTTTCTTGTTTTGAAAAAAGAAATACAAAACATAAAGAGCATTTGTTTTCCAGTTTCTGTTTGAAGAAGATATTCTGGAAAAACAATGAAGAACAAGTTTAAGATTTTTGAAATAAACTTGAAGAACAACCATGAAGGTTGTGTTCATAAAATCATGAAAAGAAAATGATTTCATTTTAAGAGGGTTCGTTTGTTTGATCTGTTAATAACAATAATAAGATCAAAAACAAGTTAAAGACAGGTAAATAATAAGAATATTAACCTTTGTAGTTGAAGAAGATGATGAACAGTTTCTGGAAACAAGAGTTCAATGTGCAACAATGTTCTTTCTTGGAAGAGAAGTTGTTCGCGTAAAGTAAAAATATAAACTCGAAAGGGTTTATATAGTGAGAATAGAGAGAGAAAAACTATGAGCGGGAAAGGTTTTTCATGATGACACGGACACGTGTTTGCATATGATTGGTTGAGAGAACGAAACGTGCAAACGTGTGTCAGAAAAAGAACGTGCCAGGGTTTATCTGTTTGATTACGTCACAACCGTCCTTTCATATTTTAGGATGTCTCTGAGTATTTTGAAAACTCAGGGACATTTTTAAAAACATGAAGCACTTAATAGAAATATCAGTAAGATTTAGAAATTTCAAAAGTATCGCTGAAAGGAAGAGATATTCAGCGATGCAATTTGTTTTGAAATCTTGCAGTTCTAGGCGAACGTCAGCGAGCAAGATAGAACGTACCTTGATATCAGCGAATCAATTTATTCAGAGAGAATATGATAGAAAGAGTTATACGAGTTCATATGACCCCTGATCAAATGAGAACCGCTGAAGAGTTTATTCTTCAAAGTTCAGCATTCCAAGCTCACTGATGAGAAAGTTGAATCTTGTCTCATCAAGAGGTTTGGTAAATAGATCAGCTAACTGAAAGTCAGTAGGGACATTATGAAGTTCTATATCACCATTCATCACATGATCTCTGATCAAATGATACCTGATTTCGATGTGTTTGGTCTTTGAGTGTAGCACTGGATTGTTTGCTATAGCGATGGCACTTGTGCTGTCGCAATAGATTGGAATTTTTGAGAGCTGAAGGTCATAGTCCAGTACTTGATTTCTCATCCACAAGACCTGAGAACAACAACTTTCAGCGGCTACGTACTCAGCTTCAGCGGTTGAGGTGGACACTGAGTGTTGCTTTTTACTTGTCCAACTCACCAGCTTTCCACCCAGGAGCTGACAGCCTCATGTGGTGCTTTTCCTATCCATTTTGCAACCTGCAAAATCACTATCTGAATAGGCGATTAGATCAAACCCTGAATCTTTGGGATACCAAAGACCTAGTTCAGTATGAAACACTGACAACCAAAGATGTGAAGAAAGCTAATTGAAGGCTTTCTCCCATGGAAGAGTTCATAGGCTGTCTTCTTGAATCTTTTGACTATCAACGACCTGTTTTGAGTAAAACAAGCAGTGTTGACAGCTTCTGCCCAAAACTGAGTAGGTATGTGAGAATCGATGAGCATTGATCGTGCAACTTCGATGATAGTTCGATTTCGTTTTTCAGCGACTCCATTTTGTTGCGGTGTTCTTACTGAAGAAAAGTTGTGAGAAATACCCTTACTTTCAAAGAAGGAATCAAGAGAACTGTTTTTGAATTCAGTTCCATGATCACTCCTTATTGAGCGAACGGTCATGTTGTTCAGGACTTCCATTTTCTTAACAAATGTGATGAGTTCTTTAGGGGTGTCACTTTTAGAACGGAGAAACATTACCCATGTATAGCGAGAGAATTCATCAACTATGACCAATGTATATTTCTTTCCAGCGATGGATTGTTTGTTAACAGGGCCAAACAAATCCATATGGAGAAGTTGTAGAGGAGATGACACTGAGGAAACTTGCTTAGACTTGAAGCTTGCTTTGGTCTGTTTCCCTTTCTCACACGCTGAACATAAGGACTCTTTGGCGTATGAGTGTTGAGGTAGACCAGTGACCAACTCTTTAGAAGAAAGAGTATTCAGTGTCTTGAAGTTGAGATGAGAAAGCCTCTTATGCCATAACCAGTTGGCATCAGATGAGGCTTTTGAGAAGAAACAGGAGTTCTCAGTGGTTGTAGAGTCCATGTTTATAACGTAAACATTTTCTAAACGATAACCACTGAGAGCTATCTTCTCCTTTTTGTCAGCAACAAAGCAGGATTCCTTAGTGAAAATCACTTTGTTATCCATGTCGCAAAGTTGACTGATGCTTAGAAGATTATGCTTCAGTCCTTCAACATATGCGACTCTTCTGAAGGTTGTTGTACCATTAAAGAGTACACCAAATCCTCGGGTATGGCCTTTTCCATTTCCACCGAAGGTCACTGAGGGACCCTTCTCTTCCTTATACTCAGTGAGCAGGTTCTTCTTGCCAGTCATGTGTCTAGAGCATTCGCTATCGAGATACCAGATACCCTTCTTAACCTGCAAATAAAGGAAGATTAGTTTGACTTAGGCACCCATTTCATTTTGGGCTTAGATTTGTCAGTGGTGGTAGAGGAGGTGGAAGGTTCAGCAATCTTTGCAGCATTTGAAGATTCAGCTTTGTCAGTTTTCACTTTGGTTAATTTCTTAACCTCAGTGGTCTTCTTTGCCTTGGGGGCATTGATCTTCACCTTAGCTATCTTTCCAGCTTTGGTGGCTGTGGGGCACTTACTAGCAACATGATTTGTAAGTCCACAGTGATAACATTTCCTATAGCTAAAAGTAGTTTTAGGACCATTTGCATACTTACCCGTTAGTTTTAAATGAGCAGGGCCAACACCAAGTATACCTTTGGTATTGGAAATGGGAGGAACTATCAGTTCTTCGAAATTCTTACCAATAATATCCACTTTGATTCTAGGAGTAGATCGCTGAATAAATCCAGGGATCTCATCTTAGAATTAAAGGGATAAGTCACTGAAGCTTTAGAAGCATTCAGCTTAGGTACATAGGTACCCTTTTGAGGTTTTGGATAAATAATTTTCTCTTTACCTTTAGAAACTAAGGTAGAGATTTCCTCAGGGATTGGAGTTTTTGAAGAGGAACACTGAGAAGATGAAGTGTCAGGGATAGAGGAGACAAACACTCCAAACTTAAGCATGGAATGATCAGTGGTTGGTTTTTCAACGTCAGCTTTATAACCAAGACCACGTTTGTCACTCAGAGGAATCTGAGACTTAATTATCTCAGTGATCGTTGTTGAGGATTTACACCATCCTTCAACAGTAGCTTTTTCAGCTTTTAATGCAACGATAGCTTCTTCGCGTTCGATTTTGACTAGCTGATTTATATGAACTTGATCTTTTAAATCTTTTTCAATTTTAGAAAGTTTTTCTATTTGAAGGTTACAGTTTTTAAGTTGTTCAGCGAGATCAAGGTTTTGATTTTCAACAACAGTTTTGCCATTCATGGCATCATATAAACTCATAGTCAGGAGATCGATCTTTCGAAGACTATCAGCTTCATCAATATCTGAAATATTGGTAAAGAAATAAGGTGATACCTTGGAGGTAGAGGATGAAGCAGAGGGAATGTCAGACTTTTCTTCCTCATCTTCAAATTTGGCCATGAGACAGAGATTGGCCTCATCATCATCTTCAGAGTCAGATGATTCTTCTTCGTCAGAGGCAGCCCAATCGTAGTCAGCTATCAGGCCTTTGCCTGTCTTTTTAAAGCCTTTCAGCTTTGCATACCTTTCTTTCAGCTTGTTGTACTTGTCGTCTCTACCCCTGGGGTTAGAGGATTTCTTGGAGAAAGCTGAGGTTCTAGAAACTTTCTTTGACCTGCACTCGCTAGCAAAATGTCCTATCTTTTCACAGTTATAGCAAGTAGCAGTAGCCTTATCAACAGGGATTGATGATCTAGGCTTGTCAGTGAGAGCGAGAGGTTTATTCTTTCTGAAATTTTTCTTTTTGGCGAATCTCCTGAATTTATTAGATAGGAGAGCCATAGATTCATCAAGATCTGAAGAGTCAGGATCTGATGAGCATTCAGAGTTAGTCTCCAACTCAGTGATAGTAACAGTTGATCGTTGAGTGGAAGGTAACTCTGAGATTAAAGCAACAGGGGTGCTTTTGGAATCTTTTACAAGATTCTTCTTAAGATGACTCGACTGCTCATGATTGAGCATCGTGCCATATAAGGTAGAAAGAGTCATTGATTTTAGATCCTTTGACAGCTTGAGACACATTGAATAACTGTCCCAGCTTTCAGGTAAACATTCTAAGAACTTTGTCAGAATTTCAAAGTTAGAATATTCCTTACCAATAGTTTTCAGATCTATTATTAAATAGTTAAACCACTGATGTACTTCAGAGAGAGATTCATTCTTACCACAAATGAAGCTTTCGTATTGTCTTACCAGGTTGATCTTACGTGAGTCCTGGACTTCAAACGTACCTTCATACTGAACACAGATTGTGTCCCACATGGCTTTGGAGGTTTTCAGGTTCATGACGGAATGGTAGACTTCGTCAGGAAGAGCCATGGAAAGAATGGATCTGGCTTTTGTATCGATAGCCACTTTCTTCTTATCTTCATCAGTCCACATATGAATTTCCTTGGGAATCAACCTTTCAGGAATGGCAGCTCTATCAGCAGTGCCTGGAACTTCAGGATCAATTCTCACAGGAATATATGGGCCATTTTCGATGTAGTATGGCATAGTAGGGTCTACACCTTCTAAGAAGAGTATTATCCTATTTTTCCATAGATTGAAGTTATCTCTGGAAAATCTGGGAGGTTTTGCAAGAGAACCATTATCAATATAGTTTGTGTTTGTGTTGGTAGCCATTATGAGGAATAGCAAGGAAGAGAGAAGATTAGTATAAGCAAGATCTTGTTTATGAGATTAAACAAATCACTCTGATACCACTTGTTGGTCCCGAGAGGGTTATACAAGTTTGTAGAAGGGGGGGTTGAATACAAACACACAGATTTTTACTTTCTAAATTGTTTATTGATATAATCAAACAATTTACAACTTGTTGCAGAACAAGATTAAGAACTAAGTCTAATCTAAACAAGTTAAGAACACTAAGTTTCTTGCACTAGAATTAAGATAGAAAGGAGATAAGAATACTACAAGTAATATTCTAACACTAAGAGAGAGAAGAAGAAGATGGCCGAGCACTTCATTTCTGAAGTAGGGTTCTTCTTATGTACTGCATGCATTTAATGCAAAGCAGTATAACTTTACACGTGGCAGCAGCTGATTGGTTGCATGGTTTGACTTTTGTAGACAACCTTAGTAGCCGCATGGTGTACAGTGTAGAAACAGAGTTGGTAGTACGATCCTGGACAAAAGGGATGTCCTTTATGACATTATCGTACGGAGACGTGCAAGGGGGAAAGACAAAAGTAACTTGTAGAGGAAGACTTCATGATCAGCGATTACTGAACAATACTTTATCAGCGAGTGACAAAGTTCAGCGATAGCTGAAGTCTTCTACTTGTAACTTCACGTTGAGTGGACAAATCTTGGCTTCGCTGATATCCGCATCAGTTCGTTAGTAGACTTGTCACTGGTTCTTAGGCTTGATCTTCGACTTCAGCGTAGAACCTTTGTTGACGTGAAACTTGTCTTCAAGGATCATAAGTAAACAACTAAACTACCAGCGATCATCAATAAGGCTGAACAGACTCAGAGCTTATAGATGAATAGTGTTCGCTGAATGTATAAATCAAAGAACATGAGTTTCCTATCAGCGGTACTGTAGAGACATAGTACTTATCAGCGATAGTGAAACTCTAATACATATTGTCTACTTACAATTTTCACTAAGTGTTTAAAGGGTCATTATCAAATCACTGAGGGTTTGGATCAACAATGAGTGTTGAGCTAGACCAGTGACCAACTCTTTTGAAGAAAGAGTATTCAGTGTCTTGAAGTTGAGATGAGAGAGCCTCTTATGCCATAGCCAGTTGACATCAGATGAGGCTTTTGAGAAGAAACATGAGTTCTCAGTGGTTGTCGAGTCCATGTTTATAACATAAACATTTTCCAAAAGATATCCGCTGAGAGCGATCTTCTCCTTTTTGTCAGTGACAAAGCAGGATTCCTTAGTGAAACACACTTTGTAGTCCTTGTCACATAGCTGACTGATGCTCAGAAGATTGTGCTTTAGTCCTTCAACATATGTGACTCTTCTGAAGGTAGTTGTACCATTAGAAAGTATACCAAACCCTCGGGTATAGCCTTTTCCATTTCCACCAAAGGTCATAGAGGGTCCTTTCTCTTCCTTATATTCAGCGAGCAGGTTCTTTTTGCCTGTCATATGTCTAGAGCATCCGCTATCGAGATACCAGATACCCTTCAGGACCTGCAAACAAAGGAAGATTAGTTTGACTTGGGCACCCATTTTACTATGGGTCCACATTTGTCAGTGGTGGTAGAGGAAGTGGAAGGTTCAGCAATCTTCGCAGCATTTGAAGATTCAGCTTCAGGACTAGTCTTCACTTTGGTTAATTTCTTAACCTCAGTGGTTGGTTTCACCTTAACCGGATTTGCACCAGGATTGGTTTTCTTTGCCTTGGGGGCATTGATCTTCACCTTAGCTAACTTTTTATCTTTGGTGACTGTGGGGCACTTACTAGCAATATGATCGGTAAGTCCACAGTGATAACATTTCCTATAGCTAAAAGTAGCTTTAGAACCATTTGCATGCTTAGCCGAAATTTTTAAATGAGCAGGGCCAGCACCAAGAATACCTTTGGCATTGGAAATTGGAGGAACAATCAGTTCTTCAGATTTCTTACCAATTACATCCACTTTCAGTCTAGGAGTAGATCGCTGAATAAATCCAGGGATCTTGTTCTTAGAAGTAGATGGATGATTCGCTGAAGTTTTAGAAATATTCAGCTTAGGTACAAAGGTACCCTTCTGAGGTTTTTGATTGAAAACTTTTTCCTTACCTTTACCTTTAGAATTTAAGGTAGGTTTTTCCTCAAGAGTGGGAGTTTTAGAAGAGGAACACTGAGACGAGGAGGTGCCAGGGATAGAGGACACGAACATTCCAAACTTAAGCATGGAACGATCGGCGGTTGGTTCTTCAGTGTCAGCTTTGTAACCAAGACTACGTTTGTCACTTACGGGAATCTGAGCACCTAATATCTCAGTGATCGTTGCTGAGGATTTACACCATCCTTCAACAGTAGCCTTTTCAGCCTTTAATGCAGGGACAACATCTTCTCGCTCGATACGAATGATTTGATTTATACAGACCCGATCTTTCAGATTTTCTTCTATTTTAGAAAGCTTTTGAATTTCTAAGTGACAATTCTTAAGCTGTTCAGCGAGATCAATATTTAATTTTTCAGCTTTGGTCTTGCCATTCATGGCATCATATAAATCAACAGTCAAAAGATCGACGGTCCGACGTCTTTCGATGTCAATGAGGGCTGAAGAGTTAGTATCAGTGAGAGAGTTTGATACCTGAGAGGTGGAGGTAGAAGTAGAGGGAATTTCAATTTGTTCTTCCTCTTCTTCTATTTGAGCCATGAGGCAGAGATTGGCCTCATCATCATCTTCAAAGTCAGATGATTCTTTATCAGAAAGAGCCCAGTCATGATCTTCAGCGATCATGCCTTTGCCTTTCTTCTTAAAGCTTTTCAGCTTTGCATATTTTTCTTTCAGCTTCTTGTATTTGTCATCTCTAGCCCTGGGGTTAGAGGATTTATTGTAGGAAGAATATGAGGGTTTAAAGACTTTCTTTGACCTGAATTCACTAGCAAAGTGTCATACTTTTTCACAGTTAAAGCAGGTAGCAGTGGCCTTATCTACAGGGGTTGAATATTTTGGCTTGTCAGTGAGTGAAAGAGGTTTATTTCTTCTGAAGTTACTCTTTCTGGCGAATCTTCTGAAAGAATTAGTCAGGAGGGCCAGTGACTCATCAATTTATGAAGGATCAGCTTCTGATGATTCATCAGAGTTAGACTTCAACTCAGTGATAGTGACAGTAGATCGCTGAGTAGGCACCAACTCTGAAGAGAGTAAAGCAACAGGTGTGCTTTGGGAATCTTTTACAAGATTCTTCTTAAGATGACACGACTGCTCATGATTGAGCATAGTGCCAAATAAGGTAGAAAGGGTCAGAGATTCCAGATCCTTTGAGAGCTTAAGACACATTGAATAATTGTCCCAGCTTTCAGGAAGACATTCCAGAAACTTTGTCAGGATCTCAAAGTTAGAATATTCCTTACCAACAGTTTTTAAGTCAATGATTAAACAGTTAAAACGTTGGTGAACTTCAGAGAGAGTTTCATTCTTACCACAAATGAAGCTTTCGTACTATCTTACCAGGTTAATCTTTCTTGAATCCTGGACTTCAGATTTACCTTCATATTGAACACATATTGTGTCCCACATGGCTTTAGAACTCTTCAGGTTCATGACGGAGTGGTAGACTTCATCAGGAAGAGCCATAGAGAGGATGGATCTGGCCTTAGTATCGATGGCCACCTTCTTCTTGTCTTCATCAGTCCACGTGTTAACTGCCCTGGGAATGATTCTTTCAGGAATGGCAGCTCTAGTAGCAGTGCCTGGAACTTCAGGGTCTATCATGACAGGGACATATGGACCATTTTCGATGTAGTAAGGCATAGTAAGATCTACACCTTCCAAGAAGAGCATCATCCTATTTTTCCATAGATTGAAGTTATCTTTGGAAAATCTAGGGGGTTTTGCAAGAGAACCATTATCGATATAGTTTGTGTTTGTGGAGTTAGCCATTTTGGAAAATAGCAAGGAAGAGAAAAAAGATTAGTATAAGCAAGATCTTGGTTATTAGATTAAACAAACTGCTCTGATACCACTTGTTGATCCCAAAGGGGTTATACAAGTTTGTAGAAGGGGAGGGGGGTTGAATACAAACACACGATTTTTTACTTTTCTAAATTGTTTATTGATATGTATCAAACAATTTACAGTTTGTTGCGGAACAAGATTAAGGAATAAACCTAATCTAAACAAACTATGAGAATCACTAAGATTTCTTGCACTAGAAATAAGAGAGAAATAAATAAGAATACTTAAGATAAGTACTCTAACACACAGATTCAGCAAGATAAGGAATGGCCGAAGTGTTCAAGAAATGAACTAGGGTTTCCTTTATATACTGCATGCATTTAATGCATGTCAGTATAACTTTACACGTGGCAGCCTCTGATCGGTTGCATGGTTTGACTTCAGTAGACAACCTAGTGGCCGCATGATGAACAATGTAGAATCAGAGTTGGTTGTACGATTCTGGACAAAAGGGATGTCCGTTCTGACATTTTCGTACGGAGGCGTGCAAGGGGATAAGACAAAAGTTGCTTGTAGAGGAGGCTTCATGATCAGCGTTCGCTGAATGATTCTTTATCAGCGAATGATAAAGTTCAGCATTCGCTGAAGTCTTCTACTTGAAACTTCACGTTGAGTGGACAAGTCTTGGCTTCGCTAATATCCGCATCAGTTCATTAGTAGACTTTGTCGCTGGTTCTTCGGCTTGATCTTCGACTTCAGCGTAGAACATGGTTGACGTGAATCTTGTCTTCAGGGATCATAAGTAAACAACTTAAACTATCAGCGATCATCAGTAAGGCTGAACAGACTCAGGGCTTGCTGATGAACAGTGTTCGCTGAATGCGTAATTTAAAGAACGTGAGTTTCTTATCAGCGATAGTGAAACTCTAATACATATTGTCTACTTACAATTTTCACTAAGTGTTTCTCAGAGTCATTATCAAATCACTGAGGGTTTGATCAACAATGTTGGACATGTTGGGTCCCTAGACTGCAAACATTGGCTCTGATACATTGTGACAATATGTAGAACCCCTAAATTTGATACAAAGAGAATTCGGGAGTTATCAAGGTTTTTATTCGATCTTTGGTAAAGAATAAAGCGAGCTCGAAAGAGGCTAAAAATTTTGCATCGAAAAAGAGACAAACAGAAAGCACCGAATATAGAGAGGGTTGCGACGGAAATCGAAAGAGATAAAAAAAAGTCACAAACCACATGTAACACCCCAAAATCGATAAAACATAAATCATAACGATACAACCAAAAACGGTCCCAATTTCTACAAAATACATCGATCTCTACTCTAAGTACGCAGCGGATAAACACCTTCACAACTGAGATGCTACAGGAAGCCCGACGGTGAACTTCAAGCCTTCACTAGACTATACCTCTTCTACAACGTCACCTATTTCCATCTTCTCTAGACGAAACTCCAAACAAAGCTCTAACCTGGAAATGGTTTTAAGTTTTTGAAAAGCGAGGGTTAGACCATGAGGTCTAGTGAATTCCCTCTCGAAAACAGTTTAACAAGCCACATAAAACAATATGCAAACCGCCATAAGGCCCATCAAAATCATTCCAACCAATCGACATCACACTTGGGTATTTGCACAGTGTTCATAGCCACCCATCATCTCACCGTGATGTCCGCAATCGGGGCCCCCAGTAGATTCCCATGGCCCCCAGTAGATGCCAGTATCGTGTGCACGTGAAACGGATTCAAGGCACACACCATAACTAAACTCCCAAGGGATGTAAACGATCCCAAGGTACACTAATCTCATTGTGCAACCCGACTCCAAATCAATATACCACTTAATAAAGAACATGTAAACAACTTGCACGCATTAATAAACATTTCCACATCATGTGCTAATAAAGCTTTTCAAAATGTTTAATCGTGCCATCATGCTCAATACCATATTCAGTTATGAAAACTTTAGTAGAACATTTCACATGCAATAGCGTGTTCAATCATTCATGGGTGAAAATCATGTCCATTTGCTTTACCATAGTCATTATTGAAAAGCACATATCAATCGTATCACAAGCAAAGAGGGTTAAGGGAACTCACCTGAAGTTAGGTTATCCGACACACAAACGAAACTCACTTTTTCACCAACCGAACACCTGAACCGAGGTTTATAAAAGTGATATTAAACCCTCTAATCATGCACCAAAAGACCCTCCTTAAACCCCTAACATAAACCCCAACGATGCCTCAAACCAACACTGAACGATAAATGAAGCAAAACGGAGAAGCAAACCCAACAGTGGCTTGCGCCACTTACCACGTGGCCTCAGGCCGCGGGCCAGGCCGCGAAAGTCACTGGTTGTGGCTTCCAAAACCTGCACTTTCAATACCCTCCGAAATTCATTCCCAAAAATTCCCAAATTGGTCCCAAGTGCATGAAAGCTTCCAAAATTGATAGTTTTAACTAATCACACCTTTAGGAATCAAAATCCAAATCTAAAACACATAAATCCCAATGAAATCCATCCCATGATTCATCCCTTTCAACCCCAAAATCCCATTCTTGACAAAACCCAAAATCCACCATTGAAATGGTGCAAGCTTCTTAAAGAGAAGCTTACAAGACTCAATAAACTTTCCATTTCTAATGAATATAACCAAAAACTTGGAAATAAGATGAATCAAGGTTTACTTATACAAAAGCTCCCCAAATCAAGCAAGAAGACGAAGATGAAGATTGAAGATTGAAGATTGAAGAAGGAACCATACATTGAAGATGAAGTCTTCAAGCTCCTTGATGCTATCCTCCAATTTCAACCTTCACAAGAATTGCTTCCTCTCAATCTCTTCTTCCTCAATGTGTAGCCGTCCAAAATGAAGAGTGAAAGGGTTTTAGGGGTTTTACCCCATTAATTTTTCAGATTTTGCCACTTAATCCATAAGTTCCAAATTTTCTCACTTTGGCCCCCAAACTTCTAGCTACTTCATATTTTGAGGACATGAGGTGTTACAATACCTCCCCCTCAAAAGAATTCCGTCCTCGGAATTCCATTGCCGAACAAACGCGTTTTTTTGAAATTAGCTTCTGATTCCAAATCCTATATTGTCTAATAACCCTTAGGGTGTTGTAATTGCACCTCCACGTGACCAACTTCTTTGTATCTCAAGCTCTCGACTTTCTAGCTGAAAGACTGTTTCCGACCCTACGACAACAAAATCCAACTCCTCCTTCATTCGTATTGTTTGCAAAGGTACACCGTTCCAAAATTCCAACCAACACTTTCCCAAACTAGAGACGTGAATCACACCATGAATGCTCTATAACTTCACCGACTACATTTAATTCATACATTATCTCTCCAATTCTTCTGATAACTGCCATTGCTCCAAAAAGTCGTAATCCAACTTCACTTTCCTCACGAAACACACTACTCCATTCTACGGGGATGTCTTCCGCATCCAACTGTCCCTCGACTTGAGATTCGAAATACTCATGTTTCTCAATCTAATCAACCTACTTCCAATAAATTACCCAGGCATTCCTGATCAAAATCAATAACGTACGATACCTTCCAAAAGCGTCCCACAATTATCCACAACATTCTTATGTCGGTAAATTGCAAAATAGGAATACTAGCAATCCCTTCGATCAAACCGTACCAGATATTGTCCGCTTTGTCCACCTGGACTCACGGATTTAAAACGCGTCTAAATTAAGGGTCTCGCACACAACTTCACTCCCTTAAGAGGATGAATTTCACCGAAGTGATTACCATCATAACATGAACTCCAACAATCTACCAGAACCATTCAATTGCCAATTTGCTATCAGATTATCCACCTTGATCACACACCGATGATAACCAATTCAAATTGTTCAAACGCACATCAACCATCACGCCATTACCCGTTTTCATACATAATTATATGAAGAAAACTTTCAGGGATTACCATCCGAATAATCCGCTCACCATTTGAAAATAGTACTTTACTTGCCCGACAAGGAAGAGCGATCACGCTCCTACAAAGTCATTCCAATTAATCTTAACAACCGAAGCGAAGATCACTCGAAACATTTTTCCCCGACGATACTACGAATAATCCAATGGCCTTCCATCCCGAGCATCACATTCGACCACATATTCCCACTTCTTCTAAAAAACATGAAATATGCTTTCAAAGAAAAACTCACTAATAGGTGCAAGCTTTAGACCAGTCGCACAAAATGGGTTTTCCACACTTGAACCATAACATATACCATGATCATTTTTATCATACCCTCGCTAAGAGTTCATATGCCTACCAATGACATAACTTTAGATATTGCTCCACTTTTTCGGTGTCATTTACTAATCTTCCTACTTTCGGTTTACCCACTTATTCGAACATAATATCTTCACCTCTTAACGCTAGCATGAAACATCGTCCACCCAACAACACCTATTCCATTTACTGACCAATACAAGTGTGTCGATAGAGTTTACATTACTATGCCTAACCAAATGGTTGTACCCCAATTCTCACCCGAGACAATCAGTCTGACATCCTTGAAACAACACCACTGCTCGAAAGCACCACGCGTCTCCCGTTCTCCAAACAGAGTTATCCTGCCCACCTCTTTATACCCAGGAATATTTCAACCTTCCCAACGAACTTTAAATCTATAACATAACACCACAAACTAATCGAATATGGCATTCTCATCGATATCCACTCGAAAATATATGAACTCACCAAAATTCAACACAACCATGAAGAATACATGTTCTTCTTTTAGGTTGCCACCAACTACCACTCAATCTTTTGTCCTCAAATAGCAAAAGTTCCATATAGTCCACAAATCCATACACTTCGATCAAGCATACTTGCCCTCCTTGATTACCTCCCGTAAATCTCCACACCATGATTCACACCTAAACTTATCACACATTACAACATAGGTCCACCGCCCAACATAACGACAATTCTTTATCACAACGAGGGCTTACACAACTCCCTTAGTATGAACTGCAACCAACTTGTCTACACAACTATCACACTGCAACAATTCTTCATGATCCCCTCTTTCACACATAATAGATACCGCCTACTTCATGTCAATCATAACATCAAGATATGAAGTAAAGACATTTCACGAATTTGTCTTTCTCGAGTCTAGATGAACCACAAAATCATAATCATCTAACTCACTCAAACAAGTTATCGCTTCTCGCCAACTCCTCGCGACCTACCTCCGCTGTGCTAAACGCTTCACACATAAACGAATCATCAAAAACCTCATTGGAATTCACATCCACATTGGTGATCTTCCGTTCTCCTAATGCCCACACGAGGTGGTCCAACACCATGCCAATATACACCTTCCTGAACGACCTCATACATCCACACACAACATATTTATTTCTCAAGTTTAAATCTTCTGACAATACCTCCAACTTGGGATATATTAAACAGTCGCAAACCTCTATATCGATAGACAACGTGATGATGATTCCATAATTTCCCCGACAAACCAGGATTCCTAACGGAACCCACTTCGTCCAACACATCATAACCAACTTTATACCCCACCGTCCTCACTTGAGGAAAACAAAACACTTTCTTAGCGCAAAATCTAATTACAAGACCATCTCAGCACTCAGGCTCAAGCCGATAACATTTCATCAAGTACCGTAACGCTACTTATTAAAATGCTCCAACAGAAGCACTTTGACCACTTCGAATTTCACCCCGAACATAACCATTCTCAAATAACCAAGCCAGAGTCTAAACTTCAATCATACTAACATTTCCGAATTCATTGCCTGAGACTCCCGCTATTCACCGCCCTCTTCTAACAGAAACACAAAGGTCATAACTCGACCATATTCTACTTAATTTACAATTTCCACTTCCCAAGCCTTTCCTTAACCTCAATTGTAATATCCTTCCCAACCCAACGAGTTCATAGCCTTCATGCATGACAAAACAACGATTGAAATCATTTTTTTTTGAAAACTCAATAGATATCACAAGGCAATCTTGAGTACGCGTGACACAACACCACTCGAGTTGTACAGTAAAACACACCAACCTCAAGGATCGCTCACACGCAACCCCACGATAAATCACAACTCTTTGTCCAACAAATCGATGTTGGCACAACAAAATGTCCAATGAAATCTTTCAAATACGGCTAGAAAAGTTCCGAACGAAATCACTTACACAAAGTGGGTCTGTCGACTCCAACACTCATTTCTATCACCATAGCGTGTCAATACTCATTTTGGTTATAAAAACTTTGCAATTAGACGTTTTCTTGATTTTCACAACGAAAATTCTCTCAACATGGGAAAAAGCGTGAAATAACTCACAAATCACTAAGTTCAAAATTTATCGCGCAACGTATACAAGTTTGTCTTTTTCTTTAAACACACGCTTGCACATATTGGCTTATTTTCGAAACAATAAATTCGTTATGTGCGTACATACTTTTAACATGAAAGAACTCACGAAACACATTTAATTACATAATGCGTGAAACTCGATATTCAATTGAAGGCTATTCACTCTAACAAGGTCAACCGTTGTATTCACATCAACTTATCACTGACACTCTATTTTAACCAACTGTCACTTTCTCACCCATGCAACAACCTGCTATACAAGCGCTTCACAACCCACTTGATCGACCACTCCACATGGTTTCCCAATTGACTAATTATATCACCTTCTACTTTTATGCATACTTCAATACAACACTGATATCTTTCCTTCATTATCGTTGCCACTAAACCGCCTGACCAAGGAGTCAAAGGCTAGACTCCTTCTCCCGATCTTAAATTGAAGTTTTCAAGATTCCAACATAGTCCTCACTTCCTATCCCAACAAATCGACACATCAACTCTAAGAGTGGGGACTCACTAGAAACTAGGAGTTTTCCCCCAACCAACCATTCATTCATTTTGAATCCCAGAAGTTTTACCTCTAGTCGGCTCATTAACATTCCAAACAACACTCCTTCTAGAAGGTATAAACATCACATCATACGCGATCTCCCATGAGATATCAGCCATTTGCTATCAATTGTCAGGTTAGAACTTTCTACATACTGCCACACTCACCACTCATCCCAAAAATAGAGGTTGAGTACACCCATGCACCTGTAAATTCATAATAGCATTGGCCAGATGTGATTTTGAATTTACCTTACATGAGGGTTCTCACTACCATTGTCAAGATATCCTATGATTAAGGTCTTTCCTATTGGCTTTCTACATCTCAGTTGTGTCTCCCTCTACTCCACAGTTTAACTTTAGGCCCAACCGATCACCTAAATCCCTTAAACTATGGCTCTGATACCATTTGTAACACCCCAAAATCGATAAAACATAAATCATAACGATACAACCAAAAACGGTCCCAATTTCTACAAAATACATCGATCTCTACTCTAAGTACGCAGCGAATAAACACCTTCACAACTGAGATGCTACAGGAAGCCCGACAGTGAACTACAAGCCTTCACTAGACTATACCTCTTCTACAACGTCACCTCTTTCCATCTTCTCTAGACGAAACTCCAAACAAAACTCTAACCTGGAAATGGTTTTAAGTTTTTGAAAAGCGAGGGTTAGACCATGAGGTCTAGTGAATTCCCTCTCGAAAACAGTTTAACAAGCCACATAAAACAATATGCAAACCGTCATAAGGCCCATCAAAATCATTCCAACCAATCGACATCACACTTGGGTATTTACACAGTGTTCATAGCCACCCATCACCTCACCATGTTGTCCGCAATCGGGCCCCCCAGTAGATCCCCATGGCCCCCCAGTAGATGCCAGTATCGTGTGCACGTGAAACGGATTCAAGGCACACACCATAACTAAACTCCCAAGGGATGTAAACGATCCCAAGGTACACTAATCCCACTGTGCAACCCGACTCCAAATCAATATACCACTTAATAAAGAACATGTAAACAACTTGCATGCATTAATAAACATTTCCACATAATGTACTAATAAAGCTTTTCAAAATGTTTAATCGTGCCATCATGCTCAATACCATATACAGTTATGAAAACTTTAGCAGAACATTTCACATGCAATAGCGTGTTCAATCATCCATGGGTGAAAATCATGTCCATTTGCTTTACCATAGTCATTATTGAAAAGCACATATCAATCGTATCACAAGCAAAGAGGGTTAAGGGAACTCACCTGAAGTTAGGTTATCCGACACACAACCGAAACTCCCTTTTTCACCAACCGAACACCTGAACTGAGGTTTATAAAAGTGATGTTAAACCCTCTAATCATGCACCAAAAGACCCTCCTTAAACCCCTAACATAAACCCCAACGATGCCTCAAACCAATACTGAACGCTAAACGAAGCAAAATAGAGAAGCACACCCAACAGTGGCTTGCGCCACTTACCACGTGGCCTCAGGCCGCGGGCCAGGCCGCGCAAGTCACTGGTTGTGGCTTCCAAAACCTGCACTTTCAATACCCTCCGAAATTCATTCCCAAAAATTCCCAAATTGGTCCCAAGTGCATGAAAGCTTCCAAAATTGATAGTTTTAACTAATCACACCTTTAGAAATCAAAATCCAAATCTAAAAGACATAAATCCCAATGAAATCCATCCCATGATTCATATCTTTCAACCCTAAAATCCCATTCTTGACAAAACCCAAAATCCACCATTGAAATGGTGCAAGCTTCTTAAAGAGAAGCTTACAAGACTCAATAAACTTTCCATTTCTAATGAAGATAACCAAAAACTTGGAAATAAGATGAATCAAGGTTTACTTATACAAAAGCTCCCCAAATCAAGCAAGAAGACGAAGATGAAGATTGAAGAAGGAACCATACATTGAAGATGAAGTCTTCAATCTCCTTGATGCTATCCTCCAATTTCAACCTTCACAAGAATTGCTTCCTCTCAATCTCTTCTTCCTCAATGTGTAGCCGTCCAAAATGAAGAGTGAAAGGGTTTTAGGGGTTTTACCCCATTAATTTTTCAGATTTTGCCACTTAATCCATAAGGGTAGGGGTGCTCAAATTTCCGACCAACCCGGTCAACCCAACCCAACCTGTGGCAAAAAAAACTCAAACCGAGCCAACCCGATGTATAGTCGATACTATTTTTGATCAACCCACATATATTGGGTTGATAACGGGTTAGGCCCAAAACAAACCGACCCAACCCGACAACCCGTAAAAACATTTAAATCTAATTTTGAATGCTTGTTACTGTCATTTTTGTTTCTGTCAAAGCAATATTGTTAATATTGAACATTTATAAACAGACAATTGTTGGTCACTGGTTACTTTAGTAATCTTGTTATTGATTCTTGATGCCAAATTTATAAACAAACCATTTATAAGCAATCTTTTATTAGACGATTTAGTAATCTGTTGAACATTTAGATATTTAAAAACATGTAGCAATTTGTTTAGACACGATAACTTAGTTAAATGGTGAGAAGATCAATAAAAGTTTCAACCCGACCAACCCAACCCAACCCGAACGGTTTGGGTTGAATTGGGTTGCACTTTTGATTGGGTTGGGTTGAGATTTTTCAAACCGTAATGATTGGGTTGGGTTGTTAAAGTTCCTTCAACCCGACCAACCCAACCCGTGAGCACCCATACATAAGGGCATCTCCAATGTATTTCTCTATTTTACTCTCTATTATAGAGAGTAAAATAGATAATGTGTTAAATCTTTTCCAATGTATTACTCTATTTTACACTCTAAAAAAAATATTCCAAGTATATTCTCTTTTATTTTGATTACATATATTTTCAATAATACCCTTATATTTATTAACTTTATAAATTGCATCCTTATATTTTTTTATTTTCACAATACCGTTATATTTATTAACTTTATCATATTATTTTAACGACATTATAATTCATATTTAATTTTGCATTAAATTATCAAAAACCAAATTTCATTAAATAAAAATGTTACATTTTCAACACACAATATCAACAAGCTCCTCATGCATCTACGCCGTTTGGAGAATATTTTAATGATCTTGGAGGATCTGGATCCGTTTTACCCGACTATTAAATTATTATCAATGTTATTCTAAAACCGTTTTCCGCTTACGTATGCGTTTATTACGGTCGTCGTTATGTATTTTTATCTTTATCAATTGTAATGCTTTTATGTTAAAATATGTGTTAATGGCGTGTTTTAATTAAATATGTTATGTTGTAAATTGTTAAAGTTTATTAGTTTTTAAAATAAGTTGGATAAATTTAAATTGAATTTAAAACTTAAAGATAAATATAATTATAGTTTATTAAAATTGGCACAACAAACAAAATAAAAATACAAGAATTTAAAATATAGAGGGGCCATTTTATAATTATCAAAAAGTTAGAAAACAATAGAGAGTATGAATAGTAACTCTCTATATATAGAGAGTTACTATTCATTTCTCTATTTTAGAGAGTAAAATTGAGAGTTCATTGGAGAGGATTTAGAGAGTAAAATAGAGATAGAGAGTTCATTGGAGATGGTCTAAGTTCCAAATTTTCTCACTTTGGCCCCCAAACTTCTAGCTACTTCATATTTTGAGGACATGAGGTGTTACACCACAAATAGAGTTCAATGTGACCAAAGCCGCATGAAACCCATGTACCACACTGTTTGGGAGTCCAACATCCACCTGAAGTCGCATGCCTCTCCAAGTTTGCTCTATATCCACATGGCAACCTTAAAGACATCCCTTGCTTTGCTTATTATTATTACTAGATATGTACGCGCGTGCGTTGCGGCGCGAAACATCTCGAAACCAAAGCTGATAATTCGAAAGAATAATCTTGTTTCATGTTCAGTTTTATTCTCCATCACACGATGACAATTCTGTGGTTTTATGTGTTTTTAAATCGCATATCAGATGTATAAATTAAAGGGTCAATATGATCAAATGGTCAAAAAAATTGAAAAGGAATCGTTCGATAGTACGGTCTTCAAACCCATAACATTTGAGCTCATTTTGAAGGTTTTGATAAGACGATTATAATGGCATAATTTGTAAAAAAACATATTTTGTTAATGTATTTAGTTTATATACGATTATGTATATTAATATGATAAGGGTGTAAAATGAAAAATAAAAAGAGAAGGGGTATAAAGTAAATTAATAAATTGATTTTAATGGTAAAAAAGTGTAATTTAAAAATAAAAAATAGTTTTATGTTTAATTATTATGTTGAATCGTCTGAGGATTTGTAACACCCGTAATTTTTGGTAAGTACAATTTCAAGTTAATGTAGAAATCGATCTTTTAAGATAAATAGAGTAACTATAAGTTTGGGATGAGATCCTAGATTTTATAGTTTTGTTGGATTAAGAATTGAAATACGGGTCCAACGGTTCTTTCTGGAGCAAAATCGGAGCTTAAACGAAAAAGTTATGGTCAAAACAGTGTTCGGTACCTTCTGGGCGAAAATGTCATGTGAAAGTGACACTAACACTTTAGCATGTCACTTTTGCAGAGGAAAATTGGCCCTCGGTACATTTTGGGCGAAAGTGACATGCTAAAGTGACACTGTCACTTTCGCATGTCTGACACTTTAGCATATCACTCTAGCGGGCGGGTGCAGTGCATAAAATCTGATTTTGAGCCTCTTTTTTCATTTGGTCATATCTCTCTCATTTCTACTCCGTTTTTGGCGATTCAAATTGCTATGATTTCGTTTTTGAGAACTTATCAAAGATAGATTGTTAGTTTTGGGAATATCCAAGGTTATTTGGTGGTGGAGTGGAAGCAAATATCAAAAGCTCATCATCATCACATTCATCTTCAAAAAAATTAGGGTTTTCTAAGTTTTCATCAAAACCTACGTGGTGAGTTCATCCTTCTAGTTTCTAAACTTTCATATGAGTTACAAATGATCCATTGATGACTTTCTAGTGTTTATGTTTCTCAAATTTCGGTTTGGATGATTTTGGGGAAGTTAGGTCAAATTGGAGTTTTGGTCAAAATGGAGATTTTGATATAAGATGTTTGGGGAATGATTCTAAGTGCTTAGACATGTATATTTATGTTTGGAAAACTTGTGGGTCTAGGTTTTGGAAGTTTTGGCTTGAGGATTCATAGTAATGAGTTAAATAGTTTTTTTTCAAACAGATGCAGAAATCTCATCAAGTAAACCATACAAAAAATTACTCGGTGAACAAAGAGTAGATTTGTACAGATTCGTTGCATTTCAAATACAAAGGGTGTGTGTATGATTCATTCCATAACATCAAACCAATTTCTTCGACTGAAAACAAATAACAACAACTAAAAGAATATAATTATGAATCTGACCCACAATTCTCACCTCTCTTTCCATTAGATGTGAAACAAACAACAATTTTCCCATATAAAGGTAACATAAGAGAGATACCCAGTTCAAGATGATAAGACGTAACGCATAAAATAAAAGGGAAAATATGTTTTAAAAAAGCAAGAAACACAATATTTATATACGACAAATGAACTCACACACCCTGCTCTTGGTGAGGTTTGAACCCCTGTATGAGCCAATTCATGCATGCCACTGGATTGTCTGCTCCGGTAAACTCTGGTGGTTTACAGCTTAGAAACGTTTTATATGAGCAGACTCTTTCCACCCTCCTGTTTACATCCATGACAGGATTACGAATTGGATTTATTACGCCAGTATCAGTCTCCGTTCGCCGTAATTCCGAACTTCGATCATTCAACGCTTTCATAAACATTTATGTTTGTTGTGCCATTGCTGTATTCATCATTCGCGTCATGTTCTCCATCATGCAAGACTCCATCGTCGATTTTGGCGTTTTCGGGTTGGCGGTACTGGTACTCGTTCTATGTACCCGACTGTCCGTTCCTCCCATAGAAGGTAGTCTCGGCGGACTTTCATGAGTTCCAACCATTTCAGGTCGCTTTTCTCCCCAGTCCATTACTGCCGTATCCTTTGAAGAAATAGGGGACCTTGGTGGTGTATTCACCATCGTTCTGATAACACAAGGAAATAACCATAAGAAATGGTTACACATATTCAGACATACGAAACATACTTTACCGTTCATTAATCACTGTAACAATTTAGAAACAAGTATGCTTGTGTAGCAATATATTCATAATAACAGTAGCTAATTGGAATTGTGAACATACTATACACGAGAATCCTCGTTACCATCGTTACAGTACTAATTTCACGTATTTTCGTCGACTCTAAGACTATCCCGTCTTAGTACTTCTACCCATATCTCACGAATCGTAACTTAATTCATCTCAGCTTAAGTCTAGGTATCTCACTAGCATACCTAGTTCACTTAAACTAATGCTCTGATACCATATTGTAACACCCTAAAATCAAGGCCAATTTAAACCTCAAGTTTGTAACAAGATTAAACATAAAATCTTCTAAACTTTATACATAAGCAAAGATTTTAACTATGAGGGTCATATTTACAAATATTGAATTCTCCAAATAACCTATTAATCTAATCATGTATCGATAATCAGATTAACTAGGTTATCTAAGCATTCCATCAAAAGCTTCATTGTTAATTAACTTCTCCGCTATCTCAAAAGCTCTCGTCCCACATCCCTTTATTTCCCGGAGCTAGTACCTGGTAAGAAAATATATAATTTGAAACGATTAGGCTAACGCCTAGTGAGAACATTCGGTTTCAAAACAATACTTTTAAAAATCAATGTAAACAAGGCATAATAAACCTGGTTTACCCTCTTTCTTACCCTACGTAAAAACATCTTGCGATGACGGGATTATACCCGATTCCATGAATATGACCAACACCAAGTCAGTCATTATATCATGTTCCAGAGCCCACTACGAATCTCCACAGATTCTAGATTAATGCTCATATCCAAGAAATTACAATTAGTCCATGCCTATTTCTTGGAAAGGAAGTAGAGATTACAATTAAACCATGCCTATCTCTTTCCTTCCTATAGAAATCGGGAATTACGATTTGTAACACCTTAGGCATATCCCACATCGGTCGTGGACAGGAGAGATGCTGGGTATATTAGTAAACCTTGGCCTTACCAGACACAACGCGTTTTGGGGCCACAAGCATGCGGGTTCCTTGGGAACTCTGTGGTTAAGCGTGCTTGGGTGGGAGTAGTACCAGGATGGGTGACCTCCTGGGAAGTCCTTGCCAGGTCGCCAAGAACAAAGCCGTGAGCCAGTGGGGCAAAGCGGACAATATTGTGCCGTGGTAAGCGGGGTGTTACAAATGGTATCAGAGCCACTCCTGTGCCGTTCGGGATGGTGGGGCAAACCTCATCGAGGACGATGAGTCCCTAAGGGGGGGTGTGTGTAACACCTTAGGCATATCCCACATCGGCCGTGGACAGGAGAGATGCTGGGTATATTAGTAAACCTTGGCCTTACCAGACACAACGCGTTTTGGGGCCACAAGCATGCGGGTTCCTTGGGAACTCTGTGGTTAAGCGTGCTTGGGTGGGAGTAGTACCAGGATGGGTGACCTCCTGGGAAGTCCTTGCCAGGTCGCCAAGAACAAAGCCGTGAGCCAGTGGGGCAAAGCGGACAATATTGTGCCGTGGTAAGCGGGGTGTTACACGATTAGTCCACGCCTATCCCACGATTTCTCATCAATGTGAAATAGGAATTACGATTAGTCCGCACCTATTCCTCATTTCACCTAAACGGGAATTACGATTAGTCCACGTCTATTCCACGTTTATCACACACACTGGAATTACGATTAATCCACGCCTATTCCATGTGTTCATATAAAAACTAGTGCCTATGGATCCATTACACTTAATCGTACTCGTGCAGATTATTGCTTAATATAAATCATTTTCAAATAACGTTAATGAAATTAAGCAATACCATTAATTTAAAGATAACCAATTTTACCTCGTATAATCATCCATCAAAATTCATCCAGAAAACATTTCATTATAAAAATGTACCTTACCATAATTTAAATACGTTATAAAAGGGTAAGGTAAGAATGAACTCACCTGATAGCAACAATGCCCTTTTTACTTCACTTCTTAACACCGTAAAGATTTTCGTTACCAACTTCACAAAGTCTGAAATAACCCAAGTACAGATGGTACTCATATCAGTCTACTAAATAGGGCTATTTAAAGACTAAGAATCATAAATAACCCAAAATCTCGTCACTTATCGCAACCCAAAGGAACTAGTGCTATACCCGTCCGGTGGCCGGGTATACAACATGACGTAAAATTCCAAACATGACATTAATCTAAATTCTGGTACAAATCCTCAAGTGTCAGTCTTACCCCGGTAAGTTAGGGCGACAACTCTTATCATGGTTAGCGCTTATCGGGTGAATTATTGCATAGGAAACCGATTTGGCGGACAAAAATCTTACCCGGAAAGTATGTGATAGTGTTAATTTGATTGGTAAGTGCTTACCCGGGTAAACGTTTGGTAAACGGCCCCTAATACTAAATGGAGAACGACGGCATTTTCTTTTTCCAATTTGATTCATATAATACATGAGTAAAGAGATCTCAATGTAGACACTTCCTTTAGGCAAGAAACAATTGTTTGGTCAAATATAGTAGTCTATAAGACATTTAAACATCTTTTGCGTCTTATAAAAAGCCGATTCTTGTGTTCAAGGACCCTTCGGCCTTTGTGTTCGAAGCCGATGCAAGTTATCATTATCAGAAGAATGCAAAAGTTACATTAAACAAAATCAAACCAAATAATGATGCATTTTTCCTAAACAATCATTGACTAATTTACAAGAAACATTATCTAGCTTTAATCAAATTTAGGTTTATACAAAGGAGCATCTTCTCGAAGCAAAAGAGGTCTCAAAATGGCTTCACATACATCACTATCATACACAAGCAGATGTCCACCATCACCAACTTCATGGTACTTGATCCATGGCAACCTTTTCGAAACAAACCTTTATAGTTCCACAGGTACAACCTTGTCTTCGTAACCTTGCCAAATATGGACCTGACTTTGACTTTGACCAAATGGGTTGCTCATGCTCAATGGATCAAAATGGCATTTCCCAAATGCCAAGATGAAATCTTTACGAAGACTATTGAAGATTTGTTCTTCTTTCAGTTTGCTCTGTTTCAGTTACAACAACCAGCATCATTTTTGTCATTTTCCCGTGTTTAATTTTTCGTTAATATCAAGTCTTGGATGTTGGAAAGTACAAAGAACAGAAGAAAGGTTTTACCTTACTGTACAACTGATATCCAGGAGTGTTTTCAGGACTTCTAAGTCTTTAGTGCTGAAGAATTTGGGGTTTCTATCTTCTGAGTCAGCCACTAGTGTAGCAATCTTGGGGTTTGTCGCAACATCCAGACCGTCCATCTGGAAAGAGGTTTTTCCTGTAATCATCTTGTATGAGATCATCAGGAAGTGATGGGCATCTATAATTTATGAATGGAGCCACTGGAGCACCTCCTGTTAGCCTGCATCAGTATCATTAATTGTTTATTATTGGATTATAGGGGCAAACATTATAGGAATGTGTTCGTTAGGTACCACAAGAAACTGAAAGAGATTTAATTGTGTTTTTATGCCTTTCGGGTATGTTCTTGGTGCAACTCCATCTTGAGATAGAATTTAGATCCAAGCTGCAACTGGTCTGCAAGTTCTTGCATATCTGATGCTTCACTCTTCAGCGAACGTTTTGGATTCAGATCACTTTCTCCATATCCAGCTCTATCGAATTGTTCAAGGTGAATCCCGAATTCATCCATTAATTTCTGAAATTTACAAATACCCTCAACTGCTTAATTATCATCAAAATCATATTGGTTTTCCATTGAATTTTAAAGATCCTTAAAACCTAAAATGGTTGTGTAGTAAATATGCAAACAAAAGACACAGATCCACATAGAAAAAGATATATAAGAGAAGGCTTTTATATATAACTTGGGAAGCGATAAAGTTCATCTCTTTGTTGCTAGCAAATCCATGAACAATAAAGATTTTGTAATTGGATAGATTTTTTGGGACTCCTCTTTCTTTGTAAGCCAAATACCTTCCATCACTGAGTTTGATTTTGCCAATACCTGCTGATGATGATGATTTTAGGTCAACAGAATCGGCAGCATGATGGTGAATCAAAGTCTTGTTGATTGATCTGCTATTTTCAAACAACTCATTCCCAGACATCAACATGTGATTTATGCTTGCTTGTGAGGCCCGTTGGCTTGTTTGTGGGGATACTTGTTGTCTTCATCCTCTAATTTCGCTTCTTTATCATAACACAAGTTCTTGAACTTATAGTTGTGTGACTTATTGACATGAAGACCAGGTGCTTCAGGGTGGATTTTTCTTGACTTCCAAAAGACCTGTAAAAAATGATACAATTATTATTATTATTATTATTATTATTATTATTATTATTATTATTATTATTATTATTATTATTATTATCATATTACCATTCTAAAGACACGGGGCTTGATATAAAGTATTAATATGCTTGGAGGCTTCTTTTGAAGTGATGAGTTACCATAATTTCTGATGAAGAAAATGTTTGAATGATTTGTTCAGTAGTAGTGGAAGCATACAAGATGACTTACCTTGGTGGGTTTCTTCTCAGTTGAACCACAAAAGATAGCATTACCACTAGCAGAAGTTGGGTTACACCCTGATGCGAAATCAAGTTTTTTCAGCATTTTCTTCATAAAATGCAAAGCACGAGTTTCTCTTTTCTCCCCTTTGAACAAAGCATTAACTTGTTGTTTATAGAACTCTTGAAGTTAAACAGATGAAAAACAATTTAATGTAATCAATAAAAAACAAACAGGACATGAAACAATACAGGAAAGTATAAAAAATAAGCACTTTTCAAAATAAACATCAACATCAAACAACTTCCAATTTAGAGAGGCCCAACTGTTTTCTGTCCATATGCCATCCTATTTTTTTCATGTCCATGGAGAGGAGAGTAATTGCAGGTGCATCTGAAAATACATACATACATACCTGCACTAATCATCACTTGCATAATTTCTTGATGTGGGTATGAAACCATGACCCAAAGGGTTCAAATTTATATGTAAGACTTTAGTTTGATGTAGCCCCACATACAATAACTTATTAAAAGAATGACGAATGAAGAGAGATTTCTCCCCCACTTGTCTTAAACTACTCTAATAGAATGAGTACTCACATATGCTTTCCAAACCCACCTGCTTTATGACTGATGTCAAATTCCTTCACCAACAGCTTACCCCTGACACAATACAAACCATTTGTAATGAACAATTAAGTTGCCAAAAAAGAACTAAAGTGAATCCTAAAGCACCAGTAAAATACATTTTGTCAAAGCAAGTAGCATTAATTTCATAACTCTGGTTTTCCCTTCAGAACAAAAGGCAAACCCAACCGCAAAAGCAATCAATATATCAAAATTGAAATCGAGAATGAGGGAGACGACAGATGGGAAATCGAAATCGAGAAGAGGGATTACCGCGTATGAGATTGGGCATCATTTTTACCTTTCGTCATTGTTTCACCGTGTCTTGTTGTCTCCCAGAATTAGGGTTCGTCTAATCCCATGATTAGGTTCATCCCTATTTAAAGTCGCCATCGATCGTGGGCTTTCAATGGTGTGGATTTTAGGAGACAGGGATTTCTAGGGCTTCAAATCGCAACCAAACAAAACCTCTCATTTCTGTGAGCAAAAGAGATTTCACCGGTGGATTTGGCGTCACAGAAACCCAACCCATCTATTTATAGGGGGGTTTGGAGAGAAACCTGCAGGGAGAGGTTGACTAAGAGTTGGAGGTTGAAGGAGAAGAAACCCTGGATGCACTGAGGTTGAAATCGTGGGAGAGTTTAGACCATGAACGTGGGGAGTTGGAACTCCATGTCCGTGTGAGAGAAACCAGGGTGTGAGGGGAGGTGATTAAGGGGCGAGGGAGGGAGTGACTGAATGAATGGCTGAGTTAGGGGCTTATTGAATTTAAACGGTCCAGATTGAAAGTTGGAATGAGTTTATACGGCCCAGATTAACCTAAAATTGGTTGGACTCAACTGGGTCCATAGTATAGGTAATACACCTTCACTTGTCGCAACCTACTACTTGTGACACCACACTTATTGCACCCCACTGTTGCGATATAACCTTTTTATCATAACCAACTGTTGCGATACACATGCCTTATCGCAACTCACTGTTGCGACCTATTATTTTATCGCAACCAGTGTGTTGCTACAATCATCTTTGTCTCAACTATCATCTTTATCTCAACTATCATGTTCATACTTATCTCAACTAACAGAAATCGTATTTAAGCCATAACTGATACTTTTAAGCCATGCATGAACCTATAAATTTGCAGATATGCTTAAGACTACCAATAGAACATATTCATAAACCCAGATTTCTCATAACATTCAAAAACATCAAAACCCAATTTCTAAACCCATAGAAAGCTACATAAACTTAGTAGGAACAATTATAGTGAAGAACATACCTTTGTTTTTCACCAATTTGTACTCTTAGTTCACAGCAGAATTTCTTCTTCTCTTTCTTTCCTTTCTCGTTCTCTACTTCTTTCTCTCTCTATCTATCTCTCTCTCTTTGCCGAGAATACACACACACAAGAGTTCTAAAAAAGGACAATAGCCTCTCATCCACCTAAATGTATAAATGAGGCGGTGGTGATGAAATTAATTTTCATCACTTAACCAATTCAGCCCCCAAAAATCATCCATTGGCAACTTTCACCCTCCAACTATAAAATTAAAATTAAAATTTACCCCTTAACTTATAATTCCAATAATGTAAATAACGAAACTTACTCGGGGATAAACTCTAAAATTAATCTATCAAAATGATTATACATCATTTTACAATAAAACCAATCGAAACACATTATAAAAATCGAGGTGTTACAATCTCCAAGCAGGTCGATTTCAGCACCCAAATCGAGTTTCATAGCAAGAATCTCCTTCACTACCTCATTCTTTTTTCTATGGTACGATCCCTGTTTGGTTCGATCCCTAATCAAGGGTTGTCGACATTTTATGGTTCTTTTTCATCTCATATCGTTCGATCCCTGTATGGTTCGATCCTTGTATGGTTCGATCCCCAATCAAGGTATGTCAATTTTAAACTGGCCTCGATCTTTAAACTGGTTCGATCTACAAATTTTCTAACCAAGTCGAGCCCTAATCGGTCATTTCTTCTTCTCTGTTCTTCATCTTCTCTGGTAATATAATTCTTCTATGTGTTTTTCGTGTTCAAGAGGTCCATTAACATCATCATCTGATTGTTGTTCTTGGCACCAAAGGGTGGGTGTTGAGGAAAAGCCTTGCTATCAATGCCCATTTGTTGCCATACATTCTTGAGATCAAGTTATTCTTGTTCTTCTTCATCCTCCTCTACTTCTTGGTTCTGAAAGCTAGTACTGGTGATCATAAGAGGGAAGTCTAGAGATGAAGATGAAGTGAAATGGCCATGGATGAAATGATCATTAGGGTTTGGAGAAGAGTTGTTGGAGAGCAGGATCAATTTCAAACTAGAGTTTATGTATTTCAATTGAATTTTAGGTTGAAAACTATGTAATGGTCATCTGAGTTTTTAATGTTATCGGAGAGCATGATCAGTTTCAATATAGATGTAAATAGTTTCTTGTTGATGTAGAAATTTAATACAAACTGGCTATGTAACGATCATCAATGTTTTTTTATATGATTTAGACGTCAGATTACAAAAACAAACAGTCTTATTGTTTCAGATTTCAGACTTCAGCACCACCTCTTAAATATCATAAGTGAAATCAGACTTCAACACCTCTTAAAAAACAAACGCCACCTTAGGCCTTGTTTGTTTTAGGGTTTTCAGCACTTAATAGGCACTTTTGTCTGAATCGGTCAGACATTTTAATATTCAGACTGTTTGTTTTTCTTTAAAAACCAGAGCCTCTTATCACTTAAAATCATCTAAATCAAAACATGATAATCTAACCTCTTAAAAACCTCTAATTCGCTTAGACCCATTACCCTTCCATCAAACTTTTCGCCTCCATCAGATTTATGTGGGACTCAAATGGAATCCTTGCCTCCATCAGATTTGTACGGGACTCAACTGGAATCCATCGTCTCCTTCAACGCAGGTCATGTTTGCTTAAAATGATGCTTTGTATCGATTGCTTGCTGTACTCCATCACCTCCAACAGATTTGTATCGATTGTTGTTGGACTCCATCGCCTCCTCAGATATGTATCAATTTGTTGTTGTGTTCATGTTTCGTCCCTGTTTGTTTAATTTATGGGTTAACTTTCGTCCCTGTTTCTGTCGATTTGTCCAAGTTTTGTTGGATTTCTTGCTTCTTGGTTTGATAAAGCGACATGCTTATTACTTCAAATTTTGTTCTCGTAGTTTTGGTTTAGAATTCATCATTTTGGAAGATGGTTATGAATCTTGAAGCCTTTTGATTTGAGTTTTGTTCATAATTTGAAATGGGGTAGATAACAGTTTCTAGGGTTCCTCAACAATTTGAAATGGGTGAGATGACAGTTATAAAAGAACTGAACTAATGAGAAGAAGAAGAAGATGAAGATGAGTTTCGAAGTTGTGCAAATGAGGAGGATTTGGATATATCCTGAACAAAAAATCTTATATTTTGGAAGATAATACAAAAAACAAAGATAAAGTAGAGCAACAATCGATACAGATCTTTTTTGGATTTCACGGCTTGGGAATAGAGGTGTGAATGTGTGATGGAAAGGGTTAACAGGGTTTCTCATATTCAAGTGCAGAAAAAGTTTAAATAGTTTTTTTAGATGATTTGGTTGCAAATTATTTGGCTTTGATGGATTGTTTATTGAAGCTATAAGAAATGATATCAAAAGAGATATAATATACAATTAAATTCTGATGTTTGTCAGTCTATAAAATCAAACAGTCTAATTGAATCAGATTTCAGACCTCAACACCATCTCTTAAAAATCAGAAGTAAAATCAGATTTCGGATTTCAGCACCTCTTAAAAAACAAACGTCACCTTATTATTTACTCTAAAAGCATTGTAATGACAACATATAGGGAAATTTATTAAAATGCTCTAAGTTCAAAAATCAGTTGCCAAAATGCCCTAAATCTCTTTGGTTTTGCAAAAATACCCTATTTTCCCGCGATTAGGCCTGCGATCGCGGACCTGGCCAATTGGCCCGCGATTGGGAGGCCGTGATGGAACTTTGTCGCGCCATGAGTCTAATTTGTTATATTTTGATTTGTAAGTTACATTTTATACCCCTATAATTATTTACTTAGTTTACTTTATAACTTTTACTTTTCTAATTTTAATTTTACATCTTCATCATATTAACACATATAATCGTATATTAACTGAAATACATTAAAAAATACGTTTTAATTTTAATACGTTACACCATTATAATCTTCTCGTCGATACCTTCGAAATGAGCCCAATATTGAATGTTTTTGGATTTAATTATTTTATTATATATCACATATACTAAATAAAAATATTTTTAATATTTACAATTCATACCCTTATAGTTAATTATTTAATTTATGGTACATTCCTTACTTTTTCAATTTTCGTTTTACACTCTTATCACATTAACATAATAATCATATATTACTAAAATATGTTAAAAAATACGTTTTAACATATCACATTAACATACATAATTACGTTAAAGTATGTTAAGAAGTTCGATATATATATATAGGGTCATTCAAGGGAGAACTAGTTTGTTTGTGGTAACTGTGAGAACCAATATGAGCCACATATTAAGCAATAAATTAGGAAATTATTATTTTTGGTAATTTTGTTTGAAATTTAAATTAAAGGGTATTTTAGGTTTTTTAAAAATCTCTTCTCTCTCCTCTCTCCTCTCTTGCAGGCCTGTTGCCTCCGGTGATATCCAGACCATTGTGATACCCAGACCATTGTGATACCCATACCACTGTGATACCCACCACCAGAAGATCACTGTGATACCACACCACCGAAATCAAACCCACCACCAGAAGATCACTATGATACCCAAACCATTGTGATACCAGATAATTTATAACACCCAAACCCTAAAATCAAAATCAACTGTGATACCCTTGTGTTACACCCAAACCCTAAAATCAAAATCAACCCATAATCATCAAAACACAAAATCATAGTACAATATCAAAATCAAACCTAGATCTTAAAATCAAACCCAGATCTGGAACTTAAAGAAGGTATGGAGGCATCTGTGATACCAAATTCCAACCCATATATGAAAGTGTGTGTGTGAGTTCCATCGTCTCCATCATAGACACCACCGCCACTAACCCAGAAAAATCACAGGTGCCGACGATGTTGACGGTGGGATTGGTAATGGTCGTGGTTGCATTATCTTCTCAACGATCGACGACGTTCGAATCGTCGAGTGGTTGTAGAAAAGAATTTGTCGGCGACGGTGGTTGTAGAGCATAATCCGCCGGCGAACCAAAGTCATGGTTGCCATCGTCGTTGGTGTCGTAAACGGTGAAGTCATCGCCGACGAAGAAGAGAGGTGTTTTCATAACATTGAGATGAGTTTCTTTTTCGTATACAAACCCTTCTTCAATGGCCGGTCAATTTAGAGGGAGAGAGAGAGAGAGAGAGAGAGAGAGACGCCTAGGGGGAGAGAAAATTGGAGATATTTTAGGAATTAAGGATTTAATTAGATTTGGAAACAAATTTACTAAAACACCCTTTTGTATTTATTTAAAATTTATATTAATTATCTTAAATGTGTGGCTGAAATTGGTTATTACGGTTACCACAAACTAATTAGTTCTCATTTGATTAAGCCCCTATATATATTAGTTATTTACCCGCTGCAATCAGGGAGGTACCCAGAAACTTTTTCATACGGTGGCACCATATTTTTTCATACGGTTTTTATCGACATGTATATCTTTTATACCAACGTTCAATATCGACCAATGTGTTTTAGCCAAATTTCGACATTTCGAGGGATTTTAAAAGTTTTTGTTTTGATTTTAGGGATTTTTAAGTTTTTTTTTATCGATTTTGAGAGACTTTTTCGGTATTTTTGGTTGATTTCGGGAGATTTTTTTGGTGATTTTGGTTGATTTCAAGAGTTTTCTGGTATTTTTGGTTGATTACGAGATACGCTTGCACTTTCAAAAGAATACGGGAGCACCTCCTAAAACGATACGGTTGCACCTATCACGAAACCAAAAAAATTTACCCTTCGTCGGAGAAATAATACGGTGGCACGTGCCACCGTGTGCCCTTAATTGGGTCCGTCCCTGGCTGCAATGCAGCGAGACGTATAATCCAAATAATTTGACGATTTAATCAAATTATCAAAAAATATTCTATAGTGGGCTAATTTCAAAGGTATCGACGAGACGATTATAATAGTGTAACTTGTTAAAATTAAAAAGTATTTTTTAACGTATTTTTGTTAATATACGATTATATGTGTTAATATGATGAATGTGTAAAATTAAAATTAGAAAAGTAAAAGTTATAAAGTAAACTAAGTAAATAATTATAGGGGTATAAAATGTAACTTACAAATCAAAATATAACAAATTAGGACTCATCCCGGACAAAGTTCCATCACGGCCTCCCAATCGCAGGCCAATGAGCTAGGTCCGCGATCATAGGCCCAATCGCGAGAAAATAAGGCATTTTTGTAAAACCAAAGAAATTTGACGTATTTTGGCAGCTGATTTTTAAACTTAGGGCATTTTAATAAATTTCCCAAAAATATATGGCATGTTGGTAACCTCATGTTACATAGGTTTTTCTAATTTTCTTTTATGGAAATAAATTTATGATAAAGACGATGTAAATAAATCATTTAAAAAACACAAAAAGTTCCCTTTCGAAAAAAAAAATCATATGAATCGAAAATTAATAATTATTGCTAGTGGTTAACAAAATAATAATAATATATTAAAAGTTGATGAAAATGGGGTTAATTACAAATAATAAAAACAAATTTTATTTATTTGATATTAAAATCATGAAGAAAAAAATTTGAATTTGCCAAAATTTATTGAAACTAAATATTCTCTGTATTTAATTAGCATCAAGAAATAATAATCAATTTAGTTTACATTACATTAATATAATAAAAACATTTATGGAATTTTTAGGTGATGATTTTTGAATTTATGGAAAAAAAGTTTTAAGGGATAATTAAAAGCAAGGCAAGCCTGAGCTGTTGCCTGTTGGAGCCGACTTCAACCTCATCATTCCAATAATACCCATCGTTTGTAGGCGTACTGCACCCCACCCATGAGACATAACTCATGGGCAAAATAGTAATTACGGCTAAAGCCAGCGCATAACACTCAGGAGGGGCGCTGCCATGGCTTCAAACGAACCTTCGATTTTCTTAAGCTCCAAACTCAAGAACACATCTTATTATGATTAGAATCTTCTACAAAAAGGTAAAAATCCCTAAATTCCCAGAAAATCCAACCTTAACTTCTCCCAAAAAATCGATTCAGCTTCGTATAAACCCTTAAAAGGACGAATTTTACGCGCGATTCTCGGTGACAACTAAAGGTATATATATATATATACGTTTGATTAATTTTCTTATACCGATTTAGCTTATCAATTTCGGAATATTTTGTTTAATTGGTATTTTTGTTGCTTGATTGGACTTCTAGGGTTTCAAAGGGTGTGGATTTGTGAGGATTGGGCGTATTCAGTTGTTGAATTATTTGCATGTATTTGATCTGTGTGTGCCGAACTAAAATTGAGATCAAAAAGTTGAGGATATACTGGCTAGCCAACTTTTGTTTTTTTCTAGTCAATTAGCTAATTAAGGTGGTTTCCCAGTTTTGGGGTCTGGGGATGTATAGTTATGATATATATATATATATATATGGAAGGATGGTCTTGTTGAGTTGGTTAATGTTTAATTTTAGAATTGTAGTCAGCAAGCTTATGAAGATTGATTGGTCATTTGGCTTGATCATCAAGATAGAGAGATGTTGTTATGTGCAATGCTGAATACCTTATGTGTTCGTTGCATGATAAATGAGATACTGGAAAGATTTAACCTAGGAAAGTAAGGGGCGTATTTAAATATTTTGAGAACATGTGAACCAACTATTCATGTATTATTCATGTTGAATGTCGTGATAGATATTCATTACGAAAATTATTCATAATGAAAATGCATGATATTTGTGATGAATAAAATTAATGAATATTTAGGGTTATTCATCATGAATAATACATGAAATAGTTGGTTCCCGGGTTCTTAAAATATTTATGGTTCTCATTTGAACTTTTTCTCATTGAAGTAATTAGGGGGAGTATTCAAAAAGCAAAAACAATCAGTATAGCCTATCTATTGGCCATTGATGTTCCAAAATTCTTCGCGTGTATATTTATCATTATTATTGGCAGTGATCACAGCAAGTGTTGTGTATCTGTCATATGAAAATAGTTGGACTTTGGGAAAGTATTTAGCAATTAGGATGGTAATTTATGGCATTAAAGAGATTTTGAAGAAACATTCTAGTGTTTTAGATGCTTATCAAGCTCCGGCTTACCAACTAGCTGCATGTGAGATTCTAAACCCAAAATCATGTTCATAATTTTGCGCCTGTTTGTGGTAACACTAAAATTAAATTATATAGGCGTTGACCATTAGATTCCTGCTACAAGTACGAGCCTGGTGGGTCTCAAAAAACGAATAGATTTTGTTGCAAAATATTGAGGTTATGATTTCTGATCACATGTATCGGTAGGTAGTATTTGCCCAATTTAGTCTTTTGTTACTTTTCCATATAATTCTTATGAACCCTAGTTTGGCCATCTGTTATGTAACTTCATTTATTTCATTTCTTTAATAACGGTGTTTTTAAGATTTTAGAAGTATGATAGTTTAGTTATATGTCACCCACGTTTGCGTTTTATCTGTGAAGTTAAAATCTTATTCGTTACAGTTTATAATTATTGTTCGACTTATTTTCTAATATACTCTTCTGTGGGACGTCTCTTATTTGATTCTAAAGTTGATAACTGCCTTCCAACGTTTTATGGCTGATTTACTTAGTGCACCGTCTTATCTTTTTTTAATTATTCATTCGGTTATAGTAGAATTATAATGGCTTCTAAACCCACTTACTTATTTATGATCATTAATAGCGTGTATACAAGGATATCATTGGTTGGAACTTGTATCGGTAGTACTTGCAACATTTCAGAACCCTCCAAAAGCATGTTTTTTTTAATATAAGTGTCCACATTTCTACTTTAGTTTGTCCTAAAATAAGTGTCCACTTTCAAAAGTAAACGCCTACTTTCCAATTCTACCCTAATTATGAGATGAAGAATTCATTACTTCCACCATTATTAAGGGTAAAATTGTCATTTAGTTAATTAAAAAGTCCACATTCCTAAACCTGTGTGCCTTTTTTCATTGTTAGGTTTATTCTTCTTTTGGTGTCACGCAATTTGAGGCTCGCTTTCATGTGCTTGGTGCGGCAGTCTTGTGATGCACAACTGGGTTTGTAACACAGAGACTGTTTATAAACTGATGCGATGGCATTATCTGGTAAATTTGATCTGTCATCAGGTAGCCCAGATAGGACGTTATACACTGCTGGGCAGCGTGCTTCCTATATAACTGCTTCAATGGAAAATCCCATCTTATCATCTCTTCCAAGCATGTCAAGGACCACTTCAACCGTAACACAAGGAGACGTGACTAACTTTTTACAATGCTTGCGGTTTGATCCCAAGTCAATGGCTGCTGAATATAAGTTAAATCGCCATGGGGATTTTAAGCGCCTTGCAAGTGGTGCACTTGGTGCACCCGATGATTCACCGTTCAAAGGAAAACCAACTTCTTCCTCTAGTGAAGATCTTAAACGACTAAGAGCTGGTCTGCGTGAATCCACCATCAAGGCCAGGTAAGTTTGTAATTGTTACTTTTGGGAATCACAGATGTATTCAGTTGATTAAATTTCTATTTTCTATCAGGGAGCGAGTAAAGATCTTCAGTGAGAGCTTGTCGGTTGTCAACAAGTGTTTTCCAAGTATTCCTTCCAGGAAGAGATCACGTCCAGATGCTTTATTCGGTGATCGTGCTAATGGCTTACTTACTGATCGGGCAGTTAAGATAGCTACCCAGAATCATGTTGCCACTAGTGTTTTCGATTTTGAGCCGCAGAAAGTTGAAGAAAGAGGGAAAAATACTGTTCCTAACAAACGAACCAGAACTTCTATGGTGGATCAAAGGGTTTGTATCTTGCTTTTAGTTCTCCTTTTTGCTTTTATTGGTTTTCGTTCTTTCGTGAGCCTGATTGTTAATGTTGACTGGAATAGGCGGATGTACGGCCCAACACTCCTGCTAGATCAACTGCGAGTGTAGACAGGGATAAAGAAGTGTTAAGAGCTTCCTCTAGTAACGGTCTTCAGGGCGAGGATCGAGCATTGCCCATCGTATCTGATGGTTGGGAAAAGGCAAAAATGAAGAAGAAGCGTTCCGTAATAAAGGCTGATGCTGCTTCTAGTCCAAGCTCGGTGTCAACAAAACTGATTGACGGATACAGAGAACCGAAGCAAGGAATACATTCTAGGCATCCTCCTGATGCGAGGTCAAGGTTAACCGATTCGTACGGATTCAGGTACCAACTCTCGTATCTTTAAGTTATGCAACTATCTTGGCCTGTCTTCGTATTTGTGTTGTAGTTCCATCTCACACGTATCCTGCTGTAGGCCCGGAGCTGCTAATGGAGTTGTTGGAGCAGGCAAAGCTGATGGAACTTCCCAGCAAGTTAGTATGGGTGGACGTTCTTCCATCCCGAAGCCTGATCAGGAGAGCGGGTCCCTCCATGATAAAAGAGAGAGAATTAATAGTTCAGATAAAGAAAGGACAAATAACAGAGCTGTTAATAAGTAAGCCACTCATTTGTCACTTTGTCGTTTTCTTCACTTAATGCTTACATGTTCTTTTCTCACCCTAGTCTTATATCTAGTTTAGAATTCTCTTTCATAAGGGTCTATTTTTTTATAATGTTCTATTCTGATATTAGGGCTGTTGTCCGCGAAGAATTCATTTCTGGTAGTCTCACCAACACAAAACTTCATGCAACTGCTCGAGGTCCAAGATCAGGAACAGGTGTTGTGCCTAGATTATCCCCGGTGGTCCAACGGGCAACCGCTTATAACGATTGGGACTTGCCTCATGGTGCAAATAAGAACCCTGGAGCTGTTGGTTCCACCAATCGTAAACGTACGCTATCCACGCGTTCTTCATCTCCACCAGTAGCACAGTGGGCTGATAGGAGACCCCAGAAGATATCACGTACCGCAAGGAGAACCAATCTTGTCCCAATTGTATCTAGTAACGACGAAATTCCCGCTTTGGATTCTAGTGATGTTACTGGTAGTGAAAATGGGACCGGGTTTGGCAGACGGTTCCAGAATTCTCCTCGCCCGTCCAAATCAAAAAGTGACCGTCTTCCGTCGCCTGCACTATCGGAAAGCGAGGAGTCGGGTGCTGCGGAATTTAGATTTAGGGATAAGGGAAAGAAATTTGATGAAGTGGAAGATAAGGGTGGACAAAATGTTCAAAAGACGTCGACTCCGGTCCTCCCGACAAGAAAAAACAAGCTGGTGAACGGGGAAGATCGTGTGGATGGAGTTCGTAGACAAGGCAGAACTGGGCACGGTTTTGGTTCTGCACGGTTTGTTAATCCAAAGATGGTTCAAAAGCTTGGCAACATGGGAACTGCAAAACAACTTAGAACTGCTAGACTTTCTTCTGACAAGCCTGAAAGGTTGTGCATTTTCGTTTTACAAGATAATTGTTACTCCCTCCGTCCCAAAATATCAACATTTCTATTTTATGTTGTCCTAAAGTAAATGTCCACCTTCAAAAGTGTCTACTTTTCAATTTTATCTTTAACTATGATATGAGAAATCCTTTACTCCCTTTCATCATGGGCAAAATTTTCATTTTGTTAGTTAAAAAGCATAACGATTACACATTCCTAAAATTGTGTGCCTTTTCTAATGTGAACATTTATTTTAGGACGGAGAGAGTATTTCTTTCTAGCACATGGTCTCCCTTTGTTTTTCTTATCTGAATGTTTTTGATTTTTGTATTTTATGAAATATTCGCAGTAAATCAGGTAGGCCGCCCACTAGGAAACTTGCAGACCGCAAAGCATATACACGTCAAAAACAGACTGCAGCAGGTTCTTTTGGAGTTGGCTCAGTTGACGGAAACAAAGAGCTTTTGGCAGCAGAGAGTGCAGTTAGTAATTCTAGTATGTTTTCACAGACTGCAATCCGAATTTCTAGTTAAGACACTGTTAACTGTAATTCTAATAGATGGACTGGTGGTTGCAGGTCATGCATTATCCAGCCCATTCTGGAAGCAAATGGAACCACTTTTTGCGTTTTTATCAGATATGGACGTAGACTATTTAAAACAACAGGTGCTTATTCTTTTCAAAATTGGGGGTCACAATTTATTAAAGATTGTAGATGTTAAAAGCAATTTAATTATCTTCTATTTCCATTTTTTGATGTTTCACAGGGAAGTATTCAATCCACTGTCACTACCACAAAACCAGTATCTTTAGACGTTGATAGTTCCAATACGCTCCCTAACGGGCCCAGAGTGGTTGAACGCTCAAAGAACGGAAGAAACGGAAATACCGAAGTGAACCCTGAACCGTTACTGCCGGAAACATCGAATCTCGGGGGAACTCCACTCTGTCAGAGACTTCTTGCTGCTCTAATTTCAGAAGAAGAAAATGATGATCCAACCTGCAGTGGAAACGATGACCTCAAATTTAATGTCTATGGATCCGAGTTCGAGTTTGGAATAGATGCGGAGTCCGAAGTTTTCAGTCACCCATCGTTGCAGAACTTGGAGCTTAGTGGGCATGATGCTTTTAGCGTTTACGGGAAAAGTTCTACACCGAGATCGTATAACCATAGAATGTCCATACCCGATTCAGAAATTGCTACGGGTCTTGGTCACTCCTACAATGGTCTACTTTCAGATCCAGAATATCATTATGGCAACATGTCCATGAACGAAAGACTACTTCTTGAGATTCAGAGTATTGGACTCTACCCGGAACTAGTGGTTGGTGCTCCTTTTACCTTTTCACATGCTTTCTTCCCCTCTTTCTAAAATGATAAATTCAATTTTATCCCCCGCTGCACGTGCGTGTGTGGCGGGGAAAAAACTATGCCATAGGTTTGTTGTGCTTTTTAATAAGCTAGTTGAATTTTACACATTTTTTCCCAGCCTGATTTAGCACACGCTGGGGATGAGGACATCGGCGGGGTTATCAGTGACCTGGAAAAAAAGCACCATGAACAGGTAGGACTCTATTTCAATAGTCGAGACTTTTATGTTGTCCTGTGCATTTCCCATATTTTTTTAAGCCTCATCTCATAGTCTAGTGAACTAATAGGTTTTCAGGAAGAAAAGCTTGCTCGATAAATTGTTGAAGTCTACTATGGAAGCAAGGGAGCTTCAAGAGAAGTAAGCGGTTTCTTAATTCCCATTAAATGATTTTTGCTCGACTTTTCGTGCTTCATTAATGTAATTTGACTGCTTGTATGTTTTGTAGGGAATTTGAACAGCATTCTCTTGACAAACTCATAGGAATGGCGTATCAGAAGTACATGGTAATGCTTATTGATCACCATCTCTTCTTACCAGCTGCATTCATTAGGACATATTTATAAAAACGACATATTAAGGGCATATTTGTAAAAACGAGATATTTCCTTTCTTTGTAAAAATGTGAATTATTGCATCTGCATGCTTACAAGAATATGATGCCAAAAACCTGTAATATTGACTTTGCTTTTATGTCTAAATATAAACGTTCTACAGAGTTGTTGGGGCCCTAATGCTCCTGGAGGAAAGAGTGCTAGTAGCAAACTTGCCAAGCAAACTGCTTTGGCTTTTGTCAAACGGACATTAGAGCGATGTCAGGAATTCGAAACAACAGGCAAAAGCTGCTTCACCGATCCCTTATTTAGGGAAATGTTATCATCACCCTTCAATGATGCACAATTAGTTGCTGTAAATGATGTTGGAAATTCCATGGAAAGAGTTTCAGGTACTACATAACTTGTTCGGTTTTTGTAATCGGCTGATTCTTTCACACCTCTGTTTTATCTGTGCATTTGGTGATGTGGGTCTCTTTTCATTTGTAATACATTAGGTACACAACCAAGTCCTTCGTTAAGCAATCATGACATGTATTTGTCTATAAACCACTCATCCGAGCAAAGTGATGGCAAAGATGAGATATGGTCAAGCAGGGTCAAGAAGAAGGAGTTGTATCTTGATGATGTTGTTGCTGGTACTTCTGCAGGAACGCCCACAAGTATTCGAACCGCGAATCTAAACGGTGCAAAAGGAAAGAGGAGCGAGAGAGACCGAGAATGGAACGGTAACGGTTCGTTTAAAGTCGGGCGGCCTGCATCCACCACTGCAAAAGGTGAAAGAAAGGCAAAAACAAAGCTTAAACAGAAAACAACTCAGTTATCTGCTTCTGTCAATGGTCCATTGGGCAAGATTTCCGATCATCATAAACCAACGGTATCTTCAGTTCCGAAGCCGGTCGATATAAAAATCAAGAAAAACAACAAATACGAGTCGTTGGAAGATTCTGAGGACCCACTTGATTTTTCGCACCTGCAACTTCCTGAAATGGATGTTCTTGGTGTTGGAGATGATTTTGGTGAGCAAGGGCAGGATATAGGTTCGTGGTTGAACATCGATGAGGAAGTATTACAAGATGATGACTATATGGGTCTCGAGATTCCAATGGATGATCTATCGGAGTTAAATATGATGGTTTAAAGTCCGTTTTCATGTACAGACATGTTCAGTATACCCACCTACAGATGAGAAGTGATTTTCCATTCGGTATTTAGGCTACAGATTCTTTTTTAAAACCCGTGAAGAAGTTAATATTTGAGAGAACCCTTTTGGATGTTTCGGATTTTACTGCTATTTTAAGATAGTTGCTTAGACTGTAAAAATCTTTTTGTTTTACCCCTCTCACAATATCTTAGGAAATACTGTATTCTGGTTGTAGCTTTTTACAGATTCGGGCACAATGACCCTTGTACATACAACTTATGTTTTTTTTTTCTTTTTCTTTCAATAAGATAGGTTCATTCATAAGATAATCAAGTCCATAATCATATACCGAACACAAATTTTGTGTTGATTCTATCTTATTCTTCATGTACATATTCTAACAGCCTCTTCAAGTTCTTTTGTCCATCACACAGTTGCAAATGTGGTAAAGAACTGGCTTCTGTGGCTGCATTTTGAAGAATGGTAAATGAAGGTATGGAATCTTTTTCTTATACGAGTATAAGCACGGAATTAGAATATTGGAACCCATAGTTGTTAAAAGCGCACCTAGGCTTATGGTCTTGGGATTTTTTAAAGTCGAGGTTTGGCGTATTCATGAGGCTCACTAAGGCGCTGCGCCTTGTGGGCCTAGGCATGCCTCAAAGTTATTAAATAACTAGTCAAACCCTAAAATTAAATAAGTTTTCTCACCTCCTAAATAGATGACATAAGTCAAACCTTATATTAAATACCCAATCCTTAAAACTTCTCTTTCACGGCTCATGCTTTAAACCGTTCTCCTTCTGTCTCTATCGAAGTACTGCTGGTTGCTGTATTGGAGGCTTGTACTTGCTACATATTTGAGTTGTGTGTAACTGTGTGTGGTGTGTGTGTGTATATATATATAAAGAGAGAGAGAGAGTCAGATTCATACGAGAACAATAACTGAGTAACAAAATAAGAAAACAGTCGAATCAAAATAAAATCATGTGTAAAATGACGAAAATCACATGTGATTCACACGACTTTGGTTGCGACCCGAGGCCGCGGGCCAGGTCGCCCGCATACCTTTGTGTTGACCGTTAGTGTAAAATCATATGTGATTTGGTCGTTTTCGTATTCTCTTATTTGGTTACTGTTCTTGTTTGACCCCCCCCCCCCTCCTCTCTACATATATATATATATATATATATATATATTGATAAGATGCGCCTTGCATTCCTAAGGCCCACGCGTAGGCCTGGGGACCCCTTTGTGCCTAATCTTGAGCATTTAACAACTTTGTTGCGGGTTCGAGTCCAGGCGTCAGTATTCTGTGGCCAGACTTAGTCTCAGACGGCCGCTTTGTTTGTTTGTTTCCAAATTGCCAAGGATGTAGTCTAGGCAAAGCCTAGATGAACCTTATCCAAAAAAACAACTTTGTTGGAACTTGGGAAGTTTTTTTTGTTGGGTTACCGTGGGTGTTCATGCCAGCTTGTGTATACCTCGACCAATCCCATGGGGCCTTGAAGATAACAGTCAGGAAAATCCTCAGTGGCCCTGAGGAGACTCGAACCGGCGACCTATAGGGAGAACCCCCAAGGCCTAGCATTTATTTTCCGGTTAAACCGCCCCTCAAGGTTTATGCGAGGTTTCTTGTTACTTTGATGAATGGACATCAATGGGTTTCTGTACTTCGTGGTTATGAAGTAATGGTTTGTAATAAGTTTTTTACTACATTGGAGATATGTTGCTGTACATCTTCAGATGGGAGATCCATGGTACCTTGTGCAACTCTGGATGCTTCACTCCCAGGTTCGCAACATAGTTATTTTTTCTTTACGTAGTCCAGGAAAGTATGGATATTTTTTTAAATCATTTGTCACTTTTACTTCATGAATGATTTCTTTCATATATTTGTTAAGCTATTTATCCCTCGTATGTCTTTTGCTCATTTTATTACGCTATCCTTGAATTGTCCACTAGTGATCCTTTTTATGACAGACTATTTTTAAGCAAAGTTTCATTGTTATATGGTTGTAAACAAACTATTATTCATAATGAATATTGTCATTTATTCTACTCTATTCATGTGCTTTGATTGTATATGTTTCTGTGAATGTGAAGCTCAAATGTCTCATATTTTACAGGACCTTTTAGAGCGAGAAGTTGAGTGCTTTTACTTGATTCCTTTGGGCAGTGTAAATGGATTTGAAGTTGCATAGCTTTTTTACATCCTTGAGCTCATTTTGCAAAGGTATGTGTTTCATACTCGCCATTTGTTTTGTTAAACATGGGAAATAAAACCCTCTGCCATAATCGTTAAAGTGTTATAAATCAATGTTTGCAGCATGGTATCGGTGTTAAAACTATATGTGTGTGTTATTGTGTGGTGGGTGAGAATGATGGCACTATAAAACCCTATGCCATTAAGTTTGGATGGCACTATTGTCTCCAATTTTTTCAATGCTTTGTTGGTAAACCCAACTTTTGATGTCTGTTTTACACTTGTTCTTTGCACAAACCTGCTGAAAAACATTTCAGTAAAGTTAACTTTTCATAAACTTATTGTATTAGTAACTCTATCTCTAAAATATTACCAAAAACATGTCATTAAAGTCAAATTTCAGTTTTTTCTCTCTTTCTTTCCTTCTCTCTAAAAGAAAAGGATTGAAACCATCATCATTTACTTGCTCTCTAGAAAATGAAGGAGGGCGAGACTTGAAACGTAACATCCCCGGCCAACCGTAGCTGATATAGTCCGCTTTGTCTCCACCTGGACTCGTGGTTTTAAAACACATATGATAGAGGAGGTATCCGGTCCCTTATAAGGCAACTTTTGTGGGATCCCACAATCTATTGGGGAGGGGAACTAAAGTTACCTTATAAAGGACTGGATTCGGTATCAGTCAGGGGTGGACAAAACGGACAATATATGGTTTGGTTGGCCGGAGATGTTACATGAACGCTTGGCCTTGCATCACTTTTGACCCCATTTTAATACATTGTAATGGATAGTAAAAGGTATAATCTTTTCCTGAATTGAAAATGGTAAAATGGAGTGCAATAACGTTAATTACTTATTACACGTGCGGTGAAAGTTGTCAAGTCTGAGTTTGTTCCTTTCGGGTGTGTTTGGTACACAGATAGGATTGGACTGACGAGAGTGAGGTAGGCAGGTGAACTTCTATTTGTTAGGTTTTTAGGTTTTAATTTTACATGGGTGTTCGGTAATGTACTTGTCTTTTTTTTTGGTAACCGTGGGTTTCCGGGCCAGCTTATGCGCACCGACTAATCCCCGAGCGACCACGAATGGCCTGGAGTCATTGCAGGTGAACCTCCATGGCCACAAGGGCTTTGGCCGCATTTAAACCCTGGGTAAATGAGATTTTCCACTACATTCCCCAAAGACTTTACCAGTGCGTCACAACTCAAGTGGTGCCAAACATGAAACAACAAGTTTTTGTTATTTTCTGTGCTGCATACCCTTCAACTTTGGGGAACAAAAAAAGGTCTAGTCTAGTGGAAGGTCACCAAGATTAGGAAGATGTTATCTTGATTACAACAAATGTTTTTGGTTATTTTAATTTTGAGTCTTGTGTTTATCTATGGTGTTTGTGGAGTGGAAACATGCAGTTTAAAAAAAGCATAAGGTGGGGGTTGGTATCAGTCAATTCTTAGCTTCTCTTTTTCTTCATGCTGCTTGTCTTTCTCCATATCCCAATCCTGACTCAGATTCAGTTTAGGCTAGTGTTTCTTGGGGGTATTGACTTTCTATGCACCTTCATTGTTGACCACTTGATCTTCATGTTTGTAACTGAGAACACAATTGATGTCGATCCGTAAGAGCCATAGGGTTTTATCATATCTGTGGCGTTACAAAAAAACCGGTTTTATAGGGACCCAAACATGTTTAAATGTCATAATAGACTGCATTATAGGGCTTAAGTTTATAGGAACAATATCCTGTGAACTCCATCTTTTTCTTGGAGACATGTTTTTAGTAATCTACTTTTCTGAATAACGTCATATTAATATACTAATAGGATACTTCATTTTAAAATGTCCTTAAAAGGACGCTCAAAAGTATTCTATCAACTTATTATAACACTTTTACATAAGATACGCAATCGTTTGGTTTTATAAACTTAAGTCCTATAAAGCTATATTACGACACATGGCGTCCTATAAACCCAATTTTATCGTAGTGTGATATACATTACAGTCACATGTATCTAAAGGGCTTAAACATCTGTACTTATGATCTTAAACTTGCATTTAGTGCCCTTCCCTCAAATCGAGCACAAATATTTGCATATTAGCATCATTATGAAGGCGTTCTTCAAAGTCTAGCTGATTTTAAGTAGGGGTGTATGCGGGTTGGGTTGGACGGTTTTTGGCAATTTTACAACCCAACCCAATTATGGCGGTTTGGAAAATCTCAACCCAACCCAACCCATTCAAAAGTATAACCCAACCCAACCCAACCCTTGCGGGTTGGGTTGGGTTGGCGGGTTAGAAATATACACAAAGTTTACGATTGAAATACGACAAAAGCTAAAGTTATTGGTAGTAGGAATGCGAACCAATTCTTTTACTGTGATAATCATAGTCTTTTCCACAATAATTACAAACACATCTAGAGTCCTTTTTTGAAAAATGATCCCAAACGTTTGAAGTTCTACCACCCATTTTCTTAGACGTGTTTGGAACGTTTGGTTCATCATTATCTTCAATTTTTGGATATTTAGGAGATTTTTCCATTGCTCCTATACATAGGAAAAACATGTAAAAAAACTATGACTTTCAAACTTTCAACAGTTTCAAAAAAATATTGAGTTTCAACGACGAACGAGAGGGCAAGTGAGCAACAAGTCTGAATCGTGTAAATTTTCTTCGACCTAGGTTGATTGAGTTTGGGCTTTAAGCTTAAAAGTTAAATTGGACCAATAATGCATGCAATTAATTATTAGGTTGTAAAATGTATATTAGCGTAAGCTATATATATGCACTTATTTTTTTGGGTTATAATTTATAATGATGTAAATACAATATATATATATATATATATATATATATGTATGTATATATAATTTTATTTGAAATACTAAATATTAGCGGCGGGTTGGCGGTTTGGGTTGGGTTGCGTTTTTCCAACCCAATTTCAACCCTTATAAATAGCGGTTTGGCGGTTTGACGGTTCGACGGATTGGGTTTAATTGGGTTGTTAGCGGGTTGGGTTGGTCGGGTTTTGCGGGTTGACGGTTTTTTGTACACCCCTAATTTGAAGGGGGGAAAATGGCTCATTCATTCATTTGAGAGGCAATATGTAAATCAAACCAAATATATCTCATTCGAAGGTGAGTTTGTGGATGGTGAGATGTATGCAAAGCTGACCTCTACCTCAAAGTGTATAGCAGTTGTTTTTTTAATGACAGTATGTGTAGCAATAACTCTATATGAATGTATTTATGAAGATTAAGAAAATGAAAAAAATGGGGTTATTGATTTGCAAAACAACTAATATCCCATTTTTGGACACCAAATGATTCTGAAAGAGATTGGAGATATTGGACCCAAAAAGGTGAGAAAACCAATCATCACCTGAACACCAAATGTAGATGGTGTCTGAGTGACATTTTAGTGCTGTTCAAATGGGGATCCTAACCCTATTTTGTGTCAGATTTAATGGGTTCGTTTGATTTGATTTGATCTGGTTTGTTAAACAAATAACTAAATGGATGTATGTGTAATTTGTTTTTAACGGGTGGCTACTCTTAGATTATAGCAACAAATGAGAAGCAAAACATTGATGTTATGCCACTTGGATTAGTTCTTCAATTAATTATTTGGTTTATAAGACATTTTTGGGCGTCTTAAGAAGGTTTTAGGACACTTTGAAATGAAAGGTCCTAAAAACCGATAGATTTTAGTGTAGCAAATTGGTGACCAGAATGAAATGGTAGCTAGATTACAAATACGATTTAATTTTATTGTAGTGAATTTTGGTTACCAAAGTTATATGCCACATGATGAAATTGGTTTGTAAGTAAAAGGAGTCAATTCTTTTGAATTGATGTGTCTTTTTTAAATCAATAATTGAATATTAATTAAGTCAAAGATCTTTGAAATTATCGGTAAACAAACCATCTACCAAAAAAGATTAATTGGTGCCCGCCCTTTCAAATAATTAACATAGAGCCGAGTCTAGTACTATTTAATTACTTTGGCTTGTATTTTTGGATTAGGGACAACGATGGGATGGCTACTAAAGAATACTCATTATTAAAATAAACTTTGAAAAAGGGAAATTAATTAAAATACCCTAAAAGTGTTACCAAAATACCCAAAATCTCTCCCAGTTTGCAAAAATACCCCTTTTTTCCGTGATGGGAGCCCGCGATCGCGGGCCAGGGACCATTTCTGACACTTTTTTAAACTTGCAGGGACCATTTTTGAAAAATGGAATCCCGCGATCGCGGGCTCATCCCGCGATGGGGTACTTTTTGGGACTTTTCAATTGCAAGGGACCATTTTTGAAAAATTCCAGGGACCATTTATGAAAAATTGAACCGCGATCGCGTAGAATCCCACTGTTCACCCCCGCTTTCTTTCAATTTGATGAATTTAAAATAAAATGTTACACTTTCAACCCCTATACTTATTTACTAAATTTACTTTATACATTTTACTTTCATTATTTTAATTTTACATTTAACACATATAATCGTTTATTAACTAAAATACGTTAAAAAAATACGTTTTAATTTTAACAAATTACACCATTATAATCGTCTCTTCGATACGTTCGAAATGAGTCCAATCTTGAATTTTTTTGGATTTATATATTTTAATATATATCATATACAGTTATACACTACATAAAAAAATATTTTTTATATTTAAAATTCATACCCTTATAGTTAATTATTTAATTTGTGGTTTTTAATGTATTGTTTCCTTTCTATTTTAATGTTTTTAATATAGAAATTCACTTAAGTTATTTAACAAGGAAATTAATTAACAACATCATATAAAAATTATTGCAAATCATCTTCCCAACCGAAACGGATACAGTGCATGTAAACAAATAAATCTATTACTGGAAGGCGTCCTGGAGTCCTGTGATCAAGTTAACCTTTTCCTTGATCACGTCCTCCATTCTTATGTAGTCCGATTCGAGTTCTTCTAGTTCCTCTTCAGCTTCCTTAATCTCTCGTTGCAGGTGCCGAACGTGAGCCCTAGTCATGGCCAGTTCTCGTTTCTTCTCCGCTAGATACTCCATTTTCCCCTGCTGAATCCCCCTGTTATGGTTCCACATACCCTTTACCTTTTCGATACCGGCGTTCGCCTCATCAATGGCTTTTTGCACTGCGGGAGTAATTCGTTGACTTTGTCGAAGACCCGTCGGCATAAAATCATACATTGGTGGGGTTCTCATGCCATTATCGAAGTAGTAATTGTCGGATGCCATCTCCCAGTCTGTTTTTATAAAAAAATGTTAAGGGTGTGTTTTTATAAAAAAATTGTTAAGAGTGTGTTTTAAAAAAAAAACATTTTTAACAATTTTTTTATAATAACACACTCTTAACAATTTTTTTTATAAAAAAACACTCTTAACAATTTTTTTATGAAAAAACACACTATAACAACATACACATTATAACATACAAATATCACATTCAAACATAAAACCATAAAACTATAACAATTTTTTATAAAAACACACTGTTAACAATATTTTATAAAAAAACTGTTTTTATAAAAAATTGTTAAGGGTGTGTTTTTATAAAAAAAATTGTTAAGAGTGTGTTTTAAAAAAAAACACATTTTTAACAATTTTTTTTATAATAACACACTCTTAACAATTTTTTATAAAAAAACACTCTTAAGAATTTTTTTATAAAAAAACACACTATAACAACATACACATTATAACATACAAATATCACATTCAAACATAAAACCATACATATCATGTTAACTGTATCACAATACTTTAACAAAATAAGTTAATACTAAAAATAACAATTATTTAATGTTACATAAACAACCTAACTACTTAGACAATGCACATAAATTGACTCCGCCATATGTCGGCGGAAATCCATTGCCTCATCGTCGGTTTCGTTAGGGGGTACCCATATCTCCTCGTTATTTATCAACTTTTGGACATTACGACATACCCATACACCGCAATCCGCATATAACCCGGTCTGCTGGGGTACTTGGCCGGCCATCTTTGTGCGAAATATACTTGACATTTCGCGACGTCTATGATCCCCTATCAATGAAAAGAACGTATATAGTTTTGCTTTAAACGATTGCATATGCTCTGTCAATTGTTGTTTGCAGAGACCGTCCTTTTCGCTGTCATATAGGGTCATGACCATAGTGTCAAGTTCAAACACTCCAAGCAGCCAATGTCTGGGATGCAAGCATATGGGGATGTACACCTGAAATATTACAATATATGTCATATATGTTATTAAATAAAATAACAGTAAAACGATTTACATACCCTATCGAGGAGAGTCCAAGAGGTCCCTTCCGAGCCATTGCATATTTCGACCACGGAGGCGGGACCTTGATGGTCCATCAGTATACACTGAAAGAACATAGTGTGCATGATGGTCCACCTCGTGTCTACGCCACGATGTTTTTGCAACAGGCTAACCCAAGAATCGACGTGCTATGCATAAAAAATAGATGGTTAGACATGTAATATAAATATATTTGATTATATATGACTATAATTTAACTTCATACTAACTGTATCGTCTAAGTCAGAGTTCATAGGGTCATCCGCAAGCAATGTTTCAAAAAACGAGGGGTTGATTTCTAAGCCCCCGTAAGGGGTGAATGTCAAGTTGGGGAGGCGACCAGTCCGGCACATCCTCAATATTTCTGATGCCGGTTGAGGCTCCGGTGAAGGCACCTTTCCCTTTTTCTTTCCTCCCTTCTTTCCCCCCGCTTTCTTTGCTTGTTTTTTAGCGGGCGGTGGTGTCGTAGATCCTTGTTGGCCAAACGGGTGACGAAACCATTGTGAAATTTTATGCGACCGCTTTTTAGGGAGCAGGGTCACCTGTGGTGGTGGATCTACAACATCCATCGAGTCATCGTCAGGCTCTGAGAAGTGCTCCGAGAAGTGATCCTGGATAATAGGAGACCCCGTCTGAAAATTACGTTACTCAATGTTTTAAGTACAATTTAGGAAATGTTCACAATTAAACCAAAACTACCAAAATAACTTACAGTATGCATTTCCGGCCTGTAATAGTCATCGGCCGAACCGCCAAAGATGTTTGTGATTGATGTGGTGGCGAACGGCGACGGCATCTGCGAGGTGTATGCCCCCGACATCCCGGCCTGCGTGACATTGATCATTAAAATAGTTACAAAATTAGGATTATCGATATATAACTATAATGGTTACTCAGTGTCACTAACACTCTCCGGGATAGTAGAATATGATGTGGTGGCGAACGGGGCATCTGCGAGGTGTATGCCCCCGACATCCCGGCCTGCGTGACATTGATCATTAAAATAGTTACAAAATTAGGAACAAACATATAACTATAATGGTTACTCAGTGTCACTTACACTCTCCGGGATAGTAGAATAGGATGTGGTGGCGAACGGCGTTTGGGACATCCCGGCCTGCGTGACATTGATCATTATAAGAGTTACAAACTTAGGAACAAACATATAACTATAATGGTTACTCAACGTCACTTACATTTTCAGGGAATGACGGATGGGATGTGGTGGCAAACGTCGCCTGTGCCCCCTGTCCGAACGGAGCGGGGATCGGTGTCGTACTCGACAGCTAAAATAAATTTAGAACGTAATATTAATATACAAACTAAATAAACGTGGCCAACAAATTAAGTTAAACACTAACATTGACAGCGCTAAACCATCTGTAGACTTCCTCCAGATAGTGTACACGTGTCTCTAGCGGCCCGTGGACGTAGTCCCACAGGACTTCATGTGAGCCACGCTGTGGCTCGTAGGAAGGGCCCGCCTGATATGGATTGTAGGAGGAGGAAGGGGGCGCCTGGTAGGAGGAGGAAGGGGGCGCCTGGTAGGAGGAGGAACGGGGCGGCTGGTAGGAGGAGGAACGGGGCGGCTGGTATCCACCGGAAGGGGGCATGTCGTCGTCTTCCTCATCTTCGGAAGTAGGGGGACGTCGAGCCCTTTTCGCCTCTGCGTCAATAAAGGCCACGCTGTCTCTGTACCAATCTGTGCCCATCTCGTCGACAGTAGGCACAAGGCGATCGGCGGGCAAGAGTGGCTGCTAAATATATGATAAAACATAAAAGAAATTAATAAGCGGGACTAACGTATGCAAATTGTAAACATAGTAAAAGAACTTACATTTCTAGACGCTTTGAAGAACTCAATCCAAAGCGACCTACTTAGGGTAACACGCTTGTCCCAACGGGTTCCCCTAAGTACTCGATCGTCGCGCTTGACGAAATATCGGATTGATGCGGGAAACATCTCCAAGATCCATATCTGGAATTAGACAAGAAGAGCAAGTACGTAAAAAGAAAAGCCAAACAGTTTGTATGTATTATTAACAATTGTTATACTACGTATCTAACCTTGAAGGCGTATGTAAAACCACAAAGATTCATCTTTGCATGTCGATCGGCGCGTCTGCCTATGGCTCGGTGCAGATTAGAGTAGCAATGTGTCCAGATATGGCTACCCCACGGGTAGCTGTTAAACAGCTCAAGGTCCTCAACGGCCCTAAGGACCGTCGATGAAGCATGCTGGCTATACTCACGGCCCAGGAAGCCCATATCCACGATCACCACCAAGCATACACGGACAGCATCGTCGTCGGTTAGGGCACTAAGGCCCTCTTTCATCTTTTCCCGGGCTGCCTTCAGCTTCAAACGAGATGCTGAAATGCCGAAAACCCTAGGAACGAAGGAGCAGTCTTCTAAGGGAGGAAGGGGGGAGCCTCTCCAAAACGTAGTCCTGTAATTAGACAGAACTCACGACGCCCAAAATGCAATTGAGAGCCGAAGAAATCAAAATGCATCTCCTCCGGCTCAGCGTTGGCGTCCTCGACCTCCAACTGTAGAAACATGTGTACTAGCGTAGGGTCGCCACCAGAGTAAGACACATCCATCCATGGCCCGAACGGTGTCCCTCTATAGATGGTCTCAAGGGTATCCGCGCGATCACCTAATCCCCTAAAGAGCGCTCCTAATTCCTCGATGTAGGAAACTTTGCACCTTAGCGTCAAGTCGATGTTAAAGAAATCCTTCTACATAGTCATTCACAGATGTTATAGTTAGTGTTATATATAGATGCTGCAGTTTATTTTATTTCAACGTATAATAGTGTTATATATAGATAAAGTGCGGTGGTATTTTATTTCAACGTATCATATTGTTATATAGAGATAAAGTGCGATTTATTTTATTTCAACGTATAATAGTGTTATATATAGATAAAGTGCGGTGGTATTTTATTTCAACGTATAATAGTGTTATATATAGATAAAGTGCGGTGGTATTTTATTTCAACGTATCATATTGTTATATAGAGATAAAGTGCGGTTTATTTTATTTCAACGTATAATAGTGTTATATATAGATAAAGTGCGGTGGTATTTTATTTCAACGTATAATAGTGTTATATATAGATAAAGTGCGGTTTATTTTATTTCAACGTATCATATTGTTATATATAGATAAAGTGCGGTTTAGGGACCCTAGTTGTCATTCTTAAAAGTTTAGGACCTAATTGGCATTCTTAAAAGTTTAAGGACCTAAGTTGTCATTCTTAACATTTTTTTATAAAAAATTGTTAAGAGTGTGTTTTTTTATAAAAAATTGTTAAGAGTGTGTTTTTATAAAAAAATTGTTATAGTTTTATGTTTGAATGTGATATTTGTATGTTATAATGTGTATGTTGTTATAGTGTGTTTTTTCATATAAAAATTGTTAAGAGTGTTTTTTTATAAAAAATTGTTAAAAGTGTGTGTTTTTTTTTATAAAAACACACTCTTAACAATTTTTTTTATAAAAAAATTGTTTTTATAAACAATTGTTAAGGGTGTGTTTTTATAAAAAAAACACATTTTTAACAATTTTTTTTATAAAAACACACTTTTAACAATTTTTTTATAAAAAAACACTCTTAACAATTTTTATATGAAAACACACACTATAACAACATACACATTATAACATACAAATATCACATTCAAACATAAAACTATAACAATTTTTTTATAAAAACACACTCTTAACAAGTTTTTTTTAAAAAACACATTTTTAACAATTTTTTTTAAAAACTGTTTTTATAAAAAAAAATTAACAACTTTTTTATAAAAAAACACATTATAAAAACCATAAAACTATAACAATTTTTTATAAAAACACACTCTTAACAATTTTTTTATAAAAACACACTGTTTTTATAAAAAATTGTTAAGGGTGTGTTTTTATAAAAAAATTGTTAAGAGTGTGTTTTTATAAAAAAAAAACACATTGTTAACAATTTTTTTATAAAAACACACTCTTAACAATTTTTTTATAAAAAAACACTCTTAAGAATTTTTATATGAAAAAACACACTATAACAACATACACATTATAACATACAAATATCACATTCAAACATAAAACCATACATATCATGTTAAACATTGAACATATTCAAACATAAGTTATAAACACTATAACAACCTACAAATCATATATCTTAACTTAAAATAACATACAAAAAATAACAAATAACATAAGGAAAACATACCAAAGAGGTAATACGAGACATCTTCACAAAACCCGAACGCGTATTCCACACGAGAAAATTGAGAGAGTGGGAGAAAATTGAGAGAGTTTGATTAAAAATTGAGAGAGTGATTAAAAAAATTGAGAGTGGCCGTGTCTTGGTCCCCCCCCCCCCCCCCCTTATATAGTGCGGCCGAAGAAAATTTAGGGTTTAGGGTTCGTCAAAGGGATTTTAGGGTTAACCCTGTGCCGACACGTGGCACAGGAGCCCGCGATCGCGGGAGGTCAACGAAAGTCAATCGCGGACAGGGACCAAAAATGCACACGCGGGCATTCTTGGGGGGGGGGGGAAGCTGTACCGCGGGCATTCTTGAGGGACCAACGCGGGCAAAGTGGCCAAACTTTGGTGACACGTGTAGCCCGCGATCGCGGGGGTCAATGAGTCAATCGCGGGCAGGGACCAAAACTGCACACGCGGGCATTCTTGAGGGGGAAAGCTGGACCGCGGGCATTCTTGAGGGACCAACGCGGGCATTCTTGGTGACACGTGGCCTGGAGCCCGCGATCGCGGGCTCCATCGCGGATTTTTTTGGGTACTTTTGTAAACTGGGAGAGATTTTGGGTATTTTGGTAAGAGATGGTCAAACTTAGGGTATTTTAATTAATTTCCCTTTGAAAAATCTTATGTAGATTCTTAAAATAGATATATATATATATAGAGGTGGGTTCAAACGAGAACGCTAACTATTTACGAGAAGCACGAGAACGGCCACCCATGTACAAAATCAAAATCACAGTACAAAATCACATGTGATCCGCGCGACTTGCAAACCGCGGGCCAAACCGTGCGGGTCCAGACTTTTAATCACATATGATTTTGTATGTGAATCACATGTGATTTTGTACATGGACGGCCGTCCTCGTGCTTTTTGTAAATAGTTAGCGTTCTCGTTTGAACCTTTATATATATATATATGATTAGTATCAAATACTTTTTATGAAGATCTTGAAAACAAACATTAACTAAAATGTCTTTTTTTAATGGGTTGAGACACCTAATCAAGAATACATGATTGAGTTCATAGTTTAATCACATAAATAATTTGAAAATATGAGGAGATGGTTATCCACTATATATATATTATGACATGCTCATTCTAACATCATCATTATGTAATACTTGACCTTAACAAATTTCAATACAAATATAATCATCAAATATATATTCTTTGGATCCATCATAAATATCAATATCTTTTCTTTCTTTGGAAGGGTGTCCTAGGCTATGCCTAGACCAATCCCTTGACAAATTATGACCGTAATACATCAACTTTGATTAAACCTCAATGGCCACAGTTGTTGTGTACGCCTGGATTCGAATCCTGGACAGATGAGATATTCCACCACATCCCGTAGGGCTTTAACCAGAACGCCACAACCCTTGTTGTTAAGGATATCTTTTACAATGTTGAAATTCTAAATAAAGATTTAATTTCTAGAATGAAAAATAAGTCATAAGCCAATTGTTTATGGCTTTAACTTTAATTAAAAATCGTTCGCCATGGCTCCTAAAGCTTGAGGGTTGGTCTCGCCGTCACGTCATTTAGAACCTTGTAGATAGATAGCGAAATCGATTGATTAAGAAGTAAGTACGGAAATGTTTGCACTGTTTGGAAGTTGCCGACAATTCATAGTTTTTACTTTTTCAGAACAATTTTGTTTTAAAAACTGATAAAATAGTATCTGATTTATTATGAAAACACTTAATTAGGAAATGCATATTCAAATGTTCCTTCAATGAAAACACTTAATTATGCAATGCAAACTTGTACCACTAACAAATCTCACACATGATCAGATAGATATCACAAATATTATTATTATTATTATTCCTTTCCAAAGTCTTATCATCCTAAGATATTATTATATAATCACCACAAACACACTCATGACATATCACATATATTATTCTACTATTGTCACCATGCTAGATCACTTACCCAGAAAATTAAAGAAAGAAAAAGAAATTAAATAAAGAAGATGACCACCTTGCTTACTGGTGAATTACCTTTTTACCCTTTCCCTTCTTCACATGATGCTTGTATCTTTGAGTTATCTTACTTCTACTTTTCAAGGGTAAAACTGGAATACTTTGTTCATGCTTGAAGAAGTTATCAGGATCAAACTCAGTTTTGATCTTCACCAATCTATTGAAGTTGTCTTTGAAGTATTTGGTTCCCCAAGCACTGGCCTTGACAAAACTGGTGTCATCACCGTTTTTGTCATTCATTCCAAGATCAAGATCTCTGTAATTCACATAAGCTTGTCTTGGAAACATTGAAACATATTGAGCCATGTAGTTGTAAAGCTTCCTGATCCAATCCACATGCTTGTTCATGGCTTCTTTTTCAGGTGCCATCCAACTGGTCACATACTGAATCTTGAAAACTGTTCCATTTCTGTGAGGAAATGGGATTGATGATTCTGGAATCTTGGCCATCATTCCTCCGTATGGGTTCCAGATCATGAATGGGCTGTCTTCTTCAAAGTATCTTTGCCAGATTCCTTCTAATCCTGTTTCTGGGATTGGTTCTGTTACAAAATCTGATTTTGCTTTGAAGTAGTTCAAGAAAGCTGGTTTTCCGGCGAGGAGGACGGAGGTTGGGACGCTTCTTGGGTAGCCGGCGACGAACAACACCGATTCCAACCAACTCATCTCAAAGCAATCTTTTTTCTGCAATCCCAACTCAGGGAAACCCTCTTTCATCACTTGTTGCAGCCTCTCTACTCCTCCAAGAAACAATGCATTATAAGTTGTACTTACCGTTCTTTTAGTTGTATTTGGTATGTTTGAGGCTTGAATCATAACCCTAATGAAAAGATCTTCATCAAGCTTATCTGCCACGTGTTGCCACTTGTAAAGAATCTTGGTTGCACCTTCTTCTAACGTCCGCCGGACGTTAAACACCGTCACGGTTTCCGGCACCGGCACAAGTTTCAGTTTCCAAGAAACTATGACACCGAAACTGCCGCCACCACCTCCACGGATCGCCCAGAAAACATCCTCTCCCATGGATTTCCGATCAAGAATCCGACCATTCGCATCGATGATCTTGGCGTCGAGCGCATTATCGGCTCCGAGCCCGTACTTTCTCATCATGGAACCGTACGCGCCGCCGGTGATATGCCCACCGACGCCGAGGCTGGTGCATAGCCCAGCCGGAACCCCATGAGTCTTGCTTTTTTCAGCAACTCGATAGTAGAGTTCACCAATGGTGGCACCAGCCTCAACCCAAACGGACTCATCTTGGATATCGACATCAATGCCACGAAGTTTGGCTAAGTCGATAACAACATATGAAGGTTCCATGACAGACGTATAAGAGATGCCTTCATAATCATGGCCTCCACTCCTAAACCGAAGCTGAATCCCGAGCTTTTTAGCGCAAATGACAGCGGTTTGGATATGGGTTTCGTGTAACGGGGTGAAAATAAGCTGGGGTTTGGCGGCATAGGGAGCGATACACCGGAGATTTTGCGCCGTTGAATTGAGAAGGGGTGTGAAAGAAGTGGTATTTGGGGTGAAAAATATGTTGGGAAGTTGGGATTTCGTTGTATCACCAGCTGAAAGACATTGATGGAAGGTGTCTTGAATAGGGTTTGCAGAAGAAAAGGGAGAAAGTAATGATATCATCAAGAAGAGAAGAAGAAGAAGAGATCTTGATCTTGAAAAAGACACCATTTATAATTGGGTTGTGAAGTTTTGAGAAGGAGAGGGGTGAGATTTATACGGAAAATGGGTTGATATTTGATGACCAGATCTTGAGCTATTGCAAATGTCATTATTAAGGCAAAGAATTTGAAGCAATTTTGGGGGTTTTTTATGAGAATTTAATAGTGGATCATAAAATACATGACTTCTGGTTGAAAAATTTGTGGTCGTATTTGACTGCCACAAAACAGTATTTTAGTCTTTCTTTTCGCAGAAACGCCACAACTCTTAAATATATATATATATATATATATATGTTTTATAATAATATTTAGAGTTAACTCTAATTTTGGTTCCCATGGTTTAGTGAAATCTTTGAGAATCAAACCTAAGTTTTGATAACTCTACAAACCGTGATCATGGTTCTCATTTTGCTCTGAAAAACGTGACAAGTAATTGTCAACGGTTGATGAGAAATTGATGCTAATTAAGATGAAATTCACCTAGATCAATTACCTTCTAAGCCGCAATTTATAAGAGGACATTTGATTAAAAGTGATTAACAATTCAGATCCACTAGTCACGCTACTCATGGTCAAAAAATAATAATATTAAACAAAATAAAGCCTAAATTTATAACATTTTATATAATAATAAATGACTTTGTTTAAATAAACAAGGGAAATTAATTAAAATGCCACAAGTTTGACCCAAGCTTACCAAAATGCCACAAAACTCTCCCATCTAACCGAAATGCCACAAAAGCCCGCGGTGGGCCCCGCGATCGCGGCCCCCAGGCCCACGTGTCACCAAAGTTTGCTTACTTTGTCCGCGTTGGTCCCTCAAGAATGCCCGCGGCCCAGCTTTCCGCCCTCAAGAATGCCCGTGTTGGCAGTTTTGGTCCCTGTCCGCGTTGTGCCCCCGCGATCGCGGGCTAACCCGCCACGTGTCGGCCCAGGGTTAACCCTAATTTTTTTTTGAAGACTCAAACCCTAATTTTTTTTGAAGACTCAAACCCTAATTTTTACACTTTTGGTCCCTGAAAAATTACACTTTCAGCCCCTGTACTTGGACGAATCTTGCATGCTTTTACTGTTTTTTTCCACAATTATTGTACTTTGAAGACAAATTTGTGGTTGAAATTCATTTGCATGTTTGAGATTTCATCCATAAATACCAGTAAGATGCAATTCACAATTCACACTTCCTCTTTCTTGATTTCTCTCTTGCTTTTTTTTCTTTGAATTGTTTTCTCTCTTGATTTCTCTTCTCTCATTTCATCCACAAATGACATCGTCATCAAACCTAAGTCTACTCCTGAAAAAATGCCACCTCAAATCGAGGTCGCCATAGCAAAAAAGGAAAATGAGATAGATGAACTAACAGAAGAGTGGAAAAAAATTATGGACAGGAAGGCAGTCCATTTGAGAAAGATCGAAGAGGAAGACAGGGAGATCAAAATGATGAAAGGGGATATAAAAGCTAGGGAGGCTCGTGTTCGTCGAGAACAAGAAGCAATTCACCATATTCTGCAAGACTTCGCAATTATTCAAGCGAAGGTAAACGAGAAGCAAGCTTGGATTGATGAAACTAAATCAATTTTTAAGTAGGTGGTGGTGGTTTTAGTTGTTTTGTATTTTTTTTTCTTGTTTTGTATTTTTTTACTGTGTTGTTGTTTGTATTTTTTTTACTGTGTTGTTGTTTTGTATTTTTTTGTTGTTTTTTTACATCATGCAAGGTCAAGTCAGAGGTTACCTCATTCGTGGGCCCACTCCTCTTGTAGAATATATGACAACCCTCAACTCATTTGCTAAAGTGTGTCTGGGTTGTGGTACACAATGGCCATACGTGGTTGCAAAAGCAGAAGCCGTTGAAGAAGGGTCAGAAAGATTGAAGATGAAGAGCCTGTTGGATGGAATACAAACTAGCTGTGTTATCAATGTTCATTTAGAAGCATATGTATGTGTGTATATATATAATATGAATATATATATATATATATATATATATATATATATATATCATTTACAAACTAGCTGTGTTATCAATGTTCATTTAAAAGCATACGTATGTGTGTATATATATAATATGAATATATATATAATATGAATATATATATATATATATATATATATATATATATATCATTTACAAACTAGCTGTGTTATCAATGTTCATTTAGAAGCATATGTATGTGTGTATATATAATATGAATATATATATCATTTACAAACTAGTTGTGTTATCAATGTTCATTTAGAAGCATATGTATGTGTATATATATAATATGAATATATATATCATTTACAAACTAGCTGTGTTATCAATGTTCATTTAGAAGCATATGTATGTGTGTATATATATAATATGAATATATATATATCATTTACAAACTAGCTGTGTTATCAATGTTCATTTAGAAGCATATGTATGTGTGTATATATAATATGAATATATATATATATATATATATATATATATATATATATATATCATTTACAAACTAGTTGTGTTATCAATGTTCATTTAGAAGCATATGTATGTGTATATATATAACTAGCAGTGTACCCGTGCAATGCACAGGGTGAGAAAGGTGTGACAATTTTATCGCAAAATGAAAAATGAAAAGCTCTCGAGTTTGACAAAGGGATTGAGTGACTTTTTATTTCAAATACACAACATGTTCAAGTTCAAATCATGCAAGATATGGGCTTGAATCCTTCAAGCTAGGCTCAGGCGCTTAGTCAACTTTGAATTGTTTCCTAAGTTGTGGTTCCTAGGTTTCAACTGCTAACTTGTTAAATCCATATCTTCCAACAATTCTTTCACCTCTAGCTCCTAGCCCCGTGTTGTAAAAAATATCCAACTCAGGTTGTGCTGTAGCACAACAATTGGAAGATCTTCAATTGGTTTCTCTATTTGATTTTTGCCATCACCATTTTCATCCTGGAAATAAGAACTTGCATCACAGGATTAAGGTTTTAAAATCTAATTTTATCAACACACAAAATAAAATATGAAAGCAAAGAAAAAAATGCTAGTAATTGATTGAAGTTTGAAGAATGCTATGCTAAAAAGAGTGTTATAGACTTGTTCTATATTATGGTGCATTCAGATTAGCCATTGGAAGTTGCAATGGTGGGAATTAAAAAGTAAATAATGATTACTGTTTGTTCTAACCATCATACCAAACAACCAATGTATAGACCTGAATTCTCAGCAGCTTGACCTTCTTCACATTCTAGTTGAAGACACTATCGAAACTAATGAAACTTAGGGGCCGTTTACCAAATGCTTACATGGGTAAGTGTTTACCAAGTTGGATTACCTTACCGGATGAATATGGTAAGAACAAAAAATCTTCCCCGGTAAGAGCAAGACAAGGACCAAGAGTCTTACCCGATAACTGAGAGTGATGGCTCTTACCACGGTTAGTGCTTAACCGGTAAATTGTTACATCGATGCTATTTTGGTCTACTAAAATCTTACCCGGTAAGCAAGCGACAGAGTTGTATTTTATCGTAAGCGCTTACCGGGTAAGTGTTTGGTAAACGGCTCCTTATGGTCGTATGCTTACTTTGTGAGCGCTTACTAAGTCACATTACATTATCGAATGAACATGGATAGGACCGAATATCTTACCTAGTCAGAGCGATGGCAACTGACTGGGAGTCTTACCCAATAATGTAAGCAAATTCCATACCCGATACATAACAAAAACAGGAAGGCAACATGTTAGGCAAATAGAACTAAACTGGAGATCCAAGACAGCAGCATATGTGACAGTCTAATTTTTTAAACCGAAATCACTCTTCTGATCTAACTAAAATCACAAACTTCAGAGGAGGCAGTCCCAAACATTCTTCATTCAAAAAAACATATCTATCTATTCCATGAGATTACCAAGATGATTCTCATTGATGTTCAAGTTAAGAAATTTGAAGCTCAAAGCTCAAAGTATTTTATCTTCTTTTAGAAGAAGGGAATACTTTTAAGTTTTAACAAAACCTGCACTTGTTTATTTAAAGAAAGCAACACAACAAATTGGGATGTATAATACCTTTTAAGTTTGCCAATCGTGATCTTCTTATTATCAGCATCATCGTTCTCACTCCTCTCCGCCATCTCCATCAACCTCTCCAAATGCACCTTCTTACTGTATACATAAACAACTTAAAACAAATGCACTTCGATTTGTGAAACTGATCAAATACATAAACAACTTAAAACACATACACACCTTCAAAAGAAAGCAACACAACAAATTGAGATGTATAATACCTTCGACAAGAAGCAGCAGACGAGACGTGTTGGTGATCGGCGACCAGAGTACCAACAGAGGTTTTGTGGCAATGATAGAGTCGTTGTGTTCCTTGGAGCTGTGATTTCGCTCTTGATTTATTTTTTCCATTTATGCGTGCATCGAAGGTAACGTGTACAATCTGAAGGTATGGTGAATAGTGAATAGGTAGAAGGACGGTATGGAAGAAGGGGGTATGGTTGTCCTGGTAGAAGAAAAGGGTATGGATGAGATGTACGGTGGTATGGCTGATATCTTCATTAGCTAGGAAGTAAAAGTAATTCAAGTTGTACTCAATGCATTGTATCTTGTAATTAAGAGTTTTTTGAGTTTTATGCTTTAAAGTCTTGTACATCATGCATAAAGGGTTGTCTTTAAGATATTTGGTTAGAATGCTTATATATGTAGTATAGATATGAATATATATATATCATTTACAAACTAGTTGTGTTATCAATGTTCATTTAGAAGCATATGTATGTGTGTATATATATAATATGAATATATATATATATATATCATTTACAAACTAGCTGTGTTATCAATGTTCATTTAGAAGCATATGTATGTGTGTATATATAATATGAATATATATATCATTTACAACCTAGCTGTGTTATCAATGTTCATTTAGAAGCATATGTATGTGTATATATATAATATGAATATATATCATTTACAAACTAGCTGTGTTATCAATGTTCATTTAGAAGCATATGTATGTGTGTATATATATAATATGAATATATATATATATATATATCATTTACAAACTAGTTGTGTTATCAATGTTCATTTAGAAGCATATGTATGTGTATATATATAATATGAATATATATATATCATTAACAAATCAGCGTTTAGATCAACAGTATCATATGTGTTTGTTCCATATGGTTCAAGCTGTGACGGGCCCGGGGTGTGACTGACTGAATGTCTCCTTGGCACGGTTGAAGGGGCGGGATTTGGACACTCTCTACGAGTGTGTCCTACGCATTAGCACCGAGTACATCTTCGATGTATCGAACTTTCACCACGTGATGGACGTCGGTCGTTCTTTCTCGGTCTCCCGGCTCTATTCTTATCGATTAAAGGTGGATAGCATGGCGGAAGCGGGTCGGGTGGATACACCCATGCTGCAGGGGGTCCAGCTGGGTTTATTACCTCCACGTAAGTTCTCCGGTAATATTCGGACGTGAAGAAACAAACAGCCAAGTCGCTGCAATCTCTACGACCCGTATGTCTTGCTGCAGCGATGGCATGGCCGCACGGTAACCCAGATTTATCCCATTCGCGACACGAACAAAGGTGGTCTTCCATATTCACAATCGCGTGAAGATAGTCATCATGCACCTCGTACTTCCCATACCCGATTGTTCTTACCGGCCATGTCGCCGATTTACGCGCCCTGTACTGAACGATCTTCTCCGCCGTTGGTGTGAGTGCATTTTGCATCTCAGCTCCTTTTAGGCGTCGAATTTGGTACCACTCTTGTTGAAAGGCCCTAAAGTAGTCCATAAGATTAACAATCGGACATCTACGCGCAAAACGGGAGAGTGCATTCACAGACTCTGCACTATTCGAGGTCAAAATGTCATACCGTTGTCCAGGAAAATGGGTCGCGGACCACCTCTCCGGTCCAGCATCGTCAAAGACTTTGGCTGCTTCGTCGACACTATGTCGTAGCATATTCATGTACTTGTTAAACTCCCGATCCGTATATGCTCTGCATGCCGCCCAGTAGACATTCTTGTTGGTCGTAATATGTTTGTCCTTGGATTTGGCGTTCATCTCCAAATGTCGACAACATATGGCGTGAGGGGCGTTTGGGTAGATGGCAGAGATTGCGGCGCTTATGGAAGGAGCCCTGTCGGACATAAACACCAACCCTTGCGGGTATCCGATAGCTTGTCTCAACATGGACAGAAACCAAGTCCACTCGTCCCCGGTTTCGGACTTGCCTACGCCGAAAGCTACTGGAACGATGGAGTTATCCCCGTCCATGGCAACCGCCAGGAACATCATACCCAAGTAACGGCCCTTTAAATGGGCTGCGTCTATTATCAGGACACGACATAGATTTGCCACAAATGTGCGGATCTGCAAAAACATAGGTGGTTTTCCTTTGTAAATGTTATAGTTTATAATGTGTAAACATATGACGTGTTAAAATACGTACCGCGGGTCCAAGGGCCACGAAGCACATCTCAAACCGTCGACGTGAATCGGTCCGTAGCTGCGTGACAGTACCAGTGTTCTGCAGCTGCAAATTATATAAATATGCCGGGAGTCGTTCATACGACTCCTCGAACGTGCCTCTCACCATAAACAGTGCATGGCATCGCGCACGGAAAGCTTGGTGGTAATCAATCGTGACGCCGAACTGCTGGTGAACATCGTGGACGATGTCCTTTGGACGCAATGACCTACTAACATCAAGAATTTTTTTTTTCAGTATCGCACCCAAAGTCTTTTTGCTGGCTTGTTTGTGGTGGGGATTCAGTTGCGTCCTCGTACAAGTGTGTACGTCGTCCAACTTTCTAATAATGAACGCCCCTCCTTTGCCACCCGTTTCAATCGCGTACATCCTCCACTCACAGTTTTTTCTGGCACATTCAACTATGTATCTAGTTTTGTCAGATTTCGACGTGCGCCTTTCGAAACCCTTTTCCAAGAACTTAAGTCCGACCTGACTTGCCAAGAGATCCTTCGACTCGAATATCTGACCTACATGTAACATTTCACTGCGAATATAAGGTGTAGGTTCGTAGGTTTGTGTCTGGGTATGGGAGTCTCGAAGAATAGGGGGCATATAAAAAAAGTCATCTATCTGACTACATGATTTTCTACTAGGGGTCTGATCATCACTATCGGTGTCTGATCTGTCTATTTCAGAATTACCCGTTCTGAAAACGTGGGTTTCGTCATCAGCAACTCCAGCAGTACGCCCTTCGTGTGGTTGTGGTTGTTGTTGTTGCATCTCCGGAACCGTTGGGGCGTTGGACGCCTGAAATTGAGAATCAGGCTGCTCTATTTGGAGGTTTTCGTCGTCACCGTCGTCGTCGTTTTCGTCGGATACGCCGGGATAGACAAAAAGTAATGGGGGCCTTTCTGAATCGACTGCAGAGTGCAGAAAAGTAGAGATATCCCCATCGTTGGATAAATCCACAAATGACCCATCGCCATTTTTAAACACTAACTTGCAAACAGCAGAAGGGTTGATTCCACATTTTTGCATGGCGTATGCAAGAAATTTCTGATAAGTATAGTTTACTGGCACTTTTACACCATGCTTAGATTTATAAACAAAATTCCACTCATTGTTGTCTTCCACCCATTCACCATCGTAACAGAAAAATAGCTTAGCTTTTGCAACAAATGAACTCATTTTTTCAGTAGTATCTCAAACACAAAATATTGTAGAAAGAAATCAAGAAAGAAGTATGAAATCGGTGTGTGGATTATGGATTGCATTTTACATCTATTTATGAATGAAACAACCAACATTGATGACAACCAATCTCTCATTTCATCCACAAACTGGTATTCCAAAAACACTGATTTAACATTGATTCAAACATGCAAATGAATTTCAACCACAAATTTGTCTTCAAAGTACAATAATTGTGGAAAAAAACAGTAAAAGCATGCAAGATTCGTCCAAGTACAGGGGCTGAAAGTGTAATTTTTCAGGGACCAAAAGTGTAAAAATTGGCCCATCGCGGGCAGGGACTGAACTTGCCAACACGGGCAAAGTTGGGGGGCTCCGCGGGACTTTTGGCCGAAACAGTTTGCCACGTGGGCCTGGGGCCCGCGATCGCGGGGCCCACTGCGGGCTTTTGTGGCATTTCGATAAGATGAGAGAGTTTTGTGGCATTTTGGTATGTTTGGGTCAAACTTGTGGCATTTTAATTAATTTCCCAATAAACAATCCATTGGAATAGGTTTCATGAATGCCTCCTCTTAGCATTTATTCCACCAACTTATGCGATTAATTATAATTATCTCCGAGACATCACATTCAAATCATTCTTTTTTATTCCATAAAATTTGTAATTTTTTTTATCAATTTAATATTAAAAGTTATTATTAACATAAAAAAACTATTGCTGTAATTAATATCAATAAAGTTTGTATCCTAATTTTTGTTTTTTATTAAAATTAATATATGTCTCGTTGAGTTATCATTACGTTAAATAATCTTGTAATTTTCTTAGGGTGAAAGAAAGTTTATACAAAACTTAAGAGTTGAAATCGATAAATCTTCGATTCTTGAACAAGAGTGTTGATTGAACACGTTGGTTTTCGTATGAATTAAGTTGTTTTAATTAAACATTAATCAAAACAAATACGAAAATGATTTGGACTTTTCGATCCGTCTTTAAGAAAACGATAACCACCGAATGAAGAAAATAAAGCCTGAGTTAATTTAAAGACAAAGCATACATGTACATAGTGGGAAAAAAAAATATCAAACATTGCTACTGCTAACAGTTATATATGTCTATCTGATCCGATCCCTAAGGACATGGTCAAAATAAGAGAACACGAGATCGTCTATATCGCATGTGATTTAGGTTCGACTAATGCAAGGGTGCGCCTGGAACGGCGAGATAAGAGCATTGACCAAATTTGAATCACATATGATTTTTAGTCTAAAATCAATCACATGTAATATATATTTTGGCTATGTTTTTATTTGAATCCAATCCAGTCTTATATTTGTGCTCGTGTGAATGCGCATCTTGTAGTTGTACTGTACAACCTAACAAAGCACGGTTTGTTGCCCACACTCTTCTTATTGCTATTGCCTTGGAATATATTCAATCAAAAACTTGTCTTGGTGGCTTGGAATATATTCAATCAGGCACTTATTTCCCAATAGTGTAATCCTCATATTTTGATGAAATGCCCAAGTGGAGTTGATTGGTGTAACAACCCAAATTTAATAAAATCAAAATTGACAACATTACAACCAAAAACGGTCCCAACACCAATAATTTACAATAGTTCTGCTCTAAACTCGCAACGGAAACACCTTCACAACCGAGTTACTACAGGATGCCGACGGTAATCTACAAGTCTTCACTAGCCTCTAGCTCTTCTACCACGACACGACCTTCCGTCATCATCACACGAAACTCCATACACGACTAACACCTGAAAATGGTTTTAGTTTTTGAAAAGCGAGGGTTAGACCATGAGGTCTAGTGAATTCCCTCAAAAAAACAGTTTCACGCAAGCCAAGTATAAAATCATGTCATTCTATAACGTAATAACGTTCCAAGTCATGCATTAAACAAAGGTATAGCACAGTGGGCTCGACTTTCTTCACCCTACTAAGCCGGGCACGGCAATTCGGTTTCAACACCCTACAAAGCCGGGCACGGCAACTTAGTTACAACACCCTACAAAGCCGGGCACGACAATTTAGTTTCAACACCCTACAAAGCCGGACACGGCAATTTAGTTTCAACACCCTACAAAGCCGGGCACGGCAACTTGGTCTCATCACCCTACTGTGCAACCCGACTCCATACGTGGCAATAACCGTCACAAAAACATGCAATCAACATATCGTATAGTTAAGCGTATAAACAACTTGCATGCATTAGTAAGCATTTCCATGTCATGTGAAATAAAACCTTTCTAAACATTTAATCATGCCATCATGCTCATAACCATAATCAATTTAGAAAACCTTTCGCAAACATTTCATTTACACAAATAAGGTAAGGGAACTCACCTTAGCCTTAGCACATCGACACACGCTCCGTAACACACTTTAGCTCAAACCGAACACCTGAATTGGACGTCATAAGAATGGTGTTAACCATTTAATTACATCCCCAAAACATCCCTACTAAGCCCCTAAGACAAACCCCCAAACGATGCCTCGATTCTAGACCCGAAACACGAAGCGAACCGAAGGATGTTCACAAAACAGGGACTTACGCCACTTGTCACGCGGTTTGCAAACCGCGGGACAAACCGCGTAACTCCCTGTTCGTCTTCCCCAAGTCTGCACAACCAAAATCAGTCTGAAATCTCAACTCCAATACCCCCAAAATGCTCCCAAATCGATTTTAAGCCTCCAAAATAAGATAAAGGATGTTCTAGACCTTTCCCCACAATTACCAAACAACAAAACATCATTTGATATAATAAGATCTAACCAAAACTCAACTAATGATCCATCACTTTTACCCCAAACTCATATTCTTGACAAAACTCAACTCCACCATTGAAATGATGGATGATTCTCAAAGAAAAGTTTATAAACCATTAGATAACTCAACAATCATCCCATTTCCATTAAAACCACCTTAAGACTTCTTAAAGATTCACTCAAGAGGTTCCCAAACACAACTCTCACCAAAAAATCAAGCAAGAAGATGAATAATGGAGAAGAAACCATACCTAGAAGATGAAGTCTTCAAAGCTCTTGATGCCATTTTTCTTCCTCACCCTCTATTAGGGTTTTTGCTCTCAAATCCTCCTCTCTCTTTGCTCTAGCCGACCAACACATTGAATGAGAGGAAATTAGGGGTTTTGCCCCTTTTCACACATATAAAATTTTCAGATTTAAGCCACCAAGCCCCCAAAGTCATATACTTCACACTTTAGCCCCAAAATATAATTTATTCTAACATTTGCAAGAAGAAGCAAATATGGGGTGTTACATCACCTCCCCCTTATTAGAATTCCGTCCTCGGAATTCTATTGCCTAACACATACTGCAATTTGGAGTTAACTTCTGACTTCCAATAATCACATTACCCAGACGGAATTTCTTAAGGAGTTGCAAATACATCTCTAGAAGATCAACTTCTTTGTCCTTCAAAATCACGACCAGCCAGCCCAATGCTCGCTCGTAGCGACACAACAAAATCCCACTCTTCATCCTTTCGCGTTACTCACAATGGCAACACCGCACCAAGGTTTCAACCAACACTCCCCAACATAGGGACGTGAAACACACCAAAAATGTTCCAAAATTACACCGAGTACAATTAATTCATTCAATATTCCCCCCAATCCTTTCGATAACTGCCACTACTCCAAACTATGGGAATGTTTTCCCACTCAACTGTGCTCCCGATTACTCATCCTTTCCAATCCAATCCTCTTATACCTATTCACCCTTTCATCCCTTTCCTGATCAGAACCGACAACGTACAACATTCTTAGACAATGCTCCTCGGCCAACTACCGCATCCTCAGGTTGGTAACGTGTCGAACCATACCCAATTGCAATCTCTTTGATCGATCACACTACTAACACCGAATTACTCTCTTTAAAAGAAAGCTGCCCCACCGGAGTCAACACCGATCACATGTGCCCCAACAGTTACAAATCAACGGTCCAAACTCGCAACAATCACTAAGCCATAATTCAATTCTATACACAAATTATATTCCTCGCCAAATCCACCGAATGGTTCCACCAAATAGAAGCTACCACCAAAAAAATCACTTGACCTCCACGAAGAGGAGTGACCAAGCTCAATCAAACTATCTCGCTTAATCGAACACTGAACAACACGCTCATGTGAAACATTCTCCTCGACAATACTGAATCTATTCCAAAGGTCTCTCAACCAGGGCACTACATCCGACCACTTGTTTCCATCCTAACTTGATACCTTAAAGATGCCTCAAAAGAATGACTCGCCAACATGAGTCAACTTTTAGACCGGTCGCGCGAACTTTGCTTTCTCAACTTTTTAACCATGACATACACAACGATTTATTTTCTTACGCCCTTCAAATAACAGTTCTTTAACTATAGTCCGCCTATTCAGTGTCTCACGACATCTTCTTACCGCGAGTCTGTCTATACTCGATCTGTCATACCGTCATAATCTTTTCTCATGCTTACACAAACTTCCCTTCACACATCGCTACAGTCTAAAAGAACGGCTTCTCCAAAATTATCAGTCAAGACCTTTAGCCAGGTTCTCATAAGGTACTTAACACCAAGAACTACCAAGAGTTCCTAACTCTCCAACACCGCCGACCCGCTCATTGTATTTCATTACATCCACGGAATACTCCAACGCTCCTGACAAACTTCACGACGAAGCACTACAGCTTAACGGGTACAATATCCTGATCGACAATCAAGTGAAGTATGAAAAACTCACCCAAAATCCAATGGGATCGAGAAGAACAAGGGTTCTCCTTTCATCCCGTTACCAACCGCAACTCAATCTCTTGATCTCAACCTAGTATTAACGTATACCGCCCGCAAAACCACACACTTCAACCAAGCATACTCACTACCTTTGACTACTCCATTATTACGGCAATTCATCATTACATCTAAGACTTACACGTTTCTTTGGTACCAAATGCTACCACTTCCTCACGCCACTATCGCACCACGCGACCACATTGCAACAAGCTAACATGATGCCTTTCCACACACAGAAGATATTACTACTCTCATGCCACCCATAACACAATTCCATATGAAGTGAAATTATTTTTCCCACCTTGCCTTTTCCGGGTCTCGACGAATCACATGTCAAGATCATCTAATCAAAGCACACCCGCTTCGATTACACTAAACATTTCGTACTTATATGGCTCAACAAACTCCATAGGAAATTACCTATGTTACCACTATCTTTCACTTCTGAAACACTCACACAAGGTGGTCTAGCGTCATGCCAGATACACACCTTTCTCCGAACAACTTCTTACATCTTTGCACGAAAACTCACAAAATAACCACACTATAATTACTTCTCCAATACCAACCTCCTGACAACTGTCCAACAGAACGGTCACTGATTCAGCACCGACAATCGACATGCAATTGTCCAGTCGCCTCACAATAGACAAGGATTCTCGAAGGAATCTACTTCTCCTAACTCCCCGAACAACTTCTCGTTCCTCGTTAACTCCCCGCAATCTATTTCCGCTATGCTAAACACCTTACGCACAAGCGAATCATCAAAACCTCAAAGGGCATCATATCCACATTGGTGATCTTCCGATCTCCCAATGCCCTCACTAGGTGTTCCTACACCATATCATTTACACGTCCTCGGACAACATTATTCGATCACACACAACGGTTCATTTCCCACGTTTCAATTTCCTGACATCACCCCTAACTTGAGACATGCTAAGCAGTCGAAAACCTCCTCATCAATGGACTACATGACGATGATTCCATTCCTTCCTGACAAACTAGGATTCCTAACAGAACCCACTTCGTCCTACGCATTATAACCAACTTATACCCCACCGTTCTCACTTGCGAGAAAACCTACACAAGATCTTTCTTAGCGCAAGTTCTAATTACCAAACCATCTCAGTACTCCAACTCAAAACCGAAAACATTACATCAAGTAACGTAATGCTACTGATTACTATTCCACCCACAGAAACACTTTGACCATTTCAACTTCACCGCGATTAAACTATTCTCACATAACCAAGCAATAGTTCAAACGACACTCATACCAACATTCCGAATTTACTGCCCAAGACTTCCGGTATTCACCCACTTCCTCTAACGGAAACACCAAGGTCCTAACTCGACCACGTCTTATTCAATTGACAAATCCACTCCTAAAGCCTTTCCTCAACTTCAATAGCAATACCCTTCCCGACCTAGCGAGTTCATAGCCTTCAAATAAAATGACACAACGATTGAAATCATTTTACACTCTTTTAAAACACAATAGGTACAAAATCATAAAACAAGCTTGAGTATGCATGAAACAACACCACTCAAGACGAATAGTAAAACACAACGATCGTAAGAATCGTTCGCAGACACTATTACGATAATTCGTAACCTTGTCCATCCAAATCGATGCCTACCCCACGGTTGTCTCCAATGAAACCCTTTCACATACGACTAGAAAATTTTCGAATGAAAACACTTACCCAAAGTGGGTTTGTCAACTCCAACACTCGTTCATATAATAATAACGAGTCAATACTTCTTTTTGTTTGTAAAACAAACCTTGCAATAAAATGTTTTCAATATTTTCGTAACGAAGGTTCTCTTCCACAAATAAAAGCGTGAAGTAATTCGTAGATCACTAAGTTCAAAGCTTTACAGTATAATGAAAACAAGTTTGTCTTTTACTTTAAAGAAAACACACGCTCGCACGCGTCAACTTATTTCCCAAAACAAGAAAAACTGCCATGCATGTACATGCTTTTAACATGAAAGAATTCGTGTAATACGTTTAATGACATAATGTATGAACCCAACATGCAATTAAAGGCTATTCACTCTAACCAAGTCAACCGTTGCGCTCACTTCAACTCTTCACTAACACCATACTATGACCAACAACCGCTTTCTTACTTTTACTTCAACTCGTAGTACAAGAGCTTCACAGCCCACCTGATCGACCACTCAACATGGTTTTTCAATCGACCACTTAGCTCACCTTCTATTCTCATACATACCTCAAAACAACACTGATCTCTTTCCTTCGTTAACCTTGCCACTAAACCGTTTGACTAAGGAATCTAAGATTAGATTCCCTCACTCGATCTTGAATTGAAGGTTTTCAAGATGCCAACATACTTCTCACTTCCTATCCCAGAGAGTTTACCTCTAGACAGCTCATTAGCATTCCAGGCAACTCTTCTTCTAGGAGTTACAAACATCACATCACAAGGGATCCCCCCGACACATCAACTCTTTGCTATCAAATACAAGGTTAGAACCTTCTACATACTGCCACACTCACCACTCATCCCGACAATAGAGATTGATTACACCCATGCACCTGTAAAACCACAATAGCATTGGCCAGATGCTATTTGAATTTACCTTACATGAGAGTTCTCACTACCATTGTCAAGATATCCTATGATTAAGATCTTTCCTAATGGCTTCCTGATAACGCCACTTTTTGGCGTTATTTTCGGTTCTCAAACCAACGAGATTGGCTTGTACCCAAGTAAAAAGGCGGGTATTTTACGGTTTATTGAGTGATTTACGCAGGTTATATAAAAGGCGGCATTCCTCGGAAATAGAAGCGAAAAAGAGCCCAAAACGAGTCAAAACGAAGCCTAACGGAAGCCCAAAAGCCAAGCCCAAGACCCGCGACCGAACCAGGACCCGACCCGTGAACCAGAACCGACCCAGAGCAGCCTCTGGGAGGCGCGCGACTTTCCACGCGACTTGCAAGTCGCGTGAAAGGCCGCGTAAGCCTCTGTTTGCGGATTTCAGCTTTTTATTTCGGGATTTAGGTCACTTTTTCGATATCGAACTTACGGCAGACGATCCAGGGCAGTTCGGGGGCGATTTCCAGAGCCACGTGACACCATTTGGAGCGAAGATTGAGAACCAATCGAAGAAACGTTCACGACGTGAAGTAGATTCAAGCACGGGAAAGGGAGTTCATCAATTCATCTTACACTATCACCACGATCACGTTACCATGTTTTCTCATACTTTCGTTTCCTTTTCTTTTGTGTTTGAATCCCCCAACATCATGAACTAACTTTAAGATGTTGGGGGTTGGATTGAATTAGGATTGAACATATAGATGGATGACGAATGATTCTTATCAGTTTTTCCAATTAATGAATGCATGTGATTTTGTTCTTAATGCCTTTGTGAGCGTAGCTAACTTGCAATTGTTCTGTTGTTGTCAATTATGTTCGAGAGAATTAATTGAGATCTAGAATTAGGAATTACATGTCTAAAGGTAAGAAAGGATAGAGATATACCGAGTAAAACTTTAGTCTCATAATAACCTACGCTTAATGTGTTTTGAACTACATAGGGTGAGATCGAGAGATTAACCTTGTGTTTGTTTTCGAAATAAACTTCATGGTAGCTTGAGAAAGCACCATGTCTTACAAATATAACTGTTGTTACTTGAGAGAGAGCAATGGTTAGATCAAGGTTGAGTATTCATTTACGGAATTTAACTGGTATTTGTCTTTAGTCTGATATTCATATGTGAAACCTAAGGATATCCAACCCTCAACTGTTTCTCCATCTGAATTCCAAAACTGCTTACTAGTTGTCTGGTGTTTGTTTGACTTTAATTTCTGCATTACATTAGTTATAAAACCAAACCTCCAATTTGACAGCCCAGTTAATAGTTCTTGTAGTAATTGTGATATTTAGTTCCTAGTTCCCCGTGATTCGATACTCGTACTTCCGTACACTATTACTTGACTTCGACCCGTACACTTGCGGTGAGAATCCGCGGGGTGTCAAAACCCCGTGTCACTTCCTATATAAAATCGAGGTCTAGTGAATTCCCTCAAAAAAACAGTTTCACGCAAGCCAAGTATAAAATCATGTCATTCTATAACGTAATAACGTTCCAAGTCATGCATTAAACAAAGGTACAGCACAATGGGCTCGACTTTCTTCACCCTACTAAGCCGGGTACGGCAATTCGGTTTCAACACCCTACAAAGCCGGGCACAGCAATTTAGTTTCAACACCCTACAAAGTCGGGCACGACAATTTAGTTTCAACACCCTACAAAGCCGGGCACGACAACTTGGTCTCATCACCCTACTGTGCAACCCGACTCCATACGTGGCAATAACCGTCATAAAAACATGCAATCAACATATCATATAGTTAAGCGTATAAACAACTTGCATGCATTAGTAAGCATTTCTATGTCATGTGAAATAAAACCTTTCAAAACATTTAATCATGCCATCATGCTCATAACCATAATCAGTTTAGAAAACCTTTCGCAAACATTTCATTTACACAAATAAGGTAAGGGAACTCACCTTAGCCTTAGCACATCGACACACGCTCCGGAACACACTTTAGCTCAAACCGAACACCTGAATTGGACGTCATAAGAATGGTGTTAACCATTTAATTACATCCCCAAAACATCCCTACTAAGCCCCTAAGACAAACCCCCAAACGATGCCTCGATTCTAGACCCGAAACACGAAGCGAACCGAAGGATGTTCACAAAACAGGGACTTACGCCACTTGTCACGCGGTTTGCAAACCGCGGGAAAAACCGCGTAACTCCCTGTTCGTCTTCCTCAAGTCTGCACAACCAAAATCAGTCCGAAATCTCAACTCCAATACCCCCAAAATGCTCCCAAATCGATTTTAAGCCTCCAAAATAAGATAATTTTAATCTAAGTTACGTTGGAAATACATCGATCATTTTGTGCATACTCTGTAACTGCAAATACTTCAGCTCCAAACACACATGAATCATCATTCGCCAAATACCCATTTTCACAATTTTTAAATGAGTCCAGTGATACCGACTTGTCAAAACCCCATTTAATATTCTTCTCGTGAAACCTTCTCCTATTGCCATTCACGATATCTATAAACACATTCAAATAATAATAATTTAAAACGATTTAATGAATTAGTTAATATATGATTATTATGTTAATGCGATAGGAGTGTAAAACAAAATTGAAAAAAAAATAAGAGATGTACCATAAATTAAATAATTAACTATAAGGGTATGAATTTTAAATATAAAATATTTTTTTTATGTAGTGTATAACTGTATATGATATATATTAAAATATATAAATCCAAAAAAATTCAAGATTGGGCTCATTTCGAACGTATCGAAGAGACGATTATAATGGTGTAATTTGTTAAAATTAAAACGTATTTTTTTAACGTATTTTAGTTAATAAACGATTATATGTGTTAAATGTAAAATTAAAATAATGAAAGTAAAAGGTATAAAGTAAATTTAGTAAATAAGTATAGGGGTTGAAAGTGTAACATTTTATTTTAAATTCATAAAATTGAAAGAAAGCGGGGTTGAACAGTGTCTACGCGGGTCAAATTTTCAAAAATGGTCCCTTGCAATTAAAAAGTCACAAAAAGTGTCCCATCGCGGGATTCCATTTTTCAAAAATGGTCCCTGCAAGTTTAAAAAAGTGTCAGAAATGGTCCCTGGCCCGCGATCGCGGGCTCCCATCGCGGAAAAAAGGGTATTTTTGCAAACTGGGAGAGATTTAGGGCATTTTGGTAACACTTGGTTTGACTTAGGGTATTTTAATTAATTTCCCTATTAATTAACTTAACAACTTTTAATTCAAATTAAAACTATAGTAAAAATTACATAATTGCAATAAGAAAATGAGAAGGTCTAGATGAAGACCAAGATATTGTGTTGCATTGAATTAACTATTTTTGTAGTTGACTTTATTTTACATAAATAATGATAGATTTTGATGGATTTAAATATATATTATGAATTTTAGTTTCAACTACAACTTTGATAATTGATCTTTTGAAATGATTTATTATCGAATTTTGGAGTGTATGTGACATCTTAAAGTCCAAAACAACATTAACAACTCAATAACTTTTATCTAATTTAAAATTATGTTAAAAATTAATGATAATTTATAACTGATTAAAAAGCTTACATATATATATATATATATATATATATATATATATAGAGAGAGAGAGAGAGAGAGAGAGAGAGAGAGAGAAATTATCAGATTATCAGATTCATGAAGCTAGATTGAGTTTGTAGGGATTTATACAATCCATTTGGTTTGTATTTGATACTCAGCCTATATATATATATAGATCCGATCACATTTGATAGAAAACAAGCATGAGTCATCAAAATGCTAACAAACATGAGATTTACCATTGTCTTGTTATAAAATGAGTGAAAGTGGATTAACCAATATTGTTTTTTAGTTCTTAGATGTATTTATAGAAAATTACATTATTATTATTATTATTTTGTTTTGTTTTGTTTTATTACATAAATTACATAGTGGGTGACACCAAGAAGGTACTAAAAGTGAATCAATTTTCTTTTAGAAAGATCATGTTGTAGAATTTAATATTAACATTAACATAAACATAAACATAGCATATATAAGATGTGTTTGTACAAAAGTTTGATAACCAGAAATTTCAATCCGTTCTATACGAAATCCGTCTTTAAGGACACGTCAATGTGATGGAACATTTATTGATTCACTTAACGGACGAGGTTAGCGAGAGGGTCTGTGATCAAACTCAGGGCCAGTCTTGTATTTGGACAAAGTTGTTCTGTCCTTTTATCAACTGAGCTACACAACAGAGGCTATGATGTAATATATATGGTACCATACAAGTTTTATTAGTTTTTACAGATTCTTTTAACTGTAACGTTTTTTAAGAAGTTTAATGTCAAATGTGATGGTTATAAAAGTCAATATATCATTTTGAACATCAAATTTCAAATGCAACCCATTTTGAAATAAAATACTTATATATTTTAAAATAAATGTAATATTTGACTTGACAAATATATTCTTTGATAAATATTTAGAAACTTCAATATGAAAAATTAAATATACATGTGGAAAAGGAGTTCACACAAGACTAGTGAGCGAGAAAGAGAGTCTTTACTTTACCTGGTTAACATTGTTTTTTATCGTATTTATATTTGTTTTCTCCAATCACATCACATCCAATCTCAGTTCTCCTTCCAACTGTCGGTGGGGAGAGCTCGGACGTATAGCATGACATTAAAAGTTCCAACTCTAAGAGGATAGAATCTTTATAGCACGAAAGTTACGTTGATCTGAATACTTTGCTTCTGCTTCATATTATCAGTATCTTGTAAAAAATATTAATGAGCCAAAATGATAAATTTCAATCGTATTCATAATTAAGAAAAGAGGTATTTCTCCATCTAAAAATTACAACATTTGATTTGAAACATAATATAAGAAAAACATTTGATTAATATATAGATACTTCAAATATCTCATAATAGAACAATGTTAACGTAACACTCGCAAAGAAATATACAAGATAAATGATTTTTAAATCAGCTTAAATTTGTAATGAAAATTATTGCGGTAGACAACCCAATAAAATCGAAAACAATCTTATCATCTTATTTTGGTAACTGTGGGTTTCTGGAACCCCCTGAGCGATAGTCATGAGAATGAGACCCATCCCATTGGGGAACCCGGTGTACTCGACCCATCGGGGTCGGGACTCCTTGCAAAGCCGGGGAAAAGTTAAAAATCGGGGCTGGGATGAGACCGTAAAACGTGATCCCTGATCCGCTCTGTGACGTCCCTGTTTATTGAATATATTATATATTTATTTATTAAATGTATTGTATATTTATTATTAGATTTTAGAAAGAGTATTTTGATCTTTTCTTCATATATACATTTTTTTAAACTTGTCTTTTTTAGATAAAAAACATGGAGAGTCAAAAATGTTTGATCAAAAAATTACGTGTGATGTTGTGATTTTGTTAACATATGAGTATTTGATAGTGCTCCATAAAAGCGAAATTTACAAAATTTTATACTCTCTCGGATTGTCTCTCAGATTCTTCAGATTTGTATACTATACTCTCTCCAATTTATTTCTATCAGATTTCCATACTCTCTGATTGTATCCCTAACTCGATAACTATAAAGAAAACAAAAAGGCATGATAACCTCTGCCAACTGTCACATCAATCGTGGGTAGATAGTTTTACACAAAGTGTCTCCTCAACCGCCACGATCAATCAACTCGTGTAGGTATCATCATTATCCCTTCCCACTTTTTCGCCATCCTCCTATATATCATTACCAAAACCCTAAACCCACTTTCTTAACTCACTCTTCTCTCTCAAAAATCTCAAACCCCCAAAACCTTCAAACTATTCTCGGATATTTCATCTTCAATGGCTGCCAAATTCGAAGGAACGATTCTCAATCGTGTCAAGTTCATTGCCTGCAACTACGTTGGCTTGTTTGACAAATAAGATGAAAATCAAGACTATCACAACATGATAGATTTTATGGTAAAAAGTCCTATAAGCCATGCTCTTACAGTTTCTCCTCCATCCACACAGATGAGCACATTCCTGCTAGGAAACTTCTGGTGCTCTTGTGTGCACTCAAAGACTGATAACACCATTGTCGCCTCTATTCTAAGCGATAAAGACATCGTCATTACTGCCGATGACGTTGCACAGGTCTTGCATCTACCTTCTTCTTCATCCACTGAATATGAAGAACTCTGCAAAGGTGAAGAACTTGAGGATGTTCTACACATTCTGGAATACCGACTATCGAAGGACACTATGAATGCAAAAGTTGTTAGTACTCTGCTTATGAAGCATATGTCTAGGGTATGGCATTACTTTTTCACTCATCTTGTTCGATGTTTGAGCACTAAAACTGGAGGATTTGACCAATCTCCTAGCAACATCACCAAACTGGAACATTCCCTTATTTTCCAAAGAAATATAAACTTTGGAAAATATTTATTTGATGAACTGGTCAGAAAGATAACCATGAAATCTTAAGCAAAAATAAGGTTCCTTGTGTTCGCTTTCTTGCTCTTCTGATTATTGACAAGCTTGAAAAAATGTCAACATTCCTACTGATGCCAAAGCCCCCAACAAATCTCTTCATGATAGCCTTAAGGACAATAACAAGTCCTTAAGCAACACTACTTCCACACTCAACACTTATCGGATCAAGGATGATAAATATCACTTTAAAGTCATCTCCATTGCTCAAGAATTTGGAAACTCGGTCAAGGTTTTGACAACTAAGATGGGAAGCTTATCAAGACAATCCGATTATGATCAAACTAAAGAATCTCAGATTAAAGCTTGATACTCAAGAAGGAATTCTTCGTGAATTCCTTAATAAGATTCCATCTACTCCCACTTCAACAACTCCTAGTACCTCTCATCCCTTACCAGACATTCCTCTGAACACCATTCATGAATTCGACAAGGAGCTGATCTACATCATAGAGAGATGCACAAACTTTATCAGTGAACATAAGTTTAATCTTACATCTCAAGTAAATCATGTCTTCTTTCCTTCCAGTGCTAGTGAGGGGGAGAAAAGCTGGGATTCGTCAGATGCCACTAACACTGGTCGGAATATCAAACATCTCTTGACTCGCCCATCAGTGAAGAAGTTAAGTTAGAGCCGATCAATCCTGCAAAAGATGTAGATGTCGAGAATATCATTACATCTACTCAGGATCACATCTAAGAAGAGGAAACCCAATAAGCAGTTTATGAAGTTGATCATCAAGAGGCTCCTCGGATTTAGGAAAAGGAAATACGAGAAGAAGATTTTCTCTATGGTAGAGATGATCTGATTGGGGGGAGAAAGGCCAAATCGATGAAGACACGATGCAGTTTGTGTCAGATTCTGACTCATTTGTCTCAAATTTTGACGTTCCTCCAACTGTCTCAGTTCAACCTTCCATTCCCGTTTCTACATCTGACATTCTCTCTTAGATATCAGACATGAGTATCTCTGCTTCCATTCCAGATAAAGGAAAAACTCTTATGACGTATGAGATGGAAAAAGAATCTAAAAGGAAGAAGAAGATGGAATGAAGGAAATAAGGAAGGAAGAAGTTCTTAGAAGATCAAAACCAACTGAAGTCCTTCAGATGCCTCTTCCTCCTCCCTTAATTAAAACTAGCATCGGTGATCTGAATCTTCCTAAAGAAAAAATAGTTGCAGCAAGGGCACTTCAAGAAGAATGAGATGCAATTCGAAGGGAAAAATAAGAAGTTTATCAAAAGGAGAAACAAGAGGCCACTGAGAAGTTTAATCAGGTGTTCTCAAGACGAATGGATAGTACTTCAATCACTGCTACCACTGTCGTTAAATGTAAACCACCAGGCTTTAAATATCCTATCATCAAAGCAAGGATCTCAAGAGATGATTACACCAGAAGCGATGAAAACATTCACTGGTTGTGCATATGCGGGTACTCCGAATGGCTGGAAATCATTGGCACCATCAAGAATAGCAAAAGTAAATATGATAAGGACATCACCAATCGGATTGAGACACTCATCAATCAGGTACTTGATCTTAAACTCAAATTTAATCTTCAACTTCCTCCTCACTTTAACATACCCTTCCAATCCTTTAAGATAACATTTGTTGATCCTTCTCAACTTCCTCAACCATCTACCTAAGTGCCTCTTCAAATTCCTATCTATGAAAAGGTAATCCGAGAATTGGCCATATCAAATAGTATCTCACTCATTGCTAATCTTGACCTCTCTCTTCCCCCTGGTAATCCGATGCCACAAGGAACTATCCTATTTGCCCCCACTCCCGGTATGTACTTTTGTGATCCCTTTGGAGCTATAAGGTTCCAACGGTCCACTGAACTTCATATTGCCAACACTCCACATCTGTTGGCACTAATAAATGTTACACCAAAGACTAAGTTTGGAATTGTCTTATCCGATGGAATCAAGGAAATACTTCAAAATAGGGAAGGGCAAACTTCTAACAGGGAGATGAAGTATGAAGAGCTTATCTTTGAGGAAGACTTTAAATAAATTGTAAACTTTCACCATGGCACAGTTGTGTGCTATGCTTGTGATAACGCCAATTTTGGACTTTATTTTCAGTCAATAAACCAACGAGATTGGCTTGTGTTTAAGCAAAAAGGCGGGATTTCATGGTTTATCTAGTGAAATGTGCAGGTTATCCGAAATAAGACAGACATCGAGAAAAGAGGCGAAAAAGACCCAAAAGAGAGCCCAGAACGAAGCCCAATGGAAAGCCCAAGAACCGACCCAGATCCGCGAACCAGATTTGAACCGAACCTGTCAGAAATCCAGTCAGAAACACGCGCGACTTGCCACGTGGTTTACAAACCGCGGGTAAAACCACGGGGTCGCCTGTTTCGTTTCTATTACTTTGTATTTTCCGGATTTAGGGCAGGATCACGACACGTGCGACGGGAGGCAGCGAGAGGGCGATTTTCAGAGTATTTTCACAGACTTTGGAGCCACGATAGAGGTTTGATTGAGGAGAGTTCACCACGCGAAGTGGATTAGAGCCGAGAGAGAAGGGATTCATCGTATATTCTTACCGTTTACGTTTACCATGATTTCACACACCACTTTATACCTTATTTCTTGTGTTTTTGTCCACCCCAACATGAACTAATCTTTAGATGTTGGGGGTTGGAGGAACTATGGATTTATGATGGATGACGTGTAAACGAACGATTATTCTTACCCGATTTGATCTATGAAGTATTTGAATTCAGTTTTCATTATCAAGTGTAGTCTGATCACCTCCAATTGACTTTCATGGTTTTTGATTAAGTTTGAGAAAATTAATTAAGAACTAGATCAAGTAATCAAATACCGGAAAAGATGATTCGGGCAGAGATAGCCGAATCACTTTCCGCTCAGAATAGTTTGACTTAATGTATTTTAAAACCCTAGGTGTAGATCGAGAGATAACACCTACAGTCTTGAAATAAGATCTATTATTGCTTGAAAAAGAATAACAGTGACTTCTATAAACTAGGGTTCATAGAGAGAGTTGGTAATAATTATTATTCGGGTATTCGTCGTCAGTAGTAATTCCATAGGAAGTCCGACCCTCAACCTTTTCCTTATCAAAAGTCCTTTCAAAACCTTCTGTTAAGCGATTCTAGTATTATTTTAGTCGTCTTTAGTTTTTAAAACAAGTTATAAATCACAACTCAAAATATCGATCGTTCAGTTAATAGCAATTGTAGTCATTGTGATACTTAGTTCCTAGTTCCCTGTGTTCGATACTCGTACTTTCAGTACTATTACTTGACTTCGACCCGTACACTTGCGGTTAGATTTAGGGGGGTGTTAACCCGCCTATCAAGTTTTTGGCGCCGTTGCCGGGGAACTAGTTGCAACTGATAGCACTACCAGCTATAAGCGCTATTACATTGAACATTTTTTTTATTTTTGTTATTTTATTTCATCACTTTTAATTTTTGGATTGCTAATTTTGTTTATTCTCTGTTTCAGGCACTAATTGGTTTATGCCAAGAACCGCCCGTGGAGAGAAAATCGAACCGATCGATCCGGAGATTGAAAGAACTGCCCGTCGATTACGCAAAGAAGCAAAAGCAAAAAAACATATCAAGATCGAAATGGGCGACGAGAGACCTGTCGGCGAGAGACCTCGTAATGACCCACCACCACCTCCCGAGAGACGCCCTATGCGGTCGTTTGCCGATCCGAACGTGGCAGCCGCACGCATAGGCATTCAAGCGCCCACTACTGGGGCGAACTATTTCGAGATCAAACCGAGTACCATCGTAATGGTACAGCAGAACCAGTATGGGGGAGGCCCAGCAGAAGACCCTCATGCACATCTTCATGCATTTGAGCGGATTTGTAATACATTCAAGATCAACGGGGTGAACGAGGATGCCGTTAAGCTGAGACTTTTCAGCTTTTCACTCAAAGGCAGAGCCATAACGTGGACTGAAAGTATCCAACCAGACTCGATCACCACCTGGGCACAGCTGAAAGCTGCTTTTCTCCAGAAATTCTTTCCACCAAGCAGAACTGCCCAACTCATGGCTGAAATTACCCATTTCGCTCAATGGGATCAAGAGACGCTGTATGAAGCTTGGGAGAGGTACAAGGAGATGATCAAGAAATGCCCTCATCATGGGTTACAAGGTTGGGTAATAATCCAAACATTCTTCAGTGGACTTCACCCGCAGTTCAAAAACGACATCACAGCTGCAGCGGGTGGAGCCCTAATGGATATGTCTTACGAGGAGGCATGTGAGCTGATCGATAATCTGGCCGAACATAGCTTTTCTACTCCGAGGTCAACAGTAAGAAGGGTTGCAAGTGTGCAAGAGAACGACGAGATGAAAGCCATAAAGGCTCAACTGAACGCACTCACGAGTCAGATGAAGGGGTCTTCTCTTCAATCCGCATTCATGATGGATGAGGGTATGCCGGATATGGAACCACCCATGAGCGAGCCGGAGCAAGTTCAATTTATGCAAAATCGGAACAACCGGCCAAGGAATGATCCGTTTTCGAACACATACAATGAGGGTTGGAAAAAGCACCCTAATTTTTCATGGAGTCAACCGCAAGGGCAACCTGGTCAACAACAAGGTAATCATTCTAACTTTGCCAATTCTTCCAATACTAACAATGTCTATCGTCCCCCAGGTTACAACCAACGGAATGAAGGGCAATCCGGAGAGAAGAAGCCGGGGCTAGAGGACATGATGATGAAATTCATGTCTAAAATGGACAGCACGGTTGAGGGATTAGCCGGTACGGTCAACACAGTCAAGGCTGCCACTGATCAGAATACAACATCTATAAAGATTCTTGAAAGGCAAATGGGGCAGATTTCTGAAGCCCTACAAAGCCGAGCTCCCGGGAAATTTCCGAGTCAAACCGAAAGGACAAACCGGGAAGATTGCAAGGCCATTCATCTGAGGAGTGGCAAAGAACTGATTAGAGACCCGATCCGAGATTCACCAAATGTTGAGATCATAGACATGGATGAGTTGGAGGCTGAGGAAGAGGTTGTGATTGAGAAAAACTCGAAGAGTGAAGAAAAGAAGCAAGAACGGCCTACCATTCCAAAGCAACCACCGGTCAAGCCGGTAGCACCAAGAGTGCCCTATCCGAGCAAACTTAAATCGCATAAGGATGATGTTAATTTTTCAAAATTTCTTGAAGTATTTAAAAAGTTGCATATTAACATTCCTTTTGTAGATGCTTTGGCACAAATGCCCCCGTATGTGAAATTCTTGAAGGATATCCTTTCTAACAAAAGGAAGATCGAGGAGCATGCGACAGTTGCACTTACTGAGGAGTGCAACGCAATCATTCAGCATAAGCTTCCCCCGAAGCTTAAGGATCCAGGGAGTTTTACTATCCCTGTTCATATAGGCAATTCTGAATTTAGTAAGGCTTTGTGTGATCTTGGAGCGAGTATTAATTTAATGCCATTGTCTATTTTCAGGAAACTCGGACTTGGAGAGGTGTAACCGACTAATGTGACCTTGCAACTTGCCGACAGATCTATCAAGTACCCGTATGGTGTAATTGAAGATGTATTGGTCAAGGTGGACAAGTTTTATCTTCCAGTCGACTTCGTGATCCTTGACATGGACGAGGATAAAGAGATACCTTTGATTATGGGTCGACCGTTCTTAGCCACGGGAGGAGCGCTTATCGACGTGAAAGAAGGGAAGCTCACCTTGAGAGTGGGTAACGAAAAAGTTGTCTTCAATGTTTTCCGGGCAGCCAAGTAAAGCATGGGACCAAGTGAGTGCTACCAGGTAGATGTGATGGATTCATTGATGAAAGAAACGTGTGGCATACAAGTTTCCGATGACCAATTGAACAATGTCTTGATGGGTACCGATACTGATATGGAAAGCGAAAGTGTGATGCAATTAAATGCATCATCATCATACAAAGGCCCGAGAAGACCGATCATTGAAGATTTGGGAGAGCCAATTCCTGAGTCCGAACCTTCATCGAAGACACCACCAAAGCTTAAACTAAAACCATTACTCGACCATCTCGAGTACGCTTACTTGGGAGATAAGGAAACGCTTTCGGTAATCATCTCGTCTAAGCTGAGTTCAGAGAATAAAGAGAAGTTACTTCGAGTGTTGAGAGAACACCAAGCTGCAATTGGATGGACGATAGCCGACCTCAAAGGCTTGAGTCCAACTTTTTGTTCACATCGCATTAATTTGGAAGAAGGGCATCGACCGGTAGTTCAACATCAACGTCAGCTCAACCCGAATATGAAAGAAGTGGTCCGAAAGGAGGTTCTGAAACTCCTTGATGCTGGAATCATCTATCCGGTTCCGGATAGTCCATGGGTGAGCCCGGTTCAAGTAGTGCCAAAGAAGGGTGGTATCACCGTGGTTCGGAACAACAACAACAACGAGCTGATCCCTTCCCGAACAATTACCGGGTGGAGGGTGTGTATTGACTACCGAAAGCTGAGCGATGCTACAAAGAAAGATCACTTCCCTCTCCCATTCATTGATCAGATGCTGGAACGATTATCCGGGCACGAGTGCTATTGTTTCATAGACGGTTATTCCGGGTACAACCAGATTCCAGTATCACCCGAAGATCAAGATAAGACGACCTTCACATGTCCTTATGGTACGTTTGCTTACCGGGGGATGCCATTCGGTTTATGTAACACTCCAGCAACCTTTCAGAGGTGTATGATGGCGATCTTCTCAGACATGGTGGAGTGGACGATTGAGATTTTTATGGACGATTTTTCCGTGTTCGGACCTTCATTTGATACATGTTTGGAACACTTAGAAGCTGTCCTACAAAGATGCAAAGAGACAAGTCTTGTCTTGAATTGGGAGAAGTGTCACTTCATGGTGACCGAAGGGATCGTGCTTGGTCATAAAGTGTCCAAGGCTGGAATTGAAGTGGATAAGGCAAAGGTGGCGGTGATCGAGAATCTTCCTTACCCGAACTTCGTCAAGGGAGTCCGAAGCTTCTTGGGGCATGCCGGGTTCTACCGGCGGTTTATTAAGGATTTTTATAAAATTACTAAACCTTTGTGTTTCTTATTACTTAAAGATGCTAAATTTGAGTTCACTGATGATTGTATATCTGCTTTTGACAGGTTAAAGAAGGAGTTAATATCTGCACCGATCCTCACGGCACCGGATTGGAGCTTACCATTTACCTTGATGTGTGATGCGAGTGACACCGATGTTGGAGCGGTATTGGGTCAAAAGAAGGATAAGCGAATGCATGTGATTTATTATGCGAGTAAGACCTTGGATGATGCTCAGCTCAATTATGCTACTACCGAGAAGGAACTGTTAGCGGTCGTCTATGCTTGCGAGAAGTTCCGGTCATATCTAGTGGAGGCCAAGGTAATTATCTACACCGATCACTCCGCTTTAAAGCATCTAATGACCAAGAAGGATGCTAAACCGAGACTCATCCGTTGGGTACTTCTACTCCAAGAGTTCGACTTAGAAATTCTGGATAAGAATAGAGGATCAATCGAGGAGACGTTCAACAAGCGAAGTAGATACGAGCACGATAGAAGGGAGTTCACCATTACATTCCACAAGTTCACGTTTACTATGTTTTCATTCATTGTTTCCATTCTTTCTCTTGTGTTTGAATCCACCACCAACATGAACTAATTCTAGATGTTGGGGGTTGGAATGAATTCGATTTAAGTGTACAAACATGTAACTTGAGACTTTTATCAGTTTTTCCTATATTAATGAAGCATGTGATTTGGTTGTTAATGCTTTTGTGAGTCTAGCTAGCTTTCAATTATTTTGTTGTTTTCAATTGAGTTCGAGAGAATTAATTGTTAACTAGAACTAGAAATTGCATGCCTAAGGTGAGAAAGGAGATAGAGATATTCCGAGTAAGCCTTAGTCCCATTAAAATCTTGAGCTTAATGTATTTTGAATTCCATAGGTGAGATCGAGGGATAAACTTGTGCTTTTCAAGGTAAAACCCGTAGTTGCTCGAAAGAGAACAATGGTGATTTTTACAAGATTGGGTATTCATTATACGGAATAACTGGTAACTGTTTTGAGTCAAGTGTTTGTATGTGAAAGTCTTAGGATTTCCAACCCTCAACTGTTTTCTCTATCTAAAGTTCTTAAGCTGTTTACTGTTTGTGTGTTTGATTTAGTTTTGTTGCAATTAAGTAGTCTATAAACCAACCTCTCAAAATTGCGACGTTCAGTTAATAGTTTTTATAGTAATTGTGATACTCAGTTCCTAGTTCCTGTGGATTCGATACTCGTACTTCCGTACGTATTACTTGATTTCGACACCGTACACTTACGGTTAGATTTAGGGGGGGTGATACCCGCCTATCAAGTTTTTGGCGCCGTTGCCGGGGAACTAGATGCAACTGATAGCACTACCAGCTATAAGCACTATTAGATTGAACATTTTTTTATTGCCTTATTCCATCACTTTTAATTTTTGGATTGCTAATTTTGTTTATTCTTAGTTTCAGGCACTAATTGGTTTATGCCAAGAACCGCCCGTGGGGAGAAACTCGAACCGATCGATCCGGAGATTGAAAGAACCGCCCGCCGAATACGCGAAGAGACCAAAGCCAAGAGACATCTAAAGATGGGTGACGAAATGCCCGTCAATAGACCACCTGACAACAATCCTCCGCCTCCTCCTGAGCAACGCCCTATGAAGTTGTTTTCCAATCCGAATGTGGCAGCGGCACGCATAGGCATCCAACCACCCACCACTGCGGCGAATTACTTCGAAATCAAGCCGAGCACCATCGTAATGGTGCAACAAAATCAGTTCGGGGGAGCACCGACCGAAGATCCTCATGCACATCTCCGTGCATTCGAGAGGATTTGCAGCACATTCAAGATTAATGGCATGAACGAGGATGCCGTCAAGTTAAGATTGTTCAGCTTCTCACTCAAGGGTAGAGCTGAAATCTGGATAGAGAGTTTACCAGCGGATCAGATCACCACCTGGGCAGACCTGAAGGCCGCATTCCTCCAGAAATTCTTCCCACCGGGAAGAACCGCTCAATTAATGGCTGACATCACTCATTTCGCGCAATGGGATCAAGAGACCTTATATGAAGCGTCGGAGAGATACAAGGATATGATCAAGAAGTGCCCTCACCATGGATTACAAGGGTGGGTCATCATCCAAACGTTCTTTGGAGGCCTTCACCCGCAATTCAAGAATGATATCACTGCTGCAGCGGGTGGAGCATTAATGGAGAAATCATATGAAGAAGCTGTCCCCTTGATCGAGAACTTGGCCGAACACAGTTTCTCTACTCCACGATCAGCTGCTAGAAGAGTTGCAAGTATTCAAGAGTCGGATGAGCTGAAAGAAATAAAGGCTCAACTAGCCGCGATCACAAGCCATTTGAAAGGGGGTATTCCACAAGAACCCGAGCAAGTCCAGTTCTTACAAAACCGGAACAACCAACCGAGGAATGATCCGTTCTCAAATACTTATAATAAGGGGTGGAAGAAGCACCTGAACTTCTCTTGGAGTCAACCCGATCAACAACAGCAAGGTAATTCTTCTAACTTTGCTAATTATCCTAATGCTAACAATGTTTACCGTCCTCCAGGTTTCAATCAAAGGAATTTCAATGAAGGACCATCTATGGAGAAGAAGTCGGGGTTGGAAGACATGATGATGAAGTTCATGACCAAGATGGACAGCACGGTTGGGGAGTTAGCGAGCACGGTCAACACGGTCAAGGCGGCCACTGAACAAAACACCGCCTACATTAAGATCCTCGAAAGGCAAGTGGGGCAAATCTCTGAAGCCCTACAAAACCGACCTCCCGGAACATTTCCGAGTCAGACCGAAAGGAAAAACCGGGAAGAATGTAATGCCATTTATCTGAGAAGTGGCAAGGAGCTGAATGGAGATCTTATAAGAGAGCCGTCATCAAAGGAAATCAAGCCCGAAAGACAAGATGTGGAGATTGTAGATGTGGATGAGTTGGAGGCTGATGAAGAGGCGGTGATTGAAGAGAGCTCTAAGAGTGAAGAGAAAAAGAGGCAACCACCAATCAACTCGTCTGTACCACCACTACCATATCCGAATCGGGTGAAGGCACGCAAGGATGAGGAACAGTTCAAGAAGTTCCTCGTTGTCTTCAAGAAGCTACACATCAACATTCCATTCGCGGAGGCACTTGCTCAAATGCCGACCTACCTCAAGTTCATGAAGGAGATTCTATCCAAGAAGAGGGCGATCGATCACCAATCCACCGTTGCACTTACTGAGGAGTGTAACGCAATTATTCAGAACAATCTTCCCCCGAAGCTCAAAGATCCAGGGAGTTTTTCAATCCCTATTCAAATTGGGAAGTTTGCTTTTGATAAGGTATTATGTGATTTAGGAGCTAGTATTAACTTAATGCCTTTATCTGTTTTCAGGAAACTGGGATTGGGAGAAGTGCAGCCGACGTACATGATGTTCAAACTCGCGGATCGATCGATCGTGTACCCGTATGGAGTGGTAGAAGATGTGCTAATCAAGGTCGGCAAGTTCTACTTCCCGGTGGACTTCGTGGTGCTAGACGTCGATGAAGATGTAGAGGTCCCGCTCATTTTGGGAAGATCCTTCTTGGCCACGAGTAGAGCGTTGATAGACATGGAAGAAGGGGAGATGACCCTAAGGGTCGGTGGCGAGAAGGTCGTATTCAAGATGTTCGAGAGTGGAAGGCGTAGAGACGGAGATGGCAAGGGAAAGCCAGATGAGGGAGAATCCGCGAAGAACCGCAAGTGTGGGCGATTCGATTCCGCGGATACTGAGCCAAGTTGAGATCCACATAGTCGTGCCACGACTTTAACTACGGCGCTGGGTGGGAGGCAACCCACCGAGGTTAGTTTTCTTTTTAATTTCCAGTTTTTTAGTGTGTTCTTAGTTACGAAAAACAATAAATAAATAAAAACGAAAAATCAAAAAAATAGCTGAAACAGGGACTTACGCGGCTTGTGCCGCGGCCTACAAACCGCGCGCCAAGTCGTGGGGTGTTCTGTTTGTTTTCTGGAAAAGTGGGTTACGCGGCTTGTGCCGCGGTTTCCAAACCGCGCGCCAAACCGCGCGACTCCCCTGTTTTTGTTTTCGTGCTGTGTTTTCTTTTCCTGCTTTGTGTGTTTCGTTGTTTTGCTTTCTGTTTTTTTGTTTTGTTTCTTTTGTGTCTACCTTCCCTCGCTCCATTTTCTCCGACATCTCTCGTTCGTGATTGCTCAACTTTTTCTAGAGAATCTTCTCCGTCCGGGCAAACAGGTATGTTCTAAACGCTGTAGTTAACGAGTGGTGTATGATGTTTTGTGTTCCTATTAGTGAACGAGATGCAACAAACCTAAGTTTCACTTAGGTTTGGGGTGCCTCACTTTTTAAAAAATCTACACACTCATTTCTTATCCTGTGCAAACCTCGGTTTCACCGAGGTTTGGGGTTGGCTTTGTTTGACAAACCTAGGCCACGGCCTAGGTTTGGGGTGGCCACATTTTAATGAAATCGCTCTTTGTTGCTTCATGTTATAACTATGCCTTGCCTAACTAATACCTGTAATAACCGCACAACGATACTTGTCTTTGTATCGCCTACGCCGACACTTGCACATTGGGGACAATGTGTGGGTAAGGTTTGGGGTTGCCCAATCGGGCCCACGTTTATGCACCTAGATTTCCCGCACCTCTGCATGCTTAGATCACATTAGCCAAAATTTTTGTTTTGAATGATTGAGACCGACCAGTGTGGGAAGAATCTTGTGATAGCAACGTGACCATTAGGGAAGGACTGGGAAAGGACAAGACTAGGGACATTAGTGGAGACCACCCATTAGTGAGATTTGAGCCTAAAAGACGTTTTTTCATTTCGAGGGATTTAAACACTTAATTCATATACACTTTTTCGAGTTCCTTGTCGTGAATATAGAATGATCTCGCTATATTATTGCATTGAGTAGCAAAGATGACCATCGGGATATTGGGTAACGGTATAGTAGACCATATCGTGTGGACCTTAAGAGATGATTCCAGGCATTGTGTGTATGTTTAACCCTGTTTTTAGCTATCGTACCTTTTTACCCATTTGTGTGTACCCATAACCCAAGTTTGCAGCCAAACACTCACCTTGTTCGTTTCAAACCCGCCATTAAACCTTAGCCAAAAGCCTTAGCCAACCCTTATCCGAAAGTGAGTCAATCAGAAACAGTAATGAAGAGCTGAAAAGAAATAGTATGGGCCAGTTATGGAAATAGATAGAAAAGAGGGCCAATGCAGCCCCAATCGAATAAAGAGGACCTAGGAAGTCCCAAAAGGAATATATATATATATATATATATATATATATATATATATATACAGTTAGTTAAATAGTGATTATAGCAGCTAAATAAGAGAGTCAAAGCGACTCCAATAGTGAAAACGAAGGCCAGATGATAGAATCAAAACCAGAAAAGTTCAGAACTGTTAATGATTGACACACAAAGGATCTTTGAACCGTTTTCCCTTTCGTTTCTTAGCCATAACTCTAGCCTCATTACAACCCTTGTGAAGACCTGGATGGTCTTTTGGAAAATGTGATTAGGGTATACGACCACCTTTACTGATAGTCCATGTCTTGCTACTTGATTCCTTTCTGAGATCAATTTTTGGACATTTGTGCGTCTTTCATTAGAGTTGTCATGTAATATTTGAGTATTCTTGTACATAACTTCCTATACATGACAACACGTGCGATAACCTAGGTTCGAGCGAAATGAGAGAATCCCGTGAGGTAGAGTCGAGGCGAAATGTTTTCCCTAGTATGCCTGGACCTAGAACAACCTTAGTGTAATCGAAGCAGTCACGAGATCAACTTACAATGGAAGGTCATAGATTAAACAGAATAAGGATGAGGCGAGAGTGAGATAAGCATTCACGGGTACGGGAAATCACTAGTGCATCACGTGGTACCAATTGGGAGTTGTGCAGTTATTATTTCACTGATATTTGCTTTTACTCTATTTTATCGCTAATTTGCTTGGGGACAAGCAACGCTCAGTTTAGGGTTGTTGATAACGCCACTTTTTGGCGTTATTTTCGGTTCTCAAACCAATGAGATTGGCTTGTAGTCTAGCAAAAAGGCGTGGATTTTATGGTTTATCAAGTGATTTATGCAGGTTATCTAAAAGGCAGTAACCATCGAGAAAAGAAGCTAAAAAGAGCCCAAAAAGAGCCAAAACGAAGCCCAACGAAAGCCCGAGATCCAAGCCCAAGACCCGCGCCCGAACCATGGCCCAAACCTGACCCGGAACAGCCTCAGAAAACCGTGCGGTTTTGTGCGCGGTTTGCAAACCGCTCCACAAACCGCGCAACCCTCTGTTTCACGTTTTTAAGCTGGTATTTTCTGGATTGTAGGTCATTCTCGATACATCTCACACACGACGAACGGCAGACGACTTGGGACGATTTCTGGAGACTTTTCGGAGCTTTTGGAGCGACGATAGAGGATCAATCGAGGAGACGTTCAACAAGCAAAGTAGATACGAGAACGATAGAAGGGAGTTCACCATTACATTCCACAAGTTCACTTTTACTATGTTTTCATTCATTGTTTCCATTCTTTCTCTTGTGTTTGAATCCACCACCAACATGAACTAATTCTAGATGTTGGGGGTTGGAATGAATTCGATTTAAGTGTACAAACATGTAACTTGAGACTTTTATCAGTTTTTCCTATATTAATGAAGCATGTGATTTGGTTGTTAATGCTTTTGTGAGTCTAGCTAGCTTTCAATTGTTTTGTTGTTTTCAATTGAGTTCGAGAGAATTAATTGTTAACTAGAACTAGAAATTGCATGCCTAAGGTGAGAAAGGAGATAGAGATATTCCGAGTAAGCCTTAGTCCCATTAAAATCTTGAGCTTAATATATTTTGAATTCCGTAGGTGAGATCGAGGGATAAACTTGTGCTTTTCAAGGTAAAACCCGTAGTTGCTCGAAATAGAACAATGGTGATTTTTACAAGATTGGGTATTCATTATACGGAATAACTGGTAACTGTTTTGAGTCAAGTGTTTGTATGTGAAAGTCTTAGGATTTCCAACCCTCAACTGTTTTCTCTATCTGAAGTTCTTAAGTTGTTTACTGTTTGTGTGTTTGATTTAGTTTTGTTGCAATTAAGTAGTCTATAAACCAACCTCTCAAAATTGCGACGTTCAGTTAATAGTTTTTATAGTAATTGTGATACTCAGTTCCTAGTTCCTGTGGATTCGATACTCGTACTTCCGTACGTATTACTTGATTTTGACACCGTGCAAACCGCGTGGCAAGTCGCGGGACTCCCTGTTCCAGCGTATTAGTTTGGCGATTTTCAGATTTTAGGTCATTCTGGTTACAATTCTCGATACATCTCACACACGACGAACGGCAGACGCCTATCAAGTTTTTGGCGCCTTGCATGGAAGTTTATAAAACTATGTTATTGCTTTAATATATGTTGTCTATTATGTACATATTTTGTTTCTCTCCGTAATCCGATGAAAAGAAAAAGAAAGAAAAGAAAAGAAAAACAAAGAAGAAAACAAAACAAAAAGAAATGAAAAAAATAGAAAAACAAAAACAGAAAAAGACAAAAAGAATCCAAAAATGGATCAAAGGAAATTTATGAGTTTGGATTTCATATCCCTTTCTGGGCATCGATACCATTTTTTATGTCCAAGTATTTTCACTATCATTGTGGATGTTTATTTGTATTATATACAAATTGGGGGAGATTGATAGTCTCAACCATCAGATTTGTACATAATACATATAGACATCCGAAGTATACACACTTAGAAATAAATTCTCATCTATGCCAACAAAAATAGGTCTAATCTGATGTATACTTCAAACATCAGATTAGACACACAATAAGGTTTAAATATGATGTTTTCTAAAAAAGGAAACAAACTCAAGAACCATCAGATATACAACCATTGGATTGAATGCTTTTGAATGTACGTCACAGTCCGATGAATGCTCCTAAGCAACCATCAGATTAATACCCTCATCGGATTGATATACTTTTTTGAATTATTCCATGCATTTAATATCTGACAAAACTACTCTTCATAAATTTCTATAACTAGTAACTTCAGTATAACTTATACTTCAAAATAGACAAATTGAATATTGTAGAAGTCTTGTTACTATTGGTATTGTTTGAAGAGTAAAAAGTCTTCAGCAAAATTGAAGTTTAGTTGAAGAGTTGTCAGATTGTCACCAAAGCGGATTGGTTTGTCATCTAGTAAAATAAGATCAATACAAGATACTGTCAGTATGTATTTTGACAAATATTATTACTAGCAAGCTAAATTTGAAGTGCAAACTTGGCTAGCAAGTTTGGTTCACCAACTGTTCCTGACTCTAGGGGTGGAACCAGAAAGTTTTTCATACGGTGATACCATATAATATAGACAAAAAATAATTACAAAAAACACGGTTTTTATCGACATGTTTTCATCTTTTTACCGACGTTGATCTATATTGCCTGATGTGTTTTTAGCCTAGTTCCACCATTTCGAGTAATTTTTTGCTTGATTTCGAGAGTTTTTAAGTTTCTTTATCGATTTCGAGAAATTTTGTCCGTTTTTTATTGATTTCAAGAGATTTTTTCGATTTTATGGTTGATTTCAAGAGTTTTTTTTGGTTTTTTGGTTGATTACGAGGTACGGTTGCACCTTCTTCAAGTTTCCAAAATAATACGGTAGCACCTTCCAAAACAATACGGTTGCACCTTTCACGAACCTAACATTTTTTACCCTTCGTCGGACAAATAATACGGTGGCACGTGCCATTGTAACTGTTAATGCCAAAAATCGCACCAAAGTACAACTTAAGGTCGATGTGGACTTTAACAACTAAAGAAAAGAATCTTTTGACAAAGCGTGCGACAAAGACGAAAATGTAAACGAGACAGAGAATTTGGTGACGCGGGAAAAACCTCACGAGGAAAAAACCCGCGGACGACTGTGGAAGTCGTCGCTGCACTATGGTTCCAAACATGGGCGATATCCTTGTGTTTCGGGTGTCGATCGTACAGAGATTACAATACAAATGAAAGAAAGACTTCGAAATGTAAACTAACAAGTGTTTCGAATGTAAAAACAATGTGCGTCGTGTGTTTAAACTGTGTGTCGTGCGCTGATGTCGTGCGTCGAGAGCGATTCTTCTGAGAGCGATTTCTGTGCTTCAAGTGTTCTTTCGAGTTCGAGTGTTTGTGTTTGTTGTTCGATGTCCCTTGAACTGAGGATTGAGCTTGGAATTTATAGTCTTTGGGCGCTTTAATTGGCTCATTAAATACTTCGATAGCTGTCGTAACGGACGTCGTCTTTAGTGCTATTAATGGCTTTCATCAGTTATAGCCGTTTGTCCATCAATGACGTTGACTCCTGCAATAAACACTAAATAAACGTAACAGTTGTATCACGCGTTAGGTAGTCGAGGTCGCATGGTTCTATACGACGATCGTGTAAAACGTACGACATCGTGGTCGAGTGTCGTGAAGTAAATAACTTTTGATCTTAACTTTACTCGGGGGATAAAGTGCTATGATTTTTCCTTACCAGAAGTAACAGAAGCGAGTGTTTTACTTACCTTGGTCGTGGTCGAGACTGGTGAAATTTTTCCCAAACAGTTTGCCCCCAAAATTTGAAAGTAGAATGCTAAATTCAAATTTTAAATTTTGTCAGTCGGACGCATAAAACTATGACACGTGTTGAAAGTTATTTTAGTTGCTTTGGGACTAAACTTGTTCAATTCAAACTAGAGAGGGAAGTCGAAGAGGGGATGAGATCATGACGTCATGCTGACGTATCATGGCCAGGTGTCAGCGATCCGTGTGGTTATACGAAAAGGCGGGAGCGCGTGTCGACCATCAGGGGATTTGACTTGATACGATCGATCGCTTAAATAGATACTTTTGACGGATCATTTCCTTTTATGGGTTTTGGAAAGTTGTTTAGGGTGAAATTCGTTTTCTGATTCCTTACTGCCCTCCTTTCGTTTTTCTCTGAAATTGCTAGGATTTCTGACTAGCTTAATATTTTGAAGTTTTTGAGCTATATAAGGCATAGTTTCTCGCCCTTCCATTCATTCTTGACTAAGGCATTCGTGCTTTGAGTTCATCGTTTTTTATTATGTGATGTTCTTCTTGTGAGATTTGAGCCTAAAAGACGTTTTTTCATTTCGAGGGATTTAAACACTTAATTCATATACACTTTTTCGAGTTCCTTGTCGTGAATATAGAATGATCTCGCTATATTATTGCATTGAGTAGCAAAGATGACCATCGGGATATTGGGTAACGGTATAGTAGACCATATCGTGTGGACCTTAAGAGATGATTCCAGGCATTGTGTGTATGTTTAACCCTGTTTTTAGCTATCGTACCTTTTTACCCATTTGTGTGTACCCATAACCCAAGTTTGCAGCCAAACACTCACCTTGTTCGTTTCAAACCCGCCATTAAACCTTAGCCAAAAGCCTTAGCCAACCCTTATCCGAAAGTGAGTCAATCAGAAACAGTAATGAAGAGCTGAAAAGAAATAGTATGGGCCAGTTATGGAAATAGATAGAAAAGAGGGCCAATGCAGCCCCAATCGAATAAAGAGGACCTAGGAAGTCCCAAAAGGAATATATATATATATATATATATATATATATATACAGTTAGTTAAATAGTGATTATAGCAGCTAAATAAGAGAGTCAAAGCGACTCCAATAGTGAAAACGAAGGCCAGATGATAGAATCAAAACCAGAAAAGTTCAGAACTGTTAATGATTGACACACAAAGGATCTTTGAACCGTTTTCCCTTTCGTTTCTTAGCCATAACTCTAGCCTCATTACAACCCTTGTGAAGACCTGGATGGTCTTTTGGAAAATGTGATTAGGGTATACGACCACCTTTACTGATAGTCCATGTCTTGCTACTTGATTCCTTTCTGAGATCAATTTTTGGACATTTGTGCGTCTTTCATTAGAGTTGTCATGTAATATTTGAGTATTCTTGTACATAACTTCCTATACATGACAACACGTGCGATAACCTAGGTTCGAGCGAAATGAGAGAATCCCGTGAGGTAGGGTCGAGGCGAAATGTTTTCCCTAGTATGCCTGGACCTAGAACAACCTTAGTGTAATCGAAGCAGTCACGAGATCAACTTACAATGGAAGGTCATAGATTAAACAGAATAAGGATGAGGCGAGAGTGAGATAAGCATTCACGGGTACGGGAAATCACTAGTGCATCACGTGGTACCAATTGGGAGTTGTGCAGTTATTATTTCACTGATATTTGCTTTTACTCTATTTTATCGCTAATTTGCTTGGGGACAAGCAACGCTCAGTTTAGGGTTGTTGATAACGCCACTTTTTGGCGTTATTTTCGGTTCTCAAACCAATGAGATTGGCTTGTAGTCTAGCAAAAAGGCGTGGATTTTATGGTTTATCAAGTGATTTATGCAGGTTATCTAAAAGGCAGTAACCATCGAGAAAAGAAGCTAAAAAGAGCCCAAAAAGAGCCAAAACGAAGCCCAACGAAAGCCCGAGATCCAAGCCCAAGACCCGCGCCCGAACCATGGCCCAAACCTGACCCGGAACAGCCTCAGAAAACCGTGCGGTTTTGTGCGCGGTTTGCAAACCGCTCCACAAACCGCGCAACCCTCTGTTTCACGTTTTTAAGCTGGTATTTTCTGGATTGTAGGTCATTCTCGATACATCTCACACACGACGAACGACAGACGACTTGGGACGATTTCTGGAGACTTTTCGGAGCTTTTGGAGCGACGATAGAGGATCAATCGAGGAGACGTTCAACAAGCAAAGTAGATACGAGAACGATAGAAGGGAGTTCACCATTACATTCCACAAGTTCACTTTTACTATGTTTTCATTCATTGTTTCCATTCTTTCTCTTGTGTTTGAATCCACCACCAACATGAACTAATTCTAGATGTTGGGGGTTGGAATGAATTCGATTTAAGTGTACAAACATGTAACTTGAGACTTTTATCAGTTTTTCCTATATTAATGAAGCATGTGATTTGGTTGTTAATGCTTTTGTGAGTCTAGCTAGCTTTCAATTGTTTTGTTGTTTTCAATTGAGTTCGAGAGAATTAATTGTTAACTAGAACTAGAAATTGCATGCCTAAGGTGAGAAAGGAGATAGAGATATTCCGAGTAAGCCTTAGTCCCATTAAAATCTTGAGCTTAATATATTTTGAATTCCGTAGGTGAGATCGAGGGATAAACTTGTGCTTTTCAAGGTAAAACCCGTAGTTGCTCGAAATAGAACAATGGTGATTTTTACAAGATTGGGTATTCATTATACGGAATAACTGGTAACTGTTTTGAGTCAAGTGTTTGTATGTGAAAGTCTTAGGATTTCCAACCCTCAACTGTTTTCTCTATCTGAAGTTCTTAAGTTGTTTACTGTTTGTGTGTTTGATTTAGTTTTGTTGCAATTAAGTAGTCTATAAACCAACCTCTCAAAATTGCGACGTTCAGTTAATAGTTTTTATAGTAATTGTGATACTCAGTTCCTAGTTCCTGTGGATTCGATACTCGTACTTCCGTACGTATTACTTGATTTTGACACCGTGCAAACCGCGTGGCAAGTCGCGGGACTCCCTGTTCCAGCGTATTAGTTTGGCGATTTTCAGATTTTAGGTCATTCTGGTTACAATTCTCGATACATCTCACACACGACGAACGGCAGACGCCTATCAAGTTTTTGGCGCCTTGCATGGAAGTTTATAAAACTATGTTATTGCTTTAATATATGTTGTCTATTATGTACATATTTTGTTTCTCTCCGTAATCCGATGAAAAGAAAAAGAAAGAAAAGAAAAGAAAAACAAAGAAGAAAACAAAACAAAAAGAAATGAAAAAAATAGAAAAACAAAAACAGAAAAAGACAAAAAGAATCCAAAAATGGATCAAAGGAAATTTATGAGTTTGGATTTCATATCCCTTTCTGGGCATCGATACCATTTTTTATGTCCAAGTATTTTCACTATCATTGTGGATGTTTATTTGTATTATATACAAATTGGGGGAGATTGATAGTCTCAACCATCAGATTTGTACATAATACATATAGACATCCGAAGTATACACACTTAGAAATAAATTCTCATCTATGCCAACAAAAATAGGTCTAATCTGATGTATACTTCAAACATCAGATTAGACACACAATAAGGTTTAAATATGATGTTTTCTAAAAAAGGAAACAAACTCAAGAACCATCAGATATACAACCATTGGATTGAATGCTTTTGAATGTACGTCACAGTCCGATGAATGCTCCTAAGCAACCATCAGATTAATACCCTCATCGGATTGATATACTTTTTTGAATTATTCCATGCATTTAATATCTGACAAAACTACTCTTCATAAATTTCTATAACTAGTAACTTCAGTATAACTTATACTTCAAAATAGACAAATTGAATATTGTAGAAGTCTTGTTACTATTGGTATTGTTCGAAGAGTAAAAAGTCTTCAGCAAAATTGAAGTTTAGTTGAAGAGTTGTCAGATTGTCACCAAAGCGGATTGGTTTGTCATCTAGTAAAATAAGATCAATACAAGATACTGTCAGTATGTTTTTTGACAAATATTATTACTAGCAAGCTAAATTTGAAGTGCAAACTTGGCTAGCAAGTTTGGTTCACCAACTGTTCCTGACTCTAGGGGTGGAACCAGAAAGTTTTTCATACGGTGATACCATATAATATAGACAAAAAATAATTACAAAAAACACGGTTTTTATCGACATGTTTTCATCTTTTTACCGACGTTGATCTATATTGCCTGATGTGTTTTTAGCCTAGTTCCACCATTTCGAGTAATTTTTTGCTTGATTTCGAGAGTTTTTAAGTTTCTTTATCGATTTCGAGAAATTTTGTCCGTTTTTTATTGATTTCAAGAGATTTTTTCGATTTTATGGTTGATTTCAAGAGTTTTTTTTGGTTTTTTGGTTGATTACGAGGTACGGTTGCACCTTCTTCAAGTTTCCAAAATAATACGGTAGCACCTTCCAAAACAATACGGTTGCACCTTTCACGAACCTAACATTTTTTACCCTTCGTCGGACAAATAATACGGTGGCACGTGCCATTGTAACTGTTAATGCCAAAAATCGCACCAAAGTACAACTTAAGGTCGATGTGGACTTTAACAACTAAAGAAAAGAATCTTTTGACAAAGTGTGCGACAAAGACGAAAATGTAAACGAGACAGAGAATTTGGTGACGCGGGAAAAACCTCAACGAGGAAAAAACCCGCGGACGACTGTGGAAGTCGTCGCTGCACTATGGTCGCCAAACAGGGGCGATATCCTTGTGTTTCGGGTGTCGATCGTACAGAGATTACAATACAAATGAAAGAAAGACTTCGAAATGTAAACTAACAAGTGTTTCGAATGTAAAAACAATGTGCGTCGTGTGTTTAAACTGTGTGTCGTGCGCTGATGTCGTGCGTCGAGAGCGATTCTTCTGAGAGCGATTTCTGTGCTTCAAGTGTTCTTTCGAGTTCGAGTGTTTGTGTTTGTTGTTCGATGTCCCTTGAACTGAGGATTGAGCTTGGAATTTATAGTCTTTGGGCGCTTTAATTGGCTCATTAAATACTTCGATAGCTGTCGTAACGGACGTCGTCTTTAGTGCTATTAATGGCTTTCATCAGTTATAGCCGTTTGTCCATCAATGACGTTGACTCCTGCAATAAACACTAAATAAACGTAACAGTTGTATCACGCGTTAGGTAGTCGAGGTCGCATGGTTCTATACGACGATCGTGTAAAACGTACGACATCGTGGTCGAGTGTCGTGAAGTAAATAACTTTTGATCTTAACTTTACTCGGGGGATAAAGTGCTATGATTTTTCCTTACCAGAAGTAACAGAAGCGAGTGTTTTACTTACCTTGGTCGTGGTCGAGACTGGTGAAATTTTGCCCAAACAGTTTGCCCCCAAAATTTGAAAGTAGAATGCTAAATTCAAATTTTAAATTTTGTCAGTCGGACGCATAAAACTATGACACGTGTTGAAAGTTATTTTAGTTGCTTTGGGACTAAACTTGTTCAATTCAAACTAGAGAGGGAAGTCGAAGAGGGGATGAGATCGTGACGTCATGCTGACGTATCATGGCCAGGTGTCAGCGATCCGTGTGGTTATACGAAAAGGCGGGAGCGCGTGTCGACCATCAGGGGATTTGACTTGATACGATCGATCGCTTAAATAGATACTTTTGACGGATCATTTCCTTTTATGGGTTTTGGAAAGTTGTTTAGGGTGAAATTCTTTTTCTGATTCCTTACTGCCCTCCTTTCGTTTTTCTCTGAAATTGCTAGGATTTCTGACTAGCTTAATATTTTGAAGTTTTTGAGCTATATAAGGCATAGTTTCTCGCCCTTCCATTCATTCTTGACTAAGGCATTCGTGCTTTGAGTTCATCGTTTTTTATTATGTGATGTTCTTCTTTTGTATGTTCTCAGGAAAAGGTGCCAACCATCTCTGCTGGGAGAATGGTACGACTTGAGCGAATCTGCAAAGGAAAGATACAAAGGGACCCTGATCGCTGCGTCGGGGTTTTACTGAAGATGGGGACGACAACTCTGAAAGGGATGCTTTCAAAGGTTGATGACTTATCGAGAGTCACTATGCCTGAAAAGGTGAAGGCATTGATCGCGATTGACGCGATGTCTGTGGAATCTGCGCATCTGGCGACGATGTCCTCTGCGACCATATCGACCCCTTCGTCAGCCGACAAGGGCAAGGGTGCAAAGATGGGAGAGGGTGAGAAGAAAGTCATGACGGTCAACTTTATGTTGCCGTTAGACCTCTTAACTGTCCATGTCCTTGACGGGATGGAGTCGTTTCCGCATCTGGGGAAATATCAGCCCCTATCTTTCGAGGAGCGTTTTCGAGGGATCTCTGTCGTGAAAACGGGATCACGTATAGCCATACAGGCGCTCGTTGTAAGTTTTTCTTTCAAAACTCGTGTTTTCAATGTTTTTCTCAGTTTTCATCGGACGCTTGCTAACATATTTCTTTTGTTTTTACAGATGCTTCGATCTCTCCTCGTTCGATATGCGAGGACAGAGAATACGTTGGACCGGAAGTCGATCGTTGAGAGTTTCATATTCCTTCCTCCAACCTTAACATTAATCTTAAGAGCCGCATTCTCAAGATACTGCGGACTTACCTTCACGACGTGTCGTGGCGTAGGATACTGGGAGACAATTCCTAATTTTGTCCTCCATACTTGTTTGATCCTTGCATAAGTTCTTTAATGCGCTTCAGGGTCGACGAGGATTCTAAGGTCGAGACTTCGGGCAAAGATGAGGCCGAAAATCTAGCCTTAGGACAAAGTTCTGTTTTACGAATTTTTCATACCTGATCGTTAGTGATCGAGTTGTCTAATGTAATTACGTTTAAGTATGAATGAAGTTTCGTGATATTTTTCATTGTTCACTGCAAGTAATTGTCGGAAGTAATTTCAATTGTATGAATACACTTGTAAATCGAATACAACCGTAGATACGTGCGACTAAGGCTTTCTATTGAAAGATAACGACCATAACATTAGTCGTGCAAAAATCAAGTATACATGCGTTTAGAGCATTCATTCAGAACATGAGGCTTTTCTAAGTCGAGACACTTAGATTGTGAGCCGATTGCATAATCGAATCGTGCGATGACTTTAAATCACGTATTGAGTCGTGTATTAGACTTATGTTATGCGATTTTGGGAAAGTCACATGATAAACTTTTGTCGTGCGATCCTGCGATAAAATATTGTCAGAGGTTGGTCGTTGGATAACCAACGACCCTCCGATGCTTAAGTTAGTTACCGTCGAGGTGAAATAAAAAATCGTATGAAAAAGGGTTTAAAAGAAATACCTCTTTAGATGCGTTGCATTCCAGTTGCGTGGGATTTCTTGGTTGTCGAGGGTCTAGAGTCGATAGGCCCATTTACCCACGACTTCAGATATACGATAAGGACCTTCCCACTTAATGGAAAGTTTACCTGCGTTTAGCTCTTGAGTGTTTTGGAATACTCGATGGAGGACGTAGTCGCCTTCTTGAAAGACTTTGATTTTGACGTTTTTGTTTAAATGTCGCTCGACCGCTTGCTTTTGTAACGCCATCCTAATCAAGGCTGATTCTCTAAGTTCTTCGAGGGCGTTGAGGTCATATCCTAAATCAACCAAGTTGTGATCGACTGAAGTATGCCTTGAAGTTGGGAATTGGACCTCGACCGGCAAGACTGCTTCGCAACCGTAGACGAGAGAGAAAGGGGTTTGTCCTGTGGACGTGCGCCGTGTCGTGCGATTTTCCCACAAGACTGATGGGAGTTCTTCGACCCACTTTCCCTTTGCAGCTTTTAGCCTTTTCTTGATCGAAGCAATAATGGTCTTATTACTTGATTCAGCAAGTCCGTTAGCTTGGGGGTATCTGGGAGTCGAGGTTGTCAGCTTGATGTTTCTGTCTTCGCAGAATTGTTGGGTCATGTCGCTTATGAATTGGGATCCGTTGTCACAGACGATTTCGGATGGAATCCCAAATCTGCATATGATGTTAGTCTGGATAAAAGAGATGACTTCTTTATCCCTAACTTGGGAAAAAGCAGCTGCCTCAACCCATTTGGAAAAATAATCGGTGAGTACAAGGAGGAATACCTTTTGTCCCGGGGCCGGGGGTAGCTTGCCGACAATATCCATTCCCCACCTCATGAAGGGCCATGGGATAAGTGTCGAGTGCAAGGGTTCAGAGGGTTTATGTGACATACCTGAGTGTCGTTGACAAGGATCACAGTTCTGGACATATTTGATGGCGTCTTGTCGCAATGTTGGCCAAAAGTACCCTTGTCGAGAGATACGATTAGCCAAACTGCGACCTCCTGAATGATTGCCACACTCGCCGTCGTGCATTTCTTGAAGGATTTTTTGGGCCTGACTTTTGCTAACGATGCATCTTAGGTTTAATCCTATTGATGATCGTCGATAGAGCTTATCCCCAATCATGATATATTTAGATGCTTTGAATCTGATCTTCCGGGCCTCCATCTTGTCTTCTGGGAGTTGGTCGTGAGTGAGGAAATTTCGGATATCGCACGGCCAATCATCCTATTCATCTACGATCTGGACGACATCGACGTTTTCGATGGACGATGCCGCCAGATGGATCATGGGAATGGCGTCGAATATTAGTTCGACCAAAGCAGACCCGAGATTTGCTAAAGCGTCGGCCTGAGTATTCTGATCCCTCAGGATCTGTTCAATAGAAAAAGACTTGAATTTTTCGGATTTTTCTTTTGCTACCTTTAAGTACGCTGTCATTTTTGAATCTTTGGCCGCGAATTCCCCATTGATCTGGTTTACCACCAGGAGATAATCGCTTTTGACATGTAACGCGGTTGCCCCCGAGTCGTAGGCCATATTTATTCCTGTGATCAAGGCTTCATACTCGGCTTCGTTGTTGGTGGTTTTGAAATCGCACCGGATCGAATATACCATCTTGCCCCCCTGTGGCGACTTTAAGACGGCGCCTAGTCCTGAACCTCTAACGTTGGATGAACCATCGACATGCAAGATCCAAGGTACGTCGTCGTGAGTCGCCACAGTTGACATTTCGAGCTCTGCTTCTTTCTCCAATTCAGGACTGAAATCAGCAATGAAGTCTGCCAAGGCCTGCGATTTAATCGCAGTCCTGGGTTTGAAATCAATGTCGTAACTGCTGAGATATATACTCCATTTTGCTAAGAGACCTGTCAACTCAGGCTTCCTTAAGACAGACTTTAGAGGAAAGTTATTCACGACAGTAATAGGATGCGATTCAAAATAGTGTCGCAGTTTTTTAGCAACTGTGACTAGCGACAAAAGCAATTTTTCCATTGAGGAATACCTGGTTTCTGCGTCCAAAAGAGATTTACTTACATAGTAGATCGACAATTGTTGCTTTTCATCTTCTCGCGTCAGTACGGCGCTTACTGCATTTGGACTAACAGCCAAATATAGTTGCAAGACCTCATGATCGTGAGGTTTCGACAATAGAGGAGGCGACGTCATGTACTCTTTAAGCTTTTGCAATGCCTGCTCATGGACGTCGGTCCAGTCGAAGCCTCTATTTTTCCTGAGGACATTGTAAAATAAATGGCATTTATCTGAGGATCGAGAGATAAACCTGTTCAAGGCTGCTACCCGACCAGTGAGCCTTTGGACCTCTTTGAAATTTCTCGGAGACTTGATCTCGACGATAGCCTTGATCTGGTCGGGATTAGCCTCGATGCCTCGACGAGTGACCATGTAGCCTAAGAATTTCCCGGCACTGACGCCAAAGGAACTTTTCATCGGATTAAGCTTCATACTATATTCTCTAAGGATGTCGAACGATTGCCTCAAGTGCCCGACATGATCGATAGTTTGCTTCGACTTGACCAACATATCATCGATGTACACCTCCATTGTGTCGCCAAGACGATCCTTGAACATCTTGTTCACCAGGCGCTGGTAGGTAGAACCTGCATTTTTTAGTCCAAAAGGCATAACCTTATAACAGTAAATACCTCGGTCCGTCATAAATGCGGTTTTTTCTTGATCCTCGACGTGCATTAGGATTTGATTATATCCGGAATAGGCATCCATGAACGTCAACAGTTCGTGCCCTGCCGTCGCGTCGACCATGGCTTCAATATGCGACAATGGAAAAGGATCTTTTGGACAAGCTTTGTTGAGGTCGGTGAAGTCGATACAGACTCTCCACTTGCCATTTTTCTTCGCCACGACCACGACATTAGCAAGCCAATCGGGATATTTTACTTCACGAATCTTTCCCGTCTTAAGAAGGTTGTCGACTTCGTCATTTATCACCTTATTCCTTTCAGGAGCAAATTTCCTTCGCTTTTGCTTGACAGACTTGAACGATGGGTCGACATTGAGCTTACGGGAGATGACATCAGGATCTATGCCTACCATATCTTCATGCGACCAGGCGAAACAATCAGCATATTCCTGCAAAAAAGATATCAACTTTTCCCTGAGGCAGGGATTGAGGGATGACCCTATAAAGACTGTTTGTTCAGGATTGCTTGGATCTAGGACGACTTCCTCCAGGAGATAATTGTTGACTGCTTCAGGAGCATCCTGCGCATTTTCGAGCCCCTCCTGCGTTGGGACAACGGCTTGTTCTGGGTTTCTGTTATTTGCCACTTTCCTGAAATCGAAAACAGAGGAGACTACGAGAAACCGTTAGTAGGACGCACGTTTGTCGAATATTTTCTCTAGATGGGGTCCCACGGATGGCGCCAAACTGTTAATGCCAAAAATCGCACCAAAGTACAACTTAAGGTCGATGTGGACTTTAACAACTAAAGAAAAGAATCTTCTGACAAAGCGTGCGACAAAGACGAAAATGTAAACGAGACAGAGAATTTGGTGACGTGGGAAAAACCTCAACGAGGAAAAAACCCGCGGACGACTGTGGAAGTCGTCGCTGCACTATTGTCGCCAAACAGGGGCGATATCCTTGTGTTTCGGGTGTCGATCGTACAGAGATTACAATACAAATGAAAGAAAGACTTCAAATGTAAAGTAACAAGTGTTTCGAATGTAAAAGCAATGTGCATCGTGTGTCGTGCGCTGATATCGTGCGTCGAGAGCGATTCTTCTGAGAGCGATTTCTGTGCTTCAAAGAGTTCGAGTGTTTGTGGCTGTTGTTCGATGTCCCTTGAACTTAGGATTGAGCTTGGAATTTATAGTCTGCGGGCGCTTTAATTGGCTCATTAAATACTTCGATAGCTGTCGTAACGGACGTCGTCTTTAGTGCTGTTAATGGCTTTCATCAGTTATAGCCGTTTGTCCATCAATGACATTGACTCCTGCAATAAACACTAAATAAATGTAACAGTTGTATCACGCGTTAGCTAGTCGAGGTCGCATGGTTCTATACGACGATAGTGTAAAACGTACGACATCGTGGTCGAGTGTCGTGAAGTAAATAACTTTTGATCTTAACTTTAGTCGGGGGATAAAGTGCTATGATTTTTCCTTACCAGAAGTAACAGAAGCGAGTGTTTTACTTACATTGGTCGTGGTCGAGACTGGTGAAATTTAGCCCAAACAGTAACCACCCTTCTGGGTCCGCTCATGCCTTACTCTCATCCTAAAGTATGGGAACATGCAAAAGCATGTAAACATATGTATGTTCTAAAGTATTATTTAATATTTATCATACTTTATTGTTCCCTCTGCATACAAAAGGGTGGGAAGGGTTAACACTTGTCTACATCAACACAAAAGACTGAAGTAAAAAGTACAAACATGCATGGATCAACAAATCCGATGGAGACACGTGTTAAAGTTGAAGGAGAGTATTTAATACAATGAACATCATTGTGTTAACTTGCAAATCACTCATTTTGAAAAAGAACTTCTCAGTGAAAAGCTTCAAAGTAATTTAACGTCAATATCTGAAAGAGATCTTTATCTCTCAGATCTCAAAAGAAAAACCTTCTTCTTTTCCTTTCACTATGTGTAAATTACTATAATTTTGCTCATATGAACCTCTAGATGCTCTGAACTATATGTAAAGACATAACGTAAGACTAAAACGAATATACTCTGTAATATCTTTTAAATGAAAAATAAATGGGTTTTTTTTTGGGAATTTAATCAAAATATCCAAAGTTTGACTTTGACTTGCCAAAATACTCATTTTCTCGTCGAAATTGCCAAAATACCCAAAAATCCCGCGGTGGGTCCCGCGATCGTGGGACGTGGCACCACGTGGCACCACCTGGCACCATCTTTGGCCAATTGTCCCGTTATGGCCCCTCAAGATACCCCGTGGCTGCAACATTCCCCCCCCCCCCAAGTATGGCTGCGGGACCACTTTTGGCCCCTGTCCCGCGATCTCGTCCCGCGGTAGTCCCGCGATTTTCCATTTTTACAGTTTTGGCCCCTCTAGTTTGGGGCAAATTTAAAAAAACATAAATGGTCCCTATAGTTTTTAGGTTATCATTTTATGTAGTTCAGGTTTTTAATGTATTGTTTCCTTTCCATTTTAATGTATTTAATATAGAAATTAATTTAAGAAAATGTTTTCCCCATTTTAAATTATTTAACAAGGAAATTAATTAAAAGATCAGTTATTGCAAATCATCTTCCCAACCGAAACGGATACAGTGCAGGTAAACAAAGAAATCTATGACTGGAATGCGTCCTAGATTCCGGTGATGAAGTTAACCTTTTCCTTGATGACGTCATCCATTCCCGTGTAGTCGTCTTCGATTTCTTGTAGTTCCTCTTCTACTTCCTTAATCTGTCGTATCACCTCCCGAACGTGAGCCCTAGTCATGGCCAGTTCTCGTTTCTTCTCCGCTAGATACTCCATTTTCCCCTGCTGAATCCCCCTGTTATGGTTCCACATACCTTTTACCTTTTCGATATCGGCGTTCGCCTTATCAATGGATTTTTGCACTAAGGGAGTAATTCGTTGACTTTGTGGAAGACCTGTTGGGTGGGTACAATGATACATTGGTGGGGTAATTCTGTCATTATTGAAGTGGTAATTCTCGCATGCCATCTCCCAGTCTTCTTCCTCCTCAGCCGTGAATGGATAATCGGCCGCAGTTCGCCCATAGTTTCTCCACTCCTCGTCTGTTTCTGGTACCTTCCAGGTACTCCGGTGAGCTCCATCGTTCAGTGGTTGGTAGGCTGCCGAACGTGAAGTTCCAGCCCCATTCGCCGACCTGTTCCCCCTTGATCTTGAACCTCCATCCATAGTGTTAAGAAAAGCGAGAGAATGTTTGTAAACGGTGTATAGGGTATAAACGATAGATAGCAAGTTATGAATTACTACTTCATCATGCCATCTACTTATAGCCGTGAAAATGTATGTTCTTCATCAGGGATGTGGATATGGTCAAAGATTTCATCTGAAAAGTTGCCTGCATGATTCGTCTGAATAGTTCACTGCAAGATTCGTTTGAAAAGAGCCTGTAAGATTCGACTGAAAAAGTAACTGCAAGATTCGTCTGCAAAAGGAAGTCTGCTCATGAATAAAGGTCTTTCGTTAGGCTGAAAAGTAGTCTTTAAGTAGTCTAAGGATTAATGCACATGTGAATCAAGAAATAAATGCTTGTTCATCCAATAATCTCTGTATTAGGATTACCGCAAGTTTCATAAACCTACTTACTAGGTGTTGGAAAATTTTAGTAAAAATATGGTTTTTACTAAACTTTGGACACATTTAAATATATATATATATATATATATGTGTGTTATATATAACTAACTCTTAGTGGGTTTATGTTCTCCTATATGAGAGCTTCGAAACGATATATAATGCGTCCAAAACGGAGTATGTGTGAATGAGATATCGATACTCAAAGTTGAGTAATTGGATGAAATTAGCAAAAACCAAATGGGTGTGGGAATGTGTCCCACATAGGAAGAGAGAGTAAAGTGTTGTTGCATGTTTTTACTGTTTTTGTCACACTTTTAGGCTTCAAGTATTCATATGTGCAATACTTTAACAAAATAATAAACAAAATTATAACTTCAAGTTAAATACTTTAACAAAATAAGTTAACACTAAAAGTAACAATCATTTAATGTTACATAAACAACCTAATCATCTTGCCGTGGAACACAATGCGCATAAATGGTCTCCGCCATATGTATGCGAAGGTCCACGGCCTCTCGTTCGGTGCGGGAATGGTGTAAATCTACCACATCGCCTGAAATCAAGATGCTGACATTACGGCATACCCAGACACCGCAATCCGCATTCATCCCTTGCTGGTGTGGTGCATTCTTCTCGAACCTGTGACGGAAGTGCACTGATTTTTCGCGACGGTCCACATCCCCGATCAGTCTAAAGAACTCCGACAGCTCATCTTTAAATGTGGCAAGACGCTCATGCAAAGCGTCTGTGTAGACACTAGCAGGGTCGCTGTCATATATGGTCATCAACATACGACGAAGATCAAACACTCCGAGCACCCAATGTTTAGGATGAATGTAGATAGTGATGTACACCTGAAATATTACAATATTAGACAATTTAATTAGCAACCAAACAACTTAAATAAAATAAGAGTAAAACGATTTATATATAGTATCGACGTGCCGCCAAGAAACCCCTTCCACACCATTGCATGAGTTAGCCACGGAGGCGGGACCTTGATGTGGAAGGACCATGAACAGAAAGAAAGTAGTGTGCATGATGGTCCAAATCGTGTCTGGTTGACGGGAACGTAGGAGCATGGCGACCCAACAATCGATATGCTATACACAAAAAATAGATTGTTAGACATGTAATATAAATATATTTGATTATATGACTATAGTTAAACTTCAATAATAACCACATCCTCTAATTCAGACAGCAAAGGGTCAACTGCCAGCAATACTTTGAAAAACCAGGGGGTGATGTCCATGTTGATGAAAGGGATGAATATCAGGCGGGGGAGGTCACCAGTCTGGCACAGGTTCAATATCTCCGAGGCCGGAAGACGCTCCGGTGAAGCCATCTTTCCCTTTCCCGCTTTCTTTCCCGCCTTCTTTCCCGTTCCCTTTCCTGCACCCTTTGCTTCCACCTTTGGCATTGCTTTCTTTTCAGGAGGCGGTGTGGTAGATTTTTGCCGTGTAAATAGTGGGGTACCCCACCAATTTGATTGTTGCCTATTCCGAACCGGCCTAGCAGGTTCTACCACATCCATCGGGTCAACGTCCGGCTCCGAGAAGTGGTCCTCGAGAATATCCGAGCACCGTAAGTCCTCTCCCGACCCCATCGACTGAAAATTAACTTATTAGATGTTTTAAGTACAATTTCATCATGTTCACAATTAAACCAAAACTACCAAAACAACTTACAGTCATAGTATGTGGTGGAGGTGTGACGTACGACGGCCCCGACATGTTCGACCTGTAATAGTCTGTCTGATGTATCCCAAGGAGGTCCGTGAATGATGTGCCGCCATAACCCTGTTGCTCAGTCATCCCAATCTGTACGACATTATAACAGTTACAAACTTAAGAACAAAAATATAACGATAACGAGGGTCGATGTATGTAACTTACACTGTGCGGGAATGATGTGGTGTCGAACGTCGACGTTGGGTGTGTATAACCCCCTGCCTCCATCATCCCAATCTGCATGAAATTTTTCATTATAAGAGTTACAAAGTTAGGAACGAAAATATAACTATATTAGTCATTCAGTGTGACTTATACTCTGTGGGAATGTCGCATAGGATGTGGGGGCCTCTGTCGTCATATGGTGTGTATAAGCCCCTTCCGTCGTCATCCCAGTCTGCATGACATATTTCATTTTAACAGTTGCAAACCTAGGAACAAATATATAACTACATTGGTTATTCAGTGTGACTTATACTCTCCGGGAATGACGGATAGGATGTGGTGGCAAACGTCGTCGATGCCCCATGTCCGAACGGAGCGGAGATCGGCGTCGTACTCGACACCTAAAACAAATATGGAACGTAATATTAATATACAAACTAAAAGATCGTGGCCGACAAATTAAGTTAAACACTAACCTGAACAGCCGAAAAGTTTCTGACGAAGGCCTCCAGATCTTGAATACGTGTGTCTATAGGCCCGTGGACGTAGTCCCACAGCTGGTGTAAACTTCCACGAGATGGCTCGGTGAAAGGCGGATCTTGATGGGAGGAGGAAGGGGGCGCCTCATATCGATCGAAAGGGGGCGCCTCATATCGATCGACAGGCCTAGAAGAAGGCTCAGGCCTCGCGTCGTCTCCCTCATCTTCGTCAGATGAGGAACTAGACCCATATGTGGAAGGATTGGAACGTCGGGCCCTCTTCGACCGATGTCGTGCCTCCTCTCTATCGATAAAGGTCACGTTGTTTATGTACCAAGGCGTGTCCCTCTCGGTATCCATAGGCAGAAGGTTTTCGAGAGGCGCATGCGCCGGCTAAATATATGGTAAAACATAAAAAAATTAATAACCGGGACTAACGTAGGAAACATTGTAAACATAGTGAAAGAACTTACGGTGCTTGAAAGGAGGAAGAACGAATGGCAATTCTTCCTATCTAGGGAAACAACCCTCTCCCAACGGGTTCCCCTAATTAACCTATCGGTGCGCATGGTGAAATTTTGACGGGAAATGAGTAACATCTCCAAGATCCATATCTGGAATTACACAATAAGAGCAAGTACGTAAAAAGGAAAGCCAAACAGTATGTATGTATTATTATTTATGTTATATACTACTTATCCAACCTTGAAGGCGTATGTAAATCCACAAACAGCCATCTTCGCATGTATGTCAGCGCGTATGGCGATGGCTCGGTGCATCTGTCTGTATGTATATGTCCAGATGTGGCTACCCCACGGATACCTGCTAAACAAACGCAAATCCTCGACGGCCCTAAGGACCGTCTCGGAAGCATAATGGCTCCACTCACGGCCTATGAAGCCCATCTCCACCGTCACCACCAAGCATACACGGACAATATCCTCGTCGCTTAGGGCAGAAAGACCGTCTTTCATCGTTTCCACGACGGTCCTCAGCCTCAAACGAGATGGTGACACGCCAGGCCAAACCCTACTAACGAAAGTAATGACTGATAAGTAAGGAAGGGGGGTTCGTCTCCAAAAAGTAGTCCTGTAATTAGACAGAATTCATGACGGCCAAACCACATTTGATGCCCGAAGACATCAAAATACATCTCCTCCAGATCACCATTGGAGACCTCGACCTCCAGCTGTAGAAACATGTGGACTAGCATGGGGTCGCCACCGCTCATGGTAAGATCCAGCCATGGACCGAATGGTGTCCCTCTGAAGATCTCATCAACCCTAGCTCCCCGATCTCCTAAATCCATGAAGCGTTGTCTCATCTCTACGATGTAGCCAACACGGCACCTTAACGTACAATCGATCTGAATAAGATCGCCCTACATAGAAAATTCACGGATGTTATAGTGCTTGTTTGGTTTATTGGGTTGATAATTATTTGTGTATTTTAGTTTTAGAAAATAACCCACTCAATCTGTTGGACTTCCAGGTAGCAGGGGAATCACAAGGATTGCTTAAGTCCCCACATACCTTAGGGCTATTTACACCCGTTTGACAAAATCCAAATAGATATGTTGCGGGTTTTTTTATTTAAATATAACATTGTTATATATAGATGCTTTTGGCAAGAGGCCAATTAAATACTGAGTTTGGCATGTGAAGGCAATTTAAATGTTTTTATATATTCATACCATTTACGGATGTTTCGGTAAAATGTTACATATACATATTAGGGCTTCGGAAGTGTGACTTCCAAAATTTATTTATGAGTAGGAAACTCAAAATAAAGTTAAACAATTAAATAATTCACCAAAGTTAAGGGACCTAAGTTGTCATTCACTAAAGTTTAGGGACCTAAGTTGTCATTCACTAAAGTTTAGGGACCTAAGTTGTCATTTAGCAAAGTGTAGGGACCTAAGTTATCATTCACCAAAGTTAAGGGACCTAAGTTGTCATTCACTAAAGTTTAGGGACCTAAGTTGTCATTTAGCAAAGTTTAGGGACCTAAGTTTTCATTCACTAAAGTTTAGGGACCTAAGTTGTCATTCACTAAAGTTTAGGGACCTAAGTTGTCATTTAGCAAAGTTTAGGGACCTAAGTTTTCATTCACCAAAGTTTAGGGACGTAAGTTGTCATTCACCAAAGTTAAGGGACCTAAGTTGTAAACCACAAAAGTTTACGGACCTAAATTGTCATTCACCAATGTTTAGGGACCTGAGTTGTCATTCACTAAAGTTTATGGACCTAAGTTGTAAATTAGCAAATTTAAGAGATCTAACCTAAATTTTTATAAAAAAAACACTCTAATTTTATAAAAAACACTCATCTTTTTATAACAAAAAAACACTAACTTATTTTTTTTTATAAAAAACACTCTAATTTTATAACAAAAAAACATTAACCTAATTTTTTATAAAAAACACTCATCTTTTTATAACAAAAAAAACAATAACTTGTTTTTTTATAAAAAAACACTCTAATTTTATAACAAAAAAACACTAACCTAATTTTTTTTTAAAATACTCTAATTTTATAAAAAACACTCATCTTTTTATAACAAAAAACACTAACTTATTTTTTTATAAAAAACACTCTAACTTTATAAAAAACACTCAATCTTTTTATAACAAAAAAAAACACTAACTTATTTTTTTTTTATAAAAAACACTCTAATTTTATAAAAACACTCATCTTTTTATAACAAAAAAACACTAACCTAAATTTTTATAAAAAAAACACTCTAATTTTATAAAAAAAACACTCATCTTTTTATAACAAAAAAACACTAACTTATTTTTTTTATAAAAAACATTTTAACACTAACATATTTTTTTATAACAACAAAGTTTACATATCATATATTTCAAAAAATTAAGATAACAACAAAGTTTAAACAACAACATTTAAACAACAAAGTTTACATATCATATATTTCAAAAATTAAAGATAACAACAAAGTTCAAACAACAACATTCAAACAACAAAGTTTAAACAACAAAGTTTACATATCATATATTTTGAAAATTTAAGATAACAACAAGAAACTACAAAAAGTTAAGAAAAGTGACTTACCACATTCCTAACACGTGACATCTTCGAACCGAACGCATAATCGACACGAGAATGTTGAGAGAGTTAGAAGAGAATTTTAAAATGATAATGGTGGCCGGATTATGGTCCCCCCACCTCTCATCTTATAGCCGACATTGGAGGGTGGGGGTTGGAAACATTTATAAAAAATTAGAGTTTCAACCCCAGCCCTACACGTGTCCAGTAGATCCCGCGATCGTGGGATGAAATCGCGGGACATGGGCCATTTTTGCAGCCGCGGGGTATCTTGAGGGGCCATAGCGGGACAATTGGCCAAAGATGGTGCCAGGTGGTGCCACGTCCCGCGATCGCGGGATCCACCGCGGGATTTTTGGATATTTTGGCAATTCTGGCGAGAAAATGGGTATTTTGGCAAGTCAAAGTCAAACTTTGGTTATTTTAATTAAATTCCTTTTTTTGCATTTTTATTTTATAAAAAACATTTTCTTTTTAAATTTATTGGAAATGAAGTTGAATGGCAGGTTGTCTTTAACGAAAACGCAGGCTCCGAAAGTCCGAATGGTGGCTTTCAAGTCTTCAACTACAACGTGGTGGCAGTCAACCTTGACTTTAGTTTTGGAGATTTTCCTTTAATTTTATTTATTATTTTAAGAATTACAATATTAACTTTTGTAGTTGAAGCATTGACAAATTAAAAAAAAATGAATTCCATGGTTAATTAAAAATGTAATTTATTGAAAAATTATTACAAATTATGTAAACACTCGGGTATTATGCATAAAAAATAATCTATAAATGTTACTTTTGCTGGAATTTTAAATTAAATTGTTACTTTTGTTAATTTTTAGATTATGGATATTGATTAAACATTATTTTTCCAACTTAATCCAAAATTTTAATAGAATTAGTACATATCGTAATCCATTGCTTTTCAAAAAAAATACAAATGTAGGAAGAATGGTGGGATACAAAGTTACCTCCAATACTTCAAAGTCTCCGATCAATAGAAAATGTCTGAATACATTGAAACCATTTAAGTCATAAATTTCGCTGATAAAAAATGTTCATATATAACTTTTCTTGTATCAAAGCTTTTTCGGGTTAAAGTCTTTGTAAGTGGATCCCAAAAGGTTTGAGGCCTTGGGTGGGAAAACTCATCTAGGACGATTAGTTATTGGATATTAAGACACGATAATTAATTTTTAGAGTCTATGTTACATTTTATGATTATTTGATTATATCATACGTCCCGTAATTCATGTTTTTATATATTATGAAGGGTTTTATTTAAGTCGTACATATTTGTGTCGCGTACATCATACAAATAACTGTAAAATTATATTTAAATACTATTTATTTATAATTATTTCAAATATCAGAATTAATATCTAATGCCGACAATCAACATCCGTTGATTTATAGTCAATCTTCTATTTATCTTACTTTCTCCAGATTTTTCTTGATTAGTTTTAAACACGCAATTTGCACGTTACTACAAGTATCCAATCAACACGTATAATACGGTTTTAACGATTAATTTACAATGAAGTTAAAAGTATAATATCAAGAAAAACTTGTTCATTTGTAACGAAACTAGTTTTAAGAAAATTATATTTAGTTAATCGAAAAATAGTATAAATAATTAAATGATACTTATTTTTCTATTATTTATTTAACATAAAAAATAAAATTGAAAAAGGAAAAGGTTTAGCTTTGCCTTCGGGGAAACCTCCGTCTTGGGAGAAATTTTTGGCAACAATCATTACAAGTGCTCTTCTCTTCAAAGGTTAACTTTGAAACGTGTGGGCATTCTCCATCTTTTTACCACCCTTTTGACCATCATATATATATATATATATATATATAGAGAGAGAGAGAGAGAGAGAGATATAGATATATATATAGTGAGGAAAATCAAATAAAAACTCATTTTTAATTGTGAATATTAGGACAGATCTTAGTCATTCCATCTCTATTGATCTAATGATCCATATTAAATAAAGTTTTTAATTAAAATTATTAATTAAGGTGATTAGAGGTAAAATGAGAAGATAATTTAAACACACGCCTATCATGTTTGACTTTTTATTTTCTTTTTTAATTAACCGAGAAGATAAAATGAGAAGATAATTACCTTCTACAACACTTTCTTCAACGTCCTAAGGCATCGTGTTCTTCATTACCTTAACCCAACACCCATCGAGATGAATCGGGAACCTATCGAGTTTCAATTATGAACCGAAGAACAAAAGAAAGTGTGTCACGTCTCCACACCTTCACGGTCACTCATGTATTATTCTTCATGAATAATGTATCATTCAGTATGAATAATACATCATTCAGGGTGAATAATACACGATTTATGAATTCGTTTATTATTCATCCTGAATGTTATATAATTCATCCTGAATAATGTATTATTCATCCTGAATATTGTATTATTCATCATAAATAGTTAATGAGCGTTCACCTTTGTTATTCATACTGAATGTGGACACTTGGAGATGTGCATACATATTCATAAATAATAAAACCAAGTTTCGATTGTGAATCGGAAAACAAAAGATAGTGTGTCATGTGTTCACACTTTCACGGGTCATTCATATATTATTCATCATGAATAATGTATCATTCAGGACGAATAATACAACATTCAAGGTGAATAATACACGATTCATGTTTAATAATACATGAATCAGGAATTCGTGTATTATTCATCCTGAATGTTGTATTATTCATTTTGAATACTGTGTTATTCGTCATGAATAGTGAATGAACGTTCCCCTTTGTTATTCATACTGAATGTGGACACCAGGAAACGTGCATACATATTCATACTGAATATAACACATACATAGCATTTCACGTAAAAACAGTTAAAATGAAGAAAAAAACTATATCGAGATGGATGTCATATCAAAGAGCACGAAATTCTCGTTTTTTTGATGTAATTTGTTTGATTAAAATATTAGTAATTTTTAAGATAATTTATTTTAAACTTTAAGGGGGTAAAAAAAATTAATTAAAAAAGAAAATAAAAAGTCAAAGATGGTAGGCGCTAATTTAAATTTCCAGATTTGTCCCTAATCACTTCTCAATTGGTTTCATTAAGTTTTAACCATTGATTAATTTTCTAAATCTTGATCAATGGTTGTGACTTGTCCTCATTTCACAATTGAAAATGAGTTTTCATTTGAACCCACCTCTCTCTCTCTCTATATATATATATATATATATATATATATATATATATATAAAAGGTTGGGTTCACGTGAGATCAGTTTGTTTTCGTGAGACCCGTAAAACCATATTTTTATACTTGAAACTTCACAACAAAACACTGTGAAGGTAAAAAAATTTGAACCCTCACAGCAAAAACACTGTCTTTACAATATTTTGCTGTGAAGTTTCAAGTGTAAAAACGTGGTCTCACGGATCTCACGAAAACAGGTTGGTCTCACGTGAACCCAACCCTATATATATATATATATATATATATATATATATATATATATATATATATAGAGGCAGTTTCATGTAGAAACCTCTCTTATTTTGAAAACTGTGAAACTCATCTTAACACCATAGATCAAATCATCTACGACTAGGATGAATCTGAGATATTTATGGAATTACTGATTTTTTAATATTATTTATTATTCAACGAAATTGGTAGCGGAGGGTATCTAGGTAATTTCATTAAATAATTCAAATAAAGAAACTGCATCAAACCCACGTGGTATCACCATCCTTTCAACTAGTATTCAAAAACTTCCTGCTCTCTTCCCACGAACCCAGAAGCCAAAAAATTAACAAAACACAGAAAATTGAAAAACAAAATCAACACAATCCCAAAAGATTGTTCCGGTCACCGGTCATCGTCGGTTTCATCTCCGTGACATCTCCGGTTTCAGCGTCGTGTCATATCGGTTTCATCTCCTCTCGTCATCGTTCATCTTTGTAAGATTGTTCCGGTCACCGGTCATCGTCGGTTTCATCTCCGTTCATCGTCATCGTCGGTTTCATCTCCGTTCATCGTCATCGTCGGTTTCATCTCCGTTCATCGTCATCGTCGGTTTCATCTCCGGTCATCGTCGGTTTCATCTCCGTTCAGCGCCGTGTCATATCGATTTCATCTCCTCTCATCGTCGTTCATCTCGGTTCATCGCCGTGAACAGGAACAAAACGGCCGGTGGTAGTGGGGAAGAGAACGGCGGTTATCGGTGATGGCTGAAGATGATGGCGGCGCCTGGTGGTTCTCGATGGTGGGGCAAACGTGAGAGAAGAGAGAAGAGAGAAGGAAAAGGTTAAAGAAGATGGCGGCGGCTGTATACGGCGGTGACGGGATGGCGACGGATGTCATCGCAGATCGTGGTGGTCGGTTACGTGGGTTTTCCAGATGAAAAACGGAAGCGAACGACGACCGGAGAGGAGAAGATGGAGAATTGAGAGGAGAGTGTGACGGGTTATGATGGTGGTTGGCGACTACCGTTTACGGAGGTGAAGTCGCCGGCGATTTCAGTTGTGATCGTCGACGGGAATAGGGTAGATGGTGGGATGTGGCGGCTGTTGCTGGTGAAAAGAGGGAGAAGAGACAATGGCGAAACGGCGGAGGTTAGACAGCCGTTGGTTTTGAGAAGTAGGGTTTGGTTTTTGTTAATATGCTTTCTGGAAAAAGAAGCCGACAATGGCTGCAAAATTAATAAAAATGAATAAAAAATTAATGGGTTTATGAAATTTAATAAGGAAATTGTAATTATTAAAATTCCATAATTAACAAACGAATTAGTCAAATGACGAAACTGCCCTCTTAATTATAACTATCAAATAATAATTAAGAAAAAATCTGATTGGTTGGAGGGGTTTTCAAAGTTTTCAAACATAGATAGGTTTTCATAATAACGCTCGCCTATATATATATATATATATACTTGGGTTCTTGTGAGGCTTCGTGAGACCACAAAATAACACTAAAACTTCACAACGATTCATTGTGAAGGAAAGCAAAATAGCAAACCTTCACAGCAAAAACATTGTGAAGGTTTACCTTCACATTACCTTCACAGTCTTTTGCTGTGAAGGTTTATTGTTATTTTTTTTGGTCTCACGGGTCTCACGGAAATGGCTTGGTCTCACATGATCTCAAGTCTATATATATATATATATATATAGGGTTGGGTTCACGTGAGACCAACCTGTTTTCGTGAGACCGTGAGACACAAAATTAACACTAAACCTTCACAGTAATTCATTGTGAAGGCAAGAAAAACAGCGAACCTTCACAGCAAAAACACTGTGAAGGTTTACCATCACAGTACCTTCACAGTCTTTTACTGTGAAGGTTTAGTGTTAATTTTTTGGTCTCACGAAAATAGTCTGGTCTCACATGATCTCAAGTCTATATATATATATATATATATATTAGGTTCAGGGGAATTCTCAGAAAATGGAAAAAAGAGGAACACCTCGGTAGCCTTCATTTGGACGATATGCACGTGTGCATATAAGTCATTTGCAACATGCACACGTGCATAAAAACCAAAATATTTACTTATATGCACAAGTGCATACTGAACGACTACCAGAGTGTCCCTCGGTTTTCTATTTTTTTAAGGTTTTCCCCTGAACATCTCTCTCTCTATATATATATATAGAGAGAGAGAGAGAGAGAGAGAGATGCGAGATCTTTTGTTAATCAATAATATTGTGATAACTTTGTGAACTTATTGGACCAATAAGATTCAATCTTTAGTAGAGGTTACTTCAAATGTTTGATTTAATGTTGAACGACAAATAAGTAATTTTTATGTGTAAGTTACTTTTATGGTATTTAATGAGATGTTACAATTATTACTTCATGTTTTTTAGAACATAACCATATTATCATATTTCAAGATTTTAGAATAATTATGTTAATTTTAACGTGAACGGTAAATCAAAGTGAACATATTGCAGGTTCATATATGAAATGTTCCCAAAACACACTCAACGTGTTCATCGTATTAATCCGAGTTGCATTAATAAATGATGTTCATAACCATAAGGTTTTCATAAGAATGTGTTCATAACGTGTTCAAAAAGATTGTTTATAAGTGTTCATATGCCATAATCTTTTCCATAAATACCCATGTTCAAGAACGTTCACAAATGTATAATTCTGTTAAGTTTTTCATTTATTACAAATATGTCATGATTAATTTTATCCGTAGATTTTAAGGATTAAGGGTTAAGATTGGTTCACAGAGGGTGCATTTGGTTCGTGGACAATACAGGACAGGACAAGCTGTATGGTATAGTGTTTGGTAACACAGGACAGGACAGGACAAAACTGTCAAAATGACTCGAGTGTCGGATTTCATGAGAAAATAAAGGGAGACAACAATTTCATGGGATAAGCAGTATGCGATTTCATGGGAGGAAGAAGAGGTCATCGATTTCATAGGGAGGAGGAAGAAGAAGTCGTCCAGAGAGGAAATAGGGAGATAGTTGGAGGCGATAAGAAAGAAAAGGGGACAAAAAATTAAACTTTTGTCCCACCTTGTTCCACGGTTTAACGTGGGACAAAAAAATTAAACTTTAGTCTCATGATGTACTATCCTGTTCTACTTATTTATTCTTCCAAACGTGGGACAGAAAATTTCTGTCCCGTCTTGTCCCATGTTGTACCGTAAACCAAACTGTTAGGACAAATATGTCTTCAAGAATTAATCTTGATTAATAAAGTCAAAGTCAATGTAATAGAAAGTCAAAGTTAGCTTATTACCTTAGTTTGTATTGAGGTATATATATATTTGTTTAATAGAGGGATGATACAACAATTACAGAGAGGAATACGCATAACTCACATCTTGTAATATTGAGAGCAAACCCTAATAGATCTACTTTCTCTCTCTACTCTCTCTCTCTAGATTCTCTCTCTAATCTTGATAGATCTTGGTTTATCAATTGATATCAGAGCAGGAACAAGATTGAGAGATGGAATTCTACTGATCAAACATACGAATTTGGTGATTTCACAAGAAAATTTGATTGATTTTCTTGAATTTTCAAGAAAATCTCGTTTTCTTGAGATTTTATCAAATTATGGTGATTTTTGATCGAATTTGTTCAAATCTTAGCTCGTTGGATTCATTTTTGATAGAGGAACATTTCTCGTTCAAGGTTCGAGGGCTAATTTCAAATATTTGGAGGTCAATTTGAAGGATTTCAAGATTTCTGTTCAGTTCATCAATTTCGGTCTGATCATTCTATCAGATTTTGATTCAGCGGTTTTCTGCGAAATTTGATTACATCATCGTGTTAGAAACTTGTTTTCTAACATATCTTCAAATTTTGGTTGATTAATTTTGTTAGTCCCAGATGGCTAACCAAGTATTGTAGAAGGGGGGGGGGGGGGGGTTGAATACAATACTCAAAATTTTCACAATTTTAATTCTTTATATTGAAAATCTTTCAACAAGAATTACACATAGAAAACTTAAGACTGTTGCGGAAAAGAACAGATAAACTATTCTAACAATCTTACACAAAGTATACTAACAAAATAACTAAGAACACTTAGAACAAAGCTATAAAGTTTTAAGGCTTAAAGGAAGATTTCTTGCACTGAGAGAATTCTTAAAGCCTTAGAATTGCATGAAGAGCACTTCTCCTTTTATAGTGCCAAGGAGTGCCCAAGCATTAAATGCTTGGGACACTTGTCATCTTCACATATGCTGATAATGTTGACTTCAGGAGAACTGTGAAGTCCTTGTCACTTTTCACTAGGTGCAGACAGAGTAGCTTGAGCAGATAAAAGGGACCTTAACTGAAAGTGGATAAAGAGACAAACTGTCACTTTTCTCTGCTGGAGGATATTGTCCCATAATAAATGATCTTCTGTCTTGAGCTTTTAGCACCGAAGTGATTTCCACCGAGATTGAGAAATCTTCGGTGGAAAGAAGACTAGTCCACCGAAATTGCAAGCATGTTTCGGTGGTGAGAGGACCACCGAAATTACAAGTATATTTCGGTGGTGAGAGGAGCACCGAAAGAGTCATCGGTGGTGGATGGGGCCACCGAATTTGTCCATGCACTTCGGTGGAAGAAGGCCACCGAAATGTCAAGGAATTTCGGTGGTGATGACTTGTTTGAATGTTGCCGAGAGTCTTCTATTTTCCACAAGTAGAGAGTCTTCAAGCTTGGTTTCGGTTGATCTTCGACTTCACCGAACATTTGATATCTTGTACAAGTCATTCAAAGAACTGAACTAAAATATTCTAAGTAGGAGTTTTAGGGAAAACATCGGTGAGTCAATTTCAAATCCTTGGTGACCCAACAATCTCCCCCTATTTGAATTTGAGCTCCTTATCTTAGAATATTCAAGAGTAAATAAAAGTAAGTGCGTTTTTGACCCTTTTTACTCTTTTGGGTTCTTTTCACATAGACCATTCTTTTTGTTCTTTTTGATCTTTTTCTTTTGTATGCGTATGTATACTATGTACAGTATTTACAGGTAACGAAAGATAAAGTATGTACAGAAATAAAATTCAAATAGAGATACTTGTATTAAGATAAGTTCTCGTACAATTTACAAAATGAGAAACTAACTTTTACAAGTACCAAATGGAGAGAACTTACTTCTTTGAGGTTTTGCGGCGCTTGATTTCATCCAGTAAGTTTCTATAGAACGGTTGAGCTTCGGGGATGTTCGGAAAGAGGTTGTGAATGCCTTCGGTGGTGAGGATTTCGGTGGTGAGGATTTCGGTGGTGAGGAGGATTTCGGTGGTGAGGAGGATTTCGGTGAAGAGGAGGATTTTGGTGAAGAGGGTTTCGGTGGAGGCTGGTTACTGGAAAGTTTCTTGATGGATGGAAGTTTCGGTGGAGCCGCGGTTTTCTCCCCCTCAGGAACAGCCGGTAACTTGAAACCCAACTCATAGAAGGCCTTATCAAACTTGGAGTGTAGGAAGGCCAGACTCGTTTCGGTGGTATGGGGAACCAAGGCAAAGTCACCGAGATCCATTTCCCACTGGGAACGTTCAGGATTGGGTGAGTCGGTGGAAGGTTTGGAGAGGGACTCCACTGTGGTAGAAAGGGTAGATAATTTTTCTTGAATGGGGCGTAGGGCTTCGGTGATGGCATCAAGAAGAAGATGCGGTAGCTGAGACTCGAGGTTAGAGATGCGGGAATTGGCTTGGGAGATTAAGGTGATGGTAGATTTAAGAAAGGTAGAGGTGCGGTCGATGTGCGGGGAAGTTTGGCCACCGATTTCGGGGAACGAACAGTGCCATCGAAGGGGATCCGCTTCGGGAAGAGGATGTCGTAAGTGAGGCGCGAGTGCGTCGGTGTAGAGGGTTCGAGGAGGTCGGGGAGGTGAGGGTGTACGTTGTGGAGAGTGTTGCCTCGGCGAGGGAGGCTCGATGGGATGTTCTTCGGGGGACGGGATGGTTCGGGGAGAACCAGTGTCCGCTAAAAGAAATGCAAAGAAATCATGTGGGGGTGAAGTCTGTGGGGGGGAACCCTGATTGGGTTGTGCAATCTCATCGATCAGAAACTGATCGGGTGAAAAGCTGTGAAGTGAAAAATCAGAACCCTCGAGAGGAGAGACCTCGAGGTCATCTCCACCACCCAAAGAATCGAGTGGGGAGGTTTGTTGAGGGTTCTCCAAGTGTACAACTGAGGCCTTTTGAGAGGCAACAGAGGAGTTGGTGGGGTCTGAAACGGATACCCTTGGCCCGGAGGGATGAAGTTCAACAACCGGCGATTTTTGAGAATCGACAGTTGGATTTGTTGGAGGGGCCGATGGTTTCCGGGACCTCTTTGGAAGAGATCCCGAAGGGGAAGATGAGTGCCTCCGCTTATGAGAAGGGGTTTGAACCGGGGAAGCCTCCGAGGGAACTCTCGGTGACGTAGTTCGAGAAGCGGGTGCGGAGGTGTCGGTGGCCTTTCGTCGTTTCTTTTGAGTGCCACCCGACGTAACTCGGTAACGGGGAGTAGGGGCCACTACAGTTGGAGGGACCTCGGGAATTTCTAGGTGTTGAAACCCGGGAATTTCCGCATCACCCCAATGTAGTTCGGGAGAAAGAGCAAAAGAGATCATACCTGGTCGTAATGGGCGATCGGTGGCGAGAGGCTTAACGTTGAGAGTTTTGGTGCCTACACACGGAGAAGACCAGTCATAAGAGAAGCGCGGTAAAGGGGATTTGCGATCTGACTCCAATGCCTTAGGAAGTTTGTGCTGTATGATCATTGAGATGAAGCGTGGAAAGGCAACATAGCATTTCTTGGGAGTCTTGATGACCTCGACAAGCTCTGAGAAGAAATATTGGGCGAAGTCGACTTTTCTTTGGAAGATGAGGGCATGAGCGAGTTTGTTGACGTGTGAAGGCGATTGATCATGCCCACTTGTTTTGCGTGAGAGGCAATGGATAACGTGGGCAAAGAATAAATTCCAAATGCCTCCCATTTTGCTGCGAAGAAGAGTACCGGGGCCTTTGGAGCTTTTGGAGGAGTCGTCGAGCACATAACCGGTGGTAAGAACAATGTCTTCATGTATGGTGTCCAAATACATGTCTTCATAGTCGGAAAAGGCGTCGATCTTGAGAGCGAGACGAACATCATCGACTCCAAAAGTGAGGTCGTGATCACCGGCGTCGTCGGAAAGAATGGAGGCGTGAATGGCTTCGTTGGAGGGATCGTACACACATGTTAACCAAAATCTGCCAATGAGCATTTTACTCATCTTGGGGTTGCATGAAAAGGCATGAAGAAGAGGAGAGCGAGTGAGGAACTTTGCGACTATGGAGAACTCGGGATGAGCTGGATCCGGGTCGAAGCGGGCAACGTGATTGCATTGATTAAACTTAAGCTCTTCAAATCGTGTGGGAATAGGGTATCGAGAAGATGCCATGAGAGAAATGTGTTTGAGAGAGAAGAGAGAGTGCAGGTTTGAAACTTGAGGAAGAAGTGGAAAAGATGTAGGGGACGGTATGTATATATAGTGAAAGGATAAGGTACCGTGATGATGATTTTGCATGGGGAAATGGGACATGCGACTCATGAGATGAAAGGTTTCTTGGGGAATCGGGACACGGAACGGCGGATAGGCGAAAGGTCTGACACAAATGCAATTGAGTGGTCACAAGTGGGCGTTGGGAATCGTAAGGATCGGTGTAGACTCGGTGATGGTTCGGTGGACATTTCGGTGATTATTCGGTGGACAATCGGTGAGAGATCGGTGGAGGATCGGTGGAAAAAGTCGTAGGGTTTCACCGATTGAGGAGATTACCACCGAAATGGAACTTCGGTAGTAGAGTGGATTCACCGAATTTGGATTTCGGTGGTGGAATGGTATCACCGAATGGAGATGACCACCGAAATGAGACTTCGGTGGTGGACAAGTTTCACCGATTTTGAAGATTATCACCGAAATGAGGCTTCGGTGGTAGAAAGGTTTCACCGAATTTGTAGAATTTCGGGGAGGGTTTAGATAACTTCTACCAAAATGTGGACCGAGAAGATGCCACCGAATTTTGATTCGGTGGTTGGAAAGAAAGAAGAAAAGAAAAGATTTAACACATAGATTTGTCCACCGATGAGAGATCGGTGGTGAGAGAGAGGTAGAAAAAAAAGAGTCCACCGATGTGAGATCGGTGGAGTATGAACACTTGTTTATTCTTGTAGATTGCACATCCCAAGTTCACTGATGAGAAAGTTGAACCTGGTTTCATCAAGAGGTTTGGTGAAAAGATCAGCAAGCTGCAAATCGGTGGGAATGAAGTGCAGTTCAATGTCACCTTTGGAAATGTGGTCCCTGATGAAATGATACCTGATATCGATGTGTTTAGATCTAGAGTGAAGAACAGGATTATTTGCTATAGCTATAGCACTGGAATTATCACACATAATTGGGACTTTATAAAAGAATTGATTATAGTCCCGTAGTTGGTTTCTCATCCATAGAATCTGAGCACAACAGCTCCCAGCAGCTACATATTCAGCCTCAGCAGTAGAGGTTGATACAGAGTTTTGTTTCTTGCTGGACCAACTTACCAATTTTCCACCAAGGAGCTGACAGCTTCCTGTAGTACTCTTTCTATCAATCTGGGAACCTGCATAGTCTGAATCTGAGTAACCAATTAGTTCAAAACCCGAGTCTTTGGGATACCAAAGACCCAAGTGCAGTGTGCCCTTAAGGTACCGAAAAATTCGTTTTACAGCCTTTAAATGTGATTCTTTAGGATTGGCCTGATAACGAGCACATAGACAGGTAGCAAACATAATATCCGGTCTGCTAGCAGTTAGGTAAAGCAGAGAGCCTATCATACCTCGGTAAAGAGTGACATCCACAGATTCACCTTTTAGATCAGCACACAGTTTCAAGGGAGGTGCCATGGGAGTTTTCATAGGAGAGCTATCTAGAAAGTTAAATTTCTTCAGAAGGTCACGAATATATTTGCTTTGATTTATAAAAATCCCTTCTGAAGATTGTTTGACTTGAAGGCCCAAGAAAAATGTAAGCTCTCCCATCATGCTCATCTCATATTCACTCATCATGAGAGAAGCAAACTCATCACATAGGCATTCATCAGTGGCACCAAAGATGATGTCATCAACATAGATTTGAACAAGAATGATATTACCTGAGGTTTCTTTGATGAAGAGAGCATTGTCAATTTTACCTCTGGAATATCCATGCTTTAGAAGGAAGTTGGCAAGTGTGACATACCCAGCACATGGATCTTGCTTGAGACCATAAAGAGCCTTAGCAAGTCTGTACACATAGTTTGGATGAGCTGGGTCTTCAAAACCAGGAGGTTGTTTCACATAGACTTCCTCTGCAAGTTCCTCATTGAGGAAGGCACTTTTGACATTCATTTGAAAGACTGAAATTTCTGTAGGTAGCATGAGTCAAAAAGATTCTTATTGAGGAGGAGAGATCGGTGGGGTTGATACCAGGGATTTGGTGGTGAGATTTGAGGTGGTGGATCGGTGGTGGGATTTGAGGTGGTGGATCGGTGGAGATTCGGTGGTGGATCGGTGTGAGGATTCCACCGAGGAGTTTGAAGGATTGTACCGAATTTAGAAGGGTTTTACCACCGAATTTGAAGGGTTCCACCGAATTTGAGGGGTACCACCGATCGAGGAGGCAAAACATATGATGGGAAGTAAAGTATGGTGGGATACGGTTTTGGTTTGTGTCGGCAGCAAGATAGAGAAATTGTGGAAGAAAAATATAGAAAAGAGGAGGCGGCCATCGCAGATCAAGTTTATGGAATTAAACTTTCTGCTCTGATACCACTTGTTAGTCCCAGATGGCTAACCAAGTATTGTAGAAGGGGGGGGGGGGGGGGGTTGAATACAATACTCAAAATTTTCACAATTTTAATTCTTTATATTGAAAATCTTTCAACAAGAATTACACATAGAAAACTTAAGACTGTTGCGGAAAAGAACAGATAAACTATTCTAACAATCTTACACAAAGTATACTAACAAAATAACTAAGAACACTTAGAACAAAGCTATAAAGTTTTAAGGCTTAAAGGAAGATTTCTTGCACTGAGAGAATTCTTAAAGCCTTAGAATTGCATGAAGAGCACTTCTCCTTTTATAGTGCCAAGGAGTGCCCAAGCATTAAATGCTTGGGACACTTGTCATCTTCACATATGCTGATAATGTTGACTTCAGGAGAACTGTGAAGTCCTTGTCACTTTTCACTAGGTGCAGACAGAGTAGCTTGAGCAGATAAAAGGGACCTTAACTGAAAGTGGATAAAGAGACAAACTGTCACTTTTCTCTGCTGGAGGATATTGTCCCATAATAAATGATCTTCTGTCTTGAGCTTTTAGCACCGAAGTGGTTTCCACCGATATTGAGAAATCTTCGGTGGAAAGAAGACTAGTCCACCGAAATTGCAAGCATGTTTCGGTGGTGAGAGGACCACCGAAATTACAAGTATATTTCGGTGGTGAGAGGAGCACCGAAAGAGTCATCGGTGGTGGATGGGGCCACCGAATTTGTCCATGCACTTCGGTGGAAGAAGGCCACCGAAATGTCAAGGAATTTCGGTGGTGATGACTTGTTTGAATGTTGCCGAGAGTCTTCTATTTTCCACAAGTAGAGAGTCTTCAAGCTTGGTTTCGGTTGATCTTCGACTTCACCGAACATTTGATATCTTGTACAAGTCATTCAAAGAACTGAACTAAAATATTCTAAGTAGGAGTTTTAGGGAAAACATCGGTGAGTCAATTTCAAATCCTTGGTGACCCAACAAATTTCAAGATTTTGAGGATCGATTTGAAGTTTTTGAGTTTTTCTGTTCGGTTCGTTCGTATCATCTGTTCAACATTCATATTTCGATTCAACAATTTTCTGCAAAATTGGATTACATCATCGTGTTAGAAATTGTTTTTCTAACATTTCTGCAAATTTTGGTTGGTTAATTTGAAGATTTTATGAATATTTGAGAAGATTTTTGAGTTTGATCATCTTGTTCATCATGTTCTGAATATTGCGCTACCCACATAAGCAGAATTGCGCAAGCCAAAGAAGCAGATTTGCATATTGCGCTACCCACATAAGTGTTAGAACTTATATACACGAATTGAAATTCGTAACACACAATCTTGAATCAAATGAAATACTGAATTTATATCTATATATATGTATGTAATTTACATATAATCATAAGCTACATAATCAAAGTTTCAAGGAGAAAATGACTAACTCGAGTTTCTTGATCACAAATTTGAAGAAGTACGTTTGTTGGATTGAGGCCTGCAAAGCAGTGTCCTTAGACAGAAATTCGTCCCTCGTACCGTATCGATTGGACGTCTATCTACAGGATACAACAACCCGTTCAAGAATCGAACTCTCGAACCCGACGAATCAAACTATGCTTCCATGATGAAGAACAATGAAGAACTTTGAGAGAATTTAAGAGAATATGTGTTTTTGTCTATCATAATCTGTTACGTATGCTTCCTATTTATACTAGATCAACCGGTGCCAATGAACCATTGTAACTGTTCGGTTATGGCGGTTGGAGGATGAAAAGTCACACCTTTTCATATGAAAAGTAAAGTCACACCTTTTCATATGAAAAGTCACACCTTTTCATCTTTGCCCTATTTACATATCTAGTACTTGAGGTATGATTGAGATTATCCCAACAATACCCCACATTTGAATAGAAAATAAGATATTCTCAAAGTATTTATTGTTCTTATTCAGGAAATAAACATGAAATGCATCAGAAACAGGTGTCTAGGTGACTTGAACCGTTCTTAGTGAGTATTCATCGGACCTACTTTGTGGGTAGTGACGAAGAGTCTTGAACTAACCACGTTTTGTAGTAAGTCAAGGCAATGAATATCACACATATCATGTTTATGCATAGTTGACTCTTACCGTTGTGTTCATTTCGGTCATGAACAATCCTTTCTTCATGAGAGTTTTAGAAGACGTAGCCATATCCGTCCTCAAAGATGCGACCCCACATCAATCTCACATAGGTAATGCTGATCAAGAATACTCCGTTGTATTCCACCATAATAGCTATCAGCATTATTAAGAATGTAACATTCAACCCTATATCATCAACGGAAAACAAAGGAAAACATCATAGGAATAGGCATACCTTTGTTTAATTGCTTCTTGAGTTGTCCCCGACTAGTTTGCCTATTGAACCTAGACCATGGGATCTCCAATTTCGCTAGGTTAGGTTGCCGCCGAGGAAACTCATTGTGTTGGCTTTAAGCCCATTCCCCTCGATGTGAAGGATACTTGCTCTCTACTTGGGCCCTTTGTCAAAGGATCGGCAATGTTCTCCTTTGACTTTACATAGTCAGTGGAAATGATTCCATTTTTTAGCAAGTCCTTTATAGTGTTGTGGCGCCTTCGTATGTGTCGGGACTTTCCATTATAGATCTGATTCTTCGCTCTTGTGAGAGCGGCCATACTATCACAATGGATACCAATAGCAGTCACCGGTTTTGGCCATAACGGAATACCCTCTAGGAAGCTTTTTAGCCATTCGGCTTCTTCAGCGGCTTTGTCTAATGCGACAAATTCTGCTTCCATAGTTGATCTGGTATTCACAGTTTGTTTGGAAGATTTCCAAGATATCGCTGCTCCACCAAGTGTGAATACATATCCACTTGTGGACTTACTCTCCGAATGGTTGGAAATCCAATTAGCATCACAATACCCTTCTAGAACGGGAGGGTATTTTGTATAATGTAACCCATAACCCGTTGTGTATTTCAAATATCGAAGCACCCTTACTAGTGCATACCAATGGTCTTTTCTCGGATTGTGTGAGTACCGACTAAGTCTACTCACACAATACGCTATATCCGGTCGTGTACAGTTCATGATATACATCAAGCTTCCAAGAACTTGAGTGTATTCCAACTGAGCAACACTATCTCCTAGATTCTTCTTCAATTGACTTGAAGGATCGAATGGAGTCACAACCGGTTTGTCATCATAATGACCAAACTTTCGCAACACCTTCTCAACATAGTGAGATTGGGTAAGGATGTAACCATTTGGATCATTTTTAATCTTTATACCAAGGATAACATCAACAACTCCCATATCTTTCATATCAAATGCGGAGTTTAACATCTTCTTGGTTTGGTTTATTACATCCAAGTTTGATCCCATGATGAGCATATCATCAACATACAAACATAAGCATCTTTGTATTGTTTCACATCAACACACTTATCACATTCATTTATTGATAACCATTTGACAACATAGTGTTATCAAACTTCTCATGCCACTGCTTTGGCGCTTGTTTAAGTCCATAAAGAGACTTAATCAACTTACAGACTTTATTCTCTTGGCCTTTTACAACAAAACCTTCCGGTTGTTTCATATATATCTCTTCTTCTAATTCACCACATCCATTTGATGTATCTCTAAGTTATGTATAGCCGCTATCGCAATCAACGTCCGTATAGACGTGATCCTAGTAACTGATGAATAGGTGTCGAAGAAGTCTTGACCTTCCTTTTGTCGGTACCCCTTGGCAACTAGTCGAGCTTTGTACTTCTCTATAGTGCCATCGGGTCTCAATTTCCGCTTGAAGATCCATTTATGACCAATTACCTTGTGACCTGGTGGTAAATCTACCAATATCCATGTGTTATTTTGAACAATGGAGTCTATCTCACCTTGAATATCCTCTTTCCAATAAGGTGCCTCCGATGAATCCATGGCGGATTTATAGGATTGAGGTTCTTCATCGACAACAAATGTCATGAAGTCGGGTCCAAAGTCTTTAGCAATCTTTCCCCTTTTACTTCTTCTAGGCTCTAGGTTTTCTTCTTGAGCCTTTGATGTACCTTCTTCATTTGGTTTCTCAACACTATCGGTGTTCTGTACTTCACATACTCTCTTCCTTGGATTAGATATTTCTTTCCCTTTATCCTTGTAAGGAAATATGTGTTCAAAAAATTCAGCCTCAATTGATTCCATAATTGTGTTGTTGTGGATATCTTCATTGTTTGACTTATAGACCAGAAATCTATAAGCAGCACTATTACTTGTCGGACCAAGATATACACAATCAATGGTCTTCGGTCCAAGTTTTGTCCTTTTGGGTAAAGGTACTTGAACCTTTGCAAGGCAACCCCACACTTTCATCCTTTTGTAGGAAGGAAGTTTTCCTTTCCATAGTTCATAAGGTGATTTATCGCTCTTTTTATGAGGAATTCTATTAAGTATCATATTTGCAGTTAAGCAGGCTTCACCCCACAAACTATGTGGTGCTCCCGAAGTAATCAACATTGAATTGATCATGTTTTTCAATTGTTAATCCAAGATCTTCAATAACGTGCTCTGATACCAATTGTTAAACCCTAAAGATCAATCAACATAGAGAAGATATGAATTCGTCATCCAATTATCAAGAACATTGTTACAAGCTCTCTAAGGATATGAGTTATGAGTTATGAGAGACTTCCCCTAACTAACTACAACTAAGCTATTTATACTAAACACTTTACAAGGTGTAAACAACACAATACAACTCAATACATTGACTTTGACTTTGACCTTTCTATATTTAAACCTTGAAGACATATTGCACTAACAATCTCCCCCTTGGATTCAAGGTTTAAACAAATGCGATCAGCAGGCTTTAGCTTTCTTGAATCTTCGGTCTTCATCAAAGCTTGTCAAAGTCAAAACGTCATCCAATCTTCAAACGGCAAATAACGAACTTCTTTCTTCGAGCAGGAGAATAAGAATCTTCACACAAAGCTTTTGAATACAAATAAGCACAAGTTCAAGAAAAAGAGATCACAAAATGATCAATCGATTTTCCTCAAACTCTTGAAGAATTCTCCCCATTTCCATTGACTTGAGAATTTCATTCTTCAGTGTCGATCTTCATAAACGCGCGAGTTCAAAAGAAAGAGATCACTGAAATGATCAATCGATTTCTTAAAAACTCTTGAAGAATAAAACTCCCCCTATCATTTCTTGAAACGACGTCTTCTTTCTACAAATCTCCCCTTTAACATTAAAACGAATCTTTGATTTTAAACTTTCTTTGACATGAAATTGATGTAGACATTCTCCCCCTTTTTCGATGAAAGTGAGCATCACGAGCATCGAAAATCTTTTCAATTTCAGTCACGGACAATCTCCCTCTTCAAAAACATTTCTTCCCCTTGAAAAACACAAACAATCTCTCCATAAACGAAAGATCTTGCTCCCCCTAAAAATAAGAATTGTAGAGCAAGATGATTTTCTCCCCCTGAAAATTTGCATAAAAATCATATAAGCGCACATTTTAACAAACTTATATAAAGAAAATAGAATTCATTGAACAACATTTTATAACTACTAACATTTAATCATTTGAACACCAAACAAAAGAAATTCAACTTAATGAAATGTAACAGATATTTCCATCAAGTGAAATCAAATGCATGCGTTTGGATTCAAAAACAAGACATCATCGCATATCGAGTTACAAAAGTTCAATTTCAACCCCTTTATAAAATCTATTTGGTGGACTAGCATGCGAAATATGATTAGCAACAAGCAAATGCACCTTTAAAACCTATAAGAATACTTTGCTCTTACTCACACTATTTGTCCAAAACCAGAATTTTCACAAATTTACAGGTTTATCGCGACTTTGTATTTTCCCCAAGTTTCAAGATGTGTGCTCTTAGGCATCTTTTCATATTGTGCACATTGGCAACTTTTATTATGTGCTCATTGGCATCTTTTATAATCAAACAGTTTATTAAGACTAAGATACACCGTAAACGTAACTTTCTAACTGGTCCTATAGCAGGATTTGGGTCAGCCGATCCCAGACCAGTTGGCCTTAGGGGCTAGGTGACAAGCACCCCTTGGAACTTACTCTCCCGAACCAGAAAGGCTACATCGATATACCTTAATCCCATCTGTACCAGTAGAACATGGCTTTCTAACTGGTTCTATAGCAGGATTTGTTCAAAAGCCATTACCGTTGAAGTGCGGGTTTTGAACCGATTTGTTCAAAAGCCATTACCGTTGAAGTGCCGGTTTTGAACTGATGTGTTCAAAAGCCATTATCTTTTATCTTTCTCCCCCTACAAAATACCAAAAAAATTTGTCATTAATCACATGTATATAAAAAATAATAAACTCCCTGAAAATATGTGATGTTCAATATCTTCTTGAATGCACAAGTACTTCATCTTCCGAGAGTTCAACACTTGTCTCTAAATCTGCAAAACAGATTAAGTAGATTTTGGTACCCAACGAGTCTTGAGTCCTGATACGTTAAGCGGAGCTCTATAAGAAGGAAAATGGTAAGTACCATACCAATATTGAACATAATTATTATTAACAAAATCATTATTTCCGCAATAAGAATTAACAAAAGAATTAACTTTCGTTGTAAAATTCTTATTTGGAAATGATGATTTTGGTACATCTTTTTCAGGAAATTTACCTTTTACCTTCCATTGCATGTTGACTCTTTTGTAGGAAGGAAGATCAGCATAGTATTTGGAAGACATATCCACAGAATGCTCGTAAAAAATGTTAGAAGGACGCATCGGACATTCTGAAAAATACTTGGAGTTGTTGAACGACCTCACTTTGTCTTTTAAGGCATTTCGTTCCTTTGTCATCAACTCGAGCTTCTTCCGAATATCACAATTCACCCTCTTTTCCTTCATGAAATCTGTAGATAAACCCGCCAAATTCTTCATGAGTTTCTGAATTTCTTGCTGAAATATCTTCCGTTCTACAGAAAAATCATCCTTTACGCTCCTTGCTTGAAACTCAGCTTTCTTTCTCTTTTCTAACTCACTTCTTTCCAAATCCAACTCCTCTCGCAGTTCAGAAATTTTCTCTGAAAGCTTCCCATTCTTCACTTCAAACTCTTTCCTTTTAACCTCAAACTCGGCTCTTTCCTTCTCCACTTTTTGCTTCTCTAAAAATAATACTTTCTGAAAATCTGAGTTCTGCTTGGAAAGTCTTTGGAATTGGAGTTCAAAAGCTTTGTTATCTTCACAAGCTTTAGTCTTCATCTTCAATTCCTTTTCAAGATCAGAAATTCTTTGAACTAAAGCCATTCTTTCTTTCTTGTGAGCTTCTCTTTCTTCTTCTATCAATCTCTCCATATCTGACAGTCTCTTTGAAAGCTCAATAAGCTTCTCAGAATTTTCAATTATTTGCAATTTTAGTTCCTTCCGTTCTTTGAGGAGCTTGTCTCTAAATGCATCTGCAGACTTGATATTGAAATCATACATTTCTTTATCGGATGTACATTGAGGACTAAAGCAATACACCATTGTTACGAAAAGTGCACGCGAACAGCAGGGACAAATCTAAAAACTAACTACAAGGACTGAATTTAACAAACACTGAAACTAACTCAAGACTTAACTACAAACTAACCGAAGAAAATAACAGAAGGACCAAAATTGTAAAAGAAACTAACTAATAACTATAGGGACTGGAAATGACAAATCCTAAAAACTAACTAAAATGACCAAAAATAGTAATCTTAGAAAATACTAACTAGAGGGACTAAAAGAGTTAAATCTAGAAACTTTAACCACAGGGACTCAAAATTGAATTAACCTAAAACTTAAACTACAGGGACCTAAAGTGTAATAACCTAAAACTAATATTAAATTTAATATGAATCTAGACGTAAATCCAAACCAAACACAAATTCCTAATGAACCTAGACCAACGTGATGACCAGATACGTTCTAATTAAAAAATCAAAAAAAAAATAATAGTAAAAAAATAAAAGTAAACTATTGTTCATCTTCCCCAGAAAAAACTAAAACACCCGATCTGAGACCTTCTTTCGTTGATATCTCCCTCAATCCTTGACCAAAAAACACAAAACCAGTTGCGTTGGTTTCAGAATTCGATGACAAACAGAATGGTACTAAGCAACCTTGATCATGCAACCAACCACCGGCGAACCCGTTTTTCCGGCGAGCTTCTGTTTTCCGGCGAAGAAAGCAGTTTCCGGTAAACAACTTGAGGTTTGCATAACAATGGCTTACGAAAAGTCACTGTTCTCGCAGAGGAAGCTTACGAAAAGTAGGGTTTGCGTAGGAGAAGGATACGAAAAGTTGACTGTTTGTGCAGATGAGGGTTACGAAAAGTGTGGTTTGCGTAGGAGAGGTTTACGAAAAGTTGCTGAAATCTCAACAGTGAATTACGAAAACCTGATAAGATACCTGCCTTGCGAAAACCTGATATGATTACGAAAACCTGATATGATACCTGCGAAAACCAGTGAATTCTCACATAAAATCACAAACCTGATATAAGATACCTGCCTTGCGAAAACCTAATATGATTACGAAAACCTGGTACGAATCTTCTGAGAAAAAATGGTAAGAACCTTGTGAAAACCTTGAACAACCCTTGATATATTTCTTTCAAAACAGATATATCCTCTGAAAAATCCAAATTTCTGATATCAAACTATACAGACCAAATCGAAATCACAATCTGAACATTATTTCTTCACAAAATAACCTCTGAAAACCTCTTATTTGGAATTTGAATGGATCGATCAGGACTGATACGAACAAAACCAAAAATCTGAATAATCTCAAAATTGATGCTAAAATCCTTGAAATTTCTGCAATTAATCTTCACAAATCAGTTAGAAACACGATTTCTAACAAATCTTCTTCAATCTTCAACTTCTGAAACCCTCTAATTCTCAAAATCAAAATCCCAACCAGTAACCAGATACGAACACTCCAAAAACCCTGAAAAACTCTAAATCGAACCCCAAATCTTCTGAATTAGGCTTTGATGTAAGAATGAAATCTGTTCAGATCATCACCACGAATCCAAAGAATCAAATCACGAACAAAATCGATCAAACAATATCAAAATTTGATAAAATCACAAGAAAATGAGATTTTCTTGAAAAAATCAAGAAAATCAATCAAATTTTCTTGTAAAAACACCAAATCAGAATGAATTTCCAGTAAAATTCCTTCTCTGAATCTTGATCCTGCTCTGATACCAATTGATAATCCAAGATCTTCAATAACGTGCTCTGATACCAATTGTTAATCCAAGATCTTCAATAACGTGCTCTGATACCAATTGTTAAACCCTAAAGATCAATCAAGATAGAGAACACAACAAAACCTATTTATACTAAACACTTTACAAGGTGTAAACAACACAATACAACTCAATACATTGACTTTGACTTTGACCTTTCTATATTTAAACCTTGAAGACATATTGCACTAACATCAATGTTCTATTTTTCCTTTCGGCTACTCCATTTTGTTGTGGAGTATAGGGAGTCGTGGTTTGGTGAACTATGCCATGATGAGAACAAAATTCTGCAAAGTCCTTAGACTCATACTCTCCTCCTCTATCGGATCTCAGAATTTTTATTCTTTTATCAAGTTGATTTTCAACTTCATCCTTGTATGTCTTAAACATATTCAAAGCTTCATCTTTGGTATGTATTAGGTATACATAACAATATTTACTGCAATCATCAATAAATGTTACATAATAGTTCTTTCCTCCACGTGTGGGTGTGGCTTTATAATCACATAAATCGCTGTGGATTAGTCCAAGTATTTGATTAGACTTTTCAACAGATTTGTGTGGATGGCTTGAATATTTAGATTCAACACATACCTCACATTTTGTCTTGTTATCCATGGAACACTTGGGTAATAACCTAAGTCTTGTCATCCTTTGTAAGGATCGGAAGTTTACATGTCCTAGACGGGAATGCCATAAGGAAGAAGAGTCAAGCATGTACATAGAAGCAGAGCTAGAGCCTGCGGTTTTATTGCTATTTACAACATTTACAATATTTACATCATCATTGTTCATCACACTAAGTTTGAAGAGCCCCTCATTTAGGTAGCCCTTTCCAACATACATCCCACCCTTAGTAATCACAAATTTATCCGATTCAAACACCATCTTGAATCCTTTGTTACTAAGTGTGGGTCCAAAAATCAAGTTCTTTGTAATAGCCGGTACATGCAAGACATTGGTGAGCACAAGTTCCTTTCCCGATGTAAGCTTGAGAATCACCTTCCCCTTCCCTTCAACTTTTGCGGTCGTGGCATTACCCATATACATGGGTTCTTCATCATCAACTTTTTGGTATGTAGCATACATGTTCTTGGAGTTACAAATATGTTTGGTGGCACCGGTATCAACCCACCAATCGGTCACGTTTGTAACCATAAAAGCCTCAATTACTCCAACGAATTGATTTGGAGCATTGACCACATTGGCTTTATGGGGGTTTCCACCGGCACCTCCTCCTCCGGAGCCTCCTCCTCCGGGACCACCATGGTTTCTCCTATGGCGGCAATCCTTCGCTCGATGCCCCGGCTTGCCGCATACCCAGCAACTCATCACAGGCTTCTTGAAAGGCCTTCGTTGTACGGATAGTGGGTTTGAAGCATTGAGATTATGCTTGAAACCCATCGCCTTTCCCTTTCCTTTTTGGAACTTTGACTTTGATGAGTTTCCGGTAACCATGTTTGCATTTGGTTCCAACGAGATTGCATTCGCCTTCTCGTTCATCCGGTTGTCCTCCTCCACCCGCAATTTGAGTATCAATTGCTCAAAACTCATATCCTCGAACAAATGTTTAAGATAGAGTTTAAAATTTTTCCAGGATGGAGGTAACTTGTCAATAATTGAACCAATAACAAAGTTAGAGTTGATGCCCATACCTTCGACTTCCAATTCATGGACCATGATTTGCATTTCTTCTACTTGTTTCACGACCGGTTTGGAATCCGTCATCTTAAAGTTCAGGAATTTGCCCACGATAAATCGTTTGGAACAAGCGACTTCCGTCATGTACTTTGATTCCAACGACTCCCAAATTTCTCTTGCCGTATTGAAGGATGAATAAATGTCATAAAGACCATCATCCAAACCATTAAGAATAAAATTCCGACAATTATATTCGTTGGCGTTCCAAATATCCAAGGATCGTTGGAACATAGCCAATTCAATTTGGGATGGGGCGTTTTCTCCCTCTCCAACCGGTGGTGTCGGTACTTGATCGGTAAGAACGTTAGACACTTTCAAAGTTGTCAAGTAGAAGAGCATTTTTTGTTTCCATCTTCTAAAATCGGAACCCTTAAATTTTTCGGGTTTCTCCACACTCGGTTTCAACAAGGAAGAGTTTTCCATCGTCAACGAAATTTTTGTCTAACATTGTTAGAACTTATATACACGAATTGAAATTCGTAACACACAATCTTGAATCAAATGAAATACTGAATTTATATCTATATATATATATGTATGTAATTTACATATAATCATAAGTTACATAATCAAAGTTTCAAGGAGAAAATGACTAACTCGAGTTTCTTGATCACAAATTTGAAGAAGAACGTTTGTTGGATTGAGGTCTGCAAAGCAGTGTCCTTAGACAGAAATTCGTCCCCCGTGCCGTATCGATTGGACGTCTATCTAGAGGATACAACAACCCGTTCAAGAATCGAACTCTCGAACCCGACGAATCAAACTATGCTTCCATGATGAAGAACAATGAAGAACTTTGAGAGAATTTAAGAGAATATGTGTTTTTGTCTATCATAATATGTTACATATGCTTCCTATTTATACTAGATCAACCGGTGCCAATGAACCATTGTAACTGTTCGGTTATGGCGGTTGGAGGATGAAAAGTCACACCTTTTCATCTTTGCCCTATTTACATATCTAGTACTTGAGGTATGATTGAGATTATCCCAACAATAAGCAGAATTGCGCAACCAAAGAAATCAGAATTTCCACCTGCTTGCCTGCTTCGACAATAGCAAATGAATTACTTTCACCTACATGATTGCTTGCTTGCTTCGATAACTCCGTTTGAATTAATTTTCAGCTACTTGCTTGCTTGCTTAATTAGTTTTAGCTACTTTCTTGCTTGCTTAATTAGTTTTAGCTACTCGCTTGCTTGCTTAATCACAGTATTGCGTCACCCTTTGAAGTGAGAATCTCGCCAAGCTTTTCGCAACCAACGGTCACGAGTTGTGTATTTTTTCGCAACTAACTATTGCGAATTCTGAACTTTTCGCCACCATCTGAAGCGAGTTTTGATACTTTGCGCTACTGTCTATAGTGCATTTGGCACTTTGCGTCACCGCTTGTTGCGCAATTCTCATTTTGCGCTATTAACCAAAGCGAAATATTTCTGTGATTTTTCCAAGTCCATATCTCGCTTCTTCAGGACCCGATAAGTTTACTTTTCGCATCTGTTGCTTGCGAAATACTCATATTGCGCTTCTTTGGGTTGCGAAATTCTGACTTAGTATTTTTCGAGTTTTACTAATTGTTAATTGTTTGAAAAAAAAAATCAGATTAATTCTTCAAACATGAAGCGGCTTCCAGTGCTGTTCAAAGAATCTGATTTTGAACTATGGAGAGTTTCGTTCATCGATTTTATTGCAAGTAGAGAAAATGGTGAAAATATGATAAAATCTTTCACTGAAGGCCCAATGATCAGAACTGACAAAGATTATACAGAAGAAGAGATTAAAAGAATGAAAGCCGACAAAGAAGCTTCATCCAACTTGATCTTCGCACTTTACAAACTTCCACAACACATCTTCAAACGCGTTGAATGTTTCAAAAACAACCCAATGCAGATGTGGAACGAGTTATCAAAGCAAATGCTTGGATCTGAAGTTGCTTTTAAGAAAAAGGAAGAAGAAAAGAAAGCTGAAAAGGAGGATACGGAACAGAACTCGCCAGATGCTGAAAATGAGGAACTCAAGAAAAAGGTTATTGAACTTACAAAGAGATTGTCTGACACAGAAAAGCTCCTAAAAGAGGAAAGAGAAAATGTCAGAAAAGAAAAGGCTGATCGTTTGAATGACAAAAAGTGCTATGCAAAACAAATTCTTTCTATTTCTCAGAAAGTTTCTGAACTTGAACAAGCTTCAAAGACGGAGAAGAAAGTAAATGAAGAAAAGAAAGCTCTTGAACTCAGATGCAGAAAACTTTCCACGCAAAATTTAGATTTTGAGAAAGTTTTATTTCTTGAAAAAGAAAAATTGGAGAAGGAAAGGGTTGAATTTGCAGATAAAAGGAAAGAGTTTGAAGCAAAGAATGTGAGACTGTCAGAGAAGATATCTGAGCTTCAAAAGGAATTAGATTTAGAAAGAAATGAGCTAGAAAAGAGGAAGAAAGCTGATTTTCAGGCCAGGAGTGTTAAAGACGAATTTCATGTTGAGAGGAAGATATTTCAGCAAGAAATACGAAAGCTGACAAAGAATTTAGCTGTGTTATCGACTGATATTATGAAAGAGAAGAGGGTTAATTGTGACATTCAGAAGAAGCTTGATTTGATGACCAAGAAACGGAATGAATTATCTGACAAAGTGAAGTCTCTCAACAAATACAAAAGCTATTCAGAAAGTCCGATTCGACCGTCCAATCTTTTCTATGATCATTCAGTGGATAATTCTTCCAAGTATAAATATGCTGATCTTCCTTCATACAAGAAAGTCAACATGCAATGGAGAGTCAAAGGTACAATTCCTGAAAAAGATGTACCAAAATCATCGGTTTCCAACAAGAACACTAAAATGAAAGGTAAATCTTTTGTTAAACCTGATTCAATATATTCCGCAAATAATTTAATCAGGTTTGCACAAAAGAAAATTTGTTGTTCTTATTGTGGAACTAACGATTTTGTTACAAATAATAATGTTCAATATTGGTATGGCACTTATCATTTTCCTTCTTATAGAGCTCCGCTTAACAAGTCAGGACCCAAGACGAGTTGGGTACCAAAATCTACTTAATATGTTTTTGCAGATTTAGAAGCAAAGCGTTGAACTCTTGAAAGAAGATGTATTTGTGCTTCATAGATGGTTTCTAAACACATCGGTTTAGAACCCGGATTTCAAAGTTTATGGCTTTTGAACATATCAGTTCAAAACCCGTACTTCATCGACTATGGCTTCTGAATAATTTAGTTCAGGACCCGTACTTCAAAGACTAAGACTTCTAAACAAATCAGTTTAGAACTCGTACTTATCAGGTTAAATCTTTCACCGCATGATCATACTATTCAGGTGATATCCTTAACTATCACATCTTTCTATTTCAAAGAACAAGTGGTAAAAGGTAACATTGCATTATGTTTTATTTCTACTGCTTTGAATGTTTGAATTTTTACAAATTTAATTCAATGAAGTGAATTATTTTCAACTTTCATTCAATGAATGAAATGTGTGTCAAGGGTGATTTTACAAGTGTTTTTGTATTATCTGAGTTACATCTGTTTCATCTTTCACTTCTGAAATAAATCGAAAGGTCAGCAAAACATGAATGAAATTATGTTGAATGCTCAAAATTATGTGATTCTAGATTTATATAGAATATAATGCTCAAAAAGCTTTTTTGTTAGAATGATGGATGGAAACGAAAATATGGGGAAAGCACTATGTTTTAGAACCAAGTGATTGAGATGCTCTAAGTTTTAAATCTAGTCATTTAGTTTGAAAGTTTGTGCCTGTGGCCTTTCTGGTTTGGGCGATTAAGTCCTAAAGGGTGCTCGACACCTAGTCCCTAAGACCAACTGGTCTGGGATCGGCTGACCCAAATCCTGCTATAGAACTAGATAGAAATCCATGTTCTACTGGTACAAATGGGTTTAAGATATATCGATGTGGCCTTTCTGGTTTAGGAAAGTAAGTTCTAAGGGGTGCTCGTCACCTAGCACCTAAGGCCAACTGGTCTGGGATCCGCTGACCCAAATCCTGCTATAGAACCAGATAGAAAGTCATGTTTAACGGTGTATCTTATTCTTAATAAACTTTGTGATTAAAAGATGCCAATGAGCACAAAATCAAAAGATGCCAATGAGCACAAAATCAAAAGATGCCAATGTGCACAAAATCAAAAGATGCCAATGAGCACACATCTCTTGAAACTTGGGGAAAATACAAAGTCGCGATAAACCTGTAAATTTGTGAAAATTTTGATTTTGGACAAATAGTGTGAGTAGAGCATAGTATTCTGATATGTTTTAGAATTGCATATGCTTATTGCTGATCATATTTCGCATGCTAGCACACCAAATAGATTTAATAAAGGGGTTGAAACTGAACATTTTTAACTTGATATGCAATGATGTCTGGTATTTGAATCCAAACACATGCATTTGATTTCATTTGATTGATAAATCTGTTAAATTTCATTAAGTTGAATTTCTTTTGTAAAGTTTTCAAATGATCAAATGTTAGTAATTATAAAATGTAGTTCAATGAATTTTATTTTCCTTGTATAAAATTTTTCAACTACTGTGCCTAAATGAAATATATGCATATTTTCAGGGGGAGAAATCAAATTGCTCCAGATTTCTTAGTTTGAGGGGGAGCAAGATTGTTTATTAAGGAGGAGATTGTTAATGATTCTCAAAGACGCGACTGAAATTGAAGAAGGTTTTCGATGATCATGATGCTCACTTTCATCGAAAAATGGGGAGAAATGTTTAATTCAATTTCATGTCAAAGAGCTTTCAAGGCAAAGATTCAATTTCATGACAGGGGGAGAAATGTTTAAAGAAGATTCCGTCTCAAGATAGTAAAAAGGGGGAAAATTCTTCTTCAAGAGCCTTTTTCTTAAACTTGTGCTATATAGTGAATATCCCTACTGAAGTTTGAAATTCTCCATATCAAAGAAAGAAAATCTCCGTCAGTTCCCCGTCTGAAGATTTTGTGACGATTTGACTTTGACAAACCTTGATAAAGACCGAAGTTTTGAAGATTCCAGAAGCCGAAGAATGTTGTTCTCAAATGTTTAAATCTTGAATCCAAGGGGGAGATTGTTAGGACATATATGTCTTCAAGATTTAATCTTGATTAATAAAGTCAAAGTCAATGTAATAGAAAGTCAAAGTTAGCTTATTACCTTAGTTTGTATTGAGGTATATATAGCTTTGTTTAATAGAGGGATGATACAACAATTACAGAGAGGAATACGCATAACTCACATCTTATAATATTGAGAGCAAACCCTAATAGATCTACCTTCTCTCTCTACTCTCTCTCTCTAGATTCTCTCTCTAATCTTGATAGATCTTGGTTTATCACAAACACACCCATAGTTAACACCAATTATATATATATTGTTAAAAGGTATAATCAAATTGTACCAATCTTGTCATTTGGAATCTGACTTAAACTATTTTTATACATTTGTTATTTTGCGAGGACTAAATGTGGACATATTGAAAAGTTGTGGATTGCGCTTCAAGTCTGATGATGGAGAAGGGTAGCGGAGCAATTTCTTTTGTTTCAAGGGCTATCGTGCAAAGGGCTTATTTGCAATTTACAATTTATATAAATAGTTCATATTGTCTCATTTTTAGGTTTAAGCATTTTAGGGTTTTCTCTCTTTTTCTTTGAGTTTCATCCTGTAGCCGATTAGGGTTTCTCATAAACAATTACCTTCAAATCTCTTGAAGGTAATATGAGTGTGAGTGTTATTGTAGTGAGCTTTTTGTTGTAAGTATGTTTGTTTGAGTGTGAGTGTGAGTGTGATTGTAGTGAGATTTTTGTTGTAAGTAATTCGATTTATTTAATATAAGTTTTGTTTACGTTTTTTCACATGGTATCAGAGCGAATGGAGCGATCTTCATCGATCTCTTCTTACTGACTTCACTCTGGTATGTTCATCTATTTTGTTTCTTATTCAGTTGGTTTTCGTGATCTGAATCTCATGGATTTTGACTCGATGGTCGAAATCTACAAGGTTTGGACAATGTGTTTTTGAAAAACGTTTCAGATCATTTTTTCATTTATTCAGATCATTTTTTGACAAATTTTTTGGAAAAACCTGTTCAGATCTTCTGTTTGTTCTCTAATGATATGTCTATCTGATTTTATAATAGATCTGGTTTTTTCCTCATTTGATTAAGTTTGTTGATCTGAACTTCTTCATTTTATCAGTTTCATCATCTTTGCTTTGTGCATATTCAAGAACTTTGGATCTGGACTTTTTAGTCCTGGTTCAATTTCCTTTTGTTTTTTATGCCTTCAAAACAGATCTGGATTCTCTAGGCCTGATCTGTGTGGCTTATTCTTGATATCTTTTCAGTCTGCATGATTAGATCTTGTGTGTTGTTATCATCTCATCTTCACATATCTGAGTTGTCCCTCATTGTAGATCTGTTGTGATGAATGTTTTTTTGTGATCTAGATACGTGTACTTTTATCTAGTCGTATTTTTCTCTGTGCTCATGAGATCTGATCTGTATTTCTAGATCTGGTCTTGTGATTTTGCTTGTTTCAGCTCTTTTGTTTATATCTGCTTACGAAGGTAAGCGTGTAGTGGTCCCTGTGGCTTTCTTGTAGCTCTCTGCTTTCATCTCTCTATTCATCCAGAATAAATGATTTAAGGATAGATCTTTGGATCAGTTCTGGTAAATCATTGTTATGTCTGACGTGTGCAGATATCAGTGAATCTGGAGTTGTGAGATTGTGGTAAGGATGTTTTACACTGGTGTTTTCATATCTTCGTATCTGATCAGTGTGTTCGTCTCTTCTCTTTCTCCTTTATCTACTGTGTTCGGGTTTGTATCTTGTTATTTTGTCATTGTAAAGACCTCTGTTTACAGAGGTTGTTTTAGGTTATTTTCCGCTGCATTATTCTTGGAATCTCACTGTAAGTTCCCTCATTCGCTCACTCTTGTGTGCTTCTCTTCTCATCTATTTCTGTTTAGGTCACCTTTGTGTTTGGCTTGACCTACCACCTCGAGTGGCAAGGAATTCTGTCATCTATCACTTAGGTGTTTACCTTGTGTGCTTACTGCTTTCATTATGACTGGCACAGAAGATCCCAAGAATCCAGAAAAGCAGTCTTTGATTGCAAAGCTGGATTTCGGTGATCCTCTGTACCTTCATCCTAGTGACACCTCTGGTGTGTCCATTCTAAATATGAAACTCACTGGTACTGAGAACTATAAGGTGTGGTCTTGTGCTATGATTCTTGCTTTGGAATCTAAGAATAAACTTGGTTTCGTTGATGGTATCGTTTTACGTTCCACTGACAATGATATTCTAGGAAAACAGTGGGACAGATGCAACTCTGTCGTTTTGTCTTGGATACTTGGTTCTATTTCTGAAGATTTATTTGTGAGTTAAGTTTTCTCAAAAATTGCCTCTGAGGTTTGGGAGGAATTAAAGGAAACTTATGATAAAATAGATGGTTCTGTCACATTTAATGTACATCAAAAAATTAATTCACTAACTCAAAATGGGACATCTGTTTCTGATTACTATCATAAGTTGAATGCCTTATGGAAACAATTTGATGCTTTGGTTAAACTTCTTTCCTAATCTTGTAATGCATCTGTTGAATTTTCTAAGCACAGTCAACTTTTAAAACTCATGCAGTTCCTGATAGGTTTAGATGATACTTATATGCAAAACTGCTTTTTCATTGGTTTCCAGAGAAGAGTCACATCGTGGTGTGACCCGTTCTTCTTCTGACTCCAAATCTCAAAACACTGCTTTCTTTAGTAAACCTGTTGATAATAAAAGAAAATCGGGGAAACCACCTTTGCTTTGTAAACAATGTGGTGTGACTGGTCATACCAAAGAAAGATGTTTTAAATTGATAGGTTTCCCTAAGGACTTTCAGTTTACTAAAGGTAAGTTTAATCAATCTTTTAAATCACCCTCCAGCAATGCTTGCACTGCAGAGGATTCTGTAAATAGCTCCACATCTACTAATTCTCTTACTAAGGAGCAACTCAACAAGTTGTTAGCTCTGTTTGATCAAAAACAAAACGAAGGATTGGCTGTCAATATGGCAAGTAATTTTTGTGCTAATATGACTAATATTTCTAAATCTTCTCATTCTGGTTGGATTATTGACTCTGGTGCAAATCAACACATGACATCTTCCATGTCTCATCTTGAAAATGTCATTGATATATCTGATTTGAATCTAAGAGTTACTCAGCCTAATGGGAATGAGGCTAGAATTAATAAAATTGGAAACTATCGTCTTAACAACAATGTTGTGTTACTTGATGTTCTCTTTATTCCTGATTTTCAAGTAAATTTACTTTCTGTTCATAAACTTTCTAGGGACAGTAAGATATTCATTGGTTTTGATGAGTTTAGATGCTATCTACTTTAGGGTTCACTTCCAATGAAACTTATGGGGACTGGTAGTGAACTTGGGGGCCTGTATTTCTTTGATCAGGTTTCTAAGGGTGAGATTTTTTTCTCAAAAATGTTAAGTAATAAGACTAATAACTCTAATATGTCTATTCTCTGCTATGTCTCTCGTCAACTGTGGCATAGTAGATTAGGTCATCCTGCAGAGCAAGCTCTTGCTTGTTTGAAAGGAAAATTAAATCTTGGAAATGATTCTTATTCTCCTCCTTGTGATATATGTCATATGGCTAAGCAGACTAGAGATCAATATAATTTGAGTAGTCATTCTACAACTAGTTTGGGTGAATTAGTTCATCTTGATTTGTGGGGACCCTATAAGGTTCCAAGTAAAGAGGGATATAAATATTTTTTTACTATTGTGGATGATTTTACAAGGTCTGTGTGGGTTTACTTACTAAAAGGTAAGGATGAGGTTTTTGATAATATTGTTATTTTTCACAGTTTGCTGCTTACCCAATTTGGCAAACATGTGAAAAGTTTTAGGAACGATAATGGCACTGAATTTGTTAACCAAAAACTTTGTGAGTTTTTTAAGTCTAAAGGAATAATACATCAAACCACTTGTGTCTACACACCCCAACAAAATGGGGTTGTAGAACGCAAGCATAGGCATCTTTTAAATGTTGCTAGAGCTTTAATGTTTCAAGGAAATATTCGGTTAAACATGTGGATTGACTGCATTTTAACTGCCACATATCTTATAAATAGAACTCCTTCCTCGGTATTAAACGGAAAATGTCCTTATGAACTTGTGTTTGGGTTTGCACCCGTGCTTTCTCATTTGAGGAACTTTGGTTGTTTGTGTTTTGCGGTTAAACCTAATATTTCTGATAAGTTTGCATCTCGTGCCGAAAAATGTGTTCTTTTGGGATATGGTAATTCTCAGAAAGGATATAGACTTTATAGTTTAACTACAAAACAAATTATTGTTTCAAGAGATGTAAAGTTTTACGAAACCATTTTTCCTTTTAAAATGCAAGCAAACAATCAAAATTCTGACTCTAGTGACATCAATTCTTTAAATTTCTTTGATTCTGTTGTGCAATCTAATGTTTGTTGTTTGCAATGCCCGATGATGAATCTAGGGATAACTCTCAAAATGAAACTGTAAAAAATGTTTCTGAAAATATAAGTAACCCTGATCATTCTGGTAGCCAGTCTAGAGTTGCTAATTCTAATGAATTTAGTAGCCTAAGTGGGTTGAATAATCAAGAAAGAACTGTCGGATATGAAAGTCCAGGTAGTTCTAATACGGCTGCTAATGATCAGTGTGTTGCTAATGAAAATACTAATGATGTTCATCAGTGGGCTGCTAACGAAAAAAATAATGAAGATGTTCATTTGAGTTTCCCTCCTAAGGGTGGTTTTGTTGAACCTTCATCTTTTATTAGAAAATCTAATCGGGTTTCTAATTTACCTAGGAAATTTACTTATTATGTGATAGAAGGTAAGGTTAAATATGGGTTAGAAAAGGTAGTAAATTACTCTTTCTTGAGTCCAAATAACTTTTGTTTTGTCACTACTCTTAATAAATCTGTTGAGCCAAATAATTTTTTTGAGGCCAGCAAAGATCAGAATTGGATTAGTGCAATGAATGATGAGATGGAAGCTTTGTATCGTAATAACACTTGGGTTCTAACTGATCTTCCTGTTGGTAGAAAGCCTATAGGATGTCGTTGGGTATATAAGATAAAATACAAATCAACGGGTGAAATTGAGCGATACAAAGCTAGGTTAGTTGCTAAAGGATACTCTCAGCGTTAGGGTCTCGATTATGAGGATACTTTTTCTCCTGTTGTCAAAATGGTCACGGTAAGTTGTGTAATTGCCTTAGCCGTTCAAAACAATTGGCCTTTGTGTCAATTAGATGTAAACAATGCCTTCCTTTATGGTGACCTAGATGAAGAGGTTTACATGAGTCTTCATCCTGGATATTTTTCTCCAAATGATAAAAGAGTGTGTAAACTTATTAAATCATTATATGGTTTAAAACAGGCTCCTAGACAGTGGTATGCTAAGTTGTCTGCTTGTTTACATGATCATGGTTTTATACAAAGTACTAGTGATTATTCTTTGTTCACTAAAATCAACAATTCTGTTTATTTGATTCTTCTTGTTTATGTTGATGACATAGTTTTAACCGGTAGTTCTATTTCTCAAATTAACAAGGTTAAAGGTCATTTACAATCAAATTTTAAAATAAAAGATCTTGGTGAACTAAAGTTTTTCCTAGGAATAGAAATATTAAAAACAGATAAAGGTATTTGTATGTCACAACGCAAATATTGCCTTGAATTACTTAGTGATTTTGGTTATTTGGGAGGTAAACCAATAAACACTCCTATGGATATGAATCTTATAGTCACTGATTCAAGTGGCTCTGAATCAAAAGATCCTCCTCTAACTGATTTCACTGAGTATCAAAGGTTAATAGGTAGATTGATTGATTTACTTACAACTCGCCCTGATATTGTCTTTGTTGTTCATTGTTTAATTCAGTTTATGCACTCTCCTAGACAATCTCATCTTAAATTGGCTTTACGTGTTATGAGGTATTTGAAACTTTCTCCAGGGAAAGGTGTTAATTTTTCATGTTCTTCTGAGTTTAAGCTCAATGCTTATGTAGACGTTGATTGGGGTAAGTGTCTCTCCACTAGGCGATCTGTCACTGGTTACTGTTTGTATTTGGGAAATTGCATGATCTCGTGGAAGAGCAAGAAGCAGACAATTGTTTTTCGTTCTTCTGCCGAGTCTGAGTATAGGGCAATGACTTTTGCCTTATGTGAAATAATCTGGGTTTTAAGTATATTAGCATATTTAAAAGTAGAAAATCTTCTTCCTGTTAATCTAAACTGTGATAATAAATCTGCTATACAAATTGCTAATAATCCAGTGTTTCACGAAAGAACCAAACACATAGAGATTGATATACACCAAGTAAGAAATAAAGTAACTGCTGGGATGATTAAAACTGTTAAAATACCATCCTTAGAGAATCCATCTGATATTTTTACTAAGTCACTGGGTGTAAATCAACATAACTATTTGTGTTCTAAGTTAAATCTCTTAGATCTCTTTCAAGTCTGATGATGGACATATTGAAAAGTTGTGGGCTGCGCTTCAAGTCTGATGATGGAGAAGGGTAGCGGAGCAATTTCTTTTGTTTCAAGGGCTATTGTGCAAAGGGCTTATTTGCAATTTACAATTTATATAAATAGTTAATATTGTCTCATTTTTAGGTTTAAGCATTTTAGGGTTTTCTCTCTTTTTCTTTGAGTTTCATCCTGTAGCCGATTAGGGTTTCTCATAAACAATTACCTTCAAATCTCTTGAAGGTAATATGTGTGTGAGTGTTATTGTAGTGAGCTTTTTGTTGTAAGTATGTTTGTTTGAGCCTGAGTGTGATTGTAGTGAGATTTTTGTTGTAAGTAATTCGATTTATTCAATATAAGTTTTGTTTACGTTTTTTCACACACACACACACATATATATATATATATATATATATATAGGGTTGGGTTCACGTAAGACCAACCTGATTTCGTGAGACCAAAAAATTAATACTAAACCTTCACAGTGATTCACTGTGAAGGTAAGAAAAATAGCAAACCTTCACAGCAAAACACTGTGAAGGTTTACCATCACAGTACCTTCACAGTCTTTTGCTGTGAAGGTTTAGTGTTAATATTTTGGTCTCACGGTCTCACGGAAATAGTCTGGTCTCACATGATCTTAAGTCTCTCTCTCTCTCTTTATATATATATATATATATATATATATAGGGATGAGATCGGGAGAGAACCCTAAAAAATAAAAGAACTGAAGAACTCATCTAAACCGTTAGATTAGGATGGTCCAATGGATGAGATTAAAATGGTGGTTATAACCACTTTTTCAAAAAATAAAACCATTTCCTCCTAATTTTTTTAAACTAAAACAACAAAAATTGTAGCGAAACAAACTACACCAAAAAAAATATCACATTATTATCTTTAATTTAACATTCATTTTAATATACTTTTTCATCCGTTTTTTTTATTCTCTGGTTCTTTTATTTTTCAGGGTTCTCCCTGGATTTTTTTCCATATATATATATATATATATATATATATATATATATATATATATATATATAGGGTAGATTAAAATGAAAACCACATTTTCATTGTGAACATGATGACTAATGTTGATCATTGATTAAAATTTAGAAAACTAATCAATGGTTAACATAATAACGCTAATTGAGAAGTGATTAGGGGCAAAAGTGGAAGCTTGAATTCATGATGAAAATAAGGTAGGCTTGTGACCGTGTGTTCAAACTTCCATTTTTACCCCTAATCACTTCTCAATAAACAATTTTATGTTTAAACCATTGATTAGTTTTCTAAGTTTAGATCAACGGCTAAGATTGGTCCTCATGTTCACAATGAAAATGTGGTTTTCATTTGCACCTACCCTTATATAGGTGTAGATTCCCTTCGATTTTTTTAAGTTATGATTTTCACTAGAAAGAACTTGAAAATAGTTGTTCTCATGCCGGAAATTGTTGGAGTCAGGCATTGGCCAAATCGAACGAACGCACATTGTGAATTTCGTCGAAACCCACTCAAAGCATGATGCATTACCACAAAACTTCCTATACATGGCATGCTCCTCCTTCGATTTTTTGATTTGACTAGTTGTCAGCCTAAAATGGACTCTTGTAGCAAAAGTTATCTACATTTAAACGTGACACCCATTTTTGACTAACACACCTAGGGTATATACCTTCAGGGTTTTCTCGTCTGGACCGACCGTGCAAAATTGCCTTGAAAACTTTCGTGGGCCATCTGCAGTGTTTATGAGAAGTTTTTCACCTTAAAGATCTAGAAAAAGAAACCATTCTAATACCGGAAGTTGTCGGAGCCACGCATTGCCCAATCGAACGAACGTGCGTCGTGAAGTTTATCGAAACCCACTCAAATCATGTTGTATTACCACAAAACTTCCTACCCATGGTGAGATCCTCCTTCCAACTTCGAATTGTCTAGTCATGGTCCTAAAACGAAGTCCCGTAGCAAAAGTTTTACATGTTTTAACACGACACCCATTTTTGGCCGATACTTTTTATTTATAACATCAAAGGTTATACCCTTGGGGTTTTCTTTCAGGACCGACCGTGCCGGATTGCCTTGAAAAATTCCTTGGGCCATATGCGATCTTAATGATAAGTTTTGCACCAAAAAGATCTTGAAAAAAATTGTTATCGTGTCGGAATTGTCGGAGCCACGCATTGGTCAAATCAAACGAACGTGCTTCGTGCAGTTCGTCAGAACCCACTCAAATAAGGTTTTATTACCACCAAACTTCCTACCCATGGCGTGCTCCTCGTTACAATCTTCAATTAGACTGGTTATGGCTCTAAAACGGAGTCTCATAGCAAAAGTTATTCATATTTAAGCACAACATCCAATTTTAGTCGTTATATCAAGGGTATACCTTTAGGGTTTTCTCCTCCGGATCGACCGTGCCGCATTGCCAAGAAATTTTCCGTTGGCCATATGCAATGTTGATGATAATTTTTTCACCATAAATAGCTTGAAAATAAAAACATTCTCTTGCTGGAAATTGTCGAAGCAAGTCATTGGCAAATCGAACGAACGTGCATCGTTCTGTTCGTCAAAACCACTCAAATCATGCTGTATTACCATAAAAATTTCTTAACCATGGTGTGACCCTTGTTCCAAGCTCCGATTTGACTAGTCGTAGGTAGGGGTGAACACGGGTCGGGTCGGACCAAAAAAACCGAACCCGATCGGGTTTCGGGTGGATGGTACAGGCCCCGAAACCCGACCGAACCCTAGTTCGGGTTTCGGGCCATTTCGGGTTCGGGTTACTCGGTCGGGTTGTGCGGGTTGGGCCTGGTCCCAAGCCCATTTTTTTGGCTTTTTTGGTGTTTTTAGGCCTTGTTAACAATTCCTACTTAAAGTAACAGTAAACCAAAAGAGTGGAGTGGAGAAAAGCTGAAATCGTACTGGAGAGTGGAGTGGAGAAAAACTAATTATTAGATATATATTTACTATTTATAATTTATTTAAAAAATATATTTTTAAAACTTCGGTCGGGTTCGGACGGGTTCGGGTTTGGGAAAACCCAACCCAAACCGAACCGAAATGGAGAATCGGGTTTATCGGGTTCGGGTAGAATCGGGTTCGGTCGGGTTATTCGGGTTCGGTCGGGTTATGCTCACCCCTAGTCGTGAGCCTAAAACAGAGTTCCGTAGCAAAAGGTATGCACGTATAAGCACAACACCCATTATTGGTTGATATACCAAGTGTATACCCTTGGGGTTTTCTCGTCTAGACCGACCGTGCCATGAAATTTTTTGTAGGTCATATGCAATATTAATTAGAGGTTTTTTCACCAGGAAGGACTTGGAAAAAAAAAACGTTCTCGTGCCAAAAATTGTCAGAGCCATGCATTGGCTAAGTCGAACAAACGTGCGTAATGTAGTTCAGCAAAACTCACTCAAATCATTTTATATTACCACAAACTTCTTATCCATGGTGTGATCCTCGTTCTAAGCTTCTATTTGACCGGTCATGGGCCTAAAACGGAATAACGTAGCAAAAGTTATACCCTTTTTTGGCTGATACACCAATGGTATACCCTTAGGGTTTTCTCGTCCGGACCGACCGTGTCGCATTGCCATGAAAAGTTTTGCACCAGAAAGAAGTTGAAAAAATTTGTTCTTGTGCCAAAAATTGTGGGAGACACGCATTGGCCAAATCGAACGAATGTGTGTCGTGCCGTTCGTCAAAACACACTCAAATCTTATTTTAAGTGAGAACATCAAAACATCAACCCATTGGTCTTGGAGTCCGACTCTATACAAGCTCACCTCCACAATACCAGATGACATCACTTGTCCTACGACTATCATGAAAATAAAAAATTGCGTTGTCCGAGATGAATGTTGTCCGAATTCGAACCATGAGTCGATACTTTCAGAATAACAGACAACATTCTGGAAAGAAAAAAATATATATATATAAAAATGTCATAAAAGATGCTTGTAAAGATTCATTTCGATATAATTCATATTTGAATATAAATACTAGCGCAAATACGATGACGATAAAATTGTATTACACATTCATTGATAATCGAAGTTTTACAACAACTCAACAAAACGGCGAAGTTTTCACCTTCGAGTACTAGATGCAAACGGAGTCATGATACAACAACAAAAAACCGGAAATCTTTTCCTTCTTTTTGCACTATATGCTCGCTACCTTAGAAATCTGCATTCGGCAAAATATACTACTTTTAACCGGTCACTAGCATAAAACACACTGTCTGAAAATCTTTAAGCAGTTTATAGTATTTTTGATACTTTTTTGAAGCATAAAATATTTATATACTACAAATACTCACACCAGCAACCTAGATACCGCCGGGCGCCCGGGCCAATACCCTTATAGTTCAATACGCCTATGGAGACTATTTATCGTATGAAATGATATACATACCATGGAATCATTACAACGTTGCAAGAGGGGAGCCCGCTGAGGTGAAATAAGATGCGAGATCTATTGCAAGGTCGTCAAACATATTGATGAAAGGATGCGACTGGATATTAAGAAAGAAAGAAAGAAAGGTGAGTGTATTTTAGTTGGTGTCGAATCACGAATGATTTTATGAATATGGAGCAAAGAAGGATAAATGTACCATGAGTTCATTTGCCGATGATCTATCCTTCGGATCTTTCTGCACGCTAAAATAACAATGAATTGTAGCGTTAGGTAATGGATTTGTGGAAAAAGCAGAATAAACCAAACCAAACCAACACAGTAAATCCCATAAGCCCAACCCGGCTTAGCCCATTGTTTTCTTCAAAACCCGGCCCAGCCCTAAATTTCTGGGCCTCGTCCAGCCCAGGTTACCGGTAGATCTCGGCCTTCTTTGAGATCAAGGGTTCGAGTTTCACAAAAAAATGACAAGTGTGTATGAGTTTTGCCGTTACAAGTAATATATACTTCGATTATAATTTACCATGCATCAATAAACGAGCAGAATTGAGGGGAGAATTGATCGGAAGGTGGGCGAGGTGGTGGTTGACCAACGATGGTTTCCATAAGCTCGTAAACATTGACCCAACCTTCACCTGGTTGTGGCGGAGAATAGGGAAATTGGCCTGTGGCGCACTCCAGCAAAACTAAACCCAAGCTCCATATATCGCTTTTATAACCGTGGTTGCCCCCAAGTATTCTTTCTGGCTGAAAGCAATACAAATGAAACCATGTATAATCAACTTCAGTACATGCAAAAAACACTCGAATATGAATCCGAAATGGAAAAGCCAAAAGAGATTCAACAGTCCTATGTTAAAATTTATACGCAATCTGTTAAGAGTCCCACATCGGTCAAACTTAGACCATTTTTGCTCTATATACGGTGGAACAACCCTTCTCCTCTAAAAGGTTCTTTTGGAGAAAAATTTAATGGGATCCTGAATGTTCTTGCATTGTATCAGATCAAAAGTCTACCATCTAGAACATCTTTACATGTCTAGCTTCAGTTTAACCCATTTTATTTTTGCTCCAACAGATTCTCCAATTTTGGTTTTGGAGAATCTGTTGGAGCAAAAAAAACGTGCCCAAAATCTCCATTTTCTTAAATTTGGAGAATCTATTGAAAATGCTCTTAGGAGAAAAGGATAAAAATCTCCCTGCAAAATTAAATGCCGAAGAAAGTAAATATTATTATATTGTCATAGCCAATGACGTTGAATGCATTATCATTTTATATAACTTTTATTTGGGATATTAAATCTATTGAATATTTTAATAATATAATTTATGTTTAAATCTCAAAACCGAAGAAACCGTTAAGAGATCAATGTAATTTCTTTTGGAGATTTTAACTTTTACTTCTCCATTTTGGATAAATTATAGAGAATCTGTTAGAGATGCTTTAAAGGACTCTTTTGAAGAGTAATCTAATAATATAATTTATGTTTAAATCTCAAAAACAAAGAAACCGTTAAGAGATCAATGTAATTTCTTTTGGAGATTTTAACTTTTACTTCTCCATTTTGGATAAATTATAGAGAATCTGTTAGAGATGCTTTAAAGGACTCTTTTGAAGAGTAATCAATAGGGTTCCACGTATTCTCATATAATCAACTTCAATGCAATCGTAGTTCACGTGGTTATAAAGATTACTTACAGACATATAATTATACGTGCCAACGAAAGTATTAGCGACGCCAGATGTACTTGCGAGAATGGTGCTAACGCCAAAGTCCGTGATCTTGACTTCGCCTCGGTGGTTTATCAGCAGATTCGATGGTTTTAAGTCCCTGTGAATAATATGTTTCTCGTGATGAAGGTACCACAAACCCCTGAGCACCTGAATTTTTCGGTTTTTTAGAGATCACGAGAACATGTTTAGAATATATTTACGCTTCTTGATTGCTAATAATTAACCCATAACTGGAAAAAGTTGCAAACTTCGAACCTGCTTACAGATGGCGGCAAGATACGGTTCTGGAATGAATCGAACGGTTTTCAGAAAATCTGCTAGAGATCCTCCGTCCATGTACTCCAAGATTATGGAGACGGCACCGTTATCGTAAAAAGATTGGTAGCACACAACAACGTTTGGACATTGTGACGATTGATTGATTTTAAGTTCTTGTGCAATCTGCTTGCGAGCTGATTCTTCTACGTTCATTTGAATCACCTGAATATTGCAAAAACATGTTGAAAAAAAAACTTCCCACAAAAAGAAATATTGCGATTTTATAGGACATCCAAATACAACAAAATCGGTTTTGTAGGACGCCAAAATATGTCTGAGGGGCTGTTTGGTTGGTTTTTCATTAAGTTTTGTATGGATAAAGTTGTCTGTGTGGACTAATCTCTCTGTATAGATTGGGAAGGTATTTGCTTGGGAGAGATTTTTCATAGATAGAAGGAGCGTGTTTTTAACAGGGAGGGGTAAATTTGGAAAAAAAACTTGCCTTTCTGCATAAAGCTCCCCCTAGAAACTTACTGAATAAGCCACTTTCTATATCATTAAGCCACTACCAAACAGTCATGTATAGCTGACTGAATAAGCTGCAAGTCTCATTAAGCTCATTAAGCTGCTAAGAAACAGGGACTAAATGTCTTAATAAGCTACTTTGTAGGACTTAAGCTTATAGAATCAAACGACTGCGTGTATTACGTAAAGGTTTTACAATAAGTTGATATGGACGCCCAAAAGTGTCCTAACGAGTTTCATAAAACACTTTTGAAATAAAATGTCCGATTAGCTTTTTTGTAAGACACTTTTGAAAATGTCTTATAAACAAATCTTTTTATAGGACAGTTGTTTTTTTAGACAGTTTGTCGTATAAAAAGACAAACAAGACATTTTATTTCAAAAGTGTCCTTAAAAACTTGTTAGGACGCCCAAAAAGGTCCTATCAACTTATTGTAACACCTTCGCCTAGGAAGCATAATTGTTTGGTCCTATACAGTAGTCCATTATGACATTTAGACATATTTGGCGCCCAATAAAAGCTGATTTTGTTGTAGAGTCCCAAAATGTAAACCGTTGAGACTTGACTTTCTTCAAGGTGTAAAAGAAGAACATGGTTGACACTACCTTTAAAGCAAAAAACTGGCCGGTCCACTTGTGCTGCACCAATCGAACGACTCCACCGTTTCCCTTTCCGACAACTTTAACCGCATCAAAATCGGCTAAGCTCAATTGGTTGTCCGAAGCCTGAATAAGAGGTGGCTGAAACAAACATTGCAATGCCGGTAAGAGAAGACAAAAACTATTGAATGGTACTTAAAATACGAATCTACTAATAGCAAACCAAACCAAACCAAACCGACCCAATTATTATAATTGAAATGTTAATTGATTCTATTATTTGTTATAATTGATCACTGAAAGCCTTTTAACCCCCCCCCCCCCTCTTACATCTAAGCAGATCCCAATGATCCTTGGCTACACAAATATTGTGCATCCTAGAATTTGGTTGAGCTCCTATGATGTTAGAATGTATCCGGGCCTCATAAAAAGTTTTTTTGAACATTTTGGAAATAAAAGTGTCATATTAGTTTTTTTACAGAACACTTTTCAGAAGTATAATACACTTTTTAAAATGATGTCGACTAAAAAAACTATCAGACTGCTTTATTTTAAAATTACCCTCAAAAACTTGTTACAACGCCCAAAAACATATTATAGACTTATTGTAACACCTTTACATACGAGACACAATTGTTTGGTCCTATAAACTTAAGTCCTATGAAGCAGTCTATTAGAACATTTAGATATATTTGACCAATTGATGTCCTATAGAACCGATTCTGTTGTAGTGATACCAAATGCACCCCTACTAACTTGATAACCAAACCAAACTGACCCAGTAAATCCCCCTCGAAAGTAGTCTATGAGGGGCAAGATGTACGTAGAACGAACAGTTGTTTTCATAAAGACCCCAGCTTCTACAAGTTTGTGAGCAAACATGTAGAAAGCACAAAAGCTAATAAAAAAGGACTAACTTGATCATAACATTGTGCATAATCATCACAGGGTTGGGTTCCGGTGAGAAATGAAAGTTATGGTGATAAGGGTAAGAAGAGATCTCCACCCTTGGATCAATCCTAATTGAAGATCAACATAATGACATGCACCGGATCACTTCCCTTCTAAAGCACAATTCATGGGTCGTTTTCAGATTAAAAGTGATCAAGGGTCCAAATCTCTTCTCACTTCTCGTCTTGACTCTTTTTTCTCACACAGTCCTTCGAAATTCATCACATTAGCCTTTCTATACCCACCATGATTCAAAATCAATCAATTGCTACATGATCTTAATCATCAAATACCAACAAACTTTTTATCACAAACTAGTTCAATTTTGATACCCAAAAGCAAACTTCAAAAGGATGTTACCCAAAAGCAAATATAAAGCAGAAAACACTCTAATCAAGAGACATCCATCCACACACTTGAATCTACTCATAAGAATCTCCTTACACTACTTTCCCACCCCAACTTTGAGCAACATTCTATACCCTAAATCATCCTCAAACTAACAGGAAAGACATAACAGAAAGTAGCAACAAATGCAAAGAAACCCAGATCCGTAAAACATTGAAACTTACAGTATCAGATTGGCTTTGGGAAACAATTCGAACACCATCCCTGTTCACTAGCAGATCACCATCCATAAACGTCCCAGATTTAGTTCTGCAATATGCATTCAAGATAACAAACAAAAGGGAAGTAAGATAAGAGTAATTAGAATAGAAACACACCCAGAACACAAAAACGAGATATATACAAGAATTTAGCGAGAGATGTCTCATCGGGAGGAGGGAGGTTAAGCTTGAGGAAAGGGGCCAAGTTTCCCTTCTTCATGATGCTGAAAAAAAAACCCTTTTACAATCGTTGTGTTCTTCGTGTTGGGTTTTTCTAATTGAGTGAAAAGTCTTTGTGAAGTCTTCTTCCCCAAACGAAACCGAAAGGGGGTTGGTTTTCCACGAAGACACAATTTGACTATTTTTAAATACTAGTCGATGGTATGAAGAAGTGGGAATGGTTTAATTTTAATAGGACTGAAAAGTAAACAACAAGTATTTTTCTATAAATAGGAAGAAAGTGAGCAAGTAGAATTGAATTGAATTGAATTGAATTTGGGTTGGTGAATGGTGATGATGTGTGTGGAAGTTGGACAGAGAGCACTTGCCCTATGACTTTCCTTTTTTGTCTTTTTACATTTCTTTCTTTATAGTCACCCTCTTGCTTTTCTTTTATCTTTATTTAAAATGAGCTTTTTTTCCCTTTTTATTGGAGTTTTTCTTCTTCTTCTTTTCGTTTTCGAACCAGCTTAACCATACGAGAGAGATAATCTCCTGAACGATTATGAATCATAATAATCTAGAGTTATCTTCATGGACACAAGGTACTTAACAGCGTCTGAATGTGATTTTCCGAGCATTATATTAGGTTCACTTTGTGGTTTTTGAGAAATAACCATATTTTCTTTTTTATTAGAGCATCTCCAACGGTTATGTTAAAATAGAGATCTTAAAAGTTTTTGAATTTTTTTATTCCAACATTTATGATAAAATATAGAAATGAATAGAGATAAAGTAGAATTTCTAAAACTTAATATTTATTAAAAATATATTATTTTAATCGTTTCCACCAATGAAATGGAAGATGTTATAAATTCTTATAAAAGAGCTTCTATACATCTACCTTCCCCTACACCCTAGTACAACAAACTTTTTCTTACTTCAATTTTTATGTGTTCTTTATCAATAATGATTTATATTCGGTATTTCTAACAAAGGGTTGAATAATATGGAAAACACCAAACGAATAAAGATAATATATATTGTTGTTTTACATTTCTCGATATGTAGAGACACCATTGGTATGGCTCGACAATATGGTCTCGTGTCATATTGTAGGTAACACTCGGAAATTTCGTTAAGTAAAATTCTAAGCCTTTATATAACTTTTATGGTTATTTTATTCTTGGATTGATATCTAGAACTTAGAATTATTTTGGGTATCGTCTTTTAGGAAGAAAAGGCTCTAAAGGGTGAAAATAGGAAGAAAAAATACCCTCTGTACAAGTCCGGTTATATTGCACAGCGATAGTGCCCAGTGGCACTATAGCATGGCAGGTCGCATGAAAGGAACGTACCTCGATACATCTGGGCGATTGTGCCAATGGGCACTATAACTGTCACTATCGCGGAGAGAGCACAAGCCACAATACACGTGAGGCGATTGTGTCTGGTGACTATGCCAAGGGCGTAATCGCATGTCAGTATCGCCCAAGTGGGCCAGTGTAGCATAAAATCCGAAATTCAGTCCTTGTCTCATTTCTTTGTTCATAAAACTTTCTCCCAACCCTTTTTCTCTCATGTTGGTTCATTTTGGAAGCTTAGAATCCGATCCTTAAGCTTTGGAGGAACATTCTTGGTGGATACAATAGTTTATGGACAAGGTATTCTTATCATCTTTTCATCCAATAAGCTATAATTTTGATGTTCTTCATCCTCTCTCTATATCCTTCGATTTGTGGTGTAATTTTTGGAGATTTTTGTGGTAAATGAAACCTTGTGAAAGTATTGGGTCTAAGATCTAAAGAGCTCACTTGAAGATTTCAAGTCTTCACTAAAGGAAACTCAAGTTTTTGGGTAAAACATCGATTTAGCGTAAATCTAGCAAGACGGGTTCTAAAAGCTTTGTAAAACTATATACATGTCAAAATATCTCCATTTTGTGTTCAAACGCGCCTCTATGGGTTTATTTCACTATTGATGAAGCTATGTGAATACTTGGGTATTTGGGGATATTTGAGTTATTAAATCTTAAAGAATGATTTTTATCGTGCATGCTCCGTGTTTTTAGACCTTAAATGTTATATGTTGCTTCAAATGAGTTTCTTTGGATAATTTGGAGTAAAACCGTTATTTTGACCCTTTAAAATATGTCATGGATTTATCTTGATTTCATTGGATTTATTGAATGGGTTGAAAGGGTCTATTAGCCCTTTTTTAGGTTAAATATCGTTTGGGATTTCACCCATCATATGAACCTTTTGAAGTGGCATATTAGCCTTTTTGGTTACAAGTGTATAAATAATTGGTAAACACTCCTTTTGAGCTTTAAGGAGATTTTTGAATTTACAAACTATACGTCTTGGGCCTTTTGGCTATTAAGCTTCAATGAAGTGTTGGTTATTGACTCATTTATGTTACGGGTGCCACGTATTTGTTATATGTTAGGAAATGTATCTTTCGGCTTATTTGGGAATATTGTGATAGTGCTTAATGGAGCCATATACAACGATCCATGGCCCTAGGTGAAACTCGAGAACGTTGATAAGTGGCTTAACTATGTGTTCCCGCCATATTCAATGGAATCGGTGTAGTTTTTGGGTACTTTGATACATATTCTTGTCTTCCTTCCTTTGCAAACCTTAAGGATTTTGTTATTAAAGTTGTGTAATTAAAGGAAATTTGAAAGTTTTAATTTGTATGCTATTTTATAAATTTAGAGGTGTTACATCGTATATGCGGATTCAACCATACATGAATTTAGAGAAACTCATTTCGTGTCAACCCCAAAAATATATCCCAAAATGATGTACTTGTTTAGTCCAATTTAAATTCAGAAAATCGATAGTGGCGATATTGTACAAGTTGGGTTGCAAAAGAAGATGTTAAAGAAGATCAAGACGAGGAATATTATCTTAAAGAATAGATAAATAATTACAAGGCAATGATAATATTTTTTGAGGGATAATTTTCGTTTATAGAATTCATATCACTAATTTGTTCATAATTTAATATGGTTTTTTAAATAAACAAAAAGAAATGTGAATTTTTAAGCTTTCACAAACAATGATGAGGGTTTGTTTGTTTGTTAGCAATTTAACGAGCTTAATAATACTTAAAACTTATTCAGTTAGCTATATATAATTATTTGGTAGTGGTTTAATCGAAAACTGGGGGTTTTATTAGGAAACAAGTTTTTTCCAAACTTATCCCTAGACCCTCCTAATTAAAAAACATACTTCTTTCATCTAAGGGCATCCACAATTAGGGCTGTAAACAAACCGAACGAACACGAACGGAGGCTTGTTCATGTTCGTTCGTTTAACTTAACCGAACAAACGAATGAACACGAACGGTAAACGAACGAGATTTTTTGTGTTCATGTTCGTTCGTTAAGAATTTTTGTTTGTTCGTGTTCGTTTATGTTCGTTCATTAAGAGTTAAACGAACGAACTTAAATGAACATAAACGAACGAACTTAAATGAACGTAAACGAACAAACTTAAATTAACGTAAACGAACGACTTTAAATGAACATAAACGAACGAACTTAAATGAACATAAACGAACGGAACCAAATGAACAAAAAACAACCACCATACTCATCATTTCGTTCGTAAAAAATACTTTAACAAAATGAAAAACCGGGTTAACTTAGGAGGTATAAAAATATATTCTAAAAGATCAATTTACTTGATGATTATACATATTAATTTCATATCATATAAATATGTTTATATATATAAACATGTATAAACGGGCATAAATGAACATAAACGAACATAAACGAACGTAAACGAACGAACATAAATGAACGAACGTTCACGAACATAAATGAACGAACGAGACCATTGTTTGTGTTCGTTCATTTAACTAAACGAACAAAAAAACGTGTTCATGTCCGTTCATTTATTAAATAAACGAACATAAACGAACTTCCCGCCGAACGGTTCGCTGAACGTTCGGTTCGTTTACAACCCTATCCACAATGGTAAACCTTTATGAAAGACTTGAAAAAAATAAAAAAAATATGTTGGTCCCACCAATATATACTTTCTCTCTCTCTTGCCTCTCACATTCATTATTTCAAAGACTTGGATAACCTCAAGCCTTTGATGAGTAAAGTCATTTTCAAGTTTTGTCTCCAATGGTCAAGTCTTCTTCAAGCCTTTCATCAAGTCTTCTTCAAATACCATTGGAGATGCTCTAAGAAAAAACCTTTCTCAAACAAAAAGATTCTTATATCAACCAAATTTATATCTTAAGGCCATCAGTACCGCATGCGGGCTCTGGCTCGGGCTAGGCAGAGGGTAGGGCGGGCTCCAGCGGGTTACGGTACGGGGGGAGCGGGCTAGGTGCGGGCTCGGGCTGAGCGGGTTTGTAAGCCCGTGGAACCCGAGTGAAAATTTGCCATATTTTAATGATTTTTAATTAAAATTTACACTTTCAACTCCTATACTTATTTACTAAATTTACTTTATACCTTTTAGTTTCATTATTTTAATTTTACATTTAACACATATAATCGTTTATTAACTAAAACACGTTAAAAATACGTTTTAATTTTAACAAGTTACATCATTATAATCGTCTCTTCGATACGTTCGAAATGAGCCCAACATTGATTTTGGATTTATATATTTTAATATATATCATATAAACTACATAAAATTATTTTTTGAGTAAACTATGGTTTATACACCGGATATGTTTAGGCGGCGGTTCAGGATGAGCAGACAACTATTCGAACGAATAGTTGAAGATTTAAAAGTAGAGTATCCGTATTTTACACTTCGGTTGGACGGCAGACGCAAACAAGGTTTTTCTCCGATACAAAAGTGTATTTGGCACTCATAATAGCCTTCGGTCGGATTTGGTCGAACATATTTGGCGTATCCAAGTTCCCAACAATGGCGACGAGTAGATTTTTAAATTTATTTTGTAATTTTTATTTTTAATGAATGATATGAATTTTTATTTTTATTATTTATCTTATTTTTTTATTAAAAAATATATAAATATTTTTATTTTGTTAAGTAATTAAATGTATAAATAAAAGAATTAAAAAAAATGAGGTGGCAAGAGGGCTTGAGGGTAGCGCTACGGGTCTTGAGGGCTTGAGGAGAGGGTTAGGAGAAAAGCTGATGTGACGCTTGAGGGCAGCGGTACTGATGGCCTTATAGGAACTAATAGAAAATCAACCAAATAATGTCTTTCTGTAATTAATGGTAGAATATTAGTAAGTGCATACAAAGACGTTTTAAAGATGGTCATATTTTGTGGGCTATTAAAGAAGGATGATGTGTCAATGTAACGTGGGGGTGGGTGCCCCCTTTCAAGCCAAAATTCCAACCCCCTAATTTGTGATATTTATTTAGTACAACGAAATAAACAAATAAATAGACCTTTTTAATAAAATTATGGGCTTTTCATTAACTTGTTCATAATCTGTGTTACGGATTTGATTTGAATTAGAGGTTGTAAGCTTGAATAATTTTTTATTTTTTATTTGTTAATTATTGGTGTCAGGTTCAGATTGTGTGCATCACGACTGATCTCAGAGGTCTTGAAAAACATGCAGAAAAAATAAACAAACTTTGAAGGTGAAGAGAAAACAATTCCGTTTCCATATTTCATTTTCATCAAGCATCAGCCTAGGTCTGCTTTTGTTGCTGCAGTAGTGTGGGGTCGTATTTCGGTGCCTCCTGTAGGTTTATCTTTCGCAAACTAGTAGGAGATGTTACGTATTCATGTTTTGGTTGTTTTGGTCGATTCTGTATTTAGGGGCTTTGTGTAACCCTGTGTTGTACTTTGGTTTGGTTAAGTTATGGTAATAAAATCTGCTTGCCTTTCAAAAAAAAACATGTAAAAACATCAAAAGACGGCTAGATCTAAATATGTGAGGCCACATATAGATCATGTACCACACTAAAACTTATGAGATTAATTTCAAATGAATTCATTACTCTAAGCTCATTATTGTTTGTTCATTTTTATTATCATAATCAGTTCTAAGCTTATTATTATTATTATTTGTTCATTTTCATCATCATAATCAGTATTGGGTCACGGGGTTTCAATCTTATTTCAAGTCAAAGTTCAATTTCAAGCCCTAGAATGCTATTTCTGAAAATATTAACTGCAAATACATGTAGTTAGAAGGATCAAACTCACAACCTCGTATACAATTATAGACATAAGAGCATTCACAATGCATAAGTCATTCAATAGCTTTTTACTTTTGCCACATCAGATTTCCACTAACTTTTTCTAATAAAAACCCATCCATAAAAACATTCTCCAATGCAAAAACCTTTTCAAAAGCTTTTTTCATCAATTTTATTATAATCTATCCTCATCTATTTATAATGTTTTATAAAAGCCCCTTATATTTAATTTGTCATTTTAAAGTCCACGTCATATTCTTCAAAAACAAAAATTACTTGACATTAGTTTCGTCACACAATATTTTATGATACGCTAGTTGTTCGTTTGTCATTCCTTCCGTACTTTGCGATAGGATTCTTATTTCTTCGAATCTCTTTGACCGGTTGATTAGAAAAATAATCTACAATAAGTCGATCGTGTCCATAAAGATTGAAATATAAAATATTACTTCTATTAATAAATTAGATTAATTAATAAATATTAAAAAGGTTAAATTGTAAATAAAGATTGAATGAAGGGGTAATATGAAAATTTGTATGAAAAAAATAGAAATGAAAAAGGGGGTAAAATGAAAATTAATTTATAAAAAGTCTTTGTCTAAAAGGTCATAGATTTAAAAGTCTTTCTCTAAAAAGCTTTTAAATCTCATGCTAAAAAGTGCTTATAATGGCTTTTTCTAATAGTAAAAAGTCTTCAATGACTTATGCATCGGAGATGCTCTAACTACCACTATGTCAAAGTAACTTTTTTTTGTCGTCAGATTCTCTTCCATTTTGATTTTATTATTACTTGTCATGGTTGTATTTCATCCACGATGTCGTTCAAATCGTCCCTTTTATCTCATTTTCAAGGAAACATATATTTAGTTTAAAGATCAAGGTCGATTCTATTTGAAAACCTGTATTTTATCTTTTAAATCGACAAAGGTGGCTTCTTAAATTGTGTTGACTTTTTCCCGGTTCAAACCGTATAGACCTTTGATCCACCTTAAAAGTGCATTATCTCACAGAAATTCATGAGTCTGCCACTACTTATACATAAACACGTTCAAATATGTAATAAATGTTACGTTATATAAGAGTTAAGTATATAAAAGAATAGTAATAAAATAAGATAAATCGAATCTCATGTGATTTTACATGTGATTTAACTGTAAAATCATATGTGATCAACAACTTTTTTTATTCTCTTATTTTATTATTGTTGAATCTAATACAACAAACTACTTCATAATTTGCAACTGATATTATTAATGATTTTTTATTAATTTCTTATAAAATATATTTTTATTAAAATCTTTATTAAATTCAGTTGATTTTTAAGTCGCAAAAGTGTTTTTTAAGTAGTTCTTTTTGGCGTAACCGACAATCACTGAGCGAGAGAGAGAGAGAGTCAATTGAGTTCTGCTCATCTTGGTGTTGATTACTTCTAACAATTTTAAACCCTTTCTTCATTCTTCCTTCTCCTTGCTCATCAATCCATCTTCTGCATTTCGCAATTTTCAATTCAATCACCGGCCCCAATCTGTCTTCATCCGATAATCGAACTGATTTTGCTCCTAATTTCTGATCCGGAAACAATCACGAATCAAAAGCGGGTAAGTTTTGTTTGTTTTTCTGTTGATTCACGATATGGAATGTGGTTTACTTTTTTTCGATTTTGCTATGTGTGTGTATATTTTGATAATTGTTTCGTTGGTTTGTTGTGATCTGACTCAAAAATGTTTCTGATCATCGTTTTGGTTATCTGTGATTTCTTGATAAAAAGTTTAATTATGTGAATTTTGAACTTAGAACTCAAGGTTATGTTCAGAATTAATTAGGATCGGCATTTTCGTTTGATCCTTTGCGAAATATAAATTAACCAACAGTAAAGAAAAATAAGAAAATTTAGGAATTATTTTAGGGTTTATGTACTCATCATCAGTTATAGACCAAACTGACAGGGCTTAGTGGTGGTTTTTGTCTGATTTTGGTGTCTTGTGATCCAACACTTCCAGAACTGAAAGGATTTAAATGGCAGATTTCCAATTGAAACACTATTTCTTTAGAATTTTATCAGATAATCTCTATGTTCAATTTGCTGTAATTTTGGGATAATAAACTGAATATTTGAAGCTAATTACCAAACATACAATTTGAAACTGCGATATAAACATGCTTTTTATCTTGGAACCCTTTATATATGAACTGTCTAGGAGTTTATTGTATTGGAACGATTTAATGCAGAACGGATAAAGCAGGTACCTAAAGAAGTGGTGGCAGGAGCCGGACAGCAGCCGACTCGACATTTCAACTTTAAACCATCAGGAAATGGATCAGAGTAATTGACCTTCACTTTTCCTTCGATCCCATTTGCATTGATAGCTTTATCTCTTAATTGGATAAGTATTTGCAATATTATGTGAAGTTTTCCTTTTTCGTTTACTTCAATTTCTTCTTTACAGAGTTATGCTTTAGTGTGCTTCAAATATTTATCTCTTTAAGTTTATCTTTATTATTGATTTCATATGGACTTGTCTACTTTCTCTGTTGTAGGGTAAGGCTAAGTAAATTGCTCTAGTTAGTTTAGGGTGTGTTTGGTACATGCTTATTGTATTTGAGTCCTATATATATATATATTTGAATCTGTATTTGAGTCTTATAATTCGCAATGCTGTTTATGGATGTGAGGTTGGTCAAGTGAGATACATCATTCAATTTTATAGTAGTTAATTAACAAAAAGTTATCCAGCGTTTGGAAGGTTTGGTTGATGTATAATAGTTGTCAAAGTTAGTGGCCCTTAGTTTCATAAAACAACAGCAAACCTTTTAGCCCAAACTAGTTGAGGTAGGAAAGATGAAACCCAATAGAAATTATTAAGAGATGAATTACAAAGAGGTGAGCCCTGATCCATTCATACGACCAATTGGTTTTAATTCGAGATAGAAGCCCAAAGATTTTATATGAGAGTTATACCCAAAAGATCCTGGAGAGTTTACACTTGAAACAATTGGTTTTTAGATGGAACGCGTGATGTAATACTAATGAATAAAAATTGGGACTTTCTGGTTTCACAGATGCTGCTATGGAAGAGGGGAAGGTTTTGAAAAATGGGCTTGAATTGGTGAAATCTGTTTCGGATAAGCATCTTGATCTTTTGAGGCCATCATCTCGGTATTTTTCAATGTTTAAAGGTAGATATTATAAGAATTCTTGACACTAGTTTACAATGTCAAACACATAGAAGCGAATATGAACATATTTAAGGCCAAATTACTAGTTATTAATTGTTACATTTCTTCTTGTTGTTGGTGTATATTTTGGTTAAAAGTTTATATTTGTTAGTTTTGATAGAAGTTATGGGAGTGGTTATACTTATGTAGGAAGACATGTTGATGATGGCAGGGCATGCATACGATCGTGAGAAAGGCAAGTATGCGCTCATAAGGGATTCAGATGAAGGGCTTTATGACAAACCCCTCCCTTGTTTTGGGTGTGGAATTGGATGGTTTTCGTAAGTATTGTTAATTTAATTCTTGCCTTTTCTACCCCTCCTCCCCTATCTGATCCATCATGGCTGATAGATATTGTTGTGTGGTTTAGTTTCTTAATAGGGTTTGCATTCCCTTTGATGTGGTACTATGCTACATTTCTGTATTTTGGAAACTATTACCGGAGAGATCCTAGGGAACGTGCAGGTCTTGCCGCTTCTGCAATTGCTGTAAGCCTCTCTCTCTCTCTCTATAGGGGGGGCGAATCATTTGAGAAACCATGAAATTGTAAGAACGGTGCATCATGTGCTATTTTATATGATTTTTTTTTTATTTAGGCTAGGATTTAGGATATTGATTATCATATATTTGTTTCACAATGTGAATCTTTTTTGCCTGTTTGTGAAAGTTACGGGTAAAAAAGTTTCACATTGTAAACCGATTTATATATGAGGCAAAGTGAAACAAATATATGTTAATCGATACATTAATACTAGCCTTAGTTGAAAAAAAAAATCATGTGAAAGAGTACCTTAAGGTAATCACAATATATGGGGTTCTCATATGATTACGTCCCTATGCATGTATGTATGTATGTATATGTAGGGGTAGTTTCTTTTGCAAACCACTCTATTTTTGCAAACCGTCGATCTCAGTGGTTAAGTTAATGAAATTGTTTCATATAATTATTTTTTGATGAAATTGTTTCATATATTTGTGTTTTTTTATGTAAAATGAAAAGGTTCCATCAAAATGAGAAAATACGTGAAAAGGTTTCATCAAAATGAGAAAATACATGAAACAAATTCATTTTTACATAAAAATCACAAATATATAAAACAATTTCATCAAGAAAAGAATTATATGAAACAATTTAATAAGTTAAACAATTTCATGAACCAATTTCATTAACTTAACCAACGAAATCGATGGGTCGCACGGTTTGCAAAATTAGGGTGGTTTGCATTTGATCTCTCCCATGTATATGTATATGTAGGGGCAGGTTCAAACGAGAAGCCAAACCTTATGCGAGAAGGCGAGAAGTGTGATATCATATATGATACATAAGCTTAAATATGATTAAACACATGTTACAAACACACCCACATGTGTCATCATATATGATATCACACTTCTCGCCTTCTCGCATAATGTTTTAACTTCTCACATGATCCTTCCTCTGTATAGGTATAGGTATATGTATATGTATGTGTATATATATGTATATGTATGCGATGAAATGTTGGAATGTATGGTAAGGAAGATGAGATTGTGATGGAATGCAGGCGCTGGGGTGTTCGATCATCTTGTTTATTGTAGCAATGATCCTACTGTTCTAATAGCTGATTGAGAGAGATTGAACTGGAACTGCAGCAGCTTAGCTTGTAGATACAAATGCAAGTCTTGATGAACATGAAATAGTTTTAATTCTTTTGTGTTAATTGACACACATCTTGTATACCCATCACACCAAATTGTACAATCTTGAGAGAAGAGTTCCGCATACTACTTTTTTTTGCACTCGACGACTTGTATAAAAGTTTTCGTTACCAAAACCTCACCTCTGGCTTCAAGTGTTGGTTAGAGTTTTGTCTTGTTACTCTATTTTTGTTTCCATTTTGCGTGTTATTTTCAAATAGGCAAAAGCTTTCACTTTTAAGTGTGCTTTTGTTGCTTGGGTGACACTAGACATGGTTGGATGGGCAAGAGTAAGGTAAGCGGGTGAACAAATTCTGAAAGGTTTTAGGGGTTTAATTTAGCATGTGTAGTTTAGTAATTTAACAATCTTGTTCTATCTTTTGGATTTTACTCAGGTCTGTTTGTGTCGTGGTCTAACTTCCTACCAAACTTTTCTCCACCTTTTTGCTACAATTATCGTCTTAATTGCAAGAATATGTACTCTCTAAAACAACATTTGAGGAAAAAAAGGGGTTTCAACATACATAGGATGAAATGGTTCTAATCTAGACGATGCGGGGCTAGACGGGTTGAGTACATATTGCCCCATAATGTTGAATCCTTTTGAATGATTGACATTGGCTATGATATCATGTGAGAATATGTAGAACTCTCTTTATGAGGAGAGAAGGGATTTCAACATATCTCGCATTGAAAAACCTATTTCATTTTATTGTAATACATATTGAAATGTACAATCATCCGGTAAATAAGATTTACTTTTTGTTAAATACAGAAAAAAGCGTCATTTTCTTCCCCAATATTCCCCCAAAAGATTCAAGGGGTTCCGTTCCATATTTCATGACCAGTGTGACGCTTTAGTTTCGTTGCCGGCCAGAGCTCCTAGTCGACGACCGGCTACCCCTCTAAGCTATACGCTTGATAACGAACTTGTTGGAAACGGTGCAAATGGAATTTCAATCAAAGGCGCTATGACCACTGAGCATGCCAACAAGGCAAACTCAGAAAATCGTCTCTTGTCCCAAGGTCACTGAAAGGGAGATACTCGTAGCCGAGTTCTCGCCCCACTCCGCTGCCAACTATAGATAGAAGTATTTTACTATTATTCTATGTTAAATGAGATCAAAAGGACGAAATGGACATAAAAATTATAGATTTTAATAGAGGAGATAACGAGATTTGAAAACAAGACAAGAATTCTCTACAATGACAGATAAATGGAAATTTTATTGATAAAAACCTTTTCAACTGTAGCCAATATCTTATTATGAATAATTCCTTTGTCGGAGTAAGACTGTTATGTTTGATCCTTTTGGCCATGTGCAAACCTTCTTCCAATAATTTCTTTTTCTTTAGGCTCTAACCATGAAGAATGCCATTCATGTGACAAACGATAAGTCCTTTCCAAACCAGAAATAAGGATTCGAGTAAACTACAATATTGGTTCATGTAGTTTGTCAAATATAACCTTTTTTGTCTCTGCAACTTTGAAATTACAAGATGACCATTGTAGTTTGCAACAATATCCGGATTTGCCCTTTCCTCTTAACAGATGTTTAAAAATTCCGTTAAATAAAGGACATATTTGTCCCTTTTATCGATTTTTTTGTCTTTTACCCGATAAAAACCACAAATACGAAAATCCTAAAAGCATTTACATGTTTGTGCAAATAGATTTGTAACATACGATATCTAAGCCGGCCCATACCGCCCAACCGCCCCCGAAAGCATCTAGATACACAACCAGCTAGATGGCCTCAATGGTCACAAGGAGCTCGATCCCAAATGAGTTGCAACTCCTACACTACGGCTCTCAAACTTGATTAAATTACTCCGGTAAATAACAAATGTGCCATCTACTACCTTAACCAGATATCCAAACGCTTACCAAGTAAACGCTTATTGGAACACTTACCTTACCAGGTGAACATGCAAAGAGCCGAGAATCTTACCTGGCAAGTAATAAGGGAGAAGATTTTTACCCGCTTAACACTCAACATGTAAGTGACGTTACCAACAATCTATTTTGATAGCAAGGATGTTACTTACAAAGATCAGTGATTCTTACAGAGTTAACAGTAAGCGCTTACCCAGAAATCATTTGGTAAACGAATTCTAAATAGTAAAACAATGCATGTAATATCCATTAGCATAGTTAAAATTAGGGGTCATTTACCAAACACCCACCCGGGTAAGTGCTTACCAAGTCACATTACCTTATTGAATGAATATGACAAGGACCAAGAATCTTACCCGGTAAGAGCAAAAGCAAGGACCGAGAGTATTACCCGGTTAGTGAGTGTGACGACTCTTACCACGATTAGCGCTTACCGGGTAAATTGTTGCATATGATGTCATTTTTATGACTAATATCTTACCCGGTAAGTAAATGATAGTGTTGAATTTTACCCATAAGCAGTTACCGAGTAAGTGATTAGGTAAACAGCCCCTAACCGAGTAAGTGCTTACCGCCTTGTCGATTTGGCATTGCAAGGACCAAGAATCTTACCCGGTAAATGAGGGTTTAAGACACATACCAGCAGTCCATTTTGATGGCCGAGAAAAACGAAAACAGAATAGGGGCAACTCTCTTTTCATTTTTGTGTTCATAAATGAGGGTGTAACAAAATCTTCATCTACAAAAGTTCATCACAAAACAAAAGACTTCATCGTGAAGGATTTTGCATAAAACCTCAGGCTTCAACTTTTAGCTACCAATTGTACATATTTTCCATTAACAGTAAATTTGGAGCTTGAATTAATCTGCACAAAAGTAATATTCCGTTAAAGACATCACTAGCAATGGTGTAAAAAAACAAGTGTCGTTTTGATATTGAACCAACCTTATGCTCAAGTGTATCAACGAGTTGGCTCTCGTCTATTGTTGAGCCAGATTCCCGAAGAGTTTTCAGAACTTGAGCCCGTAGTTTTCTCATCTTCAGAATGCCATCGGGATTCTGTCACATAAAGATAAATATGCAACTTTTTAAACAAAATCGAAAAGAACAACTACAACATATATGATCGGAATGAGCACGGACAGACGTTGGCCTCTTGAACCATCTCCAATGGGGTACCCAAATCTTACACCAAATCACACCAGCAGATGCACCATTTCTTGCACCAAATTTGTGTGTAATGAATAGTAAAACGCTGATCGTCTTTTGAAGTACTCCCTCCGTCCCAAAATAAACGTCCACGATGAAAACGGCACACAGTTTCAAAATTGTGTAATTATTACACTTTCTAAATAACTAAATGACACTTTAGAAACTTTCTCCACCTAATAATTAAGTGTAGATGGAAAAATAGAAACTTACTTTTGAAAGTGGACACTTATTTTAGAACAAACTAAAATAGAGGCGAAGGGTCGTGTGAGAAGTAGAGGTTAGCGTGAGAAGCGTGAGAACCGTTAAATCACTATAAATCAAATGCCCTCCCATGAAATGCACCTTGGAAGAGAATTGATCCGGTGCATCTCATCCTAACGTGCGTCCATTTGTCATCCAACGGTTGATAACCACTTCTCACGTTAACCTCAACTTCTCACCGGAGCCCAACCCCTAAAATAGAAATGTGGACACTTAACTTAGACGGAGGAGTATATAATATTTATATACAGCAAATACTTAGGCACACTCCTCAAACCTCACCTTTGGTGTGACTCGAACCCTGGACCTCTGATGACGCTCTACCAACTACGTGGGTACGCTGGTCAAAGACCCTTTGGTAACACCATTTTTTTACTATTTTTCACAATTACAAATATGGTACGTCATTTTGAGATTTATGTATTTTTATTTTAAAACTACTAAGAGTTTGATAGATTTTTTGTGTTATCTATAGTAATACTAATTATAAGTTTTAACCAATTGAATGGTTATGTATTCAACTTATTTAAAAATCTAAATACTTTCAACTAATATAAAACACGATAACATACTTAATTAAAATACATCATTAAAATACATCACTCATCACTGATAATAAAACACAAAAACATTCAATGAACAAGTTAAAAATACAATATAACCACCGCATTAAAAACAGGCATTAAATTTATTTCGTATTGAATTTATTAAGTTACTGTAAAAACAAAAAGATATGAGCATAACTTGTAGAAGTTAATAAATATAAGGAAAGTCCCAATCAAATACAAACCTCCCAATTCTTACAACCCATACAAACCATGGTCAACACTTAAATTAGGAAACAATTGACATATTTATAGAAGATTGTTATGGAAGATGATCAAATTTCATTTATTCTGATCAATGCTTTAGATTAGGAAACAATCTAGATATTTATAGAACCTAAGAGCATCCACATCCATCTTGCTAGAGACCTTGCAAGTTGCAAGATGACATGGCTTGCCATGTGGATAGCAAGGTCTTGCAAGATACTCTTACACTTGCTAAATTAGCAAGGTCTTGCAAGATGTGGGGCCCACTAAATTTAATAAACTAATACTATTATTTTTATAATATTGGTTTGTTATATATTTTTGTTTCATTAGCTTATTACATTATATTATAGTATTGGCAGTGAGGACCACTTTAAAAAGGAGTTTGGTTTTGCATTGATGTAGAAGATGTTATTGCAAAACTGATGTGACACTTTAGAACGGACTTTGGTCTTGCACAGATGTGGATGGTCTAATATTCATTATGCTAGATGAATAGTTGAAATTGGTTTGTATGATTTGTACTATAATCTTGGTTTGCAAATGATTGGGAGTCTACAAGGGAATTATTGAAAGTCTATATAATTAAAGATAAAAAGAAGTATGCTTAGAATTTTATACTTTGCTGTAAAAATAGTGTTAGCCATTGGAGAAGAATTACTGTTTACACCAAATTTTTTTATGGAAATGGTGTAAGATTTGGTGTTACCCGATAAAGGTGCCCTTAGAAAAAGACAAACAGTATACGGAAATAGTTTAGTAGACATACCGATTTCAAGACGGCAGTTATTATCTTCTTCCACTTTATTCTCTTCTCGCTGTCTTCTTCCTTAAGCTTGGCTTTCTTGGGTTTCTCTGATTCAGTATTTGCATCCTGAATCACTTCCCCGTTACCCAATTCACCACCACCATTGTTTTCAGATGCTTCAAGCTTTCTCTTCTTGCTTTCAGATGTATGTGATTCCTTAACATCCTCCAAATCATTCTTTTCTTCAGATTTACCTTGGGTATTAGGTGTGGGTTCCTCTGACACCTTGGGTGGTTCCTTCGAAGCATGGAATGCTCGTGCTTTCGCTCTGTGTTTCTTCCCATCGGCATGGGAAAGCAGGGTTTGCTTACTAGTAGCACTTGTATTACAGAGACTGCATGTTGATATCCAATGGATCCAAGTTAACTATGTTTGGATTTTTCTACAAAATATTCTTACAAAAGCATTTTCCTTAAATCTTTTATAACTTTAACTAATGATTGACCAAATAAAATGGAAACAGACTTCATTGACCAAACCTGCAGAACCATGGAGGACGTTCTGATAATCCAACATTTATGTCAACCTCTGGTTTCGGCTTGGAGGAACTGTTGGGTTTTCCAGGTGTAGAAGGTTTAGATTGGCCCTTTGGACCATATTTCTCCTGAATACAAAACAACCAAGTCACTAAGTCGAGTCAAGTGCATAGTGCATGGTGCTTAAAATACAAATTTGCCAAACAAGGTCACTAGCGAATCAGATCCTGCTTTATTCGCAATTAAATGAATGATGAACAAAATAGTTGCCAATTCACCAAGGCGCTATGAGTAGCAGCAACAATCATAGTTCCTCTTCACGTTATACTCCCTCCCTCCCAAAATAATTGTCCACAATGAAAAAGGCACACCCTTAAAGAAATTTCTAATTATTACGCTTTTGAAATTATAAATAACAATTTTACCCTTAAACATTAAAGAATTAGTGAATTTCTGCATCTTAACTGTAAAATCGGAAAGTATGCACTTGCTTTTGAATTTGGACGCTGATTTTCAGACAAACTAAGGTAGAAATGTGGACACTTATTTTGGGACGGGGGGAGTATATAAATTCAGAATAATAAAAGTTTTAAACTTTATTTAGTTCTCGTTGTCATTCAATGCTATTCTCTCTATGACTCTCTACTATTAAAGTAGCGCCATTTGTAATATATAGATTCGGTTTTAGGTAGTTAGTTTATTTAGACCTTAATCAATAAACTGAGTAGTTCAATCTTTGTGGCACACACCGTGACACCGACTCCTTGAAGAGAACAATATCCAACTTACCATGTTTAGTGATATAAGTTAGGTCTTAAAAATTTAAACCTTGTTGTGCAAAGAGGAAGTAAATGTGAGCAAGTTAATAAACCAAGGAAGTTGGCCTTATAAAAAAGTGCATGAATGGACATCATTCATGTATCTAGATTGTAGGATAATTAACTCTTCCCGTTTTCCATTGCGTTCTGCCACTCTCTAAATTCTTTTGGGCTCATCTTAGCCTAACCCAACCACTTTGGAATATAAGACTTCTTAAGCATGATATTTATGAACAACAGTGCTACAATTTGGTGTTCATAGACCACGCATGTCCGTAGTTGAAATCAAAAATATAGTTACGTAGTTTCAATAGCAATTACCAGCAACAGCATGTTAAGAGTTATCAACGAAACATTTTTCTATCCCAGTAACTAAAAGAACCCACACAAACATATTCACAGAATTAGGAAACCATGGAAAAAGTAACAACGCTGGCTTATCTTAAAGGTGGAAATGAGATCAGATCAACCATATCCTTGAATCTATGTGAATCAAAAAACATTTGATATCATCATTTTTTTCAGTTTACAAGTAGCTCTAACTACAGATTATGTGACACTTATCAAGTGAGCTCGAGTAAGGTACAGGAGTACAGCCGTACTAACACTCAATTGCAGTTAGTCGGAAGGTTCATATCACAACTAAGCTTAGACAGGGGGTCAATTTTCGCCACTCTAAGTTCAAACCAATGATCTAGCGAAGTAGGCACCAAGCCACTGATTCTGATTCTATCGCATTGCTGTTCCCTTCAACGAATGCATGCTCTACGCCATCCACAAAATCGTCCCCTAATCTCAATTCAAAACGGACTCCAATTCACTAAAACCGAAAGATATATATTTGTGAACCTTTTCAGTTTACGTGGACAAAATTTCTCACTTTAAACAATTCAACTAACAAATCCCATAGAAACATTAATCATCCTATATAATTTAAACAAAATGCAACTAAAAAAACAAATTGTAAGGTAGAATCGCACCGTTTCCGTGATGCATTGCGTGTGTCCTTGAACACTCTGTTGCCCAAACATCTGCCCGCAATCGATGCATGATAACTACACGAACAAATACACGGTCACACAGACATTCATAAATCATAACAGCAATAACAACTCAAAACACTAGACTTCGAATAATAAAAAACGATTGAAACTGAACCTTGTTGGCAGAGCAAGCTCTGAAGTGGCTTGCAAGCTTTGGTTTCTTGAGATTATCACCACAGTCCTCGCATTGAAACCAAACCATGGCTGCTCCTCGCTAATCGTCCAAGTTTGATCACAGATGCTAGGGCTCAAATATCAAACAGAAGAGGTTTAAGGCGCTTTTAGGGTTTTTGGACTTTTTTTGGGCCTTTATATTTATAAAAGCCCAACGAAATTTTTTAAATGGAGACTCATGTGCAATCATTTTGCTTGATTAGAAATAGAGATTGGCCAAAATGGGTCAGAGACCGGCATAAGACTGGGATCGGGACTGATAAAAAAGAACAATCTTGTATCAGAACTGATTTTGGGTCCAGCATGGTTCGACACGATGCTGATTTTTGGTCATCTCTAAATAGAAATGCATAAAAGACCCGTTACTTCAATATGGTGCAAATTTCTAGATTGATCCAAGAAACGATCCTTTCAATACAGTCCACCTTTTTCGAGTCATAATCGTTTAAGGACATGTTCGTTTAAACCCGACTAACCTATTTGATTTGGGATCGGTCAACGTCCCTTACAGTGGTTATATTTTGAAAATTTTGACGTCCATAATATCTTTACAATAAGCAATAGAATGTTTCTGCCATATAAAAAAATTGGGGTCCAACAAGGATTGTTGTATCTAGATGCTAGACTGAACTAATTTTTCAGACCAATGACCGGTTAAATACTGGACATGTCGTTGTACATCGTTGGGATTGATAACGAGTCCATATGTGCTTGATCATTCGACCTATTGCTATAATTGGTTCACTTCATGACTAAGTTCCAATTCTTCTGATTGGTTCACTTTCTTTGAGGGGTTTAATCATTTATTCGCATTAATTTAATAATTGTAACGGATTTCATAATATGACTCTAAAAACACGGAAATACAATTTGAATCAAATTTAACCAACACCACAATTCCACCCTTACCGGCCTTACCCACTCTAACCACTGCACACGCCACCACCGTCGTCACCACCACCGCCTATGACCCCACCAAAGTATAATTGTAGTTGTCACCACTTTTTACATGTACATATTCATACTTTCTTTGAAATTGAAATTAAAATGTCAATTATAGAGACATGTTACTTCTTTATGAAGAAAAAAAATACTAGTACATCAAAAAATCATTGCTTTTAAGATGTTTCTCGTATATACCCAAGACAATCTTTTTTTAAATGGATTTACCAAAATAGAAGTTGAAACAAAATATATCTTACTTTTATTTATTATCATATTATTCTTTCGACCCATTGATCGTATTTTTGATTTGTTGAATCATAAAAATGAAAATATCCAATCAACCCAACTTGTCGCATCTTTATTCTACACTTTAAAATTAAGGAGTCGTTTACTAAACGGTTATTTGGGTAACCATTTACCAAGTTACATTATTTTATCGGATTAATATGATAAGGACCAAAACTCTTTCCCAATAAGAGTTAAAGCAAGAACCAAAAATATTACCTGGTAAGTGATGGTGAAGACTCTTACCATAGTTAGCGTTTACCGGAAAAATTGTTGCATACGATACCGTTTGGTGGACTAAAATCTTGTCCGATAAGTAAACTATAGTGTTGAATTTACTGGTAAGGGCTTACCCGGGTAATTGTTTGATAAACGGCCCAAACTATTATTATTTAATATTAGATTTACTTACTATTATGTTTTTACGTAAAAAGGAAATTTCTTGAAGATTTGATTCATATATATATATATATATAGGGAAAGGTTCAATAGAGAAGTGCAAATATATAGAGAAATAGAGAAGTAAAAAAACACGGGACCGTTCATATATGACTGTTCATATATAAACAGTCATATATGAACGGTCCCGTGTTTTTTTACTTCTCTATTTCTCTAAATATTTGCACTTCTCTATTGAACCTAAGGCTATATATATATATATATATATATATATATATATATATAGGTTGTGTATCTTTTGCAAACCAGTGTATTTGTACAAACTCGTACAAATCATACTTAGCTTTATGATTTTGTAAATTTGGCTTCATGAATATATATATATATATATATATATATTTTGGCTTCATGAATATATAATTTGGCTTTATGAATATATCATTTGGCATTTTTACCTAATTTTTTTCGTTGGAGCCCAAAAATACCCTTATTTTTGTAAAAAAAAATTAGTTAAAAATGCCAAATGATATATTCATGAAGCCAAATGATATATTCATGAAGCCAAAATATATATATACATATTCATGAAGCCAAATTTACAAAATCATAAAGCTAGGTATGGTTTGTACGAGTTTGTACAAATACACTGGTTTGCAAAAGATACACAACCTATATATATATATATATATATATATATATAGCCTTAGGTTCAATAGAGAAGTGCAAATATTTAGAGAAATAGAGAAGTAAAAAAACACGGGACCGTTCATATATGAACGTTCATATATGAACAGTCATATATAAACAGTCATATATGACTGTTTATATATGAACGTTCATATATGACTGTTTATATATGACTGTTCATATATGAACGTTCATATATGAACGGTCCCGTGTTTTTTTACTTCTCTATTTCTCTAAATATTTGCACTTCTCTATTGAACCTAAGGCTATATATATATATATATATATATATATATATATATATAGGTTGTGTATCTTTTGCAAACCAGTGTATTTGTACAAACTCGTACAAATCATACTTAGCTTTATGATTTTGTAAATTTGGCTTCATGAATATATATATATATATATATATATATATATATATATATATATATATTTTGGCTTCATGAATATATAATTTGGCTTTATGAATATATCATTTGGCATTTTTACCTAATTTTTTTCGTTGGAGCCCAAAAATACCCTTATTTTTGTAAAAAAAATTAGTTAAAAATGCCAAATGATATATTCATGAAGCCAAATGATATATTCATGAAGCCAAAATATATATATACATATTCATGAAGCCAAATTTACAAAATCATAAAGCTAGGTATGGTTTGTACGAGTTTGTACAAATACACTGGTTTGCAAAAAATACCACCCCTATATATATATATATATAGGATATAAATCAAATACAAACCATGTATTTGTTGCACCCCTTACAAACCAACGTGCATGTGTGAACAATGTGTGCAATTTGAGATGGATATATCCATTATCTCATATGAATGCATGTTCATTATATGTATATTTTTGCACATATGCATTTGCACATTGTTCACATATGCACACTGGTTTGTTCAAATATGCATATTGGTTTGTAAGGGATGCAACAAATACATGGTTTGCATTCTACGGAGTCTCTCTCTCTCTCTCTCTCTATATATATATATATATATATATATATATATATATATATATATATGTGTGTGTGTATAAATAGAACACGTCACCGAAAACATGAGTAGTAACAAATACCCAAAACAACACCTTTCGGTGACGGGGGAGACCCGTATACATCGCACGTGACGGAACACCAAAGTGGGTCACTTACTATGTAATAAAAACACCCACATGGCTAGTCTCGTAAACTAGGCTCAATCACTCCAGGTCTATTGCCCGCGAGACTAGGGAGCTCCCCAACTTCAACCACTCCAGGTCTATACGTTGGGTCACTCCAAATCCACAACAGCACATTGGGATTACACCTTACTGCCCGTGAGACGACGCCCGACCATGTAGGCCCACACCTTACTTATCACGGATCCTGATGCCTATCTCGTGCTACATGACTCAATCACTCCAGATCTATTGCCATTACTATGCCTATGGATCCATGGCTAACAAGGTCTAACACATTACACGACTCCAAACATATAAACAAATGCAATTAAACATGCAATTCCCAAATAACATAAATCATAATTCAAAACTCAACTCTGATGCTATCGACACGGACCCTTGTTCTCAAGTCTTAATAAAGCCCAATACTGAGCCACAAGCTCAACCAATTCGAAAGATAATTCATAAAAGTCATAAAATGTCATTAAGTACAACAACACACACCGGTTGCCGGTGAGTACTTCAAATCCATGAAAACTCGAAATAAAATCTTGGATCGGGCTAACCCTCATTTCCAAAGAGGACTCACACCCTTAATATTCTCAAATGACCCATAACACTAAAAGTGCATTTCACAAATGGTTTATTAAAATCATTTACACAAACTTTATTAAACCATCAAATAATCTTCATTTTGAGCAAATAATCTTTTAAAGACAATTTATGGTTTCTAACCATCTAAACATCCAAAAGTCCCAAATATGGGTGTTTTACACATTTATGAAGATAACATTTTAAAAGAGTTAAATCTACCAAATAATTCAACCATATACATTTTCAAGTAAAATACACACATATTTGTAAAATACTCATTTTGGCATGTACAACGTTTTCGCAAAGTAACTTGAACTCACCTCGCTAGATTAAGCTAAATCTAGATTTTCCCATACGTATGCTCCCTTGAAGAAGTCCGTATCTTCAAGTCCAAATCTTCCAAAACCTAAATCCATAAATTTCCAACCATAAATATTTATCCCCAAACACTTAGAATCATTTTCCCCAACATATTACACCCAAAATCACCAATAGATCAAAACCCTAATTTCCAAAATGAAGAGAAAAGGAGATTACCTCAACCATCAAGTGAATCCACCAACCAAACACTTCTAGTGTTACCAAAGTAAGCCTCAATCTTCATTTTATCCAAAGGAAGGTAAAGGTTTAGGTGAGGGTTGGGTAAAACCCTAAAAGTGTAGAAATCCCATTAAAATGGAAATAAGATGAAGGATTCCAACCTCCAACTAGAAATCTTGCCAAGAGATAGGAGAGAGGCTTTGATTCACAAGATTTGTGGCTTCAATGGTTCCAAAATCGGTTTAAAGGGTTAGGGTTTGGTTTGGGAGAGTTTAGAGAGAAGTGGGTTGAATAACAAATGAAAGGGAGTTGAAATCGTGGGTTTAAAAGGCTCTGGAGCCCGACGGCGAGAGTGACACGGCGAGAGTGACCATGTCACTCTCGCGAGTGTCATACTCGCTGAACCTCAAAAAAAAACCTCGGTACAAAACCAACGAGAGTGACACGGCGAGAGTGACACAAGTGTCACTTTCGCTGGTCACTTTAGCCGAGATTGTACCGAAAGTTGTTTTGGCCATAACTTCTTCGTTTTAGCTCCGTTTTTGCTCCGGAAAGGCCCGTTGGACTCGTATTTGAATTCTCCATCCAACAAAACTATCAAATCTAGGATTTAACTCCAAATCCTATTTTCCATAATTTTCTTAAAAGATCGATTCCTCACTAAATCGAAGTTGTACTTATCCGAAATTACGGGTGTTACAATCCTCCCAACCTTAGGATGATTTCGTCCTCGAAATCTAGTCCTCACGCAACCAATGGCCACCGCGCCCAACACTCTCCAAATTCCCTTGGTTTCAACCCGGTTCAAATTTATTTCCCACAGCATTTCCCACATCGGCTTCTTGGTGTTACTCACAACGATCACAACGAATCCCCGCTTAGGCATGAAACACTTGCATCCAAATGAAGACCTAATTTACTAGAATGGCCTTCGACTACCAGACTTAAGTTGTCTCCCAACCTTAAATGATCCATACTATCCCAACGACAGATTCGACTTCCCATTCATACCACATCCACATGTTTTTAAATTTTCTCTCCAACCCAAGTCAACATTGAATCACTACCAACATCAACTAAAACTTCGGAATCCCCAAATAATCCTGCTACTGAACAAGCATTCACTCTCAGCAGATTCCATCGATTCAACACCAACGGTCATTATTGACTCGTCAAGTACACAATCCCAAAGGTGTGTCTAATTATCAACCATACAATCGACATATTTTCTTACCACACAAGGAAAGTCATTTTCCTAAATCCTCTTATCACATATGAGCATCTTAAGGTTACTATTATCAATACCATTATTCTTTTAAAATCGGCTACAACCCCCGATTACATTAAAGGTGCTTGGCCTCAAGCCCAAAAGTCGACACCTAATTATATCACCAAACTCGGAACATACGAGTTCCGTTTACCGAGGGTTTCCACAAAATTAATGTCGTCATCAAACGGTTATACCAACCTCGAAAAGCGTTACCGCAAGTCTGCCCTCCAATTACCATCAATACAATTACCTTGCTACCGATATCATTCGGCCCTTAATACCAACACGCGTGGAATACTCAACTTTCCCCCGTCGAAGTGTTACACGCACTTACCTTTAACTAGGTTACATACCCTTTCCAAGGTCCTATTGAGTTCAAGGTTTTCAAGCACGTCGTTCAATAAATATGCCAATTAAATCAAAACTATTCACAATATATTTTCAACATCAAGATTTTCATCTCAAATACACGTACGCAATAAGACTACTACTATTATCAGTTCGGTAGTTACGTAAAACTGGACACGCTCGTCCCTCATATGAAAATCATGTTGAAAATCATTTCGTTGCAGTTCAATTTACCCATAAAACGCAAAAGCATAATAAACAATTTATTTGAAATGAACCGCCACGGTTCTAGTATGGATTGACTCGCGACGTGCATGTAAAGTGACTGCTCGACCTTTAACAGGGTGCAACACAAGGTGTGCACGTATTTCAGAAGAGGTCCAAACGACATTTGACTCCAAAATTTCCTTGTCAACCATAAAACGGCATGAAGCAAGGTTTACAAACAAAATTTTGCGCGCGTCAGTTTATTACACAAAACGATGGAACGGTTTACCAATATTCTTAGTCAAAACACAAAAGGACTTGTGTAATTTCCTTAGTTAATACAAAAACCCATACGTTTCCATCACACGAAAATATCGACTAAAACATTAAACAACTTCACATTGGGGTAGGCATGCAAGCTTGTAACACTTCCATTAGAAATTTTCTTGAAACGAAATAACATGCATCAAATGGTTCGCGACCAAATTTTAAAAGATGAAACTCTTTAAATCACTTTCCCAAAATTTCTCATCCGGTCTTATAATGACATTTGAGTTAAACGCTTTCTGGCAAAACTTCCGAGTAAATAAGTGTTAATAATTTGTTGACACCAAAAAGGGTTCAAACCTATTTTCAAATCTCAAATTGGACCAACGGTGCGCATCAATGTTCAAACATAAGAATTCCACGCACCATAGTTTTATACAAACCATTTTTCTAAAATCTTTATCACGAAGCATTTTCCTCAAAGTTTCGTACTTGAAACATAACACGTCAAAACGTAAATGCTTAAAAATGTATTTGTCAAAATACTTAAAATACACCTTTCCTCCAATCCAAAAAGGTTTCCAATTTTCCAAAATACTTGGTAAAATCAAATTTGACCAATGTCAATGGCTCATACATTTGTGTTTTCAAAATGTAAAATAAGGCAACCCATGCATGATTTCCACAACACCAAAACACCCTTTGACCGAATGGTCATCATTTGCATAAAGAGTTAATAAGATAATTATACTCATGATTCGTTCAACAAAGTGATGAGAAACACCGGTTACCAAGCTATGCATACCCCTAAGTCGTTATAACATGTTTTATAAAAAAAAGATAATAAACATTTAACTGACCAAAAGCGCACCAAACAATTTATTATAAAATGCCACCAAAATGTTCTTTCATACTTCACTTAAGCCACGTATAATTCAATCCATACACCGAACTAATTGCAACGTAATATTTGATCACACAAACTCTTGAAAGAAAAGTTACGCGACACTAGAGTTCCAAAACTTATCTTTTCTTAGTCGCCTTGTGGCAAAAAATTAACTTTACTCAACAAAACTCGAGTGAGACCAAATGCCCAACTTAACTCGTAAAATTTTCACATAAGCAAATAGAGTATGCACATTGTAAAATTGTACCCACACGACACAAAACGCCGTACAATAAAACTCCATGAAATTCCACGAACTCAATGACTCCAAGTCAACAAAATAGCACCAAACATTGTGCTTCCAAAGTTAAATTGCATTAAGCAAAATCATGGCTAAAATGCCAAAATCCAAAATCCAAAATCCCTTCTATGGTAATACCACATAAACAACATTGTTTTACAATTCACATTAAACAAATTCTCCAAAATAACTTTACATAGACGTAATGGAAGATAATTTTCCTTCCAAACTCTAACATATGTGGAGGAGATCCAATGTTAAAGTTATAAGCCGTAGTCACTTGCCCAACATCTTAAACGTCATAAAATATGGATATCACTGTATCATAAAGTAATGTTGAACAATAATAAAATGGAACAAGTTCCGACGGGCTCACACCTCCCGTAATAAAATACTTTCGTGCAGGTTCAAAACCCATGATTTAAAATCTTGTGTGTGTGCTAAACATTTCCCAAAATTGTAACACAATCCATATATGGATTTGAAACACAAGAAATAATTAATGCAATTTATTTTCAAAAATAAATTTCGTGCATAATTTAGTCGGCACTCAATGTCTCAACTCATACTCCTCCAAAATCCTCCGGTCCACTATTTTCACCCGGATACTTTAACCTCTTAAGGCAAGTTGGGAAACACATCAATTAACTTTACGGTTTTTCCTCAAATCAAAATTTGGCTCAAAAAGTCTATGGTTCTAATCCAACCATCAATCTTGATCCGAAACGGTCTACTTAAAGCAAATATCATGCTTATCGTCACTCCAAGTGACTAATACTAGAATCGTCCATCTATTCCAACGACTACTAGCTTAGAACCTCCTTCACTACCCCGGCGATCACCACAATAAAGTAATTCAAGTATGCACATGTACTAGTAGGTTCACCACGACACTGGCCAGGTGTCACTATGAACGCACCGCACATGATTATCCTTGTTGCTCTCGACGTGATCCCCGTTTCTAACAACATCCATTGACCTCGAAACATCCTATCTTAAAGTGCCTAAAGGTGAATTTCACTCTCATTTACTTAAACAAACGCTAGTTTGAGTCTAGGTATCCAAAATCAACACCTAAATCTCTCAAACTTATGCTCTGATACCAACTTGTAACACCCCCAAATTTGGAAAGAGCAACTAATTTAAAATTTTTGATATTACATCTGAAACAATAAGTAAATACTTCCAATTACAAATAATGGTTATCTCCAAGCAAAACATACTACTTAAGTCTTAGTACCAAGACTAAACTCGCTTCGGACACCGCTTATTCCAAATACAAGTGCTACTTTCCAAGGGTAATTGCGGAACATAACTTAAGCTATTCACCTCTCGTGCACTATACTAGCATTCGCCACTTCACGGTGTAGCTAGAGTTACCCCAACCTGAGCATGTTGCACATGCCGACAAAATAAAAGAAATAGAAAGTGTTAGGCTTACGCCTAGTGAGTTCAAGCGTTTTATCATGACTATATATAAAACATAAATCGTAAGAGTAAAAGCTATAGTCATGATTTCAAAAGAGTTTACTTTAAATCCAACCAACCATTTTTAATTTCCACATTTCCACGAGAAAGTCCTCAAAAGTTATAATACGTTTTCCAAACTGTCTTACTTTCACAAATAACTTGAAATACGTGAATAAGTCTAGTTTAGACAAATCCTGCAAATACAGTTGATAATATATATATCCAACTCACCAAACATGGAAATCGTCCCTGAAATATAATTCTTTATTAAACATAAAAAGAAGCAATACTCACACAACCGTAAAATGTGATAAATATCAAATATCATAAACGGGAAGACACGTATCCGTTGAAGGTGGAGGTAACACAAATACCCAAACATCATATACGGATGAGATATAAACCACACTTACGTACCATGGAAAATAATTCATATAAATAGAACACGTCACCGAAAACATGAGTAGTAACAAATACCCAAAACAACACCTTTTGGTGACGGGGGAGACCCGTATACATCGCACGTGATGGAACACCAAAGTGGGTCACTTACTATGTAATAAAAACACCCACGTGGCTAATCTCGTAAACTAGGCTCAATCACTCCAGGTCTATTGCCTGCGAGACTAGGGAGCTCCCCAACTTCAACCACTCCAGGTCTATACGTTGGGTCACTCCAAATCCACAACAGCACATTGGGATTACACCTTACTGCCCGTGAGACGACGTCCGACCATGTAGGCCCACGCCTTACTTATCACGGATCCTGATGCCTATCCCGTGCTACATGACTCAATCACTCCAGATCTATTGCCATTACTATGCCTATGGATCCATGGCTAACAAGGTCTAACACATTACACGACTCCAAACATATAAACAAATGCAATTAAACATGCAATTCCCAAATAACATAAATCATAATTCAAAACTCAACTCTGATGCTATCGACACAGACACTTGTTCTCAAGTCGTAATAAAGCCCAATACTGAGCCACAAGCTCAACCAATTCGAAAGATAATTCATAAAAGTCATAAAATGTCATTAAGTACAACAACACACACCGGTTGCCGGTGAGTACTTCAAATCCATGAAAACTCGAAATAAAATCTTGGATCGGGCTAACCCTCATTTCCAAAGAGGACTCACACCCTTAATATTTTCAAATGACCCATAACACTAAAAGTGCATTTCACAAATGGTTTATTAAAATCATTTACACAAACTTTATTAAACCATCAAATAATCTTCATTTTGAGCAAATAATCTTTTAAAGACAATTTATGGTTTCTAACCATCTAAACATCCAAAAGTCCCAAATATGGGTGTTTTACACATTTATGAAGATAACATTTTAAAAGAGTTAAATCTACCAAATAATTCAACCATATACATTTTCAAGTAAAATACACACATATTTGTAAAATACTCATTTTGGCATGTACAACGTTTTCGCAAAGTAACTTGAACTCACCTCGCTAGATTAAGCTAAATCTAGATTTTCCCATACGTATGCTCCCTTGAAGAAGTCCGTATCTTCAAGTCCAAATCTTCCAAAACCTAAATCCATAAATTTCCAACCATAAATATTTATCCCCAAACACTTAGAATCATTTTCCCCAACATATTACACCCAAAATCACCAATAGATCAAAACCCTAATTTCCAAAATGAAGAGAAAAGGAGATTACCTCAACCATCAAGTGAATCCACCAACCAAACACTTCTAGTGTTACCAAAGTAAGCCTCAATCTTCATTTATCCAAAGGAAGGTAAAGGTTTAGGTGAGGGTTGGGTAAAACCCTAAAAGTGTAGAAATCCCATTAAAATGGAAATAAGATGAAGGATTCCAACCTCCAACTAGAAATCTTGCTAAGAGATAGGAGAGAGGCTTTGATTCACAAGATTTGTGGCTTCAATGGTTCCAAAATCGGTTTAAAGGGTTAGGGTTTGGTTTGGGAGAGTTTAGAGAGAAGTGGGTTGAATAACAAATGAAAGGGAGTTGAAATCGTGGGTTTAAAAGGCTCTGGAGCCCGACGGCGAGAGTGACCATGTCACTCTCGCGAGTGTCATACTCGCTGAACCTAAAAAAAACCTCGGTACAAAACCAGCGAGAGTGACACAAGTGTCACTTTCGCTGGTCACTTTAGCCGAGATTGTACCGAAAGTTGTTTTGGCCATAACTTCTTCGTTTTAGCTCCGTTTTTGCTCCGGAAAGGCCCGTTGGACTCGTATTTGAATTCTCCATCCAACAAGACTATCAAATCTAGGATTTAACTCCAAATCCTATTTTCCATAATTTTCTTAAAAGATCGATTCCTCACTAAATCGAAGTTGTACTTATCCGAAATTACGGGTGTTACAATCCTCCCAATTTTAGGATGATTTCGTCCTCGAAATCTAGTCCTCACGCAACCAATGGCCACCGCGCCCAACACTCTCCAAATTCCCTTGGTTTCAACCCGGTTCAAATTTATTTCCCACAGCATTTCCCACATCGGCTTCTTGGTGTTACTCACAACGATCACAACGAATCCCCGCTTAGGCATGAAACACTTGCATCCAAATGAAGACCTAATTTACTAGAATGTCCTTCGACTACCAGACTTAAGTTGTCTCCCAACCTTAAATGATCCATACTATCCCAACGACAGATTCGACTTCCCATTCATACCACATCCACATGTTTTTAAATTTTCTCTCCAACCCAAGTCAACATTGAATCACTACCAACATCAACTAAAACTTCGGAATCCCCAAATAATCCTGCTACTGAACAAGCATTCACTCTCAGCAGATTCCATCGATTCAACACCAACGGTCATTATTGACTCGTCAAGTACACAATCCCAAAGGTGTGTCTAATTATCAACCATACAATCGACATATTTTCTTACCACACAAGGAAAGTCATTTTCCTAAATCCTCTTATCACATATGAGCATCTTAAGGTTACTATTATCAATACCATTATTCTTTTAAAATCGGCTACAACCCCCGATTACATTAAAGGTGCTTGGCCTCAAGCCCAAAAGTCGACACCTAATTATATCACCAAACTCGGAACATACGAGTTCCGTTTACCGAGGGTTTCCACAAAATTAATGTCGTCATCAAACGGTTATACCAACCTCGAAAAGCGTTACTGCAAGTCTGCCCTCCAATTACCATCAATACAATTACCTTGCTACCGATATCATTCGGCCCTTAATACCAACACGCGTGGAATACTCAACTTTCCCCCGTCGAAGTGTTACACGCACTTACCTTTAACTAGGTTACATACCCTTTCCAAGGTCCTATTGAGTTCAAGGTTTTCAAGCACGTCATTCAATAAATATGCCAATTAAATCAAAACTATTCACAATATATTTTCAACATCAAGATTTTCATCTCAAATACACGTACGCAATAAGACTACTACTATTATCAGTTCGGTAGTTACGTAAAACTGGACACGCTCGTCCCTCATATGAAAATCATGTTGAAAATCATTTCGTTGCAGTTCAATTTACCCATAAAACGCAAAAGCATAATAAACAATTTATTTGAAATGAACCGCCACGGTTCTAGTATGGATTGACTCGCGACGTGCATGTAAAGTGACTGCTCGACCTTTAACAGGGTGCAACACAAGGTGTGCACGTATTTCAGAAGAGGTCCAAACGACATTTGACTCCAAAATTTCCTTGTCAACCATAAAACGGCATGAAGCAAGGTTTACAAACAAAATTTTGCGCGCGTCAGTTTATTACACAAAACGATGGAACGGTTTACCAATATTCTTAGTCAAAACACAAAAGGACTTGTGTAATTTCCTTAGTTAATACAAAAACCCATACGTTTCCATCACACGAAAATATCGACTAAAACATTAAACAACTTCACATTGGGGTAGGCATGCAAGCTTGTAACACTTACATTAGAAATTTTCTTGAAACGAAATAACATGCATCAAATGGTTCGCGACCAAATTTTAAAAGATGAAACTCTTTAAATCACTTTCCCAAAATTTCTCATCCGGTCTTATAATGACATTTGAGTTAAACGCTTTCTGGCAAAACTTCCGAGTAAATAAGTGTTAATAATTTGTTGACACCAAAAAGGGTTCAAACCTATTTTCAAATCTCAAATTGCACCAACGGTGCGCATCAATGTTCAAACATAAGAATTCCACGCACCATAGTTTTATACAAACCATTTTTCTAAAATCTTTATCACGAAGCATTTTCCTCAAAGTTTCGTACTTGAAACATAACACGTCAAAACGTAAATGCTTAAAAATGTATTTGTCAAAATACTTAAAATACACCTTTCCTCCAATCCAAAAAGGTTTCCAATTTTCCAAAATACTTGGTAAAATCAAATTTGACCAATGTCAATGGCTCATACATTTGTGTTTTCAAAATGTAAAATAAGGCAACCCATGCATGATTTCCACAACACCAAAACACCCTTTGACCGAATGGTCATCATTTGCATAAAGAGTTAATAAGATAATTATACTCATGATTCGTTCAACAAAGTGATGAGAAACACCGGTTACCAAGCTATGCATACCCCTAAGTCGTTATAACATGTTTTATAAAAAAAAAGATAATAAACATTTAACTGACCAAAAGCGCACCAAACAATTTATTATAAAATGCCACCAAAATGTTCTTTCATACTTCACTTAAGCCACGTATAATCCAATCCATACACCGAACTAATTGCAACGTAATATTTGATCACACAAACTCTTGAAAGAAAAGTTACGCGACACTAGAGTTCCAAAACTTATCTTTTCTTAGTCGCCTTGTGGCATAAACTTAACTTTACTCAACAAAACTCGAGTGAGACCAAATGCCAACTTAACTCGTAAAATTTTCACATAAGCAAATAGAGTATGCACATTGTAAAATTGTACCCACACGACACAAAACGCCGTACAATAAAACTCCATGAAATTCCACGAACTCAATGACTCCAAGTCAACAAAATAGCACCAAACATTGTGCTTCCAAAGTTAAATTGCATTAAGCAAAATCATGGCTAAAATGCCAAAATCCAAAATCCAAAATCCCTTCTATGGTAATACCACATAAACAACATTGTTTTACAATTCACATTAAACAAATTCTCCAAAATAACTTTACATAGACGTAATGGAAGATAACTTTCCTTCCAAACTCTAACATATGTGGAGGAGATCCAATGTTAAAGTTATAAGCCGTAGTCACTTGCCCAACATCTTAAACGTCATAAAATATGGATATCACTGTATCATAAAGTAATGTTGAACAATAATAAAATGGAACAAGTTCCGACGGGCTCACACCTCCCGTAATAAAATACTTTCGTGCAGGTTCAAAACCCATGATTTAAAATCTTGTGTGTGTGCTAAACATTTCCCAAAATTGTAACACAATCCATATATGGATTTGAAACACAAGAAATAATTAATGCAATTTATTTTCAAAAATAAATTTCGTGCATAATTTAGTCGGCACTCAATGTCTCAACTCATACTCCTCCAAAATCCTCCGGTCCACTATTTTCACCCGGATACTTTAACCTCTTAAGGCAAGTTGGGAAACACATCAATTAACTTTACGGTTTTTCCTCAAATCAAAATTTGGCTCAAAAAGTATATGGTTCTAATCCAACCATCAATCTTGATCCGAAACGGTCTACTTAAAGCAAATATCATGCTTATCGTCACTCCAAGTGACTAATACTAGAATCGTCCATCTATTCCAACGACTACTAGCTTAGAACCTCCTTCACTACCCCGGCGATCACCACAATAAAGTAATTCAAGTATGCACATGTACTAGTAGGTTCACCACGACACTGGCCAGGTGTCACTATGAACGCACCGCACATGATTATCCTTGTTGCTCTCGACGTGATCCCCGTTTCTAACAACATCCATTGACCTCGAAACATCCTATCTTAAAGTGCCTAAAGGTGAATTTCACTCTCATTTACTTAAACAAACGCTAGTTTGAGTCTAGGTATCCAAAATCAACACCTAAATCTCTCAAACTTATGCTCTGATACCAACTTGTAACACCCCCAAATTTGGAAAGAGCAACTAATTTAAAATTTTTGATATTACATCTGAAACAATAAGTAAAATACTTCCAATTACAAATAATGGTTATCTCCAAGCAAACCATACTACTTAAGTCTTAGTACCAAGACTAAACTCGCTTCGGACACCGCTTATTCCAAATACAAGTGCTACTTTCCAAGGGTAATTGCGGAACATAACTTAAGCTATTCACCTCTCGTGCACTATACTAGCATTCGCCACTTCACGGTGTAGCTAGAGTTACCCCAACCTGAGCCTGTTGCACATGCCGACAAAATAAAAGAAATAGAAAGTGTTAGGCTTACGCCTAGTGAGTTCCACATTTCCACGAGAAAGTCCTCAAAAGTTATAATACGTTTTCCAAACTGTCTTACTTTCACAAATAACTTGAAATACGTGAATAAGTCTAGTTTAGACAAATCCTTCAAATACAGTTGATAATATATATATCCAACTCACCAAACATGGAAATCGTCCCTGAAATATAATTCTTTATTAAACATAAAAAGAAGCAATACTCACACAACCGTAAAATGTGATAAATATCAAATATCATAAACGGGAAGACACGTATCCGTTGAAGGTGGAGGTAACACAAATACCCAAACATCATATACGGATGAGATATAAACCACACTTACGTACCATGGAAAATAATTCATATAAATAGAACACGTCACCGAAAACATGAGTAGTAACAAATACCCAAAACAACACCTTTCGGTGACGGGGGAGACCCGTATACATCGCACGTGATGGAACACCAAAGTGGGTCACTTACTATGTAATAAAAACACCCACGTGGCTAATCTCGTAAACTAGGCTCAATCACTCCAGGTCTATTGCCCGCGAGACTAGGGAGCTCCCCAACTTCAACCACTCCAGGTCTATACGTTGGGTCACTCCAAATCCACAACAGCACATTGGGATTACACCTTACTGCCCGTGAGACGACGTCCGACCATGTAGGCCCACGCCTTACTTATCACGGATCCTGATGCCTATCCCGTGCTACATGACTCAATCACTCCAGATCTATTGCCATTACTATGCCTATGGATCCATGGCTAACAAGGTCTAACACATTACACGACTCCAAACATATAAACAAATGCAATTAAACACGCAATTCCCAAATAACATAAATCATAATTCAAAACTCAACTCTGATGCTATCGACACGGACACTTGTTCTCAAGTCGTAATAAAGCCCAATACTGAGCCACAAGCTCAACCAATTCGAAAGATAATTCATAAAAGTCATAAAATGTCATTAAGTACAACAACACACACCGGTTGCCGGTGAGTACTTCAAATCCATGAAAACTCGAAATAAAATCTTGGATCGGGCTAACCCTCATTTCCAAAGAGGACTCACACCCTTAATATTTTCAAATGACCCATAACACTAAAAGTGCATTTCACAAATGGTTTATTAAAATCATTTACACAAACTTTATTAAACCATCAAATAATCTTCATTTTGAGCAAATAATCTTTTAAAGACAATTTATGGTTTCTAACCATCTAAACATCCAAAAGTCCCAAATATGGGTGTTTTACACATTTATGAAGATAACATTTTAAAAGAGTTAAATCTACCAAATAATTCAACCATATACATTTTCAAGTAAAATACACACATATTTGTAAAATACTCATTTTGGCATGTACAACGTTTTCGCAAAGTAACTTGAACTCACCTCGCTAGATTAAGCTAAATCTAGATTTTCCCATACGTATGCTCCCTTGAAGAAGTCCGTATCTTCAAGTCCAAATCTTCCAAAACCTAAATCCATAAATTTCCAACCATAAATATTTATCCCCAAACACTTAGAATCATTTTCCCCAACATATTACACCCAAAATCACCAATAGATCAAAACCCTAATTTCCAAAATGAAGAGAAAAGGAGATTACCTCAACCATCAAGTGAATCCACCAACCAAACACTTCTAGTGTTACCAAAGTAAGCCTCAATCTTCATTTATCCAAAGGAAGGTAAAGGTTTAGGTGAGGGTTGGGTAAAACCCTAAAAGTGTAGAAATCCCATTAAAATGGAAATAAGATGAAGGATTCCAACCTCCAACTAGAAATCTTGCTAAGAGATAGGAGAGAGGCTTTGATTCACAAGATTTGTGGCTTCAATGGTTCCAAAATCGGTTTAAAGGGTTAGGGTTTGGTTTGGGAGAGTTTAGAGAGAAGTGGGTTGAATAACAAATGAAAGGGAGTTGAAATCGTGGGTTTAAAAGGCTCTGGAGCCCGACGGCGAGAGTGACCATGTCACTCTCGCGAGTGTCATACTCGCTGAACCTAAAAAAAACCTCGGTACAAAACCAGCGAGAGTGACACGGCGAGAGTGACACAAGTGTCACTTTCGCTGGTCACTTTAGCCGAGATTGTACCGAAAGTTGTTTTGGCCATAACTTCTTCGTTTTAGCTCCGTTTTTGCTCCGGAAAGGCCCGTTGGACTCGTATTTGAATTCTCCATCCAACAAGACTATCAAATCTAGGATTTAACTCCAAATCCTATTTTCCATAATTTTCTTAAAAGATCGATTCCTCACTAAATCGAAGTTGTACTTATCCGAAATTACGGGTGTTACAGTGTTGCTGAGAGAAGAAATCGAACGCTACTTGATATGGTTCGGTCCATGATGAGTCGTGCTACACTTCCAATATCGTTCTGGGGGTATGCCTTAGAAACTGCAGCTCATATCTTAAACCTCGTTCCAACTAAGAAGGTTGCAAAGACACCCTCTGAAATGTGGACTGGGACTCGTCCCTCGTTTGCACATATAAAGGTTTGGGGTTGTGAAGTCTTCATTCGGCGCGAAACTAACGACAAGCTAGAACCTAGAGCAGAGAAGTGTCGGTTCATTGGTTATCCCTACAAATCCTTTGGATATATATTTTACAAACCTTCGGAGAACAAAGTGTTTGTAGCTAGAAGGGGAGTCTTCCAAAAAGGGAGCTCATTTCCAAAAGGGATAGTGGGAGCAGCATTGATCTTGAAGAAATTCAAGAAACAACCAATGATGAACCTATAGTTGACACTAGCCCTCAACATGGGGTTGAACCACATGTTGAGGAAACTAACATACCTCCACCACCTCTTCGCAGAACTAGTAGAGTAAGTCAACCTCCTGAGTTTTATTATGGTTTTCATATTACAAAGGAAGGAGACATACTAGTCAATGATAAAACATTTGATAGTACGGATGAGCCATCCAACTACGAGGAAGCGATGGCAGGCCCTGAGGCTGCCAAATGGAAAGAGGCCATGGAAAGCGAGATTCAATCTATGTACGATAACCAAGTTTGGAAATTGGTTGATCGCACACCAGGTCGCAAGACAGTTGGGTGTAAGTGGATCTTCAAAAAGAAGACTGACATGGATGGGAATGTGCACACATTCAAGGCTAGACTGGTTGCAAAAGGTTACACTCAAACTCAAGGAATTGATTATGATGAACCTTCTCACCAGTGGCAAAGATTAAGTCTATCAGGATATTGCTTGCCATAGCTGCATTTCATGACTATGAAGTATGGCAAATAGATGTAAAAACCGCTTTCCTCAATGGGAAACTTGATGAGGATGTGTATATGGCACAACCTGAAGGTTTTGTACATACCGAATATCCAGATAAAGTGTGTAAGCTTGAAAGATCCATTTATGGACTTAAACAAGCGTCTCGTAGCTGGAATCTTTGTTTTCATGAAAAGGTCAAGGAGTTTGGATTTTCTTGAAGCGAGGATGAGTCCTGCGTATATGTTAAGGCTAGTGAGAGTAATGTTGTATTTCTAGTCTTGTATGTTGATGACATACTACTCATAGGAAACGATATTCCGATGTTGCAAGATGTAAAGGTCTGGCTCGGGAAATGTTTCGCTATGAAAGATTTGGGAAATGCAGCATACATACTTGGAATAAGAATTTATCGAGATAGAACCAAGCGTTTAATTGGACTTAGCCAAAGTACATACTTGGATAAGATATTGAAGAAATTCAATATGAGTGAATCCAAGAAAGGGTATTTGCCCATGCAACATGGCATAAGATTGAGTAAAGATCAATGTCCCAACACTAGTAAAGAACTGGACAGAATGAGTCGAATTCCATATGCATCTGCTATAGGATCGATCATGTATGCCATGACATGTACTAGACCTGATGTTTCATTTGCTTTAAGCATGGTGAGTAGAGTGTCGACTGAAGAGAATCCGGTGGATCCTTTCACGAAAGCATTAACTCGACCCAAACATGAGTATCATACTGAAGCCATAGGTGTTAGAATTATCAATATACTTTAAATATTTTAGTTGCTAGTTTGATGTATTAAAATGTAATAAATTGTATTTGATTTGGAGATTATTATATGGAGATTATAATATATGCTGGATTGCGTCCATTTACATTTAATTTATTATTGTTTCGTTTTGCATGTTTAGAACCAACTTCCTGAGTATTAATTTACTTAAACCCCCACAGTCAGTCATACTCCAGGAAGTAAGTAGTGATTCAAGACTGTCATGAAGTGTCGAAATCATAGAGAATGCAACTAACACTCATGAGTACCTAATGGTGATTTGGGTATTGGAACGACCCGCACTCAAAAGTTTACTTCATGGATTAAGTCAGAGTAATTTTGAGATGATAATATTTTATGTTCTTCAAACAGAGATGCATAGAGTTTTGCTCTAGGATTCTGTTATGCTTTGGTGTGCTCCAACGCTGACCGTGACTGGCAGTTATACAGGGTATGTCCATGTATAATATGATGAATAGAAATGAACTGTGTAGTCAAAGTTTATTTGTTCCTTCTGCCTAAACAGGAGAAGCGATATCCATGGGCCCCTCGATGATTTTGTGTTGACACTAAGTGTTTGGCCAAACCCTGACTAGAATTGATGTGTTCAATTGAGTAGTCTGATGAATTCAACACATATCGGAAATCGGGAAACATAATCTTGATCCATGAGATAGACATTTATCCATGTCTCAGGTTCATATGATATCTTGTAGAACAAAGGAACATTAAATCACTTATCTTAGGACCAAATCTTTATCAGAGTTCGGCAACTGCATTGGATGGCTTGCCCTCTACTGATTATTTGAAAGCGTTAAACCAAATAGAGTTAATAACTTGTCCAAGTGGGAGACTGTTGGATATAGTGTCCAGAGTCATTAACTATTGGTAATATTTCTAATAATAGCAGGGTCCTTTTGGGTTGCCCTTAAGACCCAATTAAACAATCAGAAGAATGAAAGGGAGTTAACGTAGTTAGTTTATTAATTTGTCATTTGATGATAAATTAATTATAAGCTACAATATAATTAATTGGATTAATTATAGGGACTAAATGATAATTGGTTAAAAGAGTTTTTTAACAAGCTTATCGTTTCAAGGGGGCTAGGTGTAAATAAGGGGATTATAAATAAACTACTAGGGATCAAACCCTAAGGAGTTTTTTTTGATCAATCTCTCTCTCTCTCTATTGAGGCCGTAGCATCCCCTCTCCTCCCTCTAAAAATCGTAAACCCTAAATAAGGGTTTAAGGTTTAAAGCTTCAATCTTGATTGTTGGTTTGGTGTTCTTAAGTGTGAGCCACTAGAGGGATTCACATTATTGATCCTTGACATCCAAGAAGCAAGAACAAGGTTTAATTCATCTTTGTGTTTTCGACAATCACAAGAAACAAGTAAGTGTTCTTGATTCTTTCTATTGTAGTTAATCATCTAGAACGTATGCATCTTTATAAGTTGTTTGTTTGTATTTTCATGGATGATTCAGTTCTAAATATGCTTTCGTTGCCTATATCATGTGGTAGTACGGTTTAACAAAAACCTTTCACTATCAAATACTTCTTTAACCGACACTTGGTTATCATTTACAGTATCTACCATTAAAGCATGATCTAACACTTTAGGCTTTAAACGCAGATAGGCAGCAAATGCAGGAGATACAAACGATCGGTTTGCACCGGAGTCAAATAACACTTTAGCACATGTAGAGTTTATGAAAAATGTACCTGTAACCACATCTGGTGTTTCCTCCGCTTCTTTTGCTGTCATCTGAAATGAACGACCTCTTGTTCTTGGTGGTTCTAGTCTTGGTACTACTGGTTTGACAACCGCTGGTTTCCCTGACGTACCCCCTTGCTGTATTCTTCCCCTCGGACAATCAGATTGTATGTGATCCGGAGAATTACATAAGAAACAAAACCGCGTTACCCGACAGTCTTTAGCAACATGTCCGGTCTTCCCACGCCTATAACAAACTCGCGAATCAACTTGGCAATTTCCTTGGTGGATACGGTTGCACTTTGGACAGGGTCTTTCCGCTGGTCGGAAAGGCGGACGGTTATTAAATCTCTGAAACCTGGACTTCTTCGGATCATACGGTGGTCCTTCCCACTTTCTTTTTCCCGCACCTTTATCACTAGTATTTCTCCCTTTGTCCTGCTCCACGGTTTCTGCGGCGTCTACTGCAGCGGAGAAAGTTTCTGGTCCTTTAGCAATCACAAAACTTCTAACTTCTGCATTCAATTCGAAGATAAACCTTTCAATCTTCATTGCCTCTGTGGCAACGTAGTATTCCGCGAAACGAGACTTTTCCAGAAAACGAGCGGTGTAGTCCCGAACTGATAAATTCCCTTGCTGCAAGTTCATAAACTCCCCTTCCAGTTGTTTAACCGCTGCATAAATACAAAACTGTCTCCTGAAAACTATAATGAAATCTTCCCACGAGAAAGTAGAATATATATCAGATCCTCCAGAAGAAATATGAGCTTCCCACCAGTATAAGGCATCGCCCTTCAACATTGCGGTTCCATAAAGTACTCTATCCTCTTCAGCACATTTACTAGTCTTGAAGATGGCTTCTATTTCCTTCAGCCACCTCATAGCTTTCACTGGGTCCCGGTCTCCTGAGTAGGTCGGAGGCTTACAACTTAGAAACATTTTATAATCACACTTCTTTATTACTGGTACGACAGTGGGTGTAATGGGTATTTCGTCTTCATAAGTAGGATCTGGTCTTTCTGTTTCAGTATTACGGGTTCGGTTAAACATGGCTTGAATATTGGCTTGCAGTCTTCCCATTTCGGCTGCCAAATCATCCCTGGTTACAAACTCAGTACCTCTTGGCTGAACTATGCCGCCTGTTCTGCCCCTACCTCTTTCTCCCCCTCTTCCCCTTCCTCCAGCTGTTGGATTTGTTCTATTCGGCTTTCCTCCTCCATCTCGATTCGTTTGACGAGTACCACTTGCCATTCTGTAGATTCAGGCAAGGTTAATACACACATAAGCACAGACCCCATATAATAAGGTATTCCAGTCCAAACATATACTTGTAAGTTCACGATTACACTGGCCAAGCGTAATTTGAACTTACCTTACATGATGTTCCTTATACCTATTATATTTAACATCCCAAGGTTCTAAAATAATAGTGACTTCCTACTTCACATGCAATTTAAGTCTAGGCATAGATCTGTATACCTAAATCCCTTAAACTAGGGCTCTGATACCATCTGTAACAACCCGGTTCCCAAACATACAACAATTAGCATATATTTGCATAACTTCGTTACATAACAAACGATTCGTCACATTTCAAGTAAGGTCCCTTAGTCTTTACAACCAAAATAAGGTATTTCGTTACAAACTTTTGCTAAATACATACATGATATATAGTAATGAAACTATAACTGCAAAACACTTCTTAATCTTCATAACACAAGCCTTCACAAAAGCTATCCACTGATTATCCTTCTCATGTGCTCTTACCCGATCCACGCCCTGGAATACATATTTTTAAAACAAAATGAGGGTTAGACCTAGTGGTCTAAGTGAGAAAATCCCTGTTAGTTTAAAACGATTTGCACAAACCAGAGATATATAACTCAAATATGAATACCAATTATGACTCACACTTTGTGTACTTCCATGTCTCATTTCCATGGCCATATTAGTTGGTAGCAAGCCAACTAATAAATTAACTCTGTTGTACGACAATTACAACCAACACCGTTGTACGAGTATTACAGCCAACACCACCGGTCCTAAACCCGGCCAACATACTCTCGTGTAGTGTAATACTTATGTAAATATAATATACACTTCAACATATTATATTTCAAACATAAGCACATAATCACATCATCTATCACATATCCAATACACACATATATGTATTCCAGTTTGAAAACATTTTTGAAGTAAAACTCACCTGCTTGACTTATCAAAACGTTTCTCCAAGCTTTTCCCAAAACAATTCAGCTTCACTTCAATTTCACAGAATCTGTACAAATCAAATACATCCTTCTCTTTACCAATTGAACACATAAGGCTTACTTAGGCTAAGAACTTAGATAAACTAAATTTCTCAAATATCTCCCCCAAACCCGAGCTTAAGTCGAGTCCATAATATTTCTAGTCCATGTTCATAAACTATTCATAGTTCAACAACACAATGTTATTGGACACCTAAAAGTATCAGAAATCTCAAAAAAAAAGAACCAAACAGCTAAAGTTTTCGGATACAAACAGAACTTTTCGGACGATACAAACAATCCGGACAGCATGACTTTTCCGGACAGCTTAAATAATCCGGACGATATCCGGATACCTCAGTAATCCGGACACTATCCGGTATCTTAATTCATCCGGAAAATCAGAGAAAAGAGGAACTTACCGGGTAATTGCTTGTCTGGACACCTGTAACATAACTACCGGATACTATCAAAAAGAGACTACTGGACACATTCATACTGTGTCCGGACACCTCTGTCGGTTTACCAATTTCTACCCAGAATCCGAATGAGATTCATACCAGTTCGATTTTACTGATTCTAATCCGACAGAAATTATCTACTGACCATTATAAACATAATTTGTAAAGGAACATACCTGAAATTACTTCCAATCACAACAAATGGAGCCCTAACCCTTCCTTTTTTTTCTTCTTCTTTTTCTCTCCAAACACACATACACACCTACTGATTTTTCTGCTGTAATGAAATATCTAGACACCTAATCAGATATTATTAACCATAATTACTATTTTAACCTTACACTATTCATTAATAACCAAAACACCCTTAACTTATAAATTAACCAAATTTTACCCTAAACATATTATTATAAAGTTAACTAATTTTAACGGAGAGAGGGTTTAGCTAACGGACTTACCCAGGGTATTACAGTCACCACCACTGTGGGTGTGCCACCACCATCCGTTATCATCACAACCACCGCCCACCACCATTACTGCCACCGCGACCGTGACCATCACAACCACCTTCGCCGGAGAAGTTGTCCAGAACAGCCATGGTGAACCGGAGCTGCTCTGTAATAACCGTGGTGTTGATTTTATTCATGCCCAGCCTGATGTGGAGCTTAAGAACATCGATCTCTACCACACTGATTATGGGTTTCATTATTTTTGGGTTTCATATCGATTATGCTTTTCATTATGATTCATGATTCTGGGTTTTATATCGATTTTCATATACTAAAAAAATGTTTATGAAAAAAATTGTTTTTTTCTCCTATGAAACGTCTCCTATGAAACGTGAAAAAATTATGAAACTCGCCAGTTTCATATATTGTTTTTTATCCTATGAAATGTGAAAATTTCGAAAAAATGGTTTATGATACTTAAAAAACTCGAACTTATGAAAAAATTGTTTATGAAAAAAACTGTTATGAAACTCGAAAAAATTATGAAACTCGCCGGAATTTTGGGGGAGGTCGCCGGAGTGGGAGCAAGTCGCCGGATTGGAGATAGCTGGAGTAGGAGGAGGTCGCCGGAGAGAGAGAGAGAGATGAAGATAATTGAGAAAATTAAGGAAGTTTGTTAGTTGCTAAAATTTTGGATATTTATAAAATTATGAATTTGGAGAAAAAGACCCAAATACTCTTGGTTTCATTGTTTACATAAAAAATAATGTTTACATTTGAATGGGCTTCTATATATATATATATATATATATATGTGTGTGTGTGTATATATATATGTGGATTTTTGAATAAAAGATCGATTATCTGTCGATTTGGACCGGTGGCGTAAAGAACATGTCCTTTAGGAACCAAATACGAGTAGATATTTTAGAACTAGTTTAGCAACTGAGGCTAACAAACAAGTTTAAGGCATTGTTTGGCAAAAAATTGTTAGCTTATAAGCTAGTTTTTTTTTATATGTTTGGATGACCATAAGCTAGCTTTTTGAAACGATATTTGAAGTAGCGTTTCAGTAGTTTTTGTGAACATTCCAATATTGCCCCTTATTATTATTTACTAACTATTATTATTATTAAATATAATTTTTTAAATTTAATTATAATTAATTAATAAATATTAACTGAAAATTATTAAATTAAATTTTAATTATACATTGATATTAAATTTTAATTATTTAGAATTATTGTTAATAATATAAATTATTTTTATTTATTTTTTAATATTAATGAATATATTTTAATTATCAATTAGTATTGTTTTGCAATTATTATTTGATTATTTTTTTATATTGTATGTAACGGTTATTTAAAATTATAAGTTAATATATTTTTTTCTAAAACTTGTTTTAATAAATTCAAAATTTATAGCATATATGTAATAATAAATTTTAAATTTCTTTTAATTAACATATTATATTCTTTATTTATTCTTTATTATATTGGTTGTATTAATTAACATATTATTTTGTTATAAATTTGTTTTAATTACATAATTAAATTTGTAATTGATAATTATTTGAAGATGTTCTTTTTGGTTATTTTACATGCTTATAAGTTACTTTTTTCAAACGTGACTTTTTCATCAGCTAGCTTATCAGTCAACAACTAGTTTATCAGCAAGTTTGCCAAACATAGCCTAAATCTGTCTCCCTCATGATTCAAATTTAAATCTATCATAATAATTATATAAATTAAATTAAATTTTAATTCCACAACATTGTAATAATATAAATAATATAAAAACAATTAATAACATCCTTATAACCCTCCATGAGATCCTCGTTTTTTTCTCCAAAGAGAAGTTGATAATGACATATTTTCCATAATGTCCATAACATTTAGGAGAAAATTATTTTTTGTGTAGGGTACCTTTAAATTACATATATTGAAATAAAATCATAATGGCGCGTATATATATCTATATAGGGTCTCTTTCTTTTGCTAACCAACCTATTGGTACTAGCCGTGCTAACCGATCACAACCATAGATTATTAAGATCAACGGTTATTATTAAATCAATTATTATAATATTATCCAAAATTAAAAAAGAGAAATTTGACATTTGTGCATAAGTGCATAGGGGCATTTTTGTCCAAAACAAAAAAGATTCAAAATCCAATTACCTACTTTTAGGGATAACTATCTAATCTATTCCAAAAAAAGAGATCGTGGGTATCTAAACCCAAAAAGCATCACATTATCGAACACAATAAAAAACTCCTCACTTCATATCTTCGATCGACCAGAATTACGAAAGAGATCAAGAGATTTTAGAGGCTAATTTCAACCGAAAAGCATGGATGTAGAGAAGTTATGAGAGGTATGTTCTTCAAAAATTAGGGTTTTCTATCATTGTTAATGTTCGAACATAATGGGGTTGAATCCACCACGGTGGCACTGCTAATGTTCGATAGACTTAGGGTTTAATCGACGAATTTCAAGGTTCGATAAACATATTGGGGTTCAATCCCACTGCTAATGTTCGATAAATTTGGGGTTCAATCGACGAGTTTTATGGTTCGGTAACATAGGGGTTCAATCGTGGGTTTGATAAAACAAATGGGGTTCAATCGTTGGGTTAGACTAAAATTAGGGTTCATTCTTGGGTTAGATTTGGGGTTCATTCGTGTGGTTAGAAAAAAATTGCTTTTGATTCGTTGACTTTGGATTTTCAAGCAACTACTCATTATATAAATTGACTACAATTAGGGATAACTGTTATTTTGGGTTTGTGCAGAACGTAAACCAAGCGAGAGGATTTTCAAGAAATCTGGGTTATCAAAGTTTAAAAACACCATGGACAACCCAGTCGACGTCGATTCAGAAGGAAATCCAAGCATATCTCAAGTAGTTAATAAGGTGGTTAAAAGTGTTCAGAAATCGACTGCAAAAAATCAAACACGAGAAGGTATGATTTTATCAACATCCAACTTTCTTTTTCAAAACCCACATTAATTTTAATGATGTAGTGATTTAGAACAATTTATACTGACATAGAGATGTTTATGTTAAAAGTCGCAAATTGGAAAAACTGAACCACTGCATATATGCACATATAACATTAAGATGAGTTCATATTACTTTGATGGAACATAAAGGTGCTTAAGTTCATCCATTTGTTTTTAAAAGATTAGTTATGTGCATATATGCAGTATTTATAAAAGTCTAGTATATGTGCATTTGTGCACATATAAAGTAATTGTTATTTAGTATTCTTTATGCAACATAACTATGTGCACTTATGCAATTGGATTGATGATATAAAAGTCTAACAAAAGTGCATATGTGCACATATCAAGTATCTGTTATCAAAATTCTTTATACTACATAACTATGTGCACTTATGCAATTGGATTGACTATATAAAAGTCTAATAAATGTGCATATGTGCACATATCAAGTGACTGTTATGAAAATTCTTTATAATAAAATTGGGTATGTGCATATATGCAATGTTTATAAAAGTCTAATAAACGTGCATATGTGCACATATAAAGTATTTGTTATTTAGAATTCTTTATAATAGATAACTATGTGCACTTATGCAATTGGATTGACAATATAAAAGTTTAATAAAAGTGCATATGTGCACACACAAATTAAGTGTTATGACAATTCTTTATACTAAATAAGTATGTGCACATATGCAATTGGATTGACAATATAAAAAGTCTAATAAAAGTGCATATGTGCATATATCAATTATCTGTTATGAAAAATCTTTATACAAGATAACTTTATACTAGGTAACTAGGTGCTTATGTGACCATGTCTGTTATGAATATTCTATTTGGAATATTATTTATTATATCCAAGTAACTATATATATAAATGTTCTTTGTATAGGTTTGTCATCAGACAGTGATTTCGAGAAGCAACCAACTGTCGATTTGGAAAAAAATAAGGATGAAGGGACTAAAAAAGCAAAGAGAAAACGGTTAAGAAGAAGAAAGTTCCACAACAAAGAGTTGCAAGGGGGCTGTAATAACCCGATTTTCTAGTTGGCATTGAAAGTTGGTGGCCAAAGTGAGAAGATTGAAACTTTAGTGCTCAAGGGTGAAATGAGAGAGTTAAATAAGAGGAAACCCTAAGTTCTTCATTTCTTTTGTGTTTGGTTCTGTGGATCGATAGAAGAAAAGGGGAGAAGAGAGTTTGAGAGCCAAAACCCTAATGTGGGGGTGTGGAAGAAGGAAGGCTTCAAGGATTGATGGTAGCATCTTCAAGGTATAATTTCTCCTTCTACACTTTCTTTCTCTTTGTGGTGATGTTTAGTTAGAAGTATTAATGGAGTATTCTAGAGTTAGATTATGGGTTTTGTTACCTTCTTTGGGAATCCTTCACCAATTCAATGGTGGAAGTTGATTCTAGCAAGGTTTTGGGCTTTAATGGAGTTTTGAGTTTTTGAGGATAAAAGTGGTGAATCATTAGATGGATTTAATGGATTAGATATTATTTTAATTGTTGGTAATTGGTTCTTAATGTTGTTTATATCCATGATGTCGATTTGGGAGAATTAGAACTGAGTTGGGGGAATTTAGAGATGAGAAACCCTTGGCTTTTGGAAGAAAATTCGTGCAGGGAAAACAAACCAGAGATCCGCGCCGATCTCGGCGCCGATGGATCGGCGCCACCATCGGCGCCAGGCTCTGTTTCTTTGTTTTTCGTTTTTGCTTCGTTGGTCGTTTGAGCTTGGGTTCGAGGCTTGGTTTAGGGGATTGTTTTAGGACATTATGGGGAATGTTTTAGAGCATAATTGGGGAGTCTAATACCTCATTTGTTAACCCCAATTCAGGTGATCGTTTGGTGTTTAAGTGAGCTCCAAGTAGTGAGTCGTTTAGCCGAGCATCAGGTGAGTTCCCTTATGCATTATTTCTATCTTTTAAAATGAAATGCGAAGAATTGATATGTCTGAAAATGAGTTACTTGTTTATCATGAATCTTATGTTTTCTTATGCATGAAAAGTGTTAGTTTGTAATGTGGAAGGAGGATATTCCTCGAGTAAGTTCAAAGCATGTTCTAAGTGTTTATGCTTGTGATAGAGTCGGGTTACACAGTGGAAGACCCCCGAGTTGCCGTCCCTGGCTTTGTAAGGTGATGAGTTGCCGTCCCTGGCTTTGTAAGGTGATGAGTTGCCGTCCCTGGCTTTGTAAGGTGATGAGTTTCCGTGCCTGGCTTTGTAAGGTGTTATTGGTCCGTACCACTGTGTATACCCTTGTTTGAGCTCAAACTTGTTAAGTACTGTTTGCAAGGAAACGTGTTTCTAAAAATGTTTTGTGGTCACGCTTTTAGGAGGGAATTCACTAGACCTTATGGTCTAACCCTCGCTTTTCAAAAATAAAAACCATTTTCAGGTATTAACCGTGTATGGAGTTTCATCTGATGATATTGGAAGGTTGGGTCGTGGCAAAGGGGCGAGAGATAGTGAAGACTTGTAGAGTACCGCCGAGCTTCTTGTAGTATCTCAGTTGTGAAGGTAGTTTCCGCTGCGAGTTTAGAGTAATTTAGATGTATTGTAGACTTTGGGACCGTTTTTGATTGAAATGTCAAATCTTGTATTTTATTAAATTTCTGGGTTGTTACAAATGGTATCAGAGCCATAGTTTAAGGGATTTAGGCGACCGGATGGGCCTAAACTTAAACTGTGGAGTAGAGTGGGACACAACTGAGATATAGGAAGCCATTAGGAATGACCGTGATCATAGGATATCTTGACAATAGTAGTGAGAACCCTCATGTAAGGTAAATTCAAGTAGCATCTGGCCAATGCTATTATGGATTTACAGGTGCATGGGTGTAATCAATCGCTATTGTCGGGATGGGTGGTGAGAGTGGCAGTATGTAGAAGGTTCTAACCTTGTGCTTGATAGCAAAGAGTTGATGTGTCGTGGGAGACCCCTTGTATTGTGGTGTTTGTAACTTCTAGAAGGAGTGTGGTCTAGAATGTTGATGAGCTGTCTGGAGGTAAACTCTCTGGGATAGGAAGTGAGAAGTATGTTGGCATCTTGAAAACCTTCAATTCAAGATCGAGTGAGGGAATCTAGTCTTGGATTCCTTAGTCAAACGGTTTAGTAGCAAGGTTAATGATTGTAAGATATCAGTGTTGTTTTGAGGTATGTATGAGAATAGAAGGTGAGCTAAGTGGTCGATTGTTAAACCATGTAAGAGTGATCAGTCAGGAGGGTTATGAAGCACTTGTGCTACAAGTTGTAGCATAAGTAAGGAAGCGGTTGTTGGTTGTAGTATGGTACCAGTGAAGAGTTAAAGTGGGTGCAACGATTGACTTAGTTAGAGTGAATAGCCTTCCTTTTGCATATTGAATTCCATGCATTTTGCTGCTAAAACTATTATACGAGACTCTTTCATGTTAAAAAACATGTGCGTGCATGATATGTTTTCTTGTTTTGGGGAAATGAGTTGACGCGTGCGAGCGTGTTTTCTTTAAAGTAAAAGACAAACTTGTTTTCATTATACGATAAAGCTTTGAGCTTAGTGATTTACGAATTATTTCACGTTTTTCTTGTGGAGAGAATCTTCGTTACGAAAATATTGAAAACATTTTATTGCGAGGTTTGTTTTACAAACAAAATGAGTGCTGACTCGTTATTTTCATGTAAGCGAGTGTTGGAGTTAACTGACCCACTTTGGGTAAGTGATTTCGTTCTGAATTCTCTAGCCGTATTGGAAAAGGTTTCGTTGGAGATGACCGTTGTGTCGGCAACGAGTTGGATAGACAAGGGTACGAAGTATCGTAAGAGTGCCTGTGAGCGATCCTTGCGATCGTTGCGTTTTTACTAATCGTCTTGAGTGGTGTTGGGTCATACATACTCAAGCTTGTTTTATGATTTTGTGTCTACTGTTTTTTTTTTTTAAAAAAAGTGTTCAAAACGATTTCAATCGTTGTGTCATTATGCATGAAGGCTATGAACTCGCTAGGTCGGGAAGGGTATTGCGATTGAGGTTGAAGAAAGGCTTTGGGTGAGGAAAATTTTCAGTTGGATAAGATGTGGTCGAGTTATGACCTTAGTGTTCCCGTTAGAGGAAGTGGGTGAATACCGGGAGTCTCAGGCAGTGAATTTGAGAATGTCGGTATGATTGTAGTTCTAGCTATCGCTTGGCTATGTGAGAATAGTTTTAACTGCGGTAAAAGTTGAATGGTTAGAGTGTTTCTGTTGGTGAAATGGTAATAAGTAGCGTTACGTTACTTGATGTAATGTTATCGGCTTTGAGTTGGAGTACTAAGATGTTTGGGTAATTAAATTTCTACGCTAAAAAGGGTCTTGTGTTTCCTCAAGTGAGAGCGGTGGGGTATAAGTTGGTTATGAAGAGTTGGACGAAGTGGATTCTGTTAGGAATCTAGGTGGTCTAGGACGAATGGAATCTTCACATGTAGTCCATTGATATGGAGGTTTGCGACTGTTTATCATGTCTTAAGTTAGAGGCGTTGTCAGGAAACTGAATCGTGAGAATGAACCCGTTGCGGGCAAGCGAAGGAGGTCGTCCAAGAATGTGTAAATGATATGGTGTAGGAACACCTAGTTAGGGCATTAGGAGAACGGAAGATCACCAATGTAGATGTGATGTCCATTGAGGTTTTGATGATTCGCTTGTGCGTAAAGTGTCTAGCACAGCGGAAATAAATCGCGATGAGTTGGCGAGGAACGAGAAATTGTTCGAGGAGTTAGGAGAAATAGATCCCTTCGGGAATCCCTGTCTGTCGTGATGCGACTGGACAATTGCATGTCGATTGCCGTTGTTGAATCAGTGACCGTTATGTTGGATAGTTGTCAGGAGGTTGGTATTGGGAAGTAGCTATAGTGTGGTTATCTTGTGAGTGTTCGTGCTAGGATGTGAGAAGTTGTTCGGAGAAGGTTGTGTATCCGGCATGACGCTGGACCACCTTGTGTGAGTGTTTCAAAGGTGATAGATCGTGGTTGCATAAGTAATTTCTTATGGGGTTTGATGAGCCATATAAGAACGAAATGATTAGTGTAATCGAAGCGGGTGTGCTTTGGGGAGTTGACCTGGACATGTGGTTCGTCTAGACCCAGGATAGGTAAGGTCGGGAAACGTTTATACTTCAAATTAAAAGGGGTTGTGCGCAGCATGAAGGGAGTAGTATCTTTTGGGTGTGTAATGGCATCGTGAAGGCTTGTTTGCATTGAGTGGGTCGACTGTGTTGGAAAGTTAGGAGCTCGTGGTAGTTCTCGGTGCTAAGTACTTTATGAGGACTTGGCTAAAGGTCTTGATTGATGATTTTGGAGAAACCGTTCTTTTGGGCTGTAGCGGAGTGTGATGGGCGTTCTGTGTAGGCACGAGAGGAACTGAGGACTGTATGGTAGATCAAGTGTAGACAGGCTTGCGGTGAGAAGATGTCAGGAGACACTGGAAAGGTGGACTATAATTAAGGAACTGTTATTTGTAAGGCATAAGAAAAAGAGATCATTGTGTATGTCATGGTTAAAGGGTTGAGGAAGCTAAGTTCGTGCGACAGGTCTAAAAGTGGACTCATTTTTAGCGAGACATTCTTTTGAGGCATCTTTAGCGTATTAAGTTAGAATGGAAACAAGTGGTCGGATGGAGTGCCCTGGTTGGGAGACCTTTGGATTAGATTCGGTATTGTTGGGAAGAATGCTCCTCGTGAGCGTGTCGATAAGGTAGTGAGAATGTTTGAGTTATGTAGGAACTCGGGAGTTATAGTTCGACAAGTTGGGAAAGGACTAAGTAGCGAGATAGACTCGATTGTGTATACGGGAGGATGTGAAGGCAAGTTCGAATTGTGTGAATGATCATGAGAGATTTGGCCTGCAGGGTGATGTTATGGGCCAAGAGTGCTCGGATGTGTAGTGACCGTAGTTGTCAAGCTAAGTGTGCCAGCTAGTGTCGTAGTGATGTGATGTTAGAAAGAGAGGAAACATCGAATAGAAACCTTTTGGGGGTTTCAGATGAGGTGTTCGGTTTGTTAACCAGATTGTTGGAGCACGTGGGAGTAAGTTGACGTCGTGGTATGAGTATGTTAGGAATAGAATGACGGAGTGGTGGTGGGTGGTTACCCAAAATAGAAACCGAGTGTTTCTAGTTGTAAGAGTCGCTAAGTAAGCATGTTTCTGGGATCAATGGAAGTTTGAAGAAGATGATGAGATGTTAGTCAAAATGGGGTGTAGTAGATGCGAAATCCTTAAGGAATGTGAGTGGTTCCTCATGTATGAAAGGATTGTTCGAGGAAGTAAAGGTTGGAGATCAAGAATGTGTAGTGACGTCGAACACTGGTGTCGTTTCGAGACGACTTGGTTGAATGCCCTAAGTTAGGATCTTGGTGCAACTGTTTGGTTAGGCGAGTAATAGGAAAGTGGTATCAGCATGTGGGAAGGTCGAGAGAGAGGGGCAAGTAATGATTGGTGGGTTGTGCTCCACGCCAACGTGGGGAGGTGAAGTTAGTATGTCGGATTAAGTGAGTAAATTTGGAAGTAATAAACTTGACAACAATGCCAAAAGGTGCAGCGTTGTGTAGATTGTCTTTCATAAGTGTGCGAACCTTTGGGAAGAGTATTGATGAAGGAAATTGTGTATGAGTTGAGTTAGTGACTCTGTGAGAAATATTTAAACGAATTGGTCGTGCAGTGATTAATCTAGTGAGAATAGTATGGTGTGACCATGGTTACTCCTCTTGGTTGAGTGAGGGTAATCGAAGTTATATTTTGTGTCTGAACGCTTGTGGCAAGTAGTGAGAAATCGATGTGCTTGCAGGATAAGTGGAATTCGGATAAGTGATCGCATCAAGGAGGGAGTATGGAGGTTCCTACTCCTAGTTACGTATAAGTCGGGAGTGGTGTTGTAGTCGACGGACTGTGGTCGAGGTGGCCCAAGAAAGGGAAATATCACTCTGCATTGACGATTGTTTCGTTGGGAGAAGTAATCTAGAATTGCCTGTATTGCAATGAAGGAATTTTGGGTAGTGAGTCGTCGGGACGTACAGGTTTGGTCTTGTGTCAAGCTGTCTAAGGTGTGTTTGTCTCCGATAGATGAATCTCGTGTTGTGGCGGAGAATTTAACCGAGTCCCTCCTTAAAAGAAGTATAGATGCATGATAAGTCTTAGTTAATCTTATGTTGTCAAGGCCGATCGGGTAGGAGCGGTAGCCTACGAGTTAGGGTACCGTAAGAACTGAAGGGAATGCACCCATGGTTCCGGGTTTCGAATTCAGTGAGGTGGTTGACTGAGTCAGAATGTGGTTGTACTCTGGAGAAGTGTCAGTTTTGATGTGGGCAAGGCACCCGCATCTTTTCCAATGAGGAATTCCGGGGACGGAATTCTTTAAGGGGGGAGTGTTGTAATAACCCGATTTTCTAGTTGGCATTGAAAGTTGGTGGCCAAAGTGAGAAGATTGAAACTTTAGTGCTCAAGGGTGAAATGAGAGAGTTAAATAAGAGGAAACCCTAAGTTCTTCATTTCTTTTGTGTTTGGTTCTGTGGATCGATAGAAGAAAAGGGGAGAAGAGAGTTTGAGAGCCAAAACCCTAATGTGGGGGTGTGGAAGAAGGAAGGCTTCAAGGATTGATGGTAGCATCTTCAAGGTATAATTTCTCCTTCTACACTTTCTTTCTCTTTGTGGTGATGTTTAGTTAGAAGTATTAATGGAGTATTCTAGAGTTAGATTATGGGTTTTGTTACCTTCTTTGGGAATCCTTCACCAATTCAATGGTGGAAGTTGATTCTAGCAAGGTTTTGGGCTTTAATGGAGTTTTGAGTTTTTGAGGATAAAAGTGGTGAATCATTAGATGGATTTAATGGATTAGATATTATTTTAATTGTTGGTAATTGGTTCTTAATGTTGTTTATATCCATGATGTCGATTTGGGAGAATTAGAACTGAGTTGGGGGAATTTAGAGATGAGAAACCCTTGGCTTTTGGAAGAAAATTCGTGCAGGGAAAACAAACCAGAGATCCGCGCCGATCTCGGCGCCGATGGATCGGCGCCACCATCGGCGCCAGGCTCTGTTTCTTTGTTTTCCGTTTTTGCTTCGTTGGTCGTTTGAGCTTGGGTTCGAGGCTTGGTTTAGGGGATTGTCTTAGGACATTATGGGGAATGTTTTAGAGCATAATTGGGGAGTCTAATACCTCATTTGTTAACCCCAATTCAGGTGATCGTTTGGTGTTTAAGTGAGCTCCAAGTAGTGAGTCGTTAAGCCGAGCATCAGGTGAGTTCCCTTATGCATTATTTCTATCTTTTAAAATGAAATGCGAAGAATTGATATGTCTGAAAATGAGTTACTTGTTTATCATGAATCTTATGTTTTCTTATGCATGAAAAGTGTTAGTTTGTAATGTGGAAGGAGGATATTCCTCGAGTAAGTTCAAAGCATGTTCTAAGTGTTTATGCTTGTGATAGAGTCGGGTTACACAGTGGAAGACCCCCGAGTTGCCGTCCCTGGCTTTGTAAGGTGATGAGTTGCCGTCCCTGGCTTTGTAAGGTGATGAGTTGCCGTGCCTGGCTTTGTAAGGTGTTATTGGTCCGTACCACTGTGTATACCCTTGTTTGAGCTCAAACTTGTTAAGTACTGTTTGCAAGGAAACGTGTTTCTAAAAATGTTTTGTGGTCACGCTTTTAGGAGGGAATTCACTAGACCTTATGGTCTAACCCTCGCTTTTCAAAAATAAAAACCATTTTCAGGTATTAACCGTGTATGGAGTTTCATCTGATGATATTGGAAGGTTGGGTCGTGGCAAAGGGGCGAGAGATAGTGAAGACTTGTAGAGTACCGCCGAGCTTCTTGTAGTATCTCAGTTGTGAAGGTAGTTTCCGCTGCGAGTTTAGAGTAATTTAGATGTATTGTAGACTTTGGGACCGTTTTTGATTGAAATGTCAAATCTTGTATTTTATTAAATTTCTGGGTTGTTACAGGGGCCACCTGGAATACGGACACGAACATCTCCGAAAACGTTGTACGAAACGGTTAAATCTTTAAACGAAGACAAGAGAAAGTGTGTGAAGTCACTAGGTATGGAATCATTGCTACATATTACTTTGGATGGAGTGCCATCAAAACTGGGATATTATGTGGTAGACAACTTGAATACGACGGAGATGCATATAAAGGTGAGGAATGGTGTGATTCCGATTACATTGAGTCTATACATAGTATCCTGGGGTTGCCAAAAGGAGATATTGATCTGATTACACCAGAACCATTTGATGGAGACTCGACAACATCGTATTGCAGATCATCCACTGGAAAAAAAAACATGTATATATTGTTACCAATCACACATCGAACAGATCGAATATAGACGTTGTGCATATGTGCACAATTTTAACAAATATTTAAAACAACTATTGAAATGTTATAAGTGAACTATAATGCAATTTGAAATGTGTTTTGATATACACTGTGATCATCACACCTCAGACAGTCTAATAAGAAAAAGAAATTTGTGCATATGTGCACAATTTTTCAGAAAAGTTAAAAGCAAGTATTGTTGACGATTAACCTCGAATTATGTCTTTAGATGAACCACTGCGTTAAAGATTAATCAACTTTACATATCTTCAAAACAAAAAACATTAAAAAAAACCTTACCGCGATCAATATGAACATTGGGTTCATGAATAACAGAATGTAATAACCCAAAACTAAACATACAAGCTAGAAGCTACCTCTTTAAATTAAAACGCCATAAATGGCTCAACGTGATCACACTATCAAAATTTACATCACAGGGTTAGCGGAAATAACCCTAAATACAGCTGAGAAAATATAACTAAACATTTCAAATGAGGTTCTTCTAATTCCTTCTAACGCAAGCTCCGATCCACGTCTTGCCAAATCTCTAAATGTGCTCTCGACTACTGCTTACCTGAAAAAGGTTTTAGTTTTGAAAAGCGAGGGTTAGACCATGAGGTCTAGTGAGTTCCCTCCACACCAAGTCACACCAAAAATATCACGGTTTATAATTCAGTTATGAAAGAGTTTGTATAAGTCATAACAAGCACACAAAATTGATATGCACACATCGACACATGCTACTGGCACGCATTATAGTCACACACACCGTGACAGCGCAATCGGGCACACACCGCCCATATATGAAACGAATTCATATATATATATATATATATATCATGGGACACACCCCCATTTCACACCAAAGCCAGAGCATAGTCACACACATTTAAATCACACGTATTGTCACACAATTTAATCATCGCTTCGAAATGGAAACAGTTGAAAAGCACACCGTTAGATAATAACCACTCCACGCACTTACTCGTCACTTTGCAATAAAAGAATTTGAAAAGCACACAGTTAAATAATAACCATGCTACACACTTAATCTTCACTTTGTAATAAAAGCAGTTGGAAAACTCACAATTAAATAATAATCATCAACCACACACTTGTATAAAATTTAGGTTCAGAAAGACTCATCTGTTGTCCTGGTTTAATCCTCTCACTGGATTGATTCTCCCTTCGATCGCACCTATAAGGAGTCACACTACAGTGATAAGTCACTAATCCGACGCTAGACCCCACTTAGTTAACTACTAGGACCAAACAGACGGTCCTCACACTAGCACCCTCTAACCGGATACTCTAAAGAGTTACATCAAGACACTATCCGGAAGATTTACCCGGTAAACCCAAACTATCCGGAAGGTTCTTCCCGGACAGTAGAGCTTTCCGGATGGGACCTCTTACCGGACAACTAAACTCTCCGGATGGCTAATCTATTCGGACAACCAACTCATCCGGGCACTTGCTCTATCCGAACGACTGCATTATCCGGACGACACGATATCCGGAAATACTCTACTCGGACACCATCACGTCCGGACACCTCACACTTTCCGGACACTAACCTGACGATTTGAGGTTTCTGGACGCGGCGATTTGTGCATAAATCGTAGAAGATAATTGCCTTCCACCCTAAATCCCACCAACACTTCCAGGGATTTAATACAGATCGAAGAATGACACATTAACCCACATTTAAACATCCCCTTAACAAATTAATGAGGTAATACAAAGAAACCCTCAAAATCCAAGTCCATTAACAAAATACCCACCAATACTCTCAAAACTTAAAAGAGAAGGAAGATTAACATTTACCTTGATGATTCTTAAGCTTTTCCCCAAAACTCAGCTGAGATTTCTACTTCTTTCTCTTCAATTTCCAAGAACTCTTCTTCACTTGCTTTATTTCTCTTAGCCGCACACACATACACACACTTGGAACAATTTGCTAAATGAGTATATTAGGGTTTTCCCACCCCTTTTATACTTTTCTCACTAAACACCACACTTTAATTTCTTTACACTTAGACCATACAACTTTCTTATTTCGAATTTCTTCCAAAAATTCCCAATTACCGACTAAATTAAAATCTCGGTTATTACACAGAACTAGATGACGGGCGATCGACGATATTAAAATCGTCTACAAATATGTCGTCCAATCCATTATCAGTACCAAACTCGTTCGTTAGCCATGTATTACCGGTTTGAATAGGATCAATCTCGTCAATTGTAGGGTAAACTTGATCCTCGACTATGGAAGACCCACCAACCGACGCTTTATCAACATCGAAAGGATAAACTTCATCGCTCATTGTGAATAATCGACAAAAAGAAAAACTAGAACTATTATCCAATATTACGGAGAAATCGAATGAATTTGAGGGGTTTTTAATGGGTTTGAAAAAAAGATTCACTGTAAAAACTCAAAACACTGTAATATCTCGTAATGAGATGTATTTGTTTTGAAAATGTGAGATGAAATAGAAACATGAATTGATAATGATTATTTGTGCTAAAAACAAGGAGTGAATAATGACTTTGATTTGTCCTACATTCAAGGACGTGGGTTATTGGTGGAAGTTAGATAAAAAAGGAAGATTGTAATATTAGGATATTGGATATACGTGGGCTATTGGTAGAACACACAATTTTACCAATGGATTGGTTAGCAAAAGAAGGGTCATCTCTCTCTATATATATATATATACACACACAATTATTATGTATATAAAAGTTCCATAAATTAAAACAAGAGTAAAGTTCAATTTTCGTCCCTGACCCTGACGTTTGTGATCTTCACCATTTTTAGTCACTAATCTTCAAAAACTCGGGTATGATCCCCCACCTACCTATTTTCGCTTGGTCTTGGTCCCTCCTGTTAACGGTTGTTATCTTTTTCCGTTAAACTGACATTTTTGCAAACTTTTCTTATTTGTACCATTTCTTAAACTACATGGACCAAATCTGAAATTTACTCTATACTATATTTATATTTCTATTTTATAAATCATTTTCTTTTTTTATTTTTTATTTTTTGATAAAATTGTTCATCATGTTCTCAAGAACACTAAGAACCCAAAATCAAGAACAACAAACCTAAAATCATAAATCAAAATCTTGAAGAATTGTCACACTTAAAATGAAAACTCTTTCTTCTCTGATCGATCCATTTGAATCCCTACTTCTTCTCTCGCCTCTTATTTGATCTGGGAACCCATTCATGTCAAATTGGTCACCCAAGAATACCCATTCACAAAACACTGAAAACGAAACCCAGATTCAAAACGAAAACGAAAGATTGAAACCCAGATTCAAAACCAAAACGAAAGATTGAAACCCATATTCAAAACCGAAAACGAAACCCAGATTCAAAACTAGGGTTTGAGGGGTGATAAAGATCGAGAGGAGATAGTGGTTCGCCTGAGAAACTACAGTGATTTCGTCGGAGATCTGAGATGGGATAGAGATCGAGAGGAGATCTGAGAGATTGTCGTGAAAAAAGTGTTGATGCTCATCATCTCGACTTCTTTGCTTTTAATTTCTTTCTGTAAATGTTGATTTCTTTTTGTGCATTTGGATTTCTGTGAAGGAGATGGTTGATGGGCGTGGTGGCTTTGATGGTGGTAGGAGTGGAGGGAGAGGAGGTAGGTTTGGCGGCAGAGACGGTGGCCATGGTGGGAGGTTTGGTGGGAGTCGTGGTGGTAGATCAAATGGTGGAAGGTTCGGCGGTGGTCGTGGTGGCAGAGGTCGTGGACCTAGCAGACCAAGCATGATGTTCTTGTTAATACTAAGCTAGGGTTTCCTTAAGCTAGGGTTTGATACATGATTTTGATTTTGAATTTGATTCATATTTTGGATTTGGGGTTTTGGACCAAACTTTTTTGGACCAAGCTAGGGTTTGATATATGATTTTGAATTTGAATTTGATTCATATTTTGGATTTGGGGTTTTGGACCAAACTTTCCTGGAAAAGTCTTAGTGTTCTTGAGAACACGATGAACAATTTTATCAAAAAATAAAAAAGTAAAAAAAATGATTTATAAAATAGAAATATAAATATAGTATAGAGTAAATTTCAGATTTGGTCCATGTAGTTTAAGAAATGGTACAAATAAGAAAAGTTTGCAAAAAGGTCAGTTTAACGGAAAAAGATAACAACCGTTAACAGGAGGGACCAAGACCAAGCGAAAATAGGTAGGTGGGGGATCATACCCGAGTTTTTGAAGATTAGGGACTAAAAATGGTGAAGATTACAAACCTCAGGGACGAAAATTGAACTTTACTCTTAAAACAACAATCTCTTAACATGACAAAGTAACATACAAAATTCATTTAAATGATACATTCTTTAAATGTATTTTCTTAATATTAGAATCGATAAATCAGCTAGATGATTTGATGGAAAAATATGGAAATTTGGAAAAATCATACAGAGGGGTAAATTTATCTAGATTATCAAGTTATTTTATACAAGGTTTAATAGAGAAAAATGTCAGTTACCTCTTAGGGGGCGTTTGGTTCGCAGAATGTTTTTGGATGTAATGGAATTTGTCAAAGGAATTTGACTTTGAAGGAATTGGAATGGAATGTTGTCAGGTTTGACCAGCTGTTTGGTTGACAGAATTGGAATGAAATCTGTTAAAGGAATTGGAATCTGTCTGTTTGGTTCACAGAATGTAGCTTTGGAATTGGAATGAAATTTTAGTAAATGACCAAAATACCCTTTTGATAATTTTAATTGTTTTTTCAAAAAAACGTTTTAATAATTAATGAACACAAAAATCTTTTATTAAATCTTTTTCACTTTTTGTATTAATCCAAAAAAAAAGTTATCGTCACACAAAAATCTTTTATTAAATCTTTTTCACTTTTTGGGCTTTTCAAACGAAAATGGAGATCGATTTAGGGCATCACAATTGGTTCGTTATTTCTTCTTCTCTCGCAGGACACCATCTCCGATTTGTTCGTCGAACAAGACGCCATCTTCGATTCTCCAAACAAGACGCCATCTCCGTTTCCGCCAAAGCTAAGGTAACTCATCTCAAATCCACCATTAATTCCGATTTCTAGTTCTGGTACGTGAAATAGGAACATGAACTTCGATTTCTGTGTGTTTCGATTTCTCCATGGTTCGATTTCTGTTCGTATGTTGCTACTGCTTCGATTTCTCCATTGTTTTCTGTATGTTGCTACTGCTTCGATTTCTACTGGTTCGATTTCTGTTCGATTTCTGTCTAGGTTAGATGTTGCTGGGTTGTTTGATTTGGCAAGGGGTATTTTTGGAATAAAAAAAGAACACATTCCATTCCATTGAAATCCCAGCAATATGTGATGGAATGTCAAATACATAAAAATTGGAATTCAATGGAAAGTTTTAAGATTCCATGCTACAAAAGATTGAACCAAGCACTGGAATGGAATCTGGTCAATGGAATGTCACATTCCAATTCCACCAGATTCCATCACTTTCCAGTGAACCAAACGCCCCCTTAATGTTTGGGTAGCTCGACTCCTTGTTCCCATATGTCACCAATTTAATTTTCCTTATCAACACTAGAGAGTTTGTCTGACTGTTAACACAATGTCCTATAAAATTAGTTGAAATGTGTAAGCCGATCCAAATGCCAAGAAATAAAATATGACCTTGTGTTAATAGTCAGACAAAGCCCTTGGGTTACTGTCAAGGTTCTTATAGGTATAAAGGTTCATCTACGATAACTTTAGGTCATTCATGAACGTCCCAAAAACCCATTAATACATATAAACTGATCAAGATACCTACAATAAAAAAGATTACTAAAATAGATAAGATAAAAAACAAGTTTATCAAAAAAATAATGGTTAATAATAATGAAAATGGTTTGAAGGCATGGTGGGGCCACCCCCTAGTATAATGCAGCATTTCCTTCAAAGCAATATTTATTTTAATGTTATTGTAGCAGTACTTGCTGCACACGGAACCCCATTTCAATAATGCATCCTTTTTTCCAATCCTATTTCTTTATTTAAATTAATAATTAAATCCCTTAATATCATATGATCAGGACAAATAATAATATTCCTCTAAGAATTAAACAAATTATGAAAAAGAAATGCTTGTTTCCACATTTTAAAATGGAGGTGGTTGATGGTGGTTAACGGTGGTGGTGGTGGTGGCAGCACCCACGATTAGCACGGTGACCATTAAAACTAATACCAGGAGTTAATTAGTAATATTTTAGTCTATGTCTCATTCTTATCACATCTTATTTTACAACAAAAAAAAATATGATATGATGATTTCAAAATTCACATTTAATTATTAGTTTTGCAATAATTTATTTAAATTTGTTTTAGAAAAATTATATTTTATTGTAAATATAACATACAAAAACAACGACATTCTGTAGATTTGATGATTTGTGAAGCGGTTCCACAAATCAAATCGGACGCTAAAATGCAAATTTTATGTTAAAAAATACAGATTATTAATAATTTAATTGATCTCTTGAAAGCGACGACATTGTTATTATTGATAAAATTATTGATCATTTTTTCATAAAATTTAAATAAAATATTTCAGACTTATAGTTTAATTTTTATATTTATAAAAGTTAATTCATTTACTATTTGATTTTTTATTTATCTAATTGAGATTATAAGTAATTTTTAACATGTTTGAAATCCTTTTCTTCAAAACAATTTTTTAGATTTATATTGTTTCAAATTTAATACTTAATTCAAGAGTAAACTTCACTTTTGGTTCCCTAACGTTTGTAAAGTTTAACATTTTTTGTCCCTAAATCATTGAGACTCGGATTTGGTCCCTTGCGTTTGTAATTTCACTTGGTTTTCGTCCCTTCCACTAACAATCATTAACTTTCTCCATTAAATCCAATTAAATGAGGGGTATTATGGCCATTTTACTTGTTTTTTTTTTAATTTTCTTGTTTTTACAAAAAAAAATGCATTATGTATATATATATAGAGAGAGAGAGAGAAAGGGAGAGAAAATATTCAAACGAGAACACTAACTATTTAATAAAACATGAAAACAATAAATCATGTATAAAATCACTCACATGTGATTTTACATTAACGACAAAAAATGGACGCGAACGACTTTGGCCACGACTTAAGTCGTGTGAATCATATATGATTTTGTACATTAACGGTCGTTCTCGTGGTTTTTTAAATAGTTAATGTTTTCGTTTGAACTCACCTCTCTTTATATATATATATATATATATAGGGAGAGGTTCAAATGAGAAGTGCAAATTTTTTAGAAATAGAGAAGTGATCTTGGCCATTTATTCGGTCAAGATCGACGGCTTTGACCGAGAAGCAGCGAATAATTCCTCGCGTGGTCTGCACAAGATAGAATGGTAGTTTCGTAAAAAATACGCGGGACGAGACATATATGAACCTGTGTGATTCACATATGAACCTTTGTAATTCACATATAAACTCTTGTTAACTAATTCATATATGAATCAGTTAATTTGTTCATATGAGAAGTAGTTAAAAAAAATTCATATATGAATCACAAAGGTTCATATATGAATTAGTTAAAAAAATCATATATGAACACAAAGATTCATATATGAATCAGTTAATTGGTTCAACTGATTCATATATGAATCTACAGTTAATTAGTTTCATATATGAAACACAAAGGTTCATATATGAATCATAAGATTCATATACGAATTAGTTATAAAGAGTTCATATGTGAATTACAAAGGTTAATATATGAACGTATAGTTCATATGTGAATCACACAGATTCATATATGAACTCAGCCCGTGTTTTTTTGTAAAAGTTACGAAATTGCCTTCTATTTTTGGAACAACCGCAACTTTTGACCAATTATAACCGATCTTGACCGAATAAATGGCCAAGATCATTTCTCTATTTCTCAAAAAAAATTGCACTTCTCATTTGAACCTAAGGCTATATATATATATATATATATACTAGCTATGTACCCGCACAATGCGGCGGGAGCGGTGAATGTAAATGATTTTTGAAGCTTTGGTGGTTCTATTTAGAGATCTTCACGATGATATGGTTTACGCTTTTTAGCTATGTAAAGGATCCCTAAATCGTTTTTTCAGAAGGAATCACTGCCAAAAAAACCCATCACGTAATGATTTAGAGATAAACTTTAAAATCGATTTTTCCTTATATTTTTACGAAAACCATCAAACGCTAACCCAAATCAAACCTAAGGTTTAATCCAAATCACTCAATTCAAGCGAGATATTTGCATCTTAAGTTTTTTCATTACCTTAAGTTCAATAATAGTTTTAAGTTGAAAAGTGAAATTATACCCCTTTCAACAACACATGCAATGAATACTTACATGGATCATGTCACCTCTTAAAATCTCATAATGTGATGGGCATATTATGGATACTTACAGATTCTTTGATGAAATGAAGCTTGAATAAACTCTAAACCAATTGTTTTCATAGTCCGACCATTTAAAAAAATCATAAATAGCAGAAGGGAATCCACAATCAGTTCCCTTGTTCTAACATGTGGGATTTCAAGATTACACCATTGGTGTCACAATTGTTCATGAAACCCTACACACCCCAAACCCCTAGTATAGGGACAACAAAGAATTACCTTTAACAAAGCTAAAAGTGAACATCATACAAAAACCGATTTAGCAAGAAGAAACCCATTGGCAATAAATTCAAGGAACATGGAGCAACTATAGACAACTAAAACTAAAAGCTACTAAAAATGATGAAAATTCAAAAGGACGAATAAGAACCCTAACAGCAAAACACTGATACAAAACTAATAAAAATTTCAACAAATCACAGCAAAGAAAGGGATTAAAAAGCTACATTCATACAACTAAAACTAAAACTATCAATGGAAGTAGAGCAAAATGAACGGAGAAGCATGATCGATTCCAAAGAAGAACATTGACCTTCATGGATCTGTAAACGCCTCCTCAATTCCTCATCAACGATCTGACATTCAGCATCAGCTACAACATAACCAGAAATGACCGAAAATGAAAACAAAAAGTGCAAGAAGAGGAAGGAATATGAACAGATAATGGAATCGGGAAATACCTCGAATGGAAACAGGAGCAACAAACATTAGAAATAAAATCCTTAACCATATAGAATATTGGGAAATTGAATCGCCATCCTGGAAAATTAGCGATGAAAACTTCTGTCTTCGGGAAGATAATCATCTAAGAGGAGTGAAATTGATAGCATTTAAGTTGTACATCAAACCCCATTTCAAATTTCAAATGTGAAATCGATAGAGTAATAGAGGAGAAAAAGAAGAAATCCTTCTGCTTTTTTGCAGGTGAAAGTTGGAACATGGAGAAGAAAACAAAAAACTTTACTGAAATGGAGCTGTTAGAACTGTTTCAAAAGAAAGAGGAGTCTGAAGTGACCATTTTTTTGTGTAGGTAAATCAATGCAGTAATAAGTTGTACAATGTGTTTTAAAGGTTGTAATTCATAGTTTTTTGAGTTTTATGCATAAAATGATAGCACATTATGCATTACAAATTGTAATTAAGAGTTTAGGTGTATATGCATTATAAGGTAGTAATAGATATATATATATATATATATATACAAATTGTAATTAAGAGTTTAGGTGTATATGCATTATAAGGTAGTAATAGATATATATATATATATATATATATATATATATATATATATGTGTGTGTGTGTGTGTGTGTGTGTGTGTGTGTGTTGTGTGTGTTATACATATACAAACAAAACTGGTAACAGGGATCACATCCCTTTTTCTTCCTTCTAGCCTATCTCCTTCTTCAATCTCACCGAAAAATCCCAAAACCCTTTGCCCATTCCTCGTCTCCAAACCCCCTGCCCATTCTGCATCCCCTCTATGGTACATCTAGAAAATGGGGAAACTACCATCACTCTGAACCAGCAAAAACCTAGGGTTACTAATTTGGATTCATAGTAGAAAAATTAGGGCTTTTAACTCTCCTCGTAGAAAGAAAATCAAAATGAATATGACGATGGAGAAGTTACCATCAATCGGCGAACTTCCACCCCAACCACGTCGACTTCACTGCATTTTTTACCAACTCTGTAATAACCCGTACCATTTTAGAAATTAAAAGGAAAATTGGTGGTAAAAGTGAGAAAAAGAAAAGTTTGGGGGAGTAGTGAGAGGGTATAAAAGGGGGTTAAAAACCCTAAAATGGAGGTATTCTCTTAAGGAATTGAAAGCGGCTACAAAGTGTGTGTGTGTGTGTGTGTGCGCACGCGATTTGTAGAAGAGCACATAATCGATTTGTGGAGGTGGAGGCTTGGAATCAGGAACTCAAGAGAGTGCATCACAATCATTTCTTCAAGGTAAGATTCTCTTCTTTATATCTCTTGTATGATAGGAATTCTTTAGAGTTGGTAGAGGATTAATGCTTTTGATAACCTAAAAGGGTAGAGGTAATCTGTGTGTGTGGAGTGATGGTTTAAAACGGGCAAGAATCTCACCAAGATGTTAGAGTTATCCTTTAATGACTCAAAATCAACTTATGCTTTAGTATTTTGATGAGATTGGTGAGATGTTGTGGATTTTGGATAAAACTTGCACTTGTCCGGAAGGGTCGGAGTCCGGACATGTTGTCCGGGAAAGTTGGGAGTCTGGAAATTCTAAAATCCGGAAGTCGGACAAAGTTGTCCGAAAACCCTAAGAATCCGGAAGAATCCGGATAATTGGCATCCGTACTATAAGTGGGATCCGGACACCTCCGGAAATATGACAGTATCCGGAAACCGGGTTATCCGGACTCTTAGGTTCGGGAAGCTGCGATTGGTGGTTTGTGGGTGTTCTCTTATGGTGTGACATTGAGTGTTACTGCGTGAGATTAAAGATCTACTCGGGAGGATTGTAGGAACGACCCTCACTATCTTCTTGGGATTATTTTATGTTAGGTGTGAAGTACTAGGTGTGGTGTTTTCAATTGAAGGAGTTTATCGTGGACGCCAGGTGAGTCTCCCTAACCAAAGATGTTTATCAAATGTGTTTATATATGCAAATATTGTTTGAACCGCATATTTTACTTAACGCTGTTAAACATGCATGATAGTGTGATTTAAAAGTGTGATTACTTAAGTGTGGGCATGCGATGGCTTCGGTGTGTATATGGGGGGTGTGTCCCATACAGAATATGTATACATATATATAGGGGCTTAATCAAATAAGAACTATTTAGTTTGTGGTAACTGTAAGAACCAATGTGAGCCACACATTTAAAATAACTAATATAAAATTTAAATAAATACAAAAGGGTGTTTTAGTAAATTTGTTTTCTAAATCTAATTAAATAATTAAATCCTAAAATATCTCCTATATTCACTATTCACGTCTCTCTCCTCTCCCTCATTTTTTCTATATACCAAATAATTAAACCCTAAAAACTTTGAAGTACACCTCTCTCTTGAAGTCCACCCCCAGCCGGCAGCCGCCCACCTCCACAGCCGGCAGCCATCGCCGGTCGCCGGCGTCACCTCCCTCTCTCTCGTCCACCTCCCTCATTCCGCCCCTTCCTTCCGCCTCCCTCTCTCTTGTCAGCACCTCCCTACGCCTCCTCTCTCCTTCCGCCTCCCTATCTCTCGTATGCACCATCAAACGACGCCACCACCATCGCCTCTACACCAGAACCATCAAACGACGCCACCACCGTCCCTCTCTCTCGTCTGCACCATGCAACTCCATCTCCAAAACAGTCGCTAGAGCCGAGAAAAACGGATACCACAATGGTATCATAGTGGGTATCACAGTGATATCACATTTGTTCTTGGATGTATTCTGGGTATCACTCTGAGGATAAAGGTGTGTGTTTTCTATGTATTGTTGGGTATCACATTGAGAATAGATGTTTGTATTTTGTATGTATTTTGTGTATTACATTTGTTTTTTGTATGTATTTTTGGATATTGAAGGTCTGCATCGTTTTTTAGGGTGTCACAATGGCATCACAACTGGTATCACAGTGGTATCACATTTAGTCTTAGCATGTATTTTGGATATTGAAGGTCTGCATCGTTGTTTCAGGGTATCACAATGGCATCACAACTGGTATCATAGTGGTATCACATTTAGTCTTAGCATGTATTTTTGGATATTGAAGGTCGATATATCAGAGAGAGGAGAGAGGAGAGATGAGATTTTAAAAATACCTAAAATGCCCTTTTATTTAAATTTCAAACAAAATTTTCAAAATTAATAATTTCCTAATTTATAGCTTAATATGTGGCTCACACTGGTTCTTACAGTTACCACAAAATAACTAGTTCTTCTTTAAATGGCCCCCTATATATATATATATATATGAATTCGTTTCATATATTTTATCAAGGGCGGGTGTGTGCCCTAACACGCTGTCACTGGTGTGTGTGACCTTAGCGTGGGCCATCAATACATGCCGTTTGTGTGCATATCCTGAAATAAAGGTGTGATGTTCATAATTTCTTATATCTTGCTTTATGAATTATGTTATTTGTGACGTGGACTTGTATTTGAGGGAACTCACTAGACCTCACGGTCTAACCTCGCTTTCAAAACTAAAAACCTTTTCAGGTAAGCAAGTAGATAAGGGTAAGGGCAAGGTGTGAGCTTGAGGCCTGACTTGGGGAGTTTGGACTTGAAGATTCGATAGTTGTCCGAATAGTTTATTTTTTTTATTGAATATTCTCAGCTGTAAACTCGGTTGTTCCGCCAACCGTTGATCTTAGCTTTTGTAAGACTTAAAATTTGGGGTCGTTTGGCATTAGTTATTTTATGCTATTATTATAGTGTTTGGCTTGTCTCTTAAGGTGGGTTGTTACAAACTCAGATCATGAACCTCTTCTATTCATCGTGATCCCTCTTCTGTTTTCGTCCCTAACAATGGGTTTCAACAAACTTGGTATAAGTTTCGTATGAGCCGGGAAGTGGTAAAGGATCGAAAATGGCAGAAAAGGTGCTTGCAATTCACCGCAGATGGGCTACATTTAGATTTCTTAATCGAGTTCGTGGTTCTTGATCGAGTTCACTCCAAGTTCTTGATCGAGTTCGATAGAGAGGCCACATCTCTATTTCTTTGAGTTTGATTGATCTCAAGTGGTAGAACAAAAACAACAGGTCATCATCGGTGGAGTTTTTTTTCTGTGTTTGTCTTGGTTTTAAGTTTGTGTTTTTTGTTGGATGGTGGTGAATGGCCGACGAAATAGGGTATGAGGAAAATGGTTTCCGGCGAAGTAGGGTGTCGGGGAAGAAGGAACGGATTGAGGGTGGGTCCATTACTAGAAAAAAATTGTCCAATGACAAAAATACCCACCATTTAATTGGATTTAACGAAAAAGTTAACGGTTGTTAGTGAGAAGGTAAGCCAAATGAAATTACAAACGTAAGGGACCAAATCCGAGTTTCGATATTTAGAGCTAAAAAAATGTTAAAAATTACAAATGTTTACTCCTTAATTCAACTAAAATAAATGATATAACTATTTTATTCGCCGACGGGTGGATAAAAGAATTTTTTAATGGGAGTTGATAAACCCATGTACGTGTAAGTCCACGTGTTATCTTGCTTGATTAAATAAGTAATTATGTGGCTATATTTGTTTTTTATAGAATTTTTTAAATCAATTTAAATACATATCCTCTTGATTTATTTTTATGGTTTTTGAGTTATCGGTTTTATAAAATACTAGGTTCGAACCGTGTATTACACGGGGTAATTTAAAAAAATTAAATCATGACAGAAAACTTATCAACTATTATGAAAGATTAATTTAAAGTGAATTGACGGGAAAGCATAACAATTTGACTTTAAAAATATCATTACCTAACCATCTGTTGATAACTGATATTATGTAGTTCAATTAAAATTAGAGGAAATAATATAATCATGATTAAGAAAATATAAATAATTAAATATACTATACTAAAATATTTGCATATTTATATTTTTGAAAAATGTTCGAACTCATAATCCAAAAATCAGTTGATAAGTGATACTTTTTTTCCAAGTAATTAAATCTCTTATGATAATTCTAAGGGTGTTTCGTTGACAGAATGTAATTTGATAGAATTGTAATTCGTCGAAGGAATTCGACTTTGAAGTAAAAATTGATATGAAATTGCAAAAGAAAATCACGACAATTTAGTATATATTTATGATATCAAATCCCATTATAATTTCAACAAATCACATACTAATCACGACACATTAATTCGTATATATTTATGATATTTAATAATATAATTAAATTCAAAAATATTCAATATTGGGCTCATTTCAAAGATATTGACGAAGCGATTACAATGGTATAATTTGTAAAAATAGAAATGTTTTTTAATGCATTTTAGTTCATATACATTATTTATGTTAATATGATAAGAGTCTAAAATGAAAAATAAAAAAGTAAGGGATTAAAAGTAAACTACATACCTAATTATAAGGGTAATAAATGTAACGTATAAATTAAAAAAAATGAATTAAGGAGAGATTTAAGGAGAAGTGAATGTGGGTGTGTTAATTGAACTTATAATGTAAATTGCGTTCAAATACATGTTTAGACGAGAAAATACTGAAGTCGGCTCACCAGAAGACGACACGTGGCATGCTAGTTACTTATTTATTATATGTATAGATGTTTTGGTATTTATAAGGCTTAATACTATAACTTAATATATTTAAATATGTTTATCAGTTGTTTTTTTTATTAAAATGTAAATGTGGAATTTTAAGAACTACATTTTAATTAATAGAGACAATCAAGCTGAATTATGTGAGAAATTAATTAATTTATGAGAAAATGAGAAGTTTCAAAATAACATGCGATTCTATAATCACATGTGATGCAACACGTTCAAAAGAAAGTGATCTAGTTGGTCAAGGCAACCAAGGCTGCATAAAAAATTGTTCACTCTACAATCAGTCAAAACAACATATTTATATCTATAAAAATAGTTCACCCTCTTTGTCATTTCTCCTATTTTATCTATCCTCTTTCCATAACATACACATATAATTGAATGCACACAAGGTAAAAATATTATGAACAAATTTTTATAAATATTATTATAGTTTATAAACATATTCTAAACAATTTCTTATAAATATTATTATAGTTTATAAACATATTCTGAACATTCTTTAAATTTATGGGAGGTGATATAGTTTGTGAATACCTACTAATTCAATAAGGGTGCGTTTGGTTAGCAGAATGATTTCTGAAGGAATGAAATCTGTCAAAGAAATTGGAATGAAATGTTGTCAGGTTTGACCACCTGTTTGGTTGACAGAATTGGAATGGAATCTGTCAAAGGAATTGAAATCTGTTTGTTTGGTTAACAGAATGTAGCTTTGGAATTGGAATTAATTTTCGACAAATGACCAAAATACCCTTTTTTATTAAATAATTATTAAATATTTTAATGTGTAAAAAATATGATATACACAACCCAAAAATTAAAAATAAAATAAAAATAAAAACTAAATGTATTAAATTATATTAATAAAAAATTAAAAATATGCATCCCGCGACCACCCCGTACAACCCGCGACCCTACCAAAATTGTGAATTATAATTGAAATTTACACTTTCAACCCCTATACTTATTTACTTACTTTACTTTATACCTTTTACTTTCATAATTTTAATTTTATATTTAACACATATAATTGTTTATTAACTAAAATACGTTAAAAAATACGTTTTAATTTTAACAAGTTACACCATTATAATCGTCTTTTCGATACGTTCGAAATGAGCCTAATATTGAATATTTTTGGATTTATTTATTTTATTATATATCATATATACTACATAAAAATATTTTTAATATTTACAATTCATACCCTTATAGTTAATTATTTAATTTATGGTACACCTCTTACTTTTTTCAATTTTGTTTTACACTCCTATCGCATTAACATAATAATCATATATTAACTAATTAATTAAATCGTTTTAAATTATTATTATTTGTATGTGTTTATAGATATCTGGCAATAGGACAAGGTTTCACGAGAAGAATATGAAATGGGGTTTTGACAAGTTGGTATCACTGGACTCATTTAAGAATTGTGAAAATGAGTATTTGGCGAATGATGATTCATGTGTGTTTGGAGCTGAAGTATTTGCAGTTACAAAGTATGCACAAAAGGATCGATGTATGTCCATCACAAAGCCTCCGCCAAATTTTAATACTTACACTTGGACCATCGATAATAAAATAAATAAAACGTATTTTAACTATAAGAGTACCATAAATTAAATAATTAACTATAAGAATATGAATTTTAAATATAAAAAATATTTTTATGTAGTGTATATGATATATACTAAAATATATAAATCCAAAAATATTCAATATTTGACTCATTTCGAACGTATCGAAGAGACGATTATAATGGTGTAACTTGTTAAAATTAAAACGTATTTTAGTTAATAAACGATTATATGTGTTAAATGTAAAATTAAAATTATGAAAGTATAAAATAAAGTAAGTAAATAAGTATAGGGGTTGAAAGTGTAAATTTCAATTACAATTCACAATTTTGGTATGGTCGCGGGTTGTAGCGAGGGTGGTCGCGGGATGCATATTTTCAAAAGACACCCTATCCAGCGATCGCGGGACAAATCGCGGGAAAAATGGGTATTTTGGCAAATTCATGAGAGAAATTGATATTTTGGTAAGTTAAAGTCAAACTTAGGTATTTTAATTAAATTTCCATTCAATATCATGTTTTTTAACTAAAAATCCAAACATATTCCAATCATTGAATTTTAGTAATAATTGATCGAACTAATATACTAATATGATGAAAACGAGTTATTTTAATTCATTATTGTTTAATTTATTATAAATCATTGATAGTTCGTTCTTTCTTGTTAGTTTCGTCTTTCTAAAGTACTTTTTTTATTAAATTTTTTAATTTCAAGATTAAGAGGCCCGTTTATTAAACGGTTACCCGGGTAAATGTTTATCAAGTCACATTACATTATTGGATGAATATGGCAAGGACAAAAAATCTTACCCGATAAGAATGAATGTAAGGACCGAGAGTCTAACCTGGTAAGTGACGACTGACGACGACGATACTTACCACGGTGAGCGCTTACCGGATGAATTTTTGCATACAAAATCGATTTAGTGAACTAAAATCTTATCTGATAAGTAAGTGATAGTGTTGAATTTTACTGAAAAACACTTACCCGAGTAAGTGTTTGGTAAACGACCTCCAAGTATCAAGTATGGACAAGTTTATGTCACAACAAGCGATAGCGTGACTTAAAAAAGAAAAAGAAAAAGAAAAAAAAACTTATCAAATTTTGTTTTTCTTTGTTATAAAAAATTATTTTTTATTTTATAAAATCTTGGACAAGATAATGATTTCGTTTGTTTGTGTGTCCTAAAATTTAAATGCACAATTCTTAGTAGGTTTTGATGTTTGAATTTTCATGTTATTACGTGTATATATATGTAAAAATGATTTTCATGTTAAACTAAAGTAGTGTCTTATACAAGTTGGAAAGCATATATGTAGGTATTTTTCTCTTTATGTGAAAGTTGTCGTGATAAAGTATAATATTCTTCTGGTTTATCAGTATTTTGTCTTAAATGTATACTGTGTTTAATACTTAGTAGCCAAAACACTAACAACCTTCTCTAAATCACGAACTAATTCGGGTTTTTTTAAACCAAGTTAGAACGCTAGATCTAAAATATGATGTGTAATTTTTGTTGATTAGACTTGTTGATTCTTATTATCGGATTTTATTTAGTGTATTTTTAGCTAAACTTAGTTACTTATAATGAATAATTCAATTAAAGTTAAAAAGAAAACGACATTGTAGACAAAAATACGCTATGATGAAATTATGGATCTCAAATATGACGTGCAATTTGGTTGATTAGACTTGTAATAAATAAAAAGCATTTATTTTATTCATATGCTACAAGAATTTTGCTATTTGAAGCATGTGCGAATCAATTCAAAACAATAAAAATAGCCATTTTCTAATGTTGATGTGATTTAAATAAAACTAGTACGGGTCTCGTCACTCGTGCATTGCACGATACTAATAAGTTTTTTAAAGAAACAATTGTCGTAGTTAGCATAAAACGTAATTCTTTATTTGATTATTAATAAGATACACTTTAAAATGAAGAATGTATTTCGATAAGTGCTTCATTTTCATATATTGATAACAATGTGTTGCTACGAATAGTTTCATATGTATCAGTAATAACTTTTATATAATGTCAAGTCATCATTATTGGTTGTATTTTATACGATAATTCTTGGTTGTTCTCTTAACCAAATTTGATGTATATAGATTTAGTTACCACAAAGACGTTGATTTACCAATTTATTATATAACTATATATAAAAATGAATTATAATCCGATATAATACCTCTCATTTTTTATGGAAGGATTAAAACACCTTCAATATATATATATTAAAGGAATACCCAAAAGATAATGAAGTGACATATTGTGATTTGAGTATTAATCAAATCTTGAAATGTGATCTGATTTGGCTATCTCACATTGGTTAGAAGGAGAAGTTTGAAAGAATGAAATGTGTAAATGAAATGAGGAGATCATTCTTTTGTGGCAAGTCATAGTGTTGGCTCACATTAATAAAGCAAAAAAACTTTGTTTGATTTCAACTTAAATTAAAAAATGAAACCGAAAGAATTTATATATCAATGTTTGTAGTAAGTTATCATTTCTAATTTTATATGTTTGGTTGTTCTAATTTAATCTTTTTATATTGCTTCTATCATCTTCTATTATACATGTTGTTATACTAATCTTAATAAGTTTCATTTTTTATTATAATTATATATATAATTCTAGAATTGTTTTTTTTTTATTAAATATTGATTTATGATATAAATGTAATAAGGATTCTAAAAGGAGGGTTAATAATAATAATTTATTTATATATTGATTGTAATTACTGACATTAAACGCAATAAATGTTTCATTAGTTTGTTAATGAGTGGTTAATAATTAGTATTTAATTCTATATTAATTTTGAATACATATATATAAATATATATATTGTTTTTAATTTCATTTATATTAATTTATACAGTAAATTTAATAAGATTTTCAATGATAATATTTTTTAACTTTATATATTCATTGAGATTTTAAATATTTAATTAACTCTTTTAAAATAGAATAGAAATCAATATAATTTTTGAAACTCGTGTGTAATGATTTAGTACATATATTATTTTATAACTAATATATAAAGAATGTTATGTAAATAATATAATTGATAACCATTCTGAAGTTATAAGTGTCATCTTTATTTTATTTCGTTACATTAGTTATATAATTATAAGCGGGATAAAGGACGTTTGGTTCATTTTGAGGAATGAGAATGAAAATGGAAATGTAGTAGAATGAGAATAGAAATGAGCATTGCATTGATGTTGTTTGGTTCAACCAATATAATCATAAAAATTTATTTTATATAATATTTTTAATACAAATATGTGCCGTCCAACATAAAGATAAAAAATATGTTTCATTCACGTCAAGAGATGAAGGGATGTATGGGAAAAAAATATTTCCTAAGCGGGATAAGATTTTCATTTCCCCCAATTTGGTCAGAAATGTAAATCAATAGGTTTGGGGTAATGAATCCATTATATTATATCAAACCAAATCATATTATTCATTATCAGTTTCATTCATTACCCCTCAATATCCACAACCAAACACCCTTTATTCTTATGTAGATACATATACAAATACACGTATTATTATATTCAAGTGTCTTGTAAATAGAATTATGCATATTAATCATAATTTCATTTATATAAATGAGTTTTTAAACATAATGATTATATGTATGTATTCACTAATTTATATAAATATAATATTAGAGTCATGTAAAATAAAAGAAATTAATAAATTTGAGTATAATTATATATGATGAATAGTCTAATTAATTTAATGTTTGTTAATAATTACACCAATTAAAAAAAACAAAATTAAGATAAATGTAAATAAAAATATACATATTATTATATTCAAGTCTCATGTATATATACATATTATATTCAAGTATGTAAATAAAAAATATACATATATTTGCCGTAATTTTATTTATATAAATGAGTTTATAATTATCTTAATTATATATGTATATATACAATAATTATTATGTAAATAAAAAAATAGAGTCATGTCAAATAAAATAATTAAAAAATATTAGTTTAATTAATTAATGTTTTGATAATAGTTACATCAATAAAAAAGGAAAATTTTGAGAACAAAGAAAATTTGGATTGAGATGCTTAAAATTTTGATAAAGTATAAAAAAACATAAAAGGCAAAGATGAGGATCCACATTTAGCGTACTTGAACCGGACAACTTTTCATCGAACTCCAACATATATTTATTCTCGCAACCTATAAAGACCACAAAAATAAAAAGTAAATCAAAATTCTAAAGCCTCAATAAATCCATACTCCAATTCCTTTATCTACACATATATATGTCGTAGATGAACAAATTGTGAGTTGTACCGGTTTACCCGATTAAACTCATGTGTATGTATACTTCTATTTGTCGGTATGAGTATTTGGTAAGAAAATAGAGAGACACAAATTGAGGGATGGAGATATCGCTTAGAATAAAAACAAAAGAGAAACAATATGAACAAACTTAAAAGATGAGAAGAAAAACAAACCTAAATCAAAATGAAGAAAGTAAGGGATGAATAAAGTAAGGGTTAGAGGTTATGGATGGATTAAGTGATTGAGAAAGTAAAAAGGCTTTGAGAAAGGTGAAAGGTTTGGAGGTGGAAAGTTAATTAAAGTGGTTGTATGAGTTACCAAAATGACTTAATTGCAATAAAAAATACATTTGTTGATATAGGGGTATAGAAGTCTTTAACATAATTAATATTTAAAAAAATCAAAAAAATGAGAAAAAATTTAGCCAAGAATTATACTCTAAGAAGATAGGATTCTTCATCGTTTAATGATTTCTACTATTTGTAAGTTCACTTTATGTTTCAAAATAGGATTATGAGTAGCTAAATAACTATTTCTAGTTATGAGATTATAATGACTTTACTTTCAAACATGTTGAGACTTGATTTTTGTTATAAGGTTAACTGAATTTCATTTGTGTAATCCTTGTTCAAGATGTGTTCTTCATTTTTGGTTTTGAGAAAGATCACCGGTTTGTTCTCTATTTAAAGCATTAATCTATTTTTATACTTAGATAAATCAACAACTTCCAACCACCCCCTCCCATTTTTTAACGTTTCCAACGAATTTGCACGTAATTACGTCTTGGACTCACAGTTGACACTGCGTCAATGACAATACAACCCTACTTGCCGCTATCACAACTTGTGTTTTAGAGGTAATAAGATTTATTATTTACCGGAATCGACATCACTTAAAAGAATTAATAAAAACAAAGAAAAATAATATTTCTATTAAATTATACATTATACTTTTAAATGAATATTGTGTGGAATATCCCAATAAGGAGGTTCATGATGACCATGCTTTATGGGAAACCGGTTTGTTTTTCACACTAAAAAAATGGAGAAAACATTCTAAGTATTAGGATGTGTCACATCACCTCTTGATGATTTTCCTTTATATAGATGTAGATATAGACTTGTTATATAAATCAGCCTATATATTGATTAATCTATATATGTATATAATAAGATTTCACATGTAACTTGTAAAAAGTAAATGAAATGTTCATTTATTTAATGATATATTTTTGTTTTAAAAAAACTCAAAATTTTAGAGAAAATAATAACTAATGTTTCAAGCTATCTCATAATATCACATTTTCTTTGGATTATTGTCCTTTATATAGATACATAGATAGAAGTATTATGTAAATAATAATAAGTGATAAGTTATATTCTAGTAAGTTATTATATGTATTTCATTTATGTATATTGATGGCAATATAGATTTTTTTATGTATACATTAAAAGTTGTTACATTCACATGATTAGTGATTATGTTCATCTTATTTTTATTTATATACATTATATAATCAATTTCTTATTTTATTCTATTGTTATATAAATAAAGATATACATATTATTATATTTAAGTGTGTAAATAAAAAAAATATTAATTTTAATCAAAGTTAAAATGATTAGTAAACGAAAAAAAAACTCTAAAATCCCAACAAAAGTCAAAAAAATGTATACTCAGATTAGTCTTCTCGAAATAAACCTGAAAAAATAAAAATAACCATTAAAAATAACATATGGAAGTTTGTTGTGGTTGTGTCATAGATTGTAATACATACATGCATGATTTGATTATTGAACCATCGTTGGCATCAAAACTTCAAAACCATTGCCATAAACAAACCTCTGTTTCCATTGAAAAAAATTAAGAAAAAATAAGAAGATAAATGTAAAAATGAACCTGAAATCACAACAAAAGTCAATAAGAAATAGAACCTGGATTAATATTCTCAAAGTAAACCTGAAATACAATTTTGTTGAACAATAATAGTTTATGAAATGATAGAAAAAAAATCAAGTGACGGAGAGGGAGAAAAGTGTTTACCTGAAAAATGATCTTGTTGAAGAACAATGCATGATTGGTGATATGAATCATACATAAAGTGATATGGAGAGGAAGATGAAGATCTATAGTGATGAACAAATCATGATACAAAATTGAAGGGTTTTTGAGTTTTTCAAATTCAAGAGTGAAGTTGAAAGGATTTGGATCAATAAGAAATAGAACCTGGATTAATATTCTCAAAGTAAACCTGAAATACAATTTTGTTGAACAATAATAGTTTATGAAATGATAGAAAAAAATCAAGTGTCAGAGAGGGAGAAAAAGTGTTTACCTGAAAAATGATCTTGTTGAAGAACAATGCATGATTGGTGATATGAATCATACATAAAGTGATATGGAGAGGAAGATGAAGATCTATAGTGATGAACAAATCATGATACAAAATGGAAGGGTTTTTGAGTTTTTCAAATTCAAGAGTGAAGTTGAAAAGATTTGGAGGTTTCACTTTTGAAATGAAGATGAAAAGATTAGGAGGTTAAAGTTTTAAAAATTACCAAAACAACCCTAACTCAATGAACTTCATCTTTGTAGTATAGGGACGGAAAAGTCTTTATCAAATCAAATATATAAAAAATCAAAAATCTTAGAAAAAAGAAAAATGGTCTTATCATGCTTAGAAGATGCCACCTCATCATCTTTGGTTTTCTCTTTTAATATATATATTGATTAGTAGAAAATGAATTTAGAAAGAACACAAGAGCATTCATAACAATTATGCCATAAAAAAAATCTTTGCGAGTTGTAAAAGTTTTGTGCTTCAATGGTCATACTATTTTGTATGGTAAAACATAAATGAAATTTTCTAAAACTTTATATAAGACAGATAAATACTATTTTTATATTTTCTTGATAAAAAGTATTTACGGAGATGAGGAGGGTCTCAAAGGGGTGGACTATAGTTCGAGGAGGGGAGCTTCGGTTTGGTGTAACGTCATTAGGATTAAATTTCACCTCCTCCTTTGTGCCGCTGTGGCTTGGGGCTGCTTGTTTGCCCTTGTGTTGTTTGTGATACTTTGGTGGGTTTAATAAATTGGGTGCTTTTAAAAAAAGAGATATTGAAAAATAAATTATTATAAGAGAGAAATAATATGTTATTAATGTATTGAATACTGTTAGTCTCAACTATCGAATTTGTGAATAATACAAATAGACATCCGAACTTGAAACACTTATAAATATATTCTTATTATTTGTCTAAAAAATATCATATATGATATACTCCATCTATGATCTATTGGATTCTAGATTAAACAAAGCCTAAATCTGACGATCTCAAAAGAATCACTTAAAGTGCTTTCAGATTTAGGCTATAAGATTGATAACCATTAATAGCCGACATTGGTTGAAATCCGATAGAAACTCTTGTCTTATGTCATATTCTCAAACATCCACAAAATATTTTAAGTGTTTGATACTCGATCGACTTCACTTTCTAAATGTCTATAACTGTAGTTTGTTGTATAACTTATACTTCATAACAAACAAAATATAATTTTTACTTGTAAAAATCTTGTCACTATCTGTATTGATTCAAAATGTAAAAAGCCTTCAACAAATTCAAAGATTAGTTGAAGAGTGGCCAAGATAGTTACCAAAGCGGATTGATTTGTCATCTAGCCAAAAAAAGATCAATACATGATAAAGTCAACTAGTAGTCTGACAAACATTATTACTGGCAAGCCGAATTTTAAAGTACAAACTTATGTAACAATTTTGGTTCACCAACCGAGACTCTTATCCTAGTATGGGAGCATGGAAAAACATGTCAGTCAAAGTATGTTCTAAAAACATTATTTAATTAGTGTTAGTGTTACTTTATTGTTCCCTCTACATACCAAGAATATGATGAGTTAAACAAATGTATACATCAACTACAAAGACTTAAATGAAATGTACAAGCGTGGATTACAAATCAGAAAAAGACACGTGTTAAAGTTGAAGGAGAACATTTAATGCAACGAAGGATAAACAATATCTTCATTGTCTTAGTTTGCAAATCACCTATTTTGAAAGAACTTCTATTAATAGCTTCAAAATAAATTCGACGTCAATATCTGAAAGCTATCTTAGCTTCTCAGTTCAGAAAGATAACTTTCTTCCCTCTTTCTTTCAGTGTGAGTAAATTTGTCCCCCCTCATATAGTTTAGGATCAAGGTTTTGTCTCCTAGCTTCCACAATATATCTGTAATTTTATGTTTGAATAAAATATAAAATTAAAAAGTGAAAATTTACTGTGTTTGTATTCAACCTTACCGGTTCTACAAACACCTTATGTGTGAGTCCTTGTGGTCTATGTCTCTATGACCAACAAATACATTAGAGAAAAGTTTAAAAAGCCAAGGAACTATAACCTTTTAAATAATTAAGTCACCAGACTAGTTTTTTTAGTGAAAAACCATTAAACCTTCTAATTTTCAATGATTAAGTACCTAAAATGTTTTCTAAAAAGACAATTAAATTTTCTCATTATAAATTATTAAGGCCCTGAACAATTTTTTTTAAATAAAATAAGCCATCAAACTTTAAGAAGTTAGTTACTTACATCATTTAACCCAGAAAAGTTACATATAACCGACGAGAAAGATTTTTAAGTAAAAAGAAACCTAAATAAGTTTTACCCCTCCTAAACCTTACGCCATTCAAACCCCACACAAATACCAGTATCACTCCCCATCGCCGCTCCTCGTCCCCCATCATTATTTGTTTTTCATATCACCTATCACGTGTTGACGTATACCATCAATCTCCCTATTTTTGATACGTTTGTTATCTTTTGATTCTCCCATTTCTGATACATAAAAAATAGATCAAAAGGAAAGATCGATGACGAAGGCTAATAGCGTGATATGCAATACGGAGAACGGACAACGATGGGGAGAAAGGGAGCGGTGAGGGAGAGCGATTCCATTATTTGTGAAGGGTTTGAATAATGTAGGGTTTGGAAATGCTAAAACCATGTTAGGGCTCTTTTCTATTTTAAAAACTTCTATATATAAAAAGTAATGATCATTAGTATAATATCTTAACTAGTTTTTTAGAGTTCAATGGCTTGTTTTTTTCAATAAAAAATCAGGAATTTAATCATTTAAATGAGAAACTTTAATGGATTTTTCATTTAAAAAAATAATATAGAAACTTAATCATTTAAAATAAGATAATTCACAGAGTTAGAGTTAGATATAACTATTTTTAGAACTTTTTATTTTTGATACAAAATAGATTATAAAATAACTATTGAAAATGCTTTAAAAAAGTTTATTTATAAGACCATCCGTAGCGGTTTCGGGCTCGGGCTCATCCAAATGGCCAGCGGGTTTCATCGGGTACCACTAAGGGGGGTGATCGGGTACCAATCGGGTTCGGCTACCGGGTTCACCAACCCGATCAACCCGTTGCCTATTTAAATTGTTTTTTTTTTAATTTTTTTGAACAATACCGTTGGTAAACGGCTATTTTACAAAAAAAAATTAATTTAATTTTTTTAAATTATACACACTATATATATTAACATACCATCTTATTTTTTCACACCAAACAACTCTATACTTTCTTCCATTCTCTATACTTTCTTCCATTTATTTCTTCAATTTTAGACAATATGGATTCGCCACAACCAGCTTCATCGACCACATCATCATCATCCATAGACACCGACGAGTACTTGCATCATCAAAGGGAAATTTTTGTAGGGTTGGTTCGAGAAGCTGCAAAATTAATTTATGGTAGCACCGCCTCATCGTCAAGAAGAGAACCGAGGGCCGGGAACATAGAAAGAGGTCGGGTAGCTGCAAACGAGCGGCTTTTACGGGACTACTTTGGCAACAACCCGGTTTATACACCGGATATGTTTAGACGGCGGTTCAGGATGAGCAGACAACTATTCGAACGAATAGTTGAAGATTTAGAAGGAGAGTATCCGTATTTTACACTTCGGGTGGACGCCAGCAACAAACAAGGTTTTTCTCCGATACAAAAGTGTACTTCCGCTATTCGGCAATTGGCGTATGGAGTAGCTGCCGACTCACTTGACGAGTACTTGAGGATGGGAGACAAAACGTCACGAGATTGTCTGTACAAATTCTGCACAGGTATTAGTGAACTCTATGGTAAAAAATATTTACGCAAGTGATAGGGTTATTTTTATAACCCTATTTATAGCCTTTTATTATAATTTTGAACTAATTTTTATTCCCCATTGAGTCTTTTTAGTTAAGTCTAGTATCTAATTTAGCAAATAAATGATTTGTACCTTAAAACGTCAAAATAGCATGTTTTATATAATTATAGCCAATTGCTCATTTAAAATTTCGTAATTGTAGGGATGAAGCGAATGCCGTTTTTGAAGTCTATATATATATATATTGGAAGCACGTGGGAAAGAAGTAATTTACACGTAGCGGGACGAGAAACGAGAGACTTCATATTTTGGACACGACATCTACATGGGCCAAAAATACAGATTTCATATTTCATCACTTGGACCGATTTTTTTTGGATAGCTTTTTGGGCTTATGGCTTATTTAGTTGTGGACTCAAGATTGATTAAATGTGGGCTGAATTCAGTTTTCTACTTGGCCCCCAAGAGATATTCTTGGGCCCCAAGACATCACATGGCTATATATATGTATGCTATGTAGTGTAGTTTACCATCGATCAGCTTCTATCTTTAACAATTAGATATGGGAAATTAATTAAAATACCCTAAGTCAAACCAAGTGTTACCAAAATGCCACAAATCTCTCCCAGTTTGTAAAAATACCCTTTTTTTCCGCGATAGGAGCCCGCGATCGCGGGTCAGGGACCATTTCTGACACTTTTTTTAAACTTGCAGGGACCGTTTTTGAAAAATGGCATCCCGCGATGGGATTATTTTGTGACTTTTCAATTGCAAATGACCATTTTTGAAAAATTCCAGGGACCATTTATGAAAAAATCAACCGCGATTGACACTGTTCACCCCGCTTTCGTCCAATTTGATGAATTTGAATTGGAATGTTACACTTTCAACCCCTATACTTATTTACTAAATTTACTTTATACCTTTTACTTTTATTATTTTAATTTTACATTTAACACATATAATCGTTTATTAACTAAAATACATTAAAAATACGTTTTAATTTTAACAAATTACACCATTATAATCGTCTCTTCGATACGTTCGAAATGAGCCCAATCTTGAATTTTTTTGGATTTATATATTTTAATATATACCATATACAGTTATACACTACATAAAAAAATATTTTTTATATTTAAAATTCATACCCTTATAGTTAATTATTTAATTTATGGTACATCTCTTATTTTTTTTTTCAATTTTTTTTACACTCCTATCGCATTAACATAATAATCATATATTAACTAATTCATTAAATCGTTTTAAATTATTATTATTTGAATGTGTTTATAGATATCGTGAATGGCAATAGCAGAAGGTTTCACGAGAAGAATATGAAATGAGGTTTTGACAAGTTGGTATCACTGGACTCATTTATAAATTGTGAAAATGTGTATTTGGCGAATGATGATTCATGTGTGTTTGGAGCTGAAGTATTTGTAGTTACATAGTATGCACAAAATGATCGATGTATTTCCAACGTAACTTAGATTAAAATTATCTCCTTCAGTTCAGTCCCGTCCCGTCCCATCTAGTTCAGTCTCGTCCAGTTCCGTCCTGTCCCATCTAGTATGCGTACCAAACGCTACCTAAGAGTACCATAAATTAAATAATTAACTATAAGGGTATGAATTTTAAATATAAAATATTTTTGATGTAGTGTATATGATATATATTAAAATATATAAATCCAAAAAATTCAAGATTGGACTCATTTCGAACGTATCGAAGAGACGATTATAATGGTGTAATTTGTTAAAATTAAAACGTATTTTTTTAACGTATTTTAGTTAATAAACGATTATATGTGTTAAATGTAAAATTAAAATAATGAAAGTAAAAAGTAAAAAGTAAATTTAGTAAATAAGTATAAGGGTTCCAAATCAAAATCACAATTTCGAATTGAAATTTACACTTTCAACCCCTATACTTATTTACTAACTTTACTTTATACCTTTTACTTTCATAATTTAATTCATTTAACATATATAATCGTTTATCAACAAAAATACGTTAAAAAATACGTTTTAATTTTAACAAGTTACACCATTATAATCGTCTCTTCGATACGTTCGAAATGAGCCCAATCTTGAATTTTTTTGATTTATATATTTTAATATATATCATATACACTACATCAAAATATTTTTAATATTTACAATTTATACCTTTATAGTTAATTATTTAATTTACGGTACTCTTAGGTAGCGTTTGGTACGCATACTAGATGGGACGGGACGGAACTGGACGGGACTGAACTAGATGGGACGGGACGGGACTGAACTGAAGGAGATAATTTTAATCTAAGTTACGTTGGAAATACATCGATCATTTTGTGCATACTCTGTAACTGCAAATACTTCAGCTCCAAACACACATGAATCATCATTCGCCAAATACCCATTTTCACAATTCTTAAATGAGTCCAGTGATACCAACGTGTCAAAACCCCATTTAATATTCTTCTCGTGAAACCTTCTCCTATTGTCATTCACGATATCTATAAACACATTCAAATAATAATAATTTAAAACGATTTAATGAATTAGTTAATATATGATTATTATGTTAATGCGATAGGAGTGTAAAAAAAATTGAAAAAAAGAGATGTACGATAAATTAAATAATTAACTATAAGGGTATGAATTTTAAATATAAAAAATATTTTTTTATGTAGTGTATAACTATATATGATATATATTAAAATATATAAATCCAAAAAAATTCAAGATTGGACTCATTTCGAACGTATCGAAGAGACGATTATAATGGTGTAATTTGTTAAAATTAAAACGTATTTTTAACGTATTTTAGTTAATAAACGATTATATGTGTTAAATGTAAAATTAAAATAATGAAAGTAAAAGGTATAAAGTAAATTTAGTAAATAAGTATAGGGGTTGAAAGTGTAACATTCCAATTCAAATTCATCAAATTGGACGAAAGCGGGGTGAACAGTGTCAAACGCGGGTGAATTTTTCATAAATGGTCCCTGGAATTTTTCAAAAATGGTCATTTGCAATTGAAAAGTCACAAAATAATCCCATCGCGGGATTCCTTCGCGATCGCGGGATGCCATTTTTCAAAAATGGTCCCTGCAAGTTTAAAAAAGTGTCAGAAATGGTCCATGGCCCGCGATCGCGGGCTCCTATCGCGGAAAAAATGGTATTTTTGCAAAGTGGGAGAGATTTGTGGTATTTTGGTAACACTTGGTCAAACTTAGAGTATTTTAATTAATTTCCCATTAGATATTTGTAGTTTGGTAACTCAATTAGACATCCAAGTGATCTCGTTGTAACGTTCGGGTTTGATTTCTCGTTTAATTTAAGTGTGTTTTTATTATTCTCGTGTTTTTGCTAATTTTAAGATTACTGTTTATGCACCCTCGTTTTCATCTTCTTACGGTTTTTAAGTCAAGTTTATCGTTTTTAAGACTACTCTCGCAATCATTGGTTTAGCTTATGTTTCTCGCAACTTCGTTTTCTAAATCTCGATAGTTTAATTTTCGGTTTATGTTATTGTCGAACACCAACCCTTAATCCTCTTTTATATTCTAAATTACTACCATAAATCGGAAGTCTGAATTAATCTTTTCGGATCCCCAACTAGCTTGGTTCACGATTTGTAGTGACGAAGAAATTATAAAAGTTGAAAGTGTTAATGTGTTTTTATCATCAAAAACCTTTCCACGCCTCGTTAGCTTAATTTTAGATTTTTAATCAACGTTAGAATTTCAAAGTTAGTTTTGTGTTTTGTCACATTTAAAACAAGATTTTTCATCTCCTTCGTTTATAATTAATTTCCTTAAAACGTAATTTCCAATTTTCAAGTTTTGTGTAATGGATTGTCCATCTCCATCATTTGCTTTTATAACCGTCGTTGTAGTTTTTAGTGCACGTAAATCGATAATGGGCTAATTGCTTTAGCTTGGGGTATAAGGTGAAGTTGAGACCGGGCCCGATAAAAAAACGAAAAGGTGTATCGTATGGTATGATTGTCCAAATTATCTAATTCAAAGTTATATTTTATGGTGGATCACAATTGACCAATTGACACCCGATACGTTGTATCATGAAATAGTGGACTCTTGAGATAATAAGGAACACTGTCTCATCTTGTGGCTGTGTAGCTATTGTTGTTTAGGCATGCTGTTTTGGCTTTTTGTTTAGTCTGTATGTTTTTGTTGTATTTTTGTAAATAAGTGGTTGGAATAAAAGGTTGCAGATCAAAAAAAAAAAAAATCTCTTATTCCAAAGATAGAAGTGAGGAAAGTTCTGCGTAGCTTCCTCATTGAGTAAACTACAATTTTGGTCCTTGTGGTTTGCTTAAATAAAATGTTGTTTTCAAAATTCTTGAGGGGTTAATGTTGTAAATAAGTAGTTGTTTGAATAAAATGCTGCTATCTATTCTCAAGCAATCGGTGATTGTATTATTTCATGGTGGTGACTTGAAGTTGTCTGGACGCTGTGTGCCGAAAGAAGTTCCTGCAATCATTGTTTCGGTCGATTAATTTCTTTGACGAAATGTTTCCTCATCATCGCGTTGCTCAACGAATTAATTTTCTGCAACTTTTCTTCTCTAGTTTTCAACTTTATCATCTAGGGTTTAGTTCACTGCTTGCATACGGTCGAAGCCACAAAATGGAAATGAAGAGAGAACTCTCGGCTCTCTCTTTTTCTACATCTACCAACCAACCTCCAATAATTGAGGTTTACTAAAATATCTAAATAGAGAGAATGGAGGGTGTTTGGTATCTGATGTATGGCAACACTGATCTCATTTACAACTTAGGATACATACATATATATAGCAATATTGAAAGGCTTTGGGGGCCATGAGTGGTTTTTGGGGGCCCAAACTACAAAACGAGATGGCCCATGAATAAAGAAATTTGAGTCCATAATTGTTTTATCCTTAGGCCCAAAAATATAATCCAAAAATTCGCCCCAAGTAATGCAAAGACGTTGTCGTGTTCGGCCCATGTAGACAAAAATGTGCCGTATTCCAAAATATGAAGTCTCTCGTTTCCACTCCGTTACGTGCGATCCATACGTAATTCCCCTAAATATGTAGACTTCAAAACGGCATTTGCTTCATCCCTACATTTAGACAACATTAAATAAGAAAATTGCTATATTTATAAAAAAAGATGCTACTTTGACGTTTTACGGTACAAAGTGTTTATTCGCTAAATTAAACACTAAAATAAACTAAAAGACTCAATGGGGAATAAAAATTGGCTCAAAATTATAATAAAAGGCTATAAATAGGGTTATAAAAATAACCCTATCAAAAACCCAACCTTTCCTCTTAGTATAAAAAGGGGCGTTGGGTTCCATTTAATTCATCATTCATATCTCATCTACCACATTTTAGTGCTAGTGTAGTTTTAGTTATTAGCTCTCATTTACTGCATTAGTTCTCTAAATTTCGGTATTTTTAATTCCTAGTGTGATTGTAGTTTCAAGTAATCAGTGGCAGTGACGAATTCTCGTTCCCCACTGTAGTTTTAATTCAAGTCACTTTCAGTTTATTTATGTGCAACTTATTTTCTTTACTTTGGTAATTATGGGCTAAGCATCCCTTGGGATGTAGGAAAGAGAAGTACCTGGATTTTATGAAAAATGTTGAGTAATCTTTATACTTGAAATATTTGTTGTTTTGGTCATTCACTCTCGATTATTGCCCAATGATGCAAACAAGCTGATCACTTGTAAGGATCTAAAGTCTAGTTCTTAACTCATAAATGAGTGGAACGCAGTGACATGAGCTTGGATGATGCTAGGGGCGAAAGAATTCTTATGACACTTGCGAAAGTGAGGTCGGCACAATGAGCTAATCTCAACCCACTAGGATTGCAAATCAAACAATGTGAAACTGGTATTTTTATACTTCTTAGGATTGCAAATCAAACAATGTGAAACTGGTATTTTTATTAGTCAATCTAAATATTGTAAAGATATGTTGAAAAAGTTTAACTTTGAAAATGTCAAATCCGTTGAAACTCCAATGACCACAAACTTACAATTATCTCGTGACGAGGAGGGAAACGATTTTAATGAAAAGATTTATCGTGGTATGATTGGTAGTTTATTATATTTAACTGCTAGTAGACCTGATATTATGTTTAGTGTATGTCTATGTGCTCGTTTTCAATCTTCACCTAAACAAACTCACTATGAAGCTGTCAAGCGTATTTTTCGATATTTACGAGGTACTACTAATCTTGGCTTATGGTACGCAAAGAAACCCGAGTTAGAAGTAACGTGTTTCGCCGATTCCGATCTTGGTGGATCTATTGTTGACCGAAAGAGTACTAGTGGGGTATGTGCCTTTATAGGTCTCTCACTTGTGTCTTGGTTCTCTAAGAAACAACAATCCGTAGCTTTGTCTACAACCGAAGCGGAATATGTAGCCGCCGCAAGAGCGTGTGCTCAAGTCCTTTGGATGAAACACACACTTACCGATTTTGAGGTACATCTAACCAAAATTCCAATTATGTGTGATAACTCAAGTGCTATAAACTTAAGCAAAAATCCCGTTTTACACTCTCGTACAAAACATATTGAATTGAGACATCATTTTTTACGAGATAATGTTCAAAAAGGCAAAATCGTGCTTGAAAAGGTTGATTCGGAAGATAATTTGGCCGATATTTTCACTAAAGCTCTAAACAAGAAGGCGTTCTTTAAATTAAGACTTGGTTTAGGCATGCTTGAGTATAACCCTTGATAAATACTAACTCTCAAATATTTCATATTTTGAGGGGGAGCATCTTTTGAGGGGGAGCATAAGCGACTTTCTTAAACTCTTTTTGCTTCGACAAAAGGGGGAGAGAAACCGAGTATGCTCTCGTGTTTAGCGTTGTGTTTGTCATCATCAAAAAGGGGGAGATTGTTGGTGCAAGTGTACCCAGCTTTAATATTAAGATATATTTTTGGTACACATAAAATCACATCTCCATATTTATTTTGATGATTACAAAACACACCGCATTATTTGTTATCTAATATTTTATCTGAGTGTGCAGATATTTAAATGATCTCGATAAATTTTTTATCTGAAGAATCCAAGTCTGAAGAGTTTCGTCATTTTATTTTAAAATGATAAACACCCTAAAATATTTTATCACTTGGATATTTCGTATCTATATAAATATATTTGAATCAAATATATATATAATATATATATTTTTTTTTATTAAATATATATATAAATCGCATGATATATATATATATATATGTTATTTTATTAAAATCAAATCTCTGCTACTGTTCATCATTAAATGCAAAGAGTGTTCAGCCGAAAGAAGTCTTCCAGCGCAACTGCCCTTTTGTACGACTGTCAGGCGGTATACCGCCAAGGTCCACGCGGTATACCGCGATACTGTTCACCCATCAGTTCTTCTGCATATGAAGCTTCTCTTGTCAGGAACCTTTTCAGGCGGTATACCGCCGTGTGCAACGCGGTATACCGCGGGTACCATATACCGTTTGTTTTTGCAGGGTTGACCTTCTCCTCTGCAGTGTACCTTTTTTTCTGACGCAGGTATACCGCGATGGAAAGCCGGTATACCGCGAAAGCTTCTGCCCTGTTGCTCATCCAGTATAAATATCATGCAACCACCAGCCTTCAATGCTACACCAACTTCAGCAATAAATTCTCCCTCAGCATTTGATTATTATTCTGCTGCCTTCTTACTCACACTAAATCACTTAAACTGATAAAATTAATTTTTGAGTAAGAAATCTTGAGTTGATAGCAGATTAAAATCTCTCGATTAGTTGAATCAGCAACACAACTCAAGTGATCAAACTCTCTAAAAATATCCAAGTGATAAACCTTATTCAAGAGTGATTATTCATATTAAAATTATACCCTCTTGTAAGTGTTTGAATAAGAGTGAGTGATCCACATTAATCTCTCAAAGTAGAGTGATTCGCGTTTGTTGTATTAAGGTTTGTGTTTCTACCGTAAAGAACACGTTTCGTATTGGATCTCCGAGAAGTGTTATTTTCTCGAGGTGGACTAGCCAACTTTGTGTTTGGTGAACCACTTTAAAAATTCCGTTGTCAAGTATTCTCTTTCCCTTATCTATTTACATTTCCGCTGTGCATTTAAATTATATCTGTTTATATAATTGTTGTATACTTATTTATTTATACTCTGCTTTATTTATTCTGTATTTATTTGTAAAAAGAATTTTTGAAAGTAAAAGATTTTAAATACAACCTTACCCCCCCCTTAGGTTGTCTAACATTTGGTATCAGAGCGGGTCTTTCAAAAATATTCTGCATAAATTTCTCTTATTCTTCTAAATGGCTCAACAAACTAATATCGTGTTTTCAAAACCTCCTTTGATAGATACTGAAAAGTTTGGCATTTGGGCCGAGCTATTTGAATGTCACGTGCGTGGCAAAAATCAAAAGATTTGGAATATTATAGAAAAAGGGAATTTTAAACCCACCATTGTGAAAGATGATGTTTATATTAATAAACCTATAGATGAATGGACTACTTCTGATGAAACTCATTTTTGTTTAAACTTTGAAGCTAAGAATATATTATATGCTGCTTTAACAACTGATGAAATTGAAAGAGTATATACATATAAAACTGCAAATCAAATATGGGAAAGTTTAAATAATACTCATCGTGGAAACACGGAGGTTAAATCTAGTAAAGTGAATATTTTAGTTCACGATTATGAACTATTCGAAATGAAACAAGATGAGTCAATTGACTCAATGTTTAAAAGATTTAACCTTATTGTGACTACTTTGAAAGGTTTGGATCGCACTTATCCTAACGAGGACTATATAAGGAAAATCCTACGAGCCCTTCCTTCGGAGTGGATGCAAAAGATAACATCTTTAGAAGACTCCCGTGACCTTTCCATAATGAAGATAGATGACTTGATCGGTAATCTTAAAGTGCATGAAATTGCACTTAAAAGAAACAAAGATCGGGAGCAAGTTAAAAAGAAGTCAATCGCTCTCAATGTCTCAACACCAAAAGTTGAGAAGAAAAAGGAGAAAGCTAGCTCCTCGAAAGATCCATCCGAAACTCTCGATGAAGTCGCCATGTTGGTAAGAAACTTTTCCAAATTTCTTAATAATAATAATAAATTTTCTAACAATGGCAGATTTCAAAGAAACGGTAACTACCGTCGTGGTGGTGAAAATCGAAGTCGTAAGTTCCATAAACGAGACGAAAAAGTTAAGAAAAATGGCGACTCGAGTGAAGACGATAAAGCTAAGCCAAAGAGAGGCTTTTGCTACTCATGTGGTGACAAAGACCACTACGCCAATGAATGTCCGAAAAAGAACAAGTTCCAAAAGAAGAAGGAGAAAGCCTTCATTGGAGGCGCGTGGAGCGAGAGTGAAGAAGAAGATGACTATCAAGCCATTTGTCTTATGGCCGAAAGCGACGACGAGGTAAAATCTTCTTACTCGGATTACGATAGTGATTATGAAAGTGATAATGAAAATAATCTTGAAGAATTATATGAATCTTTTCATAAAATGGCCGCTCTTGCAAATCGTTACCAAGATGAGAATGCTATGTTAAAAGAAACTGTAAATGCATGTAAAAAGGAAATAAATAATGTTAAACAAAAATCTGAAAATGATATGGATATAATTGCTAAATTAGAAACTAAATTAGGAGAAAAAGATTTTTGTAAATCTTGTGATACTTTAAATAAAGAAATTGCATGCTTAAATAAAAAATCACATGAAAATATTATTTGTACAAAATGTGATATTCTTGAGAATGAGATTGCATGTTTAAAAGCAAAATGTGATGCGTATGAAAAGGATGATTTATTAGCAAAAGCTTTTCAAAGTAGTAATGAGAAAGTCCTTAACATGCTAAATATGCCTAACCGTATAAAATGTAGAAAAGGCATTGGTTCCAATACTTGTGTTGATAAATGTTCATGTAAACCCATCAAAAGATTTTATGAATCACCTAAAGTAAATACAAGAAATCAATATGTGCAAAAACCTCCGTATGTGCGTAAAATAAATAATGTAAATTATAATACGAGAAAACCGTATGCTCGCATGTACCATGATAAATATTCTAAACCTAATAATAATGCGAATGTAAATGCTTGTTTTTATGTGTATGATAAATATAATCGCAAAATTAAAATGGTAAATAAATGGATTCCAAAAGGAATGTTTAGTAATGATAATCCCGGTGGTATGCGTTTATGGTTTTAAATGTGTTATGTATATATGTTATATATATATATAGTTTAAATATAATTTGTTGTATATATTATATATATAAGTAATATATATTACTATGTACTGTTTGTTTATATATATATACGTATTACATATATATATATATATGGTGTTTGTTTAATATGTTATATATATATATTTGTGTTTGATGTATTATATATTAAAGTTGTTTAATATATTGTATATATTTTGTCTTACTTGATATGTGTTATATATATATATATTAATATGGTTTGATGTATTATATATATATATTAATATTGTGTAATGTATTATATATATATATATTCTGTTTGACTTTATATATATGCATGTTGGTTGACATTGAAACTAATTGTCAAGGACCCACGAGAAATGGGGACCATAAAAGTTACATCTTCATTATTGTAGATTGACCTTGATATGGACTGGATACTCGATAGTGGTTGCACACGTCACATGACCGGAAACAATAATCTCTTTTCATCATATAAGTCATGTGATGGTGGACAGGTAATTTTTGGAGGAAACTCCAAAGGAAATATAATTGGTAGAGGTACAGTTTCTTGCAATAATGTTCAATTTCTTAATGTTAATCATGTTGACAATCTACATTTTAATTTGTTAAGTGTTCGCCAATTGTGTAAAAATGGTATAACTGTTGTCTTCGAAGAAGATTCTTGTAAAATCATAAAAAATGGTAAAGTTCTTTTAAATGGTTTTGTAAAAGGAAATTTATATATTTGTAAAACTGTTGTATCTGAAAATGTATGCTTATCTTCTATTAATGATGTTTCTACTTTATGGCATAGGCGTTTAGGTCACGCTAATCTAAGATTAATGCAAAACTTAAAAAATAAGGAGCTTGTGAGTGACCTGCCAAAATTAAAGTTTGATAATCATTTTTGTGATGCTTGTCGTGTCGGCAAACAACATCACGTTTCTCATAAATCAAAAAATGTTATTTCTACTCAAAGAGTTTTAGAACTTTTACATATGGATCTTTTTGGCCCGATGGCTATTCAAAGTTTTGGAGGAAATTTTTATACTTTGGTTATTGTGGATGATTATTCCCGTTATACTTGGACTTTATTTTTGAGACATAAAAATGAGGCTTTTGAAAAGTTTAAAATTTTAGGAAAAAGAATTCAAAACCAACAAGGTTGTACGATAGTTTCCATACGTACGGACCATGGACGAGAATTCGATAATGATGTACAATTTGGTGCCTTTTGTGATAAACATGGTATAACTCATAACTTTTCAGCTCCTCGAACTCCTCAGTCAAACGGGGTTGTTGAAAGGAAAAATCGAACGTTGCAAGAAATGAGTAGAACCATGCTAAACGAACATCAAGTTCCCCAAAAGTTTTGGTGTGATGCCGTTGCTACCGCGACCTATGTGCTTAACCGTGTCCTAATTAGAGGTATCCTAAATAAGACACCCTATGAACTTTACCGTGGTAGAAAACCTTCCCTAGCTCACCTGAAAGTTTTTGGTTGTAAATGTTTCATTTTAAACACCAAATCCTACCTAACCAAATTTGACCCCAAAGCCTATGAGGGAGTGTTCCTAGGTTATTCTTGGAATAGCAAAGCCTATAGAATCCTAAATAAGGAAACCATGGTAGTGGAAGAATCCTTAAATGTTAGCTTTGACGAGAGTCCTCCCAAACCGAGTGCACCCTTAGCAAATGACAATGTTTGTGAAGGAGATGTCTTAGCCCAACAACTTAGTACCTTGGATTTAGGTACCCAATCTTCCACAAATAATTTTGAAACTAGTGATGCCCCTCCTTGTTTTATTCCACAAGGTGTAGATGATCCTAACCTTAGAACCGCTCGAGGCCATCCCGTAGACCAAATTATAGGTGACCTAAACCAAAGGACAACTAGATCACAAATCCATACCCATTGTGCTTTCCATGCCTTTATCTCAACCATAGAACCTAAAACCATAGATGAAGCTTTAGGTGATGAGGATTGGATATTGGCCATGCAAGAAGAGTTAAACCAATTTACTAGGAATGATGTGTGGGACTTAGTACCTAGCCCTAGTAGTCAAACCATTATTGGCACAAGATGGGTCTTCCGTAACAAGGTAGACGAGAACGGTGGAGTCACACGAAACAAGGCACGTTTAGTTGCCAAGGGGTACAGTCAACAAGAAGGTATAGATTATGACGAAACCTTTGCACCGGTTGCAAGGTTGGAGTCTATTCGAATGCTTCTCGCTTTTGCAAATGCTAAAGATTTTAAGTTATTTCAAATGGATGTTAAAAGTGCTTTCTTAAATGGTATTATAAATGAGGAGGTATACGTTTCTCAACCTCCCGGTTTTGAAAGTTTTGAAAACCCGACACATGTTTATAAATTGAAAAAGGCGCTTTATGGTTTAAAGCAGGCTCCGCGTGCGTGGTATGATAGATTAAAAAAACTTTTTAATTTCTAGTGGTTATATTATGGGTAAAATAGATAATACTTTATTTGTGAAATATGTTCAAAATGATATTGTGGTTGTGCAAGTATATGTTGATGATATTATTTTTGGTTCCACTAATGAAAAACTGTGTAATGAATTTTCTGCGAAAATGACAAGCGAGTTTGAAATGAGCATGATGGGAGAGTTAAAATACTTCTTAGGATTGCAAATCAAACAATGTGAAACTGGTATTTTTATTAGTCAATCTAAATATTGTAAAGATATGTTGAAAAAGTTTAACTTTGAAAATGTCAAATCCGTTGAAACTCCAATGACCACAAACTTACAATTATCTCGTGACGAGGAGGGAAACGATTTTAATGAAAAGATTTATCGTGGTATGATTGGTAGTTTATTATATTTAACTGCTAGTAGACCTGATATTATGTTTAGTGTATGTCTATGTGCTCGTTTTCAATCTTCACCTAAACAAACTCACTATGAAGCTGTCAAGCGTATTTTTCGATATTTACGAGGTACTACTAATCTTGGCTTATGGTACGCAAAGAAACCCGAGTTAGAAGTAACGTGTTTCGCCGATTCCGATCTTGGTGGATCTATTGTTGACCGAAAGAGTACTAGTGGGGTATGTGCCTTTATAGGTCTCTCACTTGTGTCTTGGTTCTCTAAGAAACAACAATCCGTAGCTTTGTCTACAACCGAAGCGGAATATGTAGCCGCCGCAAGAGCGTGTGCTCAAGTCCTTTGGATGAAACACACACTTACCGATTTTGAGGTACATCTAACCAAAATTCCAATTATGTGTGATAACTCAAGTGCTATAAACTTAAGCAAAAATCCCGTTTTACACTCTCGTACAAAACATATTGAATTGAGACATCATTTTTTACGAGATAATGTTCAAAAAGGCAAAATCGTGCTTGAAAAGGTTGATTCGGAAGATAATTTGGCCGATATTTTCACTAAAGCTCTAAACAAGAAGGCGTTCTTTAAATTAAGACTTGGTTTAGGCATGCTTGAGTATAACCCTTGATAAATACTAACTCTCAAATATTTCATATTTTGAGGGGGAGCATCTTTTGAGGGGGAGCATAAGCGACTTTCTTAAACCCTTTTTGCTTCGACAAAAGGGGGAGAGAAACCGAGTATGCTCTCGTGTTTAGCGTTGTGTTTGTCATCATCAAAAAGGGGGAGATTGTTGGTGCAAGTGTACCCAGCTTTAATATTAAGATATATTTTTGGTACACATAAAATCACATCTCCATATTTATTTTGATGATTACAAAACACACCGCATTATTTGTTATCTAATATTTTATCTGAGTGTGCAGATATTTAAATGATCTCGATAAATTTTTTATCTGAAGAATCCAAGTCTGAAGAGTTTCGTCATTTTATTTTAAAATGATAAACACCCTAAAATATTTTATCACTTGGATATTTCGTATCTATATAAATATATTTGAATCAAATATATATATAATATATATATTTTTTTTTATTAAATATATATATAAATCGCATGATATATATATATATATATGTTATTTTATTAAAATCAAATCTCTGCTACTGTTCATCATTAAATGCAAAGAGTGTTCAGCCGAAAGAAGTCTTCCAGCGCAACTGCCCTTTTGTACGACTGTCAGGCGGTATACCGCCAAGGTCCACGCGGTATACCGCGATACTGTTCACCCATCAGTTCTTCTGCATATGAAGCTTCTCTTGTCAGGAACCTTTTCAGGCGGTATACCGCCGTGTGCAACGCGGTATACCGCGGGTACCATATACCGTTTGTTTTTGCAGGGTTGACCTTCTCCTCTGCAGTGTACCTTTTTTTCTGACGCAGGTATACCGCGATGGAAAGCCGGTATACCGCGAAAGCTTCTGCCCTGTTGCTCATCCAGTATAAATATCATGCAACCACCAGCCTTCAATGCTACACCAACTTCAGCAATAAATTCTCCCTCAGCATTTGATTATTATTCTGCTGCCTTCTTACTCACACTAAATCACTTAAACTGATAAAATTAATTTTTGAGTAAGAAATCTTGAGTTGATAGCAGATTAAAATCTCTCGATTAGTTGAATCAGCAACACAACTCAAGTGATCAAACTCTCTAAAAATATCCAAGTGATAAACCTTATTCAAGAGTGATTATTCATATTAAAATTATACCCTCTTGTAAGTGTTTGAATAAGAGTGAGTGATCCACATTAATATCTCAAAGTAGAGTGATTCGCGTTTGTTGTATTAAGGTTTGTGTTTCTACCGTAAAGAACACGTTTCGTATTGGATCTCCGAGAAGTGTTATTTTCTCGAGGTGGACTAGCCAACTTTGTGTTTGGTGAACCACTTTAAAAATTCCGTTGTCAAGTATTCTCTTTCCCTTATCTATTTACATTTCCGCTGTGCATTTAAATTATATCTGTTTATATAATTGTTGTATACTTATTTATTTATACTCTGCTTTATTTATTCTGTATTTATTTGTAAAAAGAATTTTTGAAAGTAAAAGATTTTAAATACAACCTTACCCCCCCCCCTTAGGTTGTCTAACAGAGCTCATGAAGACCGTATTGTCTTGATTGCCCAATCCCTGTGGATACGATTCTGGTATTTTACCAACTATTACTTGCTGTGACGATCATAGTGGTCAGTGTACACTTGCGCTTCCCACTGTGGACAGTTTGCAACCCACTGCGATTAAATCACATATTTCGCACGTAACATTATTCTATAAATTCTTAAAACCTCTAACATGGTTGAGTGTAAATATAAATTAAATTATTCCTAAACCATTGGAAATTGCTACTCAAAACTAGGGTGTGCATAAAGTCAACTGATCCAATAGAAACCGACCGATCCAATTAGAATCGACCGACCATAATTGGATATCCAATTATAATTGGATCAGATTGAAAATTTTAACATCCTATTTGGATTGATCAGTTTTATGTGCACATAACTATCATCCATTAACCATCCAGTTATCCATCCAACTATCATCCAATTAATTTGTTTGCAATATGCTTAATATGAATTTGTTTTGTGTTGATTTTTGAATTTTTAGCCTCACTTGTGTTGGTTTTAACACATATTAAAGGGGATTAATCAATTTGTTTCATTGTTAGAAAAATGGATTAAATTAACACATAGAATGGATTCGATCCGATAATCCACTGGATGTCAGATAGATCCAATTCGATCCAATGGATATCTAATAAGGATATCCAATGGATGGAACCGAATCGATCAATCATCCATTGGATTGGAAAAATCCAACATCCAATGGATGATTAGATCGGTTCGGCTGGAAAAATCCGACATCGAATGGATGATTGAATCAGTTCGGTTCCCCTCACATCCATTGGATGTCAACCGATGAACACCCTACTCAACACTATGTGAAGGAAAAACACTTGTTACAGGTTGAGTTTATTGTGGCCTTTGGACACAGTCGATGTGATGGAATGAAACGACTGATATCTCTTCCAGACAAAAAAATCTTTCGAGTAAGTCTGTTTCATCCTTATTAATTCATTTCTTTAAAAACAAATATAATATTTCTTGTTAAATATCTTAGTAAGTGTTTGGTTTGAGAATTCATTCAACTGGATCAGAATTATCAATTACATTGACCAAATTCCTTAAGCCTATTCAATAGGTAACACGGCTAAAATTTAATTACCTTCTATTCAAAAATGTTTGTGACAAAAAACCCTTGCCCATATATTTATATAATTCCAAATGATAAATAGTTTTAACAAAAAGTAATTTTGAACTTTTTATAATTAATTTTCAAATACGTATTTGTTAGTGCAATATGTCTTCAAGGTTTAAATATAGAAAGGTCAAAGTCAATGTATTGAGTTGTATTGTGTTGTTTACACCTTGTATTGTGTTTAGTATAAATAGCTTAGGTGTAGGTTTGTTTAGGAAGACTCTTAGAATCACTCTCATAACTCATAACTCATATCCTTAGAGAGCTTGTAACAGTGTTCTTGATAATTGGATGACGAATTCATATCTTCTCTATCTTGATTGATCTTTAGGGTTTAACAATTGGTATCAGAGCACGTTAGTGAAGATCTTGGATTAACAATTGGTATCAGAGCAGGATCTTAGATTCAGATTGTGTTTCTGTGATCATATACAAATTTTTGTGAAGATTATCAAGGAAATTTGATTGATTTCTTGATTTTTTTCAAGAAATCTCGTTTTCTTGAGATTTTTTCAAAACTTTTGTGTTTGTGATCGAATTGCTTCAAGTTTGTGATCAGTAGATTCGTCATCAGATTTGGAACGAGATTAAAGAAGGTTTCGAAGGCCAATTTCACTGTTTTGAGTTTCAATTTTGAAGATTTGTGAAGTTTTTGGGGTTCGAACTCGATCTTCTGTTCGATCGACAAGAATCGCATTTCAGACGTTTTCAGTGGTTTTGTGTGTAGGAAAAACATTCAGACTGATAGTTCGAGCATTTCTGTGAAGTTTCGTGCAGAGGTTTTCAGATTTCAGACGTTTTTTGAAAATTTTTGGGAACTTTTCGCAAGATCTATTCTTTTCGCAAGACTCATCGTGGTTTTCACAAGTTCATCATCTTTTGAAGATCATCAGAATCTAAGTGTAACTTTTCTCAACTCAAAGTCACGTAAACAGTAACTTTTCGCAACTCAAAGTCACGCAAACAGTAACTTTTCGCAAGCCAAAGACACGCAAACAGTAACTTTGCGTATCCCTCTGTCACGCATACCTCAGATCTCTTCAAAATTTTCTAAGTCTAACTTTTCGCAACTGTTGCTTGCGAAAACTCTGACTTTTCGTTTCTTCAGCTTAAGCATACTGGTGGTTTTCACAACTGTTGCTTGCGAAAACTGACACTTGGTCAATTTTTTTTCTGTTCATCTGACCCGACTTTCTGACTTGGTTATTTTCTGGAGTAAAAAAAAAAGTATTTTGAGAAAAAATTTTATACTGAAATTTTTTCTATAGTGTATTTCATACATTTTAAGAGTTTTTCAAGAAAAAGTTTTATATAACTTTTTTTTGTACTGTTCGGTCAAACTTTACTGTTCATTTCTGTCCTTACTATCGGTTCAAATTAAGCTCTTTCTTACTGTTTATCATGGCTTATCAAGTTTCAGTTAATCGTCCTCCGATGCTTAACAAGGATTCGGATTTTGTGAAATGGACGGTCGACTTCATGGATTTCATTTCGAGAAGAGAAAATGGAGATTTAATGATAAAATCTTTCACCGAAGGCCCGTTGATCCTTTATAAACGGGAAGAAGATTTTACTAAAGAAGAGATATATCGGAAGAGAGCTGATAAAGATGCAACATCATATTTGATCCTTGTTATTTCCAAACTTCCACAATATACTTGTGCTCGATTAAATGCTTTCAAAAATAATCCTATGTTGTGTTGGAAGGAATTAACGAAGCTAATGCATGGATCGTATGTTGATTTCAGGGTAAAGAAAGTGAAGAATGCTGATAAGGAGGATACAAATCAGACAACATCAGAAATTCACAAAGAGGAATCGTCAAAAGCGAAAGAAAAGAATGTTGATTTAGAGAAAAAGGAAGACATGAAGGATGTGATAGAAGATTCCGAGAAGATTACTGAGCTTACAAAGAGACTATCAGATTTAGAAAAATTAATAAAAGATGAAAAAGAAGAACATAAGAAAGAAAGAGAGGGTCTAGCTCTAAGAATTTCGGATCTTGAAAAGGAATTGAAGATGAAGACTAAAGCTTGTGAAGATAACAAAGCTTTTGAACTCCAATTCCAAAGACTTTCCAAGCAGAACTCAGATTTTCAGAAAGTATTATTTTTAGAGAAGCAAAAGGTGGAGAAGGAAATAGCCGAGTTTGAGGTTAAAAGGAAAGAGTTTGAAGTGAAGAATGGGAAGCTTTCAGAGAAAATTTCTGAACTGCAAGAGGAGTTGGATTTGGAAAGAAGTGAGTTAGAAAAGAGAAAGAAAGCTGAGTTTCAAGCAAGGAGCGTAAAGGATGATTTTTCTGTAGAACGGAAGATATTTCAGCAAGAAATTCAGAAACTCACGAAGAACTTGGCGGGTTTATCTACAGATATCATGAAGGAAAAGAGGGTGGATTGTGATATTCGGAAGAAGCTCGAGTTGATGACAAAGGAACGAAATGCCTTAAAAGACAAAGTGAGGTCGTTCAACAACTCCGAGTATTTTTCAGAATGTCCGATGCGTCCTTCTAACATTTTTTACGAGCATTCTGTGGATATGTCTTCCAAATACTATGCCGATCTTCCTTCCTACAAAAGAGTCAACATGCAATGGAAGGTAAAAGGTAAATTTCCTGGAAAAGATGTACCAAAATCATCATTTTCAAATAAGAATTTTACAACGAAAGTTAATTCTTTTGTTAATTCTTATTGCGGAAATAATGATTTTGTTAATAATAATTATGTTCAATATTGGTATGGTACTTACCATTTTCCTTCTTATAGAGCTCCGCTTAACGTGTCAGGACCCAAGACTCGTTGGGTACCAAAATCTACTTAATTTGTTTTGCAGATTTAGAGACAAGTGTTGAACTCTCGGAAGATGAAGTACTTGTGCATTCAAGAAGATATTGAACATCACATATTTTCAGGGAGTTTTCTATTTTTCTTATATATACATGTGCGATTTGATAAATCTTTTGGTATTTTGTAGGGGGAGAGAGTGTGAGATAAAAGACTATGGCTTTTGAACAAATCAGTTCAAAACCCGCACTTCAACGGTAATGGCTTTTGAACACATCAGTTCAAAACCCGCACTTCAACGGTAATGGCTTCTGAACAATTCAGTTCAGGACCCGTACTTCAATGGCTTCTGAACAAATCAGTTCAGGACCCGTACTTTAAAGACTATGACTTCTAAACAAATCAGTTTAGAACTCGTACTTATCAGGTGATATCTTTTTTGAACTTTAACTGCCATATCTTTTTGTTTCTCAAATCATGTGCTTAAAGGTAACATTGTGTTATATTTTATGTCTACTAACGTTGAAAGTTTGAACCTTCACAAATTTAAAATTCTTCAATTTTTCATTCAATGAATAAAATGTGTGTTAAGGATGATTTTACGAGCATTTTTGTATCGTCGGAGTTATATTTGTTTCTACTTTCGCTTCTGAAATAAGTCGAAAGGTCAGCGAAACATGTTTGAGATTTTGATATAAGCGCAAAATTGTGTAAATCTAGACTTATACAGAATACAATGCTCACAAAGCCTATTCGTCTTAATCATGAATGGAAACGAAAATATGGGGGAAGCACTACGTTTTTGAACCAAGTGATTGAAATGCTAAAAAAATAAAAAAATAAAAAAATTATATATATATATATATATATATAATAAAATCATTCAGTTTGATAGTCTGTGCCTGTGGCCTATCTGGTTTGGGAGATTAAGTCCCAAGGGGTACTCGTTACCTAGCCCCTAAGATCAACTGATCTGGGATTGGCTGACCCAAATCCTGCTATAGAACCAGATAGAAAGCCATGTTCTACTGGTACAGATGGGATTAAGGTATATCGATGTAGCCTTTCTGGTTCGGGAGAGTAAGTTCCAAGGGGTGCTTGTCACCTAGCCCCTAAGGCCAACTGGTCTGGGATCGGCTGACCTAAATCCTGCTATAGGACCAGTTAGAAAGTTACGTTTACGGTGTTTCTTAGTCTTAATAAACTGTTTGATTATAAAAGATGCCAATGAGCACATAATAAAAGTTGCCAATGTGCACAATATGAAAAGATGCCTAAAAGCACACATCTCTTGAAACTTGGGGAAAATACAAAGTCGCGATAAACCTGTAAATTTGTGAAAATTCTGTTTTTGGACAAATAGTGTGAGTAAGAGCAAAGTATTCTTATAGGTTTTAGAGGTGCATTTGCTTGCTGCTAATCATATTTCGCATGCTAGCACACCAAATAGATTTAATAAAGGAGTTGAAACTGAACATTTTTAACTTGATATGCAATGATGTCTTGTTTTTGAATCCAAACGCATGCATTTGATTTCACTTGATGGAAATATCTGTTACATTTCATTAAGTTGAATTTCTTTTGTTTGGTGTTCAAATGATTAAATGTTAGTAGTTATAAAATGTTGTTCAATGAATTCTATTTTCTTTATATAAGTTTGTTAAAATGTGCGCCTATATGATTTTTATGCAAATTTTCAGGGGGAGAAAATCAACTTGCTCTACAATTCTTATTTTTAGGGGGAGCAAGATCTTTCGCTTATGGGGAGATTGTTCATGTTTTTCAAGGGGAAGAAATATTTTTAAAGAGGGAGATTGTCCGTGACTGAAATTGAAAAGATTTTCGATGCTCGTGATGCTCACTTTCATCGAAAAAGGGGGAGAATGTCTACATCAATTTCATGTCAAAGAAAGTTTAAAATCAAAGATTCGTTTTAATGTCAACGGGGAGATTTGTAGAAAGAAGACTTCGTTTCAAGAAATGATAGGGGGAGTTTTATTCTTCAAGAGTTTTTAAGAAATCGATTGATCATTTCAGTGATCTCTTTCTTTTGAACTCGCGCGTTTATGAAGATCGACACTGAAGAATGAAATTCTCAAGTCAATGGTAATGGGGAGAATTCTTCAAGAGTTTGAGGAAAATCGATTGATCCTTTCAGTGATCTCTTTTTCTTGAACGTGTGCTTAATTGTATTAAAAAGCTTTGTGTGAAGATTCATATTCTCCTGTTCGAATAAAGAAGTTCGTTATTTGCCGTTTGAAGATTGGATGACGTTTTTGACTTTGACAAGCTTTGATGAAGACCGAAGATTCAAGAAAGCTAAAGCTTGCTTATCGCATTTGTTTAAACCTTGAATCCAAGGGGGAGATTGTTAGTGCAATATGTCTTCAAGGTTTAAATATAGAAAGGTCAAAGTCAAAGTCAATGTATTGAGTTGTATTGTGTTGTTTACACCTTGTATTGTGTTTAGTATAAATAGCTTAGGTGTAGGTTTGTTTAGGAAGACTCTTAGAATCACTCTCATAACTCATATCCTTAGAGAGCTTGTAACAATGTTCTTGATAACTGGATGACGAATTCATATCTTCTCTATCTTGATTGATCTTTAGGGTTTATCAATATTTATAAACGAAATAAGATTTTACATGATAAACCTATTCATTTATTAATACTTGCATTTCAAATCCAAAGCTGCAATCGGCAAACCAGACTGAAAGTTGGTAGAAACGAAATTGAATTCATTTGCATTCTCTACCAACAAAACACATGGTGAAATCAGATCAATTATTTATGTGCATTGTGGGAATGTTTTTGTAGTAACTTCATACATGATTGGGTTAGCATTGCTCTGCCTGCCAAGGATAAGGTGAAAAAAGACCATCCGCTTCAGGAGAACAACTCGCAACACTTGTTGAGAAGGTAATTCAATTAACCACTAATTTCTCCAATCCAATCTTAATCGATTTGTACTATGTGCCTTGTATGTTGTACATGGCAGGAGTCGGTGATGAAATCACGGGCGAATTTACTGTCCTGCCCCTATGTTCGATTTGGAGTAGTAGATAAAAAGTTTATCAAACTATTTGGTGTCTACTATGATTTCGCCCATGGAAAGTTTGAGATCTTGGTAAAACCAAAAGACGACATATAAGCATAATCAAGTTCAAGGGATTTACAACGTGTAGTTCTTATCATATTTCTCCATTTTACGTTTGGGCCAAGAATAAGCACAATGTGCAGTTGAATGATTAAACTTGTGTGTTCGCTTTCTATGCTATGATCAATAGACTTGTATTGGTTAATCATGTTGAAACTACGGGCATAGTTGCAAGTACTAAAAGAACAAGAAAGAAGATATATAATTAACTGCATTCGATCTTGATGTGTTCATATCAGGATATATGAAGTTACGGTAACATGACAAATTCAGCTTACTTGATCACTGAATACTCTTAAGCAATTTCTCTACATAAATCTTTTGTTGTACCATACTGAGTGATTCTGATTTCTGTATAGCATTTCCAACAAGAATTACTGTTGATGATTGTGATGCATTCACCTATACCAATTTCAAAACATGTTAACAACACAAGTATGAAAAAGAATATCATTTTATATTGATGTTTGCAAAAGTGGGTGTCTTAATTTATAAAGAAGCATACCCAAAAACGGCCATTTATACCAACAGCTATCTCAAAGGAGAGCTTCTTCCCAAGGGCTTCAAGAACTGGATAAGGTGGAGAACTCAGCAGCCTGGAAAGATCATAAAGTTTAGCTCTTTTTTGGCAAGTGTAAAGTTTGGCTCTGAGTAGTCCGCTTTTCAAAAACTCGAAAATTAATTATTCAAGAAGTTGAAACAGATCATACATTCTAGGGAGTCCAGTGGATGATTCAAACATATAGCCCTCTTTAAGTACGCCATATTCCGCTGCTTTGCCACTGGCTACAATGAAAGTGTGGTGATTCTTGACTTGCGGTATTGGGGTTTATAGAATAGAGATCAATTCTAATACTTTATAAAAGATATGACACAAGCAAAAACATGACTAACCATCCATGCACGATAACTCAGGGTTCATGCCGGTATTTGCATTGACCACACGAACATATAACAAAGTGCCCACCTGCAATGCAACATCTAAGCCAAATGAAAAGTTCCGCCAGATGTAGTTCAATAGCAAACAATAAACCAAAAATAATAATGTGGTAGAAAGAAATAGAGAGCAGAAATTAATAAATGTGGAAATACCATTGATGGCAAGAAAGTCTTATACCTCAAACTTTGGTATGTTCCTCCTAGTTCCTCCTTCAAATGCCAAAACAGGTAGAAATGCCAATGCAGGTCCTTTAATGTCCACAAGGAAGTTCTGAAATTACACAAATAAAAAACAAAAAAGAAAACAAAAATTAATAAATCGTTATAATGAAGAACAAAAATTGAAGTCTAAGTACCATTGTAAATTGTCAAAGAAACTTACTTCTGGTTTAGTATCTACCACCACTCCAAGAACATTATCCCTAACACTAGGTACATACTACATATGACCCATAAATCATGTTAACTTGTTAGTCATCAAGGCTTTCTTGTGTCACATTTGCAGAGCTAAAAATGCAAGACATCGGCATATACTTTCAAATAACTGAATACCAGAGATGACATAATGGGAAGGGGTCCTAATCTTATTACAGAGATGACATTAGATAGAATTATAGAAATATCAAATGTGAAAAACATGTACATTTTAAAATAATTTTACAACCTTGATCTTAGATACTAATGGTTTTGCAAACAACATATAGTTTCATCATATGAATTCTTGAGGTTTCTTTCATGAGCATCACCGAAAGCAAACTGCATAGATACATATTCAAAGAGTTTGCAATAACTAATTTAGAAAGTCTGTAAGGTACCATAAATCACAATGCAGCTGCAGTGCTTAAGAAGGATAAATACATTGGGCTCATAAAACCTGAAATTGAATCCTAACAAGCAAAATGACCATATAACTAATAGGGTTTGGTATTTTTCCTTGATGATTCATTACAAAGAGCATGCCATAAATACAGAAACAAGCCCAATACAATAGGCTATAAAGAGGGCTAATTATACATGCATTGGGCTATCTAAGTACAACTATACATATATACTGGGAGATCGTGAGCGGACACTCAAACTGGTCTGGAAGTCCGTGAAAAGAGAAGTCGGGAGCCCCTTGGTGAATATATCGGCATACTGAAGGCTTGAAGGAGGTTGCGCAGCCAGCATGTTTCGGCTACGGCATTAGCAACGCCTCGATATTCAGCCTCGGTGCTAGATCTAGAAACCGTAGCTTGGCATTTTGAAGACCATGAAATAAGGTTGTCGCCAAGATATACACAGTACCCGCTCATGGAGCAACGAGAAGCGGGGCATCCCCCCCAATATGCATCAGAATAAGCGATAAGACCCGTAGTGGAGGAGGGATGAATCTGCAGACCGTGATCAAGGGTGCCTCGAATGTAGCGGAGAATACGCTTGAGGGCCTGAAAGTGGGACTCTCGAGGATCGTGCATGTAGAGGCAGATCTGCTGAACAGCATAAGCAATATCGGGACGCGTGAACGTCAGATACTGAAGACCACCTACCACGCTGCGGTAATGAGTTGGGTCCTACACTGGCGAACCCGTGTGATCCAGTTTTGTCTGAACGTCGGCAGGTGTGCGACAAGGGTTACATGAGGACATGTGAGCACGGTCAAGGAGGTCTAACGCGTATTTGCGTTGAGATAGAAATAAGCCAGACTTATCCCGTGTAGCGGAAATACCCAGAAAATATGACAAGGGGCCCAGGTCAGTCATGGCGAACTCGGTGGATAAGCGGGAAATAATGCGTTGTATCAACTCACCAGAAGATGCAGTCAGAAGGATATCATCGACGTAAATCAGCAAATATGCAGACTGATTACCGTTGCGGTATGTAAATAGAGAGGAGTCAGATTTGCTGTGAAGAAATCCAATCCGCGTGATGAACTCTGTAAACCGGTGAAACCATGCTCTAGGGGCTTGTTTCAAGTCATAAAGAGTTTTCTGTAGGTGGCAGACATAATCTGGGTGATCTGGGTTACGGAACCCCGGTGGCTGATGCATGAAGACAGTCTCGTTCAGATGGCCGTGCAAGAAAGCATTCTTGACGTCCAGCTGATGAATGGGCCACTGCCGCGATGTAGCAATACTCAGAACTGAGCGAATGGTGGCCGATTTGACAACCGGGATGAAGGTCTCGTCACAGTCAATACCAAGTCGCTGACTCCTGCCATTAGCCACTAAATGGGCTTTGTACCTGTCTAAAGAATCATCCGCCTTGTATTTCTTTCTAAACAACCACATAGATCGAACAATATTGGCCCCTTGGGGCCTCGAAACAAGATTCCAAGTCCCGTTAGAAATAAGAGCCTGAAATTCATCTTGCATGGCAACGGTCCAGTTAGGGTCACGAAGGGCATGGAGATGAGATTTTGGTATGGGGGACTCAGTGGTGGTGTGAAGGTTGAGGCGAGAGATGGGTTTAATTATACAACATTTGCCCCGAGTCATCATAGCGTGCGAGTGAGGAGGAGGAGGCGGGGGTGGGGGGTTCGGTGTAGGTGAAGCCGGGGAGGGGGTGGGGCTGTCTTGGGGGGAAGTAGAGGAAGGGGGTTGTGGGGTTCCTCCGGTTCAGGTGACGCATCCGTGAGAGGATCGTAAGAGGTGTGGGGTTGGGTCTCACGTAAGTGTGGGGATAGAATGGGAGGAGGGGAGTCATGATTGAGGAACTCATAGGAGGGTGACTGATTTGGTGTTGTAGACAGAAAGGTGAACGATTGCTCGTCAAAGGTGACATGACGAGACAAGATGATTTTTCGAGAGTTGAGGTCTAGACAATGGAAACCCCGATGGTTGGAGGGATATCCAAGGAAAATGCATGGAGTAGATCTAGGGGCTAGTTTATGAGGTGGTGTGATGTATGGGTAGCATAAGCAACCAAAGATCCGAAGATGAGAGTAGGATGGTGATTTGTTGAAAGGTTTGGCGTAAGGAGTGGCATTTTTAATGGCAGTGGAGGGAGTGATGTTAAGTAAGTGGGTTGCCATATGAAGGGCTTCTACCCAATAGGTGGGAGGTATGTGGGCTTGGATAAGGAGAGTACGTATGATGTTATTGATGGTGCGGATCATGCGTTCGGACATCCCGTTTTGTTGAGAGGTTTTGGGGCAAGAGAATCTGAAAATGATGCCATGTTGGTCAAAGAGGGTGTGGAACTGATTGTTGTCGAATTCACCCCCATGATCACATTGAAAAGATTTGAGTTCACATTTAAATTAGTTTTTAACCTATGCGCGAAAATGTAAAAATTTATCAATCACTTCAGATTTATGACGCAGGGGATAGACCCAAAGGAAATGAGAAAAGTGATCTAAAAACAAGACATAATATTTAATTCCAGTGATGCTTGGAATTGGAGAAGTCCAAATGTCCGAGTGAACAATGTCAAAAGCGTGCAAAACAGATGAATTAGATGAGGTAAATGATAACCTAACTTATTTGCCAAGGTGACAGGAATTACATGAAATGGAATTAACATCTTTATTACATGAAATAAGTTTGTTGGAATGTAAAAACTGAAGGACACGAGGGTCGGGATGAGCGAGACGCTGGTGCCATAAAGAAGGCTAACTATACATGCATTGGGCTATCTAAGTACAATAATACATGTATAGTTAGCCCTCTTTATAGCCCATTGTATTGGGCTTGTTTCTGTATTTATGGCATGCTCTTTGTAATGAATCATCAAGAAAAAAAATACCAAACCCTATTATGGTATCAGAGCTCTAAAGGGCTCTCACCTCATTCATAATAAACCCTAACCCTAAAAAAAATTCTTCCAGCCACCATCTTCCTCCACCGCCGGCCACCTCACCGGCGACCCGCCGACGACCACCAAGAACCACCACCGGCAGCCGCTATCTGCACTCTCCATCTCCCCTCTGTCGTGGTCTCTCTCACCTGCACACACACACCCACGATTTTCTGCCCTCTCTCCACTACCAGCAGCGGCGATCATCCTTCGGCGTCCTATCGTGCGCCGCCACAACGTCGTGTACCACAGTCGCCACATCTCGCACGTCACCACCAGGCCACCTTCCGTTCTCTTCGCCTTCCTCTCGTCGACTGCAACACCACCACTTCAACCTCTTCGCCTCCCTCTCTCGGCTACTCCTCCAGTCACTCTCCTCTCGATTTCTTCCAGCGCCGCCAACCTTCACCTTTCCCGCCTGCCATTCTCACCGGCGACTTCTCCTTCTCGTACAGCAACCGTCGCCGTACTCCTGCTCATCGCCGCCCCATTTTTTCTGCCGCCGACAACCACCCCAGACTCCGGCGTTCCCTTCTCCCTCTTCTCTCTCATTTAAACCACCCTCAGCCGCTACCATTACCCGTCAGCAGCCGTCGAATACAAAACACCCTCTCTGCCTTCCTCTCTCCTCTCGATTTCAACCACCTACCTGCCTCCCCCCTCTGCCGGAACCCTAGCAGCCGCCACCTACCATCACCCTTATCTCCACCATGTCAGCCGAAAACCCACCTCCTGCTACAACCCCTCACACCGCCAACCTCAAACCCTACTCAATCACCAACATCAAGGCATACATTCCTCTCATCCTTGACTTGAACCAACTCAACTATGACTCCTGGAGGGAATTGTTTCAAACCCACTGCAGAGGTTTCGGTGTTTACGGGCACCTAACCGGTTCGTCCCAGCCCACCGGAGATAAAGATGAAGACTGGTACACAATTGACTCTCTTGTCAAAATGTGGATCTACGGTACCATGACCCAATCCCTTCTCAATATGGTCACTAAGTCCGGTTCCACCGCTCACACCCTATGGCTCGCCATTGAAGCCTTGTTTAGAGATAACAAGGATGCCCGTATTATGGAGCTTGACAATGATCTCCGGTCAATGACTATGGGAGATCGCCCCATCAACGAATTTTATGAAAACATGAAGGTTACCGCCGACCTCTTGGCCAACATCGGGTCACCGATTTCGGAACGTACTCTCGTTACATACTTTCTCAATGGCCTTAATCCGAAATATGACCACATCGCGGTCGTTGTTCGCCACAAGGAGCCACTTCCATCTTTGCTCCAAGCCCGTTCCATTCTTGCCCTTGAAGAAACCCGGTTATCTAGACCCCGCCTAGCTTCCGCCAACCACTCCGATCACGCCTCTTCTCCAACTATCCTCTATGCGGGATCCTCTACACATCCTCAAAATCGCAGCAACATCAACCGAAACTTAGGAAACCGCAACAACAACCGTGGGGGTTCTCGCGACAACCGCCGCCAAACAGGCAGCGACAGCCGCCGGCTGCCTACCGCAGCAGTGGCCTAACGGCGCTCCTTCCCGACAACAGCAACCTCCACCGCAGTAGTGGCCTTTTTACCCATGGGGACCTTTTGGGTGGTCGGCATCCCCTTGGCAGTCACCTCGCGTCGCTGCTGGTCCGCCACAGCCCCACCACAGCCGAACTGCCGGTCAACCTGGTCTTCTTGGCCCTGCACCCACCACCGGCGGTAACCACCAGCAACCTCCGGCTGTTTTCCACACCTTTGATACACCGGAACTGACACCACCATGGCAGTGGTTCCCTCCCACGCAGCCTGATCAAGGTACCGACATCGCGCATGCTATGAGCTCGATGTCCGTCTCCGAAAACCCACCTGACTCCTCATGGTACATGGATACGGGTGCGACTTCTCACTTGGCTTCGGATTCAGGTATTCTCAAGTCCCTTAGTAATAAACGCATTTTAATTCAGTCCTTGTTGGCAATGGGTCCTCTATCCCGGTCACTCACATAGGCCATACCTCGTTTCCCTCCTTGCATCGTCCCTTACATATTCATAATGTCCTTGTCACACCCGATATCATTAAAAATCTCATTTTTGTCCATAAATTTACCACTGATAATAATACCACTATTGAATTTGATAAATTTGGTTTTTCTGTGAAGGATTTTTCAACTTGCCAGGTCATTCTTAGGTGCGATAGCTCGGGAGACCTCTATCCAGCTTTCTCGAAGCCCAAGTCTCCGTCCACTTTTCTAGCTTGCAGTCCCTCTTTATGGCACCAACGTCTCGGTCATCCCGACCCTCGTGTCCTTCAGTTTTTACATTCCAACAAACTTATTTCATGTAATAAAGATGTTAATTCCATTTCATGTAATTCCTGTCAGCTTGGCAAATAAGTTAGGTTATCATTTACCTCATCTAATTCATCTGTTTTGCACGCTTTTGACATTGTTCACTCAGACATTTGGACTTCTCCAATTCCAAGCATCGTTGGAAATAAATATTATGTCCTGTTTTTAGATCACTTTTCTCATTTCCTTTGGGTCTATCCCCTGCTTCATAAATAGGGGTGCTCAAAAACCCGACCAACCCGATCAACCCAACCCGAAAAAACCCGAAAAATCCCAACCCGAGGTAACCCGAAACATTATCGATCAAAAAAATAGCCAACCCGAAGCATTTGGATCGGAATTGGGTCAGGCCCAATAGAACCCGACCCAACCCGATACACCGATCCCTTATAGCGCGTCATATGATTTTTTAGGGTTTTAACATTTTCAGTTTCACACATCGCCTCTTTCACACATCGCCTCTCTTCCCTCTCAAGAACTCTCAGCCGCTCTCAAGAACTCTCTGAAGTCTGAACTCTCAGCCGCTCTCTATTCTATTCTCAAGTCTCAAGAAGACAAGAACTCTCAGCCGCTTCGATTTCTTTCACGAATCACGACCAACAGTCCAACACAAGCACACAGCGGCGCCGATTTCTTTCACGACCAACCACAGCACCTTCTGGTATCGATTTCTTTCACTACTTGTCTACTTGTTATTGATTTATTCGATTTCTAGTATCGATTTCTTTCCCACTGTTATTGATTTATTCGATTTCAGTTTTCTTCCCACTGTTATTGATTTATTTGAGTTTTCTTCCCAAATTAGATGCCAATGTTAATTACAGAGGATGCATTTAGTTGAAGAAAATATTACTTGTATGCAGAAGAAGTGCAATATTTTTTCGGCATGTTTGATAAGAATTGCTCCTGTTGATTAACAAATGTGCTCATGTTGTGATTATTATAGAAGTAGTGGTCGTGCATCTTGGTCCACAGGATATACATTCTGTAATAGATATTTTGCAAGAATATCTTGGACATAGTCTATTACTAGTGACTTCTATAAATTTGTATGCCAATCAACCTTGCATTTCTTGTTGAGTAGATGGAGTAGTTAAATGAACTGAAACCAATATGTTTTGAATGAAAATATCCCCATTCCAGTGTTGCGTCCATTCATTTGAGATACTGAAAAGAAGTTAGCAAATGTATCAATTTAGAATGGGTGTGGTGGACAAGATCAGTTGAGAAAAATTGGAGGTACACCTGAAAAAAACCATGCTAGTTCGGCGGGAAAAATGCCATCAAACCTTTGATGTAAAGGTTCTCTAAGCGAACCTGGATATAAAGAGGACAAGTTTGGCCCCTATGCAGCTATGCTAACCAACTTATTTCTTCAAAGTCATTGTGGAATATATGATCTATATTTCATGGATTTCATTTAAATTCTATGGCACCAATCGGGAAACTACTGCAAAACATTAAATTGCACCTGTTGAGATCTTCAAATGTGAAACCTTTTGTTATATGCAATCACCCTATGGATAAGTCTATGTTGTATACTTGAATAAGTTATAAATTGTAATCTGTTAGTTACAATCTTGTGAGTTGTTGGAAGAAGGTAAACACTAATTTGTTTAATAATAGTAATGCTTATATTATTTCATCTATTTTCAATAAATTGTTAACTTTAATTTTGGTTTGTAGATGACATGACCAATCTCAAGGTCAAGAAAGCGAAATCAACGGGGTTGGGGGCTTCGAGATCGATTATCGTTGATTGATGTGTTATCATTGGATATAAACAATTTATTGTTATATTTCAATGGTTTTTGTTGGAGACATCAAGTTATTTGATCATTTTGGTTTACACATTTTAATATGTAATAACTATATATTGTCTTGAATTGTCGGACGTTGGTTGTATTTTAAGACTTGTTTCCTTTATTATTATGTTTGTAATATTTATTTTACCTTGTTTAAACACAACCCGACCAACCCGAACGGGTTGGGTTGGTTGGGTTGTATCTTTGGTTGGGTTGGGTTGGGTTGAAATTTTTTCAAACCGCCAACATTGGGTTAATGTGTCGAAATGCCTTCAACCCGATCAACCCAACCCGTGAGCACCCCTAGTCATAAATCTGAAGTGATTGATAAATTTTTACATTTTCGCGCATATGTTAAAAACCAATTTAAATGTGAACTCAAATCTTTTCAATGTGATAATGGGGGTGAATTCGACAACAATCAGTTCCACACCCTCTTTGACCAACATGGCATCATTTTCAGATTCTCTTGCCCCAAAACCTCTCAACAAGATGGGATGTCCGAACGCATGATCCGCACCATCAATAACATCATACACACTCTCCTTATCCAAGCCCACATACCTCCCACCTATTGGGTAGAAGCCCTTCATATGGAAACCCACTTACTTAACATCACTCCCTCCACTGCCATTAAAAATGCCACTCCTTACGCCAAACTCTTCAACAAATCACCATCCTACTCTCATCTTCGGGTCTTTGGTTGCTTATGCTACCCATACATCACACCACCTCATAAACTAGCCCCTAGATCTACTCCATGCATTTGCCTTGGATATCCCTCCAACCATCGGGGTTTCCGTTGTCTAGACCTCAACTCTCGAAAAATCATCTTGTCTCGTCATGTCACCTTTGACGAGCAATCGTTCCCCTTTCTGTCTACAACACCAAATCAGTCACCCTCCTATGAGTTCCTCAATCATGACTCCCCTCCTCCCATTCTATCCCCACACTTACGTGAGACCCAACCCCACACCTCTTACGATCCTCTCACGGATGCGTCACCTGAACCGGAGGAACCCCACAACCCCCTTCCTCTACTCCCCCCCAAGACAGCCCCACCCCCTCCCTGGCTTCACCTACACCGAACCCCCCACCCCCGCCTCCTCCTCCTCACTCGCACGCTATGATGACTCGGGGCAAATGCTGTATAATTAAACCCATCTCTCGCCTCAACCTTCACACCACCACTGAGTCCCCCATACCAAAATCTCATCTCCATGCCCTTCGTGACCCTAACTGGACCGTTGCCATGCAAGATGAATTTCAGGCTCTTATTTCTAACGGGACTTGGAATCTTGTTCCGAGGCACCAAGGGGCTAATATTGTTCGATCTATGTGGTTGTTTAGAAATAAATACAAGGCGGATGGTTCTTTAGACAGGTACAAAGCCCGTTTAGTGGCTAATGGCAGGAGTCAGCGACTTGGTATTGACTGTGACGAGACCTTCAGCCCGGTTGTCAAACCGGCCACCATTCGCTCAGTTCTGAGTATTGCTACATCGCGGCAGTGGCCCATTCATCAGCTGGACGTCACAAATGCTTTCTTGCACGGCCATCTGAACGATACTGTCTTCATGCATCAGCCACCGAGGTTCCGTAACCCAGATCACCCAGATTATGTCTGCCATATGCAGAAAACTCTTTATGACTTGAAACAAGCCCCTAGAGCATGGTTTCACCGGTTTACAGAGTTCATCACGCGGATTGGATTTCTTCACAGCAAATCTGACTCCTCTCTATTTACATACCGCAACGGTAATCAGTCTGCATATTTGCTGCTTTACGTCGATGATATCCTTCTGACTGCATCCTCCGGTGAGTTGATACAGCGCATTATTTCCCGCTTATCCACCGAGTTCGCCATGACTGACCTGGGCCCCTTGTCATATTTTCTGGGTATTTCCGCTACACGGGACAAGTCTGGCTTATTTCTATCTCAACGCAAATACGCATTAGACCTCCTTGACCGTGCTCACATGTCCTCATGTAACCCTTGTCGCACACCTGCGGCTGCCAAGGGGCTGCCGACCACCCAAAAGGTCCCCATGGGGAAAAAGGCCACTGCTACAGTGGAGGCTGCTGCTGTCGGGAAGGAGCGGCGGTAGGCAGCCGGCGGCTGTCGCTGCCTGTTTGGCGGCGGTTGTCGTGAGAACCCCCACGGTTGTTGTTGCGGTTTCCTGAGTTTCGGTTGATGTTGCTGCGATTTTGAGGATGTGTAGAGGATCCCGCATAGAGGATAGTTGGAGAGGAGGCGTGATCGGAGTGGTTGGCGGAAGCTAGGCGGGGTCTAGATAACCGAGTTTCTTCAAGGGCAAGAATGGAACGGGCTTGGAGAAAAGATGGAAGTGGCTCCTTGTGGCGAACAACGACCGCGATGTGGTCATATTTCGGATTGAGGCCATTGAGAAAGTATGTAACGAGAGTACGTTCCAAAACCGGTGACCCGATGTTGGCCAAGAGGTCGGTGGCAACCTTCATTTTTTCATAAAATTCGTTGATGGGGCGATCTCCCATAGTCATTGACCAGAGATCATTGACAAGCTCCATAATACGGGCATCCTTGTTATCTCTAAACAAGGCTTCAATGGCGAGCCATATGGTGTGAGCGGTGGAACCGGACTTAGTGACCATATTGAGAAGGGATTGGGTCATGGTACCGTAGATCCACATTTTGACAAGAGAGTCAATTGTGTACCAGTCATCATCTTTATCTCCGATGGGCTGGGACGAACCGATTAGGTGCCCGTAAACACCGAAACCTTGATGTTGGTGATTGGGTAGGGTTTGAGGTCGGCGGTGTAAGGGGTTGTAGCAGGAGGTGGGTTTTCGGCTGACATGGTAGAGATAAGGGTGATGGTAGGTGGCGACTGCTAGGGTTCCGGCAGAGGGGGGGCGGGGGGAGACAGGTAGGTGGTTGAAATCAAGAGGAGAGAGGAAGGCAGAGAGGGTGTTTTGTATTCGACGGCTGCTGACGGGTAATGGTGGCGGCTGAGGGTGGTTTGAACGAGAGAGAAGAGGGAGAAGGGAATGCCGGAGTCTGGGGTGGTTGTCGGCGACAGAAAAAATGGGGCGGCGATGAGCAGGAGTACGACGACGGTTGCTGTACGAGAAGGAGAAGTCGCCGGTGAGAATGGCGGACGGGAAAGGTGAAGGTTGGCGGCGCTGGAAGAAATCAAGAGGAGAGTGACTGGAGGAGTAGCCGAGAGAGAGGGAGGCGAAGAGGTTGAAGTGGTGGTGCTGCAGTCGACGAGAGGAAGGCAGAGAGAACGGAAGGTGGTCGGGTGGTGGCGTGCGACAGGTGGCGACTGTGGTACACGGCGTTGTGGCGGCGCACGATAGGACGACGAAAGATAATCTCCGCTGCTGGTAGTGGAGAGAGGGAAGAAAATTGTGGGTGTGTGTGTGCAGGTGAGAGAGACCACGACAGAGGGGAGATGGAGAGTGCAGATGGCGGCTGCCGGTGGTGGTTCTTGGTGGTCTCCGGCGGGTCGCCGGTGAGGTGGCCGACGGTGGAGGAAGATGGTGGCTGGAAGAATTTTTTTAGGGTTAGGGTTTATTATGAATGAGGTGAGAGCCCTTTAGAGCTCTGATACCATAATAGGGTTTGGTATTTTTCCTTGATGACTCATTACAAAGAGCATGCCATAAATACAGAAACAAGCCCAATACAATGGGCTATAAAGAGGGCTAACTATACATGCATTGGGCTATCTAAGTACAATAATACATATACATTAATAATAACAATAAGCTTACCCTCTTGTGTGAGCTCTCAACCCAGTATTTGTTTGGCTTCGTAAATCTCAACGTCCCGGATTTCATTACAGAAATGGAATCACCATCCTAACAGTAAAAAAAAGTCAAATTTTCTTATCTCAACCAAATGTCAAACATCTATAGAAATTATATCTTTACATCAAATTAAATAGGAACAAATCAACAAAAGAATAGGTTCCAAACTAAAATTTTCCCCTATCTTTCCATAAATGGGAGTATTCCACTATATATGTTGTCAATTATAGTAGTAACTCGGCATAAAACATTATTTTCTTAGTTCAGACTTCATTAAAACTCAATTTCAATAAGATATAATTGCTAAGTAATCCTTCACATTCTTATCAAATTTGCATTCAGAAGGTGCTAGGTTTGACAAATAAATTTCAAAGTGCAACTCTATTTTTACAAATGAAGGTAAACTTGAAGACTTAAGAAACAGTTAGATAGTATGTGAAACAATAAACCCTATGATGAACAAATCGTGTCTAGCTTGGTTGGCAACCCGAAGGTCGGTAACATCCTGGGGGGCTGTGGATGGTATCCCAGTCTACCCGGGTTCGATTCCTAGGGGGGACAATTGAGGGCACGAGGAGTACCGCTCAACCTTGGTTGGGCCTGTCCTTAGGTGGTCCAGTCGAAGACTGGGCTGTCGCCCCAACCTTCAATGGTTGGGAATACGTCCTTGCGTAAGCTGGGCCGAGACAGCGGTGGATTAGTGGGCTGCCCTTGGATGGCCGATGATACCGCCAGGAAGGCGTGTGTGTGTGTGGTAGTTGATCGAGAGGGTCGATGCCGCAATGCCTTCCAAAAAAAACCCTATGATGAAATACAGACCTGACGAAGGCCACCTCCAAGCTTGATAGTCTGATTGGCCATACTTGAGAGGTCCAATATCACATCTCCTGGAACCTAAATCACCAAAAAAACACAAAACGCCTTTACACACACGAGAAGGACAACAAGTAACGCAAAGAAGATGAAAATAAGCAGGCGATGGTATGCTTACAACTAATTGATCGACAAACTTTGAGGAGGAAGTGGACGACGGCTTCGTTTCCATTGTTTTGACTCCCACTTGCAGAACCGGAGAAAAGGCAGAGGTCGTTGGAGACTTGGAGATGAGACTGATTTCCCGGCGCCGACGAATTTCTGTAAATTGCTTTAATCGGACAATGCCCTCTCTAGTCTCCACATTTTTTATGTTTTTGCCTGAACTTAAGGCCCAATAGCCAAGCCCAATATTATAGAAAGACCCAAAGAAAAAATTTAGAACGGCCCATTAATTTGTAATCCCGCCTCTACTCTCTGCTAGACATGTTCATATTCACTATGAATAATACGTAAATTTTTACAAACATTCATAATCAGGGGTGGACTTACCTTAGAAGTAGGGGGGATGGCCCCCATGAGAAACTTAAAAAAATTTACAAAGGTTAAATTTTTTAAAAAACATCAGTTTAGTTATGTATCCCCCGAGTAAGATTTTCTTGGGACCCCAAGGCCACAACCCTAGCCGCTCCCTGCCTCCCCAAGCCTTGAACCGACTCCAAGAGATCAAGATCACCGTCCGTCACCACCACATGAACGCCGGCCGGCGACCACCACAGCACCACACCACTCCACCGACGCACAACACAGGCGCACATCAACAGTCAACAACCTGAGGTTGAGGTATAAACTTCGCTACTTTTTCCAATCTTCCTGCAATTACTTCGATTTTTTATTTTTCCAACTGATGTTCAGAGGTTGTATACTTGTATATTTTGATTTTTCCAACTGATGTTCAGAGATTTTTTATTTTTCCAACTGATTTTGTATTCAACAAATTTTAAAACTGAGAAAAGGGGGTTTTTTGTGGGGCTAAAGAGTAAAACAGATGATACCAATGGTGCAGTGTAATGAGTACTCACACATTTTCAGTGCAAAATCCTATCTCTTTTTCGATTGCTAGCTCGTATTTTTCAAGTGTCCTGTTAAATCTTCCAAGAAATATGTTGGAAAGTAGTGGTGAAAATCTAGGTTTTGAATTGCGTGAACCAGCAGCATCTTGAGACCAATTTTGATGAAAAACTAGGTTAATTTTGATGAAAAACTAGGTTTTGAGTTGGTGTTAATCTGTTGTGGGGCTGTTAATCTGTGTGTGGGGTTGTTTCAATATTTTGAGGAGCCTTGATTCACCTTATGATCAAATTGTTTATTTTTAATTTTTCTTAATCAAATCCTCTTTTAGTTTTTCCCCCTCAATCAGATTAGTTGAGGACACCATTAAATATAGTATTAGGCAGGTATTTATGTCGACAAACTCCCAACAGCTGCATTTGACAGGTGGGTACCCGGAACCGGAATCGGTTCCCAGCAGTTCCGGGACCGGTTCCAAAATAATGAGAACCGACGGGAGCGGTTCCGGTTCCGATTCTTTCTTTCTAGGAATCGCCGGTTCCGGTTCCATGAAAATTGGCCGAGTACCCGGTATTTCTCACCCCTAACCTTAAAGGTGCCCCCATGAGGAGAAAATCCTGGATCCGCCACTGTTCATAATGAATGTTGTAACATCTCCGACCAACCGTACCAGGTATTATTCGCTTTGTCCACACATTTGGACTCACGGTTTTAAAACACCTCTGATAGAGAGGTATCAAGTCCCTCTTATAAGACAACATTTGTTTTCCTCCTGATCTTACAAATGTCTTGGACATGCATCATGTATCTGATGGTTTTTTATTCGTTATGAAGATACGGTTCTCAATTGAACATGACTCTTGTGACATCTATCTCACTTCAATAATAGATATAAATTATAAAACATTTATAAAACTTTGATAACAAAATATTTACGATTTTTTAACATGATTTTAGTTGATCTAAAAGTCATTAGATTAATATGGTTTTTAAGGTTCATGGCGTAATCTTAATCCATACTGGGTATTTGGCTCACGTTGTGTTTTTTCTTCCAACAAGTATCTAGCTAGGGAAAATCAGGGGCTTTGTAAGAGAAGACCATTTGCTTTTGAGGACTTTTATTCATTCATTTTAAGTTCAATTTAGTTTTGGAACTAGATTGAATTTAGGATTTAAAGTTCGGTTGATTTTTGACTTTTATCTTTCGAGGCATCAAGTTAATTAATGTTCAAACTAAGTCATTTGATTTAATTTAAGGATTATTAGAGTTTAATTATATTGTTTGCAGATCTCTTTCTGCTGTATATTTGGAGGGTTACAGTGTCCCTAGGTACTTATCAGTCATATGTCCTTAACAAGAAATCACTTCTTGTATAGGAATCCAACTTCTTGTTTTTTATGCTTGTTCCATTATTATTTTTTTAATCATTTTATTATATTTTGTTTTAGTCAAATATATAAATTGATATTAATTTTAATTTTAAAAATATATTTATTAATTTTGAATTTGTTGTTGGTAGCTTTTTTATACAAGTTTTTATCTATATTACTTATTTATTTATTTCGTGTTACCTTTTATTAAGTTAAATATTTATATGCATGCTCTTATAAGAACTAATGTAAGTTCTTACAAGACACTTGTATCCTTGAAGTTCAAGTACAAGAGGCTTAATTCTTATCTTGAATTTTATTTAAAGTGATATTTTAATAGTTTATATATATTATGATATAGGATTGTGTTTCGGCGAGAAGACGAGGTTAACGTAAGAAGTGGTTATCAATTGTTGGATGAGAAATGAACACGCATTAGAATGAGATATCGATATGCACCGGATCAATTCACTTTTAAACCGCAATTCATGTGAGACATTTGATCAAAAGTGATCAACGACTCATGGGAGACACTTCTCACAGTTCTCATGTTTGATATATATATATAATCCTCCATCCTCCGATGCTCAAAAAAGACACACGTGAGGGAGCATCTCATGAGTTTCTTGAACGAGTATGATAATAATAATAAAATAATGTACAAATGAGTTCAAAGCCACCTCACACAATAAATAACTTATAAAAAAGTACAACACCAACCAAATAATGCAAAAATAGAGAAGAACTAGAAAAGAAACCCTATTTCTCAAAAAAAAATTGTGTTCTTTTTTTAACCAAATATACATATATAATTATGTGTTTATAAACTCATTATTATTTGCACCATCTTCATCACCATACCTTACTTATTATTTGCACCATTGTTTGCTGTTGATCCATTACTGGAATCAAGAAGGTGTTCCAATGATCTCGTTTTTTTGGTTCGAACCTTCCCCGCCTCTTTTAGCAATTCCGCTAACCGTCTCTTTTCATCGTCCACATCCGGATGTGCAGTCCCGAGCTTTTCTTCCCTCATCACAACGATATGTTCCAAGATTGCAATTGCATCGTCTAATCTGGTTTTTATAAAACACATGATTAGTTTAAAAGGGTAATTTGCATGTGTTGGAGTGTAACATCCATCAAACTTGTACATGTGTAGGAACCTCCCTCTTTTTACAACCTAGGGACTCAACACACTCTTTCAACTACGTTTGAAGGAGGCGTGTTGGAATCTCATATTAATTAGAACCGACCATCAAACCTACAAATATACGAACCTTCCATTATACTCTATAAGGGTTCTTTTACAGAGATTCAAAAGGTTCCACATATACTAACATGGTATCACTGGTTCACTCTTTCACCATTGTTTGACGGGGTTTGTTAGAGTCTCGTATAGGCTAGACATAAACTATCGAACACACACACACACACACACACACACATATATATATACACACACACACACACACACATAGAGAGAGAGAGAGAGGGAGAGGGAGTCAAACCAGAACGATAACAAAATAAGAGAATAAGAAAAGGGTCAAATCACATGTGATTTTTTTGCACTAACGGTCAACGCAAGGGTGTGCGGGCAAAGTCACGATTCAACAATTTTCTTATTGTCTTGTTTATCTACTGTTGTATGAAATGACTCTATATAGATAGATAGATAGGTATAGGTGCGGGTTCAATTGAAAACTGATTTCGGTTGTGAACTAGGGGGCAAAGGAGAGTGTGCCACATGTCCTCACCTTCACGGGTCATGATGAATAATACAACATTCATTATGAATAAGACATAGATCAAGAATTCGTGTATTATTAATCATGAATAAATTCGTGTATTATTAATCATGAATGTTGTATTATTCATGCATTAACGTTCACCTTTGTATTCATACTGAATGTGGACACCCGGGGACACGTGTCGCACTCTCGGTCACTCACGAGCGAACCGAAAATTAGTTTTCAATCGAACCTTTCTCTATAGATATAGATATAAGAATTCTCATCTCTACAAGGGCATTACCTGCCAACAGCGTCATAAGTGGCAGCAAGATTGCTATAAACTGCAAGAGTATCAGGGTGATACGAGCCACATTCCTGCTCCAACACGATTCTCGCTTCTTCAAAAAGGTCTAGAGCTTCATTTACGGCATAAAGTTGCACACAAGTGAGTCCCATTTGGTTAAGCGCGATACCAAAAAAAGTCGATCTCTTCTCACCACTAGCACGCAGCTTCCCAATGCCGTTTTCAAAACACGCATAAGATTCAGCGTATTTCCCCAACACATAATACATCACTCCCATATGTGCTTCAATCCCCGCAATCGTATTTTGCTGACCTGTCACATTGTTATATATCTTCAACCCTTTCTGCAACAACTTAAGCCCATGATCAATCTCATCCATCGATTCATAGATCGCCGAAACATTCGTGAACCCACACGCAATTTCCTCCTGAGGGATCCCCATAACAGGCTTTTCATATATACGAAGAGCGTTTTCACAATAATTTTTCGACTCCCTTAATTTCCCAGTCTTGTTATATAAATCCGCCAAACGAACGTACACTGAAGCAACCGCCGGATGATTCTCTCCTTTTGACGATTTAGAGCATTCAACGCTTTTTGATAAGCGTGAACAGCCTCATCAAATCGCGATAACGATAAATACGCATCTCCAATGCTTAAATCCACAGAAGAAACCTCATTTTCTTGCCCATTTGCCACCATCGCCATACTAGCCAAAACAAGATGCTCTAAAGCAACCTCGTGATTGGAGTTTTTGAGGATTGGAATGGCTTCGTTGTACTGACCTAAGTTACAGTAAATGGTTGCGGTTACGTGAAGACACATAACATCTAAACTGGGTTTTCCGTCAGCAATTTTCTTAAAAGATTTTGTTGCACGAAGAGCTAAATCGAGTGCTTTTCGTGGGTTATCACCAGAAGCCATCAAATCACGAGCTTGTTTAAGCAAATATGAACCAAGATTCAAGTTTTTATCGGCAAGAACTGGTTTTTTGGTGTTCTTATCGTTTTTCTTATCGTTCAGAGGCTTCTTTTGATGGGTTTTGCTCTTGGAATTTGATCCAGAATTCACTTCTGAATCCAACTGTGATTCGGAAGTTTTCTTGGACTTCTTTGATGAAACAGATTTCGAGCTTTCTTCCTTCTCTTCGACCTTACAAATGTCATCATCTTGTTGGATGATCTCCACTTCTTTCGACTCCCCTCCCACTAAGTGTCGTAGCTCTGAATCAATCCGGGATTCTTCATAATTGGATCCATAGCTAAGCCGAGATGGAGACTGATCAGATCTGCATCTCACACACATTATCGTATAACTGTTTGATCGAAGGGTTAACCACTAAACTCGCACTATTTTCAGCGTGGGAAGGTGATTGCATATGCATCTCGCCAATTGAAGGAGCATGAGAGGCGATACTCTACACACGATTTGGAATTGGCGGTCGTTGTCTTCGCTTTAAAGATTTGGAGGCATTACTTGTATGGGACGAAGTGTCAAATCTTCACAGATCACAAAAGTCTTCGTCACATCTTCGATCAAAAGGAGTTAAATATGAGACAACGAAGGTGGATGGAATTGTTGACGGACTACGATTGCGAGATCGAGTATCATCCTGAATAGGCCAACGTGGTGGCCGATGCCCTAAGCCGTAAGGAAAGGGGTTAAGCTTCGAAAGTCTTGGCCTTAAGAGCCGATGTCACATTCAATATGTTGGGGGAAATAAAGAAGTGACAAGGAGAAGCGTTAGCGGTCGAGAACCTTAAGAAAGAACGAATGGTTGGAAATGCAGCTTCTTTGGTGGAGGATAACCGAGGGTTGAAATGCCTCAATGGTAGAATCTAGGTTTCGAAGCTCGGTGATGTTCGAAAAGTGATATTGGAGGAGGCCCACAAGTCAAAGTATTCCATTCACCCGGGAACCAATAAGATGTTTGGGGATCTACGACAATGTTATTGGTGGTCGGGCATGAAGAAGGACATAACATACTTCGTTGAGAGATGTACGACGTGCCTAAGTGTAAAGATGGAGCACCAACGACCGTATGGTAAACTCCAACTATTGGACATTCCAGTTTGGAAGTGGGATCTAATTACGATGGATTTCGTGACGAAGTTGCCTAGGACTCCTAAGGGCTATGGCGCCATATGGGTGAGAGTGGATCGACTCTCCAAGTCGGCACATTTCTTACCCATAAAGGAATCGTATTCGATGGAGAGGTTAGCAAAGTTGTACATCGACAAAATAGTGACCCGCCATGGCGTACCGTCATCAATAGTTTCAGATCGCGATAGTCAATTCACATCGACATTTTGGAGGAGTTTTCAACGAGAAATGGGATCCCAAATCAAGATGAGTACCGCATACCATCCGCAGACCGATGGCCAGAGCGAGCAGACTATTCAAACTTTGGAAGACATGTTGAGGGCTTGCGCGTTAGACTTCCAAGGCTCATGGGAGAACCATCTACCGCTGATCGAATTTACATATAACAATAGTTATCATGTGAGCATAAAAGTTGCACCTTATGAGGTACTCTACGGTAGGAAGTGTTGGACACCTCTTTGTTGGAAAGAGGTAAGGGAGAAGCAACTAGCAGGACCCGAGATAGTACAGTTGACCGTGGATAAGATTGTTCAAGTGAGAGAAACATGGAAGGTCGCGCGCGATCGACAAAAGAGTTATGCGGACAAGAGGCGTAAAGACATCGAATTCCAGGTTGGGATAAAGTGATGCTAAAAGTATCCCCTTGAAAGGGAGTGGTACGATTCAGAAAGAAGGGAAAACTGAGTCCACGCTATATTGGACCATTGGAGATTATCGAACGAATTGGGGAAGTAGTGTACAAGTTAGAGCTACCCGAAGAGTTGCGTGGAATCCACAATACCTTCCATGTTTCGAACTTAAGGAAGTGTTTAGCGGAGGTTGACATGGCTATACCGTTGCATGAAGTGCAAGTGGACGATAGATTAAACTTTATCGAGGAACCTGAGGCGATCACCGATCGCTAGGTCCAGAAGTTGAGGAACAAAGAAATCAACATTGTAAAGGTGCGTTGGCGGTTTCATAAAGGACAAGAAGCGACTTGGGAAACCGAATCCGAGATGAGGACTAAATACCCGCATCTTTTCAATGATGGGATTCCGGGGACAGAATTCTATTAAGGAGGAGGTGTTGTAACACCTCATATTCTCAATATCTGAAATAACTGGAAGTTTTGGGGCTTAAGTGAGAAAATTTGAAACTTAGGGACTAAGTGGAAAAATCATAGGATTAAATGGAGCAAAACCCTTTCACTCTTCATTTTTTACGGCTACTCATTTGAGAAGAAGGGATTTTAGAGGATGCAACTCTTATGACGGTTGATTTAGGAGGATTGCATCAAGAGCTTGAAGACTTCATCTTCAAGGTATGGTTCTTTCCCCGGATATACACTTTCTTGCTTGATTTGAGGAGATGGTTGTGTAGAAAACCATGATTCATCCTATTTCTAAGTTTTTTTAGTTATCACCATTGGAAATAGTGGGATTAATGAATCTCCTTGTGGGTTGTGAGGTTCTCTTTAAGAAACTTGTACCATTTCAATGGAGGAAATTGGGTTTTGACAAGAATGAGATTTTTGGGTTGAAAGAGATGAATCATTGGATATTTTTCATGGAGATTTACATGTTTTAGATTTGGGTTTTGATCCCTAAAGGTGTGTTTAGCTAAAACTATCAATTTTGGAAGCTTTCAAGCACTTGGGACCAATTTGGGGATTTTTGGGATTGGATTTCGGAGTGTCTTGCAAGTGCAGGTTTTGGAAGCCACAAACAGTGACTTGCGCAACCTAGCCCGCGGCCTGAAGCCGCGAGGTAAGGGGCGCAAGCCCCTTTTGGTGTGCTTCATCGTTTTGCTTCGTTTATCGTTCGGTGTTGGTTTGAGGCATCGTTGGGGTTTATTTTAGGGGTTTAGGGAAGGTCTTTTGGTGCATGATTAGAGGGCTTAACATCACTTCTATAATCCTCAATTCAGGTGTTCGGTTGGTGAAAAAGTGAGTTTCGGTTAGGGTGTCTAATAGCCAAACCTTCAGATGAGTTCCCTTAACCCATCTTACTCAAATGAATTGTTTTATGCAAGTTTTATCTACTAAATTTTGGTATGAACTCATCCATATCATTCATATGCATACGAAGGTTAATCACGAATGTTATAAAAACATTTGAAATTATACTTGCATTGATTCGTTTGATATTAATCTTTGATTGATGTGATGCCTGTGAGTCGGGTTGCACAATGAGCATAGTGTACCTTGGGGTATTACATACCCCATGGGAGTTGTAATAAATCTTCGTATGTGTGGAATCCGTTTCCTATATACGAGGATTATGGGGAGTCTGCTTGGGCCCCGAAGACGAGAGGGGACTCGGCTTGGGCCCCGATCGTGGTTACTACCGTGTGGTAGGAGTGGTCTATGAACGTTGTGCAACTACCTTGTGTGTTATTGCTTTGCTAAATGGGCCTTAAGGCGGTTGTGGTTATGTCATGTTTTACTATTGTGATTTAAACTGCTTAGTAGGGAATTCACTAGACCTTATGGTCTAACCCTCTCTTTCCAAAACTTAAAAACCATTTTCAGGTAAGGGCGTGGTAGGTGCTTCCTCCAAGGGAAAGGAGAAGGCTTGAAGTCTAGAGGCGACTAGCTAGAGACCTTTACCCGTTTCTTTGTTTCTTTTTAGACATCTCGGTTGTATTCGTATGTGAACCGCTGTACTCTTGGAATTTATTGTCTAACACTTGAAAATGTTGGGACCCTTATGGGCTTTTGGTTATGAATTTGCTTTTAGAGTTTTTGGGTTGTTACAGTTCGGATTCAGTACGGTATCGGTTCGGTTCGAAAAAACAATCTTCGATGCTCATCCCTACTCCATTATTGGTGCTATTATTGAATATGCAGTTTTGTCTCTCCAGTCATTTTATCAATTTGTTTGTATTCCTATCTAGTTATTTGATAACTCTATTTTTACACGAAATTCCTGCAGTGGCTTGCACATCCCACTCCGGACCCCACTATCGAGCAGAGAAGAAGACAAAAGAAAAACAAATCTTAGCTTGAAAGTAAAAGTCTGGAGAATAGAAGGTTTAAATTGGCAGAAGGCATGGGATTAAAAAGTACAAAGTGTTCCTAAAAGCATGGCAAGATGAATTAAATAATAACACCCATGGTACTTTAAAGTTGACTTTGTGGAAAGGTGAGGGAACCTATGGGTAAAAGAGCTACAAGTTGGTGGATAGAAGAATTATTCAAAGAGCTGAATTTTATGTCTTGATTCTTCAGTCCTTATTCTCCAGATTTTACCCATCTTGGAAATTGGAAATTGCTACTCAAAACTAGGGTGTGCATAAAGTCAATTGATCCAATAGAAACCGACCGATCCAATTAGAATCGACCGACGATAATTGGATATCCAATTATAATTGGATCGGATTGAAAATTTTAACATCCTATTTGGATCGATCAGTTTTATGTGCACATAACTATCATCCATTAACCATCCAGTTATCCATCCAACTATCATCCAATTAATTTGTTTGCAATATGCTTAATATGAATTTGTTTTGTGTTGATTTTTAAATTTTTAGCCTCACTTGTGTTGGTTTTAACACATATTAAAGGGGATTAATCAATTTGTTTCATTGTTAGAAAAATGGATTAAATTAACACATAGAATGGATTCGATCCGATAATCCACTGGATGTCAGATAGATCCAATTCGACCCAATGGATATCTAATAAGGATATCCCATGGATGGAACCGAACCGATCAATCATCCATTGGATTGGAAAAATCCAACATCCAATGGATGATTAGATCGGTTCGGCTGGAAAAATACGACATCGAATGGATGATTGAATCAGTTCGGTTCCCCTCACATCCATTGGATGTCAACCGATGAACACTCTACTCAACACTATGTGAAGGAAAAACACTTGTTACAGGTTGAGTTTATTGTGGCCTTTGGACACAGTCGATGTGATGAAATGAAACGACTGATATCTCTTCCAGACAAAAAAATCTTTCGAGTAAGTCTGTTTCATCCTTATTAATTCATTTGTCTAAAAACAAATATAATATTTCTTGTTAAATATCTTAGTAAGTGTTTGGTTTGAGAATTCATTCAATTGGATCAGAATTATCAATTACATTGACCAAATTCCTTAAGCCTATTCAATAGGTAACACGGCTAAAATTTAATTACCTTCTATTCAAAAATGTTTGTGACAAAAAACCATTGCCCATATATTTATATAATTCCAAATGATAAATAGTTTTAACAAAAAGTAATTTTGAACTTTTTATAATTAATTTTCAAATACGTATTTATAAACGAAATAAGATTTTACATGATAAACATATTCATTTATTAATACTTGCATTTCAAATCCAAAGTTGCAATCGGCAAAACAGACTGAAAGTTGGTAGAAACGAAATTGAATTCATTCGCATTCTCTACCAACAAAACACATGGTGAAATCAGATCAATTATTTATGTGCATTGTGGGAATGTTTTTGTAGTAACTTCATACATGATTGGGTTAGCATTGCTCTGCCTGCCAAGGATAAGGTGAAAAAAGACCATCCGCTTCAGGAGAACAACTCGCAACACTTGTTGAGAAGGTAAATCAATTAACCACTAATTTCTCCAATCCAATCTTAATCGATTTGTATTATGTGCCTTGTATGTTGTACATGGCAGGAGTCAGTGATGAAATCACGGGCGAATTTACTGTCCTGTCCCTATGTTCGATTTGGAGTAGTAGATAAAAAGTATATCAAACTATTTGGTGTCTACTATGATTTCGCCCATGGAAAGTTTGAAATCTTGGTAAAACCAAAAGACGACATATAAGCATAATCAAGTTCAAGGAATTTACAACGTGTAGTTCTTATCATATTTCTCCATTTTACGTTTGGGCCAAGAATAAGCACAATGTGTAGTTGAATGATTAAACTTGTGTGTTCGCTTTCTATGCTATGATCAATAGACTTGTATTGGTTAATCCTGTTGAAACTACGGGCATAGTTGCAAGTACTAAAAGAACAAGAAAGAAGATATATAATTAACTGCATTCGATCTTGATGTGTTCATATCAGGATATATGAAGTTACGGTAACATGACAAATTCAGCTTACTTGATCACTGAATACTCTTAAGCAATTTCTCTACATAAATCTTCTGTTGTACCATACTGAGTGATTCTGATTTCTGTATAGCATTTCCAACAAGAATTACTGTTGATGATTGTGATGCATTCACCTATACCAATTTCAAAACATGTTAACAACACACGTATGAAAAAGAATATCATTTTATATTGATGTTTGCAAAAGTGGGTGTCTTAATTTATAAAGAAGCATACCCAAAAACGGCCATTTATGCCAACAGCTATCTCAAAGGAGAGCTTCTTCCTAAGGGCTTCAAGAACTGGATAAGGTGGAGAACTCAGCAGCCTGGAAAGATCATAAAGTTTAGCTCTTTTTTTGGCAAGTGTAAAGTTTGGCTATGAGTAGTCCGCTTTTCAAAAACTCGAAAATTAATTATTCAAGAAGTTGAAACAGATCATACATTCTAGAGAGTCCAGTGGATGATTCATACATATAGCCCTCTTTAAGTACGCCATATTCCGCTGCTTTGCCACTGGCTACAATGAAAGTGTGGTGATTCTTGACTTGCGGTATTGGGGTTTATAGAATAGAGATCAATTCTAATACTTTATAAAAGATATGACACAAGCAAAAACATGACTAACCATCCATGCACGATAACTCAGGGTTCATGCCGGTATTTGCATTGACCACACGAACATATAACAAAGTGCCCACCTGCAATGCAACATCTAAGCCAAATGAAAAGTTCCGCCAGATGCAGTTCAATAGCAAATAATAAACCAAAAATAATAATGTGGTAGAAAGAAATAGAGAGAAGAAATTAATAAATGTGGAAATACCATCGATGGCAAGAAAGTCTTATACCTCAAACTTTGGTATGTTCCTCCTAGTTCCTCCTTCAAATGCCAAAACAGGTAGAAATGCCAATGCAGGTCCTTTAATGTCCACAAGGAAGTTCAGAAATTACACAAATAAAAAACAAAAAAGAAAACAAAAATTAATAAATCGTTATAATGAAGAACAAAAATTGAAGTCTAAGTACCATTGTAAATTGTCAAAGAAACTTACTTCTGGTTTAGTATCCACCACCACTCCAAGAACATTATCCCCAACACTAGGTACATACTACATATGACCCATAAATCATGTTAACTTGTTAGTCATCAAGGCTTTCTTGTGTCACATTTGCAGAGCTAAAAATGCAAGACATCGGCATATACTTTCAAATAACTGAATACCAGAGATGACATAATGGGAAGGGGTCCTAATCTTATTACATAGATGACATTAGATAGAATTATAGAAATATCAAATGTGAAAAACATGTACATTTTAAAATAATTTGACAACCTTGATCTTAGATACTAATGGTTTTGCAAACAACATATAGTTTCATCATATGAATTCTTGAGGTTTCTTTCATGAGCATCACCGAAAGCAATCTGCATAGATACATATTCAAAGAGTTTGCAATAACTAATTTAGAAAGTCTGTAAGGTACCATAAATCACAATGCAGCTGCAATGCTTAAGAAGGATAAATACATTGGGCTCATAAAACCTGAAATTGAATCCTAACAAGCAAAATGACCATATAACTAATAGGGTTTGGTATTTTTCCTTGATGATTCATTACAAAGAGCATGCCATAAATACAAAAACAAGCCCAATACAATGGGCTATAAAGAGGGCTAACTATACATGCATTGGGCTATCTAAGTACAATAATACATATACACTGGGAGATCGTGAGCGGACACTCAAACTGGTCCGGAAGTCTGTGAAAAGAGAAGTCGGGAGCCCCTTGGTGAATATATCGGCATACTGAAGGCTCGAAGGAACATGAAGAACACGAATTTGCCCAGTGGCGACTTTATCCCGAACAAAGTGAATATCAATCTCGATGTGTTTCGTGCGTTGGTGTTGCACGGGATTAGTCGATAAATAGACTGCATTGACGTTATCACAATAAACAATGGTAGCTTTCGCTAGAGGATAGTGAAGCTCTCTAAGGAGGTTGTGCATCCAGCATGTTTCGGCTACGGCATTAGCAACGCCTCAATATTCAGCCTCGGTGTTGGATCTAGAAACCGTAGTTTGGCGTTTTGAAGACCATGAAATAAGGTTGTCGCCAAGATATACACAGTACCCGTTCGTGGAGCGACGAGAAGCGGGGCATCCCCCCCAATCTGCATCAGAATAAGCGATAAGACCCGTAGTGGAGGAGGGATGAATCTGCAGACCGTGATCAAGGGTGCCTCGAATGTAGCGGAGAATACGCTTGAGGACGTGAAAGTGGGGCTCTCGAGGATCGTGCATGTAGAGGCAGATCTGCTAAACAGCATAATCAATATCGGGACGCGTGAACGTCAGATACTGAAGACCACGTGCCAGGCTGCGGTAATGAGTTGGGTCCTGCACTGGCGGACTCGTGAGATCCAGTTTTGTCTGAACGTCGGCAGGTGTGCGACAAGGGTTACATGAGGACATGTGAGCATGGTCAAGGAGGTCTAACGCATATTTGCGTTGAGATAGAAATAAGCCAGACTTGTCCCGTGTAGCGGAAATACCCAGAAAATATGACAAGGGGCCCAGGTCAGTCATGGCGAACTCGGTAGATAAGCGGGAAATAATGCGATGTATCAACTCACCGGAGGATGCAGTCAGAAGGATATCATCGACGTAAAGCAGCAAATATGCAGACTGATTACCGTTGCGGTATGTAAATAGAGAGGAGTCAGATTTGCTGTGAAGAAATCCAATCCGCGTGATGAACTCTGTAAACCGGTGAAACCATGCTCTAGGGGCTTGTTTCAAGCCATAAAGAGATTTCTGCAGGTGGCAGACATAATCTGGGTGATCTGGGTTACGGAACCCCGGTGGCTGATGCATGAAGACAGTCTCGTTCAGATGGTCGTGCAAGAAAGCATTCTTGACGTCCAGCTGATGAATGGGCCACTGCCACGATGTAGCAATACTCAGAACTGAGCGAATGGTGGTCGGTTTGACAACCGGGCTGAAGGTCTCGTCACAGTCAATACCAGGTCGCTGACTCCTGCCATTAGCCACTAAACGGGCTTTGTACCAATAGGTGGGAGGTATGTGGGCTTGGATAAGGAGAGTGTGTATGATGTTATTGATGGTGCGGATCATGCGTTCGGACATCCCATTTTGTTGAGAGGTTTTGGGGCAAGAGAATCTGAAAATGATGCCATGTTGGTCAAAGAGGGTTTAGAACTGATTGTTGTCGAATTCACCCCCATGATCACATTTAAAAGATTTGAGTTCACATTTAAATTGGTTGTTAACATATGCGCGAAAATGTAAAAATTTATCAATCACTTCAGATTTATGACGCAGGAGATAGACCCAAAGGAAATGAGAAAAGTGATCTAAAAACAGGACATAATATTTAATTCCAGTGATGCTTGGAATTGGAGAAGTCCAAATGTCCGAGTGAACAATGTCAAAAGCGTGAAAAACAGATGAATTAGATGAGTTAAATGATAACCTAACTTGTTTGCCAAGGTGACAGGAATTACATGAAATGGAATTAACATCTTTATTACATGAAATAAGTTTGTTGGAATGTAAAAACTGAAGGACACGAGGGTCGGGATGACCGAGACGCTGGTGCCATAAAGAGGGCTAACTATACATGCATTGGGCTATCTAAGTATAATAATACATGTATAGTTAGCCCTCTTTATAGCCCATTGTATTGGGCTTGTTTCTGTATTTATGGCATGCTCTTTGTAATGAATCATCAAGAAAAAAATACCAAACCCTATTATGGTATCAGAGCTCTAAAGGGCTCTCACCTCATTCATAATAAACCCTAACCCTAAAAAAAATTCTTCCAACCACCATCTTCCTCCACCGCCGGCCACCTCACCGGCGACCCGCCGGCGACCACCAAGATCCACCACCGGCAGCCGCCATCTGCACTCTCCATCTCCCCTCTATCGTGGTCTCTCTCACTTGCACACACACACCCACGATTTTCTGCCCACTCTCCACTACCAGCAGCGGCGATCATCTTTCGCCGTCCTATCGTGCACCGCCACAACGCCGTGTACCACAGTCGCCACCTGTCGCACGTCACCACCAGGCCACCTTCCGTTCTCTCCGCCTTCCTCTCGTCGACTGCAGCACCACCACTTCAACCTCTTCGCCTCCCTCTCTCTCGGCTACTCCTCCAGTCACTCTCCTCTCGATTTCTTCCAGCGCCGCCAACCTTCACCTTTCCCGTCCGTCATTCTCATCGGCAACTTCTCCTTCTCGTACATCAACCGTCGCCGTACTCCTGCTCATCGCCGCCCCATTTTTTCTGCCGCCGACAAACACCCCAAACTCCGGCGTTCCCTTCTCCCTCTTCTCTCTCGTTTAAACCACCCTCAGACGCCACCATTACCCGTCAGCAGCCGTCGAATACAAAACACCCTCTCTGCCTTCCTCTCTCCTCTCGATTTCAACCACCTACCTGCCTCCCCCCCTCTGCCGGAACCCTAGCAGCCGCCACCTACCATCACCCTTATCTCCACTATGTCAGCCGAAAACCCACCTCCTGCTACAACCCCTCACACCGCCAACCTCAAACCCTACTCAATCACCAACATCAAGGCATACATTCCTCTCATCCTTGACTTGAACCAACTCAACTATGACTCCTGGAGGGAATTGTTTCAAACCCACTACAGAGGTTTCGGTGTTTACGGGCACCTAACCGGTTCGTCCCAGCCCACCGGAGATAAAGATGAAGACTGGCACACAATTGACTCTCTTGTCAAAATGTGGATCTACGGTACCATGACCCAATCCCTTCTCAATATAGTCACTAAGTCCGGTTCCACCGCTCACACCCTATGGCTCGCCATTGAAGCCTTGTTTAGAGATAACAAGGATGCCCGTATTATGGAGCTTGACAATGATCTCCGGTCAATGACTATGGGAGATGGCCCCATCAACGAATTTTATGAAAACATGAAGGTTACCGCCGACCTCTTGGCCAACATCGGATCACCGGTTTCGGAACGTACTCTCGTTACATACTTTCTCAATGGCCTCAATCCGAAATATGACCACATCGCGGTCGTTGTTCGCCACAAGGAGCCACTTCCATCTTTGCTCCAAGCCCGTTCCATTCTTGCCCTTGAAGAAACCCGGTTATCTAGACCCCGCCTAGCTTCCGCCAACCACTCCGATCACGCCTCTTCTCCAACAATCCCCTATGCGGGATCCTCTACGCATCCTCAAAATCACAGCAACATCAACCGAAACTCAGGAAACCGCAACAACAACCGTGGGGGTTCTCGCGACAACCGCCGCCAAACAGGCAGTGACAGCCGCCGGCTGCCTACTGCTGCTCCTTCCCGACAGCAGCAGCCTCCACCGCAGCAGTGGCCTTTTTACCCATGGGGACCTTTTGGGTGGTCGGCAGCCCCTTGGCAGCCACCTCGCGTCGCTGCTGGTCCGCCACAGCCCCACCATAACCGAACTGCCGGTCAGCCCGGTCTTCTTGGCCCTGCACCCACCACCGGAGGTAACCACCAGCAACCTCCGACAGCTTTCCACACCTCTGCTACACCAGAACTGACACCACCGTGGCAGTGGTTCCCTCCCACGCAGCCTGATCAAGGTACCGACATCGCACATGCTATGAGCTCGATGTCCGTCTCCGAAAACCCACCTGACTCCTCATGGTACATGGATACGGGTGTGACTTCTCACTTGGCTTCGGATTCAGGTATTCTCAAGTCCCTTAGTAATAAACGCATTTTAATTCAGTCCTTGTTGGCAATGGGTCCTCTATCCCGGTCACTCACACAGGCCATACCTCATTTCCCTCCTTGCATCGTCCCTTACATCTTCATAATGTCCTTGTCACACCCGATATCATTAAAAATCTCATTTCTGTCCGTAAATTTACCACTGATAATAATACCACTATTTAATTTGATAAATTTGGTTTTTCTGTGAAGGATTTTTCAACTCGCCAGGTCCTTCTTAGGTGCGATAGCTCGGGAGACCTCTATCCATCTTTCTCGAAGCCCAAGTCTCCGTCCACTTTTCTAGCTTGCAGTCCCTCTTTATGGCACCAGCGTCTCGGTCATCCCGGCCCCCGTGTCCTACAGTTTTTACATTCCAACAAACTTATTTCATGTAATAAAGATGTTAATTCCATTTCATGTAATTCCTGTCACCTTGGCAAACAAGTTAGGTTATCATTTACCTCATCTAATTCATCTGTTTTGCACGCTTTTGACATTGTTCACTTGGACATTTGGACTTCTCCAATTCCAAGCATCACTGGAATTAAATATTATGTCCTGTTTTTAGATCACTTTTCTCATTTCCTTTGGGTCTATCCCCTGTGTTGGACAACCTAAGGGGGGGGTAAGGTTGTATTTAAAATCTTTTTCTTTCAAAAATTCTTTGAACAAATAAATACAGTACAAACAATACAGTAAAAATAAAGCAGAGTATAAACAAGTAAATATACAACAATTATATAAACAGATATAATTTAAATGCACAGCGGAAATGTAAATAGATAAGGGAACGAGAATACTTGACAACGGTATTTTTAAAGTGGTTCACCAAACACAAAGTTGGCTAGTCCACCTCGAGAAAATAACACTTCTCGGAGATCCAATACGAAACGTGTTCTTTACGGTAGAAACACAAACCTTAATACAACAAACGCGAAACACTCTTCTTTGAGAGATTAATGTGGATCACTCACTCTAATTCAAACACTTACAAGAGGGTATAGATTTTAATATGAATAATCACTCTTGAATAAGGTTTATCACTTGGATATTTTTAGAGAGTTTGATCACTTGAGTTGTGTTGCTGATTCAACTAATCGAGAGATTTTAATCTGCTATCAACTCAAGATTTCTTGCTCAAAAATTAATTTTATCAGTTTAAGTGATTTTGTGTGAGTAAGAAAGCAGCAGAATAATAATCAAATGCTGAGGGAGAATTTATTGCTGAAGTTGGTGTAGCATTGAAGGCTGCTGGATGCTTGTATTTATACTGGATGATCATCAGTCTTGGGGATTTCGCGGTATACCGCCAGACCATCGCGGTATACCTGCGTCAGAAAAAGTGTACTGCAAGGAGAAGGTCAACCTGCAAAAGATCAACGGCTACAAGTACCCGCGGTATACCGCGTTGCACATGGCGGTATACCGCCTGAAAAAGTTGTCTGACAAAAGAAGCTTCATATGCAGATGATGCTGATGGTGAACAGTACCCGCGGTATACCGCGAAGACCTTGGCGGTATACCGCCTGAAGTTTTGTCCAATGAGAGCAAGGCAACGCAGGGTGGTTCGGCTGATCACACTTCTTGCAACAGATGATGAACAGTAGCAAACAGCATATATATATATATATCAAGTGATTTAATATATATAAAAAAAATATTGTATATATATATTTGATTCAAATATATTTATATAGATACGAAATATCCAAGTGATAAAATATTTTAGGGTGTTTATCATTTTAAAATAAAATGACGAAACTCTTCAGACTTGGATACTTCAGATAAAAAATTTATCGAGATCATTTAAATATCTGCACACTCGGATAAAATATTAGATAACAAAATAATGCGGTGTGTTTTGTAATCATCAAAATAAATATGGAGATGTGATTTTATGTGTACCAAAAATATATCACAATATTTAAAGCTGGGTACACTTGCACCAACAATCTCCCCCTTTTTGATGATGACAAACACAACGCTAAACACGAGAGCATACTCGGTTTCTCTCCCCCTTTTGTCGAAGCAAAAAGGGTTTAAGAAAATCGCTTATGCTCCCCCTCGAAAGATGCTCCCCCTCAAAATATGAAATATTTGAGAGTTAGTATTTATCAAGGGTTATACTCAAGCATGCCTAAACCAAGTCTTAATTTAAAGAAGGCTTTTTTGTTAAGAGCTTTTGTGAAAATATCGGCCAAATTATCTTCCGAATCAACCTTTTCAAGCACGATTTTGCCTTTTTGAACATTATCTCGTAAAAAGTGATGTCTCAATTCAATATGTTTGGTACGAGAATGCAAAACGGGATTTTTACTTAAGTTTATGGCACTTGAGTTATCACACATAATTGGAATTTTGGTTAGGTGTACCTCAAAATCGGTAAGTGTGTGTTTCATCCATAGGACTTGAGCACATGCTCTTGCGGCGGCTACATATTCCGCTTCGGTGGTAGACAAAGCTACGGATTGTTGTTTCTTAGAGAACCAAGATACAAGTGAGAGACCTATAAAGGCACATACCCCACTAGTACTTTTTCGGTCAACAATAGATCCACCAAGATCGGAATCGGCGAAACACGTTACTTCTAACTCGGGTTTCTTTGCGTACCATAAGCCAAGATTAGTAGTACCTCGTAAATATCGAAAAATACGCTTGACAGCTTCATAGTGAGATTGTTTAGGTGAAGATTGAAAACGAGCACATAAACATACACTAAACATAATATCAGGTCTACTAGCAGTTAAATATAATAAACTACCAATCATACCACGATAAATCTTTTCATTAAAATCGTTTCCCTCCTCGTCACGAGATAATTGCAAATTTGTGGTCATTGGAGTTTCAACGGGTTTGACATTTTCAAAATTAAACTTTTTCAACATATCTTTACAATATTTAGATTGACTAATAAAAATACCAGTTTCACATTGTTTTATTTGCAATCCTAAGAAGTATTTTAACTCTCCCATCATGCTCATTTCAAACTCGCTTGTCATTTTCGCAGAAAATTCATTACACAGTTTTTCATTAGTGGAACCAAAAATAATATCATCAACATATACTTGCACAACCACAATATCATTTTGAACATATTTCACAAATAAAGTATTATCTATTTTACCCATAATATAACCACTAACAATTAAAAAGGTTTTTAATCTATCATACCACGCACGCGGAGCCTGTTTTAAACCATAAAGCGCCTTTTTTAATTTATAAACATGTGTCGGGTTTTCAAAACTTTCAAAACCGGGAGGTTGAGAAACGTATACCTCCTCATTTATAATACCATTTAAGAAAGCACTTTTAACATCCATTTGAAATAACTTAAAATCTTTAGCATTTGCAAAAGCGAGAAGCATTCGAATAGACTCTAACCTAGCAACCGGTGCAAAGGTTTCGTCATAATCTATACCTTCTTGTTGACTGTACCCCTTGGCAACTAAACGTGCCTTGTTTCGTGTGACTCCACCGTTCTCGTCTACCTTGTTACGGAAGACCCATCTTGTGCCAATAATGGTTTGACTACTAGGGCTAGGCACTAAATCCCACACATCATTCCTAGTAAATTGGTTTAACTCATCTTGCATGGCCAATATCCAATCCTCATCACCTAAAGCTTCATCTATGGTTTTAGGTTCTATGGTTGAGATAAAGGCATGGAAAGCACAATGGGTAAGGATTTGTGATCTAGTTGTCCTTTGGTTTAGGTCACCTATAATTTGATCTACGGGATGGCCTCGAGCGGTTCTAAGGTTAGGATCATCTATACCTTGTGGAATAAAGCATGGAGGGGCATCACTAGATTCAATATTATTTGTGGAAGGTTGAGTACCTAAATCCAAGGTACTAAGTTGTTGGGCTAAGACGTCTCCTTCACGAATATTATCATTTGCTAAGGGTGCACTCGGTTTGGGAGGACTTTCGTCAAAACTAACATTAAGGGATTCTTCCACTACCATGGTTTCCTTATTTAGGATTCTATAGGCTTTGCTATTCCAAGAATAACCTAGGAAAACTCCCTCATAGGCTTTGGGGTCAAATTTGGTTAGGTAGGATTTGGTGTTTAAAATGAAACATTTACAACCAAAAACTTTTAGGTGAGCTAGGGAAGGTTTTCTACCTCGGTAAAGTTCATAGGGTGTCTTATTTAGGATACCTCTAATTAGGACACGGTTAAGCACATAGGTCGCGGTAGCAACGGCATCACACCAAAACTTTTGGGGAACTTGATGTTCGTTTAGCATAGTTCTACTCATTTCTTGCAACGTTCGATTTTTCCTTTCAACAACCCCGTTTGACTGAGGAGTTCGAGGAGCCGAAAAGTTATGAGTTATACCATGTTTATCACAAAAGGCACCAAATTGTACATCATTATCGAATTCTCGTCCATGGTCCGTACGTATGGAAACAATCGTACAACCTTGTTGGTTTTGAATTCGTTTTCCCAAAATTTTAAACTTTTCAAAAGCCTCATTTTTATGTCTCAAAAATAAAGTCCAAGTATAACGGGAATAATCATCCACAATAACCAAAGTATAAAAATTTCCTCCAAAACTTTGAATAGCCATCGGGCCAAAAAGATCCATATGTAAAAGTTCTAAAACTCTTTGAGTAGAAATAACATTTTTTGATTTATGAGAAACGTGATGTTGTTTGCCGACACGACAAGCATCACAAAAATGATTATCAAACTTTAATTTTGGCAGGTCACTCACAAGCTCCTTATTTTTTAAGTTTTGCATTAATCTTAGATTAGCGTGACCTAAACGCCTATGCCATAAAGTAGAAACATCATTAATAGAAGATAAGCATACATTATCAGATACAACAGTTTTACAAATATATAAATTTCCTTTTACAAAGCCATTTAAAAGAACTTTGCCATTTTTTATGATTTTACAAGAATCTTCTTCGAAGACAACAGTTGTATTATTTTTACACAATTGGCGAACACTTAACAAATTAAAATGTAAATTATCAACATGATTCACATTAAGAAATTGAACATTATTGCAAGAGACTGTACCTCTACCAATTATATTTCCTTTGGAGTTTCCTCCAAAAATTACCTGTCCACCATCACATGACTTATATGATGAAAAGAGATTATTGTTTCCGGTCATGTGACGTGTGCAACCACTATCGAGTATCCAGTCCATATCAAGGTCAATCTACAATAATGAAGATGTAACTTTTATGGTCCCCATTTCTCGTGGGTCCTTGACAATTAGTTTCAAAAGTCAACCAACATACATATATATAAAGTAAAACAGAATATATATATATATATAATATATTACACAATATTAATATATATATATATAATACATCAAATCATATTAATATATATATATAACAAACACCATATTATATATATATATATGTAATACGTATATATATGTAAACAAACAGTACATAGAATATATATTACTTATATATATAATGTATACAACAAAATATATTTAAACTATATATATATACATAACACATTTAAAACCATAAACGCATACCACCGGGATTATCATTACTAAACATTCCTTTTGGAATCCATTTATTTACCATTTTAATTTTGCGATTATATTTATCATACACATAAAAACAAGTATTTACATTCGCATTATTATTAGGTTTAGAATATTTATCATGGTACATGCGAGCATACGGTTTTCTCGTATTATAATTTACATTATTTATTTTACGCACATATTGATTTCTTGTATTTACTTTAGGTGATTCATAGAATCTTTTGATGGGTATACATGAACATTTATCAACACAAGTATTGGAACCAATGCCTTTTCTACATTTTATACGGTTAGGCATATTAAGCATGTTAAGAACTTTCTCATTGCTACTTTCAAAGGCTTTAGCTAGCATGTTATCTTTTTCATATGAAGCACATTTAGCCTTTAAACATGTAATCTCATTATCAAGAATATCACATTTTGTACAAATAATATTTTCATGTGATTTTTTATTCAAGCATGCAATTTCTTTATTTAAAACATCACAAGATTTACAAAAATATTTTTCTCCTAATTTAGTTTCTAATTTAGCAATTATATCTATATCATTTTCAGATTTTTGTTTAACATTTTTTATTTCCTTTTTACATGCATTTACAGTTTCTTTTAACATAGCATTCTCATCTTGGTAACGATTTGCAAGAGCGGCCATTTTATGAAAAGATTCATATAATTCTTCAAGATTATTTTCACTATCACTTTCATAATCACTATCGTAATCCGAGTAAGAAGATTTTACCTCGTCGTCGCTATCGGCCATAAGACAAATGGCTTGATAGTCATCTTCTTCTTCACTCTCGCTCCACGCGCCTCCAATGAAGGCTTTCTCCTTCTTCTTTTGGAATTTGTTCTTTTTCGGACATTCATTGGCGTAGTGGTCTTTGTCACCACATGAGTAGCAAAAGCCTCTCTTTGGCTTAGCTTTATCGTCTTCACTCGAGTCGCCATTTTTCTTAACTTTTTCGTCTCGCTTATGGAACTTACGACTTCGATTATCACCACCACGACGGTAGTTACCGTTTCTTTGAAATCTGCCATTGTTAGAAAATTTATTATTATTATTAAGAAATTTGGAAAAGTTTCTTACCAACATGGCGACTTCATCGAGAGTTTCGGATGGATCTTTCGAGGAGCTAGCTTTCTCCTTTTTCTTCTCATCTTTTGGTGTTGAGACATTGAGAGCGATTGATTTCTTTTTAACTTGCTCCCGGTCTTTGTTTCTTTTAAGTGCAATTTCATGCACTTTAAGATTACCGATCAAGTCATCTATCTTCATTATGGAAAGGTCACGGGAGTCTTCTAAGGATGTTATCTTTTGCATCCACTCCGAAGGAAGAGCTCGTAGGATTTTCCTTATATAGTCCTCGTTAGGATAAGTGCGATCCAAACCTTTCAAAGTAGTCACAATAAGGTTAAATCTTTTAAACATTGAGTCAATTGACTCATCTTGTTTCATTTCGAATAGTTCATAATCGTGAACTAAAATATTTACTTTACTAGATTTAACCTCCGTGTTTCCACGATGAGTATTATTTAAACTTTCCCATATTTGATTTGCAGTTTTATAAGTATATACTCTTTCAATTTCGTCAGATGTTAAAGCAGCATATAATATATTCTTAGCTTCAAAGTTTAAACAAAAATGAGCTTCATCAGAAGTAGTCCAGTCATCTATAGGTTTATCAATATAAACATCATCTTTCACAATGGTGGGTTTAAAATTCCCTTTTTCTATGATGTTCCAAATCTTTTGATTTTTGCCACGCACGTGACATTCAAATAGCTCGGCCCAAATGCCAAACTTTTCAGTATCTATCAAAGGAGGTTTTGAAAACACGATATTAGTTTGTTGAGCCATTTAGAAGAATAAGAGAAAAATATGCAGAATATTTTGAAAGACCTGCTCTGATACCAAATGTTGGACAACCTAAGGGGGGGGTAAGGTTGTATTTAAAATCTTTTTCTTTCAAAAATTCTTTGAACAAATAAATACAGTACAAACAATACAGTAAAAATAAAGCAGAGTATAAACAAGTAAATATACAACAATTATATAAACAGATATAATTTAAATGCACAGCGGAAATGTAAATAGATAAGGGAAAGAGAATACTTGACAACGGTATTTTTAAAGTGGTTCACCAAACACAAAGTTGGCTAGTCCACCTCGAGAAAATAACACTTCTCGGAGATCCAATACGAAACGTGTTCTTTACGGTAGAAACACAAACCTTAATACAACAAACGCGAAACACTCTTCTTTGAGAGATTAATGTGGATCACTCACTCTAATTCAAACACTTACAAGAGGGTATAGATTTTAATATGAATAATCACTCTTGAATAAGGTTTATCACTTGGATATTTTTAGAGAGTTTGATCACTTGAGTTGTGTTGCTGATTCAACTAATCGAGAGATTTTAATCTGCTATCAACTCAAGATTTCTTGCTCAAAAATTAATTTTATCAGTTTAAGTGATTTTGTGTGAGTAAGAAAGCAGCAGAATAATAATCAAATGCTGAGGGAGAATTTATTGCTGAAGTTGGTGTAGCATTGAAGGCTGCTGGATGCTTGTATTTATACTGGATGATCATCAGTCTTGGGGATTTCGCGGTATACCGCCAGACCATCGCGGTATACCTGCGTCAGAAAAAGTGTACTGCAAGGAGAAGGTCAACCTGCAAAAGATCAACGGCTACAAGTACCCGCGGTATACCGCGTTGCACATGGCGGTATACCGCCTGAAAAAGTTGTCTGACAAAAGAAGCTTCATATGCAGATGATGCTGATGGTGAACAGTACCCGCGGTATACCGCGAAGACCTTGGCGGTATACCGCCTGAAGTTTTGTCCAATGAGAGCAAGGCAACGCAGGGTGGTTCGGCTGATCACACTTCTTGCAACAGATGATGAACAGTAGCAAACAGCATATATATATATATATATCAAGTGATTTAATATATATAAAAAAAATATTGTATATATATATTTGATTCAAATATATTTATATAGATACGAAATATCCAAGTGATAAAATATTTTAGGGTGTTTATCATTTTAAAATAAAATGACGAAACTCTTCAGACTTGGATACTTCAGATAAAAAATTTATCGAGATCATTTAAATATCTGCACACTCGGATAAAATATTAGATAACAAAATAATGCGGTGTGTTTTGTAATCATCAAAATAAATATGGAGATGTGATTTTATGTGTACCAAAAATATATCACAATATTTAAAGCTGGGTACACTTGCACCAACACCCTGCGTCATAAATCTGAAGTGATTGATAAATTTTTACATTTTCGTGCATATGTTAAAAACCAATTTAAATGTGAACTCAAATCTTTTCAATGTGATCATGGGGGTGAATTCGACAACAATCAGTTCCACACCCTCTTTGACCAACATGGCATCATTTTCAGATTCTCTTGCCCCAAAACCTCTCAACAAAACGGGATGTCTGAACGCATGATCCGCACCATCAATAACATCATACGCACTCTCCTTATCCAAGCCCACATGCCTCCCACCTATTGGGTAGAAGCCCTTCATATGGCAACCCACTTACTTAACACCACTCCCTCCACTGCCATTAAAAATGCCACTCCTTACGCCAAACTCTTCAACAAATCACCATCCTACTCTCATCTTCGGGTCTTTGGTTGCTTATGCTACCCATACATCACACCACCTCATAAACTAGCCCCTAGATCTACTCCATGCATTTTCCTTGGATATCCCTCCAACCATCGGGGTTTCCGTTGTCTAGACCTCAACTCTCGAAAAATCATCTTGTCTCGTCATGTCACCTTTGACGAGCAATCGTTCCCCTTTCTGTCTACAACACCAAATCAGTCACCCTCCTATGAGTTCCTCAATCATGACTCCCCTCCTCCCATTCTATCCCCACACTTACGTGAGACCCAACCCCACACCTCTTACGATCCTCTCACGGATGCGTCACCTGAACCGGAGGAACCCCACAACCCCCTTCCTCTACTTCCCCCCAAGACAGCCCCACCCCTCCTCGGCTTCACCTACATCGAACCCCCCACCCCCGCCTCTTCCTCCCCACTTGCACCCTATGATGACTCGGGGCAAACGCGGTATAATTAAACCCATCTCTCGCCTCAACCTTCACACCACCACTGAGTCCCCCATACCAAAATCTCATCTCCATGCCCTTCGTGACCCTAACTAGACCGTTGCCATGCAAGACGAATTTCAGGCTCTTATTTCTAACGGGACTTGGAATCTTGTTCCGAGGCCCCAAGGGGCCAATATTGTTCGATCTATGTGGTTGTTTAGAAATAAATACAAGGCGGATGGTTCTTTAGACAGGTACAAAGCCCGTTTAGTGGCTAATGGCAGGAGTCAGCGACCTGGTATTGACTGTGACGAGACCTTCAGCCCGATTGTCAAGCCGGCCACCATTCACTCAGTTCTGAGTATTGCTACATCGCGGCAGTGGCCCATTCATCAGCTGGACGTCAAGAATGCTTTCTTGCACGGCCATCTAAACGAGACTGTCTTCATGCATCACCCACCGGGGTTCCGTAACCCAGATCACCCAGATTATGCCTGCCACCTACATAAATCTCTTTATGGCTTGAAACAAGCCCCTAGAGCATGGTTTCACCCGTTTACAGAGTTCATCACGCGGATTGGATTTCTACACAGCAAATCTGACTCCTCTCTATTTACATACCGCAACGGTAATCAGTCTGCATATTTGCTGCTTTACGTCGATGATATCCTTCTGACTGCATCCTCCGGTGAGTTGATACAGCGCATTATTTCCCGCTTATCCACCGAGTTCGCCATGACTGACCTGGGCCCCTTGTCATATTTTCTAGGTATTTCCGCTACACGGGACAAGTCTGGCTTATTTCTATCTCAACGCAAATACGCGTTAGACCTCCTTGACCGTGCTCACATGTCCTCATGTAACCCTTGTTGCACACCTGCGGCTGCTAAGGGGCTGCTGACCACCCAAAAGGTCCCCATGGGTAAAAAGGCCACGTGATGGTTATTGTTGAAAATTAACCTAGCTTACTATCCGCTTCTGGCTTCCCCTATTTCTCTCCCACTATACCCTCTCCACGTTCGCTCTCCATGAGTATCCATACCCCTCTCAATCACACCAGCATTGGACGAAACGAGAACTCTCAACGAATCTCACTCTCAATTTGGGGATGAAATCGGCCCCTGGATACTCTGCAATGGTAAAGTTTAGTTTGATTTCAGATTTCAATCTTCTGTGTTCTCGAATCATTCTTCTCCCCACTACCCGAATTCCTCTCCATGAAACTCTCAATCACACTAGCAATCCACGAAAGGAGAACTCTTAACGAATCTGTCACTCTCAATATTGGGATGAAATCGCCCTCTGGTTTCAGAAGTAGGAGTTTACTGTCACCTGCATCTCGGTTGAGACCAGGTCACAATCCATTGCAATGAAAGCAGCGACATTTCCACGAAGCATGCTCGAAGGTGTAGAATCCCAAGATGAAAGAGTGCAAATGAACAGCCAATTTCAATTTCATAAAATATTTCAGGTGGTATATAAAACTTTGGATCATAGCATCAAATCCCTAATTTGTCTCGTTGCAATCACCACTAGCCAACTTTCAACTTGAATATATTCAAATGTTTCAATCACAGATTTGCAGTTGTCAAAACGTCGGCTTATCAAAACTTCCTACGACTTGGTGGTTCAAAAAAAAATTCTTTCTGTTTGAGTCTCTCTGTATGGTACTCCTGCAGTCCTGCTCTTATTCAATACAAGTGACCGAACATAATTCTGGAGGGAAAATCACCCAAAAATTTGGATGACAATTCAGTTTGATCATTAATTACACTCAAACTATATGCTTATGATACAGTACTTGCTGTTAATTTACGAAACAGATGATCTTCCCAAAGGGGAGAAGAGCAGTTCGTAGTTTTGAGTCGGTTTGAAACTTCTGCCCAGGAGCAATTATTCTACCTATCTTTGAACCTTTAAAACTTCTTCCCAGAAACCATAAAAGCAGAGGTAAGATCGGGTTTTATTTCTCACATCAATGATTTAACAACGGGGTTTCTGGCTTTCCAGAGGCTAGAAGCTCTCCAGATGATTTAACAAAGAGTTTTCATTTCCGGAAATTAGGAAACATGGTTTGAGTCGTACAAGTTTTTCTTCATCTTTAATATGAATTTGATGTTTGCTTGATTTCTTTATTTGAAGAGTGTCTTGTTATTTTTCTTTATTTGACGATTTCAGTTGAGCAATTGTGAGTCTGGATTCTAGATCATGCATATGAAAAATGACTTGAAAAAATGAAGAAAGTAAAAAGGTTTGCTTAATGGCTTTGATTTGATTCATTAATTTAATCCATTTCCCCAGTAATTCTCTCTGATTGTGTTCTTACTTTGCTTTATGTGTGATGATGATGAAAAATTTCAGTCCTTCATTCATAAAATGCTGTCAATGAGGCTGAATAATGGAGATAAAGGGAAAGCATAGAAAAATTCTTTTGATCCCACAGGTTGTTGATTTATCCACCATCCATCCTCTATTTTTTTTCCTTATGAATTCTTTTTTTTTTTGGCTTGAAAGTTGTCACATTCAAGTTGTGGTTAAAGTCTCACCTAAAGACCTGCAATTTAGAGATCAGAATTTGATTGTTTTAATATGACAATATATATATATATATATTGTTTGAATATGACAATATATATATATATATGTATTATATATTATTGCAGCAACAAAAGATTCTTCAAATCTGTTGGCACATGAGGCTGCTTTTGCTTTGGGACAAATGCAAGATGCTGATGCTATTCCTGCTTTGGAGCTTGTTCTCAATGATCTTTCTTTGCATCCAATAGTGCGTCACGAGGTGGACTTCTATCCGGCTCTTACATATTTTTTATACTTTCCCAGAAACGCTTCTTATGTGTTTTGAACTCGTGTTTTGCTAACCTTTGGGTTGTTTTTTGCTTGTATTACTTATGGATGAATAGGCTGCAGAAGCTCTTGGTGCCATTGGTTTAGAGAGTAATATTTCTCTTCTGAAGGACAGTTTGGATTCAGATCCGGCACAAGAGGTTCGGGAGACATGTGAATCGGCTCTTTCTCGAATTCAGGAGCTGAAGAATGCTGGTGACAATCATCAATCATCCACAATAGCGGCGTCGCCATTTTTGTCTGTTGATCCAGCTGCACCTGCTTCGTGCTCTTCTGTACATCAATTAAGGTTTGTTGCATAATGTGATAGGAATTCAAGTTCTGCCACTACTTTATATGCCACTATAAGTGTAACAACCCGTCCCACATTAATAGAAATATATATATATATATATATATATATTTGTGAGCTCCTTATAAGTTCAAAGTTGTGGGCTATCAATAACTTTCACTATATGGTTTTATGTTGATTTGGAGGTTATTGGGCCAGTTTGCCCCTTTGGCCTAGGGGGTGTTACAACTACCTCACTGTTATACGATATTCTTATAAATATCTTCCACCACTGGACAGGACAAGATAGGACAGATGAGAGTGAGGTAGGTAAGTGAAAGAATTGTGGAAAGTTTTAGGCTTTTAAAATTTAAACTGACATGGGCATTATAGTAATTTACCAATATTGTCCCATCTTCCTATTTTTGTTCCACGTATTTTGGGATTAGGGTCAGTTGGCCGACAAGATTTTGTTCTGTCCTGTGTACCAAACACATGCTAAAAAAGCTGATAGTTTTGGGATTAGGGTCAATGTATTATTAGTTTTTACCAAACAGGGTTTGATCATTGATGATATATATAGTCAACTTTGATTTCATACAGGGAAGTCGTTTTAAATGAAGAAAGGGGCATGTATGAGAGATATGGTGCTCTTTTTGGACTACGAAATCATGGAGGTGATGAAGCAGTTGCTGCCATAATAGAATCTTTAAATGCAAAAAGTGCTTTATTGCGGCATGAGGTTAACAACGGACTTCTTTCTTGAAATCATGATTCTGCCACCTCGTTTCCTCCTTTCTGTAGGTTACTTATTTTTCCGGGATTTCAGGTTGCATATGTCTTGGGGGAGTTGCAAAACAATTCTGCTTCAGATGCACTCTCTAGGGTACTTAAAGATGTGAACGAGCATCCTATGGTTAGACATGAAGCTGCCGAGGCTCTGGGTTCTATTGCAGGTTTGATTACCTACAGTATATCTGATGCAAAACATACCGTTAAACTAGATTGATGTGACATTTTGATAATTGTTAAAATGTGTATAAAAAGTTATGGTTTTGACTCACTTTTTATGTCTGTTGTTCATAGATGAGCAATGTATCTCTCTACTCGAAGAATTTTCCAAGGATCCCGAGCCCATTGTTTCGCAGAGCTGTGAAGTTGCTCTATGCATGCTGGATTTTGAACGATCTGGCAAATCATTTGAGGTAATCCAAGATTAAATGAGAAGAATAGGCTAAATGCACCCCTATGTATTGCTAAGGGTCTGTTTGCAGCTTAATGGACTCGACTTATTCAGTCAGCTATACATGACTGTTTGGTGGTGGCTTAATGATATAGAAAGTGGTTTATTCAGTAAGTTTCTAGGGGAGAGCTTTATACAAAAAGCCAAGTTTTTTCAAAATTTGTCCGTCCCAATCAAAAAACATGCTTATTCCATCTATGAAAAAACCCTCCCAAACAAAAATCATTCCAATCTATAGACAGATTAATCCACACATACTACTTTTTATCTCTACAAGACTTAATGGAAAACCAACCAAACAGTCCCTAAATGCACCTCTACCTCTAATTTTCTCCTCAAACACGTCAACATCGGGACTTACTTTTTATATTTTCAATGTATGGTTTGATCTGATTTTGACATAAATAGGGGTGCATATAGCAGACATCCCAATGAGAAACTGTATCATTTTCAGCATGGTTGGCTTAATCTACTCTGTTTTCTGCAGTACCTCTTTATGCAGGCACCTCAATTACAGGAGGCAGCATGATGGTTTCACTTCTCATTGTGTTTTACTGCCATTTCTCTTTCCTAGAGAGAAATTATGCTCAAGTTTTGTATAATATATGATGTTACTATAATACCTGCTTTCTGCTGCTATTTTTTTCTTTCTAGTACAGGTGGTAGAATTGTTCCCAGGCTCAGGAACTAAAGTTAGGAAAGGTAATTTGGATTCATGTTAACAAGCTTAACAGATGTGTATTTAGAATCTGTATATACATATGTATTATGGAATGTATGTTTTTTTTTAATTCACTTGTTCTATATAAGAGGACCACCCTACATAATATTGTTGGCCCCCTTTTGCGTAGTGCGTACATCCCACCCCCATACCCTACTATCGAGTTGATTTGGTTTTTGACTCAATTTTGAATTTAAAAAGAAAGTTAACATTCAAAAGTTAATTGTGGAATGTTTTTTGGATGAAAGGGGTAAAGTTTAATACATATGGTATCTTTTCTTTCTATCTTGTGTTATAGTTGTCTCCTTGTGTCATATGCTATCTTTTCTTTGTGTCTTGTTAAAGTTTATTGCATATGGAAAATGAAGAAGTGGCATTTTTTAAGTTTATAATATTTATATACGGAAAACGCTTTTCACTTTATTGTGGTTTTTGGACACAGTCGATGTGATGGAATCAAACGACTGATATCTCTTCCAGACAAAAAAATCTTTCGAGTAAGTCTGTTTCATCCTTATTAATTCATTTGTCTAAAAACAAATATAATATTTCTTGTTAAATATCTTAGTAAGTGTTTGGTTTGATTTGAGAATTCATTCAATTGGATCAGAATTATCAATTACATTGACCAAATTCCTTAAGCGTATTCAATAGGTAACATGGCTAAAATTTAACTACCTTCTATTCATAAATTTGTTTGTGAAAAAAAACCCTTGCCCATATATTTATATAATTCCAAATGATATAGTTTTAAATAAAGTAATTTTGAACTTTTTATAATTAATTTTCAAATTAGTATTTATAAACAAAATAAGATTTTACATGATAAACCTATTCATTTATTAATACTTGCATTTCAAATCCAAAGCTGCAATCGGCAAACCAGACTGAAAATTGGTAGAAACGAAATTGAATTCATTTGCATTCTCTACCAACAAAACACATGGTGAAATTAAATCAATTATTTATGTGCATTGTGGGAATGTTTTTGTAGTAACTTCATACATGAGTGGGTTAGCATTGCTCAGTCTGCCAAGAAAACAACTCGCAACACTTGTTGAGAAGGTAAATCAATTAACCACTAATTTCTCCAATCCAATCTAAATCAATTTGTACTATGTGCCTTGTATGTTGTACATGGCAGGAGGAGTCGGTGATGAAATCGCTGGCGAATTTACTATCCTACCCCTATGTTCAATCTGTAGTAGATAAAAAGTATATCAAACTATTTCATCTCTACTATAATTTCGTCAATGGAAAGTTTGAGATCTTGGTAAAACCAAAAGACGGCATATAAGCAGAATCAAGTTCAAGGGATTTACAACATGTCGTTCTTTTCATATTTCTCCATTTTACGTTTGGGCCAAGAATAAGCACAATGTGCAGTTGAATGATTAAACTTGTGTGTTCGTTTTCTATGCTATGATCAATAGACTAACTTGTGGTTAATCCTGTTGAAACTACGGGCATAGTTGCAAGTACTAAAAGAACAAAAAGGAAGATATATAATTAACTGCATTCGATCTTGATGTGTTCATATCAGGATATATGAAGTTATGGTAACATGACAAATTGAGCTTACTTGATCACTGAATACTCTTAAGCAATTTCTCTACATAAATCTTCTGTTGTACAATACTGAGTGATTCTGATTTCTGTATAGCATTTCCAACAAGAATTACTGTTGATGATTGTGATGCATTCACCTATACCAATTTCAAAACATGTTAACAACACAAGTATGAAAAAGAATATAATTTTATATTGATGTTTGCAAAAGTTGGTGTTTTCATTAATAAGAAGCATACCCAAAAACGGCCATTTATGCCAACAGCTATCTCAAAGGAGAGCTTCTTCCCAAGGGCTTCAAGAACTGGATAAGGTGGAGAACTCAACAGTCTGGAAAGATCGTAAAGTTTATCTCTTTTTTTGGCAAGTGTTAAAGTTTGGCTCTGAGTAGTCCACTTTTAAAAAAATTCCAAAATTAATTATTCAAGAAGTTGAAACAGATCTTACATTCTAGAGAGTCCAGTGGATGATTCAAACATATAGCCCTCTTTAAGTACGCCATATTCCGCTGCTTTGCCACGGGCTACAATGAAAGTGTGGTGATTCTTGACTTGCGGTATTATTGGGGTTTATAGAATAGAGACCGATTCTAATACTCAATAAAAGATATGACACAAGCAAAAACATGACTAACCATCCATGCACGATAACTCAGGGTTCATGCCGGTATTTGCATTGACCACACGAACATATAACAAAGTGCCCACCTGAAATGCAACATCTAAGCCAAATGACAAGTTCCGCCAGATGCAGTTCAATAGCAAATAATAAACCAAAAACAATAATTCGGTAGAAAGATTACTACATATTTCAGTATACAAGCAGAAAGAAATAGAGAACAAAATTAATAAATGTGGAAATACCATCGATGGCATGAAAGTCTTATACCTCAAACTTTGGTATGTTCCTCCTAGTTCCTCCTTCAAATGCCAAAACAGGTAGAAATGCCAATGCATGTCCTTTAATGTCCACAAGGAAGTTCTGAAATTACACAAGGGAAAAACAAAAGAGAACAAAAATTAATAAATCCATATAATGAAGAACAAATCTTGAAGTCTAATTGTCAAGAAACTTACTTCTGGTTTAGTATCCACCACCACTCCAAGAACATTATCCCCAGCACTAGGTACATACTACAAATGATCCATAAATCATGGTAACTTGTTAGTCGTCAAGGTTTCTTCTGTCACATTTGCGGAGCTAAAAATGCAAGAAATCGGCATATACTTTCAGGGTGCGTTTGGTACGCAGACAGGACAGGACGGGACACGACAGAACAAGATGGAACAGGACAGTTGTTCAGCGTTTGGTAAGACATAACATGACTGGACAGGACAAGACCGGTTAAATGACCAATTTACCCCTAGTGAGTTGTTTAATGTTTTTTTACCAAATAATCATTCTAACAAAAGTTCATCATGCATCAACAAGGTAATTCGTATACCACTTGTAAAATCAAAATCTTAGATTAGCCAAAAACAAATCTGACTCATGTTTCCAACTTAATACCATCAAACACCGCTAATTTGCACATCTAATCATTCCTCCTCTTGAATACATACTAATCAAAATCATAGATTAGCCAAAAATACCCGATCACTCATCCCCTCAATGAATATCCATTAAACATTGAAGTCCAAGACACCACATTTCTGTTAGGCATTTCATCGAACACCCTCTGAGCAGTCCATACTCGTTCTATTTAATACAATCACAATGTATTTTCTTGCCTGTGGTCTAATCTGTAGGAGACCTGAGGAGAAATCGCAGGTCCAAAATAGAAAAAAAAATCTGAGCAAAAATCGATTGATCAGACCCAAAACCAATAGCAAGATCGAGATAAGGACAAACCAGAAATCATCAAACCGAAAAGAAGATACAGGGTCGATTAACTGATTAAAGGAGGTCGATTACCTGATTAAGCAGATGTGATTTGATCGTGATCGTGAACATCTCAATTGTGAAAGTAGATGGTCAATTTACTATGAACTTAGCCATGACGATGAACATGAACAGGTCGAACGACTTTCTAGGGTTAGAGAGAAAGAACACCATCATCGACTTTCTAGAGTGAAAGCATCCCTTTTCTTGATCGTGAAACAGGTGAGATCTGAAGAGGAAGAAGAGGTGCGATATGCAGGAATCGTGAAAGAGTTGTGACGGTGAGAGCCTAAGAGGAAGAAAGAGTGAAAGAGTTGTGATGGTGAGAGCCTGAGAGGGTATAATTGTCCAGGAGGTGTTGTTCCACTTAGTTCCAGGGGGTCTCATAGGACACGCGTGTCCTAAGTTTGTCCAAGTTAGTTCCACTTTGTTCCACGTATGGTTACACCAAACATGGGACAAGTGACTTGTCTGTTCCATCCTGTCCACCGTACCAAACGCACCCTCAAATAACTGAATACAAGAAAACAAGTCAAGATTATACAAGTTGAAAAAACATAATTGAGGATCCTAATCTTATTACAGACATAACATTAGATAGATATATAGAAATGTCAAATGTGAAAAACACGTACATTTTAAGATAATTTGACAACCTTGATCTTAGATACTAATGGTTTGGCAAACAACATATAGTTTCATCATGAATTCTTTTAGGTTTCTTTAATGAGCATCACCGAATGACCGAAAGCAAACTGCGTAGATACATATTCAAAAAATTGCAATAACTAATTTAGAAAGTCTATAAGGGGCTGTTTGGTTGAATTTTCATTAAGTTCTGTATGAATAAAGTTAACTTTATGCATAAAGTTGTCTGTATTTATTAATAAAACTGTTGGTTGTTTGTTGTGCTGAATAAATTGTCTGAACAATAAAAATGACCATTATACCCTTTTAATTGTTTTTTGTTTTACTAATCTTCAAACATCATAATCTAGACATAACTTCACTAGAAATCTCAAAAACATAAAGAAAAAATGAATCCTTAAGTCAAATACAAACATAAATTTGTGATTAAAAATCTCAATCAAACATCTAAACACAAAATCAATACCTTAAGACATCTAATCCTTGAAATGAAAACAAAATCTAATCCTTAAACTAAAAAATAAAATATAAAAAATCAAACACTATATCCACCGATTGTAGTAGAGATAACAAGTTAACAACAACAAGCATTGAACCACTCCAAAATTTTATCCTTTCAATAACATATAATATTATGAAAAATCCATAACCCATGAAATCAAACTCTTGAAACCCATGATTTGCAACGTGGAGGAGGCCAACTCGGGGCGACGCCAACAGGGATGACAGGTAGAAAATGACGTGGAGAAGTAAAGCAGACCTGATTATATATCACGGTGAAGAGAAAAAAAATGCAAAACATTCAAAAACGTTACCTATGATGGGGAGAAGGAATGCAGATGAAGAAATCGTCGGTGATTTCTTTGAGAGAAACAAAGCTGAGTATTTAATTTTGAGAGGATTTAGGGTTGAGCAAGGTTTTTTTCTGGAAAGGGTATTGATGGAAATAATATGTATGTTTCTATAAAGCTTCATCTCCAAAGCTTAGCGATTAAGTCATCATTTATTTGATTAAGCCAGTACCAAACACCCTTATATGGCTGAGCGAATAAGTTGAATCCTTTATTAAGCTCATTAAACCAGTACCAAACAGGCCCTAAGGTACCATAAATCACAATGCAGCTGCAGTGCTTAAGAAGGATAAATATATTGGGATCATAAAACCTGAAACTGAATCTTAACAAGCAAAGTGACCATATAACAATAAGCTTACCCTCTTATGGGAGCTCTCAACCCAGTATTTGTTCGGCTTCGTAAATCTCAACGTCCCAGCTTTCATTGCAGAAATGGAATCACCATCCTAACAGTAAAAAAAGTCAAGATTTCTTATCAAATGACATCTTTACATCAAATTCAATAGAAACAAATCAACAAAAGAATAGGTTCCAAACTAAAATTTTCCCCTATCTTTCCATAAATGGGAGTATTCCACTATATCTTTTGTTAATTATAGTAGTAACTCGGCATAAAACAGTATTTTTGTTGGTTCAAACTTCATTAAAACTCAGGGGCTTTTTGTTTATTTTAAAAAACCTATTGATACCTTAGAAGTCTGAATCGTTCAGGCGTTTATTCGTTCAAACCGTTTGTTTTTTCAGACTTAAGAGGCTATTAAGTCTGAAATACCTCTGAAAGTAGAACAGGTAACCTAATGTCTTATAACCTCTTAAAGTGCCACCTCTTATTAATCAGACGTGAAATAAGACTTCAGACTTCAGGCCTCTTTCACTAAGACATAATTGCTAAGTAATCCTTCACATTCTTATCAAATTTGCATTCAAAAGGTGCTAGGTTTGACAAAGATAATCAAAGTGCAACACATTTCTACAGATGGAGGTAAATTTGAAGATTTAAGAAACAGTTATTGTGAATTAATAAACCCTATGATGAAATAAAGACCTGACGTAGGCCGCCTCCAAGCTTGATAGTTTGATTGGTCATACTTGAGAGATCCAAGATCACATCTCCTGGAACCTAAATCACCAAAAAAACACAAAACGCCCTTTACGCACACGAGAAGGACAACAAGTAACGCAAAGAAGATGAAAATAAGTAGGCGATGGTATGCTTACAACTAATTGATCGACAAACTTTGAGGAGGAAGTAGACGACGGCTTCGCTTCCATTGTTTTGACTCACGCTTGCAAAAACCGGAGAAACGACAGAGGTCGTTCGAGAGGAGACTGATTTCCCGGAGCAGACGAATTTATGTAAATTACTTTAATCGGACAATGCCCTTTAGGCCCAAATAAAATTTGACAACGGCCCATCTATTCTTTAAAATGAAGAAAATAACTAGGGGTGCTCACGGGTTGGGTTGATCGGGTTGAAGGCATTTCGACACATCAACCCAATGTTGGCGGTTTGAAAAAATTTCAACCCAACCCAACCCGTTCGGGTTGATCGGGTTGTGTTTAAACATAACAGATTTTCTGTGTGAAGTATCAACATAACAGATTTTCTGTGTGAAGTATCAAAGTAACAACTAACATGTTTAATTGTTTATAACAGATTTATAAGTTATAACATAACAGATTATAACAATTTGTGTGAAGTGTTAACATAACAGAAAGGTCAAGTTTACATTTTGGGAAGTAGAGAAAGGTCAAGTTTACATTTTGCTTGTTACTTGAACCTGTTGCTCGTTAAATGCTTTCTGAATGCCATAAACAAACAGAATCATATAACTCATTCACACATCAAAAAAAGAATCTCCACACAAGTCAGTAGATAATAAAAAACAGAACAGACAACTCATTAAACTAAAACAAAATTATCACTAAAAAGCCATAAACTAGGTGTTAATATTGCAACACTACAGGCCAACAGCATATTAGCACACAAGAACTTTGTTCAAATGGAAGAAGTTGAACAAATCAGAAATTAATCGAGATGAAGAAGCTCTGCAAAATTCCGTAGATAATAAAAAACAGAAACATACAACTCATTAAATCAAGATTAAGAACAAATTGCCATAAAGAAAAACTAGGGATTAATATCGCACCACTACATCATATTAGCACACAAATAACTCTGTTCAAATGGAACCATTTGAACAAACCAGAAGCAAATCGAGATGAATAACGCGTAGGAAAAGAATAATTGTGAAATTACCACTTTTTAGTATTCTTGAATCAGGGACAAATCGGATATGGAGATCGTAAATCGAACGTAAACCTGAAACCGCAAATCATTTGGTTGTTTAAGTCATAACAGAACCGAATCGAGAGATAGAGATCGAGATGAGGTCAGGAATACATACCAGATGAGAGTGAGAGGGAAAGGACGAAAGGTAGCGGCGCCGGCTTAGGCTGTCGACGATGAGAGTGAGAGGGAAAGGAGGTAGCGGGGCTGAAATGTGGAGAGAATGAGAGCGAGAGGGGAAGGAGGTAGCGGCTGAAATGTTAACCCTAGCAAATAATCAGACGCGACGCGCTAATACATCAGATGGGCTGATCGGTGTATCGGGTTGGGTCGGGTTCTATTGGGCCTGACCCAATTCCGACCCAAATGCTTTGGGTTGGCTATTTTTTTTATCGATAATGCTTCGGGTTACCTTGGATTGGGTTTTTTCGGGTTGGGTTGATTGGGTTGGTCGGATTTTTAAGCACCGAGAGCCCTCCCTAAACTTTATCTAAATACGTAATTACTTATTCTTATTTCTTAATTATTGTGCCGCTGCATCCTAAATGCTTCTGTGTTTCACGCCTCCACTAAGTAAATGGTTAGCAATTTTGTAGGTAACTTCATTCTAAATTAAATTGTAATATAGAATATTAATAATATTAGTTTTTGGCTTTTAATTTTTGTTTTTTCAGGTAAATATAATAATCCAAAACAAATTTAATTACTCAAGTCCTAATTATTTACTTAATTAGTTTACTTGAAGGCTTTATAATTTACGGTATGGGATCACGTGAGAAGTGTTATTTTTGGTGAAAAGTGTGAGAAGTGCTTTTAAATCGCAAGATGGCCATCTCACGAATTGGATTTGAACCAATATAAAACTACTTTCCTTTAGTAGATCTGTCATCCCCCTCATTATAGTCCGATCACTTTTAATCAAACAACTTCCGATGAATTGTGGCTTAAAATGGAATTGATCCGGTGCATCTCATCCTAGTGTTCGTCCATTTCTCATCCAACTGTTTATAATAAAATCTCACTCTTCTCACCAAATTTGACACTTCTTACCGAAACCAACCCGTATATTCACTACAACAAAATTGGATTTATTGGACGTCATCAATTTATAAGTGTCCTAAAAGACTGTTATATAAGACTTAATCTATAGGACCAAAAAGTAAAGCATATTATCTAAAAGCGTTATAATAAGTTTACGACAACCACAAGGGTTGTGGCGTATTGGTTAAGGCCTTGGGAATGTGGCGGAATAACCCATCTGCCCAGCGTTCGACTCTAGACGTACACAACTTGTGGTCACTGAGGTTTAATCTCAGGGCTGATGTCTTTAAGTCATAATTTGCCAAGGAATTAGTCTAGGCATAGCCTAGGATATCATTTCAAAAAAAAAATTACGACGCCCAAAACATCGTATAAATTTATTAGGACGTTTTGTTTTTTTGTTCCTATAAATTAAGTCTTATAAAACGGTCTATTAGGATGTTTGCAAATTTTTAGGGTTCTATTAAGATGCAAATTTTTCTTTGTTTAATTTTTTGTTCTGATATAGTATTATTGGTATTATTTTTTAATAAAGTCCGATATTGAATGTCGGAACCCCACCTATCTTAGATTTCCGGCTACGCCCCTGATCAAAATGATATCGTGTGCATCAATTTACCCAGTAAACGTTTACCGGGTAAGACTCTCCATTGTTATCATCATTTTTATCGAGTAAAATTTTCAACCCTTATCATTTTTATTTGATAAAATAAATGACCTGACAAGTATTTATCTGATAAGAGTTCACTATACCACCCCAAGACTCACTTTTCAAACATCGTTTACAAATATAATTGGGATATTTAATTTGCTCGCTTTTCATTGATAATTCTTTTATAAAAATTGATCCAAATAATTATCTTGTGCAATGTTTTAAGTGTGCGTATATGTATATTTTGCAAGTATCCATTTATTTCTTTAATTCGATTATATTTTTAAGTGGATAGGATGTAGTTTTCAGAATTTATGTTTTAATAGGAGGCTTCCATTTGATTCAATTTAAAATTTGAAAGATTTATTGTAACAACTCGAACTACATTGATATAAAATAAAACTTTAGATCTTTACTAATTTCAAGTAGCAGGTTGCCAGTAATTCTCGATTTTTCAATAGGGTATTAAGTTGAACTTGAAGTTATATGATCAGTCTTTTGCTTTGGATTTTGTGGAGAGAGGATCATGCGAGAAGCAAAACGATTTGCGAGAAGGTGAGAAAAAATATAAGCCACATAATCCATTAATTAAAAATTATCATAAATAAAAAATAACTTTAGAGATTAGGATAATTATTATTATAAACTCTTAAATTCTCGTATATCTTTTATATTTATTTATATTTTAATTCATAGTTTTTTTAATTAAGTATTATGTAAAAAAAACTATGGATGCACTTTAAATAAAAATATATCACAATTTTGACCAAATATCACATGTAATATCCATAATTAATTCATTATATTTTCACAATTTTTTCTCTATTTTTTGAATCCACGTTTTGAATTACATGTGATTAGCTTCATTTAACAAAAGATTTATTACGTATCACATATGATCCACTATATATGAATTGTGTACATATCACATGTGATTATGTATATTATCACAAGTGATTTTTGTTAATATTTTAGTTAATTATATTTGATTATGTCTATTTATATTAATAGATATTTTTATGATGTAAATATTATCGTATGTGAGTATCCGTCTTTTATATGCAAAGGTATATTATCATATGTGATATATATAAAAATTCACATAGTGGATCATATATGATACATAATAGATAATATATTAAACTGAAGTTAATCACATGTGATTAAAAACGTGGATCCAAAAATTAAAGATAAAATTGTGAAAATTATGTTTTTTTCTAATCAAATATTTATCTAGAAAAAATTGTATAAAACTTGATAAAAAAAATATAAAATAAATAAAATTTAAAAGTTATGATGAGATTTTTAAGGATTTATCCGATTCAAAATGATAACTATTCTAATTTTTAAAAATGTTTTCCATTTTTATGGTATTTTTCAATTAATGAATTATGTGGTCCATATTTCTTCTCGTCTTCTCACATATTGACTGTCTTTTCGTTTGAACCTTCCTCTACAAATGTATAGTTGCAATTGCAAATTGTTAAATACGAAAATTTATGTTTAAATTTTAAAAATAAAGAGATGCGATGAGACTTGTATTGGGCAAGTCCACCTTGGCCTAGGGGTGCTCAAAAACCCGACTAACCCGATCAACCCGATCAACCCAACCCAACCCAACATGAAATAATCCAACCCGAAGTAACCCGATGTCCAATCGAGTTGTAAAATTTTCAAACCGTATGTACTGGGTTGATATCGGGTTACGAGAATCTGAACTCAACCCAACTCGATGAACCCGATCTACTTTTATTTCTTGAATTTAATATGATCGTTAAGTCTTTAGAGCATCTCCAACCGCTTCCCCATAATTTCTTCAAAATGGGGAACCAAAAGACAAAATCCCCAAAAAAAAATATTCATCTCCAACAGCTTCCCCATTTTGGAGAATCCAACATTAATTAAAATATTAAAATATTTCATTTATCTATTAAAATATTATTTCTCTCTCTACATATTTATTTTTAAAGTTTCCTATTGATCATCTCACTTGGTAATCATTTTTTGAGTAATCTCCATATTTGGAGAAAAACACCTTCTCTCCAACTTTCTCCATTTTGAGAAAGCTGTTGGAGCACATTTTTAGCCCAAAATCTCCATTTTCTCCATTTTTCCGAGCTGACCGTACGAATATCATCACCCTAGGAACCGGTGAAGCTTATGTGGTTTGTAATATTGCTAACTTGGTGCGCGTGCATTTAATAAGGTGTCAAAAACAATCCATCAATTTATCAATCTCCATTTTTATTTGACATCTTTTCTTTTATTAGTTTTAGCGTTTAATTTTAGGGATTATTGATATATTGATTTTTTTAAGTTTATATTTTTGTTGAGGTTATTATAAATATGAAAAATATTTAATATAGACCTGGTAAAAACTGACACGACACGGTAACCCGACACGAAATAAACGAAATTAGGTGATACATTTCAACCCGTTTAAGTAAACGGGTTGACACGACACGACACGAAAATTAAACGAGTAAGGCCAGGGTTAAAAATTTCAACTCGAAAATAACCCGTTTATATATATATATATATATATATATATATAAAGTTTTCTTTTTAATTCTTTGGATTTTTGACGTTTTGGATTTGGTTATAACGTATAAGTTTTAATCATAAAATTCAGATTTCTAATGCTTTCATTTGAGTTTTTGTGAATTTTTTATTTTTTATTTTTAGTTTTATAAACGGGTTAGACGGGTCGGGTTAGGGTTGGAATTTTCTAACCCGTTTATTAAACGGGTCAGGTTAGGGTTAGATACTCTCAACCCGTTTAACTTTGAACCCGACATGACACGTTTGTCAGGTCTAATTTAATACGATGGTACTTGATTAAAAGATTGTATGTTATGGAAAGCACATCTTTGCAGAATGAGTGACAAGCTTGGGTTTGGAGTTGGGTTTGGAGTTCAGGCACCCTTCATTCGCATGTTCCTAGAATATAAGATTTACCTACCTTATAATGGTTATGGAACTAATATAATAGGGACACCCGAGAGAATGATGGCATACCCTTTTACTAGAAGATTGAAATATTACTGATGTTATTAATTGTTATATTTGCCTTGCAGAATAGGTACTCGAGTATTGGTGCTATTATTGAATATGGAGTTTTGTCTCTCAATGTCATTTTTCAATTTGTTTGTATTCCTATCTAATTATTCTATAAATTCTTAAAAACTCTGACATGGTTGAGTGTATATATAAATTAAATTATTCCTAAACCTTTGGAAATTGGTACTCAACACTAGGGTGTGCATAAAGTCAACTGATCCAATAGAAACCGACCGACCATAATTGGATATCCAATTATAGTTGGATCGGATCGGATTGAAAATTTCAACATTCTATTTGGATCGGTCGGTTATATGTGCACATAACTATCATCCAATTAACCATCCAGTTATCCATCCGACTATCATCCAATTAATTTGTTTGCAATATGCTTAATATGAATTTGTTTTATGTTGGTTTTTGCATTTTTCGCCTCACTTGTGTTGGTTTGAACACATTAAAGGGGATTAATCAATTTGTTTCATTGTTAGAAAAATGGATTAAATTAACACATAGAATGGATCTGATCCGCTATGATAATCTATTGGATGTCGGATATATCCAATTCGATCCAATGGATATCTAATAAGGATATCCAATAGATGGAACCGAACCGATCCAATCATCCATTGGAGGAAAAATCCAACATCCAATTGATGATTAGATCGGTTCGGCTGGAAAAATCCGACATCGAATGGATGATTGAATTAGTTCGGTTCCCCTCACATCCATTGGATGTCAACCGATGAACACCCCTACTCAGTGAAGGAAAAACGCTTGTTACGGGTTGACTTTATTGTGGTATTTGGACACAGTCGATGTGATGGAATCAAACGACTGATATCTCTTCCAGACAAAAAATATTTCGAGTAAGTCTGTTTCATCCTTATTAATTCATTTGTCTAAAAACAAATATAATATTTCTTGTTAAATATCTTAGCAAGTGTTTGGTTTGAGAATTCATTCAATTGGATCAGAATTATCAATTACATTGACCAAATTCCTTAAGCGTATTCAATAGGTAACATGGCTAAAATTTAATTACCTTCTATTCAAAAATGTTTGTGAAAAAAAACCCTTGCCCATATATTTATATAATTCCAAATGATAAATAGTTTTAACAAAAAGTAATTTTGAACTTTTTATAATTAATTTTCAAATACGTATTTATAAACGAAATAAGATTTTACATGATAAACCTATTCATTTATTAATACTTGCATTTCAAATCCAAAGCTGCAATCGGCAAACCAGACTGAAAGTTGGTAGAAACGAAATTGAATTCATTTGCATTCTCTACCAACAAAACACATGGTGAAATTAGATCAATTATTTATGTGCATTGTGGGAATGTTTTTGTAGTAACTTCATACATGAGTGGGTTAGCATTGCTCAGTCTGCCAAGGATAAGGTGAATAAAGACCATCCCCATGCTTCAAGAGAACAACTCGCAACACTTGTTGAGAAGGTAAATCAATTAACCACTAATTTCTCCAATCCAATCTAAATCAATTTGTACTATGTGCCTTGTATGTTGTACATGGCAGGAGTCGGTGATGAAATCGCTGGCGAATTTACTATCCTACCCCTATGTTCAATCTGTAGTAGATAAAAAGTATATCAAACTATTTCGTCTCTACTATGATTTCATCCATGGAAAGTTTGAGATCTTGGTAAAACCAAAAGACGGCATATAAGCAGAATCAAGTTCAAGGGATTTACAACATGTCGTTCTTTTCATATTTCTCCATTTTACGTTTGGGCCAAGAATAAGCACAATGTGCAGTTGAATGATTAAACTTGTGTGTTCGTTTTCTATGCTATGATCAATAGACTTGTATTAGTTAATCCTGTTGAAACTACGGGCATATTTGCAAGTACTAAAAGAACAAAAAAGAAGATATATAATTAATTGCATTCGATCTTGATGTGTTCATATCAGGATATATGAAGTTATGGTAACATGACAAATTGAGCTTACTACTTGATCACTGAATACTCTTAAGCAATTTCTCTACATAAATCTTCTGAGTGATTCTGATTTCTGTATAGCATTTCCAACAAGAATTACTGTTGATGATTGTGATGCATTCACCTATACCAATTTCAAAACATGTTAACAACACAAGTATGAAAAAGAATATAATTTTATATTGATGTTTGCAAAAGTTGGTGTTTTCATTAATAAGAAGCATACCCAAAAACGGCCATTCATGCCAACAGCTATCTCAAAGGAGAGCTTCTTCCCAAGGGCTTCAAGAACTGGATAAGGTGGAGAACTCAGCAGCCTGGAAAGATCGTAAAGTTTATCTCTTTTTTTGGCAAGTGTTAAAGTTTGGCTCTGAGTAGTCCACTTTTAAAAAAATTCCAAAATTAACTATTCAAGAAGTTGAAACAGATCTTACATTCTAGAGAGTCCAGTGGATGATTCAAACATATAGCCCTCTTTAAGTACGCCATATTCCGCTGCTTTGCCACTGGCTACAATGAAAGTGTGGTGATTCTTGACTTGCGGTATTATTGGGGTTTATAGAATAGAGACTGATTCTAATACTCAATAAAAGATATGACACAAGCAAAAACATGACTAACCATCCATGCACGATAACTCAGGGTTCATGCCGGTATTTGCATTGACCACACGAACATATAACAAAGTGCCCACCTGAAATGCAACATCTAAGCCAAATGACAAGTTCCGCCAGATGCAGTTCAATAGCAAATAATAAACCAAAAACAATAATGTGGTAGAAAGATTACTACATATTTAAGTATACAAGCAGAAAGAAATAGAGAACAAAATTAATAAATGTGGAAATACCATCGATGGCATGAAAGTCTTATACCTCAAACTTTGGTATGTTCTTCCTTCAAATGCCAAAACAGGTAGAAATGCCAATGCATGTCCTTTAATGTCCACAAGGAAGTTCTGAAATTACACAAGGGAAAAACAAAAGAGAAAACAAAAATTAATAAATCCATATAATGAAGAACAAATCTTGAAGTCTAATTGTCAAAGAAACTTACTTCTGGTTTAGTATCCACCACCACTCCAAGAACATTATCCCCAGCACTAGGTACATACTATAAATGATCCATAAATCATGGTAACTTGTTAGTCGTCAAGGTTTCTTCAGTCACATTTGCGGAGCTAAAAAATGCAAGAAATCAGCATATACTTTCAGGGTGCGTTTGGTACGCAGACAGGACAGGACGGGACAGGACAGAACAAGATGGAACAGGACAGTTGTTCAGCGTTTGGTAAGACATAACCTGATCGGGCAGGACAAGACCGGTTAAATGACCAATTTACCCCTAGTGAGTTGTTTAATGTTTTTTTACCAAATAATCATTCTAACAAAAGTTCATCATGCATTGTTGATCCAAACCCTCAGTGATTTGATAATGACCCTCTCTTATATACTTAGTGAAAATTGTAAGTAAACAATATGTATCAGAGTTTCACTATCGCTGATAAGTACTAAGATCTTCCAGTACCGCTGATAGGAACTCTCGCTCTTTAGATTAAACATTCAGCGAAACTGTTCACCATAATATTTTGAGTCTGTTCAGTACTTATGATGATCGCTGATAAGTTAGTTGTTTACTTATGATCCCTGAAGACAAGTTTCACGTCAACATAGGTTCTACGCTGAAGTCGAAGATCAAGCTCAAGAACCAGCGACAAGTCTCCTAATGAACTGATGCGGATCAGCGAAGACTCAGATTTGTCCACTCAACGTGAAGTATCAAGTACAAGACTTCAGCTATCGATGAACTCTATCATTCGCTGATATAGAATGATAGATCGCTGAATCAACGAAAAGTTGATCATGAAGTCCTCCGTACAAAGTACTTTTGTCTTAACCACCCTTACACATCTCCGTACGATATGTCAGAAAAAGAACCTCCTTATTGTCTGAATTCGTACAACTACTCTGATACTACACTGTTCAAACATGCGGCTACTTAGGTTGTCAACAAAGGTCAATGACATGCAACCAATCAGCTGCTGCCACATGTAAAGTGTAAACTGCAATGCATTAAATGCATGCAGTATATAAGAAGAAGAACTCACTTCATTTTGAAGTAACTTGCTAACTCTGGACAAGTTCATCCTTCTTATCTTGAGATAGGTTATTATTAGTAATTTCCTTCTCTTTCTTAGTGCAAGAAACTTAGTGTTCCAACTTGTTTAGATTTAGGATTTATCCTTAATCTTGTTTCCGCAACAAGCTGTAAATTGTTAATGATTTATCAATAAACAATTTAGAAAAGTAAAATCTGTATGTTTGTATTCACCCCCCCCCCTCTACAAACTTGTATAGCCCTTCGGGACCAACAAGTGGTATCAGAGCGGATTTGTTTAATCTCATAAACAAGATCTAATCTATACTAAGATTTCTCTTCCTTGCTATTTCCGAAAAATGGCTACTAACACAAACACAAATTATATCGACAATGGTTCTCTTGCAAAACCCCCTAGATTCTCCAGAGATAATTTTAATCTATGGAAAAATAGGATGACTCTCTTCTTAGAAGGTGTAGACCCTACTATGCCTTATTATCTTGAAAACGGCCCATTTATTCCTGTAAGAATTGATGTTGCAGTACCTGCCGCTGAGAATAGACCTGCTATTCTAGAAAAGCTGGTACCCAAAGAAGTTCATACGTGGACTGACGAAGATAAGAAGAAAGTGGCTATCGACACAAAAGCCAGATCCATACTATCCATGGCTCTTCCTGACGAAGTCTACCATTCCGTCATGAACCTGAAATCCTCAAAAGCCATGTGGGACACAATATGTGTTCAGTATGAAGGTACTGCTGAAGTCCAGGACTCTCGAAAGATCAACCTGGTAAGACAGTATGAAAGTTTCATTTGTGGTAAGAATGAGACTCTCTCTGAAGTTCACCAACGTTTTAATTGCTTAATAATAGATCTGAAAACTGTTGGTAAGGAATATTCTAACTTTGAAGTGCTGACAAAGTTTCTAGAATGTTTACCTGAAAGTTGGGACAGTTATTCTATGTGTCTCAAGCTGTCAAAAGATCTAAGATCAATGACCCTTGCTACCTTATATGGCACAATGCTGAATCATGAGCAATCAAGCCATCTTAAGAAGAATCTTGTAAAAGATTCCAAAAGCACCCTTGTTGCTTTAATCTCAGAGGAACCCTCTACTCAGCGACCCTCGGTCACTATCACTGAGTTAGAGAGTAACTCTGAAAGGTCATCAGATTCTGACTCTTCAGATGATGATGAATCTTTGGCTCTCCTAACTAAAAAGTTCAGGAGATTCGCCAAAAAGAAAATGTTCAGAAAGAACAAACCTCTTTCAATAACTGATAAGCCAAGATCATCAACTACTGTTGATAAGGCTACTGCTACTTGTTTTAACTGCGAAAAGATTGGACATTTCGCTAACGAGTGCAGGTCTAAGAAAGTATCGAGAAACTCAGCGTTTCCCAAGAAATCCTTTATTCCCAGGAATAAAGATGACAAATATTCTAAGCTGAAAGAAAAATATGCAAAGCTGAAAAGCTTCAAGAAGAAAGGCAAAGGCCTGATGGTTTACGATTGGGCTGCTTCTGAAGAAGAAGAATCATCATCTGATTCTGAGGATGATGAAGCCAATCTCTGTCTTATGGCAAAGATTGAAGATGAGGAAGAAAGTTCAGACATTCCCTCTACTTCAACATCTGCAATTCAGGTATCACCTTCCTTCTTTACAAATATTGATGAAGCTGATAGTCTCCGCAAAATCGATCTCTTGACTATAAGTTTATATGAAGCCATGAATGGCAAAACAATAGTTGAAAACCAAAACCTTGATCTCGCTGAACAGCTTAAAAACTGTCACCTTCAAATAGAAAAGCTTTCTAAAATTGAAGAAGACTTTAAAGATCAAGTGCATTTAAATCAGCTAGTCAAAATCGAACGAGCAGAAGCTATCGCTGCTTTGAAAGCTGAAAAAGCTACTGTTGAAGGATGGTGTAACTCTTCAACAAAGATCACTGAGATAATTAAGTCTCAGATACCCCTGAGTGATAAACGTGGTCTTGGTTACATATATGAAACTCAAGAACCAACCACTGATCGTTCCATGCTCTTATTTGGAACTTTCGTATCCTCAGTCGCTGACACTTCATCCTCTCAGTGTTCCTCGTCCAGACCAACTATCCCTGAGGAAATCTCTATCTCAAGAGGTAAAGAGAAAATGGTTTATCCAAAACCTACCTCTGTCTTTAAAGATAAAGGTAAAGGAATTGTTTTTAACCAAAATCCTCAGAAGGGTACTTTAGTACCAAAGCTGAATGCTTCCAAAGCTTTAGTGATTTATTCCTCTGGATCAAGGAATAAGATCTCTGGATCTACTCAGCGTGGGTCTATTCAGCGATCTACTCCTAGACTCAGAGTGGATGTCCTTGGTAAGAAATCTGAAGAACTAAATGTTCCTCCCATTTCTAAAGCCAAAAGCTTATTTGGTGTTGGTCCTTCTAATTCAAAATCAAAAGCTCAGCATTCAAATGGTCCTAGAACTACTTTTAGTTATAGGAAATTGTTAGGACAACCTTAGGGGGGGTAAAGGTTGTATTTAAAATTATTTCACAAATAAAAATTCTCTTATCAAAATCAACAACAAATATTGCATGCACAACAAATATATAAATAAAATTAAGTGCACAACGGGAATATAAAGAGATAAGGGTAGAGAATATTGATACCGACACCGAGATTTAAAGTGGTTCACCACCAACTGGCTGGCTAGTCCACTTGCCGAGACACTTCTCGACACACTGATTCACTATAAGTGTTCTTTATGGTAGAACACAAACCTTGATACAATGATAATAAAATCTCTTGCTTTTGCTTGAGAACGTGAATCACTCACACTATTCAAATACTTACAAGAGAATATATCTCACAATGTTAATCACTCTTGTATAAGTATAACACTTGGATTTGTGAGAGGTTGATCACTCAAAAATTATAACTTGAATAAGTTATTAAATGAGATGAGGAGCTGAGTATTCTTTCAAGAGCTGGGTATTCAATGTCTACTTATCTTGTCATAAATGCTGAGAAGCTGCATGTATTTAAGCTGGACGTGGCAACGGTCAAAAGCTCACCGCGGTATACCGCCCAGAAAAAGTGATCCTGACAAAAAGGAGAGTCAACCTGCAAAGCCTGCAACTCGTACCAGCAGAGCCGCGGTATACCGCCGAGCACCATGCGGTATACCGGCGTCAGATGGATCAGAACCCTGTTGAGTGACCATAGCTTAAAAAGGGGTCTGAATGCTTTTTCCTTACTTCCAAAAAAAATCAGCACATTCCTTTTGGCTAAATTTTGAAAGATTGAATTTTAAAGAACAAAATCTTTTCTAAATAGATAAATCAGGGATTTTATTAATTTAAGAAATAGTTGGGTTAGGTTTTTGAAATATCCAAGTGGTATATTATTTTAGGGTGTTTATCATTATGAGATATATATAAATAATGACGACATAAACACCAGGCTTGGACTCTTCAGATAAAATCTTCATGTTGTCCAATTAACTGCACACTTGGATAAGATTGTTAGAAAAACAATAATACGGTGTGTTTGGAATCATCAAAATAAATATATAGAGATGTGGCACACTTGCACCAACAATCTCCCCCTTTTTGATGATGACAAACACAACGCTAAACACGAGAGCATACTCGGTTTCTCTCCCCCTTTTGTCGAAGCAAAAAGGGTTAAGAAAGACGCTATGCTCCCCCTCGAGAGATGCTCCCCCTCAAAATATGCATATAATTGAGAGTAGCATTATCTCATGGGTTATACTCAAGCATGCCTAAACCAAGTCTTAATTTAAAGAACGATTTTTTGTTTAGGGCTTTAGTAAAAATATCGGCCAAATTGTCTTCGGAATCAACTTTTTCAAGCACAATGTGGCCTTTTTGAACATTATCTCGTAGAAAATGATGTCGCAACTCAATATGTTTGGTACGAGAATGTAAAACGGGATTTTTACTTAGGTTTATGGCACTTGAGTTATCACACATAATTGGAATTTTGGATTGACGTACCTCAAAGTCGGTAAGTGTGTGCTTCATCCATAGAACTTGAGCACACGCTCTCGCGGCGGCTACATATTCCGCTTCGGTAGTGGATAAGGCTACGGAATGTTGTTTCTTGGAAAACCAAGACACAAGCGAGAGACCTATAAAGGCACATACTCCACTAGTGCTTTTTCGATCAACCATCGAGCCACCAAGATCGGAATCGGTGAAGCATGTTACTTCTAGCTCGGGTTGTTTTGGATACCATAGGCCAAGATTCGTAGTCCCTCTAAGATATCTAAAAATACGCTTGACGGCTTCATAGTGAGATTGTTTAGGCGTAGATTGAAAGCGAGCACATAAACACACACTATACATGATATCAGGTCTACTAGCAGTTAAATACAATAAGCTACCAATCATGCCACGATAAATCTTTTCATTAAAATCGGTTCCCTCTTCGTCACTAGATAATTTTAGATTGGTGGTCATCGGAGTTTCAACAGGTTTGATATTTTCAAAATTAAACTTTTTCAGCATGTCTTTACAGTATTTTGATTGACTTATAAAGGTACCATTTTCACTTTGTTTTATTTGCAATCCTAAGAAGAATTTTAATTCTCCCATCATGCTCATTTCAAATTCATTAGTCATTTTTGTAGCAAATTCATTACAAAGATTTTCATTTGTAGAACCAAAGATAATATCATCAACATACACTTGCACAACCACAATATCATTATGAGCATATTTGACAAACAAAGTATTATCTATTTTACCCATAATATAACCACTTGTAATTAAAAAGGATTTTAATCTATCATACCACGCACGCGGAGCTTGCTTTAAACCATAAAGCGCCTTTTTTAATTTATAAACATGCGTCGGATTTTCAAAATTTTCAAAGCCGGGAGGTTGGGAAACATATACCTCCTCATTTATAAAACCATTTAGGAAAGCACTTTTGACATCCATTTGATATAATTTAAAATTTTTAGCATTCGCAAAAGCGAGAAGCATTCGAATAGACTCTAACCTTGCAACTGGTGCAAAGGTTTCATCATAGTCGATACCTTCTTGTTGATTGTACCCCTTTGCAACTAAACGTGCCTTGTTTCGGGTGACTTCACCGTTTTCGTCTACCTTGTTACGAAAGACCCATCGTGTGCCAATAATGGTTTGACCGCTAGGGCAAGGAACTAAGTCCCACACATCATTCCTAGTAAACTGGTTTAACTCTTCTTGCATGGCCATTATCCAATCCTCATCACCTAAAGCTTCTTCTATGTTTTTAGGTTCTATGGCTGAGATAAAGGCGTGAAAGGCACAAAGGGTATGGATTTGTGATCTAGTCGTTCTTTGGTTTAGGTCACCTATGATTTGATCTACGGGATGGCCTCTAGATGTTCTAAGGTTAGGATCATCTACTCCTTGTGGAATATAACATGGAGGGGCATCACTAGATTCTACATTGTTTGTAAGAGATTGGGTTCCTAAGTCCAAGGTTCTAAGATGTTGGGCTAATGCATCTCCTTCACAACCATTATCATTTACTAAGGGTGCACTAGGTTTAGGAGGACTTTCATCAAAGCTTACATTTAGGGATTCTTCTACAACCATGGTCTCTTTATTAAGGACTCTATAGGCTTTGCTATTCCAAGAATAACCAAGGAATACTCCCTCATAGGCTTTTGGGTCAAATTTAGTCAAATAAGATTTGGTATCTAAAATAAAACATTTACAACCAAATACCTTAAGATGGGCTAAGGAAGGCTTTCTACCACGTAGGATCTCATAAGGGGTCTTATTTAGGATACTCCTAATTAGCACACGATTGAGGACATAGGTCGCGGTAGCTACGGCATCACACCAAAACTTTTGGGGAACTTGGTGTTCATTGAGCATAGTCCTACTCATTTCTTGTAGGGTTCTATTTTTCCTCTCCACAACCCCATTAGATTGAGGAGTGCGAGGAGCAGAAAAATTGTGCGTTATACCATATTTGTCGCAAAACGCACCAAATTGAGTTTCATTATCGAATTCGCGTCCATGGTCCGTACGAATCGAAACAATCGTGCAACCTTGTTGGTTTTGAATTCGTTTACCCAAAATCTTAAATTTTTCAAAAGCTTCATTTTTATGTTTTAAAAATAAAGTCCACGTATATCGGGAAAAATCATCTACAATTACTAGAGTGTAATAATTTCCTCCAAAACTTTGAATGGCCATAGGGCCAAAAAGATCCATGTGTAAAAGTTCTAAAACTCTTTTAGTTGAAATCACATTTTTTGATTTATGAGAAACATGAGTTTGTTTGCCGACACGACATGCATCACAAAAATGATTATCAAATTTTAATTTTGGAAGGTCACTCACAAGCTCCTTATTTTTCAAATTTTGAATTAATCTAAGGTTAGCGTGACCTAAACGTCTATGCCACAAAGTCGAATTATCATATACGGAAGATAAACAAACATTTTTATTTACATCAGTTTTACAAATATAAAGGTTTCCTTTTATAACCCCATTCAAAAGAACTTTACCATTTTTCAGAATTTTGCAAGAGTCTTCTTCAAAAACAACAATTATACCATTTTTGCACAGTTGACGAACACTTAGCAAGTTAAATTTCAAATTATCAACATGCGTAACATCTAAAAATGTAACATTGTTGCAAGAAATTGTACCTTTCCCAATTACCTTTCCTTTGGAGTTTCCTCCAAAAATTACTAGTCCACCATCACATGACTCATATGATGAAAAAAGATTATGGTTTCCGGTCATGTGACGTGTGCATCCACTATCAAGAATCCAATCCATATCAAGATTTATCTACAACATTTAAAGTACAACTTTTATGGTCCCCACATCTTATGGGTCCTTTGAAAGTTAGCATAGAAAACCACATATAATAATAAATATATTTTCACAAAAAATATACAGACAAGAAAATTATTTACTCAACCCTTTTCGGTAGCTCTACTTGGAAGCGACCAGGAAAGACGGTGAGGGTGGTAAGCGGGAAGGCACTTTAAAAACCGACCTCATTAGAATTCGAAGAATTCGCCTTTATCTTTCCTAGGCACCGTATCCAAATAGGTGAGCCTATTCGGAGTTGATTCATAATTTTCAAACACAGAATATATATATATATATATGTATATTATATATATACAAAAAAAATTTAAAACCATAAACGCATGCCACCGGGATTATCAACACTAAAGGAGCCTTTAGGAATCCACTTTGGTACCATTTTAATTTTACGATCATATTTATCAAAGACGTAAAAAGGAGCATGCATATTCACACTATTTTTTGGTCTAGAAAATTTACTATTATACATGCATGCATAAGATTTCCTAGTTTTATAATTCACATTGTTTATGTTGGACATATATGAGGATTTTTGCACATACGGTTTTCTCATTTCAACATTTTTAGGTGGTTCAAAATATCTTTTGATAGGCATACATAAGCACTTATCTTTACACGTATCGGAACCAACGCCTTTTCTACAATTAGTGCTATTTGACATATTTAACATTTTAAGCACTTTCTCATTGCTACTTTGAAAGGCATGTGCTAACAAATTATCTTTTTCATGTTTATCACATTTTTCTTTTAAACATGCATTTTCCTTTTTAAGCACATCACAATTAGCACATAAATCATTTTCAACTATTCTTTTCTCAAGGCATGCAATTTCTTTATTTAAAATGTCACAAGAATTGCAAACATATTTTTCACTTAATTTATTTTCTAAATTTATGATTTTTTCATTATCGCATGCAATTTTTTGTTTGCTATCATGAATTTCCTTTTTACTTAATAATAATTCTTCCTTTAATTTTGCGTTCTCATCTTTATAATTATTTGTAAGCATAACCATTTTTTGAAAGGCATCATTTAACATATCAAGATCATCATCATCATTACATTCATCATCGCTAGAGTAATTTGAGTAACACGAGTTTACCTCATCGTCGCTTTCCGCCATGAGACAAATGGCTTCATACTCATTTTCATCTTCACTTGCGCTCCACGCGCCTCCAACGAAGGCTTTCTCCTTCTTGATTTTAGGTTTATTTCTTTTTGGACACTCGTTGGCATAGTGATCCTTGTCTCCACATGAGTAGCAAAAGCCCTTCTTTTTCTTGGCTTCTTCATCATCACTTGATTCGCCATTTTTATTTATTTTGTCGTTCCGTTTATGGAACTTTCGGCTTCGGTTTTCTCCACCACGGCGATAATCTCCTTTTCTTTGAAACCTATCATTTCTTGAAAACTTTTTGTTAGCTAAAAATTTAGAAAAATTTCTTACCAACATGGCTACATCGTCAAGATGTTCGGGTTGATCCTTTGAGGAGCTAGCTTTCTCCTTCTTTTTCTTCTTCTCCTTCTCGTCACTTGAAGTTGAAGCTTTAAGCGCCAAAGATTTCTTTTTATCATGCTCCCGATCTTTGTTCCTTTTTAGTGCAATTTCATGCACTTTGAGATTTCCAATGAGATCATCTAATTTCATCATTGAGAGGTCACGGGAGTCTTCCAAGGATGTGATTTTCGGCATCCACTCCGGAGGAAGCGCTCGAAGAATTTTTCGCACGTAATCTTCGTTAGGATATGTTCTACCAAGACCTTTCAAGCTCACCATGATAAGGTTAAAACGTTTAAACATTGAGTCGATTGACTCATCTTTTAACATCTCAAACATTTCATAATCATGTACAAGAATATTTATTTTTGAGCTTTTGACTTGAGAATTTCCTCTATGAGTATTATTTAGATTTTCCCAAATATCGTGAGCAGTTTCACAAGAATAAACACGTTCAATCTCATCTTTAGTAAGTGCCGAAAAAAGAATATTTTTAGCTTCAAAATTTAAGCAAACCCAAGCATCCTCAGCGGCGGACCATTCCGCTACTGGTTTTTCACTAATTACTCCATCTTTGGTTTTGGTGGGTTTATAATCTCCATTTTTAATAATGTCCCAAATTTTTCGACTTTTGCCACGAACGTAGCATTCAAAAAGATTTGCCCAAAGACCAAAATTTTCGGTGTCAATTTGCGGAATCTTTGTAGAAATAATTCCCTCAGAGGTTGCCATTTAAAATACAAGAACAAGTTTTTTAAAAAGCACAAATATTTTTAAAGAAACTTGCAACCCGCTCTGATACCAATTGTTAGGACAACCTTAGGGGGGGTAAAGGTTGTATTTAAAATTATTTCACAAATAAAAATTCTCTTATCAAAATCAACAACAAATATTGCATGCACAACAAATATATAAATAAAATTAAGTGCACAACGGGAATATAAAGAGATAAGGGTAGAGAATATTGATACCGACACCGAGATTTAAAGTGGTTCACCACCAACTGGCTGGCTAGTCCACTTGCCGAGACACTTCTCGACACACTGATTCACTATAAGTGTTCTTTATGGTAGAACACAAACCTTGATACAATGATAATAAAATCTCTTGCTTTTGCTTGAGAACGTGAATCACTCACACTATTCAAATACTTACAAGAGAATATATCTCACAATGTTAATCACTCTTGTATAAGTATAACACTTGGATTTGTGAGAGGTTGATCACTCAAAAATTATAACTTGAATAAGTTATTAAATGAGATGAGGAGCTGAGTATTCTTTCAAGAGCTGGGTATTCAATGTCTACTTATCTTGTCATAAATGCTGAGAAGCTGCATGTATTTAAGCTGGACGTGGCAACGGTCAAAAGCTCACCGCGGTATACCGCCTATATGGGCGCGGTATACCGCCCAGAAAAAGTGATCCTGACAAAAAGGAGAGTCAACCTGCAAAGCCTGCAACTCGTACCAGCAGAGCCGCGGTATACCGCCGAGCACCATGCGGTATACCGGCGTCAGATGGATCAGAACCCTGTTGAGTGACCATAGCTTAAAAAGGGGTCTGAATGCTTTTTCCTTACTTCCAAAAAAAATCAGCACATTCCTTTTGGCTAAATTTTGAAAGATTGAATTTTAAAGAACAAAATCTTTTCTAAATAGATAAATCAGGGATTTTATTAATTTAAGAAATAGTTGGGTTAGGTTTTTGAAATATCCAAGTGGTATATTATTTTAGGGTGTTTATCATTATGAGATATATATAAATAATGACGACATAAACACCAGGCTTGGACTCTTCAGATAAAATCTTCATGTTGTCCAATTAACTGCACACTTGGATAAGATTGTTAGAAAAACAATAATACGGTGTGTTTGGAATCATCAAAATAAATATATAGAGATGTGGCACACTTGCACCAACAGAAATGTTATCACTGTGGACTCACTGATCATATTGCTAGTAAGTGCCCCACAACCACCAAAGCTGATAAGATAGCTAAGGTGAAGATTGCCCCCAAGGCAAAGAAGACCACTGAGGTTAAGAAATTAACTAAAGTGAAGACTGACAAAGTTGAATCTTCAAATGCTGCGAAGACTGCTGAACCTTCCATTCCAACTACTTCCACCGACAAACATGTACACATGGTTAAGTGGGTACCCAAGAAAAACTAATCTTCCTTTGTAATGCAGGTTCAGAAGGGTATCTGGTATCTCGATAGCGGATGCTCTAGACACATGACTGGAAAGAAAAGCCTGCTCGCTGAATACAAGGAAGAGAAGGGTCCCTCTGTGACTTTCGGTGGAAATGGAAAAGGACATACCCGAGGGTTTGGTGTACTCTCAAATGGTACAACTACCTTCAGAAGAGTCACATATGTTGAAGGACTGAAGCATAATCTTCTAAGCATCAGTCAGCTTTGCGATAAGGATAACAAAGTAATCTTTACTAAGGAATCCTACTTTGTCACTGACAAAAAGGATAAGATAGCTCTCAGCGGTTATCGTTTGGAAAATGTTTATGTAATAAACATGGACTCAACAACCACTGAGAACTCCTGTTTCTTCTCAAAAGCCTCATATGATGTCAACTGGCTATGGCATAAGAGGCTCTCTCATCTGAATTTCAAGACACTGAACACTCTTTCTTCAAAAGAGTTAGTCACTGGTCTAACTCAACACTCATATGCCAAAGAGTCTTTATGTTCAGCGTGTGAAAAAGGGAAGCAGACCAAAGCAAGCTTTAAATCAAAGCAAGTTTCCTCAGTGTCATCTCCTCTACAACTACTCCATATGGATTTGTTTGGCCCTGTTAACAAACAATCCATCGCTGGAAAGAAATATACACTGGTCATAGTTGATGAATTTTCTCTTTATACATGGGTTATGTTTCTCCGTTCCAAGAGTGACACCCCTGAAGAACTCATCACCTTTGTTCGGAAGATGGAAACCCTGGAAAATTTGACCGTTCGCTCAATAAGGAGTGATCATGGGACTGAATTCAAAAACAGTTTTCTTGATTCCTTCTTTGAGAGTAAGGGTATTTCTCACAACTTTTCTTCAGTGAGAACACCGCAACAAAATGGAGTCGCTGAAAGAAGAAATAGAACAATTATTGAAGCTGCACGTTCAATGCTCAGCGATTCTCACCTGCCTACTCAGTTTTGGGCAGAAGCTGTCAACACCGCTTGTTTTACGCAAAACAGGTCGCTGATAGTCAAAAGATTCAATAAAACAGCCTATGAACTCTTTCATGGGAGAAAGCCTTCAATCAGCTTTCTTCACATCTTTGGATGTCAGTGTTTCATACTGAACAACAGAGATGCCCTTGGAAAGTTTGATCCTAAGGCTGATGATGGAATCTTTCTTGGATACTCCTCAGTTTCCAAAGCCTTCAGAGTCTTCAATCGAAGAAGACAAACTGTTGAAGAAACAATTCACGTCACGTTTGACGAATCCCGTTCAGCGAACTCTAAACCGAACGCTGATACTGAAGAACTGAATCAATGGATGTTTTCTCATCTCGGTGATTCAGAAGATATTCCCACTCCTCGTGCTCACACAGTTGAAGATGATGGTCCTACTATCATTCCAAATATGCAGAATAGTGAAGCTGAAACATCATGGGTCTCAGCTGTTCCTATAAACACTATACCTGCTTCTGAATCCAGTGTCTCAGACATTCCATCTACTTCTCAGCAATCAGTGAATATAATGACACCTGCATCCATTCCTCTCTTGGCTAATACTCCAGACGTCGCTGAAGCCTCATCTTCAGCTCCTCCAGTTCAGGTTGAGTCAGCGTCTCACGCTCCGGCTCAGCGATGGACTGTAAATCACCCAATTGATCAAATTCTTGGTGATCCAAACGCTGGTATTCAGACTCGACGAAGTGCAGGTAATATTTGTTTATTTGTTAATTTTATTTCACTAACTGAACCAAAGAAAGTAGATTATGCCCTCAAAGATCCAAACTGGGTCAGCGCCATGCAAGAAGAGCTGACTGAATTCGAAAGAAACAAAGTTTGGAAACTTGTTCGAAGACCAACTGACAAAACAGTGATAGGCACTAAATGGGTCTATCGAAACAAGTTGGACGAACATGGAACTGTAACCTGCAACAAGGCTCGTCTTGTTGCTCAGGGATACAGACAAGAGGAAGGCATAGATTATGACGAAACTTTTGCTCCAGTAGCAAGACTAGAATCTATTCGTCTATTCTTAGCATACGCTGTACACACAGACTTCAAAGTATATCAGATGGATGTTAAGTCAGCATTTCTAAATGGAAAGCTGAATGAAGAAGTCTATGTGGAACAACCTCCAGGATTCTCAGATCCTAAGCGTCCAGGTTATGTTTATAAACTGGATAAGGCACTTTATGGATTAAAGCAAGCTCCACGTGCATGGTATGACACTCTTTCTACTTATCTCCATATTGAAAAATTTGAACGAGGTAAAATCGACAAAACTCTATTTTTCAGGAAAGTAAAAGGTCATATCATTCTTGTTCAAATATATGTTGATGATATTATATTTGGCTCTACTAACCCTGATCTTTGTACTCGCTTCGCTGATAGAATGAAAGATGCGTATAAGATGAGCATGATGGGTGAACTAACATATTTCCTTGGTCTTCAGATAAAGCAAAATGAAAAAGGAACTTTCATTAATCAGGGAAAGTATGTTAAAGATATGCTGAAGAAATTCGACTTAACTGAAAGTTCAGCTATGAAAACCCCTATGGCACCACCGCTGACACTTGATAAGGACACTAAGGGTGTTCCTATTAATGTCACGCTGTACCGTGGGATGATCGGCTCTCTTTTGTATCTTACAGCTAGCCGACCCGATATTATGTTTGCAACATGCTTGTGTGCACGATATCAAGCTGAACCTAAGATATCTCATATGAAAGCTGTAAAGCGAATTTTTCGATATCTTAAAGGTACAACGAATCTAGGTCTTTGGTATCCCAAAGACTCGGGATTCGATCTAATCGCCTATTCGAATAGTGATTTTGCAGGTTGCAGAATGGATAGGAAAAGCACCACAGGAGGATGTCAGCTCCTGGGTGGAAAGCTGGTAAGTTGGACAAGTAAAAAGCAAAACTCAGTGTCCACCTCTACAGCTGAAGCTGAGTATGTAGCCGCTGGAAGCTGCTGTTCTCAGGTCTTGTGGATGAGAAATCAACTACTGGACTATGACCTTCATCTCTCAAATATTCCAATCTATTGCGACAGCACAAGTGCCATCGCTATAGCCAATAATCCAGTGCTACACTCAAAGACAAAACACATCGAAATCAGGTATCATTTTATCAGAGATCATGTGATGAATGATGATATAGAACTTTAATTTATCCCAACTGATTATCAGTTAGTTGATCTGTTCACCAAACCTCTTGATGAGACAAGATTCAACTTTCTCATCAGCGAGCTTGGAATGCTGAACTTTGAAGAGTAAAATCTTCAGCGGTTCACATTTGATCAGCGATACGATAAAATCAACTTGTATAACCCATTCTATCATCTTCTCTCTGAATAAACTTGATTCGCTGATATCAAGGTATGTTTTTCTCTCTCTGACAAATCGCATGAAAATGCAAGATTTCAAAATAAATTACATCGCTGAATATCTCTTCCTTATCAGCGATACTTTGAAATTTCTAAAAACCTTCACTGATATTTCTAAATTCAGTGCTTCATATTTTCAAAAGTGTCCCTGAGTTTTTCAAAACCTCAGAGACAACCATGAATATGAAAGGACAGTTGTGACGTCATTACAACGGATAAGCCCTGACACGTTCTTCTTTCTGACACACGTTTGCACGTTTCGTTTTCTAACCAATCAAATGCAAACACGTGTCCGTGTCATGATGAAAATCTTTTCCCCTCAAGATTTTCTCTTTCTAAATCTCTCTATATAAACAATTTCTTCGTTTATATTTTCCTTTTGCGCGAACTTCTCCTCCAAGCAAAGAAAGAATTCACTGTTGCATTTTGCTCTCGATTTTTCAAGAACTGTTCATCTTCTTCAAACATCAAAGGTTAATATGTTCTTATTATTTACCAAATGCAAATAACTTGTTTCTGATCTTCTAATTGTTTTAACAAGATCAAACAAAAGAACTTCTTAAAAATGAAATCATTCTCTTTCATGGTTTTATGAACACAACCATTTCATGGTTGTTCTTCAAGTTTAAATGCAAAAATTTTAAACTTGTTCTTCATTCGTTTGTCCAGAATCCCTATCTTCAAAGGAAACTGGAAAACAAGATTTTTATTGTGTTTGAAATTTCGTTTTTCAAAAACAAGAAAAACCCTAATCTTCATTAAGACATTTTGTCTGAATGAAATGGACAAAATTCGAACCATCTTATTGGAAAATCTTTCCACATTAAGATTATTCTTATTTGTTAATATTTGGTTGAACTGATAATACAGAAAATGGCATCTTCTGACATTCCCAAGAACACCATCGCTGAGAACACTGCTGCTGATGATACTGTTGAGGAAGTGGAAATCCTCAAGGCTCCTCAGGTCAAGTTCTCTCTTGACAAGCTGGATTGGACTAAGGTAAATAACCTCTATGCGCTTCTCGAGTTTCCTCCTCGAAAGCAAGTCACACATCTAGATGATGTTGTGAAATTCCTCAAGAATTGTTGCATCTCCACAGCCCTGACCATAACACCTCCCGCACATCAGCTTTTGCTATCACAATTCTGGTACTCTGCCAGACACTCTCAGCTACCATCAGCCAAAGACCCCTCCAAAACAATTGACTGCATCCTTTGCGATATCGAATATGGCACCATGAAGATCACCACTGCCATCATTCGCAAAGCCCTCAGCCTTCCCATAGCAACCAAAGAAAAACCCTTCGTTCCCCTCCCTGGCCCCAAGAAAAACTCAGACAGGGAAGCCATCATTGCATTCTTCGATGCAATGGGCTATGTATGGGAAACTGGAAGGGACATGAAGCCCGAGAAAAAGCTGACCATTATCAAGAAATCGAAAATGCCCAGCGAGATGAATTTCATCTTCGCCCATCTGATCAGCTGCATGACTGCCAAGAGCGGCTCCTCTGACCAAGCCGCTAAACCTCAGCAAGCAATGGGATATGCATTGATGAAAGGTCTACATATAGACTGTGCATCGATTATCTATGATGACCTGGTACTCAGAGTGTACACCGTCGCTGACAGATCTCCATGGGTTCTGTATCCTCGATTCATCAGCGTCATTTTCCAAAAAGGCCTGAAGGACAACTACCCAACTGATGGTGACCTGAAACTCTCTCAGGTCGGTCCTAAGATTCTCGACTTCAAACCGGTAGAAAATGAGGTACGTCTCTCAACTCTGTTAACTCTTCTAAATCCTTTTACTTCTTCTACTTCTGCAGCTCCTTCAGCGGACAAACCCACCGCTGACACCCCAGCTGCAACCTCCATTCCTCTTAAAAGGAAACATTCTGACACCCAACTTGGTTCCAAAAGAACTAAGAAAACCAAGGAGCAACCTCAGCAATCTATTGCTAAAGACTCCTCAGCTCCTCTTGTTGGGCTGAAGGAAAGTTCAGTGGTACGCTCTGCCACAGCTGAACAAGCCACCCACTCTATCCCGACTTCAGCGTCTCCAAACGCTGAGGTTACAAACTTGGAATCTACCCAACCTCCCTCAGTCTCTCAAAAGACTGATGAAGTGATTCTCAGCGAATCCAACGCTGAACTCAGTAACCAACCTCCATTCTTATCCTTTGCTTCTCCCTCCACTCATTTGGACACAACTCCAGTTATCACTGATGCACCTGTCATTCCTCCAAAAGCTAAAGGAACGATGGAAGTAGGACCTGCAGAGATGATCATACGTTCAGGTTCTCTCGCCGACGATATGGAACATTTCTCAGGCCATCGAGATTTTGATGAATTCATCAATCCTCCTGCAGGTATACAACAACCCCTAAACACTGTTACTAAACCCCAAACTTCTAAGCTTTCCTCTGTTCACAAGTTTTTATATGTTACAGGTCCTAATTTGGGAGACATCAACGCGTCTCTGAAGACAGTAGAGACAAAGCTGACAGGTCTCACGTCTACTCTTTCCGGCAACTCTTCAGCTGTAACAACCGCTGGAGAAAATCTTTTAAAGCTTACAACCGAAGTCGGAAAGAATGCCTCCAAAGCTGATGTGGAGAAGGTTGATAAATCACTCGGTGATTTTGCCAAAGTTCTAGCTGACATCTACACAGACTACCTCGACATCAAGAAATTAGTTGACACCATGTCCAAAGAAGTCACAACGCTGAAGACATCGGTTGGCACACTCGAAGGTGATATGTCTGCTGTAAAGGCTGATGTCAGTTCAATAAAAACTTATATGAGTTCTGTGAAGACTGATGTCAACACGATGAAGAATGACATATCTTCTATTCAGAACTTGTTACAGCAGATCCTGACCAACACGACCGCCCCTGCACCTCCATCTTTTACTACGGTGGATCGTGCTGAACTTGGGAAAATCAATCCTGGTATTTCTGGCATAGAAAATAGATTATCAGCGATTGAAATCTGTGTGGGGATCCCTGGCCAAGAAGACAGGGAAACCACACGAGCTGCTGAATCATCTCATTCCTCCCCAGTCATCATGAAAAAGAGGGGGAGAAGAGCGCTGAAGACCTCTCCAAAAGCGCTGAAGACCTTTCCCATGATGAATCTATCAGGGGAGAGAAGAATGAAGACCTCACCTTCACTGAAGAGGGTGAGAAGACTATTGAAGCTGAAGCAGCCGCTGGACCTCAGGGAGATGAACACCGTGAGGGAACCGAGAAGCTCGCCTCTGTATCTGAGGGGGAGCAACTCGAAGAAGAAGCTTAAGAAACTGAGTCTGAAGTTGAAGATGAAGAAGCCATCGACTTGTCTGATGATGAACCATCCTCCTCTCCAAAGAATGATGATGACGATGATGATGATTCTTTTATCGTCAAGCCTGCTCAGAGAACAATAGCTCTTAAAGGGATCCAAATAAATGAACCTTCAGGGGAGCGGACAAAGACAACGCCATCAGCATCTGAAGCTGACAAGGGCAAAGGAAAAAATGTCGTTGAAGATGAAAATTTGATGATCTTGCTTAACAAGCCGGTTTGTCAGGTACATTAATCTTACACAACATCCCTCCTCTATACACTATCAGTTCTACACTCCATAAACCTCCATACACATTATCCCATATATTTTTCTCTCTGTTCTACCCAAGTTCTTACTTGTAAGATCGCTGTGTTTCAGCTAGTCCTCTCCCCTGTTTGAGGATATCGCTGAAGTTCCTACAACTGCGACTTCACCAACAATAATCCCAGCTTCCAACGCTGAAGAAATAATCTTGGTCTTAGATTTGATCTCTGAGACTGATAAACCTGAAGAACAGACGCTCTCTCACAATAACAGACCTTCCTTGGCTCCTCAAAAGCTAAGTGAAGAGGATCAAGAAAAGAGAGATGAAATGATCAAGAGACTCGAGGATCAGCGAATCATTCTGAAGCGTGATCAACTTCCTTCCGTTCCTCCAAAGTTCAGAGTTTCCCAAAAGGAATACAAGGAACACCTCAGAGCTGAACGCCTGATCGCTGAAAGAAGGGAAGCTGAAGAAAAAGACAGAGAATACACCATAAAGCTTACTCAACGATCAATAAAAGATCCCAAGCTGAAAATAGCTCCCATTGATGTTCAACGTCAGCTATGGGATGATGCTCAAAAGATCGTTAGAGAAAAGACTAAGGTCTCTGACACGCCTTTGGAATGGGCTAAACAAATGCTGACCTATCGATCTAGACCATCCAAAATCATCAAAGTAAACATCAGAGGAAGATTGTATGCAGACGTTCCTGTTGTTGAAGTCGATGTCTACAGAGAACACAAAACCAAGCAAACATTCTATGCTGCAACATTAGAAAAGTTTGGTCTCTCTGAATGGTTAGAAACGAAATTAGCCATTCAGGGATCGCGCTCAAAGTTCAAAAGCCATGTCGAGAAGATCTTAAACAAACAGATCGACCTGCTTTCTTCTGCTGTGGATATTCCTCCTACTCTTCCTCCTCAAAAAAGAAAAGTCTCTGCTAAGGGAAAGAAAGTCTCAGACTCAGGTCCTATTATACGAAATGAAACAGGTATTGGTTTCTCTCGTGCTGAAGTTCTTGGCCCTGATGCTGATCTCTCAGCGCTTGACACATCCCTACCACCTGGAGAAACTTTCATTCCTGGCACTGTTGTAAGTGATCCCTATGGTATATTCTTTTTAGACTACTATGGAAATCATCACTTTCAACGTGTCTCTGAGCTCCACATCGCTCCCATCGAACAACTCAGAGATCTCATATTCTGGTGTGAAGTCAGACGCGACATTAAAGCTAGACACCTGAAGCCCTTGATTTTTGAAGAAGCTCTGAAGAAAAAGAATCAAGGAGTAGATGTCCCTGACTGGATGATTCCCACATCAAAGACCCTCGATGAACTTCTCATCAAGAAGAACCTTTTGACGGATAGGATCGCCTTGTAATTCTTTCTATCCTTATCTGTCTACATCTTTTGTACTTGTAATTTTATTCGTTGTACTTATAATTTTTCCACTTCCCTCTGTAATCTTTACAGAGTTTAAAGAAAAATTTCAGCGAACGTACTTTACTCCATCAGTACAGAAAAGATCCCAGAAAACAGTAAAAGGGACAAATATTTTATGAGTTCTTTTTATCCTTATGTTTTTCATTAAATAGCAATTTTCGTTGTTGTTGTGTCATAATCAAATAGGGGGAGATTGTTGATCCAAACCCTCAGTGATTTGATAATGACCCTCTCTTATATACCTAGTGAAAATTGTAAGTAAACAATATGTATCAGAGTTTCACTATCGCTGATAAGTACTAAGATCTTCCAGTACCGCTGATAGGAACTCTCGCTCTTTAGATTAAACATTCAGCGAAACTGTTCACCATAATATTCTGAGTATGTTCAGTACTTATGATGATCGCTGATAAGTTAGTTGTTTACTTATGATCCCTGAAGACAAGTTTCACGTCAACATAGGTTCTACGCTGAAGTCGAAGATCAAGCTCAAGAACCAGCGACAAGTCTCCTAATGAACCGATGTGGATCAGCGAAGACTCATATTTGTCCACTCAACGTGAAGTATCAAGTACAAGACTTCAGCTATCGCTGAACTCTATCATTCGCTGATATAGAATGATAGATCGCTGAATCAACGAAAAGCTGATCATGAAGTCCTCCGTACAAAGTACTTTTGTCTTAACCACCCTTGCACATCTCCGTACGATATGTCAGAAAAAGAACCTCCTTATTGTCTGAATTCGTACAACTACTCTGATACTACACTCTTCAAACATGCGGCTACTTAGGTTGTCAACAAAGGTCAATGACATGCAACCAATCAGCTGCTGCCACGTGTAAAGTGTAAACTGCAATGCATTAAATGGATGTAGTATATAAGAAGAAGAACTCACTTCATTTTGAAGTAACTTGCTAACTCTGGACAAGTTCATCCTTCTTATCTTGAGATAGATTATTATTAGTAATTTCCTTCTCTTTCTTAGTGCAAGAAACTTAGTGTTCCAACTTGTTTAGATTTAGGATTTATCCTTAATCTTTTTTCCGCAACAAGCTGTAAATTGTTAATGATTTATCAATAAACAATTTAGAAAAGTAAAATCTGTGTGTTTGTATTCACCCCCCCCCCTTCTACAAACTTGTATAGCCCTTCGGGACCAACATGCATCAACAAGGTAATTCGTATACCACTTGTAAAATCAAAATCTTGGATTAGCCAAAAACAAATCTGACTCATGCTTCCAATTTTATACCATCAAACACCGCTAATTTGCACATCTAATCATTCCTCCTCTTGAATACATACTAATCAAAATCATAGATTAGCCAAAAATACCCGATCACTCATCCCCTCAATGAATATCCATTAAACATTGAAGTCCAAGACACCACATTTCTGTTAGGCATTTCATCGAACCCCCTCTGAGCAGTCCACACTTGTTCTATTTAATACAATCACAATGTATTTTCTTGCCTGTGGTCTAATCTGTAGGAGACCTGAGGAGAAATCGCAGGTCCAAAATAGAAGAAAAAAATCAGAGCAAAAATCGATTGACCAGACCCAAAACCAATAGCAAGATCGAGATAAGGACATACCAGAAATCATCAAACCGAAAAGAAGATACAGGGTCGATTTACTGATTAAAGGAGGTCGATTACCTGATTAAGCAGATGTGATTTGATCGTGATCGTGAACATCTCAATTGTGAAAGTAGATGGTCAATTTACTATGAATTTAGCCATGACGATGAACATGAACAGGTCGAACGACTTTCTAGGGTTAGAGAGAAAGAACCATCATCGACTTTCTAGAGTGAAAGCATCCCTTTTCTTGATCGTGAAACATGTGAGATCTGATGAGAGGAAGAAGCGGTGCGATATGAAGGAATCGTGAAAGAGTTGTGACGGTGAGAACCTGAGAGGAAGAAAGAGTGAAAGAGTTGTGACGGTGAGAGCCTGAGAGGGTATAATTGTCCAGGAGGTGTTGTTCCACTTAGTTCCAGGAAGGTCTCATAGGACACACGTGTCCTAAGTTTGTCCAAGTTAGTTCCACTTTGTTCCACGTATGGTTACACCAAACATGGGACAAGTGACTTATCTGTTCCATCCTGTCCACCGTACCAAACACACCCTCAAATAACTGAATACAAGAAAACAAGTCAAGATTATACAAGTTGAAAAAACATAATTGAAGGATCCTAATCTTATAAAAGACATAACATTAGATAGAACTATAGAAATGTCAAATGTGAAAAACATGTACATTTTAAGATAATTTGACAACCTTGATCTTAGATACTAATGGTTTGGCAAACAACATATAGTTTCATCATTATTTCTTTTAGGTTTCTTTAATGAGCATCACCGAATGACCGAAAGCAAACTGCGTAGATACATATTCAAAAAATTGCAATAACTAATTTAGAAAGTCTATAAGGGGCTGTTTGGTTGAATTTTCATTAAGTTCTGTATGAATAAAGTTAACTTTATGCATAAAGTTGTCTGTATTTATTAATAAAATTGTTGTTTGTTTGTTGTGCTGAATAAATTGTCTGAACAATAAAAATGACCATTATCCCCTTTTAATTGTTTTTTGTTTTACTAATCTTCAAACATCATAATCTAGACATAACTTCACTAGAAATCTCAAAAACATAAAGAAAAAATGAATCCTTAAGTCAAATACAAACATAAATTTGTGATTAAAAATCTCAATCAAACATCTAAACACAAAATCAATACCTTAAGACATCTAATCCTTGAAATGAAAACAAAATCTAATCCTTAAACTAAAAAATAAAATATAAAAAAATCAAACAATATATCCACCGATTGTAGTAGAGATAACAAGTTAACAACAACAAGCATTGAACTACTCCAAAATTTTATCCTTTCAATAACATATAATATTATGAAAAATTCATAACCCATGAAATCAAACTCTTGAAACCCATGATTTGCAACGTGGAGGAGGCCAACTCAGGGCGACGCCAACAGGGATGACAGGTAGAAAATGACGTGGAGAAGTAAAGCAGACCTGATTATATATCACGGTGAAGAGAAAAAAATGCAAAACATTCAAAAACGTTACCTATGATGGGGAGAAGGAATGCAGATGAAGAAATCGTCGGCGATTTCTTTGAGAGAAACAAAGCTGAGTATTTAGTTTTGAGAGGATTTAGGGCTGAGCAAGGTTTTTTTCTGGAAAGGGTATTGATGGAAATAATATGTTTGTTTCTATAAAGCTTCATCTCCAAAGCTTAGCGATTAAGTCATCATTTATTTGATTAAGCCAGTACCAAACACCCTTATATGGCTGAGTGAATAAGCTGAATCCTTTATTAAGCTCATTAAGCCAGTACCAAACAGGCCCTAAGGTACCATAAATCACAATGCAGCTGCAGTGCTTAAGAAGGATAAATATATTGGGATCATAAAACCTGAAACTGAATCTTAACAAGCAAAGTGACCATATAACAATAAGCTTACCCTCTTGTGGGAGCTCTCAACCCAGTATTTGTTCGGCTTCGTAAATCTCAACGTCCCAGCTTTCATTGCAGAAATGGAATCACCATCCTAACAGTAAAAAAGTCAAGATTTCTTATCAAATGACATTTACATCAAATTCAATAGGAACAAATCAACAAAAGAATAGGTTCCAAACTAAAATTTTCCCCTATCTTTCCATAAATGGGAGTATTCCACTATATCTTTTGTTAATTATAGTAGTAACTCGGCATAAAACAGTATTTTTGTTAGTTTAGACTTCATTAAAACTCAGGGGCTTTTTGTTTATTTTAAAAAACCTCTTGATACCTTAGAAGTCTGAATCGTTCAGACGTTTATTCGTTCAGACCGTTTGTTTTTTCAGACTTAAGAGGCTATTAAGTCTAAAATACCTCTGAAAGTAGAACATGTAACCTAATGTCTTATAATCTCTTAAAGCGCCACCTCTTATTAATCAGACGTGAAATAAGACTTCAGACTTCAGGCCTCTTTCACTAAGACATAATTGCTAAGTAATCCTTCACATTCTTATCAAATTTGCATTCAAAAGGTGCTAGGTTTGACAAAGATAATCAAAGGGCAACACATTTCTACAAATGGAGGTAAATTTGAAGATTTAAGAAATAGTTATTGTGAATTAATAAACCCTATGATGAAATAAAGACCTGACGTAGGCCGCCTCCAAGCTTGATAGTTTGATTGGCCATACTTGAGAGATCCAAGATCACATCTCCTGGAACCTAAATCACCAAAAACAACACAAAACGCCCTTTACGCACACGAGAAGGACAACAAGTAAGGCAAAGAAGATGAAAATAAGTAGGCGATGGTATGCTTACAACTAATTGATCGACAAACTTTGAGGAGGAAGTAGACGACGGCTTCGCTTCCATTGTTTTGACTCACGCTTGCAAAAACCGGAGAAACGACAGAGGTCGTTCGAGAGGAGACTGATTTCCCGGCGCAGGAGAATTTATGTAAATTACTTTAATCGGACAATGCCCTTTAGGCCCAAATAAAATTTGACAACGGCCCATCTATTCTTTAAAATGAAGATAATAAGTTAATAACTATAATATAAGTATAAAAAAACATTTGTTTTGTAATACCTATGATATAAATTGAACTTGTTTATAGAGGTCGGGTTTACGTGAGATCAATCTGAGACAAGTAAGAGTATAAAATAACATTAAGACTTCACAACGATTCACTGTGTAGATAAGAAAAGCAGCGAATCTTCATAACAAAAACATTGTGAAGGTTTTCCTTTATAGTACCTTCACGGTCTTTTTTGTGAAGTTTTTGTGTTATTTTTGTGGTTTCACATGATCTCAAGTCCTTGTTCATATTTACCATGAATATTTTTTTTTTGGATGGCAATGCGGCATCGAACCCACGATCGACTACCACGAACACACGCACACACGCCACCCCGGCGGTATCGGACATCCATACGGGCAACCCACTAATCCGTCGCTGTCCCGACCCAGCTTACACTGGGCCTATTCCCAACCACAAGGATTGGGGCGACAGCCCAGTCTATGACTGGACCACCTAAGGACAGGCCCAACCAAGGTTGAGCGGTACTCCTCGTGCCCCCGAATTGTCCCCCCTAGGAATCGAACCCGGGTAGACTGGGATACCATCCACAGCCCCCCCAGGATGTTACCGATCTTCGGGTTGCCAACCGAGCTAGACACGATTTGTATTTACCATGAATAATGCATTTGAATTTTTAATTTTTATAACATTCATAATGAATGTCTTAAACATACAACTTGTTCCTTATGGTTTTCTTGTTCGTAATGAAGATACGGTTCCCAATTGATCATGGCTCTAGTGACATCTGTCTCACTTCAATATTAAATATAAATTATAAGATATTTATAAAAAGAGACTATGTTTGATTTTTGACATGATTCTAGTTGATCTAAAAGTCATTCTCGTTTTTAAGGTTTATGGTGTTTTTCTGTTTATGTTTGAAAAATAAATGTTGGATAAAAAAAATTACTTTTGATAGAGTTTACATATGATGATAAATTTAGTACAATGCACGAAAAATTGAAAAAAAAAACTCGTTATTTAAAGGAAATCAAAGTTTAAATTTGAACATGAATAGGTAAATGTGTTATTATTATTATTTTAGTATATGAGAATTTTTTTATTATCTTTTTATGAGAAAAGGAGAAAAAAATATCCAAAAATTCTAAAATACCTCTTTAACAGAGTTAACGAAGACGTTAGTCAACGGGACCATGACTAAAACAAATTGAATACCACAAGAACGAAATTCACTCAATGAATAACTTATAAAAAAAAGTACAACACCAACCAAATAATGCAAAAAAATAAAGAAGAACTAGAAAAGAAACCCTATTTCTCAAATTTTTGTATTTTTTTCTTATACCAAATATACATATAAAATTATGTGTTTATAAACTCAATTATAGTACAATCATCTTCATCACCATACCTTACTTATTATTTGCACCATTGTTTGTTGTTGATCCATTACTGGAATCAAGAAGGTGTTCCAATGATCTCGTTTTCTTGGTTCGAACTTTCCCTGCCTCTTTTAGCAATTCCGCTAACCGCCTCTTTTCATCGTCCACATCCGGATGTGCAGTCCCGAGCTTTTCTTCCCTCATCACAACGATATGTTCCAAGATTGCAATTGCATCGTCCAATCTGGTTTTTAAAAAACACTTGATTTATTTAAAAGGGTAATTTGTAAACATATGTCATTGGTTTAAGACATTGATTTGCATGTGTTGAAACCTCATATTAGTTAGAACGGACCAATAAACCTACATATGTAGGAACCTTACTCTCTCTATGAGGGTTCTCTTACAGAGATTCAAAAGGTTCCACGTATACTAACATCGTAACATGGTTCACTCTTTCACCTTTGTTTGACGGGGCGTGTTAGAGTCTGCTAGACATAAACTATAGAACACACACACACACACACACACACACACATATATATATATATATATATATATATATATATATATATATATATATATATATATATAGAGAGAGAGAGAGAGGGGAGTCAAACAATAACGATAACAAAATAAGAGAATAAGAAAACTGCCAATTCACGTGTGATTTTGCACAAACGGTTGATGCAAGGATGTGCGAGCAAAGTCGCGTGAATCACCTGCGATTTTACATGTGAATTTAGTGTAAAATCACATGTGATTCAACCATGTTCTTATTATCTTGTTTAGCTACTGTTCTTGTATGAAATGACTCTATATAGATAGATATAGGGGCAGGTTCAATTGAAAACCGATTTTTGGTTGCGAACTGGGGGGACAAACCGACAAAGGAGAGTGTGCCACGTGTCCTCACCTTCACGGGATACAACATTAATGATGAATAACACAACATTCATGATGAATTTATCATGCATGATGTATCATTCCTCATGAATAGTGCATGAACGTGGACACCAAGGGACATGTGTCGCGCTCTTGGTCACTCAGTTCACAACCGAACCGAAAATCAGTTTTCAGTTGAACTTTTCTCTCTCTCTCTCTCTCTCTCTCTATATATATATATATAGATATAGATATAGATATAGATACATAGATATAGATATAAGAATCTCTCATCTCTACAAGGGTATTACCTGCCAACAGCGTCATAAGTGGCAGCAAGATTGCTGTAAACTGCAAGAGTATCGGGGTGATACGAGCCACATTCATGCTCCAACACGATTCTCGCTTCATCGAAAAGGTATAGAGCTTCATTTACGGCATAGAGTTGCACACAAGTGAGTCCCATTTGGTTAAGCGCGATACCAAAAAAAGCCGATCTCTTCTCATCACTAGCACGCAGCTTCCCAATGCCGTTTTCAAAACACGCATAAGATTCAGCGTATTTCCCCAACACATAATACATCACTCCCATCTGTGCTTCAATCCCCGCAATCGTATTTTGCTGACCTGGCACATTGTTATATATCTTCAAAGTTTTCTGCAACAACTTAAGCCCATGATCAATCTCATCCATCGATTCATAGATCGTCGAAACATCCGTGAACCCACACGCAATTTCCTCCTGAGGGATCCCCATAACAGGCTTTTCATATATACGAAGAGCGTTTTCACAATAATTTTTCGACTCCCTTAATTTCCCAGTCTTGTTATATAAATCCGCCAAACGAACGTACACCGAAGCAACCGGCGGATGATTCTCTCATTTCGAGGATTTTAGAGCATTCAACGCTTTTTGATAAGCGTGAACAGCCTCATCAAATCGCGATAACGATAAATACGCATCTCCAATGCTTAAATCCACAGAAGAAACCTCATTTTCTTGCCTATTTGCCACCATCGCCATACTAGCCAAAACAAGATGCTCTAAAGCAGCCTCGTGATCGCCTTTTGTTTCGCAAATAAGTCCCATAAGTTTTCTATCGACCGCTTCTTCTAAAGTAGCCGTCGGCAAACCACTTTCACGATGGATTTCAAGCGCCAGCTGGCAAAGATTCTCGGCCTCATCGAATTGCAAAGCTTGAACATGAGCTTCAGCAAGATATCTACAAGTTTCACCAACTCTAGGGTCAGTTTCGCCCAAAGTTTTGCGTTGTACTTCCAAACCCGAAGTGTAACATTGTAACGGATTTTTGAGTTGACCCAACATGGCGTAAGTATCGCCCAACTGCATATAACCCGCGAATTTAGCAAACGCGTGATCTTGACCTTTTTCAATCAGTGAAACGACAATGGAGTTTTCGAGGACTGGAATGGCTTCGTTGTACTGACCTAAGTTACAGTAAATGGCTGCGGTTACGTGAAGACACATAACATCTAAACTGGGTTTCTCGTCAACAATTTTCTCAAAAGATTTTGTTGCACGAAGAGCTAAATCGAGTGCTTTTCGTGGGTTATCATCAGAAGTCATCAAATCACGAGCTTGTTTAAGCAAATATGGACCAAGATCCAAGTTTTTATCGGCAAGATGTGTTCTTATCGTTTTGCTTATCGTTCAGAGGCTTCTTTTGATGGGTTTTGCTCTTGGAATTTGATCCAGAATTCACTTCTGAATCCAACTGTGATTCGGAAGTTTTCTTGGATTTCTTTGATGAAACAGATTTCGAGCTTTCTTCCTTCTCTTCGACCTTACAAATGTCATCATCTTGTTGGATGATCTCCACTTCTTTCGACTCCCCTCCCACCAAGTGTCGTAACTCTGAATCAATCCGGGATTCTTCACCATGATCCGTAGCTAAGCCGAGATGGAGACCGATCAGAACTCTGCATCTCACACACATTATCGTATAACTGTTCGATCGAAGGCTCAACCACTAAACTCGCACTATTTTCAGCGTGGGAAGGTGATTGCATATACATCTCGCCAATTGAAGGAGCATGAGAGGCGATACCCCACACACGATTTGGAATTGGCGGCCGTTGTCTTTGCTTTAAAGATTTGGAGGCATTACTTGTATGGGACGAAGTGTCAAATCTTCACAGATCACAAAAGTCTTCGTCACATCTTCGATCAAAAGGAGTTAAATATGCGACAACGAAGGTGGATGGAATTGTTGACGGACTACGATTGCGAGATTGAGTATCATCCCGGAAAGGCCAACGTGGTGGCCGATGCCCTAAGCTTTAAGGAAAGGGGTTAAGCTTCGAAAGTCTTGGCCTTAAGGGCCGATGTCACATTCAATATGTTGGGGGAAATAAAGAAGTGACAAGCAAAAGCGTTAGCGGTCGAGAACCTTAAGAAAGAACGAATGGTTGTAAATGCAGCTTCTTTGGTGGAGGATAACCGAGGGTTGAAATGCCTCAATGGTAGAATCTGGGTTTCGAAGCTCGGTGATGTTCGAAAAGTGATATTGGAGGAGGCCCACAAGTCAAAGTATTCCATTCACCCAGGAACCAATAAGATGTTTGGGGATCTACGAAAATGTTATTGGTGGTCGGGCATGAAGAAGGACATAGCATACTTCGTTGAGAGATGTACGACGTGCCTAAGGGTAAAGATGAAGCACCAACGACCGTATGGTAAACTCCAACCATTGGACATTCCAGTTTGGAAGTGGGATCTAATTACGATGGATTTCGTGACGAAGTTGCCTAGGACTCCAAAGGGCTATGACGACATATGGGTGAGAGTGGATCGACTCTCCAAGTCGGCACATTTCTTACCCATAAAGGAATCGTATTCGATGGAGAGGTTAGCAAAGTTGTACATCGACGAAATAGTGACCCGCCATGGCGTACCGTCATCAATAGTTTCAGATCGCGATAGTCGATTCACATCGACATTTTGGAGGAGTTTTCAACGAGAAATGGGATCCCAAATCAAGATGAGTACCGCATACCATCCGCAGACCGATGGCCAGAGCGAGCAGACTATTCAAACTTTGGAAGACATGTTGAGGGCTTGCGAGTTAGACTTCCAAGGCTCATGGGAGAACCATCTACCGTTGATCGAATTTGCATATAACAATAGTTATCATGCGAGCATAAAGGTTGCACCTTATGAGGTACTCTACGGTAGGAAGTGTCGGACACCTATTTGTTGGAACGATATCAGGGAGAAGCAACTAGCAGGACCCGAGATAGTACAGTTGACGGCGGATAAGATTGTTCAAGTGAGAGAAAGATTGAAGGTCGCGCGCGATCGACAAAAGAGTTATGCGGACAAGAGGCGTAAAGACATCGAATTCCAGGTTGGGATAAAGTGATGCTAAAAGTATCCCCTTGGAAGGAAGTGGTACGATTCAGAAAGAAGGGAAAACTTAGTCCACGCTATATTGGACCATTGGAGATTATCGAAAGAATTGGGGAAGTAGTGTACAAGTTAGAGCTACCCGAAGAGTTGCGTGGAATCCACAATACCTTCCATGTTTCGAACTTAAGGAAGTGTTTAGCGGAGGTTGACATGGCTATACCGTTGCATGAAGTGCAAGTGGACGATAGATTAAAATTTATCGAGGAACCTGAGGCGATCACCGATCGCTTGGTCCAGAAGTTGAGGAACAAAGAAATCAACCTTATGAAGGTGCGTTGGCGGTTTCATAAAGAACAATAAGAGACTTGGGAAACCGAATCCGAGATGAGGACTAAATACCCGCATCTTTTCAATGATGGAATTCCGGGGACGGAATTCTATTAAGGAGGAGGTGTTGTAACACCTCATATTCTCAATATCTGAAATAACTGGAAGTTTTGGGGCTTAAGTGAGAAAATTTGAAACTTAGGGACTAAGTGGCAAAATCAGAGGATTAAATGGAGCAAAACCCTTTCACTCTTCATTTTTTACGGCTACTCATTTGAGAAGAAGGGATTTTAGGGGATGCAACTCTTATGAAGGTTGATTTAGGAGGATTGCATCAAGAGCTTGAAGACTTCATCTTCAAGGTATGGTTCTTTCCCCCAATATACACTTTCTTGCTTGACTTGAGGAGATGGTTGTGTAGAAAACCATGATTCATCCTATTTCTAAGTTTTTTTAGTTATCACCATTGGAAATAGTGGGATTAATGAATCTCCTTGTGGGTTGTGAGGTTATCTTTAAGAAGCTTGTACCATTTCAATGGAGGAAATTGGGTTTTGACAAGAATGAGATTTTTGGGTTGAAAGAGATGAATCATTGGATATTTTTCATGGAGATTTACATGTTTTAGATTTGGGTTTTGATCCCTAAAGGCGTGTTTAGCTAAAACTATCAATTTTGGAAGCTTTCAAGCACTTGGGACCAATTTGGGGATTTTTGGGATTGGATTTCGGAGTGTCTTGCAAGTGCAGGTTTTGGAAGCCACAAACAGCGACTTGCGTGACCTAGCCCGCGGCCTGAAGCCGCGAGGTAAGGGGCGCAAGCCCCTGTTTGGTGTGCTTCATCGTTTTGCTTTGTTTATCGTTCGGTGTTGGTTTGAGGCATCGTTGGGGTTTATTTTAGGGGTTTAGGGAAGATCTTTTGGTGCATGATTAGAGGGCTTAACATCACTTCTATAATCCCCAATTCAGGTGTTCGGTTGGTGAAAAAGTGAGTTTCGGTTAGGGTGTCTAATAGCCAAACCTTCGGATGAGTTCCCTTAACCCATCTTACTCAAATGATTTGTTTTATGCAAGTTTTATCTACTAAATTTTAGTATGAACTCATCCATATCATTCATATGGATACGAAGGTTGATCACGAATGTTAGAAAAGCATTTGAAATTATACTTGCATTGATTCGTTTGATATTAATCTTTGATTGACGTGATGCCTGTGAGTCGGGTTGCACAATGAGCATAGTGTACCTTGGGGTATTACATACCCCATGGGAGTTGTAATAAATCTTCGTATGTGTGGAATCCGTTTCCTATATACGAGGATTATGGGGAGTCTGCTTGGGCCCCGAAGACGAGAGGGGACTCGGCTTGGGCCCCGATCGTGGTTACTACCGTGTGGTAGGAGTGGTCTATGAACGTTGTGCAACTACCTTGTGTGTTATTGCTTTGCTAAATGGGCCTTAAGGCGGTTGTGGTTATGTCATGTTTTACTATTGTGATTTAAACTGCTTAGTAGGGAATTTACTAGACCTTATGGTCTAACCCTCTCTTTCCAAAACTTAAAAACCATTTTCAGGTAAGGGCGTGGTAGGTGCTTCCTCCAAGGGAAATGAGAAGGCTTGAAGTCTAGAGGCGACTAGCTAGAGACCTTTACCCGTTTCTTTGTTTCTTTTTAGACATCTCGGTTGTATTCGTATGCAAGGTTCTAAATGGCGTGAGGCGTGGCGTAGCGGCGAGGCCAAGCCTCAAGCCTTAGGAGCCATGGCGAGGCCATGACGTTTATCAAGGCGTGACTTGTGGCGGCAAATCTCTATATCACATATAATATTATACATAAAAACATATGTTTTGTAGTATTAATCGATGAGTCAATGACAATAAACATGTTAAATTATGTTATATATTAAAACTAGCAAATAAGACATTAAAAACATAAGGTAAAATCAAATATCGCGTTATTAAAGACCGCACATTAGGCCATGGCGTGCCACATGCATAACGTGGCGTGAGACACAAGTCTTGAGCCACGACGCGCCATGGCGGCTAACGCGGCGAGCCTTTTAGAACAATGTTCGTATGTGAACCGATGTACTCTTGGAATTTATTGTCTAACACTTGAAAATGTTGGGACCCTTATGGGCTTTTGGTTATGAATTTGCTTTTAGAGTTTTTGGGTTGTTACAGTTCGGATTCAGTATGGTATCGGTTCGGTTCGAAAAAACGATCTTCGATGCTCATCCCTACTCCAGTATTGGTGCTATTATTGAATATGCAGTTTTGTCTCTCCAGTCATTTTATCAATTTGTTTGTATTCCTATCTAGTTATTTGATAACTCTATTTTTACACGAAATTCCTGCAGTGGCTTGCACATCCCACTCCGGACCCCACTATCGAGCAGAGAAGAAGACAAAAGAAAAACAAATCTTAGCTTGAAAGTAAAAGTCTGGAGAATAGAAGGTTCAAATTGGCAGAAGGCATGGGATTGAGAAGTACAAAGTGTTCCTAAAAGCATGGCAAGATGAATTAAATAATAACATCCATGGTACTTTAAAGTTGACTTTGTGGAAAGGTGAAGGAACCTATGGGTAAAAGAGCTACAAGTTGGTGGATAAAAGAATTATTCAAAGAGCTGAATTTTATGTCTTGATTCTTCAGTCCTTATTCTCCAGATTTTACACATCGTTTGTAAAACTGATAGGGTTATTTTTATAACCCTATTTATAGCATTTTATTATAATTTTGAGCCAATTTTTATTCCCCATTGAGTCTTTTAGTTTATTTTAGTGTTTAATTTAGCGAATAAACACTTTGTACCGTAAAACGTCAAAGTAGCATTTTTTTATAAATATAGCAATTTTCTTATTTAATGTTGTCTAAATGTAGGGATGAAGCAAATGCCGTTTTGAAGTCTACATATTTAGGGGAATTACATATGGATCGCACGTAACGGAGTGGAAACGAGAGACTTCATATTTTGGAATACGGCACATTTTTGTCTACATGGGCCGAACACGACAACGTCTTTGCATTACTTGGGGCGAATTTTTGGATTATATTTTTGGGCCTAAGGATAAAACAATTATGGACTCAAATTTCTTTATTTATGGGCCATCTCGTTTTGTAGTTTGGCCCCCAAAAACCACTCATGGCCCCCCAAAGCCTTTCAATATTGCTATATATATATGTATGTATGTATCCTAAGTTGTAAATGAGATCAGTGTTGGCATACATCAGATACCAAACACCCTCCATTCTCTCTATTTAGATATTTTAGTAAACCTCAATTATTGGAGGTTGGTTGGTAGATGTAGAAAAAGAGAGAGCCGAGAGTTCTCTCTTCATTTCCATTTTGTGGCTTCGGCCGTATGCAAGCAGTAAACTAAACCCTAGATGATAAAGTTGAAAACTAGAGAAGAAAAGTTGCAGAAAATTAATTCGTTGAGCAACGCGATGATGAGGAAACATTTCGTCAAAGGAATTAATCGACCGAAACAATGATTGCAGGAACTTCTTTCGACACACAGCGTCCAGACAACTTCAAGTCACCACCATGAAACAATACAATCACCGATTGCTTGAGAATAGATAGCAGCATTTTATTCAAACAACTACTTATTTACAACATTAACCCCTCAAGAATTTTGAAAACAACATTTTATTTAAGCAAACCACAAGGACCAAATTTGTAGTTTACCCAATGAGGAAGCTACGCACAACTTTCCTCGCTTCTATCTATGGAATAAGAGATTCCAATTCCTTTAACAGATTCCATTCCAATTCTGTCAACCAAACAGCTGGTCAAACTTGACAACATTCCATTCCAATTCCTTCAAAGTCAAATTCCTTTGACAGATTCCATTCCATCCAAAAACATTCCAACGAACCAAACGCCCCCTTATTTACAAAAATACAACAAAAACATACATACTAAACAACAATAGCTACACAGCCACAAAATGAGACAGTATTCCTTATTATCTCAAGAGTCCACTATTTCATGATACAACGTATCGGGTGTCAATTGGTCAATTGTGATCCATCATAAAATATAACTTTGATTTAGATAATTTGGACAATCATACCATACGATACACCCTATTTAATGAATGATATGAATTTTTATTTTTATTATTTATCTTATTTTTATTTATTAAAAAATATATAAATATTTTTATTTTGTTAAATAATTAAATGTATAAATAAAAGAATTAAAAAAAATGAGGTGGCAAGAGGGCTTTAGGGTATTGCTACTCTACTTTTGGGTTTGTAGAGGGTTTGGAGAAAAGCAGATGTGGCGCTGAGGTGACTTTAGGGCTTTTGGGTATTGCTACGGATGGCCTAAGGCCATCCGTAGCGCATGCGGGTTAGGGCTCGGGCTAGAGAGAGGGTAGGGAGGGCTGCGGTACGGGGGCTTGAGGGCTTGAGGGTTTGAGAACCCGAGTAACCCGAGGCTTGTGTGTGTGATTTGCTTTTTTTTTTAATTTTTTTTAAATAATTTGAAAATAAAGACGTTGGCAACGGCTCTTTTTAAAAAAAAATTAATTTTTCTTTTCAATTTAATCACACTATATATATTAATCCAAACATCTTATTTTTTCACACCAAAATCTCTCAAATTCTCTCAAACTCTCTCAAATTTCATCATGAATCCAAACAAAACACCTACATCCCGTCGTAACCGACCGGATACACCGCAACCGTAAGAAGACCCGGAGCTTGGTTTCCAAGCGTTTACACAACAAGGTTATTATTTTGTATTTTGTAATTTTTATTTTTAATGAATGATATGAATTTTTATTTTTATTTATTAAAAAATATATAAATATTTTTATTTTGTTAAATAATTAAATGTATAAATAAAAGAATTAAAAAAAATGAGGTGACAAGAGGGCTTGAGGGGTCCGCTACGCCACTTTAAGGCTTGAGGGTTTGAAGAGAGGGTTAGGAGAAAAACTGACGTGACACTGATGTAGCGCTTGAGGGCTTGAGGATTTGAAGGTTGGGATACGGATGGCCAAAACAAGGGAAGCTTGATCTTTGAGGTTATGACTTGGAAGGACAGGTGGCATAAGGGTGCCAGCTGTCGATGTAACTTGGGAAACAGTATTTACACGTCATGTTTTCATTTTCCAAGTTGTCACTTCACCTATTATTATTTATTGTTTATGGATTTAAGTTATATCCATAAGTTAAATAAAACCATTTCGTTTTTAGTAATTGTATAATTGAGAAAAGCTGTGCAAAGAAAAAAAATGATCATATTGTTTTTTATAATTAATTTTAGAGTAAATTGCGTTTTAAGGCGTGACTTATGGTGTCAAATTTCTAATTCGTATATAATATTATATATAAAAACGTATGTTTTGTAGTGTTACTCAATGAGCCAATAATAGTAAGCAAGTTAAATTAGGTTATATATCAAAAAGTTTGCAAATAAGACATTAAAAACGTAAAGAAAAATTAAATATCGCATTACGAAAACTGTGATTTTGGTCATGGCGTGGCACAAACTTAACGTGACGTGAGACACAAGCCTTGGCGCCATGACAGCTGTCCGGCTAGTTTTTTAGAACATTGAAAATAACTATTGAAAATGCTTTAAAAAAGTTTATTTATAAGCAAGGGAAGCTTGATCTTTGAGGTTATGACTTGGAAGGACAGGTGGCGTAAGGGTGCCAGCTGTTGATGTAACTTGGGAAACAGTATTTACACGTCATGTTTTCATTTTCCAAGTTGTCACTTCACCTATTATTATTTATTGTTTATGGATTTAAGTTATATCCATAAGTTAAATAAAACCATTTCGTTTTTAGTAATTGTATAATTGAGAAAAGCTGTGCAAAGAAAAAAAATGATTGTATTGTTTTTTATAATTAATTTTAGAGTAAATTACGTTTTTCGTCTCCGTGGTTTGTAAAAAATTACGAATTTCGTTCTTATGATTTTGAAATTTCAATTTTCGTTTTTATGATTTGCAATTTATTTTACTTTCATCCCCGAGATTAAAACGCTACTTTTAAATATGAAGAACTAAAATAGAAATAAATTGTGAACCATAGGAATACAAAAACCAAAACATTTAATCATAAGGACAGAAAAAATAATAAATAATAAATAATAAACCATATGGATAAAAATAGTAATTTTAAAACCATAGAACAAAAATAGAAATTTTCAACAAACGACTTGGACTAAAAAACGTAGCGTACTCTTAATTTTAATAAAATTTAGATAAACCTAAATACATAATGTTACATTTTTATAAAGAATTGAAGTAAAAAATGTTTTTATCAGGGTACTTGCTTGCAGGATTTTAGTAAAATCATCGATTTATTTAAAAAAAAATCATATAATATGTGGTTGGTAGTTCAGATATATCTAGAGTATGAGGTGTGGAGTGTACATTTATGTGAACCAAGTACGATAAAGGTTCGCTAAATGGTGCCATATGTTGGGATCAAGGGGGATTCACCCTCTTGCGCTAGTGTAAGGCCTTCCGTACCCCAAGCGGGGAAGGGGCTCGGGATGGGGAGGTGGCAGCGGGGTGAGGGCGGGGTTGGGCTACGGCCCGGGGTGGTCATGCGGGAAGGGATGGTTTTCGGGGTTGGGTTCCCGATCCATCCCGAGGGTTTTTAAAAAAAAAAAATTTAATTAAATTTTTTAAAAAATAACCGTTGAACGGCTCTTTCTTAAAAAAAAAAAAAAATTTCTCAATTTAATCCCACTATATATTTAACCCTCAACCTCTTATTTCTCACACTATCAAATTCTCTCAATCTCACACCTCTCAAACTCTCTCAAATTCTCTCAACCTCTTATTTTTCACACCTCTCTCATCATGAATCCAAACAGAACACCTACATCCCGTCGTAACCGACCGAATACACCACAATCGCAAGAAGATCAACAGCTTGGTTTCCAAGCGTTTACACAACAAGGTTATCATCCGCAATTCTCGCAACAAATTCCGCCACAATGGTCGCAACAAAATCCGCCACAATGGTCGCAACAAAATCTGCCACAATATCCGCAACAATTTCCCCAACAATTTCACCAACAAATTCCTTACCAATTTACACGTCCCGGGTTGATTGAACAAGGTTTTACTCCGGCCAACTTCAATCTCGACGACGACATTGTTCCGGAAACCCAACCTTCTACCCCGAACTCACCACAATTTATCCCGACACAACAATCTAACCCGGAACCATCAAATCCGAGACGAACGAAAGCCGCCAAACAAACGTGGAGTAAAGCCGAGGAACTCGCGTTAGTGTCGGCGTGGGTTGACGTTTCGGAGGACCCCGTGGTCGGTAACGCACAAAGCGGTGGTAATTATTTTTACTGTTATTATTCTTATTATTATTATTATTATTATTATTATTATTATTATTATTATTATTATTCTTATACTTTATTTTACATAAATGTAGGAAGTTTTTGGGCCCGAATCGGGCAAGTGTTCTTTACTCGCATGGGTCGTGAACCAGGTTATAGATCAACCCATCAACTAAATAGCAAGTTCAACGACGTCAATAAAAGAGTTAATTTGTTTGGCGGCATCTACAACAACTTGCTCAGTAATAGATCAAGCGGGATGAGTGAGGCCGATATATCCCGAACGGCACACGAACGGTATGTAGCACGCCATAACGTTGCTTTCACTCACGAACAAGCTTGGGACATCCTAAAAAAATGTCCAAAATGGGGAGCCGTTCCAACGATGACGACAACTTCATCGCGGGGTTCAAAACGTACCCAAACTTCCGATGATGACGATGACGAGACAATTCAACGACCCATCGGGAGAAACAAGGCAAAAAAACATCAACGAGTAATACGTCCGGGACGAATACGGACGAAAGTGTTAATCAGTTGTTGACGACGTTCAACGACAAGTTTGATGGTGCAATTGAATACAAAATGAAAAAACTCGATGTCGAACTTCAAAGGTTGGAACACGAACGAGAACTCGAACGAGCAAAACGCTTTGATGCAAACAAAATTTTCTATAAAATGAAAAAGTGGTATATATATATATATATATATATGTGTGTCAAAACATGAGCCTCCCAAAAAGGAAAAATAATAAAGACTTGTTAATTACAAGTTTGTAATCAAAATAATTTAAACAACCTATTAATCTAATTTCTGTAAGAAATAAGATTACAAATCGGGTGTTATCCAATCATCCCAAATAAATGTTCTTCCATAAGAATGGTGTCTCAAAAGATGGTTTCCTAAAACTCACTCTAACTCGGCTAGACCTTCTTAGAGACCGCACCGCTAGAACCTGATAGGGGTGTGCAAAACCCGAATGGTCCGAAAACCCAAACCCAACCCGAACCGAAAATGAGATGTTTGTGTAAAACTTGAATGCCTCGAATTCTGAAAAATCCAAAACCCAAATTTTTGGGGGATATTTAGGTTTGGGTTGTGTTTGATTTCTCACCACCCGCCCCGCCCCAAAACCCGACGTACATATATGTATATATTATATAAATATATTTATTAATCTAATTATCCTTTAAAAATCTTAAATTCTAGTTGGTCGTAGTCTTTTCTAGAAACTAAACCTACTATCAATTTATCAATCATCTCAAGTCTCAACCGATTGAGTTTATCGTCAAAAGTGGCCGAATGTTATATTTTTTTTGCATATAATCATACCCGAAACCCGATCGAACCCAACCCGAAACCCGACGAACCCGAACCCGAAGTAATCCGAAATCGCAAACCCAAAGTTCGGGGACTGGTTTCCATATCCGAAATCCGATTGGGTTATTGATTTCCCACCCGAACACGCCGACCCGCCTGATGCTCACCCTTGGAACCTGAGATACATGTCGACACCAAACAAGTGTTAGGCCAAAAAGCCTAGTGAGTTAGAACAAGTAATATATATATACAACATTTAACAGTTAAGAATTATCCACATGATTACATGGTTCAACATTTAGAATCAATGGGGGAGACCTATAGCACCAATCAAATTTCACCTCAAGAGTCGATACACCTTAATGTCTACTCCCACGAGTAACACCACAAGGCCCGACACGTTGATGACTACCTCCAAGGCATTACCCCGAATGGCGGAGATCTAGGTGCATACCTCCAAGGTGGCACCCAAGACTATATCCTTTTAGTGCCTACTTGATGGTTTATCCAAATTTCAAATATACCGTAATACACTTTTACTCCAAGTAAAATTTACATAATATCAATATAGGTAAGCTTGTGGTCTAACCACTACATAAATCATGAAAGAAGCTTTACCTACAATCCACGGCCTTAAAATTGGTCAAATATGCATATAACTCAACATAATATGTTTTCTAGTTATAAATCTACACATTATGCACATAAAAAACACAAAGCCATGAACCATAAGCATTTAAGCACTAAAATGCCTCTTATTAAACCAAATCCCCAAGTTAGGTCAAAACCCTAAAAACATGGGTATTTATATGAAAGAGGTCAAAATATCAAAATAGTTTTTTAATAATATAGTCATGCTTTTCAAGATACCAAATAAGATGTTTCACACCAAAAGCTCCATAAGTTCACAAGATGAGGAGATATGAACATTTTACTAAATATGAAGGATTTGCACAAATAAGGTATGAGATGATGATGGAATACATATATAGACATGTATCTAGGCTTTTTACAAAGAATTTTAAGACTTGCCACTTAGGTTTTTAGGAAGAAAGCCTAAAAACTTGCAAACCCTAGAAATGGAGGAGATGAAACATGAAGCTTGAAAGACTTGGATATTCACACTAGTTGGTTCCAAGGAAGCTTTAAATGCTCAATCAATGAACTAACAAACTCTAGCTAGCATTTAATGACGAATGGGTGTTGGTAGAGAGAAAAGCTCTAACAATTGAGTAACGGGCCCTTACCAACTCACGGTACATCACCGACTGGTATGACATGCAACTTTTCCAGATGGCATTGTTGCTTTCATTGTCGCCCGATATGTACCGATCCCTCTAGTCCCACGCCAACTTTGACATGGCGATTATGCCACTGTCATTGTCGTTGGCATAGTCGACTGGGGCGTCCCGATGTCTGATTTCTTCCTTTTTTTGATCCTTTGAGTCAACATGTTAAGTCGTTCATAAGAAGTTAATTACTCGAGACTTAATCTCCCTTCTAGACCAAGTCATGCAAGTTTAACATCATAAATTCATAACCAAAGAGAGGGTTTTGGGGAAAAACTTACTAAATTTTACGGGTGTTACACCTGGTAGGGTCTAAGAGGCAGTGCACTCTAAGTTCTTTTCATAAGGCTCTCGGTCTTGTTCAGATGCTTCTTTATTCTAAAGTGCTTATGACCTTGAAAAAACATACGAGTTGCCTTTTGATCCGTGTAAGCAATTTATGTAATAACCATAATCCTTAATTTTGAGAAAGATGGAAGTTAAGTGTGTGTTGTGTCAATTCTCAATCTTCAGAGAATAGAGTGCAATAAAAGGGTCTCTAGAGGGCAAAACCCTCTAACCCTTCCTCATTTCTTCTTACTCACGTTTTTGGTTAGAGAGCGTGGAGAGAATTTCATTGAAGGTTTGGTGAATGGAGCAAATTCCAGGGGCAAATCTTCTTCATCTTCAAGGTAATCCTCTATATCCCTAATCTTCTATGCTTAAAGGTGGGGTTTATGGTTTGGGTTTTAGGAGTTTTCAATCTTTGGTCATTCTTGGATTAAAAACTCTTTGGAGTAGTGATTAATTTGTGTATTGATTGATTTTCATTGAGTTTTGGGCAAAACCCACAATTGATGGTGTTTTCTTTCAAGGGATCTTCATTTTAATGGGTGTATTCCCATGGATTTATGAATGCTTTGATGTTTGGTTAATGGTTAGAATGGTTTAGCACAATGACTCTCTCAATTTGGAAGCATAAAATCGATTTGGTAAGGATCGGACATGAGTGGGTTTGAGGTATTTTGTTGGTCACATGGAAGTCGCCAAACACACTCTTTGGCCGATTTCTGATCTTGCTTCGTTTCTTGTTAGGGTTTAGGGTCAAGACACCGATTAGGGGATTGTCTTAGGGATTGTTATCTATGGTTTTGGGGAGTATTTAAGTGGTTTAACACCATTCTTATGTCGTGGAATTTAGGTGTTCAGTTTGGAAATTCTTAGCTCTTCAAGTGTAAGGATTAAGCTTCGACGAGAAGTGAGTTTTCCTAACTTACTTTTATTGATATACAATCTTTGATTACGCATGATGTTTATTGATATGCATGTTTTACATTTGAATAAATCATGTTTGGTTTTGTATTGACATTCAAAGTGTGCATTCATTGTGGTAGGGCATGAGAGGTGTGACCCAATCGAAATGCATGAATTCATTTAATGACATTTATCTAAGGGCATGTATGATCCCAAACACGTTGTCACAGGTATGCGTGACTTTAAACATGTGTCATCGATTTCAAGGGACTTTTTTGGTTTTTTAGTCGATTTTGAAAGTTAATTTTGGTTTTTTGGTTGATTTCCAGACATTTTTTTTGGTTTATAGGGTCCCGGATAATAAATTACTCGGGGGACATTAAGGTATAAAACTGAAAAATCCAAAATTTTACCCTAAAAAGTTCATTTTTTCTCCTTTTCATGGGGCCCTTCCCCCACTACCCACCATACGCAACCACCCCTGTTTATAACTCAATTTGAATGATATCTCGTGGTGTGATGTTGATTCTTAAGGAAACTCACTAGACCTCCGGTGTAACCCTCACTTTTATAAAACTAAAAACCATTTTCACGTAAGCACGTTAGTGAGGGTTCGAGCAAGGAAAAAAGGAAGATGTGAGCTCGGAGCCTCGAGGATATAGTGAAGTTTTGTAGTTCATTGCTTAGACTTCCGGACTTAGTTTTTCTATTTCACAATTCTCAGCTATGGAGATGTTTATTCACAGAAAACTTTTGGGATGTATTCACTTACGACTTGTTGAATTTCGGGCTGTTTCAGAAATATTTATGTTATGATTTGCTTTGAGTTTTGGGTTGTTACAGTTTGATGTGATTGTAACTATTGTATAGCTAACCGTCCATTAATTACTTCAATAATCATTTTCATGTATGAGCGATTAGGATTCTCCAGGTTTAACAATAATGATTTCTCGCAAAATGGTTCTTGAAAATCAAAGATTACCCTCTAGTTAATTTTGTGATAGCCGAGTCAAAACATAACTTAAGAAATTTGAGTTCTCACGTGATCTCACAGTTTCATCCAAACCTGTTACTGTTTGTCTCCAGTCTCCACACATAAAATCCTCCAATATGCTCTTAGACAAAAATTTGAAACTTACGATCCGAATTTCTTTAAAGATATTTTTTAATTGGTTTTTTTAAAAGCCATATGTTAGTAACATACAAAACAACACATAACACAAACCTTCAACAACAACAAGTGGAGATGCATTGAACTAACATATCATTTAATGAATGGAACTAAAATATCATTTAATAAGTAGACATACATTAATTGGATTGTTTTCATTTTCATTTAGTAATGGTTGTGGATCGAGATTGATAAATCATGAAAAAATGTAAGAACAAATATTAATGCATAGATATTCAAGAGTTATGAAGAGAGTGTTTTTAAATAAGGGTAAATGTGTCATTTGGTTAACAAAAATGTAATAATTACACATGTATAACATTGTGTGTCATTTCAATTATAGACACTTATCTTTGGAAAAATTGCATGTATTTTAAGTTAGTTCTGTATGATATATTTAAGTTTATATGTGCTTAATCATTTGAGACCCTCATATATTGTGATAAGTTATTATAAAATATTGATTCACATGATTCTTTTTCCATCAAATCTAATTAGTGTCGGTCTTACTTAACCGTTCCCTCTACATACCAATGATGAGATGGGTTAAACAAATGTCTACATCAACTTACAAAGACTTAAATGAAAAATACAAGCATACATGAATCAGGAAATCAGAAAAATACATGTGTTAAAGTTGAGCAATTAATGCAATGAGGGTTATACAATGTCTTCATTGTCTTAGTTTGCAAATCACGCGTTTTGAAAGAACTTTTATATAATAGCTTTAAAGTAAATTCGACGCCAATATCTGAAAGCTATAGTTTTAAGATCTGAAATAGAACATTCTTCCCTCTTTCTTTCAATGTGAATAAATTTGTCACTTCTCAGATAATTTAGGAACAAGATCTTGCTTCCTAGCTTCAACAATATATGTAAATTTATTTTTGAATAAAATATAAGATTAAAAAATAAAAAAATTATTATATTTGTATTTAACCTCTTCAACAAATATCTATAAGTTATTGTGGTTTAGGAACAACAATTATTTATTTAATTGTATGTATAATCTAAGCACAATAATATTTTAATAAATTGTCTAAAGACAAATATGTGTTTTTAAGTTAAAATACTTGTTTGTATAAAATATTTAATCATTCATAAATCATATTTTGTATGACTTTTTTACATGATTAACATGTGGGTAAGATTTTTATTCAGAATGGACTTTTCCAGTTAATTACAATAATATTTTTTTTATTATATTATTATTATGAAAAATATTGTAGTTGTTTGAATAATTTGTATTTTTAAATGTTACGAATTTGAAATTAAATTCATTTATTTCTTATATTATTGTTTTTCTAATTTGTTCAAACCATGATTCTAGTACATAATATTCAGTATAATAAAATCGAATGTTTTGAACGATGTAACACTCTAAAATCAAGGCTAATTTGAACCTCAAAATACAACAAGTTACTATAGAATAACATTCAAAACTTTAATATAAGAAGTGAATTAACCATGAGGAGTTATATTTACAAATACTGAATCCTTCAAATAACCTATTAATCTAATCATGTCACTATAATTAGATTAACTAAGTTATCTAAGCAATCCATCAAAATCACTTTTCGTTAATTGACTCCTTTGCTATTTCAAAATGCTCGTCCCACGTCCTTTTACTTTCTCGAGCTAGTACCTGGTAAGAAAATAGAATTTGAAACGATTAAGCCAACGCCTAGTGAGAACATTCGGTTTCAAAATAATACTTGTAAAATCAATGTAAACAAGGCGTAACAAACATGGTTTACCCTTTTTCTTACCACGCGCATAACCATCCTTTGATAACGGGTTAAACCCAGTTCCATGACTACGGCCTGACACTAAGTCAGTCATTTCTCATGTTCCAGAGCCACACTACGAATCTCTACGGATTCTAGATTATTGCTCTTATCCAATAAATCGCAATAACACATGCCCATTTATTGGAAAGGAAGTAGAGATTACAATCACTCATGTCAATCCCTTGTTCTTTCTTAGAAATCGAGAATTCCGAATAAATCTACGTCTATTCCACGATTTCCCACACACACTAGAATAACGATTAGTACCACACGCCTATTCCATGTGATCATAAAACACTAGTGCCTATGGATCCATTACACTTACTACACACCTGCATAGTATCAAACTAAAACAATCTTTAGGCCTAACACACTACCATTCATCTGTAAGTATGTTCAAGCTACTAGAATTGTATTTCAACTCCTAATTCATACCCTTTCAGAAGTTAGCAAAACCTACAGTTCCTGCATACATCAAAAGTGACTGGACAACACAACTTTCTGGATATCCCTAACTATCCGGATAACACAACTTTCCGGATACCCATACTTACCGGATACATGAACCTTTCCGGATACACTATCTTTCTAAATACTTACCGGGCATACAAACTTTCCGGATACTTATCTAATCCGGATGAAATCCGGAAACTAAATACTCCGGATACCATCCGGTAACTACAAAATAACAACTTACCGGATACTTTGGTTTTGTCTGGAAACCTTCATATTTAAGTTACCGGGTACTCGCTTTTTACCCGGAAACTACAACCTGCAGCTCAAAACCTCGATCCAGATTCATGTTTGTTTCATTCAGCTTATTCTAAACCAATCCATTCAGTCCCAAAACAGTTTATACAGATATATTAACGTTTAATTTGACAGAAAACATTGATTTATACAAAAAGTGAATGAACTCACCTTTGAAGAAGATAAACCCACTTTATGCACAATCTAATTGTTCCAAACTGCTGTCAATGATTATGGGACCTAAACAACAAATCGATCTGTTCACAACTAATCATTTACAACAAGCTTTGTCTGAATCTATGGTGAATTTCTTACCAAATTTTGAAGACCAAAGCTTGATTTTTTATCCTTCACTTCTTTCTCTCTTATTTCTCTCTAATTTCTTTCTCTTTGATTTCTCTAAACCGACTTCAGCCAAAAGAGATGAGATATTTCTCCATCTCAGCCCCTTTATCCATACACACTTTCAATAAATGACCAAACACACCTTCTAAATTTCATCTTTCCAATTTTAACATCAAACTTTGGTTACTTAACTTTTAACCCCAATGGTTAATATAATTGCAAAATAGCACAGACTTAAAATCCAATTACAAAACAACTTCAATTATATTTAAAACATAATATAACGAAATTTCGAGATGTTACAATACTCCCCAACTTGAAAATGATTTCGTCCCCGAAATCAAAGTTAGGTAAACAAATGAGGATATCTAATCTTTATATCCTCTTTCGACTCTAAAGTCACATTAGCACCTCGATGATGCCTCCATTGTACCTTTAACATAACCACTTCCTTATTATTACGTAACTTTCTAACCGATCTTTCCAAAATTGCCTCTGGTTCTTCCACACAGCGACTCTTTTCATCCACTCTTACATCAGTAAGTGGGATCACATCGTCTTCTTCGGCTAAACACTTCCGAAGGTAGCAAACATGAAAAGTATTGTGGATTCCTTCCAACTCAGGTGGAAGATTCAACTGATATGCTTGCAATCCAACTCTCTTAGTTATAGTGAAAGGTCCTAGAAAACGAGGACTTAACTTCCCACGTTTGCCAAACCTTATCACACCTTTCCATGGGGATACTTTAAGCATTACACGCTCCCCAACTTGGAATTCTTTTGGTCTTCTTTTCGGATCAGCATAACTCTTTTGTCGATCTTGAGCTGCTTTCATATGCTGTCAAATTTCTTTCACTTTGTCAGCTGTTTGTTGCACCAATTCCGGACCAGCAAACTGCTTCTCTCCGGCTTCTAACCAGCACACCGGGGTTCTACACTTTCGACCATACAAAGTTTCGAAAGGTGCTCTTCCAATACTGGAATGATAACTATTGTTATACGCTCTTCCCAGTTACCTTCAAAATCCAATACACACGATTTGAATAGTTCTTTCGCTTTGCCCATCGGTTTGTGGATGATAAGCAATGCTTAGATTAACTTTTGTACCCAATTCTTCTTGTAGTGACTGCCAAAACCTTGAGGTAAACCGACTATCACGATCCGACACTATAGACACCGGTATACCATGCCTTGACACTACTTCATCAATATATAGCTTCGCCAATTTATCGATTGGTGACGCTTCTTTCATAGCTAGAAAATGAGCACTCTTAGTCAATCGGTCCACGATTACCCATATAGTATCCTTTTTGCGTCTTTGGTAACTTTGTCACAAAATCCATGGTAATCTTCTCCCACTTCCATTCCGGAATCTCCAAAGATTGGAAACTTCCGTGAGGCTTTTGATGTTCCGCTTTTACCAATGAACATGTCCCACATTTCTCTACTATTCGGGCCACATCTACTTTCATAGCTGGCCACCAGTAGTGTAGCTTCAAGTCCCTATACATCTTAGTACTCCCAGAATGTATAGAATACTTAGACTTATGGGCGTCTTCGAGAATCAACTCCCGATTTCCTCCGATCTTTGGCACCCAAACACGACCTTGGAATAGTTTAATTCCACAACTATCTTCAGTCAATTGAAGATGTTGCTTACTCATGACTTCATCTTTCAGATTCTCTTCCAATAGAGCCTCAACTTGTGTCTCTTTTATCCTTTCAATCAAACTGGATGTCACATCAATTCTAGCGTTGGTCGTTTTCAAACACCCACTATATTCTTTTCTACTTAAAGCATCATCTACGACATTTGCCTTACCGGGATGGTAATGCAATTCGCAATCGTAATCTTTAAGTAACTCTAACCAGCGTCGCTGTCTCATGTTTAACTCTTTTTGATCAAATACATGTTTCAAGCTCTTGTGATCAGTATAAAGAGTACACTTCGTTCCATATAAATAATGTCGCCACAGTTTCAAAGCAAATACGACCGCTGCTAATTCCAAATCGTGGGTAGGATAATTCTTCTCGTGCTCTTTAAGTTGTCTTGATGCATAAGCAATCACTTTGCCACGTTGCATCAATACACATCCTAGACCCATCTTTGACGCGTCGCTATAAACAACCAAATCTTCTGTTCCTTCGGGTAAGGCAAGAATAGGTGTTTCACATAACTTTTGACGTAAAGTTTTGAAAGCCGATTCTTGTTTCTCTGTCCAAACAAACTTCACGTTCTTTCGAGTTAAAATAGTCAAAGCAGAAGCAACCTTTGAAAAGTCTTTAATAAACCTTCGATAATAACCGGCTAGGCCTAAGAAACTTCTTATTTCAGACACACTTCTTGGTGTCTCCCAATTTTTCATAGCTTCAATCTTAGCTGGGTGTACTTTAACTCCTTCCGAAGTGATCACATGACCTAGAAATTGTACCTCTTTTAACCAGAATTCACATTTTGAGAACTTCACGTACAATTTCTCTCTTCTCAACATTTCTAGGACTTCACGTAGATGATGTTCGTGATCTGCTTCCGTCTTCGAATAGACAAGTATGTCATCAATGAATACAATGACAGACTTATCTAAGAATGGTCGACATACTCTGTTCATCAGATCCATGAACACTGCTGGAGCATTAGTCAACCCGAATGGCATTACAAGGAATTCATAATGTCCGTACCTTGTTCTGAACGCTGTTTTCGGAATATCTTCATCTCTTACTCGAACTTGATGGTATCCCGACCTCAAATCAATCTTGAAAAAACATCCCGCACCTTGGAGTTAATCAAACAGGTCATCAATCCTTGGAAGCGGATACTTGTTCTTAATCGTCACCTTATTCAGCTCACGATAGTCGATGCACATTCTCATGGTGCCATCTTTCTTCTTAACAAACAAAACCGGAGCTCCCCAAGGTGAAGAACTCGGTCTAACAAAACCTTTATCCAACAACTCCTAAAGCTGAGTCATCATCTCTTTCATTTCGGCCGGCGCTAGGCGATACGGTGCACGCGCTATTGGTGCCGATCCAGGGATAAGGTCAATACGAAACTCCACCTGCCGTTCAGTCGGTAGGCCTGGAAGATCATCAGGAAATACGTCCTGGAATTCACGTACCACCTTAATATCTTCCACTTGTTTCTTTTTCGACTTCACATCTAAAACATACGCCAGATAGGATGAACATCCTTTCATTAAACATTTACGCGCTTTTGCAACAGAAATTAACGGAACTTTCCCTTTTCGCTTTTCTCCAAAGATGAGTACATCATCCTTATCAGCCATCGGAATCCGAATTAATTTCTTTGCACAAAGTATCTTTGCCTGGTTGACTGTCAGCCAGTCCATACCCACAATTACATCGAATCCCCCAATTTCCATCAACAACAAGTCGATCAGAAATTTCGTTTCCCCTACTGAAATAAAACAACCACCTAGTCTTTCTCGAACCAAAACTTGACCCCCGTTAGCTACCTCAACTACTAAGGCATCTTCCAAGGTAGCGACATGCATAACTAACTTGTGGTAGAACGATTTGGACACAAACGACAAATTTACACCACAATCAAATAGAATGCGCGCATGAATAGAATTAACAAGGAATGTACCCGAGACAACGTCTTTCGATTCTTTAGCCTCATCAGCGGTCATTTGGAATGCTCGACCCGTTGGCTTTGGAATGTTAGGTTTCTTACTTTGATCTCCACTCTTTTTCAGCTTTGGGCAATCCCGACGGAAGTGACCTGGTTGTTTACATTCATAGCACGTTGATCTCTGTACAGGACAGTTGTTTGCCATATGCCCACTTTTACCACATTTGAAACATTCCAACGCTGTCACCCGACACTGCCCATAGTGCTTACCCCTACACTTCGGACACCAATTCGGCTCACGACGAGATTCATAATGAGCACTTTTAACAGCTGTCTTCGATTTCTAAGAAGACTCTGATCGGCCTTCCCACTTTCGTTTTTCTCCTACTTGAGTCTTTTCTTCTTTATCTTTGACATAGACTTCTTCCATCACTTTAGCTTCCTCAATTGTTTCCCTCAGTGTTGAAGCTTTAGCATTCCGTACACGGGACATCATGTCCGCTGGCAAACCTTTCAAGTAAGCTTTAATCTTTTCCTTCTCAGTCGAAGCCACATACCCCACCAAGTTCAGCTTCTCCAAAAAAGTTTCAGTATACTTCCTAATCGACATATTACCTTTCTTAAGAGTCCGAAACTCTTCTTCAATTCTATCCATCTCGTTTTCATTACAGTATTCTTCCAGAATCTTTTTCTTGAATGACTCCCAAGTCATGGCAGTCAAGACCAGAGCCGTGATTCTAGCTGTCATTACGTTCCACCAAGTCAACGCATTACCTTTTAACATTTGAGATGCAAATCTGACCTTTGACTTTTCATCACATTCACAAGCTCTGAAAGCTTGTTCCATTTCCCTGAGCCAGTTCATGGAGGCTACTGGATTATCTGCTCCAATAAACTCCGGTGGTTTATAGCTTAGAAACGTTTTGTATGAGCAGATTCTTTCAACTCTCCTTTATGCCTCTAACCTAGGATTACTAACTGGATTTATTTGTAAAGCCCGTGTTCCGATATGCATGTTATTTAATTATTTAATATTTTTTTCTAAATGAATTTATTAACGGGTTTTGGCGGCAAGGACCAAAATGAATTAATTTTGTGATTTTTGGTTTAATTAGTAAAATCCTAACTTAAGTGGTAAAAATGACTTAACATTTAAAAGCCAAGGACTAAAAGTGAAATTGTGGCATGAGGGTTGCATGGGATCGGCCCATAGAACCGACCCCTCCCCTTTTTGTTTTCGTTTTGAGTCTTACGCAAGAAAGCAATCGCAAAACCCTAGCCGTTCCCATCGTTTCCCTTTTCTTTTGCTGTCATCGCCGAACCACCGCGAGACCACCAGCACCGCCACCGCTAGCGGCTGCCGGCGAGATGGAGAAGCAGCGAGAGAGAGACGATCGGGAAGAGAAGGGAGCCGGGTTTTCGTCGTGGTTGCTGCTGCGTTTTTATCAAGAGGTAAAGTTTCTATTTTCTCTTTGTTTTTCTTGTTCGTCGCCGTCGAACCACCACGAAACCACCACCGCCGCCGCAGCCTGGCTGCCGTCGGTGTGCCGCCGCCGTGTACCACCATTCGGTGGCTGCAACGTGTGTGTTTGGTGCTTCCGTTAGGGTGTGAGTGGGTGTGAATGGCCGAGTTATCGATTGTAACGTTCCTTTCGCCGCGCCGGGGGTTTGTTACCAAACCACCACCACTGTAGGTGGTGGCTGCCGCCTGCACGCCGCCGCCGGCCACCACTTCCTGAGATGGCAGTGGGTGGTGCTTATTTAGCCCAGCCATTAGTTGCCTAAACTCTAATCCTAATCCTAAACGTGAAACCTAAACCGAGAAACCAAAGTTATCATTTTATGTGAAAACGTCTAATCTGTCCCTTTTTTGTAAAATCCATAGAAAAATCTAGGAATCTCGGATTGAGGTGAAGCCAGTGCCCAAATCTCAAAAATTGTGTCTAGTATGTTTCATATGTTTTACAGAAAAATTAATAAGGCCTCTAACTAGGGCAAAATTAGCAATTAGTACAGACTGGTCCGGATTTCACTGTTCGGGTAGTCTGTTTTGTAAAATTCATATAAAATAGTAGGGACCTCGTATGAACGCGTGCGATATGTCCCTGGAAACCTAAGACACAGAACTTTCAGACCATGTAATTATATTTATGGTTTGGTGGGTTTGAGGGGGGCTAAACAGGTCACGAACAGACCTGTAGTTTTAGACCAAAAACCGGAAAATGCATATTTTAGACTTGTAGTTGTAATTTCGGGTTGGGGCTACGTGTTGACACTTTATAATACTTCTTTAGGCGGAAAGAAGTAAGTTGGAGTTGGCGGGTTCTTGTCGCTGTTCGTGGAGTTCTGCTTTGCTTTTCGAGGTGAGTTCACTCACTGCGTAGGATAGGGATTATATGTGCGTTGCTGTAGTCTGTATGTGTGTTAGTTGAATTGTTTGTGTGTAGTACTAGGCCGAGTTAGCATCTAGTATGAGACCTTGGGTGTCATATCAAACTCGGGGAGACCGAGGACTCGGGGAGACCGAGGGACACGTACACGGGTGTTGTATGAACTCGGGGAGACCGAGGAATACGTACGCGGGTGTCGTATGAATTCGGGGAGACCGATGGATACATACACAGGTGTTCTTGTATGAGCTTGCTTGTGTTCTTACACTGGCATGTATTAATCGTTATATCTATCTGCTGATAGGGGTGGTGCTCATATGATTGTTATCTTATGTATGTGTTTGAATTCACTAAGCTTTGTGCTTACTCTTTCCCTATAAATTACTGTTTCAGGTACGAGTGGCAGTAAGGCGTGACGGTACACACTGGCGCGTTGATGAGACTTTCACTATTATTTATTTTGAGACACTATGTTTAGAATTATTATATTTTCCGCTGCTTTAATTGAGTTGGTGGTTTAACTTAACGAGGTTTTGGATAAAACGTTTATTTGGATTTAAATGTTTGTGGTTTATTTAATTAAAATGGTATTTTTAAAAGTTCAAATTTATTGTAATTTTTGGGACGTTACATTATTACCCTAATATCAGTTCCCGTTCGACGTGGCTCCGTACTTCGATCGTTCAGTACTTTCATAAACATTTCGACTTGTTTTTCCATCGCCGTATTCATCATCCTTGTCATGTTTTCCATCATACGAGATTCCATTGTCGATTCAAGCGTTTCTTGGCTGGCAGTACTGGTACCCGTTCTATGTACCTGACTATCCGTTCCTCCAGTAAAATGTAACCTCGGCGGGCTCTCATGAGTTCCGCCCGTTCCAGGTTGCTTTTCGCCTGACCAATCAATTCCTGTCCTATCCATCGAAGAAATAGGAGACATTGGTGGCGTATTCACCATCTTTCTGATATAACACAAAGGAATAACCATCAGAAATGGTTACACACATCTAAACATACGAAACGTACTTTACCGATCATTAGTCACTGTAACAATTTAGAAACAAGTATGCTTATGTAACAATATATTCATAATGACAGTAGCTAATTGAAATTGCGAACATACTATACATGAGAATCCTCGTTACCATCGTTACAGTACTAATTTCACGTATTTTCGTCAACTCTAAGACTATCCCGTCTTAGTACTTCTACCCATATCTCACGAATCATAACTTAATTCATCTCAGCTTAAGTCTAAGTATCTCATCAACATACTTAGTTCACTTAAACTATTGCTCTGATACCATATTGTAACACCCTAAAATCATGGCTAATTTGAACCTCAAAATACAACAAGTTACTATAGAATAACATTCAAAACTTTAATATAAGAAGTGAATTAACCATGAGGAGTTATATTTACAAATACTGAATCCTTCAAATAACCTATTAATCTAATCATGTCACTATAATTAGATTAACTAAGTTATCTAAGCAATCCATCAAAATCACTTTTCGTTAATTGACTCCTTTGCTATTTCAAAATGCTCGTCCCACGTCCTTTTACTTTCTCGAGCTAGTACCTGGTAAGAAAATAGAATTTGAAACGATTAAGCCAACGCCTAGTGAGAACATTCGGTTTCAAAATAATACTTGTAAAATCAATGTAAACAAGGCGTAACAAACATGGTTTACCCTTTTTCTTACCACGCGCATAACCATCCTTTGATAACGGGTTAAACCCAGTTCCATGACTACGACCTGACACTAAGTCAGTCATTTCTCATGTTCCAGAGCCACACTACGAATCTCTACGGATTCTAGATTATTGCTCTTATCCAATAAATCGCAATAACACATGCCCATTTATTGGAAAGGAAGTAGAGATTACAATCACTCATGTCAATCCCTTGTTCTTCCTTAGAAATCGGGAATTCCGAATAAATCTAAGTCTATTCCACGATTTCCCACACACACTAGAACAACGATTAGTACCACACGCCTATTCCATGTGATCATAAAACACTAGTGCCTATGGATCCATTACACTTACTACACACCTGCATAATATCAAACTAAAACAATCTTTAGGCCTAACACACTACCATTCATCTGTAAGTATGTTCAAGCTACTAGAATTGTATTTCAACTCCTAATTCATACCCTTTCAGAAGTTAGAAAAACCTACAGTTCCTGCATACATCAAAAGTGACTGGACAACACAACTTTCTGGATATCCCTAACTATCCGGATAACACAACTTTCCGGATACCCATACTTACCGGATACATGAACCTTTCCGGATACACTATCTTTCCAAATACTTACCGGACATACAAACTTTCCGGATACTTATCTAATCCGGATGAAATCCGGAAACTAAATACTCCGGATACCATCCGGTAACTACAAAATAACAACTTACCGGATACTTTGGTTTTGTCCGGAAACCTTCATATATAAGTTACCGGGTACTCGCTTTTTACCCGGAAACTACAACCTGCAGCTCAAAACCTCGATCCAGATTCATGTTTGTTTCATTCAGCTTATTCTAAACCAATCCATTCAGTCCCAAAATAGTTTATACAGATATATTAACGTTTAATTTGACAGAAAACATTGATTTATACAAAAAGTGAATGAACTCACCTTTGAAGAAGATAAAGCCACTGTATGCACAATCTAATTGTTCCAAACTGCTGTCAATGATTCTGGGACCTAAACAACAAATCGATCTGTTCACAACTAATCATTTACAACAAGCTTTGTCTGAATCTATGGTGAATTTCTTACCAAAATTTGAAGACCAAAGCTTGATTTTCTTCCTTCACTTCTTTCTCTCTAATTTCTTTCTCTCTGATTTCTCTAAATCGACTTCAGCCAAAAGAGACGAGATATTTCTCCATCTCAGCCCCTTTATCCATACACACTTTCAATAAATGACCAAACACACCTTCTAAATTTCATCTTTTCAATTTTAACATCAAACTTTGGTTACTTAACTTTTAACCCCAATGGTTAATATAATTGCAAAATAGCACAAACTTAAAATCCAATTACAAAACAACTTCAATTATATTTAAAACATAATATAACGAAATTTCGAGATGTTACAAAACATGTTTTAGTATCCTAATAAGCTGCTTTATTAATGCACACTTTGAATACCACACCATCAATGCATATTTAAAACAATGTAAAAACATGCAATTCAATAATCTCCACGTATGCTTAAAGTTCGTACATCAACAAAGTAAGTTTAGAAAGACTCACCTGCCGTTCACGCTTTTGTTCACACCTTGAATCACGAATGCCCAAACCGAACTGTAAGATCCCACATTGATTGGGGAGGAGAACAAATGTTGTCTTATAAGAGGGACTTGATACCTCATTATCAAATGCGCTTTAAAACTGTGAGTTTAGGTGTGTGGACAAAGAGGACAATATCTGGTACGGTTGGCCTGGGATGTTACAGATGGTATCAGAGTCGGGAACCAGACTGGTGTGCCAGCGAGGACGCTGGGCTCCTAAAGGGGTGGATTGTAAGATCCCACATTGGTTGGGAGGGGAATAAAGGTTGCCTTATAAGAGGGACTTGATACCTCCTCTAACAGACGCATTTTAAAACTGTGAGTTCAGGTGTGTGGACAAAGTGGATAATAGTCGTGCAGGTCTAGAAGCTGATCCCAACGACTTGCACGGGTTCTGGTGCAGCCTAAAGCCGCGAGCCAGGCCGCGCAAGGTGCTGTTTTGGTCCTCCTATATCTTTGCATTGTTTCTCATTTTGGGTTAGGATTAAGGCACCGATTAAGGGTTTGTGTTAAGGATTGTTTTAGATTGTTTTGGGGATTAATTATGTCGTGAAACTTAGGTGTTCGGTTTGGGCACCCATAACTTCAATCGTAGAAGTTTGAGCTTGGACGACATGTGAGTTTTCTTACTTAACCCTCTTTGCTAGCAAGCTTTGAATGTGCATGCTAATATTTGAATTGATCATTTTACATTTGTTCATATCATGATTTGTTTATCTATCGACATTCAAGTGTGCCTTCATGTGTGTGGGGCATGTGATGACTTGATAAGGGGGTGTGACCCATTTGGAATACATGAATTCGTTTCATGTGGCTCGTCCGAGGGCAGGTGTGAGCCCGAACACGTTGTCACATGCGTGTGTGACTTTAAAGCGTGCGCCATCCACATATGCTTATGTGTGCATGAAGGTTTTCTTTAAAAGTGTGAATGATTATAAATGTTTTATAACTCTTTCTAAATGATACTTGTGGTGTGATCTTGTTGTTTGAGGGAACTCACTATACCTCCGGTCTAATCCTCGCTTTTATAAAACTAAAAACCATTTTCAGGCAAACATGTTAGTGCAAGTTCGAGCAAGGGAAAGAGAAAGATGTGAGAGCTTGGAGATTGTGGAGCTTTATAGTTTCTTGTTTAGATTTCCTAACATAGACACTTGTTTATGATTCTTAGTTGTGGAGGTGTTAACCGCAGTAAACTTTGGGATGTATTCGAGTATTTGACTTTATGTTTTGATTTGAGCCCTTTTGACATTTATTTATATTATGTTTGGCTTGAGTTATTTGGGTTGTTACACTATCTAATAATTAGATCAAAGACAATAACCATACCGCCTATCGTTTTCGAAAGCAAAATCTTTCAAGTTTGACTACCATATTGCAAGTCTAATCAATTCGTTATAACTAAAAGACACAGTCGGCTTAAAAGGAAAGTGCATGGTGCACTTCATTAAAAGGAAGCTACTTTTTATTTGTTAATATCAATGGAAAATTTTATATAATTTTTTAACGAAAAAAGGGAAAATTGCTTTTAGATTGTTAGTTGTTTTCGACAAGGCCTACAAAAAGCTTTTAAGAGTAAAAAAATTGTAATCAACGTTGTGTTTATTATCGTACATCATATTGTTTGCGAAAGTTAACATTTTTCTTGATAATGTTTAATTATTATAAAAATTAGAGTGAATTACACCGGTGGTCCTTATGGTTTACTGAAAATTTGGATTTGGTCTCTAAAGTACACTATCTACGGTGGTGGTCCCTAAATTTTGGATTTACTTTCACTTATGGTTCTCCTATGTTTAATTTATTTTCACTCATGGTCCTCCTATGTTTAACATGGAAGGACCATGGGTGAAGTAAATCAACAAGTTAGAAACCACCACCGTAGATAGTGTCATTTAGTAGACCTGACAAACGTGTCGTGTCGGATTCAAAGTTAAACGGGTTGAGAATGTCAGACCCTAACCCGACCCGTTTAATAAACGGTTCAGAAAATCCCAACCCTAACCCGACCCGTCTAACTCGTCACGACCCACCCACTACAAAACAGATTGGCTTTTCCGACGGCCAAATCCGTCGGAAAACGACATTACCGACGGATTTCCGACAGATAAGGCCGTCAGGTTATGCCTGGCCACAAAACGATATTTCCGACGGATGAGGATTTTCCGACGGATATATCCGTCGGAAATCCGTCGATCTAATTTTCCTATTTTTTAAACTCATCACGCTTAATCAGATTTTCTTAATTTAAAAAATTAATTTTCCAACGGATTTTTAATATATTTTTATAATTTGATAATTAAAATAGTTTTTATTTATATACGAAAAAAAAATCAAAAAACATTTCCGACGGAATATTCCGTCGGAAATTATTATTTTTTTATTTTTTTAATAATTATAAAAATAATTTATTTTTTTATCGGGAAAAATCCAAAAAACATTTCCGACGGAATATTCCGTCGGAAATTATTATTTTTTTTATTTTTTTAATAATTATAAAAATAATTAAAAATTAAAATTTTAAATTTCTGTAAATGCTTAAAAACTGCTAAAATCTGAATGCAAATACCATAGATTAATTAAAGCTGTCCAACGAGTTCTTGTGCATAATAAATACAAATTCTCCTAATTGTTTGATAAACAGAATTTAAATACGTTAGTTCAAGTAACAAGAGTTTAACAACCAAACATCAATACTATGGCGGGGGAGGCGGAAACTGGGATGGAGTAAACTGACTTTGGCTTAACCTTTTCACCAAATCCATCATGTCCTGATGCTCCTTCTTGCGGACCTCTTCTATTTGACGCATCTCCTCCATCTCCTTCATGCGGGCCTCTTCTATTTGGCGCATCTCCTTCATGCGGACCGCTTCTTGTCGGCGCATCTCCTCCAAGTCATTCTCGCGGGCCTCTTTTGATTGTTGCAGTCGGGCCTCTAATGCTTGAATCTAAAAACACAAAAAATATTATAATGAATTATATACGATTAGATAAACATTATACAAAAAGAAAAGGAAGTACACACCCGCGTATCAGAAGGCGATGCACCACTCGCATATCCACCTGAGGGTACCCCCGTCAAGACCAAATTCAGAATATATGATATATATATATATATATAGAGGTGGGTTCATACGAGGACGCTAACTATTTAAGAAAACGCGAGAACGGCCGCTATGTACAAAATCATATATGATTCACGTACAAAATCATATATGATTCACACCATGTACAAAATCACATGTGATTTTTGCCACGCGACCTGCGTGTCCTAGGCAACACAAAATCACATGTGATTTTGTACATGGGCGACAGTCGCGCGATCAGGTGTGAATCATATATGATTTTGTACGTGAATCATATATGATTTTGTACATAGCGGCCATCCTCGCGTTTTCTTAAATAGTTAGCGTTCTCGTTTGAACCTTCCTCTCTCTCTCTCTCTATATATATATATATATATATATATATATAGAGAGAGAGAGAGAGAGAGAGAGAGAGGTGGGTTCATACGAGGACGCTAACTATTTAAGAAAACGCGAGGACGACCGCTATGTACAAAATCATATATGATTCACACCATGTACAAAATCACATGTGATTTTTGCCACGCGACCTGTTTGTCCTAGGCAACACAAAATACATGTGATTTTGTACATGGGCGACAGTCGCGCGATCAGGTGTGAACCATATATGATTTTGTACGTGAATCATATATGATTTTGTACATAGCGGCCGTCCTCGCGTTTTCTTAAATAGTTAGCGTTCTCGTTTGAACCTTCCTCTCTCTCTCTCTCTCTCTCTATATATATATATATATATATATATATATATATATATATATATATATATATAAGGGGAGGGATCAAATGCAAACCACTTTAATTTTGCAAGTCGTGCAAACCGTCGATTTCATTGGTTAAGTTAATGAAATTGGTTCATGAAGTTGTTTAATTTAATGAAATTGTTTCATATAATTCTTTTCTTGATGAAATTGTTTCATATATATGTGTTTTTATGTAGTTTCATGTATTTTTCTCGTTCTGATGAAACTGTTTCATTTATTTTCTCAATCTAATGAAACTTTTTCATAAAAAACACAAGTATATATAAACGGGTTATTCGGGTCATTTTCGAGTTGAAATTTTTGACCGTAACTTTACCCGTTTAATCTTCGTGTCGTGTCGTGTCAACCCGTTTACTTAAACGGGTTGAAATGTATTACCCAAACCCGTTTATTTCGTGTCGGGTTAGCGTGTCGTGTCAGTTTTGACCAGGTCTATCATTTAGGGACTAAATCCAAATTTTGGATAAACCACATGGACCACCGGTGTAATTCACTCTAAAAGTTAATTTTTATTTTTTACATATGACGGTTTTTTCATTAAAAATAAAAATAAAAAATGGATTAAAAACCCAACATAAATGATTTAGGTAGATTTGAGTCATATATAATATTAGAGCTTAATTAGATTGGTAATAAAGCACACGATTCAAACCGATATAGTTTATGCATGGTTGTATAATAGAACAAATGCAACTCAAAGATATCAAATCTTAATCTGGTTTGGTTCTTTTTTGTTTGTTTGCACTTTTAATGATTACTTTTTTTGTTTAATATTGAAAATTATTTTTCTAAATTTTACTTGTATAATGTTTAAAATTAAAGCAAGTACACAAAAAATAAAACTCTTAAATCATTATTTATTACTCAACTTTTGTTAACAATAGCTCATACATATATATATATATATATATATATATATATATATATATATATATATATAGAGAGAGAGAGAGAGAGAGAACCGACGAGGGTGAGTGGGGGCGGTGAGACTGAGTGAGAGGACCGGTGAGCGAGTGAGGGGGCTAGGAGAAGAGAGAACGATTACAGGGACCTGGATAGGAGCATATTTTTGCAACGAAAAATGACCTCGTTCTTGTTTCTCAACTTCCCGGAAGGGTGGGAAGTTCCTCACTTATGGCGTACATTCAAGAGATTCGGCGAAGTAGGGGACATTTATATGGCTAGGAAAAGAACACGTAACGACAAATGATTTGGGTTTGTCAGGTTCAGAAACGTGAATAACGTTGAAGAAATGGAGAGGAGGCTAAATGAGGTGTGGATAGGAACTTACAAGCTTCGTGTATTCCTGGCAAAATCCGATGGTCATAGCGGACAGAAGATCGAGAGCAAGCCGAAACACGAAACCATGAAATGATACGAAAGGAATGCAGGTGAAAACAAAAGTCCTCGTATAGCGAAGTAGTCAAAGGAAGTCAGAATACGTTGCCAGTCAGAAATAGAGCAGGAACAGTGAAGGGGGAGGTCATTCTGCATTGGAAGTCAAACGATGAATCAAAAGCAACTTTAAGGAAAGTTTGATCGGTAATGTCACGATGCTAGAAAATGTAGAAGCGATTAGGGCCCTTAGCAAATCTGAGGAGTTATCAGAATGTTCACTTAGGTTCTTAGGGGGGAGAAATGTTCTGCTATCATTCGAAAAAGAAGAAACGATGCTAAATTTACTAAACAACAAAATCCATGACATACACCATTGGGTGAAGGACTTAAGGAGGTGGTCCGAGGATTTTTGCTCGTCATAAAGGGCGATTTGGATGAGGATTCATGGCGTGCCGCTGCATGCTTGGAATCAGGCGGTCTTTTCCAACATTGCTATGGGATGGGTTAAGGTGATCAAAGTGGCAAATTGCGACTAGGAGGGAAGCTGTAATTTGGAGTTCGGAAAAGTACTCATTGCTACGTCGATAAGGAGCATAATTGACGACCTTAGAAGCATAAAAATTGATAACTTATATTATAGGGTTAGTATTCGGGAAGAAGAAATCGATGTTGTGGAGCATCTAGCGGAAGAGATAAGATATGACGATTGGGTGGAGGAAGATTCTTCAATACCTTAGGAGTGGTCGGAGGAGGATGGGGAATAAGTAGAGTGGGCAGAGGAGAGTTGGGTCGAAGGGACGATGGGAGATCGTGGTGATCAGAATACAAACGACGGGAACATACGAGAAGAAGAAATGGCAGCAACTCCTAAGGCTCATGGGGACAAAGATGTAGAAGATGTTGGGGGGGGGGGGAGTCACCGGAACAAGTGCCGGAGAGGGAGGGATCTGTCGGCGACGAATCCAAGCAAACAGTAGTCGAAGAGTCGCCAGTGGCGGCTCATGTTCCAAGGGCGGCGGATGATAACGTCAATATGGGAAAAGATAATTCCCTAAGCACATGTGATGCCCCAGTATCCAAAAAGGGGAACGGGTCGGGGCATGTTGCTGTCCAAAATGAAGCCCAAAAAATAAATAAAGATGGGCCTTTAATTTACAGGCCCAATATGGTAGAGAAATCTGAGTGTAAAGTGACCTTTAAGAAACGGCACAGTCCAAAAAAGCCATCTGTAATAACCAAGATCTAAATTAAAAAGATTTAAGTTTTGTGGGAAAAGTGGTATAGTTGGAAGTGCGGGGGCCAGTTTGTAATTTTTGAAAAGATATAAAAACCCACAAAAGGGCACAAAACCCTAGAAGTTGTTCCTGGTGTGTGTGGGTGTTGGCTAGAGAGAAAGATAATAGAAAATGAGAAGGTTGGGTTCCATTGCAATTGAAGAAGGAATAACACCATCAATCATCAAATTGGAAGAAAAGTGGATTGGGAGTCCGATTCTACAAGTGATTCCATCAGGTAATTTCAAACTCAAATTCTTGTTTTGTTGTCCAGTTAGATTGTTGGTTGTTTGAGGGTTTTCTTTTATCAAAAGTTGAGGATAAAGCCCTAATGGGAGATTAGAGAATCATCCTTGTGTTTTAACACCAAAGAGTTAGTAAGGAGGGGTCTAAGTATGCTTATTAATCTGTTTGTATCACATTTTAGTTGGTTAAGAGTTTGATTAGCGGATTTCGATCCCAAAACGGCATTACAGCTGTCGTCCGGTAAGTAGCCCAGATGCAGGTTACCGGATGGTGTATCCGGTAAGTGAATGTTCCGGTAAGTGTGAGATCCGGTAAGTGAGAGTACCCGGTAAGTAGAGTATCCGGTAAGAAGAGATACCCGGTAAGTTGGGTTACCCGGTAAATAGAATTATCCGATAAGTCGAGTCCGGAAAGTTGGTATTAGGGTCTGAGCAGTTTATATTTCATCCATTTCTCAGGTAACCCGATTGAAGGTTAGAAGCAAGAAAGGAAAGATATTAAAAGCACCAGGTGAGTTTTTCTAACTAAAATACGTGATTTTATACGTGTTTTCTAAAGAATGTGAATGAGTAGAAATGCCATGTTTTATTTCTATGCTTATCTTGCATGAAAGTTCTTTTAAAGTTGATTATTGTGATGTATGCATACATTGAGTGGGACGTAAATTGGCTAAGTCGGGGGGGTGTGGCCCGCCAGTGCTCATGCCGGAGTGATCCGTTTATGCCATGGGAAGAGTGACCCTGTAAGGCAGCGTGAGACTAACTCGTTGTCACTCTTAGGGTGCCATTTACGGGAGCGGATTTATCCGTGAAAGTTTATGTAAAGCTATGTGATAGTTTTATGAAAAGTTATGTGAAAGTTTATGCAAAGATATTTGAAAGTTATAAACTGTTTTGAAATGATTTTGAGAACTGTCAGGAGGGAGCTCACTAGACCTCATGGTCTAACCCTCGCATTTTCCAAACTAAAACTTTTCAGGTAAGCAGATAGTAAGAGGCTCAGGTAAGTGAGCAATAGCAGGATATAGTACATACGCAGATAGAGACAGTGCCTTTGGCACTTATAGAAACTAGTATGTTCTCAGTTGTGTATAGGTTGTTTCCGCCAACCTAAGTTTAGAGACAGATGTAATGAATTTTTGGGACCCAGTATTGTAATTCTTTATATTTAAATGCTATGTATGCTTTATTTAGACTGGGTTGTTACACCATCGGAGAAACATATCATGGGGAATGCTGCAGAATTAGACGGTGTGGATCAAATGTCGGGTGAACCAGAAAATAACCTGAAGAATAAAGTGAACAAGAGAGAGGTGGGGGAAAGGTGCGATCAGGAGAAGGCGATAAGCAGAAGATGAAGAAAGGAAAATCAAGCAATTTAGGACGGGGCAAGATGCATTTTCATCTCATAAAAAAATGGCCAGATCAAATGCACAGAAAAGTGCCCAGAAGAATAATCTGACTTTTGGAGAGGCGAGTAAGACAGAAAAAGGAAAAAAGAGGAGTAAATCATCGGGTAGTACGGATTTTCAGAAATCAATAATGAATGAGATGAAAAGTGCTGATTGTTCAGTAAGTGTGGCAGAATTCGAGGGAAAATCGGGGATCGTTTGGGAAGGGGATTGTGCAAGAAAGAAGAGTGGAGGTGAAGAAGCCAGAAGTGGACGGAGGTAAGTACGTTAAGTAATACAGACTCGTTTTAAATGGTGTTATGAAGATTGTATCAATCAATATTAGAGGTCTAGGAGGAGCCGTAAAAAGAAATTGGATTCACAATATCTGTGTAAAAGAGAAAGTGAGCGCCATTGGGATTCAAGAAACGAAACAAAAACATTGGGATGAAAGCAAAGTAGCGGGATTATGGGGTTATGATGAGTTCGACTATGTGCAAGCCGAAGCGGTGGGGAACTCGGGTGGTCTTCTCTTAATTTGGGACAGAAACGAATTCTCGTGTGAATATTTTATTGCGGAAAAAGTTTCGTGGCTGCAATTGGAGAGTGGAGGGGAAAAACTGGGCAAGTTGGTTTGGTGAACGTATATGGACCAAGAGAAATTAAAGAGAGGGTAGAGGTATGGAAACAATTGGAGAAGTTGTGTGAGAAGGAGGAGGTAAAGTGGTGCCTATTTGGGGATTTCAATGAAGTGAGAAGCAAACAAGAGCACCTCAATTCAATTACCAACGAAAAGGGTGCGGAAGAATTCAACACGTTTATTCGGAACAATCGATTGTTAGAAGTTCCAATGGGGGGTCAAAACCCTAAAAATCTAATCATTGTGTGTGAGAGGCGGCTGGTGAGAGAGAGCAAAGTATGAAACAATTGATTTCAATCAGCTTTGGGAAGAAGGAAGGGAGAATCTCAAGCAATCGACACCAGGTAACAATCTGAACTCTTTTATCCTCATCTCCTATTAATTTGGGTTTAGGATAGTTAAGATTTAAGAAAATTGGAGTTCTGGATGAATTTTGAATGGATGGTTGCTCTCTTGCAAAGCCTTGTTGAATCGTGTATCTTTTTCCATGAAAAAGAAATCTCATTGAAATGTTTATCTCGAATCACACCTCGTATTTTAGATCCGGAGTGTCGTAGTTAATATTTAATACCGGAAGTTTAATCGTCTGAGCCAAAATGTAGAAGTCCGGAATATTTTAAGACGATCCGAAATTTAAATTCATGGATCCGGTGTCTAAGGATATGGTACTTAAGTTGGATTGGATCCGAAATCATCTTTTAAAAACAGATCCGGAATTTGAGTTAAATAATGAATACCGGAAGTGGGTTTGACATATGCTGGATCCATAATTAATAATGAACACCGGAAGTTGGCTTTAATTGCATAGCAACCGGAAGTGGGGGCTTATTAGCATAAGAACCGGAATTAAAATTAGAAATGAATCCGGTATGGAAATTTATTTGGGCCACGTGATCTGTAGTATCCAATAATTGCAATCCGAAGATTGTTTGGGCCACGTGACTGTAGTATCCATTAATTGCAATCTGAAATTTGTTTGGGTCACGTGACTGTAGTATCCATTAATTGCAAATCCGGAATTTGGATTTGGTTGTATTTAGATCCGGACTCCAAACAAGGATCCAGAGTTAATCTCCTTGGGCCGCAAATCCAAAATTTGTAAGTGAGATCCGGTATGGGTGAGTGTCTGGAATGACTTCAGACCCAAATTATTTAGAGTCTGTGTAGATAGTGGTGGGAAATCAATTAAGACTTATTACCTCATTGCCTTTGAATTATAGGTGTTCATCTTAAATCTAAAGTTTTCGCAAGAAGAGATTGTTAAAGTGCCAGGTGAGTTTTTCTAACTAAAATACGTGTTTTAAACGTGTTTTTCCAAAGAAAGTTAATGAGTAGTTTTGCCATGTTTATTTACATGCGGTTACTTGTTTGAAAGTGTTTATATGAGATGTATGCATACATTGTGGTAGACGTAAATTGGCTAAGTCGGGGGGAGGTTCCACCAGTGCTCACATCGGGGGGAGGTTCCGTTTATGCCATGGGAGAGTGTTCCCAGTAAGGCAGCGTGAGACTGACTCGTTGTCACTCTTGAGTGACTTCAGGGTGCCATTTACGGGAGCGGATTTATCCGTGAAAGTTTTATGTAAAGTGCTTTGATAGTTATAAAGTGTTTTAAATGTTTTTGAGAACTGTTAAATTGAGGGGACTCACTAGACCTCATGGTCTAACCCTCGCGCATTTTCTAAACTAACATTTTTAGGTAAGCAAGCAGTAGGAGGCTCTAGTAAGTGAGTAGAGCAGGACGTGAGTACAGATGCAGTTAGAGACAAAGCTGCACTTATTTTAGAACTTAGAATTATTCTCAGTTCTATAGGTTGTTTCTGCCAACCTAGATTTTGAATCAGATATTGAAATTTTGAGACCGATTTTGAGATATTTTAATATTTATTGAATGCTATGCTTTATTTTAGTTTGGGTTGTTATAATTGGTATGAGAGCCATAGTTTAAGGGATTTAGGTGACCGGACGGGCCTAGACTTAAACTGTGGGAGTAGAAATCACAACTGAGAATCAGGAATGCGCTAGGAAGGCACTATCACTTGAATAAGACTAATAGGGTAGAGAGGACAGTCATGTAAGGTAGATTCGGGGTTACACCTGGCCAGTGTAATTGCGAATTTACAGGTACATGTATGTGCTTAAAATGCCTTATTATTCTTGAGCAGTAGTCTTAAGAAAATTACTTTGTCGTATTTCAGTAATCAAGAATGTCTGAGAGAAGTCTGAGGAGTAGATCTGTGCTTGTGGTGGGTACAAATCCAGAGGTAGAAGAAATTCGTATAGAGGAAATCTTGGAGGAGGAACCGGTAGATCCTCCGCGTCAAGCGGGCACCCGTGGAAGGGGCAAGGGCTGAGGAAGGGGGCGAGGCAGAGCACCGTTGCGAGCTGCCTTTCAGGCTGTTGGGACAGGCGTGACAACCCGCGAAGGGAAAAAGAAGCCAACCACCCGTCGAGTTAAAAGCGCGGGAGCACCTCAAGTGCGTGGACTCCTACATCAGGAGAGTACCGCTTCAGCGGGTGGGGGAAGTCAGTCAGAAAACCCGATAAGAAACCAGAATCAGCCTTTGTTACTGGGTTATCTACAAGATACCCTACAAGCTTTATTGGAAAATCAAATCAAGAATTCATTAGAAGGGTGAACTAGAAGTGGGAACGAGACGAGGACTGAGGCGTCTAGCCTACCTGCGACCGTGGTAGGAAATCATTCATTGTCAACTCCAGTGGTGGTTAACGAATCGAAGTCAGTGAAAGGATGCTCATTTAAGACTTTTGCATCGTGCAAGCCTCCGTCCTTCAGCGGGGAGCGCAACCCAGTTCTGGCTTTGAGGTGGGTTCAAGAGATGGAATTTGCGTTTGATACAAGTACGTGTGCTGAGGAAGACAAAGTGTTGTTCGCGATGTCGATGTTGAAGTCGGATGCCATCTTCTGGTGGGATATTGAGACAGGTGGAAAAGGATCGGAGGTAGCTAAGGGAACTTCATAGGAATCGTTTGTTAAAAGGTTCAAGGCACAGTTTTGCCCATTAGCAGCAGTTAAGAAGCTCGAAGAGGAATTTCTGGGATTTGAGCAACGGACGATGTCAGTCCAAGAATACACGTCAAAGTTTATTGAGAAGGCTAGGTTTGCGGAGCTGTATGTGCCTACTGAGGAGAGGCGCATTGAGAGATAAATCTGGGGATTAAAGAGCAGTGTGAGAGAACTGGTACAAGTGAAGGGTCCGACTACTTTCCAAGCCGCGGTAAATACTGCGGAACTTGCTGAGAAAGAAAAGAACAGACAGTTGACAGAGAGAGCCGGAGATAAGCGGAAGTGGGAAGGACCAACCAGGGATGGAAAGAGGTCGAGTGCGCCTAGACCCGAGCTGCGGGTGGGACCTAGAGCAGGAGAGAAGCCATGTGGTAAGTGCAACCAGATGCACAAGGGAGAGTGTTTGGCAGATAAGGATGGATGTTTCAAGTACAGGAAAACGGGGCACATGGCTCGAGACTGTCGCAGTTCAAAGTCATGTTTTCAGTGTGGTTCGGCAGATCACTTCAAATGGGATTGTCCACAGTTAAAGAAAGGGTCTGCTGGGGGTGACGACAGTAGTAGCGGAGGAAGAGGCGGGGAGAGAAAGGTGGAGCCGGCTCGCGCGAGAGCGAGGGATTTCCACATGTCAGCAAAGGAGGCGGTGAATACGCCTGATGTGGTGACAGGTACTTTCCCAATTGACTCGAATTATGCTAAAGTATTGTTTGATTCGGGCGCCAATCGTTCGTTTGTGTCGCCTAATTTTATTCGAAAATTGCAAGTGAAACCCAAGAGGTTGAACTTTGGGTTTGAGGTAGAGGTAGCGGATGATAGTCGAGTTTGGGTGAAAGAAGTCTATGAGGGATGTAGCATAGACGTGGATGGTCACTCGTTTCCTTTGCGTTTGTACCCTATGGGAATGGGAGAGTTTGATGTGGTACTAGGAATGGATTAGTTAGCGAAGAATGACGTGAGCATAGTGTGTAATAAGAAGTTGATCCGTATCGCCTTGCCAGATAAGAAGGAAGTAGTGATTTATGGGGATCGTCGAGATAGGAAGTCATGTATGATTTTGATGTTAAAAGCTAGGCGGTGTCTGGGGAAGGGACGTCTAGGGTATTTAGCTTATGTGCTAGATGCTAAGAAATAGAAGAAGGAAGTAAGTGATGTGCCGATAGTCAGCGAGTACCCGGAAGTGTTTTCGGATGACTTGACGAGTCTTCCTCTAGATCGTCAAGTAGAGTTCAGAATAGATTTGATGCCGAGGGCGGCACCGATTGCGCGTGCACCCTATCGCCTGGCACCGGCAGAAATGAAGGAGACCATGACCCAACTACAAGAGTTACTCGACAAGGGTTTCATTCGTCCGAGCTCAACGCCTTGGGGAGCGCCGATACTTTTTCTTAAGAAGAAGGACGAATCTATGCAGATGTGTATAGATTACCATGAGCTCAACAAGGTGACAGTGAAGAACAAGTACCCGCTTCCGAGGATCGATGACCTCTTCGACCAGTTACAGGGTGCGAGTTATTTCTCGAAGATAGACTTGAGGTCGGGTTATCATCAGCTGAAAGTTAGAGAAGAGGACGTGCCCAAGACGGCCTTCCATACAAGATATGGGCATTATGAGTTCTTAGTCATGCCCTTCGAGTTGACTAACACGCCAGCAGTGTTCATGGATTTGATGAACCGAGTGTGTAGCTCGTTGCTAGACAAGTGTGTGATCGTTTTTATCGACGACATCCTGATTTACTCTAGAACCCGCGAAGATCACGATGAGCATCTTCGAGCGGCGTTGGAACTGTTGAAGCGCGAGAAATTGTACGCAAAGTTTTCCAAGTGTGAGTTCTGGCTAAGAGAAGTTCAGTTTTTGGGTCACGTAGTGTCAGCGGATGGCATCAAGGTGGACCCCGCTAAGATCGAAGCTATTAAGAGTTGGGAGCCGCCAAGGACGCCATCGGAAGTGAGAAGTTTTCTCAGTTTAGCGGGCTATTATCGGAAGTTCATTCAGGACTTCTCTCGTTGACCGCACTGATAAGGAATAACATCAAGTTCGTTTGGACCGAAGCTCAAGATGCCGCATTCGAGAGATTGAAAAAGAGTTTAAGCAGCGCTCCGATTTTGTCGTTACCAGATGGATCAGAAGGTTTTGTAATCTACAGCGATGCTTCTAAGTTCGGGCTAGGGTGTGTTTTAATGCAAAATGGGAAGGTGATTGCCTACACTTCCCGACAGTTGAAAGAGCACGAGAAGAACTACCCTACGCACGACATGGAGCTAGCGGCGGTGGTGTTCGCCTTGAAAATATGGCGACACTACCTGTATCGAGTGAAGTGTCAAATTTACACCGACCACAAGAGTCTGAAGCACCTGTTTGATCAGAAGGAATTGAACATAAGACAACATAGATGGATGGAACTACTGACTATGACTGTTAAATCCTTTACCATCCGGGTAAAGCGAATGTTGTAGGTGACGCGTTGAGTCGGAAGGAACGAGGAGAGTCGACCAAAGTGGTGGCTTTCAGAGTCGAGGCAACTTCGAACCTTCTAGATGAAGTTAAGAAGTTTCAAGAAGAGGCGTTGCTAGAGGAGAATGTAAAGAGCGAGCGAGTTGTTGGAGTTTCATCTTTGTTCAGAGTCAACAGTGGTGGATTAAAGTGTATGAAGGACCGGGTGTGGGTTCCCAAGTTGGGAAACTTGAGAGTAAGCATCTTGGAGGAAGCGCATAATTCGGGGTATTCTATGCACCCGAGGACGAATAAGATGTACCGGGACTTAAGACAGTTCTATTAGTGGCCGGGAATGAAGAAGGACGTCGCTCACTTTGTGGAGCGATGTGTGACGTGTTTGAAGGTTAAGGCAGAACATCAACGACCGTATGGAGAACTTCAGTCTACGGTGATACCAGTATGGAAATGGGACAACATCACCATGGATTTCGTTACGAAGTTACCAAGGACTCCGAAGGGTAACGATGCGATTTGGGTGATTGTGGATATTCTCACCAAGTCCGCGCATTTCTTACCTATTAAGGAGTCGGATTCGTTGGAGAAATTAGCCCGATTGTACATTAATGAGATTGTATCTAGGCACGGGGTGCCGCGATCCATAGTGTCTGATCGTGATAGTCGGTTCACGTTTGCATTTTGGAGAAGTCTTCAAGGAGAGTTAGGTTCACAACTGAAGCTAAGCACGACCTATCATCCTCAAACGAATGGTCAGAGCGAAAGAACTATTCAGACGCTAGAGGATATGCTTCGAGCGTGCGTAATCGACTTCAAAGGGTCGTGGGAAGTACATCTACCGTTGATAGAGTTCTCCTATAATAATAGTTACCATGCGAGCATCCAAGCGGCGCCATTCGAAGCGTTGTACGGACGTAAGTGTCGTACGCCGTTGTGTTGGAACGAGGTGGGAGAAAGACAGTTAGCAGGTCCAAAGATTGTACAACTGACAGAGGATAAGATTGAAATGATCCGTGAAAGGACGAGAATCGCGCAAGATCGACAGAGGAAGTATGCGAACAAAAGAAGGAAGCCTATCGAGTTCCAAGTAGGTGACAAGGTGATGTTAAAGGTCTCGCCTTGGAAAGGAGTGGTACGCTTCGGGAAGAAAGGAAAGTTGAGGCCGAGGTACGTGGGGCCTTTCGTTATTATTGAACGAGTTGGAGCAGTAGCTTACAAGCTCGACTTGCCAGAGGAGTTAAAGGGTGTTCATCCGACATTTCATGTGTCGAACCTGAAGAAATGTTTGGCCGAGGCCGGTGTAGACATTCCATTAGAGGATATCAGCATTGACGAGAAATTGACCTACGAAGAGGAACCAGTAGAAATCATAGACAGTAAGGTTCGCAAAACGAGGAACAAAGAGGTTCGTTTGGTAAAGGTCCAGTGGCGGTATCATATAGGACAAGAAGCAACTTTGGAGGTAGAAGCGGACATGAGGTCCAAGTACCCTCAACTTTTCGACAATGGAATTCCGGGGACGAAATTCTTTTGAGGGGAAGGTATTGTAATAACCAGTACTTTTATAAAGAAATATAAAAACGAGTGGAAGAAATGGGAAGTCTAAAATTTGAGGGACTAATTGGTAATTTGGAAGGGAGGTATTTAAACACCAAGTCTGAGCCAAAATGTAGAAGTCCGGAATATTCTAAGACAATCTGAAATTTAAATTCATGGATCCGGTGTCTAAGGATACGGTACTTAAGTTGGATTGGATCCGAAATCATCTTTTAAAAACAGATCCGGAATTTGAGTTAAATAATGAATACTGGAAGTGGGTTTGACATATGCTGGATCCAGAATTAATAATGAACACCGGAAGTTGGGCTTAAATTGCATAGGAATCGGAAGTGGGGGCTTATTAGCATAAGAACCGGAATTAAAATTAGAAATAAATCCGGTATGGAAATTTGTTTAGGCCACGTGATCTGTAGTATCCAATAATTGCAATCCGAAGATTGTTTGGGCCACGTGACTGTAGTATCCATTAATTGCAATCCGAAATTTGTTTGGGTCACGTGACTGTAGTATCCATTAATTGCAAATCCGGAATTTGGATTTGGTTGTATTTAGATCCGGAGTCCAAACAAGGATCCGGAGTTAATCTCCTTGGGCCGTGTTGTAAGATTCATGCAACCTTAGAGATTCACTTAAAATAGAACTTAGTGCAAGTATACACCTTGAACTACTATCGTCTCGTTAACAAGTAATAATGGTAAAAGTACCAGATATCGATCCACGGGGAAAACTTGTGAAAGTTTTTCAAAAAGTCCAATCTTTAAAAACTGACTTCAGATGGCGAATTCGAAAACAGATTTGAGTGATTTGTTTGTGAGTTAACAACTAAAAATATCAATGAGAGATTAAAAGCACAGGGTGCAAGGTTTTGTTAAGACAAAAATAAGTGATCCGGCTAAAAAATGAAATAAACACCTGGATAATCAGGGTTATCACAGTATCAACTATCGGGTCAGATGGCCTCCCAAGAGTACACATAGGCCAGCGTGTTATCGATACGATATCAGTTATATTAGACCTCGTGAATCCTAGCACAACACAATGTTACCATCCTACATCGTAAGAGCATAGCAATTGTCAGATGCTAAAGCTATATGTAGCCTTCTCTTATTATCTCAGGTTTTGTTGTTTATCTTAACTCTGAAAGTTAATGCATTTTCACATATTAAATTAGTTGTCAATTAATTAAAATATGATCTTCAATGAAACGGTAATCACCTGAAACAAATAGTTAGATAACAGTATTATATAAATACGACTCTCAACTTTCACACCAATTTCGGTCTCAACTTTGCCTTACACCCCAAGCTAAGGCTATTAGCCCATCATTGCTCGGATTTATCTTTCGAAAGATGTAAGAAATGTAAATAACATTGCAGAAAAGTAAATTACAGAAAAGTAAATGACTGGAAAGTAAATTGCAGAAAAATAAATTACTGAAAAGTAAATACTGAAATTAAAGTGCAATAATGTAAATGACAGTAAATTAAAGTACAAGAAACTAAAAGATGGAAATATAAATTGCAGGAATGTAAATAAAACAGTAAATGGAATTAAAGTCCTAAAAAATGAGGTAACTTGGTCGCCAAGTTATGAAACTTGTCGTGCAAGTTACGTCTCAAAAGATTATCTTTACGCTTGGGAATTACTAGAAAAACGAATTATTAACTAATTGGACAAGTCTTGGATATTTAGAAGGATTAAATCCAAAATATCACCACAAGATTTGTACCAAATAATCAGGGGCGGAGCCAGGAATTTTGCCAAGGGTGGTCCTCTTTAATAAAACAAAAAATAGATATACGATGATATTATATTCATGGCAAATTTCGATCAAACAGTAAACATACATTTCCAAAAGCAGTAACACTAACCTTTACATGGAAGAGTGTAAGGATATTCGTGGTTCCGCGGTTGGCAAGGCGGCAAAGCCCTTTTAAGAGATATGGTCTTCGAACTTCATCTCTAATATTAGGATTATAATCCAAAATCCTAATCTGCATTTCAGGGTCTGAGGGAAGATCTGCTAAGTTGACTTCCACACGAGTTTGTTTAGAATTATCAACATTACTCAGCTCCGAATCAACGGTTGCTTTCTTTTTGTTAAAAACTTATTCATGGTAGTTAAATATCCTAAACAATTTGCAAATACAATCAAGTATCAATAGAAAGTTGTAAACTACCGATTTGTACCAAATACTCAATAAATCAAATACTAAATTCTGCCAATTTGTGCAATCAAATACAATTGTGCCAATTTGTGCAAATATCAAATATCAAATTTCTATTTCTCATAAATAATAATGTGAAATTGTGAAAAGCACAAAACAGAACGTGAAATCAAATTTCTATACAAGTTCTCATAAATCAAATTTCTATACAAGTTCTCAATAAATAAAATCAATACAAAACATATTCTATTTCTCATACATAACTACTACACAAGTACAAAACAGAATGTGAAATTGTGAAAAGTGAAACCCTAGTCTAGAAATAAGAAACTCACAGCAACCGTGATTTTGATTTTTGAGTTGATGATCATTGAGATCACTGATCAGTAAACAAAGCCAGCGCTGTCGTCAAGGACTCAAGTCAAGAAGTGAAGTCATAAGCGAGAATCGAGAAGCGAAGTCGTCAAGTCGAGAAGCGAAGTCGAGAACGAGAATTCTAATCGAAGTATGAATTTCGTCTGATCCAACAGTCCAAGAGAGAGTCGTTTACAAACATTTGTTGGGCTGGAAGGATATTAAAGAGAATGTGTTTGGGCTTAAAAAATTATAAAAAAACATGGAAGTTGAGGGTGGGCCAGTGCTGATTCTGGGCCAAGCCTGGCTCCGCCCCTGCAAATAATTAACTAGACGTGAAATGTGACGAAAAACGAACGTGTTTGCTTTAAAACTTGGAAAATACCAATATTAGAAAGTAATCTCAACTCACAAATTGATTATAACAATCAAGTATGTTCCTTGTATTAATTTCTAATAATAAAAGAGAGATTATAAAACTTGAGAACACGAACTTGAGATTTAAAACACTTGTATTAATTTCGAACCGAACACTACAATTACTCCATATTATAAGTAACAAGAGAATAAAACTAGAGAGCAAAAGATGCAACAAGTAATAATACTTGGAAAGATTGATTCTTAAAACAAGCATAAGACTCTCCTATTTATAGGAGAAGGCAAACTTGGTCCCAAAGTTTACAAAAAGCTAAAGAGTATTAAGTAAGCTTCTAAAATACATAATAAGTACTTAAAAATACTTAAGTCCTAACTAAACTGCTTTTCATCAAGGTCTTCAAAAATCTGGTTTTGTAGCTTCAAAGATCGGCCCAACAGCAGATTCGGCCTATCACAGCATTTCGGCCCAAAAACAGCTAAAACTTCCAGCAACTCAAATCTTGCACGAATCCTCGGAGGGTTTCATCAATCTGCAAAATTTTATTAGCAACACCAAATTACCTACTAAACTATGTAAAACATGCTAAATGTATGAATTATGATCAATGCATTATTTTTACATAGAAGTGACAAAAATTTGGATTTTTGGGAGAATAAAGTAAGACAAAAACTAATAAAAAGGCTAAAAATAGGGTTAATAAATTAACCTTATCACAACCTCAAACTTAAACCGTTGCTTGTCCCCAAGCAACCAAAAAAAAGGACTCAAATCTACCAAAATAAAATAAAATAAAATAAAATAAAATAAAGGACTGGTTATGCTTAAAACTATGATGCACACACTTATGAATTTAACTAGGTATCTAAAACATGAAACACATGATACAAATAGCTCTTCATAAACTTAGTCTTATTCCCTTAAGTTCAAAATGCACCATCACAATTTCCTAGGTTTATCTCATGCTAACCAGAATCATCAAGGCATTCATGTTTGAAATGGGAATGCATTTGGCTTTTTCTTTCTTTTGACATGTTATGCCTTTTTCCACTCAATGGTACAATTTTTCTACCATTCTTCTCATATTGAGGTATTTGATGGACCTTTTGGTCTCTTTTAAGCTTTGAGTGTCTTTGACACTTTATGTACATTTGAAATAGAGCTTGACACTTTGTGTACATTTGAAACAGAGCTTGACACTTTGTGTACATTTGAAACAGAGCTTTGCTCTTTTGAATTTTTATATGGGTGCACAAAGGATATGGTGAAGTGTTTGTAAATCAAGGCTTTGCAAAATGAGGGTAGATGTGTATATATATGTTTTGCAAAGCATTGACAACCTCAAACTTGAAGATTGCCAATGTCCTCATTGGCTGAAGAAAGGGACTGGGCTTGAAAAATGATGAATGAAAGCCCAATATGGTTTGGCCCAATGATGATTCATCCTAGCATTTGACAAACTGTGGTGTTTATGATAGTGACCTATTACTTAAGAAATCAGTACCATGGATTATTGTGGCTATAAGATCATATCTACATGCAAAGAAAACCAAGAAAATCCACAGACGTGGAACATGCATAGCAAGAAGCACAATAATCACTTTAAAAATGGTTTAACCTAAGAACTATAAATCAACAAATATTTGTGTTAAACAGATAAGATGCCAAGTGGCATAATCCCACAAACCAGGTGTGCAAAAAAATGCACACCTCAAACTAAAACTTGACACAGATTAAGCCACACAGATGAACAAGACTCCTATCATGCAGCAAATACAAAGAAACAAATACAAAGAAACAAATACAGGACCTCAAACTTGAATTCAGAAGAGGTGAGAACCTCAAACTGAGTTCAAGTAGGCTGCCAAGTGGCAGAGTAGATCCATACAGACACCACACAGCTTAACAGAATAAGACAAGGACTAGAAATCAGCAAATGGTTAAACAAAACTGTACAAGGACCATGGTAGTGACTCAAACACAAAATGATCACGTAAACCATCAAATGTGAAGAAAAATAAACAACAACAATAAAAGGGATAGGGGGTAGAACCTGTCCTACTCAGATTATATAGGAGATTGGAGCAGATCTAATGATGCAGACGGGAAAGGAGGCATTTTGATTCTCTTGCCAGGATTTTGCTTCACCCATTCCTTTCTCTTCTGCTTGTCTTTCTTCTCTTTGTATTTTAGCCATGCCACCCTTTCCTTCTTCAGACTTTTCACCTCTTTCTTTAGGCTTTTGACCCGTTTATTCAGCTTCTTGCTTTTATCTTTAACACACTGCTTGAGGTCTTTAATCTCAGTAAGCAAAGCTTCCTTTAAATTGGCCAATTCACTATGAAGAATGGGACCTAAACATTACATAACTTGGGCTTGATTTAATTAACGCAATGTAAGCCAATGAAGGCCCAAACGAATTAAATAAAACCCGGGCCTGGTCCAGAATACTTAATATCAAACTTTAACTCAAAAATAAATTTTATTTATTAGAAAAGATTTCTATATATATATATATATATATTTTATGTTTTTATGAGTATATATATATTATATATTATATTTTTATATATATATATATATAATTTTTATTATATATATTTATAAATAGATACATATGAATTTTCAATTATCAGGCTCAACAACCGTGTAAGGTTGTTGTGGAACTTCTATGGGATCAAAAAAAGGTTTTACTCTGTGACCGTTTACTTTGAAAGTGGTACCTTTATCAGGGTCAATTAGATCAACCACTCCATAAGGGTACACTTTGGCAATGCGAAAGGGTCTGGTCCATCTTGAGTTTAACTTTCCAGGAAAAAGCTTTAATCTAGAGTTGAACAACAAGACTTTTTGACCCTCAGTAAAATCTTTTGGAAGAATTTTCTTATCATGCCACTTTTTGGTGTTTTCTTTGTAAAGCTTGGCATTTTCATAGGAAAATTCCTATGTTCTTCCAATTCACAGAGTTGCAAAGATCTTTTCTTACCAGCATCATCAAGACTCATATTAAGCTCTTTTATGGCCCAGTAGGCTTTATGCTCTAGTTCTACATGCAGATGACAGGCTTTTCCAAAAACCAACTTATAGGGAGACATTCCAATAGGGGTTTTGTAAGCAGTCCGGTAGGCCCATAAGGCATCATCCAATTTGGAGGCCCAGTCCTTCCTATGTGGTTTGACTACTTTGGCTAAAATTCCTTTTATCTCCCTATTTGACAACTCAGCCAAACCATTGGTTTGAGGGTGGTAAGCAGTTGCCACCCTATGCTGAATATTGTACTTTTCAAGAATTTCTTCCAACAAGTTGTTTATGAAATGTGTGCCTTCATCACTAATTAAGGCACGGGGTGTACCAAATCTAGTAAAGACATGCTTGTGTAGAAATTTGACAACAGTCTTGGCATCATTGGAATGGCAAGACATGGCTTCCACCCATTTGGACACATAATCTACTGCTACCAGTATGTAGGAACAATTGTTGGAGATAGGAAAAGGTCCCATAAAGTCTATGCCCCAGACATCAAACAATTCTACTTCTAAAATTCCATTTAAGGGCATTTCATTTCTTTGAGAGAGATTTCCACTCTTTTGACACTCATCACAACTTTTTGCAAAGTCATGAGCATCATTGTTCAAAGTAGGCCAAAACAGCCCTGATTGCAAAACCTTTGCTGCTGTCCTACTTCCTCTAAAATGTCCTCCACATGGTCCAGCATGGCAATGTTGTAAGTGTTAGATCTGAAGTTTTGTCAATAAACCAAGTGTTGAAGATCTGATAAGAAGACTCAGATGTTCTGAGTAGAGAAGTCAGAGGTCTGACTGTGAAAGCTCAGAAGTATTGATAAGTGAAATCAGAAGTCTGGGAAGAGAAGTCAGATGTCTGAGTTAAGGAGTCAGAAGATCTGAGAAGCGTTATCAGAAGAATGTTCAGAAGTTCAGAACTTATGACGAGATACTTTACTTAGTATTTTATAAACTAATTAGGACACGTGTTATGTTCTTATTAGTCTTTCTTATTTGTACTGTAGCTTTAAGATGTCCGTTGCAGTATAAATAGTAGTTAGCTCTACGTTGCTAACTGATTGATTTTTCCCGTATAACTTTGTGTTCATTCTTTGTAATCTTTGAGATTCTCTTTCTCTTAGATCTGTAATTCTGTTCATCATTGAATACAATTGGGCTTGATCATACAACTTCTCAATTACTGCTTTCTATATTGATTGTAAGATTAGATCCTGTTCTTTAAATTGGTATCAGAGCTAATCAACAAACAAATTCGTTCAAGAGTGTTATCGCGAAGATCGATTGATCAATTTCTTGAAGATTTCTTGATCATTCAAAATTCGATTCCGCTGCTAGGGCTAGTTCTTGAATTCTTGACAATTCTTGAATTACCTGTTACATTTCGATCAAGAAACTCGAATTTGTCTTTCTGTTGAATTTTCTTACAATCATGTCTTCTAAAGAATATCTAGCCATGGGATCTGAAACCAAACCGCCTGTTCTTATACCAGAAGAGTATCAGCAATGGAAAATCCGAATGATCCAATTCCTAGACAACATTGATGAAAATCTTATGATCTTTATTCGAGAAGGTCCAATTGAAGTGTACATCGATGTTGCTGCAACTCCTGCTACAGAGACAACTCCAGAAATTCCAGCGACCAGGGTGAAAAAGAGTTATTCCCAATACACAGCTGAACAGAAAAATAGGCATGCTATTGACAAAAGAGCAATTACTTTGAAGACTTTGGCTGTCCCAAATGAGGTTCTTAACAGGATTGACAGTGGATCATCAGCTAAAGAAATGTGGGACGAATTGGAAAGGCAGATGCTAGGAACTGTGAGATCTATTCAGGAAAAGTTAAATCAAAGCATAAATGCTTATGAAAGGTTCAAAGCAAAAGAGTCAGAAAGTTTGACACAGACATACAGTAAATTTTGCACTATTCTAAATGACTTGAGAAGAAATGGACTGAAGAAAACGAAGTCAGAAATAAATTACAAATTTCTGAACAGTCTAAATTCAGAATGGTCATCATTTGCCACAAGTCTGCAAATGAACAAGGATATGTGTGAAGAAGACTTAAATGATCTGTTCTGTGTTCTTAATCAACATGAAGATTCTGTCAAGTTAGTTGTGGAAGAGAAGAAAAATGTTGCTGATCAGTTAGCATTCTTATCAAAGTCCAAAGCAATCAAAGCACCCAAAAAGACTGCATATCTATCAGAGATACCTAATCTGGAAGAATCTGACAAGGAAGAAGGATCAGAAGATGATGAAGATATCAAGATAATGACTGAGAAACTAGCTTTGTTGACAAATACTTTCAACAAAAGGTATGGGAAGGGTAGATTTCAAGGAAATTATAAGAGAGTTGGGAGTTCAGATTATAAGAAGAAAGAAGACAAAGAAGAAAATAAGTTTGAAAAGAGAGTAGAGAGAAGTGAAGAAAACAAAGAAGAGAAGGATGAGAGAAAAGAAAAGAATCTGTGTTTCAAATGTGGAAAATCTGGCCACTATGCTAAGGATTGCAAAGTTAAAATTGTAAAAGACTATGAGTACTACACCAAGAAGGCTCAACTTGCAAAGAAGAGAGATGATAAAATTGCTTTGTTGGCTGAACAGGAGAATTGGTTGTACTATACTTCTGATGAAGATGATCATATCAACTTTCCACAGATGCAGAGCTATATGGCAAAAATGAGGAATGAGGATGATTCTGATTTTGAAGATGCTGATTCTGAGTCATCTGCTGAGGTACATTCTTCACTTGAATTAGAGTTAATGACACAGATTGGTGAAATGAAAACTGAATTTGCTAATCTAAGAAAACAGATAAAAGGAGAAAGAAATTTGGTTAACAAATTCAGAATTGAAAAAGAAGTAATAAAAGAACAATATGAAGAATCTGAGGCTGAGAAACAGAAAGTTAAAGATGAAAATTCTGAATTGATGAAAAGGCTTTCTGAACTAAAAGTTGAGTTTTCAAAAATAAAGGATGAAAAAGGTGATTTACAAATAAAATTTGATATGTTATTTGAAGAAAGAAAGAATTTATACACCAAGATTAAAGAATTAGAAGATCTGAATTTGAAAAGGGGTCAGACTCAGCAAACAATAAATCTTTTATTAAGCAATGTTAAAGATACAAGATTTTACAACCCAAAGAAGGGATTGGGATTGGAAGAAAATGTCACTTTAAAAAGAGCTCCAATCAACTTGTATGAAAAACTTCAAGTTTCTAAGCCAAAAATCCCAGAAATTGTTGAAGTTTTCATAAGACCTGCTAGTTCTATAACAAGTTCTGACAATTTGCAAAGACCAAACTCTAAAAAGTCAGATGAGAAAATTTCTGAGTCTAAAACAGAAAAGTCAGTTGGTTCAGAAGAAAAGGTTAAGGAAGAAGTTTCTAAACAAACAGATGAGAAGCCAAGATACAATGATACTAAATTCAAGTATGATTCTTTAAATGTCAGCTACAAAAATAAACAACCAAGTTTTTCATATCATGACATTGAGAGCATATTTGACACAAGTAAAAATTCTGAAACAGTCAATCAGAAGTCTGAAACTTCTAGTCAGGATTCTGAACTTTGTAGTCAGAATTCTGAGTCTAAAGATCAGACATCTGAGTCTGTAAATCAGAACTCTGACTTAGGTAGTCAGAAGTCTGATTCAACTGGATTTTCTGAAACAAAATCAGATGAATTTTTGCAACTTGAAAAGAGATTTAATCTTGTGAGTCATGAACTTGAGGACTTAAGGAAAGCTTATGATGAACTTGAAAATGATTTCTGTGAGGTGGATATTAAACTTGAAGAAGCTTTGAAAGAAAAGAATATTTTTATTCAGAAAATAACAGAGCTTGAAAAACTGAAGACTGAGTATGATCTTTTTAAAATTAATGCTTCAAGAGAAAATGATAAATTCTTTAATGAATCAAGTACATATGAAAAAGGTGAATCATCTAATTCTTCTAACAAAAAGAACTTGAATTTTTCAGAAAAAGAAGAAAGCAAAAGGAAAGATGATCTTGCAAAGTTGAATGATCTGAAAAGGGATCTTGAGAAGCTTAGAATGAAATCTACTTCTGAACTCAAAGCTAGAAATTCTTGTAATAAGGGCAATTGTACTCTGAACAATATCAATAAAAATGAAATGATCTGTGTTTCAGATTTATTGTCACTTGCAAAGAAAAATCTTGTTTGTGTTAGATGTAAAAATGATTCATTTCAATATTCTCATAAATGTCAAGTCAAAATAACTTCTGTTTCATACATAAGAAAAGATATTCAGAAAATTTCTGTTCCTCAAAATACAGAAAAGAAGAAAATTTCTGTTCCTCAGACTCAGAAGAAAGAAAAGATAAAAGAAAAGAAAGTTGAAAATATAGCAAAACCAAAAGTTACAAATCTCAAAAAGAATTTGAACAAGCTTGTAAGCAGAAAATGTTCTGACTTCATAAAAGTTCAAGGAAAGTGGTGTTTGAAGAAAGATTTTGAGTGGAGAGTAAAAGGTACTAATGTTAAATCCAATAACAAAGCTAACAAAGATGGACCCATTCCAAAATGGGTACCTAAACCTAACTGATCCTTTTGCAGGGCTGTCATGTGTGGTTTTTAGATTCAGGAGCTTCAAGACACATGACAGGTCAGAAGTCTTTTCTATCAAACTTCACAGAAAAGGCTGGAGGAGCAGTAAACTTTGGAAATAACAGCAAAGGACAAGTCAAAGGTTATGGGGATTTAACTAAAGGGGATCTGACTATCCAAAGAGTTTTCTATGTTGAAGGATTACAGCATAATCTTTTCAGCATAAGTCAGTTTTTAGACAGTCTTTGTCAAATTAAGTTTCAAATAACAGGTTGCATGATTTTAACTGAAAATGATGTTAAAGTCTTCTGGGCCAAAAGACATATGGACTTATTTGTAGTTAATTTTTCAAAATTGAAAACATTAAATACAGTTTGTCTTTTATCAAAATCAACTGCAAATGAATGCTGTCTTTGGCACAGAAGATGTTCTCATCTGAATTTCAAAGATCTTAATAATCTCGTTGCAAAACATCTGGTTAAAGGCTTACCAAAGCTTAAATTTGAAAAAGAATCATTATGCTCAGCTTGTGAAATGGGCAAGATGAAAAAAAGTTCTCACAAATTAAAAATGGACTCATCTTGCAAAGCACCATTAGAAATGATTCATACTGATCTTTGTGGTCCAATTTCAGTTCAATCTATGGGAGGAAAGAAATATATGCTTGTGATTGTTGATGAATTCTCCAGATACACATGGGTTGAGTTCCTAAGAGCTAAGTCAGAAGCTGCTACTACATTGATAAATTTTATCAAAAGGATTCAAGTTCTCTTACAACTTCCAGTTCAGAAAATCAGAAGTGATAATGGAACAGAGTTCAGAAATGAGACTCTTCAGAATTTTTTAGAAAGTTCTGGGATTTCTCACAATTTTTCTGCTGTCAGAACTCCTCAACAAAATGGTGTTGTTGAAAGGAAGAATAGAACTCTAGTTGAAGCTGCGAGAACAATGCTGGCTTATGCAAATCTTCCTACTTTCCTATGGGCTGAAGCAATTGCAACTGCTTGTTTTACACAGAATAAAACTTTAATCAATAAGAGATTAAATAAGACTGCTTATGAACTGATAAATAAAAGAAAACCATTAATCAAATTCTTTCATGTTTTTGGTTGCAGGTGCTATGTTCTTAGAGACAGAGAAAATCTTGCTAAATTCGATAAAAAGGCAGATAAAGGATACTTTGTGGGTTATTCTTTAACTTCCAAAGCATTCAGAATCTACAATAGAAGAACCAAGAGGATGATGGAGAGCATAAATGTAACTTTTGATGAAGCCAGAATGCGGACTTCTGAACAAGACAGTTCAGAACTCATGCTGAACAAGACAAAAATGACTTCTGATACAAATTCTAATCCTATTTGTTCAGAACTCAATTTACTGTTTAAGGATGCTTTTAGTGAACTAATTTCTGATTCTTATGCAGAATATGAAAACCTAAAGATGGTCAAAGAGATGAAAAATAAGACTCCAGAAATAGTTCAATCAACTGTAATTTCTGACAAAGGTCCATCAGAGGAATGTCCAAATCTAATAAATACAAGTGGTGAAAATTCTGAACCTTGTAATCAGAATTCTGATTCTTGTACCCAGAACTCTGAACAAGTCACTCAGAATTCTGACTTCATTAATCAGAACCCAAACTTGGATATGACTCCTATTCATACATCAGAACAAGGGGACAGTTCAGAATTACAAGCAATCATTGATGAGAATGATGCAAACAACAATTATTCAGAGATTGATGTACTCCCTAGTGCAAATAAATGGACTAAAAATCATCCTATTCATCAAGTAATAGGTGATCCTTCAGCAGGAGTAAAAACCAGATCAGCTACAGCAAATGAAGCAATGTTTGCTGGTTTCTTGAGTGTGATTGAACCAAAGAAAGCTAATGAAGCCTTAGAGGATCCAGACTGGATTTCAGCAATGCAAGAGGAATTGCTTCAATTTGAAAGAAATAAAGTTTGGAGACTCATTCCAAAGCCTGAAGGTAAATCTATTATTGGAACTAAATGGGTGTTCAGAAACAAAAAGGATGAATCAGGTGTTGTCATCAGAAACAAGGCAAGATTGGTTGCTAAGGGATACTGTCAACAAGAGGGAATTGATTATGATGAGACATTTGCACCAGTGGCAAGAATAGAGGCAATCAGAATATTTTTGGCCTATGCTGCACATAAAAACTTCAAGGTGTATCAAATGGATGTCAAATCAGCCTTTCTAAATGGCAAACTTAATGAAGAGGTGTATGTCCATCAACCTGAAGGTTTTGTTGATCCAGAATTCCCTGATCATGTTTATATTTTAGACAAAGCTTTATATGGTCTAAAACAAGCACCACGAGCCTGGTATGACACTCTTACTAAACACTTGTTAGGTTCAGGATTCAAGAAAGGTAAGATTGACACAACTTTGTTTTTAAAGAAACAGGGTGATGATTTGATTCTGATTCAGATTTATGTTGATGACATAATATTTGGTTCTACTAGTCCAGAATTATGTGATAATTTTTCAAAAATCATGTCATCTGAATTTGAAATGAGCATGATGGGTGAGCTGAATTTTTTCCTTGGTCTTCAAGTCAAACAATTACCAAAAGGTATTTTTATAAATCAAGGAAAATATGTCAGAGATATTCTGAAAAAGTTCAAAATGTCTGATTGTGCTTCTATGAGAACACCTATGGCAACTAACATAAAGTTAGATGCTGATCTCAAAGGTGTTCCAGCAGATATCAAAATCTATAGAGGCATGATTGGGTCATTACTTTATTTGACTGCAAGTAGACCAGATATCATGTTTTCTATCTGTTTCTGTGCTAGATTTCAATCTAACCCGAAAGAATCACATATGTTGGCTGTCAAAAGGATTTTAAGATATCTCAAAGGAACACCTGATCTAGGTTTATGGTATCCAAAAGAAACTGACTTCAAATTGATTGCTTTCACTGATGCTGATCATGCAGGAAGTAGGTTGGACAGAAAGAGTACATCTGGTGCTTGTCACTTTTTGGGAGATAAAATAGTAAGTTGGGCATCAAAGAAGCAGAATTGTGTGTCCACTTCAACTGCTGAAGCAGAGTATGTTGCTGCTGCTGCTGCTTCATGCTCTCAAACATTGTGGATGAGAACACAACTCATGGACTATGGATATCAGCTTAACAAGATTCCCATCTATTGTGACTCAGAAAGTGCAATTGCCATTACTCAGAACCCTGTTCAACATTCGAAGACTAAACATATAGATGTGAGGTATCATTTTATAAAGGACTATGTGGAAAAAGGAACTATAGAGATGCACTTTGTGCATACAAAGTATCAATTGGCTGACTTGTTCACAAAGCCTCTTGATCACAAAAGGTTTTCTTTTCTCATATGTAAAATAGGAATGCTTAATCTGTCTAATTGAAAATATTTTTTTCTTAAAAATGCTAAATTTTTCTAAGTAAAATTGTCTGAGTAGTGTACTCAGAACTCTGAGTCTTGAGGTCAGAACTTCTGAGTCTTAAGATCAGAACTTCTGATTCTTGAGGTCAGAACTCTGAGTCTTGAGTTCAGAACTTCTGAGTCTTGAGGTCAGAACTTCTGAGTCTTGAGATCAGAACCTCTGAATCTTACGGTCAGAGATTCTAAGTCAATACATCAGCAATCTAGCTTTCAAAAATTTATTTTTGAGAAATTAAAATACTTCAACTGTGTGGATTATGCTTCTTCTATTATCTTTTCATCTCATCTTTATGTATCATTAATAGTCAAATGCATGCTCAAGTCAAGGGGGAGCATCAAAATTCCTTTGGAAATCATTTTGTGATGCTTAAAAGATTTGCTTTCATTTTCTATCTCTGATTATTCTAAGAAAAACAAGCTTTTCATGATAAATTTTGTTGTTATTCAAACTATATCTGAATTAACTTTTTTTTCATATTCAGATATAAGATTTTAAATGATTTTTTAATTCATCATAATATGAACAGAATTTTGATGATAAAAAGTGTTTCTATCTGTTCAAACCTCTTCTGAATAATCAAAATGTTTTATATTTGTCAGAAGTTGATTTTAAATGACATTTTTGTTACAAGGTAAAATTCTTCTAAGAAGAACAATCAGATATCTGATAAAGAAAAGTCAAAACATCTGAGCGTGTTATTCAGATATTTGACTTGAGTCAAAATTCTATCCACTAACACGTGTCAGCTTCATATTTGTTTGATTATGCCACACATTTCATTTAAATCCTCTGTGGCATTTCAAATGTGTTGACTCCGTTATAACATTGATTTCGCTTTTCCGTTAAACCTTTCAACTTCGCGGATTTTAAATAGGTCTTAAAATCCCTATTTCAAATCTTTTCAAATTCCAGAGCGAAAAGTGAGATACGAATCAAATCCAGAGTTCTTTGAATTTGTTTTCTTCTTAAATCATGTCTAGAATACGAAGGAGTGGTCAAATTTCGCTACACTCTACAAAATCGATAATGGATTCATCTGATTCGGATAATGATGAAGTACAGAATAGAGCTGTAGAGGAAGAAGCAATAAGAAATGATGGAGAAGATGAACAAATGGATGAATCTGAAGGAAATGCGGATGAGGTAAACGTTAATATTGAACATGAACAAAGTGCTGCAGGTTCTATTATGTCAGATAGACCTATTTTAGTGGAAAGAATTGTTCCTGAGAGTGAATGGCTGAAATTATCTGAAAATAACTGTGTTATATTATTTGAGGAAAGCCGTTTTAAGCCTGAACACAGAATTATCATGGAGTTATTCAAACACCATCCGTACAGAAAATGGTTTACACGAAGTAAAAATGTGCCTGTTCAGTACATACAACAATGGTGGAAACATCTTAGGTTAGAAGATAATAAGTTTGTGTCTGAAATTGGAGGAGTGACATTTGCCTTATCTATCTCTGCACTAAGAGAAATGCTGAATTTACCAGAGAAAGATGATGTACAAAGAAGGACAAATTTTGAGGACTCACCCTTAACAGAGGAATTAATAGCAGAGTTTATGAAGTTGGGATACAATGAAGGATTGAGGACTCTCAGTTTGTTCAGAAGAAACAAATTACCACCTATTTGGGCTTGCTTCTTTCATGTGGTAAATAAATGTGTGTTAGGGAAGAATAGTTCTGCTGATCAAGGTTCTAAACAAATTCTTCAGATCTTTCAGGGTTTAGTGAAGAATAGGCATTATGACTATACTTTAATACTTTGGGAAGACATGAAGAATACATTTGAGAAGAATCAGAAAGCAATTCAGAAGAAAACAAAGGATGCTCCACTGACATACATTCCTTACATAAGGTACTGGCAAATTGTTATTTGGTATGCCATGCAGGAAAACAGAACAATCTCAAGAAGAACAAATGAAGAGCATGGTCCTACATTTTATTTGGGTAAGATGACCTCAGTAACAAGACTTGAAAACTATCCCAATCATAAACTATTGCCAAAATCACTTAGGAACTATATTCCAAGGGAGAGTGAGATTTTAAAAGCTTATTGCACCTCTATGGGAATTGAATTACCTCAAATCCCTACCCAAGAGGACCAACCTGAGAAGAGAGGTGAGGGGTCTAGTCGAATTAGAGAGGGGGAGGATGTTCAGATGGGTGAACATTCTGAGAGACTTGAGAGGGAAAATTCTGAGAGCTTGGTTAGATTTGGTGAGGAAAAACAGAATGAGAGTGATGAGGATGAGAGATTGTCAACAGAGGTTCAAACAGAAAGAGATGCCTCTGAACCAGCTAATCTTGACCAGGTAACCACAAATGCTATTGGTTCACATCTCTTGGTGTCCAATATTGAAACAAACACCATGGACCTAGTGGTGGATCTTGAACAACCCATCCATATCCACTCAGAAGCATTTCAACATGCTACTGTTTCACACAAATCCAGGGAACCATCCCAAACTCATTTGGAGGGAGGTGATAAATCCCAATCTATTTTTCAACACATTGAGTCTGAATATCACAGTCCTATTCATATTGAGCCTGAAATTCCTTCTGACACTTGCACAAATCAGGAATTTCGTATTCCTCAAACAACATTCATAGACATACCTAATGTTGGGTGTCGAGGATTGGATGGAAGTCCTGGTGAGGTGAACATTACAAAAGCCTCATTCAAACGTGCATCTGTTGTACAAGATGACTGTGTGTTATCTACAGGCCATGAGCCCTCTGGGCACATGAAAACTGGACCATCTGTTGGTTCAGGTTCACTGTTAGAAACTTCTGAATTTGAAAAGATTCAGAAACAAAACAAGGAGATGGGGGAAAAGTAGAAAATTTGGAGAAGAAGGTGGAGGATTTGAATGATGAGATGTCAGATTTGAAAGTTGTGTTGGAGAAAAAGTTGATTTCTGTTGAAACCAAAGTAGATGATGTAAAGAAGTCCTTGGATTCTCACAAAAAGGAGATCATGGATATAATGTCTGGTTTTCAAAAAGAAATGTTAAAACAAATGCAAGGGATGCAGGAATCTATACTGAAAGCACTGAGTGTATCATTGCCTTCTACTTCAACGCCTCTTGATCTTGTTCCTACTGCAGAAACTGAACCTGAAGGTACTTCTAATCAGAACTTGAAGAGAAAGTTTGATGATAATGAACCTCATGATCATCAAAAGGGGGAGAAAAGACAAAGGTTAAGTTCTGATGATGATATTGGCATAGAAGATTTTGAGATGGCAGATATGCAATTAGCTAGTACAAAAAGTTCAGAAGATCAGACACAGGAAAATTTAAAGGCAATAACTCAGATAGTTCAGATTGATAGCTCAGATACAGAGAAAATGGAGTTGGAAAGTACAGATGGTGGTGATTCAGATAAAACAGAGGAATTGAACTTAGACATAGAAATGGAAGGAAACTCAGATGAAACTGAAGCTATTGAGGAATCTGTATTGAGACCAGAAAAGACAGTGGAAAGTGAAGTGGTCAACATGTGTACAGATATTGTGGTGTATAACAAAGAAAATATGACGGATTCTGAATTAGAAGAAAGAAGGTTAAGTGAAGAGTTGATCAGAAGGATGCATAATAATTTAGTCAGAGCTTTGAATGTTCAAAAAGTTCAGCAAGGAATAAAAATGGTAAGACCTATTGATCTAATGGGAGAAGAAGACAGAACTGTGAATTATACTCAGGATTTTGAAGATGATTTTAGATTTAACTTTTGTGATGAGTTAAATACAGAAGAAGAGTATGTGAAAGTGAAAGACTTCTTTATGCCTTCTGAGTATGTATTCAGAAAACCAATTGAGATTCCAAAGATTAACTTGCAAAGACTAGAAGAACCTGTATGTGATTTCATTCTAGAGTTAAGTGATGTGCCATTAGCCAGACAATTTCATGATGATATTTTTCCTGAGGAAATATATGATAATCTCTACTACACAGAAGGAGAGTATGAGCCTTTGGAAAGTAACATTGATGGTTTTATGGATGACAGAGCTCAGATGGTCTACTCAGAAGCTTCTAACAGGTTCAGAGTTCCTGACTCAAAACTGCATATTCAGAAAAGAATTGAGAAAGTTCTGATGTTTCAACAAGATGAATTCAATGGTTTAATGTTTGTTAGAATGGAAGTACTGAAAGAAAGAAATACAAAGGTTTTCATGTCTACTTTTGATTTTCACAGATTGACTCTTGATGATCAGATCTTTCTAGTCAAGTTCTTTGCCAGCACTGAAGAAGCCTTGATAGAAATTGAATGCAGAAGACTTCTGGGTATCTATGTCAGAAATATATACTTGTATGACTTCCAATTAGCTATTGAAGAAAGAAAAGAAAAGTGTAATCTGAGTTCTCCCACAAAGAAAACAGAAGTTGATTTGCATTTGAAGGGATTTGTGAATGAAGGAATGGAGACAGAAGGGTTCACATATACAGTTCACGAAAGGCTTGAATTGTTCAGATTAAAAGAGTTGGTGAAGTACAGTGATGCAACTCTGAATTGGTTATTGATTAAAATGGAAATAAGTGTGGAAACTGAAAGAGAGAGTTTAAAGAAAAGATGTATGAACTCTGTGAAAAGGAGGTTGGATCTTAGAAGAAAAATCAGAAACAGTAGTGAATGGTTGCTATCTGAGGTGAATCCCAAAAAGATTCTACATAATGATTTTGTGTTTCCTGCTGAGTATGAAGTGAATGAAATTTTGTCAGATGAAGTTGAAGAAGTGCAGAACACAACATCTCAGAATGTGCAGATAACTAGTTTTGATCAAGCTGAACAGTCTGAACCCAAAGAAGATGAAATATCTATTGATCTAAATGGATACTTTCTTGAATTTGATTTACCTGAGTTCTTCAAACCAAAAGAAGTACAATTCTTGGATGTGTATTATGATAGACCTAAGGAGACTCAGATCTGGTTGGCTGAAAAATCAAGATGTCTTGGCAAAACAAAGCAAGCCGTTTACTCAGATTTTTTAATTACTGGAATCGGAGAATTGAGGGTTAAGAAATTCAGAAAGATGGAGTACTTATCTTTTGAAGTTCTGAGAGAAGATGGCAAGGTTTATTACTTTACTGATGCAGATTTTGAGAAACTATCAGTGGTTGACTTCTACAGATTACACAGCTTTCTATGCTTCAAAGAATCGAGCAAAGACAGAAATGAAAGGAAGGCAAGAAGTGTGGTAATTGAGGCCATGTTCTACATCTTAAGGTGGCACTGTTATACAGATTTTCAAATAGCTTTGTACTTACAAAAGTCATGTGTTTATCTGACAAATCCCAACACAGATCATGAACAGAAAAAGGTGTTAAAGACTGGAAGTGTTCACAAATATCCAGATTTGGGAGTATTTTTGAAAAACAAAAGTGGAAAGATCTTCTTCAGAGCAAAGGAAACTGCAAAATACTGTTCTGGAACTTTAAGAATCATAAAGCATAATTTGGAGAAAAAGATGTTGAAAGTGAAGGAAGCAAACATGACTCAAGAAGTAATCAATCAGCAAGTTGAAATTATTCAAGAAATCATTGACAAAATTGATAAGAGGCTTAATCTGAGAAATGTGCTACTTCAGAAAATTGTTCCTGCTCTGAAAGAACTGGATGATGCAAAGTTTAAGTTTATTTGACAAAAAGGGGGAGATTGTTAGATCTGAAGTTTTGTCAATAAACCAAGTGTTGAAGATCTGATAAGAAGACTCAGATGTTCTGAGTAGAGAAGTCAGAGGTCTGACTGTGAAAGCTCAGAAGTATTGATAAGTGAAATCAGAAGTCTGGGAAGAGAAGTCAGATGTCTGAGTTAAGGAGTCAGAAGATCTGAGAAGCGTTATCAGAAGAATGTTCAGAAGTTCTGAACTACCTGTTCAGAACTTATGACGAGATACTTTACTTAGTAATTTATAAACTAATTAGGACACGTGTTATGTTCTTATTAGTCTTTCTTATTTGTAATGTAGCTTTAAGATGTCCGTTGCAGTATAAATAGTAGTTAGCTCTACGTTGCTAACTGATTGATTTTTCCCGTATAACTTTGTGTTCATTCTTTGTAATCTTTGAGATTCTCTTTCTCTTAGATCTGTAATTCTGTTCATCATTGAATACAATTGGGCTTGATCATACAACTTCTCAATTACTGCTTTCTATATTGATTGTAAGATTAGATCCTGTTCTTTAAGTAAGACTGATGGAACTTCTTCTTTTGGAATGCATCTTCTTATCATCTGATCTGCACAAATCTTGAACAAAAATGGGTCATCCCACAAATATTTCTTTGAGTAAAAAATGAGCTTTTTCTTTTGGTGTTTATTAAAATCCTTAGGAATGATTCCACATGCCAAATAATTTACAATATCTGCAAACCAAGGGATTGCATAATGTTGTACAGCCAAAATTCTTTCATCAGGAAAGACTTCACAAATATCATTACTATGTACAAATTCTTCTTGCTTCTTTAATCTAGACAAGTGATCGGCCACTTGATTATCCACACCTTTCCTATCAATGATTTCCAAATCAAACTCTTGTAATAACAAGACCCACCTTATCAATCTAGGTTTTGCATCTTTTTTAGCAATGAGATACTTGATGGCAGCATGATCAGTATGAACTATTACTTTTGTGCCAATCAAGTATGATCTGAATTTTTCAAAAGCAAAGACCACAGCTAATAATTCCTTTTCAGTAGTGGTGTAATTGACTTGAGCATCATTGAGAGTTTTACTAGAATAGTAAATAGGATGGAATATTTTTCCTTTCTTTTGACCTAAAACAGCTCCAACTGCCCAGTCACTAGCATCACACATAATTTCAAAGGGTTGGGACCAATCAGGTGCTATTACTATAAGAGCAGTGACCAATGCTTCTTTCAAAGTTTCAAAAGCCTTTTTACAGTCTTCATTAAAATTAAACACTTGGTCATTTTGTAGTAATAGACAGAGAGGTTTTGAAATTTTGGAAAAATCTTTTATGAACCTTCTGTAAAAACCTGCATGTCCCAAAAAACTTCTAATCCCTTTAACTGTGGTTGGTTCAGGCAAATTAGAAATGACTTCCAACTTAGCCTTATCAACTTCTATGCCTCTTTTGGAAATGAGATGTCCCAGCACTATGCCTTCTTTTACCATAAAATGACACTTTTCCCAGTTCAAAACCAAGTCTGTTTCTTCACATCTTTTAAGACTATTTTCCAGGTTTTGTAAACATGTGTCTTATGATGTCCCATAAACAGAAAAATCATCCATGAAAATTTCCATGGAGTTTTCCAACATGTCAGAAAAAATAGACATCATACATCTTTGAAAAGTGGCTGGGGCATTACAAAGTCCAAAAGGCATTCTTCTAAAAGCAAAGATTCCAAATGGACATGTGAAGGTGGTCTTTTCTTGGTTATCAGGTGCTATGGTAATCTGATTGTAACCTGAGTAGCCATCTAAGAAACAATAAAACTCTTTTCCTGCTAATCTGTCTAACATCTGGTCAACAAAGGGTAAAGGGAAATGGTCTTTTTGAGTAGCTTTGTTAAGCTTCCTATAGTCCATGCATATCCTCCAACCAGACACAACTCTAGTAGGTATGAGTTCATTCTTCTCATTTGGTACCACAGTTACTCCACCCTTCTTGGGTACACACTGCACAGGACTGACACAATTACTGCTTGCAATATGATAGATTATACCTGCATCAAGCCATTTCAAAATCTCCTTTTTTACAACTTCTTTCATCACAGGATTGAGTCTTCTTTGAGGCTCAACTGAAGTGAAGTTTTTATCTTCCAAAATGATTTTGTGTTGGCAAATGGTAGGGCTTATGCCCTTGAGGTCAGCAATGGTCCATCCTATGGCTTTTGTGTGAAGTTTAAGCATTTTGACCAATCTTTCTTCCTGTTCAAGTTCTAATGATGATGAAATAATGACTGGCAACTTCCCGGGATCTTCTAAAAAGACATATTTCAGGTGTGTGGGAAGTTGTTTCAATTCCAAGTCTGGTGCAACTTCTAAGGAAGGAACAAGAGTTTTCCTATCCTTTTGATCTAAGATTTCAAAAGCAGCTATTTCCTGTGGTGTTTCTAGGTCCTCAAAGTCTTCCTCATCAGTATCAAAGTCTCTTATCCCTAATATTTCTCCCAAACTCTTCTCTTCACACCAAGTCTCTATCATGCTCAAAGTGGAACACTCTTCTTTCTCTTCAGGGTACCTAAGGGAATCAAACACATTAAAAGTCACTTCTTGGTCTTGGACTCTCATGGTCAACTCTCCCTTTTGGACATCAATCAAGGTTCTGCCAGTAGCTAAAAAAGGTCTACCTAAAAGGATGGGGATATCTTTGTCACCTTCAAAGTCTAGAATGATGAAATTAGCTGGAAATATAAACTTATCAACTTGGACTAGGACATCCTCAATTTTTCCTTTAGGTCAGGCTATGGACTTATCGGCTAATTGAAGAGAAACAGTGGTAGGTCTAGCTTCACCTATGCCTAAGGTATTGAAAATGGATAAAGGCATAAGGTTTACACTAGCACCTAAGTCACATAGGGCTTTTCCTACTTCCTTTCCTCCTATAGAACATGGAATTGTGAAACATCCAGGGTCTTTCATTTTAGGGGGAATCTTACTGGACAACAAAGCACTACACCCTTCAGTCAGAGCTACCGTCTCATATTCAGTCAACTTTTTCTTTTTGCTCAAAATGTCTTTTAGAAACTTTGCATAATTTGGCCTCTGCTCAATAGCTTCAACCAAAGGTATGTTTATGTGTAACTGTTTAAAAACATCAAGAAACTTTTTAAATTGTATTGCTTCCTTATCATTCCTTGTCCTTTGGGGGTATGGAATGTAAGGTGTGACTGAACTAGAGGGGTCAATCTTGTGAAGAGTTGGTGCAGCTACCATTGGACTGTTAGATGGTGGTACAGCAGGACTGCCACCAGATTGTGACACATCAGCTACTGAACTTTCTTTGGGCTTCTGGACTTGCTTAGGTTCATTAGGGAACAACAAAGGGTAAGTTGATCTGCTAGGAATGGTGGTAATATCAACAGGCTTATAACTATCTTTGGGCCCACTAGGACTACAAGACTGGTCCATAGGTAATGTAGCAGCAGAATCTGGTCTTGTCTTTTTCGTTTCTGGTTCTGCTTTGTCTATTTGGTCTTTCCTAGGACTTTCTTCTAAAGGCTTTCCACTTCTTAAGGTCACAACCTTAATCTGTTCTTTTCCATCTCGGCCTGGAATTTCAGTATCACTAGGTAAAGTTCCTATTGGTCTTTTCTTCATTTCCAAAGCCATTTGCCCCATCTGAGTTTTAAGATTTTTAATTGAGGCTTGAGTTTGGGCCATAAACCCTTTCATCATTGCTTCCAAAGAAGTAGATGATTCAGCCTGTTGGTTGGGCTTGTTGTTTTGGAAAGAAGATGGTCGATTTTGGAAATTAGACTGTTGGTTGTTTTGATTTCTTTGTTGAAAGTTGGATTGTCCTTGGAAATTGGACTGTCCTTGTGGTCTTTGCATTGGAGTATTCTGAGCAGGACTATGCCATGAAAAATTAGGATGATTTCTCCACTCAGGGTTATAAGTCTGAGAGAAGGGACCTCCTTTGTTATTGTTGTGGACATAATTTATTTGCTCAGGATTGCTTGGACAGCTGTCAAAAGAGTGTCCATCTCCACAAAAAGTACACTGTATTGGCAGAACACTAGGGATAGCAGTAGCAGCATTAGCCTGCACATGTGTGGCTAGATTTTGAATAAGAGTAGCCATATTTGCCAACTGTGCAGTTAATGTTGAGTAAGCATCAGAATCTGATGTCCCTGTTGTTCTTTTAGTTGGCAGTGCACGTGGATCAGACCACTGTCCATTATTGTCAGAAATCTTTTCTAGGATTTCGTAACCTTCATTGTAGGTACAAGTTGTAAAAGATCCGCTTGCAGTAGCATCAAACATTTGTTTTGCAGTGATGTCTAGACCACTGTAAAATGTCTCTAGCTGAATGCAGTACGGAATGCCATGGTGAGGGCATTTTCTTAACAGCTCTTTAAACCTATCCCATGCATCAGGAACTGCTTCATTGTCCATTTGTTTAAAAGTGCAGATTTCATTTCTGGACTTAGCATTCCTGGTGGGTGGAAAATATTTTTTTAAAAACTTTTCTGCCATTTGGTTCCATGTAATTATAGAGTCTGACCGCAACGAGTTGTACCAGGATTTTGCTCTATCTCTTAAAGAGTATGGAAAAAGTTTTAGTTTTAGAGTATCATCCTGTACACCTGGCAACTTGAAAGAATCTGTAATTTCCATGAAAGACCTAAGATGAGAGTGAGGATCTTCATGTGCCAAACCAACGTACTGGCCGTTGATTTGGAGCATGTGGAACATTATCGGCTTGGGTTCAAAATGATGTGTTTCGAGGGTAGGCTTAAGTATTCCTGAATGTAATTGATTTAAAACAGGAACAACATATGCCATAATACCTCCGTTTTTAGAGTTTGCAAGCCTGAAAATGTTTTGTTCCTCATCTTCAAGGTCATGAATTGGCCTATTTTCAGGAATCTGACGAGGAATTTGCCTAGGAATAGGCCCATTTCTAGGAATTGGTCCATTTCCAGGGTTTCCATTGCCAAGATTTCCATCATCGGGATTTTCAAGATTTTCGAAATTTTCCCAATTTATGTCAGGATTTCCATCATTATGGGGTGGTCTATTAACAGGTTGTCCATCCGGCCCAAATTCGAAGTTATTTTCACCTTCATCCGAAGTGTACTTATTTTCAGACATCATTGGAGAGTTTAGAGCCGAAGCTGCTCTTTGTGCTTTCCTTCTTTGTCTAAAAGTGCGTTCAATTTCAGAATCAAATTGAAAAAGTTCTCCGTGCAATATTCTGGGCGTGCACTGATTTTCAAAAAGGTGGTAGAAAAATCAGAGTTTACAAACTTTACTTTGAAATGAAATTCTTTCAGCGAAGTAGTTCCCCGGCAACGGCGCCAAAAACTTGTTGTAGATTTATGCAACCTTAGAGATTCACTTAAAATAGAACTTAGTGCAAGTATACACCTTGAACTACTATCGTCTCATTAACAAGTAATAATGGTAAAAGTACCAGATATCGATCCACAGGGAAAACTTGTGAAAGATTTTCAAAAAGTCTAATCTTTTATAACGATATCAGTTATATTAGCCTCGTGAATCCTAGCACAGCACAATGTTACCATCCTACACCGTAAGAGCATAGCAATTGTCAGATGCTAAAGCTATATGTAGCCTTCTCTTATTATCTCAGGTTTTGTTGTTTATCTTAACTCTGAAAGTTAATGCATTTTCACATATTAAATTAGTTGTCAATTAATTAAAATATGATCTTCAATGAAACGGTAATCACCTGAAACAAATAGTTAGATAACAGTGTTATATAAATACAACTCTCAACTTTCACACCAATTTCGGTCTCAACTTTGCCTTACACCCCAAGCTAAGGCTATTAGCCCATCATTGCTCGGATTTATCTTTCGAAAGATGTAAGAAATGTAAATAACATTGCAGAAAAGTAAATTACAGAAAAGTAAATGACTGGAAAGTAAATTGCAGAAAAATAAATTACTGAAAAGTAAATACTGAAATTAAAGTGCAATAATGTAAATGACAGTAAATTAAAGTACAAGAAATTAAAAGATGGAAATATAAATTGCAGGAATGTAAATAAAGCAGTAAATGGAATTAAAGTCCTAAAAAATGAGGTAACTTGGTCGCCAAGTTATGAAACTTGTCGTGCAAGTTACGTCTCAAAAGATTATCTTTACGCTTGGGAATTACTAGAAAAATGAATTATTAACTAATTTGACAAGTCTTGGATTTTTAGAAGGATTAAATCCAAAATATCACCACAAGATTTGTACCAAATAATTAACTAGACGTGAAATGTGACGAAAAACGAACGTGTTTGCTTTAAAACTTGGAAAATACCAATATTAGAAAGTAATCTCAACTCACAAATTGATTATAACAATCAAGTATGTTCTTTGTATTAATTTCTAATAATAAAAGAGAGATTATAAAACTTGAGAACACGAACTTGAGATTTAAAACACTTGTATTAATTCCGAACCGAACACTACAATTACTCCATATTATAAGTAACAAGAAAATAAAACTAGAGAACAAAAGATGCAACAAGTAATAATACGTGGAAAGATTGATTCTTAAAACAAGCATAAGACTCTCCTATTTATAGGAGAAGACAAACTTGGTCCCAAAGTTTTCAAAAAGCTAAAGAGTATTAACCTTATCAGGCCGCATATTCAAAATTTGTAAGTGAGATCCGGTATGGGTGAGTGTCCGAAATGGCTTCAGACCCAAATTATTTAGAGTCTGTGTAGATAGTGGTGGGAAATCAGTTAAGACTTATTACCTCATTTCCTTTGAATTATAGTGTTCATCTTAAATCTAAAGTTTTCGCAAGAAGAGATTGTTAAAGTGCCAGGTGAGTTTTTCTAACTAAAATACGTGTTTTAAACGTGTTTTTCCAAAGAAAGTAAATGAGTAGTTTTGCCATGTTTATTTACACGCGGTTACTTGTTTGAAAGTGTTTATATGAGATGTATGCATACATTGTGGTAGACATAAATTGGCTAAGTCGGGGGGAGGTTCTGCCAGTGCTCACGTCGGGGGGAGGTTCCGTTTATACCATGGGAGAGTGTACCCAGTAAGGCAGCGTGAGAACTCTATTTTTCCGTTCCGCCACACCATTTTATTGTGGTGTATAAGGCGCCGTAGTCTCATGAATGATTCCTACGGAATGGAAAAACATGGGGTCGTAATACTCCCCACCACGATCGGTGCGTAAACATTTTATAAAGCAATTCATTTGCAACATAAACAGAACTTGAAACAAAACTCTTTTTATTTAAATTTAACATAAACATATCATTCAACATATAACCGAATCCGACAAAAGAGCCACCTTTTGACAAGATAAACTTGTCGGACTCATAAACTTGCCTATATCCTAACTTATTCAAGATACTATCGGAAACCAAATTCTTTCGAATTTGTGGTACAAACAAAACGTCTAAAAGTTCAATTATTTTGCCAGAACTAAACTCTACCCTAACTAAGCCACGTCCAAGAATGGGAGCACTCGACTCGTTCCCCATGTGTTGCATGGATCCGTCTTCAACTGGTTCCAAAGAGGTAAACCAACGGCGATCCTTGCACACATGACTCGTAGCACCCGAGTCGATCCACCAAGCAACATCAGCATCTTGCACGTAAAATGATTCAGATATTAGTGGTACATAATTCAAATTCGAATTAAAACCAAAGTCAAGAAACTAACCTTGCCGTGGGTTTTGATCCTTGGATCCTTGCCCACTACCACTTGTGTTTGCTCCACTCTTATTCTTGACAACCCGACAATCCCGCTTGAGATGGCCGGTCATACCACCGGTCCAACAGGTTAATTTAACCTTTTTATTGGGCCCTTTCTTGGCTTCATTGAACTTCCGTTTTCCCTTGAATTTGTTGGATTTTCCCTTTTCAACCATGCTCACCGAAGGGGCAGAAACCTCTTTTATGTTAGGTTTCTCAGCCTCTTGCGCCCGAAGAGATTCCTCTATACGCAAGTGACTACCGAGTTGTACAAGGGACAACTCTTCCTTCTTGTGTTTCAACATGTGTTTGAAATCTTTCCAAGAGGGGGGGGGGGGGAATTTATCAATTATGCTCGATACGGAGATGGATTCGTCCATCTTCATATTATGTTGAGCATATTGGCCGAGAATGCGTAGGAGCTCATTATATTGCTCCATCACAGGCCTTGAATCAACCATCTTGTAATTGTTAAAATTACTTACGAGGAACTTCTTACTAGAAGCATCCTCCGCCATGTATTTGGACTCAAGAGAGTCCCATAGCTCTTTGGCAGATTCAACATTTTGATAAATGTCAAAGGGGGAGTCACACATACCGTTTAAGATGTGGCCACGACAGATGTAGTCGTCGTTCTCCCATTTCCCGCGACGCCGGGTCATCTCCAACGTCTCGTCTTCCATCACCTCCGGTATCGGAGTGCTTAGCACGTACACGACCTTCAACGTTGTCAACAAGAAGTGCATCTTCTTCTGCCATCTTCGAAAATCAACGCCTTCGAACTTCTCAAGTTTGGTGAACTTGGTCTTCATATCTCTCACGGATTGATCATTCGCCATCTCTCTCACGATGAACAAATATCACTTAAGATTGTTGGGGAATTTCATACATTCGTGGGAGAGAAAGAGTGATTAGAACTTGGATAAAGAACGTGAGATCGCGTAATAGCTCGCTTTCCTTAAGTGATATTTCGACCCTATTCTGCCTGGGTATCACGAAATTCACTCGAGGATAATCTCAATTCTCGGTATCGATTTAGGCAGAAATCGATCCTATTTAAACACCTTGAGAATCGTAACCGACCCTATATTAATACTGATAATAATTTCTCACTAAGGAGATTGATTGTGGACATTAATGTTGGCAGTTACAAAAAGTGAAGAAACATTCCAGAACCTGGCGCCAGTCACCGCGCCAGTCAACTGGCGCCACAACCGGCCCCGTGAATGACTCCAGAAGCTGGTGCCACTCACCGTGCCAGTCAACTGGCGCCACCATCCACGCCAGTCTCCGTGCCAGTCAATTGGCACCAGTACTGGCCCCGACGCCCAGTTCACAAAAACTCTAGTAACTCGCCAATCATAACCATCCAACAATCCCGGGTTCTAGTTAGCTTACACGAGTGTGCACTCCACACCTCCTAACTCATGTTATAGCTTAGCTACTGTTAATGTCAAAAATCGCACCAAAGGGACAACTTAAGGTCGATGTGGACTTAAACAACTAAAGAAAGAATCTTTCGACGAGACGTGCGATGATAAATAAAATAAAGGAACAAGGGATTTGATGACGCAGGAAAAACCTCAATCGAGGAAAAAACTTGCGGACGACAATGGGTGTCGTCGCTGCACTATGGTCGCCAATCAGGGGCGATGTCCTTGGATACTGGTGTCGATCGTACAGTGATTACAATACAAATGAAGAAAAATGCTTCGAAATGTAAAGTACAAGTGTTTGGAATATAAAACAAGTGTTTGTCGTGTGCGAAACAAAGTATGAGGGCTGTTGTCGTCGTCCGAATATCCCTCCAATATCGAAGGAAACCCGACATATGACAAACCATAATCAATGGTTTTCTTCAATTATTTGAATACTCGTCTTATCGCTTGCCAATGATGAATACTAGGATTACTAGTAAACCTACTCAACTTTCCTATGGCAAAAGGGATATCCGGCCTAGTGCTTGTCATGGCATACATCAAGCATCCAATAGCCTTTGAGTACTCGAGTTGTGACACCGCTTCACCCGTGTTGGGCATAAGTTTCACACTCGGATCCCATGGAGTACTCACCAGAGAACAATCAAAGAAATTAAATTTCTTTAATACTTTCTCAATGTAATGAGATTGCGTAATTGCAATCCCTTTGTTCTCACGCTTGATCCTTATTCCAAGGATCACCTCCGCTTCTCCCATATCTTTCATGGAGAAACTCGACGACAAAAACTCTTTGGTTTTTCCAACTTGATTTTGGTCGGTGCCAAAGATCAACATGCCGTCAACATATAAACAAATGATTACACCATTACCTGATGTGTCGGATTTGCTATATACACACTTGTCCGCTTGGTTTATCATAAAACCGTTGGAAAAGATAACCTCATCAAATTTTTGATGCCATTGTTTGGGTGCTTGTTTCAGTCCATACAATGATTTTACAAGTTTACACACCTTATGCTCCATCCCGGGCATAACAAAACCTTCCGGTTGTTTCATGTAAACTTCCTCCTCCAAGTCACCATTCAAGAATGTCGTTTTGACATCCATTTGGTGAATCACTAAATTGTGGATAGCTTCTAAGGCTATCAACAATCTAATCGTGGGGATCCTTGCTACCGGGGCATAGGTATCAAAATAATCGATGCCTTCCCGTTGCCTAAAGCCTTGGATTACTAATCAAGCTTTGAACTTGTCGATTGATCCATCCGCTTTCATCTTCCTTTTGAAGATTCACTTGCATCCCAAAGGTTTACAACCCGGTGGCAAGTCCGATAATATCCAAGTATTATTCCCCATGATAGAGTCCATCTCATCATTTATTGCTTCTTTCCAGAAAGCAACATCTTGAGACTTCATAGCCTCATCAAATGATTTTGGATCCTCCTCAATACTATAACAGTAAAGGAATTGAGATCCAATCTCATCTCTTGATCCCTCTACCAAGTATACTTGGAAATGGGGACCAAAGGATTTTTCAATCCTTCCTCTTTTGCTCCTTCGAAGCATCGGAGATTCGGTTGGAACAATTGCTTGTTCTTCAACCTCACTAGTTCCACTAGTACTTGGAACTAGGCATGACAATTTGGCCCGACCCGGTGGGGAACCCGGTTCACCCGACCCGACCGGGGCCGGGGATTCCCCGCCAAACCGGGTACCGGGGTCAGGGCCGGGGCCGGGATGACCATCCCCCGCCCCGGACCCGGTATGTATATATTAAAAAAAATTAATATTTTATATATTCATGGACAAAATCACCTTCAACTATCATTTAGATAGTTGGCTTCATTTGTTTGCCAAATTTGAAAGTTTTTATATTATAATCGATTACATTTCCAATTGGCGAATGGTACACAATTTCTTAGTTTCTAAAAACGCAAGTGCTCTAACCTTTGAACTTGTCTTTTCTTCGCTTTTTGTTGTTTAATTTGACAAAGTGACACTTCTTATTCCTTTCTTGCTTTACTTTCACGTTGCTGCTTTCTTGTTGGACTGAAGTAGATTGATTTGAAGGGCATAACGAGTTAAAAATGAGCAGGCATAACGGGTCATAACCGGGTCAGGGAGCCGGGTAAAAAAAGGGGACCGAGTCTTGACCGGGTATTGACCGAAAGTTGACAAGGGTCGGGGATGGTATCCCCATACCCGCCCGGGGATGGTATCCCCGTACCCGCCCGGGGCCGGGGGACGTTACCACAAACCGGGGCCGGGGCCGGGGATGGGGAACCCCGCCCCATACCCGCCCCGTTGCCATGCCTACTTGGAACTATGTCCTTCGGCCTAGGTATTGAAGTGAATCTAGTCTCATCAAATAATGCATCTCTCGATTCTATAACGGTGTGAATCGCTATAGAATCATTAGGTTTAATAACATAGAACCTATAGGCTTTGGAATGCTCGGCATATCCAACAAAGATGCAATCAATACCTTTCTCACCCAAAGTCTTCCTTTTGGGTTCGGGTAGTCGAACAACCGCCCGACAACCCCAAACTCGAATATAACTCAAGTTAGGCCTTTTCTTGAACCAAAGTTCATACATGGTAATCTTGTTCCTTTTATTAGGAACTCGATTCAACAAGTAACAAGCCGTCAGCATGGCTTCACCCCAAAATCCATCACTCAATCCCGAGTAGGATAACATAGAGTTCACCATTTCTTTGAGAACTATATTTTTCCGTTCCACCACACCATTTTGTTGTGGTGTATAAGGCGCCATAGTCTCATGAATGATTCCTACAGATTGGAAAAACATGGGGTCGTAATACTCCCCACCACAATCGGTGCGTAAACATTTTATAAAGCAATTCATTTGCAACATAAACAGAACTTGAAACAAAACTCTTTTTATTTAAATTTAACATAAACATATCATTCAACATATAACCGAGTCCGACAAAAGAGCCACCTTTTGACAAGATAAACTTGTCGAACTCATAAACTTGCCTATATCCTAACTTATTCAAGATACTACCGGAAACCAAATTCTTTCGAATTTGTGGTACAAACAAAACGTCTAAAAGTTCTATTATTTTGCCAGAACTAAACTCTAGCCTAACTAAGCCACGTCCAAGAATGGGAGCACTCGACTCGTTCCCCATGTGTAGCATGGATCCGTCTTCAACTGGTTCCAAAGAGGTGAACTAACGGCGATCCTTGCACACATGACTCATAGCACCCAAGTCGATCCACCAAGCAACATCATCATCTTGCACGTAAAATGATTCGGATATTAGTGGTACATAACTCAAATTCGAATTAAAACCAAAGTCAAGAAACTGACCTTGCCGTGGGTTTTGATCATTGGATCCTTGCCCACCACCACTTGTGTTTGCTCCACTCTTATTCTTGACAACCCGACAATCCCGCTTGAGATGGCCGGTCATACCACAGGTCCAACAGGTTAATTTAACCTTTTTATTGGGCCCTTTCTTGGCTTCATTGAACTTCCGTTTTCTCTTGAAGTTGTTGGATTTTCCCTTTTCAACCATGTTCACCGAAGGGGTAGAAACCTCTTTTATCTTAGGTTTCTCAGCCACTTGCGCCCGAAGAGATTCCTCTATGCGCAAGTGACTACCGAGTTGTACAAGGGACAACTCTTCCTTCTTATGTTTCAACATGTGTTTGAAATCTTTCCAAGAGGGGGGGGGGGGAATTTATCAATTATGCTCGATACGGAGATGGATTCGTCCATCTTCATATTATGTTGAGCATATTGGCCGAGAATGCGTAGGAGCTCATTATATTGCTCCATCACATGCCTTGAATCCACCATCTTATAATTGTTAAAATTACTTACGAGGAACTTCTTACTAGAAGCATCCTCTGCCATGTATTTGGACTCAAGAGAGTCCCATAGCTCTTTGGCAGATTCAACATTTTGATAAATGTCAAAGAGGGAGTCACACATACCGTTTAAGATGTGGCCACGACAGATGTAGTCGTCGTTCTCCCATTTGCCGCGACGCCGGGTCATCTCCAACGTCTCGTCTTCCATCACCTCCGGTATCGGAGTGCTTAGCACGTACACGACCTTCAACGTTGTCAACAAGAAGTGCATCTTCTTCTGCCATCTTCAAAAATCAACGCCTTCGAACTTCTCAAGTTTGGTGAACTTGGTCGTCATATCTCTCACGGATTGATCACTCGCCATCTCTCTCACGATGAACAAATATCACTTAAGATTGTTGGGGAATTTCAGACAATCGTGGGAGAGAAAGAGTGATTAGAACTTGGATAAAGAACGTGAGATCACGTGAGAGCTCGCTTTCCTTAAGTGATATTTCGACCCTATTCTGCCTGGGTATCACGAAATTCACTCGAGGATAATCTCAATTCTCGGTATCGATTTAGGCAGAAATCGATCCTATTTAAACACCTTGAGAATCGTAACCGACCCTATATTAATACTGATAATAATTTCTCATTAAGGAGATTGATTGTGGACATTAATGTTGGCAGTTACAAAAAGTGAAGAAACATTCCAGAACCTGGCGCCAGTCACCTGGCGCCATAACCGGCCCCATGAACGACTCCAGAAGCTGGCGCCAGTCACCGTGCCAGTCAACTGGCGCCACCATCCGCGCCAGCAAACTTAACAGAACCTGGCGCCAGTCTCCGTGCCAGTCAACTGGCGCCAGTACTGGCCCTGACGCACAGTTCACAAAAACTCTAGTAACTCGCCAATCATAACCATCCAACAATCCCGGGTTCTAGTTAGCTTACACGAGTGTGCACTTCACACCTCCTAACTCATGTTATAGCTTAGCTACCAACCCCATTATTATCATGTGAATCCAATTACATAAAATGAACCGATGATTTCACAAAAATCACCAACAATCCTCCCCCATTTTAGTGCAATCCTTGATTCACAAAAAGAAATATCCAATATAGGGAAACAAACTCATGCATAAATGAAAATATCTATAAGATTGAATTTCCATCTTAGTACATTACACATTTCAAATACTCGAGAATCTGGGTGTCCTATGGATTGAACCCTTCAACCCATTTGAGTACCAGAAGATAACATACACATGAATTCAAATAATTCTCTAAAGTTTAAACTTGACACTATACATGTCATATGTTCTTATCCATTCGTGAGTGCATCAAAGCCAAGTCCAAGCTTCTTGAAGCGGCCACACTTCACACTCATATAGGTAGTTCCTTTCATCATGCACCAGCACATGCATTTTTACAAAAGAACTATTACCTCTTTCACTTGCAGTACCGAGCACATACCGTGGGATGATCATCTTGTGCTCCAATCCCTTAGAGTGAGCTTTCCTATTGAATTCAACTTCTAACGTTGTATTAGAAGGGAATTGGGTATCTCACTATTAGAGATTAAGATGGACTTTAATCCCGTCCCTATCACCGACTTGTGAACCAAGTCCCTAGCTAACCCCTTCGTCAAGTGGCCCGCAAAATTTTGTTGCGACCGAACAAATTCAACCGAAATCACCCCATTCGTGATTAGCTCGCGAACCATGCTATGTCTAACACCTAAGTGTCTAGACTTGCCATTATATACTTGACTATAAGCTTTAGACAAAGTAGCCTCACTATCACAACGAATAGAAATGGGTGATATTGGTTTCGGCCATAACGGAATTTCATGGACCAAATTCCTTAGCCACTCCGCCTCTTTACCGGCAGCGGCTAATGCCACAAATTCCGACTCCATAGTCGAACTCGTGATGCAAGTTTTCTTCTTGGAAGCCCATGAGATGGCACCTCCCCCAAGCAAATACACCCAAACACTCGTAGAAGAGTGATCTTCTAAGTTGGTGATCCAACTTGCATTCGAATATCCCTCCAATATCGAGGAAACCCGACATATGACAAACCATAATCAATGGTTTTCTTCAATTATTTGAATACTCGTCTTATCGCTTGCCAATGAAGAATACTAGGATTACTAGTAAACCTACTCAACTTTCCTATGGCAAAAGCGATATCCGGCCTAGTTCTTGTCATGGCATACATCAAGCATCCAATAGCCTTTGAGTACTCGAGTTGTGACACCGCTTCACCCGTGTTGGGCATAAGTTTCACACTCAGATCCCATGGAGTACTCACCAGAGAACAATCAAAGCAATTAAATTTCTTTAATACTTTCTCAATGTAATGAGATTGCGTAATTGCAATCCCTTTGTTCTCACGCTTGATCCTTATTCCAAGGATCACCTCCGCTTCTCCCATATCTTTCATGGAGAAACTCGACGACAAAAACTCTTTGGTTTTTCCAACTTGATTTTGGTCGGTGCCAAAGATCAACATGCCGTCAACGTATAAACAAATGATTACATCGTTACCTGATGTGTCGGATTTGCTATATACACACTTGTCCGCTTGGTTTATCATAAAACCGTTGGAAAAGATAACCTCATCAAATTTTTGATGCCATTGTTTGGGTGCTTGTTTCAGTCCATACAATGATTTTACAAGTTTACACACCTTATGATCCATCCCGGGCATAACAAAACCTTCCGGTTGTTTCATGTAAACTTCCTCCTCCAAGTCACCATTCAAGAATGCCGTTTTGACATCCATTTGGTGAATCACTAAATTGTGGATAGCTCCTAAGGCTATCAACAATCTAATCGTGGATATCCTTGCTACCGGGGCATAGGTATCAAAATAATCGATGCCTTCCCGTTGCCTAAAGCCTTGGATTACTAATCGAGCTTTGAACTTGTCGATTGATCCATCCGCTTTCATCTTCCTTTTGAAGATCCACTTGGATCCCAAAGGTTTACAACCCGGTGGCAAGTCCGATAATACCCAAGTATTATTCCCCATGATGGAGTCCATCTCATCATTTATTGCTTCTTTCCAGAAAGCAACATCTTGAGACTTCATAGCCTCATCAAATGATTTTGGATCCTCCTTAATACTATAACAGTAAAGGAATTGAGATCCAATCTCATCTCTTGATCCCTCTACCAAGTATACTTGGAAATCGGGACCAAATGATTTTTCAATCCTTCCTCTTTTGCTCCTTCGAAGCATCGGAGATTCGGTTGGAACAATTGCTTGTTCTTCAACCTCACTAGTTCCACTAATACTTGGAACTAGGCATGGCAATTTGGCCCGACCCGGTGGGGAACCTGGTTCACCCGACCCGACCGGGGCCGGGGCCGGGAAAACCCGATAGTTGAAAACCGGAGCACCCCCACTGTATTGTTCCCTTTTTTTGGAAAGGAGACGGCACTCCTGGCAAGTGGCAACTATATAGAAAAAAGAAAAGAAAATTCACCTAAATGGCGAGAGACTCCCTCCCATAAAGGAACTCAACCCACTGTATTGTTCCCTTGACCGTTATGCAATGATAAAGCGTGTGACCCTAGGGTAGGTGATGGTGCGTGGAGTTGAATCCCACACCTTCTACTTATTCTGCAATGATGCCTACCTTTACCCGCATAGATCACTTTATGGGTCGACATTAACTACTCCTAAAAGGCTTATCAAATATGAACTGGAATTAAATAAAGTTAAAATATATAAAACTATGATGTATCTATATTTTCATTAGTGAAACAGAGAATATACATGTGATTTTTATCCTTCTCAAACATTTAGGGGCAATTACCCGACAAATAGACATGCAAACAACTCCATTTAAATCGATGTTTTATTTTTAAATTTCTATTTCGACCAAAAAGCATACACAATAATTGATCCTTGATATCATCAGCATTCGAACGTAAAGAACTTATATTCGTCGGTTTTAACACAAAACGATATAACTATCGAGTAAAAACGATCATCAAATGATTTCTTGAGAGAGGGTTGTCGTTTTCTACTAGGCTTTTATTGCGAAAGTGAAAGGTTTGTGTTATAAAAGTTGGTAAATTTGGAAGATGCAAAGGGAAATAGCATTGTGTGTTTCAATGATTGCAAGCCACGCTCCAATTTTCCACCTTATATATTTAATCTTTATAAAAACACTTTTTTTGTTTTTTAAATCATGGTATTTGATCTTGATCTGAATTTTCATTAAATCCTGTATAGATAATGTTTTATGTGTGGATTAATATGTCTATATGGAATGAAAAGGTTTTTGTATGAGAAGATTTTTTAATAGATGAAATGAGTGTGTTTTTTAATCGAGAGGGGGGTAAGTTTGCAAAAAAAAAAAAAAACTTGACTTTTTGCATAAAGTTCCCCTGTAAGCTTACAGAATAAACCACTTTCTATATCATTAACTCATTACCAAATAATCATGTATAACTGATCGAATAAGCTTGAATCTCATTACGCTGCTAACACCCAAACCCTAAGTTTTTTAGTTACTTCGATTCGAGTTACATATCATATACATTCGAATATTACAATTTTTATATATGTGAAAATTGACATGATTTATAACAAAAATTGATGTAAAATAATGAAATCAAATATATTAAATCGATATTATGATGAAAGATTTAAAAGAATTCTTTTGACTACCTTTTTTTCTTCATAATATTGGACCACAGCAGAAAGTTGCTTTGCCTTAAAACAGGGCTTTGGCTTTTTGGTCTATGTAAGATGACATTTTTCTCCTTGAGATCGGGACTTGCTTATATGGCGTATGAATGAAACATAACTTGTTTTTGTTTCAATTGAAATAATTAATTGTGGTTTTCAATTTAATTGTTTTTGTCGTCTATTTCTTATGTTAGTATGTATAATAGCAGTTTATCAGTTCATAAATCAAGAAATTTTATGTATATTCGACATTATTGTTTTTTTTTTTGGAAGAGTGTCTTAGACTATGCCTAGACTAATCCTTTAACAAATTATGACTGTAAGACATCAACCCTGATTAAATCTCAGTGACCACAATTATTGTGTACGCCTGGATTAGAACCCTGGGCAGATGATGCTTCTGAATCCATTGTATTAATTCCACTTCCTACTTGCAGTATGCTCTTCATGGGATATTCCACCACATCCCCCAGGGTCTTAACCAGTACGCCACAACCCTTGTGATTGCATTATTGTTTTTTCACTGCCAAATTTTTATAATGTTTCTATCTTTCCCACTTTGGATATAATCAGTTCAATAAACAAAAACATTGATACCATAATAATTATAGAAGAAAGGTAAAAAAAGATTGAAGATTTCAAACCAAGTAGTACAATTATGACATAAGGGTTGAAAATTTCAAATCACTATAGAGCTCATAATTTTATATATTAACATTAAAACTTATTTTTATATATCCAATACATGATTTGACATTATTCTAACTTAATCGGGATGCATAACAACACCCTTTACATATGCATATATGTGTGTACATATACAAACTAGATACTATAATTCTATTTTCTTAATTATATTGTATAAAAAATATGTATCTGTAGGTAGTGTTTGGTACACATATTGAATGGGAGGGACGGAATAAGACAGGACAAAATTGAACAAAGAGTATGTCCTACGTTTGATACAAGTAGAACATAATTGGACTAAAACTGTTAAAATGACTAAATAACTATAAAATATTAGTTACCGGTTTTTATTATATGATAGTTATATAAAATTAAAAAATTGTTGTAATTTTGGCTTTTTTATCCTCCATATCTTTAAAATAAAAAATATCGAATTTATATATGAATTTAATCTACTAACTTTTTTTCTTCTTCTGAACATGGATTTAATTTGCTAATCTAAAAACATCTCTTTCTCCAAAATAAATATATGGTCATTTTATGTTTTATTCCATGCTGTTGTTACATCTTTTTTGGTGGAACAAAAACTCTGAATAATAGTCTCATAAAATTAAGGTCTTATCATATATTGTCCAACCTCATTTTTGTCTCATAACATATTAAATATGAGAGTGTTTATTTTTGTCTTATTCTTTCGCACCCGGTCTGCGTAACCTAAAACTTATAAAATGTCAGAATATGTTTTGATTGTAAGTTAACATAGGTTATACGTAAAGACTGTTCATTAATTGGGTAAATTACATGTAGTTGTAAAGAACTTTGGTTCGGTTTTTGTTAACATTTATTTTAGTATTTTAGATGAGATATATGATTTTATACGTGAGATTTTGTATATAGACGATCTTTTCGTGTTTTCTTAAATAGTTAGCGTTCTCGTTTAAACATTTTTTTTTTCTCTCTCTCTCTCTCTCTATATATATATTATAGATAATTGAAATCACAACAAAATATATGTTGTACTCTATGCATTTTCATATGTACATGTAAATTAGACAATAATGAAATGAGAATGAGGATTAAGAAGAAAAGAAAAAATAAATATTTGTTGGAAAATTATTAAGATTTTTGGAAATTATTTGAAAACGATTGAAACAAATCATAGAAAGCAAACTGCATTTAAATTTGCCATGTGTTGTTGCTTCAAATATTTAATTTTTTTTTTTTTTTTTTTTTAAACTATATTTAATAGAAATCCTTCTATATAAATTCAACTTTTTAGTTTAAATCAAACTCCCACCTCCACCTCCACCTCCAAACCCAAAAAAGAAACCTTTTCTCCAACTCATACCCATGGAGCAAGATCCCGACTCACCACCCACCTTCTGGTTCCAACCACCAAACACCACCAATCTCCGCCCTAGATCGCCGATCATCGACCCTGTTGTTCTCATCATCGTTATCCCAATACTTGCCCTACTTTTTCTCTTCTTCTTCCTCCCTCCATTCCTATCTCACACTTCACATTTTCTTAAACCAGCTTCTGTAAAATCTACCTGGGATTCACTCAACATTTTTCTAGTACTTTTTGCAATTCTTTGTGGTGTTTTGGCTCGCAGAAACGATGAAGTTTCGACCTCCGATCAAACAAACGGTTTTGTACCGGGTTCAAGTGGTGCTAATGGTGTTCAGTCGTCGGATCAATGGGTCGGGTTTTCGGATCGGAAGGTAGTGTCGGGTGGGTTGAGAAGAAGTAGCAGTTCGTACCCGGATTTGAGGCAGGAATCGTTGTGGGACAACGGCGAGAATCGGAATCGGTTTTCTGATGATTTTGACGTCGATATGTATTCTTCGCCGGTGTCAAGGTATTATAGCAGCGTTTCACGGCGGATCGATAGGGAAAGGGAGAATTCGTATCGATCAACGCCGATATCAGGGGATATCCGCCATCGATCACGGCGGAGTGAAGCAGATCAGGGAGAGTTTTCGGATGTGAAGGAGATTGTCGTGGATACTTTCGAAGTTGCTCCAAATGGTCCGGATAATCACGAACAGCGTCAATTGGCGGAACCGGTGACAGCTCCTCCACCGCCTCCGCCTCCAGCTACATCCCCCAATTCTAGAAGGCATTCGTTCCGAAGTGTTGGACGGAATGTAAAGGTTGAAGTTCCGAGAAAAATTGAATCCGGTGAGTTGGATAAAGTGAGATCCAATCCTCCTCCACCACCACCGCCGCCGCCGCCGCCGCCGCCACCACCCATGGAGGTTGGGGTGCATCGATCGCATCATAAACATAAGAAACTTGAGCGGAAAGTAAGTGATGCTACCAAGGAGATAGCTACAGCCATCTCTTCATTGTATAATCAGAGAAAGCGGAAGAACAAACGGAAGTTAAGAAATATTTCCGGCAGTTCTGGTTCATCTCCACCGTCTGTACATTCCGTTCGATCACCCGATGTACAACAACCACAGCAATCGTTTACGCCGCCACCACCACCACCACCTCCACCACCGCCTCCTTCTATGTTTCAAAATCTGTTCAAAAAAGGAGCCAAACATAAGAGAATTCACTCCGTTCCTGCTTCAATTTCACCAGGAGTTCCCCCGCTTCCGCCACCTCCGCCGCCAAGCTCAATTTTCAACAACTTATTCAAATCCGGCAACAAAAGCAAGAGGTTTCATTCACCGTCCACAGCTCCTCCACCACCACCGCCACCGCCTCCTTCAATCATCAACGGCTTATTTAAAAATGGAACAAATAGTAAGCGATTCACTCCTGCTTCCCCACCGCCGCCACCTCCACCACCCCCTCCGATGACACCGCCTAGATACACCGTTCCTGTGCAATCAAAACAATCATCTAAGCGTAAAACTCGAGCTAAATCTCAATCTCAATCTCAATCTCCTCCATCTCCACCAAAATCGGAGCCTCACCGTCTCCATTCTACGAGCAAAGGTAAACCTCCCCTACCAACAAAAGCAAGCAGTTACTATGACAGGGACGATTTTCTGCAGAGCGGCTCACAGTCTCCATTGATTCCAATGCCGCCTCCTCCACCGCCGTTTAGGATGCCGGCGATGAAATTTGAGCTCCGAGGTGATTTTGTTAGCATACGGAGCACCAACAGTTCCGTCTGTAGTTCACCGGACCGTGAAGACGTTGATCTCGCGTCAACTGTAATCGACGGTGGAGATTCAATTGGGTCCAGATCCGGGTCTGGGCCCATATTTTTTCCAAGCCCAGACGTCAACGCTAAGGCTGATAGTTTTATATCAAGGCTTAAAGATGAATGGAGAATGGAAAAGATAAATTCCGTCAAAGAGAAGATGGGTTAAAGCCCACTAAGAAGCCCAAAATAGACAAGGTCTACTGGTCTAGTATGGGGAATTACTTTTTTACCCTCCCCGGAAATGCGATTATCGACACATCTATCATTTTATTGGAAGTTGTAGGCGTGTGAGAATGGCTATGCTTCTCATCGATGATGACTTTAGCATCTTACGGTATCTCGTATACTCAGATATTAAGATAAACCGGCGAGATATGGTGGTAGAGCAAGATGGTTTTGACTCGAAGGCTATTATAGTCTTTTGTCGCCATACTTAGCCTTCAAGAGCTTTTTGAGTATGGGTTTTGGCTCTATTTTTTGTTTGTTAAAAGTGACTTAATATGTAGAACATTGTAATAAACATCATTCATACGGCTTGTGACAAATGATGGTTTGTTGCTAACACTTGCAAATTTCCAATTTGATGGATTGATTGAGCGTGTCGGCATCATAGACCTAGCGATAAGGTATCAAACTATGAGCCAAGATATAAATACATGTTGCAAATGTTTTAATTGCATCTAACTGGATATTGGTTAAAATGTCGTTAAAATTATATCTATTGATGAACCATGAAAATAGTACAATTTTAAATGAGGGTCATGACACATACAAGAAGTTAGGTCATAGATAGCAAGCAATCCACGCAAGCGCCAAGCAAGAAAGGGACACATGCAAGCGCAAGAATCAAAGCATGGCACGATCGAAGAGCTTAGACAAGAAGGAATCCATCAAAGACTGTCTTTCACGCATGTCGCTTTGATGCACGCTAAGACAACCACTCATGTCTACTTCTAATGCGCACGAACCATAGCCAAATCTCCCCAAAACCCCTTCCCTAGTAAAGAGGTACTAACCATCGTGAGAAGTTAGGTCATAAAGGTTGATGGATGCGCAAGGAGAAAGTGAATCCAAAGACTTTATTCATTGATAACGGCTTGTAATTGTTCAAAATCTCACACTGGTACATTCTCTAGCACGACCTTGATAATAACTTGAACCAGAGATTAGTCAATAAGTCGTTAAAAATGTATCCATTGATGAACGTATGGAAAATAATACCATTTTTCGATATCATCTTTGACATTGACAAGAAATTAGGCCATAAAGTTTCAAAGGAAAAAAAAGTGAATTCATAGAAACTTAAAAGAACTCCTAAATCTAACAAGTGACCCTATAACATAATGTTTTGTTGGGCCATTTGGGCCTTTTTAGAAGTAAAGCATTATAATGGTATGGCCCTCCCTAACCTAGCATGCTTTTAAAGTGGTTATTTTTTATGCTCACTTTGTTGCCAATCAACATATATATCATCATATCATTTAATTATGTATGTTCGACAAAATGGAAATCGTGGACAAAACCTTTTATATGGTTTATTACCAAAAGTTCGTCATAAAGAACGATATCTTATTCATATATATACTAGTCAGTATACCCGCGTGATGCGGCGGGTGATAAATTTTTATTGGAAATCACACGTCTTTGTCCCGACGGTATCTAGGTTATTGGTATATCCCAAATGCATTATCAAAGCTAAGGAACTTTAAACTCAAGAAGAATATCTAAGACCAAACAATAGAACAAATCCAGTTAATACAATTCATTGGTTTAAAAGTCTAGAGTTTTGATTCAAAATGTGTTCAACTATTACAAAACAACACAATTATAAACCAACCAAGGTCTTTTTTTTACCATGGCCGACTCTTTTATTCGTGTAAAAGATCCAATGAACTATATTGGCCTTGTGAATTGTCTGTCCATGTGTAGGACCTTCGTCACCTTGCTTGCTTAAGGGATTCCTTTTATTGCTAATGTCTCCAACCAAATGGACGATAAACACAAATAATTAATTAGCAGAAAGCAGAAGTGTCAGATCTATGTGGATGTTTAAAGATTTGCTTCATCTGGTTGACCAATCACTCTATTTCACCACAAACCAGGGTCTCGTCTAGCAGTATACCCGTGCAATGCTGCGGGATGTAAAAATTTTATTAAGATTATTTAATTTTAAAATCTCAAATTTTTTCAAGAGGCTATAATGCTGGTTACCTATGTACCTACGTTAAATACAAATATTTATCCATTATTTATAAGAAGTATTGGTATTAGCAGCTTGTGCAATTATCCATAACAAAAATAAATAGTTTAGAACAACAATTAATAAACACACCGTTTCTTTCTAAATCAATTTATCCATGAAACACTTATAAATTTCATAGTCCAGTCTTTTGGGTTTCAAAATAATTAAAATTACAAAGAAACATTACAAAATTAATTACAAAGAAACATTACAAAATTGCTTTGATGCTTTCGGCTTTAGCAGGTGTTATTTTCACACACTTGCCAGATACCATCTTTTACAGATGTCACAACCGATCTAGACCAGTGAGAATGAAGAACCTAATCAATGGTAATGTTTTCCCAAATTCATCTACATACTTGCTCAACACTAACCTTCATCATCTGAAATTTTTACTCAACATGCACCATTCAACTGATTCCATTAACCCAAAACTGCATATTATGTTGTCTACCAATTCTACCATACATTAGTCACTCATGTCTTCACTTGCCATTTAAGTGCATGCAAAATCAAACATATATATGAGGTTGTTTGTACATTGGTAGACCCAAAACATCAAATATGGTATCAAAAATAGTTTTCTTCGTCAAATGCCATGAAAGGAGAACCAAGAATTCACCTGAATCAAGGATATGAAGTTAAAGGATCAGGAATGATGGGAAAGAAAGCACGAGATCAGATAAACGTTTGTATATCGTTGCATGGACATGACTTTGCGAGAAGTTCCGAGAGCCTCACTCTAAGAGATTGTTTTTCTAAATTTTGGGGTTTCATTTGTGCAATTACAAGTTTCTTCATAAACAATAGACAACAATGAACCACCGAGAACAATGGTTCTGAATCAAGCCCTAAAAAACGATATCGATCAAAAGCTTAAGTTGAATCAATAAATTACTGGAAATAGACAACCGAGAATGAAGAAGATTACCTCGAACCCTCATCGTGTGATTAAAATATCTATGGAATTTATTGGGAAATCAAAAGGAAGAGGTCAAAAAGCCATAGGTATTTCCAAGCAATTACACCAAAGATTTCCAAATCTGTCAAAATTTGTCAAATTGGTTTAAACCAAATCTGTCAAAAAATCAGCTTGTGTGTATAAACAAAGAACACAACGGTAGTAGTGTGAAAGAAAGAGAAGGTAGTACATATATATGGGTGTGCACTTAACACCTCCTAAACTTAAATATGTTTTTTAATATTTAGATCTCGTTTGATTTGACAAAATATTTGAGAAATTTGAATTTTATGAAAGAATTCCGTGTAAGAATTTAGAATTTTTTTATGTGTATAGCTTATGGAAGAAATGAATTCCATTCTTTTAATTCTTGTTTGGTTTAAAGGAATTAAAATGGAATTTAATTTTTGTAAATATTTGTTTTTTAATAAATAATCTGTTTCTATTGGTAGGATGTGGAGGAGATGGAGAGATTATGACAAATTTGTGATGGAAATAACTAAAATCTATAGGATTTAAATGTTAAATGAAAATCATATCTAAATTGTGGGATTTCAATGATTTCAAATCCAACATTCCTTCAAACTAAAAACACAATTACAAACCTATGTGTGTACTTGACTTTTAGCGGTAGTCAACTATCCTTGTTCTCCTTTTTGAATTACCCTATTGAGTAAGGGTCGGGTCGGTGTTTGCAAAAATGTCGAGCCGACGGGGTCAGGTACAGTAGGACATTTTAGACATTTTTCCATAAAAATATGTATACATTGTGTACATAATGCAAAAGGCGTGAAATCAACAATTTCCATCAATGGCAAAAAATGTCACAGTTTGAGACATAATATTAAAGTTTTACCAAGCATACCAAAAACAAGATCTTGTGTCATATATAGCTTAAAATATAACTAACTATCCTAGTTAACTTTACAATGGTCGAAAATTGAAGTGCAAAACTTAACCATGGTTACTGCCCAAAACCAGAAGTCTCCATCTACTTACATATATTTATATATATTTTATGTACAACCCTTTTTCCCACTAATTCAGGTATAAATCCTCAAATGTTATTCTATTTTCTAATAAAAAAATTATGTCTACTATTTTCCACCACTCACGATGTTAATTTCATGGTTTTATATGGTATACAAATTCAATGTCAATATGTTTGGAATTGCTAGATAGCAGAATTCTCAATGTGATAACATTTGTTTTTCTTAAATTTAAAAGAGCAATGTAGGCATTAACAGTTTGTTTTCTCTTTTTGCAACTTGTTTACAAAATAAAATCCAAAATATATGTTGAAACAAACTTGAAAATAAAATTATCTATAAGAAATCCACAAACCAAAATAGTACATTCATAGGGTATAGTATAGGGTATGGAAAATTTGCTAAAAAGAATTCAAAATTTTGAATTATAGTTTTTCTTCCTCTTGTGTTTTATAACCATTGTCATTCGATTTCAGTAATGTAAGAATGCTCTCGAAGGATTTAACCAAATGCATCACTCTTCCAGTTCCAGGTTTACGAATAATCTTCCTATTTTCACCAAACGTCTCGGCGACTTCACCTTCTTCAGATTTTGCTTCTGGCCGTCTTCTAATCACCAACCTCATCAGCTTCAGAGCAGGGAAGTACCCTAGATACTTTATAGTCGCAGGCTCGTAGCATTGAGCTTTATCAGTTTGTCTCCTTGAAGGTATCTATATATGAAGATTCCATAAAAGACATGTTAAGTGTTCTGAATCTTGAGAATCCATACAGATCGAGCATGAAATAAAGTGAATGATAAACGTTTTTATTTACAATATAATACAAAGTCGGTTATAAAATGTCCAAGTCCAACGTCATTCCCTTAGATGCAAGTTCATAGTAAATGGAGGACAATATCGTTTCACAAAGCCTTTTTAATCTGAGAACAACTTTTAAACCTATTCTGATACAAACCTCGAACCAAGTCTGAGTCCAAAGTGAATAAGTCGAACAAGTTAAGGCAATCCCATTAATCAACCAGCTGAAGAAATACAAACTTGAGATACTGATGGGCACCAACAATCAATCCCGGACGGAGTCCTATGCCCTGCATACCCATAATTGAAACTCTTTCCCACTTGTTCTTTTTGGTCAATAGCATAAATCAAATGGGCATCTTTGAATCTTGTTTCCTGATTGATTAGGGTACATGATCAAGTCTTTGAAGAGCAAAAAAGAAAACATAATTGAAACTCTTTCCCACTTGTTCTTTTTGGTCAATAGCATAAATCAAATGGGCATCTTTGAATCTTGTTTCTTGATTTATTAGGGTACATGATCAAGTCTTTGAAGAGCAAAAAAGAAAACAACTCCAAATTACATATATGGATGGTTCAGTCACCAACACATATGATTGATTGAACACCAATCCAATTTAAAAAAATAAATGGAATATTTACCTGAATTTTCACAAACCTAACATTGTCAAGAGTTGAAACTGATGATATCTGAGAATGTGTATTGGTTTTTTCCACAAAATCTTGCTCTCTTCTTGGCATCTTCTTTCTTGATTCCAAATCACGATTCCGGCTAACACCCGCAAACCCTACCTCATTCAAAAACTAACAGCGATTATTGCAAATTTTCAACGCCATTTAACAAAAGAAAATTGAAATCGAAAGGGTTTAATTTACCTTCAGGAATGTAAGGAGGTTGATCGGTGTTTATATAGTTGATCGGCAGACCTTCCATGTTGTTAAAGATCGGTTTATACATCCGGAGAAAATACAGAAATCAGACGTTCTAGGGTTTTACAATCGACGAAACAATAGGGGGGGAGGGGAACCACTGCCATTGGTGGTACCGGAGAAGTTGCAGAGTGATGACAAGGCAACAGCTTCTGCCGCCATGGTGAGAGGCTAGAAGTTTCTGGTGATGATGGTGGAAAGGGATAATGCCATCTTCAACTTAAATAAGCAATCCAAATGGGAGAGAGAAATCGGGGAGAACCAGTTAAGGGTTTAAAGAGAAGGGAGAGAAGTTGTGGAGAAGAAGACGGGAGGGAGATCGTGGCTAAAAAAAACTGATTCTTGATTCTTGAAATAATCTCAGTATATGTGTTCATGATGATGTAATTTTGTAGATTTACATTATGGTAAAAATATACCTGACAAGATGAACTTGAAATGTACTACTTATAAAATTTCTAACTTCTCAATTACTTGTCAATATGTTTCTATTTATTACAAACATATATCTTCAACCAGTGAGGACTTATTAAGGTCCAGGGCGGCAGTTTTCACAAATGGAATTCTTTGTGGTATGAATGTGCACCAATTAAACTTTGACAGGTGCTCCAGGATATTAAAAATACAAGGAATATCAACCAGAAAACTAAAAAAATCCCTCGAAAAACCGAAAAACTAAAAAAATCTCTCGAAATCAACCAAAAACCAAAAAGTTCCATCGAAATCAACCAAAATATTCTAAAAATCACTCAAAATCAACCAATAAACTTAAAAAAAATCCCTCGAAATTAACCGAAAAAACTGAACAAGTCTCTCGAAATCAACCAAAAACCGAAAAGTTCCATCGAAATCAACCAAAATATTCTAAAAAATCACTCAAATCCAACCCAAAAACTTAAAAAATCCCTCGAAACGGTAAAACACATTGAACTACTTTACGGGCCTTTGATCCACCTTTGTCAAGTGTTTTAGTTGTTCAACTTCTGGGTGCTCTGTTGTCTCTCTGCCTATTTAGCTATGATTCCACAATGATTTGGACTCCAGAGACAATTTCACTTTCCTAAACTCTATATCCCTGAAATTGGTGAATTATTCATTGATTGGACCAAAAAATCTAGAAACAAAACCATAAACTTTGAAGCCCAATAACTGGCACTACAAATGGAGAAATCGTTTGTATCCCCGTCGTATTATATAGAACAAATTGTGTTTTCCAAATTGGTTGTCAAAAGTAGAAACGCAACTTACACATAACTAATAGGTTCATGGAGGAAGAAACTACCTGACTTGGTAGTTTCTGAATCAAATGCTGATGTTACGAATCAATTGCATCCATCTGATTCCGACAGCAATGCCAACGACTGCAATTAGAGAATATACCTGTCAATAGAGACTAACGTACAACAACACTCATTCAACACAAAGAGTACCTTTTTGCAGTCGATGAATCCCTATGGTTGTTATCAACAGTCGTGAAAATTTCTCCCGTTCCTCCGGGTCCCTTCTATTGCAGTTGCGGTAAAACTTAGTAAACAACCTGTTTTCACCAAATAGTTTATCCCGTTTTGAATCCTTAATCACGACTCTATATATGAAATAAATTATCATATATCCCGGTTTAAGAATCAAACCTGGAATAACAAAACCCAAATGCATATCAAGCAACAAAATCACATACCAATAGACAAAAATGTAAACAATTTATAAATTTAAAATCACTTATAAATATAGACAACACAGAATCTCTAAAGACCAAATCTGAGAACAACTTTTAAACCTATTCTGATACAAACCTCGAACCAAGTCTGAGTCCAAAGTGAATAAGTCGAACAAGTTAAGGCAATCCCATTAATCAACCAGCTGAAGAAATACAAACTTGAGATACTGATGGGCACCAACAATCAATCCTGGACGGAGTCCTAGGCCCTGCATACCCATAATTGAAACTCTTTCCCACTTGTTCTTTTTGGTCAATAGCATAAATCAAATGGGCATCTTTGAATCTTGTTTCCTGATTGATTAGGGTACATGATCAAGTCTTTGAAGAGCAAAAAAGAAAACATAATTGAAACTCTTTCCCACTTGTTCTTTTTGGTCAATAGCATAAATCAAATGGGCATCTTTGAATCTTGTTTCCTGATTGATTAGGGTACATGATCAAGTCTTGGAAGAGCAAAAAAGAAAACAGCTCCAAATTACATATATGGATGGTTCAGTCACCAACACATATGATTGATTGAACACCAATCCAATTTGCAAAAATAAATGGAATATTTACCTGAATTTTCACAAACCTAACATTGTCAAGAGTTGAAACTGATGATATCTGAGAATGTGTATTGGTTTTTTCCACAAAATCTTGCTCTCTTCTTGGCATCTTCTTTCTTGATTCCAAATCACGATTCCGGCTAACACCCGTAAACCCTACCTCATTCAAAAACTAACAACGATTATTGCAAATTTTCAACGCCATTTAACAAAAGAAAATTGAAATCGAAAGGGTTTAATTTACCTTCAGGAATGTAAGGAGGTTGATCGGTGTTTATATAGTTGATCGGCAGACCTTCCATGTTGTTAAATATCGGTTTATACATCCGGAGAAAATACAGAAATCAGACGTTCTAGGGTTTTACAATCGACGAAACAATAGGGGGGAACCACTGCCATTGGTGGTACCGGAGAAGTTGCAGAGTGATGACAAGGCAACAGCTTCTGCCGCCATGGTGAGAGGCTAGAAGTTTCTGGTGATGATGGTGGAAAGGGATAATGCCATCTTCAACTTAAATAAGCAATCCAAATGGGAGAGAGAAATCGGGGAGAACCAGTTAAGGGTTTAAAGAGAAGGGAGAGAAGTTGTGGAGAAGAAGACGGGAGGGAGATCGTGGCTAAAAAAAACTGATTCTTGAATCTTGAAATAAATCGCTCCTTATTCTTTTAATAAAGGAGTATAGAAGTATAGATATAGATAGATATAGATAGAGAGAGAGAGAGAGAAAAATGTTCAAACGAGGAGCGTAACAATTAACGAGAAACGCGAGGAGCACCGTCCATGTACAAAATAACATGTGATTCACAACAAAATCATATGTGATTAAAAAATGCAAAGCGCGCGGTTTGTCCCGCGGTTTGTGCTGTGAATCACATGTGATTTTGTACATGGGCGGTGCTCCTCGCGTTTTCTTAAATTGTTACGCTCCTCGTTTGAACTCGCATCTCTCTCTCTCTCTCTCTCTCTCTATATATATATATATATATATATACTAGGTTTGAACCCGTGTATTACACAGGGTAATTTAAAAAATTTAAATCATGTCAGAAAACTTTTCTTACAGATATGAATGATCATCGAAAGTACGATGCTACTTTTCTAAGCTTTTTTCCCTTTAGAGTTGTTTTTTTGCAGCTGGTTACAAAATGTCCTTGTTTTAGAAAGTTTTCACAAAGGATGTTTTGCAAAAAATTAATAAAAAATATGAATAAATATTAAAAATTTATAAAACAAAATTTATAATAGAACGTAAATGAAAATATGGAAAAGTACATAGTTAAAATATTAATAAAAACAAGAACAACGTATCATAAATTACCAAATATTTCTTTATATACAACATTGTTTGTTCTATTGCTAATTAGGTCATCCGTAGCGCAACCCTCAAGCCCTCAAGCGCCACATTAGCGTCACATCAGCTTTTCTCCTAACCCTCTCCTCAAACCCTCAAGCCCTAAAGTGGCGTAGCGCAACCCTCAAGCCCTCTTGCCACCTCATTTTTTAATTCTTTTATTTATACATTTAATTATTTAACAAAATAAAAATATTTATATATTTTTTAATAAATAAAAATAAGATAAATAATAAAAATAAAAATTCATATCATTCATTAAAAATAAAAATTACAAAATACAAAACACTAAAAAAATACAAAATTACAAAATACAAAATTACCCAAAATTATGTAATTTTCTAATTCTCTCTTTCTTCGCCAAAGTAGCCCTCAAAATATCTTCCGTAAGGTGATCATGCGGGGTTATGAAAAACTCGAAGTCTTTATCAAATCGTTTTTCTCGTTCGATTTCTCGTTCGAGTTCCAACTTATCTCGTTCGAGTTCGAGTTTTTTCATTTTGTACTCCATTGTATGATCAATCTTCTCGTTGAACTTCGTCAACAACTGAGTAACACTTTCGTTCGTATTCGACCCGCTCGTATTACTCGTTGATGTTTTTTTTGCCTTGTTTCTCCCGATGGGTCGTTGAAGTTGCTCGACCTCGTTGACGTCTTCATCGTCATCATCGGAAGGTTTGGTACGTTTTGAACCCCGCGATGAAGTTGTCGTCATCGTTGGAACGGCTCCCCATTTTGGACATTTTTTGAGGACTTCCCAAGCTTGTTCGTGAGTGAAAGCAAACCCAAGTTGTGTTCGGTACCGTTCGTGTGCCGTTCGTGAAATGTCGGCCTCACTCATTTCGCTTGATCTATTAGTGACCAAGTTGTTGTAGATGCCGCCAAAAGAATTTATTCTTTTATTGAGGTCGTTGAACTTGGTGTTGAGTTGATGAGTTGTTCTATAATTTCCGCGACCCATAAAACTAAAGAACACTTGCCCGATTCGGGTCCAAAAACTTTCTATATTTATATAAATTCAAGTATAAGAATATTAATAAGAATAATAATAATATTAATAATAATAATAATAATAATAATAATAATAATAATAATAACAATAATAATAATAATAATAACAATACAAATATTATCACCGGTTTGTGCGTTACCGACAACGGGGTCCTCCGAAACGTCAACCCACGCCGACACTAACGCGAGTTCCTCGTCTTTACTTCACATCTGTTTGGCGGCTCTATTTTCATATTGTTTGTTTTTTCCTTTTCTCGTTGGTGTCGGGTTTGATGGTTCCGGGATAGATTGTTGTGTGTAGATGAATTGTGGTGTGTGCAGGCTAGAATGTTGGGTTTCCGGAACAATGTCGTCGTCGAGATCGATTGCGGGTGAAGGAAGATTGTAGTTGGTCGGAGTAAAACCTTGTTGAATCAAACCGGGACGTGTAAATTGGTAAGGAAATTGTTGGGGAAATTGTTGGAAAAATTGTTGCGAACATTGTGGCGGAAATTGTTGCGGAAATTGTGGCGGAAATTGTTGCGAAAATTGCGGATGATAATCTTGTTGTGAAAACGCTTAGAAACCAAGCTCCGGGTCTTCTTGCGGTTGCGGTGTATCCGGTCGGTTACGACGGGATGTAGGTGTTTTGTTTGGATTCATGATGAAATTTGAGAGAGTTTGAGAGAATTTGAGAGAGTTTGAGAGATTTTGAGAGATTTTGGTGTGAAAAATATAGAGAATGGAAGAGAATGAGAGAGTTGTTTTGTGTGAAAAATAAAATGGGTTTTAGGATTATATATATAGTGTGATTAAATTGAAAAAAAAAATTTAAAAATAGCCGTTGCCAACGTCTTTATTTTCAAATTATTTTAAAAAAATTAAAAAAGAAAAAAAGAAAAGCCATCGGGTTGAACGGGTTTTGGAACCCGGGGCTGGAACCCGTGCCCGAGCCCGCTCCCCCCCGTAGCGTAACCCGCTGGAGCCCGCCCTACCCGCTCCCTAGCCCGAGCCCGAGCCCGCTTACGTTACGGATGACCTTATACATTCATCATCTATAATTAATATTTTTAAACCTTGCCTACTTTTTACTCTAGATAAAGCAACATACAACTGACCATGGGTGAAGACTGGTTGTCTCAGAAACAAACCAACCTTCGATAATGACTGTCCCTGGCTTTTATTTATGGTCATGGCAAAACATACATCAATTGGAAATTGTCTTCTTTGAAACTTGAACGGAATCCTCTTGTCTGTAGGTGTCAAAGACATTCTTGGAATAAATGTTCGGCTTCCAATATTGCTTCCCGATATGATCTCTGCTTCTATAACCCGATTTCCCAAAGATAACATGTAACAACCCGATCCAAACTATCATGCCCAAAAACTATATCTTTAAATTAAAACGCCAAAAATGGCTCAATGTAATACATTAACAACTTACAAACTGGGTTTGCGGAAATAACCCTAACTACAGCTGAGATCGTAACTACAAGGTAAAAAGGAAGGCTCTCTAATCCTTCTATATGCAACTTCCGCCTCACGCCTTGCCAACTCCTAAGCAAGCTTTCGACTACCTGCTTACCTGAAAGGTTTTAGTTTTGAAAAGCGAGGGTTAGACCATGAGGTCTTGTGAGTTCCCTCTAAAGCCACACCACAATAATACAGTTTATGGAAAAACTTTCAGTAAGAAATGATTGTACAAAACTTGATAGGAACACATATAATGATCAGCACACTATGACGAGCTAATGGTACACGCTATGATCACACACACCGTGACAGCGTAAAAAGGGGCACACACCGCCCATATATGAAACACATTCATATATCACACCATATGGGACACACCCCCATCTCACACAAGGCCATAGCTCGTCCACACGAAGTTAGTGTAGGTCCACACGATTAAATCACACTTTTCATTCATAAGCAAATGAACTCTTACCATTAATTATGCATAAGGATTCATATATCAAACCATATGGGACACACCCCCATTTCACACCAAAGCCAGAGCATGGTCCCACACATTTAAACCACACATATTGTCACACACTTACTATTCTCTTTGAAATAAAAGCAGTTTGTATCCACACAATTAAATCACACTTTCCATGCAAGGTTAAAAGAATAGTACGAGCATTTACCAATGTGAACATGCATAAAGTTCCACATTTAAAAAGGATTAAGATCAGAATACTCACCTGTCGTCCCGCTTAATCCTCTTACTAGAAGAGCTCTCCCTCCAACCGTACCTATAAGGGTACATACTACCACGATAAGCCACTTGATGGAAATACACACTCACATAGATTGCCCCTCGGACTATCAGTCTGCACTACTATGTCATACCACACTTTCCGGACACTGTATCCGGATAGTCAAAACTATCCGGACAACCAGAGCTATCCGGACAACCTACCCGGACACCCAAGACTATTCGGACAATCTATCCGGACAACCAAAATTATCCGGACCCACAAAGGTTTCCGGTTAACTACCGGAAACTGTTGCCAAAATTCTACCCGGACACATCTCTCATCCGGACACCACCAATCTTCCGGACACTACCCTGACTTGAGGGTTTCCGGACGCTACGAGAAAACTTAAAAACGCAGGGAAGTATTATGTCTCTTATCCTAATTCCCTCAACACCTCCAGATTAGCAATATGGGTCGATAGATACCCATTTCCCAAACTACAACACCTCTTAAACAAATTTAATTAGGAATCACACTAAACCCACAAAATCCATGTTTCTTCTCCAAATACTCATAAAACACACACACTAACTTGAAGAGAGATAGGGTTGATTTACCTGAATGATTGCTGATTCAAGAGTCCTTCCCAAAACTCAGCTGGAATCGTCACTTTTCTTCCTCAAATGCCAAAACTCTTTCCTTGCTCCTTCTCCCAGCCACACACACAACACACACTAGACAAATGCTAAATGAGCAATTAGGGTTTTCCTTATTCTTTATATACCTTCTCCATAAACACCAAACTTTTAATTTCTTACACTTAGACCACACAACTTTTAAATTCGAAAATTCTTCCAAAATTTCCCAATTAATGACTAAATGAAACCCAGTTATTACATAACACCCGTAGTCTAGTTCCATTACATAACCCAGATTTCTGATCAATATTCCTTAGTAACATAACTGGAACACCAACTTTTAGTACTATCTTATGGTTTGGCAAACCCGATAATTTAAGACCATTTAAGACATCAGGTGAGTACAAAGTTTCATCAAACTGTTCGTGAAGATGCTCTGATTCACACAGACTATCTGAACTTAGGTACTCCTTTTCATCTCCTGAAAACAATGATAGCAAACGATCATTTATTTCTTGAACGACTTCATGCTTGGGTGCAAGTATTGCTCTTTCCTGAAAAGAGGATGAATTCTTGACATTTACAAGAATAGAAGGATAGACAAATTCAATTAATGCAGATACAGGATCAGTTGTATCGGTAGTGAGAAGATCATCAGGTATATCGATAATTGCCTAACCATCATCCACACTACCAACCTTGCCTTCTCCTAAATCCAAAAGCCAGTTTGCAAAAATCCTTGTTTGTTCGATATCAGAAGCTTGACTGTCAACAGTTAACGTCATGTTTTTAGTTAACCTTAAGACTTTGCATTTTTCCCAAATGTAAGATGAACTTAACGACGCATAAACAATGTCTTGTCTACTTGCATTGGGAATAACCGGCATAATTTGTCTGAAATCTGCTCCAAAAACAACAACTTTGCCACCAAAAAGCAATTTCGAGTCAGTAATGCCTTGACTACCAAAAATATCGTTCATACTTCTATCCAATGCTTCAAATGCATGCCGATGAACCATTGGTGCTTCTGTTGGTCCCAGCTATGGATTAGCAATGGTAAACAAGTATTGTAGAAGGGGGGTTGAATACAATACACAAAAAATTTCACTTAATTTAATTCTTTTATTGAAAAACTTCAAATAAGAATTACACACAGAAACTATTGATTGTTGCGGAACAGAACAGATAAAATCTACTCAAACAATCTAACACACAGTCACACAGAGAATGAAGAACAATTGTAACACACTAAGAAAACAAGTGAACTTCTTGAGAGAGAAAGGCCAGCACTTGAAAGCTTTGATAGAGTCTGTAAAACTGTTTTTTTGCAAGGTTGAAGATGATCTCCTTTTATAGTGCCTCATGCATTAAATGCAATGGACACTTGTCAAGGAGAGCTTGGAAGGCAGGATGGAAGCAGTCTTCTGAAAAGTGATTTTGTCTTTTCACTTTTGTCTTCAAGCGTTGACCTGCTTGTTGAAGCTGATGTTTCTAGAAGAAGATAAGAAGTCCAAAGAACCTTTTTTCTGATCTTAGGATGATGTCTCTGTCAATGCAAGATATCCTGAATATATTCTGCAGATAAAGTTAATATACCTGCTAAAATTTCTTTGCCGAGGACTTCTTTGCCGAAGATGTTCCTAACATGTCTTCAAGATTTTGCCTAACATGTTATCCTCTTCAAAGATCTTGCCGAAGATATTGTCTTCAAGAGTTTGATCTTCTTCAAAGTTTTGCTTCTTCAAAATCTTCAAGTGACCTGGCTAAGACTTTAGGAAAAGTCTTTCAAATAGCAGCTTAATCTTTGGTTGAGAAGTCTATCTTCAATCCGCTTTAAAGATATACTTCTACTTTGTTTTTCGGTTGATCTTCGACTTCACCGAACATTTTTATACAATTAAACTGCTTGTAAAGAACCTAAAAATTATTCTAAGTATGAACTGTGAAATTGAGAGACTGAGGTCATCTTCAAATCTAAGTGACCCAACAATCTCCCCCTATTTGAGGATGACATCCATACTTAGAATCTGAGAAGTAAACACTGAATAATTCATTTTTGACCCTTGTTTACTCTTTTGGGTTCTTTTCACATAGTCCATTATTTTTGTTCTTTTTGGATTTTTTTTTATCCGACATTTACAAGTAAAAAGAAATAGTAAAGTATACTGTACAAACGAATGAAAGAAAAAGAAAAGAAATATAGACAATATGAACAAAACAAAAATTACTTGCATCTTTGGAGGGACAAGTTGAAACTTGTGTCTGCTTGAGGATTCTTCATTTTGATCAGAGGCCTTGAGGATTATTTGATTCTTTCTTTTGTCATCATTTGTCTTTGTTTTGCTCCCCCTCAGTAGATCAGCCGGTCTTTGTGTTCCTCCCCCTTAGTTAGATCCGCCCGAACTGATGTGCTCCCCCTCAACCGGTCCGCCGATTTTCTCATTTTTTTTTCGAGTTGGACGCTGGATATGAATAGCAGGATTGATGTTGCTCCCCCTCAGATGAATTCTCCCCCTCAGCGGCCGACAAAGGAAAAATACTAAGATGAAAAAGCGGCCCTGATGTAGGAAAAACGGCAGTCTGTGTTTTTTTAAGCTATACACAAAGTCAGGATGAGAGAAAAATGGGAAGACGAGAGATGTGAAGAAATGAGAGGGTAAGATGATGTATGATTTAGAGAGTGATGGGAGAAGTTGAGTGTGTATGGAAATGTGAGAGAGGTAGCGAGGGGGGGGGGGGTAGCGGTAGGGGGGTGTTCGGGAAGGGGGGGTAGCGGGAAGGGGGGGGGGGGGGGGTTCGAGAAGGGGGGGGTAGCGGGAAAGGGGGGGTTCGGGAAGGGGGGGTAGCGGGGGGAGGGGGGTGCGGGAAGGGGGGGGGGTTCGGGAAGGGGGGTGTTCGGGAAGGGGGGGGGTAGCGGGAAGGGGGGGGTTCGGGAAGGGGGGGTTCGGGAAGGGGGGGTAGCGGGGGGAGGGGGGTGTTCGGGAAGGGGGGTAGCGGGAAGGGGGGGTTCGGGAAAGGGGGGGTAGCGGGAAAGGGGGGGTTCGGGAAGGGGGGTAGCGGAGGGAGGGGGGTGTTCGGGAAGGGGGGGTAGCCGGAAAGGGGGGGTTCGGGAAGGGGGGGGGGGGGTAGCGGGAAGGGGGGGGGCAAGGGTTTGGCGGTGGTGTGGGATGTTTGGAGTAGTTGGTTAAGAGGGTTAGGATACCACTTGTTGGTTAAGAGGGTTAGGATAGTTTGTGAGGTGAGTTGTATGATATGGGTCTTAGGAAAATTTATAGGAGAAAAGAAATGGTAAGGAGAATGTAAGAAAAATGTTAAAGGTAAGGTAGAAGAAGATTGTTTTTGTTGGGATGAGGTGTAGGCTTTCTTGAGTTTGGTTCAAAGGAAAGAACCAACCAAGATCTTTAGGCAAAGAGACAGATAAAAATATCTGCAAAAGATATAACTGCTATAAAACTAACATTTTTTTTATTCTTTTTTTTTCTCTCTTTTTTTTCTCTTTTTTTTTCTCTTTTTTTTTGATTTTTTTTTTTGATTTTTTTTTTGATTTTTTTTGACAATGATCTTCGAAAAATTTAAGGAAAGCAAACATCTTCAATCTTCAAGAGTAATCGAGGTCTTCAAGTCATCTTCAAGAGTGATCTTCAAGACCAGGAGGTTGTTTCACATAGACCTCTTTCAAATTGAGAGAGTTCATCTTTCATTACAGTGACCCAACATGGATCGGCCAAGCCTTCTTCAAATTTCTTTGGGTTTTATAAAAGACAAAAGATTCACATAGAAGGGAGAGAAGGGAATATTTGGTGAGTGTGAATATTTAGTGAGATGGAGGAGGGAGGTGTGATGGGAAGTTAGGGAAGTTGGTAAAAGGTATGGGAAAATAGAAGAATAGGAGAGAAAAGTCTGAAAGATGTAGGAGGGGATGATGGCAGTCTGTTAATTCTGTAAAGAGGAGGAGAAGCACTTAGCTGATATAAGAGCAGTTGAGGAGATGTGGCCTTCTGGATCCATGTCATTTATCTTGGCCATGAAACAGACATTTGAGGTGTCCTTCTCGCTTTCAGATGTGGGTTCATCTGCCAGATCATGAGTTTTAGCAGGCAGACCCTTTGCCTTTCTGATTAGCCTTTCATTTCTTTCCTTTTATCTCTTGTATTTTTCTTTGTATCTTTCAGCCCGGTCAGAATCATATTTGGATTTTCCCGGTTTTGAAGAATATCGGCCTGAGGAAGAAGTTCTGGGTTTTTCAAAACGTTTACTCCTGCACTCAGAGGAAAAATGACCCTTTTTACCACAGTTAAAACATTCCTCATTTGATTTGTCTGAGGACGAGTGTTTGGAGAGAGAATAGGAGGGTTTTCGACTAAACTTAGATTTTTCAGAGAAAAAGTGAGATTTGGATTTAGAATACCCATCCATCCTGGCCATTCCATCTGATAATTTGTCAACTGAAGTTTCCTCACATTCATCATCAGCCTCACTAAGGTATGCTTCTGAATGCTCATTGGGATCTCCTTGACTATTATGTTCAGAGTCAGATGGGTAGGTGATTCTTGGAGTACACATAGTTCTTTTGGAAGAGTCACTTAAGAGAGCTATAGAAGAACCCTTTATATCTGTGATGACAGACTTCCTTTGCAGCTTAGTCTGCTCATAGTTGAAGAGAGTTCCATAAAGAGCAGTGAGAGGCATGTGATCAAGATCCTTGGTTGTCTTTATACAAGTACATATGTTTTCCCAAAAATTAGGAAGACAATCCATAAACTTGCATAGGACTTCCTCATTATCATACATGCGACCCAACAGTTTAAGATCATTAAGAAGACTGTTAAAGCGATTATAGTAGCCTGAAAGAGATTCTCCTTTCTCATAAGAGAAGAGTTCATATTTTCTAACAAGAGCAATTTTTCTGCTCTTTTTCACTTCAGACGTACCTTCATAGAGAACACACAGAGTGGACCACATTTCCTTAGCAGTAGAAAAATTTACAAGAGAATGATAAACCTCATCAGGCAAAGAGAGGGCAATGATGGCTCTGACTTTAGTGTCAATAGCTACAAGACGCTTATCTTTATCATTGTACTTAGTGGGGTCCTTTACAATGTATCTCCCAGTAGCAGGTGTTCGTTCTTCCTCATCAGAAGAAGACTCATCACCATCCTCATGTTTATTTTTGGCATTAAAACGATCCCAAACTCTAGGAACAAGAGGTCCTTCATGAAGTATAGTAGGATATCTGCTGTCGTCTCCTTCTAGGAAGAGCATCATACGACTTTTCCACAGAGAGAAGTTATTAGGATTAAACTTTGGTGGTTTGGCTATGGAGCCATTGTCGTATGATCCAACATTAGAGTTTTGAGAAGAAATATTGTTTAAGGAAGAAGATGAAGCCATTGCAGATCAAGTTTATTAGATTAAACTGACCCGCTCTGATACCACTTGTTGGTCCCAGCTATGGATTAACAATGGTAAACAAGTATTGTAGAAGGGGGGGTTGAATACAATACACAAAAAATTTCACTTAATTTAATTCTTTTATTGAAAAACTTCAAATAAGAATTACACACAGAAACTATTGATTGTTGCGGAACAGAACAGATAAAATCTACTCAAACAATCTAACACACAGTCACACAGAGAATGAAGAACAATTGTAACACACTAAGAAAACAAGTGAACTTCTTGAGAGAGAAAGGCCAGCACTTGAAAGCTTTGATAGAGTCTGTAAAACTGTTTTTTTGCAAGGTTGAAGATGATCTCCTTTTATAGTGCCTCATGCATTAAATGCAATGGACACTTGTCAAGGAGAGCTTGGAAGGCAGGATGGAAGCAGTCTTCTGAAAAGTGATTTTGTCTTTTCACTTTTGTCTTCAAGCGTTGACCTGCTTGTTGAAGCTGATGTTTCTTGAAGAAGATAAGAAGTCCAAAGAACCTTTTTCTGATCATAGGATGATGTCTCTGTCAATGCAAGATATCCTGAATATATTCTGCAGATAAAGTTAATATACCTGCTAAAATTTCTTTGCCGAGGACTTCTTTGCCGAAGATGTTCCTAACATGTCTTCAAGATTTTGCCTAACATGTTATCCTCTTCAAAGATCTTGCCGAAGATATTGTCTTCAAGAGTTTGATCTTCTTCAAAGTTTTGCTTCTTCAAAATCTTCAAGTGACCTGGCTAAGACTTTAGGAAAAGTCTTTCAAATAACAGCTTAATCTTTGGTTGAGAAGTCTATCTTCAATCTGCTTTAAAGATATACTTCTACTTTGTTTTTCGGTTGATCTTCGACTTCACCGAACATTTTTATACAATTAAACTGCTTGTAAAGAACCTAAAAATTATTCTAAGTATGAACTGTGAAATTGAGAGACTGAGGTCATCTTCAAATCTAAGTGACCCAACAACTTCATCCCATATAATCAACCTAGTCTTCTTTATTAACTTGGAAACATCACTGTCTGGCTTTATGTAACAAAGAGAATCTTTGTTAAGAATTAGAGGAATTTGAAAGCGAGAGTGTGATGTCCTACCTCCTGTAAGAAGTAAAGAAGTAATACCACTCGAAGCAACGTTTAAAACAATTTCTCCTCTAGATCTTATTGATGCAGATAATGTCTTCCATAGAAATGTTTTACCTGTTCCGCCATAACCATATACAAAAAACACACCTCCTTGGTTATTTTGAACCGCTGTGATGATATCGTCATAAACACCTCGTTGTTCGTTTGTTAAAGCACCTAGAAGTTGACGAAACTCGTTCTGTAGATTAGCTATGTCGTAATCTAGCTCCTCCGTAATCAAACGATTGTTTGAAGACTCAACAGAATCATCATCAGGGTAAGGCATAGTGGTGAATTTTTTTAGGCTGGAATTGTTACGAAGTAAGATCTTTTCAATCTCAAACAATGTCAAGTTTTTGACTTGATCATCATTAAGGGATAAACCTGTAACATATATATAATATAAATGTTAAACAATCATAACATAGAAATAATAACTGAAAAAATATTTAAGAAAGAAAATTATATTTAAAAAATAATAAAACAATAAATTGGTTCGTATTTAAATAATAATTGTAAAATACCTAAATAGATAATTAACATACCTGGAGACTTTAGTGCAATTCGTTGATTGTAAAGAATCCCATCTGCCAAGTATTGCCATGTTTTTTGCCAAACAAATTCGGGTCTAGACAGACTATTTGAAATCAGCATGGTTGCAAATAAAGACCGTAGATAAAAACCAGAACCGGTTAAACTTGCTTCTTCAATGGCATCAACATATTCCCTGTCGTCATCTAAAAGCCCAATAGCATAACATGCATCTCTAAAAGTAGGAAATATATCTCCATTTACTGTACGAATGTCTTCGAATGATTTAGGACCTTTGACTTTATTCAAAAGAATTCTTAAATAATGCGCTTCACCAAGAGTAGGAGAAACTGAATGAATTCTTCCAATTGAAAAGCCTTTTTTCCTTTGATCCCAACGTCGCTCTTCCAGTTTCCACACAAACTTTGTAGGGAATTCAACATAAGTAAGTTTTCGTGCTTCTGCGTAAAGTTCATTACACTTCATCCAAGCTAAGAACATTGAAGACACCACAGAAGGTTTGTTTATGACATTTTCAATATCATCTTCAGCACCAAAAACGACTTGTTGTTGTCCAGAAAGATGGAAAGGAAGCCTCAAAACAGAAGGTTTCCTGTAATGAACATCATACCCAAATATACGCCAAGAAGCTTCACATGCAGATACATATCTACAGTCATAATATTCCTTTATTTCATCAACGGAATTATTATTATCTTCTTCATTACTGTTTTCTACAACCGCAACAGTAGCTCTATCCGGACCCTTGTTGATATATTTGAACAAATATTTTATAGAAGAAGCCTGATTGCACCACTCAACATTAATGTGTGCCTGATATCTTTTCAAAAGATACTTGTTATAAGCAACGACATTTCTGTTATCTAATTTAACACCTAACTATTCAAATAAGTTTATTTTTGGGATAAGATAAGGGTTAATTTTTTTGAATTAGAAATGAATAATTAACATTAAGGAGACGACTTCTATTTTATTAGGGGTAAAATAAGTTTATTTTTAGGATATATATGATTATTAATTATTCAAATAAGTTTATTTTTTGGGATAAGATAAGGGTTACTTTTTTTGAATTAGTATGGGATTACTAGACACGGTGGAATTTTGTTGATAGGCTTATAGACTTTAAGCATATTAACACAGAATGAGTAAGCATACTAATATGGAATGAATAAGCATATTAACGCAGAGTGAATAAGCATACTGATGCAGAATGAATAAGCATCCTAATGCAGAATAGTATGTGATTACAGCCAAATAAACAGCAAGGATGTGGTGGTGTATATTAAAGAAATGAAACTATATTAAAGAAAATTTTGATCATTCGAATTTATTATAAGTATGGATATGTACGTATGTATCAAAAAATATTCAATAGTGTGCTTATTTCGAAGGTATTGACGAAACGATTACAATGGTATAATTTGTAAAAAATAGAAATGTTTTTTTAATGCATTTTAGTTCCTAAACATTATTCATGTTTATATGATAAGAGTCCAAAATGAAAAATAAAAAAAGTAATGGATTAAAAGTAAACTACATAGGTAATTATAAGGGTAGTAAATGTAAGGTATAAATTAAAAAAAAATTAATTGAGGAGAGATTTAAGGAGGAGTGAATGTGGGTGTGCTAATTGAACCTATAATGTAAAGGCGTCCAGATACATGTTTAGGCGGGAAAACCATAAAACCGGCTCACCAGACGACGACACGTGTCACTGTAGTTACTTATTTATTATATATATATATATATATATTATATAATGGCTTCGTAAAATGCAATCCTTGCATTGCATATGTGAACAATGTGCATATGATACGTGCAAGAATATACATATAATGAACATACATTCATATAGAATAATACATATATGCATATCATATTATGCATATATGCACATTAGTTTGTAAGGGATGCAACAAATACATGGTTTGTATTTGATCTGTATCATATATATATATATATATATATAGAGAGAGAGAGAGGTGAGTTCAAACGAGAACGCTAACTGTTTAAGAAAACACGAAAACGGCCGCCCATATACAAAATCATATGTGATTTTACACTAACAGCAAAAAACAGGACACAGACGACCTTGGCAACGACTTGCAAGTCGCTGTGGCCAAGGTCACCCGCGTCCTGTTTTTTGCTGTTAGTCTAAAATCACATATGATTTTGTATATGGGCGGCCGTTTTCGTGTTTTCTTAAATAGTTGGCGTTCTCGTTTGAACCTTTCTCTCTCTCTCTCTCTATATATATATATACATACATATATAGGTGAAGTCTCAATTGCAAACCAGTCAGTTTGTGCAAACCCCGTACAAACCAATCTACAATGACGAATCTGCATTTTTTTTGTTGATGCTTCATGAATCTATATTTTGGCTTCATGAATATAAAATTTGGCTTCATGAATATATAATTTGGCTTCATGAATCTATATTTTCCGATAGAGCCCTAAAATACCCTTATGGATATAAAAAAGAAGTTATGGATATAAAAAAATAAGTTACGTGATTGGTGGAGATGAAACAATATGCTAAAAGCCCTAAAATACCCTTATGGATAAAAAACAAAGTTACGTGATTGGTAGATTGGTTTGTACGAGGTTTGCACAAACTGACTGGTTTGCAACGGATACCTCCCCTACATATATATACATATATATATATATATATATATATACATATATATAGGGGTGAGTTCAAATGAAAACTCATTTTTCTTTGTGCACATTAGGACCAATCTTAGACATCGATCAAAATTTAGAAAATTAATCAATGGTTAAAAAAATAATAAGATTAAATGAGAAGTGATTACGGCAAAATTGGAAATTTGAATCAGCGTCTACCTTATTTGACTTTTTATTTTCTTTTTTAATAAAAATCTTTGACATCTTTAAAGTTTAAAACAAATCATCTTAAACATTAATAATATTTTAATCAAACAAATTACATGAAAAAAACCGAGAATTTCATGCTCTTCAATATGACATTCATCTCGATATAGTTTTTTTTGTTATTTTAACCGTTTTTACGGTAAAATGTTATATATGTGTTATATTCATCATGAATATGTATGCACGTCCCCGAGTGTCCACATTGAGTATGAATAAAAAAGGTGAACGTTCATTCACTATTCAAGATGGATAATAAAATATTCAAGATGAATAATACATAAATTAATGATTCATGTATTATTCATCATGAATCGTGCATTATTCACCCTGAATGATGCTTATTCATGATGAATAATATATGAATGACTCGTGAAGATGCGGACACATGACACACTTTTTTTCCGATTCACAATCGAAACTGGGTTTTATTCATTATGAATATGTAGGCACATCCTCGGGTGTCCACATTCAGTATGAATAACAAAGGTGAGCGTTCATTCACTATTCATGATGAATAATACAGTATATATGATAAATTATACAACATTCAAGATGAATAATACACGAATTCATGAATTGGACAAAAAAATGACAATTTGGTGGCTTGAGTCGGACAAAGTGTCCAACGAGTATTATATAGCAAAACAAAGTACATTTCCAATCGTAATAAAGTTGTCATCCTATAAATGGTCTAGACTTGTCCACGGACTAACGGGCCTAAAAAGCCTTGTATCTTTGAAAAATGAAAATCCCTATAATTTTTATCCACCAATTTAACATCTTCAACAATAGTTTTCACAATCTAAAAAAGAAATCAAGGTGAATTGAAAATTGAGACCAAATCATAACCTATACTCTAATGACTGAATCAATTCGTAGAATCAATTCCTTTTATTAGTTGGTTTTTAGGATGGTTGAAATGATGGTATTCAACCTTTTTAATATATATATATATATATATATATATATATATAGGTAAATAGATGATTCAAAAACCCAATTGATTTAGTTTGAATCTCCTATAAAGATAAACCATCTCCTCAATAAGTCAAGGATAATTTAATATCTTGAATAAATTCAGATCATTTAGGGGCTATTTATTAAACCCTCATTTTACCATCCTCATTTTATCTTATCGGGTAACATATTCGGTCATTAAAATAGATTGTAGGTAAGTGTTTACCATGTAAGAGTTCTCCCTCACTTTCTAGGTAAGATTCTCAGTCTTTGTTAATGTCTTTTACTCAGAAAGAGTTTCATTCACCCGGTACATTTAACCGCAAGGGTTGTGTCATAGTGGTTGAGACCCAGGGGTATGCGATGGAATATCCCGTATCTCCTAAGTTCAATTCAAGACGTCCACAATAATTTTGACCACTGAGTTTATTAAAGGCTAATGTCTTACAATTGTAATTTACTGAGAGTAGTCTAGGTTAAGCGTCTGACACCCTTTTAGAAAGAAAAAAAAAGATAAGTGACCAGTGGCGGATGGCTCTTATGCCAAGCCCCCTGATTTATTTGCTTGTAAATATGATTGTCGGGCATCATGATAATGAATGTTGAGTTATGTTGTCCATAAATAACGAGGTGACAGAAATAGGAAACGAATATATAAGATTCGAAGATATTTTGTAATAAAAAGTAAAATAATTGCAATTTTAAAAAACGTGGAAAATCAAGTCCCATTTATATTCACCCATTATTGGGCAGGTAGATGCTCAATTTCCCAATTACCTATACTATGGACCCAGTTGAGTCCAACCACCTTTGGATCAATCTGGGCCCTTTAAACTCAATCCTATTTTCAATCTTGGCCGTTCAAAATCATTAAGCCACCCATTAAGCCATCTTAATCGTCCGAGACCTCTCCACCCTCCTCTGCAAACCGCTCACTTCTCTCACACCTTCGCCTTCAACCTTCATCGGTTCCACGTTCATTCTTCTTTACGGATTTCTCTCCACGACTTCAACCTCAACTCCCCGATTTCTACTCTCCCACATCGCAATCCCTCTCACGCTCATGGAGTTTCAACCTCCTATCATCTTCTCCATGTATATATATACACACACACGCACACAGACTTGCAAAATCTGTTTTTAGATTCACAAGAAGCCCTGTCCTCTTCCCCAAATTTCAGGTTCACCCCTCTCCTTCCCAAAATATAGCCAACGTACATGCTCCAAAGCATCCTGATTTGTCTCTCCACTCCCTCGAGTTCTCCACGTCCGGCTCCTCTCCTCCTCCCCTCAGTTCGGTTCTTCAAGCTGATTTTGCAGAAACGATGGTTCATGCCCACTTCGGTTGGTCTCAAGGAGGCAATCAAGTGTTCTTATGTGGTGATTTTACCGGCTACGTCGTTAATTTCACTAATTGTTGTTCGTTTTTTCGCTCGCTTGATTAAAATTTGGTTTTTAATTTCAATTTTGACTTTGATTTTGTGGTACAGACACTAAACTTATAATGCAAATTGGTGGTTATATTTGAAGGTGGATCAAGTATCAGCACATGGTTAGTGTCTAAGGTTCATCTACGACTTTTATGACGATATGCACAAGGTATTTTGGATTATTGACGGACAAAAGGAAAAACTTTTCCAAGCTAAGATCCTAGAACAGGGCACGTGATTGCCAATGTCGTTGAAGGTGATATAGAAGATATTAATCGTAAGATTATCACTTAGTTTCTCGGTTGTTCTTTCCTTTAAATGTTTCTTTGCAAGAATAATTAATGATCATTGTATACAGGATCTTGCATTTTAAATTAGATTTTCTTTTTTCATTTGAAACATATTTTGAACTCGGCTGCATTTCTTTGTTCTGTTCTGCCATATATTAAATTGAAGAAGTATAATTTGTGTGTATAATTGATTGGTTTGGAGGTTATATTCAATTTGGAGCAGATCATATGCAATAATTTAATATGCAAAGCAAGTGTTCGATGAAATGCCTCCATGATATATTGTCTAGATCAAATGTGATGATATCTTGTAATCTCTATCACTTCATAATACTATCAAACTGTCATATTTCTTGATTTTTGACTTGCTAAATCTAAAGTTATGGTGGTTACTTGAATGAAAGGTCCCAACTAGGGTGTACTGTGTGCTATGATCAAGTTATGACACATAGTAATGCATTTTTCTCTCATATTAACTTTCTAAATGGGTGACCGATTACAATTCTCAGGTGTCCATTCTTTTGTAACAAGAACGAAGAAGAATGTCTCCCCTTTAAAGGTACCGTTGTTCAAGATGTATTTGATTATTGTATAGATTGATTTCTTATTCTTAAGATAGCAGGCTGCTTACTGCACCTGTATGTGTATGGTTACTTACTACAACAATAAATTAACTCAAGTTCAAGAAGCTGTGAATATTATACCCCTCAGTTTTAAAATGTACTTAAATGATGATCGATTGCTAAAGTATCTTTTCTGATTTCTCAGATGTTATTACACTATCATCAGAGGGGAGTATATTAAGAGCTTGGAACCTTCCTGATGGGCAGATGGTGTGGGAATCTTTTCTATCAGGGTCAAAGTCCTCAAAGGCATTATTAACAGTTCCGGTGAGTAACATGCTTAATAACATTAACATTGTTAATATTGTATATTATTAACAATGTACATTATTCATTTTTGTACTCAGTTCTACAATATATTGTCTTGAAATGATGATATTGTGAGTCTCTGCAGGCCAACTTGAAGGTTGATCTGGACAGTCCGATTTTTGTTTATGGTGGTGCATGTCTTTATGCCATTTCCAGCATTGATGGGGAGATTCTTTGGACAAGGGATTTCACAACTGAAGGGTATGACCATACCTAAAAAAAAAGTAAAACATTCAGTCAGATTATCAATTTTTTTAGCTTTTATGTTTCTTCGTTTGTTATTACTTTTATAGGCAGATCAAGTTCATTCTTGACCAATAAAAACCATTGAAGTTCTCTTTATTTTCATAGGAGCCTAAAACACTCACCTTTTGATATGTAGCTTTCCTGGAAATGGTTGTATGTTAATGCAACTTATTACAAGATGATGATGGCATCTTTAAAAAATATAATAGCTTATAGCGATGGGGAAGATGAAGCAAAATGCCTAAAGTAAATGTTGAGTGATAAAAGTTTACGGGTTCTTAGGGGAAAACTAGATTTATTAAGACTCCAAAAGCAGGATTGGAGTATAAAGAATCAAATAACTTTAAGTACATTTTAAAATCTACGAGTCCAGGTACAAACTTAAAAGAAATTAATTTAACAATTCCTAAGTCATCTTGGTTGATGTGAGACACTGAAACCAGTAAAATTATCCATTTGCCTGGGCTTAATAGCTACGTTTAAAACAAAACCTTCTAATTCCAGCACAAAAACATAATCTGGCACCACATCCATTCTTTAGATCAAGGAGATACACTTGTCCTTGTAGATCTATCCCCTTAAAGTGTACATATCCAAGTCTGGATTACATACTCATTTATGATACTCCCTATAACACCCCAAAATCAATGCTACTAGGACATTAAATAGATAACATTCTTCTTACAACATGAACAATAATACTAATTTCCTTCAAACATGAGTAGAAATAAGTTTGTATCTTAAACTAAGAAGTTTGCATCCTAGAAAAGTTAAACTTCTAACAATAACTAAACACTTATTGATAATCCTTTAGTTAATCTAGGAGCAATCAAAATAATATAGTATATCTTAGACAAGCCTAATCTATCTATCTTTCTTTCTATGAAATTATTTTAGAGGTTGTAGAGGTTACAAGGATAAATTACAACAAATTTTCAAAATTAAGAAGTAAGCTTACAGTAATTTAATTCAAGACCTCCTGGTCTATCAAGGAAAAATGACTTTATACTTGCTAGAAGGTTATGAATGTAATTGACATCTCATTTAAGTTTATATATCTAAAAATCCTGTAATTTGTATGCCTAAGCCCACTATGCCAAATATTAAACAACTAACATTTTGGAGCTGCTGGATTACTATGCTAAACTTAACTATGCCATGGTATTGGTGTTCCAGTTTAGTTACCAACTAACTTTTTTATATATCATTGTTGTGGTATTTGAAACATAAAATTAAATGGCCATTTTTGACTTGTCTTTTTAGATCAGGAGCGGGAGGGGGGACAGAGCCACTTTATTGTTGCTGATCCACCTCCATGAATTTTGTCCTGTGTATGCAACCTCTGGTTCCTAGACAATTTTGGTATATTCCGGCCATTTGTAAAATACTTATATATTTTTAGTAGTCCTAAAGAGCCAAGTCTTTAAAATGTCTCATCAATTGTACAATACAAGTGCCTAATTTTTCTACAATAGATTTTCTATAGGCTTGTAACCTAATTGGATTTGCATCAAAATAGAGTGATTAACAGACCCTTTATAAGGAAAAATATGCATTAACCAATCCAGAAATTGAAATAGAAGCACTCTGATTGGTTATCACATATTAAAGCATTATTTTCTTACCAAACACAAATATGCCTTAGTAGAATTTCATTCCTTTGAGGAAGCGACCACCACACATGTCTAGAATTTTCGTTGTGCTAATTAATAAATGTTAAAACATTCAATGCGACGAAAGTAAATATGAATCATCTCAATACAACCGAGAAAAGTATAACATGTTTAGTTACTATAAACAATCAATAAACATATCTTAGAAGCACACACGTTGATTATACGCATAGACACCAGCTATCAGCTGTTAGCTGTTCTATTTATCAGTAATTAGATCAAAATATAAAGACTCTCTGATTCGAAAACTCCATTTTATCCAAACATGCATTGAGATTACTAGAAAATACAGAAAACTCTTTCTGCTAATTCTAGATGCATCTTTTCAATCATCCTGCTTTGTTCACTGATATTTGTGCTGATAGGCAATTTGAAATCTAATGTTTTTTTTCTTGGAAAAAAGAGGTTTTTACAAATTTGAAGTACAAACTAATGGACTCAACTTTGATGACAAACATATTAATACAACTAGGAAAGGAAGGTTTTTGGTGAGCAAACTTCCTTTACTTAGTAGGGTGTATTGCTGTTATGAAACTCATTTGTTAAATCTATTTCTTCACCCTGTTTTTAGGACGTTTATGTTTCTCTGCAGAAAGCTCTTTTCTTGACTAGGTTGCGGTGGCAATAGCTACGAAGAAGGAATGTGTTGATCCTATCACCCATGCTTTTGATCAGATGAAGATCACACTTGCTAGATCTGTGCCTATCTAATTCTTTAGAGGGTGAAAATCCGCCTATATGTTTGAAACACTTTGCAAGTGTTGAGTTCATGAAGGAAGAAATTAATGAAGTTGTGGCATTTCTATCAGCGTCGTGTATAAAATAAGTTTAAAGTAGATTTTTAAAATGAGTCTTCTTTATATTTTCCAAAAAAGATTACTTTGTCCTAATATTTTTTTATTAGGAGGTATAGTGAACCAATCACATATTAAGAAAAGGCCATTGGACTGACAACAAGAAACATAAATAGATGTGTTGGTTGTGTACACATGCCATATGCATGAAACGTTGTTGCCTTAGACTATATGCATAAATGTAATTAGTCATCTTTGTGGCGATTTAGACCATTTGCTTAATTATATAGATCAGGATGACAGTCAACTCATTTTTGTCATGTTGTACACCCGACCAACAGGTGGGTATATCGGATTTTAGAAACGTTCTTTTCATGCGCAATCGATATCGGATTTTAACTCGAATGAATCGATAATCAAGTTGCGTTTTCACCCGGTTCGCTTGAAAACTCGAGTTTGAGAACATGAAAATCTTGAAATCGAGAAAGGGTTATCCGATTGCGATCGCTTCTTTGCCTATGATCTGTTATGAAAGATACGGAAGAGCCCTTTAAGCCGAAGGGTACCTAACCCATAGTCAAAGGCACTGCAAACCGGTTATAGCTTGACTAAACTTCTTGCTATTGAAAAACAAAGTCGACAATGATGAAAAGAGTGACTAATCAAATAACTGAATCTAAATTAAAGTCATGTTGTATACCCGGCCACCGGACGGGTATAGCAGTAGTTTAAATAGAAAAGAATATATTTTAGAAAAGAATATATTTTAGAACAAAACTTTGCAAATCTGGATTTATTCCTTAAATAACACGTGTGCAGTTTTTTTTTTTTTTTTTTGAAATAAAACACGTGTGCAGTTATATCCCAAATTGTAGATAAAATACAAGGAGTGGATTATCACCACCCACTGCCTCCCATTCTCTCTAGAATATGGCTTTAACTCCGGCCACCACCTTCCTCCCTAAACACAACCACCACTTCCACAACCTCCGTTCATCTCCGACCACCATCAACTGTACCTCCTCACCACCCGCCACTACCAACAAGCGCCACTCAATTCCATCTCCTCTGCCATTCTCCGCCAAATACGTCCCCTTCAACTCCGACACCGATGAATCCTACTCCCTCGACGAAATCATCTACCGGAGCAGCTCCGGCGGACTGTTGGACGTCCAACACGATATCACCGCTCTCAAACACTTCGACGGCAACTACTGGCGCTCGCTCTTCGATTCACGCGTCGGACGGAACGCTTGGCCCTACGGCTCCGGCGTATGGTCCAAAAAAGAATGGGTGCTGCCGGAAATCGACAACAACGATATCATAAGCTGTTTCGAAGGCAACTCCAATCTCTTCTGGGCGGAGCGATTCGGAAAACAAAATCTCGCCGGAATGAATGATTTATGGGTGAAACACTGCGGTATAAGCCACACCGGCAGCTTCAAGGATTTAGGGATGACGGTTCTGGTCAGCCAAGTCAACCGCCTCCGTAAAATGAATAAACCGTTGGTCGGCGTCGGCTGTGCATCCACCGGAGACACCTCCGCCGCCCTCTCCGCCTACTGTGCCGCCGCCGGAATCCCGTCTATTGTGTTTTTACCGGCAAACAAGATCTCAATGGCGCAATTGGTTCAACCGATTGCTAATGGAGCGTTTGTGTTGAGTTTGGATACGGATTTCGATGGTTGCATGAAGCTAATTCGAGAAATTACTTCCGAATTACCGATTTATCTGGCGAATTCGTTGAACAGTTTGCGATTAGAAGGTCAGAAGACGGCGGCGATCGAGATTTTGCAGCAGTTTAATTGGGAGGTTCCCGATTGGGTGATCATTCCCGGAGGAAATTTAGGGAACATCTACGCGTTTTACAAGGGTTTCAAAATGTGTGAAGAACTAGGGTTAGTGGATCGAATTCCACGGCTCGTTTGCGCACAAGCCGCCAATGCAAATCCGCTTTATCTCCATTACAAATCCGGCTGGAAAAACTTTACGCCGGTGAAAGCCACCACCACATTTGCTTCCGCTATCCAAATCGGAGATCCTGTCTCCATCGACAGAGCCGTTTATGCTTTGAGTAACTCCGAAGGGATAGTTGAGGAGGCGACGGAGGAGGAGCTGATGGACGCCATGGCTGCAGCGGATTCGACCGGAATGTTTATCTGTCCTCACACAGGGGTGGCTCTGGTGGCTCTGATGAAGCTCCGGGAGAGAGGTGTGATCGGAAAAACGGATCGGACGGTGGTGGTGAGTACTGCTCATGGATTGAAATTCACACAGGCGAAGATTGATTATCATTCGAAGGAGATTGAAGGGATGGAATCCAAGTTTGCAAATTCGCCGGTGGAGGTAACGGCGGAGTACGGAGCCGTGATGGATGTCCTCAACAAGTTTCTTAACAAGGTTTCATAGTAGTCAACGAGTGGATTGGAGATTGTACAAGTGGTAATGCATTTTGTACAAGTAAAAGTAGCAGGATGTTTGGTATGCAAGTTACACGTGTACAAGTAAAATTAGTTGTTTAAAATATTGATGTCTCATTTTCAGTCATTCATGTCCACTAATTGTGTGGATACACAGAGTAAATTACTGTTTGGTCCATAAGGTATCTCAAAAAATACGAAATTGGTCCTTTAATTTCAAAAATTACCGTTTTGGTACCTCAGGTATGCAGTTTGTTACGAAATTGGTCCCTCGAGTTGACGGCCGTCTATTTCCTCCGTTAAGCTCGAGGGTAAAATGGTCTTTTTACCATTTTTATTTCTTTTAACAATTTTAATTGATTTTTTTGCTTGAATATTCATCATGTTCATCTTCACACTAAGAACCCTAAATAAAAAACAACTAAATGAAAACCAAATTATAACCCTAAATCAAGAATTTGAATCTCAATCAAAACCTAAAATCACAAATCTAAAAACAAATAAAATAATGAAACCAAAACCTGAAACAATTTAAAGGGGCAAAAAGGGGTGGAAAAGCCAACGAACGAATCAACCTTCAATTTTACTTCTTTACTCACTTCTCAATTTTACTTCTTTTCTCACTTCTTTACAAGGTACAACTCTTTAATTTCTCTCTTACCTTCTGATTTTGGTGGATCATTATGTTAAAAGATAGAGAAAATTGCTCAAATGATGGCGTTAATGGAGGTCAAACCTCTGAATCGAAGCTAACACAGTTAGGGTCTGAAGAAAATCGAGCGAATCCGGATGAAAAAACCGGCTTTTCCGATAAGAGTAACGATTTTTTTAGAAATTCAGACCAAGGTCTGGAATCAAGACCCTCAAAATTGGGGGTTTCTCAAGAGTTGAAACGATTAGTGAGGTCGAATTATGTGTTTATAAGAGGGGGAGAAGTTGCAGAGGATTGAGATAATTCGATGACAGGGACGAAATGGTTGGCCGGCGACTTCGTCTTCTCCGGCGATTTCATCTCTCGATCTCTTCTCCAGATCTCGTCTCTCTCTTCTCTCGATCTTTATCTCTTCTCCGGATCTGTTCTCTCTCTCTCTCTCTCTTCTCTCGAACAAGATATGTTCACTCTCTCTCTGTTCTCTTGATCTCTATCTCTAAGGCCATGCGTAGCGGTAGCGGGTAAGGCATCGGGTAAGGCTGAGGTGGCTAGCGGGTAGGCGGGTAAGGGGTACGGGGGGAGCGGGTAGTGGGGAGCGGGTTCGGGAACCCGATGGAAACCGATGAAAGTTTGGCCAATTTTAATGATTTTTAATTCAAATTTACACTTTCAACCCCTATACTTATTTACTAAATTTACTTTATACCTTTTACTTTCATTATTTTAATTTTACATTTAACACATATAATCGTTTATTAACTAAAACACGTTAAAAAATACGTTTTAATTTTAACAAGTTACACCATTATAATCGTCTCTTCGATACGTTCGAAATGAGCCCAACATTGAATTTTTTTGGATTTATATATTTTAATATATATCATATAAACTACATAAAATTATTTTTTATATTTAAAATTCATATTCTTACGGGAGATGTTTTGAAGACTACTTTAGCGAAGAAAGATAGAATTAGAAAATTACATAATTTTTAATATTAGTTTTTAGTGTTTTGTATTTTGTAATTTTTAATTTTTTATTGAATGATATGAATTTTTATTTTTATTATTTATCTTATTTTTATTTATTAAAAAATATATAAATATTTTTATTTTGTTAAATAATTAAATGTATAAATAAAAGAATTAAAAAAAATGAGGTGGCAAGTGAGTTCATTGGGTACTGGTACTCCACTTTTGAGTAAGGATTGTGTAAGAGAGAAAAGTTGATGTGGCGCTGAGTTGGCAAGTGGGTTCAAAGGGTACGGGTACTCATGGCCTAATCTCTCATAGTCTCTTGCTTTTAATACTAACTTGTTTAGGTTTCCAAGTATGATATTGATTCAATGTAAAAAAACAATCTGATATTAATTTAGGTTAATAAATCTAGGTTTGATTTATTTTTTTAAATTTAGGTTGTTTAAATTTAAGTTTGATTAGTAAAACTATGGATTTGATCTTCTGTGGTTTATTCTTGGTATTGTGTTCTTAAGATGAAGATTCAAGAAAAAAACATTAAATAAAAGAAAAAGGGTATAATTAATTAAAAAATGGTAAAAGAAATAAAAATGGTAAAAAGACCATTTTACCCTCGAGCTTAACGGAGGAAATAGACGGCCGTCAGCTCGAGGGACCAATTTCGTAACAATCTGCATACCTGAGGTACCAAAACGGTAATATTTGAAGTTAAAGGACCAATTTCGTATTTTTTGACATACCTTAGGGACCAAAACAGTAATTTACTCGGATACACATCATTAAAAAGAAAATGTGAATATGAATTAGATGAAATTAAATTATATCATTGATGGCAGGGGTGTTCAAAAAAACTGTTGAATCGCTTATACCGGTCGAACCAAGTTAAACCGGACTGTTTTTTGGGGTTTGAGCGGTTTGACGGTCCGCTCTGGTTTGAAAAATTGTTAAATCGGACGATCCGGTCCGGTCTGCGGTCTGGAGGTTTGTTTTGACGGTTTGGACCAAACCGACCGCCAAATACACACACACACACACACACACACACACATATATATATATATATATATATATATATATATATATATATATATATAGGGGTGGTATCGGGTACAAACCAACTAGTTTGTACAAACCCGTACAAACTCAATCTACCTTCATGAATTTGCAATTTTTTTAATTTGGCTTCATGAATCTATATTTTTGCTTCATAAATATAAAATTTGACTTCATGAATATATAATTTGGTTCCATAACTTATTTTTTATTTATTTATAAGGGTATTTTAGGGCTCCACCGGAAATATAGATTCATGAAGCCAAATTATATATTCATGAAGCCAAATTTTATATTCATGAAGCCAAAATATAGATTCATGAAGCCAAATTAAAAAAATTGCAAATTCATGAAGGTAGATTGAGTTTGTACGGGTTTGTACAAACTAGTTGGTTTGTATTTGATACCCAGCCTATATATCATTTATCTAAATTTGTATCAAACTTGTTTGAAGACTAGAAGCCATACTTTAGCAATATATTTTGTTTAACTGTTTACTATAAAAGAAGCAAACATTAGTTATTTAGTTTGGTATCACTTATAAATGGGTGAGTCTGTGTTTTCTTTACTTAAGAAAATTATGACTTTATTGTGATTGTGATCACTAGTTATTTAGTTTGGTAATTTTTTTTGTAGACTATGTTTAACTTTTTGTGGACTTTGTTTACTAGTTTTTTAAGTTTAAGCTTTTAAAGTCCATAAAAGGCCCAAACCGCTTAAACCGGTCGGACCTAACCGTCTAAATCGCGGTCCGGTTTGACCGGTATGGGCACTTGATGTCAACCCGCTCGGTTTGAAAATTTAATAAACCGCCACTTACGGCTTGGTTTGTGGTCTGAGGGGTTAAACCGCCCAAACCGAACCACGAACAACCTTAATTGATGGAATAAGCAGGGGACATGAAATTTTATTTATGACAACAAGTTTTTAAAATGTCATATATCAAATATACAAATTTTGTTGGTATATATAATTGAATTATCGAAAGCTGCATACTATGGTAATACAATGGTATCTGTTAAATTTGTAGTTTATTAGGGTTTGTATCTTTTATATATTGAACATTTGAATATTTACAGGTTTTATTTATTGCAAATAAAAACTCGTAAACATTACATATATTATTTAGAAATTCAAAATGTCAGTCAAAATGATATATTTGTAACTTGAAGTTGATAAAAGAAAAAGAAAAAGAAAACATTATCAACTGAAAAAGTTGGTATCAAGCACTGTTGGTTGATAACGATATAAAATTTTGCATAACAATTATAATTGATTGATATATAATATAAGATAAAAAAAACTTGAACTGTATGTACCAAGTCTACCCTTACAACATATTATAAAATATTGAGTAAACTATGATTATCGTTCATGTGGTTTGTTTAAAATTGTGTCATTCATCTTTGTTAGAGTTATTATTGTGTATATATAAAGTACAAGGTCTATTCTGTAATTATCTGTAACTTAGCTGTATATATAGGTTCTTATGTTTCAGTTTTAGGTTAATCTTTAGTCTTGTAATTCTCTCTTCAATATATGAAAACCCTCGGCCGATTCAGCCACATCTCGCTCAAGTCTATCATCTGTTAATCGATTCTCCAATTCTAACATGGTATCAGAGCTTTAGGTATGTGTTATCTACCTTTCTGATTTATCTCTTTGCTCGTTTTCTTTTGCGAGTCGTTTTTCTTTCCGCTTTTTCCCTTCTTGCTGTTCGTCAAATCGCATCTATAACCTAGTCCAGAATCACTCTTTTCCGGAACACTAAAACACCGACACTCACATTTTTCGGAACCAAAATTCTGGAACTACTCGAAATACCGGAACACTAAAAGTCCGGAACTGCCTGCATTGCCTTGAACTTCCGAAATCACTCTGTTTCCGGAACTGTTTGTTTTCCGGTACTGCCCTCGTTTTCATTCCGGGACTGTTTGCTTTCCGGAACTGCTTCACCTTGACTCCGGATCTGATTTATTTAATTCCGAAACAGTTTCTGAATTTCGGAACAGTCTCTAATTCTGGAACATTTTCCAATTCTGGAACGGTCTCTTACCGGAACCTGCCTTGTCTCTCGCTAATCCAGAACCTATTTCTAATTCCGGAACTGTTACTTCCGTTACCGCATCTAAATTCCGGATCACCTACCTTAATTCCGGAACTCTTTCACTTTCCGGATCCTGTTTCAACTCCGAAACACCCAAATTCCGGAACTCCCTTTCCGCGATAACAAGGTTTAAGAACATTTCCGTAACTCATTTTTCGTTTTCCTTAAATTTTCCGGAACTCCTTTTCGGTCTTCTGCTCCAGTTCTCTAACCAGTTCTCTAATCAGTCAGATGGCTCTCAATGGCTAGTCTAAATACAGTGAATGCACGTTCTGTCACTCTACTTCTCATCTTCTCCTCAACTGCCCAATTCGAAAATGTCGCTGGTGTGGAATCACACAGCCACGACACTATGGGTCTGACTGTCCAAAGCATCCACGGAATTCAGGTAATCAAAGGCAACAACGCACTCAGTCTTTTGCTGGATCAATCACTCAAGATTCCACTACGCCGGCAATTCAGGCACCGCATAGCAACAACCCATCGCCTGACCTTATGGAACTCATGCGCCGAAACCAAGAGCTTATAGAGCGACTCATGACAGGTTCCATGGGTATGAATTCTCAGTGCAATATCTCAGCACCAGGTAACCCTTGGCTATTTGACTCTGGATGTTGTAACCACATGACACCTAAGACTGACGGGGTTGTCTCTAAGCAAACCTCCAAAATGTTCTCATCAGTCCATACTGCAGATGATACTCGCTTACCTGTATCTTTCAGTGGGACTGTATCTACCCCCAATATACAATTACCTGATGTGCTACATATTCCTAACTTATCTCTAAGCCTGATTTCAATCACTCAGCTTATGGAATCCGGTCTAATTGTTCTGTTTCATCCTTCTGGCTGTGTTGTGCAGGATCCAAAGACCAAGCAGATCCTTGGAGTAGGCCGTAAAGTTGGTCGGATGATTGAAGTGGTCTACCTCCGTCTTCCCTTACGCTCATCAAATTTTGTTGCTTCTGTTTCCAGTCCCCCTTCCTTTGAATTATGGCATGAGCGCCTAGGACATTTATCTTTAGCCAGAATAAAACTATTAGCTAGTTCAGGACTGTTGGGAAACACTTCTTCTGAAAACGTTTCTTGCTTATCTTGTCAACTTGGCAAACATCATGCCTTACCCTTTCAACTAAATTATTTTAAATCTGCTTCTCCTTTTGATCTCATTCACTCTGATGTTTGGGGACCAGCACCACATCCATCCATGGGAGGTTCTCGATATTTTGTTATCTTTATCGACGATCACACACGTTTTACTTGGATATATCTCATGAAACACCGCTCCGAACTACCTCAAATATATATTACCTTCGCCCGTATGATTCTGACCCAGTTTTCCAAGCCCATAAAGATTCTTCGAGCAGATAATGCTATGGAATACAAAGAATCTTCTCTCCTCTCTTTTCTTCAATCTCAGGGTACTCTTTCTCAGTACTCCTGTCCCGGCACCTCTCCGCAAAATGGACGTGCAGAACGTAAACATCGCCACATCCTCGATACTGTTCGTACTCTATTAATCGCAGCCAAGTGCCTAGAACGCTTTTGGGGCGAAGCTGCCTTCATGGCTGTCTACACCATCAACCGACACCCGACCCCATCCTAAATCAAAAGTCTCCTTATGAAGTGCTCCATGGGGTCTCCCCTGCATATGAACTCCTAAAAGTCTGGGTTGTGCCTGCTTTGTTCAGTTGCAATCCCATGAACACACCAAACTCGAACCTCGTTCTTGATTATGCTGCTTTCTTGGCTATGGAATTGAACACAAAGGCTATCGTTGTTGGGATACAGTCTCTAAGAGACTACGTATATCCCGTCATGTCACATTCTGGGAACATCTTCCCTTCTCAAAAGTGTCCAAATTTCAGGACATACCCAATCCTTCCCCTTCCTTCTTCACTGATAACTCTATCTCTTTGGACTCACTCCAATTAGATCCCATACTCACCTCTCCATATGATCCACCTGCTTCCGTCTCACCTCAATCTGTGACCTCATCATCTGTCCCACCTCCTTCCATCTCTCCTCCATCTGAGCCTTCCTCTGTTCCATCTGTGCCATCTGATCATGACCAATCATCTGCACCACCTCCAAGTACTACTTCTGAGCTATCTGCAGAGTCTATGGATCCCAGTTCCTCTCAACCACAAGATAGAGTACGACGCTCAGACCGTTTAAGACAAGTTCCTTCTCACCTTCATGATTATCATTGTTATGCTACATTGCTGTCCAACCATGAACCCACTTCCTTCAAGGAAGCTGCTTCTAAGCCTGTTTGGAAGCAAGCTATGACTAAGGAACTTCAGGCCCTTGACAAAGCCAATACATGGGAGTTTGTACCTCTCCCACCGGGCAAGTCACCTATTGGTTCCAAATGGGTCTTCAAAATCAAAACAAAGTCAGATAGATCCATTGATCGATATAAAGCACGTCTTGTGGCAAAAGGCTTCAATCAAGAATATGGCATTGACTACGAGGAAACGTTTGCTCTTGTGGCTCGGGTCACCTCGGTTCGTAGTCTTCTCGCAATAGTTGCCACCAAAAGATGGCCACTTTACCAGATGGATGTCAAGAATGCCTTTCTCAATGGCGATCTCGAAGAGGAAGTCTACATGAGACCCCCTCCAGGCGTTATCTCTCCACAGGGTCATGTATGCCGACTTCGAAAAGCCCTCTATGGTCTCAAACAAGCTCCTCGTTCTTGGTTTGAAAAATTCAGCAATACTGTCATTTCATTGGGGTTTTCTCCGAGTAATTATGACTCTGGCCTATTTACTCGGACCACTGATGCAGGTACTATCTTACTTCTGTTGTATGTTGATGATATGATCATTACTGGCAGTGACTCTACAGGTATCACTCATCTAAAACATTCTCTCAGCTCATGCTTTGAGATGAAAGATCTTGGTAAGCTACACTACTTTCTTGGCCTTGAAGTTCTGTCAGACTCTTCCGGCATCTATCTCTGTCAAGCCAAGTACATTTCAGATCTGTTGTCCAAAACTGGGATTACAGACAACAAAGTTGCATCTACACCTATTGAGCAAAACCTGCATCTTGCTCCAAATGTCGGAACCCTTCTGCGAGACCCTACACGGTACCATCAACTAGTTGGATCTCTGGTCTACCTGACTGTTACTCGACCGGATCTTGCTTATGCAGTTCATATAGTCAGCTAGTTCATGGCTGCTCCATGCTCCGATCACTATACCGCAGTTCTTCGTATCCTTCGGTACCTCAAAGGGACAATGTTTCATGGGCTTCACTTCTCATCCACATCGTCTTTAACGCTCCGTGCATTCTCAGATGCTGACTGGGATGGAGACATAACAGACCGTCGTTCGACCACCGGGTATTGTTTCTTCCTTGAGGACTCTCTTATTTCCTGGCGCAGCAAGAAAACAATCTCTGACAGCTCGATCTAGCACTGAAGCTGAGTATCGAGCCTTAGCTGACACTACACAAGAACTTGTTTGGTTACGCTGGTTATTATCTGATATGGGTGCCCATCAGATCTCTCCAACACCATTGTGGTGTGATAACAATAGTGCTATTCAGATTGCTCACAATGATGTCTTTCATGAGCGTACAAAGCACATAGAGATTGACTGTCATTTCACTCGTCAACATGTTCTTCGCAAGACGGTTAAACTTCTCCCGATTTCAACCATTGACCAGACATCGGACATCTTCACCAAAGCTCATCTTCCGGGGCGCTTTCGGGCTCTTGTTTCCAAACTCAATTTGGCTCATTCTTCCCCCACTTGAGTTTGAGGGGGGGGGGGGGTGTTAGAGTTATTATTGTGTATATATAAAGTACAAGGTCTTATCTGTAACTTAGCTGTATATATAGGTTCTTATGTTTCAGTTTTAGGTTAATCTTTAGTCTTGTAATTCTCTCTTCAATATATGAAAACCCTCGGCCGATTCAGCCACATCTCGCTCAAGTCTATCATCTGTTAATTGATTCTCCAATTCTAACAATCTTCTACTTTGAAATTACGATTTTCATTCTTGTTGTTTATAATTTATTGATGTTTTTATCCCTGAAGTTAATTACGTCTTACACGTATACAGAACAAAAACAACAATAAATATAAACTACATGATTGATTTTTTTTTGTTTATAAATTACATGTATAAAACCATATTTTTAAAAACACAAAAACAAATAATTTTTTTTAGGTAAAACCATACGAAATAAACGCAGAGTAAAAGTTAAAAACAAAATAAGTCAAACATGTCAAATATACGTAGGTGGTCTATATTATATTCAAATGTTTAAATAGTTTGAACTTATTTTATTTAAGAGAATAAAATTGTTATTTCAATTATGTAGTTTTTATAGCTATAAAGAATTATAAAATGAAATTATTTTATATAATAAAAGATTGTGATCGATGAGACAATATGGATTTCTTCACCAAGAGTCGTTTCGTAGCTAACAAGAAAAAAGAACAAAAAGAACGACTTCAATTTTGTCAAAGTTTAAATTAAATACTTGAAATAAGATGCTTATAATCGGTTTCCTGACTCTTTGTTAACCGGATATGCTAAATGCAGTATGTAAATATATTTATATATATATATATAGGGTCAGGTTCAGAGGAAAACCCTAAATAAATGGAAAACCAGAAAACCATGAAAAAACGGATGAAAAAATATATCAATATGGATGTCAAATTAACGAGAAAAATATTGTCGTTTATTTGGTGTAATTTATTTCGTTCAAAATTTGTTTATTTTTCGTCTTTTTTGGAATTAAAAATAGAGGGGAGAGGTTTTTTTAATTTAATTAATATTGTTGTAACCGCCTGTTTAATCACATCCATCAGATCATCTAATCTAACGGTCAATAAAGTGTTTTTTAGTTTTTCATTTATTTGAGGTTTTTCTCCTGAACCTCCCTCTATATATATATATATATGTGGTATTGTTAAAACATCTGATTAATAGTTGCAATCTTGACATGTATTGTTTTATTTCTAGTTTTGAGTATAATGTGAAGTTGTAGGGTTAAAGTGTAAAGGTTCTAAGTGTTGAGGGCTATTTTGGTTAATTTTCTGAAGAAGAGGACTGCACCTCACATGTGATGGAAGATGAAGGTTAACGGAGCTATAAACGGTTGTTGAGGGACTGAAGATGTAAAAGTGGCTGAAATATATAATGGGCAAGGTTGCTGCATCCAACAAGAGATTCATTCTTCATTCTTTTCTTTTCCACTTTACAAATATCTTTCTCTCTCTAGTTTTATTTTCTTCTCAATGTTCTGTAGATTAGAGTTCTTCTCTAAAACTAGGGTTTGTTCAATATTGTAGAATCTTCAATATTTCTTTGTAAAGTGTTGTATCTTTTAGTTGGATAAAACGATTTATCATTTTCTTCATGGTATAAGAGCTATGGCTCGATCCATATGATCTCTTCTTGATTTTTTCTTGTTTCGGTTTCCATTTCAGAAACCGTAAATCGTAGCTTTCGATCTGTTGTGGTGTGGCTTGTTTCGAAATCGACAGGAGCCGTGGTTCATACCGTGGCACTGATTGTCGATAGTTACTCTGTCTGATCGTTGGCTCCTTTCGTTCGTTTGTAACAACCCAACTCAGAGATAACACTTGAACAACAAGAAATAAACAACTCGCCGAAAAGGCTCCGAAATACAACGTAAACATACGAGTATGAAACTAGGTTTGCGGAAACAACCCAACACACAACTGAGATTTCTAGAATACTAAGCCTGGCATACTATACAATGTTGACTTCCTTCTAGTCCCCAGCTTCACGCTAATGCCTTCTTTTTGCCCTTACCAGTAACTCCTACTAAGTGCTTTCCTGAAAATGGTTTAGTTTTTGAAAAGCGAGGGTTAGACCATGAGGTCTAGTGAGCTCCCTCTAGTGGCAACAGTTTCAGTAACAATCATTTAAAATAGTTCATAACAAGTATAAATGACAACTTAAACAAAACTTTCAAGTAACAATCATACATGCAAATGGCACACTGAAATCACTCGGAAGTGACAACGTGTCAGTCTTATACTGCCTTGCTGGGTCACTCCTCCCATGGCATAAATGGGACACTCCCCCCGGTATGAGCACTGGCGGGCCACACCCCCCGACTTAGCCAATTCACATCTATCAACAATGTATGCATACACTTTAAATTAACTTTCCGAACACACGCTTTCATGTATTATAAACATATCATTTCATATTCATTCTTTACTTCTGAATCCATGTTAAAAAAACACGTATTTAGTTAGAAAACTCACCTGCCGTCGTTGCTCAACACTTCCCACTTAGGCTTCTGATCTCTAGATGTGACACCTAGAATTTTTAAGGAAAACAAGGGTAATAAGTCTAAGTTGACACTCTCAACATTCTGAATAGTTCCATAAATAAACACGGCTCCAAAAGAAACCCTGAATCCGAAACCAAAGTTCCGGACTCCGCTCCGATTCTGGATCCCATTCTGGATCCCGCCGATTCCGGATTCGTTCCGGATCCCACCTCATTCCGAACTTGATCCGGATTCTGCCTCATTCTGAATCTACTCCGGATCCGCTCCCGGTTCCGGTCCATTCCGGATCCGCTCTCGGTTTCGGTCCATTCCGGATCCGCTTCCGGTATATCGCACAGAGTGAAATGAGAAAATGCATCAATCACGATTAAACCTGATTCCAATAATTTTAAGCTTTTAGAACCATAACTAAAGATCCGGTTTGGGATGATGCCTCACTAGGCTAGAGATCCGGTTTGGGATGATGCCTCACTTGACTAAAGATCCGGTTTGGATTGATGTCACAATTGACTAGAGATCCAGTTTGGATTGATGTCACAATTTACTAGAGATCCAGTTTGGATTGATGTCACAACAGACTAATGATCCAGTTTGGGTTGATGTCTATAATTGACTAGAGACATGGATATGGTTGATGTCATATGTTTTCCCATTTATGAAACATGTTTGTATTTTATAATTGTGGTTTAACTTGTGTGTACGCCACATTCGATGAAATCGGGTCTCCACCGTCACCGAAGGGTGTTGTTTTCGGGTATTTTGTTTATCCCCGTTGTCGGTGTCATATTATATGCATATGGATTGTTTTCCACAATTGATGGACGGTATTTTATGTTTCATCCATGTTTGGATGTTTTCAACTATTGGAGTATTATTCGCATTGACGATTATTTGAGAATTTATTATTTATTTACCTCTTGGGTGAGTTTTGGATTTGAGTCCATTGCGGAGAAATAATTTTCATTGGAAGCTTTCCTCACGGAAATTGTGCGCGTTTGGAAATTGGGTTGTCGGTGTATTTTATACAAACCCCTTTTTGGAAATCATGAGTCAAGTTGAATCTTTTGGTCTATCAAATTATTTGCTCATGATATAAACTCTTGAACTCACTAGGCGTTAGCCTAACCTTTTTATTTGTCGGCATGTGCAACAGGTTCAGGTTGGGAATAACTTTAGCTACACCGTGAAGTGATGAGTGCTAGTAGAGTGCACGTGAAGTGATTTCACTTAGTGAAGTCTTCCACACTTATTTGGGATTAGCAACTTGTAATTGTGTTAACTAACACCTGTCTTGAGTTATTAATTGTGGAAACCATGAGGTTTAAATTTTGAGGTATTTTCAAGGATGGTCTGTGTTTGGGTAAAATTTCACCAGTCTCGACCACGACCAAAACAGGGAAAACATTTATTACACATTTCCATACTAGGATAAAATCGTGACACTTTATCATTTGACCAAAGTTGAAATCGAAAGTTGCTCACGACACTCGACCATCGTATGAGACCTTACGACCTCGACCGACTAACATGCAATATTATTGTTACGTTTTCAGTGTTTAATGCAGGGTCAATGTCATTTATGACCAACGACCACAACCGACAAGGACAATTATGAGCATTAAAACCAGTGGCCGTTACGACCGTTATCAGAAGCTTTTATGGAGACATTCAAGACATTCGAAGTCTATAAATACAAAGGCTCAATCATCATTTCGGGGATTATCTTGCATCTTGAAACAACTGAACTCGCAAGAACACTCACTGCAAAGCACTCGAATCAAAGAATTCTCCCCCGAGAGATCGCTCACGACGCACGTCTTATACATACGACACTTAGTTTCTACACACGACGCACCAGTTTTTACGTTCGATACACTTGTTACTTCATATTTAAAGTCTTTCTTTCATTTGTATTGTAATCATTGTATTCTCGAAACCCGAAACATAAGGACATCGCCCCTGTTTGGCGACCATAGTGCAGCAACGACATCCATAGTCGTCCGCGGGTTTTTTCCTCATTGAGGTTTTTCCCGCGTCACCAAAATCTTTGTCTTATTTACTTTTTCTGTCTTCGTCGTACCGTTTGTCGAGTGATTTCTATTCTTTAGTTGTTAAGCTCCACAATCAACCTTAAGTTATCCTTCTGGACGATTTTTGGCATTAACAGTTTGGCGCCCACCGTGGGGCTCCATCTAGAGAAAATCTTCGACAAACGTGCGTCTTACTAACGGTTTCTTGGAGTTTCCTCTTTTTTCTGTTTCATGAAAATGGCAGCCAACGGAAATCACGAGCAGCTCATTGCTCAGATGTATCAAGAGTTGGAAGCTGCGCGAAATCAAATCAACGTCCTTGCTGATCAAAGTCGAAGAGCAGCTGAGGAAATCGCGCGACTGAGAAATCAAAATCCGAATGGATCATTCGGACCGCAGAACGGTCCTAGACCATTCGTACAGAATCCCGGTCCAGGATCGTTCGGTCAGAATCCAGGATCCGCTCCATTCATCCAGAATCCGGGTCCAGGTCCATTCGTCCAGAATCCGGGTCCAGGTCCATTCGTTCAGAATCCAGGGCCAGGACCGTTCGGTCAGAATCAACAGCAAGCTCCATTCATGCAGAATCAGCAGCCAGGATCATTCATCCCAAATCCCCAGTTCGGGTCGGTTCCTCCTCAGCATCTGAGACCTCCACCTATGAACAATGGGTCTCAGCCGTATTTCGTCTCTTTCAACGGGGATGCCAATGGTTCATCGTATGGTAATTGTTTGGGTAACATTTCACCAGTCTCGACCACGACCAAAATAGAGAAAACATCTATTACACTTTTTCATAATAAGGTAAAATCATAATACTTTATCCCCTGATCAAAGTTGAAATCGAAAGTTATCCACCTCACGACACTCGACCATGATGTCGTCTAGCTCACACGACCGTCGTATGGAACCTCGCGACCTTGACCAACTAACATGCAATATTACTGCTATGTTTTCAGTGTTTAATGCAGGGTCAATGTCATTAATGACCAACGGCCATAACCGACAAGGACAATTACGAGCATTTAACACAGTAGCCGTTACGACCGTTATCAGCAGTTTTTATGGAGTCATTCAAGGCGCTCGAAGATTATAAATACAGAGGTTTCATCACCATTTGCAGACATCTCGAGGCATCTGAACACAACTGAACGCTCAAGAACACTCACTCGAAGCAAAGAATTCTCTCTCAAAAGATCGCTCACGACGCACGACTTACACACACGACACTTAGTTTCTACACACGACGCACCAATTTTTTACATTCGATACACTTGTTACTTTACATTTAAAGTCCTTCTTTCATTTGTATTGTAATCATTGTACTCTCGACACCCGAAACATAAGGATATCGCTCCTGTTTGGCGATCATAGTGCATCGACGACCTCCACAGTCGTTCGCGGGTTTTATCCTCGTTGAGGTTTTTCCCGCGTCACCAAAATCTCTGTCTTATTTACATTTTTTGTCTTTGTCGTACGGTTTGTCGAAAGATTCCTATTCTTTAGTTGTTAAGCTCCACAATCAACCTTAAGTTATCCTTCTGGACGATTTTTGGCATTAACAATTTGGCGCCATCCGTGGGACCTCATCTAGAGAAAATCTTCGAGAAACGTGCGTCTTACTAAACGTTTTCTTGGAGTTTCCTTTCTTTTCTTTTTGAGGAAAATGGCAAGTGATGGAAACCAAGAACAGATCATTGCCCAGATGCGTGGGGAGCTTGAGAATGCACATGATGCTCCTGGGACAGTCGACGACTATCGCCTGGAGGAAGTCGTCCTAGATCAATGCAAGCCTGACCAAAAAGTCTTTATAGGATCGTCTCTCGATCCCTGCCTTAAAGACAAGCTAATATCTTTCTTGCAGGAGCATGCCGATTGTTTTGCCTGGTCGCATGAAGACATGGTCGGCATAGACCCTGGCGTCATTTCACATAAGCTCAATGTCGACCCGTCATTTAAGACCATCAGGCAAAAGCGGCGGAAATTCGCTCACGAGAGGAGTAAGGTGATAAATGACGAGGTCGACAACCTCCTCAAGACAGGGAAGATTCGAGAAGTAAAGTACCCCGACTGGCTTGCTAATGTCGTGGTCGTGGTAAAGAAAAATGGCAAGTGGAGGGTCTGTATCGATTTTACAGATCTCAACAAAGCTTGTCCGAAAGATCCTTTTCCGTTGCCACATATCGACGCCATGGTCGACGGGACAACAGGACATGAACTATTGACGTTCATGGATGCTTATTCTGGATACAATCAGATCCTGATGCACGTCGAGGACCAGGAGAAAACTGCATTCATGACGGATCGAGGTATTTACTGTTATAAGGTTATGCCTTTTGGACTAAACAATGCAGGATCTACCTAGCAGCGCCTGGTGAATAAGATGTTCAAAGATCATCTTGGCGACACGATGGAAGTTTATATCGACGACATGCTAGGCAAGTTAAAACAAGCAGTCGACAATGTCGAGCATTTGAAGCAATCATTCGACATCCTTCGGAAGTATAGCATGAAGCTCAACCCGACGAAGAGTTCCTTTGGTGTCAGTGCCGGAAAGTTCCTGGGCTACATGGTCACTCGACGGGGAATCGAGGCTAATCCCGACCAGATCAAAGATATTATCGAGATCAAATTCCCAAGAAATTTCAAAGAGGTCCAAAGGCTCACTGGTCGGGTGGCTGCTCTGTACAGGTTTATCTCTCGGTCCTCAGATAGATGTCATTTATTCTATAATGTCCTCAGGAAAAACAAAGGCTTCGACTGGACCAACGATCATGAGCAAGCACTGCAAAAATTAAAGGAGTACATGACGTCACCGCCTTTGCTGTCGAAACCTCACGATCATTGTTAATGCCAAAAATCGCACAAAATTACAACTTAAGGTCGATGTGGACATTTAACAACTAAAGAAACGTATCTCAAGCCAAATAACACAATTGCGAGGAAAAAGTAAAAGAGACAAGAGATTTGGTGACGCGGAAAACCCCAAAACGAGGGAAAAAACCGCGATTGACTCTGTAAGAGTCGATAATGCACTATGGTCGCTGTTAATGCCAAAAATCGCACCAAAGGGACAACTTAAGGTCGATGTGGACTTAACAACTAAAGAAAGAAATCTCCCAACGAAACGTGCGACGACGATAAAAATAAACGAGACAAAGAATTTGATGACGCAGGAAAAACCTCAAACGAGGAAAAAACCTGCGGACGACAAGAGATGTCGTCGCTGCACTATGGTCGCCAATCAGGGGCGATGTCCTTGGGTACTGGTGTCGATCGTACAGAGATTACAATACAAATGAAGGAAATGCTTCAAAATGTAAAGTACAAGTGTTTGAAATGTAAAACAGGCATATGTCGTGTGTGAAAACAATATGTAGACTGCTGATCGAGAGCGGATGTCATGCGTCGAGAGCGATCACTTGATAGAAAGTTCTTCACTTCGGGTGTTCTTGAGTTCGCCGTATGATTTCTGAGTTCAGTGATACTTTGGTGTGTGTCTTGTGATTATTTGGTGTTCGGTCCCCTTGGAATGAGTATTTTGCTTGATATTTATAGTGTTCGGGCTCTTTAATTAGCTCATTAAGTGCTTTGATGACTGTTGTAACGGTCGCTGTCTTCATTGACGGATTGAATGCTCATAATAGGCTTCATCGGTTATAGCCGTTGGCCATAAATGGTGTCTTTATGGCACACTTCGTAACCGCTGTCGGGCTCTGAATGTCTTTGATGATTGGTTTTGTTACTGGTCGTTCATAAATGCCCGTAGACCTGTATTAATGAACAAAGGAAAACAACTGTTTGACTGTTAACGGTTAGTATAGTCGTAAGACCGTCTTAAGTCTCGGACGTCGGTCTTATGGAACATACGACTGTCGCCAAAGTATAAGACCGTGTATATGATTGTAAACGTCTTGTAAGACCTTACCTTAATATAAGGATGGCCTTATAGAAATGTCGCAAGACCAGGTCGTAAGATCGGGTCGTAAGTCCACTAGGTCGTAAGACCAAAGTGATGATGTCGTAGGACCAGGTCATGAGACCACCAGGTCGTAAGACCAGAGTGATATAAGATCGTCGACAGAAGACTGTCGACGTAAGATCGATGAGTCGTAACCCGCGACATGAGACTGGTGACGTGTGACTAGTGACATAAGACTAGCGACAGGTCGCTAACGATGTATGCCATACGACGTGCGACGTGTAACATGCGACACGTGACGTGCGATCATTAGATGTAAGATGACTATCTTGAATAACTATTGACACAAGATGTCTTTCAATAACCAATTATCGCGGTTATTAGCGTATGCCGGGGACATGATAATAATGGGTATTATCTTTGTCGGCCGGGGGTAGGGTAATCAATGTCCATGGGTCGTGTCGAGGGGATTTCCCAAGTCGGTCGAGGGTGTGATTTTTTTACCCAAACAGTCGCCAAACAGGGGCGAAAGTCCTTGTGTTACAGGTGATTTGTATACAACAAATTACAAATAAATGTAAATATAAACTTAGTCGTGTGCAAACGACGTGGGTCGTGCGTAAATCGTGCGAAATAACTTGTCGTCGTATGGTCTGAACTGTCGTCGTCAGGTGATTCGAACTGTCGTCGTGCGATACTTGCGTCTTCGAATGTTTTGCTATTTGAGAGAAAAATATAGAAGTGAGTATAAGTAGCTCTGTGTGTTTTCTTGCTTGAAGGTGGAGCAGCCTTTATATAGCTTTCGCCGGTCTTTAAATGGGCTTTAATGGTTGGTCTTGTAACCGCTGTCGAGTCTTTAATGTCATTGATGATTCGTCCGTTACTGGTCGTTGTGCCATAAATGCCTGTAGAACTGCATTAATGAATAAAAGAAACGGCTGTTGACCGTGAATGGTTAGTGCTATCGTAAGACCGTCTTAAGTTCAGGACGTCGGTCTTATGGAGCATGCGACCGTAGCCGAAATACAAGACCATGTATATGGTTGCAAATGCCTTTTAAGACCTTACCTTAATATAAGAATAGTCTTATGGAAATGTCGTAAAACCATTTGGTCGTAAGACCAAGATGACGATGTCATAGGACTAGGTCATAAGACCAGGATGTCAGGATGATGCTGGCGCAGGACCAGAGTGATATAGACCGATGATAAGAGACTGTCGACGTAAGACCGACGAGTCGTAACTGGCGACACGTAACTGACGACGTAAAACTAGTGATGTAAGACTGGTGACGTAAGATTAATGTCGTGAGACTAGCGATGTGCGACGTGCGACACGTAACGTGCGTTCATTAGATGTAAGATGATTATTGACCAAATATGGCTTTTAATAACCATTTATCGTGTCTCGGGTGTATGGCAATAATGGGCATTACCTTTGTCGATCGAGGGTAGATATCCTTTGGTCATGTCGAGGGAATTTCCCAAGTCGGTCGAGGGTGTGATTTTTTTACCCAAACAGTTAGCCCCTCGAGATTTGAATTTCAAGGCCATTTGAATTTCAGATCTCGTACCAAAGTAAAATGTGTTTATACGGATACGTGTCACTTTTGCTAAGAAAATCGACTTGGTTAGCTAAAATCGTGAGTCCAGTCGATGGTGTTTAAGTAAGTTGCGACAATCGAATGATGACTTTTAATGCGCAAGATACTTGTGGTGTTCATCTGACGGTCGTAAGACGACCTTAAAACGTAAGGAACCGACGGTGATCGTAAGACGATCTTTATCAAAATGAGACGTATGGGTCGGGAGTCAATCGTAAGACGATTTGTCCGAAATAAATCTTGGCGGCGATCAAAAAATGATCGAACCAAGATAAAATTTAAGGATCTGGTGATACAGTCGTTAAAGACTTATGTTCTAGCGTTCCGAGCCGATACGGTCGTTATAGACTTTTGATCTGGCGTTTAGAGCCGATATGGTCGTTATATACCAATGATCTGGCTTTCTGAGCCGATACTGTCGTTATAGACTTGTGATCTGGCGTTTAGAGCCGATATGGTCGTTAAAGACCTATAAGCTGGCTTTTCGAGCCGATACTGTCGTTATAGACTTGTGATCTGGCGTTTAGAGCCGATATGGTCGTTAAAGACCTATGATCTGGCGTTCGAGCCGATACGGTCGTTAGAGACTTATGATCTTGCGTTCGAGCCGATACGGTCGTTAGAGACCCATGATCTGGCGTTCTGAGCCGATACGGTCGTTAGAGACCTATGATCTGGCGCTTACAGCCGATACGGTCGTTAGAGACATATGTTACGTTGTGTAAGTCTTTCTTTAGCGATAATCGGTAAATTTTTTTACCTTTCTATTGAACCTGAGTATTATGTCGACTCATACAAGTCATGGACAAATGTAATGTCAACTGTAAAAATTCATTAAGTACAAAAATGAACAAGAAGTCATGCGACTTGGGCATCCATTGTAATACAACGATTAAAACGTAAGTCATAAGACTTTTTGAATCGTATAAGCAAACATAAGCGCATGCGATCAAAGCGTCCATTCAGAACATGAAATGTTTCTAAGTTAAAGAACTTAGCTTGTGGGGTCGCTAGACCTTACGATCGTGTGATTGGTGTTAATGCCAAAAATCGCACCAAAGGGACAACTTAAGGTCGATGTGGACTTTAACAACTAAAGAAAGGAATCTTTCGACAAAGGCGTGCGATAAAGACATAAATGTAAATGAGACAAAGGATTTGATGACGCAGGAAAAACCTCAACGAGGAAAAAACCTGCGGACGACAGTGGATGTCGTCGCTGCACTATGGTCGCCAATCAGGGGCGATGTCCTTGGTGTTCCGGGTGTCGATCGTACAAATATTACAATACAAATGAAGGAAAGACTTCGAAATGTAAAGTACAAGTGTTTGGAATGTAAAAACAGTGTGCGTCGTGTGTGAAAACTATGTATAAACTGTTGGTCGAGAGCGAAAGTCTTGCGTCGAGAGTGATCTTCTATGAATGATCTCTTTGCTTCGAATGTATATTCTTCGAGTGTTTGTGTTTGCTTCTGTTGTTCGATGCTCTTGTTCTACATCTCTCTGTGTTATTCGGTGTTGATCAGGTGTCTTGAACTGATGATTGAGCTGGGATTTTATAGTCTTCGGATGACTTTAATTGAATCATTAAGATCTTTGATGATTGTTGTAACGGTCGTCGTCTTCAATGTTAGTTTAGATGCTCATAACTGATTTCGTCGGTTATAGCCGTTTGTCCATAAATGACTTTGACTCCTGCATTAAACACTTAAACAAACATAACAGTTGTATAACGCGTCAGTCGGTCGAGGTCGTACAGTTTTATGCGACGGTCGTGCGAAACGGGCGACGTCGAGGTCGAGTGTCGTGAGGAACTCTCGACTTACCTTTTAGGAGGGATGGCGGAGGTTCTTTGGGTCTTTGTCGGGACCTTATCTTAATACAAGATATAGCTCATGACATGCGTCTTACCTTCTCTGGTCGTGGTCGAGACCTATGAAATTTTGCCCAAACAGTTTGCCCCCAAAATTTGAAAGTAGGATGGCAAATTCGAATTTTAAATTTTGCTCGTCGGGTGTTTAGGGTTCTGCGTTAAAAATACCTTGGTTGTTTCGGAACCGAATTGGTTTAATTCTAACCGAATGAGAAGTCGAAGAGAAAAGGAGGCCGTGACGTGATACTGACGTATGATTGTGCTTACCAGCTGTCTTTGACAGGTGTCGACGATCCCTGCGGTCATACGAAGGGACGAGGGCACGTGGCGATCATCTAAGGGATTCGATCGTTTGCATAAATAGAGACTGTTTGGGCAAAAAATCACGTCGTACGACCACGACCATAGCAGGTAAGACGTACGTTATAATCCAAGTCTTGTATTAAGATAAGGTCTCGACAAGGACCCAGAAAACGTCCGTCGTCTCCCTTAAAAGGTAAGTCGTACGTCTCCCATGACGCCCGATCACAGCATCGCTCGTCCCGTACGACCATCGCGTAAGATCATTGCACCTACGACCAAAGCTAACGTTAACCTTGTCTGTTACATTTGTGAAGTATTTAATGCAGGAGTCAAAGCCATTAACAACAAGCAGTCGTAACGGACGAAGAGCATTATGGATAATCACTCCGGCAACCGTTTCCGACCGTTGTAGCCGTTAATCAAAGCATTCAAGGAGCTAATTAATGGCACGAAGACTATAAAAGCCAAGCTAGAGCCTCATTTCAAGGATCCATCAGAGAAATCCGATACACATCAGCGATCATCATCGAATATTACCAAACAACATAGAAAAGCATCCAAGTTCACACAGAAGAATAATCAAACTCTGGAAATCAAGTATTAAAGTCCAGAATCTCGCAACGGACTCAAGAACACTCGGAGGAAAGCTCAAGTATCACTCTCGACGCACGTCAGCAGCTTTCGACCAACAGTTATTTACACTTTGTATTCACACAACAAACACTTGTACTTTACATTTCGAAGCATTTCCTTCATTTGTATTGTAATCATCGTACGGCCGACGCCAGTACCAAGGACGTCGCTTCTGATTGGCGACCATAGTGCAGCGACGACACCCCCTGTCATCCGCAGGTTTTTTCCTCATTTGAGGTTTTTCCTGCGTCATCAAATCCCTTGTCTTGTTTATTTTTCCCTCATCGCACGTCTCGTCGAAAGATCCCTTCTTTAGTTGTTTAAGTCCACATCGACCTTAAGTTGTCCCTTTGGTGTGATTTTTGGCATTAACAGTTTGGCGCCATCCGTGGGACTACATCTAGAGAAAATCCTCGACGAACGTGCACTCTACTAATAGTTTCTTGGAGTTTCTCCTGTTCTCTATCACAGGAAAATGGCAGATGGCGGAAACTCAGAACGAACCGCTGACCCAGCACATGGAGAGCTTGAAAAGGTGCAAGATGTTCCTAAAGTCATCGGTGATTATTGCCTAGAAGAAGTTATCTTAGACCCAAGCAAGTCCGAGCAAAAAGTCTTGATAGGATCATCTCTTGAGCCCCACCTTAGGCAAAGGATAATATCTTTCTTGTAGGAATATGCTGACTGCTTCGCCTGGTCGCATGAAGATATGGTTGGCATTGACCCTAACATCATTTCTCACAAGCTCAATATCGATCCATCGTTTAAACCCGTAAAGCAAAAGCGCCGTAAATTCGCTCCTGAAAGAAATAAGGTAATAAACGATGAGGTCGATAACCTCCTCAAGACAGGAAAGATCCGAGAAGTAAAGTATCCCGACTGGCTTGCTAATGTCGTGGCCGTGGCTAAAAAGAATGGAAAATGGAGGGTCTGTATCGACTTCACCGATCTCAATAAGGCTTGCCCGAAAGATCCTTTCCCATTACCGCATATCGATGCCATGGTCGACGCAACCGCAGGACATGAACTATTGACCTTCATGGATGCCTATTCAGGGTATAACCAAATCTTAATGCACGTCGAGGACCAGGAGAAAACCGCTTTTATGACGGACCGAGGTATTTACTGTTATAAAGTTATGCCTTTCGGACTAAAAAATGCAGGATCCACCTATCAGCGTCTAGTGAATAAAATGTTCAAAAACCATCTCGGCGACACGATGGAGGTATATATTGATGACATGCTCGTCAAGTCAAAGCAAGCGGTCGATCATGTCGAGCATCTAAGACAATCGTTCAACATCCTTCGGGAGTATAGCATGAAGCTCAACCCTACCAAATGTTCCTTCGGAGTCAGTGCTAGAAAGTTCTTAGGCCACATGGTCACTCGCCGAGGAATCGAAGCTAACCCCTACCCAATCAAAGCCATCATCGACATCAAATCTCCTCAAAATTTCAAGGAGGTCCAAAGGCTTACTGGTCGAGTAGCGGCCCTAAACAGGTTTATCTCCCGATCTTCAGATAGATTTCATCTGTTTTATAACGTCCTCAGGAAAAATAAAGGTTTCAACTGGACCAACGATCATGAGCAAGCATTGCAAAAACTCAAGGAATATATGGCGCCGCCTCCTCTATTGTCAAAACCTCACGATCATGAGGTCTTACAATTGTATTTAGCTGTTAGTCCAAATGCGGTAAGCGCCGTACTCACACGAGAGGGCGAAAAACAATAATTGCCAATCTACTACGTAAGTAAATCTCTCTTGGACGCAGAAACCAGGTATTCTTCCATGGAAAAACTGCTTTTATCGCTGGTCACAGCTGCTAAAAAATTACGACACTACTTCGAATCGCATCCTATTACTGTCGTAACTAACTTTCCTCTTAAGTCTGTTTTAAGGAAACCTGAGTTGACAGGTCGCTTAGCAAAGTAGAGCATATATCTCAGCAGTTACGACATCGATTTCAAGCCCAGGAACGCGATCAAATCACAAGCCTTGGCAGACTTTATCGCCGATTTCAGCCCTGAGTTGGAGAAAGAAGCAGAGCTCGAAGTGTCCACTGTGGCGACTCACGACGACGTGCCTTGGACCCTACATGTCGACGGATCATCCAACATTAGAGGCTCTGGACTGGGTGTCGTCTTAAAGTCGCCACAGGGGGGTAAGATGGTATACTCGGTCCGATGCGACTTCAAGGCCACCAACAACGAAGCCGAATATGAAGCCCTGATCGTGGGAATGAATATGGCCCACGACTCGGGGGCAACCGCACTGCATGTCAAGAGTGATTCCCTGCTGGTAGTAAATCAAATCAATGGAGAATTCGCAGCCAAGGATTCAAAAATGACAGCATATCTAAGCGTGGCAAAAGAAATTTCCAAAAAATTTAAATCTTTTTCTATTGAACAGATTCCGCGAGACCAGAACACTCAGGCCGACGCATTGGAAAACCTTGGGTCCGCTTTAGTTGAACCAATATTTGATGTTATTCCTATGATTCACCTGGCAACGCCGTCCATTGGAAACACAGACGTCATCCAGATCGAAGATGAAAAAGATGATTGGTCACGCGACATTCGAAATTTACTCGTGCACGACCAACTCCCCGAAGACAAAATGGAGGCTCGAAAAATTAGATTCAAAGCATCTAAATACGTCATGATCGAAAATAAGCTTTATCGGCGATCATCGACGGGCTTAAATTTAAGGTGTGTCATCAGCAAAAATCAAGCCCAGAAAATCCTCCAAGAGATGCACGACGACGAATGTGGTAATCATTCAGGAGGACGTAGCTTGGCTAATCGTATCTCTCGACAAGGGTATTTTTGGCCGACATTGCGACAAGACGCTATCAAGTATGTGCAGAATTGCGACCCCTGTCAACGACACTCAGGTATGTCTCATAAACCCTCGGAGCCTTTGCACTCAACGCTTGTCCCATGGCATTTCATGAGGTGGGGAATGGATATTGTCGACAAACTACCACCTGCTCCGGGGCTAAAAGTATTCCTCCTCGTACTCACGGATTACTTTTCTAAATGGTTCGAAGCGGCTGCCTTCTCCCAAATTAGGGATAAAGAAGTTATCTCCTTTATCCAAACTAACATCATATGCAGGTTTGGGATTCCATCCGAAATTGTCTGCGACAATGGATCCCAATTCATAAGCGACAGGACCCAACAGTTCTGCGATGACAGGAATATCAAACTAACAACCTCGACTCCCAGATATCCCCAAGCTAATGAACTTGCCGAGTCAAGCAATAAGACTATTATATCTTCGATCAAGAAACGATTAAAAGCTACAAAGGGAAGGTGGGTCGAAGAACTCCCTTCGGTCCTATGGGCAAATCGCACGACGCCGCGCACGTCCACTGGGCAAACCCCCTTCTCTCTCGTCTATGGTTGCGAAGCCGTCCTACCGATCGAAGTTCATCTCCCAACTTCGAGGCACACATCCATCGACCACAACTTGGTTGATTTGAGTTATGACCTCGACGCCCTTGAAGAGCTCAGAGAATCGGCCTTTATCAGAATGGCGTCAGAGAAGCAGGCAGTCGAGCGACATTTCAATAAGCACGTCAAAGTTAAAATCTTTCAAGAAGGCGATTACGTCCTCCGTCGAGTATTCCCGAATACCCAGGAGCTCAACGCATGTAAACTTTCTACCAAATGGGAAGGTCCCTATCGTATCTCCGAAGTCGTTGGTAAAGGAGCCTATCGACTTCGAACCCTCGACGATCAGGAAATCCCACGAAGTTGGAATGCGACGCATTTGAAAAAATATTTCTTTTAAAATCTCCTTCCTATCATACAAAGTTTTCAGCACGACGATAAGCATCACAAAATCATTGGTAAAACCACGACCGACCTCTAACGAACTTTATCGCAGGAACGCGCGACATGAGTATCCAAGTGCATGACTCGATTGTTTGATCACAGGGGCATATATTCTAAAGTTTCATCATATGATACAGTCACATGTAAGGTCTAAACGATCCCTCGATCTAAGTTTCTGGAACTCAGAAAAACTTTGTATGTTCTAACACATCAATGATATATATTTGTGTTTATTATTACAGTCCAAATACATGATTTATGTGTCAACCGTTACATTGCAATAAAAGCCTAAGTCGCACGACCCTCCGTTTATTTCATACTTTTATGATCAATATTATCCACGACATATGTTCAGCAAAAGAAGGAACTTCATTGAACGATTACATATGAACGACCGATAGTCGGACAAGTAAATACAAAGTCAAAAGTCATTGCATACCAACGGCCCGACCACCAACGGTCGAGCATGGAAAGCCTAGTTCATAAACCCAGAAAAAAGAAATTACCCTAAGATCTAAGGAAACATAGCAATCGCAAACTCTGCCCAAAGAAAACTCAGCCTACGGAATCCCGACAATCCTGAAGAACTGATGCAAGGATCAAACGAGTATAGCCGGAGTTGTCTCCCAACCTTTTGCGCCATGGCATTCCAAGAATGTGGCTCTTAAGATTAATGATAAGGTTGGAGGAAGGAATATCTCCTCTTCGACAATCGATCTCCACTCCAACACCTCCAGTTTCCTCACGTGTTTAGAGGAGGAAAACAAAAACATCTGCACGATTACAAAAAGAACGTATTAGCAAAACGCTCATCGAGAGAATAAACATCGGTAACACAAGTTTCGAAAGAAAAACTTACGAAAGACGCCAGTACGGCTAAACACAGTCCAATCTCTTCGATAGAGATCCCTGGAAAAAGCTCTTTGAAATATAAGAGCTGATATTTCCCCAGAAGCGAAAGCGACTTCGTCCTGACGAGGACATAGTCAGTCAACAGGGATGAAGACAACGCAAAGTTGATCTCCATAAAATCCCCATCATTCTCTCCCGTCTTTACACCCTCGCCCCTGTCGGCTGACGAAAGGGTCGACGTGGTAGCAGAAGACATCGTCGCCAGATGCGCAGAATCCACGGACATCGCGTTTATCGCAACCAACATCGTCATTGATTTGGGTATCATAGCCCACGGTAGATCATCAGTCACCGAAGATTTGGAAAAAATCGAGATTCCAGAAAAGATGACTTTTCGAAAGCTTAAAGAAAACAATCCATTTTGATCTCTATTTATGCAGGAAATCGTGACAGGTCGAGCCCTTCAAAAGATCGACACGCATCCCCGACTTTCATATGCCCCAGTAAATCACCAACACCTGGCATCGACAGCTGGAAAGCATCATCGTACGTCAGCATGACGTCACGACCTCGTTCCTCTTTCGACTTATCGTTCAATTAGGAGCGGACTAGTCTAGTTCCACGACAACCAGGTAAGTCCCTCAACCCAGATCACAAGTATTCGACAAGCAAAATTTAAAACTTAAAATTGACATTCAATTTTTAAATTTTGGGGGCAAAATGTTTGGGCAAAAAATCACGTCGTACGACCACGACCAGAGCAGGTAAGACGCACGTTATAATCCAAGTCTTGTATTAAGATAAGGTCTCGACAAGGACCTAGAAAACGTCCGTCGTCTCCCTTAAAAGGTAAGTCGTACGTCTCCCATGACGCCCGACCACAACATCGCTCATCCCGTACGACCATTGCGTAAGATCATTGCACCTACGACCAAAGCTAACGTTAACCTTGTCTGTTACATTTGTGAAGTATTTAATGCAGGAGTCAAAGCCATTAACAGCAAGCAGTCGTAACGGACGAAGAGCATTATGGATAATCACTCCGGCAACCGTTTCCGACCGTTGTAGCCGTTAATCAAAGCATTCAAGGAGCTAATTAATGGCACGAAGACTATAAAAGCCAAGCTAGAGCCTCATTTCAAGGATCCATCAGAGAAATCCGATACACATCAGCGATCATCAGCGAATATTACCAAACAGCATAGAAAAGCATCCAAGTTCACACAGAAGAATAATCAAACTCTGGAAATCAAGTATTAAAGTCCAGAATCTCGCAACGGACTCAAGAACACTCGGAGGAATGCTCAAGTATCACTCTCGACGCACGGCAACAGCTTTTGACCAACAGTTATTTACACTTTGTATTCACACAACAAACACTTGTACTTTACATTTCAAAGCATTTCCTTCATTTGTATTGTAATCATCGTACGACCGATGCCAGTACCAAGGACGTCGCCCCTGATTGGCGACCATAGTGGAGCGACGACACCCCCTGTCGTCCACAGGTTTTTTCCTCGTTTGAGGTTTTTCCTGCGTCATCAAATCCCTTGTCTTGTTTATTTTTCCCTCATCGCACGTCTCGTCGAAAGATCCTTTCTTTAGTTGTTTAAGTCCACATCGACCTTAAGTTGTCCCTTTGGTGCGATTTTTGGCATTAACAGAGACCATAATGGATCATTTCCTTTTATGTCCTCTTTGAAAAAGTTTTTTAGTGTGGAATTTTTCTTTGATCCCTTGTTGTTCTTTGCTCAATACTTTTCGAAGTTTTTGAGTGTCCATACGAGGTATAGCCTTTCAAGATTGGAGGCTCTTTGAGGATGATTATGTCCGAGTCGATGAAGACTTTGATTGCGATAGACGCGACGTTCGTGGATTTTGCGCATCTGGCGACGATGTCCTTTGTATCCACGTCGACCCTTTCGTCAGCCGTCGGGGGCAAGGGTATAAGGACGGGAGAATGTGAGGAGGAAGTCATGACGATCAACTTTATATTGTCGTCGATCCTCTTGATTGACTGTGTCCTTGACGGGACGGAGTCATTTCCGCATCTGGGGAAATATCAGCTCTTATCTTTCAAGGAGCGTTTTCAAAAGATCTCCATCGAAGAGACGGGATCGCATTTAGCTGGACTAGCGTTCTTTGTGAGTTTTTCTTTCGAAACTCGTGTTCCTAATATTTCCACCGAATGTTTGTTTAACATACCTCTTTTGTATTTTACAGATGTTTCAATCTTCTTTTGTTAGATATGCGAAGACAGAGGAGATGTTGGACTGGAAATCGACCGTCGAGAAGATCATATTCCTTCCTCTAACCTTAACATTAATCTTAAGAGCCGCATTCTAAAAATGTCGCGGCGTAGGGCGTCAAATAACTCCTAACATACTCATTTGATCTTTGCATTAGCTTCTGAGCGTGTTTTCGGGTATGACGAGGACTCAAAGGTCGAGACTGAGCATACAATCGACGCTCCTCTCTAGATTTAGGAGATGCTATGTTTTTTTCACTTTGTATACTCGACCGTCGGTCGTTCCTATGTAATCGTTCGTTTCGTAAATGAATTTCATCCTTTTGTCGAATTTTTATTCCGATTTACATATGTCGTAGATATATGTAATATCAACCGTATAACTTTGTTAAGTATAGAACGAGCGAAGAATCGTGCGACTTAGGCATTCATAGTAATATAACGATTGAAATATCATACGTTTGACTTGTATTGATAGGCTCAATTATTGACGTGTTAGAACGTACAAAATTTTTCTGAGTCCAGAAACTCAGATCGAGAGGTCGCTCAAACCTTATGATCGTGTAACCAAATTTCATGATGAAATTTGAATCATGTGCCCCTGTGATAAATCAATTAAGTTGCATGAGAGGAAGGTGATTTTAGAAAAAATACTTTTTCAAGTGCGTCGCATTCCAACTGCGTGGGATTTCTTGATTGTCGAGAGTCTGGAGTCGATATGCTCCTTTACCAACGACTTCGGAGATGCGGTAAGGACCTTCCCATTTAATGGAAAGTTTACCGGCATTGAGCTCTTGAGTGTTTTGGAACACTCGACGGAGGACGTAATCGCCTTCTTGAAAGACTTTGACTTTGACGTGTTTGTTGAAATGTCGCTCGACTGCTTGCTTCTGAGATGCCATTCTGATCAAGGCTGAGTCTCTAAGCTCTTCGAGGGCGTCGATATCATAATTTAAACCAATCATGTTGTGGTCGACGGAAGTATGCCTCGAAGTTGGGAGCTGGACTTCGATTGGCAGGACTGCTTCGCAACCGTAGACGAGAGAGAAAGGGGTTTGTTCTGTGGACGTGCGCGGTGTCGTGCGATTTGCCCATAGGACTGAAGGGAGTTCTTCGACCCATTTTCCTTTTGCAACTTTTAACCTTTTCTTGATCGAAGCTATAATGGTCTTATTACTTGATTCAGCAAGTCCGTTCGCCTGAGGGTATCTGGGAGTCGAGGTTGTTAACTTGATACTCCTGTCTTCGCAAAATTGTTGGGTCCTGTCGCTTATGAATTGGGATCCGTTGTCACAGACGATTTCGGATGGAATCCCAAATCTGCATATGATGTTAGTCTGGATAAAAGAGATGACTTCCTTGTCACTGATTTGGGAAAAAGCAGCCGCCTCCACCCACTTGGAAAAATAATCGGTAAGTACGAGGAGGAATACCTTTTGCCCCGGGGCCGGGGGTAGTTTGCCAACAATATCCCTTCCCCACCTCATGAAGGGCCATGGGATGAGTGTCGAGTGCAAGGGTTCAGAGGGTTTATGTGACATACCTACATATCGCTGACAAGGGTCACAGTTCTGGACGTACTTGACAGCGTCTTGTCGCAATGTTGGCCAAAAATACCCTTGTCGAGAGATACGATTAGCCAAACTGCGACCACCGGAGTGAATGCCACATTCGCCGTCGTGCATCTCGTGAAGGATTTTTTGGACCTGACTCTTGCTAATGACGCATCTTAGATTTAATCCTGTCGATGATCGTCGATAGAGCTTATCTCCAATTATGGTATATTTAGATGCTTTGAATCTGATCTTCCGTGCTTCCATCTTGTTTTCTGGGAGTTGGTCGTGCATAAGGAAATTTCGGATGTCGTACGACCAATCATCATCTTCTTCTTCGATCTGGACGACGTCAATGTTCTCGATAGACGATGTCGCCGGATGGATCATGGGAATAACGTCGAATATAGGTTTGACCAGAGCAGACCCGAGATTTGCCAAAGCGTCGGCCTGAGTATTCTGGTCTCTCGGGATTTGTTCGATAGAAAATGTTTTAAACACTTTTGATTTTTCTTTTGCTACCTTCAGGTACGCTGTCATTTTTGAATCTTTGGCCGCGAATTCTCCATTCATCTGGTTCACGACCAGGAGAGAATCGCTTTTGACATGTAGCGCGGTTGCCCCCGAGTCGTGGGCCATATTCATCCCTACGATCAGGGCCTCGTACTCGGCTTCGTTGTTGGTGGTTTTGAAATCGCATCGAACTGAGTATACCATCTTGCCCCCCTGTGGCGACTTTAAGACGACGCCTAGTCTTGAGCCTCTAATGTTGGATGACCCATCGACGTGTAAGATCCAGGACACGTCGTCATGAGTCGCCACGGTCGATACCTCGAGCTCTGCTTCTTTCTCCAATTCAGGGCTGAAGTCAGCAATGAAGTCGGCCAAGGCTTGCGACTTGATCGCGGTGGGCTTGAAGTCAATGTCGTAGCTACTGAGATATATGCTCCATTTTGCTAAGAGACCTGTCAACTCAGGTTTTCTTAAGACAGACTTAAGAGGGAAGTTAGTTACGACAGTAATGGGATGCGACTCAAAATAATGTAGCAGTTTTTTAGCAGCTGACACGGGGTTTTCACACCCCGCGAATCTTACCGCAAGTGTACGGGTCGAAGTCAAGTAATAGTACTTGGAAAGTACGAGTATCGAATCACGGGGAACTAGGAACTAAGTATCACAATTACTATAGGCTCTATTAACTGGACTGTCGAATTTAGAGATGGTTGGTTTTAAACTAAATTCTAGCAAATCACAACTTAAACGTAAACGGAACAAAGAACAAATTAAGAACTTCGATAGAGAGAAAAGTTGAGGGTTGGAAATCCTCCGGTTCTACATATGCACACAAACAACTCAAACAATTACCAGTTTATCCCCTTAATGATTCCCAAATCTTTTAAAGTCACCGTTGTTCTCTTTCAAGCCACAACGGGTTTTATTTCGAAAAGGATAAATTCAATCTCTCGATCTCACTTATGGATTCCAAAACACATTAAGTACTCGATTTATGTTAAATTGGCTAGATTTTATCTCTCGATATCAACCTAACGGTTTAATTGGGACTAAGACTTATTCAGTATATCTCTATCACTGATTTATCGTCTTAGGCATGCAATTCCTAGTTCTATTTAACAGTTAATTCTTTCGAACTCAACCGAAAATAATAAATCAATTAAAAGCTATCTAGACTTTTAAAGGCATTAAACACAAAATCACATGCTTCATTAATCAAGGAGAAACCAATAAAAGTTCAAATCATCTGATTACATGCTTTATAAACCGAATTCATTCCAACCCCCAACACGAACCGGTTAGTTCATGTCGGTGGTGGATTCAAACACAAGAGAGAAAGATGAAACTACGTATGTAAACATGGTAACGCGAAAGATTAAAAACATGAAAAATAACGTGGTGAACTCCCTTTAATCGTGCTTGTATCTACGTTCCGTGATGATTGTCTCCGTGATCGGCCCTCTAACGTGACTCCGAAAGCTCCGAAAAGTCGCCGGAAATCGCCCCAAAATCGCCCCTGGTCGTCTGCCGAAAGTTGGATACCGAAAAAGTGACCTAAATCCCGACTTAAAATACTGATTTTCGCGAAACAGTGGGTTACGCCACTTGCCACGCGACTTGCAAGTCGCGTGGTAAGTCGCGCGTGTCAATTTTGCAACGTGGGTCATTTTCTGGTTCGCGGGTCTGGTCCTGGTTCGGTCGCAGGTCTTGGGCTTGGCTTTTGGGCTCCCGTTAGGCTTCGTTTTGACTCGTTTTGGGCTCTTTTTAGTTTCGTTTTTCCGAGGAATGCCGCCTTTTATATAACCTGCGTAAATTACTCAATAAACCGTAAAATACCCGCCTTTTTACTTGAATACAAGCCAATCTCGTTGGTTTGAGAACCGAAAATAACGCCAAAAAGTGGCGTTATCAACAACCCCAAACCGAGCGTTGCTTGTCCCCAAGCAAATTAGCGATAAAAATAGAATCAAAGCACATAGTGAATTTAGTAATGACTGCACAATTCCAATCGGTACCAAGTGATGCATCGGTGATTTCCCATACCCGTGAATATCTATCTCACTCTCGCCTCATTCTTTAATTTGTCCGATCTATGACCTTCTATTGGGAGTTGAACTCGTGACAGTTCCGATTACATTAGGATTAGACTAAGTCCAGACATGATAGGGAAAACATTTCGCCTCGACCCTACCTCACGGGATACTCTCTTTGCACTCGAACCTAGGTTATCGCTCGTGTTGTCATGTTTAAGGAGGTTATGTGCAAGAATACGCAAATGTCATGACAACTCTAAAGAAAGACGCACAAATGTCCAAAATTTTGATCTTAGAAAGAATCAAATAGCAAGACAGGGAATATCAGTAAAGGTAGTCGTAAACCGTAATCACATTTTCCAAAAGATCATCCAGGTCTTTACACGGGTTGTAATGGGGCTAAGGTTAAGGCTAAGAAACGACGGGTAAAAAGGATCAACAATCCTCGGTGGGTCAATCATTGGCAATTCCTGAACTCTCGTTGCTTTACATTCGCTTACTTGGCCCCTTTCGTCACTATTGGAGTCGCTTTGACTCTCTTATTTTGCGGCTCTAACTATTATCTAAATATTTTTTTTTCTTTTTTTTCTTTTTTTGGGACTTCATTGGTCCTCTTTTCTATTTTTCGGGTTACATTGACCCGTTTTATTCTCATGACTGGCCGGAGTTCTTTCTTTTCTGCTCTATCTCTATTAGTTCATTACTGCTTCCGATTGACACACTTTCGGATAAGAGTTGGCTAAGGCTTTTGGCTAAGGGCGAATGGTGGGTTTAGAAAGAATTAAGGGTGAGTGTTTGGCTTCAACTGGGCTATGGGTACACACCAAGGGTAAAAGGGAAAACGATAGCTGAAACGGGTGAAAACAAAACACACAATGCCTGGAATCATTTCTTAAGGTCCACACGGTATGGTCTACTATACCCTTACCTAATATCCCGATGTTTGTCTTTGCTACTCAATGCCATAATGTAGCGAGATCATTCTACATTCACGACGAGGAATTCGAAAAGTGTATAAGAATTACGTGTATGAATCCCTCGAAATGAAAAACGTCTTATTAGGCTCAAAACTCGCTATCGGGTGGTCTCCACTAATGTCCCTAGACATGTCCTTTCCCGGTCCTTCCCTAACGGTCACGTCACTATCACAAGATTCTTCCCACAATGGTCGGTCTCAATCATTCAAAACAAAAATTTTAGCTACTTTGATCTAGACACTCAGAAATGTGGGAAATCTACATGCATAACTTGGGCCCGATTGGGCAACCCCAAACCTTACCCACACATTGTCCCCAATGTGCAAGCAAAGTCGTCGGTGATGCGACTCAATCGTTGTGCAGTTATTACAGGTATAAACAGGGCGGGGAAAGCATTAACATAGCATAGCAAAAAGACTACCCAAATTTTCTAAAACTAGGCACCCCAAACCTAGGCCGTGGCCTAGGTTTGCCAAATAAAAGCCAAATAGAAGCCAACCCCAAACCTCGGTAAAACCGAGGTTTGCACAGGGTCAAAAGCATTGAGTGTGTAGATGCGAAAGATGAGGCACCCCAAACCTAAGTGAAACTTAGGTTTGTTGCCTCTCGTTAAACTACTAAGGAATAAACATCATACACCACTCATTAAAAGCAAGGTTTAGAACGTACCTGTTTTGCCCGGCCGACTGAGATTCTCTTATAAGATTCGAGCACTTAGACGGGATGTAGGAAGCACATGCACACACAACAGAAATAAAAGCAAAAGACAAAAATGCAAGAAAAATTGAAACACACAAATGCAAGAAAGCAACAAAGATTTGCACGAAAAAAATGAACATGGGACACCCGCGGTTTGCTGCGCGGCTTGCAAGCCGCGTAACATCCCGCGTAACTCACTGTTTCAGAAAACCAAACAGAGGGTCCCGCGGCTTACCACGCGGTATGCAAACCGCGTGGAAAGTCGCGTATGTCCCTGTTCCAACTATTTTTGGTTTTTTCAATTTTTCGATTTTTATGGTTTTTCTGGAATTAAAACACACACAAGAAGAAAAATAATAAATGGAAACTAACCTTGGTGGGTTGCCTCCCACCCAGCGCCGTATTTAAAGTCGTGGCACGACTGTGCGGTTCTCAACTTGGCTCCATGTCCGCAGAATTGAATCGCCCACACTTGCGATTTCCCGCGGATTTCTCTCCTCCTTCTTCTCTTCCACCACTTCCCCTTTCTAGCAACTTGAATCTCACGTTCTCACCGCCAACTCGGAACGTGATCTCACCCTCTTCCATATCGATCAGCGCCCGGCTCGTGGCCAAAAATGATCGTCCCAATATGAGTGGAACCTCTTCATCTTCGTCTATATCGATCACCACGAAGACTACCGGGAAGTAGAACTTACCAACTTTGACGAGCACATCTTCTATCACTCCGTAAGGATATCTGATCGACCTATCCACAAGCTTTAACGTCATGTACGTTGGCTGCACTTCACCCAGTCCGAGTTTCCTAAAAACAGAAAGAGGCATCAGATTAATACTTGCCCCTAAATCATATAGAACCTTATTAAAATTAAAACTGCCAATTTGAATAGGAATCGAGAAACTCCCTGGATCTTTAAGCTTTTGGGGCAGCTTATTCTGGAAAATTGCGCTGCACTCTTCAGTGAGTGCAACGGTGGCCTGGTGATCAAGTGCCCTCTTTTTGGAAAGGATCTCTTTCATGAATTTCATGTAAGAGGGCATCTGGGTGAGAGCATCTGCAAAAGGAATATTAATCGTTAGCTTTTTAAAGACCTCAATAAATTTGGAAAAATTAACCTGATCCTTATTTGCTTGCAGCCTGCTCGGGTAAGGCACTTTCGGTACTGCCGGCTTGACCGGCGGTGTTACTTCTTTCTTCCTCTCTTCGCTCTTCTCGCTCTCTTCAGCTTCAACTTCATCCATGGCAATGATCTCCACATCATTCTCGGCTTCCTTTGCTGGCTCCTCATTCAGCTCCTTGCCATCTCTCAGATAGATGGCGTTGCAATTTTCTTGATTTCTCTTCTCAGCCATACTCGGGAATGCTCCGGGAGGTCGGGTTTGTAGGGCTTCAGAAATTTGCCCCACTTGCCTCTCGAGAATCTTTATTGCAGCCGTATTTTGATCAGTTGCGGCTTTGACTGTGTTGACCGTATTTGCTAATTCCCCAACCGTGCTGTCCATCTTTGACATGAACTTCATCATCATGTCTTCGAGGCCCAATTTTTTCTCCCCGGATGGTCCTTCGTTTCTTTGCTGAAAACCTGGAGGACGATAAGCACTATTAGTATTAGAGAAATTAGAAGAGTTAGGGAAATTACCTGACTGTGGTTGACCCGGCTGATTCCATGAAAGATTGGGATGCCTTTTCCACCCCTCGTTATACGTATTCGAGAAAGGATCGTTTCTCGGTTGGTTCCGGTTTGCCACAAAATGGACCTGATCAAGTTCTTGAAGATTTCCACCATTCAGCCTATTTGTGATAAAGGCTAGTTGAGCCTTCAGTTCCTTCATCTCTTCTGACTCTTGAATACTTGCCACTCTTCTAACGGCCGATCTCGGTGTAGAAAAACTATGCTCGACCAAGTTTTCAATCAGCTCGCATGCTTTCTCTTATGATCTATCCATCAATGCTCCACCCGCGGCAGCAGTGATATCATTTTTGAATTGTGGGTGGAGCCCACTAAAGAAGGTCTGGATGATGACCCGGCCTTGTAGCCCATGGTGCGGACATTTCTTGATCATGTCCTTGTAACGTTCCCACGCCTCATATAGCGTTTCTTGCTCCCATTGAGAGAAATGGGTGATCTCCGCCATTAGTTGGGCGGTCCGACTCGGTGGGAAGAACTTCTGAAGGAAGGCGGCTTTCAACTGTGCCCAAGTAGTGATCGAATCAGGTGAGATGCTTTCAGTCCATGTTTCAGCTCGGCCTTTGAGGGAAAACCCGAATAGTCGCAGCTTGATGGCATCTTCACTCATGCCATTGATCTTAAAGGTATTGCAGATCCTCTCGAATGCACGAAGATGTGCGTGAGGATCCTCGGTTGGCGTCCCTCCGTATTGGTTCTGTTGCACCATCACAATGGTGCTCAGTTTAAGCTCGAAATAGTTCGCCCCAGTAGTGGGCGCTTGGATGCCTATTCGTGCGGCCGCCACATTAGGATCGGCAAATGACCGCATCGGAACTCTCTCCGGAGGAGGTGGTGGTGGATTGTTGCGGCGAGGTGGTCTCTCATCGTCAGGCATCTCGAATTTCAGATTTCGCTTAGCTTTAGCTTCTTTCCGTAGACGACGGGCGGTTCTTTCGATCTCCGGATCAAATTCTTCAATCTCTTTTCCTCGGGTCGTCCTTGGCATAAACCAATTGGAACCTGAAAAGAAGAAAACAAAGTCAATAATCCAAAAACTGAAAGTGAGTGAAATAAAATACGAAAAGAAAATGTCCAATCTAATAGCGTGTATAGATAGTAGTGCTATTAGTTGCAACTAGTTCCCCGGCAACGGCGCCAAAAACTTGACACGGGGTTTTCACACCCCGTGAATCTTACCGCAAGTGTACGGGTCGAAGTCAAGTAATAGTACTTGGAAAGTACGAGTATCGAATCACGGGGAACTAGGAACTAAGTATCACAATTACTATAGGCTCTATTAACTGGACTGTCGAATTTAGAGATGGTTGGTTTTAAACTAAATTCTAGCAAATCACAACTTAAACGTAAACGGAACAAAGAACAAATTAAGAACTTCGATAGAGAGAAAAGTTGAGGGTTGGAAATCCTCCGGTTCTACACATGCACACAAACAACTCAAACAATTACCAGTTTATCCCCTTAATGATTCCCAAATCTTTTAAAGTCACCGTTGTTCTCTTTCAAGCCACAACGGGTTTTATTTCGAAAATGATAAATTCAATCTCTCGATCTCACTTATGGATTCCAAAACACATTAAGTACTCGATTTATGTTAAATTGGCTAGATTTTATCTCTCGATATCAACCTAACGGTTTAATTGGGACTAAGACTTATTCAGTATATCTCTATCACTGATTTATCGTCTTAGGCATGCAATTCCTAGTTCTATTTAACAGTTAATTCTTTCGAACTCAACCGAAAATAATAAATCAATTAAAAGCTAGCTAGACTTTCAAAGGCATTAAACACAAAATCACATGCTTCATTAATCAAGGAGAAACCAATAAAAGTTCAAATCATCTGGTTACATGCTTTATAAACCGAATTCATTCCAACCCCCAACACGAACCGGTTAGTTCATGTCGGTGGTGGATTCAAACACAAGAGAGAAAGATGAAACTACGTATGTAAACATGGTAACGCGAAAGATTAAAAACATGAAAAATAACGTGGTGAACTCCCTTTAATCGTGCTTGTATCTACGTTCCGTGATAATTGTCTCCGTGATCGGCCCTCTAACGTGACTCCAAAAGCTCCGAAAAGTCGCCGGAAATCGCCCCAAAATCTCCCCTGGTCGTCTGCCGAAAGTTGGATACCGAAAAAGTGACCTAAATCCCGACTTAAAATACTGATTTTCGCGAAACAGTGGGTTACGCCACTTGCAAGTCGCGTGGTAAGTCGCGCGTGTCAATTTTGCAACGTGGGTCGTTTTCTGGTTCGCGGGTCGGGTCCTGGTTCGGTCGCGGGTCTTGGGCTTGGCTTTTGGGCTCCCGTTAGGCTTCGTTTTGACTCGTTTTGGGCTCTTTTTAGTTTCTTTTTTCCGAGGAATGCCGCCTTTTATATAACCTGCGTAAATTACTCAATAAACCGTAAAATACCCGCCTTTTTACTTGAATACAAGCCAATCTCGTTGGTTTGAGAACCGAAAATAACGCCAAAAAGTGGCGTTATCAGCAGCTGTGACCAGAGACAAGAGCAATTTTTCCATAGAGGAATACCTGGTTTCTGCGTCTAGAAGAGATTTACTTACATAATAGATTGGCAGTTGCTGCTTTTCATCTTCTCGTGTTAGGACGATACTTACCGCGTTTGGACTAACAGCCAGATATAGTTGTAAGATTTCATGGTCACGAGGTTTCGACAATAAGGGAGGCGACGTCATGTAGTTTTTGAGCTTTTGCAATGCCTGTTCATGATCGTCGGTCTAGTCGAAGCCTCTGTTCTTCCTGAGGACGTTGTAAAATAGATGACATTTATCTGAAGATCGGGAGATGAACCTGGTTTGGAGCTGCTACCCGACCAGTGAGCCTTTGGACTTCTTTGAAATTCCGAGGAGATTTGATCTCGACAATGGCTTTGATCTGGTCGGGATTGGATTCGATGCCTCGGCGAGTGACCATATAGCCCAGGAATTTCCCAGCGCTGACACCGAAAGAACATTTCGTCGGGTTGAGCTTCATGCTATACTTTATAAGGACATCAAACGATTGCCTCAGATGCTCGACATGGTCGATCGCTTGTTTTGACTTGACCAGCATGTCGTCGATATACACTTCCATCGTGTCGCCGAGATGGTCTTTAAACATTTTATTCACTAGACGCTGGTTGGTAGAACTTGCATTTTTTAGTCCGAAAGGCATAACTTTATAACAGTAAATACCTCGGTCCGTCACAAATGCGGTTTATTCTTGGTCCTCGACGTGCATTAAGATTTGATTGTATCCGGAATAGGCATCCATGAACGTCAGTAGTTCGTGCCCAGCTGTCGCATCGACCATGGCGTCGATATGAGGTAATGGAAAAGGATCTTTTGGACAGGCTTTATTGAGATCTGTGAAGTCGATACAGACCCTCCACTTTCCGTTCTTCTTTGCTACCACCACGACGTTAGCAAGCCAGTCGGGGTATTTTACCTCTCGAATCTTCCCTGTCTTGAGAAGATTGTCGACTCCGTCATTTATCACCTTATTCCTTTCAGGAGCGAATTTCCGTCGCTTCTGCTTAATAGGTTTGAACGATGGGTCGACGTTGAACTTGTGAGAGATGACGTCAGGATCTATGCCAACCATATCTTCATACGACCAGGCGAAACAATCAGCATGTTCCTGCAAAAAAGATATTAACTTTCCCCTAAGACAAGGATTGAGAGACGACCCGATTAAGACTTTTTGGTCAGGCTTGCTTGAGTCTAGAACGACTTCCTCCAGGCGATAATCGTTGACTGTTTCAAGTGCGTCTTGTGCATTTTCGAGCCCCTCATGTGCTGGGACAGCGACTTGTTCGTTATTCGCAATTTTCCTGCAATAGAGAATAGAAGAAACTCCAAGAAAACGTAAGTAGGACGCACGTTTGTCGAAGATTTTCTCTAGATGGGGTCCCACGGATGGTGCCAAACTGTTAATGCCAAAAATCGCACCAAAGGGACAACTTAAGGTCGATGTGGACTTTAACAACTAAAGAAAGGAATCTTTCGACAAAGGCGTGCGACAAAGACAAAAATGTAAATGAGACAAAGGATTTGATGACGCAGGAAAAACCTCAACGAGGAAAAAACCTGCGGACGATAGTGGATGTCGTCGCTGCACTATGGTCGCCAATCAGAGGCGATGTCCTTGGTGTTCCGGGTGTCGATCGTACATATATTACAATACAAATGAAGGAAAGACTTCGAAATGTAAAGTACAAGTGTTTGGAATGTAAAAACAGTGTGCGTCGTGTGTGAAAACTATGTATAAACTGTTGGTCGAGAGCGAAAGTCTTGCGTCGAGAGTGATCTTCTATGAATGATCTCTTTGCATCGAATGTATATTCTTCGAGTGTTTGTGTTTGCTTCTGTTGTTCGATGCTCTTGTTCTACCTCTCTCTCTGTGTTATTCGGTGTTGATCAGGTGTCTTGAACTGATGATTGAGCTGGGATTTTATAGTCTTCGGATGACTTTAATTGAATCATTAAGATCTTTGATGATCGTTGTAACAGTCGTCGTCTTCAATGTGAGTTTAGATGCTCATAACTGATTTCGTCGGTTATAGCCGTTTGTCCATAAATGACTTTGACTCCTGCATTAAACACTTAAACAAACATAACAGTTGTATAACGCGTCAGTCGGTCGAGGTCGTACGGTTTTATGCGACGGTCGTGCAAAACGGGCGACGTCGAGGTCGAGTGTCGTGAGGAACTCTCGACTTACCTTTTAGGATAGCGGTGGCGGAGGTTCTTTGGGTCTTTGTCGGGACCTTATCTTAATACAAGATATAGCTCATGACATGCGTCTTACCTTCTCTGGTCGTGGTCGAGACCTATGAAATTTTGCCCAAACAATTGGATCATACGATGAACTTGAATCATGTTTTCCTGTAGTTATACAATCGAGTCGTCTAATAAAACTGATTGTTTGTACCGTACGATTTTACTGAAGTCGTATGATAGACTTAGTAACTTATGTCGTGCGATCCTGCGATAAAGCAATGTCAGAGGTTGGTCGTTGGCTAGCCAACGACCCTCCGATGCTTAAGTCAGTAATCGTCGTGATGAATAAAAAATCGTATGAAAGAAGGAAAAGGACTTAGAAGAAATACCTTTTCAGATGCGTTGCATTCCAGCTGCGTGGGATATTTCGACCGTCGAGGGTTTGGAGCCGATAGGCACCTTTACCTACGACTTCTGAGATACGATAAGGACCTTCCCACTTGGTGGAAATTTTACCTGCATTAAGCTCTTGAGTGCTTTGGAACACTCGTCGGAGGATGTAGTCGCCTTCTTGAAAGACTCTTGCTTGTGATTATACGGTTAATCTTGCGACTTGCCTTTATTGGCAATCATGAGATTAAAATATGCGAGTCGTACTTATTGGCGACTTTTGCGTTTTGACATGCGTCTTACCATGACTGGTGATTGTGAGATTCAATGTACAAATCGTCTTTATAGACGACATATGTCATGACTAGCGATCATGAGATTTAAAAAAGGGGAGTCGTCTTTTGTCGACGACTACAAATTGCAACATGCTTTTGCCATAACTGGCGATCATAAGATTTAAAACGTGGGTCATCTCTTATTGACGACTATAAATCGTAACCTGCGTTTGCCATGACCGGCGATCGTAAGATTTAAAAAATATGAGTCGTCTCTTAATGACGACTATAAATCTTAACCTGCGTTTTAAGTCGTGGAGACTTTGTTTATCACGATCTAAATCGTAAGACCTGTGTTTATATGATATTGGGAGCCTGCAATGTAAAATCGGGGGTGGTCGTTGGTTTGACCAATGATCCTTTGATGCTTGAATCAACGATCATATATTAGATCAAAAATAATTAAACGAGGAGAATATACTTAGAGTATATATATATAGTTGTTCTAAGTGGGACGTCACAGTTACCGTAACATAGAGCCGATAAGCGCCTTTTTCCGAGGTCTTTTGAAATCAAACGCGGTATTTTTTCAGTTTGTGAGGGGTGTTCCGAACCCCGAGTCCTTTGGATGATGCGATACATGCGATACTTCGACGGAGCATATATATATTTTTTTAGGGCTTGAATCTGGTTTCGATCCGCATTCAATTCCGATTGAAGTTGAATCAGGGGATCTTGATAGTTTGCCATGTACCTGAAAGACTTTACAAGATCGTTAGAGCGGTGCGTGTTGGCTTGAGATTTTCTCTAGATGGGGTCCCACGGATGGCGCCAAACTGTTAATGCCAAAAATCGTACAAAAGTACAACTTAAGGTCGATGTGGACATTTAACAACTAAAGAAACGTATCTCAAGCCAAATAACACAATTGCGAGGAAAAAGTAAAATAGACAAGAGATTTGGTGACGCGGAAAACCCCAAAACGAGGGAAAAAACCGCGATCGACTCTGTAAGAGTCGATAGTGCACTATGGTCGCCAAATAGGGGCGAAAGTCCTTGTGTTACAGGTGATTTGTATACAACAGATTACAAATAAATGTAAATATAAACTTAGTCGTGTGCAAACGACGTGGGTCGTGCGTAAATCGTGCGAAATAACTTGTCGTCGTATGGTCTGAACTGTCATCGTCAGGTGATTCGAACTGTCGTCGTGCTATACTTGCGTCTTCGAATGTTTTGCTATTTGAGAGAAAAATATAGAAGTGAGTATAAGTAGCTCTGTGTGTTTTCTTGCTTGAAGGTGGAGCAGCCTTTATATAGCTTTCGCCGGTCTTTAAATGGGCTTTAATGGTTGGTCTTGTAACCGCTGTCGAGTCTTTAATGTCATTGATGATTCGTCCGTTACTGGTCGTTGTGCCATAAATGCCTGTAGACCTGCATTAATGAATAAAAGAAACGACTGTTGACCGTGAATGGTTAGTGCTATCGTAAGATCGTCTTAAGTTCAGGACGTCGGTCTTATGGAGCATGCGACCGTAGCCGAAATACAAGACCATGTATATGGTTGCAAATGTCTTTTAAGACCTTACCTTAATATAAGAATAGTCTTATGGAAATGTCGTAATACCATTTGGTCGTAATACCAAGATGACGATGTCATAGGACTAGGTCGTAAGACCAGGATGTCAGGATGATGCTGGCGCATGACCAGAGCGATATAAGACCGATGATAAGAGACTGTCGACGTAAGACCGACGAGTCGTAACTGGCGACACGTAACTGACGACGTAAAACTAGTGACGTAAGATTAATGTCGTGAGACTAGCGATGTGCGACGTGCGACACGTAACGTGCGATCATTAGATGTAAGATGATTATTGACCCAATATGGCTTTTAATAACCATTTATCGTGTGTCGGGTGTGTGGCAATAATGGGTATTACCTTTGTCGGTCGAGGGTAGATATCCTTTGGTCATGTCGAGGGAATTTCCCAAGTCGGTCAAGGGTGTGATTTTTTACCCAAACAATCATGAGGTCTTGCAGTTATATTTAGCTGTTAGTCCAAATGCAGTAAGTGTCGTCCTGACACGAGAAGATGAAAAGCAGCAACTGCCGATCTACTATGTAAGTAAATCTCTCTTGGACGCCGAAACTAGGTATTCCTCAATGGAAAAATTGCTTTTGTCGCTTGTTACAGCCGCAAAGAAATTGCGACATTATTTCGAATCGCATCCTATTACTGTCGTGACTAACTTTCTCCTTAAGTCTGTCTTTAGGAAACCTGAGTTAACAGGTCGTTTAGCAAAATGGAGCATATATCTCAGCAGCTACGACATAGATTTTAAGCCCAGGACCGCGATCAAATCGCAAGCCTTGGCGGATTTCATTGCTGATTTCAGCCCGGAATTGTAGAAAGAAGCATAGCTCGAAGTGTCAACTGTGGCGACTCACGACAACGTGCTTTGGACTTTGTATGTCGATGGATCGTCCAACGCTAGAGGTTTAGGACTAGGCGTCGTCTTAAAGTCGCCACAGGGGGGAAAGATGGTGTATTCCGTGCGATGCGATTTCAAGACCACCAACAACGAAGCTGAGTACGAAGCCCTGATCGTAGGAATGAATATGGCCCACGACTCGGGGGCAACTGCGCTACCTAGCGATTCTCTTCTGGTCGTGAACCAGATGAGCGGAGAATTTGCGGCCAAAGATTCAAAGATGACAGCGTACCTAAATGTGGCAAAAGAAAATTCCGAAAAGTTTAAATCTTTTTCTATTGAACAGATTCCGTGGGACCAGAATACTCAAGCCGACGCTTTAGCAAACCTTGGGTCTGCTCTGGTCGAGCCAATATTCAATAGCATTCCTATGATCCATCCGGCGACGTCGTCCATTGAAAATCACGATGTCGTCCAGATCGAGGACCAAGAAGATGATTGGTCGTGCGACATCCGAAATTTCCTTATGCACGACCAACTCCCAGAAGACAAGATAGAAGCTCGGAAAATCAGATTCAAAGCATCCAGGTATGTCGTGATCGGAGATAAACTCTATCGACGATCATCGACAGGCTTAAACCTAAGATGCATCATCAGCAAAAGTCAAGTTCAGAAGATCCTTCAAGAGATGCACGATGGAGAGTGTGGCAACCACTCAGGAGGTCGCAGTTTGGCCAATCGTATCTCTCGACAGAGCTATTTTTGGCCAACACTGCGACAAGACGCCGTCAGGTATTTCCAGAACTGTGATCCCTGTCAACGACATTCAGGTATGTCCCATAAACCTTCTGAACCTTTACATTCGACGCTTATCCCATGGCCCTTCATGAGATGGGGAATGGATATTGTCGGCAAGCTACCACCTACCCCAGGCCAAAAAGTATTTCTCCTCGTACTTACGGATTATTTCTCTAAGTGGGTAGAAGCGGCTACTTTTTCTCGAGTTCGGGACAAGGAAGTCGTCTCCTTTATCCAGACTAACATCATATGCAGGTTTGGGATCCCGTACGAAATTGTATTCGACAACGGATCCCAGTTCATAAGCAACAGGACTCGACAGTTCTGTGAAGAGCGCAACATCAAGCTGACGACCTCGACACCCAGGTATCCCCAGGCAAATGGACTTGCTGAGTCGAGCAACAAGACCATTATTGCCTCGTTCAAGAAAAGATTGAAAGCCGCAAAGGGAAAATGGGTCGAAGAACTCCCTTCGGTCCTGTGGGCAAATCGCACGACACCGCGCACATCCACAGGACAAACTCCTTTCTCTTTGGTCTATGGCTGCGAAGCAGTTTTGCCAGTCGAGGTCCAGTTCCCAACCTCTAGACATACTTCCGTCGACCACAACCTGGTTGATTTAAGTTATGACCTCGACGCCCTTGAAGAGCTCAGAGAATCAGCCTTGATCAGAATGGCATCACAGAAGCAGGTGGTCGAACGACATTTCAACATGTCCTACGACGAGTGTTTCAGAGCACTCAATAGCTCAATGCAGGTAAGCTTTCCACCAAGTGGGAAGGTCCTTATCGTATCTCAGAAGCCGTGGGTAAAGGTGCCTATCGGCTCCAAACCCTCGACAATCAAGATATCCCACGTATCTGGAACGCGACGCATCTAAAAAGGAACGCACGACATAAGCAATCGGGTCTACTATATGACTTGACTACTTTATCGTAGGGACGCACGACTCAAACTCATTGCACAATTTAATTGTGCAATCGTAAGGTCTAACGACCCTATGATCTAAGTTTTCTAACTTAGAAGAATTGCATGTTCTGAATGAATGTATCGATTGCATGTACTTATGTTTGCTTACACGATTTAAAAGTCTTACGACTTATGTTCTAATCATTATATTACAGTGGATGCCTAAGTCGTATGTCTTCTTGTTCGGTTTGTACTTAGCGAATTTTACGATTGATATTGTATCTATTCACAAAACGTGTAAGACATAAATTCGAAAGATATGAAAGTTTCATCCATTAAAAAATCGACTAGTTACATCCAAGTAACTCGACCACCAACGGTCGAGCACCAAAAAACAAAACTAAGGCTGAGGAGGATCATCCATCACATCCTTACCAGAGGCCTCACCTTTGCAGCCTTCGTCCACCTCCTCTTCCTCGACCTCCTTCTCGTCATCAGAGTCGAGGTCTCTTTCGGTCCCGATGTCCCTCAAGAAAAGGGCAAGTTCGTCCGACGCAGAAGCTAGAGGATTCTTTCCCGACAGGTGTCGTCGCATGATCGCCGCCCGTGCCGTGAATCGAGCAAAAGCGAAGACAGACTCCGCCTCGTCCTTCAAATCTTTCACCTCATCCTCTAACTTCGTCACCCTAGACTTGAAGTCTTCAGCCTCTTTCGTACTCGCAGCCAAAGACTCCTTGGTCTTTTCCAGCTCATCCCTTTGATCAGCAATCATGGACTAGGATTGCTGCAGACGGTGGGTTGCCTCATCCTTTGCACGTCCGACAGTCTCTAATTCTTTCAAGGCTTCATCGAGACGTGTAGACATAGCCTCCTCACGCTCTAAAGCAACTTTCTCCCTGTCCAATGCCGCGTTCCCCCTCTCATGAGCAGAAGACACCAAACCCCTTATCTTCACCGTTTCAGCGTGCAAGGCAAGGGAAGACTGGAACGCCTGTAAAAACATAAAGGAACATATTAGTGTTAATGCCAAAAAGCGCACCAAAGGGACAACTTAAGGTCGATGTGGACTTTAACAACTAAAGAAAGGAATCATTCGACAAAGGAGTGCGACAAAGATAAAAATGTAAACGAGACAGAGGATTTGATGACGCAGGAAAAACCTCAACGAGGAAAAAACCCGCGGACAACAGTAGATGTCGTCGCTGCACTATGGTCGCCAATCAGGGGCGATGTCCTTGGTGTTCCGGGTGTCGATCGTACAGATATTACAATACAAATGAAGGGAAAGACTTCGAAATGTAAAGTACAAGTGTTTGAAATGTAAAAACAGTGTGCGTCGTGTGTGGAAACAATGTGTAAACTGTTGGTCGAAAGTGAAAGTCGTGCGTCGGGAGCGATTTTCTATGAATGATCTCTTTGCTTCGAATGAATATTCTTCGAGTGTTTGCGTTTGCTTCTGTTGTTCGATGTTCGGTCCCTGGAACTGAGGTTTATCTTGATCTTTTATAGCCTTCGGGTGTTTTGATTAGCTCATTGATTGCTTTGATAACAGCCATAACGGTTGCCAGTTGTAACTCTTCATAATTGCTCTTCGTCGGTTATGACCGTTGCCCATTAATGACTTTGACTCCTGCATTAATCATTGAACAAACGTAACAGTCGTATATTGAGTTAGTCAAGGTCGTACGGTCTTGTGCGACGGTCGTGCGGAACGGGCGACGTAGAGGTCGAGTGTCGTGAGGAACTCTCGACTTACCTTTTAGGAGGGACGACGGAGGTTTTTTGGGTCTTTGTCGGGGCCTTATCTTAATACAAGATATAGTTCATAACATGTGTCTTACCTTTTCTGGTCGTGGTCGAGACCTGTGAAATTTTGCCCAAACAATTAGTAAACGCTCGACAAAGATTAAAAACACTGAAATACAAGTTTTGAAAGAAAAACTTACCATAAACGCCAGTACGGCGACATGGGATCCCTTCTCTTCGACCGGGAATCCCTCGAAACGCTCCCGTCTAGGACACTATCATCCATAAAGTTCGACGGCAACGTAAAGTTGACCGTCGTGACCTTAGACCCTCCCGTCGTGTGACCCTTGCCCTTGTCGGTCGACGAAGAGTTCGACGTGGCAGACGGGGACTTCGCCGTTTTCGCCGGAGGCGCCGAACTAATGGGTGTTGCATCGATCGCACTAGAAGACGTCTTCGTATTCGCAGGCGATGCGATCGATACCTTCGCCTTGTCAGGCGTGATGACTCTCGACGAGTCATCAGCCCTTGAAGACGGTTCCCTCGGGATCGTCATCCTCATCTTCTTTGAAACCTCAGACCCAGTGGTCGAGGTCTTTTGCCTCTTTTCCTTGCCCTTACGGGCGAGCTCAAGTTGAGCTGTCCTCTTGGCACTGGCAGTCGGCAACTGTTTGGGCAAAAAATCACGTCGTACGACCATGACCAGAACAGGTAAGACGCACGCTATAATCCAAATCTTGTATTAAGATAAGGTCTCGACAAGAACCCAGAAAACATCCATCGTCTCCCGTATAAGGTAAGTCGTACGTCTACCATGACGCACGACCATAGCATCGCCCATCCCGTACGACCGTCGAGTAAGATCATTGCACCTTCGACCAAAACTAACGTTAACCTTGACTGTTACGTTTGTTAAGTATTTAATGCAGGAGTCAAAGCCATTAACAGCAAGTAGCCGTAACGGACGAAGAGCATTATGGATAATCATTCCGGCGACCGTTTCCAGCCGTTGTAGCCGTTGATCAAATCATTAATGGAGCTAATCAATGGCACAAAGACTATAAATACCAAGCTAAGTCTTCACATCATGGGAGATCAGTTAACATCAAATATACATCAGTGAACATCACCAAACAGCAGAGAAAATCATCCAAACTCATAGCAAAGAACATTCAAACTCTGGAGATCAAGTACTGAAAGCCAGAACCCTACTGCGAACTCAAGAACACTCGAGGGAAAGCTCAAGTATCGCTCTCGACGCACGACAAACAGCCCTCGACCAGAAGTTCACACTTTGTATTCACACACGCCAAACACCTGTTTTTACATTCAGACACTTGTACTTTGCATTTCGAAGTATTTCCTTCATTTGTATTGTAATTATCGTACGACCGACGCCAGTACCAAGGACGTCGTCCCTGATTGGCGACCATAGTGCAGCGACGACATCAATTGTCGTCCGCAGGTTTTTTCCTCGCTTGAGGTTTTTCCTGCGTCATCAAATCCACTGTCTCGTTTATTTTTTCCCTCATCGCACGTCTCGTCGAAAGATCATTTCTTTAGTTCATTAAGTCCACATCGACCTTAAGTTATCCCTTTGGTGCGATTTTTGGCATTAACAGTTTTGCGCCATCCGTGGGACCTCATCTAGAGAAAATCCTCGACGAACGTGCACCCTACTAATAGTTTCTTGGAGTTTCTTCTATTTTATGTTGCAGGAAAATGGCAGCCTCTGGAAATCCGCAGCAAGCTGTTGCTCAAATGTATCAGGAGCTCGAAGTCGCCAGGAATCAGCTCAATGCAATGGCAGAGCAGAATCGCAGAGCAGCTGAGGAGATCGCGCGGTTAAGAAATCCTCTTGGGCCTCAAAATGGTCCTAGGCCGTTCGTGCAGAACCCAATTCCAAGATCGTTCGACCAGAATGGCCCTAGACCATTTGTCCCGAATCCAGGTTCCTCCGCGTAGAATCAGCATCCAGGCCCATTCATGCAGAATCAACAGCCAGGGCCGTTCAACTCAAATCCTCAGTTTGGGACAGTTCCTCCTCAGCACATAAGGCCACCACCCGTGAATAATGGGTCTCAGCCATTACAAGGGTCGCAGCCTTTCCAGCAGGGGTCGCAACCATTTCAGCAGCCATTTCAGAATGGACCTCAAGGTGGATCTCAGCCATTCCACGGTGGATCGCAGCCTTTCCAGCAGGGACCACAATCGTTTCAGAATGGACCTCGAAGTATTTCCTTCATTTGTATTGTAATCATCGTACGACCGATGCCAGTACCAAGGACGTCGCCCCTGATTGGCGACCATAGTGCAGCGACGACATCCATTGTCGTCCGCAGGTTTTTTCCTCGCTTGAGGTTTTTCCTGCGTCATCAAATCCCTTGTCTCGTTTATTTTTTCCCTCATCGCACGTCTTCGTCGAAAGATCCTTTCTTTAGTAGATTAAGTCTACATCGACCTTAAGTTGTTCCTTTGGTGCGATTTTTGGCATTAACAGCAACTTTCCTTGAGATTCTGTAACATCCTGAATTTTTCGTTAATAGTATTTTAATGAGAATTGGGATTTATTTGTATTTTGACTAACCTTGAATTATATGGAAGCTTTATAATTCAATAGGGTTAAAATACAAGGGATTTAAAGTTGGATGTTACTTGTGGGAATATTGGAAGTTGAGGGGGGGGGGGGGTGGGTCACTTTTGGAAGTATGTATGGATAAAGGTTAAAAGGAATGAAATATTATCTCATTTTCTTGTTTTGAGTCGGCAAGAAGAGCAGAGAGAAAGGAAATAGAGAGAAAAGAGAGAAAGAAAGGAAAGAAACTTGGATCATCAAATTGGTAAGGATTTGTGTTGGTTTCTGATATAATTTGTTATAGATGTTGGGTTGTAAACGAATCTGCTTGTTGATTAGGTTTCCAGAAATCAGTAACAACAGATTGGAATCGAAATCGTGCAGAAAAGTGGGTTTTTGCAAATAAGGTGAGTTCATTCGATTCTTTGTACAAATCAGTGTTTTTAAGTTATAGTAACCTTGGTATATTTGTATGAACTGACTGAGGATTGATTAGAATGAGTAGATTGAACTGATTTCATGTTTTAAATCGATTTGAGGACTTGTTGAACGGACAGTACGCAAAACCTTGAAAGTCCCGGTACTTGAATGTCCCGGTAGTGGCATGTCCCGGTAGTGGCAAGTCCCGGTAGTGGCAAGTCCCGGTATGTTATATTATCAAGTCCCGGTGGTTTATCAAGTCCCGGTATGCTATTTTATTTGGAGTCCCGGTATGCTATTTTATTTGGAGTCCCGGTATTGGAAATCCCGGTATTGGTTTCTGATTTTTTTTGCTGTTACGTATTGGGGTCATTTTAAAGTGAAATATAGGGGTATGGGTACTCGTTTTGAGTGTAAAATAGCATTTGAACACTTTGAACATGTTTTTATGTGCCAATTACAAACCCAAAGTCTTGTGATTGACGTCGGTTGTTCGGATGCTTTTAGCTATGGTTTTGAATAAGGACTGAATAAGGTATTCTTAGATTTGAGAATATGTTGTGAGTTTATTCACTTCACTCTAAAATTAGCCATTGAAATTGATATAGGTATGTCTTAAACTTTGTCTAAATGCTTGGGTATGATTTAATTGAAAGATAGTAGGCTCAATAACTCGATTTTGTGAACTGGCTAAATGAAGAAGATGATGAATAGTGCTTGAGCAATTATCACTTTGTTATGAAACTGATTTTAACATGAGTTGTCGATAGTTGTAAGGACTTGTCATCATCAGTAATGAGTCCAAATAGATGACTATGAGTTATGCCATGATTGATCCCCGTGCTAAATTGCAAAGAGGGGATAGTTGAGAAGTCGAGATGTCGAGAGATTAATATTCTTCATAAATGTATATATAGAATATGTTTTGAGATAAATATATTGTATGTTATGCACATATAATATTAAGAGTTATAATACTTATGTATTGTGTTGCGGTTGCTAAAAATAGGCATCCGGTCATCGTAGAGCACCTGGGTACGGTCTAATGGGAACCGAGTACTCGCTATTTGACCAAGGGATGTAATTTCTAGCAAATGAGAGTACCTTGAATCATCGTGAGGGCCCCGGTTGTGTATCGCGATATATTAATCCCATTGGGGTCAGTGATTCTGAGGTGGTGAGGATGTGAAATGTGGAATAGGCAAATTTTGATTTGTAATTCCCATTTCGAATGGAAGATCGGAGATTTCCATATTTTTAGGGAAGATCGGAGATTTCCCAATTGTGAAAGGGAGGAACTGTGGAATAGGCAGATTTTGATTTGTAATTCCCATTTCGAATGGAAGATCGGAGATTTCCATATTTTTAGGGAAGATCGGAGATTTCCCAATTGTGAAAGGGAGGAAATGTGGAATAGGCAGATTTTGATTTGTAATTCCCATTTCGAATGGAAGATCGGAGATTTCCATATTTTTAGGGAAGATCGGAGATTTCCCAATTGTGAAAGGGAGATTAGAGATATGCATAAAGTAATTTGTAATCTCTACTTCCGGATTAAGAAATAGGCAGGTTTTGACTTGTAATTTCTTGAATAAGAGTATTAACCTTGAATATGGGATTGTTCACGGTAAACTCTTGGTAGTAATATTATGGCTAGATGAATTAGTCATAATTATGGAAGTGGGGTAGATTCCCAGTAGTGAAAGGAGTTGTTGTACGGTAAGAAAAGGAATAATCAGGTTTGTTGTAACTTGTTTAGATTGATTTTTACAAATGTTATTATTGAAACGAATGTTCTCACTAGGCAAAATCCTAATGTTTCAAGTTGAATTTTTCTTACCAGGTACAAGCTCCGGGAAGTAAGCAGGGATGTGTGATGAGAACTTTTGGAAAGATTCAAACTTAGAGATGACGGAGGATCTAGCTATTCTTTTGATGTTTTTGGGACAAAGGCTAGATAACTTAGTTAATCTGATTATGATGTATGATTAGATTAATAGGTTATTTGAGTTAGATGCGTTGAAATAAAACCTTTACAATTGATCCTCAGGTTATCAAAGTTTGAAGTTTTATGATCATAACTTGTGTATTATTCAAGGTTTAATTTGGCCCTGTTTTTAGGACGTTACAGATTCTCCTGGAAACAACGAAGGAAAAAACGTTACACGATGGACATAAGAGAAAAGCTCGAGGTCGAGTAGAAATGAATAAAACGCTTACCGGTCATTTCTTCTTCTTCTCTCGACTCTTCCTCTTTCTCCTCTTTCTCCTCTTCTTCCTCCTCCTCCTCCTCACGTTTCTCTCCCCGATTCTCTCATAGATACACCAAGTCTTCATCGTCGTCGTCCACCAGATGTCGTATGAAAAATGATCGCTCAGCAGCGCTGAATTCCAAGAATGCGTCGACCTTTGCTTGAGAGTTGGCGTAAGGCTTCACGTCCTCAAACTTAATATATGTCGACACATAGAAGACATGTTAGAGATAAGTTAAAAATTAACACACGACGTGCGATAAAAAGTTAGAAAATCTCACCCGACATGTTCCAACCGACCCTAATCCAGTCGCTCTCAGAGTCGAGAGTCGACTTACGCGCGAACGCGTACCTGGTCTTCCATTTACGATCATTTACCGCAGTCTTTAAGACCAAGGTACGATCGCCCTTATACCTAGAAAACAGGCTATAGCGATGACATCCGTCCTTCTTGACTTGATAAGCCAAGAGGAGGTCGTGCACATTCATGGGAGATTTCCATTTTTCAGTAAGGCGCTCAATCACTTGCACGACTCGCCAGAATTAGGGCATTAATTGGCCCGGTGCTAAATCGAACTCGTGCATAAAAGCCTTGGCCAAAGGCGAATAAGGCCACTCGAAACCTATCTTAAAGGGGTATTCGTATATCACGACATACCCCCCAGGACACTCATCTGGTCGGGTCTGACCTGCCCGAATTAGTGTAATCCCCGCAGGGATTTTTGTCAAACTTCTAAGATCATCGAGACCCTCTTGGTCTCGAATAGAACTTACAGGCTCAGTCGACATTTTCTAAACCTGTTAAGCAGACTTACAAAGATCAAGAAATCGTACCTTAAATAGGCGCTCTAAACCTTGAAATTCCTAATCGACTCAAAGATTCTTGCAGGTTTAGAAAGGATTTGGCGAAGAACAACAAGAAATCAGGAATAATCTCACTCTTAAAACCCTCTAGAAGCGTAAAGAGGAAAATATCCACCAAGGGTCGCTATTTATGTAAACGATCGTGTCAGGTCGAGTCACTCGATGATCGACACGTGCTATCGTCTCTTCGTATGACCACACAGATCATAGACACCTGGCACCCACAACTGTTAAGCACGACCGTGCATCAGCATGACGTCACGATCTTATCTCCTTTTTGACTTCCTCTTTAGTTAGAATTGGACCGATCCAGTTCCAAGGCAATTGAAGTGACTTTCGACACGTGTCATGACCCTGGGCGTCCGACTGACAAAATTTAAAATTCGAATTTGCCACTCTATTTTTAAATTTTGGGGGCAAACTGTTTGGGTAAAATTTCACTAGTCTCGACCACGACCAAAATAGAGAAAACATCTATTACACTTTTTCATAATAAGGTAAAATCATAATACTTTATCCCCTGATCAAAGTTGAAATCAAAAGTTATCCACCTCACGACACTCGACCATGATGTCGTCTAGCTCACACGACCGTCGTATGGAACCTCGCGACCTCGACCAACTAACATGCAATATTACTGTTATGTTTTCAGTGTTTAATGCAGGGTCAATGTCATTAATGACCAACGGTCGTAACCGACAAGGACAATTACGAGCATTTAACACAGTAGCCGTTACGACCGTTATCAGCAGTTTTTATGGAGTCATTCAAGGCGCTCGAAGATTATAAATACAGAGGTTTCATCACCATTTGCGGATATCTCGAGGCATCTGAACACAACTGAACTCTCAAGAACACTCACTCGAAGCAAAGAATTCTCTCTCAAAAGATCGCTCACGACACACGACTTACACACACGACACTTAGTTTCTACACACGACGCACCAGTTTTTTACATTCGATACACTTGTTACTTTACATTTAAAGTCCTTCTTTCATTTGTATTGTAATCATTGTACTCTCGACACCCGAAACATAAGGATATCGCCCCTGTTTGGCGATCATAGTGCAGCGACGACCTCCACAGTCGTCCGTGGGTTTTTTCCTCGTTGAGGTTTTTCCCGCGTCACCAAAATCTCTGTCTTATTTACATTTTTTGTCTTTGTCGTACGGTTTGTCGAAAGATTCATATTCTTTAGTTGTTAAGGTCCATAATCAACCTTAAGTTATCCTTCTGGACGATTTTTGGCATTAACAGTAATGGCACCAGTTCAGGAGTTGACCCTCTAACGGGTGCGAATGCCGATCCTAACGACCCCGTCGCCCAGCGGTTGAAAATGCTAGAAGATCAGAACGAGCGTGTCCTATATTTGCTCGCTAAGCTGCCGGGAGCAGCCGTACCTGTCGATGTCAAGCCTCATTCAGGATTTCAGGCGTCGCCTTTCGTCGACAAGATCGCGACAGTCGACGTCCCTAAGAAATATAATATCCCTGCTTTCACGCCCAAGTATTTGGGGATAACCGATCCGACGGAGCACATCGCGCAGTATAAGAAGCTAATGTGGACGATCTCGATCCCTCAAATGTATCAAGAAGTCTGCATGTACAAGAGTTTTGGGGCGACCCTCACAGGTCCTGCCCTCCAATGGTTGATTAACCTCAAATCCAAATCCATCTGGTCGTTCGCTGAGTTAGTCAACCAATTCTCCCAGTAATTCGCCAGTAGTCCGGTGAATCTATCCGGAGTTATGTCGTGCAGACCAGCGACTTGTATTATGTCGTGCAGAAGGCCGGTGAATCTATCCGGAGTTATTTCAATAGATTCAATGCAGAAATGATCAGTGTCCATAACTATGACGTCAAGACCGCGATCGGAGCTTACAAACGTGGTCTAGACGACAGTTCGGGTCTATACACCGATCTGACCAAGTATCCCCCGGAGAATTTCGAAGACGTCCGAGCCAGAACCCTTGCTTATATGAGGGTGGAAGACGATGTTGCCTTTCGTCAGAAGCACACCGACGATAAGAGGTCATTAAGTGTAAGGAAGCCAGAGTTCAAGACGAAGGCAATATCCAAGCCAGAATCTGCACGACAAATCTCGAACGTTCGATTCAAGACGAAAACGGAATCCAAGACCGCGACCAAATTTCCTCAGTACCCTAAGATATCCTCCTACGGATTCAAAGGGACTACTAAGGACTTGGTCGAGGCTCTGAAGACCGTCCAGGCGACCATCCGGTGGCCGAAGAAGACCGACAAAGATGACGATAAGAAAGATAAATTGAAGTGGTGCGACTTCCATGTCGACCATGGTCATGCGACAGATGATTGCATAACTCTAAAAAAGGAGCTAGCATATCACGTCCCGAAAGGCAATCTCAAGGGAATCATCAATGATGTCATTACTCCAGTTAACGACGTTCGACCGCCAACCCCTGAGCATGCAAAGGTCGTCAACTGCATCACTGGTGGTTGAGACGTATGCGGTCTGACGTATTCCGCAGCCAAACGTCACGCCAGCCAGGCACCTAACGATCGGCCTATCCCGCGCTCATCGAGACCCAAAGGAGATCTGGAGTTAGAAGCCATGAAAATCACGTTCGACCAAGACGACCTCGGTGACTCGTATCAGAAGCATCATGACGAGTTGATCATTCAACTCACGATTGGTAATTGTTTAACTCGGCGAGTCTTGGTCGATGGAGGCAGTTCAGCGAACGTCATCTTCCTGGATACCATCAAGGCCATGGGAATCGATCGATCGGAAATCACCCGACGCTCGACAACCTTGGTCGGTTTCAATGGAGACGCGACGAGTACTTTTGGAGAGATTACCTTACCTGTTTATGCAGGGGGAATCAACAAACAGACCAAGTTCAACGTCGTTGATTGCTCACCGGCCTATAACATCATCTTAGGCCGACCGTGGATCCATGAAATGAAAGCCGTTTCCTCGACGTACCATCAGACCATGAAGTTCCCTACGCCGTGGGGGGTCCATGAGATCAAAAGTGAGCCGAAAGTCGCCCGTGACTGCTATAAGACCACCCTGAAGCCGCAGAAGTAGGTCATCTAACAGTTACAGATCCAGGATGCTCCTAGGACAGCCGACGATTATCACCTGGAGGAAGTCGTCCTGGACCAGAACGAGCCTGACCAAAAAGTCTTTGTAGGTTCGTCTCTCAATCCCTGCCTTAAAGACAAGCTAATATCTTTCTTGCAGGAACATGCCGATTGTTTTGCCTGGTCGCACGAAGACATGGTCGGCATAGACCCTGGCGTCATTTCCCATAAACTCAATGTCGACCCGTCATTTAAACCTATCAAACAAAAATGGCGGAAATTCGCTCTTGAAAGGAATAAGGTGATAAATGATGAGGTCGACATTCTCCTCAAGACAGGAACATTTGAGAAGTAAAATACCCCAACTGGCTTGCTAATGTCGCGGTCGAAGAATGACAAATGGGAAGGTCTTAGTCATATCCCAGAAGTCGTGGGTAAAGGTGCCTATCGGCTCTAAACCCTCGACAATCGAGATATCCCACGTAGCTGGAATGCAACGCATCTAAAAAGGTATTTTTTCTAAGTTCTTTTCCTTCTTTCATATGATTTTTTTATCTCGACGATTACTGACTTAAGCATCGGAGGGTCGTTGGCTAGCCAACGACCAACCTCTGACATTGTTTTATCGCAGATCGCACGACATAAGTTGCTAAGTCCACTATACGACTTTAGTCTCGCAAGATCGCACGATATAAGTGATCAGGTCTATGACTTGATTATCCTTTCGCAGGGACATATGATTCAAGTTCATCGTACAATCTAGTTGTACGATCATAAGGTCTAATGACCACCCAATCTAAGTTTTTTATCTTAGAAGAATGTCATGTTCTGAATGAATGCTTTGATCGCATATGCTTATGTTTGCCGACATAATTTAAAAAGTATAAAAGTCTTATGACTTATGCTCTAGACGTTGTATTACAAGGGATGCCTAAGACGCACGCTCTCTTGTTCATTCTATACTTGGTGAAACTTCACAATTGATATTGTATCTATTCACAAAATGTATAAGACATAAGATCAGAAGATATATAAGTTTCATTCATGGAATGATCGATCAACTACGTCCAAATAACTCAACCACCAACGGTCGAGCAGCAAAAAACAAAAATAACAAAGATTTTTCCTAAGACTGGAGAGGATCGACAGCCGCATCCTCACCAGAGGCCTCGCCCTTTGAGCCCTCTTCGACCTCCTCTTCGTCGATCTCCTTCTCGTCGTCCGAGTCGAGATCTCTTTCGGTCCCGACGTCCCTCAAGAAGAGGGCCAACTCGTCCGACGCTGAGGCCAGAGGATTCTTGCCCGACAGGTGTCGTCGCATAATCGCCGCCCGTGCGGTGAGTCGAGCAAAAGCGAAGACAGACTTAGTCTCGTCCTTCAGCTCCTTCACCTCTTCGTCCAAGCTCGCCACCTTAGACTTGGACTCCTCAGCCTCTTTTTCCTTCATCGTCAAGGACTCCTTCGTCCTGTCCAGCTCTTCCCTTTGGTCGGAGATCAAAGACAGGGATTGCCTCAGACGAGAGTTCACCTCGTCCTTTGCGTGACCAACGGCTTCCATCTCGTTCTGAGCGTCGTCGAGTCGTACCGACATATCCTCGGCACGTGCCAGAGCGGACTTCTCCCTCTCCAACGATGTGTCCTCCCTCTTAAGAGCAGAAGACACTAGGCCTTCTATCTTTGTCATTTCAGCGTGCAGAGCCAAGGAAGACTGGAACGTCTGAAAAACACGAAAAGTATTGTTAAGAAAACATTCGACAAAGTTAACATCGATAAAATAAAACAAGTCTTGAAAGAAAGACTTACCTTGAACGCCAGTCCGGCCACATGTGACCCCGTCTCTTCGACAGAGACCCCACGGAAGAGCTCCCTGAAAGAGGGGAGCTGATATTACCCCAGATGCGGAAACAAATTCGTCCTGTCTAGGACGTTGTCAGCCAAGAAGTCCGACGACAACGTAAAGTTAACCGTCGTGACTTTCTCCTCCTCGGTTGCGTGACCCTTGCCCTTGTCGGCCACTGTACGGGTCGATGTCGTAGACGCAGACGCCGAGCTGACCGGCGTCGTGTCGATCACGTCGGAAGACGTCTTCGTCTTCTCAGGATTCGCGATCGCCGCCTTCACCTTCTCAGGAGTAACGACTCTCGACGAGTCACTTACCTTCGAAGACGGTTCCCTCGGGATCGTCATCCTGGTCCGCTTTAGGACACCCGACCCAGTTGTCGGGATCCCCTTCCTCTTTTCTCTGCCCTGACGGGCCAGTTCAGCTTGGGCTGCCCTCTTGGCAGCTGCGGGCGTCATCCTCGCCTAAGATTCTCCTGTAAGGCAAAAAAAGGAACGATTAGACGATCGAAAGAAGAGAAAGACTAGGTCGAGCAAAAAAAAGGAACGATGCTTCTCAACTGGTTGCTCCAATTTTTTCAAGAGAATCTCCTCCGTCCGGGCAAACAGGTATGTTCTAACTCGGTATGTTAACGAGTAGTGTATGATGTTTTGTTTCCTTTTAGTTAAACGAGATGCAACAAACCTAAGTTTCACTTAGGTTTGGGGTGCCTCACCTTTTAACATCAACACACTCACTTTTAATCCTGTGCAAACCTCGACTTTACCGAGGTTTGGGGTTGACTTTAGTTGACAAACCTAGGCCACGGACTAGGTTTGGGGTGGCCATTTTGTTTGAAAGCATTAGACATGCTCTTTGATGTTTCGTGTTAATACTCTGTCTCTCCTGTCTGATAACTGCCATAACTGCACAATGATACGTGTCGCACCTGAGTATCACCTGAACCAAAACTTACACATTGGGGACAATGTGTGGGTAAGGTTTGGGATTGCCCAATCGGGCCCACGTTTATACACGTAGATTTCCTGCACATCTGAGTGTCTAGATCATAGTAGCTAAAATTTTGTTTTGGATGATTGAGACCGACCATTGTGGGAAGAATTTTGTGATAGTAACGTGACCATTAGGGAAGGACCGGGAAAAGGCATGACTAGGGACATTAGTGGAGACCACCCAATAGCGAGTTTTGATCCTAAAAGACGTTTTTCATTTCGAGAGATTTAAACACCTAATTCGTATACACTTTTTCGAATTCCTTGTCGTGATTATAGAGTGATCTCGCTATAATATTGCATTAAGTAGCAAAGACGACCATCGGGATATTGGGTAAGGGTACAGTAGACCATATCATGTGGACCTTAAGAGATGATTCCAAGCATTGTGTGCAATTTTAACCCATTTTTATCTACCGTCCCTTTTGACCCATTTTGCGTGTAACCAAAAACCCCTTTGTAGCCAAACACTCACCACCTATTCATTTCAGACCCACCATTAAACCCCAGCCAAAAGCCTTAGCCAACCCTTATCCGAAAGTGTGTCAATCAGAAGCAGTACAGGCCAGTCATGAAAAACAGATAGAAAACAGGGCCAATGCAACCCCAATCAAATAAAGAGGGCCAATGATGCCCCACAAAAAAAAAGAAAAAAGAAGAAAAAAAATGAAGAAAATATATAAAATAAAATAAAAATACAGTTAGTTAGATAGTATCTAAAGCAGATAATAAGAGAGTCAAAGCGACTCCAGCAATAACAAAGAGGGCCAAATAATAGTAAATGAAGTCAAAAAGTTCACAACTCCTAAAAATTGACACACCAAGGATTTTTGATCCGTTTACCCTTCGTTTCTTAGCCATGACCTTAGCCCCGTTACAACCCTTGTAAAGACCTGGATGATCTTCTGGAAAACGTGATTAGAGTATACGACTACTGTTTGGGCAAAAAATCACCAGTCTCGACCACGACCAAGTTACTAAAAACATTTAATACATTTCTCTCATGACAAAGGTCAAATCATAGACACTTTATCTTTTAACCAGAAGCTGAAGTCAAAAAGTATCTCTCGACCTCGACCGTCGTGGCATAACCCTCGACTGTTGTGTGGAAACACACGACCCCGACCAACTAATAGATGACATTTCTGTTATGTTTTCTTATTTAAATGCAGGGTCAACATCATTTATGATCAACGGACGTAACCGACCGAGAAGTTATGAGCAATAACCATAAAGACCGTTGCGACTGTTACCAGAAGAATTCATGGAGTCATTAAGTGTATTCTAAGACTATAAATACGAAGATAAAGTTATCATTGAGCCATCATCGAATTCTGGAATCACACTGCGTACCCAAGAACATCCGAAGCAAAGAACTTTCTCTCAAGTGACCGCTCTCGACGCACGACTTACACTCTCGACCTGAAGTTTTTCACACACAACACACTTGTTTTACATTCGATACCCTTGTTATTTTTACATTTCAAGTCATTTGTATTGTAATCTTTGTACTCTCGACACCTGAAATACAAGGATATCTCCCCTGTTTGGCGATCATAGTGCAGCGACGACATTCCACTGTCGTCCACGGGTTTTTTCCTCGTTGAGGTTTTTCCCGCGTCACCAAAATCTTTGTCTCTTTTACGTTTTCTATCTTTGTCGCACGATTTGTCGCTAGATTCCTTTCTTTAGTTGTTAAGCTCCACAATCAACCTTAAGTTATCCTTCTGGACGATTTTTGGCATTAACAGTTTGGCGCCCATCGTGGGGCCCCATCTAGAGACAATCTTCGACAAACGTGCGTGTTACTAACGGTTTCTTGGAGTTCCCTCTTTTATTTGTTTCAGGAAAATGGCAGCCCATGGAAATCAAGAGCAGATCATTGCCCAGACGAATGAAAGGCTTGAGAAAGCTCAGGGTGTCCCTAAAAGAATCAACGACTATCAACTGGAGGAAGTCATCTTGGACCAGAGCAAGTCTGACCAAAAAGTTTTCGTGGGATCCTCCCTCGATCTCTGCCTTAAGGAAAAGCTCATATCCTTTTTGCAAGAGTATGCCGATTGTTTCACCTGGTCGCATGAAAATATGGTCGGCATAGACCCCGATATCATTTCCCATAAGCTTAATGTAGACCCATCCTTCAAACCCGTCAAGCAAAAGTGTCGAAAGTTCGCTCCTGAAAGGAATAAGGTGATAAATGATGAAGTCGACAACCTCCTCAAGACAGGGAAAATTCGAGAAGTAAAGTACCCCGATTGGCTTGCTAATGTCGTGGTCGTGGCAAAGAAAAATGGCAAATGGGGGGTCTGTATTGATTTTACCGATCTCAACAAGGCCTGTCCAAAAGATCCATTCCCATTACCACATATCGATGCCATGGTCGACGCGACCGCAGGACATGAACTATTGACGTTCATGGATGCTTATTCTGGATACAATCAGATCCTGATGCATGTCGAGGACCAGGAGAAAACTGCATTCACGACAGATCGAGGTATTTACTTTTACAAAGTTATGCCTTTTGGCCTTAAAAACGCAGGTTCTACCTACCAGCGTCTAGTGAATAAGATGTTCAAAGAACATCTCGGCGACACGATGGAGGTTTACATCGACGATATGCCCGTTAAGTCAAAGTTGGCAGTCGACCACGTTGAACACTTGAGACAGTCGTTCGACATCCTTCGGGAATATAGCATGAAGCTTAACCCGACGAAGTGTTCCTTTGGCGTTAGCGCCGGGAAATTCCTGGGTTACATGGTCACTCGACGAGGAATCGAAGCCAACCTCGACCAGATCAAGGCTATCATATAAATCAAATCTCCTAGAAATTTCAAAGAAGTCCAAATGCTAACTGGTCGGGTGGCTGCTCTGAACAGGTTTATTTATCGATCCTCAGATAGATGTCATTTATTCTATAACGTCCGCAGGAAAAATAAAGGCTTTCACTGGACCAACGACCATGAGCAAGCGTTGCAAAAATTAAAGGAGTATATGACGTCGCCTCCTTTGTTGTCAAAACCCGATGACCATGAGGTCTTGCAGCTGTATTTGGCCGTAAGCCCTAATGTCGTAAGTACCGTCCTGACACGAGAAGATGAAAAGCAGCAATTGCCAATCTATTATGTAAGTAAATCCCTCTTGGACGCTGAAACCAGGTATTCCTCGATGGAAAAACTACTCTTGTCACTCGTTACCGCCGCAAAGAAATTTCGACATTATTTCGAATCGCATCCGATTACTGTCATAACTAACTTTCCTCTTAAGTCTGTCTTGAGAAAACCTGAGTTGACAGGACGATTAGCAAAATGGAGCATATATCTCAGCAGTTACGACATCACTTTTAATCCCAGGACCGCTATTAAATCGCAAGCCTTGGCAGATTTCATTGCCGACTTCAGCCCTGAAATAGGAAAAGAAGCAGAGCTTGAAGTATCGACTGTGGCGACTCACGACGACGTGCCTTAGACTCTGTATGTCGATGGGTCATCCAACATTAGGGGTTCAGGACTTAGCGTCGTCCTAAAGTCGCCACAGGGGGGCAAGATGGTGTATTCCATACGATGCGACTTCAAAACCACCAACAATGAAGCTGAGTACGAAGCCCTAATCGTAGGAATGAGTATGGCCTACGACTTGGGGGCAACGTCGCTGCACGTAAGGAGCGACTCTCTTCTGGTCGTAAATCAGATGAATGGAGAATTCGCAGCTAAAGATTCAAAGATGACAGCGTACCTAAAGATAGCAAAAGATAAATCAGAAAAATTCAAATCATTTTCTATCGAGCAGATCCCGAGGGATCAGAATACTCAGGCCGACGCTCTAGAAAACCTTGGATCCGCTCTAGTCGAACCAGTATTCGATAGTATTCCTCTGATCCACCTAGCGACATCATCCATCGAAAACGACGATGTCGTCCAGATCGAAGAGCAAGAAGATGACTGGTCGTGCGACGTCCGAAACTTTCTTATGCACGACCAACTCCCAGAAGACAAGATGGAAGCTCGAAAAATCAGATTCAAAACATCCAAGTATGTCATGATCAGAAATATACTCTATCGACGATCATCGACAGGATTGAACCTGAGATGTGTCGTCAGTAAAAATGAAATTCAAAGGATCCTTCAAGAAATGCACGATGGTGAGTGTGGCAATCACTCAGGAGGTCGTAGTTTGGCCAATCGCATCTCTCGACAGGGCTACTTTTGGCCCACCCTGCGACAAGACGCCGTCAGGTACGTTCAGAACTGTGATCCTTGTCAACAACATTCAGGTACATCCCATAAACCATCTGAACCTTTACATTCGACACTGATCCCGTGGCCCTTCATGAGGTGGGGTATGGATATTGCCGACAAATTACCACCTGCCCCTGGGCAAAAGGTATTTCTCCTCGTACTTACATATTATTTTTCCAAATGGGTGGAAGCAGCTGCCTTCACCCAAGTTCGGGACAAGGAAGTCATGTCTTTTATCCAGACTGACATCATATGCAGGTTTGGGATTCTATCTGAAATAGTCTACGACAATGGGTCCCAATTCATAAGCGACAGAACTCAACAGTTCTGTGAAGACCGCAACATCAAGCTGATGACCTCGACGCCCAGATATCCTCAGGCAAATGGACTTGCTGAATCAAACAACAAGACTATCATTGCTTCAATTAAGAAGAGGTTACAAGCCACAAAGGGAAGATGGGTCGAAGAACTCCCTTCGGTCATGTGGGCGCATCGCACGACGCCTCGCACGTCCACAGGACAAACCCCTTTTTCTTTGGTCTATGGCTGCGAAGCAGTTTTGCCTGTCGAGGTCCAGCTCCCAACCTCGAGGCATACCTCTGTCGACCATAACCTGGTTGATTTAAGCTATGACCTCGATGCCCTCGAAGAGCTTAGAGAATCGGCATTGATCAAAATGGCATCACAGAGGCAAGTGGTTGAGCGACACTTCAACAAAAACATTAAAGCTAAAGTCTTTCAGATAGGCGACTACGTCCTCCGACGGGTGTTCCAAAACACTCAAGAGCCCAACGCCGGTAAGCTTTCTATCAAATGGGAAGGTCCTTACCGTATCTCGGAAGTCGTAGGTAAAGGTGCTTATCGGCTCCAAACCCTCGACAATCAAGATATCCCACGCAGTTGGAATGCAACGCATTTGAAAAGGTATTTCTTCTAAAAATCCTTTTTCTCTTATACAAAATTTTCCCATCACAACGATCACTGACTTAAGCATCGGAGGGTCGTTGGTTAGCCAACAACCAACCTCTGACATTGTTTTATCGCAGATCGCATAACATAAGTTGCTAAATCTGCTACGTGACTTTAATCTTAAAAAGTCGCTCGACATAAGTGTTCGGGTCTACGACCTGACTATTCTATCGCAGGGGCACACGACTCAAGTTTCGCCGTATGATCTAGTCGTACGATCACCAAGTCTAACGGTTCTACGATCTGGATTTCTTAACTTTGAAAAATTTGCATATTCTGAATAAATGTATCGATTGCGTATACTTATGTTTGCCCACACGATTTGAATGTATGTCTTATGTTTTGGTTATTGTATTGGTGCCTAAGTCGCACGACACTTTGTTTGTAACAAGTCTCACAACTGATATCATATCTGTTTGCAACAATCAAAACAATACGTTCGACAAGAAAGTAGATTTCATTCACGAAATATACAATTACATCTAAATAACTTGACCTCCAGTGGTCGAATAGAAAACGACAGAAAGAAAATCTTCCCTAAATCGAGATCCCTATCGGTCTTGCCCGACGGATGTCAGATACGTTGAGGAACTTATGCAAGGATAAAACAAGCGTGGGAAACAGAGTTGAGAAATGTTTCTCAGTGCTGTAAACCACAACATGTTACGAAGATAAGCCCGTAGTATTTTGAGAATGTGGCTCTTAAGATTAATGCTAAGGTTGGGGGGGGGGGGGGGGGGGGAGCGTCAGTCGCATCTCCACCTAAGGCCCCGTCCTTAGAACCCTCTCCCATCACTTCTTCTTCATCGGCCTCCTTTTCATCATCAGAGTCGAGATCTCTCGTGCTCCCGACTTCTTTCAGGAAGTAGGCCAACTCGTCCGATGCCAGGGCCAAATGATTTTTTCCCGACAAGTGTCGTCTCATTATAGCGGCCCGAGCAATAAGTCGAGCCAAGGCAAAGGTAGACGCAGCCTCGTCTTTGAGTTTCCCTACCTCCTCCTCTAGACCCGCTACCTTAGCCTTGGAGTCCTCGACTTCCTTCTCTTTCGTGGCCAATGATTCTTTCATCCTCACCAGCTCCTCCCTTTGGTCGGCAATCTCAGCCAAAGATTACTGCCAGCGCCGGTTTGCCTCGTCCTTCGCACGACCGACGGCCTCCAACTCCTTTTGGGCATCGTCAAGGTGTTTGGACAAGGCCTCTTCACGTTTCACGGCGGCATCCGCCCTCTCCAACGCTGCGTTCCCCCTCTCATAGGCAGAAGATACCAAGCCCTTGACCTTCTCCGTTTCAGCACGCATGGCAAGAGAAGATTGAAACGCCTGAAAAAACATAAGAAAATGTGGTAGCAAACACTCGACAAAGCTTAAAAAACATCGAAGTACAAGTTTCGAAAGAGAAACTCACCAGAAACGCCAGTCCGGCAATATGAGATCCCGTCTCTACGATTGGGAATCCCTCGAAACGTTCCCTGAAAGAAGGAAACAAAAATTTCCCCAGATGAGGAAACAAATCCGTCCCGGATAGGACGTCATCGACCATGAAGTACGAAGGCAACGTAAAGTTAACCTTTGTGACTTTAGCCTCTCCCGTCGCGTTCTCCTTACCCTTGTCGGTCGACAAAGGAACCGACGTGGCAGACGGGGACTTCCTCGACTTCGCTATCGTCGTCGGTGGTGCATAACTAATAGGTGTCGCAGCAATCGGACTAAAAGACGTCTTCGTCTTCATAGGAGATGCGACCTTCGCCTTCTCGGGCGTATTGACTCTCGATGAGCCATCAACCTTAGAAGACGGTTCCCTTGGGATCGTCATCCGCGTCTTCGGTAAAGCCCCCGACTCAGTTGTCGGGGCCTGCCGTCTCCTCTCCTTGCCCTTACGGGCAAGCTCGAGTTGAGCTGCCCTTTTAGCCGAGATCGTCGGCACCTTCATCTGAGATTCGCCTGGAAGCAGATAAGAGAGAAATGTTACATGACAAGCATAAAAGGATCATAGTCGAGCGATTAGAAGGTACACTTACCAGTCATATCCTCTTCTTCCCTCGACTCTTCCTCCTCTTCCTCTTTTTCTCTGGTGTCCTCTTCTTTCTCTCCCCAGTTCTCCCCTAAGAACACCAAATCTTCGTCGTCGTCGTCCACTGCTGGTCGCGTTACGAATGACCGCTCGACAACACTAAACTCCAAGAATGCGTCAATTTTCGCTCGAGAGTTAGCGTAGGGCTTCACGTCGTCAAATTTTATATCTGTCAGCATATACAAAGCAGGTTAAAAATCAATCAAAAATTATGAATAACGAACGACAACGATGAAAATCTCACCCGACGTATTCCAGCCGTCCGTAATCCAGTTGCTCTCAGAGTCGAGAGTCGACTTGCGCACAAACGCATATCTAGTTTTCCACTTGCGATCGTTTACAGCGGTCTGTAAGACTAACGTACGATCGCCCTTATATCTAGACAACAGGCTATAACGATGGCATTTATCTTTCTTGACTTGGTAAGCCAAGAGAAGATCGCGCACATTCATGGGGGATTCCCATTTTTTAGTAAGGCGCTCGATCACCTGAATTACCCTCTAGAATTGGGGCATCAACTGGGATGGCGCTAAATCGAACTCGGTCATAAAAGCCTTGGCCAAAGGCGAGTAAGGCCATTCAAAGCCTATCTTAAAGGGGTACTCGTAGATGACTACGAATCTATCGGGACACGCATTAGGTCTAATTTGGCCTGCTTTAATCAATGTAATCCCCGCAGGGATCTTAGCCAGACTCCTCAGGTCATCAATATCCTCAATAGAACTAACAGGCTCTATTGACATTACTAGACCTAAAAGTTTTCTCAAAGTTTTCTATTAATCAACTCAGGAAGAACCAAGAGATCGTACCTTATATAGATGCTCTAAAAACCTCGAAATCTCTAACTTGGTCGAAGATTCTTGCAGGTTTTGAAAAGACTCGGCGGAGAATAGCAAGCAAATCGAAGAAAATCTCTCTTAAAATCTCTCTGAAATCGTAAAAAGAAAAGATCCGTCGAAGACCTCTATTTACGCAAATAGTCGTGCCAGGTCGAACCTCTCGATATTCGACACGTGTCCTCGCCTTTTCGAATGCTCGACAGATTGTCAACACCTGGCGTTTACAGCTGTTATGCACGATCGTGCGTCAGCATGACGTCACGTCCTTATCGCCTTTTCGACTCCTTCTTTAGTTAGAATTGGACCGATTCAGTTCCAAGACAACTGAAAGTTTTTTTTAAACACGTGTCACGACCCTGGGCACCCGGTTAGCAAAATTTAAAAACTCGAACTTGCCGCTCTATTTTTCAAAATTTGGGGGCAAACTGTTTGAGCAAAAAATACCAGTCTCGACCACGACCAAGTTACTAAAAACATTTAATACATTTCTCTCATGACAAAGGTCAAATCATAGACACTTTATCTTTTAACCAGAAGCTGAAGTCAAAAAGTATCTCTCGACCTCGACCGTCGTGGCATAACCCTCGACTGTCTTGTGGAAACACACGACCTCGACCAACTAACAAATGACATTTATGTTATGTTTTCTTATTTAAATGCAGGGTCAACATCATTTATGATCAACGGACGTAACCGACAGAGCAGTTATGAGCATTAACCATAAAGACCGTTGCGACTGTTACCAGAAGAATTCATGGAGTCATTAAGTGTATTCGAAGACTATAAATACGAAGATAAAGTTATCATTGAGCCATCATCGAATTCTGGAATCACACTGCGTACCCAAGAACATCCTAAGCAAAGAACTTTCTCTCAAGTGATCGCTCTCGACGCACGACTTACACTCTCGACCTGAAGTTTTTCACACACAACACACTTGTTTTACATTCGATACCCTTGTTATTTTTACATTTCAAGTCATTTGTATTGTAATCTTTGTACTCTCGACACCTGAAACACAAGGATATCGCCCCTGTTTAGCGATCATAGTGCAGCGACAACACTCCACTGTCGTCCGCGGGTTTTTTCCTCGTTGAGGTTTTTTCCGCGTCACCAAAATCTTTGTCTCTTTTACGTTTTCTATTTTTGTCGCACGATTTGTCGCTAGATTCCTTTCTTTAGTTGTTAAGCTCCACAATCAACCTTAAGTTATCCTTCTGGACGATTTTTGGCATTAACAACTACCTTTACCAATATACACTGTCTTGCTACTCGATTCCTTTCTGAGATCAATTTTTTTGGTCATTTGTGCGTATTTCATTAGAGTTGTCATGTAATTTTCGAGTATTCTTGTACATAACTTCCTTATACATGACAACATGTGCGACAACCTAGGTTCGAGTGAAATGAGAGTATCCCGTGAGGTAGGGTCGAGGCGAAATGTTTTCCCTAGTATGTTTGGACCTAATACAACCCTAATGTAATCGAAGCAGTCACGAGTTCAACTCACAATGGAAGGCCATAGATCGAAGAGAATAAGGATGAGGCAAGTGTGAGATAGGCATTCACGGGTATGGGAAATCACCAGTGCATTATGTGGTACCGATTGAGAGTTGTGCTGTTAATTTTTCACTGATTTATGCTTTATTGTATTTTATCGCTAATTTGCTTGAGGACAAGCAACGCTCGGTTTGGGGTTGTTGATAACGCCACTTTTTGGCGTTATTTTCGGTTCTCAAACCAATGAGATTGGCTTGTGTTGTAGAAAAAAGGCGGAACTTTATGGTATATCTAGTGAAATGTGCAGGTAATCTAAAAGACGACAATCATCGAGAAAAGAAGCGAAAAAGAGTCCAAAAGAGAGCCAAAACGAAGCCCAACGGAAGCCCGAGATCCAAGCCCAAGACCCGTGCCCGAACCAGGACCCGAACCTGACCCAGACACAGTCAGAAAACCGCGCGGTTTGTTGCGCGGTTTGCAAGCCACGGGACAAGTGGCGTAAGTCTCTGTTCCAATTCTATAATTTGGTGTTTTCCTGATTTTAGGTCATTATCTCGACACGCCCGACGGGAGGCAGCTTGGGGGCGATTTTCAGAGACATTTTGCGTCTTTTGGAGCCACGATAGAGGATCGATTGAGGAGGAGTTCACGACGAGAATCGGATTAGAGCCGAGAGAAGTGAGTTCACCATTACATTCATCACGATCACAATCACTATGTTTGCACAAACGATTTTTCTTCCTTTTCTTATGTTTTTGTCCACCACCAACATGAACTAATCTTTAGATGTTGGGGGTTGGTTTGAATTTGGTTTAAGCATATGAACATATGATTTGAGACTTTTATCAGTTTTTCCTATTTAATGAAGCATGTGATTTGAGTTTTAATGCTTTTGTGAGTTTGGCCAACTTTCAATTGTTTTGTTTGTTTTCAATTAAGTTCGAGAGAATTAATTGTTAATTAGAACTAGGAATTGCATGCCTAAGGTGAGAAATTGGATAGAGATATACCAAGTAAGCTTTAGTCACGTTGAAATCTTGGTTTTAATGTGTTTTGAATTCCATAGGTCGAGATCGAGAGATAAAACTTGTGCTTTCAAGATAAAACCCGTTGTTGCTTGATAAAGAACAACGGTGATTTTAGAGATTGGGTATTCATTAAAGGGAATGACTGGTAACTATTTTGAGTCAGTTATATGTGAAAACCATAGGATTTCCAACCCTCAACTGTTTTCTCTATCCAAAGTTTCCTTAAGTTGTTTACTGTCTCGTTCGTGATTTATTTATTTGCTTGCAATTATTATTTTCATACCAACAACTCATATTTCGACCGTTCAGTTAATAGATCTTATAGTCATTGTGATACTTAGTTCCTAGTTCCCTGTGTTCGATACTCGTACTTTCAGTACTATTACTTGATTCGACCCGTACACTTGCGGTTAGATTTAGGGGGGTGTAAACCCGCGTATCAGGAGACATTCAAGACATTCAAAGGCTATAAATACATAGGCTCAATCACCATTTCGGGGATCATCTTGCATCTTGAAACAACTGAACTCGCAAGAACACTCTCTGCAAAGCACTCGAAGCAAAGAATTCTCCCCCGAGAGATCGCTCACGACGCACGTCTTATACATATGACACTTAGTTTCTACACACGACGCACTAGTTTTTACGTTCGATACACTTGTTACTTCACATTTAAAGTCTTTCTTTCATTTGTATTGTAATCATTGTATTCTTGACACCCGAAAAAAAAGGACATCGCCCCTGTTTGGCGACCATAGTGCAGCGACGACATCCATAGTCGTCCGCGGGTTTTTTCCTTGTTGAGGTTTTTCCCGCGTCACCAAAATCTTTGTCTTATTTACTTTTTCTGTCTTCGTCGTACCGTTTGTCGAGTGATTTCTATTCTTTAGTTGTTAAGCTTCACAATCAACCTTAAGTTATCCTTCTGGACGATTTTTGGCATTAACAGTCTATAGAAATGATTTTATCCTCTTTTGGTTATTTTATCGAAATTAAAGTTAGTTGCTCGTTCCAATTTTGAGGGTGTTACAAGTTGGTATCAGAGCATAAGTTTGAGAGAATTAGGTGTTGATTTTGGATACCTAAACTCAAACTAGCATTCTTTTAAGTGAATGAGAGCGAAATTGCACCGTTAGGCACTCTAATATAGGATATTTGGAGGTTGTTGGAGTCACTAGAAACGAGAAGTCACGTCAAGAGTAGCAAGGACGATCATGTACGGTACGTTCATAATTGCTCCTGGCCAGTGTTATGGTGAACCTATCAGTTACATGAGGGTACTTGAATGACTCTAGCGTGATGACCGTTGGGGGTAGTGAAGGAGTTCTAAGCGAGTGGTCGTTAGAAGAGGTTGACGACTTTAGCATTTGCCATTTGGAGTGGCGGTAAGCATGTTGATTGCATTGAGTAGACCGCTCGGGTCGAAATTGATGGTTGGATTGGAGCCGTAGGCTTATTGAATTGACCTTGATTCGAGGAGAAAATTGTAAGATTAGTCGATGTGACTTCCAATTTTGCGTTAGGATGTTGAGCATCCGGATGACGGTAGAGTGATCAGAGGAATTGGAGGAGTGTGACCTGGACGTTGAGTGCCGACTAAATATATGCACGAAATTTATTTTATTTTTAAAATAAATTGCATCAGTTATTTCTTGTGTTTCAAATCGTCGTATAAACGGCATTGCGGAATCTTGGAAAACGTTTAGCTCACACACAAGATTTTAAACCATGATTTTGGAACATGCATGAAATTATTTTACGACAGGCAGTTGTAAACCTGGTCGAGACTTACTTTATTCTTTGTGGATGTCCACTGCTACTTTTGGATACTGCGGTATCCATATTTTTTATGTCGTTTATGGTTTTGGACAAGTAACCACGACTTACGACTTTAACATTGGATATCCTCCACATATGTTAAGGTTTGGACGGAGAGTTACCTTCCCTTGTGTCGATGTTGAGCTTTAATGGGAATATTGATTTTTGCGAGTCTTGACGAAGGGGTGTTGTTTTATTTTGTGTTGCAACAAAAAGGAGATTTTTGGAATTTTGATGATTTGGTCATAACGTTGTTTTATGCGATTCAAGCAACAATAATAGAAATGATGCTCTATGTTGAAATGATTGAGAAATTACAAAGTAAGCTTGAAGAACAATTCTCTCAATTGAAGCTTTCTCTCTTCACGTATGAAAGTAAAAATGAGACTTAGAGGCTTAACCTAAAATCTAACAAAGATACACATTAAGTACTAAGGCTTTATGGCCTAAGCCCATTAGCAACTAAAGCCCACATATTTAATTTGGGCTTTTACAATTTAACCAAGTAATCTTGAATACAATATAAAATAAAAGCTAACAATCTCCCCTTTTGTATTCAAGATTAAAAATAGCCCGATCTTCCACAAGGCCAGTTGCTTCAATTCCTTCTTTGACTCCCCCTTGATCGTTGCATACTCCTCCTTGATCTTTGCGTACTCCCCCTTGACTGTTGCATTACTTTTCTGGTCTAAGTTATCTCTCAAACGATCAGAGAACGATTTGATGTGCGGAAGCTTGTATAACCAGTTTGAGTAGTAACCGATAGTAGATAAATAGCTAGGATATGAAGAGTAGCAAATACATTCTGCTCATGAGAATCTGCATTAAAGAATAAGTAACCAGGGGTAATCATCTAACATAGAAGCACAATAACAACTATTATCACAACAATTTATAAAAAATTATGTGGCCTATGCTCAGAGTTGGCAATGATGAAGCTCTGACAGGACTTCCAGTTATCATTGAAGAAAATTAAAAAAATAAACTTCTCAAACTGTTCTTGGCAATATCACATAGATAAGCATGTGGAATCACAAAGATTCGTGATATTGTGTGGAAGAAAATAGAATATTATCTATTAAGCTCAAAAGTGTGTAAACTGTTTGGACATAACAGGTTTCCACAGACTCAATGTGCATGAGTGAAGTGTGAAGGTGGGGCAACTTTCCTTCTTTTCAATATCCAATCTTCCAAAGAAAGATCAGATAGCATATGTGCTGCTTCCCCGTGAAAAAGTGAAGCATTTCCCTGTTGAGAAGGAAATAAGTAGCTAGTGGGGTTAAAACAAGAGTTGGCATGGGCTCACTGCCTGTTTCAATGACAATCACCAAAGTGTTGTGATAAATCAGAAATGTGGCTTGCCCGGCTCAGAAAACGTTGGTGCAGAGTTGTATAATTCTTTTGACTCTATTCTCACACCCTCTTTCTTTTTATCATGTAGCTCACATCTAACCAAACTCTCTTTTCAATTTTATTTTTTTACCTCTTAAGCACAATGAGAAAAACTCAGAGAGTTATCTCCCCCACTCTTTGATGTAGACCCTTCACCTCTCAAACACTCAAGGTTTACTTCTTGGGTAGGAAACACAGGTTTAAATGATCCATATAAGTTCTATAAAGCTAACACATTGATCCCGTGAAAATTGTTGTCCTAAAGATTGTATTGTTCCACACACCGACTCTTTGAAGTCTCAGAAAAACATTTAAAATCCAACTTCTATATTTGAAAAAGCATTTTGGCATCTAGAAGTGGTTTGACCATTTGAAAGAGGTTTTATCATTTTAAAGATGGCCATTCTCTAAAAATGATGAAAGGTTTAGAGATTTTACCTTTGCATGAATATGGTCAGATTGGCATTCCCCCCCCCCCCCCCCTCAAATTGAGCAATAAATCTCATTTAGGCTCAATTTGTAATCAGATATCCTGTATGAATCAAAAAGTGTTGGTAATCATCTTTGATGATTCCACATTTGTTAGGAATATCCAGAAGCACAGTTAATTCAAATTAAAAGGAAACATGGTGCTGGGGGTTAGAGATTAGAAATACCAGTCAAAGTCTGATCTGTTGAGGTACTGGTCCTACACTGTTGTGTGTAGAAGCACATGAGGTACTGGTCCTACACTGTTGTGTGTAGAAGCACATGAGGTACTGGTCCTACACTGTTGTGTGTAGAAGCACAATATCAGTTCAAGGAAATCTGATTTTCCTCAGATAAGCCATTGATGTCTCTTGGCATTTTCTTTCAAACACTGAACCACAGAGAGTGATCGTAGAAGGCTGAGCCAAAGCTTGTGTTGTCGCCAGAAGTTGGTCTGAGTGGTCGACAGAGGTTTGGCGGCAGAGGTTGGTCGCGGCTCGGCAGAGGTTTGGTCATGGCTCGATCCAGCAAGAGTCCATTGACTTTCACACAGATTCTGACCATTAAACACACTGATTCAGACCAAACTCAAAACATGAAAAAGTTTCATTTTTGTCTTACGAGTTCAACGCAACTGGACTTATGCGAATCCGAGCACCGAGTAAAAAGTTGTGCACGTGTTTCTGAAACAGCGCAAATCTGTCAGGAAAAAAACTTCGGGCTTCTGGCTTATTGCTCACAGAGGCTCTGCTCATCAGTACAGAGGCTCTGGACAGACTACAGAGGCTCTGTGATCTGCCTCTGATAATTCTCTATTTTTGTCATTTAACCTCTGCTTATGCACCTCTGTACGAGCATTAAGAACAACAACAAACAACTCTTGAACTTGATCATTTGCCTCTGCACATGTATCTCTGACTATAGGCAACCTCTGATCAGCTTCTGAATCACAGAGTCAGCTTCTGCATGGCATAGACATCAGCAGCTTAATGGTTAAGCTTTGATGGGCAGTAGCTTAATCTGCTTAACACAACAATCTTTAAGACTTCTGCCCGTTCACACATCTCTTCAGATACCTCTGGACTACCATTAATCGAGCACAGAGGCTCTAGACAGTAGCTTATTTGATCTACTTCTGTTGTGTTGAAATCTGGACAGCTTTATCATCACCTCTGGACAAACATCTGCTTCTGGACAGACATGGAATCTGTCTTAATTTGTTGCTTTCATCAATAACTTGATATGAACAGCTATAGAGGCTCTGTGAACTGCGCCAGAGGCTCTGTAACTGCGCCAGAGGCTCTGTGAACTGCGCCAGAGACTCTGATCAATCTTCTTCTGTACAAAATTTGGAAAGCCTCAGCATATATTGTTCCATACAGCAGAGACTTAACATCTTTTCAAGTAGCAGCATCTGCACAAATTGCAGAGGCTTCAGTGATCTGCTTCTCGACAGTACCTGCGCACAGCTTCTGCAGAAAACACTTATGCACAATTTTTCCATACAGCAGCTTATGAACCTTCTGTTATGATCAAAGCTTTGCCAGAGGATATTAGGCTCTGCACAGTTGGAATCTGGACAACAGCTCCTTGTTCTTTGCAGCATCAAACTCTCATAATTATAAACTTCTAGACAGTCTTAGAACTCTTCTGCAAATTTTTGTTAATGTAAACAGCAACCTTTGCGGTGCACAGAGCCTCCGTGCATGCACTCTTGACAGAAGACTCATCTGCTGCTTTTGATGGCCTCAGCAGATCCATCTGCATCAATCTCTGAACAAGGTTCTGGACACTATGAAATTAATCTTCTGTGTGAGCACAACCAGAATACTCTTGTCTGCGCGTTGCATCTAGACAGCTTTTGCATTTGGACAACACTAGTCTTGGAATCTGCTACTGGTAGCAGCTTAACAGCGGTTTCACGGCTCACAGAAGCTCTGTAAAGCCTCACAGAGGTTCTGTGAAGCTTTACAGAGGTTCTGCACGGTTTCTTTAAACATACAATACTCTGAAACAACAACCTCTGTGGGTGCGCAGAGCTCCTGTCTGGTGACTCTGGATGAGCTCTGCGAGTCGATACCCTTGTTGTGCAAATCTGAGCTTCTGCACAGAAGCTTTTAATGATCGGATTTAGGACAACAACAACGAACAACTCTTTACATAGGAACTTTAACAACTTCTGCAGATTGGCTTCTGGACTGTTTAACTAATCGCATCAGGAACTGCTTCTGCACGGGTACAACCTCTGTGCTCTGCCCATAAACACAGCAGCATCAATAGTTTCTGAGCACAACATCTTATGTTCACTCTGCACAAATTCTGAATGATTACAGAACCGACTTCTCGATTTACATAAGTGACAACAGCCTATTTCATTCTCTGCATAGGATTTTGGTTCAAACGGCAGAAACCTTCTGTAATCGAATATAACTCAGCTTAACTCGCCGCTGATTTGAACATTCTGTGCCATAACATAGGCTGAACAATTTCTGGACAAGTTTGGTTCAAGCTCTGTAAGATAGCAGCAGCAGCGGCTTAATGAGCAGCTTAACGGCTCACAGAGGCTCTGTTGAGTCTCACAGAAGCTCTGTGAAGCCTTACAGAGGCTCTGCACAATCTGTTCAGAGATCTTCTGGATTTATTTCAAATCTGTTCCACAACGGCCTTCAAAAGATCAAAATTTTCTTTCAATCATCACAAATTTGGAACTACAACAACTGTATCAACTCCTGGACAACTGCTTTAACACAGCTTAATCTGGACAGCCTTTGTTTCTCTACAGAAACCTCTGTCGAAACACTTCTGTACACCTCTGTGATCTGCTTACACTTCTCGATTGCAACAGAAGCTCTGTGCATCATCCTCTGTGCTTAGCTTCTGCATAGCATTCTTCTGGACAAACATTTTGCACACGGTTCTGAGATCTGTAACTACATAACCTGCAACACCATGCATACTTCTGTAGTTCACGAATTATGCACATGGATTTTGATTGAATGAACTTGCTATCACGAATCAAGCTTAGGAGACTGTTGCAGATTGATGTCTTCCCTGGAGTAAGAGTTTTGTGGGCTATGGAGACCATCCCAACAAACATGGACTAGACTTGCTGCACTTTAGTTGAATTCACGACAGCAGCTACAATCTCTTTTTGACAGATGTTATCTTCTTCTAGACAGTCCTTACAACAACTTCTTTTGAAAATAAGCAGCAAGGATTTTCTGCTGCACTTTATCAGCAGCTTGTGGTCTCCAGGACTGATTCTGAATTAACATAGACTTCCCTCTGTATTTCGAACATGTTAAGCACATGAATGCTAAACCAAAACTCTGGAAAGCCATACTCAAAGTCTGCACAACAGTTAAAAAAAATTAGGTTGTGATTTGTGACAGCAACAATCTATTTTTCTTTCTGTTTGCACTTTTAGAAGTCTGGACAACAACTTTCAGCTATGACTAATCTCTTCACAGGTTGAGAAATTTCTATGACCATCTCTTTTGTGCTTCTCTCAAGTACAAACTGTTGCATATCAAACAACAAACAGCAGCATCGACTTTCTGCTTTAAATTTAAGCTCAGCAGCACACAGATTCTGATCTTGATCTGCAGGTCTGCACATTTGAACAGCTGAAACATGCACATTTATCACAACAACTGCTTCTAATTTTATTTTTTTGACATAGATTCTGGATCTCTGATCTGCTCATGCTCATCTTTTTTGTTTTTGGCAGCAGCCACCAACAGCAATTAATCAGTTATGAACAGGTCTGGATTGAAGTCTGTCTTCTTGAAGGTTGTTTTTGTTGATTTGACAGCAACAGAGGTCTGATCTCTTTATAACCAACAGCAGCTAAAACAGATTAACACTTCAAGGTCTATTTGCACACTAAGCACTGCAGGTCTGTATGGCTTATCTGTGACCTGCACAAATGAATTGTTATAGAAACATTAAGTCTGTTATTACAAAAGCAAACAACAGATAAAATCATTTAACAGTAAACAATAGTCAACAAATCATTTTACAACTTGCGTTTGCGATTTTCGAACTTTTAGAACTTTAAATCACCATAACTCGCTCAAAAATCAGAATTTTGCAATGAAATTTTACAGGGTTACTTGAGTTGAGCTGCCCTTTTAGCCGAGATCGTCGGCACCTTCATCTGAGATTCGCCTGGAAGCAGATAAGAGAGAAATGTTACATGACAAGCATAAAAGGATCATAGTCGAGCGATTAGAAGGTACACTTACCAGTCATATCCTATTCTTCCCTCGACTCTTCCACCTCTTCCTCTTTTTCTCTGGTGTCCTCTTCTTTCTCTCCCCAGTTCTCCCCTAAGAACACCAAATCTTCGTCGTCGTCGTCCACTGCTGGTCGCGTTACGAATGACCGCTCGACAACACTGAACTCCAAGAACGCGTCAATTTTCGCTCGAGAGTTAGCGTAGGGCTTCACGTCGTCAAATTTTATATCTGTCAACATATACAAAGTAGGTTAAAAATCAGTCAAAAATTATGAATAACGAACGACAACGATGAAAATCTCACCCGACGTATTCCAGCCGGCCCTAATCCAGTTGCTCTCAGAGTCGAGAGTCGACTTGCGCACAAACGCATATCTAGTTTTCCACTTGCGATCGTTTACAGCGGTCTGTAAGACTAACGTACGATCGCCTATATATCTAGAAAACAGGCTATAACGATGACATTTATCTTTCTTGACTTGGTAAGCCAAGAGAAGATCACGCACATTCATGGGGGATTCCCATTTTTTAGTAAGGCGCTCGATCACCTGAATTACCCTCCAGAATTGGGGCATCAACTGGGCTGGCGCTAAATCGAACTCGGTCATAAAAGCCTTGGCCAAAAGCGAGTAAGGACATTCAAAGCCTATCTTAAAGGGGTACTCGTAGATGACTACGAATCTATCGGGACACGCATTAGGTCTAATTTGGCCTGCTTTAATCAATGTAATCCCCGCAGGGATCTTAGCCAGACTCCTCATGTCATCAAGATCCTCAATAGAACTAACAGGCTCTATTGACATTACTAGACCTAAAAGTTTTCTCAAAGTTTTCTAGTAATCAACTCAAGAAGAACCAAGAGATCGTACCTTATATAGATGCTCTAAAAACCTCGAAATCTCTAACTTGGTCGAAGATTCTTGCAGGTTTTGAAAAGATTCGGCGGAGAATAGCAAGCAAATCGAAGAAAATCTCTCTTAAAATCTCTCTGAAATCGTAAAAAGAAAAGATCCGTTGAAGACCTCTATTTATGCAAATAGTCGTGTCAGGTCGAACCTCTCGATATTCGACACGTGTCCTCGCCTTTTCGAATGCTCGACAGATTGTCAACACCTGGCGTTTACAGCTGTTATGCACGATCGTGCGTCAGCATGACGTCACGTCCTTATCGCCTTTTCGACTCCTTCTTTAGTTAGAATTGGACCGATTCAGTTCCAAGACAACTGAAAAGATTTTTTTTAAACACGTGTCACGACCCTGGGCACCCGGTTAGCAAAATTTAAAAACTCGAACTTGCCGCTCTATTTTTCAAAATTTGGGGGCAAACTGTTTGAGCAAAAATACCAGTATCGACCACGACCAAGTTACTAAAAACATTTAATACATTTCTCTCATGACAAAGGTCAAATCATAGACACTTTATCTTTTAACCAGAAGATGAAGTCAAAAAGTATCTCTCGACCTCGACCGTCGTGGCATAACCCTCGACTGTCTTGTGGAAACACACGACCTCGACCAACTAACAGATGACATTTATGTTATGTTTTCTTATTTAAATGCAGGGTCAACATCATTTATGATCAACGGACGTAACCGACAGAGCAGTTATGAGCATTAACCATAAAGACCGTTGCGACTGTTACCAGAAGAATTCATGGAGTCATTAAGTGTATTCGAAGACTATAAATACGAAGATAAAGTTATCATTGAGCCATCATCGAATTCTGGAATCACACTGCGTACCCAAGAACATCCGAAGCAAAGAACTTTCTCTCAAGTGATCGCTCTCGACGCACGACTTACACTCTCGACCTGAAGTTTTTCACACACAACACACTTGTTTTACATTCGATACCCTTGTTATTTTTACATTTCAAGTCATTTGTATTGTAATCTTTGTACTCTCGACACCTGAAACACAAGGATATCACCCCTGTTTGGCGATCATAGTGCAGCGACAACACTCCACTGTCGTCCGCGGGTTTTTTCCTCGTTGAGGTTTTTCCCGCGTCTCCAAAATCTTTGTCTCTTTTACGTTTTCTATCTTTGTCGCACGATTTGTCGCTAGATTCCTTTCTTTAGTTGTTAAGCTCCACAATCAACCTTAAGTTATCCTTCTGGACGATTTTTGGCATTAACAACTACCTTTACCAATATTCACTGTCTTGCTACTCGATTCCTTTCTGAGATCAATTTTTTTGGTAATTTGTGCGTCTTTCATTATAGTTGTCATGTAATTTTCGAGTATTCTTGTACATAACTTCCTTATACATGACAACATGTGCGACAACCTAGGTTCGAGTGAAATGAGAGTATCCCGTGAGGTAGGGTCGAGGCGAAATGTTTTCCCTAGTATGTTTGGACCTAGTACAACCCTAATGTAATCGAAGCAGTCACGAGTTCAACTCACAATGGAAGGCCATAGATCGAAGAGAATAAGGATGAGGCGAGTGTGAGATAGGCATTCACGGGTATGGGAAATCACCAGTGCATTATGTGGTACCGATTGAGAGTTGTGCTGTTAATTTTTCACTGATATATGCTTTATTCTATTTTATCGCTAATTTGCTTGAGGACAAGCAACGCTCGGTTTGGGGTTGTTGATAACGCCACTTTTTGGCGTTATTTTCGGTTCTCAAACCAATGAGATTGGCTTGTGTTCTAGCAAAAAGGCGGAACTTTATGGTTTATCTAGTGAAATGTGCAGGTAATCTAAAAGACGGCAATCATCGAGAAAAGAAGCGAAAAAGAGTCCAAAAGAGAGCCAAAACGAAGCCCAACGGAAGCCCGAGATCCAAGCCCAAGACCCGTGCCCGAACCAGGACCCGAACCTGACCCAGACACAGTCAGAAAACCGCGCGGTTTGTTGCGCGGTTTGCAAGCCACGAGACAAGTGGCGTAAGTCTCTGTTCCAATTCTATAATTTGGTGTTTTCCGGATTTTAGGTCATTATCTCGACACGCCCGACGGGAGGCAGCTTGGGGGCGATTTTCAGAGACATTTTGCGTCTTTTGGAGCCACGATAGAGGATCGATTGAGGAGGAGTTCACGACGAGAATCGGATTAGAGCCGAGAGAAGGGAGTTCACCATTACATTCATCACGATCACAATCACTATGTTTGCACAAACGATTTTTCTTCCTTTTCTTATGTTTTTGTCCACCACCAACATGAACTAATCTTTAGATGTTGGGGGTTGGTTTGAATTTGGTTTAAGCATATGAACAGATGATTTGAGACTTTTATCAGTTTTTCCTATTTAATGAAGCATGTGATTTGAGTTTTAATGCTTTTGTGAGTTTGGCCAACTTTCAATTGTTTTGTTTGTTTTCAATTAAGTTCGAGAGAATTAATTGTTAATTAGAACTAGGAATTGCATGCCTAAGGTGAGAAATTGGATAGAGATATACCAAGTAAGCTTTAGTCACGTTGAAATCTTGGTTTTAATGTGTTTTGAATTCCATAGGTCGAGATCGAGAGATAAAACTTGTGCTTTCAAGATAAAACCCGTTGTTGCTTGATAAAGAACAACAGTGATTTTAGAGATTGGTTATTCATTAAAGGGAATGACTGGTAACTATTTTGAGTCAGTTATATGTGAAAACCATAGGATTTCCAACCCTCAACTGTTTTCTCTATCCAAAGTTTCCTTAAGTTGCTTACTGTCTCGTTCGTGATTTATTTATTTGCTTGCAATTATTATTTTCATACCAACAACTCATATTTCGACCGTTCAGTTAATAGATCTTATAGTCATTGTGATACTTAGTCCCTAGTTCCCTGGGTTCGATACTCGTACTTTCAGTACTATTACTTGATTCGACCCGTACACTTGCTGTTAGATTTAGGGGGGTGTAAACCCGCCTATCAGGAGACATTCAAGACATTCAAAGGCTATAAATACAAAGGCTCAATCACCATTTCGGGGATCATCTTGCATCTTGAAACAACTGAACTCGCAAGAACACACTTAAGGTTGGGAGACAACGGAAGTCATTTGGTTGGAAGTTACTCTAGTAGATTGACCTTTCACCCGGATATAAGTATAATGTACCTAAGTGTAAGTCCCATAGTTGAAGCAACAATCAAGAATACTCCATAGAAAGTAGAATAGAGATAGACATGAAGAACAATTTATTGAATGATCTCTATTCATATACTTGAAATATAATGGAGGGAGAAATTGATATACGACTCTCTCAAAACTCACTGTGTATTCTCTCAAAAGTCTCAAAGTCTCAAATTACAATGTAAGCCCAAGACACTTATTTATAGTGTCTAAAATACAAGACATGGGCCCAAGCCCATTTAACTTCCCATTAAACTCCCAAAGCCCAAAATACTTATAAAGCTAATAACAACACATTTGACTTTTGTTGACTTTACATGGACTTTATAAAACTTTCTATATAATTGGGGCTTTCTAGACCCAACAATCTCCCCCTAAAGTTTTATAAAGAAAGCATCTTCAAATGATCTCCCCCTTGATTTCTTTGAAAACTTTGATGTTGCATATCTTCATGCCTTGCAACACTATCCAAGATCCCCCTCAAAATTTGCTCTTCTTCTTCACAAATTACAACTTTAAAATCGAATCCCATGTGCAATAAGCTCGACTGAAACAACCTCAGTTTATAATAAGGAATTCGTCCTTGAAATTCGAGTTGTATGATCATTAAGCTCAAGAGCTTAATCCATTAAGATCATAGGAGGGAGTGTCTTCATACACTTCAATAACTCAGCTTGGATCCACAAAAAAATAGAAGACAGAACTTCTTTCTGAAAGTTGGGAGAAATATCGTGAAAAACGTTGCTTCGGTCCAGCAGCTATACACTGACTTCGACACAGAATCTGACAATTAAGCACATTGATTCAGAACAAACTCAAAACATGAAAAGTGTTCATCTGTGTCTTAGGAATTCAGCGCATCTGAAATCGTCAAATTTCGAGCTTCGAGGAGGGAGTTATGATCAAAATATGACAGGTGCGCAAAGCTGTTGAAAAATTCTGAAATGCACCTTTACTCAGAAAAATACTAAGTAAAATTTCTGAGAAGACCACTCAGACCTCTGAGTAAGTCAATCAGATATCTGATCCTTAAAGAAATTTTTTTTTTAAAAATTCTAAGTCTAAAAGTTCTGACTCTTCACGATAAAGTTTTGACTTTTAGAGTCAGACTTCTGATTAAGCTTCGACAAAGTTCTGAACATTCTGATCCTTCTGAGCCTCATGATCAGATATTTGAATTGCCTTGTAACTGAATAAAATCACTTCAACTTCTGAATAGGCTTAATATCAGTTCTGAACAAATCTGATTAAGCTGAAATTTGAACAGCTTAATCAAAGTTCTGATTAACCTCCGATCATACTTCTGAATTGCCTTTTGTTGAAGTTTTGACTTAACAAGAATGTTCTGTGAAGGCTTAAGTGTAATTCTGATCACCCTTGATCATAGTTCTGAACACTCATGATCAGACTTCTGAGGAGACACCCAAATCTGATTCTAAACAGCTGAAAGTAACTCTGAACTTTAATTTTTGAATGTTGTTACACAGACCGAACAGAGCATATTTCTGCAGTAACATTTGTTTGGACAACAACATGACAGCTTATTGAACCACACATCAGCAAACATTCTGTTTTAGAACATCAAATACAACAACATACTTTAGGTTAAGCCAACAACACCAACATTTTGTTTCACATTCTGTTTTAACTTCACTTCGATAGCAAACAACAACTTGCTGTTTTCTGTTTGTTCTTCTCATGGACAACATCAACTTATTCAAAACAGCAACAAGCAGCCCCTAATTGCTTTCTGTTTTGACATATTCGAGAACGTGACAGCACCAGCAATTTTCAGCATTTACTTGAACTTACTGTTTTGACAGCAAACAGATTCTGTTTTAACATCAGGTAAACAACTTCTTTTAAACAAAAACATCAGCTACTTTTCTGTTTTAATATAACAAGACAGCAACAAAATCTTCTTTGACAGCAACCAATTATTTCGGCTCAGATTTTCTGTTTTGGACAGCTCCAATCAGCACCAAACTGTTTTGACAGCAAGCAAACAGCACCAAACTGTTTTGACAGCAAGCAAACAGCACCAAACAGCAAACTATTATGCGCTCACAACACCGAATATGCTGTCAAATTTATACTTTCTGAACTTGCTGTTTGTACGGCTTTCTGTGGACAGCACTAATCTGTTTTGAGCTCTAATAACAACTAACATAACTCTTCCAATCTTCTAAAATCCATATTCAACAAAAATAAAATCTGAATTGCCTTTAGTCTCGGATCAGAATTATGAACATTGAATTCAGAAATCTGAATACTCATGATCGAAATCAGAACTTCTGAATTAACACAAAAGTAAACTCTTGAAAACTTCAACATCGAATTCACTTTGAAATCCTCCAAATGAAATAAATGCTCACAAACTTGATTTGATGTAGACGAACAAATCGATCTCCTTATATCTTCTTAGAACAAAGATTGCAGAAACTTAAGTTTCTGATTGATCACTTCAGAAAGTTAAGTTTAGTCAATCGAAGATCCAAAAATAGTTTCAGATCTGACTTTGAACAATTAACACATCATCAAACTTTTCTCAGACAATTCATCGAGCATTTGGCGTGCAGAAACTGATTTAGAAGTAGATCAAGAACATATAACTTCTTTTCTTCATCAAGAACCATCAAGATCTATAAAATCTTCCTCCAAAACTTAAAATCAATCTTCAAGATGAAAGAAATCACAGAATATTACCTTGAATTGTAGCACACGATTAAGAACGATCTTGAATCACCAAATCTTGAAACTAGATCTTGAAATCTTGAATTGTTGCAAAAATGATCGTATCGAATTAAAATTGATTCGATGTGGCTCTGATACCAATTGTAAGTCCCATAGTTGAAGCAACAATCAAGAATACTCCATAGAAAGTAGAATAGAGATAGACATGAAGAACAATTTATTGAATGATCTCTATTCATATACTTGAAATATAATGGAGGGAGAAATTGATATACGACTCTCTCAAAACTCACTGTGTATTCTCTCAAAAGTCTCAAAGTCTCAAATTACAATGTAAGCCCAAGACACTTATTTATAGTGTCTAAAATACAAGACATGGGCCCAAGCCCATTTAACTTCCCATTAAACTCCCAAAGCCCAAAATACTTATAAAGCTAATAACAACACATTTGACTTTTGTTGACTTTACATGGACTTTATAAAACTTTCTATATAATTGGGGCTTTCTAGACCCAACACTAAGCGGACATTGGTCGTGAGTATCAGTATGAAGTTGTCATAGTAGTTCTGTATGAAGAAGTTTGAATTTCAGCGGGGACCGAGGAATCATGAAAAGCGTGGAGTTCAGTAACCGCGGGGTGTAGGGGTATTAGATTTCGAGGACGAAATCATTCTAAGGTTGGGAGGATTGTAACACCCCGAAAATTGGAAATCTGAATTTTGGAGTTGCGGACGTTCGCATGGGCGCAAGGCCGGACGTCCGCGTGTCCTCCACGGAAGCAACAGACAAATTTGGGGTTTCGGTCAGATTGAGGCTGAACGTCCGCGGGATGCACCAGTCGGACGTCCGCGATGTGTCTGATGAAATAATTGTTTGCTTTTAAGGCCTTTCCCCTCTCTCTTCCCCCACTTTATTTCACAACCCTAACTCAGCCCCTCTCTCTCTCTCTGTAAGCCGATCTCTCCCAAGAAAAACCTCAAACCCTTCCTTCTCTTCTTCATCTTCTCCACTCAATCAAACCCACTTCCACCATTGTTGAAGATATGGAAGCTTGAAGCTTTTGTAGAGACTGTGAGCTTTTATTTGGAGGATTCAAGTGGTGAAGGTAATCTCTCTCTACCCAAAAGCTAGGGTTTTGTTGTTTTCACCTTCTTTTCCATTGTGGGCTTTATTGGTGTGATTTTGGTGATGATTGGTTAAGGAAACCTTATTTTCTTCATCTATGAGAACTAGGGTTTTGGTATAATTCGGGTTTTTGATGTAAATTGTTTGGGGAATGATTCTACATGGTTAGATCTGGATATTTATGGTTGGAAACTTATGGATCTAGGTTTTGGAAGATTTGTACTTGAAGATTCGTATTTCTTCAAAGGAGCTTACGTTTGGAAAAATCTAGATTTAGCCTAATCTAGCAAGGTGAGTTCAAGTTGATTTGTGAAAACGTTGTACATGCCAAAATGTTTATTTTAAAGTATTTGTGTGATTTATATAAAATTATCTCTTGTTGAGTTATTCAGTGGGTTTTGATTTAATCAAAGTGTTAAACTTTACAAATCTTGTAAAACACCCACATTTGGGGATTTTGAGTGATTGATAAACAAATCACAAGTGAAAGTGTTTTGTTGAATTTATTGCATAAGTGAAAGTTGTTTAGTCAAAATACACTTCTAGTGTTTGTTGAGATTATGCAATAGTTATGATATGTTACATTTTGAAAATGTGAACGGGTGAGTTGAGGATTTTGGTCAATCTCGACCTTATGAATATTTTGAGAGTTGTAAACCTTTTAATTTGGGCCGGAGGCCAATTGAGAATGAAAAGGCAAAGATTTTGGATAACGATGTATTTTGGTTTACGTAACCGTGTGGGCAAAGCATATTTAGCCAAACGTTCATTTTGCCTTTAAGGGCTTGATTTATACTCAAATGGGTCTTTTGAGTGTTTGCCAGTTTAAGTAGCTCGAGGTGAAGTCGTGGATGTGTTATGTGTTTAGTTGCGTTTTATTCAAGTATGTGCCTCCTTGAGGGTTTTGTCTTATATGTGAAGACTAATTGACGATTATGTATGCGCGGTGCCTTTGGGTCTAATCAACCACTACAAATTTTATGCATTGTCATGTTATAAAGAATTTGAGTATACGTATACACACATATATATATATATATATATATATATATATATATATATATATATATATATATGCATGTATGGTTTGACTTCATTGGGAAAGTGGCAATGAAGGGGTTTTGAGTTAATCATGCCCCGGAGCATGTGTTTGCTTGGTGTGGGTTAGACACACTTCATTTGCATGAGTTGACTTTGTTAAATGATCATTGGATCTTTTGAGCTTATGGCTCGGTTTTGGACTCTGTTGAGTCTTGAGGGCATTTGCCCGGTTTTGATAAGCTCGACGTGGGTTTGGGTTATAATTTGCATGAATTGCATTGTATTAGAGAATTTACATGATTTGAATGCATTGGTTATTTTTGAGGTCATGTATAAATTTTAAGTTAAGTAAGCTTGTTTTGGAATGTTTTCTACTAAAAACATCTACAAGTATGAGTTCGATCACACCACAGTAAACTGAACTTTTTCGAGAAATTTTTTCTTAAAATCAACAAATTGATTTATAAACAGTTATGAACAATAAACCCTGTCTTGATCTGAATCCATTATCCACTGAAGTGTGAGTCCTTAACAGATGTATTAAGGAGTCCATGTACCTGCAAGACAGATCAAACAATTTTTTGGTACCCATTTCCAAATGGGTCCTATTTTGTTAGGATTTGCATGAAGTGCTTTGCTGATCTTGTTATGTTCAACATAAACAAATGGCTTTCGAACATTTTGAACAAGTGAAGACCCTTTGACTATCCAAACCATTTTTACTCTTCTAAAAACTTGATTAACTGACTGATCTAGCCTACGATAATAGAAAGGATTAGAAGTAGAGATCTGATTTGTTGAAAATTTGTTTGGCTTAATGAACTCTTTTGTTTTAACAGAACTTTCAGAATTTAATTTGAGAACCAAATCATTTCGTTCTTTAATGCACAGATCAACTTGTGATTGTAAATCAGATTTCAACTTCCTCTCTTTCCTAATCTCAGCAGATAAATCAAAGAACCTTATTGTCAGTCTCTTCACTTCAGATCTAAAGTACAATCTCTCTCTTTCAAAGTCATCTTTTCTTTCAAAATCACACTCTTTCACCTCCTTTTCAAGAGTTTTCTGTAACTCTGAAATTTTGCAAGAAAACTCCATAGATTTTGTTTCAAAAATGGTTTTCTCTTTTTCAAATTTCTCTCTCTCACAGATCACAAGTTTCTCAAAATCAGAAATCAGACTAGAAAATTTTAAACATTTGAGTTCAAGTCTTTTCTTCTCTTCTTCAAAAACTGTCTTAACTTCCTCAAACTTCTCTTTGTCTTTTTCACAAAGCTTTTCTGACTCAGATAATTTCCTTTTCAGTTCAACATTTTCATAGTTTAAGAGTTTACCTGACTCTTCAAGTTCGGCAATCTTTTCTGATTGAACAAGGATGCTTTTCTTCCTATCCTCCGATTCTTTCTCAAGATTATTAATCATATCGCGAAAGTTAGGACTAAGTTTAGAAAAGTAATGAAGCTCTACACTCGAATTGAGATATCGTTTCAACATATTGTTACTCGAGAGATCGTGAGACAATATGGTATTGATTCAAAAACACAGAAATTAATGCAAACACAGAGGTTCAAATACCCAGTTCAGATTAAGTATTAAGAACTTAAAAAAACTGATTTCAAACACAGAAAAATCTGAAACGACAGGTCAGATTAGTTAAAATCTGAAACGACAACAGGTCAAGTATAAGAGTATGAAATTGATAAACCCGTATTTGAAGTCGTATACTGAAAATATGTAAGAATCAAACAGGGGCTGTTTGAAATCTTCTGTAGAATCTGTGTCTGTGCTGCTAGAAGAACCGATTGACAGCAGCAAAATCGATCAGGTAATTTTTGAATCAACAAAAATTGTCTTTGCTCTGATACCAATTGTTGGTTCCAAATTCAAGTAACAATAATAGAAATGATGCTCTATGTTGAAATGATTGAGAAATTACAAAGTAAGATTGAAGAACAATTCTCTCAATTGAAGCTTTCTCTCTTCACGTATGAAAGTAAAAATGAGACTTAGAGGCTTAACCTAAAATCTAACAAAGATACACATTAAGTACTAAGGCTTTATGGCCTAAGCCCATTAGCAACTAAAGCCCACATATTTAATTTGGGCTTTTACAATTTAACCAAGTAATCTTGAATACAATATAAAATAAAAGCTAACAAGTTGTAAACCTGGTCGAGACTTACTTTATTCTTTGTGGATGTCCACTGCTACTTTCGGATAATGCGGTATCCATATTTTTTATGTCGTTTATGGTTTTGGACAAGTAACCACGACTTACGACTTTAACATTGGATATCCTCCACATATGTTAAGGTTTGGACGGAGAGTTACCTTCCCTTGTGTCGGTGTTGAGCTTTAATGGGAATATTGATTTTTGCGAGTCTTGACGAAGGGGTGTTGTTTTATTTTGTGTTGCAACAAAAAGGAGATTTTTGGAATTTTGATGATTTGGTCATAACTTTGTTTTATGCGATTTGATTATTGAAAACGAAAACTTTGGCACCATTTAATTGGTGGGATGCCGTTGAAGTTCCATCGAGTTTTATGAAAGTTTTGTGAAGTATAATGGAGTTTCGTTTTACGACATTTTGCGGTGCATGGGTGACACTTTGTCGGGTGCATACTTGAATGATTGTGTGCGTGAATCCATGGGTTTTAGTGAGTATCGTGTGTCATACGAATTTTGTTGAGAAATGTGCTTTATGTCGCATTGCATAAAAAAGAGTGGTTTTGAAGTTTTGATGCCACATGGCTTCTCCTTTGAGAATCGTGGTAGCATATTTTGTTGCAACTTGCTAGGTATGCGAATTGATGTATACGTGGCGTGAGTAATGCATATAAGAGCTTCATGATAGTACGTCTCTAATGTTCTGTTTTATGCACTCTCGTTGTTGGCATTTTGATGCCCTTTCTCGCAAAGGCACTATATTGATTTATTGACATGAATAGTTTTGTAGCCACTATTTTGGGGCGTTAATGTGCATTGCTTGTGCAGCTTAAGGTTTGAAGTTGACTTGAATTATTTTATGTGTCAATCAAATTATGTGCACGTATTGTTTTCCGAAGTTTTGAGAAAAACACATTGAGGTGTGCGAGTCTAGTCAAAGGATTTTATTTACTTGTCATTATATGACTGAATGAGAAGTTTTGAAATTTGATTTAATGAATTTCTACTTTGAAAATTTAGTATTGACTATCTGGTATGTGCTATACTATTTCAGGGTGACTACTAAGAAAGTGTTACAGACCGGCATGCAAAATTTTGGAATTGAGATTCCTTTTCGATGTTTAAACTGATATTTTCAAATGATGGAAACATCTTATTATTCGATTTAAAACTGGGAGATGGACCAAATCATGTCGTGTTTTAACCAAGGTGTGTATATGAGTTGGTTCGTTTCTCTGCAAACAAACTGACACATGTGAAGTTGTTAATGAATTACAGTTCATGTCGTTTTATGGTTAAAAAGAGAATTTTGGGAATTGATGTCGTGTAAATCCTTCTTTTGAGGTTCGTACAAACAGGCGGTTGAACACTATTTTAATGTAGGAAATTACTTAATGTGTTTAGTATAAGTAAATCCATGATGGGACCCAAGCGGTTCATTTTAAAGGTTGCCGACTACGTTTTTACGTTTCGTTAGAAAACTGATTTGCAATGAATTAGTTTTCAAAAATGATTTTTCATACGTGGGACGAGTGTGTCTATAACACCCCAAAAATCCTAACTCCAATTGTAAATGATTCCGTCTAGATTTATTAAAAAGGACAAGGTTTTGCTTTGGGGTGTGGAACACGTAATGCTATTTGGATCTCTCGAGAATTTGGCCAATTTTGGACTCGGTACAAGTCCAGCGAGTATGACACTCGCAAGAGTGACATGGTCACTTTCGCAGTGTCACTTTCGCCAAGAATGTACCGAGGGTTTTGGGAGGGCCAGCGAGTATGACACTTGCGAGAGTGACATGGTCAATTTCGCAGTGTCACTTTCGCCGAAAGTGTACCGTGAGCATTTTGGGTAGCGGGCGAGAGTGCCCCGGCGATTGTGACATGGTCAGTCTCGCTGTGTCACAATCGCGAGCGGACTCTGAGGGTTTTAAACCCACGCCTTTCATCTTTCTTTCATTTCTATTCCATCTCTTTCTCTCTAAACTCTCCCAAAACCGAACCCTAACCCTTCAAAACGATTTTGAAGCCATTGAAGCCACAAATCTTGTAAATCAAAGTCTCTCCTCCATCTCGTTACAAGGATTCTTAGGTTGAGGTTGGTATTTCTCATCTCATCTCCTTTTGGTTGGACTTTCTACACTATTCTAGGGTTTTACCCAACCCTCTCCTAAACCTTTCATTTCTTTGGGTGAAGTGAAGATTGAAGCTCACTTTGGTAACACTATAAGTGTTTGGTTGGTGGATTCACTTGATGATTGAGGTAATCTTCTCCCCTTTATTTTGGAAATTAGGGTTTCGATGTATTGGTTATTTTTGGTGTAATATGTTGGGAGAAATGATTCTAAATGTTTAGGGAATGATTCTACATGGTTGGATTGTGATATTGATGGTTGGAAATTCATAAATCTAAGTTTTGGAAGTTTTGGCTTGAGGATGCAAACTTCATCAAATGAGCATACGTTTGGGAAAAATCTAGATTTAGCTTAATCTAGCAGAGGTGAGTTCAAGTTACTTTCCAAAAACTTTGTACATGCCAAAATGTTATTTTTCCAAGTAATTGTGTGTTTTACCTGAAAATTATCAATATTGGGTTATTTGGTGGATTTTACCTTTTGAGGTATTAATTGTTGTAAATATTATAAAACACTACTTTTGGATATTTTGGAAAAATGTGATAATAAATCATACATGAAATGAGTTGTTGATTTATGTGATAAATGGAGTCTATTTATTATAAAAATGCATTGTGGATGTTTTGGAAATATGCATATAGTACATCATGTAATGTTTTGAAAACGTAAAGGCGTGAGTCCTTGGAACTGAGGGTTTACCCGATCCAAAGTGTTATTTCGGGTTTTCATGGAATTGAAGTATTTACCGGCAAACGGTGTGTGTTGTTATATTTGATGTCATTTTATAACTTTCATAAACTACCTTTTTTGGAGTTAGTTGAGCTGTGGCTCGGTATTGAATCTTATTAAGTCTTGGGGACATTTGTCCAGTTTTGGTAACTCAAGATTGAGTTTTGATAATGAATTATGTTATTGGGGAATTGCATGTTTTGAATGCATGTGTTTATTTATTTGGGGTCGTGTAATACTTAGACCTTGATAGCTATGGATCCATAGGCATTTGAGTTTCCCTTAGTCTCGCGGGCAAGAGGTCGGAATTGATTGAGCTCAGTTTTACGAGACGTTAGTTTATTTTGTAGCACGAAATAGGCATCGGGTTCCATGATAAGTAAGGCGTGGACCTAGATGGTCGGGCGTCATCTCATGGACAGTAAGGTGTAATTCCATATATGTGCTTAGCACGGGATAGGCATCGGGTTCCATGATAAGTAAGGCGTGGACCTATATGGTCGGGCGTCGTCTAATGGGCAGTAAGGTGTAATCCCTAATGTGTTGTTGTGGATTTGGAGTGACCCAATGTATAGACCTGGAGTGGTTGAAGTTGGGAACTCCCTAGTCTCGCGAGCAATAGATCTGGAGTGATTGAGCTCAGTTTACGAGAGTAATCCACGTGTGTGTTTTATTGCATAGTAAGTGACCCACTTTATTGTTCCGTTACGTGCGATGTATACGGGTCTCCCCCGTCACCGAAAGGTGTTGTTTTGGGTATTTATTGCTACTCATGTTTTCGGTGACGTATTATATTTATATGGATTGTTTTCCATGGTATGCAAGTTGTGGTTTATATCTCATCCGTGTGTGATGTTTTTGGGTATTTGTGTTTATCCATGTTTTCGGTAACGTATCATATTTATGAGAATTGCATTTCCATGTTATATGAGTTATGGATTATGTTTTTACCGTGTTTGGGATGTTTTTGGAATAATGACAAATTGAATTATGGATTTAATTATTTTAAGTATCAAATGGTATTTCACCCTATTACGTGGATTTTGGGAATGAGTCTATTTTGGAAATCGTATTGCATTAAAGATTTCATTTATGGAAATGGTGGGATTTGGAAAATGGGTGCTTTACATTTAAAGTAAACTCTTTTGGAATCATGACTAAAAAGCTACACTCCTCTCGATTTATGAATTTATATAGTCATGATAAAATGCTTGAACTCACTAGGCGTTAGTCTAACCCTTTTTATTTGTCGGCATGTGCAACAGGTCTCAGGTTGGGAGTAGTTCTAGTGACACGTGTGAAAGGTCGTGTGCTAGTAGAGTGCTCGCGAGGTGATTTGAATTAGTGAAGTCTTCTGCACGTATTTGGAATTAGCAACTTGTGTCGTGTTAAGTAACACCCGTTTAAGTTAATTTATTGGGGGAATTATAATGTTTTAAATTCCGAGGTAATTTAAGGAATGAATTGTAGAAATGATTTTATCTTGTTGGGTATTTTATTGAAATTTTATTTAGTTGCTCGTTCCGAATTTGAGGGTGTTACAAGTTGGTATCAGAGCATAGGTTTGAGAGATTTAGGTGTTGATTTTGGATACCTAGACTCAAACTAGCGTTTGTTTAAGTAAATGAGAGTGAAATTCACCTTTAGGCACTTTAAGATAGGATGTTTTGAAGTTGATGGATGTTGTTAGAAACGAGAGTCACGTTGAGAGTAACAAGGATAGTCATGTGTGGTGCGTTCATAGTGACACATGGCCAGTGTCATGGTGAACCTTCTAGTACATGTGTGTACTTGAATTACTTTAATATGATAATCGTTGGGGTAGTGAAGGAGGTTCTAAGCTAGTAGTCGTTGGAATAGATGGACGATTCTAGTATTAGTCACTTGGGGTGACGATAAGCATGATAACTGCTTTAAGTAGACCGCTTCGGGTCGAGATTGATGGTTGGATTAGAACCATAGGCCCAATGAGCCGATTTTGATTTGAGGAAAGACCGTAAAGTTAATTGATGTGATTCCCAACTTTCCTTAAGAGGTTAAAGCATCCAGATGACAATAGTGGACCGGAGGGATTTGGAAGGGTATGAGTTGAGATGTTGAATGCCGACTAAGTCATGCACAAAGTTTATGTTGAAAATAAAGTTCATCAACTATTTCTTGTGTTTCCAATCCTTATATGGATTGTGTTATGAATTTTGGGAGATGTTTGGCACACACACAAGATTTTGAATCATAGTTTTAACGTGCATGAAATTATTTTATTGCGAGAGTCGCAAACTCCGTCGGGATTTGTTTTGCCTTATTTCATTTTTGTTCAACATTTGTTTTGGATATAATGATAATCATATTTTATGATGTTTAAGATGTTGGGAAATAACTACGGCTTGTGACTTTAACATTGGATCTCCTCCACATATGTTAGAGTTTGGACGGAAAGTTATTTTCCATTATGTCTATGTAAAGTCATTTTGGGAATTTGTTTAATGTGAGTAGTTAAACAATGTTGTTTATATGATATTACCCTAGAAGGGGATTTTTGGGATTTTGGCGTCGCATTCATGATTTTGCTTATAGCGATTTGGCTTTGGAAGTATGATGTTTAGTGCCGTTTTATTGACTTGAGGTCATTGAGTCCATTGAAGTTCATGGAGTTTTATTGTGCGACGTTTTGTGTCGTGTGGGTACAATTTTACTATATGCATACTCTATTTGCTTATGTGAAAAGTTTACGAGTTATGTTGAGCATTTGGTCCCACTCGAGTTTTGGTGAGAAAAGATAATTTTATGCCATAAGGCGACTAAGAAGAGATGAGTTTGGGATTCTAGTGTCGCGTAACTTTTCTTTCAAGAGTTTGTGTTATTAAGTATTTCGTTGCAAATAGTTCAGTGTATGGATTAACTTATACGTGACTTAAGTAGTGCATGAAAGAACATTTTTGGTAACATTCGTAATGATTTACTTGGTGCGCTTTTGGTCAGTTAAATGTTTTATTATCATTTTCATGTAGATGCGTTATATCGACTTAGGGGTATGCATAGCTTGGTAACCATTGTTTCTCGTCACATTGTTGAACGAATCGTGAGTGAAATTATTTTATTAACTCATTGTACAAATGATGACCATTTGGTCAAAGGGTGTTTTGGTGTTGTGGAAATCATGCATAGTTCGCAATATTTTACATTTTGAAAACACGAATGTATGAGTCATTGACATTGGTCAATTTTGATTTGCCTAATATTTTTGAAAAATTGAAAACCTTTTGGTTTGGAGGAAATGTGTATTTTGAGTATTTTGACAAATACATTTTAAGCAATGACGTTTCGACGTTTTATGTTCCAAGTACGAAATTTTGAGGAAAGTGCTTCGTGATAAAGATTTTAGAAAACTCGTTTGTATAAAATTATGATGCGTGGGATTCTTAGGTTTTGAACATTGATGCGCACCGTTGGTGCAATTTAGAATTTGAGAATAAGTTCGAACCCTTTTTGGTGTCAATAAATTATTAACACTTATTCCCTCGTATATTTTGGAAAAACGCATTGTTGTGTGCAAGTTGCCAAAAACGTCTTATTCAAATGTTATTATCGGATCGGATGAGAAATCTTGGGGAAATCGATTTAAAGGATTTCATCTCTTGAAATTTTGGTGTGAGTTAATTGGTGCATGTGTGTCATTACAAGAAATTTCTAAGAAGTGTTACAAGCTTGCATGCCTACCCCAATTTGAAATTTTATCATGATGTTTTAGTCGATATTTTCAAATGATGGAAACGAATTAGTTTTGTCTTTAAACTTGGAACTTACACAAGTCGGTTTGTGTTTTGACTAGAGTGTAATTATGAATCGTTTCATCGTTTTGTGTAATAAACTGACGCGCGCAAATTTGATTGGTAAATCTTGTTTCATGACATTTTATGGTTAGAAAGGAAATTTTGGAGTCAAATGTCGTTCGGACTTCTTTTGAAATACGTGCACAACTTTTGTTGCACCCTGTTTAACGTCGGACAGTTACCTTACGTGAATGTCATGAGTCAATCCATACTAGAACCGTGGCGGTTCATTTTAAGAAGCTGTTTATTACGCTTTAGCGTTTTGTTGATAATCTGAACTGCGATGAAATAATTTTTCAACATGGTTTTCATATGTGGGACGAGCGTGTCCGTTTTTACGTAACTACCGAATTAATGATAGTAGTTTTCTATACGTACGATTATTTCTATATGAAAATCCTTATGTTGAAAACTTTGTGAAAGGTTTTGTTGTTTGGCATATTTATTGAATAATGCACTTGAAACCTTGAACTCGTTAGGACCTTGGAAAGGGTAAGTAAATCAGTTAAGGATAAGTGCGTGTAGCACTTCGACAGTGGAAGGTTGGGTATTCCACGCGTGATAGTACGGTAAGCCGAATGGTATCGGTTGAGGGGATGATGTCCTTTTGAAATTAAGAGGATAAATTCGCAGTAACCTATATTAAGGTAGGTGGTATATTTAAGTGTCGACTTTTGGGCTTGAGGCTAAGCACCGTTAGTGTAACCGGGGGATTGTAGTCCGATTTTAAAGGAATGATGGTAATGGCTGTAATATTCTTAAGACGCTCAATTGTGATAAGAGGAGTTAGTGAAATGACGTGCCTCGTGTGGTAAGGGAATCTGCTGACCGGATGATTGATAATTAGGCATATCGTTGGGATTGGGTAATTGACGAGTCGATGAAGACCGTTGGTGTTGAATCGATGGAATCCGCTGAGAGCGAATGCTAATTCAGTCGTGGGATTAATTGGGAATACTGAAGTTTTGGTTAAAGGTTAGTAATGATTAAACGTTGGGTTGGTTTGGAGAGAAAGTTTAAGAATACGTGAAGGTGGTATGATTGGGGATTCGAATCTATCGTTGGGATAGTATGGATCACTTAAGGTTGGGAGACAACTTAATCTGGTGGCCAAAAGGCCCCTCTAGCAGCTTAGTCCTTCAGTAGAATGTGGGTATTTTACGCCTAATCGGGGAATCGTTGTGAGTAACACCAAGAAACCGATGTGGACAATTATGTGGGAAATAAATTGGAACCGGGTTGAAACCGAGGGAATTTGGAATGTGTTGGGCGCGGTGGCCATTAAGTGAGTGAGGACTAGATTTCGATGACGAAATCTCTTTAAGGTTGGGAGGATTGTAACACCCCGAAAATCCTAACTCCAAATGTAAATGATTCCGTCTAGATTTATTAAAAAGGACAAGGTTTTGCTTTGGGGTGTGGAACACGTAATACTATTTGGATCTCTCGAGAATTTGGCCAAGTTTGGACTCGGTACAAGTCCAGCGAGTATGACACTCGCGAGAGTGACAGGGTCACTTTCGCAGTGTCACTTTCGCCAAGAATGTATCGAGGGTTTTGGGAGGGCCAGCGAGTATGACACTCGCGAGAGTGACATGGTCACTTTCGCAGTGTCACTTTCGCCGAAAGTGTACCGTGAGCATTCTGGTTAGCGGACGAGAGTGCCCCGGCGATTGTGACATGGTCACTCTCGCCGTGTCACAATCGCGAGCGGACTCTGAGGGTTTTAAACCCACGCCTTTCAGCTTTCTTTCATTTCTATTCCATCTCTTTCTCTCTAAACTCTCCCAAAACCGAACCCTAACCCTTCAAAACGATTTTGAAGCCATTGAAGCCACAAATCTTGTAAATCAAAGTCTCTCCTCCATCTCGTTACAAGGATTCTTAGGTTGAGGTTGGTATTTCTCATCTCATCTCCTTTTGGTTGGAATTTCTACACTATTCTAGGGTTTTACCCAACCCTCTCCTAAACCTTTCATTTCTTTGGGTGAAGTGAAGATTGAAGCTCACTTTGGTAACACTAGAAGTGTTTGGTTGGTGGATTCACTTGATGATTGAGGTAATCTTCTCCCCTTTATTTTGGAAATTAGGGTTTCGATGTATTGGTTATTTTTGGTGTTATATGTTGGGAGAAATGATTCTAAATGTTTAGGGAATGATTCCACATGGATGGATTGTGATATTGATGGTTGGAAATTCATAAATCTAGGTTTTGGAAGTTTTGGCTTGAGGATGCAAACTTCATCAAAGGAGCATACGTTTGGGAAAAATCTAGATTTAGCTTAATCTAGCAGAGGTGAGTTCAAGTTACTTTGCGAAAACTTTGTACATGCCAAAATGTTATTTTTCCAAGTAATTGTGTGTTTTACCTGAAAATTATCAATATTGGGTTATTTGGTGGATTTTACCTTTTGAGGTATTAATTGTTGTAAATATTATAAAACACTACTTTTGGATATTTTGGAAAAATGTGATAATAAATCATACATGAAATGAGTTGTTGATTTATGTGATAAATGGAGTCTATTTATTATAAAAATGCATTGTGGATGTTTTGGAAATATGCATATAGTACATCATGTAATGTTTTGAAAACGTAAAGGCGTGAGTCCTTGGAAATGAGGGTTTACCCGATCCAAAGTGTTATTTCGGGTTTTCATGGAATTGAAGTATTTACCGGCAAACGGTGTGTGTTGTTATATTTGATGTCATTTTATAACTTTCATAAACTACCTTTTTCGGAGTTAGTTGAGCTTGTGGCTCGGTATTGAATCTTATTAAGTCTTGGGGACATTTGTCCAGTTTTGGTAACTCAAGATTGAGTTTTGATAATGAATTATGTTATTGGGGAATTGCATATTTTGAATGCATGTGTTTATTTATTTGGGGTCGTGTAATACTTAGACCTTGATAGCTATGTATCCATAGGCATTTGAGTTTCCCTTAGTGTCGCGGGCAAGAGGTCGGAATTGATTGAGCTCAGTTTTACGAGACGTTAGTTTATTTTGTAGCACGGAATAGGCATCGGGTTCCATGATAAGTAAGGCGTGGACCTAGATGGTCGGGCATCGTCTCATGGGCAGTAAGGTGTAATTCCATATATGTGCTTAGCACGGGATAGGCATCGGGTTCCATGATAAGTAAGGCGTGGACCTATATGGCCGGGCGTCGTCTCATGGGCAGTAAGGTGTAATCCCTAATGTGCTGTTGTGGATTTGGAGTGACCCAATGTATAGACCTGGAGTGGTTGAAGTTGGGAACTCCCTAGTCTCGCGGGCAATAGATCTGGAGTGATTGAGCTCAGTTTACGAGAGTAATCCACGTGTGTGTTTTATTGCATAGTAAGTGACCCACTTTAGTTTTCCGTCAGGTGCGATGTATACGGGTCTCCCCCGTCACCGAAAGGTGTTGTTTTGGGTATTTATTGCTACTCATGTTTTCGGTGACGTGTTATATTTATATGGATTGTTTTCCATGGTATGCAAGTTGTGGTTTATATCTCATCCGTGTGTGATGTTTTTGGGTATTTGTGTTTAGCCAGGTTTTCGGTAACGTATCATATTTATGAGAATTGTATTTCCATGTTATATGAGTTATGAATTATGTTTTTACCGTGTTTGGGATGTTTTTGGAATAATGACAAATTGAATTATGGATTTAATTATTTTAAGTATCAAATGGTATTTCACCCTATTACGTGGATTTTGGGAATGAGTCTATTTTGGAAATCGTATTGCATTAAAGATTTCATTTATGGGAATGGTGGGATTTGTAAAATGGGTGCTTTACATTTAAAGTAAACTCTTTTGGAATCATGACTAAAAAGCTACACTCCTCTCGATTTATGAATTTATATAGTCATGATAAAATGCTTGAACTCACTAGGCGTTAGCCTAACCCTTTTTATTTGTCGGCATGTGCAACAGGTCTCAGGTTGGGAGTAGTTCTAGTGACACGTGTGAAAGGTCGTGTGCTAGTAGAGTGCTCGCGAGGTGATTTGAATTAGTGAAGTCTTCTGCACGTATTTGGAATTAGCAACTTGTGTCGTGTTAAGTAACACCCGTTTAAGTTAATTTATTGGGGGAATTATAATGTTTTAAATTCCGAGGTAATTTAAGGAATGAATTGTAGAAATGATTTTATCTTGTTGGGTATTTTATTGAAATTTTATTTAGTTGCTCGTTCCGAATTTGAGGGTGTTACAAGTTGGTATCAGAGCATAGGTTTGAGAGATTTAGGTGTTGATTTTGGATACCTAGACTCAAACTAGCGTTTGTTTAAGTAAATGAGAGTGAAATTCACCTTTAGGCACTTTAAGATAGGATGTTTTGAAGTTGATGGATGTTGTTAGAAACGAGAGTCACGTTGAGAGTAACAAGGATAATCATGTGTGGTGCGTTCATAGTGACACATGGCCAGTGTCATGGTGAACCTGCTAGTACATGTGTGTACTTGAATTACTTTAATATGATAATCGTTGGGGTAGTGAAGGAGGTTCTAAGCTAGTAGTCGTTGGAATAGATGGACGATTCTAGTATTAGTCACTTGGGGTGACGATAAGCATGATAACTGCTTTAAGTAGACCGCTTCGGGTCGAGATTGATGGTTGGATTAGAACCATAGGCCCAATGAGCCGATTTTGATTTGAGGAAAGACCGTAAAGTTAATTGATGTGATTCCCAACTTTCCTTAAGAGGTTAAAGCATCCAGATGACAATAGTGGACCGGAGGGATTTGGAAGGGTATGAGTTGAGATGTTGAATGCCGACTAAGTCATGCACAAAGTTTATGTTGAAAATAAAGTTCATCAACTATTTCTTGTGTTTCCAATCCTTATATGGATTGTGTTATGAATTTTGGGAGATGTTTGGCACACACACAAGATTTTGAATCATAGTTTTAACGTGCATGAAATTATTTTATTGCGAGAGTCGCAAACTCCGTCGTGATTTGTTTTGCCTTATTTCATTTTTGTTCAACATTTGTTTTGGATATAATGATAATCATATTTTATGATGTTTAAGATGTTGGGAAATAACTACGGCTTGTGACTTTAACATTGGATCTCCTCCACATATGTTAGAGTTTGGACGGAAAGTTATTTTCCATTATGTCTATGTAAAGTCATTTTGGGAATTTGTTTAATGTGAGTAGTTAAACAATGTTGTTTATATGATATTACCCTAGAAGGGGATTTTTGGGATTTTGGCGTCGCATTCATGATTTTGCTTATAGCGATTTGGCTTTGGAAGTATGATGTTTAGTGCCGTTTTATTGACTTGAGGTCATTGAGTCCATTGAAGTTCATGGAGTTTTATTGTGCGACGTTTTGTGTCGTGTAGGTACAATTTTACTATATGCATACTCTATTTGCTTATGTGAAAAGTTTACGAGTTATGTTGAGCATTTGGTCCCACCTAAGCGGACATTGGTCGTGAGTATCAGTATGAAGTTGTCATAGTAGTTCTGTATGAAGAAGTTTGAATTTCAGCGGGGACCGAGGAATCATGAAAAGCGTGGAGTTCAGTAACCGCGGGGTGTAGGGGTATTAGATTTCGAGGACGAAATCATTCTAAGGTTGGGAGGATTGTAACACCCCGAAAATTGGAAATCTGAATTTTGGAGTTGCGGACGTTCGCATGGGCGCAAGGTCGGACGTCCGCGTGTCCTCCACGGAAGCAACAGACAAATTTGGGGTTTCGGTCAGATTGAGGCAGAACGTCCGCGGGATGCACCAGCCGGACGTCCGCGATGTGTCTGATGAAATAATTGTTTGCTTTTAAGGCCTTTCCCCTCTCTCTTCCCCCACTTTATTTCACAACCCTAACTCAGCCCCTCTCTCTCTCTCTCTCTCTCTCTAAGCCGATCTCTCCCAAGAAAAACCTCAAACCCTTCCTCCTCTTCTTCATCTTCTCCACTCAAATCAAACCCACTTCCACCATTGTTGAAGATATGGAAGCTTGAAGCTTTTGTAGAGACTAGGAGATTTTATTTGGAGGATTCAAGTGGTTAAGGTAATCTCTCTCTACCCAAAAGCTAGGGTTTTGTTGTTTTCACCTTCTTTTCCATTGTGGGCTTTATTGGTGTGATTTTGGTGATGATTGGTTAAGGAAACCTTATTTTCTTCATCTATGAGAACTAGGGTTTTGGTATAATTCGGGTTTTTGATGTAAATTGTTTGGGGAATGATTCTACATGGTTAGATCTGGATATTTATGGTTGGAAACTTATGGATCTAGGTTTTGGAAGATTTGGACTTGAAGATTCGTATTTCTTCAAAGGAGCTTACGTTTGGAAAAATCTAGATTTAGCCTAATCTAGCAAGGTGAGTTCAAGTTGATTTGTGAAAACGTTGTACATGCCAAAATGTTTATTTTAAAGTATTTGTGTGATTTATATAAAATTATCTCTTGTTGAGTTATTCAGTGGGTTTTGATTTAATCAAAGTGTTAAACTTTACAAATCTTGTAAAACACCCACATTTGGGGATTTTGAGTGATTGATAAACAAATCACAAGTGAAAGTGTTTTGTTGAATTTATTGCATAAGTGAAAGTTGTTTAGTCAAAATACACTTCTAGTGTTTGTTGAGATTATGCAATAGTTATGATATGTTACATTTTGAAAATGTGAACGGGTGAGTTGAGGATTTTGGTCAATCTCGACCTTATGAATATTTTGAGAGTTGTAAACCTTTTAATTTGGGCCGGAGGCCAATTGAGAATGAAAAGGCAAAGATTTTGGATAACGATGTATTTTGGTTTACCTAACCGTGTGGGCAAAGCGTATTTAGCCAAACGTTCATTTTGCCTTTAAGGGCTTGATTTATACTCAAATGGGTCTTTTGAGTGTTTGCCAGTTTAAGTAGCTCGAGGTGAAGTCGTGGATGTGTTATGTGCTTAGTTGCGTTTTATTCAAGTATGTGCCTCCTTGAGGGTTTTGTCTTATATGTGAAGACTAATTGACGATTATGTATGTGTGGTGCCTTTGGGTCTAATCAACCACTACAAATTTTATGCATTGTCATGTTATAAAGAATTTGAGTATACGTATACACACACACACACACACACACACATATATATATATATATATATATATATATATATATATATATATATGCATGTATGGTTTGACTTCATTGGGAAAGTGGCAATGAAGGGGTTTTGAGTTAATCATGCCCCGAAGCATGTGTTTGCATGGTGTGGGTTAGACACACTTCATTTGCATGAGTTGACTTTGTTAAATGATCATTGGATCTTTTGAGCTTATGGCTCGGTTTTGGACTCTGTTGAGTCTTGAGGGCATTTGCCCGGTTTTGATAAGCTCGACGTGGGCTTGGGTTATAATTTGCATGAATTGCATTGTATTTGAGAATTTACATGATTTGAATGCATTGGTTATTTTTGAGGTCATGTATAAATTTTAAGTTAAGTAAGCTTGTTTTGGATGGTGGGATTCCAAGGTAAAGATCCGGTCGGATTGAACTTGGTGGCTTTAGGCTAAAGATCCAGTTTGGGTTGATGCCTCAATAGACTAGAGATCCGGTTTGGGTTGATGTCTCCGTGGACTAAAGATCCGGTTTGGGTTGATGTCTCACTAGGCTAGAGATCCGGTTTGGGATGATGCCTCACTTGACTAAAGATCCGGTTTGGATTGATGTCACAATTGACTAGAGATCCGGTTTGGATTGATGTCACAATTGACTAGAGATCCAGTTTGGATTGATGTCACAACAGACTAAAGATCCGGTTTGGGTTGATGTCTATAATTGACTAGATACCTGGATATGGTTGATGTCATATGTTTTCCCATCCATGAAACATGTTTGTATTTTATAATTGTGGTTTAACTTGTGTGTACGCCACATTCGATGCAATCGGGTCTCCCCCGTCACCGAAGGGTGTTGTTTTCAGGTATTTTGTTTATCCGCGTTGTCGGTGTCATATTATATGCATATGGATTGTTTTCCATAATTGATGGACGGTATTTTATGTTTCATCCTTGTTTGGATGTTTTCAACTATTGGAGTATTATTCGCATTGACGATTATTTGAGAATTTATTATTTATTTACCTCTTGGGTGAGTTTTGGATTTGAGTCCATTGCGGAGAAATAATTTTCATTGGAAGCTTTCCTCACGGAAATTGTGTGCGTTTGGAAATTGGGTTGTCGTTGTATTTTATACAAACCCCTTTTTGGAAATCATGAGTCAAGTTGAATCTTTTGGTCTATCAAATTATTTGCTCATGATATAAACTCTTGAACTCACTAGGCGTTAGCCTAACCTTTTTCATTGTCGGCATGTGCAACAGGTTCAGGTTGGGAATAGCTTTAGCTACACCGTGAAGTGATGAGTGCTAGTAGAGTGCACGTGAAGTGATTTCGCTTAGTGAAGTCTTCCGCACTTATTTGGGATTAGCAACTTGTAATTGTGTTAAGTAACACCTGTCTTGAGTTATTAGTTGTGGAAACTATGAGGTTTAAATTTTGAGGTATTTTCAAGGATGGTCTGTAGAAATGATTTTATCCTCTTTTGGTTATTTTATCGAAATTAAAGTTAGTTGCTCGTTCCAATTTTGAGGGTGTTACATTAAGGGCTTAGAGATTACCTTGAAAAGGTTTTGATGGTGAATCCTTCTCCAAATCAGCACCTCTCTTGACCAACACTGCAAGTAATGATCCTTGATTTCTTTCTTCTTCTCCAACGCCGATTTCCCTTTTCTGCTCTTCCTCCCTTGCAGCCGCCCAAAACACAAATGAGGATGATACCAATTTAGGCTAATGATTAGGGTTTTACCCTTTATAGTTTTTGTTCCAACTTGACCCCTCAACTTTTGTTTTTCTTCTTTTTGCCCCAAAACTTTCACTTCTCTCAATAAAGACTTGGGTTATTACAACATCCCTCCCTTAAAAGAATTCCGTCCTCGGAATTCCATCTTCGAAAAATCTCAGACGTTTGGACCTCATATCCGTCTCTGACTCCCCAAGTTGCCTTTTGCCCCTTATGATACCATCACTGCAATTCCACAAGGTCACACCCTTCGCTCCTCAACTACTTGACTCTAAGGTCAATGATCATCCCCGACCTTATATCAAATGTCAACTTCTTATTGCTTGCATTCCTCGCAATGCCATCGCCATCCCAACTTCCAACAAGTGCTCTCTATAATGAAAGTGTGAAACACAATATGAGTTCTCCAAAGTCTCATCAACCACAACCAGATCATACACTAACCCTCCAACTCATACTATGGGGATGTCTTCAGCACCAAGCTTCCCCGCCCTCCACTCGAGGCTCAAAAGGATTACGTTCTTCAACCCAACTAACTTGGCTCAACTCAGTTGTCCAAACCAATCTGACCAAAACCGTATCTGTATCTGACCCTTCAACATCGCCTCTCGGTTACCCGCAACTATCTTGGGTCGGTTGTTTCGTTATAACATACTTGCCACCTCTCCGGTCGACCGTATCAGATACTTTCCACTTTTGTCCACACACGTGGTCTCATGATTTTAAAACGTGACCCAACAAGGTTTTTCACATACGACTTCACTTCCTTAAAGGAAATTTCACCACATACAATGCCACAACAACATAAATTCTTCACTAATTTATTATCACTCAATTCACCAAGCCAACATAAAATCAATCTGGAATATTCCAACTAAACTCTCAGTCAAGAGTTCATTCATCGCATATCATGCAATTCTAGATTACTCCCCCAAATCCGACTTTCTTCTGATGTAACCAACACTTTCTTTCTCGAATCACATTGACCACGACCCATTGGCGTTAATCAAATATTCATACGCACCCACCATGTCGACACCCCACAAACACTTATACATAGCTAAAAGTAGGAAGCCTCCCCCATCCATCATCTGAAGTATCCATCCATCCACGCTGAACCAATCCTGAAGACACGTTCACATTCTTACTATATTCAATGACCGTCCAACCGCACGTGAAATAAATTCAAGTTTCATTCGTTCAACAAGAAGGGGTGACTAAATTCACGCATAACTACCCCCATGGGCTCAATATTGAACGACAACCTCACTTGGGACCTTTCCCACAACAATACTGCGCCTAAATCAACGGTCCTTCAATCCGAGCGCTACATACTATTTACCTTTTCCACTTCTTTCTTGAAATCACAGTTCTTGCCTCCAAAAAATGGCTCACCCGTAGGTGCATGCCTTTGACCAATCACTTGAGTTATCTCTTCATAACCTTTGAACCATAAGACACATACAACTCCTTCTTTCATACTGTCGCTAGGAGTTCAGGTACTCACTACTGACAATAACGACCTGTAAACATTGCTCCACTATTCCGATGTCACTCACCGAACTTCATAATTCAAGTTCACTCACTAAATTCAACATATCATCCCTACCTCTTCCGACCAGTATGGAACATTTCTGACTCTAGTTCTGATCACTCTAACACGCCGATAACACATATACATGGCTATACCTATCCCACGGTTTCACAACATTCTCACCCGAGAGGTCCAATGTAATACCCTGGGTAAGTTCGTTAGTTAAATTCTTTTTCCGTTAAATTTAGTTAACTTTAAAGTTGGATGTTTAGGGTAAGATTGAGTTAATTTATAAGTTTAGGGGTGTTTGGGTCATTATTGAGTAGTTTAAGCTAAGATTGTAATTTAGGTCTAAAATATATATACCCTTTTTTATTCCAGATATTTTCAAACAGAAAATATCCAGATATTGTGAGTGTGTGTGTGTGTTTTGGGAAGAAAGGAAGAAGAAAAAGAAGAGAAAGGTTAAGGCTTCAAATAGGAATCATTGGAAGTGATTTGAGGTATGTTCCTTTGCAATTTATGTGTGTAATTGTTAGTAGTAAATTCCTATCGGTTTAGATTTCGCAAGTTTTCGATTTGTAGCAGATTAATCGATTTCTGGGTAAAATTTGGATAAACCGACAGTGGTTTCCGGACACAATTTGAATGTGTCCGGTAGTATTTTTGATAGTGTCCGGTAGTCCCTTTTCGATGGTGTCCGGACGAGTCTCATCCGGTAAGTTCCTATTTTCATTAAGTTTCCGGTTGAAATTAGATACCGGATGGTGTCCGGATTACTTTGGTTTCCGGATGTCGTCCGGATTGTTTGTGTTGTCCGGAAAGTTGTATTGTCCGGATTGTATAGGTTGTCCGAAAAGTTGTGTTGTCCGGATAGTATTGTAGTATCCGAAAACTTTAGCTGTTTGGTCATTTTTGAGATTTCAGATACTTTTTGAGTATCCAGTAGCTTTGTGTTTTGTCGACTCTTGGATAGAGTATGTATGAGGACTGGAACTATTGTTGACTCGACTTAAGTTCGGGTTTGGGGGAAACATTTGAGGATAAGAGTTAGATAGATTTATCTAGAGTTCTTAGCCTTAGTAAGTCTTATGTGTTCCATTTGGTAAAGAGATGTTTGTATCTAATTGTTTCAGATTCTGTGAATTTGGGGTGAAAGCTTAATCGTTTTGAGAAAAGCTTGGGAGCGTTTTGATAAGCAAACAGGTGAGTTTTACTTTAAAATATTTTCAAACTGGAATTCATATATGTGGATTGACAATGTGATAATTGGTGTAATTATATGCATATGTATAAAGTATGATATATTGAAGTGTATATTATATTTATACAAGTATTACACTACACGAGAGCACGTTGGCCGGGCTTAGGACCGGTGGAGTTGGCTGTACGGAGGGACAGCGGTGTTGGCTGTATTTTAGTACAGCGGAGTATTGTTGGAACCCAGATATAACAAGTAACAATAATAATAGCAATAATCTTTGTATTGATTGATAAAGAGAAGAGTTTACAATATAGGAAATGAAGAACAACTCTCTCTTACATGAAGCTCTCTCTCTCTATACGTATGACTGATGAAAAATAGAGGCAAGGAGAAATAGAGGCTTAACCTAAAATTACTCTAAAACATGACTTTATAACCAATACAACAATTGGTTATTTACAATTTTAGCCCTTGACACTCAACAAATACAAATAAGTCCTTGACACTATTCTTTATAAAACATTTATATAAATTAGGGGCTAATAAAGCTTACAATCTCCCCCTAATGTTTTATAAAGAAAGCATCATCTTGTAGTCTCCCCCTTGCTTTCTTTAGAGGCGTTGGAGTGTCAATCTTCAAGTCTTGTGACAGTCTTCTTTTCCTGATCTTCCACAATGTCAGTTGCTTCAATTTCTTCTTTAACTCCCCCTTGATCGTTGCATACTCCCCCTTGAATGTTGCTTTGCTTTTCAGATCCCAGTTATCTCCCATAGATTAAACTCAAACAATCAGAGAACGATTTAAAGTGCAGAAGCTTGTATAACCAGTTTGAGTAATAGTCGTTGGTAGATAAACTGATAAGATGGTTGAGTAGCAAGCATATTCGGCTCATGAGAATCTGCATTAAAGAATAAGTAACCAGTGGTAATCATCTAACATAGAAGCACAATAGCAACTATTATCACAACAATTAAAAACATTGTGTGGCCTATGCTCAGAGTTGGCAATGATGAAGCTCTGACAGGACTTCCAGTTATCATTGAAGTAAATTAAAAAATAAACTTCTCAAACTGTTCTTGGCAATATCACATAGATAAGCGTGTGGAATCACAAAGATTCGTGATATTGTGTGGAAGAAAATAGAATATTATCTATTAAGCTCAAAAGTGTGTAAACTGTTTGGACATAACAGGTTTCCACAGACTCAATGTGCATGAGTGAAGTGTGAAGGTGGGGCAACTTTCCTTCTTTTCAATATCTAACCTTCCAAAGAAAGATCAGATAACATATGTGCTGCTTCCCCGTGGAAAAGTGAAACAGTTCCTTGTGGAGAAGGAAGTGAGTAGCTGGTGGGGTTAATTCAAGAGTTGGCATGGGCTAATTGCCTGTTTCAATGATAATCACCAAAGAGTCGTGATAAATCAGTAATGTGGCTTGCCCGGCTCAGAAAAAGATAGTGCAGAGTTGTATATTTCTTTTGACTCTGTTCTCACACCCTCTTTCTTTTTATCATGTAGCTCACATCTAACCAAACTCTCTTTTTAAATTTTACCTCTTAAGCACGATAAGAAAAACTCAGATGAGTTATCTCCCCCACTCTTTGATGTAGACCCTTCACCTCTCAACCACTCAAGGTTTACTTCTTGGGTAGGAAACACAGGTTTAAGTGATCCATAGAAGTTCTATAAAGCTCACACATTGATCCCATGAAATTGTTGTCCTAGAGGTTGGATTGTTCCACACACTGACTACTTGTAGTCTCAGAAAAGCATTTAAAATCCAAATTTCTATAGCAGATAAAGCATTTTAGCATGTAGAAGTGGGTTGACCATTTGAAAGAGGTTTTATCATTCTAAAGATGGCCTTTCTCTAAAAATGATGAGTTTAAAGGTTTAGAAATTTTACCTTTACACGAACATGGTCAGATCTGATTTGTTTCTCCCCCTCAAATTGAGCAGTAAATTTCATTTAAGCTCAATTTGAAATCAGATATCCTATAAGAATCAGAAAGTGTTGGTAATCATCTTTGATGATTCCACATTTGTTAGGAATATCCAACAACACAAATAATTCCACTTAAAAAAATACAAGGTGCGGGGGATCAGAGTTTAGAAATTACCGGCCAAAAACTCTGATTTGAACATATCTGAAGTACTGGTCCTGCACTGAATTACGTAGAAGCAATGAGAACACCGTTCTTGAAAGCGGAAGGAGCATGAATTAATTTGCAATGCTTTCGGTCCAGCACTTTACAGCAGACTTTGAAGCAGATTTTGGCATATCAGCACACATAATTTGAGAAAACTCAAAACATCAAGGTCGTGCGTCTGTGAATTATCTTTCCAATGCAATTGGAATCGAGTAATTTGGAGCACCGAGTCAAAAGTTATGCGCATGTTTCTGAAGCAGCGCAAAGCTGATAGCAAGTAAACATAAATCGGGCTCTGAGGTTGAGTCGCAGAGGTTCAGTCCACAGAGGCTCTGTCGGATTTCACAGAGGTTCTGTGGTGAACAGTACCACAGAGGTTGTGCGGCAGAGGTTGCTCGTAGTGCCGACAGAGCTCTGATGATGATTTTTGTGAAACACAACTTTCTGTCCATCAGATGTATACTGACTTTAGCAGAGATTCTGACCAAGAAGAACACTGATTTAGACCAAACTCAAAACATGAAAAAGTTTCATCTTTGTCTTACGAGTTCAACGCAACTGGACTCATCAAATTTGGAGTTTCGAGGAGGGAGTTCTGTTGAAAATACAAACAGGTGCACAAAGCTGACAGCAAGTAAACAAAAATCGGGCTCTGAGGTTGAGTCGCAGAGGTTCAGTCCACAGAGGCTCTATCGGGTTTCACAGAGGCTCTGTGGTGAACAGTACCACAGAGGGTGGTCGCAGAAATCTGAGCCAAAGTATGAGTTGTCGCCAGAAGTTGGTCTGAGTGGTCGACAAAAAAATGATCGTGGCTTGACAAACGCTTGACAAAGGCTCTGCAGAGGTTTGGTCGCGGCTCGACAGAGGTTGTCGCTGCTCGGCAGAGGTTGGTCGCGTGCGGCAGAGGTTTGGTCGTGTGCGGCAGAGGCTTGGTCGCGTGCGGCAGAGGCTTGGTCGCATGCGGCAGAGGCTTGGTCGCCGCTCGGCAGAAGCTTAACAGAAGTGTTACACTTACTTTGACACTGATTTAGACCATTTTACCTCTGGATTTTGCAAGAACTCAAAAGACAAACATTTTTTATTTGTTTGTTATATATTAAGATCATCTTGAATCACCTCTTTTCGAGCTCGTACGACAAAGATATGGTTGATTTACCACAGTCGTGCAGATCTGTCCATCAGCTTTCCATCAGCACACTGTTGTCTACTTCAACGATGCATATGACCCTTATAAATTTCGAATCTCTGAATTCTCAAAACACGAAAATTGTTCATTTGTGTCTTAGGAATCCAGGCCCTTTTGAATCGCATCAATCGGTGTCTTAATCAGTGAGATATGATCAATTTACTATGGCATCGCAAATCTGCCAGCATGCTGTCATAGTACTTGATTGTTGTGCACCGAAATCAATTGCCTTTGACGGATGAGTCTTAAACTGAGTGTTTAAGAGTCCATATTGAACTTTGAAGCCTGAGTCCTTAACAGATGTATTAAGGAGTCCATGTACCTGCGAGACAGATCAAACAATTTTTGGTACCCATTTCCAAATGGGTCCTATTTTGTTAGAATTTGCATGAAATGCTTTGTTGATCTTGTCATACTCAACAGAAATGAATGGCTTTTGAACATTTTGAACAAGTAAAGAGCCTTTGACAATCCAAACCATTTTCACTCTTTTAAAACCTTGATTAACTGATCGATCTATCTTACGATCATAGAAAGAATGAGAAGTAGAAATCTGATTTGTTGAAAACTTGTTTGGCTTAATGAACTCTTTTGTTTTAACATAACTTTCAGAATTTATTTTGAAAACCAAAGCATTCCATTCTTTGTTGCACAGATCAAACTGTGATAGTAAATCAGATTTCAACTTCCGCTCTTTCCTAATCTCAGCAGATAAGTCAATGAACCTTGTTGTCAGTCTCTTCACTTCAGATTTAAGATACAATCTCTCTCTTTCAAAATCCTCTTTTTGACTTAATTCTTGAAATCTTTGAACCTTCAACTGTTCAGATTCTTTTCTTTCAAAATCAGACTAGTTCCTCTCTTTTTCAAGAGTTTTCTGTAATTTTGAGATTTTGCAAGAAAGCTCCATAGATTTTGTTTCAAAAGTAGTTTTCTCCTTTTCAATCTTCTCTCTTTCACAAATCACAAGTTTTTCAAAATCAGAAATCAGTTTAGAAAAACTTAAACATTTAAGTTCAAGTCGTTTCTTCTCTTTTTCAGACTCAGATAAATTTCTATTAAGCTCGATGATTTCAGAGGATAGGAGTTTACCTGACTTTTCAAGTTCAACAATCTTACCTGAATCAATAAGAATGCTCTTGTTCCTTTCTTCTAGTTCTTTCTCAAGATTAGGAATAATTTTGCGAAAATTAGTACTAAGTTTAGAATAATAATGAGCATCAGCATCAGCACTAAATCTTAGTCTTGACATATTGTTACTTGAAAGATCGTTAACAGATACTTTGTGCGAAGAAGAATTAATTGTTACACAGTCTTTTGTCTTAATGCACTAACTTGTCTCAGCCCAAATCTTGTCGGATTGAGCTGAAATTTGATAGGTAGGTGCACGAGGATATTCTGGACAACTTTAATTCTTCAAGTTTTGTCCAAAAACTAACAGAAAATGGTTTTTCGAAGCAAAAACGTGTGCAGTAAATAAAAGTTATATTCAAATGTTCTTGAGTCAATTTTTTTCAAAAATGATCGGATTTAGCTGAAATTTGGTACACAAGTTTGTGACACTATTCTGAGAAACTTTAATGCTTGGTGTTTTGTCCAAAAACCAACAAAAAGTGGTTTTCCGAAGCAAAACAGAGTGCAGAAAAATAAAAGCTTAAAACTCCGAAAATTGAGTAAATGAACAAACTGAGCTACAAACCTAGTGATTTTGCGGAATAAAACACTCAGGTATTATCTACTAACAACCCTTGATCGATTCTAAACCAGTAGAAGAACTCTAATGGCCAAAACCAACCAAAAAGATGAAGAACTTGAAGAACTCTCAACTTTGCACAAAAACACAATAATCTCTCAAAAATTGATAAAATCAATGGATTGAAGCACAAATTCGAATCTGTTTGGCTCTGATACCAATTGTTGGAACCCAGATATAACAAGTAACAATAACAATAGCAATAATCTTTGTATTGATTGATAAAGAGAAGAGTTTACAATATAGGAAATGAAGAACAACTCTCTCTTACATGAAGCTCTCTCTCTCTATACGTATGACTGATGAAAAATAGAGGCAAGGAGAAATAGAGGCTTAACCTAAAATTACTCTAAAACATGACTTTATAACCAATACAACAATTGGTTATTTACAATTTTAGCCCTTGACACTCAACAAATACAAATAAGTCATTGACACTATTCTTTATAAAACATTTATATAAATTAGGGGCTAATAAAGCTAACAAGTATATTATTAGTTGGCTCGCAACTATCTAATATGGCCATGGAAATGAGACAGGAAAGTACACAATGCATGAGTCATAATTGGTATTTATATTTGAATGATGTATATGGTGTTTGTGCAAATGGTTTTGAACTAACAGGGATTTTCTCACTTAGACCACTAGGTCTAACCCTCATTTTGTTTTAAAATATGTATTCCAGGTCGGGGAACAAGTAAGAGCAAGTGAAAAGGGTAATCCGGGACTAGCCTTGGAAGATTCATGTTTTTTAAGACTATGACGTATTTTGTAGTTACAACTTTGTTATTAGTCATGATGTAAATTAATCAGCAAAAAGTGTGTAATGAAGTATCTACTATGATTGTAAAGACTAAGGGACCGTACATGTTATATGATGTACCTTTTGTTATGTAACGATGTTATGCAATATATGATATTTGATGTATGTTTGAGAACCAGGTTGTTACATCCAACCACGTCATCCCAAAAACAATCCCAATGCTCGAAGCCACCACCACACTTCTTGTTTTCCCAAACTGTTACCTTCTCAGAGAATTCCTACGTACACAAGGAACAATTCAATATCCTCGGAGATTACGTATCTACTACACCACATCACAACTAACCAATCCAACATCCTGGTCAATCTTTCAATAATCCCAAACTAACTCACTCAACAACTCGCGTAACCTAACAAGCACATGATTTCCCCTTTAGGTAACCACCAACTTTCGTTCCACCCCCTTTTTTCTGAAAATAGCCATTTCATAACGCCAACTTACAACCCATGCATCCAGCAACTTGTTTAACGCTTGACTAAATCAACCGAAAGCTCCTAAAAAGGTTCCCATCTGCTTATCCTTCTCTAATGACACATTACCCAATCACTGACTTAGACGTTTATCTTGACAAAGGATGCCACTAGTTTATTCACACGATCTCCACCCACAACATCACACCGCAGACCCGGTTCTCACAGTCATTTGCACACATAAACAATCTTGCCTTCATATTCATCTGCATAAAACTAAGTCTATCTCACGACTTTGTCTTTCCCCGAAACTAGATGAACCACAACTCATGATTTCCCAATTTACTCAAACATATTCGTTTCTTGCTGGTTCTTTGCGATCTCCAAAAACCATTACATAAGACGAGGCACATTCCCTTACAGATCGATAACAATCAATGCACCCACTTCGTTTGTGCTAAATACCTCATCCTTTTACGAATCGTCCAAACCTCGTAAGTAAAACACTCAACCAAATAGCAATCTTCCTCATTCAAAACGCCCATACAAGGTGGCCCAACATCAGGCAGTATACATCTTTTCTGAACAACTTCCTACTTCGACACATACCAAGGTAAATTCTCAAATTCCAAACTCCGAACAACGCCTTTAACTTTATACATCTTAAACAGTTGTTGACTTCAATCATAAAACAACAAGAAAATGCTTCCAAAATGCCCCTGACATCAAGGATTCTTAACGGAGCCTACTCCTCTCCAACATACCATAATTAGCTCCATACCCCACTGTCCTTACTTGAAGAAAATTCAAGACTTACTTGGTGCGAGGTCAAACTTACAAGACCACTCCCAAAAACTCAGGCTCAATGCCTTTAACCTTTCAATACTGCATCTCAGCGCTACGCAAAACGAGTTACAAATATTAGTACCTTGAGGATTTCAAGTCTTCCGCCCCGGACACAACCGTTCACCGATAACGGCACTTCAAGTTACCGAACAGAAGTACAACTACCATAACACCAACAATACCGAAGTCCACTTCTGACATTTCCACTATTCACTTCTTCTCCTTAATGAGGATACCAAGATCTCAAGCCAACCGACAATGGCTCAACTGACGCATTTCCACTCTCGAAACCCTACCTTATCTTTAATGCAGTAAACTCTACGACCTAGTGAGTTCATAGCCTTCATGCATAACGACACGATGCTTTAAATCATTTCTCATATTTGAACGTTCAAAAAGTACAACACTTGAAAACAATCTGAGTACGCGTGACTCAACATCTCATAGCTTCAAAATTATGCACAACGATCTCGAGAATCGGTCGCACGTAACTTTCCGGTAAAACACAACATTAACAACTCGATAGAACGTTGCTACAAATGAAAGTATCTTCAATAATCTTTTCTCATACGATAACAAAAATCCGAGTAAAAGTCTTGTATAATAAGTGAATTGGTTGACTCCCTCACACTCCTTGATATAACAAAATATTCATACCAAATTCAGTTATAAAACCATTCAAGTAATCGTTTTTCCTGATTTTCACAACGAGAAGTATCTTAACATGAAAGAGGTGAAATACTTCACAAATCACTACGTTCGAAATTTTATCATGCAACGAAACAAGTTTGTCTTTTTCTTTAACCATGCGCTTGCATGCGTCGACTTATTTCCAAAACACGAAACTCATTGCGCTCAAATATATTTTAATATGAAAGAGTTCATGTAACAACCTTAAAGACACAATGCATAAAACTCAACTTGCAATTGAAGGCTATTCACTCTAACAAGGTCATTTATTGCACTCGTGCATCTCATTGTCGACACTCTACCTTTGACCAACTATCGCGTTCCCGTCCTTGCAACCACTTGCTGCGCAGGTGCTTCACAACTTACCTGTTTGACCACCCCACACAGTTCTCGTCTTTAGAAATGACTCACAATCAATAAGGTTTCACTTTTGACTTTTAAGGTCGATGAACGACCAACTACCTTTCGTCCTACTACACCGCTTGACTACAAGTCATGGGCTTAATTCCTACAACCGATCTTGATTCGAAGCTCTCAAGATCCCAACGCAGTTCTCCCTTCTTATCCAAACTGATAGGCACATCAATCATAAGAATGGAGAATCACTAGAAACTAGGCGTGTACCCATAATCCGTCATTTATCCATTTAGAACCCAAGAAATTCTACCTTTGGTCGGTTCATCACCGCCTTGAACAATACTCCTTCTAGAGGGTGTCATCAATTACACCATGAGTGGCCTCACACTTCACATTAAACCATTACTATCGCCGCAAGGTTAGAATTTACTTTATTCCACCGCCCCTTTATTGACTATCTCATCAATAACAACCTTCCGGACATGACGAGAACTAAACAAACTGCATACAACTATCATTCTAATAACACCATCGCAAAATAAGGAAATTTGAACGCATACATGTACCTGTAAATTCACAATTACACTGGCCAGGTGTAATGTAAATTTACCTTACATGATGGTCCTCACTACATTATTATTCTAGTGCACTTAGAGTGATCTTTCCTAAAGGCATCCTATATCTCAGCTGTGTTCTCTTCCACTCCACAGTTTAAGTTTAGGCCCATCTGGTCACCTAAACCCCTTAAACTATGGCTCTGATATCAATTGTAACAACCCAACTCAGAGATAACACTTGAACAACAAGAAATAAACAACTCGCCGAAAAGGCTCTGAAATACAACGTAAACATACGAGTACAAAACTAGGTTTGCGGAAACAACCCAATACACAACTGAGATTTCTAGAATACTAAGCCTGGAATACTATACTATGTTGACTTCCTTCTAGTCCCCAGCTTCACACTCATGCCTTCTCTTTGCCCTTACCAGTAACTCCTACTAAGTGATTTCCTGAAAATGGTTTAGTTTTTGAAAAACGAGGGTTAGACCATGAGGTCTAGTGAGCTCCCTCTAGTGGCAACAGTTTCAATAACAATTATTTAAAACAGTTCATAACAAGTATAAACGACAACTTAAACAAAACTTTCATGTAACAATCACACATGCAAATGGCACACTGAAATCACTCGGAAGTGACAACGTGTCAGTCTCATACTGCCTTGTTGGGTCACTCCTCCCATGGCATAAACGGGACACTCCCCACGGTATGAGCACTGGCGGGCCACACACCCCGACTTAGCCAATTCACATCTATCAACAATGTATGCATACACTTTAAATTAACTTTCCGAACACACGCTTTCATGTATTATAAACATATCATTTCATATTCATTCTTTACTTCTGAATCCATGTTAAAAAAACACGTATTTAGTCAGAAAACTCACCTGTCGTCGTTGCTCAACACTTCCCACATAGGCTTCTGATCTCTAGATGGGACACCTAGAATTTTTAAGGAAAACCAGGGTAATAAGTCTAAATTGACACTCTCAACATTCTGAATAGTTCCATAAGTAAATGTAACATCCTAAAATCAGGGTCAATTTAAACCTTTAAATTTAACAAGGTATATCAAATATCATCCAAACTTTTCTATATATAGGCGGAGAATCAATTATGAAAGTTTCTTTATACCCAAATCGAATTCTCTAAATAACCAATTAATCTAATCATGTCAACAATAATTAGATTAAATGGGTCATCTAAGCAATCCATCCAAAGCCTCTTCGCATCATCTAAGTTCTCCGCTTATCATCAAAAGTTGAATACCAAAAGCACTCGTCCCACATCCCATTACTCCTCTGAACTCGTACCTGGTAAGAACATTGAATTTGAACAATTAGGCTTACGCCTAGTGAGAACATCCAATTCAAATTAAAACATTAACAACTTGAAAGCGTTCAAGCATATAAATAAACATGTTCACCACCATTCTTACCATACTCGTACTCGTCTCATAATGAGGGGAACAAATCTTATTCCCCGAATATGACTAATAGTCAGAAAGTCATAACATCCTGTTCGAAGGCCTATTATGAATTACTACCGATTCTAGATCACCGCTCAAGCCTAAGGACTTACAATCGATCGCCATACCTTTTCTTGGCATGGAAGCAGAAATTGCATTTATATATTGCCTATCTCTAATTCACCGAAAGTAAGTGAAACAACACTTACACTTCATCTAATTCACGTTTCCACATCTCAATCACGAATAGCAACTATATTCTTCTTATTCACTACAATCAATATGAATAGCAGTTTTACCTTACATATTCAATCATTTCTTATAGTCTCCCGAAATGGGATTAACAATCCACATTATAGACTATCGCCTCCCGAAATGGGATTAAATCCACGTTATAGGCCAACGGGAATAATCCACGTTAATAATCACCTCTCGAAATGGGAATTACAAATTAATTATGCCTATTCCACATTATATGTTATCGCCTCCCGAAATGGGATTAAATCCACATTATAGGCTAGCGCCTCCCGAAATGGGATTAAATCCACATTATAGGCGAACATGAATTACCATTACGAGCCTGATCTATTCCACATTTATGTAACATTGCCTACTCTTATTCCTAAGAATATTCAACAATTTATCGTATTTTAATCCCAACCGTTTTCCTTTTGAAAATTATAGTCGGAACATATCCCGAACTCACAACTCAATTTAACCGAAATCGGATCCTAGATAAAATCATTTTCTTAATTTTAGTTGGATTAAAATTAAAAATAAAAACCAAAATGGATTAAGCCTAAATCCATAATTAATTGAACTCATATCTTAAAATGCATAATTTATAAGTTTCTAACTTTGTAACAACCCAATTCTAAATATACAATATAGAAGCTACCTCTTTAATCTAAAACGCCAAAAACGGCTCATCATGGTCACATTAACAAGATTTACAACACAAGGTTTGCGGAAATAACCCTAAATACAGCTGATAAATCTAACTAGACATAAAAAAGGAAGTTCTACTACTCCTTCTAAACGCAAGCTCTGACCCACGTCTTGCCAAACCTCTAAACTTGCTCTCGGCTACCTGCTTACCTGAAAAGGTTTTAGTTTTGAAAAGCGAGGGTTAGACCATGAGATCTAGTGAGTTTCCTCCACACCAAGTCACACCAAATTATTTCAGTTTATAAAATCAGTTATGAAAGCATTTATCTCAATCTTAACAAGCACACAAAGATGATATGCACACATTGACACATGCTACTGGCATACGCTATAGTCACACACACTGTGACAGCGCAATAAGGCACACACACGCTATAGTCACACACATCGTCATAGCGCAATAGGGCACACACAGCCCATATATCAAACAAATTCATATATATTTAATTATTATGGGACACCCCTCCCCCCATTTCACACCAAAGCCAGAGCATGGTCACACACATATAAATCACACGTATAAATCACACAATTAATCTTTGCTTTGAAATAGAAGCAGTTGAAAAACACACTGTTAGATAACATCCATTAAACACACTTATTCTTCATGTAAAATAAGAACAGTTGAAAAGCGCACAGTTTGATAATAGCCATTAAACACACTTGTATAAAATTTAGGTTTAGAAAGACTCACCTTGAGATGGTATTGAACGCACTCTTGTTCTACTTTTGAGTTGACCAAGCTTGGCACCTAAAAGAATCAGACGTTCCTCAATCAGTTACAGGTATCCGGACACTACTATCCGAACACAGGACTGTCCGGACACGCACACCTTACCGGGTACCCGGACTTACCAGGTACTACCCCTCTTACCGGATACAAGAACTTACCGGGTACAAGGACATTCCAGACACCACACCACTTACCGGGTACCATGCACCCGGTAACCCAACTTACCCGGTAAGACTAAATATTCGGTAACTCTACTATAATTCTACCCGGAAACACACAACTTACCCGGTAACTACTGAAACACCCGGGAAGCCTCCAGTATCCGGTAACTACGTACTAGAAGAAAACCCACTTTCCAAAGTGGTACAAATCCGATTTCCTAACAAGGGTTTGATTAGGCAATCACCTGGTTTCAATCCCCAAACATAAAACATCATATAAGTCCACTTATAAACTGTAAAATCGAGACATTCCAACTAAAAACCCAAAATACTCATTTAAGGGTTTTTAGGTGAAAAAAATACAATGAACCCTTATGATTTCACCCCATTTCTTAGACAAAAGAGAGAAGGAAGCTTGAGATAGACAGAAAAACGTTTTTGAATGCTTACCTTTACTGATCTCTTCCTTAATCAAGTCTTCTCCCAATAATCTCCTTCTTCTCTTCTTCTCTCCCTTTCCAGCCGCCAAACACCAACATTAATGAATAAATTCATTAAACCTAGGGACTGGCACCTTTTTATATCCTCCAAAATTGCACAAAGGCCCCTTAACTTAACTTTAAATTCTTAAACATTGGCCACTAAACTTTCACATTTTACAAGAAAACCCGGTTGTTACAAACTTAAATTCTAATAATTTCCAATAATGGCTCAAAATTCAAGTCCACTACCGACATTTCATTTTTAATTTCGGATCCCAATGGGCCAAAGCCCAAGTCCGGTATTTTATATTAATTCCGGTCCATTACCGGATTCTATTTGCAAACCAACCCCATACCGGAAGTCCCTTTATTTCGGGCCCAAATACCGGAAGTATGATCCGGTAGCCCATCTTCCGGAATTGTTTTGTTTCCGGATCCCAACTTGTTTTCCGGAATTAATTAAATCCAAGCCCAAGATTTTAATTACCGGTCCAATAATCTTCCGGAATTAATCTAACAATTCCGGAACCCAATACTAAAAGTCCAATCTTCCGGTATTTAATTTGTGATTCCGGAACAACCCAATTCCGGTACACTTAATTCAATTCCGGAACAACTCAATTTCGGATCCTATTTCCAGAACCCAAATTAATTCCGGATCCTATCCTCTTCCGGTAATCAATTCAATTCCGGATTCCATTAATTCTGGTCCAATAACAGTTCTGGAACCAACCAGTTCCGGAATTTCTCCATACCGGAACTGCGTTACTGGGGTTTCGATTTATGTCCAGAATTGTTCTAAAATTCATATATAAACAACGTATTGCTTAACTTCCATTCCATAATAATTTACCAAATCATTCAGACATATTACATGTTACATCTGATTCAATTTCACAGTTAATTTTTTTAGATAAACAGATAACCTCACCTGATTGAAGTTCAACCCAGAAATCCAATTCTTTCTCTGATTCACAACCTGATTGAGATATGATTTCAACTGAATAACAGCAATCTGATTAAGAAAACAAGAAAATGATTCAGATTCTTACCACACGATCACCTTTCCAATATCTCTTTTCTTCTTTCTCCTTTCTTCTTTCTCTTCTTTCTCTCTGCTATTTTTCAACCGACTCAAGAACTCTTCTGAGATATTCCTCAAATGAGGTGGCTTACCCTGTCTTAAGGAAAGCTCAACTTCCCACAATTAACCAAAAGGCCCCTCTAATTCTAATTTCCAACCATAACATTAAACTTTGGCCAAAATATAATTTCCACCCTAAAGTTAATAATTACAATTCAGTCCAAAACTTAGACTAAATTATAATTCGATCCCATTTATATTACTTAAATATCATGGAAATTCGGGGTGTTACAAATCTCCCCAAATTGAAAACGATTTCGTCCTCGAAATCGAAACTATGTAAACGATCGCGGATAACCTTTATTCCTTTTTAGAATAACCAACGTAAAACGTACTGCATGTTCCTTCAATTTCAAGCCTACATACACAATCACAATTTAAAGATCCAAGAAGAACAAGGACTCAAGTTTCCATGTTTTCTTACCCTTATCTCTTTCAACATTACCCGCTCCCCAACTTGAAATTTTACAAGTCTCCTTGAAGTAGCTATATAATCATCAAGTCTTTACCCAGCTATAGTTCAATCTTATTGTAACCACTTTTGCCATAGCACATCTTTCAAAAACATAATAACTGGCATAACTAACCTTTAGTAATAAATACAAAAGACGAGTTAGCACTACTCACATAATATTTGTTTATACTTATATATAAAATTAACAAGGAACGCATCAAAATACAGTCGCCGATTCCTCAGTTTCGTCCGCCATCACATAAAACGTTCAACCGTTGTTTTTGGAGAATTGGATTTCTTCTCTTGATTTCCACTATTCTTCAGCTTCGGACAATCCCTTCGGTAATGACCAGGCTTCTTGCATTCATAGCAGGTTGACCCTTGAATATGGCAGTTTTTAATCGTGTGGCCCGCTTCTCCGCACTTGAAACATTTTATATACAATTTGGTTTCTCGGCGGGATTCAATGCAATGATTCTTAGCAAAAGTTTCCGACTTCTGGCAAGGTTCTGATCTATCCTCCCACTTTCTTTTCTCTCCCACTTGAGTTATTTCAACTCTATTTCCAGCATAAACTTCTTCCATTCTATCATCAGTATTCAATACCGGATTTACAGGTGGAGTTACAACACTGGTACTCACCTCTGGTCTATGCAACTTAACGATATGATCATTCAGCATTTTTATAAACATCTCTTGTTGTTGAGTCAGTGCAACATTCATAACCCGCATCATGTTTTCCATTATTCGGGACTCCATAGAAGATTATGTCATTACCGGATCAGAAGTACCATCATTAAGTTGATGAATTTGACTTCCTCCTTCTCCCAAAATAGGTAGCCCTGATGGATTCCCATTAGTTTCATCTCCTTCAGGTTGATCTTCCGCAAATTCATTTGCCATACGACTCTCCGAGGAAGTAAAAGATCTATTTGGTGTATTACCCATTTTAATCTGCTAAGCACAACAGATAATCAAAAGAATTGATTATACACAACTCACACACAAAGAAACGTACTTTACGTTCATTAGTCACGGTAACAATTTAAAAAAAACAAGTATACTTATGTAACAATATATCCATAATAACAGTAGCTAATTGAAATTGCGAATATACTATACATAAGGATTCTCGTCACCATTGTTACTGTACTAGTTTCACATATTTCTGTCGACTCTAAGACTATCCCGTCTTAGCAAGTATACCCATATCTCACAAATCATAACTTAATTCTTCTCAGCTTAAGTCTAGGTATCTCACAATCATACCTAGTTCACTTAAACTACAGCTCTGATATCATATTGTAACACCCTAAAATCAGGGTCAATTTAAACCTTTAAATTTAACAAGGTATATCAACTATCATCCAAAGTTTTCTATATATAGGCGGAGAATCAATTATGAAAGTTTCTTTATACCCAAATCGAATTCTCTAAATAACCTATTAATCTAATCATGTCAACAATAAATAGATTAAATGGGTCATCGAAGCAATCCATCCAAAGCCTCTTCGCATCGTCTAAGTTCTCCGCTTATCATCAAAAGTTGAATACCAAAAGCACTCGTCCCACATCCCATTACTCCTCTGAACTCGTACCTGGTAAGAACATTGAATTTGAACAATCAGGCTTACGCCTAGTGAGAACATCCAATTCAAATTAAAACATTAACAACTTGAAAGCGTTCAAGCATATAAATAAACCTGTTCACCACCATTCTTACCGTACTCGTACTCGTCTCATAATGACGGGAACAAATCTTATTCCCTGAATATGACTAATAGTCAGAAAGTCATAACATCATGTTCGAAGGCCTATTATGAATCATTACCGATTCTAGATCATCGCTCAAGCCTAAGGACTTACAATCGATCGCCATACCTTTTCTTGGCATGGAAGCAGAAATTGCATTTATATATTGCCTATCTCTAATTCACCGAAAGTAAGTGAAACAACACTTACACTTCATCTAATTCACGTTTCCACATCTCAATCACGAATCGCAACTATATTCTGCTTATTCACTACAATCAATATGAATAGCAGTTTTACCTTGCCTATTCAATCATTTTCTTATAGTCTCCTGAAATGGGATTAACAATCCACATTATAGACTATCGCCTCCCGAAATGGGATTAAATCCACATTATAGGCCAACGGGAATAATCCACGTTAATAATCACCTCTCGAAATGTGAATTACAAATTAATTATGCCTATTCCACATTATAGGTTATCGCCTCCCGAAATGGGATTAAATCCACATTATAGGCTATCGCCTCCCGAAATGGGATTAAATCCACATTATAGGCGAACAGGAATTACCATTACGAGCCTGGTCTATTCCACATTTATGTAACAGTGCGTACGGATCCATTACACTTACTAACATGTGTGTATAAAACACATCACGCTATATCTCATCTCATACTCTTATTCCTAAGAATATTCAACAATTTATCGTATTTTAATCCCAACCGTTTTCCTTTTGAAAATTATAGTCGGAACATATCCCGAACTCACAACTCAATTTAACCGAAATCGAATCCTAGATAAAATCATTTTCTTAATTTTAGTTGGATTAAAATTAAAAATAAAAACCAAAATGGATTAAGCCTAAATCCGTAATTAATTGAACTCATATCTTAAAATGCATAATTTATAAGTTTCTAACTTAAATTCTAATAATTTCCAATAATGGCTCAAAATTCAAGTCCACTACCGACATTTTATTTTTTATTTCGGATCCCAATGGGCCAAAGCCCAAGTCCGGTATTTTATATTAATTCCGGCCCATTACCGGATTCTATTTGCAAACCAACCCCATACCCGAAGTCCCTTTATTCCGGGCCCAAATACCGGAAGTCTGATCCGGTAGCCCATCTTTCGGAATTGTTTTGTTTCCGGATCCCAACTTGTTTTCCGGAATTAATTAAATCCAAGCCTAAGATTTTAATTACCGGTCCAATAATCTTCCGGAATTAATTTAACAATTCCGGAACCCAATACTAAAAGTCCAATCTTTCGGTATTTAATTCTTGATTCTGGAACAACCCAATTCCGGTACACTTAATTCAATTCCGGAACAACTCAATTCCGGATCCTATTTTCGGAACCCAAATTAATTCCGGATCCTATCCTCTTCCGGTAATCAATTCAATTCCGGATTCCATTAATTCCGGTCCAATAACAGTTCTGGAACCAACCAGTTCCGGAATTTCTCCATACCGGAACTGCGTTATTGGGGTTTCGATTTATGTCCAGAATTGTTCTAAAATTCATATATAAACAGCTTATTGCTTAACTTCCATTCCATAATAATTTACCAAATCATTCAGAGATATTACATGCTACATCTGATTCAATTTCACAGTTAATTTTTTTAGATAAACAGATGAACTCACCTGATTGAAGTTCAACCCAGAAATCCAATTCTTTCTCTGATTCACAACCTGATTGAGATATGATTTCAACTGAATAACAACAATCTGATTAAGAAAACAAGAAAATGATTCAGATTCTTACCACATGATCACCTTTCCAATATCTCTTTTCTTCTTTCTCCTTTCTTCTTTTCTTCTTTCAATCTGCTGTTTTTCAACCGACTCAAGAACTCTTCTGAGATATTCCTCAAATGAGGTGGCTTACCTTGTCTTAAGGAAAGCTAAACTTCCCACAATTAACCAAACATCCCATCTAATTCTAATTTCCAACCATAACATTAAACTTTGGCCAAAATATAATTTCCACCCTAAAGTTAATAATTACAATTCAGTCCAACACTTATACTAAATTATAATTCGATCCCATTTATATTAATTAAATATCATGGAAATTCGGGGTGTTACAATAAACTCGGCTCCAAAAGAAACCCTGAATCCGAAACCAAAGTTCCGAACCCCGCTCAGATTCTGGATCCCATTCCGGATCCCGCCGATTCCGGATTCGTTCCGGATCCCACCCTATTCCGGACTTGATCCGGATTCCGCCTCATTTCGGACTTGATCTGGATTCCACCTCATTTCGAATCTACTCCGGATCCGTTTTCGGTTCCGGTTCATTCCGGATCCGCTCCCGGTTCCGGTCCATTCCGGATCCGCTTCCGGTATATCGCACAGGGTGAAATGAGAAAATGCATCAATTACGATTAAACCCGATTCCAACAATTTTAAGCTTTTAGAACCATAACTAAACATGCAGAGCATTCTTAATACAAGGATTATACATCCAAAAACCCATTCCTTGTTGGATTAAACTCATCTAACCCTTCTTTCAAAACCAAAACCACACATTGACATTTTCTCAAATCAAAACAAGGATTACGGGCTTAGAGATTACCTTGAAAAGGTTTTGATGGTGAATCCTTCTCCAAATCAGCACCTCTCTTGACCAACACTGCAAGTAATGATCCTTGATTTCTTTCTTCTTCTCCAACGCCGATTTCCCTTCTCTGCTCTTTCTCCCTTGCAGCCGCCCAAAACACAAATGAGGATGATACCAATTTAGGCTAATGATTAGGGTTTTACCCTTTATAGTTTTTGTTCCAACTTGACCTCTCAACTTTTTTTTTCTTCTTTTTGCCCCAAAACTTTCACTTCTCTCAATAAAGACTTGGGTTATTACATCGTTCGTCTTTTGGTTCTTTCTTCGACGTTGTTCTTCATGCAATAACATATATATGAACATATAGACGGAAATTAAGTTTGATCTCATGAGGTGAAATAGATAGAAATGAAAAATGTGTTTGATTTCATGTGGTGAAATAACATATATATGAACATTATATTTGGATTTCATGAGGTGAAATATCTAATTTATGAAAAATTTGTTTTTATTTCATGAGGTGAAATATCTAATTTATGAAAAATTTGTTTTTATTTCATGAGGTGATATAGTATGTGTTTCATTTGGTGAATCTCTGTTACCAAAATGTTGATTATGTCATTTTCATGTGGTGAACCCTCTTTTAATTAAAATCATATGATGAAAACCAAATTAAGGCTTAGATCAGTTCTCACGGTTCTCAACCTTTTTTGGTTTTTACATGATTTAACCCATATATATATATATATATATATATATATATATATATATATATATATATATATATGTGTGTGTGTGTGTGTGTGTGTGTGTGTGTAAACGAAGGATTGTGTGAGTAAAAGAGTTAAGGTGAGAAGCGTAAGAAGGGTATCACTTTTAAACTCATGCTCACCAATGAATTAAGTTTTAGAAAGGAATCCATCCGGTGCATCTTGGTGCATCTTATTGGCTCATTAAGTTTAACGAATTTTAGTGTGTTAGATATCGACTCGAGCTCGACAATTATTAAGCTCGGGCCAGAGAAAAATGAACTCAAGCTCGAGTAGCTCGTTAAAAGTTCGACTTATTAACTAACACCCGTATTAATTATGAATATATTTACTAATTTTTAGACTAATTTTAATTATATATTTCATACATACCGAGACTTTTAACTGTATGGGCGATGAACATATTATCGTTGAATTTTGATTTGAAGTTGTAAATTTTTTTCAGTTATTATATTAAAGTGCATTAACTGCAAACCAAGAAAACTATACCTTACCGTAATTTACAGTGTGATTTTTTACAGTTTAAAATATATACGATATAATTTACGTTTTAACATCCTATCTCACACCACGTAGTCACGTACACTGGCAGAGCCACATAGAGACCAAAAGGGCCATGTGACCCCCCTAGGTTTTGTATTTTTTTTTTATTGATATTCATAAGCCCAAACCAATCATGAAAACTGAAAGAAAGCCCATAAAATGTTGTAGTGGGCCCTCTCTAAAATAAACTCCGTAAATAAATCGATCTCCCGCCTTTCACGATTACAATACGCTTGCGGTATCTGTCTTTGGACTCTGGCAACTCCCCATCGCCCATCACCATCCTGGAGGACCTTGACAACGACAACCAGGACCGCTTCTCATCGTCTGCGAGCTGCCGACGACCACTCCTCCTTCTCGGCTTTCTTACTCTCTAAAACTCCAATTTTTACAGGTTAAGGTTAGGTTTTTCGATTTTATGTTTTGAATACTTGAATATGTTGAGAACTTGAGATATATATTTAATATTCAAGTTATTCAGGCTCTATTACTCTGTTAGTTGTTAAATATGTTTTGAATCACTTTAAACTTGAGAATATGTTTTGAACTAGTTTGGGACTTGATTATTTGAATAAACCCATTTTGCCAATTGTCATCTTTGTATCTCATTGAGCTTTAGGGCTTCCCCTGTTAGGCTATTCCCTACTATATATTTATATTGTGGACTTGAGCATTTCGACATGATTACTTTAATTACTTGAATAAAACCATGTTGTATATTTGTGAATTGTGATATGTCTAGTTACTTATATTGTCTTTAATTCGATGAGCAATGTTTTAAAGGGTCTATGTAATGGTTCTATACTAATTTTAAATAACTTTTAAGAGTTATGGACAAATATTTAATTAAAAGAAAAATGATTGGGGATTCATCATCGATGCCAGAAAAGAATAATGTTGATAAAAATAAGCAAAGTCGTGTGGAAACCAACTTAACCGATCTTCCTGCTGACCGTGTTTTACACAAAAGGATTTTAGATTACAATTCTAATTTTCGTGATGAAGTTCGTACATCATATTTTTTAAAAGGGTCTTGTCAACCTCGAAGCCATGATTTCCCTTACATATTATTTGGGAAAAAACCATGAAGATTCAACCCTGCTTGGTTTGATGATATTTCTACTTGGCTTAACTATAGTGTCAATAAAAATGCAACTTACTCTTTATGTTTCTATGTTTTTAAACCAAGTGTTGAAGATCAAGGAGGCGGTGAGTCTTTTGTTGGTTTAGGCTTTATAAATTGGCGAAGAAAGAAAGTTTATGATCCATATTGGAGTTGTAAATAGTTATCACAACCAATCTTGGGGCAATTGTGAAGCTTTGTTGAACAAAAAACAACAAATCGAATATGTTATCATCGAGCAATCAGACCAAACCAAGAGGGATTATAAGTTACGTTTGCTTGTTCGATTGACTGCATCCGGTTTCTCTTGAGACAGGGTCTTGCATTCCAAGACCATGATGAATGTGTATATTCAAATGATAAAGGGAACTTTCTTGAGTTATTGCAGTTTCTAGGTGATCATAATGAAAGCATCAACACAGTTACTCTAAATAATGCTCCTGAGAATTTGAAGTTGACTTCAGCTTTTGACAAGAGCAAATTGACATAAAATAATTAGAAATTTATAAAAAGGTATACAATATTAAGAGATAACATATGTGATCTACATGCATTATTTGATTGGTTATGAAATTAAACCAACCCTACCCATCCATTTGATGGCATAAGTCATAACCCACGTCTTTATGCCCATCCCCATCACTTAATAATTCAATTTTATTTATTTTATTTTTAAAAATAAAAAACAAATGTTATATATATATATATATATATTCCTTTTTCTAGAAAAAGAAAAATGTAAAGCAATAATTGAAAGGAAACGAAATCTAATATTTCAAATTAATAACAAAAGCAAGTTTTTTCAGATGATTTTTTTTTTCAAAAACCATCAAATTTGTAATTAATCTGGTTCTCAAATTGGATTTTCTAATTATTGGGGTTGTTTACACGATATTTAGCCGATAAATGCTTACCGGTATTAGTCAATCCTTTCACTTAACTTAACTTACCGGTTAAGATTTTAGTTCAATAAAATGACAATTTTAGTTCATTAAGACGATATCATATCCAACATTTTTATTCAGTAAGGGGCTGTTTGTTTTTGAAAAAATACCTCTTAAAACCTCTTAAGTCTGAAAATTAAGAGGTTTTCAGATTTAAGACTGTTTGTTTTATTTTTAGAAAAAAAGTCTGAAAACCTTTTAATGTCCTCTGGAATTTCAGAGGTGCACCATCCACTTAATTCCTCTTTTTTTAAGGGTTCAGTTTCTTCTACCTCCTCCTCAATTGCAAGCATGGTTGATGGGTATGAATGTGTGTGTTATCAAATAGTGGTCTTTTTCAAGTTGGAATTTTAAAACATAATATTTTTAGTTAATTAAGATGTTTATCGTTTTATAAAAACAAACAATCTTAATATTTCAGATTTCAGATTTCAGATTTCAGACTTCAGCATCATCTCTTACTTTTTAGATGTAAAATCAGATTTCAGACTTTACACCTCTTAAAAAACAAACAGCACCTAAGTTTTTACTTGATAAGAGTCGTCGCTCTTTACTTAATGGATAAGAGTCTTGGTCCTTGCCATTGTATTTACAAGGTAAGATTCTCAATCATCCGATAAAGTAAAGTGAGCTGGTAAGCACTTATCGGGTAAACATTTAGGCATTGTTTGGCAAAAAAAACTAGTTTTTTTCCGGGTAAAGTAAAGTGAGCTTATAAGCTAGCCTTTTGAAACGCTACTTGGAGTAGTTTTTTAGTAACTTTTTGTGAATATTCCAATATTGCCCCTTATTAATATTAATTTTTATTTATTAACTATTATTATAAATAAATATTATTTTTTTAAATTTAATTATTATTAATAAATAAATATTAATTAATATTAACTGAAAATTATTAAATTAAATTTTAATCATACATTGATATTAATTTTTAATTATTTAAAGATATTGTTAATCATATAAGTTATTTTCATTTATTTTCTAATATTAATGAGTATATTTTATTTATCAATTACTATTATTTTTTAATTATTATTTGATTAATTATTTTATCATAGTGTATGTAACGATTATTTAAAATCATAAGTTAATATATATTTTTTCTAAAATTTGTTTTAACAAATTCAAAATTTATAGTATATATGTAATAATAAATTTTAAATTCTTTTAATTAACATGTTATATTATTTAATTTTTCTTTATTACATTGGTTGTATTAATTAACATATTATATTTGTAACACCCTAAAAATAGGGGTAAACAAAAACCTCCTAAAACGGAAGAGCGGTATATAATGCCATAACACGAGTCATCCCAAAAGGGAGAAATACAAATGCATGTATAATTACAATTGTATTCTAACGGAAAATAAATGACAACCAACTAATCTATTTTCTAATATATAAATAAGATTACAAAAGGGGTGTCATCTCTAGTCCCGTAAAGTCTTCTAATGTTAGCATCCCAAAAATTATTTCCCCATGCTCACGTGCTCCCGTCTAAGTCTTCTTAACAACGACTTCGCTAGAACCTGAGGTACACGTCGACACCAAACAAGTGTTAGGCCAAAAAGCCTAGTGAGTTTGAACAATTAATAGCATATAAGAGGAACATGTACATGTAAGAGTATTTTATCCAAATTTCACAATTAGATTTGAAGTCAATGGGGGAGACCCATAATACCAAGAAGTTCCACCCAAAGAGTCGAGATACCTTAGTGTCGAACGCATAAAAGCGACACCAAAGGCCCGGCACATTGGGGGTGGTGCAATTAAGGCATTGCCCCAAATGGCAGGGGTCTAGGCACATACCCGCACGGTGGCACCCAAGACTATGTCCTCCTAGTGAACATTTAACTTGATTCATTCAAAAGATCATCTTAGCCATAAGGCAAGTGAGTATGTACAATCCAATGCCCTTACCATCATAAGCCACATATGGTTACAAGTAAATGATAACACAAGGAATTCCTTTTTTTATTATTAATTTTTTTTTTGAAAGGGTACCCTAGGCTTTGCCTAGACTAATCCCTGGCACTGATTGACTGCTAAGCATGCAGCCCTGAGATAATTCCTCAGTGGCCACAAGTTGCCAACGCCTGGATTCGAACCCGGGGTAGATGGGTTTCTGAGCCACATCCCCCCAAGGCCTTAACCAGTACGCCACAAGCCTTGTGGTTAACACAAGGAATTTCTCGTAGCACCTGATGATATTCATCAACCACTTGGATACATACTTAACACATATAAATACACATAATTCCTTGTAAAGTCAACATACCCATTAAGCCAAGTAGAACAAGCCAAGCTTAACCATTAAGACATTTTATCCACATTTACACAAATATATAACTCTTGGGTCAAAACCCTAACTTGCCATACCAAGAAAATAACTATGTGTTATCCACGAAATCGCGTCCTAACCGAACAAGTTGGGGTACCGCTTCTTCATATCCTCCTCGGTTTTCCAAGTTACATTGGCACCACGATGGTGTTTCCATTGAACCTTAACCATCGTCATGTCCTTGTGTCGGAGTTTCTTGGTTTTCGATTCTAGTATAGCTTCCGGCTCTTCCACACAACGATTCTCATTATCCACCCGAATTTCCATCAATGGAATCACACTTTCCTCTTCGGCCAAACACCTTCGTAGATAACATACGTGGAAGGTAGGATGGATTCCATCCATTTCCTGTGATATCTTTCATTCTAATCTCATCTATTGAAAAAGGGCCCCCCTCTTACTTATTGCTACGAACGACTCCTCGATGGAAGAGTAGAGGACCTGGTTAATCGAGCTCTACAGAAATGGACCGAAAGAAAGCTCGCACAAACAGACTTCCCCTTCATAAGTGACAAGTCTAACACTATCGGTCGCGTGAGCAACATGCCTGTTAGAAATAGAGAATATTTTATATATGTAATTAACAGTGTTGGTCCCTAACTTTTCAATTTTATAACACTATGGATTTTTGAAGTTAACACCACCAGTTAGCAATCATTACGATGATCAAAGCAGTCTTTGGGCAAACTATAAGAACTAAAAACGTAATCCACTCTAAAATGAATTGTGATTCACATTTTTTAAAATATTTATTAAAAATATTATATATATACAATCATGTTAAAGGAAAAACTAAATAGAACACAATAAAATGGAGAGAATGAATCGTAATTCTCATTAATCATAAGCCCTTTATATAAGGATGCTTTACAAAGAGATAATCATGAGATACCAAGTTCTAATCTAACTCTAATGTGTATATCTCTATCTCTATCTCTATCTCTAACTTTATCATTATCGTCTTATACTTTGACGATGGCACATTTATCCTACAACACTCCCCCTTGTGCCGAGTCAAAGGAGTGAAGGTGCACAATTGTTGCCTCGTTAAAATCTTACGCCAAAATAAAAACCCAGTGGGAAAAATAAAAATATGACGAAGGAAAGAGTATAACGCACTAGCTTATTTCCAATACATAGACTTTTACTTTAGTCTAGTTTTCTCTTAGATTCGTACATTAATCATGAGGGTTAAGAAAACATGATGGTATATAAACTGTTGCCTCACTAAAACCTTACACCAAGGAACAAAACCCAATGGGAAAAATAAAACCTTGGTTGAAGGAAAGAGCACAACATACCAATATTACATATATAGTAGACTCCCCCTTTTGTCTACCACTCCCCCTGATTCGTGCATTAATCAAAGGAGGTTTAAAACATTTCCATTTGAATACTTTCTACATGTTTCCCAAATATGGTTTTAAGTATTGATTTGGTAAGCATACATGTCACATTTTCCTCACATCTTATTCAGTTCACTTGAATCTTGAGGAGAATTGATTATATAAAAACTTAAGCAAAGTATGCTTTGTGTTATAACCCTTGATATATCTTACATTCATTTCTTCGATACATGATGCATTATTTCCATACATGCAAGTTGTATAGTGATCAAAATCAAAATTACTAGCTCCTCTTATATGTGTAATGATAGTCCTTAACCATATACACTCTTGAATATTCTCATGGAGAGTAAGATTTCTGATAATATAAGAAGATACCTATTAAGAGTTTTCTTAGTTTACTTCCAAGCAATCGGCATGTTCCATATGATAATTCCTTATCCAGTTTGGGAACAACCTTTATATGAGTTGGACATATACCTAATGTCAACAAATATATACCAAGACATTGTTTGGTGTTTTTCTATAAGAACCAGTACTTTTGCCGCTCACAATCTAAGTAGGTATTGAAGTTTCATTATCAATCCATTTTTCTCCGTAGGGAAATTATAAGCCCACGTCAATGGTGCCAAAAGATTAATTTGAAATCATTCCAATGACGTTGCGTTGGTGCTGAGCTAGCTGACAAGTTTAGTGAGAAGTACAATATACGGTCAAGTGTATTATGTTGAGTACAATAATGCGCCTATTGTACTTAGGTATGGAATTCCAGCTCCTAACACCTCTTCGTCCTCATCCTTTAGACGGAATGGATCTTTCCTTATATCCAACACTTTGACCGATCATGGGAGTGCTAATCGGATGCGCTTTGTCCATATAGGTCGCATGATCATTTTCTAGACATATGCGGATTGGTGGATTAATATTCCACAAACTCGGTGTCGTAGCTCAAGTATCTAGACAAAACCGAGTTTTCCCACGATCTTTCATCTCAAATTCAGATTTCAAGTAGCTTGTGTTTTCTCTTATTTCATCAAGAGTGTCTATTATGTTCATAACATCGACATATAGAGCTACTATGAAAATCTGGGACTTGTTTTCTTATATAAAATATAAATACGCAAGGGCACAGTTCATCGTTTCCCAATCAAGTATTCACTCAGGCGGGTATACCACATCCGCATAGATTGCTTTAATCTATAAAGTGAGTGTTTCATATTTATTGTAATCACATTTCATAGTTTAGAGTTACTTGATATTGGTATAATGCCATCAAGCACTTTTATATATATCTCTGAATTTAGATCCCCATAGAGATATGTAGTAACTACATCGTTGAGCTGCAATTTCCAGTCCTTCGGAAACTACTTGGCTAATTTAATTAGCAGAACGTTTGTCCATCACGAGAGAGTAAGTCTTATTGTGGTCAATCTATTGCGTTGTGAGAAACCTTGCGCCAAAGGAGAGCCTTATATATTATGACTTAATTATTCTCATTACGCTTCCCTGACAAATGATTTATCTATGTCCTACAGGCTTTACACTTGGTCGATTAGCACTATCGAACCAAATACTTGTTCATTTGTCAAATAATTATCCTGGATTGCTTCTTTTCATTTAGGCCAATTTGCTCTTTGTTGACATTCTTCAACTGAGCATGGTTCGATGACATCGTGCTCTATTATCTCATAAGCAACGATATATGCAAATATATCATCATTTAGTATTTATGATCTGTCCATCGACTCATATTCATTTGAGATTTCTTTGATCTCTGGAATCAGTATAACTTTCGAGCGTCCTCTAGTAATGATTCATAGACATAGATTTAATCAGAGATAATCTCATGTATTGATGATATATAGTTGTGCCTTACTCTTCTCTTCCTTTATTTGAGTATCTATCAAACCAAATAGCTTCCCCCATTTCCTTTTGGGAGCTACTACCTCAACCACACCTCCACCATGTGTGATTGCAACGTACTTTCAGCGACGTTGTGCCCTTGTTTGGGGACTTTTGACCTTGCGAATATATATGCAACTCGTATATGTGATCTTGTCACTTCTAGATAATATTAAACGTATCAGGTATAGAGTCTGATTCGTTTGACTTCAACTTTACGTTGTGAAGTTTTTGGGGATCAAAATGAGACACAATTGAAATATTCAATGTCGTTCCCATGGAAAATCCGTTTTCCTATCTCCCCCTAACGATAGGAAGGTTGTCTCATCAAAGTGACAACCCGTAAATCTAGCAGTAAATGGATCACTCGTCAAGGGTTCTAATTAGCGGATAATTGTTGGGGGTTCATATCCAACATTTGATGACTCGTCTTTAAGACCCATTTTGGTACCCTGTGGGGGCGTAATTGGCACATATACAACACAACCAAACATACGTAAATGTAAAATATCAGGCTTATATCCAGTTACCAACTGGTACGCCTAAGTTTGGCTGGTTAGTTGTGGGTCTAAACACGAATAAGTAAAATTGCATGTAATATTGCATTACCCCATGCAGATGTGGATAAATTGGTGCGCATAACCAATGCCCTAGCTACCATCTAAATTCTTTTGATGACAACTTTTATCATTCTACGAGACCATTTTATATATACGCATGCGGTACAAATGCAATAATCATCAGATCCTTATGATGTAAATTCTCCAGCATTCTAAGTCATATAGACTTGATGAGAAAAAATCAGGGTGGTGAGTCCTTAAACGTATAATTAATGTAGGAGTGCAACATTTCATGTGGACTATAATACGACACGTGTTCATCGTGTCAAAACCAGAACCATAAAGTACTTTAATGGCCCGCATTCTGGATGTTTATGTCCATAAATCTCACCTTGTATTCGTTGTAAGAATGAAATATTTATATATTATGTCCTTAGCTTTAGGATGGTCTCATTCCTGTCTTGGCTAAGAATCAGGGTATACAAAAGTTCGAGGTATTGGAGAGGGCATATTATAATGGTGTGTTGCTTCTTGTGCAGTAGAAGTCAACATTTGCAATTTGGTTAATTCCCTCGTTTTGTCTTTCACTCGAAAGAAAATGTATCTAAGTGTATTTTGCGATACATGGATCACTATGTCATGACCATGGTGTCCCACGTGGTCATGCCGAAACATATATGTGTCATTGTCCCAAAGTTCTTTATTGGTGACAAAATATGATTTAATGACATAGATAATCCATTAATTTGATACATTAATATCTCTAATATACGTTGTTTTCATATCATTAGAGTTGATTTACGTATACCCATTTCCATTCTTATAATATGATTTCTCATTGATACGAATATCTTAATAAGGTTCCTATTAATATAGTGCTTTAGTGATTGATCTTGTGTCATTAAGCAACAAGAGACAGTCCATCGTCTAAGTGTTTGGAGGAATTAAAATAATTAATTCAATGAATAATAATCTATTTCTTATGATTGTATGGTATGCCACAAAAACAATCAAGTTCTCCTCGATACATTCCTACATGGAACGAAGAACGTTGAGAGTTTTGCATTTGTTTTTTATGTGATCATTTACATCTCTAATGGTTATAAACTCAGGTGTATATATACACAAATGCAATTAATTTGATAGTTAAATTATATTTAAATATACTTATACTTAACCAATCATAGATATGACATAGCTCATTTATAACCTGTTCCATTTTCTATTGGGAGTTCGTTCCCGACTCTTTCCATGAATTTAACCCTTTCCACAACCTTGTCCATATGATACATATTTAGCATATGTGTGTGGATTAACATGTTCAACTCACTATCCTTTGGAGTTCTTTCCACCTCCAACGCTTGCCTTATTAACCCCAAAAATTTTCTTTATCCGGGTATGTCTAGCGTTGTTAAAAAAACATTGCTACAACTCTTAACCACTTGCATTAAGTTAATGAGTTTGTTAAAGGTTATATTGCAACTTATACTGTTTCATTAGTATGATTGGTGATATAGGAAAGATGAAAAGATGTTATGATTCGCATAATCTTTTGTGAGTTCCTTGCCACAAAGATTGAGATGCATTTTGAGACACGACATTTCTTTGTCAAAATCAGTTACCTTCTTGTAATCAAGTAAGTAGGTTTCTTTCCACTGTATGATTAGTTTGAGAAGTATATGGTACTGAATATTCCCGAATTTCCTTTTTGGGACTACCCACGGTTCTTGGGGGTTTCTAGTTATTCTCTCTGAAGGTTGTGACTAATGTATCGTCTCAAAATTTTTAAAGTATTTAATTGTGTCTTAACATCTAGTTTTTTTTCTTTAGGGTCAAAAATGGTTCGATGACTTTTGCGTATTTTCTTGTGTTTTTCCGAACATATGTTATGGTAATCAAGTACTTTTGATTCAAAGATGTCGTAGAAAATGAAGAACATATTATTTTCTAAAATAGTGAATTATGGTTTATACTTATTATGTTATGCATGAAATTTCATTATCATAATAGTATTGGATTTTTGTATGCTTACGTTTTGTTGATAATACTTCATCAATTTGGGAAGAGAAACCACTCAATCTATTGGATCTCCAGATAGTAGGGGAATCACATAGATTTCTTAAGTCCCTACAAACCTTAGGGCTATTTACGCCCATTTGACAAAATCCAAATCGATATATTGCGATTTAATTAATTTGAATATAACATTGTTAATTATAGAACTTTTGGCAAGATGCCAAAATGAATATGAGTTTGGCATATGAAGCCAATTTTAAAGTTTTAATATCTTAATAGTATTTTTAAAGATTTTGCCATTAGATAAATTAATATTAGTTTTGACATAAAGTCAAATTCAAACTCTTAACAAGTTAATGATATTTATGGATCTTTTGGTAAAATACCAAATATTAGGGGGTTGGAAGTGTAACATCCAAAAGTTATTTATAAGATTGGAATTAATGAGTAGGAACTCATGATCAAGATAAACATTTGATTAATATTTTAACATTTTCATGTTATTTTTGGAGCTTTTGGTAAAATATCAAAAAATATAGGGTTGGAAGTGTAACATCCAAATTTTATTTATAAGATTGGAATTAATGAGTAGGAACTCATGTCAAGATAAGCATTTGAATTTAATAAACATTTATATAAGATAAGCATTAAGCATTATGTGGTAAAAACAATCAAAGAGTACATACATTATTAAACGATAATTGATCTAAATAATTAATAAAAACGGCAAAACAATTAAGTTAAATATATTTATTGCTTATTTAAATAATAGTTGGTTATCATATCTCACAATAATATATTGGTAAATTTAAATTATCCAAATCAAATTAGTTATCTAAATAAGTAAGTAGTATTAACATAATTCAATTAATCAATAAGCATGTTAATATTGTATTTAATTGAGAATGTCAAAATAAAAAATCACATGTCAAAAACATTAAAAGTTATACTAACTGAATTAAATTTAAATGAGTTGAAAATCATAAATAAATGAAAAATGAAAAATAAAAACCTTTTTTTCTCATTACCGTGGCACACACGTAAAAAAAATCATATCAATCTCAAAAATAAAATAGAAAAAATACGATGCCCCTAAAAAAATTATAAACACTTAAATTCATGGTTGGGGTTTTGTATTTTTTATTTAATAAACAAATAATTTTTATTTAGTTATTATTATTAAGCAAGAATAGTTATTCAAAAACATGTACACAAGCAACAAGCAAGTTCTAGTATATAGAATTTCCTATCAATATGTCAAAAAAACTATAACAACAAATTAAATAAGCGTACAATGAATTATCATGGCTAAAAGAGTTGATTACGATTGATGATAATTCATAAACAAAAAAGAAAATTGTAAGTTTTTCCATAAAGATACTTACTTGGATTGCAATACTTTGCGGATACAACAACCTTTTAGTAGCGGCGAAAACAGCGTGAGCTTACGTGCTGATAACGTGTTAAAGGAAAAACTAAATAGAACACAATAGAATGGAGAGAATGAATCGTAATTCTCATTAATCATAAGCCCTTTATATATGGATGGTTTACAAAGAGATAAACATGAGATACCAAGTTCTAATCTATCTCTATCTCTATCACAAGTTATTTTTCTAAATTAAAGTACATATTAGATAAAAATTTGTATATTTATTTAAAAGACTATTAAATTAACAAAATGACTATTGCATTATAAAATCTCAAATTTAGAAAAACAAATGAAATCGAGAAATTCATATATCTTTTGGTTTGTATTAAAATATGCAAACAAAATATTGAAAATTAAGTATGGTTAATGTGAGATAATTATATATTAAAGTTTGTTCGGTAGGATAAATAATTTTTCTTATTATGAAAAAGATAATCATGTTTTAAAAGTTAAAATATTGTAATACATTATTGAATTGAATTATGAAATTATTATGAATAAAGCACAACATTAAATTGATATAATAATCAAAATATTATTAAAGACATAATAAGTTGAAGGATTTCATGTAACAATCGAGTCTAAAATAGAACGTGCATAGCATTAAATCATAAGCATTACAATACTGGGTCCCAAAATTTTATTACATCTGATTCAAATTTTAGGTTGGCGGAAACAACCTATACACAACTGAGAATAACTAACTACTAAAAGTATGAGTGGCACTGCTTCTATCTGCATTTATTCTCTAGTCCTGCCTTGCTCACTTGCCACAGCCTCCTACTACCTGCTTACCTGAAAAATGTTTAATTTGGAAAATGCGAGGGTTAGACCATGAGGTCTAATGAGCTCCCTCCTAACAGTTCTCAAATCATTTAAAAACAGTTTATAACTTTCAAGCAACTCTTCATAAAAAACTTTCACGGACAAATCCGCTCCCATAAATGGCACCCTGAAGTCACTCAAGAGTGACAACGAGTCAGTCTCACGCTGCCTTACTGGGTACTCTCTCCCATGGCATACACAGAACCTCCCCCCGACATGAGCACTGGCGGGCCTACCCCCCGACTTAGCCAATTTACGTCTATCACAATGTATGCATACATCTCATATCAACTTTCAAACAAGTAAAATCATGTAAATAAACATGGCAATTCTACTCATTTACTTTCTTTTGGAAAACACGTTTAAAACACATATTTTTAGTTAGAAAAACTCACCTGACTTTCTCGCTTCGAGACTTCTCACTTAAGCTTCCGATCTCTAGATGGAACACCTATAATTTTTAGGAACGTAGGTCATAAGTCTTTCACCTATTATTCGAGTTTGGTTCCGAACATAACTCAAAATAATCTAAGTTAAATAAGCTACACTTCTAGTCCAATAATTTGGGTTCTGGACTCCGCTTACCGGCCCAACCGAATCATACCAAATTTCCGGCCCAACACAAGCTTTCAGATCCTTTTTGGATCGAGCCCAATCTGGATCCTATTATCAATCAGGCCCATTTCCGGATCCATTAAACTTAATACCGGATCTTTCGGCCCAAGAAAATGAATTCCCGATTCATAACCAACTCCGGATCCACGACCCACTTTAAATCATTTCCGGATCTATTGAAAAAAATCCGGATCCGCTATGACCCAATCCCATATCGGATCTCTTATGAGTTCTGGATCTCTTATACATGGCCCAACAACACCGGATCTTATAATTAGTCCAATTCCGGGTTTGTTGGACTCCGGGTCCTTTTCGGCCCACTTACCAAAATTCCGGATCTCCTAAACTCAAACTACAAATTCCGGATCCTTAAATAGGATTCCGGATCCACTTCTTTAGCCCAAACTTCGGATCTTTGTTGTGGGTTCCGGATCCATACGGTTCCGGACAACAATTTCCGGATCTCCACTTCCGGACTCAAGAATCCGGACTCTCGTTCGTAAAGGCGATGCGATACAGATTAACATTAGCACCGAAGATTAATCCATTTCAATCGATTATTAAATCCCTTTCTCAACAAAATGAATATTCCTAACACCATTAATCCGTTTATGATGATTAATTAATCCCTTTAAAGCTTCCTTTTCAATTTTTTAAGCAAAAGCTCACAAATAATCCAAACCCAGCAACAAATTCTAATCTAAGGTTTGAGAGAAGAGATTACCTGGTATGATTCTTTGCAAAAATAGATTTCAATTCCACTTCCTCTTCAAATTTGCAATTGATGAAGCCTTCTCCTAGATTGCAATTTGAACAATTCTTTCTATGCTCTCTCTCTCAGCCGTCACACCCACACCAAAAGATTGCTTCTACGGTTTTGTGCCCAAAAAGGGTTTTTATACTCTTTTCTCAATTTTCCAAAACTGACCCCAAACTAAAAGAAAATATGCAATCCTTTCCATAAAACTTATTCCATTTAAATAAAAGTCTCGGTTATTACAACACTCCCCCCCTCAAAAGAATTTTGTCCCCGGAATTCCATTTTCGAAAAGTTTAGGATACTTGGATCTCATGTCCGCTTCTACCTCCCAGGTTGCCTCTTGTTTTTTGTGATATCGCCATTGGACCTTTACTAGTCGTTTGTTCCTCATTTTTCGAATCTTGTTGTCTACGATTTTTATTGGTTCCTCTTCGTACGTCAATTTCTCGTCAATGTTGACATCTTCTAATGGAATGGCCACATCGGCCTCGGCCAAACACTTCTTTAAGTTCGAGACATGAAACGTTGGGTGAACACCCTTTAACTCCTCTGGCAAGTCTAGCTTGTAAGCTACTGCTCCAACTCGTTCAATAATAACGAAAGGCCCCACATACCTCGGCCTCAACTTTCCTTTCTTCCCAAAGCGTATCACCCATTTCCAAGGCGAGACCTTTAACATTACGTTGTCGCCTACTTGGAACTCGATAGGCTTCCTTCTTTTGTTGTCATACTTTCTCTGCCGATCTTGCGCGATCCTCATCCTTTCACAGATTAGTTCTATCTTATCCTCTGTCAGTTGTACAATCTCTGGACCTGCTAACTGGCTTTCTCCCACCTCGTTCCAACACAACGGCGTACGGCACTTCCTCCCGTACAATGCTTCGAATGGTGCTGCATGGATACTCGCTTGGTAACTATTATTATAAGAGAACTCTATCAAGGGTAGGTGTACTTCCCAAGACCCTTTGAAATCAATAACGCACGCTCGAAGCATATCTTTCAGCGTCTGAATAGTTCTTTCGCTCTGACCATCAGTTTGAGGATGATAGGCCGTGCTTAACTTCAATTGCGAACCCAACTCTCGTTGGAGGTTTCTCCAAAATGCTGACGTAAACCGACTATCACGGTCAGACACGATTGATCGCGGCACCCCGTGCCTAGTTACAATCTCGTTGATGTATAATTGGGCTAACTTTTCTAACGAATATGACTCCTTGATTGGTAAGAAATGCGCGGACTTAGTGAGAATATCCACAATCACCCATATCGCATCGTTACCCTTTGGAGTTCTTGGTAATTTTGTAACAAAATCCATGGTGAGGTTGTCCCACTTCCACACTGGTATCACCGTAGACTGAAGTTCTCCATACGGTCGCTGATGTTCTGCTTTAACCTTCAAACATGTCACACATCGCTCCATAAAGTGTGCGATATCCTTTTTCATTCCCGGCCACCAGTAAAATTGTCTTAAATCCCGGCACATCTTATTCGTTCCTGGGTGTATAGAGTATCGCGACTTATGCGCTTCTTCTAAGATGCTTACTCTCAAGTTTCCCAACTTGGGAACCCATACTCGGCCTTTCATACATTTCAACCCACCATTGTTGACGCTGAACAATGATGTAATCCCAACAACCCTTTCACTCTTTACATTCTCTTCTAGCAACGCCTTTTCTTGAAACTTCTTAATTTCATCTAGAAGGTTCAAAGTTGCCTCGACTCTGAAAGCCACTACTTTGGTCGATTCTCCTCGCTCTTTCCGACTCAACGCATCCGCTACTACATTTGTTTTACCCGGGTGATAAAGAATCTCGCAGTCGTAGTCGTTCAATAGTTCCATCCATCTCCTTTGTCTCATATTCAATTCCTTCTGATCAAACAGGTGCTTCAGACTCTTGTGGTCGGTGTAAATCTGGCACTTCACTCCATACAAGTAGTGTCGCCATATTTTCAGAGCGAACACCACCGTCGCTAGCTCCATGTCGTGCGTAGGGTAGTTCTTCTCGTGATCTTTCAACTGTTGGGAAGTGTAGGCAATCACCTTCCTGTTTTTCATTAAAACACACCCTAGCCCGAGCTTAGAAGCATCGCTGTAAATTACAAAACCTTCTGATCCATCTGGTAATGACAAAATCGAAGCGCTGCTTAAACTCTCTTTCAATCTCTCGAATGCGGCCTCTTGAGCTTCGGTCCAAACGAACTTGATGTTCTTCCTTGTAAGTGCGGTCAACGGTGTGGCTATACGAGAAAAGTCCTGAATGAACTTCCGATAATAGCCCGCCAAATCGAGGAAACTTCTCACTTCCGATGGCGACCTTGGCGGCTCCCAACTCTTAATAGCTTCGATATTAGCGGGGTCCACCTTGATGCCATCCACTGATACTACGTGACCCAGAAATTGAACTTCTCTCAACCAGAATTCGCACTTCAAAAACTTTGCGTACAATTTCTCGCGCTTCAGCAATTCTAATGCTGCACGAAGATGCTCCTCGTGATCTTCTCGGGTACGAGAGTAGATTAGAATATCGTCAATGAATACGATCACACATTTGTCTAACAACGAGCTACACACCATGTTCATCAAATCCATTAACACTAGTGGGGCGTTAGTCAAACCAAAGGGCATGACTAAGAACTCGTAGTGTCCGTATCTCGTACGAAAAGCTGTCTTAGACACGTCTTCCTCTCTTACCTTTAACTGATGATATCCCGACCTCAAATCTATATTCGAAAAATAGCTCGCACCTTGCAACTGATCGAAGAGGTCATCAATCCTCGAAAGCGGGTACTTGTTCTTTACTGTTACCTTGTTGAGCTCACGGTAATCTATGCACATCCGCATAGATCCGTCCTTCTTCTTCAAAAAAAGTATCGGCGCTCCCTAAGGCGATGAGCTCAGACGAATGAAACCCTTGTCTAAAAGCTCTTGCAGTTGCGTCATCATCTCCTTCATTTCCGTCGGTGCCAGACGATAGGGCGCACGCGCAATCGGGGCCGCCCCCGGTATCAAATCTATTCTGAACTCTACTTGACGATCTGGGGGCAGACTCGTCAAGTCATCCGGAAACACTTTCGGGTACTCGCTGACTATCGGCACATCACTTACTTCTTTCTTCTCTTTCTTAGCATCTAGCACATAAGCTAAATACCCTAGACATCCCTTCCCCAGACACCGCCTAGCTTTCAACATCGAAATCATACATGACTTCCTATCTTGACGATCCCCATATATTACTACTTCCTACTTATCAGGCAAGGCGATACGAATCAGCCTCTTATTACACACTATGCTTGCATCATTCTCCGCTAACCAATCCATTCCTAGTACCACATCAAACTCCCACATCCCCATCGGATACAAACGCAAAGGAAACGAGTGACCGTCTACGTCTATGCTACATCCCTCATAGACCTCTTTCACCCAGACTCGACTATCATCTGCCACCTCTGCCTTGGGTTTCATTTGCAATTTTCGAATAAAGTTAGGCGACACAAACGAGCGATTGGCGCCCAAATCAAACAATACTTTAGCATAAGTCGAGTCAATTGGGAAAGTACCTGTCACCACATCAGGCGTGTTCACCGCCTCCTTCGCTGACATGTGGAAAGCCCTCGCCCTCGCGCGGGCCGGCTTCACCTTTCTCTCCCCGCCTCTTCCCCCGCTACTACCGCCGTCACCTCCAGTATACCATTTCTTTAACTGTGGGCAGTCCCACTTGATGTGATCTGGCGATCCGCACTGATAACATGACTTTGAACTGCGGCAGTCTCGAGCCATGTGCCCCGTTTTCCCACACTTGAAACATCCTTCCCTGTCTGCCAAACACTCTCCTTTGTGCATTCTGTTGCACTTACCACATGGTTTCTCTCCTGCTCTTGGTCCCACCTGCAGCTCGGGTATAGGCGCACTCGACCTCTTTCCATCCCTGGTTGGTCCTTCCCACTTCTGCTTGTCTCCGACTCTCTCTGTCATTTGTATGTTCTTTTCTTTCTCAGTGAGTTCCGCAGTATCTACCGCGGCTTGGAAAGTAGTCGGACCCTTCACTTGTACCAGTTCTCTCACACTGCTCTTTAATCCCCAGATATATCTCTCAATGCGCCTCTCCTCAGTAGGCACATACAGTTCCGCAAACCTAGACTTCTCAATAAACTTTGACGTGTATTCTTGGATTGACATCGTCCCTTGCTCTAATCCCAGGAATTCCTCCTCAAGCTTCTTAACCGCCGCTACCGGGTAAAACTGTGCCTTAAATCTCTTAGTGAATAACTCCCATGAAGTTGCCTTTGCAATCTCAGAACCTTTACCTCCAGTTTCGACGTCCGACCAGAATATGGCGTCTGCTTTCAGCATGGACATTGCAAACAACACTTTATCTTCTTCCGCGCACTTGCTTGTGTCAAAAGCCAGCTACATCTCGCGTATCCACCTCAAAGCTAAGACCGGATTGCGTTCCCCGTTGAAAGACGGAGGTTTGCACGACGCAAAGGTCTTAAAGGTGCATCCTTTCACTGCTTTCGATTCAGTAGCCACAATTGGAGTTTCCATAGAGTGATCTCCCATCACAGTCGGAGGTAGGCTAGACGCCTCAGTTCTCGTCTCGTTCCCACTTCTGTTCCGCCCCTCGGACGTAGTCTTAATCTGATTCTCTAACAATGCTTGCAAGGTCTCCTGCAGTTTACCCATCTCTGCCGTGAACTTCTCCTCCGTAACAAAACCCTGATTCTAGTTTCTTATCGGGTTGTCTGACTGACTTCCCCCACCCGCTGAAGCGGTACTCTCTTGATGTAGGGGTCCACGCACTTGAGGTGCTCCCGTGCTTTTAGCTCGACGAGTGGTTGGCTTCTTTTTCCCTCCACGGGTTGCCATACCAATCCCAACTGCCTGCGAGGCAGCTCACAACGGTGCTCTGCCTCGCCTCCTTCTTCGGCCTCAGTCCCTCCTGCGGGTGGTCGCTTGTCGCGGAGGATCCACCGGTTCCTCCTCAAAGATTTCCTCTATACGAATTTCTTCTACCTCTGGATTTGTACCCACCATAGGCACAGATCTACTCCTCAAACTTCTTTCAGATATTCTTGATTACTGAAATACGACAAAGTAATTTACTTAAAACTACTGCTCAAGAATAATAAGGCATTTTAAGCACATACATGTACCTGTAAATTCGCAATTACACTGGCTAGGTGTAACCCCGAATCTACCTTACATGATTGTCCTCTCTACCCTATTAGTCTTATTCAAGTGATAGTGCCCTTCTAGCGCATTCCTGATTCTCAGTTGTGATTTCTACTCCCACGGTTTAAGTCTAGGCCCGTCCGATCACCTAAATCCCTTAAACTATGGCTCTGATACCAATTGTAACAACCCAGTCTAAAATAGAACATGCATAGCATTAAATCATAAGCATTACAATACTGGGTCCCAAAATTTCATTACATCTGATTCAAAATTTAGGTTGACGGAAACAACCTATACACAACTGAGAATAACTAACTACTAAAAGTATGAGTGGCACTGCTTCTATCTGCATTTATTCTCTAGTCCTGCCCTGCTCACTTGCCAGAGCCTCCTACTACTTGCTTACCTGAAAAGGTTTAGTTTGGAAAATGTGAGGGTTAGACCATGAGGTCTAGTGAGCTCCCTCCTGACAGTTCTCAAATCATTTAAAAACAGTTTATAACTTTCAAGCATCTCTTCATAAAAAACTTTCACGGATAAATCCGCTCCCGTAAATGACACCTGAAGTCACTCAAGAGTGACAACGAGTCAGTCTCACGCTGCCTTACTGGGTACTCCCTCCCATGGCATAAACGGAACCTCCCCCCGGCATGAGCACTGGCGGGCCTACCCCCTGACTTAGCCAATTTACGTCTATCACAATGTATGCATACATCTCATATCAACTTTCAAACAAGTAAAATCATGTAAATAAACATGGCAATTCTACTCATTTACTTTCTTTTAGAAAACACGTTTAAAACACGTATTTTTGTTAGAAAAACTCATCGACTTTCTCGCTTCGAGACTTCTCACTTAAGCTTCCGATCTCTAGATGGAACACCTATAATTTTTAGGAACGTAGGTCATAAGTCTTTCAATTATTACTCGAGCTTGGTTCCGAACATAACTCAAAATTATCTAAGTTAAATAAGCTACACTTCTAGTCCAATAATTTAGGTTCTAGACTCCGCTTACCGGCTCAACCGAATCATACCAAATTTTTGGCCCAACACAAGCTTTCGGACCCTTTTTGGATCAAGCCCAATCCGGATCCTATTATCAATCAGGCCCATTTTCGGATCCATTAAACTTAATACCGGATCTTTCGGCCCAAGAAAATGAATTTCGGATTCATAACCAACTCCGGATCCACGACCCACTTTAAATCATTTCCGGATCTATTTAAAAAATTCTGGATCCGCTATGACCCAATCCCATATCGGATCTCTTATGAGTTTCGGATCTCTTATGCATGGCCTAACAACACCGGATCTTATAATTAGTCCAATTCCGGGTCTGTTGGACTCCGGGTCCTTTTCGGCCCACTTACCAAAATTCTGGATCCCCTAAACTCAAACTACAAATTCCGGATCCTTAAATAGGATTCCGGATCCACTTCTTTAGCCCAAACTTCGGATCTTTGTTGTGGGTTCCGGATCCATACGGTTCCGGACAACAATTTATGGATCTCCACTTCCGGACTCAAGAATCCGGACTCTCGTTCGTAAAGGCGATGCGATACAGATTAACATTAGGACCGAAGATTAATCCATTTCAATCGATTATTAAATCCCTTTCTCAACAAAATGAATATTCCTAACACCATTAATCCGTTTATGATAATTAATTAATCCCTTTAAAGCTTCCTTTTCAATTTTTTAAGCAAAAGCTCACAAATAATCCAAACCCAGCAACAAATTCTAATCTAGGGTTTGAGAGAGAAGAGATTACCTGGTATGATTCTTTGCAGAAATAGATTTCAATTCTACTTCCTCTTCAAATTTGCAATTGATGAAGCTTTCTCCTAGATTGCAATTTGAAAATTCTTTCTCTACTCTCTCTCTCTCTCTCAGCCGTCACACCCACACCAAAAGATTCCTTCTAGGGTTTTGTGCCCAAAAAGGGTTTTTATACTATTTTCTCAATTTTCCAAAACTGACCCCAAACTAAAAAAAATATGCAATTATTTCCACAAAACTTATTCCATTTAAATAAAAGTCTCGGTTATTACATTTCAACCGATTCTTAAGGGGAAAAAAGGGAAAAGGTTAATATATTGCGACTTTCTGTATTTTTTTGTCAAAAGAAAACAATTTTTTATAATTGCTCCGATTATTCTTGTAGGTTTTGTCAATATTTTTTCGTGATTGTTTGCATAATCGGTGGTTTGTTTTCCAATCTTTGTAATAGTTGTATATGTCCAAAATTTTATAATTTTTTGGAATTTTATAATGTTAATATTTGATTTTTTTTAGTTTGATTATACATTGGTAATCTGTACTTAAATTTCAACTATTTTTTTAATATTTCAATGTCCAAATTTTGAGTAACCCACGTAAACCAATAATATAATTCACTCAAATATAAAATATGATTCCTAAACTATTTTTTCTGATCGTGCTGACACATATTAACATGATTAACGTAGAATCTCATGTTAATTGATGATGGTCAACGATTATTTGTTTAGATATTTTTTATTCCTGAATAAAAAATCATTTATTACATGTCTACCAATGTATTTTTATAATCATTAATCAACCAACCAATATAATTAATATTAATTAATAGACGATGGACACGTAAAAGAAAGTTAGATTATTCTAATAATAAAGTTTTTCTACTTAGTTTTTTTTGCAACGTAATTGTTGATTTAATAATGTAAATATTTGGTGTGTAGCTCATTTGGTAAATGAATAAAACGACTTGATTGTTTTTATGGTACGGTTTTTTGAACATCTTTTAAGGGTCCGTTTATTTTAAAGGAATGGAATGGATTTGAGGGATATGAATTTCAGATCAATTCAATCCCGCATTTAGTTTACAGGATTGTCTGGATTTGAAATCTTATGATTTCTTTGAAATCCTCAAACATAGGACTTTCAAAAACCCACGGGGATGACTAGGATTTCAAGGGATTTCGTGGAATTTATATATAATAATGTTTAAAAATATGTTTAAAACATTTGTTTTTTAATAATCAATTAATTAAAAGGCAATTTAACCATTTTTATGATTAGTTTTATAATTTATTAATGATTTTTTTATTATAAATAATAGGATTCAAATCCATTTCAAATCCTACAAACCAAACACATAAAAGAGTTACAAATCCTCCCCAATTCAAATCTCTCTAAATCCAAATCCCTACATAGAATCAAATCTAATTCATTCCTGCAAACCAAACGGACCCCAAGGGGGCATTTGGTTTACATACTAGAATTTGATAGAATTGGAATACGTCGAAGGAATTTGACTTTGAAGGGATTTGACTTTGAAGAAATTAGGATGAAATTTGATGGAATTTGACCACACGTTTGGTTGATAGGAATTTTATTCCTTCACTAAAGCCAATGAATGAGAAATTCTCTATTTTGTGGAATTCAAAGGATTCCATCATACTCATTATGTGAACAAACATATGATTTGAAATTTTGTCAAAAGAATTATCCATTTCAATTCCTTCAAAATCTTTGAACCAAACAACACCTAAATGTATTTGATCAATATTTAAAGTCTTACTATTTTTCCAAATAGAATACAACACTTAGGGTCTGTTTATTAGCAACTTAATAAGCTTAAGGAGAGTCACGACTTATTCATTCAATTATGTACTACTGTTTGGTAGTGGTTTTAAGATATAATAACTGACTTATTCAATAAGTTTTATGTAGGAGTTTTATGAAAAGTTCAAGTTTTTTTCTAAACTCGTCCCTCCCAATTAATACAAACACGCTTCTTTCATCTATGAAAAACTATTCTAAATAATTTTTTACCAATCTATATAGATAAATTGATTCACACAAATAATTTATTTATATAGGACTTAATGAAAAACCTACTAAGACCATCTGCATCAGTGCAAGACCAAAGTCTTTTCTAAAGTGGTACATCAGTTTTGCAATAACATCTCTTACATCAATGCAAGACCAAACTTCTTTATAAAGTGGTCCACACTGTCAATATTATAATATAATGTAATAAACTAATGAAAAAATATATATAATAAACCAATGTTATAAAAATAATAGTATTAATTTTAATAAATTTAGTGGGTTACGCATCTTGCAAGACCTTGCTAATTTAGCAAGTGTAAGGGTATCTTGCAAGACCTTACTATACACATGGCAAGCTATGTCATCTTATAAGGTTTCTAACAAGATGGATATGCTGAACCACAAGGCTTGTGGCGTACTGGTTAAGGCTTGTGGGGGATGTGGCTAGTAACCCATCTACCCCAAGTTCGAATCCAGACGCTTTCAACTTGTGGCCACTGGGGATAAACTCAGGGTTGCACGCTTTAGCAGCTGGGGCAATTGTCTCACCTTGCCGAAATTAGTCGGAGCAATGTCATCGGATACTCTTCAAAAAAAATGATGGATATGCTTTAAATAACCCCTTAATATTATGTGATGTCTACAAAAATGTATGTTTCTCTTTTTGGAAAAATAATTTTCCACCCAATTTCACCTTTTATAGTTGGTAGTTATTGATATTTATGACAATAAATTATTACAATAGAAGGTTATTTAATAACCATTTATTAAGCTCTGTCAAGTTGATGAATTTGTCAAGTTTGGGGGTTGATTTGATAATATTTTTAAATTAATATTTAATGGGGTTTGTAAAATCGGATTGAATTTGAAATTTCCTGAATTTAGAACTCCATAAACTGGAATTTTAAATCTCACAGGGAGATTGGCATTTTATACAATTTGTTTATAATAATGTTACGAAATATGTTAAAAATATTTGTTTTATAAATAATCTATTAATACAAAAAATAAATTTTTTTTTTATAAATAATAGAATTCAATTCCATTTCAAAACTACTAAATCATACACCGTAAAGATTCCAAATCCTTCCACGATATCTAAATCTTTCAAAATCATTTCATCAAACCAAACGACTCCTAAGTTTCTATCATTTGAACAACTTATTAAGACTTATGTGACTCGATGGATATTATTTCAGTTTAAGTTTGTAAGCATGATATTAAGTTGTACCTTATTACGTTGTTATGTAGTTTAATCAATGTTTTATGCCCGTGAGCTACGTTTGATGATCGTATTACTCTTTTACTAGTTTATATTAGTTTTATTTTATAACTCAAACATTGTGTGTGTGTGTGTGTGTGTGTGTGTTTAACAAAAATGATTAACAAGACCGATCTTAGATGTTGCTTGTTTTATACTGAATTTGGTCAAAGGACTGGTCTGATCCTTTGGGCACAGACAAATCATATTTTTCAGATCGATAACCGGTTAAAGAGGAAAATGACTAGATTAGGATTAGATGTCTAGATAAGAACCTAACCATTTATATTTCTAAAAAACCCCGACTTTTGAAGGTCTAAAAGTCTAGACTTGCTTTAACCATAAATCTGGCCTGATTTTGGATTACTTCGGATTCAAGTTGGTCGGATATGAGATATAGTGTTATATATATATATATATATATATATATATTAAATTGTTTTTGAAGATAAATTCAATCGACTAAGAGGATTGATAAAATCGATCGATATAAGATTTAGAAATTAAAAAAAATACGATCGACCGGCTAAAAACTAAACCCAAAAATAGCACCAAAATATCAAGTTTCGGATTTTGGAAACATTCGAATTTTTTACAAACACTTTATTTTCAGTTCATATTTTCAAAGAGTTTATTTACACAAGTTAAAATAATGTTTGAAGACAACTACAATAAAATATACCCCACACCACACCACACCACACCACACCATCAACATGTCTCATTTATGGTGGTGCCATCTTCCTTTCATACGCGCCATATCATCTTCTACCGGTTTCCACCATTATTAAATTCAAGTTTTCAACACATTTCTTAAATCCTTTCCAGATCCGCATTCACATCTTGTGTCAATGATTATGCCATCACTAACTGTATCTATATATATATATATATATATATATATATATCTTAATCACGCTGTTCAATCTTGAACCACACCTTCTATCTCATCGTAATTCCTCCCAGCTTTTGTTCCCACTTTCCACAATCTGGTAACCGGAAAAGTAGAGAATCATGACGGAGAACGAAGACGGGCTGGACTACCTTCGAATCCCGTATGAGAAGATCAAGTTTGGTAAAAAACTTGAGGTTCAAGGCTATGGAACTGTGTTCCAAGGAGAATTTAATGATCGACGAGTTGCGTTGAAACAGCTCAACATCACGAACCTAGGCAACGTTAAACCGAAGCTTTTAGCTGAGATTCTAACGATTTCTCGGTTCCGGCGACATCCCAATCTTGTGGCTCTTCTTGGATTTTGTGACGAGAAGAGCAACGAGATAATCCTCGTTTACGAGTTTGTATCGAGTGGAAATCTAGCTGATAAGATGAGAAAACGTCTCACGACGATCCAGCGTCTCGAGATCTGTCTCGGTGCTGCTTGTGGACTGGATTATTTGCATACCGGCGTCGACGCTTCGACACCGGGTATCATTCATGGTAATATCAAACTTTCAAAAATTCTGTTGAATTTAGATTCGAATTCATCGAAATTTGAAGCAAAAGTTTCGAGTTTTGGATTGTCCAAAATACTGCCGGGACAAGCTCAGAAGATTCTAGAATCAACGGATACGGGGGATGAAGTTACAGAAAGAGTGACGAAGGAATCCGACGTTTACTCTTTCGGTGTGTTGTTGCTTGAAGTGCTCTGCGGTGTGCCTGAGTTGGTAGATACCGATGATTATCAGGAACGACATGTTACCGAATTGGTTCCGAAGAGGCTGGAACAAAATAAATTACGCAAAATCGTGCACTTCAATATTAGGAAAGAAATTAAAGAAGAATCCTTGGAAACATATGCCAAAATCGCGTGTCAGTGCGTGCTAAAAAACCCTGAAGAACGACCTTCCATGGCTAAGGTCGTCGAAGAACTCGAGAAAGCATTGAGACTACAGGTTGATTTCATACAACCGAGATCATCTAAACAGTTGTACAAAATGTGGAAATGGCTCAGTTTATCTTCGGGCATAGTATTTATTTTTCTGAGATTTTGATGCAGGGAGGGCAGGTCTTCGATGTCCAAATTGATGGTAGCAGGATCATTGACGGTGCACCAGATGGAACAGTCATAGTTCCACCAGAAGACGGTAGTGGTGTGTTGGTGGACTCAGAGTTAGATGTTGTCGGAGAAGATGACGCGGATGAGGTCAACATCGTTGGTGCAATATCAGAATCTAACAACGGTGAGGAAAATGCAGCAGAAGATGTTGGCATGGTGAGTCATTTTTAACAAAATTCAACAAATGTGTTCTTGTTATTGATCGTCTAATTTGCTTCCAAAAAATGTCCCATCATATTAATGTCTTTAGATACGGTTCTGTATCAGTTCCGTTAGAATTGCTAGTAATCAACTTTTTGTCTAAATATAACTACGTTGTTATTATTATTATTTATTTTATGAACAATTTTTGCATGAAGCATGGTTGGAAATTACGATTGGAGATACTTTCTCAACTTATTAAATTCCTAAGCACCAAAATAAAATGAAGACTCAAATTTTAAAACTTATTCCTAAATACGAAAATTAAACACTTATTATGAACAATGTTGTTTTAACACGAACGCTCAAATTCTAAGATCTTTCATGGAAGTAAATTTTTTACTTCAGTTATCGATGTGACAGCAATAAGGAAACAAAATGATTGATGCATTTTCACACATGTACCCCTTTTGTTCACATATGTAACTATTTTTAGGAAATTTCATCCAACCGTCTTCAACTTTTAACCACCCAACTTAATTTTTTACAAAAATAACCAAGATCCCGCAAGTCTGACACCGCAAAGCGGTGTCAGACTTTATCTGACACACTAAAAAAATTATTTTTTTAAAAAAATGAAGCCACCGCAAGCCACGTGTCACTATCTCCTATACCGCAAGTAAGGAATAAAGAAGACCGCAAGTTTGCGCCCCGCAAGCGAAACGTAAAATAATATTTTTTTTGCGTTTTGTCAGAAAAAGCTGACATCGCAAGCTTGCGGTGTCAAGCTTGCGGGATGCTGGTTATTTTTGTAAAAGTTAAAGTTGGGTGGTTAAAAGTTGAAGATTGGTGGAACAAATGGTTATTTTGGTCAATTTCCCCTATTTTTATGTGTCTTTTTATATATATATATATATATACATATATAGGGTCAGGTTCAGGGGAAAACCTTAAATATCTGGAAAACTAGAAAACCACAAAAATACGGAGAAAAAAGTATATCAATATGGATGTCAAATTAACGAGAAAAATATGATCGTTTATTTGGTGCAATTTATTTGCTTCGAATTTTGTTCATTTTTCGTATTTTTTCGAATAAAAAACAAGGGGGGTGAGGTTTTTTAATTTAATTAATATTGTTGTAACCGCCCGTCTAATCACATTCATCAGATCATCTAATCCAACGGTTAATAAAGTGTTTTTTAGTTTTCCATTTATTTGAGGTTTTCCCTTGAACCTCTCTCTACATATATATATATATATATATATATATATATATATATATATATATATATATATATATATATATATATATATATATCTTTTTGTTATAGGAGTTTTTGGGGTTTAAAATTTCATTTTGATGTATATTTTGTCATATATTCTTGGTTTTTGATAGAGTATAATTTTTGTGGTTTTATCTTTTTCTCTTTTTGTTGAATAAGATCTATCGATTCCTTTGATTGAATTAATATTTTGTGCTAAACTTATATATTTTTTAAGATTTATTTACATGTTTCATTGATTTAAGAAGCTGATTATTTATGAAAGCCAAAGGCCATCTAAAAAACATAAGATTTATTAAAAAATCATCATATACAATTTGAAAAGACCAATATGATAGATTATTTATTTATTTATAATTATTATTATAATAGGTACCACGTTGAAAAATGTAAGTTATGTGTAACCCTATCAAATTATTCTTCAAAAGAGCTATTAATTAAGTAAAGAATAAAAAGAAAATATGTCAAATCTTGTTGATACTAACACGTTTTCTGCAACAAAGACTAGTTGTGCACATATGTCCTAGAGTGTAGATCCCCAGGTACATATGTTCGACACTTGCAAAAAAAGACTGAAACGTTTTAAAATTTTAATATCTTGAAGCATTCATTCATAATTAATAATTTTTGGGTTTTTGATACAGGGTAGGGAAGTCTCAGATGTCCATATTCTTGGTAGCAGTAATCGCAATGGTCTACCTGAAGAAACTATCAACGAGGATGATCAGCAAGAGGATGATGATGGTGAGACAATGGGCTCGAATATAGCAGAGAAAACTCCCGAGGTCAAAGAGACTATTGATGATCCGAGTTTAAGTGACCGGCTAGATACAGAGAGACAAAATAATGGAGACGATGACAGGAGCATTGATACATCTTCAGAACATATGAACGAAGAGAAGAATGCAGTTGAAGATACTATTACTATTACTATTACTACGGTGAGTTCATCTTAAACCGCATCATGACACAAATTAATTGCAACAGTTTAGTACGTGTTTATAGCATCTTACTGGAGCTCTACAATATTTTGGACTAGCAATGAAGTGGAAAAACGTGATTAGAGTGAAGAAATTCTTCAGTTTTGGGCTTCGAGCAAGTGTTGTGTGTTTCAGACTTAGGTTCTGAAAAACTTAGACTAGGTGGGTCATGCTGGTACCTCTGGTTGGCTACCTTTGGTCGGGACCATCTCTAATCGTACTTCTGACATATCTAAGTCAATTCTCTGGTCATGTATGATCAGAGCCCTAAGGACCTGTACGTCCAGAACTCTGATGTAGTTGTAACCAACATGTGATCTTATCCGAATACGATTACAACCGTCTGGAACTCCAAGTAACTTCAAAACCGTCATTTCATTTATTCTCCTCTGTTTTTGATTGAGGCTAGTATATAAATACAAGATATATATATATATATATATTATTTTAGACTTACGAATTTGTTGAATATTCAAAATACTCTCGTGTAATTTGGCTTTCGTTTTTATGCATAAAATCGAAAGTGCTCTCGAGTCTTATCCATTATTGAATTTCGTGGAACTGGGACATAGGGTCGAAATATCAATTCGGAAAGTGAACTCACACGATTCTCAAGCAATCCTGTTACTTGATATTCCTATTTTCTTGTCATATTTTCTAACATAATTTTGATCGTAGAATGATAAAATTGTAACACCATGGGTTGATGCAGCAAGGGCGGAGGAGCTTTCATCCTCCAATTTTAGACGATATAGATGAAGAGAGTGTTGTACCCAATAGAACCAGTACTGAGGATGCTGAAAAGGAGAGCATCAATGATCCAGAGACTAGGGAAGAAATTGTGGACGAGTTAAAGTTGAACGAGAAATCAAAAATTAATGGGGAAAGGGAAGACAAGATCGTTTCAGAATCTAGTAATGGTGACACCAACAAAACAGATCATTCGTTGACACCATACCAAAACCAAGATGAGGTTGGGGATGAATTCGAATACCTTCGAATTCCATACAAGAAGATTCAGTTTGGTAAGAAAATCGACATTCATGGTTATGGGAGCATGTTCCAAGGAGAATTCGATCATCAACAAGTCGCATTGAAACGGTTAAACATCACGAACCTTGCTCACATTAAACCCAAGCTTTTAGCCGAGATACTATTGGTTGCTAGGTTCCGACAACACCCCAATGTTGTCTCCATTCTCGGCTTTTGCGACGAGAAGACCAACGAACTAATACTCGTTTACGAGTATGTCTCGAGTGGGAATCTAGCGGATAAGATGAGTAAACATCTTACAACAATCCAGCGCCTCGAGATCTGTCTTGGTGCTGCTCGTGGACTAGACTATTTGCATACCGGTTTCGACTCTACACCCGGTATCGTTCATGGTGACATCAAACTTTCAAAAATCCTGTTGAATTCACATTCATCAAAATTCGAAGCTAAGGTCTCGAGTTTTGGATTATCCAAATTACTTCCCGGACAAGCTCAGAAGACGCTCGAACCCACGAATAAGGCGGCTGATGTTTACTCTTTCGGTGTGCTTTTGCTTGAAGTTTTATGTGGGGTGAGGGAGTTGGTCGATACCGATGATTATCAGGAACGCCATGTTACTGAATTGGTCCCTAAGAGGCTGGGACAAAATATATTACGTACGATCGTGCACTTTGATATCAGGAAGGAAATAACAGCAGAATCCTTGGAAACTTATGCCAAAATCGCATGTTTGTGCGTGATGGAAGACCCTGAAGAACGACCAACTATGGCTCAGGTCGTTAAAGAACTTGAGAAAGCATTGAAATTACAGGTAGATTTCAAACTCCCATATTTGCCGAGAGAATACGGGATTCTCTATTTTGGTTATTTTATGATAATTTGGAAAACAACTCCAATTTATTTTTGGGTTTTTGATGCAGGGCGGGGAAGCCTCAGATGTCCATATTCTTGGTAGCAGTAATGGCAATGCAGATCTACCTGAAGAAACTATCAATGAGAATGATACGAAAGAGGAGGATGATGATGATGGTGAGACAATGGGCTCGAATATAGCAGAGAAAAATCGCGAGGTCAAAGAGACTAGCGATGATCTGATGTTAAGTGACCCGTTAGATTCAGCCAGAGAAAATAACGAAGACGACGACAGGAATGTAGCTGAAGATAGTATTACTTCGGTGAGTTCATCTTAACCCGTATCATGACACGAAATGAAATTGCAACATTTTACTATGTGTTTATAGCATCTTACTTTATAGGTTGTGCTTGCCAGGTAAGACAGTGCCAGATCCAGGATTTTTGTAAAGTCCCACAAAGTCGTCTAATGAGTTTTTAAGCCTAATTCCACCGTTTTGCGAGATTTTTTCAGTTTTTGTTGTTGATTAAGAGAGTTTTTTTTGTCGATTTCGAGGGACTTATTCGGTTTTTCTGGTTGATTTCAAGAGTTTTTTTTCAAGGTGATTTTTTTGTCCAAAAAGCCGGGCCGGGCTAGCCTGGACCGGGCTTTGGGCGGGCCCGGGCCCAAACACTATTCACAAGCCCGGGCTTTGGGCGGGCCCGGGCCGGGCCGGGCCCGATCAGGCTTTTCAAAAGACCGGGTCTACCGGGCCGGGCCTAAATCGGGTTTTTTAAAAAAATTGTATTTTTTTACATTTTTAGTAAATATTATTCGTATCCACTATAAAATACTTAATTGGGTCACTCAAACATACTTAAAAAATACGTTCTATTAGAATTTCATATATAAAGAAAAATACGTTCTATTAATTTTATATAAATTATAAAGAAAAATATCTTTAAAGAAGTACATTTATTGAATTATAAAGAAAAATACTCTTAATCCTCGTCCTCGTATGGTGGATAGTATGCAAGAGTTCCGGTCGTTTTAAGTCTAGTAAGAGCCGTAGGATCATCGAGTTCATCAACATCGAGTTGTTCTTCAGGGTCGGTCTCGTCGTCGTCGTAACGTGATACATTACTTTCACAATCGGTACTTGGCGGGGTACTTAGTTGGGCACCTTCGTTTTCTTTAAGATTTTCTTCCACTCCATCAAGCTCCGCCTCTAGGGTCGTTCGGTCTTGAATTCTTTCAAGACTATCCAAGTAGTCCTTCAAACAAACGCAAGCTTCTACTGACTCCGGGGTTAATCTTGTCCGACGGGCAAGAACTTCTCTAATTTGATTGTTCGATGTACTACCGCCGGCCATTTTGAGTGAAGAATGGAAAAATTGAAAGAACAAGAAGTTGTATGAAACGAACACGAGAAAGCGAGGAATCGAGAATTGTAAGCGAGAATTGTGTTTTTTGCGTTTTTGTAACTTGATATCAAACCTCTAACATCCACTACCTATTTATAGTGATTTGGAGGCAAAAAATACAAAAAAAAACGGTTGTAAATGAGAAAAAACGGTCATATTAACGGTAATAAACGGCTACTTTTTTTAACAAAAACGGGCCGGGCTTAAACCGGGCTTGGGACCGGGCCGGGCCGAGAAATTTGGCAAAATCAAGGCCTGTTAGGGCCCGGGGGGCTTAGACCGGGCTTTGGGCGGGCCGGGTCGGGCTTCGGGCGGGCTAGGCTTCGGGCTCTCGGCGGGCTTTTTCAGGCCCGGGCCCATTTGGCCATCACTAGGGCGCATGAAGGAAATTACTGGGGAAACTATAGTAGAAAATTGAATTCTATAAAGAAATTTAATTCGCCCATCCCCATCTTTAACGTACTAGATCCGCCCGTGGGTAAGAGATATATAATGTTGTTGGCCCGGTAAGAATGGAGATGCTTAGGTACCCGGTCAGCGTTTTGTCCAATTTCTTTTAGTAGACGTCGAAGTGACAAATTAGAAATATGATATAAAATGCAGCAAGGTAGCGAAGATGGTGAGAGTGGAAGCAAAAGCACCACGAAAGATCCTCAGAGCACCCAAGAAATCATAGATGATCTGAAGTCGAGACAGGAATTAGAGATCATCCCGGAAACTGAAGTTGATAACCGAAACAAGATAACTACCGGATCTTTAGAATCTAACAATGGTGACGGGACTAGAGAAGATGATGCCGAGACTAAAGAAGAAATCACGGATGATAAGAACAGAGCTACGGAGATCGCTATGGTGAGTTCATCTTAAAGTTAACTTCTAATTCGGTATTATTTCAATTAGTGACCCTTTTGGGGGATTGGTGTAAACACCTTTCCCACATGAATGAAAATTAGATCCGTAAATTCTTTATAAACACAAAGATATGGGATCAATAACTTCCACCATGATTTTAATTTGATTCAGAGTTTATTAGGATATATCATCTTGTTTTTGGCTATGGAAGTTATTAGCAGCACACAACTTTGAGTTTTGGTCCATCAAATGATTTTGAAACAACTAAGATGAATTTACATCTTTTGAACAGGTGAAATTGTTGGAGTTCCACGTCACCTAAACTTAAATCATTTTGCCTCTAAATATGTTGGAATATCCTTTCTCTCTCTAAGGCTCTTTTATGAGAAATTTCTTAGGGTTCCACATATTCTAACGTAAATGAATTTTTCTAAAACCATTTTGGTCGTGGTTTCGGCTTTTAAAAAGCTTAACTTGGTGCAGGAAGAGAAGAACTCCGGAATTCTGGATTCAGGCAGTGTGAATGCCGGAAAAGAGAACACCAACAGCGCATTGTTGAACGTACAAGACACCGAGAAGAAACCCGAGTTAATCGTCAATAAAAGAGAAGGAGATTTCAGTGATTTTGCTACCAACGATGAGTTCAAACCCATCCAAGAATCTGAAAGCATGCCAAGTCATAGTATTAGCACACACTCAGAGTCTAGCAATGGCGACGACACAACTCCCTCGGATTATTTGTTGCAAAAGAGTCCAGCCAATAGTATTACTGTGGTAAGAATATATATATATATATATATATAGAAAGAGAGAGAGAGAGAGAGAGAGGGGTAGGTTCAAGGAAAAACCTAAAAAAAACCGAAAACTAAGGAACACCCTGGTGGCCCTTCGTCTGGACGGTATGCATACAAATAAAAATAAGTTATTTTTTGGTTTTTATGCATTTGTGCACATGCATATCGTCAAAATGAAGGGTCACCAGGGTATTCCTCAGTTTTTCGTTTTTTTAGCTTTTTCCCAGAAACCTAACCTCTATATATATGTGTGTCCCATTTTAAGTTAAAAACTAGAATCTTGAAACCAGGTCTCCTTTTGACATATATATATATATATATATATATACCCATCCTCTGATACCAGAAAAAAACATCAACAAATGATTCCAGAAACTGTTGTTCCTGTTCCTGGTGGCGATTCTTCTCTGACAGGTTTTCTTCTCTTCCTGTTAATTTGTTATTTGTCTTACATTTTCCCCCATCAAGTTTTACACCAAATTCATAATAACAAAAATTGGTGAAAAAGTGGTGAGCATAATTAGATATTTATTTTCTTGATTCTTATTTTCTACATTATAGTCTTTATATGTTACAGAGTTGTTTTGTACGGAGGGCAATTTTGGAATAAAGTGGTGCTGTGCTTTACATGGATGAAAGGCCTGTTTTCTAACAAACGCGATTGAGGAATCTCCATTGTTTCTTGTTAAACTGGTAATATTAATTAGCCAATACATGATTGTTACTTTATTTTGCAGAAGAACATCGACATATTACGTACAAGATTGTTGTTTTGTTTTTCATGTTAATGTTCCGGGGTTTGGGGCCAGGATCTTTTCTTAGTGGGGTGGGTCACCTTTGAGGTGGATTAAATGTCTGTAAAGTTGTCCGATGTATTTTTAGCCTATATCCACCGCATCGAGAGATTTTTAAAGTTTTTTTGTTTGATTTTTATGTTTTTTGGTCAATTTGGATGGGCTTTTTATGGGACACCCTTAACCATTCAGCACCCTGATTTCATTCTAAACAAATACCAAACAACCGTATTTCATTTTGCACTATATCTCTTAATCATTCCGCACCAAACCATTCAGCAACTCCCAAACAGCCCCTAAGAGTAATATTTCAACCTTATAAAAGGTTTTCTAAACATTGTCCATTAAATATTGAATTGAATTGAATTTCATTATAAATAATTTATAAACAAAATATGAATAATTACAAAAAGAATTGATACAAATAATTAAAATTACTTTTTTATTAATTAATTATTACAAAACAAATGTTACTACCATATCTTCAAACATTATTACATATAAATCCTTTTGAGTAAAAGATGATATAACTACCTACTTCTTTAGAGCATACCGATTCGAGATGGGGCACTTGGAAGGGGAAACCGCCCCTTGCCCCCTCCTTACGGTGGGTCGATAGTAATTTACACCTCCTAATTCATTAGATATCTTTTAACCAACAAACGCTATAGATCTTGTGTAAATCACCAACTCTCCGGATAATCCAAAAACACACTCTGTTCTTCGTCCAAAACGAGAGCAAAAACCTAGAGATGTTGTGTTTTTCATATGTGAAAACTCTCTCTTCCTAATGGTCAGTTACCAACAGTTATATATATATAGCAACTAACATATTGATCAATGCCACCGATTCCCGCCATATGGCGACATCTGACAAACCCGATCATTCTCTTGTACATCTCAATTACACCAAACGACCGATGATTCAATATAAGCAAACACACCCTTGAATTTGAAACACTAACCGGTCCTTTCAACCACGTGTATAACTGTAAAACACATACTAACCTAATCGATACGATATCTAAGCAAAGTATAACCAAAAGACGATGTTCGCTTTTCATGCCACAAACATGGTGCCTACTAAGACTGTGAATCAGAGACGTAATTTCCCTCAACATTCGGTTCTTGCTGGTGATTTTCTTGTACAACCGCCGGCTTCTGTTTTCTCTTCTCCTTGAGAACAACTTGTCTCGGCATGACTTCTAACAAGAACTGACCTCCGTTCCATACGGTCGCCGAAACCTTGAGCATTTGGAAAGCAAGATGAAATTCGTACGACAGAAAGATTGGGACCGTAAGCGCCATTGTTGCAACCGTGAAAATGGCTTGCAGCAGGATGTACATAAACAGACGGTTCTGATCTCCGAGTAAACCGCTTAAGCGCCACCACAAGTTGTTTGCCTTTTGTGCCTTTTTAGAAAGTTCCCTGCAAGATCACCATCAATTAAGCCACAGACTAACCAAATTGAGCCATTCGCCCAACAGTCAAGAGACCGGTGCGTACAAGGAGCCAATGACTCCCACACTCTGCTTTAGAGATGGCCAAAAATCAGTCGCGGTCCTAAACCCTAAACCCTCTCCAGTTTGTACAAGTATACAACCCTAGAACCAACTGTGCTACGCCCTTAGGGTCCGTTTGGTACACCGGACATGACAGAACATATTAGAACAAAGATCACTCTTCCATAATTGGCAGAACATTAAAGTGGAAGTGGACCAGACCTATATTTAATTTTATTTGTTGTATTTTATGCTATTTAAACTTTCATTTTACCGTCCTCAAGATATTATTTTTATAGGGTTTTCTATATTTTAGTTAATTTATGTAATTTATTAAATATTAATAATAATAAAATAATATAGAAAATGTATAAAATAAAATATGGAAACCACGTAGATTTTTTATTTTGGTGTCATTTTAATCGTCTTCACAAAAACTTTATAATGATATATTTTGTTATAACTTACAAAAATATTTTTGTATTATAATTTAATAAATACATAAATTGATCAAAAGATATAAACAATTCATTAGGGGTAAAATGGTCATTTTAAATATTTTGTCTGCCCAGTCCTGTCATACCAAACGTTGAACAGTTGTCTTATCCTGCCTTTATGGTTACCAAACACACCCTTAAAGAAAAACGAGTGTAAAAGTAAAAATTTAAATAACCTGTAAGAGGTCATGACTTCGGGATCCCTTAAGAGCCTTTGTCGACGAAGGACATTGACTATGAGAAAATAAAGAGCCTGCCAGAGACTGTAAGCAATCAACGGGACCGTAAACAGCCATGTCCATAAGAAAGATTTGCTTCCAACGTAAGGCCATGAAGCTCTCCGAGCCGTTCCCTCCGGATGCATAGCTTCAAAGAAGGCCGGGTCCCACCATCGAATAGTAAAGAACACCACCCCTGGTACAAATACGGGACTAGACAGGTGAGAGTGAGGTAGGCAAGTAAAAAAACTGTGGAAGGTTTTAGGGTTTTAATTTAACAGGTGTAGTTTAGTAATTTACCACCTATCTCATCTACCTATTTGGTGGGATTGAAAAAAATAAATGTTTTCCCACTCAAGTCATATCTTGTCCCAGTCTAATGTCGTGCCAAACATGGGACACGTTTTTGTCCTGTGTACCAAACACACCCTTAAAACCCCCAATTACCAAGAAATCACGAGTTGACTCACCTGGTAAAAGATGTATAAGGACGCTTACAAGCTTGTCCATGGAACTAAACACTAAGCTACAACGCCAAATGATTAACGCCCATGCTAGTGGTCCCTGCAAACCGACGATGATGAATGGAATTACGAATTTACGATTAAAAAAATGCAAGCGAGAAAAGAATCTACTTACCTCTGCAAACGAGAAGCAAACCATGAAAAGCTTTTCGTTTTTAGGAAAAAACAAAAGCATGATCAAGAAGATGGTGTTGGCATAATAGCAGAAATCCTGCAAGACACATCATATGAAGTATGTTTAATCACTATCGTCCACGAGAACATAGCACAGGTAACGGGAATTCAAATTAATAAATTCGATCAAAGCGACACATAACTAAACGAAATGAAACAAATATATCCTACTCGAAAGTAGGGGCGGGGGTGAGATGTACGTAGAACTTCCCTTTACTCCAAAAAGTAGAGCGGTTGTTTCTATATCATTAAGTCACTACCAAACAATAATATATAGTTAACCGACTAAGATGTGAGTCTCATTAAGCTGCTAACAAACAAGCCCTAAGGCCCCTAACTCACTTCTTTCAATCAACACTAGCTATAAGCCCCTACACCTAGTCTACTACCCTAATTTAGCGTCTCTAAGAACTCATATCAAAGCGACACATGTACACAACATCTCAAAGTTGCTATTTAATTCAACACTTGGTCACTTTGGCATAACATATACTCTTTGTCCCAAAATAAGTATCCACATTCTATTTTAGTTTGTCCCAAAATAAGTGCCCACTTATAAAAGTAAACGAATATTTTCCCATTCTACCCTTAATCATGAGATGGGAAAAGTCTCTCTCTACTATTATTAAGGCTAAAATTGTCATGTAGTTGATTAAAAAGTGTAATAGTTACACATTCCTAAAATTGTGTGCCTTTTTCAATGTGGACACTTATTTTGGGACCAAGGGAATATCATATATGACATACAACATAAAAGACCAATAATTTATGCAACTAAAAGTAGGCAAAAGATATAAAGAAAGTTGCATTTAGAACCAAAGAACAATCTTTTCCGTTTTCTTCCAATTTGAAAAGAAAGATACTAAAGAAAAGCATCGAATTCTTGCATGGTAAGTGAAATTAAGCATAAATGAATCAGAGTACTACTTACGAGAAGGTAATAATGCCATTTCTTATAGCGATAGTAAATCCACCTAAGTGGAACAAAGGTGATATAGATCAAACAGTATAAATATCGAATATCTTGTGGCCCTGAAACAAACAACACCAATAGATTCACGCATTATTCATTATGAATACCCCATTCCAATCTCCAAACAATAATCAAGAAGATACCAATAGCATAAGCATATTACTCACTTGCACCCAAAATAAAGCAAAATCCCCCAAATCCAAAGACACCCATAAAATGAGTAACCTACAGGACCACAAAGAGGCAAACACATTCAAGATTTTTGTTAGTCCAATTCTTCCAAATGCAAATATTGATACATATACATATATAGGCGAAGGATCGTGTGAGAAGAATAGTTAAAGTGAGAAGGGTAAGAGAGAAACTCAAGTTAATGGAAAACTGAGGAACACTCTAATAACCATTCATCTGTACTATATGCACATGTGCATAAAAATAATTGAAAATGTTTCAGAATTTCTATGGACGTTATGCACATACCAGACAAACTACATTATTTATGCACTTGTCCATCCCGTACAGATGAATGGTTATAGGGTGTTCCTCAAACCTTTTTTTTTTTGTGTGTGGTTTTCTCATGAACCACACCATATATATATAGACATAGAATTTGAAACAAATTCTTTTTCTGTTTGTGGTGTTTACCGGAGAGATTACATAGTTATCAACAGTTTGATCAAATTCCTTATGATTTATACTAACTTTGAGCTTGAAATTTAACCGATTTGACATTAAAAAAATACACTTGTATCGAGTACTTGCAACAAGAAATCCAGCACAATCTCCATAGATAATGTTATATTTACAGCATACATTTACAGAAAATAATATAGATATACCTTGGTGATAAACCTTTCATGTTCTTCGGCCTGTTTAGCGATTTTAATAGCTTGTTTGGACAAGATCTCCTTCGTTTTTTCTTTCGTTTGAGCAGCTTTCTACACAAACCAACAAAATCCCCAATTCAATTTTTCAAAAAAACTTGAGTGGGTAAACAACAAAAACAACATAATCAAAATCATACCCTGGATCGATCTTTAAACCTCTGCTTGACGTTTTGAAAGCGATGGCCACTGGATTGATAATCATCCGTCTCTTCATTGCTCGACATGTTTCAATCTATTTCAAAGACAAGAAGGGTCTAGAGGGATCGATTGAGGGATAAAAGAAGAAGAGAGAGAAAAAGAGGGTTAGGATGAAGATGGATTGCTTCGAATAAGAGACTTGCTTTTGCTTCTTCACTGATCTACTTGATTAAATGAAGACTTGAATTGAAATTATGTGAATGGAAACTCTAGGTTTTGTTGATTGATGAACAAGGTTTTTAATCGCTCGAGACCATCAAACGATTTGACTCAGTAGCGGGACACGTAAACATTTCATGATCACAAGATTATTATTTGCTCCATTAACTATTTTGAAAAAACAAAAAAACTGACTATCGATAATTTCAATTAATTCTAGAGTAAATTACGGATTTGGTCCCTGTGGTTTGCTCAAAATTATGGATTTCGTCCCTAAACTTCATTTATTATGGAAATGGTCCCCGAGCGATGCACTTTCCATTGAATTTGGTCCCTGCCCCTAACGTCCGTCTATTTGATCCGTTAAAAGTGAGGGCAAAATGGTCTTTTTGGAAAATTTTCAATTTTAACATTTTTTTTTAAATTAATCTTTTTCTTGAATCTTCATCTTCTTTATGAAGAATATGAACCCATCTCATCTTGAATCTTCATCTTCATCTTTTTCTTGAATTTTAACAAAACACATCTCAATATAAGCAAACACACCCTTGAATTTGAAACACTAACTGGGTCCTTTCAACCACGTGTATAACGTAAACACATACTAACCTAATCGACACGATATCTAAGCAAAGTATAACCAAAAGACGATGTTCGCTTTTCATGCCACAAACATGGTGCCTACTAAGACTGTGAATCAGAGACGTAATTTCCCTCGGGCGAAGTTTCAACATTCGGTTCTTGTTGGTGATTTTCTTGTACAACCGCCGGCTTCTGTTTTCTCTTCTCCTTGAGAACAACTTGTCTCGGCATGACTTCTAACAAGAACTGACCTCCGTTCTAAACGGTTGCCGAAACCTTGAGCATTTGGAAAGCAAGATGAAATTCGTACGACAGAAAGATTGGGACCGTAAGCGCCATTGTTGCAACCGTGAAAATGGCTTGCAACAGGATGTACATAAACAGACGGTTCTGATCTCCGAGTAAACCGCTTAAGCGCCACCACAAGTTGTTTGCTTTTTGTGCCTTTTTAGAAAGTTCCCTGCAAGATCACCATCAATTAAGCCATATGTAACACCCCGAAAATTGGAGAACCAAATTTGGGGCCACGGACGTCCGCAAGGGGCATGCCGGACGTCTGCAATGGGCATGCCGGACGTCCGCAAGGTGCGGAAGCCTGCGGGTCGTCCGCGGAAGCAACATAAATTTTGGATGGTTTTTGTTCGGTCGAGGCTGGACGTCTGCGAAGTGCCATGCGGACGTCTGCGACCTGCTTGATGGGTTGAATTGGGTATTTTAAGCCCTTTTCTCCCTCTCTCTCCTCATTTCCCTTTCAAACCCCTAACTCAATCTCTCTCTCCCTCTCTCAGCCGATTTTCCTCAAGAACACAAACCCTTCTCCTCTTCTTCCTCATTTCTTCACCAAACTAAACCCACTTTCCACCATTGTTGAAGATATAGAAGCTTGGAGCTTTTGTGGGTGATTAGGAGCTTTTGTTTGGAGATTCATGTGATAAAGGTAATATTCCTCTACCCAAATGTTAGGTTGTTGTTGATTTCATCTTCTTTCTATGTTGTGGTAGTGTTGGATGATTTTGGTGGTGGTTGGTCGAGGTGATCTTTTCCTTCTTCATTTATGAAGATTAGGGTTTGGTATATTTAGGATTTTTGGATGATAAATGCTTTGGGAATGATTATACATGGTTGGATCAGATTATTGATGGTTGAAAAATTATGGATCTAGGTTTTTGGAGATTTTGGCTTGAAGATGCAAGTTGTTTCAAAGGAGCTTACGTATGGGAAAAATCTAGATTTAGCCTAAATCTAGCAAGGTGAGTTCAAGTTACTTTGTGAAAACTTTGTACATGCCAAAATGTTGTTTTTCCAAGTAACTACGTGTTTTACCTGAAAATTATCAATGTTGAGTTATTTGGTGGGTTTTACCTTTTGAGGTATTAATTGTGATAAATATAGTAAAACACTACATTTGGAATTTTTGGAAAAATGTGATAGATAAATCATACATGAAAATGGGTTATTGTTTTATGTGATAAATGGAGTCTATTTGTTATGAAAATGCATTTTGCAGATATTTTGGAAATATGTGTTTAGCACATCATGGGATGATTAAAAACGTAATGGTACGAGTTCTTTGGAAAAGAGGGTTTTCCCCAACCCAAGGTTTTATTTCGGGTTCTCATGGACTCGAAGTATTTATTGGCAAAGGTGTGTGTTGCTACGTTTAAATGTTATCTTATGACTTTTATGAACGATCTTTTGAGTCAGTTGAGCTTATGGCTTGGTATTGGATTTTATTAAGTCTTGGGGACGTTTGTCCAGTTTTGATAGCTCAAATTGAGTTTTGATCATGATTTACGTTATTGGGGAATTGCATGTTTTGAATGCATCTGTTTATTTATTTGGGGTCGTGTAATGTTTTAGACCTTGTTAGCTATGGATCTATAGGCATTTGAGTTTCCCCTTAGTCTCGCGGGTAAAAGATCGGGATTGATTGAGCTCAGTTTATGAGACGTTAGTTTCTTTTGTAGCACGAAATAGGCATCGGGTTCCATGATAAGTAAGGCGTGGAGCTATATAGTCGGGCGTCATCTCATGGTGTTGGTCCCAAAATGGCTCAACAAGTATTGTAGAAGGGGGGGTTGAATACAATACTTAGATTTTTCACAAGTTTTAATTCAATATATTGAAAATCTTTCAATAAGAATTACACATAGAAACCAAAAGATTGTTGCGGAAAAGAATAGTTAAACTATTCTAACAATCTAACACAAAGTAAACTGAAAAACACTTAGAACAAATTGGACACTTAGACACAAGATGCAGTTTCAGTAAGAAAGGAGCTTGCACTTAGTAATCTTTTGAAGCGTGGTTTGCATGGAGAGTCTTCACCTCTATTTATAGTACATGCATCATTTAATGCTTGGGACACTTGTCACTCTTCCATTCATTGTAGAGGTTGACTTCTGAAAAGCTGATATCTCCTTTTTAACTTATTCAAGGAACCAGGAGGACAGTCGTACCAGAAAAAGACCTTATCTGAGAATAGATAAAATGACAAAATGCCACTTTTATCTGACAATTGGATATTGTCTCTTAATAAATGATCTTCTCTTTTGTCTTTAGAGAATAGGGCTACCGACCTCCTGTATTGAAAACTGCACTAATGCAAAATCTCACTTCTTTAGAAAAGAGAGAGTTTCACCGAAGTGTAAAATATTTCGGTGCAGTCTTCTAGAACTCCCACCGATTTCTGAACACATTTCGGTGGAAGTCTTCTAGAGCTCCTTACCGAATTTCTTCAATTCGGTGATGCTTGTCCACCGATAACACAAGCATATCGGTGGTGATGTAACTTGTAGAAAGTTGCTGCCGATTTTCTCACTTCCGCAATGAGATAGTCTTCGCACTTGGTTTCGGTTGATCTTCGACTTCACCGTACAATTGATATAAGAGTACAAGTTACACAAAAGAATCCAAAAATATTCAAAGTATCTAAGTGGGTTTAATTGAGTCAATTTCAAATCTGTAATGACCCAACAATCTCCCCCTATTTGAATTTGATCTCTATCCTTAGAATATTAAAGAGCAAATGAAAATAAGTGCATTTTGACCCTTTTTACTCTTTTGGGTTCTTTTTCACATAGACCTTTTTTTTATCTATGTTTCTTTGAGTGTATCTATACAGTATATATATAAAGCAAGGAAATAAAAGGTATGTACAGCTACTTATAAACAAGAGAAGCACTTGAATTGCATAAGTCATTCTCATACATCGGTGAGGAAAGGAAGCAAAAGATTATCAAAACTACCGAAGGGTAAAATGAAAATCTACTTCTTTGACGATTGTCGGCGCTTGATCTCATCCATTAGGATTCGGTAGTAGGGTTGAGCATCAGGGATGTGAGGGAATAAGTTGTGGAGGACTTCAAGAAACATGGTGTCGGCAACGGGGATTTGAGAGAATCTGAAGAAGGCTCGTTTGCCGAAACCATCGTTGAAACCATCGTTGAAATACAGTCCTGGAATCGGTGACAGACCTAGAGTTGTCGTGGGATAGGATGCCGAAGTGGGAAGGGAAAGACTTAAGTTACTTACATTCGGTATCTTTCCTTCCTTTGCCATATCCTTGAAGACAGTGTCGGGGGGATTCTGAACTTTGGGAAGGCGCACTTCTTCCTTCAAGGATTGTAGTTTCGATCTTTCATCGGTGGTCAGTACGATGCTATACTTCTTTTTGATCTCCTTCATCTTTGCCATTAGACCATCAATGTATTTGACAAAGATGTCCTTCTTTGGGTTTGGATTTTTGGCCAAGTGTCGAGAGATCTCGTACCATTCGGGGAGACCGTAGGTTTTGAGTTGGTAGTCTTTCACACTTTTCAAGGAGCCATCTTCCCGATCAATGATAAGCCTGATGTCTTTTGGGTTGGCTCTGGAGATTGCGATCTTGACACCTGAGATCGGGGTTCTGTCGGATCGGTGGTGCATCTTCTTCTTGTACCAGCGGACTTCTTCATTTCTCTCTTGTTCAAATTCACTCAGCATCGATTTCTGTGCCGACACGGCATCGGTGGACTTGGCTTTCTTGGCTTCTTCCTCTGCAATTTTTAAAGAGAGAGCCTTGGTATCATCAAGGGCTTTTTGGGCTAATTTGGCTTCTTCAATTTCTTGAGGAGTCAGACCGAGATTGGGTTCCTGTAGATGTGACGAAGGAGGTTTAAGTTTGAGTTTGTCTGCATCGGTGGGACGAGTCCCATACTTCATCTTTTCTTTCTCTATTCTTTCTTGTTCGGCCAATTGTTCGGCAGTAAGGCTTTTCTTTCCCTTGTCTGTTTTGGCCGCAGAAAGTTGCTCCCCCTCAGTTGTTGCTTTGTCTTCCAACTCCAACTCTTTTTCTTTAGAGAGTTGCTCCCCCTCAATGTCGGTGGTTTCATCGTGAGTTTCGGTGGTAGCAGGGATATCATCGGTGGAAGATGGAGGCTTGGGGATGACCGACTGTTTAAGAGATGGCAACTTGGGTTGGGTTGACTGTTTCTCCCCCTCAGCACCAGCCAGAATCTTCATACCCATCTGTCTGAAAATGTAGTCAAATTTCTTATGAAGAAGAGAAAGTTGTTTCGGTACTTCTTCGGAAACCATGGTGAAGTCACCGAGATCCATCTCCAGGTGGCCGAACTTTTGCAGTGTGGCATGAATGTCCCGAAGAGAGTTGGCAGTGGCCTGGCTGAAGTCTTGATAAGACTTAGCTTCTTGAAGCAACCTCTGAATTTCAGAATCTTTGACGGTGGAGGCTGCTTTGAAAGCACCAAAGGAGAAGGCAAGATCCCCATGAGATTGTGACAAAGATTCCACCTTGGAAACCAAGGAGGAGATGTCGGTGGTAACGGGCCGTAGAGCATCGGTAATAGCATCTGAAAGAATCTGCGGCAGGCGAGGCTCGATAGTGGACATTCGGGAACCCGTCATGACGATCATTGCAAGAGTGGCATGTTTGAAAGATTCAAATTGGGTGCCGAAAAACCGACATTGTCGAGCACTTTCTTGTGGGTCTTCAATCAAAGAGGGCGCTTGAACAGTGGTTTTACCCCCGACATCCCCAGTAACTATGTAGCGGATGCGATGGGGATCCTCCGCCAAAATGGGAATGTTGCTGGGATATAACATTTCATCGGGGAATAGTGGTCTCGGTGGCGGAGTGGGAGATCGTCGGGGTGGATGCTGACCCGGGGAGGGTGGTCGGTGTGGCGTAGGCGATCTTTGGGGAGTTTGAACCAGGGGAGAACTTCGGGGAGAAGTTTGGTTCAAAGGTGACTTTGTCGGTGAGGGGGATGAGGACTCAACGAGGATCGCTCCGGCCGACAGGGAGATTCGGGGAGAACCAGTGTCGTCAAAGAGACCTACAAAGAAGTCATGGGGGGGATCTAATGGGGGGGAACCCTGATCGGGTTGTGCATCATCATCGATCAAGAAGTGACCGGGTGAAAGGCCGTGCAGTAAAAGGTCCAGAATTTCGGAGGGAGAGTCTAGACTTTCAGTGGGAGAGTCGGCGTGTTCACTCGAAGAACGAGATGGAGGGGGTAAATTTAGGGATGCCTTAGGGATAACCAAATGGTCGGTGGTGAACAAAAATGATTTGGAAGGGGATGGCTTACGGACAGTTCCCCGATATCTTTTTAGACGATCTTTCGGGGGGGGGGGGGGACGAAGAGTGCCTCCGCTCAGAAGGTTTGTGGACCGGGGAAGCCACCGATGGGTTAATCGGTGTCATGGTCCTGGAAGCAGCGGCGGAGGTGTCGGCGGCCGATTTCTTCTTCGCGCCGACCGACTTTACTCTTGAACGTGGGGAAGAGGTCACAACAGCAGGAAGGACCTCGGGGATATCGGGGTGTTGAAACCCTGGAATTTCAGAATCACCCCATTGAAGCTCTGGAGAGATGGCTAAAGTGATCATACCTCGGCGTAAAGGACGATCGGTGTCGAGAACACCGACGTTGAGAGTTTTGCTGCCGACGATCGGTGGAGACCAGTCATAAGAGAATCGGGGAGTTTGGGACTTGTGGTCTGCGTCCAGATCTTTTCCAAGTTTGTGATGGATGATCATAGAGAGGAATCGGGGGTAGGCAACGTGGCACTTCTTTGGATGAGTGATCACTTCCACCAATTCGGTGAAGAAGTACTGGGCGAAATCAACTCGGCGTTGAAAGATTAGTGCATGGGCAAGTTTGGTGATGTATGAAGGGGATTGATCATGGTCGCTCGTCTTTCGGGAGAGGCAGTGGATCACATGGGCAAAGAAGAAGTTCCATACACCACCCATGTGACTCCGAAGAAGAGTTCCAGGACCTTTGGAGCTTTTGGAGTTGTCATCGACCACGTAACCTAGTGCACCAAGGACATCTTCTAGAACAGTATCTGAGTGCCATTCGTCATATGGATCGAAAGCATCGATTTTAAGTGCAGTGCGAACGTCATCGACCCCAAAGGTGAGGTCGTGATCACCCTCGTCTTTAGAAAGAATGGATGCATGGATCGCATCATTGGAGGAGTCATACACACAGGTAAGCCAGAATTTCCCAATGAGCATTTTGCTCATTTTGGGATTACAGGTGAAGGCATGAAGAAGGGGAGAGCGAGTGAAGAACTTGATTACGTGGTTAAACTCTGGATGAGAAGGGTCGGGTTCAAATCTTGCAACGTGATTGCATGGGTTGAATTTCAGATCGGCAAAACACATAGGGGGGTTGTTCTTGGAGGACGCCATTGATGATCGAGAGAGAGCATGAAGAAAGTGTAGTTGCAGGTTATAGAGGAAGCACGAAGAGGAAGCGGAAACGTAAAGGAAAAGAGAAAGAGGAGGGTTGAGTATTTATAGGGTTTTCGAAACATGGGGGGAACGGTTTAAACAAATAAAATAGAATAAAATAAAAGGGGTAATCATGACCACTTTGGGAAATGTGGTCAGGAAGCCGTTTCACGAAACGGGGAGGTGAGGGGTCTGACAGGCTAGGGTTATAGGGGTGACGTGTGGATAGGATTGAATTTCGGTGGACATCGGTGAGAAATATGAAGAGTTTATCGGTGGTGAAAGATATGCCGAGATGGAATCGGTGAGGATTTGCTTACCGAAGAGATCCACCGAGGCCGTGAGACACCGAAGAGGGCAGATATGCGCACCGAGGAGATCCATCGAGAGATGAGTCACCGAACAGATCATTTGGGGTATTCATGCCGAAAAAGGATCTTGGTTCCACCGAGAATATTCATGCCGAAAGAGGATCTTGGTTCCACCGAGAATTATCAGAACAATTTATTATCAGAACAATTTTTTTTTTCGAACCTATTCTAAGTACAACATGCCAAGTTCACCGATGAGAAAGGTGAATCTGGCTTCATCCAGAGGTTTAGTAAACAAATCTGCAAGCTGAAGATTAGTTGGAATAAAATGCAGCTCAATGTCACATTTGGAGATATGGTCCCTGATGAAATGATATCGGATATCGATGTGTTTGGACCTTGAGTGAAGAACAGGATTGTTTGCAATTGCAATTGCACTTGAATTATCACATAGGATGGGTATCTTGGAGTAGAACTGATTGTAGTCTCTCAACTGTTTTTTCATCCATAGAATCTGTGCGCAGCAACTTCCAGCAGCAACATATTCAGCCTCGGCAGTGGATGTTGAGACTGAATTTTGCTTTTTGCTGGACCAGCTTACCAGTTTCCCACCAAGGAGTTGACAACTACTTGTTGTGCTTTTTCTATCATTTTTAGAACCTGCAAAGTCAGAATCTGAATACCCCATGAGTTCAAAACCTGAGTCTTTGGGATACCAAAGACCCAGATGCATGGTACCTTTTAGATACCTGAAAATCCGTTTCACAGCATCCAAATGAGATTTCTTTGGATTTGCTTGATAACGGGCACAAAGACAAGTAGCAAACATGATATCTGGTCTGCTAGCAGTTAAATAAAGCAAAGAACCAATCATGCCCCTATAATGGGTAACATCCACAGATTCACCATTTAAATCGGCATCAAGTTTCAAAGGTGGTGCCATGGGAGTTTTCATGGGGGAGGAGTTTTCAAAACCGAATTTCTTCAGAAGATCTTTAATGTACTTGCTTTGGTTTATGAAAATTCCTTCTGAAATTTGTTTCACTTGAAGACCTAAGAAAAAAGTTAGCTCCCCCATCATGCTCATCTCATATTCACTTTTCATGAGAGAGGCAAAGTCATCACACAGAGACTCATCGGTGGCACCGAAAATAATGTCATCCACATAGATTTGAACAAGAATGAGATTACCTGAAGTTTGCTTGTGGAAGAGAGTGTTGTCAATTGTACCTCTAGTATAGCCATGCTTTAGTAGAAAGATGGCAAGAGTGTCATACCAGGCTCGAGGAGCCTGCTTGAGCCCATACAGAGCTTTGTCAAGTCGGTACACATAGTCTGGATGTGTGGAATCTTCAAAGCCTGGAGGTTGCTTCACATAGACTTCCTCAGCTAGTTCTCCATTCAGAAAAGCACTTTTCACATCCATTTGAAATACCCTGAAGTTCTTGTGAGCAGCATGAGCGAGAAAGATCCTGATAGCTTCAAGCCTGGCAACTGGAGCAAATGTTTCATCATAGTCAATACCCTCTTCCTGTCGGTAGCCTTGAGCTACGAGTCTGGCTTTGTTTCTGATGACAGTACCATCTTCATCCATTTTGTTTCTGAAGACCCATTTTGTGCCGATGATTGTTTTCCTTGAAGGTCTAGGCACAAGTCTCCAGACTTTGTTTCTTTGAAATTGGGAGAGTTCTTCTTGCATGGCCGAAACCCAACATGGGTCACTTAGGGCTTCTTCAATCTTTTTAGGTTCAACAAGAGATAGTAAATTCACATAGAGACAGATGTTGTTGGTGCCTCTCCTTGTTTGAACACCAGCTTGCTGATCACCGATGATTTGATCAATGGGATGATCTTTGGTCCATTTAAGAGCAGGGGGCATCGGTGAAGGAATAATTGAAGTGGAAGGGAAGTTCGAGGCTGGAGTGTTGGCAGGGTGTGATGAAGGTGGGTCGTCAGAGGGATTATCGGCAGGAAGAGATTCGGTGATGGGGTTAATTTCGGTGGATGATGGATAGGGTTCGGTGGAGGTAATTTCGGCAAAGAGGGTTTCAGGTGATAAAGAAGATGACCCAACTTGATTGTTTGGAACTGAGGGAATATTTGGAATACAAGGTGGATCGGTGGAGGTTGAAATGGTAGATTCACCAATGCATGATGATATCCATCTATGTAGTTCTTCATCATCATTTGTCAAAGAAGATGATCTTGAATCATCACACTTTACATGGATAGATTCATCAATGCATTTTCTCCGAAGATTGTAAACTCGATAGGCTTTGGAGGTCAAGGAATATCCCACAAAGATTCCTTCATCTGCCTTAGGATCAAACTTCCCAAGATTTTCCCTGTCATTTAGGATAAAGCACACACAGCCAAAGACATGAAGGAAACCAATGTTTGGCTTTCTTCCATGAAAGACTTCATACGGGGTTTCTCATGTCTTTTTGTTATCACCGACCTGTTTTGAGTGAAACAGGCAGTGTTGACAGCTTTGGCCCAAAAATAGGTTGGCAGTTTTGCTTCACTCAGCATAGACCTTGCTGCTTCACAAAGAGTTCTGTTTCTTCTTTCCACAACACCATTTTGTTGTGGAGTTCTGACAGCAGAGAAGTTTTGAGAGATTCCTTTCTCATTGAAGAAGTCTTCTAAACCACTGTTTCTGAATTCAGTGTCATTGTCACTTCTTACTGATCTGACAAGCTGACCATTCAGAATTTCATTCTTTTTGACAAAGTTTATGATTTCTTCAGTTGCATCACTTTTGTACCTGAGAAAAGACACCCAAGTATATCTAGAGAATTCATCAACAATAACAAGAATGTACCTTCTTCCTCCTAGACTGGGAGTGCTGACTGGTCCACATAGATCCATATGCAGCATCTGAAGTGGAAGATTGATGGAAGAGCATTGCTTGGTTTTGAAAGAAGATTTGGTGAGCTTCCCTTTTTCACATGCATCACACAACTTTTCTTTGACAAAGTTCAACTTAGGCATGCCAGTCACCAGCTCTTTGTTTGATAATTTATGAAGGGTTTTGAAGTTAAGATGAGACAAACGTTTATGCCACAGACAGTTTCTTTTGACTGTATCGTCAGACACAAAGCAGACATTTGAAGGGTTGTTTTGACTCATATCAATGATATACACATTATCTAGCCTTCTTCCATAGAGAACAACCTTCATATTCTTGTCAACAACAGTACAGATACGCAGTTCAAAGATAACTTTGTATCCAAGATCACACAGTTGGCTAATACTAAGGAGATTATGCATGAGACCTTCAACAAATGCCACTTTATTGAAGGTGAGGGTTCCATTTGTGAGAGTTCCATACCCTTTAGTGTGACCTCTGGAGTTGTCCCCAAAGGTTACAGAAGGACCCTTTTCTGACACATAGTTTACAAGAAGATGTTTGTTTCCAGTCATGTGACGTGAGCACCCGCTATCTAAATACCAAACTTGTTGGTGCTCAAAAACCTGCAGACAACATCAAATCAGTTCTTAGGTACCCATTTGGTAATGGGTCCTTTTGGGTTAGAAATGTGAGAGACCTTGGGTTTGGATCTGTCGATTCTTTCCTTTGGGCAGTCCTTAGCAAGATGAAAAGTATCACCACAATTATAACATTTTCGGTAGATGAAAGTTCTTTTGGGTTTTTGTTCCTTTCCTTTTTCCTTTTCAATTATATCAATCTTAATCTTTGGACCGAGAAGGGGATTGCGAGGACCTCTAAAAAGTTCGGTTCTTGAGGTTGAAGCATGGTCAGGGGTCTTTCTTGAGAAAACTTCGGTATTTCCCTTTTAGACAAAATCGGTGAAGGATTTTTCCAAGGTGTGTTTTTCTTTGAACACTTGTGATTTTGAAAGATTTGAAGAGTTGTTATCAATGGTTAAATCTTTGAACACATCATGAATGGGTTTAACAGTATCCTTCAATTCTTGCACTTCATGGGTTTGATCTGATGAAGATTCTTTGGCTTTTATAAACATTCCATATTTTAAGGCTTCACGAAGATCAACATAATTTAAAGAAATGGAATCACAAGAGTTTGACTCAGAGTCATCATCCCATGTATCGGTGATGGGAACAAGTGCATGGGAAGATTTTTCCAGCATGGATTTTTCATATCCTAACCCAAACTTGTTATCACTACTGATTTGGTCTTGAAAGATCTGTTCAAGATTCCTTGAAGAATTTGTCCATTTTCTGACAACTTCCTGTTCTTTCTTTAACTTCTTGAACAGTTTATTCTTCTCCTTTTCAATTACATGATTTATGACTTTTAGATTTTCAAGCTCAGTTTTGATTACCTCAAACTTTCCAAGTTGACACATGTAAGATTCAAGTTGAGATTTGAGATTTTTAACTTGAGCAGATTTTCTTTTCTTGCTTTCTTTGACAGTGTAAAAGTCTTGAGTTAAAGATTCATAAGCATTTATCTTTTCGATATCAGTCATTTTATTAAAGGGATGTACCTGAGAGTATGATGATAAGCATTCAGTTGAAACTAATGCCATTGGAGACTTTGCCTTTTCTTCTTCCACCTCTTCTGATATGGCCATAAAGAACATATTTGGAGAATCACTGTCAGAGGTTTCTTCTTCTTCCCAATCATGAGCCTCTGCCATCAATCCTTTTCCTTTCCTTTGAGATCCTTCATTTCTTTCTTTTTCCTTCTTGTACTTAGCTTTGTACTTTTCAGCACGTTCCTGATGTGAGAGTGAGGAGGATTGAGAATCTTTCTTGAAATAGGATTTATCTTTGGATTTCTCAAATTTGGAAGGATATTTGTCAGAGGACGTAGAATTGACTTTTGACACACGCTTGTTTCTGCACTCAGCTGCAAAGTGTCCTTTCTTACCACAGTTGAAACATTCTTCATTTGTCTTGTCAGAAGAAGACATTTTTGTAAAGGATGGTTTTCTGAAACTTCTGGGTTTGTTGAAATTTCGAGATTTATTTTTAAAACCAGCAATCATAGCCATTTCATCAGACATTCGGTCTACCGAAATTTCATCACATTCATCATCGGCATCACTCAGATATGCCTCCGTTTGGTGAGATCGGTTGTTCTGATTTTCGGTGTCAGAGTCTGATGAGGGATATGTGATACAAGGAACATTTTGACTTTTCTTGGAGCTTTCACAGATAAGAGCTATTGAAGAGCTTTTTATCTCTTTGAAGATGGTTTTCCTATGAAGCTTGGGTTGTTCAAAGTTGAACAGAGTTCCATACAAAACAGTTAAAGGCATGTATTCCAAATCCTTGGTAGTTTTAATGCAAGTGCAAATGTTTTCCCAAAAGTCAGGAAGACAATCCATAAACTTGCATAGAACTTCCTCATTATCATAAACTCTACCTAGTAACTTTAAATCATTTAAGAGAGAGTTGAATCGGTTATAAAAGCTTGGAAGAGATTCTCCCTTTTCATAGGCAAAGAGCTCATATTTTCGAATGAGGCCAATCTTTTTGCTTTTCTTCACTTCCTCTGTACCCTCATAAAGTACACACAATGTAGTCCACATCTCTTTAGCAGTACCGAAATTAACAAGATAGTGATAGACTTCATCAGGAAGTGAGAGAGCAATGATTGCTCTAAGCCGAGAATCCAGAGACACCAATCGTTTTTCCTCATCAGTATATTTCTTTGGGTTTTTGAGAATGTAACGACCAGTAGTCTTTGCTTTCTCTATGTCGGAAGGTTCAGAATCATCAGAGTCACTTGACTTGTCAACTGGTTCCTTACCAGGCCTCTGCTTTTCATAGCGAGCCCAAACTCTCGGGATGATAGGTCCCTCCTTGAGAATGGTTGGATATCTAGTATCCACTCCTTCCATGAATAGCATCATACGGCTTTTCCATAGAGAAAAGTTGTTAGGATTAAACTTGGGAGGTTTTGAAATGGAACCATTTTCAGCAAAATTGTTTTGACCAGTGTTTTCAACAGTTAGGGATGAAGAAGAGGCAGCCATTGCGGATCAAGTTTATGAATTAAACTTTCTGCTCTGATACCACTTGTTGGTCCCAAAATGGCTCAACAAGTATTGTAGAAGGGGGGGTTGAATACAATACTTAGATTTTTCACAAGTTTTAATTCAATATATTGAAAATCTTTCAATAAGAATTACACATAGAAACCAAAAGATTGTTGCGGAAAAGAACAGTTAAACTATTCTAACAATCTAACACAAAGTAAACTGAAAAACACTTAGAACAAATTGGACACTTAGACACAAGATGCAGTTTCAGTAAGAAAGGAGCTTGCACTTAGTAATCTTTTGAAGTGTGGTTTGCATGGAGAGTCTTCACCTCTATTTATAGTACATGCATCATTTAATGCTTGGGACACTTGTCACTCTTCCATTCATTGTAGAGGTTGACTTCTGAAAAGCTGATATCTCCTTTTTAACTTATTCAAGGAACCAGGAGGACAGTCGTACCAGAAAAAGACCTTATCTGAGAATAGATAAAATGACAAAATGCCACTTTTATCTGACAATTGGATATTGTCTCTTAATAAATGATCTTCTCTTTTGTCTTTAGAGAATAGGGCTACCGACCTCCTGTATTGAAAACTGCACTAATGCAAAATCTCACTTCTTTAGAAAAGAGAGAGTTTCACCGAAGTGTAAAATATTTCGGTGCAGTCTTCTAGAACTCCCCCCGATTTTTGAACACATTTCGGTGGAAGTCTTCTAGAGCTCCTTACCGAATTTCTTCAATTCGGTGATGCTTGTCCACCGATAACACAAGCATATCGGTGGTGATGTCACTTGTAGAAAGTTGATGCCAATTTTCTCACTTCCGCAATGAGATAGTCTTCGCACTTGGTTTCGGTTGATCTTCGACTTCACCGAACAATTGATATAAGAGTACAAGTTACACAAAAGAATCCAAAAATATTCAAAGTATCTAAGTGGGTTTAATTGAGTCAATTTCAAATCTGTAATGACCCAACACATGGGCAGTAAGATGTAATTCCATATATGCTTAGCACGGGATAGGCATCGGGTTCCATGATAAGTAAGGAGTGGACCCATATGGTCGGGCGTCGTCTCATGGGCAGTAAGGTGTAATCCCTAATGTGCTGTTGTGGATTTGGAGTGACCCAATGTATAGACCTGGAGTGGTTGAAGTTGGGGCTCCCTAGTCTCGCGGGCAATAGATCTGGGGTGATTGAGCTCAGTTTACGAGAGTAATCCACGTGGGTGTTTTTATTGCATAATAGGTGACCTACTTTAGTGTTCCGTCACGTGCAATGTATACGGGTCTCCCCCGTCACCGAAAGGTGTTGTTTTGGATATTTGTGTCAATCCATGTTTCAGTGGCGTATCATATTTATGTGAAATGCTTCTCCACGTTATAGGAGTTATGGGTTATGTTTATCCATGTTTTGGAAAGTTTGAGAATAATGGTGGGTTGAATTATGAATTTAATCGTTTTGAGTTTCAAATGCTATTTCACCTTTCACGTTGATTTTGGGAATGGGTCTATTTTGGAAATCATGTTATATTAAAGTTTTCAGCATGGGAATTGTGTGAGTTGGAAAATGGGTGATTTGCATTTAAAGTAAACTCTTTTGAAATCATGACTAAAACTACATCCCTCTCGATTTATGAATTTATATGGTCATGATAAAACTCTTGAACTCACTAGGCGTTAGCCTAACCCTTTTTATTTGTCGGCATGTGCAACATGCTCAGGTTGGGAGTAGCTTTAGCTACACTGTGAAGTGGCGAGTGCTAGTAGAGTGCACGAGAGGTGACTTGATTAGTGAAGTCTTCCGCACTTGGTTTGGGATTAGTAACTTGTAATTGTGTTAAGTAACATCCGACTTTTATAGTCACATAGTATGACTCAAGTTATTAATTGTGAGAAAGTTGTTATGTTTTATCTTGAGGAAATTCCAAGAATGGTTTGTAGAAGGAATTTTATTCCTTAAGTGATTATTTTATTGAAATTTTATTTAGTTGCTCTTTCCAGATTTGAGGGTGTTACACCATAGACTAACCAAAATGAGCCATTGGCCCAACAGTCAAGAGACCGGTGCGTACAAGGAGCCAATGACTCCCACACTCTGGTTTAAAGATGGCCAAAAATCAGTCGCGGTCCTAAATATCGATTATGGATAATTTCAATTAAGGAGAATGATTTGAGGGGGTATTTTTTTTCTTTCACTCAACGGTTGAGGTTTTTTTTAAAGACATCAACGGTTGAGGTTAGTAAGGGTCAGGATCAAACATGAAACATATTTTATAATTAGATAAAGTCATTTCATCCATTTATCAATTCAGCGAGACCTTGTGTTTTGTTTTGTTTCTTTCTTTCCCTTGGAAAGCATCATAACAATTCTAACAGAGAAAAATGATCGATAACAATTATCATATATTCATATATGGCTTGGGTTTTGATGAGAAGTTGAGTTACGTGAAAAGTGGTTATTAACTCTTTGATGCACATTATGATGAGATGCACGAGATTATATGCTCCAAGATGCACCAGATAAATCCTCATATCAAACAGGATTCGTGGATGGACTTGAGATTAAAAATGATCAACGGTTCAAATGTATTTTTTATGTTAACTTAACTTCTCACATGGCCATTCACTTGATATGTATTTGGATAAATAAAAAGTCTAAATATCGTAAAGAGCTATAAAAGGTAAGGTTCATGTATGAATCTATTAAAAAAATCACATAAATATATTTATATATATATATATATGAACTGATTTTATAAGTTATTCAAATTAGTTTATATATGTATTTTAAATTGATTTTTTAATAACTTACATAAAAACTTTCTTCCTACGATATTTAGAGCATCATTTTTCAAATGGAAAACATTGAAATTAAATATTTATGAATTAATATTTTATTATATGTATGATGTATTTTAATATTATAATTAATGATTTAATCTTTAAATAAATAAAGTATTATTTTAAATATAATTTTCTTTTAATAATCTCGCGTGCCTCTGGCGTGTAGCTCAGTTGGCAAAAGGGTGGAGTGATTTTGCCTAATACATAGCAGGTTCTGGGTTCGATCCCAGACCCCTCCACTAGCCTCAGCCGCTGAGTGAGCCAAAAAAATGTCCTCTCACATTGGTGTCCTTGGAGGCAGGTTCCGTGTGGGACCGGTTAGGGTTGCCGGTAATCAACTTTTTGCCCAATAATCTTGCGTTGTACCTTTTTATAAATCTACTAGTTGAGTACCCGCACAATGCGACAGGGATGTTAAAGTTCTATCAAGATACATTTAAGTTTTAAACATAAAATTTTTCAAAATGTTTGGTGGTTCATATATTGTATTAAAAGTTTTTCACAATGCGACGGGATATATCGTAGATTAAAAAAATGAAAACTTAATGCAATTTCTTATCCAAAAAGTCTAAATTTTTGTTTGAACAAAATAGAAATTACAATCATGCTTTAATCATATACAATCATCACTCAAAACTTCTCGATAAACCACATTTGATGTGTAAACTCCCTTCGGTTTGAACTTTTTGGTAGGCTTCACTAATATCTTTGTAGTGCCACGTGATATACCTCTGGATAATGCCACATAAAGTTGTCGTGTGAGAATACCGGTTCTGGTAGATAAACACCTACCATCGAAATTGTTTGTCCTTGAGCTTTATTAATTGTCATTGCAAAAAAAAGTCGAATTGGAAATTGTTTTCTCTTCAATTTAAATGGAAAAATGTCATCTTCGGACGGACATAGAGGAATTCTTGGTAAAAATACCCTCTTACCAGTATGTTGACCAACAGCTATTTCCGCATCAATGACGTTCGGTTGAAAGCCTCTGCATATCAACCTTGTGCCGTTACATAATCCATTCGAAGGGTCGATATTCCGCAACAGTATTATTGGGCATCCAATTTTAAGTCGGAGGTAATGAGGGGGCAAACCGCTAACAGTCAGTGAGTTTAAGAATTCCACTGGATATAAGTTATTCTTATCGTCTTCTGCTTCGTCAAAACTATAGTAAACTTTTTCCTCTCCGCAGAATCTTTCGATCAACTGATCATTAATCTCGTCGACATGCTCATTTTTAGTTGTTAGTATCGCCCTTGAAACGATATAATCTGAAGCAGTCCCGTTGGTTTGCAGAGAAGGAAATATTGCATCGATCAAAGCATCCTTCGATTCATCTTGTTTGGTGTAAGGAATGGCCATGTCATCAGGTATGCGAATAAAGTTTTCGTCCACTGTTTCTTCTTCTCCATCATCGACTCGTAACAGAAAATCTGAAAACCATCGATCAGTAAGTGCTCTCATATTGATCGTTAACCGCAACTTTTTAATCAAAGACCAAATAGGTGACATCTGTAGGCTAGAGTCTAAAATCTGTGCTCGGGTACCTTTTCTCGTTACTGGCAACACCTGTCTAAAATCACTTCCCATAATCATTATCTTTCCACCAAATGGGAGTCGCACCCCAGTGATGTCTTGCATTGTTCTATCGAGTGCCTCCATTGCTTGCCTCTTTGCCATTGATGCTTCATCCCAGATGATTATTTTTGCATCTCGGAGTAGTTGAGCAGTTCCACTTTGTTTTTTTTTATATTGCACACTGAATTATTACTAAGACTGAGGGGAATCTTGAACCGAGAGTGAGCCGTTCTCCCCCTGGCATGTTATTAGCGGCGGCACCCGATGAAGCGGTCGCAAGTGCAATATGTCCACGGGAACGAACATTAGCGAGCAAAGCTTTGTACATAAATGTTTTTCCGGTTCCACCTGGACCATCTACAAAAAACACACCCGGACGATCATTATCTACATGACTCATGATCTCATCAAATGCATGTTTCTGGTCGGAATTTAGAGAGTCTCGGGCACGCAGATCTTCGTCTTCCACGATTATGGAGTACTCCTCTTGTACCTCACGAAATGCCCGTGATTCTAAATTGGCGGCTGCATTTATGTTTGGAAGATCGAAATCATCGAGGTTCTTACCCATAGATTGTAAAAAGACCGAGATATTTGTAAGAACCATATTTCGGACTATCTCAGCATTTTCGTAGTGTCGTCTGTAATCTTCAGAGAGTGAATCATAATGTTCATCCCATAACTTGCGAACATCTCCCGGCTCACAATAAATCAAGATCGTTGCGAATAGTCGTCTAAGAGCATTGGGAAACTGAAATAAGGAGGCCTCAGCAAGACAATGCGGTAAATTACCGTCGGTCTCTATCAAACCTCTCTCAAGAGCTGCTTTTCGAAATGTCGGGTGTAATACGCCATTAACCGTGTAAAGATCTTCAAAGCATGTAGGTCCACTAATATGCGAGAGAAGTAGGCGTAGATAATACCATTCTCCTTCAGCAGGGTTAGTGTTTGGGCAAAAAATCACGTCGCTCGACCGCGACCAGAACAGGTAAGACGTATGATTAGGGATTATATCTTGTATTAAGATAAGGTCTCGACAAAGACCTAGAACACCATCGTCGTCCCTCATAAAAGGTAAGTCGAGAGTTCCTTACGACGCTCGACCATAGCGTCGCCCGATCCGCACGACTATTATATAAGGACGTGCGACTTCGACCAAAGCTAACGTTAACCATGACCGTTTATTAAGTGTTTAATGCAGGAGTAAAAGTCATTAAGGAGCAACGACTATAACCGACGCAATCATTAAACAGCCGGCGACCGTAACGGACGAAGATCATTACTTCGGCGACCGTTTCCAACCGTTAAGGCCATTAAAGGAGCATTCATGGATGAAGCTAAGGATGCGAAGACTATAAATATCAAGCTCAATCACCATTTCAAGAGATAAAGAATATCCGACGATTAACAACCGAAGCAATATTCAAGAACACCTGAAGTGAAGAAGCATTATTCTAAGTATCGCTCTCGACGCACGACAACAACCCTCGACCAGCAGTTCATACTTTGTTTCGTATACGACAAACACCTATTTTTACATTCCAAACACTTGTACTTTACATTTCGAAGCATTTTCTTCATTTGTATTGTAATCTCGGTACGATCGACACCAGTATCCAAGGACATCGCCCCTGATTGGCGACCATAGTGCAGCGACGACACCCCTTGTCGTCCGCAGGTTTTTTTCTTGTTTGAGGTTTTTCCTGCGTCATCAAATCCCTTGTTTCTTTATTTTATTTATCGTCGCACGTCTCGTCGGAAGATTCTTTCTTTAGTTGTTTAAGTCCACATCGACCTTAAGTTGTCCCTTTGGTGCGATTTTTGGCATTAACAGTTTGGCGCCATCCGTGGGACTACATCTAGAGAAAATCCTCGACGAACGTGCATTCTACTAATAGTTTCTTGGAAATGGCAGCCCCTGGAAATCCCTGGAAATCCGCAGGAAAATGGCAGCCCCTGGAAATCCGCAGCAAGTCGTCGCTCAGATGTATCAGGAGCTCGAGGTTGCCAGGAATCAACTCAATGCAATGGCAGAGCAGAATCGCAGAGCAGCTGAAGAGATCGCGTGGCTAAGGAATCCTTTTGGACCCCAGAATGGTCCTAGACCATTCATCCAGAATCCAGGTCCGGGACCAGGCCCGTCCGCGCAGAATCAGCATCCAGGTCCATTCATGCAGAATCAACAGCCGGGTCCGTTCATTCCGAATCCCCAGTCTGGGCAGATTCCCCCTCAGCACATCCGACCACCACCCTTGAACAATGGATCCCAGTCGTTCCAAAGTGGTCTGCAACCTTTCCAGCAAGGATCGCAACCTTTCCAGCAAGGATCGCAATCTTTCCAGCAGAGATCGCAACCATTTCAGCATGGACCACAATCGTTTCAGAATGGACCGCAGCAATTCCACTATGGGTCGCAGCCATATTTTGTTCCATTCAACGGGGACACCAATGGTTCGTCGCATGGTAATGGCACTAGTCCAGGGACCAATCCCTCGACAGGGGCAAATCTTGATCTTAACGATCCCATCGCCCAGCGTTTGAAGATGTTAGAAGACCAAAATGAGCGCGTCCTGTCCTTGCTCGCCAAGTTGCCTGGGGCAGCCGTGCCTGTCGACGTCGAACCTCGCTCGGGGTATCAGGCGTCGCCCTTCATCGACGAAATCGCCACCGTCGAGGTCCCAAAGAAGTATAACATTCCTGCCTTCACTCCCAAGTATTCGGGTGTGACCGATCCAACCGAGCATGTCGCGTAGTATAAGTAGCTCATGTGGATGATCTCGATTCCACACATGTACCAGGAAGTATGCATGTGCAAGAGTTTTGGGGCGACTCTCACTGGTCCAGCTCTCCAGTGGCTGATCAATCTCAAACCCAAATCTATCGGGTCGTTCGCAGAATTGATCAACCAATTCTCCCGGCAATTCGCCAGCAGTCGTAAGATGGAAAAGCAGACTAATGATCTGTACTATGTCGTGCAGAAGACCAATGAGTCTATTCGAAGTTATTTCAGTAGATTCAATGCAGAAATGATTAGTATCCGCAATTGTGACATCAAAACTGCGATCGAATCTTATAAACGTGGTCTAGACGATAGTTCAGGTTTATATATCGATCTGACCAAGTATCCCCTAGAGACTTTCGAAGACGTCCGAGCTCGAACCTTAGCATATATGAGGGTCGAAGACGACGCAATCTTTCGTCGCAAACATACTGACGACAAGAAGACGTTAGGTGTCAAGAAGCCAGAATTCAAGTCGACAGCCATATCCAGAAAAGAGCCAGCGCGTCAGATTTCAAACGTTCGTTTCAAGACGAAGGCAGAAGCTAAAACCGGGACTAAATTCCCCGTGTACCCCAAGATCTCCTCTTATGTGTTCAAAGGGTCAGCTAAAGACTTAGTCGAAGCTCTGAAGACCGCCCAAGCAACCATCCGGTGGCCGAAGAAGTCTGACTCGGACGATGCTAAGAAGGATAAATCAAAGTGGTGCGACTTCCACGTCGACCATGGTCATGCGACAGATGATTGTATCGCACTCAAGAAAGAATTGGCTTATCATGTTCCACAAGGTAATCTGAAAGATATTATTAATGATGTCGTTCTTCCAGCTAATAGCCACCGATCGTCAGTGCCCAAGCTTGCAAAGATCATCAATTGCATCACTGGTGGTTCGAACGTGTGTGGTCTGACGTACTCCGCAGCTAAGCGTCATGCCAGTCAAGCGCCCGACGACCGGCTTATTCCTCGTTCATCCAGACCCAAAGGAGATTTGGAATTAGAATCCATGAAGATCGTGTTCGACCAAGTCGACCTCGGCGACTCGTACCAAAAGCATCACGACGGGTTGATCATTCAACTCACGGTCGGTAACTGTTTGACGCGTCGAGTATTGGTAGACGGGGGCAGTTCAGCAAATGTCATTTTTCTCAACATTGTCAAAGCCATGGGAATTGATCGCTCAAAAATCACCCGACGTTCGACAACTTTGGTCGGTTTCAATGGAGAAGCGACGAGCACCTTTGGAGAGATAATTTTGCCCGTCTATGCCGGAGGAGTCAATAAACAGACTAAGTTCAGTGTTATCGACTGGGCGTCAGCCTATAACATCATCTTAGGTCGACCATGGATTCATGAAATGAAAGCCGTTCCCTCAACGTATCATCAAATATTGAAATTCCCTACGCCATGGGGAATCCAGGAGATCAAGAGTGAGCCAAAAGTTGCTCGTGAGTGCTACAAGTCTACCTTGAAGCCGCGAAAATAAACTGAAGTCGCAAGATCAAGCCCTTGACAGGTTCGTTCTTCTATCCCTAAATTTGTATCTTTTTCACACAGATAAGTCTACTATGGTGCCCTGTCGCACGACAACATAGTCGACCGCAGACAGTATTTCACCAGATCGCCGTGTCGTTCTGTCATTTAAAACCTATTTTTCCCGAAAAGAATAGGATGATAAATGACAGGGGGCAAATAGAGAGAGTCTGAGAAGGTATGTTCCCTAACTCTTTTTCATATGATTTTTTCTCACGAACGAGTACTAACTTAAGCATCGGAGGGTCGTTGGCTAGCCAACGACCAAACCCCGACATTGTTTTATCGCAGGATCGCACGACGGTAATCATTTAAGTCTATGATATGACTCTAAATTCGCAAGGTCGCACGACGGTCAGGTCTTTGACTTGATCATCCCTCCACAGGGGCACATGATACAAACTCATTCTATGATCCAGTCGTACGATCGCGGAATTTAAACGACTTTTCCCCTAAGTTTCTTAACTTTTGTACCCTGAATGGATGCTTTAATCGCATGTTCTTATAGTTGTTTTACGTCATCATATTACAATGAACGCCTTAGTCGCATGATTTCATATGTATTTTATCTTCGACTTCATAATCAATGATATTTGAATAAAGCATAAGATTCAAAACAAAAGATATATTCATTGTGTAAAACATTAGACATACTCGACCATCGATAGGTCGAGCGGCAAAAACAAAGAGAGTGAAAATTCTAGATTGCAGGGGGAACATCGGTCGCATCCCTGCTCGAAGTCCCGACCTGAGGGCCTTCATCTGCCACTCCTTCCACACGAATCTCCTGCAGTTCATACTGAGCATCGAAAAGCTGGATGGCCAGTTCATCGGCGCGCGCCAAAGCCAACCTCTCCCTTTCCAACACTGCTTCCTCTCTTTTCGAAGCTGACGCCACCAACTCCTCAACTTTCGACATCTCGGCGTACAATGCCAAAGACGACTGGAACGTCTGAAAATACACGAGAAAGTGTTAGACAACGAACGACGAATAACGACTAAACGACGAAACAAGTCATGAAAGACTGACACTCACCGTAAACACCAGACTGGCAACTTGAGATCCTATCTCTCCGGCCGGAACTCCACAAAAACGCTCCTTGAAAGACGGGAGCAAATACTTCCCCAGATGAGGAAACAACGTCGTCCCGTCTAGGACACCATCCGCCATAAAGTCAGACGGCAATGTAAAATTGATCGTCATAACTTCGGCCGATGACCCCTCGCCCCTGTCGGTAGACGTGGGGGTCGACACATGAGACACCAGTTTCGTCACCGTCGCCGGAGGCGCAGAACTTGCTGGTGTCGCGTCCATCACGCCAGGACGGCTAGATGACGCCCTCGCCTCCTTAGGCAGAACAACTCTCGATGAGTTGTCAACCCTCGACGACGGTTCCCTCAAGACTATCCTCTTGGTTCTCTTTTGGCTCGACCCAGCTGTCGATACATTTTCACCCCGAAGGGCACACATGACCTTCTTCCCTCTCGCCCTAGAGATTGATTTCCTCTCGGTCGGCACTGATCGGGAAATACATGAAGCGTCAGACAGGCAGAATAAACAAAATAAACACTACGGTCCACTTACCAGTCGCCTCTTCCTGCACGTCTTCATCTCCCTCCTTTTCTTCTTCTTCTTCTTCTTCTTCTTCTTCTTCTTCTTCTTCTACAGCATCCACCACCACGTCCTCGTCCGCGGCCGCTGGTTGCTCTATGGAGAAAGATCGTTCATCCACGCTAAGACTCAAGAACCTGTCAATCTTAGCTTGAGAATCTTCATTCGGCATCACAGCGTCGAACCGAATCTCTGAAGACAACAAAAGAAGAAGAATAAATAAAAGACATAAAGATAAACAAAAAGTCAGAAACGACGAAGCATACCCGTCTTATTCCAGTCTGACCGCATCCAGTCACTGTTGGAATCCAGTGAATCGGTAAGAACAAATACATACCTTGACTTCCACCCGCGATCATTGACACCAGTTCCCAAAACCAAGGTACGATCACCCCTAAATTTAGAGTAAGGACTATAACGCCAGTTCTTATCTCTTTTTGATTGGTAAGCCACCAAGAAATCATTCATGGTCATAGGCGACTCCCACTTCGCGGACATTCGCTCGACAATCAAAAGAACTCTCCAAAGTTGAGGCATCAACTGCCCTGGCGACACATTGAAGTCTTGCATGAATGACTTGGATAAACCAGAAAACGGCCATTGAAACCCTATCTTAAAGGGATACTCGTACAAAATGAAATATCCCTCAGGGCAATCCTTAGAACGTACAATCCCCGAACACCGCAACTCTATATTTGCAGGGATTTTTCCTAAACTCCTAAAAGCATCTAAATCTACATGATTCATAATAAGACTAGCAGGCTCTGTCGACATTGTGTATCAGAAAAAAGAACAAGGTCTTATATAAACGCTTTAAAACCTCAAGCAATCTTTGTTAAGTCGAAGATTTGCAAAGATTCGAGTAAGTTCGTACGAAGATTGGCAATGGATCAAGGCGAAATCTCTTCCCAAATAAATACTTCAAATGCGAAGAAAGAAAAGATTCGCCGTGATCTTTATTTATGCAAACGATCGTATCAGGTCGATCCCATGGATATACGCCACGCGTCCCCGATCTCTCGCGCACTCGCATGGATCATCGACACTTGTCTTCAACAGCTGGTAAGCATCATCGTGCGTCAGTATGACGTCACAACTTTTCAACTTCTCGTTCAGTTAAAGGCGAACCGGTCTAGTTCCACGACAACCAGGTAAGTCCCTCAACCCAGGTCACGAGCCTAAGCGTTCGACAAGCAAAATTTAAAACTTAAATTTGACATTCAATTTTCAAATTTTGGGGGCAAACTGTTTGGGCAAAAAATCACGTCGCTCGACCGCGACCAGAACATGTAAGACATATGATTAGGGATTATATCTTGTATTAAGATAAGGTCTCGACAAAGACCTAGAACACCATCGTCGTCCCTCATAAAAGGTAAGTCGAGAGTTCCTTACGACGGTCGACCATAGCGTCGCCCGATCCGCACGACTATTATATAAGGACGTGCGACTTCGACCAAAGCTAACGTTAACCATGACCGTTTATTAAGTGTTTAATGCAGGAGTAAAAGTCATTAAGGAGCAACGACTATAACCGACGCAATCATTAAACAGCCGGCGACCGTAACGGACGAAGATCATTACTCCGGCGACCGTTTCCAACCGTTAAGGCCATTAAAGGAGCATTCATGGATGAAGCTAAGGATGCGAAGACTATAAATATCAAGCTCAATCAACATTTCAAGAGATAAAGAATATCTGACGATTAACAACCGAAGCAATATTCAAGAACACCTGAAGTGAAGAAGCATTATTCTAAGTATCGCTCTCGACGCGCGACAACAACCCTCGACCAGCAGTTCATACTTTGTTTCGTATACGACAAACACTTATTTTTACATTCCAAACACTTGTACTTTACATTTCGAAGCATTTTCTTCATTTGTATTGTAATCTCTGTACGATCGACACCAGTATCCAAGGACATCGCCCCTGATTGGCGACCATAGTGCAGCGACGACACCCCTTGTCGTCCGCAGGTTTTTTCCTCGTTTGAGGTTATTCCTGTGTGATCAAATCCCTTGTTTCTTTATTTTATTTATCGTCGCACGTCTCGTCGGAAGATTCTTTCTTTAGTTGTTTAAGTCCACATCGACCTTAAGTTGTCCCTTTGGTGCGATTTTTGGCATTAACAGTTAGCATGAACCAGTCGTCCTCTCATTGGTCTTCGGCTCCGAGTATTCCATTTACGTGATTTGTCATTCCATGTGTGATGTCTCGGAAAATCTTTGTACAAATACTGTCTCGCACTCATATCTGTTTTATTCCTCTCAAAAAATGCGGTCAACATTGATCTCTTATCCTTCTCTCTGTCAACAACATCTGTCAACAACATCTGTCATAATATCATTCTCTCTGAACCTAACAAACTGCTTATTCAGAAGATGGACCTGCAAAGCCATCACACAAGGGTGGATTTTAGAAAGAGGAAAGCTAAAAATCCGCCAAATCACCTCAGGTGGAGAAACATATCGTGCATCTTGAAATCTTTTTATCTCGTTAATAACAACCTCTTCTCTATCAGGATCGACATTTATAACCTGTTTGTCATGACCTTTGTAAACATACTTGAAAATATATTTCACAGATATTATACTTGAGCAAACCTCAACATTGATGTGACAGTTGAACATCATTAGCATCTTTGGGTTATATGGGACCACCCATCTATTATCTAGGATACTGCCTCGGACGTCCGCCTGTATTCCGTTGTTTCTCCTCCGATACATCGGATATGAGTTATCTGCTTGCGCCGTCTTGTCGTTGAATTGCTGAGGATATCTAAAACGACATTTTCTTGGCTCACCTTGCATACAAGGGTTGCATGGTTTTAAATGACCACAAGGACTATGCATCATGTGCATTATCACCAGTTGATGCATTTCAGGATACTTTGTTGGGTCCGGGATTTCGGCACACACGACCTTGTTGTAATGGTCTGGGTTTGTAATCTTGTGTTGCGGCTTCATTATCATGAGGAAATGTGCATGTGGTAACCCACATTTTTGAAACTCGATGACATAAACATATGCCTCAACCTCGCCGAGGATGTGCTTCTTGAAGAGTTGATTTTTGAGATCCTCCAATTTGGCACGAAAAACTCTTGCAACAAGGTCCGGCCTATCTTGTGCTCTCTGACCGTCCGATAACTCTTGAAGGATTTCAGGCCATCTTGGATTACACGTCATGGTAAGGAATATATCAGGTTTCCGTCATCTTGAACTAAAGTCATGGCATCCATAAATCGTCTCCGCATATCACGTGGGCCTCCGTTAAAACTTGCAGGAAGCACAACTCGTTGTCTAACTCTACTTGGTTGAACCTGTAGGTTCCCAGATTCACGTTGTATCACATTAATGGTAGTAACATAGACAGCGGAAGCATTTAAATATAAAGCCATTAAAGTGAGTGATTGTGTAAATGATATTGTAATAGTGAGAATCAATTAGAGAACATGATAATGATAACAAGATCAAATAAGAAACGCTGCTCGTATATTGATAATGGATAACACCAAGAACAAGATCAATGGTGTACCCTGAAATCTCACAGGAAACAATATCGTACGGAGGTAGTGCTCGGGATTGCTGCAGTGAGTGCTTAGACAATTGTGGAAAACTATTCTTCCCAAAGCTTACAATTGTTTGTTCCACTACCTCTCTATTTATAGCCCTGATAAAGTGAAGACGGTGTACTATCGTACCCTAGAATGACACGTGGAAAGTGTGTCTCCTAATTTTAGGGCATACGTGGAAAGTATGGACACTTGTCTAACACTTGGGATTTCTTACGAGACTTAGGCATCACAGAGGTCTTCACTACAACAGAGCTCATAGACCAGAGCTTTGTTGGTCTTCGGGTTGTGAACAGTTCTTCTGTTGATCATCTGACAAAGCTCTGTTGAGCTCTGTTAGTTCCACCAGAACTCTGTTGAGTTCTGTTGATCTTCTTGAAGCTTTTTCTTCTAAGTCTTCTGCTGCATTTCTGATGGTCTTCTGACTTGATAATATTTTCAATACTTTTACATTACAGATACTTGGGGCTAACAATCTCCCCCTAAGTATTGAAAATAAAAAAAATTTGAAACAGAGATGTAAACAAAAAGAACAGAGAATATTTACCTCTGTTAGCCTTTGTACTATTCTTCTAAGATATTACAATGCATGGTAAGAAGTAGTACATTTATGCATAGTTATCTCCCCTAAGAATTATGTCAAATCTTCTGATTAGAGTACGGAAGTCCAACATCAGATCAATCTGGTCGATGAAGAATTTCTGTTGTTCTTCTGGACACTTGCTTCTTGGGAGATCTTGGATTATGTTCTTGAGGTATACTAGCGACTCACTCGAGTACTTGTGGGCTTCAGCTGCTCTGATGGCCTTCTTTGTTCCCTTCTGTCGACAGACAAAGACTGGAGGATCTTCTACTACGGTTCCAGTTCTGTGATGGCCATAACCCTCAAGGTTTTCATTTGGTGGTGCAATCGCTAGTTTCTCTACTTCAAACTCTATGCCTAGCTGATAATCAGTCTGTATTCTGAGATTGATGTGCTCTTGCATAGCGAATCTGACTTCTGGTAGCGCAGTTCTGGCCAGCGTGTATCTTTCTGAGAAGTTCAAGCAATATGCGTGAAGTAAGATCAGGTCATATGGGTTCAGAAGGACGAGATTATTGTCATTGAAGATTTCATTTCTGCCTTCTGTTGATTCCACAGTATACTCATGGTATGTGACTCTGTCATGTTGAAACTTCTTGTGCTTGATGTCCAGGATTCTGCGGATACCGAAGTTTATGTTGATGGCTTTGTTCAGATTTGACTTGGTTTGGATGAACTTTAGCCTTGCATCAGAAATGGTGTTTATTCTGATTGGGTTAAGGTATGGGTTAATGGGTACGGCATTTGTAGGGATGATGTCTCTTTCAGCATATAGAAATGCAAATACCGTTTCTAAGGCAGGTTTTTCGGTATGATGGGTAGAGGTTTCTGGGTACTGTTCTGGTACCATTGGGTTTGGGTCATCATGGGTTTCTGCCATAAGAGTGTCGATGTGAGCAGATTTTTGAGTAGCTTGAGGTTGGGCTTGACTTGATTGTCCTTCAGCAGAGGATGGGTCTGTCCTCTCTGGTTCTTTTCTTGGAGACGTAGGATGGGTATCTAGGCAGATGATCTCTGGTGGTTCTTTTGTTGACTCTTCTGTTGGTTTGATGACTCTGTTCTTGAACATGTAGTCAAATGCCACTTCAGTCATATCTGTCATGAATTCCTCTGTTATCCCCTTTTCTCCTTCTGTAGCCTCTGCCTCAGTTGCTTCTGTGACTTTCCCTTTACCCTTGGCTTCTCTCTCTTTTTCAACCTCTTTCTCTTTCTCCTTCTCTTTCTCCTTCTCCTTCTCCCCCTTTTGTTGTTCTGAGGACTCACCCAATTGATCGTCTGATTGACCTTCTTGAGCATCTTCAAAATCATCATCATCGCCAGAATCGTTAATTCTAGCTGCTGGTGAGGACGGAACAACAAATCTCAGATCAGCTTTGTGTCTCTTTCTTGAAGGTTCATCTGTAGGTGCTTCTTCTGCAGGTCTTTTTGATGTAGAGGTAGTGTGTAAAATAATGTTAGTAAAGTTTGAGGCTGCCTTCGTTATTACATCCTCTACCTCTGTTGCAGCACCTCTGATCTCTTCTACTTGAGCCTCGAAGTTTACCTTGTGAGTATCAAGAGACGCTTTCACATGTTGTTCTGTCGCCTTAGCTTTCATTACAAATTTTGATGAGATCGTCATCATTCGGCTAAGAATTGATTTTCTGAAGTCTCCCATTTGGCCAACAGTCATGGGTAGGTCATTTGGGTTAGGGCTGGAGATGTTGAGTGGAGTAGCAGATGAGGTGGTTGCTTCTTTTATGGATTCCTTAACAGAGTTGGTAATTATCTCTGTCAAGGTTCTGACGTTAGATTCTGAAGAATAACTGTGGGGATGGGAAGGGTTCTGTTTATCTGCGCTGTGTGGTTCTCTGTTATGAGTTGTTTTAGCGCTGTAAGCTCTGTCGAAATCTTTTTGGCTTCCTCTGTTCTGACAGTTCTTAGCTCGACTATCTCTGTTGTCAGCTTTGCAATCTCTTCTCCTCTGACCCGTTCAGACTCTGTTCTGAGTACTTCAGCCTCGGCATATTTTTGAGTTATCTCAGCATGTTTGTTCGAGATGTTCAGCAGTTCTTCCTTGAGAGAAGCATTTTCCTTGCGGATCAGCTCCTCCTTTTGTTCATTGATAAGTTTATACTCATTCAAAGAGTTGTTGATACTGTCACAGAAGCTTTCAAACTCTGCGCTTGTGACAGTGTCAACGGGGGTGTCCTTGGTTCCAACACATGGATCCAATTCTGCCTCGAGTTCAGAGGCGCCTCCGTCAAGAATTGTGTTGATGTTGGCTCTTGGAGGACTTCCACCTGATCCTTGATGTTCCCTTGGAGGGGAAACAACTACAGGTGTTCTGACCAAAGTTTCCTCTTCCAGCTCAGGTTCTGAAGAGGGAAATCTGGTGTGATGAGAAGCATTTGGATCAAGCAATGTCTTCCCTTGTTCTACTATGGTCTCCAATTGTCCCTGAGTCGGACAGATGCTACGTGAGATTACAAAGATCTCTGGTCTATTTTGTGTCGTGTCTAAATGAGCCACAGAGGCATCATTGTGTGGAGGTGACCTATTGATGTTCTGGGGCGAATGAACATCACTACCAAAGATAGCTTCCCCATGTTCGTGCATACCAGAAGCATGAAGAGTTGCTTCTGGTGGTTCTTGCTGGTTGGGGTTCGAGGTGTGCACCTCTGTTTCAATAATCCTTTGGTCTTGATCACCAGGATTAGATTGTGTGGAAGCACTGGGATTTTGGTTAAGGATGCCCTCAGATGTGCTATGTTGAGCATCTTTTTCTATCCTCACATTCTCCTCGGCTCCTACGGCTGTAGAACTCTTTGGATTCTCTCTGATATTTCTCTCTTGCTCACCACTATCAGAGGAGATATTTTCTACCTCTGGTGTTTCCTGTACTTCCTCATGGACAGCCTCTCTAGGAGATGCTATGTCCTCTACTTCCTCTCTTCTAGAGAAAGACCCCACTCCGGGTACTCTTGCCTCTGGTCTGTTAACTTCCTCACCTATCTCCTCACTCAAGCTCTCGAAGGAAGGCTCAGATCCTAAGTATGCTGGGGTTCTCACCTCAGGTTCTTGAGGTTGAGCAGCACTCTGATAGTTCTGGATAGAGATATGGTCAGGGGCGATAAGGGCAAGCATTGTACCTGGAATTCTTCTTATGAAGGGGTATTTGCCTGATGTAGTGGGGAGGAATTTGGACATCGTCCAAACAGGTGTTGAGCGACCCTGATGAGTTAGTTCCAGTCTGTCGAAGGCTCTTCTAATCACCAGACTGATGAAGCGTGGAAACTTGATCATCTTCAAGAACTTGTGGGATCCAACGACTCCTCCTCTTGCGATGGATGAGGTTTTTGTGTTAACAGCGGTAAGAAGATCGTTGTAGAGAATGCTGCGTAGTCAAAGTTCCGATTGAAGAACAATCCATACATGATTTGTAGGATTTCCGTTGTGGCTTGGTCTTGACTACCAGATTTGATGGTAAGGGTTCTGTTTAAGGTGGAGAACATGAAATTCCACATAGTGGGTAGATTCTGTCGCTTGAACTCTCCTATCCTATTCAGATCTTTGTTGTAACCCAGAAACTTCATGAAATCAAGAAGGACAGCTGTTTTTGGTGGTTTCTCATAGGCGTCTATTCCTAGCTGTCTTTTGGTTTTCATTCTGAAGATTCTTCTTAAGGTACTTGCTCTTATGCGGATTGTTCCCGCTCCTCCATTACTTGCGTTGACGCTCCCAACTATCACGTCTTGTTCTTCGATGTATTGGCATGTGGTCCACCATTGTTGGACATAGATTGCAGGAAGATGGTCATCGAACTCTGTTAGGGCTCTAAAGATATCAGAGTTTCTAAAGAACTCAATGAAGACATGATACAGGGGTAGATAGAGTCCTGGAGTGGGATCGAATCTGTAGTTGTTGTCAGCAAACTCGTATGGAATAACAATGATATCATCAGTGGGTTTTATTCGGCTAGAATCAGCAGAGTTTTGGGGTTCCGCCATTGTTGCAGGTTTGGGGTTTTCTTGAAGAACACTGAGGATTTGAATAAAAGAGGGAAAGGTGAAGGGTTTAGGAGGTTTAGAAATGAAATAGGTTAAGGTTATGGATATTTATAGTCAAAACTTGTGGCTGAGTAATCGTCGTGGGTACTGTAGGCACTCGAGTGTCAGAAGGTGGAGTGGCTTGAACAGTGTATCGTGGGAACAACTAGTGGTTTAGCTTTCAATTAGAGAGTGCAACGTGGATTTGTTCTGACCACTTTTGTGCAAGTAAACCGTCGTGGTTAGAGATGTGTGGGTGACAAGTGGTTGACGCTTAGAAATAACCCGCACCTCTGATGACGTTACTTCTGATGACGTGGCATAAAACCGACAGAACTCTGTTGGAGCTTTGCAAGTTTTTCCTCTGATGAGTAACCCTTTTTCATTCTTTTCAAGTACTCCTTTGGTGTTTCACCTTTACCCAAAATCATTTAAAATTATGTATCTGATGTGGAAATGGCCAAAGAACGAGAACAGAACTGTCTTCAGAAATTTCACAGAGTTCTGGTGAAAAAAAAAACAACAGAGGCTCTGGTGAAATATCAGAGTTCTGGTATGTTCTTGACAGTTTCAAAGGATTTTCATCAGAACAGTTTTTCTCTCTTTCTTCAAAAATATTTTTCTTTTCAGAACAGAAAGCGAAGTCATTTTGATTTGAAAATCAGATTTGACTTGCTCCCCCTAAAACCATGCGCAAAAACTTTATAAACTCCCCCTTGAAATATGAGCGAGAAAAAAACTTTTTACAAAAGAAAAAAAAATAAACAAACAGATTCACTAAACTTGTTGAAAAAGTATGCATGACAGAGTTCTGGTGAATGACAGAGACTCTGTTGAACTATCCTTCCTAACCTTTTGACAGAGTTCTGTTGGAACATCAGAGGCTCTGTTGAGTTTGAACAGAGTTAGGAGGACATGTTCAGCATACCCAGTTTTCCGACTAAGAAGTTAAATCTCCTTTCATCAAGGGCTTTTGTAAACAAGTCAGCGAGCTGGAAGTCGGTTGAAACAAAGTACATTTCAATCGTCCCTTTTTCAACGTGATCCTTTATGAAGTGGTACCTCATATCGATATGCTTTGTCTTGGAGTGCTGAACTGGATTAGCTGTGATTGCTATTGCACTCTTGGAGTCACACAGAATTGGAATGTTTCCATATTCTAGGCCATAGTCTTTGAGTTGGGTTTTCATCCATATCACTTGAGAGCAACAACTAGCAGCAGCAACATACTCTGCTTCTGCGGTAGAGGTTGATACGCAATTCTGTTTCTTGGATGTCCAACTCACCAATTTTTCACCAAGTAATTGACAGCTACCAGACGTACTCTTTCTGTCATTCTTGCATCCTCCGTAATCTGAGTCTGTATATGCTACAAGCTCGAAACCAGAATTAAGAGGATACCAGAGACCCAAAAATTGAGTCCCTTTCAGATATTTAAATATGCGCTTGACAGCAGACAAATGAGATATTTTAGGATTTGCTTGAAATCTGGCACAGAGACAGGTTGCAAACATTATGTCAGGTATGCTAGCAGTTAAGTACAGAAGTGATCCTATCATGCCTCTGTAGTTCCTGACATCTGTTGGTTCACCCTTAAGGTCAGAGTCAAGTTTAACTCCAGTGGCAATAGGAGTTTTCATTGGATTTGAATTGTTGAGCTTGTATTTTTTCAAAATATCAGAGATGTATTTTGACTGACTTATAAAAGTCCATCTGATGGATTGTTTTACTTGTAAACCAAGGAAGAATGAAAGTTCTCCCATCATGCTCATTTTGAATTCACTTTTCATCAAATCCTCAAACCTATCACAGTACTCTTGTTGTGTAGACCCAAAAATAATGTCATCAACATATATTTGTACTAGAAGTATATCATTCCTATACCTTCTAAAGAATAGAGTTTTATCGACATTACCTTTCTCGAAGTGATTTGTCAACAGAAAATTGGACAGAGTTTCATACCAGGCTCTAGGAGCTTGTTTAAGGCCGTATAGAGCTTTGTCTAACTTGTAAACGTGGTCTGGAAACTCCGAACTCTCAAAACCAGGTGGTTGCTGGACATAAACTTCCTCTTGTAGTTTTCCATTTAAAAAGGCAGACTTTACATCCATCTGATAGACCTTAAAACCCTTGTGAGCAGCATAGCCTAAGAAGATTCTGATGGCTTCTAGTCTAGCTACAGGAGCAAAGGTTTCGTCATAGTCGATACCTTCTTCTTGGCAGTATCCTTTTGCAACCAGACGGGCTTTGTTTCTGATGATTATCCCATCTTCATCCTTTTTATTCCTAAACACCCACTTGGTTCCAATGGCCGCTTTGCCTTCAGGAAGTGGAACCAAGGACCAAACTTTGTTTCTTTCGAATTCCAGAAGCTCTTCTTGCATAGCTTCAATCCAGTTTGGGTCTTTAAGGGCTTCAGAAATTTTCTTTGGCTCAATCATGCTTAAAAAGTTTACAAAGAAAGCTTCATTGATTGTGGCTGATCTCGTCTTCACACCATCTTCAGCAGCACCGATAATTTGATGATGGGGATGATCCTTTGTCCATCTTGTCATGGGAGCATGGACAATAGGAGGGGTTTGTGCTTCTGATGGGAAATGATGAACTTCAGCATCAGAGCTCTGTGGGTTGGCACCAGGGCTTTATGGCACACAACTCTGGAGAGTGGCCTCATTGCTCTGTGAATTGTCAACAGGGCTCTGTGAAGGTGAGCTTTCGAATAGGGAATCTATCCCAACATTGGTCAGCAAGGGTGATGATGGCTCATTTTCAGGTTCTCTTATATTTGATTGTGGTTCCTCATTTCTCTGAATTACACCTGTAGACAGAGAAGTGGATGGTGAAGTATTGGAGGGACCAGTAAGAGTTGTACTTGTCAGATTCTGTTCTGTTGAATTCTGAGCTTGGTCGCCTCTGTTGATGTTGACAGAGGAGATATCATCATCGAAGAGATCATCGAACACAAGATTGATGTCTTCTTCCCTTGTCTTCGAAGAACTTGGCTTCTTCTGTTCTGTCTGTGTCCCCTCTGTTGATTTGCGATCAGAGGTACTTGATGTACTTTCATCAAAGGACACGTTAACGCTCTCTTGAATGACACGAGTTCTGGTGTTGTAGACTCTGTAGGCCTTAGAGGTTAAGGAATAACTAATAAAGATTCCTTCGTCCGCCTTTTTTTCGAATTTACCCAGCTGTTCTCTGTCGTTCAAGATGTAGCACTTGCAGCCAAAAACATGAAAGAATTTTACGTTTGGCCTTCTGTTGTTGATGAGTTCATAGGGAGTCTTTTTAAATCTTTTTACTATGATAGCTCTGTTTTGGGTAAAACAGGCTGTGGAGACTGCCTCTGCCCAGAAGTTGATGGGAAGGACAGAGCCGGCCAACATGGTTCTGGTGGCTTCTACCAGAGTTCTGTTCTTCCTTTCCACTATACCATTCTGTTGTGGAGTTCTGGCAGCTGAGAAGTTCTGGGAGATTCCTTCTTCTGAAAGATAGGCATCTATTCTAGCATTCTTGAATTCTGTCCCGTTATCACTTCTCAACTTTTGCACTTTTAATCCTAACAGAACCTGTATCCTTCTCAACAAACTTATTAGAATTTCTGGGACATCAGATTTTACTCTGATGAACTTAATCCAAGTGTATCTAGAAAATTCATCAATAAGTACTAGAATATACTTCTTGCCCGACAGACTTTGCACAGAGATAGTGTTAGTGCAATATGTCTTCAAGGTTTAAATATAGAAAGGTCAAAGTCAAAGTCAATGTATTGTGTTGTATTGTGTTGTTTACACCTTGTAATGTGTTTAGTATAAATAGGTTTTGTTGTGTTTTAGTAGGTAAGACTCTAGACATACTTAACTCACATTCTTATATTCTAGAGAGAGAAACACTTGTACATAACTCCTAATCTTGTAATGTGTTCTTGAGTGAAATGGATGACGAATTCATATCTTCTCTATCTTGATTAGATCTTGGTTTAACAATTGGTATCAGAGCACGTTATTGAAGATCTTGGTTTAACAATTGGTATCAGAGCACGTTATTGAAGATCTTGGTTTAACAGATAGGACCACAGAGATCCACATGAAGCATATGCAAAGGTCTGGGACAGCTATGATCACTCTTAGTTATGTGTGAAGATCTTTTCATCTTTCCCAATTCACAGGCAGAACAGAGATGGTCTTTGTCAAATTTTAGTGGAGGAAGTCCTTTTACTAGATTTAATTTCACGAGCTTGTCAAGATTTGAAAAATTCAAATGGGCAAATCTTTTATGCCAAAGCCAGGCATCTTCATTTTTTAAAGACACTAAACAGAGCTTCTCTGTTGTAGAGTTTTGGTTAGGATTGAAATTCATTTTATAAAGATTGCATTTTCTGTCGGCTCTTAAGAGTTCTTGACCAGACTCGGAAAGCAACAGAGAACAGTACTTCTTCCTAAAATTGACATCAAATCCATGATCACAGAGTTGACTTATGCTAAGCAGATTATGGTTTAATCCTTCAACATAAGCAACCTCAGAAACTGAAACACCACCATTGACTAATGTACCGTATCCTCTAATTTGTCCGCCATTATCTCCTCCAAAGGTTACTGCACTTCCATTTTTGTTCTTGAAAGAAGTAAGCAACTCCTTATTCCCCGTCCTGTGCCTTGAGCATCCTGAATCTAAATACCAGATCTGCACATGGGGTTTCTGCAAGACATATTAGTTTCTTTTAGGTACCCATTGCGTTTTGGGTCCTTTCTTGTTAGGTTTGGGGGTGTTCAAGGGCTTACCTTCTGTCTTTCCATTTTGAGATGGTATGCCAGAGGGTTTCTTCTGTGCATTCTGAATAGTCTTGGGATTTTTCCTTTGAAATGACTGATTCAGAGCACAGTGGGGACCATTCATATGGTTCTTCAACTGTAACAGAAGTTGAATACAATTGCATTTGATAGAACATGAAGATTGATGCAAATTTTCGTTTCCATTCAAAGACTGTTGTTTAAAGGGAGCTTGATTTTGAAAAGCTTTAGGACCAGATGTCTTTACGTACATTCTGTCCTTTGATTTAAAATTGTTGTTTCTTGGAGCAAACTCTCTTGACACAAAACTGTTTCTCTTTGGATTTACAATAGGTGTAGGAGTAGGTTGGTCATTGACTTTCCATTTTCCTTTCTGCTCTGTTGTAAATTTGACTTGATCATAAGCGTAAGGAACAGAGGTATAGTGTTCATGAATAATCTTAGCTTTTCCTCCTTTCTTCTCTTCTATCTCATTAGAGGAAAGAATTCTGATACCCTTATTTTTCAAATTTGGCAAAGGTATAAATCTGTTCTGTTTCTTAAAGAATGAGACGTTTTTCAGAGAACCAGATTCAACAATTGCCTGTTTGGGTTTGTGCAAAGAAGTCTTGGGAGCACAGAAAATTTGCTCATCTACCTCAGAGTCAGAGTCACTGTCAGAGCACAGAAAGTCTCTGATGGCTCTGGTAGAGGTGTTAGACTCATTGGGTATCTTAGAGTTATCAGCTCTGGTGGATTTAAATTTTCTTATCTTTGGTTTTAAAGCATCACAAGCAACATTTTTTTCAATAACTTTCAAAATATCCTCTTCAAAAGTTGTTCGTAAGGTTTCAGAGGATGGAGAGAAGACTGGGGTTCCAGGATTAAGCTCTCTCTGTATTGTTGTACAAGAGGGTTATGTAATGGAAACAACAGACTTCCCCTCCTTGAAAGAATTGAAGTTAAAGATTTCTTTCGGATCAAGACTTTTGATAGAATCAGTAAGCTTTATTTCAGCTCTTCCCTGATCAAGAATAAACTTTTCAGATGGTTTTGTAACCTTTTCTTGATTCAAGGAGTCATAGCTGACATTCCTTAAGCTTAGTCTTTTTGCTTTTGTAAAATCTGATATTTTGGCTCTTTTGAAAACATCAGTTCCAGAGATCACATCCTCTTGCATTTTTCCAATAGAGAAGGCAAAGGGATAAGATGCCTTTAACCTTCTTTTGTAAGGAACAATGTCATTAAAACCTAGACCTTGCTTGTCTTCTTGAGAATTGATTTTGGTATACACATTTTGTGCATCCTGGTACTTTTTGATTAAAATCTCCTTTTTCTGTAGGGATTGATGTAAAATTTCCCCCTCTCTCTGAAAATAGTCTTTTAGAGCAACAGAGTTTAAACGTTCATTTTCAGATTTAGCAACTTCTTCAGCTTTTTGTTTCAAAATTTCTTCAAACTTTTTAACCCTTTTTGAAAACGTGCTTTCTTTCTTTTGTTGTAAGACTTCTAGCTCAGATTTTTCTCTGGATATTTCTTCCTTTTTCCTGTTCCAAGAGAGTTTTCTCTCTCTTGTAGAAGGACAGATCCTTCTGAGCTAGCTTTCTTAACTCTTTTTCCTCAGAAAGCTTTTGTTTCAAGAGTTGAAACTCTTCACTAAGTAATGGCACATGCATCTCAAGTTCTGAGTCAGACTTGGATTCAGAGAAATGTACCTTGGCACTGGATCTGGTTGTCTCCAGCGCTCTGTTGTCTGGCTCTGTTACGGTTAGGGCAAATGCATGAGCCACATCTTCTTCTTCGGACTTTTCTATTCTTCCTCCGGTCATCCAATCAACTTCCAAACTTCCATCATCCACATCAATAATGGCTTGCTCTGGTTCATCGTCAGAGGATGAGTCAGAGATCCAATTCTCCATCTCAGCAACATAGCTTCTTTCTCTGTAGTTATACTTGTACTTATTCTTGTAATAATCTTGATCTTTCACAAGTTTTCCTTTACAGTTAGCAGAGAAATGGCCAGGTTTGCCACATCTAAAGCAATGTCCATCATTATGATTGATGGGTTGGGCAGCATCAGCCTTCTATGGAGTAGAAGTATTGAACTTCTGTTGAGGTTGTTGTCTCTGTTCTGTTGGAGCTCTGTTGTGATGGTTCTGTTGTGGGGGTGCAACATAAGCTTTGTTCTCATCTTTCTCATATCTACCTCTTCTGTCGAATGCTCTGTTGCCAAATCTCTTGTTGAATTGTTGAGTGATTAATGCAAGAGATTTAGCAAACGCATTTATATCGGCATCCTCATCTGACGAGTTTTCTTCAATATCACTTTCAGCTACCAAACTCTTACTCTTCTTTTTCTTCCCTCTGCTAGAACTTTCTCTGTTGGTCTTTCCTTCTGTGGATTTCTTTGATTCAGAGACTAACGCAATAGGTCCTGCAATGGTGGATTTGCCCTTTTGTTTGACAACATCCTTCTCTTGTGCGGCCAGAGTGCCATACACATCGGTAAGAGACCATGCATCTAGATCTTGGTTAGCTTGTAAAGACATGGACAAATTTAGCCATTCGTCATTCAGACTTTTCAGGAACAAAATATTGTTATCTTCCTTCGACCTAACAACCCCACACTTTTTACATTTGTTTATCAAAACATTGAATCTGTTGTAGGTTTGTTGTAAGGTTTCCTCAGAAAGTGCCTTGAAATCGTTGTATTCATTTATACATTGGGTCCTTCTGTTCTTTTGGGTTTTGATGCCACCCTCAAGCTGATTAAGAAGTTGATCCCAGATTTCTTTGGCAGTTACACATGAATCTAGTTCTTGAAATATTTCATTAGGAATGGCCATAATCAGAAGTCTAACTGCTTTTAGATCATTTTCCATTTTTAATATCTCTTCATCAGTGAATCCGGTGGTTTTGGGTTCAAGGTGAGCAGGAATCTCAGCAGTAGTTTGTGTTGCAGGTACACGTGGAACCAAAACCATGGGTTTGAATGGTCCATCCGTGACAGAACGCATTAAATATCTGTCCATCCCATCAAGGAAATTAACCATCCTAATTTTCCATTGAGTATATTCATCTCTCAGAAGAGTAGGAGGCTTAGTCAGAGAACCAACAGTATAAATAGCGTTGATATGGTTATTTGCCATTTTTCAGAAAAACAGGGTATAACAGTTTCAAACAGTTTTGAAAGAGTATAAACTGAAAGTAAGTGAACAGTAACCAATGGAACAGTAATGAACAGTAGATAAGATCTTTAAACTAGACTGTAAAACATAGTATACTAGGAAGCTTTGAAATACACACACAATCAACAATAATGAATCAACCTTGGTAGATTGGATTGTTTGATTTAAGAAAATCAAGCAAGCTCTGATACCAATTGTAGGTTCCCAGATTCACGTTGTATCACATTAATGGTAGTAACATAGACAGCGGAAGCATTTAAATATAAAGCCATTAAAGTGAGTGATTGTGTAAATGATATTGTAATAGTGAGAATCAATTATAGAATAGGATAATGATAACAAGATCAAATAAGAAACGCTGCTCGTATATTGATAATGGATAACACCAAGAACAAGATCAATGGTGTACCCTGAAATCTCACAGGGAACAATATCGTACGGATGTAGTGCTCGGGATTGCTGCAGTGAGTACTTAGACAATTGTGGAAAACTATTCTTCCCAAAGCTTACAATTGTTTGTTCCACTACCTCTCTATTTATAGCCCTGATAAAGTGAAGACAGTGTACTATCGTACCCTAGAATGACACGTGGAAAGTGTGTCACCTAATTTTAGGGCATACGTGGAAAGTATGGACACTTGTCTAACACTTGGGATTTCTTACGAGACTTAGGCATCACAGAGGTCTTCACTACAACAGAGCTCATAGACCAGAGCTCTGTTGGTCTTCGGGTTGTGAACAGTTCTTCCGTTGATCATCTGACAGAGCTCTGTTGAGCTCTGTTAGTTCCACCAGAACTCTGTTGAGTTCTGTTGATCTTCTTGAAGCTTTTTCTTCTAAGTCTTCTGCTGCATCTCTGATGGTCTTCTGACTTGATAATATTTTCAATACTTTTACATTACAGATACTTGGGGCTAACAGAACCTCACCGGCATTGACGCAATCTACAACACCTTGGTATAAATCTGATCTTATCTTCGACTGGTTTTTTTCAATAAAAGACAAACGTGCAGTCTCTATCTTGATGTACATGTCTACCACAAACTGTTGAAACAATCTTCCCCCCAATAGAATCACATTCCTAGTCGACCGAATTTGGAACTTGTAACAGTAATAATCTCGCATCGTTACTGTTTTCCTACCCCCTCCCGAGCTAACGTCTGCGTAGTATTGATTTTGAATAGTATAAATTAATAAATGAGTGGATAAGGTAAGAAATATATGTGATAATGTTCGTACCTTCAAGATCTTCGTCCAAGTTTTCGTCCCCGTTAACAATTTCATCGATGCATACTCCATGTCTGGGTATCCTAGGATGCCATCCAGACTCACCGTTGGGGAAAAACAAAGGATATGATAAGGGATCATAACAACTATAGTGATGTTCAATTCTTTTACTGTAGTCGGACCTCCCATACACAACAATACTTCTCCTATATGCAGTGATGTTGTCATTGCCTTCAACCCAAATACCAGCAACCTGTACAATGGTAGAATTTTCTTTAGTACCATGCATATGATGCATTTTATTTTAAATAAGATAAAATAAATACTTGTATTTCAACCTCAGATGTGGTCGGTCGGTTGTACACCCTCTGGTCAAGTTCCACGGAAGCATTCAACGTGACTCTATAATTGTCGAGTGGTCCTAGCTCCGCAAGGCTTCGAAACGCTCTCACGTATGGGTTTTTAGAAAGCACACGAGTCAAAATTTCAGTGACGTTTCTATCAAGATTTGGCCATTGTAGTCTATGCGAAAACTCAGATTCGGCATCATAAAAATAAAGTTGTAAGTACCTAGGTTGTCCATCCCTAGGAACTAATTGATCAATTCTATGATATATTGCTCCTTGAGCTCGAAACGTATATACTCCAGATGTCATATTGTTCACATTATTATCCAAAGTTACTCCCATTGACACGAAGGAAAAGTTTGTGTTATATGCACGAATATTGTGCATAAACACTTTGCCTAACTCTGACTCCATTGTAAATAGATTACATAGTTCTCCAGGAATGGGTGAGTATGCCAACTTTGTCTTCCCAATCATGCAACAAAAGGAAGGGAACTCAAATTCGGACAGTTTTGCTCCACAATGTTCACATGCATTTTATTCCTTCAAGACACGATGTTGTGTAGGGACACCATCATAAACAAAATTGTATGGATCCTCGTGCTGGGTCTCAACATTTCTATTTTTTTCCCTCATTCGTTGACAATAGTTCCGATTAATAATTTGTCTCCTTTGAGCAATAGTTAGTGCACTGACAAGGGTTGTTTCACTGATAACGCTTGTTCCTTGTGTATTAACAGCGTTTCTGTTATTTTCCTTGCCTCGTTGATAATAGTTTCGATTAACAATCTTTCTTCTTTGAGCAAAAGTTAACTTACTGACAGGGGTTGTTTCACTGATATTCCCTTGCGTCGTCTCCAATAGAGAGATATGTGTCATGTGTTGACTACTTCCTTCGCCAAGCGCTATGTAAGACATTTGAATATGAAAATTAAGATTATTATAAATAAATGGTAAGATCGAGATCAAAAAGAAATACTAACTTGGCGATTCTTGATTCATGACTTCGTCAAAAAGAGGTTGCAGTATTCCACGTTTATTTTGAACGCCTATGACAAAATACCTCATTTCATTTAGTCTCTAGTTTATGTCAATTCCAAAGTACAAAATAATAATAATGCAAAGTTTTTACCGTTGAAGTTATCATGTGTCAACCTCGAACATAATTGGCTTGTTCCTTGTGTATTAACAGCGTTTCTGTTATTTTCCTTGCCTCGTTGATAATAGTTTCGATTAACAATCTTTCTTCTTTGAGCAAAAGTTAACTTACTGACAGGGGTTGTTTCACTGATATTCCTTTGCGTCGTCTCCATGGGAGAGATATTTGTCACGTGTTGACTACTTCCTTCGCCAAGCGCTATGTAAGACATTTGAATATGAAAATTAAGATTATTATAAATAAATAGTAAGATCGAGATGAAAAAGAAATTCTAACGTAGTAGTATTCCACGTTTATTTTCATTGCTTCGTTGATAATTGTTTCGATTAATAATTTGTCTCCTTTGCGGAAAAGTTAACGCACTGTCAGGGGTTGCTTCATTGATATTCTCTTGCATTGTCTCCATTGAAGAGATATTTATCATGTTTGTCATACATTGACCACTTCCTTCGCCAAGCCCTATTTTTCTCCTTTTATGTTTCTCTTTTTGGGAGACATCAACATTTGTAGTTTCTTTATCGACAATCCTCATTGCATACCTTAAAACATTCACAAAACATTCATTGAATGGACACATACATGTTCAAAACATTTAGAAAACATTTACTGAATGGTCACATATATGTTCAAAACATTTAGAAAACATTCATTCACAAAACATTTACTGAATGGTCACATACATGTTCAAAACGATTAGAAAACATTAATTCACAAAACATTCACTAAATGGACACATATATATTCAAAACATTTAGAAAACATTCATTCACAAAACATTACTGAATGGTCACATGTATGTTCAAAACGATTAGAAAACATTCACTAAATTGTCACATACATGTTCAAAATATCGATAGAACCAATAAAAAATACCACAAAAGTTAACAAATACAAGTTCCAAAAATCTTCACAACGATCACAAAAAACACAATACTAATCAACTTGACTGATCACATATTCTCAACTCGGAATAATTCTTAAGTTGTATGCTTCCGGCATTTATGGGTCGAAGACAAACTGGGTTAAAGCCGTATAATTCAAAACGTTCACTGAAAATATTAGAAAATACTATTTTAGTAAATTTATAAATTTAAATTTAAATAAAAACATAAAATCATAAATAAAAAATATTATACTTGGATATCGATGGATAAGCTTAACCCGAGATGCATAAATTATAGATTTATTTGCTACGGCCCGGGCTATCATCACGATACGTGTTTGTCTTGTATCATACAACCTCAACCTAATTTGGTGCCTCCTAATAAAATAGCAAAGTTAGTAAAAACACAATGTGGAAAATTTGTTAATTTGGTAATTGATTTTGTTTTATAATACAGTTTCAAACTTACGTTTCATCTTGTAAAATCAAATCACAAGAACCTAATCGGAATTCACCATCACCTCGAACATCGTTAACTCGTCTTCCGCGTATGATTTTTCCAACTACATCTAAGATATATAAATTTAAATTTGAATATTAATTTGAAATGAGAAAATATATAAATATATTCAAATTAAATTAAGTAAAATTAAATTTACCGATTAACATTTTTCTTGTTGTTCTATCTTCAACAAGTGTTTTTATTGAAGGCACCGATGGATAAAGCACAAATCCTCTTTGAACATCCATCGGCAACGGGATTAACCTTGTGTTTCCATTGATCAAAATTTCCCACTCGGCACGAAGAAAACTATATTTTTCATACCTCGGATAGTCATAATTGGTTCCCTGAATTTGGAAATGCTCCAAAAAGAAAACACCTTCCACCAAATTTCTTTGTCTATAGACATCCATCAAACTACGTGGAACAATTGCAGTCATTTTGTCCCTCTAACATATATAAATATACAACATGTAATTATAAATATTAGTATCTTTAAAAAATATATTTTTCAACAAAACTAAAATATGATCAATTTCACTTACATTTTGGTCAAGTAAGATGATATATAGTTTTTCTTGATTTTCATCTTCATAAACAAATTCAACTTGGACACATGAAAAGTTCCACCAAACATGAGGACATTGTAGTGCTGAAAAATGTTCAGCATACCACCCTAAATCCATTTCTACAAATTAAATAAAATTATGAAAATCACAAAAAATCACATAATAAAATTGTTTTATCACTATTGTCACTTAATAAAAGAATCACCATATAATTACCAATTAATCCATCCATTATCAATAGAATGAAAACAAACGAAGCACAAGATGAAAAATGCAACATGGCACTCAAGATTTCATATGTTAAACTACAAAACTTAGTTTAACATAAGGTGTAAAATAAAACACTTTATTCTAAAATAACAAGCAATTTTCAGGCATAAACAACAAAAATGAATTGATTTTGACCATTTGAGTAAAACACAATACTACGTCTTATGCTCGACACGTTTTTAGTTTAATTCAATCGTTACAACAAACTTAATTGGTATTTCTATTTTTATTTTATAAAATTTTAAAATTTAAAGTTTTGATATTTATTGTCCTTTTTTTTTCTAAGTTTCCAATTTTGTTTCATTGTGCATCTACAACTCCTAATGTTCAATAAGATGCTTTGTAAATAAAATCAACTATGCATCTTATTTCATTTATGTATTGGTATAAGATTTCAACAATAATCAAATTAATAAGTAAAAATTTACAAGATATAGATAAATTAAAAAGAAAAACTCATATTTTGAGGAAATTTAATTATCAAAGAACAATATATTATAAGAGGATATAGATAATAAACAAAATTTGGAAATTAATAACTATTTTTAAATTTGGAAATTAAAATTTTGTATTATTTTAACTTTTTTTTACAAAATTTGTATTATTTTAACTATTTATAACCAATAAATTTTGCCGGTGTATATATTTTTTTTTGACCAAGTGTATATTTTATGAAGGAAATTAATTGTATATCAATTATTAATTTCTAATCTGATACTATTATTTTGAACAGACCCATCGAGAAATTAATTGTATATCAATTATTAACTGATACTATTATTTTGAACAGACCAATCGAGCATCGACCATTCGACCCATCGTGAAGAAACCCTAAATCCCTAATCGACCACCGCCAGTCCGCCACAACTCTCCACTCCTCGCCGGCCACCACCGCTCACGTCGACCACCACAACAGCACAGCTCACGTCGAGTCGTCGACCACCACAGCAGCACCACCGCTCACCACCGTCCACCTGATCACCACTGTTGATTTTTTTCTCGAAGCACCACCGCTCACCACTCCTCGTCGGCCACCACCACAGCAGCACCGCTCCCTCTCCCTCACGTAAGGTAATCCAAGTTTGTAAGCTTGATTTTTCACGTTTTCTCTTGATTTTAATTATGTTGATTTATGTTGATTTTAGTTATGTTGAATTGTTGATTTCTGTTTGATATACACTGATTTGAGTGATCTAAACAGTTGTAGCTCTGTTTTATGTAGTCAACCTTTGTGTCTAACTCTGTTTCTATATTTCAGGGCATTGCTCAGGTTGTTAAGGACACAGTGAGTCATAAATTAATTTGTCTGAGAATGACATATAGATAACTAAAATGCATTTAGTACAGGAAGCCGCTGATGAGTTGGGAGATCATTTTACAGCACTTAATGTGCGCATTCGGGAAATACCAGGTTAATCTGCTGTTGGAATGTGCTGATCATGCATATGGAATATTCATTTTCTAGTCTTATCATCTCTTTCTAGCTCTTATTTGATGTTTCTTGCTTGTAGAGGCGGAATCTCAGAATTGTTTATGATGCTATTGGTACTTTGGCAGATGCAGTTGGAGGGGAATTGAATCAGGTAATACCTATTGATCACTATGGTAGTGTCTTGCTCATTTGTGATCTTTTACAGTCTTGCTTGTACTTTATATTTTTATTTACTTCATTGCTTCATAAATTTAAAGCTTTAAAGTATTCCGTTTATGTGATAAAATCATTGTGATTTGCAGCCTAAACATCTTGAAATTTTGATGCCACCGTTGATTGCAAAGTGGCAGCAGCTTTCAAATACAGACAAAGACCTTTTCCCACTTTTGGAGTGTTTTACATCCATAGCACAGGTATTATTTATGTTTCCTATCAATTGCTATGGTACAAACCAACAAAAGCAAAAACGAAATCATGGGACAAATAATAAAAGAAACAACAAAAAGTAACATGTTGAAACTGTCACAATTTTTATTTTTAGGGTCAAAAGCAATGCTTACATCCAAGAGTCAAGGCATTTCACATAATTTACTTTTGTATATAGATCAAGTAAATGAAACATAATTACAAAAAATGGAACTTTGCTTTCTAGATTTACAAATCTTAATGTTTAAATAGTTACCTTCACAGTTTTACCCAATCCTAGGCAGCCTTTCTTGCACCCTCTTCAAACCATTACCGAACCTAACCCTCCTTTGGTCCCGTGTCACAACAAGAATCAACAAAAAAGTGACTGAACTGTCAATACCAAGAAAGAAGCCTACAAATGGAAAATCGAGTTCTAGACATCAGCAACATACAGACCCCTCCAATGAATATCCATATAATAAAAGTTAATTTCTACAAACATGTAAATTCAAATAAAATCGTTAATTTCCTATACCTTTGTTGACACCAAACAACTTACACTTTTGAATAAACAAACAGAAAGCTTAAGTGTATATAATCTATAGATAAAATCAAGTACAGAAGAAACTAAAAACAAAATTGTTAACACTGAACAAAACAGGAAGGTTTGTTAATTGCTACAAAAAGAACAGAACTAAAAACTTGATAGTCATTAATAAAGAAAAAGTAAAATACTATTTCATGGACTATGGTGGAATTAGTGAGTGAGTCTCGAAAAGAAACTTAGAATAAAAATCAAGTTCTTACGGCTTCTAGTAATCGTTAATTTCACGTTTAACATCCTAGCATTCCATAAAGTAACAGAGTTGATCAGTTTTATAAAGAATTTAAGTAAAAAACAAAATGAGAAAAATAAAACAAGCATGGCAATGGCAGAAAGGCGTAGATTTTGAAATTGTTGATTTTGACTAACAAGTTCACATACTAATTGAAAAGCAAAACAACATCATTCTTGCATCAGCGTTAATTACATGTATACGGTGGCTAACCAAATTAAAAACCATTAAAAATATCATTTAAGAATACCCAAACCCTAAAGATTGGAAGAAGGGTTTCAATAAAACGATGGAAAAATCAACAGCAAATAAATTAAAAAAATATCAACAGCAGCAAATAAATTCAATACCCACACCTTGAGGAATAGAGAGGCATGGAACTGTAATTGGAACTGGAATCCGATGCATGTATATATGGGTAGAGGATGAACGATTTAATCTGAACCATAGTTTGGGATAAGCATTGTTGGTCCCGAAGGGTTATACAAGTTTGTAGAAGGGGGGGTTGAATACAAACACGCAGATTTTACTTTTCTAAATTGTTTATTGATAAATCATTAACAATTTACAGCTTGTTACGGAAACAAGATTAAGGATAAATCCTAAATCTAAACAAGTTGGAACACTAAGTTTCTTGCACTAAGAAGGAGAAGGAAATTACTAATAATAACCTATCTCGAGATAAAAAAGATGAACTTGTCCAGAGTTAGCAAGTTACTTCAAAATGAAGTGAGTTCATCTTCTTATATACTGCATGCATTTAATGCATGTCAGTTTACACTTTACACGTGGCAGCAGCTGATTGGTTGTATGTCATTGACCTTTGTTGACAACCTTAATAGCCGCATGTATGAACAGTGTAGTATCAGAGTAGTTGTACGATTTCAGACAATAAGGAGGTTCTTTTCTGACATATCGTACGGAGTTCGTGCAAGGGTGGTTAAGACAAAAGTACTTTGTACGGAGGACTTCATGATCAGCTTTTCGTTGATTCAGCGATCTATCATTCTATATCAGCGAATGATAAAGTTCAGCGATAGCTGAAATCCTGTACTTGATACTTCACGTTGAATGGACAAATCTGAGTCTTCGTTGATCCGCATCAGTTCATTAGGAGACTTGTCGCTGGTTCTTGAGCTTGATCTTCGACTTCAGCGTAGAACCTGTGTTGACGTGAAACTTGTCTTCAGAGATTATAAGTAAACAACTAACTTATCAGCGATCACCATAAGTACTGAACAGACTCAGAATATTATGGTGAACAGTTTCGTTGAATGTTTAATCTAAAGAGTGAGAGTTCCTATCAGCGGTACTGTAAGATCTTAGTACTTATCAGCGATAGTGAAACTCTGATACATATTGTTTACTCACAATTTTCACTAAGTATTTAAAAGAGGGTCATTATCAAATCACTGAGGGTTTGGATCAACAAGCATTAACTGAGTGAATCTGGGGAGTTTGAGATTAGAGATAAGTTTAGAGTTCAGATTAAGTTTAGAGATAACTATTGAAATGGGTTTTATTAAAAATCAGCAGGCTTAAATAAAGGAAGAAAAGGAATTTAATTAATTTTTTAAATAAAAAAGGATTTAAGACTTTAAGACTTTAAGACTTAAAGACTTTTAGTCTATATGCTTTATAAGATAGTATAGATTAGAAATATTGTTAATATTCTTATTTCAACCTTTCTTTCAGTATTTTATTTAATTTAATATGTAATTAATATTGAATAAACACATTTGGTATGTAATTAATATTAGAGTAAATTACGGATTGGGTCCCTGTGGTTTAAAAAACGAAACGAAAATGGTCCCTACAATTTTTTTATTTCAAATAAGGCCCTGTAGTTCGTGTTTTCGTAACGATTTGGTCCCTGGCGCTAACGAGCGTTAACTCCCAACGTTAAGTGAAGGGCATTTTTAGTCCTTTTGATATGTTTACCTTTTCCCAAGTTGTTCTATTAAATTATAAAACCATAGGGACCCAACTTGTAATTTACTTTATTATTATATAATATATTTATACATATATATATATATATATATTATAACCTGCAACTCTCTCTCTCTCTCTTCTCTCTCTCTCTCAACCTACACATACAATACACATGGATACACACATAACACAACACACACACACATACACATACACCATCCTCTTCTTCGAACGATCACACACAGAAACAAAAACTGCAGTTTACTCCAACTGTAACATCCCAGGCCAACCGTACTAGATATTGTCCGCTTTGTCCGCACACCTGGACTCACGGTTTTAAAACGCGTCTGATAGGGGGGGTATCAAGTTCCTCTTGTAAGGCAACCTTTGTTCCCCTCCCCAACCAATGTGGGATCTTACAATCCACCCCCCTTGGGAGCCCAGCGTCCTCGCTGGCACACCAGTCCGGTTCCCGGCTCTGATACCATTTGTAACATCCCAGGCCAACCGTACCAGATATTGTCCGCTTTGTCCGCACACCTGGACTCACGGTTTTAAAACGCGTCTGATAGGGGAGGTATCAAGTTTCTCTTATAAGGCAACATTTGTTCCCCTCCCCAACCAATGTGGGATCTTACACCAACAAAACTCGTATGTTCATCAAAGACCCCCACCCCACCGTCACACCACCTTTAACTTTTGCAATAGCAACCACCGTGTCACCTTGAAGACCTCCATCCAATCTGTGATCCGTTGCCAACGAGAAACTCAAGAAATATGCCTCATACACATACACAACACTGTAAGTAAGTGGGTTTTGCAAGTGAGGAAGAGAGTGTTGTGTGTATGTGTGTCTTGTGTGTATGTGTATGTGTGTGTTGTGTTATGTGTGTATCCATGTGTATTGTATGTGTGGGTTGTGTGTAGGTTGAGAGAGAGAGAAGAGAGAGAGAGAGAGAGTTGCAGGTTAATATATATATATATATATATATATATATGTATAAATATATTATTTATTATATTATATAATAACAAAGTAAATTACAAGTTGGGTCCCTATGGTTTTATAATTTAATAGAACAACTTGGAAAAAGATAAACATATCAAAAGAACTAAAAATGCCCTTCACTTAACGCTGGGAGTTAACGCTCGTTAGCGCCAGGGACCAAATCGTTACGAAAACACGAACCACAAGACCTTATTTGGAATAAAAAAAATTGTAGGAACCATTTTCGTTTCGTTTTTTAAACCACATGGACCAAATCCGTAATTTACTCTTAATATTAATTGCTTTCACCAATCTTCTGTTTCTTTATGATGGTGGAATGGCCTAGCAAGGGCCAAGTGTCCACATGACTCAACAATCGTATGCGTCTTTTATCATAAAATAAAATAAATGTTAATAAAGTAAATTTTAAGATGTATAATTATTATACTTTTTAATTAATGAAAAATTATCTTTAATAAAACAAATAAGAAATTAAATACTTACTTTCAAAAATATATATTTATTTTAAGATAAAAAAAGTAATAATATAAATATTTATGTTAGGATAATTTTTGGGTGAGGCTATTTGCATCCTAAAATTTGCTATTTGCATCCAAATGATTAAAACAATAATTTTGTTTTTTTTGTCTTTTTGTTGTTTTTTTTCTATTTTATTTATTTATTTGTATTATATATTTGTATTTATTTGTATTATATAGTTTAAAAAAGTTTTTTTTTCTTTTACTTTTTGATTTTATTTAAAAATAAATAAATATTTATAAATATAAATATTACTAATTTTTTATAATTATATAATTATAAAAATAAAACATAAACATTGCGATTTAAAGCCAAGAATTCGAAAAAATAATTTTGTTTTATGTTCATATTTATTCACTTTTAGATCGCATATCAGATGTATAAAATTAAAGGTCAATATGGTTAATTGGTCAAAAAACTTGAAAAATATCCGTTCGATAGTGGGGTCTTCAAACCCATAACATTTGTGCTCATTTTGAAGGTATTGATGAACGGTTATAATGGTATAATTTATAAAAAATGAAAACATATTTGTTTGATGTATTTTAGTTTATGTAAGTTGATATGATAAGAATGTAACATAAAATGAAAGAAGAAGAGATAAAGTAAATTAAATAACTAATTATAATGGTATAAAATGTAATTTAAAAATAAAAAATAATTTTATTTTTAATTATCATGTTGAACGTTAGAGGTTTTAAAGCTTTTAAACTTGTACATGATGTATTAAGATTTGTACTTCTTAAATATTCAAGAATAAACGTAAATAAAGTTATTTTTAAAAGAGTATATTAGATAAATATAGATAAGAACGTAAAATGTACAAAAAAAGAATAACTATATATATATATATAACAAAAAAATAACAATATATAAGTATTATATATATAAACAAAAAGAATAACTATATAAGTATTACACCCCTTTACTTATTTAATTAATTTACTTTAAACCTTTTAGTTTTCTAAATTTAATTTTACACCTTAATCGTATATTAACTAAAATACGTTAAAAAATACGTTTTAATTTTAACAAGTTACATCATTATACTCGTCTCTTCGATACCTTCGAAATTAGCCCAATATTAAATATTTTTGGATTTGTTTATTTTATTATTACGTTTTAAATTATTCGTTTTAACAAATACGGTTTAACATATCACATTAACATACGTAATTACGTTAAAATATGTTAAGGAGTTCGATATATATATATATATATATAGAGAGAGAGAGGGACAATAAATTGTAAACCACTAAATGTGTGTAAACTTGTAAACTTTTGGATTTCATAGGTTTGTTTGATGAAATTATTTTATGAAATTGTTTATTTTGATAAAAATGTTTCATATCATTCATTTTTTAATGAAATTGTTTCATATATTTGTATTTTTTATGTAAAACGAAAAAATTTCATCAAGTTTCATAGGAATGAAAAAAAATATATGAAACTACGTAAAAACACAAATATATGAAACTACATAAAAACACAAATTTATTTCTTTCACACATGCACGAGTCTTTGTGATTCCCATTGCATATCTTCGTGTGTTGGTCCCGAAGGGTTATACAAGTTTGTAGAAGGGGGGGGGGGGGGGGGGTTGAATACAAACACACAAGATTTACGTTTCTAAATTGTTTATTGATAAATCATTAACAATTTACAGCTTGTTGCGGAAACAAGATTAAGGATAAATCCTAAATCTAAACAAGTTGGAACACTAAGGTTTCTTGCACTAAGAAAGATAAGGAAATTACTAATAATAACCTATCTTGAGATTAGAGATTGAACTTGTCCAGAGTTAGCAAGTTACTTCAAATGAAGTGAGTTCATCTCTTTATATACTGCATGCATTTAATGCAAGTCAGTATACACTTTACACGTGTCATCAGCTGATTGGTTGCATGTCATTGACCTTTGATGACAACCTAAGCAGCCGCATGTATGCACAGTGTAGTGTCAGAGTTGTTGTACGAATTCAGATAATCGGAGGTTCTTTTCTGACATTTCGTACGGAGTCGTGCAAGGGAGGTTGAGACAAAAGTACTTTGTACGGAGGACTTCATGATCAGCTTTCGTTGATTCAGCGATTATCATTTCTATTCAGCGAATGATAAAGTTCAGCGATAGCTGAAGTCTTGTACTGGATACTTCACGTTGAGTGGACAAATCTGAGTCTTCGCTGATCCGCATCAGTTCATTAGGAGACTTGTCGCTGGTTCTTGAGCTTGATCTTCGACTTCAGCGTAGAACCTATGTTGACGTGAAACTTGTCTTCAGGGATCATAAGTAAACAACTAACTTATCAGCGATCACCATAATGACTGAACAGACTCAGAACATTAATGGTGAACAGTGTTCGATGAATGTTTAATTTAAAGAGCGAGAGTTCCTATCAGCGGTACTGGAAGATCTTAGTACTTATCAGCGATAGTGAAACTCTGATACATATTGTTTACTTACAATTTTCACTAAGTATATAAGAGAGGGTCATTATCAAATCACTGAGGGTTTGGATCAACAATCTCCCCCTATTTGATTATGACATAGCAACAAAGAAAATTGCTATTTTAATGAAAACACAAGGATAAAAAGAACTCATAAAATATTTGTCCCTTTTACTGTTTTCTGGGATCTTTTCAGTACTGATGGAGTAAAGTACGTTCGCTGAAATCTTTCTTTAAAATATTGAATCAGGTTACAATTTGAACATAGAAAGATTATAAGTACAAGCGAAATAAATTACAAGTACAGAAGGATAACTGATACAATAGAGAATAAGGTGATTATATCAGTTTTCAAAGGGTTCTTCCTTAATGAGAAGTTCATCAAGGGTCGTCTTTTCAGAGGGGATCATCCAGTCAGGAACCTTTTCTCCTTGATTCTTTAACTTCAGAGCAGCTTCAAAAACCAGGGGTTTTAGGTGTCGTGCCTGAATGTCTTGTTTGAAGTCACACCACCAGATGAGATCTCTGAGCTGTTCGATTGGAGTGATTGGGAGCTCAGCTATCCGTTGAAAACATTTACGTCCATCGTAGTCAAGAAAGAATATTCCATATGGATCACTGATGACTTTACCAGGGACGAAAACTTCACAGGGTGGCAGGGAAATATCAAGAGCAGATAAATCAGGGTCAGGACCAAGCACTTCAGCGCGAGAGAAACCGATACCAGTTTCATTTCTTATGACAGGACCTGAGTATGAATCTTGACGTTTCTTCTTTGGAGAGGCCCTTTTTCTTTTCAGCTTAAGATCACGAGGAAGAGGAATATCCACACAGGAAGAAATCAAGTCGATCTGTCTATTTATCAGCTTTTCGAAATGATCCTTGTACTTAGATTTAGAAGTTTGGATAGCTAACCTCATCTCCAGCCATTCAGAGAGACCATATCTTTTTACCGTGTCAGCGCGAAAAGCTTCAGTTTGGCCATTTTCTCTGAAAACTTTGATGTCAACAATAGGTACTCCGATAGATGTTCTTCCAGAGATAAGTACCTTGTTGATCTTTGCTGGACGAAATCTGAAGATTATTTTCTCTTTACACCAGTTCAGGGTGGTCTGAGAAACTTCAGTTTTCTTTTCTACGATCTTCTGGGCTTCTTCCCAGAGCTTTCTTTGGACTTGAATGGGAATACGTTTCAGCTTTGGATCTTTGACAGAGTCTTGAGTAAGCTTGATGGCGTATTCTTTGTCCTTTTCTTCAGTTTCCTTTCTTTCAGCGATGAGACGTTAACTCTGAGGTGTTCCTGATATTCAGCTTTTTAGATTTTGAACTTTGGTTGAGCTGAAGGAAGTTTAGTATGCTTCAGATTTATTCGCTGATCCTCGAATCGCTTTATCATCTCTTCTCTTCTCTTTTGATCATCTTCACTTAGCTTTTGAGAAACTAAGGAAGGTCTGCGTTTGTGCGAGAGAAGCTGTTCTTCTGGTTCATCAGTCTCAGAGATCAAATCTGGGACTGGGATTATTTCATCAGCAGCAGCTGGCTTTATTGGTGAGGTCGCAGTAGTTGAACCTTCAGCGAAATCCTCAAGCAGGGGAGAGGACTAGCTGAATCACAGCGATCTTACAAATAAGAACTGGGTAGAAGAACTTGGGTAGAAAAGATAGAAAAAATAATGTGGATGTATATAGAGGTTGAGGAGTAGAGAACTGATTGTGTATAGATGATGTTCAGGGAAGGAATATAAGTAAAGTTTAGTGTACCTGACAAACCGGCTTTTCAAGCAAGATCGCCAGATTTTCATCTTCAGCGACGCCTTTGCCTTTGCCTTTCTCAGCTCCAGAGGCTGAGGGCTTTGTCTTTGTCTTCTCCCCTGTGGATTCAGTTATTACGATTCCTTTAAGAGCTTTGGTTCGAGGAGCAGGTTTGACAACAAAGAAATCATCGTCATCTTCATCATCATCATCATCATCCTTCCTTGGAGAGGAGGATGGTTCATTATCAACGATGTCGACGTCTTCATCATCTTCTGCTTCAGATTCCTCAGCATCTTCTTCGAGTTGCTCCCCCTCAGATACAGAGGCGAGCTTCTCGGTTCCCTCAGGGTTTTCAACTCCCTGAGGTTCAGCAGTTGGGTCTTCATTCATCTCTCCCCTGATAGATTCATCATGGGAAAGGTCTTCAGCGCTTTTCTCCCTGGAATGTTCAGCGTTCTTCTCCCCCTCTTTCTCATGATTGGGGGAGGAATGGGTAGACTCAGCGTTTGTGTTATCTCTGTCTTCTGGGCCAGAGATTTTCACACAACCTTCAAGCTTTGTTATTCTGTCTTCAAGGCCAGAAATAGCAGGCATGATTTTCTTCAGCTCTGTGCGATCTGCCTCTGTGAAAGAATCCAAAATAGGGGCAGGGGCAGGAGCATGAGCTGGATTATTTGCCTTGTTGACCAGCATCTCGATCATCGTCTTCATAGAACTAACGTCAGTCTTTACAGAACTTAAGTCAGTCTTGACAGCTGACATATCACCCTCTAGTGCTCCAACAGATGTCTTCAGCGTTGTAACATTGCTGGACATGTTGGAAACTGCGGCTTTGAGGCTGGTGTAGTCAGTGTAGATGTTGGAGAGTACTTTGGCAAAATCGCCGAGCGTTTTATCAAGGCCCTTAATGTCATCAGTGGAAGCCTTCTTTTCCACCACCGTAGACAGCTTTGTCAGATTCTCTCCAGCGTTTGTTACAGCTGTAGAGTTATTTGATAGAGTGGTGGTGAGATCGGTCAGCTTTGTTTCCACGGACTTCAGAGACGCGTTGATGTCTCCCAAATTAGGACCTGTAACAGATAAGTACTTGTGAACAAAGGAAAGCTCAGAAGTTTCAGGTTTAGTTACAGTGTATAGGATTTGATTTGTACCTGCAGGAGGATTGATGAACTCGTCAAAGTTGCAAGTTCCTGAAAAATGTTCCATATCCTCTTCGAAAGTACGGTGAGGAATGGTGATCTATGCAGGTCCTTTCTTCATCATTCTTTGAGAAGCTTCAGCTGTGGCTTCTGGAATGATGGCATCTCCAGTGGTCTTTGGAGTAGAGTCCAAGTGAGTGGAGGGAGGAGCGAAGGATAAGAATTTGGGTCGGGTACTAGGTTCAGCGTTGGATTCGCTGACAATCACTTCATCAGTCTTTTGAGAGACTGAAGGAGGTTGGGTAGGTTCCAAAGTTCTAACTTCAGCGTTTGGAGACGCTGAAAGTTGGATTGAAGGGATGGCTTGAACGGGTGTGGCAGAGCGTACCACAGAACTTTCCTTCAGCTCTTCAGAATGAGCTGAGGAGTCTTCAGCATGAGGGTGCTGGGGTTGCTCCTTGGTTTTCTTGATCCTTTTGGAACCAAGTGGAATTAAGGAGTGTTTCCTTTTCTTAGAAGGAGAGGATTGTGTGGCCGGGGTATCAGCGATGGGTATTGTCGCTGAAGGAGCCACAGAAGTCGAAGAATTTTGGTTAAGAAGAGTGAGAAGGGTAGAGAGACGTACCTCATTGTCGACAGGCTTGAAGTCGAGCACCTTAGGGCCAACCTGAGAGAGTTTCAGGTCACCCTCTTGTGGGTAGCTATCCTTCAGGCCATACTGGAAGATGGCGCTGATGAATCTTGGGTAAGGAACCCATGCAGGTCTGTCAGCAGCAGAATCCACGCGTTGTACCAGGTCATCATATATAATGGAGGCCCAGTCAATGTTTAGACCTTTCAGCAGTGCGTATCCCATGGCCTGCGTAGGTTGTGCGGCTTGATCAGAAGAGCCGGACTTTGCTGTCATGCAGCTGATCAGGTGAGCGAAGATGAAGTTCATCTCGCTGGGCATTTTGGATTTCTTTATCAGCGTCAGCTTCTTCTCTGGCTTCTTGTCCCTTCCAGTTTCCCAGATGTAACCCATGGCATCAAAGAAAGCAGTAATTTCTTCTTTGTCAGAATGCTTCTTGTGGTCAGGGAATGGAACGAAGGGTTTTTCTTTGGTAGCATTTGGGAAGTTCAGGGCTTTTCGGATTATGGAGGGTGTGATCTTAATGGTGCCATACTCAGTATCGCTGAGTATGCAGTCGATGGTTTTGGATGAATCTTTGGCAGAGGGTAGCTCAGTGTGTCTGGCAGAGTACCAGAACTGGGATAAGAGCCGCTGACTGGCAGGAGGTGTTATGGTCAGGGCTGTGTAAATGCAGCTATTCTTCAGAAAATTTACAGCCTCATCCAGATGTTTGACTTGCTTTCGAGGAGGAAACTCGAGAAGCGCTGAGAGGTTGTTGACCTTAGTCCAATCTAGTTGATCCATTTCGAACTTAACCTGAGGGGCTTTGACGATTTCCACTTCCTCAGATTCAGAAGAGATGGTCTCAGCGGTAACGTTGATCTTGGAAGTTGCCATTTCTCTGTATATCAGTTCAACCAAAGATATTAACAAATAAGAATTGTCTTAATATGGAAAGGATTTCCATTAAGATGTTTCGAATTTTGTCCATTTCATTTAGACAGAATGTCTTAATGAAGATTAGGGTTTTTCTTGTTTTTTTTTGAAAAACGAATTTTACACCCATTAAGTCTTGTATTCCAGTTTCTTTAAAAAATGGATACGAATGAAGAATCAAGTTTAAGATTTAGATTTAAAACTTGAAGAACAACCATGAAATGGTTGTGTTCATAAAACCATGAAAGAAATGATTTTATTTTAAGAAGTTCTTTTGTTTTGATCTTTATTTAAGCAAAGAGAAGATCAGAAACAAGTTATTTGCATATTAAAAAGTAAGAACGTATTAACCTTGATGTTTTTTTTGATGAAGAAGATGATGAACAGTTCTTTGAAGATTGAGAGCACAAAATGCAACAGTATTTCTTTTCTTGCGGATAAAGATTGATTCGCGTAAAAGACAAATATAAACATTGAGAATGTTTATATAGGAAGAGAGTAGAGAGAGAAAAACTCGAGCGGGAAAGTTTTTCATCATGACACGGACACGTGTTTGCATTTGATTGGATAGACAACGAAACGTGCAAACGTGTGTCAGAAAAAAATACGTGCCTGGTGTTATCCGTTGCAAATGACGTCACAACTGTCCTTTCACATTCTTTTTAGGATGTCTCTGAGGTTTTGAAAAACTCAGGGACTCTTTTGAAAAACATGAGGCACTGAATAGAAATATCAGTGATGGTTTTAGAACTTTCAAAGTATCGCTGTTAAGGAAGAGATATTCAGCGGTGTAGAACTTTTGAAATCTTGCATTTGCATGCGTTTGTCAGAGAGAGAAAAACATACCTTGATATCAGCTAACCAAGTTTATTCAGAGAGAAGTTGAGAAGGGGTTGTACAAGTTGATTTTATCCTATCGCTGATCAAATGTGAACCGCTGAAGATTTTACCCTTCAAAGTTCAGCATTCCAAGCTCGCTGATGAGAAAGTTGAATCTTGTCTCATCAAGAGGTTTGGACGTTTGGTAAACAAATCAGCTAACTGATAATCAGTTGGAATAAAATGAAGTTCTATATCACCATTCATCACATGATCTCTGATAAAATGATATCTGATCTCTATGTGTTTCGTCTTTGAGTGTAGCACTGGATTGTTTGCTATAGCGATGGCACTAGTGCTGTCGCAATAGATTGGAATTTTGGAGAGCTAAAGATCATAGTCTAGTAGTTGATTTCTCATCCACAAGACCTGAGAACAACAGCTTCCAGCAGCTACATATTCAGCTTCAGCTGTGGAAGTGGACACTGAGTTTTGCTTCTTACTTGTCCAACTTACCAGCTTTCCACCCAGGAGCTGACATCCTCCTGTGGTGCTTTTCCTATCCATTTTGCATCCTGCAAAATCACTATCTGAATAGGCGGTTAGATCGAATCCTGAATCTTTGGGATACCAAAGACCTAGATTCGCTGTACCCTTAAGATATCGAAAGATTCGCTTTACAGCTTTCATATGAGATATCTTGGGTTCAGCTTGATATCGTGCACACAAGCAAGTTGCAAACATAATATCGGGTCGGCTAGCTGTAAGATACAGTAGTGAGCCGATCATCCCACGGTACAGCGTGACATTGACAGGAACACCCTTAGTGTCCTTATCAAGTATCAGCGGTGGTGCCATTGGGGTTTTCATAGCTGAACTATCAGTTAAGTCGAATTTCTTCAGCATATCTCTAACATATTTTCCCTGATTGATAAAAGTTCCTTTTTCAGTTTGCTTAATCTGAAGACCAAGGAAATATGTTAGTTCACCCATCATACTCATTTTATATTCATCTTTCATTCTTTCAGCGAAACGAGTACAAAGCTCAGGGTTAGTAGAACCAAATATAATGTCATCAACATATATTTGAACTAGAATGATATGACCTTTTACTTTCCTGAAAAAAAGAGTTTTGTCAATCTTACCTCGCTCAAATTTTTCAACATGGAGATAAGTGGAAAGAGTGTCATACCATGCACGAGGAGCTTGCTTTAAGCCATAAAGTGCCTTATCCAGCTTATAAACATAGCCTGGATGCTTAGGATCTGAGAATCCTGGAGGTTGTTCCACGTAAACTTCTTCATTCAGCTTTCCATTTAGAAACGCTGACTTAACATCCATTTGATGTACTTTGAAGTTTTTGTGTACAACATATGCTAAGAATAGACGAATAGATTCAAGTCTTGCTACAGGAGCAAATGTTTCGTCATAATCTATGCCTTCCTCTTGTCCGTATCCCTGAGCAACAAGACGAGCTTTGTTGCGGGTTACAGTACCATGTTCGTCCAACTTGTTTCGATAGACCCATTTAGTGCCTATCACCGTTTTGTCAGTTGGTCTTCGAACAAGTTTCCAAACTTTGTTTCTTTCGAAGTCAGTCAGCTCTTCTTGCATAGCGCTGACCCAGTTTGGATCTCTGAGGGCATCATCTATTTTCTTTGGTTCAGTTAGTGAAATAAAATTAACAAATAGACAAATATTACCTGCACTTCGTCGTGTCTGAACACCAGCGTTTGGATCACCAAGAATTTGATCAATTGGGTGATTTGCAGTCCATCGTTGAGCCGGAGCATAAGTCGCTGACTCATCTAGAACTGAAGGGGCTGAAGATGAGGCTTCAGCTGCTTCTGGAGTATCAGCTAAGAGAGGAATGCTTGCATTTGTCATTTCATTTACTGATTGCTGAGAAAAAGATGGAATGTCTGAGACATTTGGATCAACTGCAGGTATAGTGTTTATTGGAACAGCTGAGACCCATGATGTTTCAGCTTCACTATTCTGCATGTTTGGAATGATAGTGGGACTATCATCTTCTACTGTGTGAGCATGAGGAGTGGGAATATCTTCTGAATCACCAAGATGAGAAAACATCCATTGATTCAGTTCTTCAGTATCATCGTTCGGTTTAGAGTTCGCTGAACGGGATTCGTCAAACGTGACGTGAATAGTTTCTTCTACAGTTTGTCTTCTACGATTAAAGACTCTGAAGGCTTTGGAAACTGAGGAGTATCCAAGAAAGATTCCATCATCAGCCTTAGGATCAAACTTTCCAAGGACATCTCTGTTGTTCAGTATGAAGCACTGACATCCAAAGATGTGAAGAAAGCTGATCGAGGGCTTTCTCCCATGAAAAAGTTCATAGGCTGTTTTATTGAATCTTTTGACTATCAGCGACCTGTTTTGCGTAAAACAAGCAGTGTTGACAGCTTCTGCCCAAAACTGAGTAGGCAGGTGAGAATCGCTGAGCATTGAACGTGCAGCTTCAATAATTGTTCTATTTCTTCTTTCAGAGACTCCATTTTGTTGCGGTGTTCTCACTGAAGAAAAGTTGTGAGAAATACCCTTACTCTCAAAGAAGGAATCAAGAGAACTGTTTTTGAATTCAGTTCCATGATCACTCCTTATTGAGCGAACGGTCAAATTGTTCAGGGTTTCCATCTTCCGAACAAAGGCGATGAGTTCTTCAGGGGTGTCACTCTTTGAACGGAGAAACATAACCCATGTATAACGAGAGAATTCATCAACTATGACCAGCGTATATTTCTTTCCAGCGATGGATTGTTTGTTAACCGGGCCAAACAAATCCATATGGAGTAGTTGTAGAGGAGATGACACTGAGGAGACTTGCTTTGATTTAAAGCTAGCTTTGGTCTGCTTCCCTTTTTCACACGCTGAACATAAAGACTCTTTGGCGTATGAATGCTGAGGTAGACCAGTGACTAACTCTTTTGAAGAAAGAGTGTTCAGTGTCTTGAAATTCAGATGCGAAAGCCTCTTATGCCATAGCCAGTTGACATCAGAAGATGCCTTTGAGAAGAAACAGGAGTTCTCAGTGGTTGTTGAGTCCATGTTTATTACATAAACATTTTCCAAACGATAACCGCTGAGAGCTATCTTCTTCTTTTTGTCAGCGACAAAGCAGGATTCCTTAGTAAAGATTACTTTGTTATCCATGTCGCAAAGCTGACTGATGCTTAGAAGAGTATGTTTCAGTCCTTCAACATATGCGACTCTTCTGAAGGAGGTTGTACCATTTGACAGTACACCATACCCTCGGGTATGTCCTTTTCCATTTCCACTGAAAGTCACAGAGGGACCTTTCTCTTCCTTGTATTCAGCGAGCAGGCTTTTCTTTCCAGTCATATGTCTAGAGCATCCGCTATCGAGATACCAGATACCCTTCTTAACCTGAATACAATTTACAAAGGAAGATTAGTTTATCTTAGGTACCCACTTTACCATGTATACACATTTGTCAGTGGAGGTAGTTGGAATGGAAGGTTCAGCAGTCTTCACAGCTTTTGAAGATTCAACTTTGTCTTTCTTCACTTTGGTTAATTTCTTAACCTCAGTGGTAGGATTCACCTTGACCTGATTTGCACCAGGGTTGGTCTTCTTTGCCTTGGGGGCAATCTTCACCTTAGCTATCTTTTCAGCTTTGGTGGCTGTGGGGCACTTACTAGCAATATGATCAGTGAGTCCACAGTGATAACATTTCCTATAGCTAAAAGTAGTTCTATGACCATTTGAATGCTGAGCTTTTAATTTAGAATTAGAAGTACCAGCACCAAGTAAACTATTTGCTTTAGAAATGGGACGAACATTCAGTTCTTCAGATTTCTTAACAAGGACATCCACTCTGAGTCTAGGAGTAGATCGCTGAATATATCCAGAGATCAGCTTCTTTGATTCAGAGGGATGGGTTACTGAGGCTTTAGAAGCTTTCAGCTTTGGTACTAAAGTACCCCTCTGAGGATTTTGGTAAATAACAATTCCTTTACCTTTGTCTTTAGAGACAGAGGTAGGTTTTGAATAAACCATTTTCTCATTTCCTTTTGAGGAGGTAGGAGTTTCCTCAGGGATTGGTGTAATGGACGAGGAGCACTGAAAAGATGAAGTATCAGCGACTGAGGATACGAACGTTCCAAATTTAAGCATTGAACGCTCAGTGGTTGGTTTTAAAGTTTCATATTTGTAACCCAGACCACGTTTATCACTCAGGGGAATCTGAGACTTTATTATCTCAGTTATCTTTGTTGAAGAATTACACCATCCTTCAACAGTAGCTTTTTCAGCTTTTAATGCAGCGATAGCTTCTGCTCGTTCGATTTTGACTAGCTGATTTAAATATACTTGATCTTTAAAATCTTCTTCAATTTTAGAAAGTTTTTCTATTTGAAGGTGGCAGTTTTAAGCTTTTCAGCGAGATCAAGGTTTTGGTTTTCAACCACAGCTTTGCCATTCATGGCTTCATATAAGCTTCTAGTCAAGAGATCGATTTTGCGAAGACTATCAGCTTCATCAATATTTACAATATTGGTAAAGAAAGAAGGCGATACCTGAATAGCAGAGGTTGAAGTGGAGGGAATGTCTGAACTTTCTTCCTCATCTTCAATTTTAGCCATAAGGCAGAGATTGGCTTCATCATCTTCAGAGTCAGATGATGATTCTTCTTCATCAGAAGCAGCCCAATCATAGTTGGCCATTAAGCCTTTGCCTTTCTTCTTAAAGCTTTTTAGCTTTGCATACTTTTCCTTCAGCTTTGAATATTTATCATCTTTATTCCTTGGAACAAAGGTTTTCTTTGGGAAAGCTGAAGGTCTCATGACTTTCTTTGACCTGCACTCATTCGCGAAATGACCTGTCTTTTCGCAGTTGAAACAAGTAGCAGTAGCCTTATCAACAAAAGCTGATGATTTTGGCTTGTCAGTTATTGAAAGCGGTTTGTTCTTTCTGAACATTTTCTTCTTGGCGAATCTCCTGAACTTTTTAGTTAGGAGAGCCAAGGATTCATCATCATCTGAAGAATCAGAATCTGATGACCTTTCAGAGTTACTTCCTAACTCAGTGATAGTGACCGAGGGTCGCTGAGTAGAAGGTTCCTCTGAGATTAAAGCAACAGGGGTGCTTTTGGAATCTTTTACAAGATTCTTCTTAAGATGACTCGATTGCTCATGATTCAGCAACGTGCCATATAAGGTAGCAAGGGTCATAGATTTTAGATCCTTTGATAGCTTGAGACACATAGAATAATTGTCCCAGCTTTCAGGTAAACATTCTAAGAACTTTGTCAGCACTTCAAAGTTAGAATATTCCTTACCAACAGTTTTCAGATCTATTATTAAACAGTTAAAACGTTGGTGTACTTCAGAGAGAGTTTAATTCTTACCAGAAATGAAGCTTTCGTATTGTCTTACCAGGTTGATCTTTCTTGAATCCTGGACTTCAGACGTTCCTTCATACTGAACACATATTGTGTCCCACGTGGCTTTTGATGATTTTAGATTCATGACGGAATGGTAGACTTCGTCAGGAAGAGCCATGGAAAGTATGGATCTGGCTTTTGTATCTATAGCCACTTTCTTCTTATCTTCTTCGGTCCACTGAAAGATTTCCTTAGGGATCAGCCTTTCTGGAATAGCAGGTCTATTCGCAGTCGCTGGAACTGCAGGATCAATTGTTACAGGGATGAATGGACCATTATCAAGATAGTAAGGCATAGTAGGATCTACACCTTCTAAGAAGAGTGTCATCCTATTTTTCCATAAGTTGAAGTTATCTCTGGAAAATCTAGGGGGTTTTGCAAGAGAACCATTGTCTATGTAATTGGTGTTTGTGTTGGAAGCCATTTTCAGATAATAGCAAGGAAGAGAAATATCTTAGATTAGATCTTGTTTATGAGATTAAACAAATCTGCTCTGATACCACTTGTTTACTTACAATTTTCACTAAGTATATAAGAGAGGGTCATTATCAAATCACTGAGGGTTTGGATCAACATCGTGATATTGCCGGAACAGTTTGAGTGGTAATTTTTAATATTTTACTTCAATGATAACTGGAAGTCCTATCATAGATACCCCAATGCCAACTCTGAACATAGGCCACACAATTATTTTAATTGTTGTGATAACAGTTACTATTGTGTTTCTGTGTTAGATGATTACCCCATTCTGGTTACTTAACGTTTTATCTGGTACTTTTGCTACTCATCAGTGTTGTCTTTGAAGTTACATGATGCTCAGGATGCTCCTAATCATCATGAGGGGGAGAACTGATACAATTTCAAAGACAAAGATCATCATCACGAGGGGGAAAACGTTATAAAAGTTCAAAGACCCAGACTATCAAGTTGAGGGGGAGTAAGCAAAAGTTGAGGGGGAGTAACTGTTATAACCTGTGCTGAAAATATTACAACGTGCATGGTTCTTCTATCCGTTTAACAAAGTGTTGAAGTTTTCAAAGCTAATTCAACTCGTGGTTCAACTCGTGATACTAAGAAGACCAAGAGCATAATTCAAGGGGGAGCGTGAAAGACTTGAAGCCAAGCAACGACAACATCTGTCAAAGGTTCAAGAGAAAGAGAATTTCAAGACCTGAAGATTCCAAGATCATATTTTTTTTTCTTTATATAACTTTAGGGGGAGATTGTTAGGACTAAAAGTCATATAAAATAGAAAGTGATATAAAGAAAAGAATTGTTTTCTTTATTTGTTTGTAAAAGCCTTTTAAGCTAAATGGGCTTAGATTAGTGTTTGTGGTCCATGGGCTTAGGCTTAAAGCCCTTGGTATATAAAGTTGTTTTTCCAATCTTTAGGTTGGTAGTGGTGAGATTAGTCGTGCGCTTATGATAGTTTAGAGAGAGAGTTTGTTCATCATTCTAATCTTGTAACTCTCTGCATTCAATCACTAAAGGATTAATCGTTTCATATTCTTTGTTACTTGATCAATCTGGGATCCACAGAACATCTGGCTGGACCAATACCACCCCTCTCCCTGCTCTTGATCTGTGGCGACAAGTCTCGTGAGTGGTTGGTCCTCCTCCTAATATATGCAAGAGTTGACGAAATATTAGAATTTTAGGGGTTATCTTCATACAAACCTCCAACATTGTAAAAATTCTTACCCGTGCCGTCACCAACAAAATGTCACTAATTTCGGGTGTATATAATACTTTTCGTTTCCTAGCCCACCCACTTATCCTAGGAACCCGGTTGTGTTGCACGAAATACTTCCTCGAGCGAGGAAAAGTCTCGAGAATCCATATATGTGGAAAAAGTAATGTTACGCCTACAAAGTCATTAACAATTGTAGAAATATTTAATATTGTGGTAACTAACCTTGAACGGCTGGATAAAGCCCGTTAACGTCAGCTTCGACTTCTTTTCAGGCCGACGCTAAATAAAATCTTTCATCTGCGAATATGTATAATCCCAGATGAAACTGCCCCAAGGATATCGGTTCCAAGCCCCATGATTCTCTATCAATGCAAGGACGGTGGGCAAAATGGGCAAATGATGCTGTCGGCCAAGGAAGATCTCCTCCACCATCATCATCAAACATACTCGGACAACATCAAAGTCCAAGAAACGGTCTCTACCAACTTCGTTGCTGAAGGTGTCAAACAAGGGCTTGAGGCGGCCAATAGTCAATTTACCGTTCCCAAATATTCTATGAACAAATCCCTCAGGCCTGGGTGTAGGAAGGCCCGGCCTCGGGCAAAAAATGAGTCCCGACATAAGACAAAACTCCTCCGGGCCATACCTAAGTGTGTTCCCGTGAAATCGGTAATATAATGAATCCCTCGGTTGACCACCAGGGGGGATATCTCCTTCTTCAATATGGTAAGAACAAGCGCATGGTCGTTACTGAAGTCCTGAGAATCCAACAACGCACCAAAACAAGTGGCGCGAAGAAGATCAAGCCTATGTTGGGTTAACTTCTCACGGATTTCTCTGAACCGGCATAGCTTTGACTTAATCGTCAAAGACTCCCTAATTTTTTGCGTATATAAATATCCAAGTTTAGGGAGCTAAAGTGCCAATTTTCAAAGTTTAGGGGCCTAAACCGTCAATTTTCAAACTATAGGGACCTAAGCTGTAAATTTCCAGAAAACAGAATTTTGTAAATGCATTGGGACTACTTGCCTACAAAGTTGGGTGAAAATCAAAGTTTAGGGGCCTAAAGTGCCAATTTTCAAAGTTTAGGGGCCTAAACCGTCAATTTTCAAACTATAGGGACCAAACATGTAAATTTCCGAAAACAGAATTTTGTAAATGCATTGGGACTACTTGCCTACAAAGTTGGGTGAAAATCCAAGTTTAGGGGCCTAAAGTGCCAATTTTCAAAGATTAGGGGCTTAAACCGTCAATTTTCAAACTATAGGGACCAAACATGTAAATTTCCAGAAAACAGAATTTTTTAAATGCATGGGACTACTTGCCTACAAAGTTGGGTGAAAATCCAAGTTTAGGGGCCTAAACTGCCAATTTTCAAAGTTTAGGGGCCTAAACCGTCAATTTTCAAACTATAGGGACCAAACATGTAAATTTTCAGAAAACAGAATTTTGTAAATGCATGGGACTACTTGCCTACAAAGTTGGGTGAAAATCCAAGTTTAGGGGCCTAAACTGCCAATTTTCAAAGTTTAGGGGCCTAAACCGTCAATTTTCAAACTATAGGGACCAAACATGTAAATTTCCAGAAAACAGAATTTCCCAACTTAAACAACATTACATTCTCCAAATAGAACAAATGTGAACAAGAACATTATGTAAAATTTAAACAAAGTTTACTTACATTAAAAATATAATGTCTTTACAATAATAGTGGAACAAAATAAAATTTAAACAACGTTACATACTCCAAAATTGAACAAATGTGAACAAAAACATTATGTAAAATTTAAACAAAGTTTACTTACATTAAAAATATCATGCCTTTACAATAATAGTGGAACAAAATATAATTTAAACAACATTACATACTCTAAAATAGAACAAATGTGAACAAAAACATTATGTAAAATTTAAACAACATTACATTTTTCATACAATACATACATTAATAAACTTACACAAAAAACATACATTAGATTAAAAAAACGAAAGATGCGAACATTGTGTTAAAAAAACTTACCTCGTCCGACATTGTGTGTAGAAAATGTGTGTATTCCACTCTCGTGCTTGACTTCAAAATTGTGCTCGACTTCACGTGCCAAGAGGGACCAAATTTTTTAAAAAATTACAAGGGGGGGGACCATTTTTTTTAAAAAATCGCAGGTGGGGTTGTTCTTAAAGTGGGAAACGCATTGTAAGTGGCGGCTGAGCATTTAGGGTGTTTACAAAATTAGGGTTTCCCCGGGTCCGCACTTGCGGTGCCGGATCCGGTTTTTAAAAAAACTTGATTTGAGCCTTTAAACGACGTCGTTTTGGTGTCGAGTGCGGTCCGCACTGTATTCGAGTGCGGACCCATGGCCATTTTCGTAAAACGGGAGAGAAATTGACTATTTTCTCAAGATGGTTTGTTGGTATGGCTATTTTCGTCAATTTCCCTAAAATATATGTAGTTTATTTATGATGGTAAGTAAAAGTGTATTTTTGTCAATAGTGGTCTCCAAATTTCTTCTTACAGAGAAAAAAACGTGATACGTTTTTTAAAGTATCGTATCATAAGAAAAAAAAAGTAATAATACATTTTTTGGTTGTGAAGCCATTAAAAAGAAATAAAGTTATGATACATATTTATTTAGGCGAATTATCCGTTGCAAACCAGTTAGTTTGTGCAAACTGTGCAAACCAATCTTAGTCGTTCATCAACTCTAATCAATATTTAATTTTATTATGTTTTCTAATCTAAAGTCATGATCATAATTAATGAACGTTATCATCTTTCATATATATTACAATCATTATTAATGAATCATAATAATTACCATAAAAATATCTGTTGTTTCATAATACAGTGGTTTGCAAAGTTTGCAAAAACTAACTAGTTTGCAATGGATAATGACCCTATTTATTTAATGGATATATTAATATATATGTCAAGAAAAAAATAGAATAAATGATGTCGACGGTTAATTTAAAACCAAAAAAAAAAAGATTTATTTGGAGCTTACTGTATTGTTGTACATGAAACATTAGGTTAATACGCAAAAATCATGTATTTGTGTAGGTCATACGAAAAGAATTATTTCAGGTATTAATAAATGGTCAAGATTACTTCTTTATTTCTCATATATTTAGCACTTCTTAAATTAACCTAAGGCTATATATATATATATATATATATATATATATATATATATAGGCGAATTATCCGTTGCAAACCAGTTAGTTTGTGCAAACTGTGCAATGGATAATGACCCTATATATATATATATATATATATATATATATATATATATAGATAGATAGATAGATAGATATACGACGATAATCAAATGAGAACCAAAAAAAGATTGGAAACCGTGAAAACCAATCTAAGCCGTTTATTACTTTTAATCTATGGATATTAAACACAATGGCAGTTTTGAAATAATTTACAACTTCATGATTTGTTATGTATTAAAATTAAAAATGGAAGGGGGTTTATGGGCTTTCAAAGCCAATAATTAGGTCCAGGGTATTTAAGTTGAATTTTTGTGGGATAAAATAGACAATTATACATATCCAGACGTTAATGTTATTCCATATAAGTGTAGATGGGTGTGAATACATTTGGAAGAATAGGTTTTATCGTTGGTCTTTCAGAAGTATGATCGAATCGGGTCAAAGGGATTTCGGGGTCCGGGGCATACCCGACGACTATGCCCGACGACCTTGCCAGTGGCATAGTCGCAGGGGCACAATCGTGCGTGGAAGTATGGAACAGAGCCCACAGTACAACCTTGGCGAGTATGCTCGGCGAGAATGCTCGTGGTATACTCGCGTGTCATAATCGTTGCCCGAGCTGTGGTTACGGTACACATGCCGCGAGAGTGCCCGACGACTTTGCCAGGGCACTCTCACATGGCAATGTCGTTGGCCAGGTGTTGGGTATTAAAATGAGAAATCTGATTTTTGGGGAGAGTTGTGTTCACTTTTGGGTTTTTAGAGAACGTTTTTCTCTCCATCTAGGTGTGATTTCTCCCCTATCTCCCTCTCTTCTTTGCATTTAATGCAACCTCAATCATCATATGGTTCATAATTGTTGATCTAGGGTTCTACTATCTTTTGTACCAAGATTCAAGTCTCATTTGAAGCTATAAGACTTCCCTTCACTTCGGTTTTCTCTACTTTTAGGGTTTTCACTGTACAAACCTTTTTGGTGAGTCATTTGCCTCTATGCCTTCATTATATGTTTGTTATTGTTTAATTGCTATTTTATGGATTTTGACCTAAAAGAGGGTTTATATGAGCTGTTTGGTCAAATGTGCAAAACTAAAGATATGGTGGTCTTAAAAGGTTATATCCTTACATGAAAAATGTTTGTTAGTCAAATATTGAGTCATATTCATATCTAGAATTTCGGGAAATGTTTGACCTAGGTTGATCATGAATGTTGAAATTAAATGGTAAATTTATTGATTGAGTATGGGTTATAATAGGACTATAAACTTGGAAGTTCTATACTATTTGTCTAAATGGATTTGATAAACCGAGAAGTTTGTGAAATAGTCTATACGGAATATGTAGAGATTTCTATGTGTTGAGAATTGTGGCTAAATTCTTTGTGATCATGTTTATGAATTAGATACTGTGTTCAGGACTTGGGTTGAGATTTAGTATTGTGTAGGTCAATTTATGGGCCACTAGTGAGTATACAATAAAGGAGATCGATGTCCTTGATTAAGTATTTACAAGACTGTTTATTTTTGTAAACTGATAAACGTCTGAATATGTATAATTGTCTATTTTATCCCACAAAAATTCAACTTAAATACGTCAATTGAAGTGAGCATCATTGATCGAAGGATGGAATGGGAAAAAAACAAAAGAACGATGCTACTGACAGATATGCGAGGTTGTGAAGTTTTAATCATATCTCAAACACTGAAGCGCCGATTTAAGCGATTCAAGATGTTTTTGAAAGCCAACACACAAATCTACAGTATTCGTCGTTTGCGTTTTTGCAAATTCAGAGTGTATCTAGGCTAAGACCGACGTTGAAAACTTGAAATCGAAAGAATGATGTTGGACATAAATAAGAGGTAATTAAGTGGTTGAGTTATCACTTAATTATTCAGAGGACATTAAGGGTTAAGACGCTCTGAAAAGGAAGAAAAAACAAACAGTATGATTATCTTATGTATGACCGAATCAGACATAAGTGGCAATTAAGAGCTTATTTTATATAGAAGTTGCAAGAATTACATTTTTTTCAATCGCCTAGAAGCAATAGTGTGTTCTTATATTTATGTTTTGAAAACATGCTATTAAATTAACTTGAACAATACAATTTGATCGAATTTCTATGTTGTTTCTGTAATTAATTGTCTACATATTATATGTAACGCCCCAACACCCTTCTTGTTCATCTACACGTCATATCCATCGTTGTAATATTATCCCGATAGTACAAGATTAAAAATAATGATTAAATCACAAGGTTTTGTTAGAAAACTTTGAAAATATATTTTCTATATTATCCAATATTATTATTGAAAAAAGCTAAATAAATTAAGAGCAATATCTCATATATTGTTATTGAGAAAAAAATAAATCAAATAACAAGTATTTTATTATTATTATTATTATTATTATTATTATTTTTATTTCACATATTTATAACGATGATTAATTTTCCTTTTTTTTAACCACGCAAGGTATCATCTTTTTCTTTTAGTCCTCCTTCACTTACCCTTTCACCTTTGCTTGATTCCATGGTCAACAAAATCTTGAAAGCCTGAAATAATTTAGCGAACAGATTTGTCCATAAACCCTTATTTCATTTATTTCCCCTCGGTCAGAAATGTCGGGTTGTTTTCACTACTAAACAAAACCTGATTTTTGGCGGAAATTAAAAAAGTCAAAATCCGTTGACTTCCGCCGAAAATCCCAAAAAAAAAGATTTTTTTTAAATCTCGACATATTTTCGGCGGAATATAATTAATTATTTTTTTAATTTTGGTCCGTTGGAAATCCGCCGGAAATGTTTTAATCAGTTAAAAATTAATTAATAAATAAATAATTATTTTAAAATCCGCCGAAAATATTTTTAAAAAAAATAAAAAAATAATTTTTAAAATCCGCCGAAAATTTGAATCTAATAAATTTAAATGAAATTTTTTTTTAAATCCGCCGAAAATAGTTTTAAAAATAATTTTTAAAATCCGCCAAAAATTTGAATCTAATAAATTTAAATGAAAATTAATTTTTTTAAAATCCGCCGAAAATATTTTTAAAAAAAATAAAAAAATAAATTTTAAAATCCGCCGAAAATTTAAATCTAATAAATTTAAAAGAAAATTAATTTTTTTTAAATCCGCGTTACTAGTTTGTTGCTTGCTTAACATGTTATAATTCGCCATTGTTTGTATTATTTGATCTTTGCAGACGAGAGCAAAACGAGGCGTGCCACCGTCGGGTATTGAGCTCTTCGACCATACCCATAAGAAGCGGCGGTCGGGAGCGAATAGCACATCTTCCGAATCCGGGGAGTATGTGACATCGCGATGTAGCCGTTATGCGGTAAGATTTTTTGACCAAGACTTTATAATATCTACATAGTTTGTGTTTAACTATAAACTTTATAACTAGGTAACTAGCTATCTTATATATCTAGTTTGGGTTGCCATTTGTTGGGCAAACGTTAGAATTGTTATATATACGACATGCACTTTATTGTTTAACTTTAAGCTTAATAATTGTTTTGTTATATATCTTGCCGTTAATATCTATCTAGTTTGGGTTGCCATTTGTTGGGCAAACATTAGGATTGTTTAACTTTAAGCTTTATAATTGTTTTGTTATATATCTTGCCGTTAATATCTATCTAGTTTGGGTTGCCATTTGTTGGGCAAACATTAGGATTGTTTAACTTTAAGCTTTATAATTGTTTTGTTATATATTTTGGCGTTAATATCTATCTAGTTTGGGTTGCCATTTGTTGGGCAAACATTAGGATTGTTTAACTTTAAGCTTTATAATTGTTTTCTTATATATCTTGCCGTTAATATCTATCTAGTTTGGGTTGCCATTTGTTGGGCAAACATTAGCATTGTTTAACAGGAAAATGGAAACGTCCTATTTACAGCCGTTATGCTGTCGAAATTGACTTGTATAATTTTGTAAAAACCACAAGGTGGGTATCGGGCAGGCGCCATAGAGAGATACGGCGAGGACCCTGCCAATCATCCGCCACTTGATACCCAGTTATGGCATGACGTGACCGGGGAAACGAAGAAAGGTCGTTCGTTTGGGTTTGGAAACCATCCAGATCCCACTGCGATCTTGGGTGGGTCATCATCGATAGGTGGTGCGTCGTCTTCCTCCCAGCAGGTGTGTACCAATTTTTGTTCATTAAATGATATTTATCAATTTGATTTTTAATTCATATTAAATATTCTAACGTCTTTTTTATTTTGTAGCACATCGTTGAGAACTTAATGAGCCAAGTGCAAGAGTTGAAGGCATGAGAGGAGAAACGTCGGGCAGAGGATGAGAGACGTCGGGAAGAGGATGAGAGACGTCGGGAAGAGGAAGCGAGACATGAAGAGGCCCGTCGAGAAGAGGATGAGAGACGTCGGGAAGAGGAAGCGAGACGTGAAGAGGCCCGTCGTTTGGAACAAGATAGATTACGAGCACAATATGAAGAGATGTGCGAGTTGGTCAGAAGTCTCAGTCAAAGTACGCCGCGTCCGCGTCCGCCTCCATAGTGATGTGAAACTTTTATAATTGTGTTTTGTGTTTTGTGTTTTGTGTTATTTGAACGAATTTGGAACAACCATTCGGTCGTTTTGGCCCGAACAATGTATTGGGCGTTTTAATTTATGATATATAGCATTTTAGCAGATTATACAATTTTTAGCAGTTTTTAACAGGTTTTTGAATAAAAAAACAGGTTTAGCAGTTTTCAGCTGATTCTATGAAAATAAGCCATTATTTTCCGCGGATTTGCGGCGGATACATCCGTCGAAAATAATAAAAAATAAATACTAAATAAAAAAATAATTAAGAAATCCGCCGAAAATATTTTGCCGAAATTATATATTTTTTTATTAATTTATAAATAAATAAATAAACAAAAAAAAATATTTCAGGCGGAAAAATCTGCCGAAAATATATTTTTTAATCATGTTAATTATTCCTATTTTTTCCGACGGATTTTCGGCGGCCAAATCCGCCGAAAATTCCGCCGAAAAAAGTCCATCTCGGCGCCCGTTTATCCGGCGACCGCATCCGCCGAAAATAGTGTTTTCCGACGGATTTTCAGCGGATTTTTCCGCCTGAAATTTGCCCCTGTTTTGTAGTGTTTAGCTGCAACTATTGTTATCAATGATTGTTTTGTTATTCTTACATGAAACATGAACACCAGCTAGATAAAAGCAATAAACCTGTATGCAAAACGACCGACGTGGCTCCATACCCTGTAACCAATGAGGTGATGACACATGCATGCGTGCATATGTAAATAAACCTCGTATTTTTGGCGTAACAGAAATTTTCAAAATTGAAAACGGATTAGTCGACCTGGTCAACGAATCTATTATAACTTTTTATGAAATATATTACACCAATAAGAGGTTTTATAGAATTTTTTTAAAATACAATTAATTATAGAACTATTAAAATCAATGTTCTAAAATGCTCGTTGTAATAACCACCATGTTGCGTCGTGACTCAAGACTTATGTCTCGTACCACGTTAAACATATGTCACATTATGGTTTAGTGTGCAGTTTCTGTAACGTGATATTTGATTTTTTAATACGTTTTTAATATTTTATTTGCTAGATTGTAATATATAACTTAATTTATCCTATTTATTATCATTGACCCATTGTATAAAATATATGTTTTTATACATAATATTTTATATGAGATAACAATTTGTTGTCAGTCACGCCTCAAAAAATATCGTGACATTGTTGTGGCTTTTAAGGCTTGAGATTGCCACGTCACACATCACACCATTTAGAACCTTAACTAAAATAGAATAACAGTTGATGTTAAATGTAATTGTTTTTAAAAAACTTACCTTTTAATATGCAATTTTAAAAAAAATTACATAATTGGTAAAATAAAGGGGGAGGCTAATTGTACCCCAAAAGGGGCTAATTGCACCCCAATGATTAAAATCATGATTTTGTTTTTTTTTTGTTTTTTGTCTTTTTTTGTCTTTTCTTTTTCTATTTTATTTATTTATTTGTATTATATATTTTTATTTATTTGTATTATATAGTTTAAAAATGTTTTTTTTCTTTTACTTTTTGATTTTATTTAACAAATAAATAAATAAATATTTATAAATATAAATATTACTAATTTTTTATAATTAACACGTAAAAGCTGCATGTACTTCTGTATTCGCTCTGAATACGGGGTAGCCGATCCAGCAGCACACGGATAATTGTAATGGAAAAAAATGTCCTACAATTTGCGAAAACGGGTATCCTTCTGCCATATCTAATTTCATAGAATTATCATTTAATGATGTAAAGTTAGTTTAAATGGACTTTTTTTAAAATTTATAGAACTATCATTTAATGATGAAATAGATATCTACAAAAAAATGTCACCCAACTATAATTGAATGAAATAGATGTTTATAAAAATTTCACACACACACACACACATATATATATATATATATATAGACTCTCTCTCTTCTCAATCTTTGACCTATATACACATACATGCATATGTATAGTACTTGTAATTACTTAAATCCATGTATATTAGATATTCAATTTCCAACTCATTGAACTCAAATTAGCATAAAAGTCATCAAAGAGATCTAAACACCTATCTTTTGACAGAAAGGTAAAAGAGAGAGGAGGAGAAACAAAGGGTATTTAATGGATGGAAGAAGGGAATGAAGCCAAAAAAACAAAAGAGAATTTACTCAATCAAATGAAAATTATTTTAAGATCAACCATGGAAGGGACATTTGACTAACATAAAGAAAAATATATTTTATAAAGTTATAATAAAATCAAAAGTTACAAATTTATAAAATAAAATAAAATCAAAAGTTACAAATTTTATAAATTTATAAACAAATTTATAAAATCAAAACACATATATATATATATATATCATATATATATATATATAAAGATAATATATATATAAACAAAAAATTATATATCATTGTATTCGTTTCGTCAATACCATCAAAATGAGCTCAATATTGAATATTTTTGGATTTAATCATATTGGGCTCATTTCGAAGGTATTGACGAGACGAATACAATGTTATAATTTATAAAAAGAAAAGATATATATATATATATATATTTCTATATTTCTATATTTCTAATATATATAACAAAAAAATAACAATATATATAAAAGAAACAAAAAGAATAACAATATATATATATATATATATATATATATATATATATATATTTCTAATATATGTATATATATATATAACAAATAAATAACAATATATATAAATATATGTCAAATAATATATATATATATATAATAGTATAATGATTGCAATAATATATATAATCTATATACATATATACAAAAATGAATTCAATACCCCACTGCCAAAAAAAAAATTATAACATTATGTCTGACAATTTTTAAGGTAACAGCAAAAAGCCACCAACTATATAATATACCATATACGTACATGCTCCTTCATCAATTAACCTTGGAGTTTTTCACCACCACCACCATGCTTCCCCCACCACCATCACCACCGTCACCGCCACTAACATCAGCCACAAGATTCTTCTGGTCGATTATCGACTACTGCCTGAAGGAAGTTGACGATCCCATGTCGGAAAAGAAGTCCGACGCCCTCCTAGTGGCGGCGTCGGTGATCGCCGCCATGAACTACCAAGCGGCGATCAGCCCACCTGGTGGCGCTTACCAAGATACACTTAAAAACGTAAACGGCACCATCGTATACGAAGCTGGACAAGCCATTTCTGCTTACGTCACTCCATACGAATACAGACGTTTCTGTATTGCCAACACCATCTCCTTCACTTTCTCCATGACCACCATGTTTCTGTTTCTTTCTGGTTTATCGTTAAAACGCCGTATCTTCTCGTTTCTTCTGACGGCCTCCATGTTTACCACCATTACCGCCACCACATACAGCTATAAGTTGGCGATGGAAGCCACGACGCCTGATCATGATGAGGAGTTGCAGAGCCGGTGGAACTTTGTCAGCCGGTTGGTGACGGCGGCGCTGATTTCGTGGTTTGTGGTGGCCGGCGTCGCCATTGTTGGTTTCGCTGTGAGGCTAATGAAACCTTCTGTCACTACTGTTTATCGCCGGGTTACCCAGAAAGCATAATTAATTATAAGATAATTTATGGAATATGCATTTTATTTTTATATTTGGGGTATATTTTGTATGACTTTATATATAATGTGGATCTAGATGCTGAGGTGGCATAGAAATATGGGTTCACGTGGTTACTTGGTATGAGTTGGGTGATGATGGTTGATTCCCTTGTTGTAATAATTTTGTTATTAACTTTATTATTTAATAAGAGATATAATTAATTACGTTGTATTTTTCTATTAAAATGCAAAGTTTGTTTTTGTTTGCATCGCAATAAATTGGATTACAACTTAGTATAAAAACAGTGTAAATTTTAGTGTTAATAGTAAATCATCTCCAATTGATAGGTAACACTATTTTTTAAAAGTGATATGAAAAATAGTGTAAATGAATAGTGTTACACTAAATATAGTGTAATACTATTCATTACACCAAATTTAGTGTGAAAAATAGAGACCCCATTGGAGATGTGAATATTGTTTTTTTACACCAAATTTAGTGTTTGGTGTAAGATTTAGGGGCCGTTTACAAAACGCTTACCCGGGTAAGTGCTTACCAAGTCACATTAGCTTACCGGATGAATATGGCAAGGACCAAAATCTTACCCGGTAAGAGCGGAAGCAAGGACCGAGAGTCGAAAGCAAGGACCGAGAGTCTTACCCGGTAAGTGAGTGCGACGGCTCTTACCACGGTTAGCGCTTACCGGCTAAATTGTTGCATATGATGTCATTTTGGTGGATTAAAATCTTACCCGGAAAGTAAGTGATAGTGTTGAATTTTACCGGTAAACACTTACCCGGGTAAGTGATTAGGTAAACGGCCCCTTAGTGACTCCATTGAAGATGGTCTTAGTGGTTAAGGCCTAGGAAAATATGATAGAATATTCTATCGTGTCTTGCAGAGGCGGGCCCATAAAATTTTTCTTACGGTGGCACCTTTGACGAGTCTAAAAAATTTCCACATTGTCCGATGTTGTTTTAGCCTAATTCCATCGCTTTGGGATAATTTTTTTAATTTTTTTCTCGATTTCGAGGAATTTAAAAAAAATCGATTTCGAGAGAACTTTTCGGGTTTTTTTGGTTGATTTTAAGAGTTTTTTTTTTGGTTGATTTTAAGAGTTATTTTGAAACGGTTGCACCATTTAAAACGATACGGTTGCATCTTCTAAAATAATACGGTTGCACTCTTCATACGAATACAAAATTTTACCCTTTGTCGGAAGAACGATATGATGACACGTGCCACCGTATGCCCAAGGCTAGGTCCGCCACTGGTGTCTTGGATTTGATATCTTACGGTCAGGATTAGTCTGGATTTGGGATGAGATACCCATCCCAAGACAAAGTTATGAAAAATGGTCTTTTATTAAAAACAAAAACAAAAACATACATATGATATGAGAGTATCTTTGATCATGAAGTTGCTTACATGTAAACAAGTTTATGAATATGTTATATCAGATTTATCTTTCTATCTTATTAGATTTTTTTTGTTATATATAAACCTTTTTACCTCCAATGAAAATTATAATAAATTAAATAGTAAAGATTATTTAATAAATAAATAAAAAATACTTTTGCTTAGATAGTGGGTAAATCATTAAAAGTTAATGGTTGGATAGAAGGTTGATAGGTGAATGTTAATTTATTTTTTAGAGTTAATTGCATTTTTGGTCCCTGTGGAATGTTGATTTTCGTACTTTTGGTCCTCAAAAAATTTTTATTGCAAAAAAAAAACCCTTAAGTATGCAGAAGTGCTCGGTTTTGGTCCCTCGGGACTAACACCGTTAGGTTGCTTCTGTTAAAGCCCCTCATGTGCAAGTCACATGATGGCATTTTGGTCATTTTACTTTATTTTTCTGTTTTTCACTAAAGACAAAAAAAATCACAGGGGCCAAAAATAAAATTTCCTTTTACTTAAATCTATAATTAAAAATTAAACAAAAACCCCTATAATCATCCCCATCCCCGTCACTAAAAACCCAATTCATCTTCATCTTCATCTTCATCTTCATCTTCATCTTCATCTTCATCTTCATCATCATCATCATCAGTGAAAGGAATAAAAACACAATTCATCTTCATCATCACAGATAATCCCCATCATCATCCATCATCCCCATAAAACCACAGGGCCAAAATGCATACATATCATCATCATCATCAAAATGCACACATATCATCATCAATTCATCATCATCCCCATAAAAATGAAACAAATATTATATATATATAGGGGTGGTATTTTTTGCAAACCACTACATTTGTAGAAACTATGCAACCTAACTAATAACCATCAAATTAGATCACCAACGGTCAAGATTCATCCGGTGGCATAAAATGTAAATACTTGTCATTTTGTAATTAATTTAATAAACAAAACACCCATGTAAGGGTAGATTTGTCACACAAAAAAAACAGCCTCTCGCCTCCCATAATCATCCCCAAAAAATCAGGGATCGACTTCCTAAAAAATAACAGATATGGTTTTCAATTCCGGTGATAAACTTGTACAAAAAACTAGATGAAAGATGAATAACACACCGATTCAGCGATGGTTTTAGCCGTGAAGATGAAGAACACAACGATTCACGGTGGTTTTAGACGTGAAGATGAAGAACACAACGATGCGGTTTTAGACGTGAAGATGAAGAACACAACGATTCAGCGGTGGTTTTAGACGATGAAACGGATTCAACGGTGGTTCTAGATGATGAAGATGAAGAACACAACAGATTCAGCGGTGGTTTTAGATGATAATCCAGTTTTATTCATGATGCTGTTGAAAAATCATGAATCTATACACTTGTTTAGAGTGACTTGTTTTTTTTCAATATTCATTACACTGTATCAAGGCATATTCATGAATCTGTTGTTAAAAAAAAGATTATATGGAGTCATGAATATGTGATGTGTTCCGGTCTTATGCATGATTTTGTAGAAAAATCATGAATCTATACACTTGTCTAAAATATCGAGATGAATACACAATCTCGTTCATGAAAGTCGATTCATCCATGTTTGTCTAAGTAAACGGGTTTGCTAGACGATTTTTGCTGCTGCTTGATTGTGAGGCTACTGTTCGGTAGGAGCGGATAAACGTTGATGGTTATTTGGTACGATCTGCACTGTTCGATAGGGTCTGCAGGTTGATGCTTCGTTGCTCGGAAGGCCCGTTGATTGGGGAGGTCGGCTGCGGGACTTCGCAGCACACTGCTTGGTGGGGCTGCTGTATGGTCGGACCGGTCTCGAAAAATACGCCGAGAAGAGGGGGGTTTATCACTCGCAAACCGGCCCTTGATCACGGTTAATCACCCAACCGGGTTTTGTACCTAAATTATATTGCCTGGGTCTGGACTACATTAATTTGTTTGTGGCTTTAGTTGGATGGCTGCTGTTGCTACTGTTGTTTTGTGCTTGCATGTAGTAGCCTGGTGGTTGTTTTTTAATTGAATAAAATCTTTGTTGCCTTTCAAAAAAAAGAATCTGGAATAAAGAAGATGATCGGATGAATGTTGAAGAATATTATCAAATCCCTACAAAGAAGGTAACTACCATAATTAAAAGCAAATCATTAATAACAATTAAAAAAAGGAAAATTATTTAATTACTAAACAGCCCCTCCGGTATTTAATTAATAATTAATTTATTTTAATCAACAAATTTGAAATGATTGGTTAAGAAGTGGTTTCCATAGTTTCTACAAATGCATTGGTTTGTAAAAGAAACCTCCCATATATATATATATATATATAGAGAGAGAGAGAGAGAGAGGGCCCTTCTTTTGCTAATCAACCCATTGGTACTAACCGTGCTAACCGATCACAACCGTAGATGCATCAGATCAACGGTTATAATTAATACTAGATTTTAATATTATTTAAAATTAATGGATTAGGCGCTGGACATTTGTGCATATGAGCACAAGGGCATTTTTGTCCAAAATAAAAAATCTTAAAAAAGGAATCCCTACATTTAAGGGATTTAATCACATCTCTTCCATAAACCAAGGATCGTGGATATCTTCCACCATTCCTCCCACTATCTCTCCCGCCTCCACCTTTCTCCCATCACCTCCGCCGCCCTCCCACCACCTCCGTCGCCGATTACAAGTGACTCCGCCTTCTTCCTACCACCGTCGCCGCCTCTGTGTGCCTCCCACCACCTCCGCCACGCCGCCTCCGCCTTCCTCCCACCACCTCCGCCGCCGATTACAAGTGACTCCGCCTTCCTCCTACCACCGTCACCGCCTCCGCGTTCCTCCCACCACCTCCGCCACGCGGCCTCCGCCTTCCTCCCACCACCTCCGCCTTCGATTACAAGTGACTCCACCTTCCTCCTACTACCGTCGCCGCCTCCGCGTTCCTCCCACCACCTCCGCCACGCCGCCTCCGCCTTCCTCCCACCACCTCTGCCGCATGATGATGGTGATGATGATGATGATGATGCTTATGTGCATATGTGCACATAAACTGTGCATATGATTTACTCGAATAAAAAACTTCACAGAAGGCGATGATGATGATGATGATGCTTATGTGCATATGTGCACATAAACTGTGCATATGATTTAGTCTGAGATGGCTTTTGCACATATGTGTATGTGCATATATGCACATCTGCACATATATGCATATGTGCACATATGCACATCTGCTTATATGGACAATGTCTTATGTGCATATATGCACAACGTCTCATCTGCATATATGCACACCTGCATATATGCACAATGTCTCAAAAGAACTGATTTGTAGAAAAAAAATGTATTAATTGAGTTAATATAATTTCGAAAATATATTCTGAATTAATATAATTTCGATATCTTGTTTGATATTAAAAATATATCATGAATTAATATAATTTCGAAAATCATGGAATAAATAACTATGGAATGTAGAATCAGTTATTAAATGTGAGATAAACATGGAAGAAATTGGATATACCCATTTTACCCTTCTTGAACATAAATAAAAGGAGCAATCTGATTGGTCAATGGGTGGTTAGCACGGTTAGTACCAATGGGTTGGTTAGCAAAAGAAGGGGACCCTATATATATAGGGGTTAAATCATGTGTGAACCAAAAATAGGTTGAGAACCGTGGGAACCGATCTAAGCCGTCATTTGGTTTTGATCTTATGGTTTTAAAAACATAAAAATTCATTCATAGGTTCTCACGGTTCTCAACCTATTTTTGCCTATAACAATGTTCATAGATTAAAATCAATTAACGGTTTAGATTGGTTTTCACGGTTCTCAACCTATTTTAGGTTCTCATTTGATTATCATCCTACATATATATATATATATAGAGAGAGAGAGAGAGAGAGAGAGGGAGCATCTTTTGCAACCCAAAGTTAATATGAAACCGATACAACTTAATCTTAACCATCCATTATTAAGATCAACGGTTAATATGAAAACATTAAAATTTGAATTTGAAATAAAGGAAAGGGTAATCTTGAAAAACATTTTAAATTTTAAATTTTATTAATAATTAGATTATTATCTATTTTAAGTTGTTTCCATAATTTTGAACGAAATGCTTCATTCTTCATCTTCATCTTCTCTCTCCATTCTTCCATCTTAATCTTCTTTTTTATTCTTTCATCTTCATTTTCCTATTTATCTGGGTCACCGGTTAGAACACTAAGCTCATAGTGGAAATATGATCTCACGGCGGCGTAATGGCAACGAGTTGGCAGTAGCGTCAACCACATAAGCGGCCACTATGGAGAAGATAGGAAAATCGCCGGAAGTTAACGTTGGAGAATGGCAATGGTGGTTAAAGGGTTGGAAGTTATAGTTTTCTTAATGGTGGATTCACGAAAAAACGAGTTTGCTCATATCTTAAAAGCGGCGAAATTCGGGCTCCATGGGCCAAGATGAAAAGGCGATGAAACGTAACATATATGAATCATTTTTCATATTGTTTTATATATGAAAAGTGATGATTTTTTTTGCATATGTATCATTTTTTTCATATGGTTTTATGTATGAAAAAGTTATGAATTTTTCTATATGTATCATTTTTCATATGGTTTTATATATTAAATAGTGATGATTTTTTTCATATATAGTTTCAAAATCTTTTGTGAATTTTTCGTGTATGGATTATTTTTGTATCAAATATGAATAGTGACGAAGATGAGAAAGATGATTCGAAGTGTACAAAGATGAATAAGATTTGAATTTTTTTCATATGGATAATTGTTACGAAAAATCAGATTTTTAAGAGATAATTAAGGAAGACGGTTATTCCTTAAAATATGAATTTGTTAAAAAGACAAAAATATCCTGGGTTGCATATGTTTCACCATTTACTACGGTTTCAGAATAAGGGGTCTATATATATATATATATATATATATATATATATATATATATATATATATACACATCATCATCATCCATCATCATCCCCATCGAAGAAATATATATCTGAATCTCTCTCCCTCACCCATTGAGCCCACCTACAGGGGCCGATTCCGGCCTCCCACCCCAACAACCCATCTTCTCCGGTGATATCTTCACCGTCCGACTATCGACAACCCCCTCTTCTCTCATTTACCTCCCCTGCAAAACCCACCTGAAAACCACCACATATCACCACCTAAAAACCACCACATATCGACAGAAAAAAGCGAGTAGAGAGAGAGAGAGAGAGATCGAGAGGAGATAGAGATTGATGGGGAGATCTGAGAGAAGAGGGGAACTCGCCGGATCGTCCCTGTCCTTGTGCAATTTTCCGGCGTCTTCTCTGGATGGAGAACTCGTCGGAGGGGGAGAGGTCGGCGTCCCAGTGGTTTGCGACATCTGGGTCTTTTTTTGTTACTCTATATATATATATACACTATATAAATATATACATATATAATTAATATATTATAATATTAAATATAATATAGTATATAGTAATTGCAATTTGGTCCCTGTAGTTTTTGTCTTTAGTGAAAAACAGAAAAATAAAGTAAAATGACCAAAATGCCCTCATGTAACTTGCACATGAGGGGCTTTAACCGAAGCAACCTAACGGTGTTAGTCCCAAGGGACCAAAACCGAGCACTTCTGCATACTACAGGGTTTTTTTTGCAATAAAAATTTTCTAGGGACCAAAAGTGCGAAAATCAACATACCACAGGAACCAAAAATGCAATTAACTCTATTTTTTATGTTAGATATTATAATGTGACTTATAAATTTGTAATTCTAATAAATATTTTAAAAATATAATTAATTTTATAGTTCTCAAAATAATGAACTGTTAGAATTTAAATACATTTTCTATTCAAGATCTTAAATTTTAATTCTTTATTTTTAATTTAATAATGAACTGGCTTGAGATGCACTTCTCTTCAGGCTTTTCCAAGCTAGGCATGCCCTCAGCCTAATCGGGCTTTGAGGACTAGCCCGATCCTAGCCTAGGTCAGGCTTGGGCTTTTCTATGCATCTCAAGCCAGTATCAAGTCCTTCACTTCTTCTAAAACCACCATGTTTATCCTAAGAACCAACGATAGTCACCATGATCAGAGCATCCACAATAAAGCTTTCCAGAGAGCTTTTTTTTGGCCACGTAAGATGGTAAAAGAACTCCCGACAAAAAAAAAACATTTTTTTTGCTTGTACACAAGCTCTAAATCGGCTTGTTTTAATTGGCCACCAAGCTTGTGGGTCCCACTTTTTTTCGAAAAAGGTCAAAAAAAACTCAAATTAAAAGCTTACCATTATGGATGCTCTTATAACAGCCACAATATTTTGCAGACAGTAATTACAGCCACAGCAAGTTAGGCAAAATAAGACAAGTTGAAAACACAAGTAGTAAAAACTCTACATTTAGGTCTGAATGATCATCGAAATTGATATGAAAGACATGGTTAATAGAGAATAAGACTCTTAGAAGTTAGCTGGATGGAACCCACTTACGATAGCCGGCCTCATGGACGTGCTCGTTTGTTGCTGCTACAAGACGGACATTTGTACTGCTTGATGTGTTCAGCCCTTGCAGGTGTAATCTTCACGCACTTTCCGTGAAACCACCGTTCACATATATCACAGCAGATCCAGAACTCATCCGAAGCATAGTTCTCTCCACACGCTCCACACAACGTATCCCCATGCTCGTCCTCGTCTTCATCCTCCATTTCATCGTCCTCCTCCTTTCCTTGCATCTTTGCATATTTCATCTGGGATTCAGATCCTCTCTGGATACACCCAACCCACCAAGATAAATAAATAAATATATATATATATATATATATAATTATATAGGGTTGGGTTGCGGTGAGAAAGGAAGTTATGGTGAGAAGGGATATGGACACTTGGATCAATCCTAAATTCCTAATTGAAGATCAATACTAATGACATGCACCGGATCAATTCCATTCCAAAGCACAATTCATGGGTGGGGCGAGATTAAAGTGATCAAGGGTCCAAATTCCTTCTTGCGCTTCTCACCTTAACTCTTTTCCTCACAGAATCCTTCATCTATATATATATACACACACACACACACAGGGGAGAGATCATATGCAAACCACCCTAAGTTTGCAAACCATGCAAACCGTCGATTTTATTGGTTAAGTTAATGAAATTGGTTTATGCATTTGATGAAATTGTTTCATATATTATTTTCTTGATGAAATTGTTTCATATATTTGTGTTTTATTATGTAAAAATGAAATGGTTTCATGTATTTTCTCATTCTGATGAAACTTTTTCATTTTTACATAAAAAACACAAATATATGAAACAAATTTCATCAAAAAAGAATTATATTAAACAATTTCATGATACAATTTCATCAAATTAAACAATTTCATTAACTTAACCAATGAGATCGACGGTTTGCAATGTTTGAAAAATTAAGGTGGTTTGCAAATGAAACTATCCCTATATATATACACACAGAGCATGATAAGAAAAATAGAACATAAATATGTAATGTAAATACAACACTTATCCCAAAATGTAGACAGAATTGAACTCCAGCCCAAAGACTACATAGATGTTGATACTAATATATGTAGTCCCAAAAGTGTAAGATGAAAAGAGTGTGTAAATCTAATTCACAGCATAAGAGACCAATTGTTATGTTACTCCCTCCAAATTGCAATGTTTGACTAGAACATATAGCTTTAGAAAGTGCGATAATAAAGATATTTGTGTTGAATTAAACCAACATCATATTTTTTTAATGATGGTATCAGGGAAACAGGTCACTGTAACTTGAAAACTTTCAAATAGTTGAAATAATCATGGAATCCAACATATAAATTGTTGGTCTTTGAAGGACATAGAAAAGCATTAGTTTATCATGATCAAGTGGTGTATTATAATTTGCAATTAACATCATGACCAAAAAGTAATAGGGTGGAACGATAGGTGATCTATTTAATAGGGTGAATGATATTATTTAGAAAAACATGGGATGGAAGTGATATGTTTTACCCCTTTCGTGTTAGACTTTGATTTATTGCTGCTGTGATTAGAGATCGAGGACTTTTCCGTCGTCTGTTTCTTGGCATATCCAGCCACAACCTCAAAGACTGTTGGGAGATCATTTATCATATTAAAGAGACGTTTCCTGCATCAGAAATTAAGACAATGCTAATATGGATTACTCATGAAAAAGATAATAGAATTGACATGCAAACCCGAAAGCCAGTGCCAGTTTTCTACCACTTTTTATCAATCAAATACATCATGGTGGACAATATTTATGTCGTAATGAAAGGAGATGATATGGAATTATGAATAATGGACTGTTAAACCCATCTACATACCACAAATTCTAGACTTAAAAGCTTTTTCGCAAGTAAGTGCAATAAGCTACAACAAATGGTAGTTGTTGCCAACTACAAGGCAACCTTGGTAGCTTTGCAGTGCTAAAGACAGGGACTTCATTTTCTGGATAAACAGACATTTAACATAAGAACTACAAAATTAAACTAAAAAGCCAATTAAAAGAAAGAATACCTGTCTGATTTGTCAAAACCAAATCTGGCACCAAAATAATATGCCACAGAAAGTAACCATGCGTCACTGTGGACAGCAACCAGAGATAACCAGTCACTTTCTGGCATCCCATCTCGAGCGAAGTTAATACCTAACGCAGGTTCGGGGAGCTCCGGAGGCACCTCCTCTGCTGGTAAGTTAACCTCCCATTGCTCGCTAGGGAATCCATATAAGCAAAGGTTTTCCTTCTCTGAAAGAGAAAGTAATACAAAAAATTTCTGAGATCAACTATTCAGATAGAAATACACTTTTAAAGGGAAAATACACCTATAAAGAAACCCAAGTCCATGTTACATGTATGTAAATGAAGCAGCTAAGGTGAGTATTTTTCGTATATAAATATTATATACTTCAAAAAGAATATTGACCTAGTTTTGACCACCCTTCTAACTTTTCTCCTCTATTTAATCATTCGCTACTGAGTAAATTTTGCATATCAAGATTGCAATATTGCATGAATATTTGAATATCATATCCATTTGCATATTAACTCAAAACTGAGAAGGTCCAATGAGCAAAAGCCTGAAAATCTCTTATGACTAACAGGCTAAGCATATTAAATGCAACATTACTGAAGTTGATGTGAAGGTTCCCAATTAGAAATGATGCCAAAGGAAGGAGCCTGAAAGAGTTCTTTTCTAGGCAAATTTAACTTTTAGAGTTCAGATTCTGGCCATCAACATATGTGATACTTCCTGAGGTCTCGATATTGAAATATAAGCATACTTGTTATCATTAGTTCAAATTCACTCTCCTAATTTGCTATTACAATTATTCATTAATAAAACCTTTCCATGTTAGGAGATGAAAACTAGATAACTTTGAGAGAAGAAAGAGCAATAGCATGGTATTATGTTTGCATCTCAATCAACAACCTATTTAAATCAGAAGGTAATTCATTTTGAAGGTGCACATCCACATTTCAGAGTTCGGAACAACAGAAATACTTGAGTGGAAACAGAAAATGGAACTATATACATTTTGTATTGCAAGATATATACCAATGTATGAAATTTAAAAAGAAGCTTCCAATGATAAAAATTCAGTAAATTAGTACACATTATAATGACATATACAGAAAACAACATGCAATATACTAGTGTGATGTCACAAAAGTGCCTTTTGCAGGATAGCTGTGGATTTATACAAATTCAAAACACAAACAATATCAAAATTGGCAATATCCAAACTCTTCAGTCATCAATCTCAATAGGAACACACCAAATGTACAAGCAACGGAATTCTTCATTGACAATGCAAACTGTATGAAGTGAAAAGAGAAACAAACAATTCTACAAGACAATAATAGCACAATAGTATCATAGCATCATCTGATCCTTTCCTTTGATGATAGCCAGGAAAGAAACAAGCATTATTTTCCTTTTCCAAATACTATGCCATCTATAATCCTCAAAGCTCTAGAAAAACCCAGAAACCATCTCCTAGTTAGAAACTTAGGAAGAGACTGAGGATCCTAGTTTAATTGCCAATTGCTCTCTAGTCTCTAAATCATGTGTTAGAAATTACTACTTAGTTCATATACCGTAGCAAAACTGATTCCACAGCAGGCCCTTCACCAACACTTGACAAAAACCAAACCCATCGATGGTCAAAGGAAAATAAGCAGTTTCCAAATTATAATATATAAAGGATATTTGCATGCGTAAAAAAACCCATACCCAATATCAGCCCCTGACAATTTAGTGAAACATGTTAAATTAACAATAAACACAGGTTCTTATTTGTACTCCCCACAGACCCGCAGCACACACAAAAATACAGAGTGGGAAACAAACAAAAAAGATAATCGCCGGGTTTTAGCAAGCATGATTAGCAAACACGTACCAAAATCTCCAGTTTAGAGAAGTATTTCTACAAAAATCCAATTATACCCTACATAGAATACGCACGACACGACACAGAAAGGCAGAGAAACAGCACAAAACAGAAACCCTAATACAAACCAGGATCGCACTGCCGATAAAATCGTTCAACGTCTGCACGAAAGAAAAAAACTATCAGAATGTGAAACAAATTAGATAAAAAAAATTAAACAAACTAAATTATAGAGAAACCCTAAATAATGAAAACTCAAACAGAAACGCTTAATGAAAAATCAATATCAGATAACTAAAATTCAAAAAACAAAAGAAAACGAAAGATGTTCGGCGCACCGGTTGTGAGGGCTTTTATCAAGCCGTTACGACGGCCTTGGTAATCTCTATAAACTTCTTCGACAGTCCTTGGATTGTACACACCACCACGGCCTCCACCGTCCATTGTCGTCGTTCTCCGATCAAATTTATTGTAGTAGTGTCACCTTATGTGATTGTGCGCGTCAATTCAAACGAAAACTAGAATTAACTGAAGATTTTCACAACGGAATTTTGAGCAGCCATTAATACAAAAACGAAAAAGGCCCAAGAGATCGAGAGAGAAAGGGATTTGGAGAGGTTTACTTTCAAGAGGGAAATATATATAAAAAAATGCGAAAATACTCGACCTTCTTTCCCTTGAAAATCGCCAACGTGGCATTTGACGTGGAAATAATATACCAAAAGTTTTAATTATTAAGAGCATCTCTAATCATGGACCTTTTAGAGGTTCATAACCATGACACATCAGCTTTCTTTCTCTGTCACGTCAGTTTTCTCTTTCTTACATATTTTATAAATCGTTCACTTTCAATCATGAACCGGTTCATAATTATATAATAAACCTATAATAATAAAAATTACAGTAGTTAAAAATACTTATTATAATTAAAAGACAAAAATTAAAATCTCATTATAAACTAGTCCTAACTTTTAAACGGATTCCTTAATTTTTAAAATGGTTTTATAAAATTATCAGTTTTTTATAATATATAATGCAATAATTAAAGAAATTAAAATACAATGTAATAACACAAACATCCAATAACAAAAATTAAAAGAATATAAAAAGTTGTTAAACCCAGTAATAAGATTTAAAAATATAAAATAAACAATAGTTATACATGCCAACGCATTTCTAGAATTAAAAAAATAAATAAAAGATAGTGACGAACCGCTTCATGCAGAAGAACCCATGAGGCGGTTTGACCCAATAGAAAAGAAAATGATGAAGTGGTTCATGGAGCTGTGTAAACCTTCCGCTGCGGATGCCCTAAACTACAAAATACAAATAAGTTTGTTTCAAAATCCTTTGGCTTGGGCCTTTCAAGTCTGGATCAATGCAATGCAGCACTAAACTACAAAATACAAAATTTGTCAATGTGGTTTGTCAAAAACAACACTTTTGATCAGTCTAGTTTTGAAATTACAAAATGATCATAGTAGCTTATAAAAATGTCCAATTTAATCTTTTATTTTAACGGTTGTTAAAGATTTTGTTAACTGATGAGCATTCTTTTCATATTATCAATCTATTTTTCTTTTACCCAATCTAAATCGATTTTATGATTTTGATAGCAAATAACGTTCTTAGAAAGAAAAAAAAAATCTCTCGTTATAACATAGGGGTAGACCTAACTAGAAATATCTGCTTCATGGTTTTACGACAAGGAAAAGGGAAGTATATTTATGAAGATTTGACATTGTATTGTTTTGTTTGGAGCCCTTATACTTTTTGAGAGAGAACTCTTGTTGTAAGTCTTTAACAACATCGTTGGTAAATGTTACTGTTTTTCTACAAAAGGGTTGAATTTGAATACCACTTTTGTCAAATTTCTTAGTTTTTAACTTATATTTTGATGTTTTTTCTCTTGAGAAAATTTTCTATATATTTGAATTATGCCACCACTTAAAAAAAAGTTTTGGATCTACATCTGCCATAATTTGCTTTAAGATGCCATGGCACAAGCGGCACACCCATGGGTGGACCTAGGTAAGAGCATACGGTGGCACATGCCACCGTATTGTTTCTCCGCCGTAAGATAAAAAAATTAGGTTCATGAAAGGTGTAACCGTATCAATTTGATCTGTGCCGCCATATATATTTTGAAACTACAATAAGGACACAAGTTTTTCTTGGTAGAGTTAGTTTGGAAGATTTTTATTCTACTCAAGACCAAGGTTCAAGTCTTGTTAGAGACATTTTTGTAGTTTTTGGTTTTTAATTTCATATTTACTATGTTTCTAGAAAAATTGGCACAATGAAACTCGAACTTGAGACCTCAAGTTTGAAAAGCAAGGGGCTAACCACCAGACCAATATTGATTTTGTGCAAAATATCTATATATTTGTTTCTTATAATTAAATGGTGCTACCGTTTAAAAAAAAATTATGGGTCCGCCACTAGACACACCTCGCCTTACACCACCAACATAGACATTATTATGACACCACATAAATGCATCTCATGCTAAGGCAAGACTTTTAGGTGATGTATGGTTCATGAGATTTCAAGGGAATTGGTATTTAGCCAAAGCATTTGATCAAATTCTTATTCGTTTGGTTCACTTCTTAAAATGGAATCCGGGTATTAATAATTTCAGCAGTTTTTGACATTGGTGAATGAATTAAAATCCATTCTTTGATAAATGTAAAAGATATTATACTTTAGTTTTAAAAAGACAAAAAACAGTTTTGCATCCAATTTGACCAGTAGTTTGGTCTTTTATTGTTATTTCATTCTAATCCGAAACTACATTATGCCGAACAAATATGGTGATTCCAATTCTTTTTGAGAGATTCACTCCCAATTCCTACCATTCCATTCCAATTTCTTTGACGATTTTATTCCACCAAAGTCCATTCTACAAACAAACGCCCCCTTAGAGCCACGTCTTTTGTTAAAAATATTAAAAAAAAAAAAACTTATGAACTATCGTAAAACATAGCAATCAAACCCGTCATAACATATACCTCTCTTTCGCATCTACGGATGGCATATAAAGCCATAACGGCCACATAAAGACGACATAAATATCATTTACAACAAATCTAACGGTTATGGTATTAAAATCAAAGATACGCAAGATAACACGATATTCGTATGTTCTCCCAAACAGCAGTTACAAGAACAGGCTTTCGTATAAGAGTTTTACTTCATCAGCGAATCAGCAGAAGTTTTTAAGATGTATATTCAAAAATCTAAGTTTCAACGTTTAACACATTTTGTGATCCAGGATCGTTTCACACACAGCACAAAAGGGTCGATGTATTTTCTAATCCGAGTCATTTAACGGCTTACCGCAACCTCTCTGCACCACCAGAATTTTGTACACTTAGAACGCTCCTTTTTTATTAATCATAAAGAAGAATGATGACAACGACCACAATGTCGAGAAAGAAAATACCTAATTTTTTTATGAGCTCATAGGTGGTTGAATTAACAATGTCATCTTCCATTTTTATCGAAGTTGGTCACTGTGTGTCGGAATCTGAAGGAGAAACAATCACCAGAGAAGATAAAGAGTTAGAAAGCAGGTGGAAGCAAGTGCAAGTGATAGTTTGTGTAGCAATGATATAAATATAAACCAAATACGGATTTAAGATCCTAAATGGTCATAGATGATAGAACAAGTTTCACACTGATGACGTGGATGTCAAGTTTATCATCCACTTCGTCGTCACCTTTCCGTAAACATTTTGTAAACAAGTATCCACGTGGACCACATCATCAAATGTTACAAGATGAGCAGGTTAGCGATCAAAATGGGTACAAATTAAGAAATTTTGAAACTTTCTTACATCTATTGAGAGCTAAGGGGTCGTTTGTCATTTACCTTACCGAATGAACATGGCAAGGGCCGAGAATCTTACCCGGTAAGAATGAACAAATGATGATAAGGATGGAGAGTCTAACCTGGTAAGTGACTCTTACATGGTAAGTGAGGGTGACGACTCTTACATGGTAAGCGCTTATCGGGTAAATTGTTACATATGATACCGTTTGAATGGACTACATTCTTACCCGGTAAGTGTTTACCGGGTAAGCATTTGGGTAAATGGCCCTTAAGTAGGAATTAAACCAAACTTTGTCGCATTTTGCACAATTAAAAATTACTCCATTTCTCGACATATTCCCTAGAACAAATTACTTATTTGCCGTATGTTATTGTCACATTCACATAATACAAATAAGTGGTTTATTGCATTTAGTTCACGTGATTCCTACATTTGATTGATAAACTAACACCAAATGTAGCAAAACTAGGCAATTTTAATGGGACGGGGTACATATCTTTTAACACTGAGAACAGAACGTAGAAATGCATATCCTTTCAACAAAATATGTTAAGTTACTTTAAATATATGAACCATAATAAATGTACATTTGAATATTGTTAAAACATACCAGTTCTTTTAAGGCGAGATTCACCATCCTTCTTTTCTCTGACATTTTGTTGTATAAATGTCTGGACGGTTTTCCAATAATGATCACCGCCAGCCAGCCATGTGTCCATGTGCATGCCAGTAGGGAAGTCCACAAAGATGCATCGTTTGTTATGTGCAGCTGCTTTAGCATATAGCATCTGCATGTGAAATGGAGGAACCATTTCATCTCGTTGTCCAGAAAGGAAAAGAATTGGCTGTTCAACCTGTGTCAAAAGGGCAAAAGGGTGAAGATATGCAAGCAGGCAGTACAAGAGGACTGCAAACTTTGATATAAAGAATACTCCATATTAGAACTATGCAACCCTCGTTTAGGAAGTTTAAAGTAACATCTTATTCTTTTGTAAACCAGTAATGTATTTATTCACTATGCAACATGAACATGTTAGAAGAACTGATGAGTACCTTTTAGGTATTCTCCTATATACCTGGAACAATAACAAACTATGTTGATTCAAAAAAATGGTACCCAGGAACTAATAGTTTTACCTGGCCAACTACATCAATGGTATTCCAGGGAGAACGGACAACAAAATTAAGAATTTTTGGGCCTTTAGAGATGCTTCCTCCAATAAACCACTTCAAAAAGGGCAGTAGAACTCCAGCCATATCTAGGATCGATGTAAAAGTGTTCTCCAGTATTAATGCAGCAACCTGCGATGTACAGACAAATGTGAAAGGAAGTTATATATATATATATATATATATATATATATCCTGGGACTGTCAGGAACTAATTACATCTTAAAACAATAACTGCAATGCAGAACTTACAGTGCACTTCACCATGGCAAGGTAAGAAGTTGTATATGCAGAGTGCTTTAGAAAATGATGCACTATGCTGTTAATATCGGATATCGGTGGTATATCGGTCAGGGTCCGATATTTGAAATATCGGATATATTGGTCCAAAAATATCGGTTCTGTAAGCGATATTGGATTAATTAAGTCTTGATTAAGATCTTTTCCTATTATGTAGGAGTTTCCTTTTTTTGAGTTTTCTTATTATGTAATTTCCTAGTTTGAGTCTGATTCTAAGTTTTCTTTTCTAGGTGATAGCTTGGCTATTAATAGGGTTCCTTGTATTATGTTTTTCATAAGAGTGAAATACTAAAAAGTTTCACCTACTTTAATTCTTTCAAAGCTTTTATGGCATCAGAGCTCTAAAAAGCTTTGATCTTTTTTCTCGATTTGTTTTCAAAAAAATTATCCGGCGAGAACAGTCCCCTTAATATGGATCCCGGCAGTGCTTTTGTTTCTGAAGAACAATCAGGTACATCAGAAACCAATAACAACCGAACCAACCCTACAACACCAGATCTCTTCGTCCCATTGCAAATCACGTCGTTCAAAACTGAACGGTCGCAATTTTCTGCCATGGCCACGATCTATCCAAATGGTGATTCGTGGAAAAGGAAAGATCGGCTTTCTAAATGGTTCTATCCCTCAACCCAAGGAAACCGATCCTACCTACCCCGCTTGGGATGTTCACAACTCAATGGTCATGACATGGCTAATAAACTCAATGGAGGATTCAATTGCAGAAATTTACCTTGTGTACCCTACGGCCAAAGCTATATGGGATGTAGTAGAACGGGCTTACTCCGACTTAGAGGACTCATCTCAGATGTTCTCTCTCAGGACTCGAGCCCTTCAGATTCGACATGAAGAAGGATCGATTACAACCTATTTTACATTTCTAAAAAGAGTTTGGCAAGAACTCGATCTATTCATCAAACCAACTTGGGTTAACTTGGGTTAACCCCACACATGCTGATACTTATCGTCGACTAATTGCACGGGAGAGAATCTACGACTTTCTCGCTGACTTACATTCTTCCTACGATGAGGTAAGAGGTCGACTTCTTTCGAAAAAACTCCTTCCTAGCATTGATGATATCTTTGGTGAAATTCGAAGGGAAGAAACCCGTCGACTGGCTATGTCCACCGAACAAGAAAACATACCGGAATCTTCAGCAATGGCGTCCAAAGATGTCGATAAAAGAAACCGCCGCAACTCTCAATGGTGTGATCACTGTCAACACCCATACCACACCAAAGACAAATGTTGGAAGCTCCACGGAAAGCCAGCGGATTGGGTACCTCGAAGCCAAAGAAACTCGACTGATGGAAAAACTTTTATTACTTCCTCAACACAGTCATTCTCACCGGCTCAACTTGAACAACTGCAGAAGTTGTTATCAGGTAACCCCATGGCACACACAGGAACTGCCTTGGTTTCCTTCTCAGGTCAGAACCCTTCAAACTCAAAACCCTGGATTATCGACTCAGGAGCGACCGATCACATGGCCAGAGACCGTAAGCTGTTTTGCTCTTATACCGCTTTTTCCACCCTACGGATGGTCCGAATTGCCAACGGTTCCCATTCCCCAATACTAGGAATCGGGTCTATTATCCTTAGTCCAGAATTACGATTAGATAATGTCCTTCACGCACCACAATTTTCGTGCAACTTATTATCTGTTAAAAAACTTACAGCCGCAAACCAATGCAAAGCCATATTTGACACATCTGTTTTGTGTGTTTCAGGACTCGACCTCGGGCCGGATGATTGGACGTGCTAAGGAATGCTCGGGTCTCTTTTACTGTTGGGTCACCAAGGATTTGAAATTGACTCACCGATGTTTTCCCTAAAAATCCTACTTAGAATATTTTAGTTTGGTTCTTTGAATGACTTGTACAAAATAGCAAATGTTCGGTGAAGTCGAAGATCAACCGAAACCAAGCTTGAAGACTCTCTACTTGTGGAAAATAGAAGACTCTTCTCAACAAACAAACAAGTCATCACCACCGAATTGTCTTCACAATTTCGGTGGCCATCATCACCACCGAATTGTCTTCACAATTTCGGTGGCCATCATCACCACCGAATTGTCCTCACAATTTCGGTGGCCATCATCACCACCGAATTGTCTTCACAATTTCGGTGACCTTCATCTCCACCGAAGTAGCTCTCATCTTTCGGTGAACTGCCTCCACCGAAAATACCTTCAGATTCGGTGAACAGCTTCCACCGATATGCTTCTTAAACTCGGTAGGAACTTTGTGGAAATGGTACTTCTTTGCAGATGGTTACAATATTATCGGTGGAACTCTTTCGGTGATATTGTCTTGAATACTCATAAAGAAGATCATTTATTTCGGGACAAAATCTGATACAAGGCAAAAGTAACATTTTGTCTTATTATCTTTTTAGAAGATGTCCTTTCAGCATGGCTTCTATTCCTGGTTTCAAGAAAAAGGTGATAGTGACTTATCAGCTTTTTAGAAGTCCACTGGTACTTTTCCAAAGACCATTGGTACGTTGCAAGTGACTTAAGGATAATAGTACCATGCATTTAATGCTCAGTACCTTATCCTCACTATAAAAGGAAGATGAAGACTCCATGCAAATTACGCTTTCTGGATTTCTCTCAGTGCAAGATTTTCATATTGCTTGATAACCTTATAGCTTTGCTCTTAGTGTTCTCTGCTATTTTGTTTAGTATACTTTGTGAAAGATTGTTAGAATAGTTTATCTGTTCTTTTCCGCAACAGTCTTTAAGTTTCTTTGTGTAATTCTAGTTGAAAGATTTTCAATAAAAGAATTAAAATTGTGAAAATTTTAAGTATTGTATTCAACCCCCCCCCCTTCTACAATACTTGTTAAGCCATCTGGGACTAACAAGTGGTATCAGAGCAGAAAGTTTAATCCCATAAACTTGATCTGCGATGGCTGCCTCTTCTTCTTCTACAATTGAAAACTCTTTTCAAAACAACTTTTCTGAGAATGGCTCCATAACCAAACCTCCTAAGTTTAATGCTAACAACTTCTCTTTGTAGAAGAGCCGCATGATGCTATTCATGGAAGGAGTGGATACTAGATATCCAACCATTCTCAAAGAGGGACCTATCATCCCCAGAGTTTGGGCTCGCTATGAAACGCAGAGGCCTGGTAAAGAAACTTTGGAAAAAGAAATCTCTAGTGATTCTGATGAAGAAATGGTCGTTACATCCTCAAAAATCCTAAGAAATATACTGATGAGGAAAAACGTTTGGTCTCTCTCGACTCTAAGCTAAGAGCAATTATTGCACTCTCTCTTCCTGATGAGGTCTATCACTCTCTGGTTAACTTTCAAACTGCTAAAGAGATGTGGACCACACTGTGTGTACTGTACGAAGGTACTGTGGAAGTAAAGAAATGTAAAAAGATTGGTCTCATTAGAAAATATGAACTCTTTGCTTTTGAAAAAGGAGAATCTCTTCCTAGCTACTATAATCGTTTCAACTCTCTCTTAAATGATCTGAAGTTATTGGGCAGAGTCTATGATAATGAGGAAGTCTTAAGCAAGTTCATGGATTGTCTTCCAGATTTTTAGGAGAATATATGTACTTGCATTAAAACTACCAAGGACCTTGAGTTCATGCCCTTAACTGTCCTTTATGGAACTCTCTTCAATTTTGAGCAAACAAAGTTACAAAGGAAATCTTTCATCAAAGAGATAAAGAGCTCTTCTATAGCTCTTGTCAGTGAAAGCTCCAAGAAATCTCAAAATGTTCCTAGAATCACCTATCCGTCATCAGACTCTGACAATGACAGCCAAAATAACTCTACCCACCAAACGGAGGCATATCTTAGTGATGCTGATGATGAAGGTGAGGAAATTATGGTTGAACAATTGTCTGAAGAAATGGCAATGATGGCTGGCTCTAAGAACAAATTTCGTCCTTTCATCAAATCCAGAAATTTTAGAAAATCTTCTTCTTCCAAGACTTCATCTGATAAGTCAAATGAAGAGTGATATAACTGTGGCAAGAAAGGACACTTTGCATCTGAGTGTAGGAGTAAGCGTGTTACTAAGTCTAGGAACCCATCCTCTGACAAATATTCTTCAAAGAATGAGAAACCCAGAAATAATCCTTTCAAATCAACCTTTTTCAAAAAGGATTCCCAATCCTCTTCCTTAGACCATCAAGAGCGCGCTGAGAAGTATAAAGCCAAGTACAAGAAAGAGAAAGAAAGGAGTGAGGGTCTAGAAAGAAAAGGAAAAGGTCTAATGGCAGAAACTCATAACTGGGATGAAGAAGACACCTCTGACAGTGATTCTCACAATATGTGCTTCATGGCCATTTCTGAAGAGATGGAGGATTCTGAAAAAGCTATCTCTCCAATGGCTCATGTGTCGACTGGGTGCTCGACAGCTTATGCTCAGGTTTCTGAGCACCATCAAATATGGTATCTGGATAGTGGGTGCTCACGCCACATGACGGGAAACAAATCTCTTCTCATCAACTATGTGTCTAGAAAGGGTCCATCTGTCACTTTTGGTGATAACTCTAAAGGCTACACCAAAGGTTATGGAACTCTCACAAATGGATCTGTCACTTTCAATAAAGTGGCATTTGTTGAAGGTCTCATGCATAATCTTCTCAGCATTAGCCAACTGTGTGATCTTGGATATAAAGTTATCTTTGAACTTTGTATCTGTACTGTTGTGGACAAAAACTTCAACGTGGTGTTATCTGGAAAAAGGATGGAAAATGTCTATGTCATTGACATGGGACTGAGCAACAATTCATCCAATGTCTGCTTTGTGTCAGATGACTCATCCAAAAGGAACTGGTTGTGGCATAAACGTCTCTCTCATCTTAATTTCAAAACTCTCCACAAAATTTCAAATAAAGAGTTGGTGACTGGTATGCCAAAGCTGAATTTTGTCAAAGAAAAGCTGTGTGATGCATGTGAAAAAGGGAAGCTCACCAAAACCTCCTTCAAAACCAAGCAATGCTCTTCCATCACTCTTCCTCTCCAGATGTTGCACATGGACCTATGTGGACCAGTCAGCACTCCAAGTCTAGGAGGCAAAAGGTACATTCTTGTGATTGTTGATGAATTTACTAGATATACTTGGGTGTCTTTTCTCAGGTATAAAAGCGATGCAACTGAAGAAATCATCAATTTTGTCAAGAAAAATGAAGTTCTTAATGGTCAACTTGTTTGTTCGGTAAGAATAAAACCTTGCACTTGGGTCTTTGGTATCCCAAAGACTCAGGTTTTGAACTAATTGGGTATTCAGATTCAGATTATGCAGGTTCCAGATTGATAGAAAGAGTACTACAGGAAGCTACCAACTTCTTGGTGGTAAATTGGTAAGTTGGTCCAGCAAGAAACAAAACTCTGTGTCAACCTCTACTACTGAGGCTGAATATGTAGCTGCTGGAAGCTGTTGTGCTCATATCCTGTGGATGAGAAACCAACTCAGGGACTACAATCAATTCTTTTCTAAAGTCCCAATTCTGTGTGATAATTCCAGTGCAATAGCTATTGCAAACAATCATGTTCTTCACTCCAGATCTAAACACATAGATATCAGGTATCACTTCATCAGGGACCACATTTCCAAAGGTGACATTGAGCTGCACTTCATTCCCACCGATTTGCAACTTGCTGATTTATTTACTAAACCCCTTGATGAAACCAGGTTCAACTTTCTAATAAGTGAACTTGGAATGTGCAATCTACAAGAATAAAATGTGTTTTTATTCTCCACCGATCTCACATCGGTGGACAAACTTCTTTGTGCTTCTACACCGATTTCATCTCTACCGAAATCCTTACCCCGATATCACACTTTCTTCCCTTACCACCGAAACATCAATTCGGTGGAAACATTCCAGAGTGATTCCACCGACACACCCCTCCACCGAAATCTCTTGTCACATGATTCGGTGGAATCAAGTCAACACCGAAGGTACTCTCTTCTCTTCTACCGAAATCTAAATTCGATGGAAACTTCCAACACCGAAGGTCTTCTCCATTCTTCCACCAAAGGAAATTTCGGTGGTATCCTTTCGTCTAGCCCTTCCACCGAAATTCAAGTCTCACACCGACTCTCCATCATCGGTGAGACTTCGGTACTGTGTCTACCGAATTATCACCGATTTCTTTTCTTCTTATCCATTTCGATTCCCCATGCCTTCTTGAGTCCACAAATCCCTAAAAGTTGTCAGTGATGTGAGACCTTTCCCCTTCTAGCCGTTTTTGTCTCCAACTCCCCAAAAACAATCATCATTACCTTTTTCCTTTTTAAATCCACCTTCTCTCACCTCTATATATACTCATAACCCCTAAACTTTTCCCTCTCATTTCTTTCACACGAAACCTGCAACCCTTCTTCTCTCTTACCTCTCTCTAAAAACCTAAGATACCCATTTCAATGGCATCCTCCAGATCCGCAGTTCCCACTCGATTCGAAGACCTCAAGTTCAATGCATGCAATCACGTTGCCCGCTTCGATTCCGACTCATCTCATCCAGAGTTCTCTACGGTAACCAAGTTTCTCACCCGATCTCCTCTCCTCCATGCTTTCACCTGTAACCCTAAAATGAGCAAAATGCTCATTGGACAGTTTTGGTTAACCTGTGTGTACGATCCCTCAAACGAAGCCATTCACGCCTCCATTCTTACCAATGAAGAAAGTGATCACGACCTTACCTTTGGGGTCGATGATGTTCGCCTAGCTCTCAAAATCCAAGCCTTTCCTCAATATGATGATCTACATATCGATAACATATTTGAAGACGTTGTTCAAACTCTTGGGTATGTTATTGATGATTCATCTAAAAAGGGCCCCGACACTCTCCTTCGAAGCAGAATGGGCGGCATATGGAATTTTTTCTTTGCCCATATTATCCATTGTCTCTCTCGCAAGACTAGTGGGCACGATCAATCGCCGTCATATATCACGAAGCTCGCTCATGCCCTCATCTTTCAAAGGAAAGTTGACTTCGCTCAATACTTCTTTTCTGAACTTGTCGAGGTAATCCAGCATCCCAAGAAATGCTATGTTGCATATCCTCGTTTCATCTCGATGATCATTCAACATAAACTTGCTAAAGCTTTGGATACCGATCGCAACTCATCTACTCCACGATTCACATATGACTGGTCGTCTCCACTCGTTGGCACCAAAACTCTAAATGTTAAACCGCTCGCAACCGATCGCCATTTACGACCAGGTATGATTTCTTTTGCTCTCTCTCCCGAACTACATTGGGGTGATGCGGAAATTCCCGGGTTTCGTCACCTAGAAATTCCCGAGGTCACTCCAAATGTCGTGGCCCCTTCGCCCCGTCCTCGAGTAAAGTCCGGTGGCGCTAAAAAGAAACAACAAAAGACCACCGACACCTCCGCACCCGCTTCTAGAACCACGCCAACGAGAGAACCCTCGACGGCTTCCCCGGTTCAAAAACCTTCTAAGCGGAGGCACTCATCATCCCCCCCGAAATCTTCTCTAAAAAGATCTCGGGTACCTTTGGCTGAACCATCTCATTCTAGGGAATTTGTTAAACCCACAACCGACTCCTCTGTGGTCTCTCGAAAGACCACAGTTGTAGAAAAGGAAGTCCCTACATTTGCCTCTTCACCCACTTCTTCGGGTAAAAGAGATGACTTCGAGCCCTCTTCCCTCGAAGGAGTAGATTTGACACTACACGGCCTTTCACCCGGTCAGTTTATGATCGATGATGATGCACAACCCAATCAGGGTTCCCCCCATTACATCCCCCCCGAGAGACTTCTTTGATTTTCTTTTGGAGGACACTGATTCTTACCGAATCATCCCGTCCGCCGACGAAAATCCCACCGAGACTCCCTCACCAGAACATCAGGATTCTCCTCGGCGATCTCCTACTCCACACCGATCGCCTACCCCGCAAAGATCACCAACACCGATTCAGAAGGATTCTCCACCACCGAGAATTCTCTATCACGATGAGTTAGCAGTTTTCCTCCCACATCGGCCTACAGACACTGATCCCCTACGCTACCGATGTTCTTTCCCAGAAATCGGTGGTTATGTTTCCACACACCATGGACAACACTCTACTTTTCTACAATCTACCATTTCTTTGATCTCCCAGGCCAACTCTAGAATTTCAACTCTTGAGACTAAGTTGCCTCAAATTCTTTTCAACGCCATCACCGATGCCCTTAAACCAATAAATGAATCCCTTGATACTTTGTCTTCAAAGGTGGCATCCCTCACAAAGGCCTCCACCACCGTTAAATCTGAATGGGAAATGAGCTTGGGTGATTTCTCTCTGGTTCCCGATTCCATGTCTACAAGCTTGGCCTCTCTTCACTCCAAATTCGATAAAGTATTTTATGAGATGGGTTTTAAGCTTCCGACTATTGCCGAGGGGGAGAAAACCACTTCTACACCAAGAAAACTTCCCACTCTCAAGAAATCTACCAGCAACAAGCCTCCACCGAAAACCCCTTCTCCACCGAATGCATCGCCACCACCGAAATCACCTCAAAACTCACCAATCCATACAGGCACCACCGAATCCATTTCTTCACCGAAAAACAAATTTCCTAAGATCGTGGAAGTGATTGCATCATCTGAGGGGGAGCAATCGAGCAAAGCTCCCAAAGATAAAGGAAAGAAGGTAATTTCGGCCGAAGACTTGGCAAAGGAAGAAAAGAAGAAGAAAGAATTGGCTAAGTATGGGGCAAGACCTGAAGGTGCTGAAACTCTAAAACTCAAGCCTCCTCCTCAAACAACCTTCACCGATCTCGGCCTTTCTCCTCAAGAAATTGAGGAAGCTAAATTTGCCCAAATAGCTTTGGATAAATCTAAAGCTCTATCCATGAAAGCTGCCGAAGAAGAAGCCGCCAAAGTGAAGTCCACTGATGCCATCCAAACTCAAAAATCCGTACTAAGTGCATTTGAAGAAGAAAAGAACGAAGAAATTGCCTGGTACAAAAGAACCATGCACCACCGAATGAGCACAGCCACAATCACAAGTGCCAAAATTGCTACTTCCAGAGTCAACCCAAAGGATATCAGGCTAATCATTAACAGAGATGATGGTTCGTTGAAAAGCTTGACAGATGTCCACCTCAAGAATTTCGGCCTCACTGAATGGTTCGAAATCTCTCAACATCTTGTCAAAAGTCCAAACCCGAAGAAGGACACATTCATCAAATGCATTGAAGGTTTGATGGATAGGATGAAGGAGATCAAAAGAAAACACAGCATCATCCTTTCCACCGATGAAAGGGCCAAACTTCAATCAATGAAAGAAGACATTCGGGTTCCCACGGTCAAGAATCCCATAGACAAAGTATTCAAAGAGATGGCATCTGAAGGAAAGATTCCAAATGTCAGCAACCTGAATCTGTCCCTTCCTACCTCGGTACCACATCCCTCTACAACTCTGAGCCTTGCACCGATTCCTGGGCTTTACTTTAATGATGGTTTCGGTCGAAGATCCTTCTTCAGATTTGCTCAGATTTCCATTGCCGATACTCTGTTCCTTCAAGGTATCTACAACCTATTTCCTTACATTCCCGAAGCTCATCCCTTCTTCAAGAATGTGACGGATGAAATTAAACGGAGGCAAACCACCGAGAAATAGGTTCTCTCTTTTCCTTTGGTACTTGTAAAGAGTTTGTTTCTCATTTTGTAAAAATGTACGAGAAAACTTATCTTAATACAAGTATCTCTCTATTTGAATTTTATTTCGGTACATATCCTTACTTTCATTTACTTGTAAATACTGTACATAGTATACATACTCATACAAAAAGAACAAAAAGAATGGTCTATGTGAAAAGAACCCAAAAAGAGTAAAAAGGGTCAAAATGCACTTTACTTTTCAATACTCTTAAATATTCTAAGAAAGGAGCTCAAATTCAAATAGGGGGAGATTGTTGGGTCACCAAGGATTTGAAATTGACTCACCGATGTTTTCCCTAAAAATCCTACTTAGAATATTTTAGTTTGGTTCTTTGAATGACTTGTACAAAATAGCAAATGTTCGGTGAAGTCGAAGATCAACCGAAACCAAGCTTGAAGACTCTCTACTTGTGGAAAATAGAAGACTCTTCTCAACAAACAAACAAGTCATCACCACCGAATTGTCTTCACAATTTCGGTGGCCATCATCACCACCGAATTGTCCTCACAATTTCGGTGGCCATCATCACCACCGAATTGTCTTCACAATTTCGGTGACCTTCATCTCCACCGAAGTAGCTCTCATCTTTCGGTGAACTGCCTCCACCGAAAATACCTTCAGATTCGGTGAACAGCTTCCACCGATATGCTTCTTAAACTCGGTAGGAACTTTGTGGAAATGGTACTTCTTTGCAGATGGTTACAATATTATCGGTGGAACTCTTTCGGTGATATTGTCTTGAATACTCATAAAGAAGATCATTTATTTCGGGACAAAATCTGATACAAGGCAAAAGTAACATTTTGTCTTATTATCTTTTTAGAAGATGTCCTTTCAGCATGGCTTCTATTCCTGGTTTCAAGAAAAAGGTGATAGTGACTTATCAGCTTTTTAGAAGTCCACTGGTACTTTTCCAAAGACCATTGGTACGTTGCAAGTGACTTAAGGATAATAGTACCATGCATTTAATGCTCAGTACCTTATCCTCACTATAAAAGGAAGATGAAGACTCCATGCAAATTACGCTTTCTGGATTTCTCTCAGTGCAAGATTTTCATATTGCTTGATAACCTTATAGCTTTGCTCTTAGTGTTCTATGCTATTTTGTTTAGTATACTTTGTGAAAGATTGTTAGAATAGTTTATCTGTTCTTTTCCGCAACAGTCTTTAAGTTTCTTTGTGTAATTCTAGTTGAAAGATTTTCAATAAAAGAATTAAAATTGTGAAAATTTTAAGTATTGTATTCAACCCCCCCCCCCCCTTCTACAATACTTGTTAAGCCATCTGGGACTAACAATTACTACCAGCAGCCTCATCCAAATACATGCTGCCAAGTAGATAGTAACTCCAGGCAACAAAAAATTCTCCCACTTCATCGCCGCCTTGGTCATCCTAGTTTTCCATACCTTAGACATTTATTTCCTACTCAATTTAAACCGTCAGATAAATTTCACTGCGAGAGTTGTCAACTAGCAAAACAAACCAGAGCTTCATATACTTCTTTACCGTATTTTGCATCAAAACCTTTTGCTCTTGTTCATAGTGATATTTGGGGTCCCTCTCGTGTAACGTCTTTAACTAATAAAAGGTGGTTTGTTACTTTCATAGATGATCATTCCCGTATGAGTTGGGTTTATCTTTTAAAAGATAAATCTGAAACTTGTGTCGTGTTTGAAACCTTTTATCAGATGATTAAGACCCAATTTGGAGCACCTATTCAGGTGTTACGATCTGATAATGGCACATAATATTTTAGCTCTGCTTTAAATACATTCACCCAAACGCGCGGCATTATTCATCAAAGTTCGTGTGTGAACACCCCTCAACAAAATGGTGTATCTGAACGCAAAAACAGACATCGCTTAGAGGTGTCTAGGGCCCCAATGTTCAAGTCAAACACCCCACACCAATATTGGGGGGATGGAATCCTAACCTCATGTTTCCTTATCAATAGAATGCCATCCAAAGTTCTTAGCTATGAAACACCCCTAAGTGTGCTTCAAAAGAGTTTTCCAACAAACCGATTCTTTACTGAACTCGACTTTAGGGTTTTTGGTTGCACGACATTCATCCATAATCACTCACCAAACCCGAGAGAAGTGACTTAGTCTCGATGAGAGCCCAGGCGAGTCTCGTGTGTGATAGTCTTATAGGATATAGTTCAAGTTGACCCAAAATCCCACAAGTGTGTGTTTGTAGGATACTCTTCTATCCAAAAAGGCTATCGATGTTATTCACCAATCAAACGTCGCTATTTTATCTCAAAAGATGTTTCTTTTATAGAAGATCAACCCTACTTCACCACAAAATCGGTTCAGGGGGAGAATCTGGACAGTATTAACCCGATTGTTGCGGAAAATCAGCAAAGTTGAAACCTATCATCCCAACATCATCCATGCCCATCAACCCACCATCACCAAACATCCAAATACCTAACCCAGAAAATCCTGAAAGTTCAGAAAACCTAGAGTCACCACAATCTTCTGATCAGAGTACATAAACAGTTCGAGCAGGTCTACTCTAGAAGAAAAAAGGCTGTTGAAACAGAAAATAGAGATCCCGATGATCCTGCCGTTCCATCCAACCCGAAAACAGGTACGAGTTCTAACCCTGAGAATGATAGTCTTGATGTACCGATTGCTTTAAGAAAAGGTTCCAGATCATGCACTAAACATCCCATTCATAAGTTTGTTGGATACTCTCACTTGTCCAAAGAGATGCAGTGTAACATCCCAAGGTAAACCGTACCAAATATTGTCCGCTTTGTCCACACGTGGACTCACGGTTTTAAAACACGTCTGATAGGGGAGGTATCAAGTTCCTCTTATAAGGCAACATTTGTTCCCCTCCCCAACCAATGTGGGATCTTACATGCAGTGTTTTCTCAGTAATTCAAATTTTGAAGAACCAAAGAATATCAACGAAGCTCTTAGCAAAACAGAGTGGTCTCAAGTTGTCCATGAAGAGATGAAAGCACTTGAGAAAACGGAACTTGGGACATCGTTGATAAACCAAAAGGTAAAACAGTGGTCGGATGTAGGTGGGTATTCACAACCAAGTACAATGCCGATGGCTCGATCGAACAGCATAAAGCTCGTTTGGTAGCAAAAGGCTACACCCAATCCTTTGGAATAGATTATCAGGAAACATTCGCTATTGTTGCAAAGATCAATACAATCCGGGTAGTATTATCACTTGCTGCTAATAAAGATTGCCCCTACTTCAGTTAGACGTGAAAAACGCCTTTCGGGATCTTGAAGAAGAAGTCTACATGAGCTTACCCCCTGGATTCGACGATCAGAGTAAAGAAGAAAAGGTGTGTCGACTCAAAAAATCATTATACGGCGTGAAGCAGTCCCCGAGAGCATGGTTCGAACGGTTCACCAAAGCCATTGTCCAGCAAGGCTATACTCAAACTGAAGCTGATCCTATGCTGTTAAAATCGCGATTTATCGGCGATATAGCACCGATATATCGGATATCGGTGATCAGCAAAAAATCAGTGCCAAAAATCGGTCCAAAAATCGGTCAGCGATATATCGACCGATTTATCCGATATATCGGTCGATCTTTAGGTCCAAAAATCGGTTAAAAATCGCGATTTTTTAAGAGTGCCATTTTCTCTGCTTCTCTCTGTAAACTTGCTGGAACAGAAGAAAAAAAGAACAAAAAAAACTTGCTGGAAGTCTGGAACAGAAGAAAAACCTGCGTGGAACAGAAGAAAAACGAAGAAGCTTGCTGGAAAGAATGGAAGTATGGAACTGGAAGTATGTTCGAAGGGTTTGCTGGAACAGAAGGGTTTGCTAGAACAGAAGAAAAAAGAAAGAAAGAAGGAGAAAGAAGAAAGAAAGAAGAAGAAAGAAAGAGGCGTCGTTCTTTTTGGAGTTAAACCTAACTCTGAATAAAAAAAAAGCCCAATACCTATAATTAAAAAAAAGGCCTAGAGAAACTCATTAAAAAAAGCCCAAACTGATCATATTTTTAAATTTTAAAACATAATATAGAATTATAGATTAATAGATTATATAATCAATGATGTTCATATGATAAGTTTATGGATGCATATATAAGATTATATATATATATATATATATAATTCTTTATATAAACCGATATTCCGATATATCACCGATATATCCGATATATCGAATATCGGTCCTTGACCGCTATCGCACCGCTAACCGATTTTAACAGCATAGAGCTGATCATACTTTATTCCATCATCGACAAGGTGATAAGGTAACGATACTCATTGTCTATGTTGATGACATTATAACAACAGGGGACAACAAGGAAGAGATCGATCGTATAAAACAAAGCTTGGCCAAAGAATTTGAAATGAAGGATCTTGGTCAGTTGCGTTACTTCTTGGGTATGGAGATCGCAAGAAACTCCACAGGTATATCTGTAACTCAAAGAAAGTATATATTGGATCTACTAAAAGAAACTTGGATGTTGGGAAGCAAACCGGCTGAGACTCCTATGAATGCTAACGAACAAATGGGAGAATGCAGTGATGATCAACCAGTTGATAAAGGACGGTATCAAAGGTTAGTGGGAAAATTAATCTACTTATCTTACACCCGACCGGATATTGCTTTCCCGGTCAGTCGTGTAAGCCAGTTTATGCACTCACCTACTACAACACATATGGGGGCAGTGTATAGGATCCTACGGTATCTAAAAGGAACTCCAGGTAAAGGATTGTTCTTCAGAAAAAATGAAGGGAACCATTCAGTTGATGTTTTCACGGATGCTTCTTGGAACAGTTCAGCTGAAGATAGTAGATCCACCTCGGGCTACTGTAGCTTCGTAATGGGAAATTTAGTCACTTGCAGAAGCAAAAAACAGCCTCTAGTGGCTAAGAGTAGTGCAGAAGCTGAACTTAGATCGTTATCCCGAGGAGTAGACGAGGCATTATGGATGGAACTTCTTCTTGAAGAACTGGGTATCCGATTCAAAAGACCTATCAGTATTTTTTGTGACAACAAGTCTGCCATAGAAATGTGTCTAAATCCTGTTCATCATGATCGTACTAAGCATATAAGGATGGATAGACATTATATCAAAGAGAAGATTGGTGCAAAGGTCATTTCAGTAGAATACATTTCTACTTCTCAACAAACAGCAGACATTCTCACAAAAGCCTTGTTCAAACCAGCCTTTGAAAAGTTTGTTCACAAGCTTGAACTGTACAATCTGTACCATCCAGCTTGAGGGGGAGTGTAAGCAATATTGGATTAATCAGGTCTTGATTAAGATCTTTAGGTCTTGATTAAGATCTTTTCCTATTATGTAGGAGTTTCCTTTTTTTGAGTTTCCTTATTATGTAATTTCCTAGTTTGAGTCTGATTCTAAGTTTCCTTTTCTAGGTGATAGCTTGGCTATTAATAGGGTTCCGTGTATTATGTTTTTCATAAGAGTGAAATACAATTAAGGTTTCACCTACTTTAATTCTTTCAAAGCTTTTAGGTTCATATAATATTTCTTAGAATTATATATATAATATATATGTATGCATCCATAAAAATATCATATGCATTAATTAAAAACATAGTTTCAACATCAAAACATCAACTTAAACAAGTTTCACAAAACAAAATAGGAAAAGTATTCATAAACGAGCTAATCGCAAGCAATAGGTTCGGCATCCAAGTCAACATCATCTAATACGTTCACTTCTTCGTTTAGGTTAGCTTCCCAATCTTCCTCCTCTTCCCCTTCGGTAAATATCGGTCAAAATATCGCTTAAATATCGGCAAATATCGGCGTTATTATCAGAACCGATATTTTGACCTATTTTTTGCCAAGGTCCGATATCTGATATATCAGCGATATATCGCCGATATTAACAGCATGATGCATAATAATTCTCTCGTGTTTAGAGTTGTACTTTGTGTCATTAGAATGTTGCTTAGGCTCAGGTGCGCATTTGCTTTTCTGGTAGAAATAATTAGCCACAAGATAGTCAGAAATTCTCGGACCGTTCATTTGTTCAGAGAAGAAACCATCTGTTATGATATAGATCCTAAAGTTGATATTGTTAATATATAAGGAGATTTGTTCATTAATGGTTTGACCAAATAATCATCTACATCCTTTCTGCCATAAAGAGATGCCTTCCTAATTCTTCCAGACCTTTCATGGAATTCATGTATGTAATATCAAAATATTCTTTCACCAGATAACTCTTTTATAAAGTTGATAAGCCTGTAATAAGGATTTTATATTTTTATTATTGTTTTTCCATACAAAATAGCACACTAGTATTAAGGAGGTGTCTCACTCTTCCTTACCATGCATGTGCTATGGGTCCTAGAGTTGAGATCAGTAAAAAGATAAGTTAGAAGCCTGTTCAATAGTTGTTTGCTACTCCTGTAGTTTGCTTAGAAACCTTGTAAGCATATCAACCGGTCGGCTCCTTGAGCCTTAAATGTTTCTCAAAACCCATGGATAAACTATCTCTCTTACTTCCTTTTCCTTCTTATCTTGCAATGGTGAAGCATATATCTTTTGATTCAGGATTAAAAATATAAGATCAATCAAAAATCAAAAATCAAAATGGACATACTTTATCGGGATTGTTTTTGGTAACTACGGCACCAACTGCTCCACCAAGAGATCTTCCAAAGACTACTATTTGAGAAGTGTCAATGTCTGTCCTCTGACTGAGATGATCTAGAGCGGCCTAGTTAAAATGGAGAAAGCATGCCGATAAGAGTTTCGATAACTTAAGAAGAAGGAAAATCATAAAATGATTATGGCTAGAAGGAAACCTGAGCATCCCTTATGATTCCTTGTTGAGAAGGATAACCATCACTAGCACCATACCTATTCATTGTAAAAGAAAACACAAAAAGAAAAATGATAGCAAGAGTGCCCTTTTAAAGCAAATACGCCAGCAAAAATATGAAAAAAGAGAGCATACCCTCTGTAGGAAAGCATGAAAATGTTACAATGCAACTTCTGTAACATTATCCGCACCATCTCAAGACGATGTGCAATATCTGCGGTTCATTGGTCAAGTCCTCCAATAATTGAATCTACCAAGACTTGGGGCCGTTTACCAAACACTTACCCAGGTAAGTGCTTACTAGTAAAATTTAGCACTATCGCTTACTTACCGGGTAAGATTCTAGTCCACCAAATCGGTTTCGTATGCAACAATTCACGCGGTAAGCGCTAATTGTGGTAAGAGTCGTCACCCTCACTTACCAGGTAAGACTCTCAGTCCTTGCATTCACTCTTACCGGGTAAGACTTTTGGTCCTTGCCATATTAATCGGTAGGTAACATGACTTGGTAAACGCTTACCCAGGTAAGCATTTGGTAAACGGCCCCTTACTTTAATAACAAGACAGTCACGTTAAACAATTAAGAGATTGGTAGCATGTGCTAAAGATAGTCTATCAACAAGCAAAAGGATACTTCCAGCATTTTCTTGGAAGAATAGAATAGTCGGGCCTGCAAATAAAATAACAGTATGTTCTTAGTTCTGAGATTGAGAGAATAGAATGAGCTTAATTAGAAAATATTTCACAGTTCTGTTAAAAAAAATTAGTAGGGAAGATAGAGGTAGATGTTTTTCACTTTATTTTAGTAGATAAGGTTTTAGATCCTTGTTAAAACAAATATCCAACTTTCCCTATTCTCATCTAATCGCAATGAAAGCTGACAGCAAGGTCAATTGTATCAATGGCAACTCCTGAAATTACTATTTTGGAAACTACGTATTACTATTAGAAGATAGGTTTGAACATAACTATTCACCAGGAGTGATGGAAGAGCAAGGATTGTAGTACATCTTTAGGATATCTTGTATTATTAGAAAAGAAAAAAAGTTGCTTCTTTTATATAACTTTTCCTAATTCGTTACTTTTAGACCTCTACAATGTCATACCATCTAATATTGAGTCATGTAGTCCCCCATCATAGAAAGTAGAGTGATTTATAATTTGACTACAATGTGAGCTTATCTCTCCTGGCCGGTCCTTGAGAAGGTACTTGTCGACCACTCCATTACCCTTCTCCAGTCCGTCGTATGTCAAAAGTTGTCATTGTATTTGTATCCATTTTAAATGACCATCATCAATCTGCCTATTATAACCTGGTGAGTTTTCTACCAAGGCCAACTGCAGATAAAATTTCGTATTTATTGCTAATACACTTCTAACCCCCATCTCCTCCCCCAATGAAGTATATCGACGTCTGCTGGTCACGTCGCAACTTATAGCAAGTGAAATATACTCCCTCTGTCCCAAAATACGTGTCCACATTTCTATTTATATTTGTCCCAAAATACGTGTCCACATTTCTATTTATATTTGTCCCAAAATAAGTGTACAGTTTCAAAAGTAGAGAACCAAATTCTCAATTTTACCCTTAATTAATGCAAAAATATTGAAGAGTAGTGAAGAAAGAGACTTTAAATAACGGTAAAAATGTCATTTGGTTAACAAAAAAGTGTAATAATTATACATGTCTAAAACTGTGTGTCATTTCAATTGTGGACACTTATTTTTGGGACGGAGGGAGTAACATCTAGATTCAAATCTCGAGGCTAAACTTAATTCTCTTCCAATCGGTTTGCTATTGAAGTTGGGCAGAGTTGTTGAGCAAGCCCTAATTGTTATGAAATGTTTGGGATCTCCAACTTCATAGCTTATTGTCCAAATGAAAGCAAAATTAGTTTTAAACAAAATTAGCTCAAATTTGATTTAGAATTACAAATTTCTTGCTCATAAACACTATGTTAAATGCTTCTTCTGTACATCGTTTTCAAGTTTTTGCGTGCATTTTTGTCCCCTTTTCGTCATTCTTGCATTGCATTGCATTGCATTTGTATCTTGTGTCAACTTGTGATTTGCTCTCGGCGTTTTTCAGGTCATTTCAGGTGCTCGGGACATACGTTTTGATCGAATAAACAAGACGGGCTTTAGAGTCATTGGTGTGATTCCAAGTAAGCATGCATCAGCATGATAACGACTCATCACTCATAAATGGTGAGTTCTGAGTATATATGGAAGAACAAAGCGTTTCTGGACGTGTGCGGGAATCAAAGTAAGCAAAACGACAAATTATGTACGTTGGTAGCATACTTTGGACATTTTACCTTGATGCAGTACTTTGATCATATCTGGCTTGTCTAAGCACAGACAAAGGTGATTCAAGATGTTGTGGAAAGATGAGTAAAAGAGTTGTGTGTGGCACGGCTGTGCCATTTGCAAGCCAAAAAAAACCCTGCAGGATCATGTGGGGAGTCCCGAGGGTCAAACAAACCTCATTGATTTCTGCACAATCGTGCCAAATGCAAGTTGTGCAATTGTGCCTGCATTCAGGAAGGCTGAAAAACACACTTATTAAGAGGGGTAACTTAGGGATTTCACCCTTTTAAGCCTAGACATTTAAACAACATATGGGACGATATAGGGAATTCTTCAGATTCAATGTAGCCTCCTTGCTCTTGTTCTTCTTCCACTCTTCGCTTGTTTGTTTTAAATAACAATAGAGATGTTATATTGAAGATCCAAGCTTGCAATCATATATCCTATATTCCTATGAGGTCTCAATAATGGTAATGTATTTCCATTTTGTATCTTAGTTCTCCCACATTTGATTTTATGCTTTGTTGTACTTTATTTATTTTCCTAGTGTTTTTGTTTCCATTTAGTTTCTTTTTGTTTGTGTGTCTGTTCTCCTTTTTTTAGTTGGGTAGTTTCTTGTTTGGGTTGGGTTCAACTCTTTTGGGGATTGGATGCATTTATATATGCTATTCTTATCTCATTGATGCAACTTTGAAATTAGGGCTTCTGCTAGGTTGAGTTCGTTGGATTGATGTTAATTGGTTTCCATCAGAAGTTAAATCTCTAGTGAGTTAGGGTTTAATATCGGATTATTGATTGTAATAATTATTTCATAATTGATGTTAAAATAGGTAGGAGTGTTCGTTAAGTGTCATCATGGCAAGATAGTAATGCTTCTATCATTTTGAATTACCACGAAAGTAGGTACCATTTATGATAGAGAGGCATTTCTCGTCCTGAAAGAGGGTTTTAGGTAAAGTAGTGTCATTTCCCTCCTTAGTCGAAGGTATATTAATTGTTGAATGAAGTTTAGTTGTTTCTTCAATTCCATAGAGTGGGGATTCCCAATCCAAGTTCCCTTTTCGTATTTGTTTTCTTAGTTTAATTAGTATAAATTCCTCTGGCTATTGTGCAGCTAACTCCTAATCTGATATTGGTTAGTGCTCACTTACTGCCTGATCGAGCCATATGATACAACACCCATATGTTTGCAGTTATCTTAAAACACATCATACTACTACCGAGTTACACAAACACAAACCAATTACAAAGTCAAGTTCATCAAATACTAACCCAGTCGAGTGCTCACTCAACTGAAACTTAAATTATACAGTAAACAGCTAAAATCACAATCAGAAACATTCATGTTCTATGTAGCCCCATATGAGTTCTCATATATGTAGTGTGTGTATAACACCTGTTATTTACCTTTTATCAAATACTGCAAAATTCACTATCAAATTAAACACAATAATAACACATACAAACTTCACCTTATCAGTAAGCTAACACTGTCTGAACAAAAAAAATCACACATGAAACTAAGAACAGAAGCCAGATTTCTTATTCTTCCACAACAAAACATGTAAGCCTATATGCATGTAGATGAACGGAATCATAAGCAGTACAAAAATTTGAACTAAATAAGCTCCAATCCAATTCAAACTCTCTCATAAATGTGCTTCAAAAACCTAATATTCAGCTCTTACAAAAACAATTCCTTCCGTAACCCTAACCTGGAAGATCAGGCCCAACGCAATCTATTCAAATCATCCCATAATTGTTCAAAATCAAAATAACTTGATTCATATCACAAAATGAACCCTAATTCACAAGAAACCTGAAAATCGCGCAAATTAAAATATAATTACACGAAAAATAGAACACACATGTAAATAAGCAAGCATGCATGATGCATCAATAGATAGAAACCTGTAGAATCAGGTGAGAACTTGATGAACCAGGAATGAAGGCGCAAACCATCGGAAGAAGTAAGCCACACGTCTTCGTAAATCATGCGGAGTCGAGCTGGAGTGATTGGATAGGACTTGGTGAGACCAGGCAAAACCGGCACGTAAACTAATTTTTCCTGAAACACCACCAATAATGCCATTCCGGCCACCACTATTCCGCCGACTCCATACATCAACAGGCTCATATACGACACCATTGCTAACAACTCTCACTCACACACTTCTTCCCAGTTGTATTTTCCGATCTTGATCAGTAATGGTGTATCACTGTGACTGCTAGATTGCATAAGAGCATGCTTTTTGGCCTCACAACCGATATTCCGTACAGGCGTTGCTGGAAAGGGAAAAACTAAGAGAATAATGTATTGTTGTCTTTAAAAATAAAAAATAAAAAATAAAAAATAAAAAATAAAAAATAAAAAATAAAAAATAAAAAATAAAAAATAAAATAAAGTACATAATTTTTTATATTTTTTGAATTAATAAAAAGATAATTTGACAATAATTAGACATTTATTTTTGTAATTGGACATTTAATCAAGTCTTTTATAGGTAAAATTGTTCGTGTGAATTAATCTATCTGTATAGATTGAGAAAAAAATTAAGATAGTTTTTTTATAGATGAAAGAAGCGTGTTTTTTTAACAGCGAGTGACAATTTTGGAAAAAACTTGACATTCTGCGTAAAGTTCCCTCTTAAAAGCTTATTGAATAAACAATTTTCTATAAAATTAAGCCACTACCAAACAGTCGTGTATATTATATAGCTAACTGATTGCAAGTCCAGTTAAGCTCATAAACTGCTAACAAACAGACCCTTTTTTAAACAAGCTAAAATAGTAATGTAAACACTTTATTTGGAATGAATGGAGTAAATTTTTATTTTTTTTGAACAGCAGAAATCAACCATATATTACCAAAACCAAGACATCAACTTACAATGTCCAAGCCAACAAAACATCACACAGCACCTAAGCAAACAGCAACAGAAATAGTACCAAAACAACCCGAATAAACAGAGGGGACTGTCACAAAACAGAACGAAAAATACGACAGAAATAGTAGCCGCACGCGTTTGCAAGGGGCAAACCAACACAGCTGTGCCATTCCTGACAGATGGATAAAACTGTTGCGCCAATAAGCACTGCTTAATGGGCACAGCAGTTGCCATTTCGCCACCCGATTTGCTGTCAAAACGAGCTCCAAACAGCGCCCGACTTCTGTTTAACAGTTGTTAAAACAAGCTCCAAACAGCGCCCGAACAGCTGTCAAAAACAAGCTCCAAACAGCACCCGAACAGCTGTCAAAACAAGCTCCACACAGCGCATGTCTTCTGCTTACCAGTTGTTTGACACCAAGCTCCGATCCGTATCATCCCTCGGATGGGTTAGACAACCATAACGTCCACTCCATCTTGAGGTCCTTTTCTCTTTTTGTCGCCCACTCAAAAGTCTTCATTTGGAATTGAGTTTTTCAAACCGCAATATTTGAGTTGAGCTATTTAAATGTCTTTTTATTGACCAATCAAACTTGTGTTCAACACTAGTTAGCGAAATGTGAGAAGATGATGTTTGGTTGGTTTTTCATTAAGTTTGGTATAAATAAAGTTGTCTATATGAATTAATTTCTCTCTATAGATTGAGAAGTTTTTTGTTTGGGATGGTTGTTTCATAGATGGACTGAGTGTGTTTTTAACCGAGATGGGAAGGTTTGGAAAAAACTTGGTTTTCTCCATGAAGCTCCCCCTATAAACCTATTGATTAAGTGATGCAGCGTCGGTTTGCGGAAGGATCGACAAGCGTCTAAACCCTTTTAATACTCGTGATTACGAAAGGTAAAACACGAAAACTTAAGAGAGAACTCTTAAAGGAACATTGTTTATTAATTGATAGAATGAAAAACAAAGGAACCCTAATACTCTATTTATAATCTAAAGCTTAGTGATAAGCACTAAGCTTCCTAACCTTATTCAACTAGGAATTAGCTTAAAATAGTAATAGCATAACTTAAATAAACTAGGAAACAAATAGAATAGGAAACTTAGGTAAAATAGGAAACTATCTCGCGAACAAAGAAACCAAACAGCGCCCAGCGCGTCCCCTGGCGCGGCTCAGCCCGCGCTGTCATGCGCGCCACTTTGCCGAACAGAGCCCAACGCGTTTTGGGGGGCAGATTCATGCGCGCCGCGTTTCTAAACAGTGGCTTGCGCGCCCCGTGGCGCGGGTTCATGCGCGCCGGCTTTCTTCCGGTTTAGCTTTCCTCCGCGTCGCTCAATTATCTGGCTCTCGATTTGTGCTGCTATCTCTTCTATATCAGTCTCCTCCACTTCGGAGGAACTCGACCCCGAGTTCTCTTTTAAAAGAGTAGAATCGTCTTTGTGGTATTCGTAAATGTCGGCGACGTTGAAGGTGTTTGATATGTTTAACGAATCAGGAAGGGCAACGACATATGCATTGTCGTTGATTTTCTTTGTGATCGTGAATGGTCCGTACTTTTTGGGCTGGAGTTTTCCATAAGTTCCGATAGGAAATCGTTCCTTTCGGAGGAAAACCATAACTTCATCTCCTTCGTTGAATACTTTCAACCGTCGGTGTTTGTCGGCCGCCGCTTTGTTCTTCAAACCGGTTTCTTCAAGACGTATTTTGACGGCGTCCTTTGTGGCTTGTATGTCTTTAGCCATGTTGCCCGCTGTGATGCTGAATCCCGGGTCTCGTGGGAGGTGGACTAAATCAACCACGTGTCTTGGAGGTGATGTGTAAACCAAGGAAAAAGGAGAGTGACCGGTGGCGGTGTGGACTGCACTATTGTAGGTAAACTCAATTTGAGCTAATGCCACGTCCCATTGTCTCGGTTTGTCGCCACATACGCTCTGAAGCATGTTTCCCAATGTTCTATTAGTGACTTCTGTTTGGCCGTCGGTTTGTGGGTGAGCGGTGCTACTTTTCTTGAGGGTAGTTCCGAATATCCGCCACAAAGTAATCCAAAAATGGCTGAGAAATTTTGTGTCCCGATCGGATGTGATTGTTTTTGGGACACCATGTAGGCGTACCACTTCTTTGAAGAAAAGTCTCGCAATATTTCTTGCATCGGCGGTCTTTTTACAAGCGATAAAGTGACTCATTTTGGAGAAGCGGTCGACCACGACAAAAATAGAATCCACTCCCCTTTGAGCACGGGGAAGGCCCAACACAAAATCCATTGAAAGGTCTTGCCAAATGTCGTCGGGAATCGGGAGTGGGGTGTAGAGACCGGTGTTTTGTGATCGTCCCTTTGCGGTTTGGCAAATGTAGCACTTCATCACGATCGAACTTGCATCTTTCTTTAAGTGTGGCCAATAGTACCGCTCTTCCACACTAGCGATTGTTTTGTCTCGTCAGAGATGACCGCTTAATCCTCCTCCGTGTAGGTCACGAATCAATTTCTCCCGTAGGGAGGAGTCGGGAACGCATAGTTGGTTGCCTTTAAAAAGATAACCGTCTCGAACATAGAAATCACCGCTAGGGGTGCCATTGTTGCATATTTCCCATATGTCTTTAAAGTCTTTGTCGTCGTTGTAAAGCTCTTTCAACGTTTCGAAACCGACGATCTCGTTTGACAGAGTGATGAGTAGGTTGGCCCTTCGGCTAAGGGCGTCGACCACTTTATTTAGATTGCCAGATTTGTGCTTGATTACAAATGGGAATTTCTGCAGAAAACTTACCCAACGAGCGCGCATCTTGTTGACCGTCTTTTGACTGTTGATAAACTTTAGTGCTTGATGGTCGGTAAACAAAACAAATTCCTTTTGAACCAAGTAGTGCTCCCATTGTTGCAAGGCTCGAACCACCGCATAGAACTCTTGGTCGTACGTGCTCCACTTTCGTCGGGGTTCGCTTTGCTTTTCGCTAAAATAGGCGATGGGTCGTTTCTCTTGGGTTAGGACAGCACCGATCCCAATGCCACTTGCGTCACATTCCACTTCAAAAACCTTTTCAAAATCAGGTAGAGCTAGAACGGGTGCGGTGCTGAGTTTTTCCTTGATTAGGGCGAAGCTTTCGTCTTGTTCGGGCCCCCATTGAAACTTACCTTTCTTTAGACACTCCGTGATCGGGGCGGTGATGGTGCTAAAATTTCGGACGAACCTCTGATAGAAAGTTGCTATCCCATGAAAGCTACGGATGTCGGTAACTGTCTTGGGTGTCGGCCATTCTCGGATGGCTTTCACCTTTTCTTCATCCACCTCGATACCGTGTTTTCCGTCTATGAAACCAAGGAATATAAGTTTGTCAGTGCAGAAAGTACACTTCTTTAGATTGACGTACAGTTTATTCTCTTGGAGGACCGTTAAGACTTGTCGAAGATGGTGAAGATGGTCGGACTCCTCTCGGCTATAGATGAGGATGTCGTAAAAGTAAACAACTACAAAAGTTCCAATGAAGGGACGTAGTACCTGATTCATCGTCCTCATGAAAGTGCTTGGCGCGTTAGATATGCCGAATGACATAACCAACCATTCGTAGAGTCCGAACGTTGTTTTGAAGGTTGTCTTCCATTCATCCCCCGGTCGAATACGAATTTGATGGTAGCCGCTCCTAAGATCAATCTTGGAAAAAACGATGGAGCCGAAAAGTTCATCGAGCATGTCTTCTAGTCGTAGGATAGGGAACCGGTACTTGATCGTGATCTTGTTTATGGCTCTACTATCGATGCACATCCTCCATTGGTTGTTCTTTTTCGGCACTAGGAGTACGGGTACGGCACACGGACTCATGCTTTCTCGAATGAAGCCCTTTTTAAGCAAGTCTTCAACTTGTTCTCTTAGGATCTCGTTTTCTTTGGGGCTCATCCGATAATGGGGTAGGTTCGGTAGGCTAGCTCCGGGGATCAAGTCAATTTGGTGCTGAATATCCCTCATGGGTGGTAGCTCGGGAGGCAAATCATCGGCAACTAACTCCTTGAAATCTTTTAGTATCTCGTTTACCTTTTCCGGGATTTCGGCCTCAACTTTTTCTGTACTCATTAGCCCTTTAACAACAATGGGGCAAAAGATTTCGGCTTTCTTGGCATCTTCTTCCATCTCCCTCTCGCTATTGGTCATGATGAGAAATTTGTCGCTTTTCTTGTCGGAGGTCTTTTCAAAAGTAGTAACGGGTGCCATGGCAATTTTTCGGCCGCCCCAACGGAATACCATGACGTTGTTTCTTCCCTTATAAGTGACGTCGTTATCAAATTGCCAAGGACGGCCTAGTAGGATATGACATGCGTCCATGTCGAGAACGTCGCATAGAACCTCTTCTTGGTAGTGTTTTCCGATCGATATTGGTACCCGACAAGTTTGTGTGACCCTAACTTGCGGGCCTTTCTTGACCCACCCGAGGGAATATGGAGCCTCGTGAGGTTGAGTGGGAAGGTTGAGGTGGTCAACTAACTTTCGCGACACGAGGTTCTCACAACTCCCGTTGTCAACGATGAGATTACATACCTTTTTCTGAATGGAGCAATGTGATCGGAAAAGGTTCTTTCTTTGGCCCTCTTCTTTGGATGAGAAGAGAACTCGTTGGAGCACGATGTTGATCTTTTCTTCTGATTCTTCTTCGGCGAATTCTGCGCCCTCATATAAGTTGTCTTCGCTACTTTCCTCGCCGTCTATCAGTATCGTCGTTCTTCGATTAGTGCATTTATTAGATCGATGTCCTGGTTGGCCACATCGGTAACACTTCGAGCTCATCGGCCTAGCATATGGATTGGGTGTCTTGATAGGTGTCGACTTCCCTTGTGGTCCGCCGCTAGGACTGCCGATATTAGCTGTAACGACCCGATTTCCCAAACATGCTTCAAATAACATATATTGCATAACATCGTTACATTCATAAAAGAAAATACATAATAAGTCACGTACGGTCCCATAGTCTCAAAACTATACAATACAAAACATAAGTATTTTCTAATCTTCATACGCTATCAACCGCATCCTACACTTTATCCTTCCCTTTGCTAATAAAAGATCCTCGACCTGGAATACATATTTTTGAAAACAAAATGAGGGTTAGACCAAACGGTCTAGTGAGATAATCTCTGCCAGTTTAGTAATCCTTTTGTAAAAACACACATATATCACATATAATTAAATACCAAACAAGACTCGTGCATCGTGTACCACTCATCCTTCACATCCTTCACATGGCCAAATTAGTTTGTTGCAAACCAACTAATCAATTACTCCACCGTACGACAATTACAGCCAACACCGCCGTACGACAATTACAGCCAAAACACCGCCGTCATAGTCCGGCTAACGTGCACTCGTGTAATGTAATTTTCATATAAATAAATATATATCTCAATATATCATATTTTCATTTATAAAACGTCATCACTTTTCAACCACATATCCATTTTAATATAAACACATAATCACACCATCTATCACATATCCATCTCATATATATATATATATATATATATATATATATATATCATATATATATATGCATTCCAGTTTGAAAACGTTTTTAAAGTAAAACTCACCTGATTGCTTTACAATAATCCTTCCAATCCTTTTCTCCACGCTATCCAATCTTTTACCCAAAATTATCAAATTCTGAAACAGATTAAATACAAATACTTCTTTACCAATCAGATACACAAGACTTACTAGGTTAAGAACTCGAGATAACTTAAATCCTCCAAAAGTGACCAAACAGCTAAGGTTTCCGGATACTACAGAACTATCCGGACAACAAGACCAATCCAGACAGCATAAGTTTCCGGACAACATCAATAATCCGGACGCCATCCGGAAACCGAAGTAACCCGGATACCACCCGGTAACATAAATCATCCGGAAACTATAGAAAAGAGATACTTACCGGATACTTGTTCGTCCGGACACTAGCCATAGAAATTACCGGATACATTCAACAAGACTACCGGACACTACCATAAAGTGTCCGGAAACCTCTGTCGGTTTATGCAATTCTTACCCAGATTCGACTGGAATTACTACCAGACTTGAAATCAACTATTCTAATCCGATAGAAACCTTCTACTATCAATTACAAACATAAAATGTAAAGGAACATACCTTAGAAATCACTTATAAGCAACCAATTTGAATCCCTAACCTTTCTTTCCTTCTTCCTCTTCTTTTGTCTCACACACACACACACACACACACACACACACTGATTGTTTGCTGAGTTATGAAAATATCTGGAGTATAATGTGATAATATCAAACTTAATTACCATTTCAGCCCTTAAACTATTCAACAATGACCTAAACACCCTTAACTTGTAAATTTACCTAAACTTACCCTAAACCTCAAATTTTAAAGTTAACTTTATTTAACGGTAAGGGATTTTAACTAACGAACTTACCTGGGGTATTACATTAGCTTTGTGTGACGGGTTAGTGTCTTGAGGGGTTGCGGTGCCCTTTCCTTTATCGACGGTGGCGTTTGAGCTTTTGTTGGGTCCTTGAAATCATCGATAGAAGTTAGAGGCGCGTGCAGATTTTTCCATTAACTCGGCTTTTAGAGCCAAGCTCGAGGCTTCGGTCACGGTCCACACGTTTTGGAGACCAATCTTGTCTTGGATTGAGGTTTTTAGGCCGCTGATATACCGGGCTACCTTTTGACCTTCGGATTCTCCGATCTCGTTGCAATCAGTTAATCGGAGGAATTCGGTGGTGTAGTCAGTTACGGATCTAGGACCTTGGCTGCAGTTGAGATACATCCTATTAAGGATTTGCTCGTAATCTTCCGGTAGGAAACGTTCAATCATCAATTGCTTCATTCGGCGCCATGATCGAATTGGACCCCTTCGTTGTCGTTGCCGTTGGACCACGAGTTTGTCCCACCACACGACAGCGGTGCTTTTGAGACGGAAAGCAACCATCTTGACTTGTTTATGCTCGGGCACTTCCATGATGTCGAAAAATCGGTTGACCTCAATTTGCCAGTCAAGGAATTCTTCAACTCCCATGGTTCCGTGGAAAAACGGGATGTCCGCCTTTATACGATAGTCATTCTCATCTCTTTGGTTGTAGATCGGTTCCTCTTCTTCCTCCTCCTCTTCGGATTCGGAATTGAAAGGGTTGATCCGATTATGATTGCCACTGCATGGCCTCACAATCGGGTCTTCGAACCTGTCTCTTCGTCAGCGGTTGTCGTGAAGAACGTTGGGTTGGAGTCGGTTAACAGTCGCCGTTAGATCAGCGATTGCCGCGGTAAGGGCCGCGTTCATATCGACCAAATCTGCTTTCGTAGCGGGTTGTTGATCTGCCATGATGGTGAAAAGACAGGCGAATCCTGCTCTGATACCACTTGACGCAGCGTCGGTTTGCGGAAGGATCGACAAGCGTCTAAACCCTTTTAATACTCGTGATTACGAAAGGTAAAACATGAAAACTTAAGAGAGAACTCTTAAAGGAACACTGTTTATTAATTGATAGAATGAAAAACAAAGGAACCCTAATACTCTATTTATAATCTAAAGCGCAGTGATAAGCACTAAGCTTCCTAACCTTATTCAACTAGGAATTAGCTTAAAATAGTAATAGCATAACATAAATAAACTAGGAAACAAATAGAATAGGAAACTTAGGTAAAATAGGAAACTATCTCGCGAACAAGGAAACCAAACAACGCCCAGCGCGTCCCCTGGCGCGGCTCAGCCCGCGCTGTCATGCGCGCCACTTTGCCGAACAGAGCCCAGCGCGTTTTGGGGGGCGGATTCATGCGCGCCGCGTTTCCAAACAGTGGCTAGCGCGCCCTGTGGCGCGGGTTCATGCGCGCCGGCTTTCTTCCGGTTTAGCTTTCCTCCGCGTCGCTCAATTATCTGGCTCTCGATTTGTGCTGCTATCTCTTCTATATCATTAAGTCACTATCAAACAGTCATGTATAACTTATGTATAGTTGATTGAATAAGTTGTGAGTTTCATTAAGCTACTAACAAACATGGCATAAGGTTCGGTAGGATTAAATGTATATTCTAAGGTCATTTGAATAATCCAACTAAACAATTTCAGTTTAAAAAACCGTAACTCGTTCAACCTTCTTTTAGTTTATCAAGTATTAGTGGTCGATGCCTTGCTCGTCCAAAAATATTATACTCGTCAAAATTTTATGTCTAATTAGATACATATTATGATTAAAAAACTTGAATAAAAAATGAAAACATCAATTAACTTCTTTACCACCGACTCTAGTGTTGTCCTAACCTTGAGTTTTTTCTTATCGTTTGTACTAAAAAATAGAAGTTAAACATTTTCTTGGAAAATAAACATCGCGGCATGCCGTAAGGTGTTATAAAGTGAAATATGGAACAGAACCCCCAAACTTTTTGGGTTCTCGATTGATTCAAACATTGTACCTATGGGATAGAGGAAGAGGAAAAACCCGAATATTTCACATAGTGCTTTTAATTAATCTGATTTATTTCGTACCCTTCGCACAATGAGAAAATGAGTCAAATTCTAAAGGATCAAACCTATAGGACGTAAAGAATAATATAAAAAAGAGGGAAAATGTTCATATTAAATAAAGTTCAATAAAATAAGTAAATAAAAATGAAGTAGAAGAACTTAGATTCCAAATGAACAAATTCAAACTTGAAAAAGATCTTTTTGATTCTCGAAGAATGAGGGGCAAGGGGATTGATCGAGAAAGATCTTTTGTTCTTATTATAAGTTTGTGATTGGATCCTATGTTTGGTAAAGAGAATAATCTTATTCTTTGAGAATAATCAAAAACGAAAAGTGTTCAATTGGAACATGAAAATGTGACTAAATTGGTCCTAGTTACTCTTCGGGACGGAGTGGAAGAAGGGAGGGGATTCTCGCCCAATTAAATATGTTTTAACTAACTATATATATGTTTTAGCCTTTAGCCCGATTAAATGTGTTTTAACGTGTAATCAAATTATAATGTTGTATGCTTTTACTCTTTTAGCCGATTTAATGATTCAGGTTCAGATTCCGAAGAATGTTAAAGAGGATTATTCTAGTTTAGTGACTTTAATATGTTATTTTGTCATTTCAAGACATTTTCCTTGTTTTAATTTGCAAGAGTTTTAATAATATATATTGCATAGACTGTTATAGTGTTGGTACAACTACAAGTGAAACGGGTTTCCATAAATATTGAAACACTCCTGATAAGTATGAAAGATAAAACAATATTTGATTAAGAAATGACATAAACTGTTTATGTGTTTCGTTAAAACTCTACGAGTTGTTACTCGAGTTTTGAAGTTACACTTAAGCTCTCATCATTTCCATTTATGTACACCCACAGTCCCTCACCCTAATGGGGGTTAACGGCCACTTCACTACTGGACCAAGATCATATACCTACTAGAATTATTCTTTCACCAAAGTAGGATACCAAACGAGAAAATCATTTGATCAAGAGGTTCCGTTATCAAGTATAGATTAATGTCATTCATATTCTTCAATCAACTATATCAAAACCAAATCGCCTATGCCAAGTTACTCCAAATGAAGTCAACCGAGTCCAAATTTGAGCACCGTGTATTAAAACCAACCGAGTCAACTGAACACGATTCCAACCGAAGACCAAATGACACATTTCCGATGTGTAAAACTGAAACATAGTCATAGATAGCCGAACCCATTAAGAGCATCTCCAAAATTTCTTTAAAATGGAGAATCAAAATTCAAAACCTCCAATAAACACCAACTCAAATGGCTTATCTATTTTGAAGCTTACAACATTGATTATATTCTTGAAAATATTTCATACATCTAATAACATATTATATCTCTCCTAAACATTTAATTTCAAAATTTTTAATTAGGGGAATACATACAAAAATACTGCTCTCATGATAATCATTTTTTAGCTCTCTCTGAAAACTCGGAGAATTTTCACGATCTCTCGTCTACTACTTTCTCCATTTTGGAGAAAGTTCTCGAGAATGTAATAGAGCAAAAAAAATTAAGTAAAATCCCCAAAATCTCTATTTTATTTAAAGAAGTTGTTAGAGATCATACTAGGAAACAATCTTACTATAATGTAGTAGTACTGTGTTTTAACATGCAGCTGAAATTTGATCAATAACAGCTTTGTCAAAAAAAGCATTTTAAATTATAGCTAACAAAATATATGACTTCCTATTGATAATTCTATGTGATTACAGTCTAAAACAAAGAAAAAAAACTGCTGCAAAAATGGCTACATCTCACTACATCCCATTACCATACCCTCGATCCGATTCAATACCCTTGTTTCAGCATCGCCACCATCATATCGTCATCAAAATCCCGCCTTCTTTCATTCGGTAATGTCGGCTCCCAGGCTCTCGTGTAGCCATCACAAGGGCCGCTCATTCATTGTTTACAATCTACTCGATCTACACAACCAAATTGGTTAACATGAGAAAAACACACTTTTAAACTTTGTCGGAGTATCACATCAGCTAGCTAGACACAGACCATCAAACCTATATATAATATAGGCATGGGCTCATGTAAGAAGTGTCATTTTAGGTGAGAAGTGTGAGAAGTGCTTTTAAACCATTGATCGTTTTTAATCAAATACCCTCTCATGAATTGCGGCTTAAAAGGGAATTGATTCGGTGCATCTCATCCTAATGTTTGTCCATTTCTCATCCAACGGTTGATAACCACTCCTCACGCTTCTCACCAAATTTGGCACTTCTCACGGGAAGTCCGGAACCCAACCCATAATATAAATATATATATATATATATATATATATAGTGAGGTACAGGGGAAACTAAAGAAATGAAAATTTGGGAACCACCCTAATAAAGATTCGTCTGTACATTATGCACACAAAGTAATTGAAAATGTTTAATGGTTTCTATGCACATGTGCAATACCATACAAATGAATGAATGGTTATTAGGTTGTTCCTCGGTTTTTCGTTTTTTTTACAGTTTTCCTCTGAATGGGAACTCCCACTACAATCGACTTTCATAGGAAACCAAAATTGTGTAAATGTCCTAATAGACTGCTTTATAGGATTTAAGTTTACAGGACCAATCAATTATGGGTCTTGTGTAAATGTGTTACAATAAGTTCATAGGACGTTTTTGGTTGCCCTACCAAGATTTTTAGAACAATTTTGAAATAAAGTGGCCTATTAGTTTTTTTATACGGCGTTATTTGAGAAAAGAAGTGTCTTAATAAAAAATGTCCTATAAAAAGATGCTTTCATGGGACACTTCTCAAAAATGTGGTATAAAAAAACTAACAAAACACTTTATTTCATAAACGTCTCAAAACTTGTTAGGATGCCCAAAATACATCCTAATATCCTTTTGTAGCACTTTTACACACATAATTGTTTGATCCTATAAATTTAAATCCTATAAAGCAGTCTATTAGAACATTTAGACATTTTTGACGTCATATAAAGCCGATTTTGTTGTCGTATCATCTTTGTAAAAAATATATGCAAGTAACCTTTAACCATACTAAAGTATAATACGACATGCAAACAAGCTTATATGACTCACTGATTGTATCTATAGTCGTAACTTGATCCTTTCCGACCATCTGAAAACATCAGAGTAAACTCGGTCTCCTCCCAGATCATTTCCCGTAGCTCCAGCCGCTACTCGTATAATATCTTCTATTAACGCAAAATTTCCCATTATATCGACATGGTTTCCACTTTGGGTTCCTCTTCCTTCCAACAGAGTTGCCGGAGGGGCGTGATTGTACTCTCGTATATACGTTTTAATCCCCGATGGATTAAATCGTGTTTTCCCCCGCCAACCTTTTGCACACATGAAACCCGCACTTAGAACCGGAACTGTTTCATCTCCGTCAACCGAATAAACCCCGGCTCTCAAACAACCTTCCTCGTTTCCGCCCTCGGCTGAGGTATCGATCTGAAAAGGAATGTAGCACTCGGCAGTTGGACTAAACTTATAAATGTATGATCTTTCAGTGGGTAGACCAACTCCATACATAGAAAAGATCTCCATTTCTGGAGCATTTGGTAATCTGCAAAGGTGTAACACATGTTTTGATTAGTTCAAAGATAAAAAGACGATAATAAATTCACCTCTTGATGGTACGATAATAAAACAAACGAACCCAGTAGGGGTCCGGGGAGGGTAAGACCGTAAGAGCATTTCCAACAGATTCTCTATAATTTATCTAAAATGGAGAAGCAAAAAAATTTACATTAATCTCTTTTGGAGATTTAGAACATAAATCATCGAGTAAATTATGATTTTCGTCCCAGTGGTTTAGAAATTACGATTCCCGCCCCTACGGTTTGAAATTCATTGCTATTTTTGTCCCTGGACTAATTCCTGCCTTTTAAGTACAAGGGACCAAAACAGTAACGAATTGAAAACCATAGGGACCGAAGCAACAATAAATTGTAAATCATAAAGATGAAAATAGCAATGAATTATAAACCATAAGGTGAAAACCAAAAGTTCTAAACCACAAGGACGAAAAATGTAATTTACTCTAAATTATATTATTAAAATTTCAATAGATTTAAATATCCCGATAAAACTTTCAAATAAACTTTATATCAAATGATAATACATTCAGCTTCATTGATGGGAACAATAAAAAAAACTTTTATGTCTCTTCGACATTTACTTTTGGAGAATTCTCCAAATTTGGAGATTTTTATCCTTTCTCTCCTACTTTCTCCATTTTCGAGGATGTGTGGAGTAAAAAAACTCAAAAATCTCCATTTTTCTCCTTTTCGGAGAATCTGTTGAAAATGCTCTAAAATGTACACAGACCTGACCTCTACCCAAAAGAGTAAAAGAGTAGAGTGGCTGTTTCTGTGAAGATCTCCAGCTTGTGAATTTTTAATGGATGTATTTAAGCAACTAAAAGAGAAGGAAACCGAAAGCAATATAGAATTAAAGAGCGTCTAACCTGGATTCTAAGGGATTTGACCAGTATTTATAGTGTTCGTATTTCGGATCCTCTAAATTATCAGCTATTCCATAAGAATAATGAGCACCACCGCGCTTCATCATCCTTGGAGCCACGAATTGCAAAAGTTCCAAAACAGATTCAACGGTGAAAGCCTTGTAATCTGCAACGGCTTTCATACCCGTAATCCCCATTTCATGATACTCATTCCATACATCTCGACAGGATCTGTTTGCAAAGTTATTACCCTTTACAGCACCCTATATCAGAAAAGTTCTTACATCAGAACTTAACAATGCAATGTACATATATACATGATGTATCGAGGGTCCTCTGGTTAAATGACCTTCTGAAAGGTTTTTTTTAAAAATCCATTACCTTCTGACAGGTTTGAGAATGCCACTACTCAGAAGAACGTCACTTTCGCATAGGATTGTAAACAAGTCGAGCTTTTAACGAGCTACTCAAGCTTGAGTCGATCTCGAACACAAAATAAAGTTCGTTTAACTTAACGAGTCGAGCTCCATAACACTAATGTTCGACTCAACTCGTTCAAAAACTCAATTAAACTTTACGAGTCGGGCTATTCGAGCATACACTTTTTCGAGCCAGACATATTTATATGTTTACAAATTATATAATCAAAATATAAAAATCATTGAGCTAGAGTATATAAACGAGTTAATCGATCTCAAGTTCGAGCTCATAAACGTGCACCAAGCTCGAGCTCAAACATTCAAAAAATATTCGAGTTCGAGCTCGAGCCTGATATTAGTTTTTCGAGCCGAGATCGAATAACCTGCTACTTGACTCAGCTCGTTTACACCCTTAACTTCCGCATACAAAAATATCTAGAAACCTGTCGAAAGGCCATGGTTTTAAAAAGCACTTGTCAGAAGGTCTTTTACTTAAATACCCATGGATTATTAAGTTAAACACAGATGGAGTTTCTTGAAATTTGGTATGAAAGATTACCCTGAAGTCCACTCTCTCAACTTTTGATGAATGTAATTCAGCAACATCCTTTCCAAAAGATATAATTCTCCCATAATTATGAGATTTTAGACCATCAAAAACCTCTCCATTTTCACCTCCTGCTTGAGTCTCATTCTTCTTCACTTTCTTAGCAACACATTCATGGTCTGCTTCAGGGGACCAATCAAGCGTACCCCAGATGGCGTCCCCACCTTTTGGTATCAACGACATTGTTGAATCCCAGGTACGAGTCATCCTCATTGCATGTTGTAAAGTTTGGAAACCAAATATATCTAAATCCAGAACACCCGGTGCAACAGCCCTGCATGGAGAGTACAGCAACAAATAAACCAAACCAGCCCTGTATATCCCACCCGGAAGTGGGTCGGGAGGGGTAAGATGTATGTAGACCTAACCTCTATGCTAAAGAGGGGAGTGGCTGTTTCCGTGAAGACCCCCAAAGTGTGTGAAAGGGAGAAAATGGATATGCTAAATTTTGAAAAGCTAGATATGAATAAGGGGCTGTTTGGTTGGTTTTCCGGTAAGTCCTGTATGGATTAATCTATTTGTATAGATTGGGAAAGTTTTTGTTTGGGTGGGTTTTTTCATAGAGGGAAGGAACGTGTTCTTTAATTGGGAGGGACAGTTTTGGAAAAACTTGGCTTTCTGCATAAAGTTCCCCTTAGAGGCTTATTGAATAAACCACTTTCTATATCATTAAGCCAATGCCAAACAGTCATGTATATTGACTGAATAAGTTGTGAGTCCCATTAAGCTCATTAAGCAATAACAATACAAATAGAAAGAGAGAAAGACAGATATGCCAAATTTTGAGACACTAGATATGAGTAAGCAACAACAATATAAATAGAAACAAGTAGGACAAATGAACTCTACACTAGATACACAGAAATAGCTTGAAGCAAGGAAAAGGAAAACAAGTGTCGTCAAAAATCTGATACCAATCAGCCATTATAGTTAGAAGCAATACCTGGCCACAGCAATATCCTTCGCTTCAGCAGAAAAAAGACCCGCAACTATTTTTGGAAGTCCCAAAAAGGGACCGCCTATATTCATCACAGCTTTTAAATGCTTAGCGCACCAATCTGAACCACCTCCACCACCCATTGGAACCGGTGCTTCCACCCATTTCATAAAATGCAAGAAGTACAAAACGCCCATAGAATGTGGAATTACAACCACCTTTTCACCGCTTGTGGCTACCATGAGTTCTATATTGCTTTTCATCCGGCTTAGAGTTTGATCTCGTACCTGGTCATTTTAATTTGTCAAATCATAATAATCAGTGCCAACTTTGGGTCGTATTTAGTATTTATATATATTTTGTATAAACATTATATTATATATATATGTATATATATCCACCTCGATTCCGCATTTTAAAACCTTGAATCTAGTTATGTGAAAAAGTGTTGTGATTCAAGCGTACCTCAGTATTTTGAAATGAGAGCCTCCAATCATAAGCAGCCATATACATGTTTTTCTCCTCATATCCGATGCGAGCCAAATTAGCAATCAAAACTGCCCATACAAAATAGCCTGCGGCAAAGTAATCGGCTGCCACAAGTCCCGATACAGGCCTGACTCTTACACCAGGAGGATCCAGTCCAGTTTCATTATCCAGTGACATATGCTCAATCCAGCATAAGGGTCTACAGATAATAGAAAAGTACATTAAAAATTAAAAATAGTATCATCTTATTCAAAATTGTGATTAGCGATTGGAACTTTAAATGTAAAGAAACCGCGAAATGACCAGTCCCTTTGCATTACATTTGTTGCTCCTTTCGGAAAGTCTCAAAGATCATAAAAAACATTTCACTGTTCAATGATTTCAACAAAACAGCCTTGATTTACATACATCTATGATTAATTGATGGAAGCTATTTGGTAGAAATGGAGAGTTTGTACATAAATCATGACATAAAAGCTCAGATATATCAAGAAATAATTCTCAGTTCCAGGAACTTTAAGTGGGGAAGTGTAAAAAATACAGTACAATTACCACATCAGCTAGACTTGAACCATTTCTGCTCAATATATGTCGGAAAACTCGTCTCCCAAGAGCTATTTTTTAGAGTAATCTAAAGGGACTCCACATAATCTAACATGGTACCAGAGCCAGAGCCAAGGTCTACCACTATATGGGGGCAACCTGTACTCCTCTAGTCCCCTAGCCCGTCTAGCCCCCTTTCAACACTTCAAAACAATTGTACCCGTCTAGCCTCTGTTGGAGGGAGCGTGTTAGGGGTTGTTTGGTTGGTTTTCCATTTAATCCTGTATGTAGAAAGTTATCAGTGTAGATTCAGCCGTCTGTATAGATAGCCAGATAGGGAAGGTTTTTGTTTGGAAGGAATTTTTCATAGATGGAAGGAGCGTGTCTTTTAATTGGGAGGGAGAGTTTTGGAAAGAGTTGGCTTTCTGTGTAAAGCTTCACCCTTGAAGCTTGCTGAATAACCCACTTTATGCATCATTAAGTTACTACCAAACAATCATGTATAGCTGACCGAATAAGTTGTGAGTCCCACTAAGCTCGTTAAGCCGCTAACAAACAGGCCCTCAGAGTCCTACAATTGCTAGACTTGGACCATTTCTACTCGGCATGCAATGGAACCTTCCTTCTCTCCTCAAAAGCTCTTTTAGATATTAATCTAACCGGGTTCCACATACGGGGTTCCACATATTGCTAGGGAGGGTCACCAAGATGCTTCTAAGTGGTTACAAGAAAACAAATTCATGATTTCCTCATCAAATCATCAAACTTCAGAGAGAAAAAATCACCAGAAAACCATATAAAATGACATCACCCATCATCAACAATTAAAAGATACTATCATATCGCAATAACCACAAGAGGGCTACTTATTTAAAGATTAAAACATATAAGAAATGCAATAATGATGAAACAAGAAATAAACTTGAAAATCTACTTAAAAAGTTGAAAATTAAAGAGAAAATAGATATCACCTTTTATATACTTCACCAAACGTACCACCCCAAAGCCGCTTCCTAAACAAACCATCCATACAGGGGTGGCCTTCCCACAATTCAAGCCCACCGGTAACTATTCCGGGTACAAAAACAACCGGATGCTTCGCCTTTAACCCTTCTTTATGCATCTTTACACCCGGCGGGTCGGGCATTGGACCCGTTATCGCCTCCGTCACGTACTGCGGGAACGACGCCGGCATCGCATTGTATAAAAACAGCAAAAACCACCAAGTCGAACATATAAATCCGATCAACCAACAACAACCATCCATACATCTACGTTTACTCCTCGCTTTCTTCAAATTGTTGATACTTATATTATTATTATTATTATTCAAATCCTTCGTTTTTCTCTCTTTCTCTATCTTCTGCTCTTCGACTTTCCCCTCCGATTTAGGGGCGGATTTCTGTTCGGAAGTTGTTGCTCTCTTGGAATCACCGCCGTGGCCCTTTCTCCGCCTTCCCGCCGGCATGTTTTTTATTCAATATGTGTGTGTAATTTGTAAATGAAGATGTATTGATCAAATTTGATCTGATAAAACTTTCAGAGTAGTTTGTTTACAGCTTTTCACAGAATAAACTCTATGCTATTTTAAACCCTAACTCTCAACTAAAACAGTTAATATCATTATTATTATGAAATAGATATTGACGTATATATACAGAGACGGAGAAATAATCACTGTGAATGAGAAAAGACGCCGGTGATCGGAGGTGGAAGATTTTCCGGCGAGTGATCTTCGCTTAAATTGATGGAGGTGCCGTGGGAAGAGACCGTATGTTGGATCTGACGTGGGCCCAGATCTGTGACCAAAAGCTAGAAAAATATTTGTGTTCAGATTTCATTGATACTGTCCCTTAAGTTTCACTGATTGACAAAGATAACCCTTAATAATGTTTTCTTTTCAAAATGGCTACCAAAATACTTTTTGATAGCAAGTGTGTCTTTCCTCTACATTATGCTAGATGTGAAGTGAGTTCTCAATTCTCATACTCGTGTGTGAGGAACTGGAAGAGTGTTTAGGGTTGGCATTTGGCAAGGTCTCGATGTCTGAGCATGTTTATCTGGTGAACATGGAAAAAGGGTTACTTGAAGTTCGTTTAACATATTTTATCTGGTGAACATGAGCTTGGTCCAATGCATCAAAAAAATGTTTGTATTCTTGTGTAACCAGTTTTGTACAAAAAAATTATTATTTAATTTGACCGGTTGTAATATGGGCTTTAACCATATCTAAACCAAGCCCGATTTGATCATTAATCAGGATTATGTTAGACCAGTCATTTGTTTTTAAACTTATCTAAATAAACCTGATGGCCTGTGGACATAGCTTGTAACGAGTTCTTAGTCGGTCTTATTGCTCAGTTTTTTGTGTCTTTGAAATGCGACATATTGATAAACATAAATCTTTTCTAGAAAGAATATATCAAAAAAACAAAAGAACGTAGAAACCGTCTATCTTCCATAGAGTACTAGGGTTGTTTATCAAATGTTTTATCGAGTAAATGTTGACTGTTTGAGTTAGCATGACAATGATCTGGAATTTTACCCGGTAAGAGGCATAGCAAGGACCAAGACTCTTACCCGATAAGTGAGGGAGAAGACGTCAGTTAAGCACTTACCGGATAAAAGTTGTTTGCCAATAAATCATTTTGATAGCCAATAATATCATCTGATAAGGTAATTGATAATGAAAACTCTTGCAGGTAAATGCTTACCTGATAAGTGTTTAAACGGCCCCGTAATGTTGTTATGAGATGTAACAACAAAAATTGTTTTAATTGGAGGAGTTTTTTTTTAAATAGGGGTCCTTTTTGCAAAATGTAAACTTTTGAGGATCCACGTGTAACTAGGGCTGGCAAATGGGTAAGGGTAAATCCGTTACCCGTTATGTTTCGACCCGTTGGATAAGTGTATGGATAAATAAAGTTTTATCCATTTATCCACTTATCCATTACTCGTTTACCCGAAATTTTAATGGGTAGGGTATAGATAAACGGTTACATCAATTCTCGAGCCCCGCTGTTATCTGCTACATTCAAATGGGTTTACGTTCTGATACGTCTGTAAAAAATCGAAACTAACAATTCGTTATCATTACCCGTTACCCGCTACGATAATATATATGTATATATATATATATGATTAAATATTAGTGTATATATATGTATGCATAAGTTATTAAGTTAATTATTGATATTTTTTATAATGTTGTCGTATATTAATGTGTACTTTAATTTAATTTATTTTTTATATTTATCGATTAAAAGATTTCATGATGATTAAATGATAACAAGACGGGTTCAGGAAAATAAATATAATGAAAAGTGTTAGTCTTACAATTTTTATATAGTTTTTATAATATTATATTATGATTATATTTAGATTATAACATTTTTACTAGCACAAATTAGATATAAAATAGTAACTATATTTATGAACTTATGTTTTTTATATCTTTGAGATTTAACAATATAAATTCTAGTTCAAAATGAAATTATGTTTTATCATTTATCCATTACTCGTTTCGTCACCCGCTATTTTTAATGGATAGGATAGGATACGGATAAGGGATTTATGAGATGGGTAATTACCCGTTTCGTTACCCGCTATTTTAAATGGATTGAATAACGGATTAAATCTTACCCATACCCTACCCGTTGTCAACTCTACGCACGGTGTAACTCTGACGTCCTTTGTGGAGAAATGATGAAGAGCGCTAGCGGTCATCGGTTACGGATGGGAAACGAAACTTTTCTAAAGTTAGTATTTAGTATTTACGAACTAAATTGAAAACAAACATAGGAATTGTTAATATTGATGGAATTGGTCAACGAAGTTTCCAGAAACAATCATTCTCGTAATCGAAGTGACGAGAATAAATCGACCTCATCAAATGCAATCGATTTTAACGTTTGAGACGATTTCCAAAATTTAAATACTTATTATTTTCTTAAAATTTTATAGATTTTCTTCAATTACAAACCAACTAAATAACTTTATAAACCCAAATGAGATGTTACAAATTTATAAAAAATAACAGTAAAAGGAAATGTCGTTTATTTTTGAAAGATAATAATCATCTTATTTACAATTCCAAAATAGTAAGTCCATTTAAACAATGATTTTTTAAAGTTTATATGTTGTTTTGTTTATAAACTTTGGTTCTTCCGAAATTATTAACAAAAAAAATTGATAGGTAAATCCATAAAATAGCACTATTAGGCTATGTTTGGCAAACTAGCTGATAAGTTAGTTGTTGATTCATAAGTTAGCTGGTAGTTGATAGGCTAGCTGGTAGCTGATGAAAAAGTCACGTTTGGCAAAAACTAGCTTATAACATGCAAAATGACCAAAAACGATATCTTTAAAAAATGATCAATTAGAATATTTAATTATATAATTAAAACAAATTTATAGCAATATAATTTGTTAATTAATACAACCAATGTAACACCCTAAAAATCAGGGCAAATTTAAACTTGAATTAAAAGGGTTTACATAACTAATATTCATAAAATAAGGGTAATTCCAAGTATACCCCCACATTTTTGTATACCCCCCTCTCACACACTTTTTTTAATTATTTTTTATCTAAAATTTACATTTTACACCCCTATCTATACTACATTATTAAAAGAATAAGGGGATTTGACAGTTTTTTTTTCAACATTCAAGGGCAGTTAATTTCAGATTCAAGATTACTTCTATTTTAGCTTAATGTACAGACTTTTAAAGCATGATCTGAAATGACTTCTCCTTGCTACTTCTCCCATATGTCTCCTTCTCCACGATTCCCTCATTTTTCTCTTTCCCCACCCCCACGATTGCTGATTTCTCTCCATCTCTCCATCCCTCCTACCTCTCCACTATGTCTCAAGAAACCATTCAAGAACGGTTACTTTTCACCTTGAAATCTATCTGCACTCACCCAACAAGAAACGGGATCGATGCTCTCTCACTCAAATTATGCCTGCATCTTCTCTCGTTCCCTCTCCTCTCCGGTTCTCTTCCACGACGTCTCCCAACACCAATTTCTCACACCCCCTTCATCGGACCACTCCTCTCTCACTCTCGAATGCCCTCCACAGCCGCTGCACCACCAAGAACCACCTCACCGCCGGCAGCCGCCACCAGCATCATTCCTCACCTTCTCGTTTTTTTGCCCTAACTGACCCATCTCCCTCTCTCACTACTTCACGCAGAACGACACCTGCAGAACCACCCCGTTTTTTCTAAAGGACTCACATTGACTTTGGTTTTCATTTTGGGATGCCTAGGTCAGTTCCATCATTTCATTTCCTCTTCTGCAAAATGTCTAAATTAAAACAACCTAATTTGTCAATTGTCATTGTTAGACAGAATTGATGGTCATTGAAGATTATTTTAGTCAATTAACTACATGTATAGTCAAATGCTGCAATTTGATTTTAGTAGAAGCTGGTGGTTTTGGTTGGTCTTATTACTGCTACAATAGTTTATGTTTTTAAATCTTAGCTAATGGATTTGTTACTGTTTCATTTTGTGTAGATGAAATTCCAAGCTCTGGCGGCCGCACTCCAAAAATTCAGACCATTTTTGGTGTTGTTGGGATATTAAAGCTTTTTTGTACCATTTTTATCTTGCAGTGCACAACGGTTGAATGACTTGGGTGATGAATCGAGGCTTCTTCCTCTTTGGAGGCAGGCAAGTGTTGTCTTAAAGTGAAAGTCTTTGATTTTTTTTATCTACGCTAAAATCAATTTTTTAAGTCTGCATGTATTAAAAATGGTGGTTTGTGGCATATAACACCATTTCACCTTTCTCATACACTCTCCTCACCTCTGGTGAGGTTTGAACTCCTGACCTCCTCGGAGGCAAAAGGTCCGGATTACTACCCCTAGACCAAAGATCCTTTGGTTATTTATATATTTGTAATACACTTGGAATTTCTTTGCCACAAGCAGAGCCTCGGTTTGTTTGGAACAACTTTATGTTGGAAGTTCTCATTGATAACAAGGTTAGTTTTTCACTAAATTTGGAACATAGCTAAATCAATGGCTTCACTTTTCATAAAACTGACTTGCTGAATTTACCATTATAACCTTGCAGCTTGACCAGTACATGATTCCTGTTATCCAAGGGTGTATCCTTTTTTCAATGTGGGCATGCGATATGAAACATTTTTTGATGAGGAATATTGCTTTTATGCTTAAAGTTTTTGTTTGTCCTCTACTTATGAACAACTTTCAGAACTTTCAATCAGCTATCGGGAAAGATACAATAGACGTCACCCTGATTGCACGAAGGTGCACTAGGAGAACTGGTATGCTTCTGAACACTGGCAAGATATTAAAGTTTCTCCTTGTAAGATATTTGGAAAGAGAATTCAGCACATGATAAGATAGATATTATTCCTTTCCTTCAAGAAAAGAGAAGTTAGAAAGAACAATATCGGGAAAACACAAACACGAGTAGGGTCTTCTAATGTAATTGTGAAAAGCAATGAAAAGATTAGCATTTCTGCTTTCTGGATCTAACCCCAGTTGCATTGTGGCATCTTTTAATTACACATTATATCACCGGAGCACTGAGCTTCTTATTCATTTATTAAATTAGGAGAATAGATGTCTGTTTTGGTTAAGCGTAAGTTGTAAATCTGGGCAGGGACTCGGATGTGGAGAAGAGGAGCTGATTCTGATGGCTACGTAGCAAATTTTGTAGAAAGTGAACAAATTGTACACTTAAATGGGTATACTGCATCATTTGTGCAGGTATACTTCCATATACCTATGTTTTGCATCTTATTGTATGTATCCTTGATGTTTTTATGATTATTATTTTAATTGAATTACCTAATTACACAAATTACTGTTTATATTGTTTGTTTTGTAGGTCCGAGGATCAATGCCATTTCTATGGGAACAAATTGTTGATCTGACATATAAACCTAAATTTGAGATTGTGTAACCAGAGGAAGCAGTGAGTATATTATGCATATAAATCTTTGTACACTAATTACAATACACCTGATTTGCCTCTATTTCTAACATCCTTCATTTCATATGATCTCTGTAGCCTCGAGTTGTTGAGAGGCATTTTCTGGATTTAAGGAAGAAATATGGAAATGTTTTAGCTGTTGATCTTGTCAATAAGGTATATTATAATTTCTCTTGTCATGATGGATTTGGTGATTGTAATGCATGAATATCAGGTTAACCTAACTTTTTAACGTTTTTTAGCATGGTGGGGAGGGGCGCTTGAGTGAAAAGTTTGCATCTTCAGTACAGAATATTCTTAGTGATGATGTGAGGTACAATCTTTTTCATATTTGCGATGGAATCATATATGGCTCTATATATTCTATGTTAAATTTGCCGACCTTTGTAGATACGTGCACTTTGACTTTCATCGCATCTGTGGACATATTCATTTTGAGCGCCTATCCATCCTTTATGATCAAATAGAGGATTTCCTGGTTAAGAATAGGTACATTTTATTTGGATAAATTATCACTTTGGTCTAATTATGTGATTTTTATCCGTTGTTTTGTTTAAAAGCTGCTATTTTTCAAATCATAGGTACTACTTGCTAAACGATAAGGGTGAAAAGGTTGAGGCGCAAATTGGAATTGTACGGACCAATTGTATTGATTGCTTAGACCACACAAATGTCACACAGGTACGTTTATTTTAGTTTCAGTCTCTTTCCTCTTAGAAAAGGATGTCTAAACAACTTTTAATCTCTTTGGTTGTTAATTCTATTAACAAGTGCGTTATTTCTGCAGAGCATGATTGTGCGTAAAATGCTGGAACTCCAATTTCAAAGGCTTGGTGTTTTTGATGCTAACCAAACTATTAGCTCTTATCCTAATTTTGATGACTGCTTCAAAATATGTATTGGAATTTCTCTACCCTGAATTTTTTTAATTGTGGATTCTTAGTTTCTTTGTGAAATGGGTGATATGTATATCTTTATATGTCATAATTTTCAGTATGGCCAACTCAAGGGGATGATATAAGCATTCAGTATTCTGGCACACCTGCTTTGAAAGGAGATTTTGTCAGGTGCTTTCACTTTGCTTTTGCTTGAATATATGCATTTGTTCTCAGCTTATGCTTGGTGTTAGTTAAATGTAATTACTTTGTAATTTTCTGCTTCGTGAGATGGGCATTCGTACCCTATCGGGTTGTCATGCTCGGAATATTAAGCAATCTTGGCTGTCATTTGATAAGAAATAATACAAAACATGTAGCAAGATTGAGGATTTGAGTATTTGGTTATTGATTTCATCTACTGCATAATTTTTGCATAATATTTGGTTTGATTTTAGTTTGGAAGAACGTGATAGCTGTTATAGACATGAGATCTTTTTCAAGATTAAACCATCAATACACGCGCTAAAACAAATGATTCAAGAAGAAGGATGTAGAAATAGGTTTTGGTTGTTTTTACAGCAAAGTGTGATTTATTGCTTACTTTATGTTTTTTTTAGTATTTAACAACTTATTTTGAGCATAAACTTCATGTATTTTTGTTTCAACATTGACCTTTTCAATTGATGAGGTTCCATAATTGATTCCTTATACTTTTAAGTTTTAAGTCCACCTGATCAAGTTTCTGTTAACTTAATAACATTGTAGCAACTGTTTTTGGAGTTCTAAATTAAATACCGGTGCATAATGACTATTTCATTCCTAGACTTTTTCGCCTTTTATGTGTCTTGAGTTCATGTTATGAAATCGGTTCCTCTCTTTTCTTTTAAAATGTGTGGCAATTTAGTGTCTAATATGTGATTCGCTAAGGTTAAGAAATCGGGAAATGATCCTTTATGAGTACTAGAAGTTGTAAGTTGGTATAGTTTTAATCGAAACTAGAAGAATGCTTTGTGTTGAACCAACTATGGTTGTAGATTATGCTTGAGGTGTATTGTTATGGGGATGATATGCTTCCAATTACCTGTCATGTTTTGTAGTTATGATCATATGCTGCCAGTTACTTGTGATGTTTTTTAAGTTTTGATCAAAGGTTAGGGTATGAAATTTTTTACCCAATTTGTTGGATGCAGGTAATTGCATCATAAGATGTAATTGGTGGACTAAAGAAAATGTGCAAGACAACCGACAGTGGCCATCTTACTTTTGATGAATCGATAGCTGGGCCGAAGAGTTTTGGTGTTTATCTTTTAGATTCATTTTTTGGATTTCTGTTTGTTTGTTTAAGATATATTTTTATAGATACGACAAAAGTAAGCTTCAATTTATTTCCAACTTCAACTTTGGGGAGTTGCCGTTAGTTCATATCTGAATGGTATTTGTTACTCCTTGTGTCCCAACACAAGTGTCCACTTTAAACGATAAATATTTTACTTTCTGATTCTACCCTTAATATGAGATGGAGAAATTTCATCTCTGTATAACAAGTATGTCTTTTTGTTAATTAAAAGGTGTATTTTTCATTGTTAGTTAGGAGATTTCATCTCCTTATAACAAAATTAGTCCTAAAAATGTGTCTTTTTCATTCTTGACATTTATTTTAGGACAGATGGAGTATTAGTTCATTGGATCTTGAATTAATTTCATACACTTTTTGTTAGGTCATGGAACCACTGCAGATCAAATTTAGCTGATGATGTTTTTTGAATTGATGTAGGCTATTTGCTTCTAGAAGGAATGTGAGTGAAAGCAGGGAGGAAGGTGAATTATCATAACCCCATGAGGCTATTGTTGCCCTTAAGAAAGAAAGACTGGAAGGAGGTTGGACACTAAAATTGTCGTAATCCACTTCAGTCATTGCATCCAATTGTTTTCCTTTTGTACCTATTTAGACATTTTAGATTAGTACTACGTTGTTCTGAACCATTTGTGCATAGTTGTTTCCATTGATACTCCATATCATGTATGAATGTTATGCCTATGGTATTTTTCACCAATATTAATGGTTAGTTGTCTGTTACGTGAATGGTTAGTTGATAGGATATGATTGTACAAGTAAATTGCTTGTAACTATGATCGGTTTCTCCAACTTGTCATGATTGACATGTTTTGATTTGTCTATAAGTACAATATTATAACCCTTGCATGTGTATTCTACAAACTGGTCATACTTTATGAGAAGTTTTGGGAAGTTTGATTCCATCTGTGTTTAGCTATATGCACACTTTATATTAGCATTCAAGTCTTTCCATATTTCAAAGTGATATTTAGCTATATGCACTCTTGTATTTAGCACTCTTATATTTAGCTAAATATTTTAAAGTCAAGTTTTTATTTGTTTTTTGATTTCTTTATTTAGAATAAATTTTTTATCCAATTTTATTGGTACGGTTATCCATGTAATTTTGAGACCAACAATTCAAAAACTTGGCATCTGTCTATTAGAATCGTTACTTTTGCACAATAAACTTTATACATCGTTGTTTGGACGATTTCACGTGTTCTTTTTTTTGTTACATCAAGATAAATTTTACCTCCCGCCGCATCGCGCGGGTACGATGACTAGTACTTATTTAATAAATTTACTTTATACCTTTTAGTTTTCTATTTTTCATTTACATATTTATTATATTAACACATACAATCGTATATTAACTAAAATACGTTAAAAAGATTTTTTAATTTTAACAAGTTATACCATTATAATCGTCTCGTCGATACCTTCGAAATGAGCCCAATATTTTTTAATTTTAACAAGTTATACCATTATATGTCATACTGTTGGGTCATCAAGATTTGAAGATGACCTCATGATCTCCTTTTATACCTTGAAAAACATTTTATACTTAGAGAAATTTTGGATGCATGGTTCTTTGTAATGGCTTGTACAAGATATCAAATGTTTGGTGAAGTCAAAGATCAACCAAAGTCAAGATTAAAGATTCTCTCATTGTGGAAGTGAAAGATCTTTTCTCAAACATACAAGTCATTGTTCACCGAAATTGTTCTCACAATTTCGGTGGTATTTCCACCGAAACTTCTCTCTATTTCGGCCTAGTCTCAAAGAAGCTTTTCCCAAAGATGATGTCATATATCTCAAAGATGATGTCACATATCTCAAAGATGTGTCACATATCCCAAATGACATTTCGGTGGGACCTCAAAGAAGCCTCAAAGATGTTTTCTCCAAAGATGTGTCACATATCCCAAGTTTCCATCGGTGGTGCTTTTCTTGAAAGAAAATCTGAGAAGCAAAAGGAGACAAAAGTGAGAGACATAATAAGACAAAATGAGAAGCAAATTCATTTTGTCTTGGAAGAAATCTTACAACCTTTCTTCGGTGGTGCATTTGTTGAAAGAGATTTTGAGAAGCAAAAGAAGACAAAAATGAGAGACATAATAAGACAAAATGAGAAAGAAATTTGTTTTGTGACAAAACAAATTTGTCAAGATTTCTACCGAAGATATTTGTTTAAATTCGGTGGACTTGTTTGTCAAATGCTTTCTTTGAAGAAATATTTCAAGTCTCAAGAAACTTTGTCTTGGAAGACACATCAAGAAAGATCAGCTATTATGGGAAAATATCTATTGCCAGATAAAAGTGACCATCTGTCATTTTATCTATATTCAGCTAAAGTCTTCCTCAGCATGGTTTCCATACCTTATTTCAAGGAAAAGGTGATAGTGACGGATCAACTTTTCAGAAGTCAACAAATATGGTGATGACAAGTGTCCCAAGCATTTAATGCTTGGTACACCCATTATCACTATATAAAGAAGAAGAAGACTTCTTGCAAAGTAGACTTTTGGGTGATCTCTCTAAGTGCAGACGTTATACCTGGAATCCCTTGAATCTCTTGAAGACATCTATGTGTTCAAGATATTCTGTTCATCTCTCTCTTTAAACTTTACATCTTTCTATCTTTGTGTTTTAGAAGTTATTTAGTTTTCAGTATTACTTTGTGAAGATTGTTAGAATAGATTTTATCTGTTCTTTTCCGCAACAGTCTTAAGTTTCTATGTGTAATTCTTGTTGAAAGATTTTCAATATAAAGAATTAAAATTGTGAAAATTTTGAGTATTGTATTCACCCCCCCCCCCCCCCCTTCTACAATACTTGTTATAGCCATCTGGGACTAACAAGTGGTATCAGAGCAGAAAGTTTAATTCCATAAACTTGATCTGCGATGGCTGCCTCTTCTTCTTCTACTGTTGAAAACTCTTTTCAAAATAACTTCTCTGAAAATGGCTCTATTTCAAAACCTCCTAAGTTCAATCCCAACAACTTCTCTTTGTGGAAAAGCCGCATGATGCTGTTCATGGAAGGAGTGGATACTAGATATCCAACCATTCTCCAAGAGGGACCCTTTATCCCCAGAGTTTGGGCTCGCTATGAAACGCAGAGGCCTGGTAAAGAAACCATGGAAAAAGATAATTCTGATGATTCGTCTGATGAAGAAAAATCTGCTGCTACTGGTCGTTACATTCTTAAAAATCCTAAGAAATATACTGATGAGGAAAAACGGATTGTGTCTTTTGATTCTAAAGTTAGAACTATCATTGCTCTCTCTCTTCCTGATGAAGTGTACCACTCTCTGGTAAATCTCTCTACTGCCAAAGAGATGTGGTCCACTCTGTGTGTCTTGTACGAAGGTACAAATGAAGTTAAAAAGAGCAGAAAGATTGCTCTTGTTAGAAATTATGAACTCTTTGCTTTTGAAAAAGGAGAATCTCTCTCCAACTACTATAATCGCTTTAACAGTCTTCTTAATGACTTAAAGCTGTTAGGTAGAGTGTATGACAATGAGGAAGTCCTGTGCAAATTTATGGACTGTCTTCCCGATTTTTGGGGAAATATCTGTACCTGTATAAAGACAACCAAGGATCTTGATCATATGCCTCTTACTGTTCTTTATGGTACTCTTTTCAACTATGAGCAGACGAAACTGCAAAGGTTTTTAAAGAACTCTTCTCTAGCTCTCCTAAGTGACTCTTCCAAAAAGACTAAGTGTTTTCCAAAAATCACCTACCCATCTGACTCTGACCATGATAGTCAAGAAGATCCCAATGATCATTCAGAGGCATATCTTAGTGATGCTAAGGAAGAATGTGAGGAAACTTCAACTGATAAATTATCTGATGAAATGGCCATGTTGGATGGGCACTCCAAATCCAAATCTCATCTCTCTTCTGTAAAATCTAAGTTTGATAGAAATTCATCCTCTTCTCTCTCCAAACACTCTCCTTTGGATAAATCTAATGAGGAATGTTTTAACTGTGGTAAAAAGGGTCATTTTGCTTCTGAGTGTAAGAGTAAACAGTTTGAAAGACCCAGAACTGCTTCCTCAGGCCGATTTTCCTCAAAATCGGAAAGATCCAAATATGATTCCCAAAAGTTCAGCCAACACCTCTCTTCTGCAAATTTTGACCGGGCTGAAAGATACAAGGAAAAATACAAGAGAGAAAAGGAAAGAAATGAAAGACTTATCAGAAGAGGAAAGGGTCTGCCTGCTAAATCTTATGATTTGGCAGATGAACCCACATCTGAAAGCGAATGACTCCTCAACTGCTCTTGTATCAGCTAAGTGCTTCTTCTACTCTTCACAGGTACATACTATGTGTTTTATCTATCTTTTATGAATTCCCTTATTTCAAACTCTTTTGCTATGTGTCCATAATTTCTGCCATCACATCTGAAAACATAAATTTTGGAAATTTTATTTGGCTAGTCTCTGGGTGTTGTTTCTTTCTTAAAAAGAAATCCTCCAAAATTTTTCCAAAAATAACTTTATGACTTCTCATACCGATTTTCTTCTTAAATCTGTGAGTTTCAAAATGTCCAATTCAAAAGAAAGGATTTATGTACTCCCAATTTTTGAAATATGAATTCTATGTGATGCACCCCCACTCTTTGTTATCTCTTCAAAATCTTTGAGCAAAAGTTTGGAAAAATGTCAAGTTTCTAAAAGGAACTCTCTTTATAGAAAATGCTATATCTGTGGTGATATTTCTCATTTTGCCAAAGACTGTGTGAAATAAAGAATTATTCTGAGTGATATAAATTCTTTTCATTCTTTTTCTTCTAACCCAAAAGGACCCACCTTCAAAATGGGTACCTGGAAATTAAATTCTTTGTGATTGCAGATTTTGAGCTGGGCAGATGGATCTATGTGAACAAGTGAGAAAGTTGACAAAACCTTAGAATTCTTTACTCTCATGACATCATAAGCATGTTGATGTCATTCTCATGACATCACCATCTCCAATCTCTTAAAATTCCATTTCTTTTCTAAACCTCACCACCGAAATTTTCCTTAACCACCAAACCAAAACCATATCCCACCATACTTTACTTCCCATCATATGTTTTGCCTCCTCGATCGGTGGTACCCCTCAAATTCGGTGGAACCCTTCAAATTCGGTGGTGAAACCCTTCTAAATTCGGTACAATCATTCAAACTCCTCGGTGGAATCCTCACACCGATCCACCACCGAGTCTACACCGACCCACACCGATTCCACACCGAATCTCCACCGATCCACCACCTCAAATCCCTCCACCGATCCACCACCTCAAATCCCTCCACCGATCCACCACCTCAAATCCCTCCACCAATCCACCCACTACAAACTCTTCTACAGATGTCACCCCAAATCCTCAAACTCAATCTTTTTGGTCATCAAATTGGAAGATGAAATTCCAATCTTTTCTTCACTTTGAAGATTTTCTCCATAATGTCTTAGAAGTTTTACTACTGATTTTCCACCGAAAATCCTACCGAAAATAGCCAATTTTCGGTGGATTCTCCTTCATTTTCGGTGGAAAAGCAAAAAAAAAATAAAAAAAAATCCTACCGATTTTCCACCGAAAATCCTACCGAAAATAGCCTATTTTCGGTGGATTTTCCTCAATTTTCGGTGGAAAGGTAAAGGTAAAAAAAAAAAAAAAATCCTACCGATTTTCCACCGAAAATCCTACCGAAAATAGCCTATTTTCGGTGGATTTTGCTCAATTTTCGGTGGAAAGGTAAAAAAAAAAAAAAAAAAAAATCCTACCGATTTTCCACCGAAAATCCTACCGAAAATAGCCTATTTTCGGTGGATTTTCCTCAATTTTCGGTGGAAAGGTAAAAAAAAAAAAAAAAAAAAGTCTTGGTTCTGGCCGATCTTTTCATTTTCTCTTGGTGTTTTTCCTACGTCGGCCGCTGAGGGGGAGAATTCATCTGAGGGGGAGCAACATAAACCCTCAGTACTCATATACAGCGACCAACTTGAAAAAATGAGGAAATCGACGGACCGCTCAAGGGGGAGCACTTCAGTCCGGGCGGATCTAACTGAGGGGGAGAAACACAAAGACCGTCTGATCTAACTGAGGGGGAGCAAAACAAAGACAAAGGATGCTGATGCTAAACATGAAAAGATGCCAAGATGCAACAGTTGGGCAGAAGTATCCTAAGGCTGCTGATCAAAATGAAGAATCCTCAAGCCAGACACAAGTTTCAACTCGCCCCTCCAAAGATGCAAGTAATATTCATTCTGTTTATACTGTTTATACTTCTTTCCTTTTCCTTTCGATTATTTGTACAGCTATACCTTTTTATTTTTTCTTATATGTAAATATCATATATACATACACACACACAAAAAAAAAAAATGGACTGTGTGAAAAAGAACCCAAAAGAGTAAAGAAGGGTCAACTTGCATTATTCACTGTCTTACTCATGTTTTTCTAAGTATGGATGTCATCATCAAATAGGGGGAGATTGTTGGGTCATCAAGATTTGAAGATGACCTCATGATCTCCTTTTATACCTTGAAAAACATTTTATACTTAGAGAAATTTTGGATGCATGGTTCTTTGTAATGGCTTGTACAAGATATCAAATGTTTGGTGAAGTCAAAGATCAACCAAAGTCAAGATTAAAGATTCTCTCATTGTGGAAGTGAAAGATCTTTTCTCAAACATACAAGTCATTGTTCACCGAAATTGTTCTCACAATTTCGGTGGTATTTCCACCGAAACTTCTCTCTATTTCGGCCTAGTCTCAAAGAAGCTTTTCCCAAAGATGATGTCATATATCTCAAAGATGATGTCACATATCTCAAAGATGTGTCACATATCCCAAATGACATTTCGGTGGGACCTCAAAGAAGCCTCAAAGATGTTTTCTCCAAAGATGTGTCACATATCCCAAGTTTCCATCGGTGGTGCTTTTCTTGAAAGAAAATCTGAGAAGCAAAAGGAGACAAAAGTGAGAGACATAATAAGACAAAATGAGAAGCAAATTCATTTTGTCTTGGAAGAAATTTTACAACCTTTCTTCGGTGGTGCATTTGTTGAAAGAGATTTTGAGAAGCAAAAGAAGACAAAAATGAGAGACATAATAAGACAAAATGAGAAAGAAATTTGTTTTGTGACAAAACAAATTTGTCAAGATTTCTACCGAAGATATTTGTTTAAATTCGGTGGACTTGTTTGTCAAATGCTTTCTTTGAAGAAATATTTCAAGTCTCAAGAAACTTTGTCTTGGAAGACACATCAAGAAAGATCAGCTATTATGGGAAAATATCTATTGCCAGATAAAAGTGACCATCTGTCATTTTATCTATATTCAGCTAAAGTCTTCCTCAGCATGGTTTCCATACCTTATTTCAAGGAAAATGTGATAGTGACGGATCAACTTTTCAGAAGTCAACAAATATGGTGATGACAAGTGTCCCAAGCATTTAATGCTTGGTACACCCATTATCACTATATAAAGAAGAAGAAGACTTCTTGCAAAGTAGACTTTTGGGTGATCTCTCTAAGTGCAGACGTTATACCTGGAATCCCTTGAATCTCTTGAAGACATCTATGTGTTCAAGATATTCTGTTCATCTCTCTCTTTAAACTTTACAGCTTTCTATCTTTGTGTTTTAGAAGTTATTTAGTTTTCAGTATTACTTTGTGAAGATTGTTAGAATAGATTTTATCTGTTCTTTTCCGCAACAGTCTTAAGTTTCTATGTGTAATTCTTGTTGAAAGATTTTCAATATAAAGAATTAAAATTGTGAAAATTTTGAGTATTGTATTCAACCCCCCCCTTCTACAATACTTGTTATAGCCATCTGGGACTAACACATACGTTTACATTATTTTTTTATATTGTTATTCATTGATAGTTTCTTATTTTTTTATTTAATTATATTATTTCGAAATTAGCCCAATATTAACTAAAATACGTTAAATAATACTGTTTATTTACTTTATATCCCTTCTCCTTTAATTTTTGGGTCGGAATGATCAGTTTCGGGTTAATGTCGGGTCGGAATAACTTTCAAATCCTTAAATCGTGGACTCTTATTAATTAATCCTTACCTCTAACCACTTTCAAATCCTCAAATCATGAACTCCTCAAAAAACGTCATTCTTTAAACAACTTTATAAAAAAACTTTGATCGTTTTCTCAAAACCAATTAAAATAATTTAGAACATTAAAATCGAGATATATCACGCTGTATTGCCACAAGTTCATTTTTCACTTACACAAATACCTCAACCCTCTCCTGATTTGCAAAAATGCACCAAGATCCCGCGATCTAAACCGTGATCGCGGAGCCGTGCATTTGGTTCTCAATTATAATTAGTTATTTAATTTATTTTATATCTATTCTCCTTTAATTTTCGGGTCGGAATGATCAGTTTCGGGTTAATGTCACTCGGATTCGGGTATTATTATAATACGAAGAGTATTTATAAATTCAATCGATTTTGAGGATGAATTCAATCAAACGAGAGACTAATGAAACCGAAAATAAGTTTAAAATTTTAAAAACATTTTGACCGACTATAATCGATACCAATTAACCCGACCAACTCGGCCAATCCAACCCAACCCGAGGCAAAAAACTCAAACCGAGCCAACCCGATGTATAATCGATACTATTTTTCACCAACCCGCATATATTGGGTTGATAACGGGTTAACCCCAAGCCAAACCGACCCAACCCGATGTATAATCGATACTATTTTTCACCAACCCGCATATATTGGGTTGATAACGGATTAACCCCAAGCCACACCGACCCAACCCGCCAACCCGTGATGTCGCATTTATAAACAAAAATACTTTTTATTCCAAAAAAATCAATATTAGGCTCATTTCGAACGTATCGAAGAGACGATTATCATGGTGTAACTTGTTAAAATTAAAACATATTTTTAACGTATTTTAACTAATATACGATTATATGTGTTAATATAATAAATGTGTAAAATGAAAATTAAAAAAGTAAAAGGTATAAAGTAAAGTAATTAAATAAGTTTAGGGGTATAAATTGTAAAATTTTAAATTAAGTTTAGTTTGTGAGAGAGGGGACCATATATGACAAGTTGCAGGGGGTAGACATAGTAACACCCTAAAATAAACGTTCTTAACGGATGAAAAATAGTGACAATAGTCTATTTACATCAAACTTGTCACCACTGTACATTCTCCACTCATCCCATTTCTTCCCTAAGCTTGTACCTGGTAAGAAAATATAATTTGAAACGATTAGGCTAACGCTAAGTGAGAACATTCAGTTTCAAAATAATACTTTTAAATCAATGCAAACAAGGCATAACAAACCTGATTTACCCTCATTCTTATCATACTCGTACTCGTCTCATAATAACGGACACATACCCGATCCCATAAGTATGACTATCATTCAGAAAGTCATAACATCATATTCGAGAGTCTACTATGAATCATCACGAATTCTAGTTCATCGATCAAGCCTAAGGAATTACATTCAATCACCATACCTTTTCCTTGAAATGGGAGCAGATATAGCACTTATATATTGCCTATTTTAATCTGTCGAAAGCAAAAGAAAACAACACTTACACTTCGTATAATTCATGTTTCCACATCTCAAATACGAATAGCAACTATACTTTGCCTATTCACTACAATCAATATGAATAACAATTACATTTTGCCTATTCCATCATTTCTACATGAATAGCAATTCTACTTTGCCTATCCAATCATTCAACATGAATAGCAATTCTACTTTGCCTATTCCATCATTCAGTATGAATAGCAATTCTACTTTGCCTACTCCATCATTCAGTATGAATAGCAAGTCTACTTTGCCTATTCAATCATTCTAAGGATACACGAGAATAGCAATTATACCTTGCCTAATCCTCCTTTTCAATTATGAATAACAATTCTACTTTGCCTATTCATTACATTCCAATATAAACATGAATAGCAATTATACTTTGCTTGTCCTACGTTATCAAATAAAGCTAGTGCCTATGGATCCATTACACTTATTCGTACTTGTGCAGGTTATTGCTTAATATAGATTTCTCATATCATTCAGTATGAGCAAATCACATTTATACCACATAGATTTCTCATATCATTCAGTATGAGCAAATCTCCTTTATAGATCTCTCATATCATTCAGTATGAGCAAATCATATTTAATACGTTAATTTCTCATAACATAAGTCTAACAATCAATATCATCACTCACGGGTCCTTGATATAAATTTATATACACAATTGCCCATTAGAACAAATAGTTAAAACTTGTATAATCGTCCATCCAAAATTCATTCGGGAAATATCTCTTTATAAAAATATACCTTACCGGAATTTAAATACGTTATAAAAAGGGTAAGGTAAGAATGAACTCACCTGATAGCAATAACGTCACTCTTTAAGTTTATAATGATTTCCGCCACCAAACTTCCACAAGTCTGAAATATCCAAATACATAAATGTACTTGTATTAATCTACTGATTAGGACTTTTAAAAGATTAAAAATCCTAAATATCTCAAAATCTCGTCACTTATCGCAACCAGAAGGAAATGCACCTACACTTGTCGCAACCTACTACTTGCGACACCACACTTATCGCAACCCACTGTTGCGATATAACAATCTTATCGCAACCAACTGTTGCGACATAAGATCTTATCGCAACCAACTGTTACGATATAACACTCTTATCGCAACCAACTGTTGCGACATACTATTTTATCGCAACCAACGTGTTGTGATAATCATCTTTATCGCAATACTCATCTTTATTGCAACTAACTGTTTGCGATGTTCATCTTTATCTCAACTAACAGAAAACATATTTTAGCCAAAATTAATACTTTTAAGCCATGTCTAAATCTAAAAATTTACAGATATGCTTAAGACTATTAACAAAAAAATACTCATAAACCCAGATTTCTCATTCTTTTCAAAAACATCAAAATCCAATTTCTAAACCCATAGAAAGCTTCATAAACATAAAAAAATAATTAAAGTGAAGATTACACCTTTGTCTTCACAAAAAAAACTCTTAATTTCCTGCTGAAATCTGCTTCTTCTTCTTCTTTCTTACTTTCGGTCCTCTCTCTATCTCTTTGGTTCTTTTTGTACGACACACACACCAAAACCAAACAAGGAAAGTCATTTTCCTTTCTCTCTCAAGCAAGTGACACCTAATTGGTTTTGTAAAAAAGAGGCGGTGGAACTTTAAGTTTCATCACCTTAACCATCCAAACCCCAAACTTTCATCACATGGCAACTTTCACCCTCTAACTTATAAATTAAAATTAAAGCTTACCCCTTAACTTATAACTCCGTAAAACAAATAACGTAATTTACTCGGGGATAAACTCTAAAATTAATCTATCAAATAATTATACATCAATTTACAATAAAACCAACTCGTAACACTTTATAAAAATCGAGGTATTACAACCAATATAGTAAAGAAAAATTAAATAATATAATGTTAATTAAAAGAATTTTAAATTTATTATAACATATATTATATAAATTTTTAATTTTTAATTATTTAGAGATTGTTGATCATATAAATTCTTTTTATATATTTTTTAATATTAATCAATATATTTTACTTATCAATTACTATTATTTTTTTAATTATTATTTGATTAGTTTTTTTTCATATTATATGTAACGGTTATTTAAAATCATAAGTTAATATATATTTTTTCTAAAACTTGTTTTAACAAATTCAAAATTTATAGTATATATGTAATAATAAATTTAAAATTCTTTTAATTAACATGTTATATTATTTAATTTTTTTACTACATTGGTTATATTAATTAACATATTATATTGCTATAAATTTATTTTAATTATATAATTAAATATTGTAATTGATAGTTTTTTAAAGATGTTTTTTTGGTCATTTTACATGTTTATAAGCTAGTTTTGTCAAACGTGACTTTTTCATCAGCTAGCTTATCATCTACCAGCTACCTTATCAGACAACAACTAGCTTATCAGCCACCAACTAGCTTATCAGCTAGTTTGCCAAACATAGCCTTAATATATGGTTTATACGTGAAACTTGCGTAATGTTTTATAGGTGAAATATATAAAAATAAAAAATAAAAAAATAAAGTAACTATATCCGGAGATGTTTTATATTAATTTTAGTGAATGTTTTCATATGTAATATTCAGTAAGAAACCAAGTGACAAATGTTCTGAATTCACTTGACATCCTGCGCCAAGAGAATAGATCATCTTTCTTCCCGAATTTCAGATACGGTCTCCAACTCTTTGGAGGAATGTAGAATCAACTTTTGGAATATAGATAGAGAAGAAGAACAATCCTTTAGAAGGGAATTCGTCTGATTTCTCTAACCATTATCTCACAATGGTCTCTTTATATATGTGTGTGTGTGTGTGTTTGTATATGTGTGTGTATATATATATAGGGTCCCCTTCTTTTGTTAACCAGTCATTTAGTGTTAACTGTATTAACTAATCTGAACCATTAATCATCAAAATCAATGGCTAAGATTAAAATCATTTTTTAATTAATAATTAAAATAAAAACACGGTTGATTTCATTTGAAGCATATATGCATAGGTGACAGTGCTTAGAATACACCTACAGACGTGTGCTAATTAAACCTCAAAGCAAGTATACAATGAGATCTAATATCGTCTTTCAAGAAATAAAATGGTAAGATACCAGATATCGTCCCACAGAGATTGGAGTAAAAAGTTAAATAAAAAGTAAAAGAAGGAAATGATTTCAGATGGCGAATTTGGAAGAGATTGATTTGTTTTGTTTGGTTCGTCACTTTGATGTTGTTTAACAGAGATTAAAGCAAGCACGTGTGTAAAACTTCAAGGTGGGACTTAAACACAAATTCCAGCGGGCCATGCTGCAGGGATGCTGCAGCATGCAGTTTTGTCATAACTAGATCCACCATCTATTTTGAGAGTATTCCTCTCGGACTTCAATATTCCCACTACTGTTTAGATTCAACTAGACACATCTCTGTGTAGTCTCCAACTATTTATAGTGGGGGATAAAGTTCTCAAAATATATGGACGACCAAATCTCTTTGTATCAAAAACCGCTCTCTCGAGCCGATTCCCATATCATTCAAGTTGGTGTGTTCCAAGTGGCTTATCTCTAAGTCCACTACACTTTAACACTTTAGATTAGTGACCACTTGTCGAGAATAAATCAGTTTAGAAAAACATGGATGATAACTGTCACTTTATCAGTAACTCTCTCAAGTCTACTTCCCATATCATTCAAACTGACGTGCATTCAGTGGCTTATCTCTAAGTCCACGACACTTTAACACTTTAGCAAGTGATCAATTCGTCAAGAAGTGTCATTGTTTTTTTTATAAAACTTGAATGAAATGGTGGAACATTGTTATTGCGAAACAACGTCCACCTTTCTTTGGTTTAAAATCCCACCTTTCCGTTTAACACCCGAACTAATAAATTTAGCTACTCATAACGGAAAGTAAAGAAAGCAATAAATGACGTAAATTAAGTTGCATAAATGTAAATGACTGAAAAATAAATGGCGGAATGTAAATTGCAAGAAATAAAAGATGGAAAGCAAGAAGAACAAGAATTAAGTACTTCAAATGCTTAAATTGATTCACTAAGAAATCAAGACCAAGAGTTGTCACCCTCTTAAATCTGATCCAAAGTTCCTCTCTAATACATCACCCCAAGCTTTCCTTATATAGGGAGGAAGAGGAGGGGGCAAAAGAGTAAAATTACATTAACTTGGTCCCAAAGTATCAAAAGGACCTAAAGTACATAAATTAAAAAGCCTTGAAAATACAAAAGGGGCTTGCACTTAATTAACTCCAGCTGGATTTATGAATCCTGGAAGCTGCTTCATTCAGCACCAAAAAGCCATTTAGTCTTCAAAAGTTCAGATCCACGTCCAAAAAGTAAGTTGTCTAGGCATGTCATGCTGCAGCATGGGTCAGCACTATGAAATCTGCCAAAATGAGCATAAATCAGCCATTCCAAGTCACAAAGCAAGTCATTCACTACTCTAGCTCCAATAAACAATAAAGTGGAAAATAAGTAAATAAAATGACTCAAATTTAGGGATCTTAAAGATAAAATGACTCAAAATGGAAAGAAAAATACTTAATATGCATTAAATAATTAATGCATATCACACCCTCAAACTAGAACTGTTGCTTGTCCCCAAGCAACTAAGACACAAAAAGAAAAAGACCCAAGTTGGTAAGATTTGCAAAATGAGAGCAATAAGTGCACACAATGTCATGATATATGCAAGGATACACAACATAGCCATTCATAAATCCCAAGTGACATGATCTTAATCTAAGAATGAGTGAAACCATAAGCTAGCAACATTTTCTCTTTGTTATGCTCTACACATCTCACATCCAAGATCAAAAGGACTTTAAAGTACTGGTTCACTCTTTTTGGCACATTTTGTCTCACTTTGCCTTTTTCCTTTCTTTGCTTCAACATATATGATTTTTTTTTTCAATTTTGCGGCACTTTTGTACTCTTTTTTGTTGAAAGCAATGCACGTAGCCCCTATGGGACTTTTTTTAGTGCTTAAAGTCCAAACATGGCATTTTTTTGAAGAGCTGTGCTCTTTTTTGTGGTTGTTTTTCTTGCCATGGTGGACTTCCCACCCTCAAACTAATGATTGACAATGTCCTCGTTGTTATAGAATGATAAAGTGTATAGGGTAGATGCAAGTGGCTCATGTAGAGAGTAACAAATGATGGCCTTAGTCACTTCTTAGATGTGTGAGATGTGGATCAAAATGTGTTCCCAAGCAAAATGATGCTAGTTCTAGCAAAAAAAACTATACTATTAAATTTAGGGATCATGACTTTAGGAAATATTCAGGCTATGTATGCATGTTTAAATATATCACATATGCTCATTATGCAATAAACTAAATCCTAAAAATATAAGAAACAATCCCAGACTAAAAAAGAATGTAAAATAAACAAAAACAAAAAATTGGAGCTAAAGCGTATGAATGAACCTGTCCTACTCCTTAGGAGTAGGTTGTGAACCAAGTGGTTGGAATGAATGTTGCGGCACAAGAATCTGCATTTTCGTCTTTTAACAAGGTGTTCTTCTTTTTCAACAATTGGATCTCTTATTGACAACTTCTTCAGGAATGGTGGAGATTGCTGGAGCACCTCAGTATGCTCCTCAGCCGTAACTGTCCTCACCGACTTACTTTGGTGTTTCTCTTTCCACTTATGCTTATACACGTTTCTCATCACGTGTTTCTCTCCTTGATCATGGCACAAGACTTTAATGAAACAAATGGGGGAACAAGTCATCCCACAAAGAGTTTTCCACACCACCTCACCAACAATAGTACTTGATTTTATGAAGCTTCCCGAGTCCATGGATTGATCATCACGTCCCTTTTGAAAAACAACTTGAAGTTTTTCTGCACAACTTTGCTGCAGGAATGTTGCATTTGCAACAATATGTTCTTTCTGCACAGATTCAAAGTAGGGGTTAGTGACAGTCTTGGCATTGTGTTGCACCTCTTCACTATTTTGAAGTGAAGAAGGATTGCTCGAATGCTCGGATGCTTCCTCGGAACTTTCTATCTCTTGACTATTTTCCAAAGTATTGACCTCATCCTCATCCTTACCAACACACTCAAAATGTTCAATCTCACTTGGTATAGGAATTTGGTTTTGTCTATTGATCTCTTCAAGATAAGTTGAAATGTTGGCAACAGATGTCATCATACTTTGTGTGGACTCATTCACCATAGTTTCAAAAGATTTGAAGATTTCGATTAGTTCTAAAGAGGGCGAATGTAACGTCCCAAAAATTACAAGGAATTTAAAATTTTAAAAATAATGCATTTCATTATAATCAAACCATAAGTTAACAAATCCCATTACAATAAAAATAAACGTCGTTAATTTAAACCGTCAGACAAAGTTAAGCAGCGGAAAAGTTATATAATTAAATCCCCATTTAATAAAAATGTAACTTAAACAGTCTTCGCCTTGCGCCCGTGTGTACCGTCATACCCGACTGCTACTCGCACCTGAAATCATAAGATATTGGGAAGGGGTAAGCACGAAGCTTAGTGAATTCCATCACATGCGCAGATAGGAATTATATACACATCACCCCTATCCGCACATAAGCAACAACACCACAGTTACATAAAACGAGTAAACATCTACAAGTAATTATGTATCCAACACCTCGGTCCCACCGAGTTGTAATGTAACACACTTGTCACACCGAGTTCCCACAACGTTTCTTTCCACTTCCTCGGTCCCACCGAGCCCTCGGTCCCACCGAGTTATAATGTAACACACTCGTCACACCGAGTTCCCACAACGTTTCTTTCCACTTCCTCGGTCCCACCGAGTTGTAATGTAACACATTTATACTAAGCATTTAAACCAATCAAATATTACACACCACAATCAACTAGTTCACACCACAAAGACAGTAGTACATACAAACTACTATGATATGCATACAACCCCTAACTACACAGTGAGAGAACTCACTTTAAAGCAACGCGAGTATCCGCAACCGCAATCACAAGCCAGCCAACTTCACTCACCTTCTCCCACCTAATTACGTGTTAACAAATGTCAAAGTGACGCCCCAACCCAAAACCACGACTACTAAATTATAACATACACATTCCAGCTTTTACTCTAAAAACACAGGTTTGTTCGGGACCTGTTTAACCCCTTATAAACTGATTAAACCAGAAATATTTTTCCCATAAACACAAAGTCCCATGTCTTAGGGTTCTAGGGACATATCGCACGCGCTCTAACGATTTTTCTACAATTTACTATGGATTTTACAAAAACAGGACACGAATCTGTCACGTGCAGACCTGCTGTGAAAACAGCCAATTTACGCCTAGTTAGAGGCCGAACCAGACTTCCGCTAAAACACGAAAAGTGTGGCCGGCACAGAATGTGAACCGTGGGCACCGGATTCGCCTCAATCCGAGCTACGACGGAAACGTTATGGTCGTCGCAAAACAGTGACAGATTCATACTTCCACATAAAATGACGATTTTATAAAAACGGTTTAAACGATTCGGGTTTGCAACTAGGGTTCACCCGATCAGGATTTTAGGTTACAAGGGTCTGGGCTCACACGTGCACTGCCCACTGCCACCTCCGGCAGTAGTGGTCGCCGGCGGCGGCGGCGATCGTGGTGGTTTTCCGGTTGATCGATGACGACGAGAAAGAAAAGAAAACATCGACAAGAAGAAGATGATTACCTCTCGACGACGACAACGACGCCGCAGCAGCCGCCTCTCGGAGGTCCGATCACCGCTCCTCCTCCTCCTTCTCGCTACTCTCTCTCTCTTCTCTAATCTCTCTCTCTCCCGCCGCTGCTCTCTCTCTCCCTCGCCGCTGCTCTCTCTCTCTCTCCCACCGCTGCTCTCTCCCTCGCCGGCGGACAGCAGCGCCGGCTGTTTGATGTTGCTTCGGCGGCAGCAGTCACCGCGGCGGTGGCGGTGGTTCTCGGTGGTGACGAAGGAACGACAAAGAGGGGAGGGGAGATATCGGCCGTGAACAAAGGGGAACGAAATAGGGTTTTTTTTTGGTGGTTTGCTTGCATTCGACGAGATCAAAAACGAGAGAAGAGAGAAAAGAGATTGGTTTCTACAAGCCTAACCCATGCACATTACAGAAATGCCACATTCAGCCCCTCACTTCTATTACTTGCATAAAAATTGAAACTTAACCCAATTAGTCCCTCGACATAAAATTTCGACCATTCCCGTTAACAAACAATTATTTAAAGAAACGTTGAACTAAAAAGAATTTAAATAAAATGTATATCGGGACACGGGCTTTACAGCGAAGGGGTAAAAATGAGTTGTTAAAATCATCCCCATGAAAATTCCCAGAAAAATCAACTTGTTCCTCCCAAGATTGGTCAAAAGTAGTTGCGTATGTGTTACTCCAATCTTGGTAGGGAGTTATTGGTGATGTGAAAGTGCCATTATCTTGACCATTTAGAAACAAATTAGGATGATCCTCCCATGATTGAGTGTAACCATTGAAGTGTGAGGTATCCCAATTACTATCTCCCATGAAATAACGAGATTCCGGGTTCGAAGGACAATTGCATGAGAAATGATTTCCGCCACAGTAGTCACAGAAAGCAGTTTCATATGGCCCAAACGAATATCCCATTGAATCCATATTCACAGAAAGATAAAATCAAAGATTTGTTACTTGTACACACATGGAGACGTATGATAAACAACAAAGATGTTAGAAAAATCAAATCTTTTTAAATCTTTTTACAACTTTTAGCTTGCCAATCCCCGGCAACGGCGCCAAAAACTTGACAGTGCTTAGAATACACCTACAGACGTGTGCTAATTAAACCTCAAAGCAAGTATACAATAAGATCTAATACCGTCTTTCAAGAAATAAAATGGTAAGATACCAGATATCGTCCCACAGAGATTGGAGTAAAAAGTTAAATAAAAAGTAGAAGAAGGAAATGATTTCAGATGGCGAATTTGGAAGAGATTGATTTGTTTTGTTTGGTTCATCACTTTGATGTTGTTTAACATAGATTAAAGCAAGCACGGGTGTAAAACTTCAAGGTGGGACTTAAACACAAATTCCAGCGGGCCATGATGCAGGGATGCTGCAGCATGCAGTTTTGTCATAACTAGATCCACCATCTATTTTGAGAGTATTCCTCTCGGACTTCAATATTCCCACTACTGTTTAGATTCAACTAGACACATCTCTGTGTAGTCTCCAGCTATTTATAGTGGGGGATAAAGTTCTCAAAATATATGGATGACCAAATCTCTTTGTATCAAAAACCGCTCTCTCGAGCCGATTCCCATATCATTCAAGTTGGTGTGTTCCAAGTGGCTTATCTCTAAGTCCACTACACTTTAACACTTTAGATTAGTGACCACTTGTCGAGAATAAATCAGTTTAGAAAAACATGGATGATAATTGTCACTTTATCAGTAACTCTCTCAAGTCTACTTCCCATATCATTCAAACTGACGTGCATTCAGTGGCTTATCTCTAAGTCCACGACACTTTAACACTTTAGCAAGTGATCAATTCGTCAAGAAGTGTCATTGTTTTTTTTATAAAACTTGAATGAAATGGTGGAACATTGTTATTGCGAAACAACGTCCACCTTTCTTTGGTTTAAAATCCCACCTTTCCGTTTAACACCCGAACTAATAAATTTAGCTACTCATAACGGAAAGTAAAGAAAGCAATAAATGACGTAAATTAAGTTGCATAAATGTAAATGACTGAAAAATAAATGGCGAAATGTAAATTGCAAGAAATAAAAGATGGAAAGCAAGAAGAACAAGAATTAAGTACTTCAAATGCTTAAATTGATTCACTAAGAAATCAAGACCAAGAGTTGTCACCCTCTTAAATCTGGTCCAAAGTTCCTCTCTAATACATCACCCCAAGCCTTCCTTATATAGGGAGGAAGAGGAGGGGGCAAAAGAGTAAAATTACATTAACTTGGTCCCAAAGTATCAAAAGGACCTAAAGTACATAAATTAAAAAGCCTTGAAAATACAAAAGGGGCTTGCACTTAATTAACTCCAGTTGGATTTATGAATCCTGGAAGCTGCTTCATTCAGCACCAAAAAGCCATTTAGTCTTCAAAAGTTCAGATCCACGTCCAAAAAGTAAGTTGTCTAGGCATGTCATGCTGCAGAGATGCTGCAGCATGGGTCTGCACTATGAAATCTGCCAAAATGAGCATAAATCAGCCATTCCAAGTCACAAAGCAAGGCATTCACTACTCTAGCTCCAATAAACAATAAAGTGGAAAATAAGTAAATAAAATGACTCAAATTTAGGGATCTTAAAGATAAAATGACTCAAAATGGAAAGAAAAATACTTAATATGCATTAAATAATTAATGCATATCAATAGGGGTATTCTTGTCATTTAATAAATCTGGGTACTATCAGATAAGGAAACAATTAACCCACGCGCTACATTTAAGGAACTGATAAACTTATCTCTAATTGATTTAGAAACAAAAATACCAAACACGTACTCTCTCTCCAATCTCGATTCAAAAGAAAATCAACCAAAGAAATCAGTAGGCAAAAACCAACTGGTTGCTTGCAATCGATTCCAAAAAATAGTGGGATAACATCGACAAGTTCATTCCAATCGATTGCAAAGAAGATACAAATCGGGGATTTCAAAATCGTGTGCAAATCGATCCCATATTGAGCAAACCCAAATTGATTCCAATCGATTCCAGAAAAGTCGATTACAAATCGATTCTTACACAAGCCGAAACCCTACGAACTCTCTCAAGAAAGCAGTGGTTTTCGAAGTAAAGATTGAAGTTAATGGCGGAAATCAAAGGTAAAAGTTTTTCAAGTTCTAGGGTTTTGAAATGGGTTTATGTGCACAATTATATCTCATGTTTTTTGTTCAGTTCAAAGGAAGAGCGATAGGATTGAAAATATTGTTGTTACTAGTGAAGTGGTTGAACAAGAAGTGGTTGAACAAGAATCGGCCATACCGGAGAAGGGTGCAAAACAAGTTAACGATACTTTTCAACGCTATTAATGATCTATATGCCACTTTGAATTTATGTTATTTATAAATATTCTGATGTGTATGTTGTATTTGTGAAAATGCATGTATAGATAATGGTATGTGCACATATGCTTGTTGGTTGTATCTTGAATCTTTGAAGCAAAAGACTAGAAAGAAATTTTAGTAGTATTTCAAAGCTTGAATAGTTGCTTTATATGCAATCTGAATATTAGGCAATTTGTGCATTTATGAATATGCATATTTTAAATGTCATTATATTTAAACAAAAAAATAAATATACAGGTTCTATTAACCTTTTTTACTGGTGATGAAACTCATTTTTTGTTATTTGAACCAGAACAAATTCTACAAACATCTTACCAGATCTTTACGAACGTTTGAAGCATGAGGAGCTTCTTTTACATATTCTTCCCTGGCGTGTATGAATGAAGATGGTGGCTTCATATTCATGAATAGAAAAAGAAAAGGAAATAAAAAAAAGGACTTAGATAGTGTCAAAAAAACAAAAACGGAAAAACTTAGATTTTTTACGAGAAGGCAATCATACCTGCTCAGTCTTAATGTCTAGACTTTTACATATTTCATAGAACTCAGACAATCTCTTGGCCTGGAAACATGGACACGTATTTCAAGTATGACAAACCTTAATAGGTTCAGACAAAGTTTCCTTTAGCATTACCTGCCCTTCTATATATATCCAGAGCTTTAAGAGCATCATTTCGTTGCATCTCAAAAAACTGTTCAAAATATAAGAGAGCGTTCAGCAACTTAAGTTCACACAGGTAAGGACCACATGGTTTGTGTATAGATGCATGTAATGGTATTTGCATATATGCAAATAATGCTATGTGCATATATGCTTGTTGGTTGTATATTGAATCTTTGAAGCAAAAGACTAGAAAGAAATTTTGGTAGTATTTCAAAGCTTGAATAGTTGCTTTATATGCAATCTGAATATTAGGCAATTTGTGCATTTATGAAGCACTAAGACGTGCATATATGAGATTTGAATATGTGCATTTTATGCAATTGCAAAAACAAATGCAATACTCTATGTGGATATCGTGTTGTGTATAGATGCAGTTAATGGTATGTGCATATATGCAAATAATGCTATGTGCATATATGCTTGTTGGTTGTATATTGAATCTTTGAATCAAAAGACTAGAAATAAATTTTAGTAGTATTTCAAAGCTTGAATAGTTGCTTTATATGCAATCTGAATATTAGGCATTTTGTGCATTTATGAAGCACTAAGACGTGCATATATGAGATTTGAATATGTGCTTTATATGCAATTGCAAAAACAAATGCAATACTCTATGTGGATACCATGTTGTGTATAGATGCAATTAATGGTATGTGCATATATGTTTGTTGGTTGTATCTTGAATATTTGATGCAAAAGACTAGAAAGAAGTTTTGGTGGTATTTCAAAGCTTGAATAGTTGCTTTAAATGCAATTTGAATATTATGCAAATTGTGCATTTATGAAGCACTAAGACGTGCATATATGAGATTTGAATATGTGCTTTATATGAAATTGCAAGAACAAATGCAATACTCTATGTGGATATCGTTTCTGTATAGATGCAGTTAATGGTATGTGCATATATGCAAATAATGCTATGTGTATATATGCTTGTTGGTTGTATCTTGAATCTTTGATGCAAAAGACTAGAAAGAAATTTTGGTGGTATTTCAAAGCTTGAATAGTTGCTTTAAATGCAATTTGAATATTATGCAAATTGTGCATTTATGAAGCACTAAGACGTGCATATATGAAATTTGAATACGTGCTTTATATGTAATTGCAAGAACAAATGCAATACTAAGATGTGCATTTATCATTTTACAATTGCAATTTTATATACACTAATAAGATGTGCATATGTGCAACCTAACTATGTACAATCATATGTCTTTTTATATGCCAAAATTTCTGACACTTGATACAACAGAAAGGTCGATGAAAAGGAAACAAGATAACAAAGGACAATCTGACGGAGAAAAGAAAAAACAAGTTGAAGAAGGTAACATTTGTATAAAGTTTACGTATCTGCACAACTATTTACTTTGTTGTACCAGGAGTTTGACAAAATTTATATCTAATAACAATGAATAGAAACACTGCAAACAACACCGAGGACCAGGCGTTCGATACTCGAACATATTGCAAAAAAAGGTTAACATGAACGTACTTAAAACTGTTATGAATTTTAAGAAAATATTATTATCAGTAAACATATATATGACATTGTATTGCACACACAGGTAAGGAGCGCATGGTTTGTTCAAAAGCATATACAAATCGACATGGGGGAATGATATACAAGATGGTAATATTCCTAAATCAAATATTGTCATGGTGTATATTGAAACTTTCTCTAATAACAACTAGCATTGTTTAACATTCGCCAACCCAGATAGCGACTTCGTAACTCAACCACGATCACAACCTACAGGGGTTGTACAAAAGGGAAAGAAGGAACGCAAAATGGCACAAAAGAAGGAATGAAAGGTTCCCCGACAACCTTTCGGTTTGAGAACAAGAACATCACCAAAACCATTGTTTGACGCATTGAAGGAATTGACTGACACACAAAAAGATGTTGTCAAAGACATGGGAATGGAGTCGTTGCTTTATATGAAAGTGGATGGAGTGCCATCAAAAATTGGGTTTTACGTGGTCGACAACTTTGACCCGACACGTATGGAGCTAAAGCTAAGGAATGACAGAATCCCAATACCAATAGAGTCAATTCATAAAGTACTCGGAATTCCGATTGGGGGGATAGACTTGTTGGAGACTGATCCAGTAAATGAAGAGGATGACATGACCGATCTTTGGTAAAAGCAATTCACTAAAAAGGGAATTACCCCAAAAGACGTCGCAGATACCATAAAAGGATCAACTGATGGAGGAGTAACGTTCAAACTTAATTTTTTGGTTATTGTAATAAACACTTTGGCAGATTGTGGTAGAACAGGATACTGCCATGTATCATTCCTATCACATATAAGAGGCGTACACATGATAAGTCAAATAAAATGGTACAAATATGTGTACGACATGCTTGCGGTAAACAAGCAAAAATGGAAAAGGGACAGCCACTTGTCGTTCTATGCCGGTCCGCTCACTTATCTAACGGTAAACATGTTATACTACACTTTTTCTATTCAATTAGTTTGTTTAATGAATGTTTAACTTTTTAATTTCGTTATTGATTTACGCGTTCATTTGGTGCATGCAGCTTTTGTACGTTGAGTCGACATCATGTCCCAACGTACAGACACTGAATAGTGACAACGCGTTAAGGAAATGGACGCTAGATCTACTGAGGGATAGGCAAGAGGAAGAGTTATCAAAAGGTGGTTTTGGTTACGCTCCATTGATCAATGATGGATTTGAACAAGCAATAACAAGTGCACCAGAGACATCTATAAATGCGGATGAGGCAAGGGAGAAACGTAGAAAGGTATTTGTTTCAAAATGATATACCATGTGCACTTCAGTTTCATGTATGCAAGTTGACATACATTCACGGTTTACACGTTAACAATAAATGGTAGTGCATATATGCTATTTTAGGCTTTACACATAGATATGGTTGTGAATGTGATCTTTTAAAAATATAAATGGTCTACACATATTTATGGTGTGCATATTTACACATATTAATAGTTGTGCATATGTGCATTTGTTGGACATGTTAGTTTATGAGTAATCTTTAAAGTTTAGAAATCTTCATGCATGTGCACGTATGGAAATTTATGCATGTTAAATAAATATACATGTGCATATATGAAACTAAAGTCAGTAAACCATGCATTGTGTGTATCTGATATCTGACTAACTTGTTTGTTTAGTCCTACATTGTATTGTGCATATATGCTTTTTTCAATGATTAATTGTTTTTTCTGATTTCTAACATTGTAGGAGTTAAAAAGAGCCATGGACGATGGGATACTTGAAATCGCGGGGCAAAAAATGGATGCGGACATAGAGTTAGCGCAAGCAATTTCAGAATACCCCGACGACCCAGATTTCTAGGTTTACAAGTTGGAGTTGGCAAGCATTTTCAAAAACAGCATGTGGGAAGTGACTGATGAGGATATAGAACAACATAGTGAACCAAACCAAACAATGACGACACCGATGGTAACATCAAAACATGTTCATGTTGGAGATGTTTTTACACCTTCGGTAGGAACAAAGAAGTCAGCAACAATACCACTTCAACACTCAGTGTCAACATCAAGCGGACCGATGTGTGAAAATATTAGGGATCCTATTCTGACCGATAATACTCCCGAAGCAATCTTTTCAAAGAAGGATAAAGGAAAAGGCGTGATATCCGGAACAGAAACAAATGCTGGAAGTGTGAAAGGGAAAAACTCTGGCCAACAATTGATAGTGATTGGGGACGTGGATGCACCAAACTTCAAACTCGGCATAGACTCCCCAAAGAGGAAAAACAAGAATGTTGAAAGACAACCCGAGCAAGGAAGAGGTAGCAAGCGAATGAAAAAGTTGGGAGAAAAGGTGCGTTCACCATATATTCGACGACCGGTTACATTTGATGTTTCGGTGGACGAATCTCGGGTACAAGATTGGGTTATGAGAGGAATAGGAGGAACACATTAAGTTTCCAGATCTAATACAATACATTATTATCGTTTAACATACATTTTAAATACTTTTTTAAATAATGTTTATATGGGTTGGAATGCAGTGAACTAATGTTTTTAGGTCGAAATGCAAAGACGTTAGATCGGATACAGATGATAAGTCTTGCATTTGAATCGGAAGTGAACAGGGAAGTAATAGATGCGTGGGCTTGTGTGATGAACGATGAAGAACGGTTGCGGAGTAATGACTCCCCTCGAAGACTGTTGTTTGCAACGGATGTGGCGGTAAGATAATATAAGTATTATCAAATAATAATAACTTATAATTTATTTCAAAAAATTAGTATTATATACTAATACTGTGAAATGTATCGTACATTATCAAACACTTACAGTTAAATCATATAATGTTGAATGACGAACTGGAAGAAGAAGAAAGGTATGAGAGTTTCAAAATAGTGACAAATCGTTGGGGGCATTGGGACAGATAGGTGAACAATATGACGAATGTGGACTTGGTAAGTGTTAAATCCAGATTCGTGCAACAATATAGAAATCGTAATGATGATCAATAAGAACAATGATTTCCAACTGTCATCCCTTTCATTAACTTTCAGAGAGAATGTTTACAATATGAATAGAAAGCTAAAGAGATGATTAGCTTGTTTTTCCAAGCTAATCACACATTAAATACATCGGGCCCATGGTTAACAAGCCCACGGCCCGTTCACTAATCAAGCTCAAATTAAACTATTACAATTCAACCCTTGAACTTTAAATCAACTATAAAACCTGCCCTAACAATCTCCCCCTTTGATTTGAAGTTCGAGTTCGCGCTCTAGCTCTCGCCAGTTGAACACGTATCGTTTGCGCAACGCGAAGTGAACCTCAAAGAATCTGATGGCACGGCGATAGTCGATGCGATCTTCAATCATTTCCAAGGCATTCCGAGCAATAGTTTCATTCTGATTCGGAACATAAGAATACCTTGGATTCTCAGACTCGTGTGTAATGATCTTTAGAAGAGCATCTCGAACTTTGAGGAGTGTGCCGTCGCAGAATCTTTCCACCTGACTGAAGCGCATGAATTTCTTCTCCTTTTGCTCATTGAGGTAAATAATCTCGAATTCTGGTTCCAGAAGCATAGCGTTCTCGGGATACATGTTTAACTCAGGTGCTTTCAGATTCGGCTTGATCAGATTTACCTTTTTCGCCTTGTTCTCGATAGCAATTTGGAAGTCCGTTAGATAAGACATCATGATGGTGCGGACCAGGTATTGACGAACAGCTTCGAGCGCCTTTGTAATCTCTAGCGGTCGGATGGTTCTTGTACGTAAGTCTTTCAGAATAACCAGAAAGTCGAGCGGTCAGAGGTTCTTGAAGTCAGCTTCTGAAAATTTCCATTTGTTCCCATCTTCACGTCGAACAATGAAAACTGGGTAGACGATCCTCATAATGCATCTTGAATAGATACTGATTACCTCTGTGATCCGAAGTTTGGTTCTGACTTGGTTGACTGGAAGACATCGCTGCATTGCTAGTATATACCGGCGTTGAAATTCTGGGCTAAAGTTGTAAATACCCAGACAGAAGGTCGGCTCGATCGGGCGAAGCTTGTGGACGAACAGTTTTTTCAAAGATTCCTCCAGATGAGGGATAAGTACCATGATCTTCTCCCAACGGATTTGTTGCTGTTGAGGAGAGGGAGGAAGATCAGAAGCTGTCGTGGGAGGAGCAGTTGTCGGAAGATCGGAAATAGTAGACTCGGGTCTTGTTGATGATGTTCCGGCGGGTTGAGCATAGTGAACGGGGGATGTTCCATACAAATTTTGGAGCAGGAACTGATCATAATCAATGTTGTCGTCCTCATCAGTGGGGAAGACCAAATTTACCTGGAGATTTACGGCACTGGCGGCTTTTTCGTACCATGCATCTTCGGTCTCCGGGTTGGCTTCACAATCTGGATCTATCATGTCCAGAATCGGTATGTCTGATGAGTCAAAATCAACCAGTTCCTGTGTTAAACCCTCGGGCTTTTCAACCGTCGGGTCTTCTTCATCTGAGATCTCCATGTCTATAACCATGTCTGCTAAAGGTAACTCGGCTTCAGGTGCTTCTGTTGTAGTTGCCGCAGTTGGGGGTTCCTGATGAACCACAGTTGTAGCTTCAGTCTGGATCAAGGAGGCGGTCTCGGTCAGACGTTGTCTTTTCTCCCCCTCACGGTGATCAGGATCATCCTGGTCATCGTGTTTCCGCTTCAGGCCGCCTGCTTGACTCTTGCAGGTATCTTCGAGTGAGCGGACTCTCTCGGACAGCGTTGTGAGCGCTAGGTTGTAGTCCTTGAGAGTCGAGTCAATGGCGTCTAAGCGAGTGATAATAGATGAAGATGGAGCAGACGAGCAGTGACCTGTGATCGGAGAACTGAGATCAGGTCTGCTTCAGTAGAGGCGGTTGTATCTGATTCCTGGAGCAGTTGGGCCAATAGCATCGTCTTCAGGGTGTCCACCGAATAGATAGGTTGTGGTTGAATCGGTGGAGGTACAGGGGCAGTTTCAATTTCGACGAGGTGGCCTTTACCTTTGATAGCGCGCATAGCTTTGGCAAGTTCAGCGGCTACATGTTGCTGCATCTGTTGCTCCATATCCTGGCGGACAGCCTTAAGGGTGCTGTCTAGGGAACCTGGTGACACAAAGTCTGGGTTACTAACTCCGGGACCACTTAGGTTACCCGTTGAGGCATCTATCGCGGGGGTAGAGCCACCTACGTTCACAGTTGGCGTGATAATAGCTGTGGTGGGATTTCCGTCCGATCCTCGTGTTCCGGCAAACGGAGACACTACATACGTTCCGGTCGGGTCACTTAGAGCCGCGACTTAGTGTTGTTCCGCATCAAATGTCCTAGTCAAAGAATCTTCAATAACAAGTGGATCTAGACTCGATGGTGCACTGAAAGAAGTCGAGACCGGGGGTTGCTGGTCTCTTGTTTCAACACCAGTACTCTCCGAGTGAGAGACCGGTGGAAGTTGTGCTATATCCCCGTGATGTACTGAAACATCCGTCTTTTGAGAGACGGATGAGTGGATGAGGAGGTTGTGCAATTGCTCCGCTGGGTCCACGGAGTCTTCTTCACTACCCCGTCCCAACAAATGAGATGGGATAGCAGATGTGGCTACCCGGATATCGCGTGGCTGGGTTCGCTCATGAGCCTCTTTATCTTTACGGCTCGATCTTTCTTGGTTCATTTTCGACCTTAACTCCCTCCTTCTCACATGTTCTATGTCCCGGGGAAGGTCCCTCCGGCGCTGGCTGGACCATGGGATTCCCTAACTCTCGTCTATATGCTATCATAGGTAGGGCTTTAGGCATATGCATAGCACGGATATTATCCTGCTCCCCCTCAAGATATACATGGGGATTGACTTGCTCCCCCTCGGAATGAGAGTGTTATTTACTTGTGAGTGAGCAAAAAAAAATTAAACTTTTAAGAAAAACAGGGTGAAGCTTCCCCTTGGATTTTGTAGAGGTTGTTGATCCGCCATGGAATATCTGTAAAAGACCCAAAGTTAGTAAAGCGGACGGATAAACAAGTTCCAGCGCGTACCTTTGCATCAAATGGCTCAATCTGAGACAGATTAAGGACTGGCAGTGTGATGGCAGGTGCTGAATTGACAAATACAGAGGAGTTCGGACATAATGAAGATATGTAGAACATCCCGGACAGACCATACTTCCCGGACAAATAGAGTTTCCGGACAAACATGGTATCCGGATGAAAGAGGATGGAATGGAAAACTTTTCCGGTCAAAACCAAGTATCCGGACAAAGGGTGTTTCCGGACAGAGTAGGGATTCCGGATAGTCCTACCCGGATACCCATCCGGCCCGGAAAGTCATCCGGACTGATGGGTGTCCGGACACTTTTACACTTTAAAGAATAATTCCATTTTTCAAAGAGATGAAACCTGTAGAATTTTGAGAAAAATGGATCTCTCGCTCCCCCTCAAACTGAGGTTGGGGAGAAACTTGCTCCCCCTCGGATGATGCAGAGTTGTGCAATGGAGAGTCCGACACACAAAAAACTTTTGAACTTTAAAAGAAAAATTTGTGTCGCTCCCCCTCAAATGATGAGCATTAGATGACATGCTCCCCCTTAGAATGTGCGCGTAGAGTGAAGTGCACACGGAAGTATCCACACACACAGAAAACTTTTTAACATATTTAAGAAAAAATGTGTGTGACGCTCCCCCTCAACAGTAGAATAACATACCTGATAGCTGATTATGCTCCCCCTAAACACATGAGCAGCTTGTTAAAGCACAGGTATAGACAAACCTCACGTCTTCTTAATATTGTTCCTTGTAGATCGTGAGCAGCTCCCTCCTTGCGGTCATGTGTGTGGAGCATCCAGTGTCTAAGGACCACACATGACCGTCCTACAAAACAAGTTTAGCGGACCTTCGGTACCCATATTTTCCTGGGTCCGGGAGGGTTAGGTTTGGCACCGTTTGGGGAAGCTTGCTTTGTCCCAGCTTTCCCTTTAGGTGTAGGATTTACAACGGTGGAGGGAACTAGTTTTGGCACTTGTTTCCTCTTCGGTGCAGAATTTACACCTTTATGAGGAACAGATTTTGTAGCAGCTTTCCACCTGGGTGCCGGTCTAACCTCAGTAGAAGAAGCCCGTTTTGGAATGGGTTTGGTCTCCCGCTGTGGTTTAACCTCTGATTGGAAACCCCGTTGTTTATAGTATTTTCTTTTGTTATTACGGGGTTTGCGTTTGGGTGTCGACATATACATGTGATATGACCCAAACCAATCATTGTTATGGATATCATCAAAGTCATTCCAACCACAACTAGAGCAACATAAGCAATTATGCGACAATTGAATCAATTGTTGAGTGGAATAAATTTTCATCGGAAAATTAACATCTCTTTTAACAAAATCATTCCTATGATTCCAAGCACAGTTGTTTTTGTTCATTCTAGAATTAAAGACAGGTGGGGAAGACTTTGACGCATCCTTCTTGACAGATTCCCTCTTTAGCCACTTTGGTGTTTCTTTATTAGCGCGACCATTTTTATCTGAAACAGCAGGGACAGTATGATCAGTGACTTTTAGAGGAATAGTATTTTTGGTAGGCAATGGTCCGGTCTCTTGCCTCGGCTGTGATTGCTTTTTGGAAACAAGTTTCGAAGTTGGTTTTGATTGAGAAATCTTGATCACAGCTGGGGCCTTTGTTTGAGAACTGCTACCCTTTAGAAAATTAACCGGACGATTGACTACGGGGGATAGAAAATCAGTGTGACTTGGAGGAGGTTTGTCGAAGGGGAACGACTCGAACTCTTCTTCACAGTTACCTTCGGAGTTCATGTACTCAGAAAAATTTATCTCGGGAAGTGTTGTACTTGGATCAGGTGGGGAAGGCGAGGAACTCTCTGTGCTTGTGTGATTTGGGGAATTTGGTGCGGAAGCTAAGAAAAAATCAGAGTTCAAATTCCTTAAAACACTCTCGTCTTGAGAATCTTGATCGTCTTGTGAACTAGAAATCTTGCCTAAGAAAGCTTTGCACGAAGACGTGTCGGATGAATTTGAGGAAAGTTCGGGTGAAATATGCTTTTCAGATAGCAGTTGGTCAATTTGCTCTTGAAGCTGACCATTTCTCGTGTACTCTTCCATCTTTTCTGTTGCCAAGGTAGACAGTTGTGATGTGAGTCGATTGATTTCACACCGAAGGATTTCATGTCCTTCACCAGACACAACTTCGGTTTTGACCGGTTGTAGATTCTCAAGCTTTGTAATTAAGACTTGCTTTTCCGTTTGAAACATTGACCTTTCTTTCTCAATTGACTCCTCCAACTCGACTATCTTTGCTTCCAAGATGAGAGAGGGAACATAGAGTTTAAACTCATCCGTCTCAGTCTTGGTTGCAGGTGCTAGGTCCTCATCCTTTTTGGAGGAATCCTTGGGTGTAGCTACCTTGTAGGGGTCGAAGTAGTCATTGGAGAGGTACTTTTTATACGAGGAGTTTAAAGGTTCATAACAAAATGGAAGTTGAATTCCTCGTTTGTGTGTGCGCTTATATTCCTCGGGTTCCTCCTCTTTTTCGGGTTCAAGAGGACCAGTCCATTGAATTCCATATTCAGGATACTTTTTATCTAACCCAAAACAAGCAAAGTCATACAGAGTGGGTACATGCCATCTTCCCTTTTTCAAATAGTGTGGGTTATCATATCCGATTCCCCACTCTTTGTTAAAGTATGTGAACTCTTTAGGTTTATTCAGAAAGATGGTTTGATCAGTTTGACCCCTTTTGTGGAGTTTTGTTTCAAGATCAGTGATTTTATTTACAAACTCCTTGTGCTGAATTTGAAGAGCAGAGCATTGATAAACAATTTCTGCTTTTTCATTCAAGCACTGATCAAACTGTGACTGAAGTTCAGATAATGTGGCCCGTAAGTCCTTAGGTGCTATCGTAAGATTTTTGCATTTGTCTTTTAGATTAGCATTTTCAGACTTATATTTTTCAGTTATTCTCTTTTGAACATCTAGCTTTTCAGATAGTGATCTAATCTCAATCAGTTGTTCATTAGAGGTGGCCTTAAAGGAATCTACCCGTTCAGCAAGAGGTTTCATTCGGTCATAAAGTTCTGAAAAGATAGGTTCACATACCTGACACGACTTTGTCATGTCTTCTTCAGCAGGAGACATCTTCAGTTGCACTGGAGTGATCGTCAGACGATTGTTCGATTCAAAGTGGAATAGTATCAAAGATACTTAAATGTCCCCCTCCTGCGACTTAGCACGGGGGTCCCGCTACCCGGTTAGCGGGTGGGGTCAAGGAGCAACGCCCTTGCGGGGTCTGGGGGCAGCGCCCCCAGAATTTTTTTAAAAATGAGGGTTCGGAAAGCTCCTGGATTATGGAATCCGGGTGGTTTCCGGATAAAGAATCCGGAAAATTGTAGTTACCGGACGAGTAATTACCGGACGAATGGGGTTTCCGGATACGGTAGTTACCGGAAGTGAAATGATTCCGGATATGGAAAAATTGAAACAAGATGTTTCCGGATACATTGAAGTTTCCGGGTACAATGGATTGTCCGGATAAGATATGTCCGGAAACACTGGGTTTCCGGATACAAATGTTACCCGGATTGTATAAGGAAAAGTGACTTACCCGGATTGCAGAACTTACCCGGAAAGATGAGGAGTCCGGATGGAATAACACAATTATCCGGGAACTATCAACTTGTCCGGAAACCACGACTGGGTTATCCGGAAAACACGGCTGTTTGCTCAACTTGATCGAATTTTCGATTAGGGTTGCCCAAAATCGATCCTGGAAGATTAGTAATAATGCCAAACACAAAAGTAACACTAATCCAATCGATTTCAATGCAAAAACAACAAGTTTTGATGGTTAAAAATCGGATTTTTGTCAAGAACACTACCAAAACTTTTGATCTTAAATTGCTAAATTAATCACTCAAACGATCGAATTGGAATGCGAAAATTTGCAGAATTACTAACAAGTATAATGCTAACACAACCCAATAAACAGAATTGAACAATTTAGCCAAAATCAAAGATTTGAAAATTCAAGAATGGTCAGACGTGAAAAAGTCAAACTAACCAGAAATTAATGAATGAATTTGTGAATCGAATCCGTCCGTCTGCTCTGATACCAATTGTTAAATCCAGATCCGTGCAACACTATAGAAATCGTAAAGATAATCAATAAGAACAATGATTTCCAACTGTCATCCCTTTCATTAACTTTCAGAGAGAATGTTTACAATACGAATAGAAAGCTAAAGAGATGATTAGCTTGTTTTTCCAAGCTAATCACACATTAAATACATCGGGCCCGTGGTTAACAAGCCCACGGCCCGTTCACTAATCAAGCTCAAATTAAACTATTACAATTCAACCCTTGAACTTTAAATCAACTATAAAACCTGCCCTAACAGTAAGCACTCTCAGAAAACTACGTTACTAGCATATTCTGAGAATGTTAAAACTTTATTACTAAACAAATTCACTTCATATATCTACGTAGGTGTTTTTCCCTGTTGTAGTACCACCATTCTACTATTTGGTTATTGTGAACCTTAAGAATCCAGCGTTTATAGTTATAGACACGGAGGACCGTGAAGGGAGAATAGCACAGTTGGATGACAAATATGCATATTCGTTGGTAATGTTAATATATGAACTTTGATTTTTTAATCATCAATCCAAAAGTGTTACTTATACGAATGTGATGTTTTTTCTTTTATTAACAGCAACTCATGATGCCCATGCATCTACACAAAGTGGGATACATGCAATTTCAGCAGTTTGAGGAAATGTTGCCAATAATGTTTAAAGTACGATGGCAAATGACAAAAAACCAAATCGACCAAGGCGTTGCGTTGATGAGGAACATGGAGACATACATGGGTGAGGAACCAAACAAATGGTTAAACGGCCTGTATAAGGAGAGCACCAAACAGAAAACCAACTCAGGCAACTGCGATCAAAGTATGTCACGAAGATATTGATGAGTGAGGCGAACCTCAAGAAACACGCGATACCGATAGAGGTGGCCAAGTTTCACGAAAAACAGGAAAAGTCACATGAAGCTAGCAAATAGTTGATAAGGTGGAAATCATTGGTTGATTGAATAGTTGTGATTAAAACTTGGGTTTATTTTTGGTTATCGTTGCATTGTGTGTTAAAACACTTTTGGGTTAGATTTTCGGATATTGATCGTTTAGGTTTAAGCCCTATGATTGGGTTATGATAGTGGGTTTAATTGATTTCTTAGTATAGATTATGTTTTTTTTAGTAAAGTATGTGATGTAGTGAAATACTCAATTTGGGATAAATTTGAATGACATATGAAAGTCCTAGTATGCGATTATGCTTAAAATGGTTATGAGATATTGGTTCCCAAATAAGGAAATGTGTTCTTGGTTTTATACTTGCATGGTTTTACAGTTACATCATAATGTTTTCCATTTCGGCTTTCCTTAATATGTGCATACATGCCACTTTAATATATGCTTATATCCGGTTGTAATTTGTGCATATATGCAATTGTGAAGTGATGCATATATGTTGTGGGTGTAAAGTATGCATATATGCAATTTTGATATGTGCATATATGTTGCATGTGTAAAGTTTACATATATGCAGTTGTAATAAGTGCATATATGCAATTCTCTAATGTGCATATATGCTATTCTCTGATATGCATGTTGAAGGTGTAAAAATATGCATATATGCAATTTTGATATGTGCATATATGCTGCAGGTGTAAAGTGTAAATATATGCAATTGTAATATGTGCATATATGCAATTCTGATGTGCATATATGCAATTCTCTGATGTGCATGTTGTAGGTGTAAAATATGCATATATGCAATTTTGATATGTGCATATATGCTTCAGATGTAAAGTGTAAATATATGCAATTGTAATATGTGCATATATGCAATTCTCTGATGTGCATATATGCAATTATCTGATGTGCATATATGCAGTTTCATATCAAGCATATGTGAAAATTTGGGTATATGCATTCTGTGAAAGTAAGTACATATTGGAAAAACATATATGAGAACCGACGACAAATCTTGATACTTGTATGTCTTTGATTAATATGGTCTAAAACATAAAACAAGTTATTCAATGACATGAATATGTCGAAACCAAAACAAACAACATAAACAATGCTAAGTTTGTTAACCAAACAAAAAATAATAAAGATCCGACATCCAAGAATTAAAATTAAACAAAGTAACGAACATATGAATCAAGATCGAGCTACTGACGGACAATTGCGAGAATCATGACCGGTAGACTGCCCACATTTCTTACATTTGCGTTTCGGCCGCTTACTCTTCGACTGAATCCTCTCAGACATACTTATCAACCATTTACCCGTACCGCATCCCTTGTTTCTAAGACCACTCGGGGGTACTATATCCACATCATTTGGAACAGAAACACCGTAATACTCAGTAATTGCATCCATCTTCTGCTGTGATGGATCTTCATACGGTAACTGGGAACTTGCCTCGTTTTTGAAGTTTCCAAGAACTTCAGTTAGCTTAACTAACAATGGTTTTTCATTGCGGATTCGACTTACAATGTCATCAATTGTGGAATACACACCGGTTAACAATTTCTCTTTCTCCGGATCAGACTCGCCATACCTAACACGAGCGCTCTGTAGTTGCACATGAACCAACTCATGGGTCCATCTTCGCACAACATAACGATCAGGTATGGAATCTACCGGCTCAGTAATCAGTACTTTCAGTGCATGTCGACATAAAACCCCATTCCGTATAAAGAATTTACATTCACAATCAGCACTGTTAATTGAAACTCGGCGCGATACCTAAACAACAATACGAAAAAACAAACAATAAATAACACCAACAAATTATATAGAAATAAAAACTTAAAAAGGAAGCTGGGACCAATACCTTGTACATAATCTTCGTTTCAGACAACTTATTCTTGTGACTTATGACATAAGTCTTCATATCGCCTAAAACTTCGACGGTCTCAATTCCACACCTCAACATTGCCTTCTTTATCTCTTTTTGGAAATCCCTAAAAAATTTCCGCGTGTACAACCTTGCAGCATGAAATTCAATTGGATATGAACTAATTAATTGTGGAAACGTAGTCCTCGTGACGTTCTCATTAAATGATTGCGTCTCTCGTTGCTTCTCAATTGCATTATCGTAATTAATATGAAACTTAACCAGATCACAATGGAACGAAAGATATATGTTGAAAAATGCATTTGCACTCTCAGATCTTGACGTGGTTCTCATAAGACCTGACACCGGATTATCTTTATAAAACGCCGGAATCCATGAATGACGAATATCGAACATGTCTCTAAATCAATCCTCGCCACCAAGGTCATAGTCTTGAATCATACTGTTCCACTGAATCTCGAAATCTTCAGGACTAATATGAAAATTCCAGACAAGTTTGTTTATCACCCGCTTAAAGTCAGGATTCACGTTTAAGGCGGCACTTATCTAACAAAAAAGACAAATAACATTTGTAAATAACATTTTCAAAACATTTATAAAAAATCAAATATAACACATATAACATAAAAAAGAAGATCAAATTACCTTGGCAGGAACCTTTTTCGTTATGTGCCACATACATAAACGATGTCTTGATTCGGTGAACACATATGGAACAGCTTGTTTCATAGCTGAACACTGATCAGTTATCACGACCAACGGTTGTCTATCGTAGCATTTCAAAAAAGCCCTCAACACCCACTTATAATTCTCGATTGTCTCCCCGGCAGTCAACGCAGAACCGAATACAACATAACTTTTATGATTATCTACGGCCAAAAAAGGGACAAATGACATTGCATGCCTGCAAAAAACGAACAACATACAAATAAAAAACACTGATAATACAAAAATGGTTCACTGTATAAACATAACTTACTCGTTCATCCGGTAAGTAGCATCAAACGAAATTACATCTCCAAACTCTCTATAATTAAGTTGAGCAACTTCATCGGCCCAGAAAATGGCATGTAACTCACGTTCGTCACACTTGTACTAAAAACAATACTCGCTTTTAATATCCTTACGGTTTGACAACTTATTGATAAGCATCTTCGCATCCTTATTCCCAACAAATAGCCCAACGTCTCTCTTAAAATTCTGGTACTCAACAACGCTACACCTATTATGTTCAAACCCACCCTTCAACGCAGTTTGTATTCGATGCGCCCTTGTTGCACCCACCTTATAACTAGAACTATTCAAAACATTCCTATAATCAGTGTACTGCATTTTCTTGTTCTTACGTGAAAATCTACGATCGTTATTATTAAACAAAACATGATTATGAGCTTCAACAAACTCGTATACCTCGTATTGAGTCTTGTCCTTCAATAAATGGATTTTAATGCATGCATTGCACCCTGACCGTTTAACATTCGAGTTTCGGTAACGCCTATCACCAGGACCTAATTCAAGTGAATCAAAGTTTTTCTTCTTTGGAATACCTTCTTTACTACAAACAAACCATCTAGTCTGAATAAACCCATCCTTATTGGTCTTTTTGGCATTCAACCTTACATCAAATCCTGCATAATCTGCATATTTTCTATAAACTGACTCGGCTTCTTCGTAGGATGAAAACACATCGTTCAACTTTGGTTTAAACTGAACAGGAACATTAGGAATCCATAACTTTGAACCATCAGCAGCCTCGATGACCTCATTTTGTGCTTCAACATCTGGAAAACAAACATGACATTGACCATGCAGGCATGACAAAATTTACATCATCATAGTCATATAATTAAAATAAACAATCAAGAAACAATGCATTGCATATATGCAAGATCATTGTATACAAAATAATTGTTACTGTTCATATACCAACAATTAAATATACTTTTCGTCACATAATGCAAACTGATGTAACAAATTAAATGTATTAAAAATTTACAAAGACTAGATTAAATTGCAGATTTATAACTCAACATCATAATGCCAAGAAGACAAAATAAATTGCAGTACAAAAAAAGACCATTGCATATATGCCCATGCAAATACTGCACAACATAACTACCAAAAACGAACACTAAATCACGAAAACCTCTCTCAAAAAACGCCTAACAAAACAAATAATTCGAATTGAAACATAAAAGACGAACCTGAAGAATCGTCATCGTTCATCGTCTCTTCAACGTTACTGCACGATGTCGGGTTACAATCATCCACATACTGAAAAGAACCATCTTCAACCCCACATACGGAAGACGGAAACAATGAGACAACACTTTCGTCTTCAGTGAGATGCATAATCGATTACTAGAAAAAAAATCGCAGAAGAAATCGTGGACAAAAAATACAAAAATGATAGCAATCTGAATTATTTAGGCGTGAAAAAATTGACTCAATGATAAAATCGGGAATAATATGATGAAGATTAGGATGAATATTAAAAATTAATATATCAATAACTAACAATTTTGGCTAGGCGTGATATTAGGAAAGGATACTTACTGCAAATAACAAAAAAGTTAAATTCCTATCCTACCCTTGCATCAAACGTCCAATGAATATTAAAACCACTCATGTATCTTGATTCCTATTGGTCCACAATAAGTTAACAAGGTTAACACTAATTGAGTGGTTAACAAAAGAAGGGTTATATATATATATATATATATATATATATATATATATATATATATATATATATATATATATATATATATATATTCATAAACTCTTTCATGGAAAACACCTTGAAGTTGATCTTTTTCAATTTGACGGAAGTGTTAGGTATGTTTTTATAAAAGATAGACACTTTCGTCTTTCGATTTGAAAGAAGATCAGGTTTTTGTGCACCTTCAATTACTTGCATGTACCTAAATTTACGCACGTTGACTTGGAGATTAAAAAGGCACAGGAAATGCAGCATGCTCCCCGACCTTACGCCCAGATTGTGCCCCTAGCCCGCCCCGCCCTATCTATTCCCTATATGGTTCTGTGTCGAGGGGAGGAGGAGTCACACGGGGTACAAAGAAACTGGCGGGTACACGTTTAGTAAAAAATAACATGGAACATATACAAAGAAAATAAATCAAATATAGACCATAAAAATACAAGGTCATTACAATCTTTTTGGAGGCTCTCGTTTATACCAAGACTATAGATTGATTGCACGAGTACTAAATAAAATACCATATATTACATTAGAAGTCTTACAGATTTGACAAAAAAAAAAAACAATAAATATGTCATGATGAAAAAAATAACATGCGAAAGTCACATAAATATAATCATTCTTCTAAAATCTTTTTAAAACAATAACCGGAATTGTCAAATAGGCTAAAATAGTAAAAGTTTAAATCATTATAATTAGGCTAAAACATGTATAATTGGCCTATTTATTAAAATATATATATAATTAGGTAAAGGCTAATGCTTGTATAATTGGGCTCAACAACATTTTGGCACAATCCTTCAAAAATGTTACAAACTAGTGAGAACCAGTCACATGTTTTTATTCCTTTCTACATATGTGTGTGTATTTCATTTATGAAACATATTTACATTTTTTTCACTTGTGAGACGATACTAAATGTATATAAAAACCACTACATGTTTTATAAATGAAACAACGTTGCATGTTTCAAATGTATTATTTCATATTTGAAAAAACACATGAAAACTGGTTTGCACGATTCATAACATTTTTGTGATTCATATTTGATTTGCTTATCAAGGCCGGGTTAGGAGCGGATATTACCATCCCCATCCCGAACTCGTTTCGGATATAGAAAATAAACCCCTCGGCCCGACCAGTTACCTGCTAAGTTGGGGAGTCCCCACCTCATTATAGGGAGGGTACTTGTGGACCCCCGTCCCCCGTGAGTTAAATTCTCATTTCTACATTCACCCATTTTCATTAACGTTTGCATATCTACTTGTAGCATAATTATTGAAACCTCAACAAATTTATGTGAAAAAATGACTAAAGGTGTGAGAATGGATGTGAAGGTGTCTTTTAGTCTCCCTTATAACCATGCCACTGAAGTTCCATTATTTACGAAATTGTCTTCACATTTTTTTTACAATATCATGTTATAAAACATTTAAATGCTCAAAAGAATGTTCTCATAGTTCTCACTAAACTTGATAGTTCTCACATAATACCAATCATGTATATGTTGGTTGTGTATTTATTCGATATAAAGTTATGAGCTAAAATTAAAAACTGATGTAATTTCTCATTAACGTTTGAACAAAAAAATTACAATCATTAGTAATCATACGCACTTTTGTGTTAGTGTGTATGCCCAAAAATCAATCATTAGATGATTTTGTTTTAACATTGTGTCATGATATTAATTATTGAAAGATATCGCCCGATTATTATGTTTACTATTTTGCATTATATCTAAACGTAATGATAACCTTCGAATAGCGTATTCTAAAATGTTTTTAGTCAAATATTAATTTGGGTTAAGATCTGAATTAATACGATATGACTAGTATATGCATGGATTTATATGGAGATACATAATTCACATATGGATACAAGATGGGATATTGTGTACCGGACGTGATTCACTATGAGAACGTTTCATTGGTTGTCATATACATTTCTCATGTGGTCATAGTACATTTCTTCCTTTGACTTGAGATTATGGAGTTTGCTTTATGTGAGTGATGAACTCTGATAATTGATTATAATCATTATGTAACTAAGTGACAAAATGGTCGTTGGGTACATCGTGTATCATTTAATAGTACTAGCATAGATAAAGATAGCATTTTCCTCTTGTATGTCAAGAGTGATGTCTCTGGGTCTCTTGATTGAGTAATACTGAGGAAACACATGCATGCTTAGTTGATTAGTATAAAATATTGATAATCGGTATAAGATACTAATATCGGTCTTATCGGTATATTCTGGAATAGAGAAATTATGGATCAAACATAATGAGGATGACACATCATTGTCTCGTGTTCGATCTGGATATCTAAACAAATAGACATCAATATGCATATTGATAATGACTATACAGCTTGCGGGTTAGTAGAATCCCCAAACTTTATCTTTTGGGTAATGATGATGTATTGTTAGATGTTGTTCTTCGTTTATAATTGTAAATAGGATTTATAATTATTGTCATTGTGATAAAGTACCAATGAGTTACACACGTAAAATGTATATATGAATAAGAAAATAAATAATTAAAGGAGTTTAATTATTATACCTTGCTAAATCTTTTTCCATCCGGCAGAATCAAATTCGGGGATATGATTGACAAGTAGAGACTTTCAACAAGATTGTAACACTATTTCTGCAATACCTATAAGACAGGTGCCAACATTACACACACACACACACACACACACACACACACACATATATATATATATATATATATATATGTGTATATGTAGAGCCTCCTTCTTTTGTTAACCACTCAATTAGTGTTAACCTTGTTAACTTATTGTGGACCAATAGGATTCAAGATACATTGGTGGTTTTAATATTTATTGGACGGTTAATGCAAGGGTAATATAGGAAATTAATATTTTAATTATTTGTTGTAAGTATTATTTCCTAAATTCACGCCTATCTAATTTTGTTAGTTATTGATATATTATATTTTAATATTCATCCTAATCTTCATAATATTATCCCAATATTTTTTGTTTGGTTAACAAACTTAGCATTGTTTATGTTGTTTGTTTTGGTTTCGACATATTCATAATATTATCCCAATATTTTTTGTTTATGTTTGTTATTTACTTTCACAAAATGCGTATACCCAAATTTTCACATATGCATGATATGAAACTGCATATATGCATATCATAGAAATGCATATATGCACACTAGCCAATTGCATATACGCACACCAGCCAATTGCATATATGCACATATTACAATTGCATTTATGCACACTTTACATTTGAAGCATATATGCACACATGAAAACTGCATATATGCACTATTTACACCTACAACATGCACATCAGAGAAATGCATATATGCACATATTACAACTGCATATATGTACACTTTACACCTGCAGCATATATGCACATATCAAAATTGCATATATGCACACTTTACAGCCCCAACATATATACATCCCTTCAAAATTGCATATATGCACATACCAAAATTGCACATACCAACAAGATTCAAGATATTTTAAACATTTACCTTTGATTTCCGCCATTAACTTCAACTTTATCTATACATGCATTTTCAAAGATTCAAGATGCTCGTAAATCTGGATCCATTTTCGGATTTTACAAATGACTCGTTTGATAATAAAAGAAAAACGCTACGACGAGTGACAAATAACAGATCTAATATTGGATTCCTCATCTATAATCCACAAACCTAAACTTACAAGTCTTTCTCGAATCAAATCTGACCCCAAATCCAAAGACCAAAATGTAACCCTCGTCTCGTTCTTTAACGACTTTCCATTATCATTACCTGCATCGATCTCAACACTAAATCCACCTTCATCCGCCCTCCGTAACTTAACACCCTACAAGCATAAACCCATTTCAAAACCCTAGATTTTTAAACATTTACCTTAGATTTCCGCCATTACTTCAAGCTTTACTTCGTATGGAATCGGCTTGTGTAAGAATCGTTTTGAAATCGAATTTTCTGGAATCAATTAGTGTCGATTTGGATTTGATCGATATGGAATCGATTTGTAACGATTTTGAAATCACCGATTTTTATCTTTTCTGGAATCGATTGGAATCAACTTGTTGATTTGCTTTTTGAACGATTTTGGTATGGATTTGGAATCGATTTTGGTACGATTTTGGTATCGATTTTGGTTTTAAACGATAGTTTAGAGAGAGAAGGGTTTTTGATTATTTTTCTAAATGAGGTTTAGATAGCAGGTCCTTAAAAGTAGCACATGGTTACCACCTTCCTTATCTGACATAGGATTGTTAATTAACAAGAATACCCCTGAGCATATATGCTTCAACCGTTTTTTTATTTAATTAGGAATTAAAAAACCATTTTAATCTTAGCCATTGATTTTGATGATTGATGGTCCTGATTAGTTAACAAGGTTAACACTATTTGAGCGGTTAACAAAAGAAGAGCCATATATATATATATATATATACACACACATAGGGTTGAGTTCTGGTTAGAAGTGTCAAATTTGGTGAGAAACGTGAGAAGTGGTTATCAACCGTTGGATGAGAAATGGACGAACATTAGGATGAGATGCACCGAGATGAACCGGATCAATTCCCTTTTAAGCCACAATTCATGGGTGGGTATTTGATTAAAAATGATCAACGGTTTAAAAGTAATTCTCACACTTTTCACATGATTCCATGCCTATATATATGGTTGGCTTTCTGTGAGAAATTGAAGTTAACGTGAGAAGCGTTAGAAGTGGTTATCAATCGTTGAATGAGAAATGGATGCACATTAGAATGAGATGCACCAGCCACCAAGATAAGATGTAGCAGATCAATTCTTTTCTAAACCACAATTTATAAGAGGACATTTGATTAAAAGTAATCTACGATCTAGATCTTTCTCATACTTCTAATATTTTTAGAGTAAACTACTATTTTTCATCCCTGTGGTTTAATGTTTATAACTATTTTCGTCCCTGGTCTTTAAAAACTTATTTTTTCGTCCTTATGGTTTTAATTAGCTACTATTTTCGTCCTTACTTCCACCATCCGTTAAAAACTCACGGTAACCTATCACATGTGCCTATCACATGATGGGCAATTTTGTCTTTCTCCTCATGTGTACCCTTATTCCTTTCTATTCCATTTTACCCTAATACTTTCCACTATTTTGACAGACCCCTCATCCATCTCTTCTTCCCCACAAATTCTCTTTAACCCTCTGTTAAAAATTAGTTTTTTTACCATCATCAATCTGTTCACGTGAATCAACTTTTCTGATGTGGCAACTTCGACAACCATATGAAGTGGTCCACCCATACGAAGTTTACAGTAAGAGTTACTTATTGTTGTTTTGTATTTTTCAAGTTCCCAATGAATTTCATATATGATTTGTCGTTTTGTCTTTAATAATAGTGATCGATTTATGATTTTTTTGTTGCAGAAAATCATCCCACCTTTTTTTCTTTGAAGATTAACCATGGTGGGTTTTTTTCCAACTTTCCTGAAAGAAGATATATCAATGGAAAGGTAACTCATGTGGACCTAATAGATGGAGATGAATTTCCAGTACATGATATTGATGCAATGATGCAACAGTTAGGGTATGGTGATGATGGTGAAAAGCTATATTACCATTTTATGATACCAAGTACAGATCTGGATTTTGGTTTGCAACCATTAGGTAGTGACCAAGATATGCTTGTTTTGTTAAAGTATGTTAATCAGTATAAAGAACTAGACTTTTATAGTGAACATGGGGTCACTAACTTGAAAACCTACCTCATGTCACCCCAAGCATCTAAAGTTAGAATTGAGCAACTCCCTAATCAGTCTTTGACAAAACCTTCAAATGTTGGATGTAAAAAGCAACTATTACTACCATGGGTTGAAAAAGGTAGTAACACTTGCTTGGGTGAGGGTAGCAGCACTTGCTTGGGTGATGGTAGTGGTTTGGGTGCAATAACGCAAGACTTGATTGAAGAGTTTGAACCATTTCGGGGTGATGAAGTTATGACAGAAAATGAGGATGATTATTTAGATGAAGAAGATGATTCACTTGACATCGATTATGTAGGGGGAACAGAAATCCTCCCAATTGTGGATGCCGTGGATGTGGATGAAGAGGCATTAAATTTTTCTGATAAAGAAAGTTGTTCAGACGATAGCGATCATGATTTCACTATGAAGAAACGGTTGAGGAAGGTAAGAAGGGAAAATTTCAAGCAACAAGAATCAACACCTTCCAACAACAAGGTACATTTCTTTGTTGGCCAATCATTTGGTAGTAGGGCTGAAGTGAAAAAATTGATAATGTTACATGCGATAGAAACTAGGAGGGACCTTGCAATTATTAAAAATGATTTAACAAGGGTGAGGGCTGTTTGTAAGGGGAAAATTCCTTCATTTAATAGTGAAGAAGTACAGATAAGTTGTCCTTGGGTATTGCTCATTTCCACATGCAAGAATGATGAATCGTGGGTTGTGAAGACACTTGTTGATATCCACAAATGTGTTCACCCAAGAAAAGTTAAGCAATGCACTGTCAGTTTTTTAGCACAAGAACTTGTAGAGACTATTAAACCTAACCCAAGCATTCCGGTTAAGGCCGTGCAAGACCATTTTCAGAAGAGGTTCCAACAAACTTTTTCATCTATGAAATGTTTTAGGGCAAAGCAAATGGCGGAAACGTATCATGAAGGTTGATAAGATGATTAGCAAGGCTGAGGGACCATTGACACCGACTGCTACAAAGTTATTCAATGCTATTCAGGCCGAAGCTTCTCAGCAAAAAGTGTCATGGAATGGAGGTCATAGGTATCAGGTAAGTGGAGCTTGGATGGAACAACATGTTGTGGATCTTCAGGACATGAGTTGTACTTGTAGAAAATGGGAGTTAACCGGGATTCCTTGTAAACATGTCGTCGCCACAATCGGGTACATGGCAGATCATGGAGGAAATGTAGGCGAGCCTTTTATGTGGGTGAATCCATGCTACTGGCTTGATAGTTGGAAGGCGGTATACAGTTTCAAGATTAATCCACTAACTGGCATGGATATGTGGCCCAAATCAAGTTGCCCAACGACATTGACCCCACCGTTACATCACAAACAAATAGGGAGGCCTAAAAAGAAACGAAAGAAAAGTGTTGATGAGTTGAGTCAACCGGTGGTCAAGGGAGGCAAACTTTCAAGGATTGGAAAGACGGTCACATGTATCAAATACAAAAAGAAAGGTCATAATTCAAGGACTTGCAAAGGACAAGTCTAGATTATGTTTGACTGTGTTGGTTAACCATTTTTGGTAGATTGTGTTGTTTGACAATGGTTGGTTGACCTTTTTTGGTATTATGAAACAATGAAATTATGTTTTCGTTTATGTAATGGCATTATGAAACAATGGAATTTTATTTTGGTCCTTGTAATAGCCTTTTGAATCAATGATTAATGGAATTCTGTTTTGTTTATAATCTCTTGGTATTTGTAATCTGCAGTTTGACAATTTTGTAATCTGCAGTTTGACAATTTTGACAGCAAACTGCAAATGCAATTTTGACAGCAAAGTGCAAACTGCAAAATACAATTTTGACAGCAAACTACAATTTTGACAGCAAACTGCAGTTTTGTAATGTGTAGTTTGGCACTTTTGACAGCAAAGAAATCCAACTTGGATTAACCAAGAAATTTCCAAGAAGTCAAATTTTATCCAATTTGGTTCATTAACTAGAAAAGTAGGTACAATACGGAAATTGGGTTCTTTCTAAAGCAACCCTACAAAGAAGAAATCACAACTAGTGAATGAAATCACTTTCCATCTGCTAGTACAATCCAACTAGTGATAAAAAAAGAAAATTGCTAGTATAATCCAACTAGTGAAGGAAATCACTTTCCATCTACGAACTTCAAATGTCTTGGCACGTACGGTGGCTTCAAGAGTGTTTATTTTTCTCAATGTTAGAATTGTAGAGTCGATTGATAGAGAGACACGAGAGATGGCTGCATCGACCGTTTTCATATATTGAGAGAGTAATACAAGTAAAGTGTCTAACCTAGACAAGGAACCCTAAAAGCCTATTTATACAAAGAGGAGTTACAGCTAATTACATAAAAGACCCTGAACTATACATATTGACATTTTAATACTCTAACATCCCCCCTCAAACTCAAGTAGGGGAAGAATGAGACAAGTTGAGTTTGGAAACGAGAGCCCGGAAACGCCCTGGGAGATGAGCTTTGGTGAAGATATCGGCCGTCTGATCAATGGTGGAGATTGGAAAAAGTTTAACAGTCTTGCGGAGGACATGTTGACGAGTGAAGTGGCAGTCAATCTCTATGTGTTTTGTACGCTCATGAAAGACATCATTGTGAGCAATCTGGATGGCACTGGTGTTGTCACACCATAAGGGTGTCGGTGAGAACTGATGAGCACCCATATCAGAGAGTAGCCAACGTAGCCATACGAGTTCTTGAGTGGTGTCGGCTAAGGCTCGATACTCAGCCTCGGTGCTGGAGCGAGCTGTCAGGGATTGTTTCTTGCTGCGCCAAGAGATAAGAGAGTCCCCAAGGAAAAAACAATAGCCGGTGGTGGAGCGACGGTCGGTTATGTCACCATCCCAGTCAGCATCTGAGAAGGCACGAAGCTGTAATGATGACTTGGATGAGAAATGAAGACCGTGGAACATGGTTCCTTTGAGATACCGAAGTATACGAAGGACAGCAACATAGTGATCCGAGCATGGTGCGGCCATGAATTGGCTAACAATGTGAACTGCATAGGCGAGATCTGGTCTAGTAACAGTTAGATAGACTAGAGAGCCAACAAGTTGACGGTACCGTGTAGGGTCTTTCAGCGGGGTTCCGGCATTCGGAGCAAGATGCAGATTTTGCTCGATAGGTGTAGAAGCAACCTTGTTGTCTGTGATCCCGGCCCTGGATAATAGATCTGATATGTACTTGGCTTGACAGAGATAGATGCCTGAAGAGTCTGACAAGACTTCAAGGCCAAGGAAGTAGTGGAGCTTGTCGAGGTCTTTCATCTCAAAACTGGAGCTGAGAGACTTTTTGAGATGAATGATACCTGTAGAGTCACTGCCTGTAATGATCATATCGTCAACGTATAGCAGAAGTAAGATAGTACCTGTGGCAGTAGTCCGAGTGAACAAACCAGAATCATAATTACTCGGAGAAAAACCCAAAGATAGGACAGTATTGTTGAATTTTTCAAACCAGGCACGAGGAGCTTGTTTGACCCGATTGGGGCGTCTTACCTCATCTGATGGTTGGGAGGCGGTAGGATCCATAGACTCTGCAGAAGACTCGGAAGTAGGCCGGGGAGTTGGTGTAGAGGATTGATCATGGTCAGCGGGTATAGAGGGTACAGACAAAGGTTCAGAAGATGCGGAAGGTTCAGGTGAGGGCTCAGACGGGTTAAGAGAGGGTTCAGGTGATGCGGAAGTTGGTGGATCAGATGATGAGGAGAACAAAGAATCTAATTGGAGAGAGTCTAAAGAGATAGATGTGTCAGTAAAGAAGGAAGAGGAAGAAGGGATAGGGTCCTGAAATTTGGACACCGTGGAGAAGGGAAGATGTTCCCAGAAGGTGACATGCCTGGATATACGAAGTCGCTTAGAGATTGGATCCCAACAACGATATCCTTTATGTTCAATTCCGTAGCCTAAGAAGCAGCACAGACGAGAACGAGGTTCAAGTTTGGTATGTTCATGAGGTTGTAGCTGAACAAAGCAAGCACAACCCCATACTTTGAGTAGTTCATAGGGAGGTGAGACTCCATAGAGTGTTTCATACGGGGACTTTTGATTGAGGATGGGAGTCGGGTGTCGGTTGATGGTGTAGACAACCGTGAAGGCTTCTTCGCCCCAAAAGCGTTCTGGACACTTGGCTGAAATTAGTAGGGTACGAACAGTGTCAAGAATGTGACGATGTTTGCGTTCGGCACGACCATTTTGTGGAGAGGTGCCAGGGCAAGAGTATTGAGAGAGAGTGCCCTGAGATTGAAGAAATGAAAGAAGAGATGATTCTTTATATTCCATGGCATTATCCGCGCGAAGAATCTTTATGGGTTTTGAAAAATGGGTTAGAATCATGCGAGCAAAGGTGATGTAGATTTTGGGTAATTCTGAGCGGTTTTTCATAAGATAAATCCATGTAAAACGAGTATGATCATCAATAAAGATTACAAAATATCGGGCACCTCCCATAGAGGGGTGTGGTGCTGGTCCCCATACATCAGAATGGATAAGATCAAAGGCAGAAGCAGATTTAAAATCATTAATTTGAAAAGGTAAAGCATGATGTTTTCCAAGTTGACAAGATAGACAAGAGACATGTTCAGAGGAAATGTTTCCCAAAAGTCCTGAACTAGCTAAAACTTTCATCCTAGCTAAAGATAAGTGGCCTAAGCGTGCATGCCATAGCTCAAAAGACGGGGTGCTGGAAACTGAAGCAGCAAAATTGGATGCAGGTAACGGAAGACGGAGATAGACCACTTCAACCATCCGACCAACTTTACGGCCTATTCCAAGGATATGCTTGGTCTTGGGATCCTGCACAACACAACCAGTAGAATGAAATAAGACTGTTGGTGCAAGTGTACCCAGCTTTTAATATTGTGATATATTTTTTGGTACACATAAAATCACATCTCCATATTTATTTTGATGATTACAAAACACACCGCATTCTTTGTTATCTAATATTTTATCTGAGTGTGCAGCTATTTTAAATGATCTCGATAAATTTATCTGAAGAATCCAAGTCTAAAGATTTACGTCGTTTTAATTTTAAAATGATAAACACCCTAAAATAATATACCACTTGGATATTTCTAAAACCTAATATATTTTTAAAATATACAAAAACCCTTTGGAAGTCAAATGCTATCTAGCTCCATCTCCTGCTTCCCAACACAACTAGCTGTCAACAACAAATTGTGAAGATTTATTCTATAAGCCATAGCCTTTGTTGTGAGCTTCCTATTGGTTGAAAGTTTTCCATAGCATTCCCATTTCTCCTATAAATAACATGCAGGGACGTGATACTTTTTACAAAAAAAATTCACAAATTCACAACATTTAATCCCAGCATTTGATCAATACTCTGCTGCCTCTTTTCTCTCTTAATCACTTATTAAAATTTATAAAATATTTTTTGAGCAAGAAATCTTGAGTTGATAGCAGATTAAAATCTCTCGATTAGTTGAATCAGCAACACAACTCAAGTGATCAAACTCTCTAAAAATATCCAAGTGATAAACATTATACAAGAGTGATTATCAATATTAAAATTATACACCTCTTGTAAGTGTTTGAATAGAGTGAGTGATCCATAGAAATCTCATCAACTGAAGTAGAGATATCCGTGATTATTTTTTTGTATTAAGGTTTGTGTTCTACCGTAAAGAACACGTTCTTATTGGATCTCCGAGAAGTGTTTTCTCGAGGTGGACTAGCCAACCACGTGATTGGTGAACCACTTTAAAATATCGGTGTCAAGTATTCTCTTTCCTTTATTTCTTTATTTTTACCGCTGTGCATTTAATTATATATGTTTATATAATTGTTGTATATTTATTCTTTTATACTCTGTTGTATTTGTACTGTCTTTTATACCGTATTTATTTATAAAAAGAATTTTTGAAAGTAAAATATTTTAAATACAACCTTACCCCCCTAGGTTGTCTAACAATTGGTATCAGAGCAGGGCTTTCAAAATTTTCTGCTTAAATATTTTTTAATGGCTCAACAAACTAATATTATGTTTTCAAAACCTCCTATGATAGATACTGAAAAGTTTGGCATTTGGGCCGAACTATTTGAATGTCACGTTCGTGGCAAAAATCAAAGAATTTGGGATATTATAGAAAATGGGAATTTTAATCCTACTATTGTAAAAGATGATCTTATTGTTGATAAACCTTTAAAAGAATGGACTCCCGCTGAAGAATCTCATGTCTGTTTAAATTTTGAAGCTAAGAATATATTATATGCTGCTTTAACTACTGATGAAATTGAAAGAGTGTATACATATAAAACTGCTAATCAAATCTGGGAAAGTTTAAACAACACTCATCGTGGAAACACACAAGTTAAAAGTTCTAAAATAAACATTTTAGTTCATGATTATGAATTATTTGAAATGTCAAAAGATGAGTCAATCGACTAAATGTTTAAACGTTTTAACCTCATTATGACTACTTTGAAAGGATTAGGTCGCACTTATCCTAATGAAGATTACGTAAGGAAAATCCTCCGAGCACTTCCTTCGGAGTGGATGGCAAAGATTACATCATTAGAAGACTCCCGTGATCTCTCCCTAATGAAGCTCGACGATCTCGTCGGCAATCTTAAAGTACACGAAATTGCACTTAAAAGAAACAAAGATCGGGAGCAAGTAAAAAAGAAGTCGATCGCTCTTAATGTCTCAACTCCGAATGACAAAAAGAAAAAGGAGGAAGCTAGCACTTCAAAAGATCAATCCGATAAACTCAACGAAGTCGCTATGTTGGTAAGAAACTTCTCTAAATTTTTTACTAACAATAAATTTTCTAAAAATAGCAGATTTCAAAGAAACGGTAACTACCGTCGTGGCGGTGAAAACCGGAGTCGCAACTTCCATAAAAGAGAAGATAAAGTGAAGAAAAATGACGACTCAAGTGACGACGAAAAAGCCAAACCAAAGAGAGGTTATTGTTACTCATGTGGTGATAAAGACCACTATGCCAACGAATGTCCTAAAAAGAACAAATTTCAAAATAAAAAGGATAAAGCCTTCGTTGGAGGCTCGTGGAGTGGAAGCGAAGAAGAAGACAAATATCAAGCTATTTGTCTTATGGCCGAAAGCGACGACGAGGTAAAATCTTGTTACTCAGATTACGCTAGTGATTATGAAAATGAAGATGAAAATAATCTTGACGAATTATATGAATCATTCCATGACATGGCCGCTCTTGCAAATAGGTATCAAGATGAAATCTCAAAATTAAAAGAAACCGTATCTGCATGTGAAAAGAAAATTAATGACGGTAAACAAAAATCTGCAAATGATATGGATATAATTGCTAAATTAGAAACTAAATTAGGTGAAAAGGATTTTTGTAAATCTTGTGATATTCTAAATAAAAAAAATTGCATGTTTAAATAAAAAGACACATGAAGATATTATATGTACAAAATGTGATATTCTTAAAAATGAAAATGCATGTTTAAAAGCTAAATGCGATTCATATGAAAAGGACAATCTATTAGCTAAAGCATTTCAAAGTAGTAATGAAAAAGTTCTTAACATGCTAAATATGTCTAACCGTATAAAATGTAGAAAATGTATTGGTTCCGATGCTTGCAAAGAAAAATGTTCTTGTATGCCAATTAAAAGATATTTTGAATCACCTAAAGTAAATACAAGAAATCGATATGTGCAAAAACCTCCGTATGTACCTAAAATGAATAATGTAAAATATATACCGAGAAAACCGTATGCTCGCATGTACCATGATAAATATTCTAGACCGAAAAATAAGGCGAATATAAATGCTTCTTTTTATGTGTATGATAAATACAATCGCAAAATTAAAATGGTAAATAAATGGATTCCAAAAGGAATGTTTAATAATGATAATCCCGGTGGTATGCGTTTATGGTTTTAAATATGTTACATATATATGCAGTTCTTTTTAATTCTATATATAATATATTTTCTTATATGTATTATATATAAATAATATACTTTTGTATGTACTTTTTGTTTATATATACATACATACGTACTACATACAAATATATATTTGTTTTGTTTAAATTTTTTATTGTTTATATATTAGGTTTGACTTTCTATTTACTTATATATATACCTCATATATACGTATATCATACATATATTTATATATATTCTATTCAATTCTTTTGTCTTACTTATATATATAAAAGACTCTAAGTCCTTTATATATTTTTGTTGTTGTCATCTTGAAACTAATTAAGAAGGACCCACGAGAAATGGGGACCATAAAAGTTACATCCTTATTATTGTAGATAAACCTTGATATGGACTGGATTCTCGATAGTGGTTGCACACGTCACATGACCGGAAATAGCAATCTCTTTTCATCATATGAGTCATGTGATGGTGGACATGTAATTTTTGGAGGAAATTCCAAAGGAGAGATAATTGGGAGAGGTACAGTTTCTTGCAATAATGTTAAATTTCTTGATGTTAATCATGTTGATAATTTAAAATTTAACTTGCTAAGTGTTCGTCAACTTTGTAAAAATGGTATAATCGTTATCTTCGAAGAAGATTCTTGTAAAATCTTGAAAAATGGCAAAGTTCTTTTAACGGGTCTTGTAAAAGGAAATTTATACATTTGTAAAACTCTTGTAAATAAAAATGTTTGTTTATCGTCCCTTTATGATAATTCTACTTTATGGCATAGACGTTTGGGTCACGCTAATCTTAGATTAATTCAAAACTTAAAAAATAAGGAGCTTGTGAGTGACCTTCCTAAATTAAAGTTTGATAATCATTTTTGTGATGCTTGTCGTGTCGGCAAACAACATCACGTTTCTCATAAATCAAAAAATGTGATTTCAACTCAAAGAGTTTTAGAACTTTTACATATGGATCTTTTTGGCCTTATGGCGATTCAAAGTTTTGGAGGAAATTTTTACACTTTGGTTATTGTGGATGATTATTCCCGTTATACTTGGACTTTATTTTTGAGACATAAAAATGAGGCTTTTGAAAAGTTTAAAATTTTGGGAAAACGAATTCAAAACCAACAAGGTTGTACGATTGTTTCCATACGTACGGACCATGGACGTGAATTCGATAATGATGTCCAATTTGGTGCCTTTTGTGATAAACATGGTATAACTCATAATTTTTCGGCTCCTCGAACACCTCAATCTAACGGGGTTGTTGAAAGGAAAAATAGAACGTTACAAGAAATGAGTAGAACCATGCTAAACGAACATCAAGTTCCCCAAAAGTTTTGGTGTGATGCCGTTGCTACCGCGACCTATGTGCTTAACCGTGTCCTAATTAGAGGAATCCTAAATAAGACACCCTATGAGCTTTACCGTGGTAGAAAACCTTCCCTAGCCCACTTGAAAGTTTTTGGATGTAAATGTTTCATTTTAAACACCAAATCCTATCTAACCAAATTTGACCCTAAAGCCTATGAGGGAGTGTTCCTTGGTTATTCTTGGAATAGCAAAGCCTATAGAATCCTAAATAAGGAGACCATGGTAGTAGAAGAATCCCTAAATGTTAGCTTTGACGAGAGTCCTCCCAAACCCAGTGCACCCTTAGCAAATGACAATATCTGTGAGGGAGATGTCTTAGCACAACAACTTAGTACCTTGGATTTAGGTACCCAACCTTCTCCAAATAATATTGAATCTAGTGATGCCCCTTTATGTTTTATTCCACAAAGCCTAGATGATCCTAACCTTAGAACCGCTCGAGGCCATCCCGTAGATCAAATTATTGGTGACCTCAATCAAAGAACAACTAGATCTCAAATTCATATCCATTGTGCATTTCATGCCTTTATCTCATCCATAGAACCTAAAACCATAGATGAAGCTTTAGGTGATGAAGATTGGATAATGGCCATGCAAGAAGAGTTAAACCAATTTACTAGGAATGATGTTTGGGACTTAGTTCCTTGCCCTAGTAGTCAAACCATTATTGGCACAAGATGGGTCTTCCGTAACAAGGTAGACGAGAACGGTGGAGTCACACGGAACAAGGCACGTTTAGTTGCCAAGGGGTACAATCAACAAGAAGGTATAGATTATGATGAAACCTTTGCACCAGTTGCAAGGTTGGAGTCTATTCGAATGCTTCTAGCTTTTGCAAATGCTAAAAATTTTAAATTATTTCAAATGGATGTTAAAAGTGCTTTTTTAAATGGTGTTATAAATGAGGAGGTATACGTTTCTCAACCTCCCGGTTTTGAAAATTTTGAAAATCCGACACATGTTTATAAATTGAAAAAGGCGCTTTATGGTTTAAAGCAAGCTCCGCGTGCGTGGTATGATAGATTAAAAACCTTTTTAATTCAAAGTGGTTATATTATGGGTAAAATAGATAATACTTTATTTGTGAAATATGATCAAAATGATATTGTAGTTGTGCAAGTATATGTTGATGATATTATTTTTGGTTCCACTAATGAAAAACTGTGTAATGAATTTTCTGCGAAAATGACAAGCGAGTTTGAAATGAGCATGATGGGAGAGTTAAAATACTTCTTAGGATTGTAAATCAAACAATGTGAAACTGGTATTTTTATTAGTCAATCTAAATATTGTAAAGATATGTTGAAAAAGTTTAACTTTGAAAATGTCAAACCCGTTGAAACTCCAATGACCACAAACTTACAATTATCTCGTGACGAGGAGGGAAACGATTTTAATGAAAAGATTTATCGTGGTATGATTGGTAGTTTATTATATTTAACTGCTAGTAGACCTGATATTATGTTTAGTGTATGTTTATGTGCTCGTTTTCAATCTTCACCTAAACAAACTCACTATGAAGCTGTCAAGCGTATTTTTCGATATTTACGAGGTACTACTAATCTTGGCTTATGGTATGCAAAGAAACCCGAGTTAGAAGTAACGTGTTTCACCGATTCCGATCTTGGTGGATCTATTGTTGACCGAAAAAGTACTAGTGGGGTATGTGCCTTTATAGGTCTCTCACTTGTATCTTGGTTCTCTAAGAAACAACAATCCGTAGCTTTGTCTACCACCGAAGCGGAATATGTAGCCGCCGCAAGAGCATGTGCTCAAGTCCTTTGGATGAAACACACACTTACCGATTTTGAGGTACACCTAACCAAAATTCCAATTATGTGTGATAACTCAAGTGCCATTAACTTAAGCAAAAATCCCGTGTTACATTCTCGTACCAAACATATTGAATTGAGACATCACTTTTTACGAGATAATGTTCAAAAAGGCCAAATCGTGCTTGAAAAGGTTGATTCGGAAGATAATTTGGCCGATATTTTTACTAAAGCTCTTAACAAAAAGGCTTTCTTTAAATTAAGACTTGGTTTAGGCATGCTTGAGTATAACCCTTGAGAAAATGCTAACTCTCAAATACTTCATATTTTGAGGGGAGCATCTTTCAAGGGGGAGCATAGCGTCTTTCCTAACCCTTTTTGCTTTGACAAAAGGGGGAGAGAAACCGAGTATGCTCTCCTGTTTAGCGTTGTGTTTGTCATCATCAAAAAGGGGGAGATTGTTGGTGCAAGTGTACCCAGCTTTTAATATTGTGATATATTTTTTGGTACACATAAAATCACATCTCCATATTTATTTTGATGATTACAAAACACACCGCATTCTTTGTTATCTAATATTTTATCTGAGTGTGCAGCTATTTTAAATGATCTCGATAAATTTATCTGAAGAATCCAAGTCTAAAGATTTACGTCGTTTTAATTTTAAAATGATAAACACCCTAAAATAATATACCACTTGGATATTTCTAAAACCTAATATATTTTTAAAATATACAAAAACCCTTTGGAAGTCAAATGCTATCTAGCTCCATCTCCTGCTTCCCAACACAACTAGCTGTCAACAACAAATTGTGAAGATTTATTCTATAAGCCATAGCCTTTGTTGTGAGCTTCCTATTGGTTGAAAGTTTTCCATAGCATTCCCATTTCTCCTATAAATAACATGCAGGGACGTGATACTTTTTACAAAAAAAATTCACAAATTCACAACATTTAATCCCAGCATTTGATCAATACTCTGCTGCCTCTTTTCTCTCTTAATCACTTATTAAAATTTATAAAATATTTTTTGAGCAAGAAATCTTGAGTTGATAGCAGATTAAAATCTCTCGATTAGTTGAATCGGCAACACAACTCAAGTGATCAAACTCTCTAAAAATATCCAAGTGATAAACATTATACAAGAGTGATTATCAATATTAAAATTATACACCTCTTGTAAGTGTTTGAATAGAGTGAGTGATCCATAGAAATCTCATCAACTGAAGTAGAGATATCCGTGATTATTTTTTTGTATTAAGGTTTGTGTTCTACCGTAAAGAACACGTTCTTATTGGATCTCCGAGAAGTGTTTTCTCGAGGTGGACTAGCCAACCACGTGATTGGTGAACCACTTTAAAATATCGGTGTCAAGTATTCTCTTTCCTTTATCTCTTTATTTTTACCGTTGTGCATTTAATTATATCTGTTTATATAATTGTTGTATATTTATTCTTTTATACTCTGTTGTATTTGTACTGTCTTTTATACCGTATTTATTTATAAATCGAATTTTTGAAAGTAAAAGATTTTAAATACAACCTTACCCCCCCTAGGTTGTCTAACAAGACTATTAGATTGGCTTCCATAAGCTGAGTGATAGAAATCAGACTCAGTGATAAGTTTGGTATATGCATCACATCAGGTAATTGAATATCAGGTGTAGAAACCGTTCCACTGAAGGAAACCGGTAAGCGAGTGTTATCAGCAGTGCGGACTGACGAGAACAGGCTGGAAGGTTGTTTAGAGACAAAACCTTCTGCCTTGGGTGTCATGTGATTACAACATCCAAAATCAAAAAGCCAAGGGTTACCTGGTGTGGTTGCATTGCAGTGAGAATTCATACCCATAGAACCTGTCATAAGCTGCTCCATGAGCTCTTGGTTTCGGCGCATGAGTTCCATGAGATCAGATGGTGATTGGTTGTTGTTCGGTGCTGTAGGTGCTGGTGATGGGTGCTCCTGAGTGATGGAACCAGCAATGGGTTGCGACTTGAACTGTTGTTTTTGATTACCAGAGTGCTTTGGGTATGGACATTTTGAACAGTCAGAAGCATAGTGACGTGGCTGTGTAATTTCACACCAGCGACATTTTCTAATTGGACAATTGAGGAGCAGGTGGGAAGTGGAGTGACAAAAGGTGCATTCACTGTTATTCCCTTTGCTAGCAGATCTGGACTGATCATGGTTACCCCATTTTCCTTTTGATTTCCCTGAGCTGGGAGTGTAGAGCACAGTGTCTGATGGTAGAGGAAAACGCTGCTGAAGACAGGTTTCTTCGCTTAGCAGTTCAGTGATAGCTTGTTCAAGGGTAGGGAGAGGATGTCGATGCAGAAGTGAGGCTCGAACATTCTCAAAGCGGTCAGAGAGGCCCATGAGAATAGTAGTCAAGTGCAGTTGATTGAAGTAGGCTGTAAATTTCTGAGCAGTGTCATCAAACACTTGAGGGGCACCCAGGTTCAGATGATCTCTAAGAGCTTGCATCTCAGAGATGTAGGAGTTTATGGATTGATCAGGTAGTTGCCTTTTGTTCTGAAAGGTGGTCCACAGCTGATATTGGTGAGAGAGACCTGTAGAGGTATACCTGTTTGCAAGAAAGTCCCAAAGCCCTTTTGCAGTGGTATAGCCGAGGAACTGTTGATTGATCTCAGTGGTGGTAGAAGCGTTTATATAGCCAAGAACGCGAGCATTGGCAATGTCCCAATCATTCATACGTTTTGCGAAGTCAGTTTCACTTTCCTTCTCCTTCTGAACCGGAAGAGTAGATATACCGGTGACGTAAGTGTAAAGACCCTGAGACTTAAGGAAAATGGACATATGATGATGCCACAGAACGTAGTTGCTCCCATTGAGAACAACTGAGATGGAATTGGAGTGACCGAGGTTGACAGCCATTGCGATTTGAGACTGAAGTCGCAGGCAGGGATTGCGACTTGAGGATGAAGTCGCAAGGTAAGGTTGCGACTTGGTACTGTTTTCAGACGAGGATTGCGACTTGAGGTTGGAGTCGCAAGTGAAGGTTGCGACTTGGGGATGAAGTCGCAAATGAAGGTTGCGATTTGGGAGTGAAGTCGCAAGGGAGGGTTGCGATTTGGGAGTGAAGTCGCAAGTGAAGACTGCGACTTGGACTATTCACGAGTGAAATCGCAATTGAAGGCTGCGATTTGGAGATGAAGTCGCAATTGAAGACTGCGACTTGGACTGTTCACGAATGAAATCGCAATTGAAGGCTGCGATTTGGAAATGAAGTCGCAAGTGAGGACTGCGACTTGGACTGTTCACGAGGAAGAAGGTTGCGACAACGATGAATATTAGAAGGTTGCGACAACGATGAATAAGAAGGTTGCGACAACGATGAATTTATGATGTTCTTGAGTCGGATTTTTCAAAACAGGTCGGTTTAGGTTGAAAATTGGTACGAAGGTTCGTGAGGATGTTCCGAGTAACTTTAAAACTTGATATTTCGACAGAATAACAACAGAAACGAGATTTCTGAGGCTAAAACGAGTGCAGAAAAGAAGAAAAGGAAAACAATAGCAACAATAGTGCAGATCTGAAAAGAGGTTGAGAAGGCTTACCTAGAGCTCTGATACCATGTTAGAATTGTAGAGTCGATTGATAGAGAGACACGAGAGATGGCTGAATCGGCCGTTTTCATATATTGAGAGAGTAATACAAGTAAAGTGTCTAACCTAGACAAGGAACCCTAAAAGCCTATTTATACAAAGAGGAGTTACAGCTAATTACATAAAAGACCCTGAACTATACATATTGACATTTTAATACTCTAACACTCAATAAGCCTGGAATGATCTCCATAGCTCGTGGACACATAGGGTTGTCGACCCAATTTACAAATCCACAATTTCTTGAACATGAATAAAAACGGCGGCCAGGATTTGCTCTTGTCCACGATGTTCGAATCGTTGTTACAACTCCACAATTGCACACAACCATCGAAGTTTTGGGTCTTTGAAGCTTTGGATCTGTTGAATCGAGAAGTTGTGAATCGACAAGGGTTTTGGATCGAAGAGCTTACATTGAAGCTTTGGATCTGTGAAGCTTTGAATCGAGAAGCCTTTGGATCGATAGGGTTTGGGATCGAGAAGCCTTTGGATCGAGAAGGGTTTTGGGGCTGCTTGAAATTAAGCACGTAAAGGGTTTCATCTGTGTGGGGGAAATAAGGGTTGGGGAACTTTAAACCAGTAAAAGTCATTAGATTTGAAAAGACAAAATTGCCCATCATGTGATAGGCACATGTGATGGGTTATTGTGAGTTTTTAACGGATGGTGGAAGTAATGACGAAAAGAGTAGCCAATTAAAACCATAAGGACGAAAAAAACAATTTTTAAAGATCAGGACGAAAATAGTTATAAACATTAATCCATAGGGACGAAAATAGTAGTTTACTCTATTTTTTATGTTAGCCTCAACTTTTGATCCCATATATGTATTACATTTTTTATGTTGACTTTTTAGGGGTTTTAATTGTTAATTGAAAGAAGAGGGAATCTATTTAATGGCGGAAATTAAGGTGGGAAATAAAAGTGCGTGAGCACCAACACAACATACACATATTATTATTGCCCTCGTTTAGCCCCCCACTCACCCATGAATCCTTCATTTCTTCCTTCTTATCGATTCTCACTCAATTTCTTACTTCTTCCCCAATCAATCCATCTCTTCTTCACTTCAATTTCTTCAGTTCATCGGTCGATCACACAATTCCGTTGAAATGCCAACATGCGTTTCTCGTTCGATGCAACCTGACGAGCTCGATGGATCAAATCGCCATGGCGATACCGCTGCCAGTAAACAGGCTATGAAAACACTCACTTCTCAGGTACGTGTGTTTTTTATTTCTTCGTGTTTGGAAGTTACGAACGGATTATTTGCTATTTTGAATTCATTAGCAGTTATTCTTTTAAAGCGATTGATCCAGTGATAAAATGTTACGGAACTGATCGCTTTTTTTGGTTATAGATCAAGGACATGGCGCTAAAAGCGTCGGGAGCGTATCGAGGTTGCAGTCCGTGTACGGGACCGGCGATGATGATGACTTCACAATCACCGCAGCAGTTACAGAAGAGTAACGATGCGGAATCGGATTCATCGGCGTCGGTTTCAGAGAGGTTCCGGTGGACGAACCGTCGAACTGGTAGCAAAAATTCGAGGTCCGGCAGAGTTTGGGGGAAGGAAATGGAGGCGAGGTTGAAGGGAATATCGATGGGGAGTGGCGGAGGTGGGGAGGCGGTGATGGGAACGTTATCGGCATCGGCGAGTGGCCGGAGACCTGACCCGATCGTATTGGTCGAGGAGATTGAACCGAAAGAGTGGGTTGCTTCGGTTGAACCCGGCGTCCTCATTACCTTTATTTCGCTGCCGCGTGGTGGTAACGATCTTAAAAGAATCCGGTTTAGGTAACTAAAACACTCTTCCTTTATTCCTTTTAACTTTTACAAGCATTTCTTACTTAATTTCTTTCTAAATCTTCTCGTTAACTAGATTTCTGATTGCAAGTGCTATTTGAGTTATATATCATTTGAGGGGGTGTTTGGGAATTGGGATTGCTTATTTAAAACAAGCTTTTATATAAAAGTGCTTATTAACTTATGTGGTGTGAAACCGGAGTTTAAAAAAAAGTGTTTGAATTAGCTTATGGTGGTATCAAAACGTAATAAGCTAATAAATTGTTATTTAGAGAGTGTTTGAGGTTGCTTATATATGTAAAATATCCAAAAAGTTGATAAGTTGTTTCAAATAAGTCAATAAGTTAGAATTGAATGACTTATCAAAATCTCCTTGTCACCGTTGCCAAACCGCTATAAGCAGTTTTATTTTTTAACCATCCAAACACTAAAAATTGCTTATTACCGGTACCACACCGGAATAAGCTAATAAGCAAAAAAAGCATACATACATTATAAATTATTCATAATATACTGTAATAAATATTTACGATGAATATAATTAATGATGCACATATATAATATTTATGATGGATAATATTTATAAATATTTAGATATATTTATTATAGGTAATTAACTTTAATGGTTCTCAAAATGTAATGATTTATAATAAACTTTCCTCGTGTATATATATAACACAATACATATATGAAGTCTAACATATGATGCAAGATGAACATTTAGGAGTCGGCACTAACTTTATTGAATAAGATTATAGTCTATCAAAACGGTATTGTATGCAATAATTTACACGATACGCATTTACAGGGTAAGAGTCGTCATCCTCACGACCTCACTTATTAGGCCCTGCGTACCGCTCTCGGGTACCAGGGCCGGGTTCCATTTGGGTAGCAAGAGGGTAAGGAGGTAGGCGGTACGAGGGGCGCGGGCTTCACATCGGGTAGCAGCGTGCGGGTTCACGAACCCGGCCTTACCCGAGGATATCTCTCTCTCTCTATCCACATATATACATAGGGTTGGGTTCAGCGGGTAAGAATGGGTTTGGTGGGTAGGCGGTACTCCACTTTAGGGTAAGGAGGGTAGGAAAGAGAAAAGCTGATGTGACGCTGAGGTGGCAATTGGGTTCAGTGGGTTCATTGGGTAGCGGTACTCGTGGTCTTAGGTATGACTTTTCCATCTTTATCATTGTTTTTACCGAGTAAGATTCTGGACCGCTACCATATTCATCCGGTAAAATAAATGACCAGGTAAACGTTTACCAAGTAAGCATTTACTACATGACCCTTAAATATGATGTAACAAAGGATATTTTCTTGATAAGAAAAACTTGTGAATAAATTTAAGAGATATAAAAATAAGATTTGCGTATAGGTCCATTGATGTATAGAAGCCATACAGATGGGGTTACCATATTTAATTTGGAGTCTACGCAATTGAGAATAGGAAGGTCCCTATAGTATTTGTTAACGCAATTGAGAATAGGAATGAATATAATCGCAGAGTGATTAGTGAGAAATGTGAAAATAGAACACTCTTATTTTATTTCTTAATATAATGTTATATGCTTTTTTCGTTTTAAAATAAGTGTCAACTTTTAAAAATAGATAAGTAAATTTACCTTAAGTCTAGCCTTTCCAGAAATTATCAAAATTTGATAATTAAAATTTTAATATATTATTAACGCACATCTTTATACATATGGTTCTAGAAACACGATAAATATTTGTTAGATAGTAGTTTCGATTTATGGATATACATAGTTATACAATTTTCTATTTTTAACTATTAAAACTAAAGTCAAATCTAAATATAGGAGTAGGACCATTTCTAATCTAACACTAAAAATAAAAAAGTAAAAGTGTTTTCATCTTCAATCCAATACTAAAACATTAATTAAAGTAAGCCTTTATATTTGGAGGCTAATAAACCAGACCTTTAAAATTAAATATTACTATTTTATTCAACTTTTACAATTATATATATAAATTATAGTGTTATATATTAAGTAATATTACTTTATTATTATTATTATAATGACAAAGATGTTTTTAATTTTTTTTTTAATTTGTGATTGAAGTTGATTTTTTTTAAAGTTTTTAAGGAATCCATCATTTTTAGTGTTTATAGTATTGTTTTTTTAGTGGTTGAATTAAAAATAACATAAGATATTAAGATAATTTGTGACATCAGAGCATCTCCAACAGCTTCCCAAAAAAAAATTCAAAATGAGGAAGCAAAAGTCAAAATCCCAAAAAAAATTTACATCCATCTCCAACAGATTTCCCATTTTAGAGAACTTAACATTAAATATATTATTAAAATATTCAAAACATTACTACCTCCAACAAATTTTTAAAAGGAAAATAATAAAATATTGTTTCTCTTTTCTTGATAATGATTTTTGGGGTAATCTCCATATTTGGAGAAAATGACATTCTCTCTCTAACTTTCTCCAAAATGGGGATGGTTTTGAGGAAGCTGTTGGAGCTGATTTTAGGACCAAAATCCCATATTCTCCATTTTCTCCAAAATAGGGAAGGTGTTGGAGATGCTCTCATAGACATCCCAACTTTCTTTAGTATTCTTGAATTGTTTTTAAAGTCTAGTCATAAGCTTAGAATTTGGATGTTTAGAGTATTATATATTTAGGGCATCAATTTTGTGCTATAAGCATAAAAAAAATCACAATGGACAAAATACTTGGGTCATTACTCATTATAATTAAGAAAAGCAGTTAGAAACCTTTTGGACTACAATATCAAAATTATTATATTACAAATATAAAATTAAGGGGAAGTATGTCTATATATTTTTTATGTGTTTGTTGTCATTTATATAAGTTTATAATTGAAGTTTATCATCTATGATAGAGATGTAAGAATGACAATGATTAAAGTACATAAGTTATTGCTAATTTAAAAAAAAAACCATTTTAAATATATTTTATAGGTGCACCTAACCACGATTATAGAAATAGCCATGATTACAACTCAAAATTGTCAATAATGGTAGCTTCTCTTTATGAAAATTAACTTTTGCATTATCCTCTATGAATATTCTGTGTCAATTAAAGTCTATACCTTTTAGGTTCTAGTAAATACAAGTAATGTTGGAATTTTTGGTTTTAGAAAAAGCATAGAGGAAAAATTGTCTTTCTTTTTAGATTTGCCTTTGGCAATTGAGGTGGAAAAGTTATATCATTAAGCATGGTAATGTTTGGTGAAAGGACATGGCATTCATTAGGATTGATAAAGGTCTTTAAATCAAAATCTCCTTTTGTTGTTCTTTTGTTGTTAAATAATCTATTTTTTTTAATACAAAGGATATATATTCTTGAAGTTGTTATTCATACCCTCTTCTCACTCACATAATACCTATTTTTTTATCCCCTACCTTACTCATTTACCCTTATATGAGCGGTAGGAACCAAATACACCTATTTTATTTTGTTGGTAATAATTTAATTTAAATTTATCTGTTTATTAATTAACAATCAATATATTCATGATGATAATTTTGGTTCATATATATATATATATATATATATATATATATATATTATAATGGTAAAGGATCGTAAGTTGATGTTAGCGTGAGAAGTGTATCTGAACAATTGATTATTTTTAATCAAACGTCCTTCCATGAATTGTCTCTTAGAAGGGGGAATTGATCTGGTGCATCTCGATGCATTTTATCTTGGTGCATCTCATCCTAATGCACGTCCATTTCTCATCCAACGGTTGATAACTACTTCTCACGCTTCTTACGTAAACCTCAACTTCTCATCGGAATCCAACCATTTTTTCAATTTTATGTCATTAATAATTTTTGTAGGTATTTATTTATTAGTAAAAGGTTTTTACTAAAGTTTAAATTTTCTATCATGAATTGTGTTTTAGAAGGGAATTGATCTGATGCATCTCGGTGCATCTCATCCTAATATGCGTCAATTTCTCATCCAATGATTGATACCTATTTCTCTCGTTTCTCACGTAAAACTCAACTTCTCACTGTAATCCAACCAAATTTTCAACTTTACCTCATTAATAATTTTTGTAGGTATTTATTTATTAGTAAAAGGTTTTTACTAAAGTTTAAACTATTGTTTTGGGACAATAAAATGTAAATAAGAAAACTTAAATAAATTTTATTTTGAAAATAATAATTCTGACTGACATACACTTGGAGTAGGTGACAGAAAAACATCGACATGATCATTTTCCCCAATTTTCTTTGAAGCTGTCCACACCATGTAAAGGAAAAGTCTTTCACAAGACCAGTCAAGTATCCTCATTTCATTTGTGATTTGGGCTGTGTGTTACTTGGGAGTCAAAATCTGTACACTGTGAAACCCTAGATACTATATGTTTCCACCATCATAACATAGCCCCCCACTAAACTACATTTCATCATTCATTTTAAAAAGCACATTTAATAGAATTATATAGTATTTTAATCACCATTAAGTTAAAGATTCAAAGAATAATGATAAAAATAGTTAAAATTGAAGTTGATCCATAGCACAATGACCATTTTTTTTGAAATTAACACAAAATAACCATATACTTCGTAGAAAGCCTGAATAAAGACCTTTTATGAACAATATTTTTGTATGACCTCTTTCGATCCACTTTTTATAAAGATAGCAAAACCCTCTTTTTTGTTGTTGCAAAATACTGGGTTTTGCGAACTGCTCTCATAAATAGAATACAATATGTGAAAAGTACATTTTGCAAAAAAATAGTCTTTCTTCTGGTTTTAGCAAAATAAGTGATGGGTTAATCCTGATTCTGGTTATATTTGTGATTAGGCGCTAAACTTGTTTTAAGAAAATCCTACTTCTAAGGAGATGTGTTTGATCACAACATTTTTTGTAGAAAGAAAATTCTTTGTTTATTTATATAAGAAAATATTCCATATGAATAATAGAAAAGAAAATCTTAAAACACAACCTCTGCTTGTGTATAGAAAAGGAGTTATTTGATGGGGCCAATTTTAAATCCTTTTTGTTGGTGAAAAGCTTTTTACCAGAATGTTGTTGGGTTGTCAGAAAATGAAGTTCTTTAACTTTTTGAGTACTTTGCCACGCTTCTTAGCTTTGTCATCTTGTGACAAAAATGAAAACCCAAAAAAGGACCTAATTTGAGGTTCATATCATGTTGAACAGAATCTAAGGGCCTGTTTGGATCAGGACATACAACATGGTAAGATATCTCAGGCTATACATATGGATTAATCCAGATAACCATCTTTATCCAATTAATGAAAAACTAACCAAACAGTCCCTAAATCTTGTTTGGATCAGGACATACAACATGGTACATTTTCTGCAATACACATTGCTCACATAGGACAGATATTGATATCTTTTCTTTATAGTAAATAAATATCAAACTTTTAAAAGAAAATTATTTTTAAGACTAGTTAATTCAGGGGTGTTTGATTAAAGGTATTAAACATCAATCAATGAGAATGATAAAAAAGAATTGTTTGGTTTTATATAATATAATTGACCTATTTTCCTAAAACCTCAGATTTTCAATCTAAATTAAACTGTTCGGTATTATTTTCATTTTCCAATCTAAATCAAACAATAATAATCATAAAAATAAATGTATGAGGGGGTATATTTGTAATTGTTATTTTTATAGAAGGAGGATATGAACTGGCCACTAAAATTTAACTTTAACATCATAAATGAATTTTAATGAGTTGTGGGGTGGCCCTAACTTTGATTGTCATACCGTGAAAATAAATTGGCTTCCATATTCCACTTTGGCATGCTGCCTTTTCTATTTAATTTAATTCAAATTAAATGATATTGGTTTATTGCTGTTTTACTTTTTTGACCAAATCTTTTTCTAATTTTTAGGATTAACTCAACTGGTAAATTAAAGTTAGATTTTAGCGTTTTTTACATAGATAACCGGTTCAAGTTTCTTTAAAGTTATTGTATATTTTCCTAGTTGTAAGTGCACCAAAATGCGTTGATCATTCATGAATACTGGGAAAAAAATCCTTCTCTTGTAAGATGATCAAGATAAATTAATTTCTTGCCTACTTGACATGCCTATTAGTTGTTTATTACTTTAATTTAGCTTCCCATACACATCTCCCATATGCAAACAATAAATAACTACCATCACATATAGAAAAATATATATAAAAAGCCTTGCATATTTAATAGACATATCATGTGCTCTTTGAAAATAGAACTTCTATATTTTATACTATGTGATGATATTATTTTTTATGGATATTATGTGTATATCTCTCAGATCAATTGATCAAAAACAGTTATGTATACACATAAAATTTATTTATTGATAAACCATCTATGATGGGAGGAGCTATGCCCTTTTGGTCAACAAGTTGGTTTCCCTGTTTGAGATATACATGAATTACTTCCAACAAAGACAAATATGCCAATAATATTCATGTCATATGAGGGAAATCTCACTATAACATTATAGTTTGCTTAATTTTGTAATAAATTTCATAGAGAATACAACATATAAGTGCTATGAAAATGTGTGTTTTTTCTTCAACAAACATCAACCTCCAAGACTTGATTTTTAGTTTCATGTTTCCTTTGCAGCCGTGAAATGTTTAATAAATGGCAAGCGCAAAGATGGTGGCAAGATAATTTCGACAAGGTGATGGAACTTTACAACGTTCAAAGGTTAAACCGTCAGGCGTTTCCCCTTCCAATGCCTCCAAGATCTGAAGACGAACTCTCCCTTGAGTCAAGGGTATGCTAGTTATCACCATTTCGTGATTGTTTACTAGTTGTTTATAGCCTATTACCAATAAGTAGTGCTTACCCAGTAAGAGATAATGTAGTTTACCAACAAATGTTGCTAGCTGAGATGTTGACCAGGTAAGAGACCGTCAGAACATCTTACCAGATTAAAGCTTACCAATTTTTTTTAATAAACCACCCCTTAGTCACATTTTTTGTGGGTTATGGATTAAATGCTGATAATGTGGTTGATTTGTTCATGTAACAGGGTTCAAAAATTGAATCTTTTGGAGACAGTCCAATAACACCAACTTTGAGTAAAGAAAGGCTACCACACACCTTACATCGGCCACTCGGATCCTCATCCTCGGACTCACTTGATCACCAGAGCTCAACCCTGTTGCGGTCCAACCGTGACTCCTCTGGTCTAACCGTCACCCCAAAACTATCAAGCATTAGTGGAACCAAAACGGAAACATCATCTATGGATGCCTCCATCAGCGCCACCTCGGCGGATCGCTCCGGAGAGTTTTCCATCAGCAATGTGAGTGATATCGAGAATGAATGGGTGGAACAAGATGAACCCGGAGTTTATATCACCATCAGAGCTCTTCCTGGTGGCTCCAGGGAACTCAGACGTGTCAGATTCAGGTTAGAAACAATCAGTGTCCTTTCGACAAATGACCTTAACCGACTTTTTTCAATTAGGAACATGACTCTCTAATTTTTCTTAACTCAATGACCAAAACCTGCTCCCATAAGAACTTCGAAATTTACTACTCCCTCCGTCCAAAGTGAAGGAGTCATTTACCAAACTCTTACCCGGGTAAACGCTTACCAAGTCACATTACCTACCGTATTAATATGGTAAGAACCAAAAATCTTATCCGGTAAGAGCAAATGCAAGGACCGAGAGTCTTACCGGGTAAGTGTGGGCGACGACTCTTACCACGGTTAGCGCTTTACCGGGTGATTTGTTGCATACGAAACCGATTTGGTGGACTAAAATCTTACCGGTAGGTAAGTGATAGTGTTAAATTTGACTGGTAAGCGCCTACCCTGGTAAGCGTTTGGTAAACGGCTCTAAGTGTCCACATTTCTGTTTTAGCTTGTATCAAAATAAGTGTGAACTTTCAAAAAGTAAATTTTCATTTTAACATTCTACCCTTAACTATGAGATGGAGAAAGTTTCTCTCTTTTATCAAGGGTAAAAATGTCATTTAGTTATTTGCAAACTGTAATAATTACATATTCTTAAAATTGTGTGTCATTTTCATTGTGGATATTTATTTTAGGACGGAGGAAATAAATATCTAGATTCTTAAATTCAGTTTTTTAGAAGGCCTTTCAGATAAATAGCCCGCAAAAACAATCATATATATGGTTCTTAAATAAACAGGCTAGCTCATAAAGAAATATTGTATGCAGCCGCGACAAATTCGGAGAGGTGCATGCAAGACTCTGGTGGGAAGAGAATCGAGCAAGGATACATAAGCAGTATTTGTAATCGAAGAAACGAGTTATTTACTTGAATATCGCTTGAAGAAACATAAGCGTTTCGTGGGAGTTGGTGCCTAAATTGCTGGTTTCTACTACATTCTGAAGGTCCGGTTCTATGTATCTGCATATATGTTGTCCTGTTTTTATGTTCTAGTTTTGGTAGTTAATTAGGCCCGTTTACCAAATGCTTACCGGGTCAAAGACGCTTACCAACAATCATTTTGATGGCCGAGCATGTTACCCGATAAGGTATGTAAGGGGGGTGACTCTTGCCACGAAGCGCTTATCCGATAAGCGTCTGATAAACGATCCTTTAGTGTCGTTGGGAGCAACGAAGGATGATTTGTGAATTGGTGCTATATAATGGGGTTGGTATAGAACTGTAAGTGAAAAAAATGGTATATTTTGTAGTTTGATGCAGAAAAGAATGAAATTTTGGTCTTGAATCTTAAAATCCATTAGAAACTAGTAGCCATTTTTCAGCACAGTACTTCATCAATGAGACTAAGAAGTTGTAAAAGAGTGAGGCCAATTTTTTTTCTTGTGGCATATGTCGTAAGTAAGAGGCGGACCCATAATTTTTTATTTTTTAACAGCACCCTTTTTATTACCAGAGAATAGCATATACAAGATTTACAGCAACTACACAGGCTTTACTAAAAAGCCAAACCAATAAGCACACACATAATAGGCATAGACAAGACCAATTAAGACCAACCACGACATCCCAACAACATTTACCAAACACAAACACAAGAGCCGACTCAACACCCGAAACAAACCTGGAACCCTTTGCAAGTTGGTGCACCTGACCGTTTGACCGGAAACAGACAGCTTAATCGCTCCTGACAGCAGAATCGAATCTGTAACATCCCAAAACACAACAAGACAAACATATCATTAAACCATAACATTTACAAATCTGGGTCCCAAAATCTCGTTACATCATTCACAAACTAAGGTTGGCGGAAACAACCTATACACAACTGAGACTAATCTAACTTCTACAAGAGGCACTTGTACTGTCTCTAGCTGCATCTGTACTCTATCTTGCTCTTGTTCACTTACCTGAGTCTCCTACTACTTGCTTACTTGAAAAGGTTTTAGTTTTGAAAAGCGAGGGTTAGACCATGAGGTCTAGTGAGTTCCCTCCGTAAACAGCGTACATCAATATTATAAAAATCATTTTATAAAACACATTAACATTCTTCACATAATCATTCAATCATGGTACTGCACAGTGTTTAAGGATCACATAGGCAGTCACATATCCGAGTAGGAAGGAAACGAATTCCCTCCTACAAGCTACTCACCTATCCAAGTAGGAAGGAAATGAATTCCCTCCTACAAGCTTACTCATATATCCGAGTAGGAAGGAAATGAATTCCCTCCTACAAGCTTACTCATAACAGCCCAAGGGATCATCGGATCCCGAGGTACTCAGATCCCACTGTGCAGACCGACTCCACATAACATACACATAGCTCGTCATAAACATGAAATCCGTTTAACACTTTATTATCCATTTCACCTTGCTGAATAATCTTTTCCTTTAAACATACTTTTCATGGGAAAACATACGTAAAAGCTTGTAAATAAATCATGCTCGTAAACACACCATGATCGGAAAAATATTAAACTTTCATTCACGTAAAAATCATGTAAATAACATGGCATATCCACATAATCACTTTCTTTGAAAAAACACGTAAAATCACGTATTTTAGTTAGAAAAACTCACCTGGTGTTCTTACTTCCCTTTCCTAATCTGTTCCAGACTTCCAATCGATTTTCCTGAATGAATGGATAAAATATATAAGCTGATCATCCAACTTTCCGGACAACTTAACTTTTCGGACGACTCAACTTTCCGGAAAACTCAACTTACCGGGTACCAGACTTACCGAACAACTATCCGAGAACTAACACTTCCCGGATACCCTGGACTTACCCGTACACCCGAGGTATCCGGACCGACTATCCGGACAGAAGAAACATCCGGACACTACCCATCATCCGGACACTAACCTGGCGATGGGACTTTCCGGACGCGACGATTTTTGCAATAATCGCAGGGAATTACGCACCTTTGCCTTAAATCCCACCACTCCTTCCAGATATCAAATATAGAGCGACTTTTAACACACTAACCCAGTCTTGCCCTTTCTTAAACAAGTTAATGAAGAAAACACAAGGAAACTCATAATAACCAAGTTTCTCCCCACAACCCAATACATTTCACCAAAACTAAAGGAGAGGGCAGATTGATAGTTACCTGAAGTTTTCTACTGATTAGCTCAAGGATTCAGCTGCCAAGACTTCTTCCTCTTCTTCAATTGCCACAATTTCTTCTCTTGCTCCCTCTCTTAGCCGCACACACATACACACACTAGACAATTTGCTAAAATGAGTGCATTAGGGTTTTTCTCATCCCTTTTATACGTCCCAACATTTGCACAAAGGCCCATTAACTTAACTTTTAGTTCTTAGACTTTAGCCACTAAACTTTCACTTCTTATTAGAAATTCGGGTTGTTACAACACTCCCCCCTTAAAAGAATTCCGTCCCCGGAATTCCTCATCGGGAAAAGATGCGGTTATTTTGCCCACACCATAACTGACACTTCTCCAAAGTAATGCCATTTCTGATTTAGTCAACCACCTCATTAAATTCGAAACAAGGAACATTGGGGCATTCCCTTCAGTCCTTACGGTACTCTAACTCGTAGGCTACTGTTCCTATTCGATCGATCCTGACAACTCACAACCCATAGTTCCTTCATCGTATTACAAGCAAATTCTAGATTACTTATCCTAACCAACAATCGTCTTTGCAGATTACATTTCCTTTCTCGAACCACCTCGACCACAGTTCGTCAATCATTTCTCATATCCTCACCACTTCACCACTCCATACTTATACGTAACTAAGAGTAGTAACCTCCAAACCCATCGTTGAAGTGTTCACCTACTCAAATTAAACTTATCCTGAAACACATCAATTCCTCGCTGATTGCCACGTTCGTTCAGTCATATAAAACATAACTCCGGTTATCCTCACTCCACTGGGAGGAGTAACCCTGGTCACACCATACTATTCTCACTAGCTTAATCACTGCACGACCAATTCATTTAAACATTTCTCACAAGGTCACTAATTTAAATCATTCAGTTGTCTTAACCACTTCTTTCCTGCGCAAAATCATACACAATTCCCTTCCTCAATACTCCTTCCAAAGTTCGCACACTTATCAATGACAATCTAGACAACACTGCACCTTTCGGCATTACTGTCAAGTTTACTACTTCCAATTTACTTACTTATTCCGACATACTATCCTCACCTCCCCACGTTAGCGTGGAGCACTGCCCACCAACATTACTCGCTCCTCTCTTTCGACAATTCCCAAGCTGAAAATACTTTCTCATTACTACACATTCTTTGATCTTCAACTATTACCTTCTCGGATAATCCTTTCACCCATAGGAACAATTTTCAGTCATTAAAGATTTCGCATCTACTACCCCACATTTTGATTAACCCATCCATCATCTTCTTTAACTTACATTGATTTCAATAATAAACTTACTTAGCGACTCACATAGCCAGAAAAACGCTTGGTCTCTCATTTGGGCAACCTCCCGCCACCACTCCGTCATTCTATCCCGAACATAATCATACCACAATGTCAACTTACACCCTACGTGCTCCAACAATCTGGTTAACAAATCGTACACCTCATCCGAAACCCCTAAAAAGGTTTCTATCTGATGCTTCCTCTCTCTCTAACATCACATCACTACGACACTAGCTGGCACATTTAGCTTGACAATTATTGTCACTACACATCCGTACACTCTTTGCCCATAACATCACGCTGCAGACCAGATCTCTCATGATCATTCACACAATTCGAACTTGCCTTCATATCCTCTCGTATACATAATCAAGTCTAACTCGCTACTTAGTCATTTCCCAACTTGTTGAACTATAACACAGGAGTTCTCAATTAGCTCAAACACAAACATTCTAGCTAGCTCTTTACGATCCGAGCCCTTTCATAGACATGACACACTTTCTTACTGACTGATATAGTCTACACTCACTCCGTCTGTGCCACACACCTTATCCTTCTATGGACCCTCCACACCTCGTAAATAGAACGCTTATTCAACAACAGCGGTCTCTCACTAACTTAGCACCCCCACAAGGTGTTCTATCAACTTTCGCTCTTCTGGTTCAAGCCTTCGACCCTAACCATCTTGCACGGTTGCCGACTTCAGCATCAAAAGTCGACCTGTTGATACTTACTTAACCTATTCTTAAACACGGGTTCCTTGCGAAACCTAATCCTTCCAACAAATCATAATCAGCTTCATAATCCGTCTCCCTCATTTCAAAACCTATTAATGAAACATCAAAATTACAAGATCACCTTAAGACTCTTATTCGACATCGAGGATGACTCATTTCTGCCTCAGCACACTACCCATAACGAGTTGCTAATACCACACCTTGAAGGTTTCAAGTCCTTCCTCCGGACACAACCGTCCCTTGACAACCGTATTTCCAGTTACCGACCCAGGGTACAAACCCTCATACAACCGATATTAAAATCCACTTCTGACTCTTCCACTATCCAAATCTTCTTGAACAAATATATCAAAACTACAAACGTCCTCCCCTGATTTGGCCAACGCCTCTCCACTCTCGGAGTTCTTCCTTAGCTTAACATGTAATACTCTATGACCTAGTGAGTTCATAGCCTTCATGCATGACGACGCGGTAAATAAATCATTTCGTACATTTTATCCTTTTTTAAATAAACAGCATTTGGAAACAACTTGGGTACACATGACCCCATTACTATTATAACTTCACTGCCCTGCACAACGATTCGAGAATCGTTTGCATGCATCTTCCCGTGAACCTCACTCTTGCTCAATCCGAACGATGTTATTACGACAGTAATATATTGCATGAAAATCTTTTCATATGACACAATTCTGAAAGGATTACCGACACAAAGTAAACCAGTCGGTTCTCACACGCATTTGTATGATATCAATAGGTCAAGAAGCATTTTGGTTATAAATGAATTGCAGGTAACCATTTTCTTGACCTTTTGCAACAAATTTGACTTATCATGAAAAGAGTGGGATATTTTGCAAATCGTTAAGCTCAAAATTTCAATGTACAATGTGAATGAAATCACCTTTTTCTTTAAACATACGCGTGCACATTCCGACTCATTTTCGATCAAAATTTATATTTACACCTTTAACTTAAATCGTGAAAATTCCATGTTACATAAAAGATCGCCATGCATGAGACTCTTCTTGCAATTGAAGGCTACTCACCCTAACAAGGTCAACCGCTTTACTTACGCAACTTATCCTTGACACTCCACCTACGACCAATGGTCGCCCTCTCGGTCATGCAATAACTTGCTGAACACGCTTTCCACGTCTCACTTACTCGACCCTTTCATACTATTTCGTTTTGATCAACTATCTCACTTTCCACTTCTACATGCTTTCATTTCACTATAGGTATCTTATTTCATTTACCCTGCCATTGAAAAGCTCGACTACAAAGTCAGGGCTCCATTGGCACTTTCACGATTTCGACACTGTCCTTCCTTACCATCCTGACAGATCTATCCCATGATTTCTAGAATTGGGACTCTCCCGAAACAGGAGTCTTACTCAAACTCAATCATTCATCCTCTCCGAATTCACGAAGAGCTACCTCTAGACAACTCATAACACTCTATACAACATTTCTTCTCTATGATGTATACATACATCACATCATAAGTGACTTCTCATGAAACTTCCCCAACAAGGGGTCTCAATCTACCCCTCAGGGATCTTGCTGACATTCTAAAGTAGTGGAACACAACATAAACACTAGCTTCTGACTACCACTTCGGAATAATAAGGCAGGTTAAACACATACACGTACTTGTAAGTTTGCAACTACACTGGCCAGGTGAAATCCCAAACTTACCTTACATGACTGTCCTTGGTACCCTATTAGTCCTATATCTACTATAGTGCCCTCCTAACGCATTTCCCATATCAACGATAGTGCCCTCCTAACGCATTTCCTGATTCTCAGTTGTGATTTCTACTCCAAAGTTTAAGTTTAGGCCCATCCGGTCACCTAAATCCCTTAAACTATGGCTCTGATACCATTTGTAAAATCCCAAAACACAACAAGACAAACATATCATTAAACCATAACATTTACAAATCTGGGTCCCAAAATCTCGTTACATCATTCACAAACTAAGGTTGGCGGAAACAACCTATACACAACTGAGACTAATCTAACTTCTACAAGAGGCACTTGTACTGTCTCTAGCTGCATCTGTACTCTATCTTGCTCTTGTTCACTTACCCGAGTCTCCTACTACTTGCTTACCTGAAAATGTTTTAGTTTTGAAAAGCGAGGGTTAGACCATGAGGTCTAGTGAGTTCCCTCCGTAAACAGCGTACATCAATATTATAAAAATCATTTTATAAAACACATTAACATTCTTCACATAATCATTCAATCATGGTACTGCACAGTGTTTAAGGATCACATAGGCAGTCACATATCCGAGTAGGAAGGAAACGAATTCCCTCCTACAAGATACTCACCTATCCAAGTAGGAAGGAAATGAATTCCCTCCTACAAGCTTACTCATATATCCGAGTAGGAAGGAAATGAATTCCCTCCTACAAGCTTACTCATAACAGCCCAAGGGATCATCGGATCCCGAGGTACTCAGATCTCACTGTGCAGACCGACTCCACATAACATACACATAGCTCGTCATAAACATGAAATCCGTTTAACACTTTATAATCCATTTCACCTTGCTGAATAATCTTTTCCTTTAAACATACTTTTCATGGGAAAACATACGTAAAAGCTTGTAAATAAATCATGCTCGTAAACACACCATGATCGGTAAAATATTAAACTTTCATTCACGTAAAAATCATGTAAATAACATGGCATATCCACATAATCACTTTCTTTGGAAAAACACGTAAAATCACGTATTTTAGTTAGAAAAACTCACCTGGTGTTCTTACTTCCCTTTCCTAATCTGTTCCAGACTTCCAATCGATTTTCCTGAATGAATGGATAAAATATATAAGCTGGTCATCCAACTTTCCGGACAACTTAACTTTCCGGACAACTCAACTTTCCGGACAACTCAACTTACCGGGTACCAGACTTACCGAACAACTATCCGAGAACTAACACTTCCCGGATACCCTGGACTTACCCGGACACCCGAGGTATCCGGACCGACTATCCGGACAGAAGAAACATCCGGACACTACCCAACATCCGGACACTAACCTGGCGATGGGACTTTCCGGACGCGGCGATTTTTGCAATAATCGCAGGGAATTACGCACATTTGCCCTAAATCCCACCACTCCTTCCAGATATCAAATATAGAGCGACTTTTAACACAATAACCCAGTCTTGCCCTTTCTTAAACAAGTTAATGAAGAAAACACAAGGAAACTCATAATAACCAAGTTTCTCCCCACAACCCAATACATTTCACCAAAACTAAAGGAGAGGGTAGATTGATAGTTACCTGAAGTTTTCTACTGATTAGCTCAAGGATTCAGCTGCCAAGACTTCTTCCTCTTCTTCAATTGCCACAATTTCTTCTCTTGCTTCCTCTCTTAGCCGCACACACATACACACACTAGACAATTTGCTAAAATGAGTGCATTAGGGTTTTTCTCATCCCTTTTATACGCCCCAACATTTGCACAAAGGCCCCTTAACTTAACTTTTAGTTCTTAGACTTTAGCCACTAAACTTTCACTTCTTATTAGAAATTCGGGTTGTTACAGAATCAACTAGCTTAATCCACACAGACACGAACCAACACCCTTTAGGAACTTCTTTAAGGCGCAAACTCATCCATCCCGTCTTAACCCAATCAAGCCCCAATTCTTAACCCAAACAACAATTAATAAGAAGCACAACCGCTCCAGTCCTCCTGTCTTACCCATCCAGCCTGTCTTAACCCATACAACCCCCAATTCGCAGACAACCTCAACGAACCAGTAGCACAACAGCCTCCCGGCTTACCCATCCATCCCATCTTAACCCAAACAGCCCCCCAATTCTTTCTTTCCTACCTCAGCAAACAACCGCATCGGACCGTAGCACAACATTCCCCGTTTACCCCAATTACACACTCGACCCTCCTGGATGTTCACACGCGCATACCTTAGTGACCCAACGGGCACGAGAGTCACGTGTTCCAATACGTAGCTAGCTCTTTATCCCTCTTCGTCACCCAATCGAAGGTTTTTAGTTGGAAGTCAAAAAACTGGTCTATCACTGACCTGTTACACTTTTCAAACACTATTTTCTTTCGATTTGCCCAAATGAGGTAAAGGATACCCCAAACCGTTGTTCTCCACTTTCTCACACCCTTTCCATTCGATTCCAATTGGTCTCCGAGTCCGAGGAGCTCACTCAAGGAACCCACCACATCCATGTTGATGTTCCACCATCTTCCCGTCTTCTTCCATAAGGTCTTCACCGCTTCACATCCAACTAGCGCATGATCAACTGTCTCAACCTCCTCCCCACATCTCGGGCATAGAAAGGAATCTTGGTTAATTCCCATCGAGTCCAAAATCGACCGTACCAGGATCCTACCAAGCTTAGTTCTCCATATAAAAATGGAAATTTTCTTTGGAATTGCTTTACTCCACATGGTTGCCATTTCATTCTTGTTCTCCGTCGCTCTTTTTTCCTCCACCAAGTCTCGTAATTTTTTGACCGTGTAACCCCCTTGCTCGTCCATCCACCACACCGCTCTATCCAGGTACCCTTCCTTAGGGGGGGGGGGCATGCTCCACGATCAACTCCTTAAGATCCTCCAATTCTCCTATTTCTCTCCCCCACGGTTCCCTTCTCCATCCCCACTTCCATCCCCACACGTCCTCACTACGTTTCTCCTTATCCGCGACCGTCGCCTCTTTATCCGCCTCAAGACGGTACAATCGTTTAAACACCTCCTTAAGCTTTCTACTAAAAGTCCACCTATCCTCCCAAAAACGAATGCCCGACTCATCTCCTAGCCGCTTCCCGAATGACCCCGAGAATTGAACTCCCTCTTTATCTATATCTTTCCCCGCTTTGATAATGCTTACCAAACCGAGTTCCCCCTTTGCACATTCTCACTAAGCCCCCTATCCCACCCGTAAATACTTTTAATTACTTTGACCCAAAGTCCCTCACTTTCATTTTGAAACCTCCAGTCCTCCACCACCATTTCCCAAGGAGTCCCAAGTTTGCATCTCTAAGCTTACCGACATCCAACCCACCCCTCTCAAAAGTTCTCACGACTCTTTCCCACTTAACCCAAGCCCGCCCCTTCCTCACTTTTCCCTCGTCCCCATTACCCCCCACCCCACCCCAAAATAAGTGGCACCTCAAACTCTCGTAACTCTATCAACACACTTACCGGGGTACAGAACAACGAGAAATAGTATAAGGACACACTACCAAGAACCGACCTCACCAACGTCCATCTACCTCCAAACGATATCATTTTCGCTTTCCACGTCGCTAGTTTCTTCTTCATTTTTCCAACCATCGGATCTTTCGCATCGATGCGCTTACCGGGAGACCAAGGTATATTGATGCAGTTTTTCTTAACTGCCGGAATCAGACATAAACAAGAAGCGAACTTGAATCGTTTATTATAACTCTTTTTGCAACTAAAAACTGAATCCTATGAATGGCAGAACAAAACAATTTAAAGACTATCCTAAGCCCTAAAAATAGGAGATATCCTAGGAATAGAGATAGTTTAGGAAAAGGAAACTAAATATAGTCTAAATCAAATACTAAGCAATAACAGAAATAGATTCCAGCTGTAAGGTGAATAACTTCGCACTGGCCTAGCCTGGACCGTCGGCTGGGCTCTCCTCTCGGTTTGGGCCTGATGTTCCAGGGACGTGACTTGGGCCTGGATCTCTTGGGCCGTCTGTATCATTCTCCCCCTCTTCGAACGGACTCGCCCTCGAGTCAAACGGATCATCAAGCTCGGGAACAAACGGTGAAAGATCAGCGACATTGAAGGTGGCCGAAACGTTATAATGCCCCGGTAAATCTATCTTATATGCATTGTCATTGATGCGCTTCAGGACTTTAAACGGCCCATCCGCCCGAGGTTGTAACTTACTCGAACGACCACCCGGGAAACGTTCCTTGCTTAGGTGAACCCAGACGAGACCACCCTCTTGGAAAACGACTTTCTTTCGTTTCATATTAGCCCGTCGTTGATACACTATGTTGTTGTTGATTATTTGGTCACGAACTTGCTGATGGATGAGCTTAATTTGCGCTGCCCGGTCCTCTCCTTCCGCGCTAAAATGCTCGGCAGCCGACAAGGGTGCAAGATCTAGCGGTGTAAATGGATTTCGCCCATAAACTATGAGAAAGGGACTCATCCCGGTGGAGCGGTGAGTGGACCGATTATAAGCAAATTCAGCTTGGGGAAGAACTAAGTCCCACTGCTTTGGGTTGGATCCGACGAGGCTGCGTAATAAGTTCCCCAAACTCCGATTTGTTACCTCAGTTTGTCCATCACTCTGCGGGTGATGCGCGCTACTAAAATTGAGGTGAGACCCCAACCGTTTCCATAATGTGCGCCAAAAATGCCCCACAAACTTCACGTCCCGATCCGACGTGAGGGTTTTTGGTACCCCATGCAACCGCACAATCTCGGTAAAGTATAATCGAGCGATCTGACTTGCGTCATAAGTCTTAGCGCACGGAACAAAATGCGCCATTTTAGAAAAACGATCCACAACCACCATGACCGAATCCTTTTGTCTTTGCGTCCGAGGAAGACCTACCACAAAATCGAGACTAACATCCTCCCACGGTCCGTCCGAAACTGGTAGCGGTGTATATAGGCTGGCGTTGGAATGATGTGTTTTTGCTATGTGACATGTGCGACAACGTGCCACAATTCGTGTAACATCCATGCTCATCTTGGGCCAAAAAAACCGTTCCTTCACTAGTTTTAACGTCTTGTCTCTACCAAAATGCCCCGCGAGGGCTCCTTGATGTCCCTCTAGAATAATGGCTTCACGCAAAGAACACTTAGGAACACACAGCCGCAGCCCCTTGAACAAAAACCCATCTTGCAGTGAGTATCCTTGGGTGGGCGCCACTCGACATGCGATCCAGAAGGTCGAGAATTCCGGATCATCGGGGTAGAGGGTACAAAATAACTCGAATGCGTCTACCCGAACTTGCAAGGATGTTAGTAGGGCTCGTCGTCGGCTGAGAGCATCGGCAACCGTGTTAGTAACACCGGATTTGTGTCGGATGACGAACGAAAAGTCTTGTAAAAACTCGACCCATTTAGCATGACGCGGGTTGAGTTTGTGTTGCCCTTGAATAAAACGCAGCGCTTGGTGATCGGAAAATAGGATGAATTCTGAGTGTAGAAGATAGTGTCGCCAAAATTCTAAGCTCCGGATGATGGCATAAATTTCTTTATCGTATGTGCTGAATTTTTGTTTGGCCTCGCTAAGCTTTTCGCTGAAAAAAGCTATCGGCCGTCCCTCTTGGCTAAGAACGCCCCCGATCCCGAGCCCGTATGCGTTACATTCGACCTGAAAAGTAATCTGAAAGTTGGGTAAAGCAAGGACGGGTGCCCGTGTAATGCAGCGTTTTAATTCCTCAAAGGCCGCGGTGGCGGCGGGTGTCCAGCAAAAACCCTTGCCCTTTAAGCAATCCGTAATGGGTGCTACAACGGTACTGAAATTACGAATAAATCGGCGGTAAAAAGAAGCTAGCCCATGAAAACTTCGAACCTCATGAATCGTATTCGGTGTGGGCCACGTAGTGATTGCGTCAATCTTGGACTCGTCCATGCGAATACCCTTTCGCGAAATTAGGTATCCCAAAAATAAAACTTCCGATGATAAAAAACAACATTTGTCGCGATTGGCATATAGTTTCTGATCCCTCAAAATAGTGAACACTTGTTGAAGATGGTAGAGGTGGTGTTGGAGATCACGGCTAAAGACGAGAATGTCATCGAAATAAACGACAACACATTGACCAATAAGTGGTTTAAAATATGATTCATTAACCTCATGAAGGTGCTCGGGGCATTTGAGAGCCCGAAGGGCATGACCATCCATTCATACAACCCATCTCTTGTTTTAAAAGCTGTTTTCCACTCATCACCGGGGCGCATTCGAATTTGGTGATACCCACTTCGTAGATCAATTTTAGAGAAAAGTGTCGCTCCGTGTAGTTGATCTAGGAGGTCATCGAACTGGGGAATGGGAAACCGATACTTGATCGTGATTTTGTTAACGGTCCGACTATCAATACACATCCGATAGGCCCCATTAGCTTTAGGAACTAATAGTTCCGGAACCGCACACGGGCTCATACTTTCGCGGATAAGTCCCTTGTCAAGGAGTTCGGTGACCTGTCGGTGTAGTTCTTCATATTCTTTCGGGTTCATGCGGTAAGCTGGTTTATTCGGGATGATTGCTCCTGGCACGAAATCGATACAATGTTGAATTTCTCTCTCGAGCGGCAGGCCGACAGGTATCTCGGTGGGGAAAACATCCTGAAAATCCGCTAGAAGCGGTTGCACTTCGGGTGGAGGGGCGTCGGTGTTGGGATTGACTTCGGTGATGATCATGGCAAAAACGAGTGGCGGTTTTGAGGCTTGCGTAAAATCCAAGAATGCTGATTTGTTAAGTGATAGGTGGGTCTCACCCCCCTAAATCTAACCGCAAGTGTACGGTGTCGAATCAAGTAATAACGTACGGTAAGTACGAGTATCGAATCCACGGGAACTAGGAACTAAGTATCACAATTACTACAATCGCTATTAACTGAGCTGTCGAATTGAGAGATGGTTGGCTATTGTTAAACTACTTAATTGCAGAAAGTAAATTACAACTCAAACACAAACGAAACAAATAACGACTTAGGAAACTTCGATAGAGAGAAAGTTGGGGGTTAGAAATCCTAAGGTTTTCCACATGCAAACGCTTGACTCAAAACAATTACCAATTTATCCCTTTAATGATTCCCAAATCTTTTAAGATCACCGTTGTTCTCTTTCAAGCAACAACGGATTTTATTTTGAAAAGGACAAGTTAAATCTCTCGACCTCAACTTATGGATTCCAAAACACATTAAGCACCAGATTTATATTAAACGGCTAGATTTCATATCTCGATTTCAACCTAACGGTTCAATTGGGACTAAGACTTATTCGATATATCTCTATCACCGATTTATCGTCTTAGGCATGCAATTCCTAGTTCTTTTTAACAGTTAATTCTCTCGAACTCAACTGAAAATAATAAATCAATTGAAAGCTAGCTAGACTCTCAAAGGCATTAAACACAAAATCACATGCTTCATTAATAACGGAAAAACTGATAAAATATCAAGTCAATTGTTTACATGCTTAATAAACCGAATTCATTCCAACCCTCAACACGAACCGGTTAGTTCATGTCGGTGGTGGATTCAAACACAAAAGAAAAGATAATGGAAGTGTATGTAAACATGATTAACGTGATCGTGGTGAATGTGAAAGATGTAGTAATGAACTCCCTTCTCCCGTGATTAAATCTACTTCGCGTGTTGAATGTCTCCTTGATCGGCTCTCGATCGTGACTTTGAAAGCTCCGAAAGGTCTCCAGAAATCGCCCCAAAATCGCCCCTGGCCGTCGTGTGAAAGTTGCGTCCGAATGCATGACCTAAAGCCCGATTAATAAAGCTGATTTTCGACAAACAGTGGCTTACGCGGTTTGCCACGCGACTTGCAAGTCGCGTGGTAAGTCGCGCGTGTCTTTTTGGCTGCATGGGTCGATTTCTGGTTCGGTTGCGGGTCTTGGTTCGGTTGCGGGTCTTGGGCTTGACTTTTGGGCTTCCGTTAGGCTTCATTTGGACTCGTTTTAGGCTCTTTTTAGCTTCTTTTCCCGAGGAATGCCGCCTTTTAGATAACCTGTATCAAACACTAGATAAACCGTAAAATACACGCCTTTTTACTTGAATACAAGCCAATCTCATTGGTTTGAGAACTGAAAATAACGCCAAAAAGTGGCGTTATCAACAACCCCAAACCGAGCGTTGCTTGTCCCCAAGCAAATGAGCGATAAAATAGAAATAAAGCACACATAAGTGAAATAATAATAATAATAACTGCACAATTCCCAATCGGTACCAAGTGGTGCATCGGTGATTTCCCATACCCGTGAATATCTATCTCACTCTCGCCTCATTCTTATTTCGTTTGATCTATGACCTTCCATTGGGAGTTGAACTCGTGACTGTTCCGATTACGTTCGGGTTAGACTAGGTCCAAACATACTAGGGAAAACATTTCGCCTCGACCCTACCTCACGGGATACTCTCTTTGCACTCGAACCTAGTTTATTACTCGTGTTGTCATGTTTACGGAGGTTATGTACAAGAATACTCAAATTATTACATGACAACTCTAAGGAAAGACGCACAATTGTCCAAAAGATTGATCTCCGAAGGAATCAAGTAGCAAGACAAGGACTATCGATAAAGGTGGTCGTATACCGTAATCACATCTCCCAAAAGATCATCCAGGTCTTTACAAGGGTTGTAATGGGGCTAAGGTTAAGGCTATGAAACGAAGGGTAAGAGGATCAAAAATCCTTGGCGTGTCAATCATTGGCAGTTCTGAACTTTTCTACTTCAACCTCTATCATTTGGCCCTCTTTGTCACTATTGGAGTCGCTTTGACTCTCTTATTCAGCTGCTATAAATACTATCTGACTAACTGTATTTTTTTTAGTTGGGACTTCATTGGTCCTCTTTATTTGATTGGGGCAGCATTGGCCCTCTTTTCTATCTTTTCTATTTCTCGGGTTACATTGACCCGTTTTATTCTCATGACTGGTCTGTTCTATTCTTTTCTGCTCTATCTTTCGTAGTTCATCATTGCCTTTGATTTACACGCTTTCGGTTAAGGGTTGGCTAATGCTTTTGGCTAAAGGTTTAATGGTGGGTTTAGAAAGAATTAAGGTGCGTGTTTGGCTGCAAAGGGGGTTATGGATACACACAGAAGGGTAAAAGGTAACGATAGCTAAAACGGGTTAAAACAAAACACACAATGCCTGGAATCATATCTTAAGGTCCACACGATATGGTCTACTATACCCTTACCCAATATCCCGAGGTTCGTCTTTGCTACTCAATGCAATAATGTAGCGAGATCATTCTACATTCACGACAAGGAATTCGAAAAAGTGTATAAGAATTAGGTGTATGAATCCCTCGAAATGAAAAACGTCTTTTAGGCTCAAAACTCACTATCGGGTGGTCTCCACTAATGTCCCTAGTCATGTCCTTTCCCGATCCTTCCCTAACGGTCACGTCACTATCACAAGATTCATCCCACAATGGTTGGTCTCAATCATTCAAAACAAAAATTTTAGCTACTATGATCTAGACACTCAGAGGTGCAGGAAATCTACGTGCATAACTTGGGCCCGATTGGGCAACCCCAAACCTTACCCACACATTGTCCCCAATGTGCAAGTAAAGTCGTAGGCGATGCGACTCGAATCATTGTGCAGTTATTATAGGTATAAAAAGGATGGGCAAGGCATTACATAACATCAAAAGAAAACCCAAAATTTCTAATATGGGCACCCCAAACCTAGGCCGTGGCCTAGGTTTGCCAAATGAAAGCCAACCCCAAACCTCGGTAAAACCGAGGTTTGCACAGGGTCTAAAGAATTGAGTGTGTAGATGTGAAAGATGAGGCACCCCAAACCTAAGTGAAACTTAGGTTTGTTGCATCTCGTTTAACTAACACGAACAAACATCTTACACCACTCGTTATTATGCAAAGTTTAGAGCGTACCTGTTTTGCCCGGATGAAGGAGGATTCTTGAAAGGTTGAGCATCAATCGGAGGAGGTAGGGAGAACATGCAAAACAAAGGAAATCAAAGCACAAGACACAATGCAGGAAGATGAAACACACAAAGCAAGAAAGGAATAAAAACTGCACGAAAAACAAAACAAGGCACAAGGGACTCCCGCGGTTTAGCCCGCGACTTGCAAGTCGCGTGGCAAACCGCGTAACCTACTGTTTCACAAACAGCCAGAAGAGTCCCGCGGCTTGACACTCGGTATGTAAACCGCGGCATAAGTCGCGTATGTCACTGTTCCAGCTATTTTTGATTTTTCGATTTTTCGATTTTTATGGTTTTTTTTTCGGAAATAAAAACACACTCAAAATAAAAATTACTAAAGACAACAAACCTTGGTGGGTTGCCTCCCACCCAACGCCTTATTTAAAGTCGTGGCACGACTGTGCGGTTTTCAACTTGGCTCCGTATCCGCTGACTCGAACCGCCCACACTTGCGGTTCTTCGCGGATTCTCTCGCAATTGGCCTTCCATGACCAGATCCGGATGCCTCTTCACTCCGACCTCTCGTCTTCTCAAACATCTTGAAAGTCACCCTCTCGCCACCGACTCTAAAGGTCACCTCTCCTTCCTCCACATCAATCAAGGCTCTACTCGTGGCTAGGAAGGATCGTCCCAATATCAACGGGACCTCTTCGTCTTCGTCAATATCTATGACTACGAAGTCGACTGGAAAGTAAAACTTACCGACCTTGATCAACACGTCCTCGATCACTCCATATGGGTATCTGATTGATCGATCAGCGAGCTTTAACGTCATGTATGTCGGGCTTACCTCACCCAGGCCGAGTTTCCTGAAAATAGAAAGAGGCATCAGGTTAATACTTGCCCCTAAATCACATAAAACTTTATTAAAAGTAAACTCCCCAATCTGAATAGGGATAGAGAAACTCCCTGGATCTTTAAGCTTCGGGGGAAGCTTATTCTGAAAAATCGCGCTGCACTCTTCAGTGAGTGCAACGGTGGCCTGGTGATCGATCGCCCTCTTTTTGGATAAGATCTCTTTCATGAATTTCATGTAAGAGGGCATTTGCGCCAACGCATCTGCAAAAGGGATGTTAATTGTTAACTTTTTAAACACATCAATAAACTTGGAAAAATTAACATCATCCTTATTCTTTTTGAGTCTATTCGGGTATGGCACTCTCGGAATTTCCGGCTTGACCGGTGGTTGCTTTAGTTTGTTCTCTTCACACTGCTTGCTCTCTTCACCCTCCGAGTTCTCTTTGATTGCACACTCTTTATCAGCTTCTAGTTCAGTCACTTTAATGCTCTCGATCTCTTTCTCTTTCGGACCGGTCTCCCTTGATGACGACTCTCGTAATGGCTCTCCATTCAGCTCCTTGCCATTTCTCAGATAAATGGCATTGCATGTTTCCCGGTTAGTCCTTTCGGTTTGACTGGGAAAGGTTCTGGGAGGTCGGTTTTGTAGAGCTTCACTAATCTGCCCCACTTGCCTCTCGAGAATCTTAATTGAAGCCGTATTCTGATCGGTTGCAGCTTTGACTGTACTCACCGTGCTCGCTAATCCCTCAACCGTGCTTTCCATCTTCGTCATGAACTTCATCATCATGTCCTCTAGCCCCGACTTCTTCTCTCCGGATGGTCCTTCGTTCCTTTGGTTGAAACCTGGAGGACGGTAAGCATTGTTAGTATGAGAATAATTAAAAGAGTTAGACGAATTACCTGGTTGTTGTTGAGGTTGACCCCATGAAAGATTAGGGTGCTTTTTCCACCCCTCATTGTAAGTGTTCGAGAAAGGATCGTTCCTCGGTTGGTTCTGGTTTTGCACAAACTGAACCTGATCAGGTTCTCCCGGATTACCTCTATTCAGATGATTCGTGATAAAGGCTAGTTGAGCTTTCAGTTCATTCAGCTCACTACTTTCCTGCACACTTGCTACTCTTCTAACATCGGATCGTGGAGTAGTAAAACTATGTTCAGCCAGATTCTCGATCAGCTCACACGCTTCCTCATAAGACTTATCCATTAATGCTCCACCCGCCGCAGCTGTGATGTCGTTCTTAAATTGCGGGTGGAGTCCACTGTAGAAGGTTTGGATGATGACCCAACCTTGCAAGCCATGTTGAGGACATTTCTTGATCATTTCCTTGTAACGTTCCCAAGCCTCGTACAACGTTTCTTGGTCCCATTGCGCGAAGTGGGTGATCTCTGCCATTAGTTGGGCGGTCCGACTCGGAGGAAAGAATTTCTGAAGGAATGCTGCCTTCAGTTGTACCCATGTAGTAACTGAATCCGGCTGGATACTCTCGGTCCATGTCTCGGCTCGGCCCTTGAGTGAAAATCCAAACAATCTCAGCTTGATCGTGTCCTCGTTCATGCCATTAATCTTGAACGTATTGCATATTCGTTCAAATGCCCGAAGGTGTGCATGAGGATCTTCTGTCGGCGTCCCTCCGTATTGGTTTTGCTGTACCATCACGATGGTACTCGGCTTAAGCTCAAAGTAGTTCGCCCCGGTTGCGGGCGCTTGAATACCTATGCGTGCCGCCGCCACATTCGGATCGGCAAACGACCGCATAGGAATTCTTTCCGGTGGTGGTGGTGGATTATTACGCGGTGGATCATTGCGTGGAGGTCCTTCGTCGTCGGACATCTCGAATTTCAGATTTCTTTTAGCTTTTGCTTCTTTACGTAGACGACGGGCGGTTCGTTCAATCTCCGGATCAAATTTCTCGAGCTCTTCCCCTCGGGTCTTCCTTGGCATAAACCAATTAGTACATGAAATGAAAAGTGAACAAAATCAGCAACCCAAAAATTGAACGTGACAAAATAAAATAACAAGAAAGGAAAATGCTCAATCTAATAGCGCGTATAGCTGGTAGTGCTATTAGCTACAACTAGTTCCCCGGCAGCGGCGCCAAAAACTTGATAGGTGGGTCTCACCCCCCCTAAATCTAACCGCAAGTGTACGGTGTCGAATCAAGTAATAACGTACGGTAAGTACGAGTATCGAATCCACGGGAACTAGGAACTAAGTATCACAATTACTACAATCGCTATTAACTGAGCTGTCGAATTGAGAGATGGTTGGCTATTGTTAAACTACTTAATTGCAGAAAGTAAATTACAACTCAAACACAAACGAAACAAATAACGACTTAGGAAACTTCGATAGAGAGAAAGTTGGGGGTTAGAAATCCTAAGGTTTTCCACATGCAAACGCTTGACTCAAAACAATTACCAATTTATCCCTTTAATGATTCCCAAATCTTTTAAGATCACCGCTGTTCTCTTTCAAGCAACAACGGATTTTATTTTGAAAATGACAAGTTAAATCTCTCGACCTCAACTTATGGATTCCAAAACACATTAAGCATCAGATTTATATTAAACGGCTAGATTTCATCTCTCGATTTCAACCTAACGGTTCAATTGGGACTAAGACTTATTCGATATATCTCTATCACCGATTTATCGTCTTAGGCATGCAATTCTTAGTTCTTTTTAACAGTTAATTCTCTCGAACTCAACTGAAAATAATAAATCAATTGAAAGCTAGCTAGACTCTCAAAGGCATTAAACACAAAATCACATGCTTCATTAATAACGGAAAAACTGATAAAATATCAAGTCAATTGTTTACATGCTTAATAAACCGAATTCATTCCAACCCCCAACACGAACCGGTTAGTTCATGTCGGTGGTGGATTCAAACACAAAAGAAAAGATAATGGAAGTGTATGTAAACATGATTAACGTGATCGTGGTGAATGTGAAAGATGTAGTAATGAACTCCCTTCTCCCGTGATTAAATCTACTTCGCGTGTTGAATGTCTCCTTGATCGGCTCTCGATCGTGACTTTGAAAGCTCCGAAAAGTCTCCAGAAATCGCCCCAAAATCGCCCCTGGCCGTCGTGTGAAAGTTGCGTCCGAATGCATGACCTAAAGCCGGATTAATAAAGCTGATTTTCGACAAACAGTGGCTTACGCGGTTTGCCACGCGACTTGCAAGTCGCGTGGTAAGTCGCGCGTGTCTTTTTGGCTGCATGGGTCGATTTCTGGTTCGGTTGCGGGTCTTAGTTCGGTTGCGGGTCTTGGGCTTGACTTTTGGGCTTCCGTTAGGCTTCGTTTGGACTCGTTTTAGGCTCTTTTTAGCTTCTTTTCCCGAGGAATGTCGCCTTTTAGATAACCTGTATCAAACACTAGATAAACCGTAAAATACACGCCTTTTTACTTGAATACAAGCCAATCTCATTGGTTTGAGAACTGAAAATAACGCCAAAAAGTGGCGTTATCATTAAGCACCAGCGCCTCAGTTCCTGTTTCACGTGCGTCGAGGGGAACTAATTGAACGTTAACCCCCTCTTTTTTGAAAGAGTACGTGTTTAGGAACCCGTCATGTCTTGTACGCCTATCATATTGCCATGGGCGCCCCAACAAAATATGGCATGCATCCATAGGAATAACTTCACACCAAACCTCATCCGAGTAACGAGTACCTATGCTGAACTGAACAAGGCATCTTTGATTAACTTTCACGACATTGCCCTTTTTAAGCCACGTTAACTGATAGGGTTCGGGATGGGGTTCGACTTTTAACCCTATTTTTTCCACCATAACCGTGGCCACCATATTCTCACAGCTGCCCCCATCAATAATAATGGTACACACTTTTCCTTTTACCGTACAACGCGTTCGAAAGATGTTGTTGCGAAGCCACAGGTTATCGTCGGTTGAACGAGTCGGGTTGGTGCTTAAGACTCGCTGAGCGATGAAGGACTCACCTTTATCCGGGTAAACGACTTCGGTTTCAATCGTTTCGGGTGGGTCGCCCTCCGTATCATAAACCGGAGGTGTATCTTCTGTGAGAGTAACGAGTTGAGTATTCGGACACTCCCGCGCGAAGTGTCCCAATCCGCCACACTTGAAACAACGAGGAGGTGTACGAGAGGGAACAGTGGTTATGCTGGAAGATGTCGACCCTTCGGTTTTACTTGTACTGGATCGGTTTCCTGTAGGTATTCCCGAGACCCCTCGAGAACTCTCGATTTTGGCCGGGTTAGGTCGGGGTATCGTGGCCCTTTCTTTTGCTTTGAGTTGTTTCTCCACCTTGAGCGCTAACTGACACACGTCGTTAAACGTCCAGTAGGGTTGTAACTGGACGATGTCGGCAATCTCGGGTCGCAGAGCCCCGAAAAAACGAGCAATAATTTGCTCCTCTTCCTCCTCCGCGCCGCATCTCATTCGTAACCTATCAAATTCACAAATCAAGTCCTCAACGGTGGTCGATCGTTGGGAGAGGTTATGATATTCCAAGAATGCTTCTTGGCGAAAGTTGAGAGGGAGAAACTTTTCACGAAGGAGTTTCTTCATCTTGCTCCATGTTTTAACCTTAGATCTTTTCTCTTGAGCCCTCTTTTTCTTCACATGTTCCCACCATAAAGATGCGTATTTACGAAGTTTAATTGCCACGAGTTTTACCTTATATTTATCAGGAATATCACGTAGATCGAAAACGCGTTCGACTGTTTGGAGCCAGTCAATAAACACATCGGGTTCAGCCTTCCCATCAAATTCCGGGACATCAATCCTGACTCCCAAGTCTCGGAGTGGATCGGTCCTTGGTTCCCTTCTCGCGAACGGGTTCCATCGGTCATCTTGGTCACCGCCCCCTTCATCCCAGATGACAGAGTCAGTCTCGGTGTCTTCATCGGATTGGACCTCCCGCTGCAGTTCAAGGTCTCGGACCCTTTGTTGCAAGCGTGCGATCTCCTCGATGTCACGTGGATCCCGCCGATAATCCTCGTTGCCTCGGTCGGCGTTTCTACGGGGATGTCTATGCATGCGTGCTCCACGGTCGTCCACAACGGATCTTGCTGAACGCTCTGATACCAACTGATGCAGTTTTTCTTAACTGCCGGAATCAGACACAAACAAGAAGCGAACTGGAATCGTTTATTATAACTCTTTTTGCAACTAAAAACTGAATCCTATGAATGGCAGAACAAAACAATTTAAAGACTATCCTAAGCCCTAAAAATAGGAGATATCCTAGGAATAGAGATAGTTTAGGAAAAGGAAACTAAATATAGTCTAAATCAAATACTAAGCAATAACAGAAATAGATTCCAGCTGTAAGGTGAATAACTTCGCACTGGCCTAGCCTGGACCGTCGGCTGGGCTCTCCTCTCGGTTTGGGCCTGATGTTCCAGGGACGTGACTTGGTCCTGGGTCGCTTGGGCCGTCTGCATCATATATGAAGGGTAATTTGTCCCAATCACACCCCAAGCCTCTTGCCCATGATTGAATCTCTCATTTCGGTACTCCAACTCCTTAGAGTTTACTCTTGCTTAGATTCATTTTTAGCCCCGACACCGCATGGAAGCACTTTAAGACTTTCATAAGATTTTTTAAGTTTGCGGGTTTCCATTCGTCGAAGAAGATGACATTCTCCGCGTATTGGAGATGTGAAATTACGACTTCATCTCTCCCTACTTTGATGCCTTCAAATAAGCATTTTTCCACATCTTCCTCCATTAAGTTATGTAAGCATTCGGCTACCACCAAAAATAGGAAGGGGGCAAGCGGGTCCCCTTGTCTTAATCCCCTCTCCATGTGGAACTCGTTGGTTGGTGCATCGTTGATTAGTACGGAAACCCTTGCCGACTTTAGGCACGCTTCTATCCAATTCCTCCATTTTGCACCGAAACCCATTTCCTTCAATGCATCCAAGAGAAATGCCCACTCCACCGTGTCATATGCTTTTTCGAAATCAACTTTAAATATCAATCCCTTCTTTCTTGCCTTCTTCAAAAAATCCACCAATTCGTTCACAATAAGTATTCCATCAAGAATGGATCTACCTTTCAAGAATGCACTTTGTTCCATGCTAATAATCTTTCCTATTACCGTCTTCATCCGTTTCGCCAAATTTTTTAATATCACCTTATATAGAATCCCAATGAGACTAATCGGCCGAAACTCATTTAAACTGATTGGATTTGAATTTTTTGGAATCAAGGTAAAAAACGAGGCGTTGCATCCACCATGTAGATCTTCCTCTTCCCAAAACCATTCCACCACCGCCAACAAGTCCCCCTTGATGACTTCCCAAAATTTCTTTATAAATCCAATGGTGAACCCATCCGGCCCCGGCGATTTGTTGCTCCCACATTCTTTAATCGCGGCCCACACTTACTCCTCCGATACCTTTCTTTCTAAGAACTCGACTTCTTCCCTCGAAATCTTCTTTGTCCGGTCAATCTTTAGCTTTGGAAGTCCCTTTCTTTGACTTGCAAACTTACTTTTGAAAAAGTTGAATACATGCTCCTTGATCGCCTTCGGGTCCTCTGTCCAAACCGTATCTACATTAAGACCTAACAACGTGTTCTTTCGTGCTTTACTTCTAATCACCGTGTATAAGAATTTTGTATTCTCGTCCCCGTCCTTTACCCATTTAAGCTTAGCCTTTTGTTTGGCCATCGCCACACTTTTACTCTCCAAGTCTAGCCAGCTTTCCCGGGCCTCCAACCACCTCCTTCTCTCCTCGTCGTTCAAGGTCTTCAATTCGGCCTCTTTCTCCCATTTTCTCACCTCTTCCTTTTTTGCCACCAAATCTCTATCGATTTCCCCCCATTTTTCTCTACTCCAACCTCTTAGTGCGCTTTTTACGTTCTTTAGTTTATCCCGAAACTTGCAATCTGGTCTTAGTGATGCTACTTCTTTAGCCCACGCCTCCTTTACTACATTTTCCAAACTATCGTCTTTCAGCTAAGCCTAAAAAAAAATTAAATGGTCTCGGTCCATAATCGACCCACTTATCACTTAGCATGATTGGCAAGTGGTCCGACCACTTCCTTTCCAAACCTCTTGCGCCCAATTGACTCCATCGAGATGCGAATTCATTTGTCACCAAGAATCTATCGAGCTTACTAAATTTTTTCCCGTCATCGCTCACTCGTGTGTATTTGTTCCCCCCCAAGCACACTTCCACAAGCTTACTCCTTCGAATGAAGTCGTTGAATTCTTCCGTGCCCTTTGGGTTCGTCATTGAGTTCAATCTTTCGTTTACACTCCTTACTTCATTGAAGTCCCCAAAAATCACCCATCCTACTTCTTCCTTTTCACACAAACGGTCCAATTTTTTCCACAATTCAGCCCTGTCTTTCTGCTCCTGCGGTCCATACACATTTACACATCCTACCAATCCTTCTTTATTTTCCCATTTTCCCACTACTGCCACAAACGTCTCTTCTTGTATCACATATTCACATTGGAATGAGCTCTTGTCCCACACTACTAGTATTCCCCCGATCGACCGGAAGCCACAACATGCACAAAGTCCCACTCACTGTTTCCCCACAAATTATGAATGAGTGTACTGTCTATCTTCTGCATTTTTGTTTCCTGGATCCCCATCAAGCATGGTTTTTCTTTTTTACAAATCTCCTTTACCCATTGTCTTTTGTTCATCGACCTTAGGCCTCTCACATTCAAGGATATAATCTTCATAAGAAAGCAACAATTAACGATTCATACCTGCTTACCCACGTTACTGCTTATTTGCTTTCCTTTCATCTCCTTTATCGTTTGCACCTCCCTAAATTACCCCGATTTTAGTCCCAAACTTCTCCAATTCCTGTCTCGTGTCCACACTCTTCAAATCATTCGACAAAGACGTCTGCTTCGCTGCATTGCTCCCTTCCCCACTCGATTTAGCTCGGTCCGATTTTGAGGAAGTGGCTCTCGCTGCCTCCCGAAAACACAATTGTCAACTCTTCTTCCTTTCAATTTCTCCCCGCCATTACATTGCAGTTTTTGTCGTGACTCTTTCGAATTTTCCGTTTTACCGTTGTTGCCATTCATATTTTCCAGTTCCTCAGTACTCGTGTGGCATCGTTGACTTCGCTGATTAGTTTTTTGCTTCTTGTAACCGTTCTGGGCCAAACCTGATAATTCAGGCCCTCCATAGGTTGGACTCACCATTTCAATATTACCACGAGGCCCAATCTGCTTTTCTGGCCCATCCGTGTTGTTACCTTCCAGCCCATTCCTTTGATTTTCCTTTGTTCCCTCTCCTCTTATGTCCGTTTCTTTATTTTTGTTTTTAATATCAACTGACGCCCCCCATGTCCTCGGGACTTCATCTCTCCTCTTTGGAATCTGTTTGTATGATTGTGTCTCCCATCCTCAGTGGCTCTTCATCTCCCTCATCGGACCTGATGCACCGAGCTGATTTCCGACAACCGAATCCCGACGTTCCGATTGAGCCTCCAACGGATCCGATCCTAATCCTACGTCACCGCCCTCCTTCTCCGCGCTACAGTCCTCCCGACCATCTTGTTCCATCGTTCGGTTCTCTTTTACATCCTCAAAAACACTTTCTTCGACTAACCACTCGCCATCGGTCCCTACTTCTCCTTCCGTCCACTCTGACGGGACGGATGAGTCTGCTTCATCTTCCTCGCTCTCCCAGTTCAGATTCGATTCCTCATCCCCAAAACTATTTGACACTCTAAGAAGCCGTTATCTTCTTCTTCAACTTTTATGACGTAATGCAAGTCTCCCACTCTAATGCTTCTTACTTCGTTTATGCAGGGGACCAAACCCGGTACCTTTCCCCACATGAGATTCGAGCCGTCATCTAACTTACAGTTTTTCAGTTTCAACGACTTTCCCCACTTATTGGTGATTTTCATGAAGGTCTCCTCCTTCCATACATGGAGTGGCACACCCTCGATTCTTATCCAAGCTAATCGATCCGAAGGCCGAAACCCCACCGACCATCTTCTCATGTCTTTAACCCAATGGTGTATCCTATGCATCCTATTCTTTAGCACATTTTCTAACGCTTCGTTGGATTCGAATCTCATCAGAATGTTTCTTCCTCCTATCAATTTGACCTCACACCCATCTAATGCTTTTGCTTTGAATAAGTTTTGCACTGTGTCGATATTCTCCAATGCCGCTACATGTCCCACCGCACAGTTCTGTAGATACTTCAGTGCTTCCCCATCCGGTTCCCATGTTCCGATATTCGTTTCGTCGCGCTACACTTTTTCTTCGTTCACATTACCGTTTCTGACCACATCCGCAAACGACGGTCTTTTGACATCCTTTCCTCCTTTCTCTCGTGTCCTCCTTTCTGTTATATTTCTGCTCTTATATGGTTCGGTAACTTCTCCTTTCTATTCGCTATAAACACCCTCAGACGATAGGATCCCAACCAAATATCCCTCAGCCTTCTCTCTAGGGGTTTCTCATCTTTCACCAATTTGAACCGAACGAAACCGAATCTGTCCCTATTCTGCAATCTTCTGTTCACCATGTAGATATCCGAGACCATTCCGTGTTCTTTAAATGCTCTCCATAACCGTGTGACCTCACACATCGCCGGAAAATTATAGATTAAAAAAAATGTCTCGTTTTGGTTCTTGATGTCGCTGGTTCTTCGATTTAGTCATGTGCCCTTATTCCAATCTGTGTTCCAGTGCCCCGTTTCTCTCCTCTCGTTCTCTCCCACTCTTCCTCTCTCTCTCTCGCTGCCACTCCCCATCTCTCTCTCGTCGCCGGTCTCACTCTCTCTCTCATCTCTCCCTTCTACGGAATTATCATAATTTCTGCATGATGGGTATACCTTTAAGGTGGATCAAAGGCTTCTTAAAGTCACCTGATATGTTTTTAGTCAAATCCGCCACTTGGAGGGATTTTTTTAAAGATTATTGGTCGATTTTGAGGCATATTTTTAACGTTTTTTTGGTTGATTTTGAGGGAATTTTTCGGTTTTTTAGTTGATGTTCCTTGTATTTTCAAATATCCCGGAGCACCCCATAAACTTTAGGTCATGCACCTTTTATACCTCCAAATGAACTATACTCACGGGCCTTGCTCAGCCCAACCCTCATAGTCTGCGCTATTGGTGTAAGAGCATCTCCAATGGAGGTTCTTACAAGAACCTCATTTTTGTGTTTTTTGGTGTCATCTCATTTCCACCTCATTAATTTAAAAATTCACATAAAAGATCACAATGGTAGTTCTTATAAGAACCACATTTTTGTGGGTCCCACGTATTTGTCTACATCAATAATTATTTTATATTTATAAATAAATATCAAATATTAAATTTAAGTGCCAATAGAAATGATGACATTGACATTTTACACAAACTTCATGGTAAGAACCAAAGTTCTTAAATAAGAACCCCAAGAGGACGAGGTTCTTATTAGAACTCTCCATAATTAAAACGACCCAACATTTTTAAACATTTAATTTCTTACAAATAGAACAAACAAGGTCATATATCATAGAATATCCCAAAATCGAGTCTATAGAATTTCCTTACATCATAACAAAATTGGTTGGCGGAAACAACCTATACAACTAAGAAATAGACTAAATAGTACTATAGTGTCGCTATACTATCAAGTCTCCTTGCTAACTCCTTGCTCACTTGCTAGAGCCTTTCATCACCTGCTTTCCTGAAAAGGTTTTAGTTTGAAAATGCGAGGGTTAGACCATAAGGTCTAGTGAGTCCCTCCTAACAGTTGTCAAAGCATTTAAAACAGTTTATCATTTTCAGCATAAAACATTCATAAATCTGTTCATTTAAAATCATTCACGGAATAAGGTCCGCCCCTCATAAATTGGCACCCTGAAGCCACCCTAAGGTGACAACGAGTCAGTCTCATGCTGCCTTACATTGGGGCCACACTACCCCTTGGGGCCACACTACCCCTTGGCATAAACGGGTCACACTTCCCGACACAAGCTGGCGGGCCACACTCCCCGACTTAGCCAATTTACATCCAAAACAATGTATGCATACATTTCACGTAAATTCAAACATCATTCATGCGATTAAAGCATACGTATAAAACATGACATTTTCTCAGTACATCCTTGTTTTAGAAAACATATCAAAAGCCACACATTTTAGTTTAGAAAACTCACTTGAAGCTCTTACTTTTCCTTTCTATACTGATCTTGACTCCCGATCGATTTCCTGAATTAAGGGTCAACACATAAGCTGATTAACCAAACTGTCCGGACAGGTCTTACCACACCACCCCAATCCAGACGTTTCTACTTACCGGACACTAAACATTCCGGATACACTACTTTCCGGGTGACTCGACTTACCGGACGATTTCCTACTTTCCGGGTGACTCGACTTACCGGACACTTAACTCACTGGATAGCTTCCTTACCCGGACAGTTCCCGCATCCGGGAACGTTCATCCGATCAATGTGTCCGGACGTCCAGGAGAGTTTCCGGGTAACTCGCTGGACGATAAATGGGATCGAAAATCCTACTAAACGCCTCGCAAATCGTAAGATAAGGCGAGAAATCATCAGTTAATACTCCATAACCAAAAACCCCATAAATTTTACTAACAACACCGATATATATAGACGTTTAAATCACCTATGTGGTCTGAAATAACTTAGAACAAGATGAAACCCACAAAACATAACAATCAACATATTAATCTTAAAAGGGGTTATGGATTAGAGGTTACGTTGAAGATTACTTGCAGAACACGAATTTCAATCCTTCCTTTCCTTCTGAAATTGAACTTGAAGATTCCTCTCTTCCAATTGCACACAAAACACCCAAGAACCCTATTCTCCTTTCTCTCTACAAACTCAACCGTCAACAATCAAAATCAGTATTAGAATGTTCCTCCTAGGGTTTTGTGCCCTTTTAAACCTTGTCCCAAACTTATCCAATAGCCCCTCAACTTCCATTCTTATTCCACTTTCCCTCCAAACATTAAAACTATCCCATTTTGGTTTTGGTTGTTACAATAATGATAGTTCCTACAAACAACATCACTTTTTGCTTATAAAAACCTTGGAGATGCTACAAGTGTTCCGCTGAAAATGTTTAAATTGAGTATTCAATATTTATGTATTTAACATCTATCATAACTTTGCGAGATTATTTTCTAGGGTCCAATAAAATTAGTTGATATAGATACAATTGAAAAAGAAGTATGGCATAAGATTCTAAAATCACAATAAATATATGGAATTCATCATAAATAATAGGGGTATGATAGCATTGCCGAAAGCATGCAATTGATAGAAAAAGACTTGCGCAAATAATTAGTTAGTTATGGATAAGGGTATTCATTTAATAAATACATAAATAAAAGTAATTTATTTGAATTTGAATAGGAAAAGTATTGTCCTCTCATCTCATCTGATCTCAGCCTCTCAGGTTGGTTTTTTTTAAGAGTATGAGGAAGAACAATAAAGTTGATTTTTCTTCTAGAACGTTCCTTTTAAATAAGAAAACAAAGGAAAGATATAAAAAAACAATAATTAAAAATATTTATAAAATCATATAGTTACCCATTATTTACAATTTATGTATATTTATAAAAGAGTGATTCATTAAAATGCCCCAAGTTCACCAACCCTTTCATCTATTTGCCCTCTCTCTCTCCGCCATCACTTTTGCAATCACTTTTGCAATTGTTTTGTACATAATCCCGATTAGGCTAATCGAGAAAGGAAAAACGGGATTAGAGGTTTGCTGACTAAGTGGACGGATGATGCAAGTGAAATAAAGAATCATGTCTTCGAATTCTTCAAAGACAAATTCTCTTCTCATAAGGAGGAGGGTCCGGTTATGCGTGGAGATAAGTTCAAAAAGTTATCTAAGGAAGAAGCCGATCGGTTAGAACGTCCTTTCGAAGAAGAAGAGATCTGGGAAGCGATTAAGAGTTGTGGAAATAGCAAGTCGCCGGGTCCGGACGGATTTACTTTTGGTTTCGTAAAGAAATTTTGGGGCACGGTAAAAAATGATCTAGTAGGGGCGGTAAAATGGTTCGGTGAAAGGGGTGAAATTAGTAGGGGATGCAACTCTTCTTTCCTCACCTTGATACCGAAAACTCCAAACCCGGTAAGTTTAGGTGAGTTCAGACCGATTAGCCTAATCGGGATTTTCAATTGCAAAAGTGATGGCGGAAAGGCTAAAATCGGTGATGGGGAGGATTATAAGTGACACCCAAAGTGCCTTCATCAAAGGTAGGTCAATTTTGGAGGGAGTTCTTATTGCAAACGAGGTCGTGGACGTCATCAAGAAAAAGAAGAAAAGAGGCTTGATTTTCAACGTGGACTTCGAAAAGGCTTACGATAGCTTGGAATGGGACTTTTTGCTGGATTGTATGGAAAAGATGGGTTTCGGTAAGAAGTGGGTTCGTTGGATTAAAACGTGTCTCAACTCCGCCTCAATGTCGATTCTAATAAATGGGAGTCCGACAAAAGAGTTTGAGATGAAGAAAGGGTTGCGTCAAGGGGACCCTCTTACCCCGTTCCTTTTTCTCATTGCGGCCGAAAGCCTACATGTCCTTATGGAGTAAGCGGTAAAAACGGGCCTTTTCGAAGGTTTATAGGTGGGAGCAAAGGAGGTGCTAATCTCGCATTTACAATATGCGGATGATGTAATCATTTTTGGTAAGTGGTCGCTTGGTAATCTTAAAAATCTCTTGAAGATTTTCAATTGTTTTCATGCGATGTCCGGTTTGAGAATAAATATGAGCAAAAGTAAAATGTACGGTGTGGGAGTCCCGGTAGAGGAGGTGCATGATTGGGCGAGAGGAGTGGGGTGTAGCGCGGGAGAGTTGCCTTTTACTTATTTGGGTCTCCCGGTTGGAGCTCTAATGACTAGAGTGGATAGTTGGAAACCGGCTCTTGACAAATTAAATAAGAGGTTGGCGTCGTGGAAGACTAGATTTATCTCGTTTGGTGGACGGTTAACCTTGGTAAAATCGGTACTAGGAACCTCCCATTGTACTTCTTTTCCTTGTTTCGGGCCCGAGTGGTGTGCTAAGAGAGATGGAAATGATGAGGAGTCGATTTTTTTGAGGAGTGGGTCAGGTAAGATTGAGGGGAAAAAGTTGACTTGGGTAAAATGGGAAACTACCGTGAGGAGTTTTTCAAAAGGGGGGCTTAATATTGGTACTTTGAAATCGCTAAATTGGAGGTTAATGGGGAAGTGGTGGTGGCGTTTTAAAGTTGAAAAAAATGCTTTTTGGGTTCGTGTTATCAAAAGTATTTACGGGGAAGAGGGAGGGTTGGTGGGGAATTCTTGTGGTCTTAATGGTGCAGGTTCGACGTGGAGGAATATTGTGCGGCTAGAAGCGGATTTGGACAGCTTGGGCATAGAGTTTCCAAAATCTTTCGGTATGAAGATAGGCGACGGACAAGACACTAAATTTTGGAAAGATCATTGGATCGGACCGGAGACTCTCGAAGCCAAATTCCCGAGGTTGTTTCGACTTGAGACTGATCAAAAGGTGAAAGTAGCGGAGCAAGGAGCGTGGATTGACGAGAAATGGTGCTGGACGTGGAAGTGGCGGAGGTCCCCGAGGGGAAGAGAGACCAGAGAATTGGAGGAACTTTTTAATTGGCTAGAGGGCTTTTAACCGGAAAGAGGTCGCGGTGATAGAGTGGAATGGAAGTTAGATGCGGCAAACTCGTTCAATGTAAAGAGGTTGCGGGAGCTAATTGATGATGGTCTCTCTACGTCAACCGTGGCTGAGGAACACACAAAGTGGCTTAAGTTCGTACCAAGAAAAATTTGTATCCTTATTTGGCGGGTCAATAAAGGACGGATTCCATGTCGCTCGGTGCTTGATAAAATGGGTATTGATGTGGATTCCGTCCTTTGCCCGAGATGTGGAGAAATTCCTGAGTCGGTGGATCATGCTCTTGTAAGTTGTCCGGAGGTTAAAATGGTCCGGAAGTTGGCAGGGAAATGGTGGAACAAGAACTTAGATAATTTAGAGTCGATCCAAGACTTATTCTTAGAAGAGTCGGACTCCGGTAGCGTTACTTCAAAGTCCAACGTTTCGATTGGAGTAAAGTGGGCCTTAATTTACTTAATTTGGTGCCACCGGAACAAAGTGGTGTTCGAAAAAGATAAGAGTAAAGTGGGGGAAAAAAATTCTTCGAATATCAAAGGATAGTGTTCGAGTGGTTTAAAAGACGCTGGAAAGGTTTTACGATGGATTGGAAGAGGTGGCTCGTGGACCCGTCTGGTTCGTTTTAGTCGCGGCTGTCTCGTTTTTGTTTGTGGGGAGAAGGCGGCGGTCATGAGGAGGGCAGCGGCAAAACGACGCAGTTTATTTCTCGCAAACAGCCCCGTTTTTGCTTCTGTTCGATCGAGTGTCGGTGCTGCCGTTCTCTCTTGGAAGCAGGTCTCGTTTGTTTGTTGCTGCGTCGGTGTGATTTTGCTGGTTTGCTGTTTCTTGTATTCTGTTTGGTTGTGTTTATGGTCTGTTTTCAGCTGCTACTTTTTGGTGGCTGTATGGATTTGTTTGTAACTCTTGGTTGGCTTAATATTATTGGTTCTCTGTTGCCTTTAAAAAAAAATAAAAAAAAATATATATATATAACTCAAAACTTATTTACTCAGGCTCATTCTTAATAATGGTTCAATTGCAATCAAAAGATTACGAGAATTGTATTCAGGATTCTGTCACAACTCACGACAGCCGCGAGGCGGTGGCGACCGGTTGCGATGCAGACTCCGCATATCTAATCACAACTTCTTGAGGAAGAAGATGATACTTGATTCCAAGTTCTTCGAATATGTTCTTCAGCTCCAGAACGAGGTTTGATCTTCTGTCGCTTTTCTCTTCGTAGTTCTGAAAGTTGATCGTATGAGTTACGCACAGGCTCATTTTCATCTTGTTCACGTCCTCGATCTCCCTAACCCTAACACTGTGCTGTGGACGCCATAATTGAGGTTTGTTATCTATGTACCTGAGAAATTAAATCACACATTTAATTCTACACTAGATGCAATTCAAACCTAATCTCTACATTACACTGTAATTGAACGAGATAATTAGTGTTGATTTTGATCTTGTTTTGGCGTTTAAGATTCTGAAGGAGTTTTTTCAACAAAACGCAATGTTCATAGATCACAAATCGTGAAAAGTTCTCTAGATTACACTGTAATTGCACGAGAAAATCAGGCGTTTAAGAATTTGAAGGAGTGTTTTCAACAAAACGCAATATTCATCGATCACAAACCGTGGAAAAATCTCTATATTACACTGTAATTGCACGAGAGAATTAGTGTTGATTTTGATTTTGTTTTGGCGCTTAAGAATCTGAAGAAATGTTTTCACCAAAACACAATGTTCATGGATCACAAACCGTGGATTAGGTCTCCAATTGATAAGTTAAATCTGAAATCCTGCCCTCATTGTCAATCCCCAAAACATCTACCTTCGTTCCATGTTTCCTACACAGAATAAGACACTCTACCCTTTATTAAGACTACATACATATCTAGTCCTCAGTAGGTGCAACAATTTTAAGGGTGTTGAAGTAATCTAAGTTAGATTGAATGCCATGATAGGAGAGAAAGGGAAGTAGAGTTGACATACGCTTTAATTTTCGCTTTTAGAGCTAAGATGCTCTCCACTGAAGTGGAAACATCAACATCAAACTCGATTGAATCCCTCATTTCTGGGCTTCGGTTGAAATTGCTGATGGCTTTCGTAGCCAAGATTGAATTCGGGTAGAAAATCTTCTCATTATCATATCTCAGGAAGACGGTTGTCAAAATGTTTACTTCTTCTACAACGACCTACAGGGTTTAAGCTCATTTGAATGAGTAAAGTAGAACAACTCTGGTAAGGAGTTGAGACCAAATCCTTTCAAGTAGATTAGGGTGAGTGAGTTACCTGGACACCATCAATGACACAGCGATCACCAACGTCAAATGGGTGCATCACAAACACAAATATTATGGCTTCAAATGCTGACTTAGCCGAGGTCCCAAACATGAAAACCCCAAGTAATAGTTGAGATGAGATAAAGAGCAAAAGTTCGGTTGTAGCAAGCCCCATGAGAAGTAACCAGACGATTAGGAGCACAATAACCGTAAGCCCAGAAACAAGCTTGTTTAGCTCCTCTATGGCTGTTTTTGTGTCGTTCAGAGAAAGTGCCAGAAATTTACGCTCCCTATACACATTCACCTGGAAACCAAGATGAAATAAGGAAAGAGAAGTTTTTCTTGATCTAAAATAGCAAGAATTGTTCTTTCAAATCAGTGGTAAAAGATTTGACAGATTAATTACCACCCAATTACTAAAGGGCTTCCTCTTAATCCTTCCTGTTTCCACTGCTCCTTGGAACAATGAAAGTACTTTCTTCACATCATCCGCGTTCATAAAACGTAAAAGGTCATCCTCTTCAATGTACCTGGTTTAGATAAAAATTATGAAGCTTAAGATGCTTCAAGAATAATTGACTGAAAAATCAAGAAACACGATTAAGACTAATCTTACTTCTGCCTGTGTTTAGCTACATTTGTAAATATAGTATAACCAGCATTTTGCGCTTCCCACTCACTAGTGATTGTTCCATCTTTTTGCTCATCCTGCTCCGCAGCATCCTCACTTGCATCAAGTGCATCAGAAAGCGTAGAAAAACCCGACTTCCTTATTACTTTAATTAACCCTCTCATTGTCCAAGCAGATACCTTTCCACGTTTCATCCTCTGGAGCTTTTGCACGTTTATAACCTTTTCCTTCTTTTGTTCTCCCTCTTTTTTTATAGATCTTTTGAAACTCAACTGTCTGGTTGTTGAACTAGAACCACTGATGTTTTCAGAATCCTCCATCAATGGAGGCCCTGAAAGGGTCTGAAGAACGTATTGGTGGAAGATGGATTCTTGAATCCTGTCAAAGAATACATTAACATGAAACGAAGAAGCCAAGATCTTTACAAATAAAGTTTTGAGGATCCATGCACCAGCACCAACCAGCGTAGAGGCAATCCCCCTTGTGATATAGTTTAAAACCTTGGTTGTGTCTCTTGTTCTTTCGACCCCATGATTGATCAAGAGGCCCCACGTTAATAGAATTAAACCTAACCAGATAAAAACCCGAACGCTCTTTTGCAGGCTATAAACAAAATATAGAACTTTCTTTTTAAGTAAGAACTTCCTTTCAATCAAGAAAACTACACCATCGGTAAACCACTCGGAACACAATCGACCACAGAAAATCGCCAATACCAAAACACACCATCTCCATAGCGATAACTTCCAAATCTCCCAATTCTTCAGTTTATCCACCGTTCTGCTTAGAATTAAAACTATAGTTATGCACAGAAACAAACCGAACTCGAATAAAAACAAGACCTTGATTTTCTTAGGTGGTTTTCCTTTCTGATTAGCTTGCAGAGCGTTTGTATAATATACATCCTCATCATCGTCCTCTTCTTTTGGTGACACGATTAATGGTGTTCTCGGGGTTATCGGAGGGGATACTTTCGGGGTTTGTGCCTTTTGAGTAGGAGAAGCAGTTGTACTCACTTTATCATTTGTACCCATTTTCCAATTGCTAGGAACTGCTGGTTCAACCAGTCTTGATTTCGCCTTTGGATAGGGAGACTGTGCCAATGATATTCGGCTAATGGGATCCTCATTGATCTGTGATGGAAGTGGATTAATCTTTGGTGACTCTACAACCGAAGAGCTCGTAACAGAGGGCACTTTTTTCCTTGATCTGAGACCTGGATCTTGATTTAATTGAACAACCTGAATAGCTGCACTCGGAGGATCTACAGTAGGAAACTTAGAAAAAGAGGAAGACCCAGATCCTATTTTATCAATCTCTCCATTTCGGTCACTGGAATTCGCGTTTTCTTCAGCACCCGGAATCACCACGATCACCTCATCACCATCCATGAACTATTCTTACGGCACCATCTCTGTGTCGATTTACGAGGGCCGTTTGGTTTGGTTTGGTTTATTTTTGGTGTACCTAAAACCCTATTCAAAGCAAATATTTTTCTCTCTTTCCCTCTCTGCTTTGTATCAGCTATGAACAACTCGATACTAAAGCCACATAATTAGACAAAGTCAATGGCAATGACAGAAAGGACTAATGGAATTAGGCGCAGCCATGAATTGTATAACCAATGGATAAATATATATATAAAATTAGCGAAACATGTGGATCATATAAACAAAGGATAAGTAGGTTGACAAAAAGAATATTATTTCTCTATAGTTAGCATAGAAAATAGGAAATAAAAGTGCAACTTGCAGTTGCTGAATGAGAAGTGGGGTCAATTTGGGCATTTAACAAACAATTGTCAAGAAACAACCAAATCTGTAAGTCATCTTTGAGGAAGTCAGCTTTAGTTAGCCGGAGATTGGTGCTGAAATTGACCATCTAATCCTAATGGTTAATTGATTTAGTAATTGTCAAGCCCAAGTGAGTTTGTTAAAGGCTTTGTACATGGGTCATGGATGGCACAAATTCCTTACATGCACCATGAATGTGTTGAATTTTGTACATGGGGGCACCTTGCTCGCATGTTGGTGGTCGCAATATTGCATGGGAGCTACAATACATAATTTGTGAGTTGCACATTGGCCCACCCGCGATCTGGTGTTGCCGGTTTAAGGACTCAAGTGACTTGGGTTGGCGAGCAAAGCTCGCATGACCAGGTCGCATATGGCCATTTTGGGTACTAGGCAAGCTAGGGTGATGACCAAAAGTCGCTTTCGCAAGTCGATTGTCGTGTAAGGCCTTTGGGGATCCTCCTCAGAGGTCACCGGTTCGAGTCATGCAACACCACTAGGGATTTTTCTGCCTGTTCTCCGGGGCCCCTGGGACTAGTCGAGCCCTAGATCTAGTCGAGGTGCGTGCAAACTGGCCTAAACACCCATTGTTAACAACAAAAAAAGTCGATTGTCGTGTCTGTGGGGATAAATCCGAAATTAGGGCATTTGAGTAGAGAAAACAAAAATACAAATCGACAAACACATATTGTTCTCCCCTCTCCATTTTATTCAAAGTAGTAGATTATTTTGGCTTACGTATGAAATCTTGTAATAGTTGAGTAAACCTCTGCTTTGTTTGATAATATATACGTATCATATTCTTGGGTTCATTGGTTGGGCGTATAAGTTGTAACCTCGTTATGTGCTTGTGTTGTATTTTATATGCGTTAGTTGCTTTGCACTATTATCGTACGTAACACATTGTATATTGTGTCGACCTGCATATTCCGTATTCATTGTGGATTCACTCATTAATCACACTTAGATTGGTACTAGCCGTGTGATTCGGGTTTAGGACTAGTGGTAGATTTCTAAATCCAATCTTAACAAACACGTTGGCCAAACGCATAACACTTGGTACACAAGAATCTATCAATATTGTTCGAGTCTTAAATCGGCTAAAGTTTGATCATTTTTCCTCAATATATATTGGAGCATGCGTCTCCTAAGAGCTCTTTTTGAGTGTAATTTAATAGATTTCCACATATTTTCATATAGCATATGTGCTCGATACTTTGAGACAATATGTGTCAGTCTAGCTCCCCCTTGATACCCTAGGACAATCCGTGTCTGTCTAGCATATGTTGGAAACTCTTTTAGGCGGTTGAGTTGTGCCACACTACTACTAATGTCAATGAATCCTTTTCTTTTCCCTTGGGGCATAAAAAATATGTTGGTCCCACCAATTTATATTTTCTCTCTCTCTCTCTCTCTCTCTCTTGCCTCTCACATTCATTATTCCAAAGACTTCAGGAACATCAAGCCTTTGATGAGTAAAGTAATTTTCAAGCTTTGTCTCCAATGGTCAAGTCATCTCCAAGTCTTCTTCAAGTCTTTCATCAAGTCTTCTTCAAATACCATTGGAGATGCTCTTATAACTAACCATGGGTAGCCTGACCAATTTGTGCCCGCACACAATCACACAGACAACCCAAAGGTCGTTGTTTTCTTATTCATCGACACCCACCATTAATTATATTATTAATCTCTCCTACATATTTGATTTCAGTGTTTTCTTATTCATGGAATACAATAAAAATTGTTTCTCTCTTTTATTTTCTTCATTTTGGATGGAGTAAAAATTGACCCAAAATCTTAATTTTTTCTAAGAGTTTTTGAAATTGATGATGACTTATAATCTATCTTTACTACATGCATTTCATAAACTAAATAAAAACAATTTAATCACACAAACGAAATCTATTTTTGTTATGCGAACGGAGTAATTTCCTCTCATATACGTTTACATCAAGATTTTCTTTTTACATTTTTAATGTCCTGAATAGACCTAAAAAGTGTGGTGTCTTAAAATCTCATATCTCATTCCTCCATTAAAGAGATGTGAATATGAATTAAATAAAGCTTTTTACATCTTTAATGTCCTGAATGGACCTAAAAAGTGTCCAAAACAACAATGAATACAATGAATACTTGTCCTAAAATCCCACATCTTATTCCTCCACCAATCACATTGATACACATTATCAAAGAGAGAATGTGAACATGAATTAAATACCATAAACTAAGATGCCGTTTACCAAACCCTTACCTATCGGGTAACCACTTATCGGCAAAAGTCATCCACCTCCACTTACCTTGTGAGGTAACATTCTCGGTCATCAGAATGGATTGTGACAAGTGTCTCTAACCTGGTAAGCACTAACCGCGTAATAGTCTTCTCCCTCACTTATACGGTAAGATCCCGACTATTATTATGTCTCTTACCACTTACTAGGTAGATCTTCGGTCATTGTCATGCTCGTCCAATAAACAGTTATCTAGTAAACATCTTATGAACGCTCCCCAAATGTTTAAATAGAAACGAAAAATCTGTATAGTTTTTAACTTAAATAAGTTTAAGGTGCAGCATCCTCGTATATGCAAAAAGGCAGGCTACATGGAGTGATGTTGTATGGCATATGATACCTTTTGGGTTGGAGTTGGAGGAGTCTTTGTAGATGCCACGCTTTGGCTTTGGCTTTGCCTTTGCCCTTCTAGTTCTACCACCCCACTTCATCATAACTTTTGTACTTGACTATTAATCACACTTGCTGGCATCTACAAAGGTACCATTGCTAATGCACACTTTACAACTTCATTCCCATTTGAATTCCTCATTGACCCACGATTCAATTTTCTTTTAATTAATCACAGTTTGCTAGATTTTCGTTAAATTCAAAAGGCCAGTCAATTTCTATTAAAATGAAACAAAGTTTGTGTTAGATTATATTTAATGGAACGATGATTGTTTCTTATCCGTTAGTGTAATAAATGTTTAAATCAATGCTTAAAACTCCGAAATGACTTAACCGATTGAATTGGTCGAATCCGCTCCGCAACTGGATCTTATTGTACCAATCAAAAAATAAAGATTACGGAGTCTGTTCAAAAACTTCGGACCTTATATTTAATGGAACGATGATCGATTTGTGCATCTTGTTATCTCTTGTGACATATTTATTAATAATTATATATTTTTATAAAATAGTTTTAACCTCCCATTTTTCACAATCTGGTGATCTTTCTAACAACCGTCTCACATGGGTAAAAAAATATATATGTAAGTTTCTAAGTTCAAAGTTGTAGGCTATCAATAACTTCTACTATGGTGTTAAGTTGTTTTGGAGATTATTGAGTCAGCCTGTCGCTTAGAGCGTTACAAATGGTATCATAGTCGATCTTTATACCATCGGGATGGTGGGACAAATGTCATTGAGCATGATGTGTCCTTGAAAGGAGGGAGGTACTTGTAACATCTTAGGTAAATCTCATGCTGATAATTCTAGGAAGCTTGACAAGTAACTAATTTAAGCGAGGGAGTTTGTAACAACCCGTCCCAAATGGATAGAGAAATAGATTTGTAAAGTTTTATTACGAGTTTAAAAACATTGGTTTCCTATATCTTTAATCCCAATTTTAAGTTGATTTGAAGTTTATTGACCCAACCCCCAAACCCGCTACTTTGGGTTTGGGGAATTACAGTTTTCGCAAAAACCGTTTATTATTTGGTCTAGAGGTCAATTCTATGGGCATTTTACCTTCACCACACTTCCCTGTGACATATATCGAACACGTTGGTTTTGAACTTTTGGTTTGATATAAAATTTTATGTATAGCTTTCTCTCTCTCTCTCTCTCTCTCTCTATATATATATATATATATATATATATATATATATATATATATAGAGAGAGAGAGAGAGAGAGGTTCAATTGAGAAATGCTAAGTGTGAGAAATAGAGAAGTAATCTTAGTCATTCATTAGGTCAACATTTGCGGCTTTGACTGAGAAACTCTGGTATGCACGTGGTTTGCACAAGATAGAAGGGTAGTTTCGTAAAATACGCGGGACGAGTTCATATGTGAACCTGTGTGATTCACATATGAACTATACGTTCATATGTGAATCAGTTAATTAGTTCATATGAGAATTAGTTAATTAGTTCATATGCGAATCACAAAGGTTCATATGTGAATCTGTTAATTAGTTCAACTGATTCACATATGAACCTACAGTTAATTAGTTCATATGTGAATCAGTTAATTAGTTCATATATGAATCACAAAGGTTCATATGCGAATTAGTAAAAAAGAGTTTATATGTGAATTACATGGGTTCATATATGAACAAATTGTTCATATGTGAATCACACAAGTTCACATATGAACTCGTCCCGCGTATTTGTAAAAGTTACGAAATTGCCCTTCTATTTTTGGAATAGCCGCAACTTTTGACCGGTCAAAGCCGATCTTGACCGAATGAATGGCTAAGATTACTTCTCTATTTCTCACACACTTAGCATTCTCAATTGAACCTATGGCTAGATACATATATATATATATAGGGGGCTCTTTTAGAACCCATGGAATCGTGATAAACTTGAGAACTGATGCATTATGTGTTAATTTATATGAGTTTTTAATCAAAAACTAACAATTAATTTATTGATTAATATATATTTGTTTCACAATGTGTTTGGTTCATAATGTAACAATTTTTAGCATGTTTGTGAAACAAAAGTCACATTGTAAACGTAATATATATAAAACAAACACATCGGGAAACAAATATATGTTTATCAATATACTAAATGTTAGCTTTATATAAGAAAAAATAATGTGAAACAATACCTTGTGAGTAAAAGTTTTTATGGATCTTACAAAATTTTGAGTTCTTAAATAATAAATCCCTTTGCATATCTATATCTGAAGCGTGAGAAGTGGATCTGAACCCTTGATTATTTTTAATCTCAATCCACCCATGAATTGCACTTGTTACGGTGATTGATCTGGTGCATCTCTCTCTCATGAATTGCGCCTTAGAAAGAAATAGATGTGGTGCATGTTATCTTGATGCATCCATTTGTCATCCAATGATTGATAATCACTTCTTACGTTTCCTACGTTAACCTCAACCCAACCCAACCCAACCCAACCCTTATTCGTAATATTTTGGTTAGAGGTATAAAATGACATGTATCTCTATATATATCTATATGTATGTATATTGTTTATAATATTTTGGTAAGAGTGGTAAAGAATAATAAGGAAGTGAAGCAGAGATTCTTTAAATAGTGACAGCAATTTTTGTCTCTTAACAATTTAGACTTTTGATGTTGCTCAGAAATCACCCCCACCCCCACGCTTCTTTGATTCTCCACTATATATCCCCACCTTCCCTTCCTTTTCCCTCTAACCATCATCTCCAAAATCGAAGCCGCACCATTTGGCTTTTCATCTCTCTTACCCACCATTAAAGCATCACTCATCCCTCTCTTTCTTCGATTCAATCCTTCTGCAAATCTCTCTTACCCACCATTTTCTGTACATGTTTCTTCACGTGATTTACTAATTTCTTTTATTTATTGTTAACTACCAACACTGTCTAATCAATTCATCAAACGGAAAAGCATACCTCGATTCACAGATGAATATGCCGGAGTGGAATTCTAGGTATCAACCACCGCCGACGCTGCAACAGCATCGGAGGAAAACTCCGTCTTTCTCATCCTCTCTTCTCGACTCCATTCTCCGCTCCATTGACGAAACTAACGACGGAGTATTACATGAAGAAAATTTACACCAGCAAGTTCATGATAATCATGATCACGATCTTATGTTTTTTGCTTCGGAACCAAAACGGAGCAGCAAAATTCGTTTTCCACAAACGCATTTGATTAACGGAGAAGAACAGATGCCGAGTCTCCGACGAGCGATTATGATCGATCAATGGATGGAGACTCACAACAACAACAACAGCAATCGTAATGGCTACGTTTCTCGAAAGAGTTCTAGAAAGTTCAGTTCAGATTCAAGCAGCAGTACTGGAACGACGACGACAACGTTCACAACTTCATCGGCGTCATCCGAAACAGAAACTCCGTCAACTTACAGATCCTTACCGAACTCGTTCACGACATCTCGAAAAACCGCAGAGGCTGTGTTTCTCGACGATACTCAAAAACCGAGCTCGACGAAGCGCGAAGCGAAATTCATCAAATCTACCAAGTTACGAGCTATGAAGATCTATGGCGATCTGAAGAAAGTGAAACAGCCGATCTCACCAGGTAGTCGGATTTCTGCATTCCTGTACTCAATTTTCGCTTCATCTTCTTCAAAAAAAGCCAAAATCGAAGAGACCATGCAAAACTTGAGATCCTTGAAGAAATCACCATCTATTAAACAGGATACAACGACAACCTGTTCTTCGTTTTCAAGGTCTTGTATGAGCAAAAAACAGCATAATAGCGGCATAAAAAGGTCAGTCAGATTCTATCCTGGAAACGACACTGTGATTCTCGATCAAAAATCCATCGATGAACGTGATCCACGTTTGATGCCAGTAGTACTCCCGAAGTATGATCAGAGAAAGTGGTTCACGGAGAAGATTTACATGAACAAGTACAAAAACTTTCTGGTTAATGTTGAAGACGATGATGAAGATGAAGATGATCTGTTTGAGCTTGAGATTGTTGGTGGAGTAGGAACTGGTGCTTATGGACAAGAACTGCCGGTGTTTGAAACTACAGATTTGAGAAAAATTAGGATCTAGTTAATGTTACTTTTTTGATCCTCCAATTTCAAATTTCATAAATAAATATTGTTGTTGTGTGATTTCTTCGTGACTGTAGGTATGGATTCGTTGCTATTTAAATCAGGAACATGATTCCTTTAACGTTATTCTTCTTCCTAACAGCTGTGCTTCCATGGCTGCCGCCCTGAAATTTCTTCAAAAGCATGGAAGGGGTAAAATATTTACCCCGTGCGCCTAATTATTTTAAATAAGAAGCATAATTATCGATTTACGTGTCAAATGAATTTTGGATTAACGGGTACAAATATATATATATATATATATAGAGAAATGTTCAATAGAGAAGTGCAAATATTTAGAGAAATAGAGAAGTAAAAAAATACGGGACCGTTCATATATGAACGTTCATATATGAACGGTCCCGTGTTTTTTTACTTCTCTATTTCTCTAAATATTTGCACTTCTCTATTGAACCTTTCCCTATATATATATATATATATATATATATATATATATATATATATATATATATATATATATATATATATATATATATATATATATAAAAATATATATATGAGATGGGTTCAAACGAGAACGCTAACTATTTACGAGAACACGAGAACGGCCGCCCATGTATAAAATCACATGTGATTTTACACTACATGGTGAATCACATGTTTTTTTGTACAAAATCCAGGTAGTGTAAAATCACATGTGATTTTGTACAAATCACGCACAAAATCCAGGTAGTGTAAAATCACATGTGATTTTGTACGTGAATCACATGTGATTCTGTACATGAGCGGCCGTTCTCGTGTTCTCATAAATAGTTAGCGTTCTAGTTTGAACCTTTCTCATATATATATATATATATATATAGAGAGAGAGAGAGAGAGAGAGAGAGAGAGTCCGTTTCCGTTACAAACCAAATAGATTGTTGCAAACCAATCTTAGTCGTTAATCAACTCTAATCAATATCTGATTTTATTATGTTTACTAATCTAAAGTCATGATCATAATTAATGAACGATATCATCTTCCATATATATCACAATCATTATTAATGAATCATAATAATTACCATAAATATATCTGTTGTTTCCAAATATAGTGGTTTGCAGGGTTTGTACAATCTATTTGGTTTGTAAATGAAACGCACCCTATATATATATATATATATATATATATATAGAGAGAGAGAGAGAGAGGTGGGTTCAAACGAGAACTATTCTCGAGAACGGCCGCCCATGTACAAAATCACATGTGATTCACGTACAAAATCACATGTGATTTTACACTACCTGAAAATCTGGACGTGAATCACATGTGATTTTGTACAAAATCCAGGTAGTGTAAAATCACATGTGATTTTGTACAAATCACGTACAAAATCCAGGTAGTGTAAAATCACACGTGATTTTGTACATGGACGGCCGTTCTCGTAAATAGTTAGCGTTCTCGTTTGAACCTTTCTCTCTCTCTCTCTCTCTCTCTCTCTCTATATATATATATATATATATATATAATATACATATATAAATAGGGAGAGGTTCAAATAAGAAGTGCTAAATATATGAGAAGTAAATAAATGATCTTAGCCATTTATTCGGTCAAGATCGACGACTTTGACCGAAAAGCAACGGATAAATTCTCGCGTGATCTGCACGTGGTCTGCACAAGATAGATGGGTAGTTTCGTAAAAATACGCGGGACGAGTTCATATATGAATCTGTGTGATTCACATATGAACTACACGTTCATATATGAATCTGTGTGATTCACATATGAACTATACGTTCATATATGAACCTTTGTAATTCACATATGAACTCTTTTTTAACTAATTCATATATGAACTTTTGTGATTCATATATGAATCAGTTAATTAGTTCATATAAGAATTAGTTAAAAAAAATTCATATATGAATCACAAAGGTTCATATATGAATCAGTTAATTGGTTCAACTGATTCATATATGAACCTACGGTTAATTAGTTTCATATATGAAACACAAAGGTTCATATATGAATTAGTTAGTTGGTTCACTAATTCATATATAAACCTACAGTTAATTAGTTTCATATATGAAACACAAAGGTTCATATATGAATCACAAAGGTTCATATATGAATTAGTTAAAAAGAGTTCATATGTGAATTACATGGGTTCATATATGAACAGATAGTTCATATGTGAAACACACAGGTTCATATATGAACTCGTCCCGTGTTTTTATAAAAGTTACGAAACCGCCCTTCTATTTTTGGAAGAGCCGCAACTTTTGACCAATTAAAGTCGATCTTGACCGAGTAAATGACCAAGATCACTTCTCTACTTCTTATATATTTAGCACTTCTCATTTGATCCTAAGGCTGTACAAATAAATAATATATAGTTAACTTTATTAAGCATGTAGACAAATGATCGTGTCAGAAGTTGATATTAAGGTGGGAAGTGGAATTGCACCATTGATCACTTTCAATTAAATGTTATTCCATAAGTTGCGTTTTAGAGTTTAATTGATTCAACATCTTATTTTAGTGCATCTCATTCTAATGTGCGTTCATTTCTCATCCAACGATTGATAACCACTTCTGACATTTCTTATGTTAATCTCAACTTCTCATCAGAACCCAAGCCTATGCATGTATAACTTGTCATTTTTATACAACATTTTTTAATATGGTATGAAAATTGAATATTCAAAGAAAGAAGTTACGTATTAAAACACATACAATATTTAAAATGCATATCCTTAATAATTTATTGTTAGAGCATGTGCAACTTCTCTAAAAGATTATGAACAATTTTTTGTTTCAACAAATTCTTCAAAATAGATAAAGCAAGAGAGACTGCAAGTTTCTCTAAAAATAACTCTCAAAAAATGATTACCATGAGAGAAAATGATTTTTCTATTATATCTCAGCTATCAATAGGATTTCTTGGAATGAAATGTTTACGAGAAAGAAATAATATTTTATTTGATATAATAATATAAGTAATGATGCCATTTTCAAAATAGAGAATTTGTTAGAGATGAAAACAATTTCTTTTAGCGATTTTGGATTTTGGTTCTCTATTTTGGAAACCTTTTGGAGAATCTGTTGGAAATGCTCTTGGAGACTAACAACTCATTTTTTTATAGTAAACATTTAGGGGTTGTTTACTAAACGTTTACCCGATAAGTGTTTACCGGGTAAGTCAAATGAAACTGTTATACTATTACTGGTAAGCGCTTATTGGGTAAGTGTTAGATAAAAGACCCTTTAATCATATGATTGTTGATTATTTTTATGTTCGTAATACACTCCAAAAACAAGTATTCGGTTTAACACATGATATGAATTAATCCAGAATTCCATTTTATAAAAATGTGCACTCATGTTGATCTTGAGAAGTAATAAGTACTTGGTCATGGAAATTAAAATCCCCCGATCTTCCAATAAAAATGTTCGATTCTCTTCAAGAAGTCTTAAAATCAAACAGTCGAGATTAGAACTCCAATGGGAGTATCTCAAAAGGAAAGAATGTATAGGTCGTTATAGATTACTATCATTGGAGATAGTTCTTACAAGTCATTCACATTTTTTGAGTTCTTGTTCAAGAACTTTAGTTCTTATTTTAGACTTTGTGTGAAATGACAATATATATATATATATATATATATATATATATAGAGGGCCCTTATTATGAAACCATTGATTATAATGAAACCAATGAAACTTGATCTGAGCCGTAGATGAGTATGATCAAGGGTTAAAAAGGACGCGGTGGCATTATAAGTAATTAAGCGTGAATTCAAGGGCACGATGGTCTCATGCAAAAAATATGAAAGGGTACGGTGGTCATTCAATATTATGAATCCCAAAAGGAAACTTTCCCGGTAGCGTTAATTTAGGGCACGATTCCGAATCCGATGAAATCCATTCCCGATTAAGCCGGCGAGATAATTCAAAAATACGATTTTTTTTGAAGAGTTGTGAAATAAGAGTATAAGAAAAGGTAATTCATGTGAAACTCGAGGAATCCAAAAATTTAAACACAGGGTAAAAAAATGGCGGCCAATGAAGCTGTTGCGCCGATAAGAGGTTTGTTTTAACTTCATTTTTTTCTCAATATAAACAATTTCGTAATACACATCACAATTACTGACATAACATCGTCATTCCACAAACAGTTACAAGGACAAGCGAAAGAATACGGTTGAAGACTTCTTTTTCGAATTTCAAGAACACGCCTGACAACCCAGTTTGCCTCGACGGAACATCGATGGAGAACACACAGGGAAAAGGTGCGAGTATACTTTTTTGTGTGAAGCAAATGTTTTTATTATAGTGAAATTAATTGTAACATGAAATATTCAATTGTTAGGAGAAACAACAAAGAAAGATTCGAATAAGCCTAGAAGGGAAAATAATCAAAGAGATGAAGGTCATACTCCAATGGAGTTGATAGCCGACACAACAGATTGTCCGATCATAGAAGGTATGAAACTATAAACAATGGTGTTTTCGTGAAAAAAAATGTGAAATTGTTAGGATAGATGGTTGAGTATGTGGGACAGATTAACTTGTCAGAAACGTATTAATGATTTGTTTGTTAGTGTTGAGAAACATTACATCATATGAAACAATAAAGACATGGAAAAGGTTATAGTTTATGAAAATTGGAAAAAAATTGGGTGTGAAACATTGAATTGGGTATGGAATATTGGAAAAATTGGTTACAAGGTCAACGAATTGTGCGATCGTAGAATATATGAAACTAGAATCAATGGTGTATTTGACCACCCCAAATGTGAAATTGTTAGATTAAGGCTTGAATATGCGATTTAATTTGAATTGTATGAAACATAAAAAAAATTGATTAGTTAACTTTGGGAAGCATAAAAGAATATGAAAAATAGGACAATATGAAATGTTATGAAGCCTGAAATTTTTTGATAGATATTCCAGTAGAATAAAAAACATGAGACAAACAGAAACCACTTTGTAAGAACCATAAATTATAACCAATCAATAGAATTTATATGATTACTCAAAGATTAAAAACAACAATGTGTATGTGTAATCAGTTTTGTATTCAATGTGTTAAACCAGTTGGGAGCAGTACTGGAAAAGGGAAATCTGATGGAAAAAATAAGAGACTTGCTGGAAAAGGTATGGTATTCAATGCATTAATATGATAGATTATGAAAATTAACACATGCGGGCATTTCACGTGTAACATAATAGATTTGTCAAGCATCTTACAAAAACTAGATAGGGGATTTACTTCATTGGCATTAGTGGATGAAATAACAGGTATGATCAATCAATATACCTAGTTTTGATGTTTCATAAGATAATTAATATCTGAAATTGACTTTTTTCATATGTTGATGTTGAATTTGCCTTTGATCGTATAAGACAACTCAGGAGGGACTAGCAATACAAGGAGGTCTTCAAAAAAATATAATGTAGACAAGAAAAGACAAAGACCAAAAAGTATGGAGATTATTTGTTACGGAGAAGGTGGCAATAAAATACTTTTATTAAATTTCATACAAGTAACGTGAAAAAATGGAAATTAACTACATTGTTTTTTAATGGCAGCCCTTCCTGAAGGGGACGATGACTTTGTTAAAAAGCCAGATCGTAACATTCATGCACGTAAAGATGAAACGCGTGCAGTGAAGAAGGTAAAAAGGAATAAAGAGTCCAAGCCAGCTAAGAAAGATAATGTATGTGGGATCAGAACACGAACATCACCAATGATCCTGCAAACAACTCTTACAGAACTAACGGATGATCAAAAGGATTGTTTGGGCGAAATGGGATTCGAATCGCTGATAGGAATGAAAGTGGATGGGATACCGTCAAAACTAGGTTACTTTGTTGTGGACAACCTAGACACGGTGAGGATGTCCATAAAGGTTGGAGATTCAGAAATACAGATAACTGAGCAAGTAGTTCAGAGAGTTCTCGGGATACGGGCGGAAGGAATTGATCTAGGTACTGTAAATGTATCGACCAAGGGGATGCGAGCCTACGAAACGTGGAAGAAAACATACGATAAATACAAGGTGAGGCCTACGGATGTCAGTAATCAAATTGTCAAAAAGGGAATAAATGGTGAGAAGTTCAAGTGGAATTTCCTGGCACTGTTTGTCAATTCGATGGGGGAATGTTGCCCAACAGGGGGGGTGCAACTCAGTGTTTATGTAAAAAATTGAAGACATAAACATGGTGAGTCGAATTAACTGGTGCAAATACATATGCGACTGTGTGGAACGAAGTAAGCGCAATTGGAAACGAGATACATACGACAGCTTTTATTGTGGGCCATTGACATTCCTCACTGTAAGGGATAATTAAAAGTAATATTTTGTCTTAAATATGCTATGAAACAGAAAATCTTACAAAATGATTGTTTTTTCCAGCTACTGTATGTGCATCACACAACAGTAAACGGAGAAGGTGTACATGTGCGTGCGTTGCCGACATTATAATGGGACATGGACGAGCTGCGTAAATTGCAAAATGATCGCATCCAGAATGGTGGGCTACATATAGCAACAGTCTACCATGTGAATGAAGCAGCAACTGTCTATCCTAGACGTGAGGGTATTCATGAAACGTCCACAAGGACAACAGCACCGAGTGAAGCGGAAGTTCAACATGAAGGAATACAAAGACTAACATGTGAAGAAAAAAAAGGAAGATTCACCGGTAGAAACCAACCCTTGTGCGAAGCAACATGATAGTGACATTAATGACATAGGGACAAGTGGGGTAAACCAGGACGACGAAGACGGTCTGTGTTTTGATGAAGAGGAACTTAGCCGGGTAAGCACATACGTTTCATACTACTTTTATTAAATCTTTAATTGCAAGATTTTATGTATTGTTTATTGCTGGAAAACCCAAAATAATTAAATAATAATCAATCACCTTTCACAGGAATACATGTAGCGGATAGACGCAAAATTCATGGAGTTATACGCGACAAAATAGGACATCGAGGAGTTGATAACGGAGGTTGTAAGTTTATTCCCATATGAGAATCAGTTTGCGCATTACAAAGAAAGTTTAGAGAGCATATTTACGGAGAACGATGCAACGGGAGGAACAAGCAACGACGAGGACTGTAACAACAACCCGACAGATGACATTCATGGTGACGTCGATGGAAAACATGTTGCCGCAACAGTAACACCGGTAAAACTGTCTTTCACGGAAAACGACTATCAGGAGACCCAAAGCCCGTTGTCACAGATATGGTACAGCCAGACAAATTTAGGCATAATAGATGAAACTGTTAGGCTAAACTCAGTCGAGAAAGATAGTTAAAAAAAAGAGGAAACTGAACAACATGCAGCAGATCAAGTCAGGGGTGAAACTGTAACATCCTAAATTTTCCTTAATGTTAGATCTGAAGTTTTGTCAATAAACCAAGTGTTGAAGATCTGATAAGAGGACTCAGATGTTCTGAGTAGAGGAGTCAGAGATATGAGAGAAAGAGTCAGAAGATCTGAGAAGCTTTATCAGAAGAATGTTCAGAAGTTCTGAACTACCTGTTTAGAACTTATGACAAGATACTTTACTTAGTATTTTATAAACTAATTAGGACACGTGTTATGTTCTTATTAGTCTTTCTTATTTGTACTGTAGCTTTAAGATGTTTGTTGCAGTATAAATAGTAGTTAGCTCTATGTTGCTAACTGATTGATTTTTCCCGTATAACTTTGTTCTCATTCTCTGTAATCTTTGAGATTCTCTCTCTCATAGATCTGTATTTCTGTTCATCATTGAATACAATTGGGCTTGATCATACAACTTCTCAATTACTGCTTTCTATATTGATTGTGAGATTAGATCCTGTTCTTTCAATTGGTATCAGAGCCAATCAACAAACAAATTCTTTCAAGATTGTTATCGCGAAGATTAATTGATAAATTTCTTGAAGATTTCTTGATTCATTCAATATTCGATTCCGCTGCTAGGGCTAATTCTTGAATTCTTGTCAATTCTTGAATTACCTGTTACATTTCGATCAAGAAACTCGAATTTGTCTTTCTGTTGAATTTTCTTACAATCATGTCTTCTAAAGAATATCTAGCCATGGGATCTGAAACCAAACCGCCTGTTCTTATACCAGAAGAGTATCAGCAATGGAAAATCCGAATGATCCAATTCCTAGACAACATTGATGAAAACCTTATGATTTCTTTTCAAGAAGGCCCAATTGAAGTGTACATCGATGTTGCTGCAACCCCTGCTACAGAGACAACTCCAGAAATTCCAGCGACCAGGGTGAAAAAGAGTTATTCCCAATACACAGCTGAACAGAAGAATAGGCATGCTATTGACAAAAGAGCAATTACTTTGATGACTTTGGCTGTCCCAAATGAGGTTCTTAACAGGATTGACAGTGGATCATCAGCTAAAGAAATGTGGGACGAACTGGAAATGCAAATGTTAGGAACTGTGAGATCTATTCAGGCAAAGTTAAATCAAAGCATAAATGCTTATGAAAGGTTCAAAGCAAAAGAGTCAGAAAGTTTGACACAGACATACAGTAAATTTTGCACTATTCTAAATGACTTGAGAAGAAATGGACTGAAGAAAACAAAGTCGGAAATAAATTACAAATTTCTGAACAGTCTAAATTCAGAATGGTCATCATTTGCCATAAGTCTGCAAATGAACAAGGATATGTGTGAAGAAGACTTAAATGATCTATTTTGTATTCTTAATCAACATGAAGACTCTGTCAAGTTAGTTGTGGAAGAGAAGAAAAATGTTGCTGATCAGTTAGCGTTCTTATCAAAGTCCAAAGCAATCAAAGCACCCAAAAAGACTGCATATCTATCAGAGATACCTAATCTGGAAGAATCTGACAAGGAAGAAGGATCAGAAGATGATGAAGATATCAAGATAATGGCTGAGAAACTAGCTTTGTTGACAAATACTTTCAATAAAAGGTATGGGAAGGGTAGATTTCAAGGAAATTATAAGAGAGTTGGGAGTTCAGACTATAAGAAGAAAGAAGACAGAGAAGAAAATAAGTTTGAAAAGAGAGTAGAGAGAAGTGAAGAAAACAATGAAGAGAAGGATGAAAGAAAAGAAAAGAATCTGTGTTTCAAATGTGGAAAATCTGGCCACTATGCTAAGGATTGCAGAGTTAAAATTGTGAAAGACTATGAGTACTACACCAAGAAGGCTCAGCTTGCAAAGAAGAGAGATGATAAAATTGCTTTGTTGGCTGAACAGGAGAATTGGTTGTACTATACTTCTGATGAAGATGATCACATCAACTTTCCACAGATGCAGAGCTATATGGCAAAAATGAGGAATGAGGATGATTCTGATTTTGAAGATGCTGATTCTGAGTCATCTGCTGAGGTACATTCTTCACTTGAATTAGAGTTAATGACACAGATTGGTGAAATGAAAACTGAATTTGCTAATCTAAGAAAACAGATAAAAGGAGAAAGAAATTTGGTTAACAAATTCAGAATTGAAAAAGAAGTAATAAAAGAACAATATGAAGAATCTGAGGCTGAGAAACAGAAAGTTAAAGATGAAAATTCTGAATTGATGAAAAGGCTTTCTGAACTAAAAGCTGAGTTTTCAAAAATAAAGGATGAAAAAGGTGATTTACAAATAAAATTTGATATGTTATTTGAAGAAAGAAAGAATTTATACACTAAAATTAAAGAATTAGAAGATCTGAATTTGAAAAGGGGTCAGACTCAACAAACACTAAATCTTTTATTAAACAACGTTAAAGATACAAGATTTTACAACCCAAAGAAGGGATTGGGATTGGAAGAAAATGTCACTTTAAAAAGAGCTCCAATTAACTTGTATGAAAAACTTCAAGTTTCTAAGCCAAAAATCCCAGAAATTGTTGAAGTTTTCATAAGACCTGCTAGTTCTATAACAAGTTCTGACAATTTGCAAAGACCAAACTCTAAAAAGTCAGATGAGAAAATTTCTGAGTCTAAAACAGAAAAGTCAGTTGGTTCAGAAGAAAAGGTTAAGAAAGAAGTTTCTAAACCAACAGATGAAAAGCCAAGATACAATGATACTAAATTCAAGTATGATTCCTTAAATGTCAGCTACAAAAATAAACAACCAAGTTTTTCATATCATGACATTGAGAGCATATTTGACACAAGTAAAAATTCTGAAACAGTCAATCAGAAGTCTGAAACTTCTAGTCAGGATTCTGAACTTTGTAGTCAGAATTCTGAGTCTAAAGATCAGACATCTGAGTCTGTAAATCAGAACTCTGACTCAGGTAGTCAGAAGTCTGATTCAACTGGATTTTCTGAAACAAAATCAGATGAATTTTTGCAACTTGAAAAGAGATTTAATCTTGTGAGTCAAGAACTTGAGGACTTAAGGAAAGCTTATGATGAACTTGAAAATGATTTCTGTGAGGTGGATATTAAACTTGAAGAAGCTTTGAAAGAAAAGAATATTTTTATTCAGAAAATAACAGAGCTTGAAAAACTGAAGACTGAGTATGATCTTTTTAAAATTAATGCTTCAAGAGAAAATGATAAATTCTTTAATGAATCAAGTACATATGAAAAAGGTGAATCATCTAATTCTTCTAACAAAAAGAACTTGAATTTTTCAGAAAAAGAAGAAAGCAAAAGGAAAGATGATCTTGCAAAGTTGAATGATCTGAAAAGGGAACTTGAGAAGCTTAGAATAAAATCTACTTCTGAACTCAAAGCTAGAAATTCTTGTAATAAGGGCAATTGTACTCTGAACAGTATAAATAAAAATGAAATGATCTATGTTTCAGATTTATTGTCACTTGCAAAGAAAAATCTTGTTTGTGTTAGATGTAAAAATGATTCATTCCAATATTCTCATAAATGTCAAGTCAAAATAACTTCTGTTTCATACATAAGAAAAGATATTCAGAAAGTTTCTGTTTCTCAAAATACAGAAAAGAAGAAAATTTCTGTTCCTCAGACTCAGAAGAAAGAAAAGATAAAAGAAAAGAAAGTTGAAAATATAGCAAAACCAAAAGTTACAACTCTAAAAAAGAATTTGAACAAGCTTGTAAGCAGAAAATGTTCTGACTTCATAAAAGTTCAAGGAAAGTGGTGTTTGAAGAAAGATTTTGAGTGGAGAGTAAAAGGTACTAATGTTAAAACCAATGACAAAGCTAACAAAGATGGACCCATTCCAAAATGGGTACCTAAACCTAACTGATCCTTTTGCAGGGCTGTCATGTGTGGTTTTTAGATTCAGGAGCTTCAAGACACATGACAGGTCAGAAGTCTTTTCTATCAAACTTCACAGAAAAGGCTGGAGGAGCAGTAAACTTTGGAAATAACAGCAAAGGACAAGTCAAAGGTTATGGGGATTTAACTAAAGGGAATCTGACTATCCAAAAGGTTTTCTATGTTGAAGGATTACAGCATAATCTTTTCAGCATAAGTCAGTTTTTAGACAGTCTTTGTCAAATTAAGTTTCAAATAACAGGTTGCATGATTTTAACTGAAAATGATGTTAAAGTCTTCTGGGCCAAAAGACATATGGACTTATTTGTAGTTAATTTTTCAAAATTGAAAACATTAAATACAGTTTGTCTTTTATCAAAATCAACTGCAAATGAATGCTGGCTTTGGCACAGAAGATGTTCTCATCTGAATTTCAAAGATCTTAATAATCTTGTTGCAAAACATTTGGTTAAAGGCTTACCAAAGCTTAAATTTGAAAAAGAATCATTATGCTCAGCTTGTGAAATGGGCAAGATGAAAAAGAGTTCTCACAAATTAAAAATGGACTCATCTTGCAAAGCACCATTAGAAATGATTCATACTGATCTTTGTGGTCCAATTTCAGTTCAATCTATGGGAGGAAAGAAATATATGCTTGTGATTGTTGATGAATTATCCAGATACACATGGGTTGAGTTCCTAAGAGCTAAGTCAGAAGCTGCTACTACATTGATAAATTTTATCAAAAGGATTCAAGTTCTCTTACAACTTCAAGTTCAGAAAATCAGAAGTGATAATGGAACAGAGTTCAAAAATGAGACTCTTCAGAATTTTTTAGAAAGTTCTGGGATTTCTCACAATTTTTCTGCTGTCAGAACTCCTCAACAAAATGGTGTTGTTGAAAGGAAGAATAGAACTCTAGTTGAAGCTGCGAGAACAATGCTGGCTTATGCAAATCTTCCTACTTTCCTATGGGCTGAAGCAATTGCAACTGCTTGTTTTACACAAAATAGAACTTTAATCAATAAGAGATTAAATAAGACTGCTTATGAACTGATAAATAAAAGAAAACCATTAATCAAATTCTTTCATGTTTTTGGTTGCAGGTGCTATGTTCTCAGAGACAGAGAAAATCTTGCCAAATTCGATAAAAAGGCAGATGAAGGATACTTTGTGGGTTATTCTTTAACTTCCAAAGCATTCAGAATCTACAATAGAAGAACCAAGAGGATGATGGAGAGCATAAATGTAACTTTTGATGAAGCCAAAATGCGGACTTCTGAACAAGACAGTTCAGAACTCATGCTGAACAAGACAAAAATGACTTCTGATACAAATTCTAATCCTATTTGTTCAGAACTCAATTTACTATTTAAGGATGCTTTTAGTGAACTAATTTCTGATTCTTATGCAGAATATGAAAACCCAAAGATGGTCAAAGAGATGAAAAATAAGACTCCAGAAATAGTTCAATCAACTGTAATTTCTGACAAAGGTCCATCAGAGGAATGTCTAAATCTAATACATACAAGTGGTGAAAATTCTGAACCTTGTAATCAGAATTCTGATTCTTGTACTCAGAACTCTGAACAAGTCACTCTGAATTCTGACTTCATTAATCAGAACCCAAACTTGGATATGACTTCTATTCATACATCAGAAAAAGGGGACAGTTCAGAATTACAAGCAATCATTGATGAGAATGATGCAAACAACAATTATTCAGAGATTGATGTACTTCCTAGTGCAAATAAATGGACTAAAAATCATCCTATTCATCAAGTAATAGGTGATCCTTCAGAAGGAGTAAAAACCAGATCAGCTACAGCAAATGAAGCAATGTTTGCTGGTTTCTTGAGTGTAATTGAACCAAAGAAAGCTAATGAAGCCTTAGAGGATCCAGACTGGATTTCAGCAATGCAAGAGGAATTGCTTCAATTTGAAAGAAATAAAGTCTGGAGACTCATCCCAAAGCCTGAAGGTAAATCTATTATTGGAACTAAATGGGTGTTCAGAAACAAAAAGGATGAATCAGGTGTTGTCATCAGAAACAAGGCAAGATTGGTTGCTAAGGGATACTGTCAACAAGAGGGAATTGATTATGATGAGACATTTGCACCAGTGGCAAGAATAGAGGCAATCCGAATATTTTTAGCCTATGCTGCACATAAAAACTTCAAGGTGTATCAAATGGATGTCAAATCAGCCTTTCTAAATGGCAAACTTAATGAAGAGGTGTATGTCCATCAACCTGAAGGTTTTGTTGATCCAGAATTCCCTGATCATGTTTATATTTTAGACAAAGCTTTATATGGTCTAAAACAAGCACCACGAGCCTGGTATGACACTCTTACTAAACACCTGTTAGGTTCAGGATTCAAGAAAGGTAAGATTGACACAACTTTGTTTTTAAAGAAACAGGGTAATGATTTGATTCTGATTCAGATTTATGTTGATGACATAATATTTGGTTCTACCAGTCCAGAATTATGTGATAATTTTTCAAAAATCATGTCATCTGAATTTGAAATGAGCATGATGGGTGAACTGAATTTTTTCCTTGGCCTTCAAGTCAAACAATTACCAAAAGGTATTTTTATAAATCAAGGAAAATATGTCAGAGATATTCTGAAAAAGTTCAAAATGTCTGATTGTGCTTCTATGAGAACACCTATGGCAACTAACATAAAGTTAGATGCTGATCTCAAAGGTGTTTCAGCAGATATCAAACTTTATAGAGGCATGATTGGATCATTACTTTATTTGACTGCAAGTAGACCAGATATCATGTTTTCTACCTGTTTCTGTGCTAGATTTCAATCTAACCCGAAAGAATCACATATGTTGGCTGTCAAAAGGATTTTAAGATATCTCAAAGGAACACCTGATCTAGGTTTATGGTATCCAAAAGAAACTGACTTCAAATTGACTGCTTTCACTGATGCTGATCATGCAGGAAGTAGGTTGGACAGAAAGAGTACATCTGGTGCTTGTCACTTTTTGGGAGATAAAATAGTGAGTTGGGCATCAAAGAAGCAGAACTGTGTATCCACTTCAACTGCTGAAGCAGAGTATGTTGCTGCTGCTGCTTCATGCTCTCAAACATTGTGGATGAGAACACAACTCATGGACTATGGATATCAGCTTAACAAGATTCCCATCTATTGTGACTCAGAAAGTGCAATTGCTATTACTCAGAACCCTGTTCAACATTCGAAGACTAAGCATATAGATGTGAGATATCATTTTATAAAGGACTATGTGGAAAAAGGAACTATAGAGATGCACTTTGTGCATACAAAGTATCAATTGGCTGACTTGTTCACAAAGCCTCTTGATCACAAAAGATTTTCTTTTCTCATATGTAAAATAGGAATGCTTAATCTGCCTAATTGAAAATATTTTTTTCTTAAAAATGTTAAATTTTTCTAAGTAAACTTGTCTGAGTAGTGTATTCAGAACTTCTGAGTCTTGAGTTCAGAACTTCTGAGTCTTGAGATCAGAACCTCTGAATCTTAAGGTCAGAGATTCTGAGTCGATACTTCAACAATCTTACTTTCAAAAATTTATTTTTGAGAAATACAAATAACTTCAACTGTATGGATTATGCTTTTTCTATTATCTTTTTATCTCATCTTTATGTATCATTAATAATCAAAAGCATGCTCAAATCAAGGGGGAGCATCAAAATTCTTTTGGAAATCATTTTGTGATTCTTAAAAGATTTGTTTTCATTTCTTATCTGTTCAAACCTCTTCTGAATAATCAAAATGTTTTATATTGGTCAGAAGTTGATTTTAAAAGACATTTTGGTTACAAGGCAAAATTCTTCTGAGTCATGGAATCAGAACATCTGTGCGTGTTATTCAGATCTTTGACTTGAGTCAAAATTCTATCCACTAACACGTGTCAGCTTCATATTTGTTTGACAATGCCACGTATTTCATTTAAATCCTTTGTGGTATTTCACATGTGTTGACTCCGTTATAACATTGATTTCGCTTTTCCGTTAAACCTTTCAACTTCGCGGATTTTAAATAGGTCTTAAAATCCCTATTTCAAATTTCTTTCAAATTCCAGAGCGAAACGTGAGATACGAATCAAATCCAGAGTTCTTTGAATCTGTTTTTCTTCTTAAATCATGTCTGAAATACGAAGAAGTGGTCCAATTTCTCTACATTCTACAAAATCGATAATGGATTCATCCGATTCGGAAAATGATGAAGTACAAAATAGAGTTGCAGAGGAAGGGGCAATAAGAAATGATGAAGAAGATGAACAAATGGATGAATCTGAAGGAAATGCGGATGAGGTAAACGTTAATATTGAACATGAACAGAGTGCTGCAGGTTCTATTATGTCAGATAGATCTATTCTAGTGGAAAGAGTTGTTCCTGAGAGTGAATGGTTGAAATTATCTGAAAATAACTGTGTTATATTGTTTGAGGAAAGTCGTTTTAAGCCTGAACACAGAATTATCATGGAGTTATTCAAACATCATCCGTACAGAAAATGGTTTACAAGAAGTAAAAATGTGCCTGTTCAGTACATACAACAATGGTGGAAATATCTTAGGTTAGAAGATAATAAGTTTGTGTCTGAAATTGGAGGAGTGACATTTGTCTTATCTATCTCTGCACTAAGAGAAATGCTGAATCTACCAGAGAAAGATGATGTACAAAGAAGAACAGATTTTGAGGATTTACCCTTAACAGAGGAATTAATAGCAGAGTTTATGAAGTTGGGATACAATGAAGGATTGAGGACTCTCAGTTTGTTCAGAAGAAACAAATTACCACCTATTTGGGCTTGCTTCTTTCATGTGGTAAATAAATGTTTGTCAGGGAAAAATAGTTCTGCTGATCAAGGTTCTAAACAAATTCTTCAGATATTTCAAGGTTTAGTGAAGAATAGGCATTATGACTATACTTTAATACTTTGGGAAGATATGAAGAATACATTTGAGAAGAATCAGAAAGCAATTCAGAAGAAAACAAAGGATGCTCCACTGACATACATTCCCTACATAAGGTACTGGCAAATTGTTATTTGGTATGCCATGCAGGAAAACAGAACAATCTCAAGAAGAACAAATGAAGAGCATGGTCCTACATTTTATTTGGGTAAGATGACCTCAGTAACAAGACTTGAAAACTATCCTAATCATAAACTATTGCCAAAATCACTTAGGAGCTATATTCCAAGGGAGAGTGAGATTTTAAAAGCTTATTGCACCTCTATGGGAATTGAATTACCTCAAATCCCTACCCAAGAGGACCAACCTGAGAAGAGAGGTGAGGGGTCTAGTCGAATTAGAGAGGGGGAGGATGTTCAGATGGGTGAACATTCTGAGAGACTTGAGGGGGAAAATTCTGAGAGCTTGGTTAGATTTGGTGAGGAAAAACAGAATGAGAGTGATGAGGATGAGAGATTGTCAACAGAGGTTCAAACAGAAAGAGATGCCTCTGAACCAGCTAATCTTGACCTGGTAACCACAAATGCTATTGGTTCACATCTCTTGGTGTCCAATATTGAAACAAACACCATGGACCTAGTGGTGGATCTTGAACAACCCATCCATACCCACTCAGAAGCATTTCAACATGCTACTGTTTCACACAAATCCGGGGAACCATCCCAAACTCATTTGGAGGGAGGTGATAAATCCCAATTTATTTTTCAACACATTGAGTCTGAATACCACTGTCCTATTCATATTGAGCCTGAAATTCCTTTTGACACTTGCACAAATCAGGAATTTCGTATTCATGAAACAACATTCATAGACATACCTAATGTTGGGTGTCGAGGATTGGATGGAAGTCCTGGTGAGGTGAACATTACAAAAGCCTCATTCAAACGTGCATCTGTTGTACAAGATGACTGTGTGTTATCTACAGGCCATGAGCTCTCTGGGCACATGAAAACTGGACCATCTGTTGGTTCAGGTTCACTGTTAGAAACTTCTGAATTTGAAAAGATTCAGAAACAAAACAAGGAGATGGGGGAAAAAGTAGAAAATTTGGAGAAGAGGGTGGAGGATTTGAATGATGAAGTATCAGATTTGAAAGTTGTGTTGGAGAAAAAGTTGATTTCTGTTGAAACCAAGGTAGATGATGTAAAGAAATCCTTGGATTCTCACAAAAAGGAGATCGTGGATATAATGTATGGTTTTCAAAAAGATATGTTAAAACAGATGCAAGGTATTCAGGAATCTATATTGAAAGCACTGAGTGTGTCTTTGGCTTCTACTTCAAAGCCTCTTGATCCTGTTCCTATTGCAGAAGCTGAACCTGAAGTTGCTTTTAATCAGAACTTGAAAAGGAAGTTTGATGATAATGATCCTCATGATCATCAAAAGGGGGAGAAAAGACAAAGGTTAAGTTCTGATGATGATATTGGCATAGAAGATTTTGAGATAGCAGACATGCACTTAGCCAATACAAAAAGTTCAGAAGATCAGACACAGGAAAATTTAAAGGAGATGGTTCAGATAGTACAGCTTGATAGTTCAGATACAGAAGAAATGGAGTTGGGAAGTATTGATAGTAATGAATCAGATAAAACAGAGGAATTGAACTTGGATACTGAGATGGAAGGAAACTCAGATGAAATTGTAGCTATTGAGGAATCTGATTTGAGAATAGAAGAAATAGTGGAAAGTACAGTGGTAAACAGGTGTACAGATATTGTGGTTTATAACAGAGAAAGGACAATGGAGTCTGAATCAGAAGAAAGGAGGTTGAATGAAGAATTGATCAGAAGAATGCATAATGAAGTAGTCAGAGCTTTGAGTGTTCAGAAAATTCATAAAGGGATAAAAGTGATAAGACCCATTGATCTAATGGGAGAAGAAGACAGAACTGTGGATTATACTCAGGATTTTAAAGATGATTTTAGGTTTAACTTTTGTGATGAGTTAAATACAGAAGAAGAGTATGTGAAAGTGAAAGACTTCTTTATGCCTTCTGAATATGTATTCAGAAAACCAATTGAGATTCCAAAGATTAAATTGCAAAGACTAGAAGAACCTGTGTGTGATTTCATTCTAGAGTTAAGTGATGTGCCATTAGCCAGACAATTTCATGATGATATTTTTCCTGAGGAAATATATGATAATCTCTACTACACAGAAGGAGAGTATGAGCTTTTGGAAAGTAACATTGATGGTTTTATGGATGACAGAGCTCAGATGGTCTACTCAGAAGCTTCTAACATGTTCAGAGTTCCTGACTCAAAACTGCATATTCAGAAAAGAATCGAGAAAGTTCTGATGTTTCAACAAGATGAATTCAATGGTTTAATGTTTGTTAGAATGGAAGTACTGAAAGAAAGAAATACAAAGGTTTCCATGTCTACATTTGATTTTCACAGATTGACTCTTGATGATCAGATCTTTCTAGTCAAGTTCTTGGCTAGCACTGAAGAAGCCTTGATAGAAATTGAATGCAGAAGACTTCTGGGTATTTATGTCAGAAATATATACTTGTATGACTTCCAGTTGGCTATTGAAGAAAGAAAAGAAAAGTGTAATCTGAGTTCTCCCACAAAGAAAACAGAAGTTGATTTGCATGTGAAGGGATTTGTGAATGAAGGAATGGAGACAGAAGGGTTCACATATATGGTTCACGAAAGACTTGAATTGTTCAGATTAAAAGAGTTGGTGAAGTACAGTGATGCAACTCTGAATTGGTTGTTGATTAGAATGGAAGTAAGTATGGACGCTGAAAAAGAGAGTTTAAAGAAGAGATGCATAAACTGTGTGAAGAGGAGGTTGGATCTTAGAAGAAAAATCAGAAACAGTAGTGAATGGTTGCTATCTGAGGTGAATCCCAAAAAGATTCTACATAATGATTTTGTGTTCCCTGCTGAGTATGAAGTGAATGGAATTTTGTCAGATGAAGCTGAAGAAATGCAGAACACAATATCTCAGAATGTGCAGATAACTAGTTTTGATCAAGCTGAACAGTCTGAACCAAAAGAAGATGAAATATCCATTGATCTAAATGGATACTTTCTTGAATTTGATTTACCTGAGTTCTTCAAACCAAAAGAGGTACAATTCTTGGATGTGTATTATGATAGACCTAAGGAGACTCAGATCTGGTTGGCTGAAAAATTAAGATGTCTTGGCAAAACAAAGCAAGCTGTTTACTCAAATTTTTTAATCACTGGAATCAGAGAGTTGAGGGTTAAGAAATTCAGAAAGATGGAGTACTTATCTTTTGAAGTTCTGAGAGAAGATGGCAAGGTTTATTACTTTACTGATGCAGATTTTGAGAAACTATCAGTAGTTGACTTCTACAGATTACACAGTTTTCTATGCTTCAAAGAGTCAAGCAAAGACAGAAATGAAAGGAAGGCCAGAAGTGTGGTAATTGAGGCCATGTTCTACATCTTAAGGTGGCACTGCTATACAGATTTTCAAATAGCTTTGTACCTACAAAAGTCATGTGTTTATCTGGCAAATCCCAACACAGATCATGAACAAAAAAGGAATTTAAAGACTGGAAGTGTTCACAAATATCCAGAGTTGGGAGTATTTTTGAAAAACAAAAGTGGAAAGATCTTCTTCAGAGCAAAGGAAACCGCAAAATACTGTTCTGGAACTTTAAGAATCATAAAGCACAATTTGGAGAAAAAGATGCTGAAAGTGAAGGAAGCAAACATGATTCAAGAAGCAATTAATCAGCAAGTTGAGATTATTCAAGAAATCATTGACAAAATTGATAAAAGGCTTAATCTGAGAAATGTGCTACTTCAGAAGATTGTTCCTGCTCTGAAAGAACTGGATGATGCAAAGTTTAAGTTTATTTGACAAAAAGGGGGAGATTGTTAGATCTGAAGTTTTGTCAATAAACCAAGTGTTGAAGATCTGATAAGAGGACTCAGATGTTCTGAGTAGAGGAGTCAGAGATATGAGAGAAAGAGTCAGAAGATCTGAGAAGCTTTATCAGAAGAATGTTCAGAAGTTCTGAACTACCTGTTCAGAACTTATGACAAGATACTTTACTTAGTATTTTATAAACTAATTAGGACACGTGTTATGTTCTTATTAGTCTTTCTTATTTGTACTGTAGCTTTAAGATGTTTGTTGCAGTATAAATAGTAGTTAGCTCTATGTTGCTAACTGATTGATTTTTCCCGTATAACTTTGTTCTCATTCTCTGTAATCTTTGAGATTCTCTCTCTCATAGATCTGTATTTCTGTTCATCATTGAATACAATTGGGCTTGATCATACAACTTCTCAATTACTGCTTTCTATATTGATTGTGAGATTAGATCCTGTTCTTTCACTTAAATAATATTTTAATGAGAATTGGGATGTATTTGTGTTTTGGTTTAAACCTTGAATTATATGGAAGTTTTATAATTCATTAGGGTTAAGATACAAGAGATGAAAGTTTGGTGTAAATTGTGGAAGTAAGGAAACATGAGGGTGTGTTTTGTTATTAAGTAAATGTGTATATGATAATATCAGGATTATTGAGATTTTATCTCATTTTATGTGTGTGTGTCGGCAAGCATAGCGAGAAAGAAGGGAAAGGAGAAAAGAAAGAAAAGCAAGGGTTTGTTCATCATTTTGGTATGTAAATCAGTCTAGGTTTTGATTAAATCTGTTGTGGTTATATGATTATAAACGAATCTGTGTATTGGGTTGATTTACAGAATCGTTTACAACAGATTTGGAGTAGTAGATTTGTGCAGGAAGTGGGTATTTGCAAATATAAGGTGAGTTCATTTGTGGTTTGCATAAATCAGTGTTTATATGTTAAATTAAACCTTGAAATAGCTGTATAAATTGGTTATGAACTGTATGGTATGGTTTGGATTAAGCTGAATCGAACAAACATGAAAATAGATTGAAATTTAGGCTGCAGAGCCGACTTTTCCGGATGAATCGTCGTATCCGGAAAACCCCGATGATGAATGTTTCCGGACGCGGGAAATATCCGGGTAAGTTTTATTTTTACAAGAATCCGGATGAAATTAGTTACCGGATGGTATCCGGATTTCTTTAGTTTCCGGGTGTCGTCCGGATTAAATAGGTATCCGGAAAGTATGGTTTACCCGGAAAGTTGTAGTTATCCGGAAAAGTTCAGCTGTCCGAAAAACCCCTGTTGTCCGGAAAACCCATGTTGTCCGGACACTTTTAAGAAACTGAAAAAGGCTAGGTTCTGATGGTTGGATGCAGTTCTGGATGTTTTGTATGGTTAAGTTTCTAAAAATTTTCTAGGGGCGTTGCCCCCAGACCCCGCAAGGGCGTTGCCCCTTGACCCCATCCGCTAAGTCGCCGAAGGGGGGGGGGGGCATTTGAGGATGAAGATACGATAGGTTATTTAGTGTTCTTAGATTTGAGAATATGATATGAGCTGTAATATGTTGTTATGCATATACGTTAGTAAAGTGTAATGGATCCATAAGCACTAGTGTTTGGTAATCACATGGAATAGGCGTGTGGTAATGATCGTTATGCCAATGATGTGTGTAGTACTAATGGTTATGTGCACGTGGAATAGATGAAGTTAGTCATTATTCTGATGTGTGTAGTACTAATGGTTATGTGCACGTGGAATAGATGAAGTTAGTCATTATTCTGATGTGTGTAGTACAAATGGTTATGTACACGTGGAATAGATGAATATTAGTCATTATTCTGATGTGTGTGAGAAAGTGGTTATGTACACGTAGAATAAATGGATATTAATCTTTATTCTGATGTGTGTGAGAAATCGTGGAATAAACGTAATTCCCGTTTCTAAAAGATATGTGGAAATGAGCAAGTGTACGTTGCAATTTCTGGAATGTTGAAATGGGCAAGTGTACATTGCAATTTCTGGAATAAGAGCATTACTCTAGAATCAGTGAAGATTCGTAGTGTGGCTCCGAGACATGATATGATGATGGAATTATAGTCAGTCATATTCATGGAATTGGGTAAAATCGTGTTAACGGAATAGGGTTACACGTATGGTAAGAAAAAAGGTAATCAGGTTTGTTATAACTTATTTACATTGTTTTTGCAAATGTTATTACAGAAACGAATGTTCTCACTAAACGTTGGCCTAATCGTTTCAAAATAATGTTTTCTTACCAGGTACTAGCTCGGGCAAGTAAAGGGATTGTGGGACGAGCGTTTTGGAATAGCGGTGAAGTCATTTAACGGAAGGAGTGTTTTGATGGATTGCTTAGATAACTTAGTTAATCTGATTATAGTGACATGATTAGATTAATAGGTTATTTGAAGAATTCAGTATTTGTAAATATACTCCTTATGGTTAATGCACTTCCTATATGAAAGTTCGAAGGTTATTTTATCATAACTTGTTTTAAATTGAGGTTTAAATTAGCCCAGAATTTTAGGGTGTTACAGAAACTGCGCCTAGTTTCGATATTGGTTTCACGCAGTTAACACCGTTGGCGTGTGGTCAAATGAAAGATAAATGCAAAAAGGTGTATGAAACATCAAAGGTGGAGGCAGCAGTAGGGAGAAGAGAGCCGAAATTGGGAGATAAAATGAAATCACCGTACGTGAAACGACAAGTGATTTTAGGAAAAGGCATAACATCGGAGGAAAAGAAAGTTTATGAATGGGCAGTTTCATCTAGTGGAGTCCCAAGGTACTAGTAACAAACCTATCATTAAGATTATAAAACTATGCTAAGATGACATATATGTGTGTTGTGGATATGAAAAAATTTTAAACTGTCTTTTTATATTGTAGTGAAATAGTTTTCTCAACGGATTCGGGGCAAACAATAACAAGAGTTGCAATAGAAACACTGGCTGCTCGCGAAAACGTATTCGGAAGCGTAATAGACGGGTGGGTTATTGTGTTGAACAATGAAGAACGTTTGAGAAGCCGAGATTCACGAAGAAGATTGTTTGTGAAAACCGGGACAACGGTAATGAATAAAAATATAGTTCTTTTAAATGATAATTAGTATGTTAATGCTAACGTGTTATACATAACAGGACGGGGATGTTTTACTGTACGACATGCACGACTTCAACACACGATTCAAGTGTTTTCAACGTAACTTCGCAAAAGCGTGCGATTTCAACACAAACAACATCAATCTGAAGAACGTAGATATGGTATGATTCACTCTTTCGACATATAAAACCTAACGGACGAACAAAATAGGAAAAATAAAGAATTCCATTACGTGTTACGAATAAAATTTGATACGTAATTTGTAAATGTAGGTTTTCGTACCCATGAAGCGGCGTCAATATTTCTACTGTGTCGTTTTTGACTTGAAGTACCACACAGTAGAGATTTTGGACAACTCAGCAGATGTAGGAGAAATTGACGACTTGTACCACTACGATGTTCATATTCGGGTAATAATACGAACAAACATAAATGACTACTTTACAAATAATAATGTAGTAAAAAAAAAATTCTGCTTATAATATGTTATACAACATACAATGTTTTTTCGCCAACTAAAAAACGTATCACACCCTGCGGAGAAGCATATAAAGGTGGCTGAGAAAATACGTGTTTGCATGCCATGGATGACAAGAAATAACGAGCTGGACAGTGGAATATTCCTAATGCGGCACATGGAAACGTATATGGGCGGTGGGGTTCGTACCTGGTACAGCGACTTAGGAAAGGAAGGACCGGGTCAAGACAAGCAGCTTGAAATCTTACGAAAGAAATACACTACGAAACTGTTATTGAGCGAGTGCAACAAGAAAAGGGATCTTGTGGAATGGGAGGCGATGGGTTTTAGCATGATTGATGTATCGGAGAGAGGCAATAAGATGGCTAATGCAGCAGCAACAAGGAAGCAACGCATTCGGGGTTTTTAACTATGATGGTTAGTTCAATAACAAGACGGTTCGCATTAAAACGTTAAAACAATTTGGTTTATTTTAATACTTCGGTTTGTTTCATGAATTCGGTTAACTTTGAACTTTTGGAAAGTTACTTTTTATTTAAATGTGGGTATGATGTATATTCCTCGTGGTTGGTTTATGACATTTCAGTGCTGTTTGAATTTATAGTACGTTGAATGAAACAATTTTTCAATTGTTTGTGAACTTAAATAGACACAAATTAGGTTTTATATAACTTGCGGTCACTGATCCATTTTAATAAAAAAAATTGTGGGTACATAAATTTATAATTTGTTAACACCTCAAAGTTGAATGAATTACATAGGAAGATTACCAGTTATTTTGATAAACACTGACTACTTGTATTCATATGGTTTTTCATACTAGTTTTTTACAAATAAACTATTAAAAAATATGAGTATTTAAATCAATAGGGGGGCGTTTCATAATGATGATAGGGTATGAAAATAGGGTTTCATAAGTATACCTATAGCGTAGGTAAAAACTTTTAGCAGATTGAATAAAAAAAATATTACTTAATATGAAACTTTTCATTGTTTCATATTAGATTATTTGATACTATTTTTTGTATGAAATTATGTATTTCATATATTTCATAGATAAAACTTTAAAACCGTAGTCCAGTCCATATGTGAAAATATTTGACAAACCTATCACACATTACTCATTTCTTTTCGATTACGATATTGTGTTTGTTTATTTTCCTTTGTTGAACTCGCAAAATATATAAAGCAAAGAATAACATAATGCCATGACCACAAATCATAAACATAAACACGATGATCATATTAATAAAAGTTTAATATACATTTTTTTACTAGAAGGGGTATTTTATAAAACCCCTGGAAAAAAACCCCCACCATTTTCATATGAACCCCGAAGCTTACAACCCAAAAGATACTTCAAAAAAAGGGGGCAGATCAACAAACAAAAGCAGATCTAGACACCATCTATACCGTCGAAAGCCTTGCATGTACACCACACCTTGACCTTGTTGATGGCTTTGGTTTGCTTGTCCATAGCAACGTTCCTATCCCAGAGCTTCACAGAGAGGTCGTCGTAATCGGTCTTGCGAATCTTAGAAATGGTCTGTTCGTGCTTCAGTTTCTGCCTTTTTCGTTCCAGCTTGGCTTCCAATTCCTGAACCTTCTGTTCCAGCTAACGATTTTCTGCAAACAACCCCAAGTTATGGTTAACAAGTGAACGAAGAAGGGGTTGTGGAACATTTGGCTGGTTTGGGGGAGGGGATTCGTCGTCGGAGGAAGCCATGATAACAAAGAAGAGTTTTGGGTTATATTGAGAAGGTGAAAGTATGGGAGGTGAAACCGAGTGAAAGGAATATGAAATGAAAGATGGGTGGCTAGGGTTTCATATAAAGGGGATGGTAATAATGAGGCCCACTTCCCAAAAATTAATGTGTTCAAAATGACGGCAACACTCAGGTTTAAAAAATAAATTGGTTATTCGAATATGAAAAAAACATTAAAATATTGAGAATCGGGCAAGATAAATGTTTCTTTTAACACGTGTAATGAGTGTGACAGTGTAAATTAAATAAATGACCAAGACATGTACCATTAATATTTAAAAACTTATGAAATTATCCATAAAAACTGAAAAACAAACCAAAATTAAGTCTAATTTCACATCATATCTTAAAAATTCAAAACTAAAATCAACAAAAAAAAATAACATCCAACACTCGTACTTCTGATGTAAAAAAACCAGTCAAGCTTCTTTCGTACGAACCCGACAATTGCGCGAATCGTGATTGCCCAACTGTTTACACCGTTTACAAACTCGTTTAGGCCTCTTTGCGCTAGATGTCGCTTTTTCCAGTGCTCCAATAAGTCGTTTTCCAGTGCCACAACCTTTGTTTCGAATACCAGACGGGGGTTGAACATCTGCATTCTCGGGGACATCTACACCGTAACATTCACGTAGTGCTTCAGCTTTGTCTATTGCCGGACAGGTAACGTAATTGTCAACGTCAAAGTCAACCTTCATCTTGTCTAAGTTCTCAGAAAACACAGACAACTTATCCTTCTTATTCCTCAAACGACTAATTAGAACATCCACCTTTGCATAAACTTCGTTGATTAGGCGCTCCTTCTCAACATCAACTTCACCGTATCGCGCCTTGGCCGCTTGTATCTCAACGGGAACCAAAGATCTTGTCCACCGACGCTCTATTAGATAATCGGGAATTGTAACATGATCGTCGTTCAACAAGACCTTGAACATATGCCGACATATCAACCCGTTGCGTACAAAGTAGTTGCATTCACACTCCATCGCTTTAGCATCGTGATCGTGAAAAACCTACAATTAATGAAATCAAAATATTTTTATATTTTCATATCAGGAAACATGTATTAATGGTAATAAGAAAAAACTACTTACAAAATAAGACGTCTTAACAGCAAACTTCTTGTTCTGATGAGTTACGCGATATCGTTTATTTCCAACACCTTGGGCGTAACAGAAATATAAACCATTGCTTATTTCTTTTTGAACCTAAAAAAAACAGTTCTCGTGTAAACCTCCGAAGCATGCTTTTCAATCAACATTGGAGTAACACATCGGGGGAGTGTATTTCGTGTCACAAACTCCAAGGACCGATGCTTGTTCCGTTGCTTTTCCATCGAAGCATCGAAAGCATGTATGAACTTCACCAAATCATTACGAAATGACGCAAACAGCCGGAAAAATGCATGCGAGCTCACGCAGACATTCGGTAGTCCTTATAGTACGCAGGGATCCAGGCCTCGCGGATTTCATACATATATTTCAACCACTCATTGCGGTGCAACGAATAATCTGTGATGATCTCATTCCAACCAGTTTCAAATTCATGAGGGTTTACATGACAGTCCCAAATCAATTTGTTAAGACGCCTTTTAAACTCATCGTTCACATCAGCAGGCAACGTAACCTAATTCATATTAACATAATGAAACATAGGGATAAATAATTTGGAACTGTTATAAAAAAGGTAAAAACAACAACAACTAGTCACCTTATTGGGCACTTTCTTCCAAATGTGCCACATGCAAAGGCGATGTTTAGACTCTGTGAAAACTTCTGGTATGGCTTGTTTCATAGCAGCGCATTGATCGGTTATTATAAATACAGGCTGCTTCCCGTGGGCTTCAATAAACGACCTCAACACCCATTTAAAATTCACAATACTCTCATGACTAATTAGTGCAGCACCAACAACTACCGACCTTTTATGGTTGTTGTTAATCCAAGATCTATCAAGATTAGAGAGAAATTCTAGAGAGAGAGAGTAGAGAGAGAAAGTAGATCTTGATTCATAAGCACTCAATATTACAAGATGTGAATTATGCTCTAAGTGTTGAGAGTGTTACAAGATTAGTCAAGCCACATGCTTATATACCTAAGACTAACAAGACATTAAGCTACTTTGACAACTCTAATTATAAAGACTTTGACTTTATACAATGACTTTGACTTTGACTTTCTATATTAAATCTTGAAGACATATTTTAGCCTTAACAATCTCCCCCTTGGATTCAAGATTTAAACATTTGAGAACAGCATTCTTCGGCTTCTTGAATCTTTCAAAACTTCGGTCTTTATCAAGGTTTGTCAAAGTCAAATCGTCACAAAATCTTCAGGCGGGGAACTGATGGAGATTTTCTTTCTTTAAAAGATATGGAGAATTTGTTTCTTCACACAAGGCACTTTGATACAATGTAGCGCAAATCTAAGAAAAATAAATCTTCTTGAGAAACCAAGATGATCAATCGATTTTTCCTAAACTCTTGAAGAATTCTCCCCCTTTTTCTTTCTTTGACTTGAGAACTTCAATCTTCAGTAAAGATATTCACCATATAGCACAAGTTTTAAGAAAAAGAGATCACAAGATGATCAATCGATTTCTCTTAAACTCTTGAAGAAGAAATCTCCCCCTTTCCTTTCTTGAGACGAAGTCTTCTTTAAACATTTCTCCCCTTGTCATGAAATCGAATCTTTGACTTGAAAGATTTGACATGAAATTGAACTAAACATTTCTCCCCTTTTTCGATGAAAGTGTGCATCATGATCATCGAAAACCTTCTTCAATTTCAGTCGCGTCTCTGATTCTCACTAACAATCTCCTCCTTAATGAATAACCTTGCTCCCCCTCAAAATAAGAATTCTGGAGCAATTTGTTTTCTCCCCCTGAAAGCATGCATATATTTCATTTAGGCACAGTAGTTGAAATTTTATACAAGGAAAATAAAATTCATTGAACTACATTTTATAATTACTAACATTTGATCATTTGAAAACTTTACTAAAGAAATTCAACTTAATGAAATTTAACAGATTTTTCAATCAAATGAAATCAAATGCATGTGTTTGGATTCAAATACCAGACATCATTGCATATCAAGTTAAAAATGTTCAGTTTCAACTCCTTTATTAAATCTATTTGGTGTGCTAGCATGCGAAATATGATCAGCAACAAGCATATGCAATTCTAAAACATATCAGAATACTCTGCTCTACTCACACTATTTGTCCAAAATCAGAATTTTCACAAATTTTCAGGTTTATCGCGACTTTGTATTTCCCCCAAGTTTCAAGAGATGTGTGCTCATTGGCATCTTTTGATTTTGTGCACATTGGCATCTTTTGATTTTGTGCTCATTGGCATCTTTTGATTTTGTGCACATTGGCATCTTTTAATCAAAAAGTTTAGTAAGAATAAGATACACCGTTAAACATGACTTTCTAACTGGTTCTATAGTAGGATTTGGGTCAGCGATCCCAGACCAGTTGGCCTTAGGTGCTAGGTGACGAGCACCCCTTAGAACTTACTTTCCCAAACCAGAAAGGCCACATCGATATATCTTAAACCCATTTGTACCAGTAGAACATGGCTTTCTATCTGGTTCTATAGAAGGATTTGGGTCAGCCGATCCCAGACCAGTTGGTCTTAGGGACTAGGTGTCAAGCACCCCTTAGGACTTAATCTCCCAAACCAGATAGGCCACAGGCACAAACTTTCAAACTAAATGATTAGATTTAAAACTTAGAGCATCTCAATCACTTGGTTCTAAAACATAGTGCTTCTCCCATATTTTCGTGTCCATCCATCATTCTAACAAAAAGGCTTTTTGAGCATTATATTCTATATAAATCTAGAATCACATAATTTTGAGCATTCAGCATAATTTCATTCATGTTTTGCTGACCTTTCGATTTATTTCAGAAGTGAAAGATGAAACAGATGTAACTCAGATAATACAAAAACGCTTGTAAAATCACCCTTGACACACTTTTCATTCATTGAATGAAAGTTGAAAAATTTTCACTTCATTGAATTAAGTTTGTAAAGATTCAAACATTCAAAGCAGTAGAAATAAAACATAATGCAATGTTACATTTTACCACTTGTTCCTTGAAATAGAAAGATGTGACAGTTAAGGATATTACCTGAGTAGTATGATCATGCGGTAAAAGATTTAACCTGATAAGTACGAGTTCTAAACTGATTTGTTTAGAAGTCTTAGCCATTGAAGTACGGGTCCTGAACTGATTTGTCCAGAAGCCATAGTCGTTGAAGCACGGGTCCTGAACTGATTTGTCCAGAAACCATTAATTGTGAAATCCGGGTTCTAAACTGATGTGTTTAGAAACCATATCTCTTTACTCCCCCTTAATGGCACAAATAATCTTCTTCCTAGAGTTCAACGCTTTGCTTCTAAATCTGCAAAAACAGATTAAGTAGATTTTGGTACCCAACGTGTTTTGGGTCCTGGCTTGTTAAGCGGAGCTCTATAGGAAGGAAAATGATAAGTACCGTACCAAAAAGAAGTAAAATCTTTATGCACAAAATCATTAGTTCTACAATAAGAACAACAAATATTCTTTTGTGCTAACCTGATTAAATGATTTGCGGAATAGAATAAACCAGGTTTAGCAAAAGATTTACCTTTCAGGTTAGTGTTCTTGTTGGGAACAAATGACTTAAGAACACCTTTTTCAGGAGACGTACCTTTTACTCTCCATTGCATGTTGACTTTCTTGTATGGAGGAAGATCAGCATATTGATACTTGGAAGAATTATCCACTGAATGATCATAGAAAAGATTAGACGGTCGAATCGGACTTTCTGAATAGCTTTTGGATTTGTTGAGTGACTTCACTTTGTTTGATAAGTCATTCCGTTCCTTGGTCACGAAATCAAGCTTCTTCTGAATGTCACAATTAACCCTATTCTCTTTCATGATATCAGTTGATAACACGGCCAAATTCTTTGTGAGCTTACGAATTTCCTGCTGAAATATCTTCCGTTCTCTAGAAAATCCTTCTTTAACGCCCCTAGCCTGAAAGTCAGCTTTCTTCATCTTTTCTAGCTCATGACTTTCCTTATCTAGCTCTTGTCTTTCCTTTTCTAAATCCTTTTGAAGATCAGAAATTTTCTTTGACAGTTTCGCATTCTTCGCTTCAAAGCTTTTCCTTTCCTTTTCATACTCGACCCTTTCCTTCTCCAATTTTTCTTTTTCCAGAAATAAAACTTTCTCAAAATCTGCATTTTGTTTAGAAAGTTTTATGCATCTGAGTTCAAGGGCTTTCTTTTCTTCATTTCCCTTCTTCTCCGTCTTCTCATTCTTTTCAATTTCAGAAACTTTCTGTGAAAGAGACAAAATTTGCTTTTCATAGCTCATTTTGTCATTTGTACGATTCGCTCTTTCCTCTGCTAGCAACTTTTCCGAGTCAGAAAGTCTCTTTGTAAGCTCTATAACCTTTTCCTTAAGTTCTTCAGTTTCAGCATTTGATGATTTCTGTTCCGCATCCTCTTTTTCAGCTTTCTTTTCTTCTTTCTTTCTCTTAAAAGAAACTTCAGATCCAAGCATTTGTTTAGATAACTCGTTCCACATATGCATTGGGTTTTGTTTGAAACATTCAACGCGTTTGAAGATGTGTTGCGGAAGTTTGTAAAGTGCGAAGATCAAGTTGGATGAAGCTTCTTTGTCGGCTTTCATTCTTTTAATCTCTTCTTCTGTATAATCTTTGTCAGTTCTTGTAACGTCCCAAAAAATTACAAGGAATTTAAAATTTTTAAAGTAACCCTTCATTAATAAAAACGCATTTAATAGTTCAATCGTTTCATTTGCAAACCACTAAATAAAATTATTACGAACAATAAACAGCGGAATAAATAGTTTAAGAATGATAATTATAAAACGATATAATAATCAGCTCTTCACGCGCGCCAGTGTGTACTCGTCATGCCTTGGAGCCGCTCGTACCTGAAACAATAATTTATTGGGAAAGGGTAAGCACGAAGCTTAGTGAATTCAACCACCATAGATAACACAGTTATTCCACACTACCCCTATAACAGATAGTTGCACATAAACAAGCATACAAGTCTACGAACAAATCATAAACATGTATATCCACACCCACCCGCCTAAAAGGCACAAGTCGGTCCCACCGACCACATGACAACATCTCCGGCCCCGCCGAATCCCCGGTCCCACCGAGTCTCTACGCCACCCGCGTATAAAATCTCCGGCCCCGCCGGATCCTCGGTCCCACCGAGTCTCTACGCCACCCGCGTATAAAATCTCCGGCCCCGCCGGATCCTCGGTCCCACCGAGTCTCTACGCCACCTGCGTATAAAATCTCCGGCCCCGCCGGATCCTCGGTCCCACCGAGTCTCTACGGCACCTGCGTATAAAATCTCCGGCCCCGCCGAATCCTCGGTCCCACCGAGTTAACATGACAACATAGTATCAACTAGACACCCCACTATCTAGTTCCACAACACAATCACATAAAGCTACCACACACGTACTACAGCAATGATAAAACAACCAATATTAAATATAGTAAGAGAACTCACCTCGAATACGCGCCTAGCTTAACAACACAATTCAAGCTTCACAAATGCGGTCACTTCCCAGCACCTAAACGCATGTTAAAACGTGTCAATACGAGACCCGGACCCTATGACACGACACACGCTTAAACTGTCACTAAAACTATTTTCTGCTCTCGCCAAACAGGTCTGTTCGGGACCTGTTTCGACCTCTTTAAACCCAGAAAAACCTTAATTAAATTACATGACCAGAAAGTAATCTGAGTTAGGGTTCCAAGGACATATTATACACCTACTAACGATTTTTCTACATTTAATTACGGATTTTATAAGATCAGCCCGCAGAACAGCGAAAAACAGCACTTATCAGTATAAAACGACGATTTGGCCTAAGCTACGCTCCGAACTGGATTTTGCACAAAACACAGAAAGGTTTATAGACTCAAAAAGGGAACTTTTGACACCGGTTTCACCCCAAACCGAGTTACGAGCAGAAAGTTATGGTTTTCGCAAGATCAAGGCAGATTCCAGAAATTTTCACATGAAATGACGAAACACCGAACTTGCGACCACTTTTTCGCCCAGCTAGAGACCGAACCAGTTTTCCACTAAAACACGGAAAACGTGCCCGATCCCGAACTTGAACCGTGGGCGCCAGTTTCGGCTCAAACGGAGTTACGACGGAAAAGTTATGATCAAACGAAAACTGGACAGCACACTTAGAATTTACATAAAATCACGATTTATAAAAACGGTTACGAGATTGGCTTATACGATTCGGGTTCGCAACGGGGGTTCACTCTAACAGGGTTTTAGGTCATAAGGGCTGACTCGACCGTGCACCACCCACTGCCACCTCCGGCAGTGGTGGTCGCCGGCGGCGACGGCGGCGGTTACGAAAACCCAACGAGACAAGATTAAGACGGACCCTTAGACTACCCCGACTTCCCTAAACCCGCACACCCACCCGGCTCACTACTCTCGACCACGCACCACGCCGCCCTGCGCTGGCGGTGCACGCTGGTGGCCACGCCGCCGGCAGCCAAGGCTGCAGCGGCGGCGGTGGTGGTGGTTTGCGGCTGATGGTGTCGACGAAACAGAAACGAGAAGAGACGTTACCTTTCTCGCAAGAACGCAGCAGCAGCAGCCTCCGCCTCGACGGCCACGCTCTTCCCGACCGACTCTTCTCCTCTCTCTCGCTCTCGCCGGCGGCAAGTGGTTGATGACGGTGGTTGCAGGTGGTTCACGGCGGCAGGGAAGGGGATCCTTGGGTTGCAGTTTGCGTGAGAGAAAACGAGAGAGATAGAAGGAAAGTGTTTAGGGTTAATGTTTTCTTTTTCTTTCACCTCACGGCAACAACTACCATCTAAGAACAATTTGGATCTTGACAACTAGCTGCATGGGCCGAAACCCATAAGGGTTTTTGGCCTTTGACACATTTGGCCCCTCAACTTACAACCCTCTCGCAACTAACCAAAAAATTCCGATACTTTAACGGTTAGACCCAACTCGACTAACCCCGTTAACGGAACCACGATAAATCACGCTTGAAAGAAAAAAAATATAATTAATGCAAGAAATTACATACCGGGGTACGAGCTTTACAACTCTCCCCCACTTGAATTAGACTTCGCCCTCGAAGTCTCTGCTTACGAATAGCTCCGGATAGTTCTCCCTCATCCCAACCTCAGGTTCCTAAGTCCACTTGAAATCCCTTCTAAAACTTTTCGAATACTATTCTTACTAACGTACTCTTTCTAAGACACTGGAATTATGATCGGCAGAACACCCCAAAAATTGGAATCATCCCCAGCCAAGCGACTTCGGTTGTCCCCCAACCTTAGATATTCCAAACATCCTGAGTCAAATCTCCAGCTCTAACCATTCTAAAGATGCTCACCAATATACCCTACAGGATACTCGAATCCGATCATTCCTACCATTAACCGCCGATTAACTTCTACGAGTTCTACTAGACTCCCAAAATTCACAATGAATCACATTAACAAACATCGGCCCCCCGCCGAATATCGGTCCAACCGAATAAATACAACCATCGGCCCAGCCCAATATCGGTCCAACCGAATAAATACAACCATCGGCCCAGCCGAACATCGGTCCAACCGATTACAATAACAAACATCGGCCACCCGCCGAACATCGGTCCAACCGATTACAGTGAATCCCATAAGCGTGGTATTATCCTAGACACCAACACAAATAGATATCCCCTACAATCAAGTCCACTAATACACACGCAGGTCATTCCCTTAACCGATACTACCCGGCCTACATTACCAACACGCGTGGAATACCCAACCTCCCACCGTCGACGTATCCCCCACACTCGCTTCTACAAAGCTAATTTATCTGAACCGAGGATACACCTCGACGCCTACCTCTCAGGTAAGTGCCCACAGCTATATCCTCCTAACACCTACTAGAAAGCCTAGGTTATAACACCTGTACACCGGGGTCTCACCCCGAGATAACCAACCGACCACTACCAGCGACTGACTAACGTGGCTAAGGATCCAAAGCAAAACAGCCTTCCAACAACATGCCTATCCCGGAATGACTCACTTACCCAAACATGTAAATACTCAACGTGCAATAAATGCAAAACTGTGCAACAAAAACAACCCATCAACAAGACTCCACATCGAGCCATTAAAACCGTGCAATTGACCCATGACTATCTCAAAGTCAAAACCGAGCAAAATGCTCCACGCTTGCTAGACCCATAAGTCGGTCAAAAACGCGTTTAAATAAAGTTTAAGCAAGCAATACTCTGAAATCAACCTTAGTCCCAGACTCAACACGGGTTAAACAAAAGAGTTTTCCAAAAGGACTCACACCCTTAAAATTCTCGAAATGACACATGACACTTAAAAGCACATTTCCCCAAATGGTTTACAAAATCATTTACAAAATATTTTCAACATCAGGATTTTCATTTCAAAAAGATCGTATGTAATAAAACTACTATTACCAGATCGATAGTTACGCAAAACTGGACACGCTCGTCCCACATAGGAAAATCATGTTGAAAATCGTTCCATTGCAGTTCGGTTTACTCACACAAAACGTAATGAATAATTTCTTTAAAACGAACCACCATGGTTCTGGTATGGATTGACTCATGAGATGCATGCAAGGTAACTGCTCAAAATACTCGCTCCCTCCAAAGCTAAAGTTTTTTTTTTTTAATTTCCCAAAAATAATCGGCAATTCTAAATTAACCGAATGTCAACAATCTACGCATTTATATTTTCAAAATATGACACATTGTAAACGTATGCATGATATTCACAACACTAAAACACTCATTTGTCCAAATGGTCTTTCATTCCAACAGGAAGGAACTAAAACATTTTCATGCACGACTCGTTTATCAAAATGTCAAGAACAAAGTTTACCCAAGTATGCATACCCCTAAGTCGATAAAGCGCATTTTCATGGAAACGATACTAAAACATTTAGCTGACTAAAAAGCGGACCAAACAACTCATGATAAAATGTTACCAAAATATTCTCCCATGCATCATTTAAGTCACGTATGAATCAATCCATCCACTGAACTATTTGAAATAATATACTTATTACCAAACTCATATTAAACAAATCACCAACAAAGTTTGTAACTCTCGTGATAAAAAGGTTTCATGCACTTTCAAAACCATAATTCGAAATCTTGTGTGTGTGCTAAACATTTCCCAAAATTCCAAAACACAATCCATATAAGGATTGGAAACACAAGGAATTAGTTAATGCAATTTTATTTTCAAAATCAAACTTTGTGCATGACTTAGTCGGCATTCTACGTCTCGACCCCTACTACTCCGAAACTCTCCGGTCTACTATTGTCATCCAGACATTTAAACCTCTTAAGGCAAGTTGGGAAATCACATCAAATCATCTTACGGGTTTTCCTCAAATCAAAGTCGGCCCTATGAGCCTATGACCCTAGCACAATCTTCCATCTTGGCCCGAAATGATCTACTTACAACAAATATCATCCTTATCGTCACTCCAAGTGACTAATATTAGAATCGTCTTTCTATTCCAACGACTACTAGTTTAGGACCTTCATCACTACCCCCAACGATCATCACCTCAAAACACTTCGAGTACACACCTGTACTAGTAGGTTTACTATAGTTGTTCCTCCTTGTGATGGCTATTCTGGGTAGACAACACAACGCGTTATTAGCACATAATAACTCATACTAACAACACTCACGCTCAACTCCTTGGATTCCTCGTGACTTCCCCGACTCGAGCATTGATCCTGTGCTTCCGGTAGTAGGAGCTCTACTACTACCTTCCACACCTATCATCACTCGTTCCGAGTTCCATCCGAAGCACCCAAGTAGTTTCTCGCCGATAACTATACCCATATGCCCACACCAGCATATGTACACACTCTTCCTAGCTCCCTAGGAATAAACATAATACCCCACTACCCTTGCTAGGGCGGAACCCCCACTAACCCTGACGAGTCGCCTCGTAAACGCACAGTCGTATACAGTGGAAACCAGATAGACATTCGAATATAATATTCTATCCTACAACGGTTGGACTCAAACAAGAGCTGCGCAATAGAACTAAATCCAACATTCTAAGGCTATTCGGTTCCTACCGCATACAACCTATAGTGCATTCGCTTAACAACCTATCAAAGTTAGCATAAGTTCCTAATAGCAAGTAACAATCATACAATACAGTGTATTAAGCACCAAGCAATCTAGCATACATACTCCTATGTTCTAGAAAGCAATTTTGCATACGTACTCATAAGTAAACGCTATTCCCAACTTACTAGGAATTTCATCTCATCCCACTACCCTTGCTACATCGGAATCCCTGTTAGTCATAACGAGTTGCCTCGCGAGTACCCAGTCGCATGCAGCGTGAATCAAATAGACATTCGAATACAAGATTCTATCGTAGAACGGTTGGACTCAAACAAGAGCTGCGCAATAGAACTAAATCAAATATTCTAAGGCTCTATGATTCTTACTGCATACAACCTATAGGGCCTTCACTTAACAACCTACTATAACTAGCATTGATTCCTACTAGCAAGCAGTTATCATACGATACAGTGTCAACAACAGGCAATCTAGCATGCATACCCTATGCCTAGAAAGCAATACAACACTAAGCAATGTACCTTTCCCTCTTTGGCTCCGGCTGACTGTACACACTGCGCCCTCGATCACCGTTTCTCCAACGGGGTTTTCCCTTTCTTTTCATTTCCCAAAAACTTTAAAGAAAAATTTTATAGCCGCAAACTTGAGATCAAACACACCGAGATGTGTTTGATTCACTCAAGCTGTGCTCTGATACCAAGTTGTAACGTCCCAAAAAATTACAAGGAATTTAAATTTTTTAAAGTAACCCTTCATTAATAAAAACGCATTTAATAGTTCAATCGTTTCATTTGCAAACCACTAAATAAAATTATTACGAACAATAAACAGCGGAATAAATAGTTTAAGAATGATAATTATAAAACGATATAATAATCAGCTCTTCACGCGCGCCAGTGTGTACTCGTCATGCCTTGGAGCCGCTCGTACCTGAAACAATAATTTATTGGGAAAGGGTAAGCACGAAGCTTAGTGAATTCAACCACCATAGATAACACAGTTATTCCACACTACCCCTATAACAGATAGTTGCACATAAACAAGCATACAAGTCTACGAACAAATCATAAACATGTATATCCACACCCACCCGCCTAAAAGGCACAAGTCGGTCCCACCGACCACATGACAACATCTCCGGCCCCGCCGAATCCCCGGTCCCACCGAGTCTCTACGCCACCCGCGTATAAAATCTCCGGCCCCGCCGGATCCTCGGTCCCACCGAGTCTCTACGCCACCTGCGTATAAAATCTCCGGCCCCGCCGAATCCTCGGTCCCACCGAGTTAACATGACAACATAGTATCAACTAGACACCCCACTATCTAGTTCCACAATACAATCACATAAAGCTTGTTGGTCCCGAAAGGCCTATACAAGTTTGTAGAAGGGGGGGTTGAATACAAACACACTATTTTACCTTTCTAAATTGTTTATTGATAAATCATTAACAATTTACAGCTTGTTGCGGAAACAAGATTAAGGATAAACCTAAATCTAAACAAGTTGGAACACTAAGGTTTCTTGCACTAAGAAAGATAAGGAGATTACTAATAAAATCCTATCTTAAGAGAGATTTGAACTTGTCCAGAGTTAGCAAGTTACTTCAAATGAAGTGAGTTCATCTCTTTATATACTGCATGCATTTAATGCAATTCAGTATACACTTTACACGTGTCATCAGCGGATTGGTTGCATGTCATTGACCTTTGTTGACAACCTTAGTAGCCGCATGAATGAACAGTGTAGTATCAGAGTGGTTGTACGATTTCAGATTTTCGGAGGTTCTTTTCTGACATTTCGTACGGTGGCGTGCAAGGGAGGTTAAGACAAAAGTACTTTGTACGGAGGACTTCATGATCAGCTTTCGTTGATTCAGCGATTATCATTTACTATTCAGCGAATGATAAAGTTCAGCGATAGCTGAAGTCTTGTACTTGATACTTCACGTTGAGTGGACAAATCTGAGTCTTCGCTGATCCGCATCAGTTCATTAGGAGACTTGTCGCTGGTTCTTGAGCTTAATCTTCGACTTCAGCGTAGAACCTTTGTTGACGTGAATCTTGTCTTCAGGGATCATAAGTAAACAACTAACTTATCAGCGATCACCATAAGGACTGAACAGACTCAGCGATATGGTGAACAGTGTTCGCTGAATGTTTAATCTAAAAGAGCGAGAGTTCCTATCAGCAGTACTGTAAGATCTTAGTACTTATCAGCAATAGTGAAACTCTGATACATATTGTTTACTTACAATTTTCACTAAGTATTTAAGATAGGGTCATTATCAAATCACTGAGGGTTTGGATCAACAATCTCCCCCTATTTGATTATGACATAGCAACAAAGAAAATTGCTATTTAATGAAAACATAAGGATAAAAAGAACTCATAAAATATTTGTCCCTTTTACTGTTTTCTGGGATCTTTTCAGTACTGATGGAGTAAAGTACATTCGCTGAAATCTTTCTTTAAATCTTTGAATCAGGTTACAATTTGAATAAGAAAGATTACAAGTACAAGCGAAATAAATTACAAGTACTGAAGGATGACTGATACAATAGAGAATGAGGTGATTGTTGTCAGCCTTCAAAGGGTTCTTCCTTAATGAGAAGTTCATCAAGGGTTGTCTTTTCAGTTGGAATCATCCAGTCAGGAACCTTTTCTCCTTTATTCTTTAGCTTCAGAGCAGCTTCAAAAATCAAGGGTTTTAGGTGTCGTGCCTGAATGTCTTTTCTGAAGTCGCACCAGTAGATGAGATCTCTGAGCTGTTCGATTGGAGTGATTGGAAGCTCAGCGATCCGTTGAAAGCATTTACGTCCGTCGTAGTCAAGAAAGAATATTCCATAAGGATTACTGATGACTTTACCAGGGACGAAAAGTTCACATGGTGGCAAAGAGATGTCAAGGGCAGATAGATCAGGATCAGGACCAAGTACTTCAGCGCGAGAGAAACCAATTCCAGTTTCATTTCGTATGACAGGACCTGAGTTTGAATCTTGACGTTTCTTCTTTGGTGAGCCCCTTTTTCTTTTCGGCTTTAGATCAGGAACAGGAGGAATATCCACACAAGAAGATATCAAATCGATCTGTCTGTTTATCAGCTTTTCGAAATGATCCTTGTACTTAGATTGTGATGGTTGGATAGCTAACCTCATCTCCAGCCATTCAGAGAGACCATACCTTTTTACAGTGTCAGCGCGAAAGGTTTCAGATGTGCCATCTTCTCTGAACAGTTTGATGTCAACAATAGGTACTCCGATGGAGGTTCTTCCAGAGATGAATACCTTGTTGATCTTCGCTGGACGATATCTGAAGTGGATTTTCTCTTTACACCAGATCAGGGTGGTCTGAGAAACTTCAGCTTTCTTTTCCACGATCTTCTGGGCTTGTTCCCAAAGCTTTCGTTGGATTTGAATGGGAATACGCTTCAGCTTGGGGTCTTTGACAGATTCTTGAGTGAGCTTGATGGCGTATTCTCTGTCTTTATCTTCAGCTTCCTTCCTTTCAGCGATGAGGCGTTCAGCTCTGAGATGTTCCTGGTATTCAGCTTTTGAAATTTTGAACTTAGGAGGAACTGAAGGCAGTTGATCGCGCCTTAGAATGATTCGCTGATCCTCGAATCGCTTTATCATTTCTTCTCTCCTTTTTTGATCTTCTTCACTCAGCCTTTGAGGAACTGAGGAAGGTCTGTTTCTGTGCGAGAGAGGTTGTTCTTCTGGTTCATCAGTCTCAGAGATTAAATCTAAGACTGGGATTATGTCTTCAGCGGTAGCTGGAATTATTGGTGAAGTCGCAATAGTAGAGCCTTCAGCGATATCCTCAAACAGGGGAGAGGACTAGCTGAAACGCAGCGATCTTACAAATAAGAACTGGGTAGAAGAACTTGGGTAGAAAAGATAGAAAAAAAATAATGTGGATGTGTATGGTGTTTGTGGAATGGATAACTGATTGTTCAGAGATGATCAGGGAAGGAAAAATAAGTTTAGTGTACCTGACAAATCGGCTTTGCAAGCAAGATCGCCAGATTATCATCTTCAGCGATGCCTTTGTCTTTGCTTTTCTCAGCGCCAGAGGCTGAGTGCTTTGTCTTTGTTTTTGTCTTCTCCCCTGTGGATTCGGTTATCACGATCCCTTTAAGAGCTTTTCGAGGAGCAGGTTTGACGACAAAGAATTCGTCATCTTCATCATCATCATCATCATCGTTCCTTGGAGAGGAGGATGGTTCAGCTTCAGGGATGTCGATGTCTTCGTCTTCTTCTGCTTCGGATTCCTCAGCATCTTCTTCGAGTTGCTCCCCCTCAGATACAGAGGCGAGGTTCTCGGTTCCCTCAGGGTTTTCATCTCCCTGAGGTCCAGTAACCAGATCTTCATTACCCTCTCCCCTGATAGATTCATCATGGGAAAGGTCTTCAGCGCTCTTATTTTGATCTTCAGCGCTCTTCTCTTGTTCATCGCTCTTCTCCCCCTCTTTCTCATGATGGGCGGGGGAGGAATGGGTAGACTCAGCATTGGTGTTATCTCTGTCTTCTGGGCCAGAGATTTTCACACAACCTTCAAGCTTAGCTATTCTGTCTTCTAGGCCAGAAATAGCAGGCGTGATCTTCTTCAGCTCTTGGCGATCCTCTGCGGTGAATGAGTCCAAAATAGGTGCAGGGGCCGGAGCAGGAGCTGGATTGTTTGCCTTGTTCACCAGCGTCTCGATCATTGTCTTGACAGAACCAAGGTCGGTCTTCACTGAGCCCAAGTCGGTCTTGACCACTGACATATCACCTTCGAGTGTACCAACCGATTTCTTCAGCGTTGTAACCTCGCTGGAAACGGTGGAAACTGACGATTTGAGGTTGGTGTAGTCAGTGTAGATGTCGGAGAGCACTTTGGCAAAGTCGGCGAGAGTTTTATCAAGGCCTTTGATGTCATCATAGGAGGCCTTCTTTTCCTCCACATTAGTCAGCTTCGTCAGATTCTCTCCAGCGTTTGTTACAGCTGTAGAGTTATTTGATAGACCGGTGGTGAGATCTGTAAGTTTCATCTCCATGGACTTCAGAGACTGGTTGATGTCTCCCAAATAAGGACCTGCAGGAGCGTTAACGAACTCATCAAAGTTTCGAGTCCCTCCATAGTGTTCCATATCTCCCTCAAAAGTTCCGTGAGGGATGGAGATCTCTGCAGGTCCTTTCTTCGTCATTCGCTGAGAAGCTTCAACGGCTTCTTGAATGATGGCATCTCCAGTTTTAGCTGGAGGAGTGTCCAAAGAAATAGAGGGAGGATCGAAGGATAAGAATTGGGGTTGGGTTTCAAGTTCAGCGTTAGATTCGCTGAGAAGTACTTCATCAGTCTTTTGAGAGACTGAAGAAGGTTGGGTAGATTCCAAAGTTCTAACCTCAGCGTTTAAGGACGCTGAAGTAGGTTTAGAAGGGATGGCTTGAATTGGTGTGGCAGAGCGTACCACGGAACTTTCCTTCAGCTCTTCAGAATGAGCTGAGGAGTCTTCAGCATGGAATTGCTGGGGTTGCTCCTTGGTTTTCTTGATCCTTTTGGAATCAAGAGGGGTAAGAGATTGTTTCCTTTTCTTAGAAGGAATGGATTTTGTGGCCTGGGAATCAGCGAGGGGTATTGTCGATGAAGGAGCCACAGAAAGCGGAGAATTAAGTAGAGTGAGAAGGGTAGAGAGACGTACCTCGTTGGCGACAGGCTTGAAGTCGAGAACTTTAGGGCCAATCTGAGAGAGTTTCAGATCACCCTCAGGATAGCTGTCCTTCAGGCCATATTGAAAGATGGCGCTGATGAATCGTGGGTAAGGAACCCATGCTGGTCGGTCAGCGGCAGAATCAACACGTTGAATGAGGTCTTCATAGATGATGGAGGCCCAGTCAATGTTGAGACCTTTCAGCAGTGCGTAACCCATGGCCTGCTGAGGTTGAGCGGCTTGATCAGAAGATCTGGATTTCGCTGTCATGCAGCTGATCAGGTGAGCGAAGATGAAGTTCATCTCGCTGGGCATCTTGGATTTCTTTATCAGCGTCAGCTTCTTCTCAGGTAGCTTGTCTCTTCCAGTCTCCCAGATGTAACCCATCGCATCAAGGAAAGCAATGATTTCTTCCCTGTCAGCGTGCTTCTTGTGGTCAGGTAATGGAATGAAAGGTTTTTCTGAGGTAGCGTTGGGGAATTTCAGGGCTTTGCGGATTATTGTGGGGGTTATCTTGATGGTGCCATACTCAGTATCGCTGAGTATGCAGTCGATGGTTTTAGATGGATCTTTGGCGGATGGTAGGTCGGTGTGTCTGGCAGAGTACCAGAATTGGGATAAGAGACGCTGACTGGCAGGAGGTGTGATTGTCAGTGCTGTGTAGATGGGGCTATTCTTCAAAAGATTTACAGCGTCGTCTAGATGGGATACCTGCTTCCGAGGAGGAAACTCGAGAAGCGCTGAGAGGTTGTTTGCCTTTGTCCAGTCTAGTTGATCCAGCTCAAACTTAACCTGAGGAGCTTTAGTGATTTCCAGTTCCTCAGAATCAGCGGAGATGGACTCAGCGGTAACATTCAGCTTTGAAGTTGCCATTTCACTGTATTATCAGTTCAACCAAAGATGTTAACAAATAAGAATTATCTTAATGTGGAAAGAAAATTTCCATTAAGATTTTTCGAATTTTGTCCATTTCATTCAGACAAAAAAGTCTTAATGAAGATTAGGGTTTTTCTTGTTTTTGAAAAAAAAACGAATATAACACCCATAAGCCTTGTATTCCAGTTTCTTAAAAAAATGGATACGAAAGAAGAACAAGTTTAAGATTTTAGATTTAAAACTTGAAGAACAACCATGAAATGGTTGTGTTTATAAAAACCATGAAAGAAAATGATTTTATTTTTGAGTTCTTTTGTTTTATCTTGTGTAAAACAATGATAAGATCGAAAACAAGTTATTCGCATTTGATAATAGATAAGAACATATTAACCTTGAGTTTGATGAAGAAGATGATGAACAGTTCTTGAAGATTGAGAGCACAAAATGCAACAGTGTTCTTTTCTTGCGGAGAAAGATTGATTCGCGTAAAAGACAAATATAAACTTTGAGAGTGTTTATATAGGAAGAGAGTAGAGAGAGAAAAACTTGAGCGGGAAAGTTTTTCATCATGACACGGACACGTGTTTGCATTTGATTGGATAGACAACGAAACGTGCAAACGTGTGTCAGAAAAAGAGCGTGCCTGGTGTTATCCGTTGCAATGACGTCACAACTGTCCTTTCACATTCTTTCGCTGTCTCTGAGGTTTTGAAAGAAAAACTCAAGGACTCTTTGGAAAATATGAAGCACTGAATAGAAATATCAGTGAGGGTTTTAAGAAATTTCAAAATATCGCTGTTAAGGAAGAGATATTCAGCGATGTAAGAATTTGAAATCTTGCATTTTCATGCGTTTTGTCAGAGAGAGAAAACATACCTTGATATCAGTTTAACCAAATTTATTCAGAGAGAAGATGATGAAATGGATTGTACAAGTTTATTTTATCCGAGAGCCTATACAAGAATGTATAAACGTATCGCTGATTAAATGTGAACCGCTGAAGATTTATCCTTCAAAGTTCAGCATTCCAAGCTTGCTGATGAGAAAGTTGAATCTTGTCTCATCAAGAGGTTTGGTAAACAAATCAGCTAACTGATAATCAGTTGGGATAAAATGAAGTTCTATATCACCATTCATCACATGATCTCTGATAAAATGATATCTGATTTCTATGTGTTTTGTCTTTGAGTGTAGCACTGGATTGTTTGCTATAGCGATGGCACTTGTGCTGTCGCAATAGATTGGAATTTTGGAGAGCTGAAGATCATAGTCTAGTAGTTGATTTCTCATCCACAAGACTTGAGAACAGCAGCTTCCAGCGGCTACATACTCAGCTTCAGCTGTGGAAGTGGACACTGAGTTTTGCTTCTTACTTGTCCAACTTACCAGCTTTCCACCCAGGAGCTGACATCCTCCTGTGGTGCTTTTCCTATCCATTTTGCAACTTGCAAAATCACTGTCTGAATAGGCGGTTAGATCGAATCCTGAATCTTTGGGATACCAAAGACCTAGATTCGCTGTACCCTTAAGATATCGAAAGATTCGCTTTACAGCTTTCATATGGGATATCTTAGGTTCAGCTTGATATCGTGCGCACAGACATGTTACAAACATAATATCGGGTCGGCTAGCTGTAAGATACAGTAGTGAGCCGATCATCCCACGGTACAGCGTGACATTGACAGGAACACCCTTTGTGTCCTTATCAAGTATCAGCGGTGGTGCCATAGGGGTTTTCATAGCTGAACTTTCAGTTAAGTCGAATTTCCTCAGTATATCTTTAACATACTTTCCCTGATTTATAAAAGTTCCTTTTTCAGTTTGCTTAATCTGAAGACCAAGGAAATATGTTAGTTCACCCATCATACTCATTTTATACTCATCTTTCATTCTATCAGCGAAACGAGTACAAAGCTCAGGGTTAGTAGAACCAAATATAATGTCATCAACATATATTTGAACTAAAATGATATGACCTTTTATTTTTCTAAAAAACAAAGTTTTGTCAATCTTACCTCTCTCAAATTTTTCAAGGTGGAGATAAGTAGAAAGAGTGTCATACCATGCACGAGGAGCTTGCTTTAAGCCATAAAGTGCCTTATCCAGCTTATAAACATAACCTGGACGCTTAGGATCTGAGAATCCTGGAGGTTGTTCCACATAAACTTCTTCATTCAGCTTTCCATTTAGAAACGCTGACTTAACATCCATTTGATGTACAGTGAAGTTTTTGTGTACAGCATATGCTAAGAAAAGACGAATAGATTCAAGTCTTGCTACTGGAGCAAAGGTTTCGTCATAATCTATGCCTTCCTCTTGTCTGTATCCCTGAGCAACAAGACGAGCTTTGTTGCGAGTTACAGTACCATGTTCGTCCAACTTGTTTCGATAGACCCACTTAGTGCCTATCACTGTTTTGTCAGTTGGTCTCCGAACAAGTTTCCAAACTTTGTTTCTTTCGAATTCAGTCAGCTCTTCTTGCATAGCGCTGACCCAGTTTGGATCTCTGAGGGCATCATCTATTTTCTTTGGTTCAGTTAGAGAAATAAAGTTAACAAATAAACAAATATTACCTGCACTTCTACGAGTCTGAATACCAGCGTTGGGATCACCAAGAATTTGATCGATTGGGTGATTTACAGTCCATCGCTGAGCCGGAGCATGCGTCGCTGACTCAGTCTGAACTGGAGAAACTGAAGATGAGGCTTCAGCTACTTCTGGATTATCAGCTAAGAGAGGAATGCTTGCATTTGTCACTTCATTCACTGATTGCTGAGAAATAGATGGAATTTCTGAGACATTTGGATCAACTGCGGGTATAGTGTTTATAGGAACAGCTGAGACCCAAGATGTTTCAGCTTCACTATTCTGCATATTGGGAATGATAGTAGGACCATCATTTTCAGTTGTATGAGCATGAGTAGTGGGAACATCTTCTGAATCACCAAGATGAGAAAACATCCATTGATTCAGTTCTTCTGTATCAGCGTTCGGTTTAGAGTTCGCTGAACGGGATTCGTCAAACGTGACGTGAATAGTTTCTTCTACAGTTTGTCTTCTTCGGTTGAAGACTCTGAAGGCTTTGGAAACTGAGGAGTATCCAAGAAAGATTCCATCATCAGCCTTAGGATCAAACTTTCCAAGGGCATCTCTGTTGTTCAGTATGAAACACTGACAACCAAAGATGTGAAGAAAGCTGATTGAAGGCTTTCTCCCATGAAAAAGTTCATAGGCTGTCTTTTTGAATCTTTTGACTATCAGCGACCTATTTTGCGTAAAACAAGCCGTGTTGACAGCTTCTGCCCAAAACTGAGTAGGCAGGTGAGAATCGCTGAGCATTGAACGTGCAGCTTCAATAATTGTTCTATTTCTTCTTTCAGCGACTCCGTTTTGTTGTGGTGTTCTCACTGACGAAAAGTTGTGAGAAATACCCTTGCTCTCAAGGAAGGAATCAAGAGAACTGTTTTTGAATTCAGTTCCATGATCACTCCTTATTGAGCGAACAGTCATATTGTTCAGAGTTTCCATCTTCCGAACAAAGGTGATGAGTTCTTCAGGGGTGTCACTCTTAGAACGGAGAAACATTACCCATGTGTAACGAGAGAATTCATCAACTATGACCAGCGTATATTTCTTTCCAGCGATGGATTGTTTGTTAACGGGGCCAAACAAATCCATATGGAGTAGTTGAAGAGGAGATGACACTGAGGAAACTTGCTTTGACTTAAAGCTTGCCTTGGTCTGCTTCCCTTTTTCACACGCTGAACATAAGAATTCTTTGGCGTATGAATGTTGAGGTAGACCAGTGACTAACTCTTTGGATGAAAGAGTATTCAGTGTCTTGAAGTTGAGATGTGAGAGCCTCTTGTGCCATAGCCAGTTGACATCAGAAGATGCCTTTGAGAAGAAACAAGAGTTCTCAGTGGTTGTTGAGTCCATGTTTATAACGTAAACATTTTCCAAACGATAACCGCTGAGAGCTATCTTCTCCTTTTTGTCAGAGACAAAGCAGGATTCCTTAGTGAAAATCACTTTGTTATCCATGTCGCAAAGCTGACTGATGCTCAGAAGATTATGCTTCAGCCCTTCAACATATGCGACTCTTCTGAAGGATGTTGTACCATTTGAAAGTACACCATACCCTCGGGTGTGTCCTTTTCCATTTCCACCGAAAGTCACAGAGGGACCCTTCTCTTCCTTGTATTGAGCGAGCAGGCTTTTCTTTCCAGTCATGTGTCTAGAGCATCCGCTATCGAGATACCAGATACCCTTCTTAACCTGCAATACAAAGGAAGATTAGTTTTGCTTGGGTACCCACTTCGCCATGTATACGCGTTTGTCAGTGGAAGTGGTTGGAATGGGTTCAGCAGTCTTCGCAGCATTTGAAGATTCAGCTTTGTCTTTCTTCACTTTGGTCAATTTCTTGACCTCAGAGGTAGGAGTCACCTTGACCTGAATTGCATCTGGTTTGGTCTTCTTGGGTGCTATCTTCACCTTAGCTATCTTATCAGCTTTGGTGGCTGTGGGACACTTACTTGCAATATGATCGGTAAGTCCACAATGATAACATTTCCTATAACTAAAATTAGTTCTAGGACCACTTGAGTGCTGAGCTTTTAATTTGGAATTAGAAGTGCCAGCACCAAGTACACTATTGGTTTTTGAAATAGGACGAACATTCAGTTCTTCAGATTTCTTACCAAGGACATCTACTCTGAGTCTAGGAGTAGGTCGCTGAACTGATCCAGAGGTCTGATTTCTAGAACCAGATGAATGAATCACTAAGGCTTTGGAAGCATTCAGCTTAGGTACTAAGGTACTCTTCTGAGGATTTTGATAAATAACAATTCCTTTACCTTTGTCTTTAGAGACAGAGGTAGGTTTTGAATAAACCATTTTCTCCTTACCTTTTGAGGAGGTAGGAGTTTCCTCAGGGATTGGTGTAACCGACGAGGAGTACTGAGATGAAGAAGTGTCAGCTACTGAGGATACGAACGTTCCAATCTTAAGCATTGAACGTTCAGTGGTTGGTATTGGAGTATCATATTTATAACCCAGACCACGTTTATCACTCAGAGGAATCTGAGCCTTAATTATCTCAGTGATCTTTGTTGAAGAATTACACCATCCTTCAACAGTAGCTTGTTCAGCTTTTAATGCAGCGATAGCTTCCGCTTGTTCGATTTTGACTAGCTGATTTAAATGGACTTGATCTTTAAAATCTTCTTCAAATTTAGAAAGCTTTTCTATTTGAAGGTGGCAGTTTTTAAGCTTTTCAGCGAGATCAAGATTTTGGTTTTCAACCACAGCTTTGCCGTTCATGGCTTCGTATAAACTTCTAGTCAGCAGTTCGATTTTACGGAGACTATCAGCTTCATCAATATTTACAATATTGGTAAAGAAGGAAGGTGATACCTGAATGGCAGATGTTGAAGTGGAGGGAATGTCTGAACTTTCTTCCTCTTCTTCAATCTTGGCCATGAGACATTGATTTGCTTCATCATCTTCAGAATCAGATGATGAGGCTTCTTCATCAGAAGCAGCCCAATCATAGTCAGCCATCAGGCCTTTTCCTTTTGTAACGTCCCAAAAATTACAAGGAATTTAAAATTTTAAAAATAATGCATTTCGTTACAATCAAACCATAAGTTAACAAATCCCATTACAATAAAAATAAACGTCGTTAATTAAAACCGTCAAATGAAATTTAAGCAGCGGAAAAGTTATATAATTAAATCCCCATTTAAAAAGTTAAACTTAAACAGCATTCGCCTTGCGCCCGTGTGTACCGTCATGCCCGACTGCTACTCGCACCTGAAATCATAAGATATTGGGAAGGGGTAAGCACGAAGCTTAGTGAATGAATTCCATCACATGCGCAGATAGGAATTATCTACACATCACCCCTATCCGCACATAAGCAACAACATCACAGTTACATAAAACGAGTAAACATCTACAAGTAATTATGTATCCAACACCTCGGTCCCACCGAGCCCTCGGTCCCACCGAGTTGTAATGTAACACACTCGTCACAACGAGTTCCCACAACGTTTCTTTCCACTTCCTCGGTCCCACCGAGTTGTAATGTAACACACTCGTCACACCGAGTTCCCACAACGTTTCTTTCCACTTCCTCGGTCCCACCGAGCCCTCGGTCCCACCGAGTTGTAATGTAACACACTCGTCACACCGAGTTCCCACAACATTTCTTTCCACTTCCTCGGTCCCACCGAGCCCTCGGTCCCACCGAGGTGTAATGTAACACATTTATGCTAAGCATTTAAACCAATCAGATATTACACACCACAAACAACTAGTTCACACCACAAAGACAGTAGTACATACAAACTACTATGACATGCATACAACCCCTAACTACACAGTGAGAGAACTCACCTTAAAGCAACGCGAGTATCCGCAACCGCAATCACAAGCCGGCCAACTTCACTCACCTTCTCCCACCTAATTACGTGTTAACAAATGTCAAAGTGACGCCCCAACCCAAAACCACGACTACTAAATTATAACATACACATTCCAGCTTTTACTCTAAAAACACAGGTCTGTTCGGGACCTGTTTAACCCCTTATAAACTGATAAATCCAGAAATATTAATCCATAAACACAAAGTCCCATGTCTTAGGGTTCCAGGGACATATCGCACGCGCTCTAACGATTTTTCTACAATTTATTATGGATTTTACAAAACCGGTTAACTGCACAGCGAAAAACAGCACCTTTCATTACAAAACAGCGGTTTGACACTAGCTACGGTCCGAACTGGTTTTTCCGCAAAACATAAGAAAATTACTAGACTCATAAAGGGAACCTTTGGCACTGGTTTCATCCCAATCCGACATTCCTACCAGAAGTTATACTCGATACAAAAACAGGGACAGAAACTGCAGTTTCACATAAAATGACAAATAATGCTTAGTAACCCATTAAGCCATAGCTTAACCCAAACAGACCCGAATGAACCTTTGAGGATGCAAACAAATAGGGTATTCTAAGTGCAAGTAAAAACAACCCCAAAACATACAATCAACAACCACAATGAGACCCCAAAATTTTAGCGTGGAAAACCCCTCAAAATCGAGAGTAAAAACCACGGGACTACTAGAGCCGCTTCAAATCCACTACCACCAATATTAGAGCAATACAAAGTCTTCTCTAGATTATACTAGAGGCATACAAAACCATCATACACTTGGAAATAAGCACATCAAGATGTATGGAACCAAAATAGAGCAAGAAAGGAGAAAAATCACCACAAAGTTACTGTTGTGCAGAACCCCACGAAACCATGACCTCCGGACCTCAAAACCACGATCCCACCGTCCAGAATGTTGATGAAGATGTCGTGAAGCTGCTCACCAAAAATCACGACGATCCGACCGTTCAATCTCCGGGAAACAGAAGTTTTCTGCAGCTAGGTTTTCAAAATACGAAAATATTGAGCTCCATCCCTTTTTTTTCTTGTTACCCACGAACACCACCCCAAAAAATGATACAAGGGTTTGGTTTGGGTTGCATGGGCCGAAACTCTCACTTTTTGGCCCCTTAACAATTTTGGTCCCTCACTACATCCTTCTCGCAAACTAACCACGTCTTGACATATTTAACTATTAGGTCCAATTCGTCTAACCCCGCTAACGAAAACCATGATAAATAAAACTTTTAAAAAAGAATTAAAACAAAGAAATTACATACCGGGATACGGGCTTTACAACTCTCCCCCACTTGGATTAGACTTCGTCCTCGAAGTCTACGTCCGCAAACAGCTCTAGATAGTTTTACCACATCTCAACATCGGGTTCCCAAGTCCACTCGGAGCCCTTTCTGTGTTGCCACTGGACTTTCCTCAACTAGAATCTAAATTTCTCACCCCGTCTAGAATTTCTCGAATACTTTTCTTACTAACAAAACTCCTTCACGGACATTGGAAATATGATCGAAAGAACACTCCAACAACTGAATTTATTCCTAGTCAAACGACTTCGGTTGCCTCCCAACCTTAGATGTTCCATACATCCCGATTCAACTTGCAAGCTCTAACCATCCTAAAGGTGCTCACCAACATACCCTACAGGATACTCGAATCCGATAATTCCTATCATTACTGCCGATTAACTTCCACGAGTTCTAATAGACTCCCAAAATTATTTCACACAGATCATCAAACCAGTAAACTTATAATCACCCACGCAGGTCATTCCACCATAACCATTCATCACAAATAAGCATCTCAGGGTTACTACTACCATCATCATAATTATTTTCAAATCGGCTACAAATCTCCGATTACACTAAAGGCGTTTGGCCTCAAGCCCAAAAGTCGACACCTAAATATACTACTTACTTCAAAACGGTTATTGCGCATTTATTCTCTTAATTACAAAGGGCATCCTTCCCTTAACCGACACTATTCGGCCTACCATATTAACACGTGTGGAATACCCAATCCTCCACCGTCTACTTATCCCACACGCTCGCTCTAGGAAGCCTAGTTACACTGTATCAAAATACTCCTTAACGCCTACCTCCCAGGTACGTCTCAAGGCCCGGCGCATCGGAACTACCTCCCAAGTAAGTGCTCAAGACTATATCTTCCTAGTGCCTACTAGAAAGTCAAGGTCATAACACAAGAATACCGGGGTCCCACCCCGAGATACCCAACCGACCATTACCAACGACTGACTGTCATGACCAAGGATCCAAAGCAAACAGTCTACCAACAACATGCCTATCCCGGAATGACTCACTCACCCAAACATGTAAATACTCAACGTGCAATAAATGCAAAACTGTGCAACAAAAACAATCCAACAACAAGACTCCCCATCGAGCCATTAGAACCGTGCAATTGACCCCTGACTATCTCAAAGTCAAAACCGAGCAAAATGCTCCACGCTTGCTAGACCCATAGTCGGTCAAAACGCGTTTAAATAAAGTTTAAGCAAGCAATACTCTAAAATCAACATTAGTCCCAAACTCAACACGGGTTAAACAAAAGAGTTTACCAAAAGGACTCACACCCTTAAAATTCTCAAAATGACACATAACACTTAAAAGCGCATTGCCCAAATGGTTTACAATATATTTTCAACGTCAAGATTTTTTTTTTATTTTTTTTTCATTTCAAAAAGACCGTAAGCAATAAAACTACTATTACCAGGTCGGTAGTTACGCAAAAATGGACACGCTTGCCCCACATATGAAAATCATGTTGAAAACTATTTCATTGCAGCTTAGTTTACTCACAGAACGTAGAGCGAAATAAATAATTTCTTTGAAAATGAACCGTCACGGTTCTAGCATGAATTGACTCATGACATGTATTTAAAGTAACCGCTCGACCTTACACCGGGTGCGACAAAAGTGTGCACAAAATTTCAAAATCAGTTCCACGACATTTGACCCCAAAATTTCTCTTTTTCAACATTCAATGTCGTGGCACAAGGTTCACCAACAAATCTTGCGCGCGCCGGCTAGTCATACAAAACGATGAAACGGTTTACAAATATATTTTTGTTAAAACACAACTGTCTCGTGTAAGCTTCAAACTTAAAGATAAAAACCAATCCGTTTCCATCATTTGAAAATATCGACTAAAACCTCATTAAATCTCAAAAGGTGGGGTTCTTTAAATTGATTTCCAAGATTTCTCCAAATGGTCACATAAACAAATAAGATATGCACCTCGTGAAATTAAACCCACACGACTCAACATGTCGTAAAACAAAACTTATTTAACGAAATCACTCAAATAGCTTTATACAAACATCGTGGAATGTAACTTTCCGTCTCAACTCTAACATATGTGGAGGAGTTCCAATGTTAAAGTCACAAGTCGTAGTCACTTGCCCGACATTTTAAACACCACAAAACACGGATATCATCTTACCCGAAAGAACCGTTGGAAAAATAAAGAAATGAGACAAATTCTAACAAAGTTTGCACTCCCGTGATAAAACGATTTCATACACTTTCAAAATCTTGTGTGTGTGCTGAACATTTCCCAAAATTCCAAAACACCATCCATAAAATGATTTGAAACACAAGAATTTGTTAATGCAATCTATTTAAAAATCAAACTTTGTGCATGACTTAGTCGGCATTCTACGCCTCGACTCCTACTCCTCCAAATCTCTCCGGTCCACTAACGTCATCCGGACATTTAAACCTCTTAGGCAAGTTAAGAAATTACGTCAAATAATCCCTACGATTTTTCCTCAAATCAAAGTCGGCTCTATAAGCCTATGATTCTAGCACAAACATCCATCTTGGCCCGAAACAAACATCATCCTCATCGTCACTCCAAGTGACTCATACTAGAATCGTCCTTTTATTCCAACGACTACTAACTTATAACCTTCGACACTACCCCAACGATCATCCCATCAAAGCAAAACAAGTACACACCTGTACTAGTAGGTTTACCATAGTTGTTCCTCCTTGTGATGGCTATTCTGGGTAGATATTACAACGAGTTATTAGCACATAATAACTCACCCTACCACGCTCTCGCTCGACTCCTTGGATTCCTCGCGACTTTCCCCGACTCGAACATTGATCTTGTGCTTCCGGTAGTAGGAGCTCTACTACTACCATCTACACCTATCACTGTCCGCTCCGAGTCCCATCCCGAGTATCCAAGTAGTTGCTCACCCAAACAAAACCATACACGTATGTCCATACTGACGCATATACACACTATTCCTAGCTCCCTAGGAATAAACATAATACCCCACTACCTTTGCTAGGGCGGAACCCCCACTAACCCTGACGAGTCGCCTCGTGAACGCACAGTCGTATACAGTGGAAACCAGATAGACATTCGAATATAAGATTCTATCCTACAACGGTTGGACTCAAACAAGAGTTGCGCAATAGAACTAAATCCAACATTCTAAGGCTATTCGGTTCCTACCGCATACAACCTATAGTGCATCCGCTTAATCAACCTATCAAAGTTAGTATAAGTTCCTAATAGCAAGTAACAACCATACAATACATTGTATTAAGCACCAAGCAATCTAGCATACATACTCCTATGTTCTAGAAAGCAATTTTGCATACGTACTCATATGTAAACGCTATTCCCAGCTCACTAGGAATTTCATCTCATCCCACTACCCTTGCTACAACGGAATCCCTGTTAGCCATAACGAGTTGCCTCGCGAATACCCATTCGCATGCAGCGTGAATCAAATAGACATTCGAATACAAAATTCTATCCTAGAACGGTTGGACTCAAACAAGAGATGCGCAATAGAACTAAATCAAATATTCTAAGGCTATATGATTCTTACTGCATACAACCTATAGGGCCTTCACTTAACAACCTACTATAACTAGCATTGATTCCTACCAGCAAGCAGTCATCATGCAGTACAGTGTAAACAACATAGGCAATCTAGCATGCATACCCTATGCCTAGAAAGCAATAAATACACTAAGTACCGTACCTTCCCAAATAGCGTCGGCTGACTGTACACACTGCGCCCTCGATCACCGTTTCCCAAACGGGTTTTCCTTTTCCCTTTATTCTAAAAGATTTTTGTAAAAGAATTTAAAACTTCATAGCCGCAACTTGAGACCAAACACACCGAGATGTGTCTGATTCACTCAAGCTGTGCTCTGATACCAAGTTGTAACGTCCCAAAAATTACAAGGAATTTAAAATTTTAAAAATAATGCATTTCGTTACAATCAAACCATAAGTTAACAAATCCCATTACAATAAAAATAAACGTCGTTAATTAAAACCGTCAAATGAAATTTAAGCAGCGGAAAAGTTATATAATTAAATCCCCATTTAAAAAGTTAAACTTAAACAGCATTCGCCTTGCGCCCGTGTGTACCGTCATGCCCGACTGCTACTCGCACCTGAAATCATAAGATATTGGGAAGGGGTAAGCACGAAGCTTAGTGAATGAATTCCATCACATGCGCAGATAGGAATTATCTACACATCACCCCTATCCGCACATAAGCAACAACATCACAGTTACATAAAACGAGTAAACATCTACAAGTAATTATGTATCCAACACCTCGGTCCCACCGAGCCCTCGGTCCCACCGAGTTGTAATGTAACACACTCGTCACAACGAGTTCCCACAACGTTTCTTTCCACTTCCTCGGTCCCACCGAGTTGTAATGTAACACACTCGTCACACCGAGTTCCCACAACGTTTCTTTCCACTTCCTCGGTCCCACCGAGCCCTCGGTCCCACCGAGTTGTAATGTAACACACTCGTCACACCGAGTTCCCACAACATTTCTTTCCACTTCCTCGGTCCCACCGAGCCCTCGGTCCCACCGAGGTGTAATGTAACACATTTATGCTAAGCATTTAAACCAATCAGATATTACACACCACAAACAACTAGTTCACACCACAAAGACAGTAGTACATACAAACTACTATGACATGCATACAACCCCTAACTACACAGTGAGAGAACTCACCTTAAAGCAACGCGAGTATCCGCAACCGCAATCACAAGCCGGCCAACTTCACTCACCTTCTCCCACCTAATTACGTGTTAACAAATGTCAAAGTGACGCCCCAACCCAAAACCACGACTACTAAATTATAACATACACATTCCAGCTTTTACTCTAAAAACACAGGTCTGTTCGGGACCTGTTTAACCCCTTATAAACTGATAAATCCAGAAATATTAATCCATAAACACAAAGTCCCATGTCTTAGGGTTCCAGGGACATATCGCACGCGCTCTAACGATTTTTCTACAATTTATTATGGATTTTACAAAACCGGTTAACTGCACAGCGAAAAACAGCACCTTTCATTACAAAACAGCGGTTTGACACTAGCTACGGTCCGAACTGGTTTTTCCGCAAAACATAAGAAAATTACTAGACTCATAAAGGGAACCTTTGGCACTGGTTTCATCCCAATCCGACATTCCTACCAGAAGTTATACTCGATACAAAAACAGGGACAGAAACTGCAGTTTCACATAAAATGACAAATAATGCTTAGTAACCCATTAAGCCATAGCTTAACCCAAACAGACCCGAATGAACCTTTGAGGATGCAAACAAATAGGGTATTCTAAGTGCAAGTAAAAACAACCCCAAAACATACAATCAACAACCACAATGAGACCCCAAAATTTTAGCGTGGAAAACCCCTCAAAATCGAGAGTAAAAACCACGGGACTACTAGAGCCGCTTCAAATCCACTACCACCAATATTAGAGCAATACAAAGTCTTCTCTAGATTATACTAGAGGCATACAAAACCATCATACACTTGGAAATAAGCACATCAAGATGTATGGAACCAAAATAGAGCAAGAAAGGAGAAAAATCACCACAAAGTTACTGTTGTGCAGAACCCCACGAAACCATGACCTCCGGACCTCAAAACCACGATCCCACCGTCCAGAATGTTGATGAAGATGTCGTGAAGCTGCTCACCAAAAATCACGACGATCCGACCGTTCAATCTCCGGGAAACAGAAGTTTTCTGCAGCTAGGTTTTCAAAATACGAAAATATTGAGCTCCATCCCTTTTTTTTCTTGTTACCCACGAACACCACCCCAAAAAATGATACAAGGGTTTGGTTTGGGTTGCATGGGCCGAAACTCTCACTTTTTGGCCCCTTAACAATTTTGGTCCCTCACTACATCCTTCTCGCAAACTAACCACGTCTTGACATATTTAACTATTAGGTCCAATTCGTCTAACCCCGCTAACGAAAACCATGATAAATAAAACTTTTAAAAAAGAATTAAAACAAAGAAATTACATACCGGGATACGGGCTTTACAACTCTCCCCCACTTGGATTAGACTTCGTCCTCGAAGTCTACGTCCGCAAACAGCTCTAGATAGTTTTACCACATCTCAACATCGGGTTCCCAAGTCCACTCGGAGCCCTTTCTGTGTTGCCACTGGACTTTCCTCAACTAGAATCTAAATTTCTCACCCCGTCTAGAATTTCTCGAATACTTTTCTTACTAACAAAACTCCTTCACGGACATTGGAAATATGATCGAAAGAACACTCCAACAACTGAATTTATTCCTAGTCAAACGACTTCGGTTGCCTCCCAACCTTAGATGTTCCATACATCCCGATTCAACTTGCAAGCTCTAACCATCCTAAAGGTGCTCACCAACATACCCTACAGGATACTCGAATCCGATAATTCCTATCATTACTGCCGATTAACTTCCACGAGTTCTAATAGACTCCCAAAATTATTTCACACAGATCATCAAACCAGTAAACTTATAATCACCCACGCAGGTCATTCCACCATAACCATTCATCACAAATAAGCATCTCAGGGTTACTACTACCATCATCATAATTATTTTCAAATCGGCTACAAATCTCCGATTACACTAAAGGCGTTTGGCCTCAAGCCCAAAAGTCGACACCTAAATATACTACTTACTTCAAAACGGTTATTGCGCATTTATTCTCTTAATTACAAAGGGCATCCTTCCCTTAACCGACACTATTCGGCCTACCATATTAACACGTGTGGAATACCCAATCCTCCACCGTCTACTTATCCCACACGCTCGCTCTAGGAAGCCTAGTTACACTGTATCAAAATACTCCTTAACGCCTACCTCCCAGGTACGTCTCAAGGCCCGGCGCATCGGAACTACCTCCCAAGTAAGTGCTCAAGACTATATCTTCCTAGTGCCTACTAGAAAGTCAAGGTCATAACACAAGAATACCGGGGTCCCACCCCGAGATACCCAACCGACCATTACCAACGACTGACTGTCATGACCAAGGATCCAAAGCAAACAGTCTACCAACAACATGCCTATCCCGGAATGACTCACTCACCCAAACATGTAAATACTCAACGTGCAATAAATGCAAAACTGTGCAACAAAAACAATCCAACAACAAGACTCCCCATCGAGCCATTAGAACCGTGCAATTGACCCCTGACTATCTCAAAGTCAAAACCGAGCAAAATGCTCCACGCTTGCTAGACCCATAGTCGGTCAAAACGCGTTTAAATAAAGTTTAAGCAAGCAATACTCTAAAATCAACATTAGTCCCAAACTCAACACGGGTTAAACAAAAGAGTTTACCAAAAGGACTCACACCCTTAAAATTCTCAAAATGACACATAACACTTAAAAGCGCATTGCCCAAATGGTTTACAATATATTTTCAACGTCAAGATTTTTTTTTTATTTTTTTTTCATTTCAAAAAGACCGTAAGCAATAAAACTACTATTACCAGGTCGGTAGTTACGCAAAAATGGACACGCTTGCCCCACATATGAAAATCATGTTGAAAACTATTTCATTGCAGCTTAGTTTACTCACAGAACGTAGAGCGAAATAAATAATTTCTTTGAAAATGAACCGTCACGGTTCTAGCATGAATTGACTCATGACATGTATTTAAAGTAACCGCTCGACCTTACACCGGGTGCGACAAAAGTGTGCACAAAATTTCAAAATCAGTTCCACGACATTTGACCCCAAAATTTCTCTTTTTCAACATTCAATGTCGTGGCACAAGGTTCACCAACAAATCTTGCGCGCGCCGGCTAGTCATACAAAACGATGAAACGGTTTACAAATATATTTTTGTTAAAACACAACTGTCTCGTGTAAGCTTCAAACTTAAAGATAAAAACCAATCCGTTTCCATCATTTGAAAATATCGACTAAAACCTCATTAAATCTCAAAAGGTGGGGTTCTTTAAATTGATTTCCAAGATTTCTCCAAATGGTCACATAAACAAATAAGATATGCACCTCGTGAAATTAAACCCACACGACTCAACATGTCGTAAAACAAAACTTATTTAACGAAATCACTCAAATAGCTTTATACAAACATCGTGGAATGTAACTTTCCGTCTCAACTCTAACATATGTGGAGGAGTTCCAATGTTAAAGTCACAAGTCGTAGTCACTTGCCCGACATTTTAAACACCACAAAACACGGATATCATCTTACCCGAAAGAACCGTTGGAAAAATAAAGAAATGAGACAAATTCTAACAAAGTTTGCACTCCCGTGATAAAACGATTTCATACACTTTCAAAATCTTGTGTGTGTGCTGAACATTTCCCAAAATTCCAAAACACCATCCATAAAATGATTTGAAACACAAGAATTTGTTAATGCAATCTATTTAAAAATCAAACTTTGTGCATGACTTAGTCGGCATTCTACGCCTCGACTCCTACTCCTCCAAATCTCTCCGGTCCACTAACGTCATCCGGACATTTAAACCTCTTAGGCAAGTTAAGAAATTACGTCAAATAATCCCTACGATTTTTCCTCAAATCAAAGTCGGCTCTATAAGCCTATGATTCTAGCACAAACATCCATCTTGGCCCGAAACAAACATCATCCTCATCGTCACTCCAAGTGACTCATACTAGAATCGTCCTTTTATTCCAACGACTACTAACTTATAACCTTCGACACTACCCCAACGATCATCCCATCAAAGCAAAACAAGTACACACCTGTACTAGTAGGTTTACCATAGTTGTTCCTCCTTGTGATGGCTATTCTGGGTAGATATTACAACGAGTTATTAGCACATAATAACTCACCCTACCACGCTCTCGCTCGACTCCTTGGATTCCTCGCGACTTTCCCCGACTCGAACATTGATCTTGTGCTTCCGGTAGTAGGAGCTCTACTACTACCATCTACACCTATCACTGTCCGCTCCGAGTCCCATCCCGAGTATCCAAGTAGTTGCTCACCCAAACAAAACCATACACGTATGTCCATACTGACGCATATACACACTATTCCTAGCTCCCTAGGAATAAACATAATACCCCACTACCTTTGCTAGGGCGGAACCCCCACTAACCCTGACGAGTCGCCTCGTGAACGCACAGTCGTATACAGTGGAAACCAGATAGACATTCGAATATAAGATTCTATCCTACAACGGTTGGACTCAAACAAGAGTTGCGCAATAGAACTAAATCCAACATTCTAAGGCTATTCGGTTCCTACCGCATACAACCTATAGTGCATCCGCTTAATCAACCTATCAAAGTTAGTATAAGTTCCTAATAGCAAGTAACAACCATACAATACATTGTATTAAGCACCAAGCAATCTAGCATACATACTCCTATGTTCTAGAAAGCTATTTTGCATACGTACTCATATGTAAACGCTATTCCCAGCTCACTAGGAATTTCATCTCATCCCACTACCCTTGCTACAACGGAATCCCTGTTAGCCATAACGAGTTGCCTCGCGAATACCCATTCGCATGCAGCGTGAATCAAATAGACATTCGAATACAAAATTCTATCCTAGAACGGTTGGACTCAAACAAGAGATGCGCAATAGAACTAAATCAAATATTCTAAGGCTATATGATTCTTACTGCATACAACCTATAGGGCCTTCACTTAACAACCTACTATAACTAGCATTGATTCCTACCAGCAAGCAGTCATCATGCAGTACAGTGTAAACAACATAGGCAATCTAGCATGCATACCCTATGCCTAGAAAGCAATAAATACACTAAGTACCGTACCTTCCCAAATAGCGTCGGCTGACTGTACACACTGCGCCCTCGATCACCGTTTCCCAAACGGGTTTTCCTTTTCCCTTTATTCTAAAAGATTTTTGTAAAAGAATTTAAAACTTCATAGCCGCAACTTGAGACCAAACACACCGAGATGTGTCTGATTCACTCAAGCTGTGCTCTGATACCAAGTTGTAACGTCCCAAAAATTACAAGGAATTTAAAATTTTAAAAATAATGCATTTCGTTACAATCAAACCATAAGTTAACAAATCCCATTACAATAAAAATAAACGTCGTTAATTAAAACCGTCAAATGAAATTTAAGCAGCGGAAAAGTTATATAATTAAATCCCCATTTAAAAAGTTAAACTTAAACAGCATTCGCCTTGCGCCCGTGTGTACCGTCATGCCCGACTGCTACTCGCACCTGAAATCATAAGATATTGGGAAGGGGTAAGCACGAAGCTTAGTGAATGAATTCCATCACATGCGCAGATAGGAATTATCTACACATCACCCCTATCCGCACATAAGCAACAACATCACAGTTACATAAAACGAGTAAACATCTACAAGTAATTATGTATCCAACACCTCGGTCCCACCGAGCCCTCGGTCCCACCGAGTTGTAATGTAACACACTCGTCACAACGAGTTCCCACAACGTTTCTTTCCACTTCCTCGGTCCCACCGAGTTGTAATGTAACACACTCGTCACACCGAGTTCCCACAACGTTTCTTTCCACTTCCTCGGTCCCACCGAGCCCTCGGTCCCACCGAGTTGTAATGTAACACACTCGTCACACCGAGTTCCCACAACATTTCTTTCCACTTCCTCGGTCCCACCGAGCCCTCGGTCCCACCGAGGTGTAATGTAACACATTTATGCTAAGCATTTAAACCAATCAGATATTACACACCACAAACAACTAGTTCACACCACAAAGACAGTAGTACATACAAACTACTATGACATGCATACAACCCCTAACTACACAGTGAGAGAACTCACCTTAAAGCAACGCGAGTATCCGCAACCGCAATCACAAGCCGGCCAACTTCACTCACCTTCTCCCACCTAATTACGTGTTAACAAATGTCAAAGTGACGCCCCAACCCAAAACCACGACTACTAAATTATAACATACACATTCCAGCTTTTACTCTAAAAACACAGGTCTGTTCGGGACCTGTTTAACCCCTTATAAACTGATAAATCCAGAAATATTAATCCATAAACACAAAGTCCCATGTCTTAGGGTTCCAGGGACATATCGCACGCGCTCTAACGATTTTTCTACAATTTATTATGGATTTTACAAAACCGGTTAACTGCACAGCGAAAAACAGCACCTTTCATTACAAAACAGCGGTTTGACACTAGCTACGGTCCGAACTGGTTTTTCCGCAAAACATAAGAAAATTACTAGACTCATAAAGGGAACCTTTGGCACTGGTTTCATCCCAATCCGACATTCCTACCAGAAGTTATACTCGATACAAAAACAGGGACAGAAACTGCAGTTTCACATAAAATGACAAATAATGCTTAGTAACCCATTAAGCCATAGCTTAACCCAAACAGACCCGAATGAACCTTTGAGGATGCAAACAAATAGGGTATTCTAAGTGCAAGTAAAAACAACCCCAAAACATACAATCAACAACCACAATGAGACCCCAAAATTTTAGCGTGGAAAACCCCTCAAAATCGAGAGTAAAAACCACGGGACTACTAGAGCCGCTTCAAATCCACTACCACCAATATTAGAGCAATACAAAGTCTTCTCTAGATTATACTAGAGGCATACAAAACCATCATACACTTGGAAATAAGCACATCAAGATGTATGGAACCAAAATAGAGCAAGAAAGGAGAAAAATCACCACAAAGTTACTGTTGTGCAGAACCCCACGAAACCATGACCTCCGGACCTCAAAACCACGATCCCACCGTCCAGAATGTTGATGAAGATGTCGTGAAGCTGCTCACCAAAAATCACGACGATCCGACCGTTCAATCTCCGGGAAACAGAAGTTTTCTGCAGCTAGGTTTTCAAAATACGAAAATATTGAGCTCCATCCCTTTTTTTTCTTGTTACCCACGAACACCACCCCAAAAAATGATACAAGGGTTTGGTTTGGGTTGCATGGGCCGAAACTCTCACTTTTTGGCCCCTTAACAATTTTGGTCCCTCACTACATCCTTCTCGCAAACTAACCACGTCTTGACATATTTAACTATTAGGTCCAATTCGTCTAACCCCGCTAACGAAAACCATGATAAATAAAACTTTTAAAAAAGAATTAAAACAAAGAAATTACATACCGGGATACGGGCTTTACAACTCTCCCCCACTTGGATTAGACTTCGTCCTCGAAGTCTACGTCCGCAAACAGCTCTAGATAGTTTTACCACATCTCAACATCGGGTTCCCAAGTCCACTCGGAGCCCTTTCTGTGTTGCCACTGGACTTTCCTCAACTAGAATCTAAATTTCTCACCCCGTCTAGAATTTCTCGAATACTTTTCTTACTAACAAAACTCCTTCACGGACATTGGAAATATGATCGAAAGAACACTCCAACAACTGAATTTATTCCTAGTCAAACGACTTCGGTTGCCTCCCAACCTTAGATGTTCCATACATCCCGATTCAACTTGCAAGCTCTAACCATCCTAAAGGTGCTCACCAACATACCCTACAGGATACTCGAATCCGATAATTCCTATCATTACTGCCGATTAACTTCCACGAGTTCTAATAGACTCCCAAAATTATTTCACACAGATCATCAAACCAGTAAACTTATAATCACCCACGCAGGTCATTCCACCATAACCATTCATCACAAATAAGCATCTCAGGGTTACTACTACCATCATCATAATTATTTTCAAATCGGCTACAAATCTCCGATTACACTAAAGGCGTTTGGCCTCAAGCCCAAAAGTCGACACCTAAATATACTACTTACTTCAAAACGGTTATTGCGCATTTATTCTCTTAATTACAAAGGGCATCCTTCCCTTAACCGACACTATTCGGCCTACCATATTAACACGTGTGGAATACCCAATCCTCCACCGTCTACTTATCCCACACGCTCGCTCTAGGAAGCCTAGTTACACTGTATCAAAATACTCCTTAACGCCTACCTCCCAGGTACGTCTCAAGGCCCGGCGCATCGGAACTACCTCCCAAGTAAGTGCTCAAGACTATATCTTCCTAGTGCCTACTAGAAAGTCAAGGTCATAACACAAGAATACCGGGGTCCCACCCCGAGATACCCAACCGACCATTACCAACGACTGACTGTCATGACCAAGGATCCAAAGCAAACAGTCTACCAACAACATGCCTATCCCGGAATGACTCACTCACCCAAACATGTAAATACTCAACGTGCAATAAATGCAAAACTGTGCAACAAAAACAATCCAACAACAAGACTCCCCATCGAGCCATTAGAACCGTGCAATTGACCCCTGACTATCTCAAAGTCAAAACCGAGCAAAATGCTCCACGCTTGCTAGACCCATAGTCGGTCAAAACGCGTTTAAATAAAGTTTAAGCAAGCAATACTCTAAAATCAACATTAGTCCCAAACTCAACACGGGTTAAACAAAAGAGTTTACCAAAAGGACTCACACCCTTAAAATTCTCAAAATGACACATAACACTTAAAAGCGCATTGCCCAAATGGTTTACAATATATTTTCAACGTCAAGATTTTTTTTTTATTTTTTTTTCATTTCAAAAAGACCGTAAGCAATAAAACTACTATTACCAGGTCGGTAGTTACGCAAAAATGGACACGCTTGCCCCACATATGAAAATCATGTTGAAAACTATTTCATTGCAGCTTAGTTTACTCACAGAACGTAGAGCGAAATAAATAATTTCTTTGAAAATGAACCGTCACGGTTCTAGCATGAATTGACTCATGACATGTATTTAAAGTAACCGCTCGACCTTACACCGGGTGCGACAAAAGTGTGCACAAAATTTCAAAATCAGTTCCACGACATTTGACCCCAAAATTTCTCTTTTTCAACATTCAATGTCGTGGCACAAGGTTCACCAACAAATCTTGCGCGCGCCGGCTAGTCATACAAAACGATGAAACGGTTTACAAATATATTTTTGTTAAAACACAACTGTCTCGTGTAAGCTTCAAACTTAAAGATAAAAACCAATCCGTTTCCATCATTTGAAAATATCGACTAAAACCTCATTAAATCTCAAAAGGTGGGGTTCTTTAAATTGATTTCCAAGATTTCTCCAAATGGTCACATAAACAAATAAGATATGCACCTCGTGAAATTAAACCCACACGACTCAACATGTCGTAAAACAAAACTTATTTAACGAAATCACTCAAATAGCTTTATACAAACATCGTGGAATGTAACTTTCCGTCTCAACTCTAACATATGTGGAGGAGTTCCAATGTTAAAGTCACAAGTCGTAGTCACTTGCCCGACATTTTAAACACCACAAAACACGGATATCATCTTACCCGAAAGAACCGTTGGAAAAATAAAGAAATGAGACAAATTCTAACAAAGTTTGCACTCCCGTGATAAAACGATTTCATACACTTTCAAAATCTTGTGTGTGTGCTGAACATTTCCCAAAATTCCAAAACACCATCCATAAAATGATTTGAAACACAAGAATTTGTTAATGCAATCTATTTAAAAATCAAACTTTGTGCATGACTTAGTCGGCATTCTACGCCTCGACTCCTACTCCTCCAAATCTCTCCGGTCCACTAACGTCATCCGGACATTTAAACCTCTTAGGCAAGTTAAGAAATTACGTCAAATAATCCCTACGATTTTTCCTCAAATCAAAGTCGGCTCTATAAGCCTATGATTCTAGCACAAACATCCATCTTGGCCCGAAACAAACATCATCCTCATCGTCACTCCAAGTGACTCATACTAGAATCGTCCTTTTATTCCAACGACTACTAACTTATAACCTTCGACACTACCCCAACGATCATCCCATCAAAGCAAAACAAGTACACACCTGTACTAGTAGGTTTACCATAGTTGTTCCTCCTTGTGATGGCTATTCTGGGTAGATATTACAACGAGTTATTAGCACATAATAACTCACCCTACCACGCTCTCGCTCGACTCCTTGGATTCCTCGCGACTTTCCCCGACTCGAACATTGATCTTGTGCTTCCGGTAGTAGGAGCTCTACTACTACCATCTACACCTATCACTGTCCGCTCCGAGTCCCATCCCGAGTATCCAAGTAGTTGCTCACCCAAACAAAACCATACACGTATGTCCATACTGACGCATATACACACTATTCCTAGCTCCCTAGGAATAAACATAATACCCCACTACCTTTGCTAGGGCGGAACCCCCACTAACCCTGACGAGTCGCCTCGTGAACGCACAGTCGTATACAGTGGAAACCAGATAGACATTCGAATATAAGATTCTATCCTACAACGGTTGGACTCAAACAAGAGTTGCGCAATAGAACTAAATCCAACATTCTAAGGCTATTCGGTTCCTACCGCATACAACCTATAGTGCATCCGCTTAATCAACCTATCAAAGTTAGTATAAGTTCCTAATAGCAAGTAACAACCATACAATACATTGTATTAAGCACCAAGCAATCTAGCATACATACTCCTATGTTCTAGAAAGCAATTTTGCATACGTACTCATATGTAAACGCTATTCCCAGCTCACTAGGAATTTCATCTCATCCCACTACCCTTGCTACAACGGAATCCCTGTTAGCCATAACGAGTTGCCTCGCGAATACCCATTCGCATGCAGCGTGAATCAAATAGACATTCGAATACAAAATTCTATCCTAGAACGGTTGGACTCAAACAAGAGATGCGCAATAGAACTAAATCAAATATTCTAAGGCTATATGATTCTTACTGCATACAACCTATAGGGCCTTCACTTAACAACCTACTATAACTAGCATTGATTCCTACCAGCAAGCAGTCATCATGCAGTACAGTGTAAACAACATAGGCAATCTAGCATGCATACCCTATGCCTAGAAAGCAATAAATACACTAAGTACCGTACCTTCCCAAATAGCGTCGGCTGACTGTACACACTGCGCCCTCGATCACCGTTTCCCAAACGGGTTTTCCTTTTCCCTTTATTCTAAAAGATTTTTGTAAAAGAATTTAAAACTTCATAGCCGCAACTTGAGACCAAACACACCGAGATGTGTCTGATTCACTCAAGCTGTGCTCTGATACCAAGTTGTAACGTCCCAAAAATTACAAGGAATTTAAAATTTTAAAAATAATGCATTTCGTTACAATCAAACCATAAGTTAACAAATCCCATTACAATAAAAATAAACGTCGTTAATTAAAACCGTCAAATGAAATTTAAGCAGCGGAAAAGTTATATAATTAAATCCCCATTTAAAAAGTTAAACTTAAACAGCATTCGCCTTGCGCCCGTGTGTACCGTCATGCCCGACTGCTACTCGCACCTGAAATCATAAGATATTGGGAAGGGGTAAGCACGAAGCTTAGTGAATGAATTCCATCACATGCGCAGATAGGAATTATCTACACATCACCCCTATCCGCACATAAGCAACAACATCACAGTTACATAAAACGAGTAAACATCTACAAGTAATTATGTATCCAACACCTCGGTCCCACCGAGCCCTCGGTCCCACCGAGTTGTAATGTAACACACTCGTCACAACGAGTTCCCACAACGTTTCTTTCCACTTCCTCGGTCCCACCGAGTTGTAATGTAACACACTCGTCACACCGAGTTCCCACAACGTTTCTTTCCACTTCCTCGGTCCCACCGAGCCCTCGGTCCCACCGAGTTGTAATGTAACACACTCGTCACACCGAGTTCCCACAACATTTCTTTCCACTTCCTCGGTCCCACCGAGCCCTCGGTCCCACCGAGGTGTAATGTAACACATTTATACTAAGCATTTAAACCAATCAAATATTACACACCACAAACAACTAGTTCACACCACAAAGACAGTAGTACATACAAACTACTATGACATGCATACAACCCCTAACTACACAGTGAGAGAACTCACCTTAAAGCAACGCGAGTATCCGCAACCGCAATCACAAGCCGGCCAACTTCACTCACCTTCTCCCACCTAATTACGTGTTAACAAATGTCAAAGTGACGCCCCAACCCAAAACCACGACTACTAAATTATAACATACACATTCCAGCTTTTACTCTAAAAACACAGGTCTGTTCGGGACCTGTTTAACCCCTTATAAACTGATAAATCCAGAAATATTAATCCATAAACACAAAGTCCCATGTCTTAGGGTTCCAGGGAAATATCGCACGCGCTCTAACGATTTTTCTACAATTTATTATGGATTTTACAAAACCGGTTAACTGCACAGCGAAAAACAGCACCTTTCATTACAAAACAGCGGTTTGACACTAGCTACGGTCCGAACTGGTTTTTCCGCAAAACATAAGAAAATTACTAGGCTCATAAAGGGAACCTTTGGCACTGGTTTCATCCCAATCCGACATTCCTACCAGAAGTTATACTCGATACAAAAACAGGGACAGAAACTGCAGTTTCACATAAAATGACAAATAATGCTTAGTAACCCATTAAGCCATAGCTTAACCCAAACAGACCCGAATGAACCTTTGAGAATGCAAACAAATAGGGTATTCTAAGTGCAAGTAAAAACAACCCCAAAACATACAATCAACAACCACAATGAGACCCCAAATTTTTAGCGTGGAAAACCCCTCAAAATCGAGAGTAAAAACCACGGGACTACTAGAGCCGCTTCAAATCCACTACCACCAATATTAGAGCAATACAAAGTCTTCTCTAGATTATACTAGAGGCATACAAAACCATCATACACTTGGAAATAAGCACATCAAGATGTATGGAACCAAAATAGAGCAAGAAAGGAGAAAAATCACCACAAAGTTACTGCTGTGCAGAACCCCACGAAACCATGACCTCCGGACCTCAAAACCACGATCCCACCGTCCAGAATGTTGATGAAGATGTCGTGAAGCTGCTCACCAAAAATCAAGACGATCCGACCGTTCAATCTCCGGGAAACAGAAGTTTTCTGCAGCTAGGTTTTCAAAATACGAAAATATTGAGCTCCATCCCTTTTTTTTCTTGTTACCCACGAACACCACCCCAAAAAATGATACAAGGGTTTGGTTTGGGTTGCATGGGCCGAAACTCTCACTTTTTGGCCCCTTAACAATTTTGGTCCCTCACTACATCCTTCTCGCAAACTAACCACGTCTTGACATATTTAACTATTAGGTCCAATTCGTCTAACCCCGCTAACGAAAACCATGATAAATAAAACTTTTAAAAAAGAATTAAAACAAAGAAATTACATACCGGGATACGGGCTTTACACCTTTCTTCTTAAAGCTTTTCAGCTTTGCATACTTCTCCTTCAGCTTTGAGTATTTGTCGTCTTTATTCCTTGGAACAAAGGATTTCTTTGTAAAAGCTGAAGGTCTCATGATTTTCTTTGACCTGCACTCGTTAGCGAAATGACCTGTCTTTTCGCAGTTGAAACAAGTAGCAGTAGCCTTATCAACAAAAGCTGATGACTTAGGCTTGTCAGCTATAGAAAGAGTTTTGTTCTTTCTAAACATTTTCTTCTTGGCGAATCTCCTGAACTTTTTAGTTAGGAGAGCCAAGGATTCATCATCATCTGAAGAATCAGAATCTGATGACCTTTCAGAGTTACTTTCTAACTCAGTGATAGTGACCACAGGTCGCTGAGTAGAAGGTTCCTCTGAGATTAAAGCAACAGGGGTGCTTTTGGAATCTTTTACAAGATTCTTCTTAAGATGGCTAGATTGCTCATGATTCAGCAATGTGACATATAAGGTAGCAAGTGTCATTGATCTTAGATCTTTTGACAGCTTGAGACACATGGAATAATTGTCCCAGCTTTCAGGTAAACATTCTAAAAACTTTGTCAGCACTTCAAAGTTAGAATATTCCTTACCAACCGTTTTTAGATCTATAATTAAGCAATTAAAACGTTGATGAACTTCAGAGAGAGTTTCATTCTTACCAGAAATGAAGCTTTCGTATTGTCTTACCAGGTTGATCTTTCTTGAATCCTGGACTTCAGACGTTTCTTCATACTGAACACATATTGTGTCCCACATGGCTTTTGAGGATTTCAGGTTCATGACGGAATGGTAGACTTCGTCAGGAAGGGCCATGGATAGTATGGATCTGGCTTTTGTATCTATAGCCACTTTCTTCTTGTCTTCATCGGTCCAATGATGGATTTCCTTTGGAATCAGCCTTTCTGGAATAGCAGCTCTAGTTGCAGTGGCTGGAACTGCAGGATCAATTGTTACAGGGATGTGTGGGCCGTTTTCAAGATAGTAAGGTATAGTAGGGTCTACACCTTCTAAGAAGAGTGTCATCCTATTTTTCCACAAGTTGAAGTTATCTCTGGAAAATCTAGGGGGTTTTGCAAGAGAACCATTGTCTATATAGTGAGTGTTTGTGTTTGTGTTGGCCATTTTCAGATAATAGCTAGGAAGAGAAATATCTTAGATTAGATCTTGTTTATGAGATTAAACAAATCTGCTCTGATACCACTTGTTGGTCCTGAAAGGCCTATACAAGTTTGTAGAAGGGGGGGTTGAATACAAACACACTATTTTACTTTTCTAAATTGTTTATTGATAAATCATTAACAATTTACAGCTTGTTGCGGAAACAAGATTAAGGATAAACCTAAATCTAAACAAGTTGGAACACTAAGGTTTCTTGCACTAAGAAAGATAAGGAGATTACTAATAAAATCCTATCTTAAGAGAGATTTGAACTTGTCCAGAGTTAGCAATTTACTTCAAATGAAGTGAGTTCATCTCTTTATATACTGCATGCATTTAATGCAATTCAGTATACACTTTACACGTGTCATCAGCGGATTGGTTGCATGTCATTGACCTTTGTTGACAACCTTAGTAGCCGCATGAATGAACAGTGTAGTATCAGAGTGGTTGTACGATTTCAGATTTTCGGAGGTTCTTTTCTGACATTTCGTACGGTGGCGTGCAAGGGAGGTTAAGACAAAAGTACTTTGTACGGAGGACTTCATGATCAGCTTTCGTTGATTCAGCGATTATCATTTACTATTCAACGAATGATAAAGTTCAGCGATAGCTGAAGTCTTGTACTTGATACTTCACGTTGAGTGGACAAATCTGAGTCTTCGCTGATCCGCATCAGTTCATTAGGAGACTTGTCGCTGGTTCTTGAGCTTAATCTTCGACTTCAGCGTAGAACCTTTGTTGACGTGAATCTTGTCTTCAGGGATCATAAGTAAACAACTAACTTATCAGCGATCACCATAAGGACTGAACAGACTCAGCGATATGGTGAACAGTGTTAGCTGAATGTTTAATCTAAAAGAGCGAGAGTTCCTATCAGCAGTACTGTAAGATCTTAGTACTTATCAGCGATAGTGAAACTCTGATACATATTGTTTACTTACAATTTTCACTAAGTATTTAAGATAGGGTCATTATCAAATCACTGAGGGTTTGGATCAACAAAGCTACCACACACGTACTACAGCAATGATAAAACAACCAATATTAAATATAGTGAGAGAACTCACCTCGAATGCGCGCCTAGCTTAACAACACAATTCAAGCTTCACAAATGCGGTCACTTCCCAGCACCTAAACGCATGTTAAAACATGTCAATACGAGACCCGGACCCTATGACACGACACACGCTTAAACCGTCACTAAAACTATTTTCTGCTCTCGCCAAACAGGTCTGTTCGGGACCTGTTTCGACCTCTTTAAACCCAGAAAAACCTTAATTAAATTACATGACCAGAAAGTACTCTGAGTTAGGGTTCCAAGGACATATTATACACCTACTAACGATTTTTCTACATTTAATTACGGATTTTATAAGATCAGCCCGCAGAACAGCGAAAAACAGCACTTATCAGTATAAAACGACGATTTGGCCTAAGCTACGCACCGAACTGGATTTTGCACAAAACACAGAAAAGTTTATAGACTCAAAAAGGAAACTTTTGACACCGGTTTCACCCCAAACCGAGTTACGAGAAAAAAGTTATGGTTTTCGCAAGATCAAGGCAGATTCCAGAAATTTTCACATGAAATGACGAAACACCGAACTTGCGACCACTTTTTCGCCCAGCTAGAGACCGAACCAGTTTTCCACTAAAACACGGAAAACGTGCCCGATCCCGAACTTGAACCGTGGGCGCCAGTTTCGGCTCAAACGGAGTTACGACGGAAATGTTATGATCAAACGAAAACTGGACAGCACACTTAGAATTTACATAAAATCACGATTTATAAAAACGGTTACGAGATTGGCTTATACGATTCGGGTTCGCAACGGGGGTTCACTCTAACAGGGTTTTAGGTCATAAGGGCTGACTCGACCGTGCACCACCCACTGCCACCTCCGGCAGTGGTGGTCGCCGGCGGCGACGGCGGCGGTTACGAAAACCCAACGAGACAAGATTAAGACGGACCCTTAGACTACCCCGACTTCCCTAAACCCGCACACCCACCCGGCTCACTACTCTCGACCACGCACCACGCCGCCCTGCGCTGGCGGTGCACGCTGGTGGCCACGCCGTCGGCAGCCAAGGCTGCAGCGGCGGCGGTGGTGGTGGTTTGCGGCTGATGGTGTCGACGAAACAGAAACGAGAAGAGACGTTACCTTTCTCGCAAGAACGCAGCAGCAGCAGCCTCCGCCTCGACGGCCACGCTCTTCCCGACCGACTCTTCTCCCCTCTCTCGCTCTCGCCGGCGGCAAGTGGTTGATGACGGTGGTTGCAGGTGGTTCACGGCGGCAGGGAAGGGGATCCTTGGGTTGCAGTTTGCGTGAGAGAAAACGAGAGAGATAGAAGGAAAGTGTTTAGGGTTAATGTTTTCTTTTTCTTTCACCTCACGGCAACAACTACCATCTAAGAACAATTTGGATCTTGACAACTAGCTGCATGGGCCGAAACCCATAAGGGTTTTTGGCCTTTGACACATTTGGCCCCTCAACTTACAACCCTCTCGCAACTAAACAAAAAATTCCGATACTATAACGGTTAGACCCAACTCGACTAACTCCGTTAACGGAACCACGATAAATCACGCTTGAAAGAAAAAAAAAATATAATTAATGCAAGAAATTACATACCGGGGTACGAGCTTTACAGTTCTGATCATTGGGCCTTCAGTGAAAGATTTTATCATGTTTTCACCATTTTCTATACTTTCAATAAAATCGATGAACGAGACTCTCCATAGTTCAAAATCAGATTCTTTGAACAACACTGGAAGCCGCTTCATGTTTGAAGAATTAAAAAAATTATATAAAACTTTTTCTTGAAAAACTCTTAAAGTGTATGAAATACACTATAGAAAAAATTTCAGTATAAAATTTTTTCTCAAAATACCTTTTTTTTAACAAGTCAGAAACTCGCAACTGTGAGAAGCGAAAAGTAAGAAACTCGCAAGCCAAGGTTGCGAAAAGTTGAGAAACTCGCAAGCAAGGGTTGCGCAAAGTGGAGAAATTTGCAAGCAAAGGTTGCGAAAAGTAGCCTTGGGCAAGGAATGAAATCTGACAGATCACTTTTCGCAAAAGAAGCTTACGAAAAGTTTCAGAACTCGGGTCTTAAGCTTGCGAAAAGTGAGATGAATGTTGCGAGAAGTTCAGATCTTGCGAGATATTCCAAAAATCGTCTAAAAACCTCTGAAAATCAAAATTACTGATTCTGAAAGATACAGTGGTGCTCGAAATCAAGAATCTAACACTTTATCTTCAACAAACAACCTCTGAAAACCTCTGAAATAGGATCTGAATCGAACGAGCAGAGAATTTCACGAACAGAACAAAAACTCAGAAAATCGCCAAATTGATCTTGAAATCCTTCGAATTAGATCTCGATCCTTGAATTAAAGATGCTCTAAACAATAATCTGAATCCAAAGAACCAATTTGCAGAACAATTCGATCAAAAATCAGAAAATTTTGATCAAATTTCAAGAAAATGAGATTTTCTTGATAAATCCAGAAAATCAATCGAATTTTCTTGTAGAATTCACCAAAATCTTCGTGATTGATCACTGAAAAACTCCTCTAAATCTCGAATCCTGCTCTGATACCAATTGTTAATCCAAGATCTATCAAGATTAGAGAGAAATTCTAGAGAGGGAGTAGAGAGAGAAAGTAGATCTTGATTCATAAGCACTCAATATTACAAGATGTGAATTATGCTCTAAGTGTTGAGAGTGTTACAAGATTAGTCAAGCCACATGCTTATATACCTAAGACTAACAAGGCATTAAGCTACTTTGACAACTCTAATTATAAAGACTTTGACTTTATACAATGACTTTGACTTTGACTTTCTATATTAAATCTTGAAGACATATTTTAGCCTTAACAGTTGTCAATTGCTATGAACGGCACAAAATTCATAGCATGCCTATATAAAAATACAAACAATCTTGTGAATCAAATTAAAACATATAAATATTAAATAAAACAAATTACATGTTGGTCCGGTACGTGGCATCGAATGATACTGTGTCTCCAAACTCCTTGAAATTTAGTTTCGCAATCTCATCGGCCCAGAATATGGCTTGAACTTCGCAACCCTCGACAAAGTAATCAAAGAAAAAATCTGGAACTATAGCCCTACGTTTCGTAAGCAAATTGATAAGCATTTGTGCATCTTTTATCCCGACAAATGTCCCCATGTCCCTTCTTGCGTTCTCATAGTCGACAGGAGTGGCTCCAACATACTCATATCCTCCTCTCATAGCAGCATTGATGGTATGAGCCCTAGCACCACCTATACTCGCGGACGACTCATTATATACGTTCCTATAGTCGGTGTATTGCAATTGCCTCCTTGATTTAGATAACATTTTATCGTGATAATTAAATAAATGGTGATTGTGCCTTTCTTCGAATTTGTACACAACAAATGAATTGTTCTCTTTCTTTAACCGAAACTTAACGCATGCCTTACAACCAGATCGTTTAACGTTTGAATTTCGCACTTTACGATCACAACTACTACTATCGTAATCTATCTTTTTTTTGCCGGGCCAGCCCTCTGTAACACCCCGCTTACCACGACACAATATTGTCCGCTTTGCCCCACTGGCTCACGGCTTTGTTCTTGGCGACCTGGCAAGGACTTCGCAAGGACTTCCCAGGAGGTCACCCATCCTGGTACTACTCCCACCCAAGCACGCTTAACCCCAGAGTTCCCAAGGAACCCGCATGCTTGTGGCCCTAAAACGCGTTGTATCTGGTAAGGCCAAGGTTTACTAATATACCCAGCATCTCTCCTGTCCACGGCCGATGTGGGATATGCCTAAGGTGTTACACACACCCCCCCTTTGGGACTCATCGTCCTCGATGAGGTTTGCCCCACCATCCCGAACGGCACAGAAGTGGCTCTGATACCATTTGTAACACCCCGCTTACCACGACACAATATTGTCCGCTTTGCCCCACTGGCTCACGGCTTTGTTCTTGGCGACCTGGGAAGTCCTTGCGAAGTCCTTGCCAGGTCGCCAAGAACAAAGCCGTGAGCCAGTGGGGCAAAGCGGACAATATTGTGTCGTGGTAAGCGGGGTGTTACACCCTCACGACTACATAAAAGATACCTAGATAAGATGTCTCCTTCCCTATTTTTTTTTGTTTGACCTCCTAACATCAAACCCGGCAACCTGGGAATAGTTCATAAATGCAGCCTCTGCCTTTTCAATTGATGGGAATTCACGCCCAACCAATAACTTGATTTCATCATCAACACTGGGTATCCAGTACTTCGTACCACCGGGGGTCACAAACATATCAACCACATCTAATAGCAAAACACCAAAAATAAATTTACATTAAGATAAATAGAAAATCTTGAAAATACTACAATTTAAATACCAAACAAATGGGTACACCTTCACTTTTTACTGCCACCGAATCATGAAACGGTAGATGATTCAATGTTTCACATAAAACATAAAATGGGAAATGGAACATTCTGATTTATTATGTTTCGACAAAACATAGTTATGAAACATTCTAATTTTAGTACGCCTCTCTATGTATTGCATCTACAAAAACTCTAGTATTTCATACCAATATTATGGCACAACATCTGTGAAACATAATTATTTTCCTGTACAACACATATGGTATTTCATACAAATATTACAAAAAATATTATGAAACATTAAGATTTCCTTTCGCTTCACAACTTGTGACATATACAAAACATACGGTATTTCATAACAACAAATGCAAGTAATAAATTAACACGTCGAATACGCTAAATTTTTTTCACAAACTACAAATATTATGTACTGATTCATGTCCAACTTAACCAAAAAACGAAATCAAAAACTACAAAAATTACTCACCATCCTGTTTGTTGCCACTAACGGATATATCTTGCGTTACTGATTCCTCAATGTCGCCTTGCTTTGAACAATCACCTTCAACATCGTCAGATTGATAAAAATTTTGATCTGTTTCACAATCTTCGCCAATGAACTCGGCTACCACAGACGATAACAGGCTATCCTTTTCCATCGCAAGAATTAGTGATTCATGATCTTGATCCATAATGAAAAGAAAAAAGTACTGCTAACAGAATTGTAATACACTGAGCAACTATGAAATTAACTTATTGAACAAACGATGTCGATGAAATCAAAAACAAAAAAAAACGTATTTGATTGCATAAAAATCGGGAAAACTGAATCTATCCTAAAATAACTGACTATTAAAATTGTTTAAAGAAAATGTAAAATTAAATTATAAATGGAAAAAGTCATTATTACCCTTAATCATAATTAGCGGCCTAACCTTGATCCTACGGCTCAGATCAAGTTTCATGGTTTCATCTTAATTGAGTGGTTTCATTTGAAGCTCCCTCTATATATATATATATATATATATATATATATATATATATATTATCATGGACTTTTTGGGTTCAATCCCCATGGCTAGCTTCAGACGATAAGTGAGTCAAAAAGTGCCCTCACATTGGTGTCCTTGAAAGCGGATTTCGTGTGGGACTGATTGGGATTGCTAGTAATCAACTTTTTTGCCTAAATAATTATTGATTTTGAAAACTACATGAGATTCAACTACCGTTGTAGAGTTTTCTGGAGGTTCTTAATTTAGCGAGCTGACAATAAAGTAACAAGAAAAATAACACAAAATGGATTCTTATAAATCATTCAATTGAAGATGTTTTTAAACCGGTGTCCAAACAACATGTAAATGGATGTTGATCTTGTCAGCATTGTTTTTTTTTATAGAAAAACTTAGGTGGGGTATTTAGAAATGGCCAAAAAGTATAAAAAATGAAGTAAGAATTCAAGAATGAGAATAGTATTGATGGATATAGAAGAAAATGAAGGTACATTGGAATTGGAATTGGAATTGGAATTGGAATTGAGGACAAGGGTCCAATGAAGAATCTTGCACTTAAGTCAAAATAAAGCATAAGAGTGCATGATGGCGCACATGCAAAACTCTACTTTTGCACCTAATCAATTCTAAAGTAGATTTCACAACTTTTGCACTCATCTCCCCTCTTTCTTTTCTTTTCTTTTTCCATGCCCCATTTAACATCATATTTTCCTAAGTATCATAACATACGTTGCATCACCCATTTTGCCTTGATACGCCCCAAAAGTATCATAATAGAGGTAAGCTAGGTACAACACGACTTGCTAAGTGGTTGGCTTAAGAGTCCGGTGCCCACAAGGAACCAAATCTCTAATTGAATTTTAACTCTTACATTGCGTTTGCTGGACTAAAATCCTCGGGTGTTTATACAAGTATACCACCATGAACAAACTGTGCTACACATTGGGGGCTAAAAACAGTTTGTTATCCTAATACATCTTTAAATTTAAAGTTAAAAGATTGAAATTCACCATTAGTTGATGATATGAAAATTACTACTTTTAATTGAGAAATTAAGAAAATGTTTATTTGTTACTTTATGTCGAAAAGATTCCAAAGTTAGTAGATGTTTCGTTAGTCTTGTAATAATCATAACATATTACTGTATAAGATGTAAAGTAATGGAAAAGGTAAAACAAAATTATTAGTAGTGTTTGACATCCTTAATCTTTAGTTTAATGATTATGATTAAGAAACAAATGATTTTAACTTCGAATTTTAACTAATTTCACGAATAGTATTAGAAAACGAAAAGTCCATCACATCAAGTTCTAATCCAATCAAATAAGATGTAAAACCTCATAAGATGGCTAATAGAGCTCAACCAAGTATCTCTCGTACCAATTACCAAGTGTGTGTGGTTAAGGGCTCGAGTTCGACACATATTCTCTTATCCCCAACTAGGGGCCAAGGTTGTTCGATAAAAACATTGTCACTCGATAAAAGGTTTTGAACCATTATTACAAAAAGAAAGAAAAAATTCTTGTGAGGTTAGCTTAACCGGCAATAAGACTTGGGTATTTTGGGATTTTTCTCAGAGGTAACCAGTTCAAGTCCTGCAAGGTCGTTGAGGAATTTCCTGACTGTTCTTCAGGAGTCTATGATTAGTTAAGGTGTACAGTGTACACAAGCTGACCCAAAGTACCCAATATTAACATATATATATATATATGCCTCGTAAAATGAAAACCTTGCATTTGTTGCACACCTTACAAACCACAGTGTGTATATATGAACAATGTGCATATGCATACGTGCAAGAATATACATATAATGGGCATACATTCATATGGAATATTGCATATATGCATCTCAGATTATGCATATATGCAGATTGGTTTGTAAGGGGTGCAACAAATACATGATTTGTATTTGATTTGTACCCTCTCTCTCTCTATATATATATATATATATATATATATATATATATATGTATATATATATATAGAGGAAGGTTCAAACAATGAGCGCACCAAAACGTGAGAACGTGAGGAGCAATTGACAGTTATGAATCACATGTGATTGGCAGTTGTGGATCACATGTGATTCACAACTGATCTGGAGGAGCAATTGACAGTTATGAATCACATATGATTAACAGTTGTGAATCATTAATGATCCGCGACTTGCCACCTCGCGCCACATCTTGCGCGAATTTTCGATTTGTTCCGATTTTTTAGCAGTTGTTGATCACATGTGATCAGAAGCATGGGAGTGCTCCTCGCGTTCTCTTAAATTGATGCGCTCCTCGTTTGAACCCGCCTCTCTATATATATATATGTATATATATATATATATATGTATAGGGAAAGGTTCAATAGAGAAGTGCAAATATTTAGAGAAATAGAGAAGTAAAAAAACACGGGACCGTTCATATATGAACGTTCATATATGAACAGTCATATATGAACGTTCATAAACGAACGTTCATATAACAGTCATATCTGAACGTTCATATGAACGTTCATATATGAACGTTCATATATGAACGGTCCCGTGTTTTTTTACTTCTCTATTTCTCTAAATATTTGTACTTCTCTATTGAACCTAAGGCTATATGTATATATATATATATATGTATGTATATATATATATATATATATATGTATGTATATATATATATATGTATGTATATATATATATATATATATATATATATGTATGTATATATATATATATGTATGTATATATATATATATGTATGTAATATGATGTTGGGAAAATCATTCAAAAGGTGACAACTGCCATTCTTTTATCTTTTAAAGACTTTTACGATCCTCTATTCCCACCGCACTACTAACTACTAAGTCCATCAGTACCCCATGGAGGGAATCTTTCAAATATTCCACTCCACATCAGCGCCACATCAGCTTTTCTTCCATCCCTCACTCGATCCCTAACGATCCCTAAACACCCGTACCCCATTCCCTCAAACCCTTTTGCCACCTCATTTATTTTAATTCTTATTTCATTTATCTAATCTACGTGTTGACTTCTTATTGGACCAAACTTTTTTTTTAAATGCTTCGGGATGAAACGGGGTGGGGATCCCGCATTCCATCCCTTCCCGCTGATACCGCTCGCCCTGTAGCCCACCCCGCATGACCCCGCTGGCCATCCCGAGCCCATCCCGCACCGGGTACGGATGGCCTAAGGTTGTAATTGACATAGCTTCAAAGATTTTGCCTTTTAACTAATTTCTCTAAATAAAAGTTATTTACCAAGTATTTTATTTTTTATTATTATAATTAACTTAAATATAAGAAGATATTTTACATGAAAATTGGCCAAACAAACCATTTTAGATAACATTTTTCATTTTTTAGCCTATTTTTTATTATATTTTTTTTGACAAATAGTTAAGATTTAGCAAGTGTCCATTTCATAACTTATGAAATGTATTTCTTTTGAGTTAAATATGATTCAACATGCAAAATTGGCACGGCGACTTGTGAAATACCTCACCATAATCATATTTTATTTATAAAACATATATTTCACAAGTTGTAAAATGGGTACTTGAGAAAATCGTGACTATATTTTTAATTCAAACGTGAAAAAGTTAGCTAAAAAATAAATGAAGATATTTGTCCCAAATGACTGTCTTGTTCAATTTTTCTTATATTTGAGCGATTATATCAGTTTGGTTTACATTATTGACTCCTTTAATAATAATAATAATAATAATAATTTGAAGAAATATGTTTATATATGTGTCAACATCCAAAATCTCACATGAACATGCACAAGAAATGGACAACATTTTATATAATTATAATATATTTATTGAATTATTAGATTCAACTATATATATATATATATATATATATATATATATGTACAACTAGTTTGTGAAGGCCACCTCTAACATAAGTTCAAAAAAAGAGACCCCACAATATAAATTCATGTATGGTATTGGTACCTACCCATCCACATTCCATGGTTCAAACATGCCCATAGCCCAGGATCATAAATACCTGTGTTGCATCCTCCTATCAACCCAAAAAAACCAGCTATGCATGTTTTTTTTGCATTATATATACATTATTATAATACATCATAATATTTAATAAAAAATTAATAATTTACAACACCAAATAATAATTCAAAACATGAAGATTATATTTGATGGGATGTATCTCAAAATAATATGCTTTGATTAGTTATCTTCATATTGTGTTTTATATTTTTAAATAATGAATTTTGTAGAATAAATAATGAAAGTAATTAATGGTTAGAAGTAGAAGGTTTTTTATTACTTAAACAAATTAAAGAATATATATATATATATATATATATACATAGATGAGACAGAATCCCATCCACAGAACTGAAAGGATACAGTTTGATAGAAGAAGAAACAGTACACATATAGGTATAGTTTGCTAGCTAGCTCACATGTCTGCTGGTTACCCACATTACAAAACCTTATCAGATGATCAATTACCACCTTCTTTGTAGGGACTACTCTCACCAATATTCATCATCATCATCATCATCACATATACATATAATATATGGAACAGATTCAAACGAGAAGCTAAATCTTATGCAAGAAGTGTAATATCATATATGAATCATATGATACACAACAGTGGCGGAGCCACACCAGGACCAGAACAAGCCCTGGTGCCTCCTGATTTTTTTTTTAGAAAAAAATTGATACAAAGAAAGAGCTTACATATTTGAATTTCTTTAAAAACAAAAAAAAATATATAGAAAGGTTCCTTTTAAATTATTGTTTTTTCATCTATTGAAAAGCCCAAATAATTATTTTTTATGTATTGGATAATGGGAAACTTCTTATCCATAATTTATATCGTATTATTTCTCCGTCGTTTAGTAAAAAAAATTAGGTTCGTGGAAAGTGCAACCATATCGTTTTAGAAGATGCAATCATATCTCGTAATCAACCAAAAAACCCAAAAAGCTCTTGAAATCAACGGAAAAAACCCGAAAAACCCCCGAAAAAACTCTTGAATTATACAAAAAAACCGAAAAAAATTATCTCGAAATCGATAAAAAGAACTTAAAAATCCCTTAAAATCAAGAAAAAATGTTTAAAAATCCCTCGAAACGGTAGCATTAGACTAAAACAACATTGGACGATATGAAAAAAAATTAGATTCGTCAAAGAGAATTTTTTTCAAAAGAAAAAAAAGAGTTCAAGTTCAATTGGTGCTCCCCCTCGTATAAATTTCTGGCTCTGCCCCTGATACACAAGCTTAATCATCTATGATTAAACACATGTTACATTGACAATACATAGTCGTTTAATCATATATCTTAATTAACCGAATTCAATTTTTAAGAAAAGCCTGTATATATCTCATGTTTTTTAAACGTTGCTTGTAAATGAGATGGATATACTAAGTTTGTTTAGTTTTTTCATATAAGTCGGATATAGTTGGAAGAATTTGATGACAACTTGAGATTTAAGGTCATTTATCAAACGGTTATCGGGTTATTTACTTATTGGGTTTACATGACAAAAATCAAAAATCTTACTGCGTCTGTATGATGCATGACAAGGATCAAGAATCTTACCCGGTAAGTAATGATCGTGACTCTTGCCGCTCGATTAACGCTTACTGGATAAGTTTGTTGCCTATTATTATGTCATTTTAATGTACAACGATCCTACATTCCTACCTGATTACATAAATGAGCAATGATTTACTGATAAATAGTTACCTCACGTTTAATAAATAATCTCTTAGATAAATGTTCAATCATATCTGAAGTATTTATCTATAATTTGCATTCATATGTATAATCCTTGGTCATTATCCATATCATTTCTTAGTCGCCGGGCTGAGCTCACCTTTGATACTTCAGTAGGGCGAGCTCTTTGATAGTGACTTCTTTCAGGGCGACGAAAGGCTACTTCAATATAGAAAACAGTCGAAAGCGACGTATCAATTTTTATGTTTGTTACCCTTTCTATCTCAAAATAAATGTTATAGATAAAAACATGTAACTTTAAATTTTGCATTTATTATACTTTTTAATTAATTAAATGATAATTTTATTCTTAAGAATAGAGGAATATAGTTTCTCCATCTTACAATTAAGAGTAAAATAAAACATTTATTTTAAAATAAACTAAAATATCATAATATTTATTGTGAAATAAGTAAAATATTTTTATCAATCATTATTATACGATATAAATAAGATTGATATTGATTTAGGGAAATTAATTAAAATACCCTAAGTTTGACTCATTGTTCTCAAAATACCCTAAATCTCGACCAACTTACCAAAATGCCCTAAAATTCCACGGTGGGCCCTGCGATCGCGGGCTAGGGCGTTCGTGGCACCATTGTTTGGCCAAAGTGTCCCGCGGAGCCCCTCAACTATGGTCGCGGTGACACTTTTGGTCCCTCCCCGCGGAGGAAGCCCGCGATGGCCACAAAAATTACACTTTCAGCCCCTGTACTTGAACGAATCTTGCATGCTTTTACTGTTTTTTCCACAATTATTGTACTTTGAAGACCAATTTGTGGTTAAAATTCACTGGTTTGTTTGAGATTTCATCCATAAATATGAGTGATATGCAATCCATAATTCACACTCATTTCTTGCTCTTTCTTGATTTCTCTCTTGCTTTCTTTCTTTAAGTTGCTTTCTCTCTTGATTTCTCTCATTTCATCCACAAATGGCATTGTCATCAAACCCTAAGTCTACTCCTGCAAAAATGCCACCTAAAATCGAGATCGCCATAGCAAAAAGGGAAAAGGAGATAGAGGAACTAACACAAGAGTGGAAACAAATGATGGCCAGGAAGGAAGTCCACTTGATAAGGATCGAAGAGGAAGAAAATGAGATCAAAAGGATGAAAGGGGGTATAAAAGCTAGGGAGGCTCGTATTCGTCGAGAACAAGAAGCAATTCACCATATTCTTCAAGACTTCACAATTCTTCAAGCGAAGGTAAACGACAAGCAAGCTTGGATTGATGAAACTAAAGCAATTTTTGACTAGGTGGTGGTTGTTTTAGTTGTTTTGTATTTGTTTTTTGTTGTTTTGTAGCAATTTTTTACTAGGTGGTGGTTGTTTGTATTTTTTTTACTGTGTTGTTTGTATTGTAGCATGAATAAAGGTTTTTAATTTATCTGAAAAGTAGTTTTTAAGTAGACTGAAATTTGTCTGAAAAGTGGTTCATGTGAAAAATACAACTCATAAATGTTATACAAGATTATTTCATAGCAAACACATACTAGTAAATACAGTACAAATTTATTCAAATTTGAGGATACGGCTATACGATGGTTTGGTTTTTGACAACCCGGGTCTACTTCTTACATACTCTGGCGAGACGAGTCTCAAAGTGTTAAGCTCCACTTTCTCGATGTACACTTCAATCACAGTATGGTCGTCAACATACTGGCGTATGTTGGCTACATCTTCGTCGGTACTCAATTCTACCAGTCCAGTCAAGAAGTCTGCATTCGGCCTATAAAATACAACCTATTATATTTTGGTTCTTCATATTCCATCTCTTTCATGGTCTGTTCAAGCAGTTGCATAGAAAGATCCTCCACATCTAACACGTCAACATAAATTTCTAGACCACGAAAATAATGTCTTTTGGGTGGTTCCGTGAAGTAACCACCATGGTGGACTTTCATGGTGAACAACTGTGGATATTTATCTGTTGATGAACATTAATTAATATAGTTAGTTCGTAGAAACAAGCAAAAAACTCAATGAAACATGAACACTAACCATATAACTCTTTGCCAGTGTCTGAAAGCGATTCAGATAAACACCTAAAGCACCAAACATGAAGGTTTGGGGATGCCATGTAAGAATACGTTAACGAATAATATGTTATCGTTTATGTGTTTTACGACTAATCTAGCGTAGGTTATTTATAGGCAAATGTGGATGTCTTTACTGCACTTAGGTCCCTGTCTTTGCTCTAACACAACTTAGGTCCCTGTCTTTTCTCTAACACAACTTCGGTCCCTATCAACGCTATCATACGATATAGTTCTATATAACCATTACTATTCTCTCCATTTAGACTACTACCATTATGATCATCATCCCATGTTCTGTTTCAAGTACCTTTCAAAAGATAACTGGTCCCAATCAATGTTCAGATCAACGCACATAAGTTATGTTTGATAAATTATAATGCACTAAACATACAATACTTATCGTCCCAATCAAGGGAAATCAACGTTTAGATCAACAGTGTCATATGATATAGTTCCAAGTGGTTCAAGCTCTGACGGGCCCGCAGTGTTACTTAGTTGAGTGCTTGTGTGTCTACTCCTTGGCACGGTTGAAGGGGCGGGATTTGGACACTCTCCACGAGTATGTCCTACGCATTGGCACCGAGTACATTTTCGCTGTATCGAACCTTCACCATGTGATGGACGTCGGTCGTTCTTTCTCGGTCTCCCGACTCTGTTCTTATCGATTAAAGGTGGATAGCATGGCGGAATCGGGTCGGGTGGATACACCCATGCTTCAGGGGGTCCAGCTGGATTTATTACCTCCACGTATGTTCTCCGGTAAGTTTCGGACCTGAAGAAAGCTACAGCCAAGTCGCTGCAATCTCTACGACCCATATGTCTTGCCGCAGCGATGGCATGGCCGCACGGTAACCCAGATTTTTGCCATTCGCAACACGAACAAGTGTGGTCGGTCATATGCACAGTCGCGTGAAGATGGTCATCCAGAACCTCGTACCTCCCATACCCGATTTCTCTTACCCTCCATGTCGCCGCGTGACGCGCCCTGCGGAGAACTATCTCCTCCGCCGCTGGTGTGAGTGCATGTTGCAGCTCAACTCCTTTTCGTCGTCGAAGTTGGTACCACTCTTGTTGAAAGGTCTGAAAGTAGTCCATAAGATTAACAATCGGACATATACGCGCAAAACGGGAGAGTGAATTCACCGACTCTGCACTATTGGAGGTCAGAATGTCATACCGTTGTCCAGGAAAATGGGCCGCGGACCACCTCTCCGGTCCAGCTTCGTCCATGACTTTGGCTGCTTCCTTGGCACTAACTCGTAGAAGATTCATGTACCGGTGAATCTCCCGATCCGTATATGCTCTGCATGCCGCCCAGTAGACATCCTCGTAGGTGGTAATACGTTTGTCCCTGGTTTTGGCGTTCATCTCCAAATGTCGACAGCATATGGCGTGAGGGGTGTAACATCCTGAATTTTCAATAATAGTATGTTAATGAGAATTGGGATTTATTTTGTAATTTAGTTTAACCTTGAATTATATGGAAAGTTTATAATTCAAATTGGGTTTAAAATGTTAGTGATCAAAGTTAAGTGTCATTGTGGGAATAATGAAACTTGGAGGTGTAAATGGGTAATTTTGGAAAGTGTGTATGTTAACTTAGCTGAAACAAATCAGATATTTCTCATTTGGTGTTTTGGGTCGGTCAAGAAATAGAGAGAAAGAGGGAAAAGAGAAAAAGAAGGAAAGCAAGGGTTTGGTCATCAAATTGGTAAGATAATTGTGTTAGTTTATGATAAAATCTGTTGTAGTTGTGTGGGTGTAAACGATTTCGATTATGGAATAGGTATTTGGAATCATAAACAACAGAATTGAGGAATCAGACTTGTGCAGAAAGTGGGTTTTACATCAAAAAGGTGAGTTCGTTTGTTCCTTGCTTAAATCAGTGTCTTCATGTTAAATTAAACCTTGTAATAGCTGTAGAAAGTGGTTATGAACTGTATGGGATGGTTTGGAAAGAGCTGAATCGAACAGACATGAAAATGGATCGAATTTTAGGCTGCAGAACCGAGTTTTCCAGATAAATCGTCGTATCCGGAAAACCGAGGTGATGAATGTGTCCGGACGTGATCAAGTATCCGGGTAAGTTTTATTTTTGTAAGAATCCGGATGAATATAGTATCCGGATGGTTTTAGTATCCGGATGTCGTCCGGATTAGAATAGTATCCGGTAAAGTGTTGTTATCCGGAAAAGTCCTTTTATCCGGATAAGTTAGAAGTATCCGGAAAACCCTTGTTGTCCGGACACTTTTGTGAAATTGGAAATGTTAGGTCTTAATGTTTGGAAGCAGATTCTAGATAAATTATCTAGTTAAGTCTCTAAAAACATTTCTAGGGGCTCTGCCCCCAGACCCCGCAAGGGCATTGCCCCTTGACCCCATCCGCTAACCGGGTAGCGGAACCCCCGTGTTAAGTTGCCGAAGGGGGGAGCGTTTGAGAATATGATATGAGTTGTAATGTGTTGTTATACATATACGTTAGTAAAGTGTAATGGATCCATAGGCACTAATGGTTATGTACACGTAGAATAGATGAAGATTAATCATTATTCTGATGTGTGTGAGAAATCGTGGAATAAACGTAATTCCTGATTCCTAAGGAAAATAAGAGATTGGCATGTGTATATTGTAATCACTATTTTCTTCTCTAAGAAATAGGCATGTGTATATTGTTATTTCTTAGATGTGTACAGAAATGGGCATGTGTATATTGCGATTTCCGGAATAGAAAACATTACTCTAGAATTAGTACAGATTCGTAGGGTAGCTCTGAAACATGATATGATGATGGAATGAGTGTCAGTCATATTCATGGGATTAAATGGAAGTCATGTTAACGGAATAAGAGTTGCACGTTTGGTAAGAAAAAGGGTAACCAGGTTTGTTATAACTTGCTTACATTGATTTTGCAAATGTTACTATGGAAACGAATGTTCTCACTAGGCGTTGGCCTAATCGTTTCATATGATGTTTTGTTACCAGGTACCAGCTCGGGAAAGTAAAGGGTTGTGGGACGAGCGTTTTTGGAATTAGCAGAGGTGTCAATTAACCAGAAGAGATTTTGTTGGATTGCTTAGATAACTTAGTTAATCTGATTGTAGTGATGTGATTAGATTAATAGGTTATTTGAAGAATCCTGTATTGTAAATGTACTCTGGATGGTTAATTACCTTGCTATATATTTATAAGTTGAAGTTTCTTGTATCATAACTTGTGAAATTTGAGGTCCAAATTAGCCCTGATTTTAGGGTGTTACAATATGGTATCAGAGCAATAGTTTAAGCGAACTAAGTATGCTGAGGAGGTACTTAGACTTAAGCTGTGATGAATTAAGTTATGATTCGTGAGAATGGGTAGAAATATTAAGACGGGATGGTCTTAGAGTCGACGTAAACACGTGAAATTAGTACTGTAATAATGGTAACGAGGATTCTCATGTATGATATATTCACAATTTCAATTAGCTACTGTTATTTATGAATATATTGGTACATAAGCATGCTTGTTTCTAAATGGTTACAGTGACTAATGATCGGTATTGTACGTTTTGTGTGTTGGTAATTGTGTAACCATTTCTTATGGTTATCCTCTTGTGTATATCAGAACGATGGTGAATACGCCGCCACAATCTCCTATTTCTGAGATGGATAGGACAGGGAGTGAGTGGACAAGAGAAAGGCGACCTGGAGCAGATGAAATTCATGAGACTCCGCCGGGGTTTCTTTCTCTTGGAGGAACATTAAGTCAAGTACATAGAACGGGTACCAGTACTGCCAACCCAAGAACACCAGAAGCAGGTATGGAAGCCCGAATGATGGAGAATGTGACAAGGATGATGACGAATGCAATGGCCCAACAAACCGAAATGTTTATGAAAGCATTGAACGATCGAAGTTCAGAGTTGCAGCGAACGGGAACTGATACTGGAGTAATTAATCCAGATATCAGAGTGGTACGTGATTTTCTAGACGTATTTCCCGATGATCTTCCTGGTCTACCAGCTGAGCGACAGGTAGAGTTCCGTATTGACCTCATTCCTGGATCGGCACCAATTGCGCGAGCGCCTTATCGTCTAGCGCCGGCCGAAATGAAAGAGATGATGACTCAACTTCAAGAATTGTTAGATAAAGGTTTTGTTAGACCGAGTTCTTCGCCGTGGGGAGCTCCGGTGTTGTTTGTTAAGAAGAAAGATGGTACTATGAGAATGTGTATAGATTACCGTGAGTTGAATAAGGTGACGATTAAGAACAAGTATCCGCTTCCAAGGATCGATGATCTGTTTGATCAACTCCAAGGTGCGGGATGTTTTTCTAAGATTGATTTGAGGTCGGGATATCATCAGGTACCGGTAAGAAATGAAGATATTCCTAAAACAGCATTTAGAACAAGGTATGGGCACTACGAATTTCTTGTGATGCCATTCGGGTTAACCAATGCTTCGGCAATATTCATGGATCTGATGAATAGAGTATGTCGACCATTTTTGGACAAGTTTGTCATTGTATTCATTGATGACATCCTAGTCTATTCTAAGACCGAAGAAGATCACGAACATCATCTACGTGAAGTTTTAGAAGTATTAAGAAGAGAGAAGTTGTACGCGAAGTTCTCAAAATGTGAATTCTGGTTGAAAGAGGTACAATTCCTAGGTCATGTGATCACTTCGGAAGGAGTTAAGGTAGACCCAGCAAAGATAGAAGCTATGATGAATTGGGAGACACCAAGAAGTGCGTCTGAAATAAGAAGTTTCTTAGGTCTTGCGGGTTATTATCGGAGATTTATTAAAGACTTCTCGAAGATTGCTTCTACTTTGACTTTATTGACTAGAAAGAACGTGAAGTTTGTCTGGACGGAGAAACAAGAATTGGCTTTCAGAACTTTACGTCAAAAGTTATGTGAAGCTCCTATTCTTGCCTTACCAGAAGGAACAGAAGATTTTGTTGTTTATAGTGATGCTTCCAAGATGGGCCTAGGATGTGTATTGATGCAACGAGGCAAAGTAATTGCTTATGCGTCAAGACAACTTAAGGAGCACGAGAAGAATTATCCTACGCACGATTTAGAATTAGCAGCAGTTGTTTTTGCTTTGAAGCTGTGGAGGCACTATTTGTATGGGACGAAGTGTACTCTTTATACTGATCATAAGAGCTTAAAACATGTCTTCGATCAGAAAGAGTTGAACATGAGACAACGACGTTGGTTAGAGTTACTTAAGGATTATGACTGTGAATTGCATTACCATCCTGGTAAAGCCAATGTCGTAGCTGATGCTTTAAGTAGAAAAAAGTATAGTGGGTGTTTGAAGACGACCAATGCTAGGATTGATGTAACGTCTAGCCTGATTGAAAAGATAAAAGAGGCACAAGCAGAGGCATTACAAGAAGAAAATCTGAAAGAAGAAGTAATGAGCAAGCAACATCTTCAGCTAACTGAAGATAGTCGTGGGATTAAGTTATTCCAAGGTCGTGTTTGGGTGCCTAAAGTTGGAGGTAATCGAGAGTTGATTCTAGAAGATGCTCATAGATCTAAGTATTCTATACACCCTGGTAGTACTAAGATGTATAGGGATTTGAAGTTACACTATTGGTGGCCAGCTATGAAAGTGGACGTGGCACGAATAGTGGAAATGTGTACAACCTGTTCTTTAGTGAAAGCGGAACATCAGAAACCTTACGGAAGTTTCCAATCTTTGGAGATTCCGGAATGGAAGTGGGAGAAGATCACTATGGATTTTGTGACTAAGTTACCAAAGACTCAGAAAGGTAACGACACTATTTGGGTGATTGTAGATCGTTTGACTAAGAGTGCTCATTTTCTAGCTATGAAAGAAGCGTCACCAATTGAGAAATTAGCAAAACTGTATATTGATGAAGTAGTGTCAAGGCATGGTATACCGGTGTCGATAGTGTCAGATCGTGATAGTCGGTTTACCTCGAGATTTTGGCAGTCACTTTAAGAAGAATTAGGTACAAAGGTAAATCTGAGCACTGCTTATCATCCGCAAACTGATGGGCAAAGTGAAAGAACCATTCAAACTTTGGAAGATATGCTCAGGTGTTGTGTATTAGATTTTGGAGGTAGCTGGGATACGCATTTACCTTTAGTGGAATTTGCGTATAACAATAGTTACCATTCTAGTATTGGAAGAGCACCTTTTGAAGCCCTGTATGGCCGGAAATGTAGAACTCCGGTATGTTGGTTAGAAGCCGGAGAGAAACAGTTTGCTGGTCCAGAATTGGTACAACAAACAGCAGATAAGGTGAAAGAAATTCGGCAGCATATGAAAGCAGCTCAGGATCGACAAAAGAGTTATGCTGACCCGAAAAGAAGACCAAAGGATTTTCAAGTTGGGGAGCGTGTGATGCTTAAAGTATCCCCATGGAAAGGTGTGATGAGGTTTGGTAAACGTGGGAAGTTAAGTCCTCGTTTTCTAGGACCTTTCACTATTACAAAAAGGATAGGATTGCAGGCTTATCAGTTGGATCTTCCACCGGAGTTGGAAGGGATCCATAACACGTTTCATGTGTGTTATCTTCGGAAGTGTCTAGCCGAAGAGGAAGATGTGATCCCACTTACTGATGTAAGAGTAGATGAGAAGAGCCGCTGTGTGGAAGAACCAGAGGCAATTTTGGAAAGATCGGTTAGAAAACTACGAAATGGAAAGGAGGTAGCTATGTTGAAAGTACAGTGGAAGCACCATCGAGGTGCTAATGTAACTTTAGAGTCGGAAGAAAGTATGAAGGATAGGTATCCCCATTTGTTTACCTGATCTTGATTTCGGGGACGAAATCATTTTCAAGTTGGGGAGTATTGTAACATCCTGAATTTTCAATAATAGTAAGTTAATGAGAATTGGGATTTATTTTGTAATTTAGTTTAACCTTGAATTATATGGAAAGTTTATAATTCAAATTGGGTTTAAAATGTTAGTGATCAAAGTTAAGTGTCATTGTGGGAATAATGAAACTTGGAGGTGTAAATGGGTAATTTTGGAAAGTGTGTATGTTAACTTAGCTGAAACAAATCAGATATTTCTCATTTGGTGTTTTGGGTCGGTCAAGAAATAGAGAGAAAGAGGGAAAAGAGAAAAAGAAGGAAAGCAAGGGTTTGGTCATCAAATTGGTAAGATAATTGTGTTAGTTTATGATAAAATCTGTTGTAGTTGTGTGGGTGTAAACGATTTCGATTATGGAATAGGTATTTGGAATCATAAACAACAGAATTGAGGAATCAGACTTGTGCAGAAAGTGGGTTTTACATCAAAAAGGTGAGTTCATTTGTTCCTTGCTTAAATCAGTGTCTTCATGTTAAATTAAACCTTGTAATAGCTGTAGAAAGTGGTTATGAACTGTATGGGATGGTTTGGAAAGAGCTGAATCGAACAGACATGAAAATGGATCGAATTTTAGGCTGCAGAACCGAGTTTTCCGGATAAATCGTCGTATCCGGAAAACCGAGGTGATGAATGTGTCCGGACGTGATCAAGTATCCGGGTAAGTTTTATTTTTGTAAGAATCCGGATGAATATAGTATCCGGATGGTTTTAGTATCCGGATGTCGTCCGGATTAGAATAGTATCCGGTAAAGTGTTGTTATCCGGAAAAGTCCTTTTATCCGGATAAGTTAGAAGTATCCGGAAAACCCCTGTTGTCCGGACACTTTTGTGAAATTGGAAATGTTAGGTCTTAATGTTTTGAAGCAGATTCTAGATAAATTATCTAGTTAAGTCTCTAAAAACATTTCTAGGGGCTCTGCCCCCAGACCCCGCAAGGGCATTGCCCCTTGACCCCATCCGCTAACCGGGTAGCGGAACCCCCGTGTTAAGTTGCCGAAGGGGGGAGCGTTTGAGAATATGATATGAGCTGTAATGTGTTGTTATACATATACGTTAGTAAAGTGTAATTGATCCATAGGCACTAATGGTTATGTACACGTAGAATAGATGAAGATTAATCATTATTCTGATGTGTGTGAGAAATCGTGGAATAAACGTAATTCCTGATTCCTAAGGAAAATAAGAGATTGGCATGTGTATATTGTAATCACTATTTTCTTCTCTAAGAAATAGGCATGTGTATATTGTTATTTCTTAGATGTGTACAGAAATGGGCATGTGTATATTGCGATTTCCGGAATAGAAAACATTACTCTAGAATTAGTACAGATTCGTAGGGTAGCTCTGAAACATGATATGATGATGGAATGAGTGTCAGTCATATTCATGGGATTAAATGGAAGTCATGTTAACGGAATAAGAGTTGCACGTTTGGTAAGAAAAAGAGTAACCATGTTTGTTATAACTTGCTTACATTGATTTTGCAAATGTTACTATGGAAACGAATGTTCTCACTAGGCGTTGGCCTAATCGTTTCATATGATGTTTTCTTACCAGGTACCAGCTCGGGAAAGTAAAGGGTTGTGGGACGAGCGTTTTTGGAATTAGCAGAGGTGTCAATTAACCAGAAGAGATTTTGTTGGATTGCTTAGATAACTTAGTTAATCTGATTGTAGTGATGTGATTAGATTAATAGGTTATTTGAAGAATCATGTATTGTAAATGTACTCTGGATGGTTAATTACCTTGCTATATATTTATAAGTTGAAGTTTCTTGTATCATAACTTGTGAAATTTGAGGTCCAAATTAGCCCTTATTTTAGGGTGTTACAAGGGGCGTTTGGGTACATGGCAAAGAAATAGTAGAAGATTATGGAACGAGCCCTGTCGGACATAAACACCAACCCTTGCGGGTCTCCGATAGCTTGTCTCAACATGGACAGAAACAAAGTCCACTCGTCCCCGGTTTCGGACTTGCCTACGCCGAAAGCTACTAGAACGATGGAGTTATCCCCGTCCATGGCAACCGCCAGGAACATCATACCCAAGTAACGACCCTTTAAATGGGCAGCGTCTATTACCAGGACACGACGTAGATTTGCCACAAATGTGCGGATCTGCAAAAACATAGGTGGTTTTCCTTTGTAAATGTTATAGTTTATAATGTGTAAACATAGGACGTGTTAAAATACGTACCGCGGTCCGAGGGCCACGAAGCACATCTCAAACCGTCCATGTGAATCGGTCCGTAGCTGCGTGACAGTACCAGGATTCTGCAGCTGCAAATTATATAAATATGTTGGGAGTCGTTCATACAACTCCTCGAACGTGCCTCTCACCAATAGTAGTGCCCCGCATCGCGCACGCCAAGCTTGGTGGTAACCAATCGTGACGCCGAACTGCTGGTGAACATCGTCCACGATGTCCTTTGGACGCAATGACCTGCTAGCATCAAGAAATTTGTTTTTCAGTATCGCACCCAAAGTCCTTTTTGTGGCTTGTTTGTGGTGGGGATTCAGTTGCGTCCTCGTACAAGTGTGTACGTCGTGCAACTTTCTAATAAGTAACGCCCCTCCTTTCTCTCCCGCGGGAATCGCGTACATCCTCCACTTACAGTTTTCTCTCGCACATTTAACTATGTATCTGCTTTTGTCGGATTTCGGCGTGTGACTTTCGAAACCCTCTTCCAAGAACTTAAGTCTGACGTGACTTGCCAAGTGATCCTTCGAATCAAATATCTGACCTACTTTTAACCTTAAACTGCGATTATAAGGTGTAGGTTCGTAGGTTTGTGTCTGGGTATTCTGGTCTGGAAGAATAGGGGGCATATCAAAATAGTCATTTAACTGACTAAATGATTTTCTACTAGGGGTATATTCTTCGTGATCATCACTATCGGTATCGGTATCTGATCTGTCTATATCAACATTACCCGTTTTGAAAACATAGGTTTCGTCATCAGCAACTCCAGCACAGCGTCCTTCTTGTGGTTGTTGTTGTTGCGTCTCCGGAACATAATCAGGAATACAGTCGTTAAGACCATATGCATGATCCAAATGAACTGTTGGGCGGTGGGACGACTGAAACTGAGAATCAGACTGCTCTATTTGGAGGTCTTCGTCATCAGCGTCGTCGTTATCGTCGTCGTCACCGTCGTCTTCGTCTTCGTCGGATTCGGCATACACAAAAAGTAATGGCGGTCTTTCTGAATCGGCTGCAAAGTGCAGAAAACCAGAGATATCCCCATCGTTGGATAACTCCACAAATGACCCATCACCATTCTTAAACACTAACTTGCAAACAGCAGAAGGGTTGATTCCGTATTTTTGCATGGAGTATGCAACAAACTTCTGATAAGTATAGTTTACTGACACTTTTACACCATGCTTAGATTTATAAGCAAAATTCCACTTATTGTTATCTTGCACTCATTCACCATCGAAACAGAAATATAGCTTAGCTTTTGCAACAGATGAACTCATTTTTTCAGTAGTATCTCAAAAACAAAATATTGAAGAAAGAAAGCAAGAAAGAAGTATGGAATCGGTGTGGATTATGGATTGCATTTTACATCTATTTATGGATGAAACAACCAACATTGATGATAACCAATCTCTCATTTCATCCACAAATTGGTATTCCAAATACACTGATTCAACATTGATGAAAACATGCCAGTGAATTTTAACCACAAATTGGTCTTCAAAGTACAATAATTGTGGAAAAAAATAGTAAAAGCATGCAAGATTCGTTCAAGTACAGGGGCTGAAAGTGTAATTTTTGTGGCCATCGCGGGCTTCCTCCGCGGGGAGGGACCAAAAGTGTCACCGCGGCCATAGTTGAGGGGCTCCGCGGGACACTTTGGCCAAACAATGGTGCCACGAACGCCCTAGCCTGCAATCGCAGGGCTCACCGTGGAATTTTAGGGCATTTTGATAAGTTAGTCGAGATTTAGGGTATTTTGATAACAATGAGTCAAACTTAGGGTATTTTAATTAATTTCCCATTGATTTATAAATTATTTGTTAGTTTGTTGAAATTATGATGGTTAATTAATTAACAATTAAAATATTATTATTAAAGGAATATGATCATAGCATGTGAATATAATAATATCTTATTTTAAAATAAGTACCAAAATATTTAATATTATGATTTATGAATAACTAGAAGTCTACTCGCGCAATGCAACGCGATATATCTCGATTTTAATGTTCTAATTTATTTTAATGTGTGCTTTTTAAGAAGTTCATGATTTGAGGATTTGAAAGTGGTTAGAGATAAAGACTAATTAATAAGAGTCAACGATTTAAGGATTTGAAGGTTGTTAGAGATAATTATTAATCAAGTAATTAACATTAAAAGCGGGAAATAAAACTTTATTAGTTGTTTTTAAGATTTTAAGTAATTAACATTAAATAGCGATACATAAAGCTTTATGAATTGTTTTTAAAAGTTTTTTTTATAAATATTTTATAATATAGTATTATTAATGGTGGGAGACTGGGAGAGTGGGAGGTATGGTAGTGGATATATAGAATAAATAAGACCGTACAAGAAATGCAAGCTCATGAGAAGGTCGTAAGGGAAGCAGAAGCACACGTGACACCACCTGGCTTCTATGTCTCTTTGCTTTCAATCCCCCACGTGCCCTCCTTTCTTATGTACTTTCTTTCGTTTTTTCTGTTTTCAAATTTATTTGTTTCGTTTTAAGCTATGTTTGTCGAACTAGCTGATAAACTAGTTGATTGTTGATTAATTAATTATTGACTGATAAGTTAATTGATAAAAAAGTTACGTTTGACAAAAACTAACTTATAAAAAGAACATTTTCAAAAAAAGACCAAAGAACATATTCAAAAAATTATCAATTACAGTATTTAATTATATAGTTAAAAAAAATTATAACAATATAATATATTAATTAATACAACCAATATAATAAAGAAAAATAAATAATATAATATGTTAATTAAAAAAATTAAAATTTATTATTAGGCCATGCGTAACGCAACGGGCTTGGGCTCGGGCATGGCTGCGGGCTCGGCGGGCTCCAAGCGGGCTGTGGTTAGGGGGGGGGAGCGGGCTCGGGCTCGGGTTCAGCCCTGGGTTCCAAAACCCGTTGAACCCGAGTGATTTTTTTTATTTTTTTTATTTTTTTTTAATAATTTGAAAATAAATCCGTTGTCAACGGCTATTTAAAAAAAATTCAATTTAATCACACTATATATATATATATATATATTAATCCAAACCCATATTATTTTTCACACAAAAATCTCTCAAACTCTCTTAAACCCTCTCAAATTCTCTCAAACTCTCTCAAATTTCATCATGAATCCAAACAAAACACCTACATCCCGTCATAACCGACCGGATACACCGCAACCGCAAGAAGACCCGGAGCTTGGTTTTCAAGCGTTTGCACAACAAGGTTATCATCCGCACTTTTCGCAACCAATTCCGCCACAATTTTCGCAACAATTTTCGCCACAAAATCCGCCACAATTTTCGCAACAATATCCGCAACAATTTTCGCAACAATTTCGCCAACAATATCCGCAACAAATTCCTTACCAACTTACACGTCCAGGTATGATTGAACAAGGTTTTACTCCGGCCAACTACAATATTCCTTCACCCGCAATCAATCTCGCCGACGACATTGTTCCGGAAACCCAACATTCTAGCCCGCACACACCACAATCCATCTACACACAACCATCAAACCCGGAACCATCAAACCCGAGACCAACGAAAAAAGGAAAAAACAAACAATATGAAAATAGAACCCCCAAACAGATGTGGAGTAAAGAGGAGGAACTCGCGTTAGTGTCGGCGTGGGTTGACGTTTCGGAGGACACCGTTATCGGTAACGCACAAACCGGTGGTAATATTTTTATTGTTATTATTATTATTAATAATATTATTAATATTATTAATATTATTATTATTCTTGTTAATATTCTTATACTTGAATTTACATAAATGTAGAAAGTTTTTGGACCCGTGTCGAGCAAGTGTTCTTTAGTTTAATGGGTCGCGGAAATTATAGAACAACTCATCAACTCAACACCAAGTTCAACGACCTCAATAAAAGAATAAATTCTTTTGACGGCATCTACAACAACTTGTTCACTAATAGAGGGAGCGGAATGAGTGAGGCCGACATTTCACGAACGGCTACGAACGGTACCGAGCACAACTTGGGTTTGCTTTCACTCACGAACAAGCTTGGGAAGTCCTCAAAAAATGTCCAAAATGGGGAGCCGTTCCAACGATGACGACAACTTCATCGCGGGGTTCAAAACGTACCAACCCTTCCAATGATGACGATGACGACAACTTCATCGAGCAACTTCAACGACCCATCGAGAGAAACAAGGCAAAAAAAACATCAACGAGTAATACGAGCGGGTCGAATACGAACGAGAGTATTACCCAGTTGTTCACGACGTTCAACGAGAAGATTGATGATACAATGGAGTACAAAATGAAAAAACTCGAACTCGAACGAGAAAAGTTGGAACACGAACGAGAAATCGAACGAGCAAAACGATTTGATAAAGACTTCGAGTTTTTCATAACCCCGCATGATCACCTTTCGGGCCCCGCTTTAATGGCTACGGTAGCGAAAAATATCATAATTGGTAGTGTTTTGTATTTTGTAATTTTTAAATTTTTAATGAATGATATGAATTTTTATTTTTATTATTTATCTTATTTTTATTTATTAAAAAATATATAAATATTTTTATGTTGTTAAATAATTAAATGTATAAATAAAAGAATTAAAAAAATGAGGTTGCAAGAGGGCTTGAGGGTAGCGCTACGGGTCTTTAGGGCTTGAGGGCTTGAGGAGAGGGTTAGGAGAAAAGCTGATGTGGCGTTTGATTGCTTGAGGGCTTCTACGGAGCGGTACTGATGACCTTACACATATACTATAAATTTTGAATTTGTTAAAACAAGTTTTAGAAAAAATATATATTAAATTATGATTCTAAATAACCATACATACAATATAAAAAATATCTAATAATAATTAAAAAGATAATAACAATTAATAATTAAAATATAGGGAATTTAATTAAAATACCCCAAGTTTGACCCATCCTTAACAAAATACCCAAAATCTCGATCACTTTACCAAAATACCCCAAAATTCCGCGATGGGCCCCGCGATCGCGGGCTAGGGCCTACGTGTCACCCATGTTTGGCCAAAGTGTCCCGCGGAGCCCCTCAACTATGGTCGCGGTGACACTTTTGGTCCCTCCCCGCGGAGGTTGCCCGCGATGGGCAAAAAAATATTTCACTTTTGGCCCCTGTATTTGAACGAATCTTGCATGCTTTTACTGTTTTTTTCCACAATTATTGTACTTTGAAGACCAATTTGTGGTTCAAATTCACTGCATGTTTGAGATTTCATCCATAAATATCAGAAAAATGCAATTCATAATTCACACCATTCTATCCTTCTTTCTTGCTTTCTTTCTTCAGTAAACAAATGTCATCGTCATCTAACCCATCGTCTACACCAGAAAGAATGCCACCTAAACTCCAGAAGGCGATAGCAGCAAAGGAAAAGGAGATAGACGAACTGACAGAAGAGTGGAAACAGATGATGGCCAGGAAGAATGTCCACTTGACAAGGATCGAAGTGGAAGAAAAGGAGATCAAAAGGATGAAATGGGATATAAAAGATAGGGAGGCTCGTATTCGTCGAGAAAAAGAAGAAATTCACTATATTATGCAAGACTTCGCAATTCTTCAAGCGAAGGTAAACGACAATCAAACTTGGATTGATGAAACTAAAACAATTTTTGATTAGGTGGTGGTTGTTTTAGTACTTTGTTGTTTATGTGTTGTTGTTTTGTACTTTGTTGCTCATAAATAAAGGTTTTTAATTTGTCTGAAAAGTAGTTTTTTAAGTAGTCTGAAATTTGTCTGAAAAGTGGTTCATATTAAAAATACAACTCATAAATGTTATACAAGATTATTTCATAGCAAACACATACTAATAAATATAGTACAAAATTATCCAAATTTGAGGCTACGGCTAGACGATGGTTTGGTTTTTGACAATCCGGGTCTACTTCTTACATACTCTGGCGAGATGAGTCTCAAAGTGGTAAGCTCCGCTTTCTCAATGTACACTTCAATCACAGTATGGCCGTCAACATACTGGCGTATGTTGGCTACATCTTCGTCGGTACTCAATTCTACCAGTCCAGTCAAGAAGTCTGCATTCGGCCTCTTAAAATACAACCTATTATATTTTGGTTCTTCATATTCCAGCTCTTTCATGATTTGTTCAAGCAGTTGCATAGAAAGATCCTCCACATCTAACATGTCAACATAAATTTCTAGACCACGAAAATAATGCCTTTTGGGTGGTTCCGTGAAGTACCCACCATGGTGGACTTTCATGGTGAACAACTGTGGATATTTATCTGTTGATGAACATTAATTAATATAGTTAGTTCGTAGAACAACGGTAGTAACAAGAAAAAACTCAATGAAACATGAACACTAACCATATAACTCTTTGCCAGTGTCGGAAAGCGATTCAGATAAACGCCTAAAGCACCAAACATGAAGGTTTGGGGATGCCCTGTCTTTTCTCTAACACAACTTAGGTCCCTATCAACGCTATCATATGATATAGTTCTATATAACAATTACTATTCTCTCCATTTAGACTACTACCATTATGATCATCATCCCATGTTCTGTTTCAAGTACCTTTCAAAAGATAACTGGTCCCAATCAATGTTCAGATCAACGCACATAAGTTATGTTTGATAAATTACAACGCACTAAACATACAATATTTATTGTCCCAATCAAGGGAAATCAACGTTCAGATCAACAGTATCATGTGATATAGTTCCATGTGGTTCAAGTCCCGACGGGCCCGCGGTGTTACTTAGTTGACTGCTTGTGCGTCTACTCATTGGCACGGTTGAAGGGGCGGGATTTGGACACTCTCCACGAGTATGTCCTACGCATTGGCACCGAGTACATTTTCGCTGTATCGAACCTTCACCACGTGATGGACGTCGGTTGTTCTTTCTCGGTCTCTCGGCTCTGTTCTTATCGTTTAAAGGTGGATAGCATGGCGGAAGCGGGTCCGGTGGATACACCCATGCTTCAGGGGGTCCAGCAGGATTTATTACCTCTGTGTATGTTCTCCGGTAAGTTTCGGTCGTGAAGAAACTTACAGCCAAGTCGCTGCAATCTCTACGACCCATATGTCTTGCCGCAGCGATGGCATAGCCGCACGGTAACCCAGATTTTTGCCATTCGTAACACGAACAAACACGGGCGGTCATATTCACAATCGCGTGAAGCTGGTTATCCAGAACCTCGTAACTCCCATACCCGATTTCTCTTACCCTCCATGTCGCCGCGTGACGCGCCCTGAAGAGAACTATCTCCTCCGCCGCTGGTGTGAGTGCATTTTGCAGCTCAGCTCCTTTTCGGCGTCGAAGTTGGTACCACCCTTGTTGAAAGCTCCGAAAGTAGTCCATAAGATTAACAATCGGACATCTACGTGCAAAACGGGAGAGTGCATTCACCGACTCTACACTATTGGAGGTCAGAATGTCATACCGTTGTGCAGGAAAATGGGCCGCGGACCACCTCTCCGGTCCAACATCGTCCATGATTTTGGCTTCATTCTTGGCACTAACTCTGTAAAACCCGTGTCCCGGTATGATTTTTAAAATTCTTAATGTATTTATTTTTAAAGTGAGTCTCTTTAACGGAAGTTGTCAAAGGGGACCTTGAATGTTATGTGTGGCAAACCTTACTCTCTTTTGCAATATTATAGAAATTCAGGGACCAAAAGTGTCAAAGTGTTGAGCCTAGGGACCAAATGTGGACAATGGAGGTTGTTGGAGTGTTGAACGGTCAAGGAAAGGGGGACCGACCCCCCCCCCTCTTCCTCTTCTCGTCGGTTTCCATATGGCACCAACAAACAGCCCATTTTGTTGTTTGTTTGCTTTTCTCCATTGTTTTCATTTTGCCGTGAGTGTGTTCGTGAGTGTGAGAAGCCGAGAGAGGAAGAAAAGCGAGAGAGAGAGGTCGCCGGAGAAACGCCGCCACGGTCGCCGGAGAACCATCGGTGTCAACGTCCCTTGTCGGAGAGGTCGAGAAGAAGGGGTTGCAGGCACGGTTGCGGGTCGTCGTTGTAAGGTATGGTTCTCGTTACTTTCTGTTTCCGTTTTTGGTTTCCGGCGAAAGGGCAGCGGCAGCGCCGCCGCCGTGCGCCGCCACTGTGGTGGCTGGGTGTCGGGTGGTGGTGGTGGTGGTGTGAATAAGATATGTGCATGCGGTAAGGTGATCGAGAGAGTAGGGAGTTCGCGGTGGTTTGCGGCTCGTTGTAGTTGTTTTGTCGAAGTACCGCCGCCGGCCGCCACCGGCGACCACCACTGCCGGAGGTGGCAGTGGGTGGTGCGTGGTTGTGTCCTGTTAATGCCCATAGAGCCCTTTAAGTCGTGACTTAATCGATTAAGCCGATTCGATAAAACCGTCGTTTTCTTTATAATCGTCATTTCATGTGAATAATTGTTCAGTCACTGTTTTTGCGACGGCCATAACTTTCCCGTCATAACTCCGATTGAGACGAAATTGGTACCCACGGTTCCAGTACGGGGTCGGTCACGTTTTCCGTGTTTTAGCGGAAAACTGGTTCAGCCTCTAGCTAGGTGAAAAAGTGGTCGCAAGTTTGGTGATTTGTCATTTTATGTGAATGTCGATTTTCTGCCACTGTTTTGTCGTGGCCGTAACTTTTTACTCGTAGCTCGGATTGAAATGAAATCGGTGGCCGAAGTTCACTAATCGAGTCAGGAAAGTTTTTCGTGTTTTGCCGAAAGTCTGTTTAGGCCTGTAGCTGGGCCGTATGGGGCTGTTTATACAGCCTGGTCCGAAAAACTTCCAGCTTTCTGTCCCTGTTTTGTTTTACGCATAACTTTTGCTTGGAATGTCGGTTTGGGATGGGACTGGTGCCAAAAGTTTCGTTTCGGAGTCTATTAAGTTTCCTCTGTTTCGCGGAAAGACCAGTTCGGACCATAGATAGGGCGAAGTTGCCATGTTGTACTGAAAGGTCCGGGTGTTCGCTGTTCTGCGAATCATTTTTGTAAAATCCATAGTAAATTATAGAAAAATCGTTAGGACGCGTGCGATACGTCCCTGAAATCGTAAGACTTAGAACTCCGTAATTATGGATTTTAATTTCTGTATTTATCAGTTTTAAGGGGGTAAAACAGGTCCCGAACAGACCCGTAACTTTTAATAAAAAGCTGGAATATTTAGGCTTTTGGAAGCTAGTAAACGTGTTATGGGTCGGGACTTTCCTTTGACTTTTTATACGTATTTAGGTGGGAGAAAGTGAAGAAGATTGCCGTGTTGGTGTTGCGATTCGTGAGCACGTTGCTTAGCCTTGAGGTGAGTTCTCTCACCGCGTAGTTAGGAATTTCATGTATGTCGTTCTTTTGTGTTACGTGTTATTACGTGTATTTATGTGCTTACATGAACTAGTTGGGATGTGATAACTGGTTGTGATTTGTTAAATTCGTATGTGGAATATTTATGCATGCGTACACCTCGGTGGGACTGAGGGGCTCGGTGGGACCGAGGGCTTGGTGGGACTAAGCTAGTACAACAATCTTTACTCGGTGGGACCGAGGGCTCGGTGGGACTGAGCTTGCATTAATGTATTTTGTGTACTCGGTGGGACCGAGGTTTGTGCTTATATAATAAACATTATGTGGTTTGATATTCGTGGTGATGGTGATGTTACCTACTTGCGAATAGGGACGATATGCGTGGGGTTGCTACCTACGTGTGTGGTTGGATTCACTAAGCGTTTAGCTTACCCTTTCCCAATATGTTGTTATTTCAGGTGCGGGCGGCAGTCGGGCGTGACCGTACACACATCAAGCGCGGAGTATCAAAGATTGTTAAACTTTCACTTTCGAACCCTTTGAATTTAATTGTGTAATTTTCCGCTGCATAAACTTTGTTGACGGTTTGAGTCAACGATGTTAATTTCAATTAAGACGTGAATTACTAAATTATGGTTGTTTTATAATGATATGTATGTTTTAAAAATTTTAAATTTCCTTGTAATTTTTGGGACGTTACAAACTCGTAGAAGATTCATGTACCGGTAAAAGTCCCGATCCGTATATGCTCTGCATGCCGCCCAGTAGACATCCTTGTAGGTGGTAATACGTTTGTCCTGGGTTTTGGCGTTCATCTCCAAATGTCGACAACAATAGGCGTGAGGGGCATTTGGGTACATGGCAGAGATTGCGGCGCTTATGGAAGGAGCCCTGTCGGACATAAACACCAACCCTTGCGGGTCTCCGATAGCTTGTCTAAACATGGACAGAAACCAAGTCCACTCGTCCCCGGTTTCGGACTTGCCTACTCCGAAAGCTACTGGAACGATGGAGTTATCCCCGTCCATGGCAATCGCCAGGAACATCATACCCAAGTAAGGGCCCTTTAAATGGGCAGCGTCTATTACCAGAACACGACGCAAATTTGCCAGAAATGTGCGGATCTGCAAAAACGTAGGTGGTTTACCTTTGTAAATGTTATAGTTTATAATGTGTAGACATATGACGTGTTAAAATACGTACCGCGCATCCAAGGGCAACGAAGCACATCTCAAACCGTCCATGTGAATCGGTCCTTATCTGGGTGACAGTACCTGGATTTTGCAGCTGCAAATTATATAAATATGCTGGGAGTCGTTCATACGACTCCTCGAACGTGCCTCTCACCAATAGCAGTGCCTTGCATCGCGCACGCCAAGCTTGGTGGTAACCAATCGTGACGTCGAACTGCTGGTGTACATCGTCCACGATGTCCTTTGGACGCAATGACCTGCTAGCATCAAGAAATTTGTTTTTCAGTATCGCACCCAAAGTCCTTTTGGTGGCTTGTTTGTGGTGGGGATTCAGTTGCGTCCTCGTACAAGTGTGTACGTCGTGCAACTTTCTAATAAGTAACGCCCCTCCTTTCTCTCTCGCGGGAATCGCGTACATCCTCCACTTACATTTTTCTCTCGCACATTCAACTATGTATCTGCTTTTGTCGGATTTCGGCGTGTGACTTTCGAAACCCTCTTCCAAGAACTTAAGTCCGACCTGACTTGCCAAGTGATCCTTCGAATCAAATATCTGACCTACTTTTAACCTTAAACTGCGATTATAAGGTGTATGTTCGTAGGTTTGTGTCTGGGTATTCTGGTCTGGAAGAATATGGGGCATATCAAAATAGTCATTTAACTGACTAAATGATTTTCTACTAGGGGTATATTCTTCGTGATCATCACTATCGGTATCGGTATCTGATCTGTCTATATCAGCATTACCCGTTTTGAAAACATAGGTTTCGTCATCAGCAACTCCAGCACAGCGTCCTTCTTGTGGTTGTTGTTGTTGCGTCTCCGGAACATAATCAGGAATACAGTCGTTAAGACCTTCGCCGTCATCACCTTCGCCGTCATCACCTTCGTCGTCACCGTCGTCGTCACCGTCGTCGCCACCGTCGTCATCACCGTCGTCGTCACCTTCGTCATCGTCTTCGTTGCACACCGAGGATTCAGCATACTGTAATGCCCCAAAATCCGGGCCAATTTAAACCTCAAGTTACAACAGGTTATGATAACAAAACTTCAACTTATATAATAGCAAGGGGATTAAACATCAAGAGTATATTTACAAACATGATACTTCAAATAACCTATCAATCTAATTATGTAACTCTAATCAGATTAATCAAGTTATCTAAGCTATCCATCCAAAAAATCTCCTCTTTGTTAGTTGCCACCACTGCTAATCCAAAAACGCTCGTCCCACAACCCTTTAATTTCCCGAGCCTGTACCTGGTAAGAAAATATCATATGAAACGATTAGGCCAACGCCTAGTGAGAACATTCGTTTCAATAATAACATTTGTAAATCAATGTAAACAAGTTATAATAAACCTGGTTACTTCTTTTCTTACCGTTTGCGTAACTCTATTTCGTTAAAATGATTTATTCAATTCCTAGAATATGACTGACAATATTTCAGTCATCATATCCCGCCTCAGAGCCACACTACGAATCATTACTGATTCTAGATTAATGCTCTTAACCAATAAATAGCAATTACACATGCACATTTATTGGTAAGGAAGCAGAGATCACAAGTACTTATGTCAACCTCATTATCTTCCTTTGAAATCAGGAATAACGATTATTACCACACGACTATTCCATGATTTCCCACACACACTGGGATAACGATTATTACCACACGCCTATCCCATGTGATTACCAAACACTAGTGTCTATGGATCCATTACACTCAATATAATCCTGCCTAGCATCACACTAGCGCAGTTTATAAACCTAACATACTATACAAGAATGTACGTATGTCCGAACTACATAAGTTATATGACAATGCCTAATCGTATCTTTTCACGATTTACCGAACTGTAGTCTCCAAAACAATCAGAAGAGTATAAATAATCCAAGACCTCAGAATGTCTTAACTATCAGAATTACTACTGTTACAGTATACTGCCAACTCCCGGTATTCCCAACTCCCGGTAGTCAACAATGTACCGGGACTTCACCGGGACCCATAAGTACCGGGAGTCACCTGCACCGGAACTCACTTGTACCGGGACTCACCTGTACAGGGACTTACCTGTACCGGGACTTACCTGTATCGGGACTTACCTGTACCGGGACATTCAAGTACCGGGACTACGTACTGTTCGTTTCAATAAGTCCACAAATCGATTTTAAACATAAAATCAATTCAGCCTATTCATTCTAATCAGTCCTCAATCAATTCATACAACTATATTAAGGTTAGTATAACTTAAAAACACTGATTTATACAACGAATCGAATGAACTCACCTTTTTGCAGCAAAACTTGTTTCTCTGCCAAAATCGTAAATCTCCAAATCTGTTGTAAACGATTTTCAACCCAAAATGAAGAACCAAGCTTCTTTCTTCTTTCTCTCTTTTCTTCCTGCTTCTCTCTTTTGCCGACTCAACACAAACAAGAATGAGATATTTCTCATTCTCAGTATCTTATCCACACAAACATTTCCAAAGTAACATAACTTACCCCATAGTTACATTAATTCCAATAAGTACACTAAACTTTCATTCTTTGAATTTCAACCTTAAATTGGATTATAAAACTTCCATACAATCCCAAGGTTACAACAATTATAAATACAACCCAATTCTTAATAAAATACTAATAACGAAATTTTAGGATGTTACAATACTCCCCAACTTAAAAATGATTTCGTCCCCGAAATCAAAATCAAGTAAACAAATGAGGATACTTATCTTTCATACTTTCTTCTGACTCTAAAGTCACATTAGTACCCTGATGGTGTTTCCACTGTACTTTCAACATAGCTACTTCCTTACCACTACGTAGCTTTCTAACCGATCTTTCCAAAATTGCCTCTGGTTCTTCCACACAGCGACTCTTTTCATCTACTCTCACATCAGTGAGTGGTATCACATCCTCTTCTTCGGCTAAACACTTCCGAAGATAACAAACATGAAAGATATTATGAACCCCTTCCAACTCTGGTGGAAGATCCAACCGATACGCTTGTAAACCAGTCCTTTTAGTGATAGTGAAAGGTCCTAGAAAACGAGGACTTAACTTCCCGCGTTTACCAAACCTTATCACACCCTTCCATGGGGACACTTTAAGCATCACGCGCTCCCCAACTTGAAATTCTTTTGGTCTCCTTTTCGGGTCAGCATAACTCTTCTGTCGGTCCTGAGCTGCTTTCATATGCTGCTTAATTTCTTTCACCTTATCAGCTGTTTGTTGTACCAATTCTGGACCCACAAACTGTTTCTCTCCGGCTTCTAACCAACATACCGGAGTTCTACATTTTCGACCATACAAGGCTTCGAAGGGCGCTCTTCCGATACTGGAATGATAACTGTTATTATACGCAAATTCTACTAACGGTAGATGCGTATCCCAGTTACCTCCAAAATCCAATACACATGACCTGAGCATAACTTCCAAAGTTTGTATAGTCCTTTCACTCTGTCCATCAGTCTGTGGATGAAAAGCAGTGCTCAAATTAACTTTCGTACCCAATTCCTCTTGTAGTGATCGCCAAAACCTTGAGGTAAACCGACTATCACGATCTGACACAATCGACACCGGTATACCATGTCTTGACACCACCTCATCAATATACAGCTTCGCCAACTTCTCAATTGGTGATGTTTCTTTCATGGCCAGAAAATGAGCACTTCTCCCACTTCCATTCCGGAATTTCCAAAGATTGGAAACTTCCGTAAGGTTTCTGATGTTCTGCTTTCACCAACGAACATGTTCTACATGTTTCTACCTTCCGGGCCACATCTACTTTCATAGCCGGCCACCAATAATGCAATTTCAAATCTCGATACATCTTCGTATTCCTAGGGTGTATGGAATACTTAGATCTATGAGCGTCTTCGAGAATCAGCTCTCGATTTCCTCCAGTTTTAGGCACCCAAACTCTACCTTGGAACAATTTGATCCCACGACCATCTTCAGTCAGCTGAAGATGTTGTTTGCTCATCACTTCTTCTCTCAGATTTTCTTCTCGCAAAGCCACCACTTGTGCTTCTTTTATCCTTTCCATCAAACTTGACGTCACATCAATTCTAGCATTGGTCGTCTTCAAACATCCACTATACTCTTTTCTAATTAAAGCATCGGCTACGACATTTGCTTTACCAGGATGGTAATGCAATTCACAATCGTAATCTTTAAGTAACTCTAACCATCTTCGCTGTCTCATATTTAACTCTTTCTGATCAAAAACATGTTGCAAGCTTTTGTGATCAGTATAAAGAGTACACTTAGTTCCATACAGATAGTGCCTCCACAACTTTAAAGCAAAAACGACCGCTGCTAACTCCAAATCATGCGTAGGGTAGTTCTTCTCGTGCTCTTTCAGTTGCCTTGACGCATAAGCAATTACCTTGCCTCGTTGCATCAATACATACCCTAGACCCATCTTTGAAGCATCACTGTACACTACTAGATCTTCCGTTCCTTCTGGTAAGGCAAGAATCGGAGCTTCACATAACTTTTGACGTAAAGTTCTGAAAGCCGATTCCTGTTTCTCCGTCCAAACAAACTTCACGTTCTTTCTAGTCAGAATAGTCAAAGCAGATGCAATCTTAGAAAAGTCTTTAATAAACCTTCTGTAATAACCTGCTAAACCCAAGAAACTTCTTATTTCAGATGCACTTCTAGGTGTCTCCCAATTTGCCATAGCTTCAATCTTAGCTGGGTCTACCTTGACTCCTTCTGAAGTGATCACGTGACCTAGAAATTGTACTTCTTTTAACCAAAATTCACATTTTGAAAACTTCGCGTACAATTTCTCTCTTCTTAAAACTTCTAAGACTTCACGTAGGTGTTGCTCATGATCTGCTTCAGTCTTTGAATACACAAGTATGTCATTAATAAAGACGATAACAAACTTGTCCAAGAAAGGTCGACACACTCTATTCATCAGATCCATGAAGACAGCTGGGGAATTTGTCAACCCGAATGGCATTACTAGAAACTCATAAAGCCCGTATCTGGTTCTAATAGCTGTCTTAGGAATATCTTCATTTCTAACCCGCACTTGGTGATACCCTGGCCTTAAATCAATCTTAGAAAAACATCCTGCCCCTTGAAGTTGATCAAATAGATCATCGATTCTTGGAAGCGGATATTTATTCTTAATCGTCACCTTATTCAGCTCGCGGTAATCTATACACATTCTCATAGTACCGTCTTTCTTCTTAACAAACAGGACCGGAGCTCCCCAAGGCGAAGAACTCGGTCTGACAAAACCTTTATCTAATAACTCCTAGAGTTGAGTCATCATCTCTTTCATTTCAGACGGCGCTAGACGGTAAGGTGCCCGCGATATCGGAGACGAACCTGGAAAGAGATCAATTCTAAACTCCACCTGCCTTTCAGTAGGTAGACCAGGAAGATCATCAGGAAATATGTCAGGAAACTCACATACCACCTTGATATCTTCCAATTGTTTCTTTTCCAACCTTCCATCTAAGACATACGCCAGATAGGATATACATCCTTTCATTAAACACTTCCGCGCCTTCACAACAGAGATTAACGGAATTTCCCCCTTTTGCTTTTCCCCGAAGATGAATACGTCATCCTTATCGGTCATCGGAATCCTGATTAATTTCTTTGCGCAAAATATTTCTGCTTGATTGGCCGTCAGCCAATCCATACCCACAACTATGTCAAACCCTCCAAGTTCCATCAACAACAAGTTGATCGAAAATTTCGTCTCATCTAAAAGAATGGTACAACCATCAAGACTTTCTCGAACCAAAGCTTGACCTCCATTAGCTACCTCTACTACTAAAGCATCATCTAAAGTAGCAACAGGCATAGCTAATTTAGGATAGAATGATTTGGACACAAATGACAAATTTGCTCCACAATCAAACAAAATACGCGCAGGACAAGAATTAACAAGGAATGTACCCGAGACAACGTCCCTTGATTCCTTAGCTTCATCAACGGTCATCTGAAAAGCTCGGCTCGTTGGCTTCGGAATAACTGGTTTTTTACTCTGATCGCCGCTCTTTTTCAACCTTGGGCACTCCTGACAAAAGTGACCCGGTTGCTTACATTCAAAACATGTATTCCCCTTCACTGGACAATTATTCATAGTTTGCCCACTCTTTCCACACTTAAAGCATTCAGATGCTATCACTCGACACTGCCCGTAATGCTTGCTCTTACACTTTGGACACCAGTTTGGTTCACGGCGAGATTCATAAGAAGTACATTTACCAGCTCTCCTTGACTTCTGTGAATACTCTGATTGACCTTCCCATTTCCGCTTCTCCCCAACTTGGGTCTTTTCTTCTTTATCCAAGGCATATACATTTTCTATCACTTTGGCTTCTTCGATCGTCTCTCTTAACGTTGAAACTTTAGAAATTCGCACCCGCGACATTATATCCGCCGGCAGTCCTTTCAGATAAGCCTTAACTCTATCTTTCTCAGTTGGAGCTACATGCCCAACTAGATTCAACTTTTCCATGAACAGTTCCGTATACTTTCGAACAGTATTAGTACCCTTTTTCAGATTTCGAAATTCCTCCTCAATTCGATCCATCTCGCTTTCTGTAACACCCCGAAATTTCTATTGTAAATTAATAAGATATAATTTGTATTTTGATATAATTTATTGTGAAGAAATTATCTTGGAGGGTTAAATTGAATTATTTGGAAGTTTGGGGTTTATTTTGGAAACCTAGTTAATGACTCATGTTTTAAATGAGAGGTGTCATACTAGGAGGAATCAGTATTAGAAAATACTGATTTCTTTTGTTTAATTGTCTAAAAAGAAAAGTTATAGAAAGAAACAGAGAAATAGCGAGAGAAGTAGACGAGAGGAAGAAAAGAAGAAAAGAAGAGAAAGCATTTTGGTGATTATTGTGGTAAGAACTTACTTTCTGAGTTATAATCATTCATCTCCATGAATTTAAGTTATAGTATTGTGTTCAGACTGGGATTAAGCTGTTGATTAAGCCATTTGGACTGGAAGTTTACTGTGTTCAAGTTTACCCAGGTGAGTTATTCATTCTTGTTAAAATTAAGCAATTAAAAGTGTTATAGATATACTATACTTGTATTTAATAACACTGGTATGATTGGATTAAGAAATGGTAAGCTTAATGAACAGTAGAGAACTGAATCAAAAATGGAAGTGACGATGAACAGTAACTTTTCGTAATAGAGGGTTGCGCAAAGTAGAACTTTTCGCAACAGTTGGTTGCGAAAAGTGAAGTTGTCGCAATAGAGGGTTGCGAGAAGTGGGGTTTTCGCAACTGTGGCTTGCGAAAAGTGAAGTTTTCGCAGCCTTGGCTTGCGAAAAGTGTAGTTTTCGCTACAGTAGCTTGCGAAAAGTTTTTGACTTCCAGTAGCATTTTGAGGCTGTTATGTGACATGCAATCTGATATGAATATGCTAATTGTTATATGTTTATAACTCTGTTGTTGATGTAAAAACCATGATATATTGAATTGTAATGACTTAATTATAAGTCCGGAGCCATAGTTAATTGTTGAAGTATTGATCCCCGATGCTAAATAGCAAAGTGGGGATAATCGTTGAATTTAATACTCTGTACATAGAGATATAGAATATATGTTGAATTGTATAGCTTTAGTATACAATAGAATGAGTGATAATACACATTTATTGTGTGGCGTTGGCTAGAAATCTACATCTGGTCTAGTGGGCATATAGTACGGTATAATGAGAACCGTTTACTAGCTGGGGACCGATAGGATGTATTTCTAGTTGTTGGAGTGAATCTTGAATCATCTGTGAGGGTCTCTGGTGGTTGTTGACCGCGATAAGAAGGAAATCTCATTTGAGACCAGTGATTCAAGATGGGGAGGAAACGAAATGAGGAATGGCAGACTTGGAGTTGTAATTCCCATTTCAAACGAAAGATGAGATATCTTTATTGTGGAGTATTTGATTTTAAATCAGAAAGATGCAGGTTTGGAAACTGTAATTTCTGGGAGTTAGAGTTATTTATAAGTCAGGTGGGATTTATAGTAATTCTCGTTGATAGTGATGATGACTAGGTGAATTAGTCACAAATAAGGAATGGGTGGATTCCTTTGGTTGATAAGAGCTTGGTGTGGTAAGATGGCCGTTAACAGGTTTGTTATATCTGTTGATATTTTGTTGTTTAATTTTAATTTGATTTGGATAATCTCACTAGGCGAAAGCCTAATGTTTCAAATTAAATTGTCTTACCAGGTGCAGGCTCTGGGAAATAGTGGGGAAGTGAGATGACAATTGAAGAACAATCAGACTTGGTGATATCAAAGGATCAGGATATTTTGATGACTTTTGGGACAAGCCTTAGATAATCTAGTTGATCTTATTGTGATGTATAATTAGATTGATCAAATTATTTAAGTTAGATGATCTTATGTATATAGAAACATACTTTTGATCCTTTGGTTTATAAAAGTCTGATATTTTTGATGATCATAACACGTGTATTTTGAAGTTTAAATTGGCCCTGAATTTTAGGGTGTTACACTTTCGTTGCAGTATTATTCCAAAAGCTTCTTTTTAAATGACTCCCAAGTCATTGCAGATAGGACGGAAGTCAAAATTGAAGCAGTCAGCACATTCCACCACATCAACGCGTTTCCTCTCAACATCTGCGAAGCAAACCTAACTTTCGGCTTTTCATCACATTCGCAAGCCTGAAAGGCTTGTTCTATCTCTCTGATCCAGTTCATACACGCCACTGGATTATCAGCTCCGGCAAACTCCGGTGGTTTACAACTTAGAAAAGTCTTATACGAAGTGAAAGCTCAGGTTGGGGATAAAAGAAAGTGGGAAGGTCGCTCAGATTCTTCTCAGAAACTCAGGTTGTTTGGTAAAAATATACGTTCGGACTCACGAAAAGAACCCAACTGGTGTCCGAAATGTAGGAGTAAGCATTTTGGGCCATGCCGAACAAGCGGACCAGAATGTTTTAAATGTGGGAAGACGGGACACTTTGCATCTAATTGTTTACTACCGGGTGCAGTGTGTTTTGAGTGTAAACAGCCGGGGCATATTCGAAGGGATTGTCCAAAGTTGAAAAAGGAAGGGGAACAGGGAAAGAAAGCAGTTATACCAAAGCCAACAGGACGAGCGTTTAATATGACAGTTGAAGAAGCGAAGGGATCCAAGGATGTTGTCTCTGGTACATTCCTTATAAACTCTATACCTGCTCGTGTGTTATTTGATTGTGGTGCAAATTATTCGTTTGTATCCAAAGTGTTCTATGGAAAATTAGCTATGCCTGTCACTACTCTAGGAGATGCCTTAGTAGTTGAAATAGCTAATGGGGGTCTAGCCTTGGTTGATGAAAGAATAGATGGTTGTATGATCCAGATAGAGGATACAAAATTTCCGATTAGCATGTTGTTAATGGAAATTGGAGGATTTGATGTTATTTTGGGAATGGATTGGTTGTCTGATAACCAAGCCGAAATAATGTGTGCTAAGAAGTTGATCCGAATTCCGGTGGTTGATCAAGAGGATGTAATTGTTTATGGGGAAAGGCAGAAGGGAGAAGTACAGTTGATTTCAGTCATAAAGGCACGTAAGTGTTTAGCAAAAGGATGTTTGTCATATTTGACATATGTTCTGGATGCTAAGGCAGAAAAGAAGCAGATACAAGACATTAAAGTAGTACGTGATTTTCCAGATGTATTCCCGGATGATCTTCCAGGTTTACCTTTGGAAAGGCAAGTAGAGTTCCGTATTGATCTAATTCCTGGAGCAGCACCAATAGCTCGTGCGCCGTATCGTTTAGCACCGGCAGAAATGAAAGAGATGATGTCACAATTGCAAGAGTTATTAGACAAAGGTTATATCAGACCGAGTTCTTCACCTTGGGGAGCTCCGGTACTGTTTGTTAAGAAGAAAGATGGAAGTATGAGAATGTGTATAGATTACCGAGAATTGAATAAGGTGACAATTAAGAACAAGTATCCGTTGCCACGAATTGATGACTTGTTTGATCAATTGCAAGGTGCAGGATGTTTTTCTAAGATTGATCTGAGGTCGGGGTATCATCAAATACGAGTAAGGGATGAAGATATTCCGAAGACTGCTTTCAGGACGAGATACGGGCATTATGAATTTCTGGTGATGCCATTTGGATTGACTAACGCTCCAGCTATATTCATGGATCTGATGAATAGAGTGTGTCGGTCATTTCTAGACAAATTTGTCATTGTCTTTATTGATGACATACTAGTCTATTCAAAGAATGAAAATGATCACGAGTGTCATCTTCAGGAAGTTTTGGAAGTACTAAGAAAGGAGAAGTTGTATGCAAAATTCTCGAAATGTGAATTTTGGCTAGAAGAAGTACAATTTATGGGTCATGTAATTTCAGCTGAAGGGGTGAAAGTGGATCCATCCAAAATAGAAGCAATGATGAATTGGGAAACTCCAAAGAATGCATCTGAAATCAGAAGTTTCTTGGGTTTGGCCGGGTATTATCGGAGGTTTATTCAAGATTTCTCAAAGATTGCTTCTGCTTTGACCGTGTTAACTCGTAAAAATGTAAAGTTTGTTTGGACCGAAAAGCAAGAATCAGCTTTCAAGACTCTAAGACAAAAGTTGTGTGAAGCACCTATTTTAGCACTGCCTGAAGGTACAGATGATTTTGTAGTGTATAGTGATGCTTCAAAGATGGGACTAGGATGTGTATTGATGCAAAGAGGCAAGGTGATTGCTTATGCATCAAGGCAATTGAAAGAACATGAGAAGAATTATCCTACCCATGATTTGGAGTTAGCAGCGGTGGTTTTTGCTTTGAAGCTATGGCGTCATTATCTGTACGGTACGAAGTGTACTCTTTATACTGATCATAAGAGTTTAAAGCATGTCTTTGATCAGAAAGAATTAAATATGAGACAGAGAAGGTGGTTGGAGCTACTTAAAGACTACGATTGTGAATTGCATTACCATCCTGGTAAAGCAAATGTAGTGGCCGACGCTTTAAGTAGAAAGGAGTATAGTGGCTGTCTGAAGTCGACAAATGCTCGAATTGATGTGATGTCAAGTTTGATTGAAAGAATAAAGGCTGCTCAGATGGAAGCTCTTTTGGAAGAAAACTTAAAAGATGAGGTTATGGTCAAGCAACGATTTCAATTGACGGAAGATAGCCGTGGGGTGAAGTTGTTTCGAGGTCGTGTTTGGGTACCAAGATTAGGTGGGAATAGAGAGTTAATTCTGGAAGATGCTCACAAATCTAAGTATTCCATTCACCCCGGAAGTACAAAAATGTATAGAGACCTGAAACTACATTACTGGTGGCCAACCATGAAGTTGGATGTGGCTAGATGTGTAGAAAAGTGTGGAACCTGTTCCTTAGTTAAAGCTGAACATCAAAAGCCATACGGAAGTTTTCAATCTTTGGAAATTCCGGAATGGAAATGGGACAAGATTACCATGGATTTCGTGACGAAGTTACCTAAGACGCAAAGGGGTAACGACACAATATGGGTAATCGTTGACAGGCTGACAAAGAGTGCTCATTTCTTGGCAATGAAAGAAGCTTCACCGATAGAAAAGCTAGCAAAATTGTATATTGACGAAGTGGTGTCAAGACATGGTATTCCAGTGTCTATTGTTTCAGATCGTGATAGTCGGTTTACGTCAAGATTTTGGCAGACACTCCAAGAGGAGTTGGGTACGAAATTGAATTTGAGTACCGCGTATCATCCGCAAACCGACGGTCAAAGTGAAAGAACTATTCAGACATTAGAAGATATGCTTAGAGCTTGTATACTAGATTTTGGAGGTAACTGGGATACGCACTTGCCATTGGTGGAATTTGCGTATAACAATAGTTATCATTCTAGTATCGGAAGAGCACCGTTTGAAGCCTTGTATGGTAGAAAGTGTAGAACTCCAGTGTGTTGGCTAGAAGCTGGAGAGAAACAGTTTGCTGGACCAGAAATGGTGCAACAAACGTCTGATAAAATAAAAGAAATCCGACAACACATGAAAGCGGCTCAGGATAGACAAAAGAGTTATGCTGATTTAAAAAGAAGACCAATAGAATTCCAAGTTGGGGAGCGCGTTATGCTAAAAGTATCTCCGTGGAAAGGTGTAATTCGTTTTGGAAAGCGTGGGAAGTTAAGTCCTCGTTTTCTAGGACCTTTTGTCATCACTAAAAGAGTTGGTCAACAAGCTTATCAGTTAGATCTTCCGCCTGAATTGGAAGGAATTCACGATGTGTTTCATGTATGTTATCTTCGGAGGTGTTTAGCCGAAGAACAAGATGTGATTCTGATAACTGATGTCAAGGTGGACGAGAAGAGTCAATGTGTTGAAGAACCGGAAGCGATTCTAGAAAGATCGGTTCGGAAGTTAAGAAACGGCAAAGAGGTGCCTATGTTGAAAGTACGATGGAAACATCATCGGGGCAGTAATGTGACTTTAGAGTCGGAGGAAGAAATGAAGAAGCGATACCCTCAATTGTTTGCTTAGTTGATTTCGGGGACGAAATCCTTTTAAGTTGGGGAGTATTGTAACACCCCGAAATTTCTATTGTAAATTAATAAGATATAATTTGTATTTTGATATAATTTATTGTGAAGAAATTATCTTGGAGGGTTAAATTGAATTATTTGGAAGTTTGGGGTTTATTTTGGAAACCTAGTTAATGACTCATGTTTTAAATGAGAGGTGTCATACTAGGAGGAATCAGTATTAGAAAATACTGATTTCCTTTGTTTAATTGTCTAAAAAGAAAAGTTATAGAAAGAAACAGAGAAATAGCGAGAGAAGTAGACGAGAGGAAGAAAAGAAGAAAAGAAGAGAAAGCATTTTGGTGATTATTGTGGTAAGAACTTACTTTCTGAGTTATAATCATTCATCTCCATGAATTTAAGTTATAGTATTGTGTTCAGACTGGGATTAAGCTGTTGATTAAGCCATTTGGACTGGAAGTTTATTGTGTTCAAGTTTACCCAGGTGAGTTATTCATTCTTGTTAAAATTAAGCAATTAAAAGTGTTATAGATATACTATACTTGTATTTAATAACACTGGTATGATTGGATTAAGAAATGGTAAGCTTAATGAACAGTAGAGAACTGAATCAAAAATGGAAGTGACGATGAACAGTAACTTTTCGTAATAGAGGGTTGCGCAAAGTAGAACTTTTCGCAACAGTTGGTTGCGAAAAGTGAAGTTGTCGCAATAGAGGGTTGCGAGAAGTGGGGTTTTCGCAACTGTGGCTTGCGAAAAGTGAAGTTTTCGCAGCCTTGGCTTGCGAAAAGTGTAGTTTTCGCTACAGTAGCTTGCGAAAAGTTTTTGACTTCCAGTAGCATTTTGAGGCTGTTATGTGACATGCAATCTGATATGAATATGCTAATTGTTATATGTTTATAACTCTGTTGTTGATGTAAAAACCATGATATATTGAATTGTAATGACTTAATTATAAGTCCGGAGCCATAGTTAATTGTTGAAGTATTGATCCCCGATGCTAAATAGCAAAGTGGGGATAATCGTTGAATTTAATACTCTGTACATAGAGATATAGAATATATGTTGAATTGTATAGCTTTAGTATACAATAGAATGAGTGATAATACACATTTATTGTGTGGCGTTGGCTAGAAATCTACATCTGGTCTAGTGGGCATATAGTACGGTATAATGAGAACCGTTTACTAGCTGGGGACCGATAGGATGTATTTCTAGTTGTTGGAGTGAATCTTGAATCATCTGTGAGGGTCTCTGGTGGTTGTTGATCGCGATAAGAAGGAAATCTCATTTGAGACCAGTGATTCAAGATGGGGAGGAAACGAAATGAGGAATGGCAGACTTGGAGTTGTAATTCCCATTTCAAACGAAAGATGAGATATCTTTATTGTGGAGTATTTGATTTTAAATCAGAAAGATGCAGGTTTGGAAACTGTAATTTCTGGGAGTTAGAGTTATTTATAAGTCAGGTGGGATTTATAGTAATTCTCGTTGATAGTGATGATGACTAGGTGAATTAGTCACAAATAAGGAATGGGTGGATTCCTTTGGTTGATAAGAGCTTGGTGTGGTAAGATGGCCGTTAACAGGTTTGTTATATCTGTTGATATTTTGTTGTTTAATTTTAATTTGATTTGGATAATCTCACTAGGCGAAAGCCTAATGTTTCAAATTAAATTGTCTTACCAGGTGCAGGCTCTGGGAAATAGTGGGGAAGTGAGATGACAATTGAAGAACAATCAGACTTGGTGATATCAAAGGATCAGGATATTTTGATGACTTTTGGGACAAGCCTTAGATAATCTAGTTGATCTTATTGTGATGTATAATTAGATTGATCAAATTATTTAAGTTAGATGATCTTATGTATATAGAAACATACTTTTGATCCTTTGGTTTATAAAAGTCTGATATTTTTGATGATCATAACACGTGTATTTTGAAGTTTAAATTGGCCCTGAATTTTAGGGTGTTACACTTTCGTTGCAGTATTATTCCAAAAGCTTCTTTTTAAATGACTCCCAAGTCATTGCAGATAGGACGGAAGTCAAAATTGAAGCAGTCAGCACATTCCACCACATCAACGCGTTTCCTCTCAACATCTGCGAAGCAAACCTAACTTTCGGCTTTTCATCACATTCGCAAGCCTGAAAGGCTTGTTCTATCTCTCTGATCCAGTTCATACACGCCACTGGATTATCAGCTCCGGCAAACTCCGGTGGTTTACAACTTAGAAAAGTCTTATACGAGCAACCCCTTTCTACTCTCCTTTCAGTTTCTGTTACCGGAATATGAAGTGGAGGGATTATTCCAGTATCTGTTGTTGTTCGTGGTACCCCCGCCGTACGATCACAAAGCGCCTTCATGAACATTTCAGATTGTCTTTCCATTTCCGTGTTCATCATCCGCATCATATTTTCCATCAATCGAGACTCCATTCCTGCTTCTGCTGTTCTCGGGATGGCAGTACTGGTACCCACCCCATGCATCCGGCTGTGTGATCCTCCGATAGAAAGAAAATCCGGCGGAGTCTCAGGAACTCCACCTAATCCAGGTTGTCTTTCTTCAGTCCAGTCAATCCCAATCCTATTCATTTCAGAAATAGGGGACAACGGCGGCGTAGTTACCATTTTCTGATAAAACACAAAGGAATACCCATAAGAAATGGTTACACAAATCTAGACATACAAACGTACTTTACCGATCATTAATCACTGTAACTGTTTAGAAATAAGTATGCTTGTGTAATAATATATTCATAATAACAGTAGCTAATTGAAATTGTGAACATACTATACATGAGAATCCTCTTTCCATTGTCACAGTATTAATTTCACGTATTTCCATCGACTCTAAGACTATCCCGTCTTAGTACTTCTACCCATATCTAACATATCATAACCTAATCCATCTCAGCTTAAGTCTAAGTATCTCATCAGCATACTTAGTTCGCCTAAACTAAAGCTCTGATACCATATTGTAACGCCCCAAAATCCAGGCCAATTTAAACCTCAAGTTACAACAGGTTATGATAACAAAACTTCAACTTATATAATAGCAAGGGGATTAACCATCAAGAGTATATTTACAAACAGGATACTTCAAATAACCTATCAATCTAATTATGTAACTATAATCAGATTAATCAAGTTATCTAAGCTATCCATCCAAAAATCTCCTCTTTGTTAGTTGCCACCACTGCTAATCCAAAAACGCTCGTCCCACAACCCTTTAATTTCCCGAGCCTGTACCTGGTAAGAAAATATCATATGAAACGATTAGGCCAACGCCTAGTGAGAACATTCGTTTCAATAATAACATTTGTAAAATCAATGTAAACAAGTTATAACAAACCTGGTTACTTCTTTTCTTACCGTTTGCGTAACTCTATTTCGTTAAAATGATTTATTCAATTCCTAGAATATGACTGACAATATTTCAGTCATCATATCCTGCCTCAGAGCCACACTACGAATCATTACTGATTCTAGATTAATGCTCTTAACCAATAAATAGCAATTACACATGCACATTTATTGGTAAGGAAGCAGAGATCACAAGTACTTATGTCAACCTCATTCTCTTCCTTTGAAATCAGGAATAACGATTATTACCACACGACTATTCCATGATTTCCCACACACACTGGGATAACGATTATTACCACACGCCTATCCCATGTGATTACCAAACACTAGTGCCTATGGATCCATTACACTCAATATAATCCTGCCTAGCATCACACTAGCGCAGTTTATAAACCTAACATACTATACAAGAATGTACGTATGTCTGAACTACATAAGTTATATGACAATGCCTAATCGTATCTTTTCACGATTTACCGAACTGTAGTCTCCAAAACAATCAGAAGAGTATAAATAATCCAAGACCTCAGAATGTCTTAACTATCAGAATTACTACTGTTACAGTATACTGCCAACTCCCGGTATTCCCAACTCCCGGTAGTCAACAATGTACCGAGACTTCACCGGGACCCATAAGTACCGGGAGTCACCTGCACCGGAACTCACTTGTACCGGGACTCACCTGTACCGGGACTTACCTGTACCGGGACATTCAAGTACCGGGACTACGTACTGTTCGTTTCAATAAGTCCACAAATCGATTTTAAACATAAAATCAATTCAGCCTATTCATTCTAATCAGTCCTCAATCAATTCATACAGCTATATTAAGGTTAGTATAACTTAAAAACACTGATTTATACAACGAATCGAATGAACTCACCTTTTTGCAGCAAAACTTGTTTCTCTGCCAAAATCGTAAATCTCCAAATCTGTTGTAAACGATTTTCAACCCAAAATGAAGAACCAAGCTTCTTTCTTCTTTCTCTCTTTTATTCCTGCTTCTCTCTTTTGCCGACTCAACACAAACAAGAATGATATATTTCTCATTCTCAGTATCTTATCCACACAAACATTTCCAAAGTAACATAACTTACCCCATAGTTACATTAATTCCAATAAGTACACTAAACTTTCATTCTTTGAATTTCAACCTTAAATTGGATTATAAAACTTCCATACAATCCCAAGGTTACAACAATTACAAATACAACCCAATTCTTAATAAAATACTAATAACGAAAATTTAGGATGTTAAACATACACATAAAGTAATGGAGGTCTTTCTGATTCGGCTGCAAAGTGCATAAAACCAGAGATATCCCCATCGTTGCATAACTCCACAAATGACCCATCACCATTCTTGAACGTTAACTTGCAAACAGCAGAAGGGTCGATTTCACATTTTTGCATGGCGTATGCAACAAACTTCTGATAAGAAAAGTTTACTGGCAATTTTACACCATGCTTAGATTTATAAGCAAAATTCCACTCGTTGTTTTCTTTCACCCATTCACCATCGTAACAGAAATATAGCCTAGTTTTTGCAACAGATGAACTCATTTTTTCAATGGTATCTCAAAAACAAAATACTGAAGAAAGAAAGAAAGAAAGAAGTATGGAATCGGTGTGAATTATGGATTGCATTTTACATCTATTTATGGATGAAACAACCAACATTGATGAAACAACCAACATAAATTGCAACCACAAATTGGTATTCCAAATACATTGATTCAACATTGATGAAACATGCCAGTGAATTTGAACCACAAATTGGTCTTCAAAGTACAATAATTGTGGAAAAAAACAGTAAAAACATGCAAGATTCGTTCAAATACAGGGGCCAAAAGTGAAATTTTTTTGCCCATCGCGGGCAACCTCTGCGGGGAGGGACCAAAAGTGTCACCGCGGCCATAGTTAAGGGGCTCCGCGGGACACTTTGGCCAAACATGGGTGACACGTAGGCCCTAGCCCGCGATCGCGAGGCCCATCGCGGAATTTTGGGGTATTTTGGTAAGGATGGGTCAAACTTGAGGTATTTTGATTAAATTCCCTAAAATATATTGATTAATATTAAACAATAAATAAAAATAATTTATATTATTAACAATAACTCTAAATAATTAAAAATTAATATCAATGTATGATTAAAACTTAATTTAATAACTTTAAGTTAATATTAATTAATTAATAATAATTAAATTTAAAAGATTAATATTTATTTATAAGCTAGTTTTTTTTTCTTTTTCCAAACAATGCTTAATATCAGGGTAGTTCAATTTTGGTCCCTATTATTTACAATTTACAACATATATCATCTCTAAAATTTTGAAATCGGATTTAGTCTCTCACATTTGTCAACTCCCCACAGTTTGGGTCAATTCTTTTTATGTTGGTTAACTTTGTTTGTTAATGTTTTAGTCATTTTAAACATTCTATTAAGAAAGGGGTTGGGTCTATGTTTGAGAAAAATAAGAAAATTGTTTAAAATAATGAAAATATCCCTCATTTAATTGGTAAGAAACGAAAAAAGTTAATGAATGTTAGGAGGATGGACAAAACTGTTGGAAAAAACAAATGTAAGGGATCAAATCTAAGTTTTTGAAGTTTAAGAATGATATACGTTGGAAAATATAAACATTAGGGATCAAAATTGACCTTACTCTTAATATTAAAACTTAGAGTATCAATACGTAAACTCCTGAGTCCTGACACGCCATAAGTTTATTCTCGGTTTTTACACGGGTTATTTTTTTTAGAACCATTTTAGTATCATATTTTTTTTAGTTTTGATCATTATATGATCAGGCTTAAATTGTTTAGTGTTATTGAAATATTGAATAATAGTAAAAACATATGAGTATAAATGTATAATGTATGATTGTATATATGATATAATGATATGCCGCTGTAAAACACGTTTGAAAAATGTCATAATTTTGTCGTAACTTTTAAGATTTGAGAATTAATTCCACCCGTCCACCGTCATATTATACCTCACGTCATTTAGGACTTTGCTCACAATGAAAAACAACCTTTCATTTTTATGTTTTCTTAAACAAGTTTAATGGTTTTATTTTTGTTTGTCAATTAGATATTATTATTGGTTATGCATTAGAATTTGATTCAATCAATCCACCATTTTGACCAACTATTCAAATATTTTACTAACAATTTTTTTTAAAATGCTACATACAAATATAAAAAACAAATAGATATTCACACACACACACACACATATATATATATATATATATATATATATATATATATATATTGCTAAATGAATTATATATTACACTAATTAAACTCTATTTTCTACTAGTGATTTGAAAACATTACTTTTATCTTTCTTGCTATGGAGTTTTTTTAAGTATATATAAGATTTATATACGGCAAATGCAACAAATAAACTCACACGTCTTTCTCACATTTGGTGAGGTTTGAACCCCTGACTTTCTAGGAGGAAAAAGACTCGGATACCGCTAAGCCAAAGACCTTCTGGTTTGCTAGAGAGTTTACATCATAGATAAAAAAAGAGTTTATTTACAAATTACAAGAACACAAGATGCATTAAGAGTGTGGATACCAACTAAACTACAACTAGAAATGAGGGCAAGTTCAACTCCGAGTTTGAGATACAAACTTTAACTTCGACTTCAAGTTTGAGCGACAAACTTTGACTTCAATCTTGAGTTTGAGAGACAGACTTTGACTAACTTCGAGTTTGAGAGGCAAACTTCGAGGGCGAAGCTAGGTCTTGAATGAGGCTATTGAAGGAGGACGCAACGATTTGGGGAGAGAAGACAACTAGGGGTGCTTCGATTATCTTCTTTTTTTGCAGTTAGTGAAGGAGGAGGATATTATGGAATAATGATTTTGAACATTCATTTTTGAAGGTTTTGTAATTTTATATTTTCTTATTTTTTTCACAATACTAAACTTATAGTATTTGAAAAGTATTTAATATTATTAATCATTAGAATTAGACCGTTATTGGATCCAATCCAATTCAGCTGCAATTGAATATCCAATTTAGGGCATGTTTCTCAAGAGCTTAATGGGACTTTGAGTTTATTCGGTCAACTATATTTGACTGTTTTCCTAGAAAAAGATTTATGTAGAAAGCTAAGTTTTTCCCAAACATGCATCTCCCGATTAAAAAACACGCTTCTTCCATCTATTAAAAAAACCTTCATACAAACAGATTAATCCATAGAGGCAACTTTCATACATAACTTAATGAAAAACTAATGCTATGCATTATGTTTGAAAATAAATAAAAAAACAACATTATTTTGTTAACTTGTCATCTTCTATGTTTTGTTTTTCTAACATCATTATATATAAATAATCTCCAACTTTCTCATTAACTTATAGTTTCCATCATAAATTTATATTTTTACTACCACTTTTCTCAAATGGGAAGATGGGCTAGAAACATGATGGGCCCAAGTTTAATAGCCCAATAGATACCATTAAGCCTGCTTTTGCAACCTTATGGAGCCATGAATTGATCCACTGTAACAAAAGATTTTGCCCGACAATTCTTGACCGTAGATCACAAAAAGAGCCTGATATTCTTCCTTCTACGTGTTATTCGCCATTGACAACCACAATAACGCGTACCACTTACAAAGCAATCGATCAGAAAGTCCCAAAATCCTTGCACACAAAGCAAACGCACAAGATTTTGAGAGCCAGGAGAGAAGTTGTTGTTTAGAGGGTTAATTGGATTTTGATTTTTGTTGATTTATCAATCACGATGAGTTTCCTATTCGGCAAGAAGAAAACACCCGCAGGTTCATAATCATACCCTCGATCCATGTTTAATATTGTGTATCTTCTGAATTTAGTTTGTGTTGATTTACATGTTATTGTAGGAATCTGCAATTTGGATACATATGATCAGTACTTTGTTCATCTATTATCAGATTTTGCTAATTGTATACGGATCGTCGGTTTATATACCATGATCGTAGAAACCTTGTAGCTCAAATTTTCAGAATTTTGATTAATTGATTGAATATGGAATGATTAGTATAGGAAATCGTGAAGTTGGGATAACGTTGATTAGAGGACACATAGAATTGTTCAGAGGATAAGAGAACTCTTGTTAATCTGATATGTTAAAGTCTTATGGTTTTCAGTTTGATTACTATTGGTAAAACTGAATCAATTTATTGTTCTATTTGTAATTATGGACTTTTAAACCTAGAATTGTTGCCAAGGGAGAGATTGAAGGTTTCCTCAACTGGTTAGGAGCAATCTTGGGGTTCATGGAACCGGGTTTGTGGGGGATTCTATAGTTTCGTAGTCAGCCTTGGGTTGGTGTGTAATAAATTGTGTGAACGTAGTGTTGAAATTGTGATACCCAACACACACACTTAATTCGCGACCTGGATTTGAGAGCTTGTGTCGCGAGGTTAAATATGCCAAGTTGAGGAATGAACATTCAATATGGCTGGACCAAATCCTCATAGAGGTATGACTTTGTCTTGGAGAGGCGGGTGCACGGTGGTTGATAGAACTATTCAAAGTCACATTCAGGATTGACAACATGCTTGAAGCATGGAGGCTGAGTGTAGTCGTGTGATGTTCTATAAGAAGAAAGACGTTGTGCAAAGTTGTGGTAACTATTGCAATACAAAGTTACTTGGCCACACCATGAAATTATGGAGCGCTCCTTCTAAGACATTGCTTACTCTTAACCAGCTTTTCACTTTTATCTATTATGCCTTTCTCTCTTACACACACTTTTCACACACATAAACACTCTACTCTTTGTGGTAGAAGTCAGCTTTATGTACATCTCACCCCCTCTCCCCTGGCGGTGGGACCTCATGTTTTGGTGGGATATACTACACGCCTTGAAAAACACCATGGCCTTGGCGCCAGGCTTACGACTCACGTCATTTAGAACCTTGCTTAATATAATCCTTATAGCTTTCAGTTTCTTTAGTAAGATATGGTTGGTATTTGCAGAGCTCCTACGGGAAAACAAGAGAATGCTTGATAAATCTATCAGAGAAATAGAAAGAGAAAGGCAAGGTTTGCAGGCACAAGAAAAGAAACTCATTGTAGAGATCAAGAAAAGTGCCAAACAAGGACAGATGGTAACCAGATTTCTTTCATTGCTTACATGTTTTTTTGCAGTTTTGAATCTTTTCGGGTTTTTATTCGTTCATAATTTCATTTGATCACCTATTTTTATAAAACCCAAATAAGATGCTAATAATGTGTAGGCCTTAATGGTACTTTTTCTCTCAGGGAGCTGTTAAGGTGATGGCGAAAGACCTTATCCGAACAAGACACCAGATCGAGAAGTTTTACAAGCTTAAATCCCAACTGCAGGGAGTATCGCTTAGAATTCAGGTACCATTTTCTTTCTTTCATTTATATAATCCCATTTCCATGTTGTTAGTTTTATCTGTTTCTATGTTTCAATGCTGTTGCTTATTTTTTTTACCCGTTTTCCAAATTTTAGAACTACCTTTTTTGTTTTCAAGTGCTTTTAAATCGCATGTTCTTCTTTTCTTTTCTTTTTTGCACACTTTGCACAAGTTAAATTGTGAAAATTTTCTACAGATTTTTTTTAGTTAAATTGTGTCACCACTTAGAAAAAAACTATGGGTCTGCCTCTGCCTCTGGGTGGGATATACTGGGTTTGTTTGGTTTATTTCATTTTGTTAGTGTAAGAAACACCAATCTAGAAAGATTAAAGAAACGGAAAATGGTTATGATGGGTTGATGTTAATCAGACATTGAAGTCGACACAAGCAATGGGTGAGGCGATGAAAGGGGTGACGAAGGCAATGGGACAGATGAACCGGCAGATGAACCTGCCATCGTTGCAGAAAATAATGCAAGAATTTGAGAGGCAAAACGAGAAGATGGAAATGGTAAGCGAGGTCATGGCTGATGCCATTGATGATGCTTTGGAAGGAGACGAAGAAGAGGACGAAACAGAAGAGCTGGTCAGCCAGGTCCTAGACGAGATCGGCATTGACATCAATCAAGAGGTAAAAATAAATCCTTCACTTTGTAAATAAAAGATTAAGTTTGTGAGCTTCTAATAACTCAACGTTTTGGGCTACCAATAACTTCCACACTCTGGTTTGCTGGTTATTGGGTCAACCTACTATTTTGGGCTTGAACCGTTACACTTTATGGTATATGACTGGAAAAATAAAGAAAAAAGTTGTGGGCTATCAATAACTTCAAGGGAAATTGACCAAAATAGCCGATCTTCCTAACCAACTTTCACTTTTTAGCCATTTTGGAACCAAATTCCCATTTTTTGCAGAGTTAAAAGGCATTTGAGTAAAGCCTATTTTCAGATTAAAAAAATAAAGAAAAAAAATCTTTACGCAGAAATTTGAATCTTTACTTTGAATCCTTACGCCAAAAAAGAAGAAACCTTTTTGTAATCTGAAAATTATGCGTAGACGCTGGCTAAAATGGGAATTCAATTGAAAAAGTGGCTAAAAAGTGAATTTGGTCGGGGAGATTGGCTATTTTGATCAATTTCCCATAACGTCTATCATGGTTTTAAGTTGATTTAGAGGTTATTGGGTCAACTTGCTATTGGGTTTGTAGTGCTACACTTATGGACCGAGAGTTGAAAAATAAAGAAAAAGTTGTGGGCTACCAATAATTTTCACCACACGTTTTAAGTATATTTCGAGGTTATTGGGTCAGTCTGCTACATTGGGATTTGTTGTTACACTTTTGGTCTGAGATTTGAAAATAAAGAAAGCAAGTACTGATGGAATATGATGAAACTACAGTTGATGAATGCACCGTCGGGGGCGGTATCGGTCCCAGCTGCAAAGACGAAGGTGGCGCAGACTGAAGCACCGGCGGGTGCGACCGATGATGGTGGGATCGACAGCGATTTACAGGCCAGGCTAGACAATTTGAGAAGAATGTAAGTATCATACGTATGTTTATTGGTCTTTTTTACGGAAACCTTTAAACATCGACATAATTGGCTTGTAACATATTTGGTCGAATTTATGAACTCATATCGATTATGCAAATGACAGTTTGTTGAATTAACTTGTCATTTTCTTCCAATTTTTATGAACTTGTAGATATATTTTGCAGTTGCTATTCTTCTTTTACTGTTTTAGAAGACACTCGAGGGCTGTTTGGTTGGTTTTCCATTAAATTCTATTTAAATAAAGTTGTATTTGTAGGTTAATCTGTCTGTATAGATTGGGAAGAGTTTTTTTTTCCTGCTTGAGAGACTTTTTCATAGATGAAAGAAACGTATTTTTTTATTGGGAGGGACAAGTTTGGAAACAAACTTAGTTTTCTGCATAAAGCTCCCCTTGAAAACTTACTGAATAAGCCACTTTTTATATTATTAAGTCATCACCAAACATTCACATTCATGTATACATTTTATTTTAAAAAATGTACTCATAAAATATAAAATTACAATGTTGCTGAATATTGATTCCATTTCATGTCCACAAGGACCACAACCATATATATGAATGGAAACGTGCCGGTTTTTAGGGTCCTCGTCCCCGAAACCGATAAGCATTCCCGTCTCCTTAACCGTACCGATCCCTATCGGGTCCCCGCGGTTTCACCGATCCCTGTTGGGGAACCCGTTAAGAGAAAATTCATCGTTACCCGTTGGTTTCCCCCGAACCAAACCTAAACCAAATCCGAACCGAAACGGAAAAAACATAAGTTTTTCTTAAACATAAATTAAATGAGTAATATATTTTTTATATTAGAATTGGAAACTTGACTCGTGTTGCACGTTTGATTAGAATTGGGTTTAGGCTTTTAAAATAGATATATATATATATATATATATATATATATATATATATATATTTAAGTTTTAGCCAAAAAGAATTTTGAAGTTTAAAATATGTATGTATAATATATTTTTTAGAGTAAATTACACTTTTGGTCCCTGTGGTTTCCACTTAATATCAAGTCTAGTCCCTATTTCAAACTAATTACAATTTTTGTCACGATGGTTGACACTCTATTACACTTTTGGTCATTGTGGTTGCCACTTGATTTCAATTTTGGTCCCTTTTGACTAACTTCAGTTAAAAAAAATGTTAATTAAGGGGTATTATGGTCCTTTTACTTTGTTTTATGTATTTTAATTTAAAAATATGTATTTACGCATTAATATAAATATTATTAATATTTTAATATATAAGAAGACACCACCATCCTCATCCCTTCCAAGTTCCAAGTGAACTCCGGCCGACCCCCATCCCTCCATTTACCGTGGACTCCGACCGACCCCCACTCCTCCCTTCCCGTGAACTCCGGCCGACGCCCACTCCTCCCTTCCCGTCGAGCTCGACCCCATCAAAATCTTTATTAAACCCTAGCTCGGTTATACTCGCTGGAAGTTCCACTTTTGTGTTGGGATTATTCAACACGAACGACGAATTGAAATGGTATTTGGTACGCTTCAATCCCACAGATCGATTTGTTTTCAGTTTTGGGTATCAGTTTGTTTTAGGGTTTTGCTTTTAAGATTTTTTTTTTGGGTTTTTAAGTAGGGTTCGGACAAACGGCCCTTCCTTGAACGTCTTCGTGAACACCTCCATCAGTACTGGTTTTCCATGGTGACGGTCTGAGTCAAAGACAAAAACCTTGGATGACCCATCTTTTGCTTCTGCATTTTTCCCACCTTAAACAACCATGAACACACAAAGGTAACAAATCGATAACCCCCTCTTCTTCTCCTGTTCTCTCGTGACCACTGCCCTTTTTACTCCTACGAACAACAATAGATCGACTTCCTCTTCACCATTTTCAGTTTTGCATCTTCGTTCTTTTCACCTGCTTCTTCCTCGGCTTTAATCGTGGCTTCCTCCGCAACTTTCAGTTTTCACCTTAAACCCCCATAGATCGACGCCTCTTCTTCATCTAAGGCCCATTGAATCCCCTCCAACGCGCCCCAAACGTCTTTCACGGTTAAAGTCACCTCCGTCATTTGGTTTTTTGATTTAGAGCTTGAATTTAGTTTTTGATTTGGGTTTTCATTTGGTCTTAATTCTGGATCTGTGTTGTTTTGGTTTGGAATCATAGGTTTTTTTAATTATTTTGCATCTGGGTTTGTTTTACAAAATTTTGGGTTTGTTGGAGAAGATGACTGAAGTGGGTGGGGTTGGGCTGAGAGTTCGTCGGACGATGGGTCAGGGGGTCGGGATGTTGGTCGCTGGATTGTGGGGAAGGAGAATGAAATAAAAATTAAAAAGACGAAAATACCCCTGAATTAACTGACCTATTTAACAGAAGTTAGTTGAAGGACCAACATTGAAAAAGAATGAGAACCACAATGACTAAAATTGTAATTAGTTTAAAAGAGGGACTACACATGATAGTAGGTGGCAACCACAGGGACCAAAAGTGTAATTTACTCTATTTTTTATATCCATATATTGGGTTGGGCTGGGCTGGGCCGGGCCGTTGAGGATGGTCCCTGTCGCCGCTAAGAAGTCCCCGAACCCGACCCGAAATATTTGGTTTTCGGTTTTCACCTTTGGTTCGGGTTTTTTTGCCATCCCTAACCATAAATTTCAAAAAGATTAATTATTTTTATTAGGAAAAAAATTTAAACCAAACGCCATCTAACTTGAGTGACGGACAATCTGGGATGAGATCAGGAGAGAACTAGAAAAAATAAAAGAACCGAAGAACTCATCCAAGCCATTAGATTAAGATGATCAAATGGTTATGATTTAAAAGGTGGTTATAACCATTTTTAAAAAAAAAATTATTTACCCTCTATTTCTTAAATGCAAAATTGGCGAAATATAACAAAAATTGAAGCAAAACAAATTACACCAAAAAATCCATTATTTTATTATCTTTAATTTGACATCTATTTTGATATATTTTTTCATTCGTTTTTTCATGGTTCTCTGGTGTTTTTTTTCAAGGTTCTCCCTTGAACTTTACTCCGGACAATCTAACTATTATTTCAACATGATGTTACGGGTTACTTTATAATTCATTTGTATGGCTTAAAACACAAGGCAAATAATAATGAAATTCATCTAATAATAAAATACTTTCAACATCCATTTCGTCTTTTGGTCTCAACAGTAAAATACATCTCTACTCTCTGTATCAAATATGGAACCAACTCTTGAGTCTGTCTTTTCAGGGAATATTGGAGAATGTGGTGCTCCATTATATAATCTATACCCCATATATATATATATATATATATATATATATATATATATATATATATATATATATAATGGAAAAAGTGTTTGGCTAGTAAAAAGGATGGGGGATTTGGTATTGGAAGTTTGTTTGTTTTCAATAGAGCTCTCCTTTTTAAATGGATTTGGAGGTTTCAGACGGATCAAAATGCACTCTGGGTCAAAGTGGTCAAATCGATTTACGGTGCGAGTGGGCTAGTTGGAACGCGAATACACAATAAGATGTCCAATTCTCCTTGGATTGGTATTCTGAAAGCGATTCAACATTTGGAGAATACTGACATTCACCTCTCTTCTCTTTGCAAGAAAAAAAGTAGGAAATGGAAATTCTACTTTGTTTTGGGATGAGGTTTGGTTAGGAGATTCCTCTCTTAAGTGCAATTTCCGAGGGTATTTGCGCTGGAGCGGGACAAATTGGCATTGGTACATGATCGTTTGAACTTGGGGGATTGGGGATCAGTGTTGCGTAGAGAGCCGAGAGGGGGTGTAGAGGAGTTGCAGATGTCAGCTTTACGGGAGATTCTAGATACTGTCTGTCTTTCTGATCAAAGGGATAGATGGTTTTGGTCTCTTGACGGGTCGGGTGAGTTTTCGGTGGCTTCTGCTCGGAGTTACATTGACTCTAAAATTTTGGTGGTAGAATCTCCTCCTACTAGATGGAATCGGTTTGTTCCTATCAAAATTAATGTTTTTGCCTGGCGGTTGAGTTTGAACAAGATTCTAACTCGAGAGAACCTTGATAAAAGAGGAATTGATATGCATTCCCTTTTATGTCCGGTTTACGATTTGGAGATTGAGTCGGTGGGTCATTTGTTTTTCTCTTGTCAAATGGCTCGGGATGTTTGGAAGCAAATTGGTCGATGGTGGAGTTTGGATATTCCGTAGTTTAGGTCAAATTCAGAGTGGATTGGCTGGTTATTATCTTTGCGTTTGAATAAAACGGAGTCGACCTGTTTTGAGGCGGTTGTTCTGACGGCGTTATGGGCTATTTGGTCTTTCCGAAATGGGACCCTCTTTAGGCTTTCTAAGCCTAAGAAAGTGACGTTGTGGGATAACATTGTAACTCAGTCATTCTTTTGGGTTACAAATAGGAGTAAAAAATGTAATATTAATTGGATGGGTTGGTTACAAAACCCTCTTCTGTCTATCTCTTACTTGTAATTGTCCTTTCTAGCTTCTTGCTATTTTTTCTTTAATATACTTCTGCCGTTCAAATAAAATGTATAGATATTACTATCTACATCTAGAAAGTTGTATGCTTTGAAAGAAGCATGTAACGTTTAGGAAGGTTTTGATCGATAGAAATAAAGAATCTATATACTTCAACATATATGTCCTTAGATATATCCATATATAAAATAGAAATCACACTTGAAAAATGTGAATTATCTATCTAGTCTAATAAATATACGAAATATACGGTTTCATAAATATCTATCTAGTCTAATAAATATACGGTTTCATAAATATCTCGATTATTTTCCTAATTTAAAGTACACACGTCAACATCAAGACTTACGTTTAACATTTTTAATACATAACTTAACCTGATTATAACGTAAAAGAAGTACATAAATTCAACTTATTATAATTACAATAATTTGTACTCTTTTGGCAATGGATCTAATGATTTAAAATCTTGAAACAAGACAAGAGAAAATTACAAGCAGGAGCTGTTCTCTTCTATCCATTTCCCTCATAAATGATGGTCCCACACCACATACCTACCACCAATCAAACAAAAAATTTCCCTTTTTTTTTCATTTTCTTTTGCTTAATTCTTGCTCAATAATTTTGTATTTTTCATTCATATTGTTGGCGGCGGCGGAGGTGGCGCCACCACCGGAGCACGGCAAAGTGGGCAGTCAATGTGAGAGTGCAACCACATGTCTATACATGAAGCATGAAAAAAGTGATGACATGTTGGCAATTTTCTCACTTCTTCGCCTTCTTCAAAAACCGATAAGCAAACGGAGCACTCGCTGACGTCATCATCCAACTTGTTTTTTTCTCCTCCTTTTTTGTATTCGAAGCTTGACACCAAGTGTATGGTGGAACCAACGCCGGAGAGCGGTGGCGATGACATGGTGGGATAGTGGGTGCGGCGGGGGAGTTGGGTTTCGTGTTGTGAGCGGCGGTGGTGGTATTGGGTGGCGCACCAACGGACGATGATGAGATTGTAGACAGCTAGGACGAGGGCTGCGGTGGCTACCACCACAAGGCCGTAGTATAACATGGGGCCGTTTGGTTTTTGTGGTGGTGGTGGCGGCGGTGAGAGTGGTGGAGATGTGGTTAGAGGTTTTGGAATATTTAGATTACCTCCTCCCATCCGGAGGAGAAATAACAATTCTTTTTTAAGGAAAAGAAGGCGTTTTGCATACCGCATAGGGAAGGTTTATTTGCCCATCAATTTTATTTAATCATTTAATAAATTTCGATATAAATAATATTGATCTATTTAAAATATATATAAGTACACTACTATAGAATATAGATTCGATGGTATTATGGTATATCAAATACAAACTCAATACGTGTTATAAACTTATAAATTAAAGGACCGTTTACTTAATCACTTATTCGGGTAAGTGTTTACGGGTAAAATTCAACATTATCGCTTACTTCTCGGGTAAGATTTTAGTCCATCAAAATGTCATCGTGCAACAATTTAGCCCGTAAGCGCTAACCGTGGTAAGAGTCGTCGCACTCACTTATCGGATAAGACTCTCGGTCCTTGCTTCCGTTCTTACCGGGTAAGATTCTTGGTCTTTGCCATATTCATCCGGTCAGCTAACGTGAGACTTGGTAAGCACTTACCTAGGTAAGCGTTTTGTAAACGGCCCCTAAGTGTCATTTAATATTAGTTTATAGGTAAAACATTGTTTTACATGTAAAAAAGACATCAATGTATGTTTTACATAATAAGTTAATAACACACACATAGAATTAAACATGTAAAATAATGTGAATCATAACTTATAATAAAATTTAGGGCTTGTTTGTTAATAGCTTAGCAAGTTTAATGAAACCCTCATCTTATTCGGTCAGCTATACATAGTTGTTTGGTAGTAACTTACTGATATAGAAAACGGCTTATTCGGTAAGCGTTGAGGAGGAGATTTATGTGAAAAACAATTTTTTCCAAAATTGTCTCTTCCAATTAGAAAAAAAAAACACATTCTTTCATCTAAAAAAGACACCCCTAACAAAAATCTTCATAATTCATATAAACAACTTTTTCTATGGAAAATGTGTTCTAGGTTAGGCCTAGACTAATTTATTGGCAAATTATGACTGTAAGACATTAGCTTGATTAAACTTCAGTGACCACAACTATTGTGTACGTCTGGATTTGAATCCTGTGCAGATGTGATAATTCCACCACATCCCCAGTGTCAACCAGTATGCCACAACCCTTGTGGTTAATAACTTTTCTTTATGTTAGAATTGTAGAGTCGATTGATAGATTGAGAGACACACTTGAGATGGCTGAATCAGCCGGTTTTCATATAATGAGAGAGTGTTACAAAAGAAGTGTCTAACCTAATAATGAAACCCTAAGAGACTATTTATACAAGGTAAGTTACACATAATTACAGAAAGGACTCTGGACTATACATATTGACATTAATACTCTAACATCCCCCCTCAAACTCAAGTAGGGGAAGAATGAGTCAAATTGAGTTTGGAAACAAGAGCCCGAAAACGCCCTGGAAGATGAGCTTTGGTGAAGATATCTGCAGTCTGATCAATGGTTGAGATTGGAAAAAGTTTAACCGTCTTGCGAAGAACATGTTGACGAGTGAAATGGCAGTCAATCTCGACGTGCTTTGTACGCTCATGAAAGACATCATTGTGAGCAATCTGAATAGCACTAGTGTTGTCACACCATAATGGTGTTGGGGAAAATTGATGAGCACCCATATCAGATAGTAGCCAGCGTAGCCATATGAGTTCTTGTGTAGTGTCAGCTAAGGCTCTATATTCCGCTTCAGTACTGGACCGAGTTGTCAAAGATTGTTTCTTGTTGCGCCGGGAGATAAGAGAGTCTCCAAGGAAGAAACAATAGCCGGTGGTGGAACGACGGTCTGTTATGTCACCATCCCATTCAGCATCTGAGAAGGCACGAAGAGTTAAGGATGATGTGGTTGAGAAGTGAAGCCCATGAAACATTGTCTCTTTGAGGTACCGAAGTATTCGAAGAACAGCGGCATAGTGATCTGAGCATGGAGCAGCCATGAACTGGCTAACTATATGAACTGCATAGGCAAGATCTGGTCGAGTAACGGTCAGGTAGACCAGAGATCCAACCAGTTGATGGTACCGTGTAGGATCCCGCAGAGGGGTTCCAGCATTGGGAACAAGATGCAGATTTTGCTCAATCGATGTAGAGGCAACCTTGTTGTCTGTAATCCCAGCTTTGGATGAAATGTACTTTGCTTGACAGAGATAGATGCCAGAAGAGTCTGATAGAACTTCCAGACCAAGAAAATAGTGGAGCTTACCAAGATCTTTCATCTCAAAACACGAGCTGAGGGAATGTTTGAGGTGAGTAATGCCTGTAGAGTCACTGTCGGTAATGATCATATCATCAACATACAGTAGGAGTAAGATGGTACCTGCAGCAGTGGTCCAAGTAAACAGGCCAGAATCATAGTTACTCGGGGAAAACCCTAATGAGATGACGGTATTGCTAAATTTTTCAAACCAAGCACGAGGGGCTTGTTTGAGGCCATAGAGGGCTTTTCGAAGTCGACAGACATTACCCTGACGGGAGGTCACACCTGGAGGGAGTCTCAGGTAGACTTCCTCTTCGAGATCGCCATTTAGAAAGGCATTCTTGACATCCATCTGATAGAGTGGCCATTTCTTGGTGGCAGCGATGGCTAGAAGACTACGAACCGAGGTGACCCGAGCCACGGGAGCAAACGTTTCCTCGTAGTCAATGCCATATTCTTGATTCAAGCCTTTTGCCACAAGGCGTGCTTTGTATCGATCAATGGATCCATCAGACTTGGTTTTGATTTTGAAGACCCATTTGCAACCAATGGGTGACTTTCCCGGTGGGAGAGGAACAAACTCCCATGTATTGGCTTTGTCAAGTGCCTGAAGTTCCTCTGTCATAGCTTGCTTCCAAACAGGGTTAGAGGCGGCTTCCTTGAAGAAAGCTGGTTCATGGGTGGACAGTAAAGTGGCATAACAATGATAATCACGAAGGTGAGAAGGAACTTGCCTTACCCGATCGGAGCGTCGTGCTTCATCTTGTGGTTGAGAGGAGCTAGGATCCATAGACTCAGCAGATGGCTCAGAAGTAGTACTTGGAGTTGGTGTAGATGATTGATCGTGATCAGATGGAACAGATGGGGCCGGTGAAGGTTCAGATGAGGCGGGTGAAGGTTCAGATGGGACAGATGGAGATCCAGGTTGAGAAGAGGCGGAAGGAGGTGGAACAGATGGTGAGGAGAGTATGGGATCTAGTTGGAGTGAGTCCAATGAGATAGATGTGTTTGTGAAGAAAGAAGTAGATGGAGTGGGTGTGTCCTGAAATTTTGACACTGTAGAGAAGGGAAGATGTTCCCAGAAGGTGACATGACGGGATATACGAAGTCTCTTAGAGACTGGATCCCAACAACGATAACCTTTATGTTCAATGTCATAGCCAAGGAAGCAGCATAATCGAGAACGAGGTTCGAGTTTGGTGTGCTCATGAGATTGCACCTGAACAAAGCAAGTACAACCCCACACTTTGAGGAGTTCATATGCAGGAGAGACGCTATAGAGTACTTCATACGGAGACTTTTGATTGAGAATGGGAGTTGGGTGTCGGTTGATGGTGTAGACAGCTGTGAAGGCTGCTTCACCCCAAAAGCGTTCTGGACACTTGGCTGATATCAATAGAGTGCGGACAGTGTCAAGAATGTGACGGTGTTTGCGTTCTGCATGACCATTTTGTGGAGAGGTGCCAGGACAGGAGTACTGAGAAAGAGTACCCTGAGATTGAAGAAAAGAGAGGAGAGACGATTCTTTATATTCCATAGCATTATCTGCTCGAAGAACCTTTATAGGCTTGGAGAACTGGGTTAGAATCATACGAACGAAGGTGATATAAATTTTAGGTAGCTCTGAGCGTTTTTTCATGAGATAAATCCATATAAAACGTGTGTGATCATCGATAAAGATGACAAAATAACGAGCACCTCCCATAGATGGGTGTGGTGGTGGTCCCCATACATCAGAATGAATAAGATCAAACGGAGAAGCAGATTTAAAGTCATTAATTTGAAAAGGTAAAGCATGATGTTTGCCAAGTTGACAAGATAGACAAGAGACATTTTCAGATGAAGTGTTTCCTAACAGTCCTGAACTAGCTAATACTTTTATTCTTGCTAAGGATTAATGGCCTAAGCGCGCATGCCATAATTCGAACGAAGGAGTACTGGAAACTGAAGCAACAAGATTTGATGAAGGTAAGGGAAGGCGGAGATAGACCACTTCAACCATCCGACCAACTTTACGGCCTACTCCAAGGATCTGCTTGGTCTTTGGATCCTGCACAACACAGCCAGAAGGGTGAAATAAAACGATTTGACCGGCTTCCATAAGCTGAGTGATTGAAATCAGACTCAGAGATAAGTTGGGTATATGCAGCACATCAGGTAAATGAATATCGGGGGTAGATACAGTCCCACTAAAGGATACCCGAGTATCATCAGCAGTACGGACTGATGAAAACATGCTGGAAGTTTGTTTAGAGACAAACCCATCAGCCTTAGGTGTCATGTGATTACAACATCCAGAGTCAAATAGCCAAGGGTTACCTGATGTAGTAGCATTGCATTGAGAATTCATACCCATAGAACCTGTCATGAGTTGCTCCATGAGCTCTTGATTTCGGCGCATGAGTTCCATAAGGTCCGACGTTGAGTGGTTGTTATGCTGAGCCGAAGCTGCTGGCGATGGAGAATCTTGAGTGGTGGAGCCAGCAATTGGTTGAGGCCTGGACTATTGCCTTTGGTTACCAGAGTTCTTTGGGTGTTTTGGACAGTCAGACCCATAGTGGCGTGGCTGTGTGATCCCACACCAGCGACATTTTCGAGTTGGGCAGTTGAGGAGAAGATGGGAAGTAGAGTGACAAAGGTACATTCACTATTGTTCCCCTTGCCTGCAGATTTTGACTGGTCATGATTGCCCCATTTGCTTTTGGGTTTCCCTGAGCTGGGAGTGTAAAGCACAGTGTCTGATGGTAGTGGAAACCGCTGTTGAAGACGGGTTTCTTCACTTAGCAGTTCAGTGATAGCTTGTTTAAGGGTAGGTAATGGATGTCTATGGAGAAGCGAGGCTCGAACGTTTTCAAAGCGATCAGTGAGACCCATGAGAATAGTAATTAAGTGCAATTGGCTGAAATAAGCAGTAAACTTCCGAGCAGTTTCATCAAAAACTTGAGGTGAACCCAGACTCAGATGATCTCTAAGAGCTTGCATCTCAGAGATGTAGGAGTTGATAGACTGATCAGGCAGTTGCCTTTTGTTTTGGAAGGTAGTCCACAACTGATATTGATGAGATAAACATGTAGAAGTGTACCTGTTTGCAAGGAAATCCCATAGTCCTTTTGCTGTGGTATAGCCGAGGAATTGTTGATTGATCTCAGTAGTGGTAGAAGCATTTATGAAGCCGAGGATGTGAGCATTGGCGATATCCCAATCATTCATACGTTTTGCAAAGTCAACTGCACTTTCATCTTCCTTTTGAACAGGAATGGTAGATGTACCAGTGACATAGGTATAGAGTCCATGAGACTTAAGGAGAATGGACATATGGTGATGCCACAGGACGTAGTTGTTCCCATTGAGAACGACTGAGATGGATTGGAGTGACCGAAATTGAGAGCCATTCGAATTGATTTAGGAATTTAGATTAAGGTAGGTTCTTGTTGCAACCAACTGATGTCGCAACCAAGGGTGTTTGTCGCAAACAACTGATATCGCAATAGAAGGTTGCGATAGTAAAGCTTGTCGCAAGTGATAGTTGCGATATGAGTTCTTGTCGCAATAGAGGATTGCGATAAGGCACTGTTCAAGGAATAGAAGGTTGCGATAGAGAGGCTTGTCGCAATGGTCAGTTGCGATAATAGGACAATGTCGGAATGGTCAGTTGCGATAGTTATGAGTCTATGGGTTGCGATAGTTATGAGTGTGTGGGTTGCGAGAGTTATGAGTCTCAAGATGTTCTTGAGTCGAAACTTCAAAGATGATCGGTTTTGGCTGAAAATTGGTACGCAGGTTCGTGACAATATTCTGGGCAACTTTAAAACTTGGTGTTTTGTCAAAAACTCAACAGAGAATGGTTTTTCGAAGCAAAATATAGAGCAGCAAAATAAAGAGGAAAATAATGAGATGCAGATCTGGAAGATATGGTAGGATACTTACCTACAGCTCTGATACCATGTTAGAATTGTAGAGTCGATTGATAGATTGAGAGACACACTTGAGATGGCTGAATCGGCCGGTTTTCATATAATGAGAGAGTGTTACAAAAGAAGTGTCTAACCTAATAATGAAACCCTAAGAGACTATTTATACAAGGTAAGTTACACATAATTACATAAATGACCCTGAACTATACATATTGACATTAATACTCTAACACTTTATACAAAATTTAATAGAAAACCAACCAAACACAATATATATGTATATATATATAGGGAAATGTTCAATAGAGAAGTGCAAATATTTAGAGAAGTAGAGAAGTAAAAAAACACGGGTCCGTTCATATATGAACGTTCATATATGAACGTTCATATATAAACAGTCATATATGAACGTTCATAAATGAACGTTCATATAACAGTCATATCTGAACGTTCATATATGACTGTTTATATATGAACGTTCATATATGAACGGACCCGTGTTTTTTTACTTCTCTACTTCTCTAAATATTTGCACTTCTCTATTGAACCTAAGGCTATATATATATATATAAATATATATATATATATATATATATAATTCAGATTGGTATGCAAAGGTTTATAATAAATATTGTATTTGTATCTCAAGTTTGCTCAACATTATTGGTTGATAATCGCACACGAATCTAGAAACTATAGGGGTAAAATTGTAATTTTGGAAGAGGGACTTGAATTCTAAATTTAGAGAGTGAACAATACGATTCGTTCGTTTCTTTTTAAGTAGTCCGCACTCCGCAGTAGTGGTGGCCAAATTTCGGTTTCGGGCCGGGTCGGGCCCAAACAGTGGATGCAAAAACCGGTTCTGCCGAAAACCGGGTCGGGTCGGGCCGGGTTTAATCCGAAAACCCCTGACCCGTTTAATTGTATATAAAAGCGGTTTCTATAAAACCGGGCCGGGCTGGGCCCAAAACCGGTTCTTGATCGGGCCTTCGATTTTTTTTTACTTTCTTTGTATAATTAATTAATTAGTAAACTTTAAAAAGTAAAAAATTGGATTAGATCACTAAAATACACTTTAAAAATACGTTTTATTTATAATATATATCACTAAAATACACTTTTTACGTTTTATAATTTATATATAATTTTAAGTTACAAACTTACAAGTTACGTTGTTACAATACATAAATTCTAAACACCCGAAGGTCCCGCTCCCGAACTCCCACCCCCATCACCCCATCCGTATGGATTGTAATTGAATGGATTGTATGGAGCGTAGTATGGATTCTGATCTGGATTGTAGTCTTCAAGAGTATTGTACTTCTGCAGTCGTGTAATAGCCGTCTGATCGTCAAGGCAGTCGGTGTCTAGTTTTTCATCATCGTCGTATCGGGAGACGTCACCGACACTACTAACATCAGAATTGTCGGAAACGGTTCCCGGCGTACTTAGATTTTCATCGGCTTCGTTTTCGGCTAAGTTTTCTTCTACGTCGTCGAGATCATCCTCCAGGTTCGTTTGATCTTGAATGCGGTCTTCTCCATCCAAGTAATCCTTCAGACATATGCAGCACTCCACCGATTGCGGGGTTAATATTGTCCGACGCACCGATATGATCCTGCCACTAAGAGAAAAAGCCGACTCCGAAGCTACGGTACTAGCTTGAACGGCTAAGTTTATTATGTGTGCGCAACAACGTGTATGAAATAATTTTCCCTCTAAAATAGGGGATAAAGCCAAACGTAATTTTTCTACGCATGCCGTATTATTACTAGCATTATTAAACGAAATACTAATAACTTTATTTTTTAAATTATAATATTGAAGACATTTCATAATTATAGTAAACTGACGCTCACCCGAATGTGGCGAACCAAACTGCTCAAACGTGATTAGACCTTCCGTATCGGTCTCGGGCTTGGGTTCGGGTAGGGAGCGGGCTCCAGCGGGTTCCAATACGGGGGGGCTCGGGCTTTGGGGCGGGTTCCAGCCTCGGGTTCCCCAACCCGTTGTACCCGATGGCTTTGTTTGTTTTTTTAAATTTTTTTTTAAATTTTTTGTATTTAATTACTCCAACGGCGATGCAACGGATATATTTAATTTTAATTTTTTTTAATTTTTTTTTTCAATTTAATCACACTATATATATAATCCTAAAACCCATTTTATTTTTCACACAAAACAACTCTCTCATTCTCTTCCATTCTCTATATTTTAAACAATATGGATTCGCCACAACCCGGTTCACCGACCGCATCATCATCATCCGTAGACACCGACGAGTTGTTGCATCTACAAAGGGAAATTTTTGTAGGCTTGGTTCGAGAGACTGCACAATTAATTTATGGTAGCACTGCCTCATCGTCAAGAAGAGAGAGGGTCGCGAACATAGAAAGAGGCCGAGTAGCTGCAAACGAGCGGCTTATGCGGGACTACTCATTGGGCGTGGGCAAATTGTCCGGTAGCATGGCGAGGTCAATTCATGAGAGGTGATCATGAGCACCCGACAATCATGCTAGAAACAGTGGTCTCTCAAGATCTATGGATCTGGCACGCATACTTTGGTGTTGCCGGTTCCAACAACGACATCAATGTTCTCAATCAGTCGCCCATCTTCAACGATGTATATGATGGAAAAGCACCCGACTGCCCTTTTGAGGTGAATGGAGCCACCTACGAGTACGGATATTATCTAGCGGATGGATATATCCGGAATGGGCTACTTTCGTAAAATCATTTACGTGCCCACATAACCCTAAACGACAAAAGTTCAAGTCCGTGCAAGAAGCGGCACGTAAAGATGTTGAACGAGCTTTTGGCGTGCTTAAACAACGTTGGCATATACTTCATAACCTGGCACGCGGATGGGAACCGACAAGATTGGGAAACATTATGTACAGTTGTGTCATATTACACAATATGATACTCGAAGACGAAGACCATGCTATTTGTGGTGGCGATGAAAACGACCTTTTCACGGATGATATCGAAACCCAAATCAGTGAGGAACAACGCGCGGCAAATGTTCGAGAAGTCAAAAACCGGGACACTCATAATAACCTTCGGTCGGATTTGGTCGAACATATTTGGCGTATCCAAGTTCCCAACAATGACGACGAGTAGATTTTTAAAATTATTTTGTAATTTTTAAATTTATTTTGTAATTTTTATTTTTAATGAATGATATGAATTTTTATTTTTATTATTTATCTTATTTTTATTTATTAAAAAATATATAAATATTTTTATTTTGTTAAATAATTAAATGTATAAATAAAAGAATTAAAAAAAATGAGGTGGCAAGAGGGTTTGAGGGTTCCGCTACGCCACTTTAGGGTAAGGAGAGTGTAAGGAGAAAAGCTGATGTGGCGTTGAGGTGGCTTGAGGGCTTGAGGGTTCCAATACGGATGGCCTTACACGTTTGCATAATTTCCACGATCCCGGCACAATCCAATGTGCCGTTATGCATATATAAGATTGTGGCAATCCGAATGGTGCGCTCCATATATCACAAGTTAAAGAAACTCTGTTGGGTAAGTTTAAAAACATTTCTCGCATATTTTTTTTATCCGTATTCCAAAGTTTTAAAGCATCACGCCGAAGAGTTTGACGACTTACCGAACCATTGTAGCGTGGTTGGAACCCTTGTTTGATCATGTTCGTAATGTGAGGATTGTCGAAATGTCCGAACGGCAACCCCATTTGAATGACACATTTCATTTGCATTTGTCGGGCGATATCATCATTATACGACCATACTTGACCGGAATTGTCAAGTATGGGTTGACTTGGATCGTCACCTGATTTCAACCTCTTGCATCTCTCATCGAAGTGCCGCTTTAACGTGCTATTTGACTCGGGTTTAAGGAAATCTCCACACTGTTTGCATTGCGCTTTTTTTGTACCGTCGGAAAACATCACCAAGTTGAAATGCTCCCAAACCGGTGCTTTTCGTCCATGCTCGGCAAGAACGGTGTAATTTTGTTCGGCCATTTTTTTGAGAGTTGAGACTAGAGAATTGTATGCGTTTTTTGCGAGAAACGAATATAGCGAGAGCCGAGAAATGAGAATTGTATGCGTTTTTTGTGTTTTGTAAGCAATGTAAGGTGGTGATATGAACCATAACACCCCTAGTATTTATATGGGGTTGGAGGGTGAAAATTGAGCCAAAAAAAACGGTCAAAAACCCACTCCAACGGCTCTCTAATGGCTTCTAACGGCTATATTTTTTGAAAAAAATCGGGTCGGGTCGGGTCGGGCCAAGAACCGGGCCTCGAACCGGTTTCAGGTTGGGCTGGGTCGGGCCAAAGAATTTCCTAAAAACCCAAACCGGTCCCGGCTTTCGGGCTAGAAACCGGTTCTTGGCCGGGTCGGGCCGGAACCGGTTCTTGGTCGCTTTCGGTTCGGATTGGCCTGTCGGGTCGGGTTGGTTCGGGTCAATTTGGCCACCACTACTCCGCAGTCCACACCAGTTTCAAAGTTTTTAAAAGTTACAAACCAAACCCTGCTATGCAAAATTCATTACGTTCGAAGTCCAAAGAAAGGATACCAGCATGACTGCGGAATCTTTCAACACCTATCAATTCATAGCAGAACATTCTCGAAAACAGTCCTAAGGTATTTGAAATTTTCTGGGAATGACATTTTTGGACCTACTATGTAAATTCCTTTCAAGATAAGTCCTACTATGGTAAAATGCTCTGGCCTTGTATGACTTGGATTTAGGGAAATTAATTAAAATGCCACAAATTTGACTTTGACTTACCAAAATGCCACAAATTTATTTTACTTTGTCAAAATGCCATTTTTTCCGCGATGGGAGCCCACGATCACGGGACAGGAACCATTTTTGACACTTTTTGAAACTTGCAGGGACCATTTTTGACACTTTGAGCCCGCGTACACCCCGTGGTGGACCAAATTCGATTAATTTAATGATTTTAAATTGAAATGTTACACTTTCAACTCCTATACTTATTTACTTACTTTACTTTATACTTTTTACTTTCATAATTTTAATTTTACATTTAACACATATAATCGTTTATTAACTAAAATACGTTAAAAAAATACGTTTTAATTTTAACAAGTTACACCATTATAATCGTCTCTTCGATACGTTCGAAATGAACCCAATCTTGAATTTTTTTGGATTTATATATTTTAATATATATCATATACACTACATAAAAAATATTTTTTATATTTAAAATTCATACCTTTATAGTTAATTATTTAATTTATGGTATATTTCTTATTTTTTTTTCAATTTTTTTTACAATCCTATCGCATTAACATAATAATCATATATTAACTAATTCATTAAATCGTTTTAAATTATTATTATTTGTATGTGTTTATAGATATCGTGAATGGCAATAGGACAAGCTTTCACGAGAAGAATATGAAATGGGGTTTTAACAAGTTGGTATCACTGGACTCATTTAAGAATTGTGAAAATGGGTATTTGACGAATGATGATTCATGTGTGTTTGGAGCTGAAGTATTTGCAGTTACAGAGTATGCACAAAAGGATCGATGTCTGTCCATCACAAAACTTCCGTCAATTTTTAATACTTACACTTGGACCATCGATAATAAAATAAATAAAACGTATTTTAACTATAAAAGTACCATAAATTAAATAATTAACTATAAGGGTATGAATTTTAAATATAAAAAATATTTTTATGTAGTTTATATGATATATATTAAAATATATAAATCCAAAAAAATTCAATGTTGGGCTCATTTCGAACGTATCGAAAAGACGATTATAATGGTATAACTTGTTAAAATTAAAACGTATTTTTTTTAACGTATTATAGTTAATAAACGATTATATGTGTTAAATGTAAAATTAAAATTATGAAAGTAAAAAAGTATAAAGTAAAGTAAGTAAATAAGTATAAGGGTTGAAAGTGTAAATATGAATTCAAAAGTCACAAAACTCACCAAATTAGAACCACCACGGGCTCCTCCCCGTGATCGCGGGGTAAATTTATTACAAAAATGCCACTGCCCGCGATCGCGGGCTCCCATCGTGGAAAAAATGACATTTTGGCAAAGTGAAAGAGATTTATGGCATTTTGGTAAGTCAAAGTCAAACTGGTGGCATTTTAATTAATTTCCCTTGGATTTATTCTGATTTTTGTTTTGAAAATTAATTAATTACTTACTTACATACATACATTATATGTATATATACGCACATATGACCCTTTTCTACGTAATCTATCCAAAAAAACTCTTGTTTGTTTTATTATAATCAGAAAATTTTATGCAAATATTTTAAATCACACGTATGAAATTTGAAAAGCATTAGACCATGAGTACCGCCAACCCACGAACCCACTGAACCCTGATGCCACCTCAGCGCCACATCAGCTTTTCTCTTTTCTACCCTCCTTACCCTAAAGTGGAGTACCGCCAAGGGGCAACCCACGAACCCACCGAACCCACTCCTACCCGCTACCCCACCGAACCCACTCCTACCGCCAACAAAAACCATGAACCCGCTCTAGTTCACGAACCCACTCCTACCAGCACACCCCAACACGATCGGAACCCGGGACCCCCGTACCACCTCGCCGCCCTACCCGATGCTACCCGGACGTGAACCCGGCCGTGGTACCCGATGGCGGTACGCACGGCCTTACAAAGGATTTAGTAGCCGGAAGTTATCATATTAAAGCATCGAGTAATTTATTGTAAAAAAAAACCTTTTTAGGGTTAATGTAACTTGGCTTTTAGGCATTGTTTGGCAAAAAAAAACTAAGCTTATTTATGGGGTACATGGTTGGATGATCATAAGCTAGCTTTTTAAAAAGTTACTTGGAGTATCTTTTTGTAAATATTTCAATTATGCCCTCATTAATATTAATTATTATTTATTAACTATTTTTTTAATATGTCCTTTTTTGTCATTTAAATGCTTATAAGCTACTTTTGTCAAACGTGACTTTTTCATCAGTTAGTTTATCAGCTACCAGTTAGCTTATCAGTTAACAGCTAGCTTATCAGCTAGTTTGTCAAACATAACCTTAGTCCCTCGACATTCAAAAACACAGTACCATTTCGTTACTTTTTTCTTCCAATAAGTGACCCCATATGGTAGTCATATGAGAATATTTTAGTCATTTTCTATTTTCTTTTATAATTTATAATTTTCTTTATTATACAAGAACATGGTAGCCACATTTCAAACGGTTTGGCATAAACCATCAGAAAGAAGCAACAATACTTTAGGTCCCGTGTAGGATTAGATTAGATTTGGTTGGTAGTTTAATTATTTTCATAATTATTTTATAATTTGTTTCTATAAATCTATACATATAATAAATAAGTAACTAGTATGCCACGTGTCGTCTTCTGGTGAGGCGACTTCAGTATTTTACCGCCTAAACATGTATCTGGACGCAGTTTACATTATAAGTTCAATTAGCACACTCACATTCACTCCTCCTTAAATCTCTCCTTAATTCAATTTTTTTAATTTATACGTTACATTTACTACCCTTATAATTATGTATGTAGTTTACTTTTAATCTCTTACTTTTTTATTTTTCATTTTAGACTCTTATCATATTAACATAACTAATGTATATGAACTAAAATGCATAAAAAAATATTTCAATTTTTTACAAATTATACCATTGTAATCGCTTCGTCAATACCTTCGAAATGAGCCAAATATTGAATATTTTTGGATTTAATTATATTATTAAATATCATAAATATATACGAATTAATGTGTCGTGATTAGTATGAGATTTGTTGAAATTAGTATGAGACATGATACAGTCGTGATTTTATTTTTGCAATTTCATATCAATTTTTAACTCAAAGTCGAATTTCTTCGACGAATTACAATTCTATCAAATTTCATTCTGTCAACGAAACACTCTTAGAATTATCATAAAAGATTTAATTACTTGGAAAAAAAATATCACTGACTTTTGGATTATGAGTTCGAACGTTTTTCAAAAATATAAATATGCAAATATTTTAGTATAATATATTTAATTACTTATACTTTCTTAATCATAATTATATTGCTGCAGAAATGGTTATTGCTGCTGAAAAACATAAGGCAGCAGAAATCATCCCTGAAGCAGCAGAAACTAAGGAAACAACTGAAACCACTCCTGAAGCTGCTAAATCACTCAAATCTATACTATCTTATAAAACATTTAGGATGAAAGTCTTAAAGTCTTAAAAACAATTTTTAATGCACAATGTACTATCTTTTAAAGCATAAAGTCTTAAAGTCTTAAAAAATTAATTTTATTTTTAAAAACTAAGCTGGCGATTTTAGTGTTAATAGTTATCTCTAATCTTATTTTACCCTGGATATATGCATACATACCCTGGATAACAGATTTTAGAATTTAAAAACTTAATAGTTATCTCTAATCTTATTTTACCTCTTATATAATTCTCTGCTCCATTCACAGTTTTGCATCCCTGCTGCAAAAATAATTCTCTCCACTGGTAAGCTCTCTGCTGCTTCATTTCCTGTGTGAATAATGCATTACCGGTCAGAAACATTTTTTCAATTGCCATTGGTTTATCATGGATTGTCGTTTGTCAAATTTGTTTTTGGAGCCAAAATTATTGATTTTTGGTTGAAATTCTTAAAGTCTTAAAAAATTAATTTTAATTTTAAAAACTAAGCTGGCGATTTTAGTGTTAATAGTTATCTCTAATCTTATTTTACCCTGGATATATGCATACATACCCTGGATAACAGATTTTAGAATTTAAAAACTTAATAGTTATCTCTAATCTTATTTTACCTCTTATATAATTCTCTGCTCCTTTCACAGTTTTGCATCCCTGCTGCAAAAATAATTCTCTCCACTGGTAAGCTCTCTGCTGCTTCATTTCCTGTGTGAATAATGCATTACCGGTCAGAAAGCTTTTTTCAATTGCCGTTGGTTTATCATGCATGTACACATCAGATTCATTACTGTATCCATCCTGTTGTTTGATTAACCTAACAATAATGATATCTTAATGCTATTTTGTTACTTTTTGTGGCTTACAGTCGATAATGTTACCATAAGTTCATAACTGCTATTTGCTAAGATGTGCTTTTTTTTGGTTTCTAAGCATTTCTTGTAATCATTTTATATGCATGATGGTCTGGTCTTCGTAATTTTGCAATCTTCTTTTATCTATAATGATTTTTAAAACTCTAGAGCAATGTTTGATTGTTCCCATATACTTTATATTAGTGCAAACTGCACTAATCTTCTTCTTTTTTGACAATTGGATCAAATGTTTGAAGGATGCTGTTTCATTTACGGGTGAGAATGCAACTCCAAACAATGTAGATAACAGCACGGCAGATAGTCCGGTATCACAAGAAAAAACGTATCAGAAAAGGATATGTAAAGGTGTCGATCTGAAGCGTGATTTTGATGAAGTTTATGATGTCGATGATGCAATGAAAGGGTCAACAACAAAATCTCCTAAAACATGCATTCCTTCAAATGAGAAAGAAGAAGTCATTACAGATTTGATAATCCCCAAACTTGAGAAGTAATTTGTTTTTTCATGATGGAAAACTTTTCTAATTGTTTTGTTTACGATTTTTAGCGGTTTTCATTTTGTTTGAATTGTTTTTTTAAGACAAATTTCTAAATTATTATGGTTATTTGGTTATTTACTTTGTTTCATCTTTTATTTGGATTATATTAATATATTATATATTTGTTGGGAACTGAAGATATGCTAAGTATGGTTAGTACTGCCAGAACTACATTAATACTGCCAGATCAACGTTAGTACTGCCAGAACAAAGATACTACTGCTAGATCAAGTGTAGTTACTACTGTCCGTGAAGAGTTACTACTGCCAGTGTTCTAGCCATTAATACTGCCATGTAGTTAATACTGCAGGTGTGGTTAATACTGCTTTGTAGTTAATACTGCTTTGTAGTTAATACTGCAGGTGTGGTTAATACTGCTTTGTAGTTAATACTGCCCTTGTAGTTAATACTGCAGGTGTGGTTAATACTGCTTTGTAGTTAATACTGCTTTGTAGTTAATACTGCTTTGTAGTTAATACTGCTTTGTAGTTAATACTGCTTTGTAGTTAATACTGCTTTGTAGTTTATACTGCTGTGCAGTTAATACTGCTTCGTAAAGCTCAGTTTGTTCTGAAAAGGCGAAGCTCAACCACTGATGCTTCCAAAAAGGGGGAGTCAGAATCTGATATAAACATGGAGGATGCAAAAATTGAGGGGGAGTATGAGTATAAGGTTGAGGGGGAGGATGAGCAGGGTACAGAAGTTGAAAAGGAAGCTGAAAGTGAGAAAGCAACTGAAACGGAAACAGCAGCAGAAACGGTTACTGCTGCTAATATTACAAAGGAAGCAGAAACGGTTACTGCTGCTAATATTACAAAGGAAGCAGAAACAGAACCAGCAGCAGAAACGGTTACTGCTGCTGAGGTTGCAAAAGAAGTAGAAACAATTGATGCAACAGTTTCTGAAAGAGAGAAGGAGGCAGTACCTGCAATTAAAACCGAGATTGATGCAGAGATATTTTGGATTGTGAAGGAGAGTGTTGAAGCAGCAGCATTAAAGATTATAAAAGAAGCAGTAACAGCTATAGCAGCAGAAATGGTTATTGCTGCTGAAAAACATAAGGCAGCAGAAATCATCCCTGAAGCAGCAGAAACTAAGGAAACAACTGAAACCACTCCTGAAGCTGCTAAATCACTCAAAAGAACCAAAATGGTGTGAAGCAAAAGACCAAGAACAAAGTCCATAGCTTCAAAGAAGAAATTTGTAAAGAAGCCCAGAGTGGAACCCATCATAGAAGATGCTAAGGAGGAAGTTGTGAAAGAGAAAGATGATCAAAAGGCTGCTGAAGAAGAAGTGGCAACCTCATCAGGTCAACCAAGCAATGTACAATCACAATCAAATGCACAATGTGATATGTATATTACTGTGGTTGATACTAATCCAATTAAAGTTAAACCATTAGCTTCTATGTCTCCTGAGATCATCTTCTGGGACACATTGAAAGAAGGGAGAAAGGAGTACATTAGAATAAAGAGAGCAGATGGAAAGTTTGAAGTCTGTTCTACATGGGGAAGACTCATCAGAACATGCTCAAGATCTGACATAGAAGAGATGTTCAAGGTTGGAATGAGGCTATATGGAAACATGCTGACAGAGCAAGGTATGTCTATCACCAAGATGGTTCTTGAATACTTGTGCTTAATGTTCAAACCAGAAGCAGTTCAGTATTTGATAGCAAGGAATTTTCAAGTCATTACCAACTGGATGCTCATTGAGAATTGTGGAGTGTATGTCATCACTCTTGATCATACATTTCATGAATATTATTTGGTAGATGTAGTATACAAACACAGCATGAAAAGGTTGACTGGAATGTTGCATGCTAAGTTGGTAAGTGACAAAGATTCTGAGATGGCAAGATATCTGGTAAGAAGAACTCTCAATCAAAGTCTGGGATTGAATCCTGATCTAGGCATGCATGATTAGGTTTTGGAAGCATCATCTGAAGAACTTGACTTCTCTTTCTAAAAGTCAAGTTAGGGGGAGATTGTTGGGAACTGAAGATATGCTAAGTATGGTTAGTACTGCCAGAACTACATTAATACTGCCAGATCAACGTTAGTACTGTCAGAACAAAGATACTACTGCTAGATCAAGGTTAGTACTGCTGAGACATTAATGCTGCTGAAACAATGTTAATACTGATGGTATATTACTACTGCTAGAACATTATTAATACTGCTGGAACAATGTTAGTACTGTTGGTGTCTTACGAAAACTGTTAGTGCTGCTTATGCATATCGAAGTTAATACTGCTGGAACATCATTAGTACTGCTTGAGGAAAATGAAGTTAATACTGCTTGGGATCAGAACATGGAATGCGAGATTGAAGGAGATAAAGATGGAATGAATCTTTTTATTCATTTGGTTCCCATGCTCAATGTAAATTCACATATCAAAGTAACTAGAAAGATTGGCTGTTTGGCAGTTGCTGAATGGTGTGGTGCAGAATGATTAAGTGGTCAGAATGATTAAGAGGATCTTATGATATAGTACAATATGAAATAGGATCGTTTTGTAATTGTTTAGAATGAAATTAGAGTGCTAAATGGTTAAGGGAGGCCCACGATACAAAATCATTCAGAAGGTTTTAGAACCATTAAGGGGCAGACTTTTTTTTGTTAAGCAAGATTCACCTAAAAGCGATTCAGAGGTTGCCTCTTAATGGAACTATTAAAAGGTAAACAAACGGCCAAAGAATCGCCTTCTTCTAGAGGGATCATCTAGGAAGCGAGTTGTTTGGGGTGTTTGAAACAGACCATAACAAGTAAACAATCAACTTCCATGAATAATCAATATTTCATAGTGTTAATTTTAGTTTTAATTTTAGTGAATAAATGATATTACAAAATTAATTTTAATTTTAAAAACTAAGCTGGCGATTTTAGTGTTATCTATAGCTGGCGATTTTAGAATTTAAAAACTTAATAGTTATCCAGAGGTATATCACGTGGCACTACAAAGATATTAGTGAAGCCTACCAAAAAGTTCAAACCGAAGGGAGTTTACACATCAAATGTGGTTTATCGAGAGGTTTTGAGTGATGATTGTATATGATTAAAGCATGATTGTAATTTCTATTTTGTTTAAACAAAAATTTAGACATAAAAGACTTCAGTTATAAACCAAAACCAAACCCAAACCGTATGAATATTGCATGATTGTAATTTCTATTTTTATTTTTTGCTTACATTTATTTGAATATTGCATCCCGCCGCATTGCGCGGGTACTAAACTAGTCTTTCATAATAGTTGATAAGTTTTCTGACATGATTTAATTTTTTTAAATTACCCCGTGTAATACACGGTTCGAACCTAGTTAAAATATAAAGAATGAAATTCAAATGAAATCCAACAAACCAAACACCAAAGATTCCAAATTCTTCTAATCCAAATCCAAATCCTTTCACGAAATCAAAATCTCACAAAATCATTTTATAAAACCACATTCCCTTAAGTGACATTCGGTTTACATAATGTTTTTAGATGAATTGGAATTTGAAGGAATTGAAATAAAATGTTGTCAGCTTTGACCACATGTTTGATTGACAGACATTGAAATGAAATCTATTAAAGAATTGCAATATGTTTGTTTAGTTTACAAAATATGGTTTTAGAATTGCAATGAAAATTTGATAAATGATCAATACCCCTTTTTTGAAAACTTTAATTTTTTGTAACACCAAAAATACTTTGAAAAATAAAATAATATATATATATATTGTTAGCTTACAGTTGTTAGTTTTTGAAATCCGATTAAATAATAGTGAAAAAAAGGGTATATGGATAAGGTAATCCACCAATCAGAAGTGGAGAAGCTGCCACCTAGGACACAACAGATCAGGTCAGAAATCCTCCCAATCACTCTTCTCTTCCATTATAAGCCCCCCATTTAATTTCATTCTATTGAAAGAAAACAAAGCAAATGGCTTCAGCTTGTGTAGTTTCCATGGCTATGCCATTGGCTTACTCCTCAACCCACAAGAAGTTTACCACCTCAACCTCCTTCTTCAACCCATTGCCAGTGAGACCTTCTTCCTTACCCAAGGCCCCAGCTGCGCGGTTCATCGTGCAGAGTTCGTTCAAGGAGCAGGCGGTCACAGCGGCAACAGCAGCGGCTCTCACCGCCTCCATGATGGTTCCAGATGTTGCCGTGGCGGCATCCGGTGTCTCTCCATCGCTCAACAACTTCTTGCTCAGTATTGCGGCTGGAGGGGTTGTGCTAACTGCCATTTTGGGTGCGATAATAGGGGTTTCCAACTTTGATCCTGTCAAGCGTGCCTGAGTAGGAAGGAGTTTTTCCTTCCTATTTCTATTCTAATAGTTGTCTATGATGTAATTCTTCGAAAATACTTGTAAATCACAATCTATTGTGTTATATGTTGTAACACCCAGAGGCAAGCAAGCAGATTGGTCCAATAACCCTCGGATTCAACTTAAGACCATGGTAGAAGTTATTTTATTACGTTTTGGTACCGCCTTATGCTAATCCAAACACTTTTTATAAAACTCCGATTTAACACCACATAAGTTGATAAAACACTTTTATAAAATAGCATAACCTGTTTTAAATAAGCAATCCCAAAACACCCCTTTAGCATACATACGATATAGCATACAAATCTTATTTTCTATTCATCTAGGATAGGTTGTTACAACTCCCCCACTTAAATTCCTGACCGCATCCTCCGTGTTCATGATGTGGGATTCGTTAAAGATGTCACATACTCTAAGAACAGCTTACAAAAAGCAATGAAATAAATGAGAACATGATGAAAAATGCAACCAACAATTCATGTTATAGTTGCTATATATATATATATATACTTCAACTGAAATGGCAAGTTTGAATGTAGAAGTTGAAGGTAAACATGGCAAGATCAATTAACTTGACCTGGATGGTGGTTGAATTTTGGGATTAAATCCAACAGAAATTTGGTGTTGGAAGAGTAACTCACCTTGTCGACCTTAACCACGGTTATTTTGACCTTCTGTTCATCAGCGTAGGTTTCTTCTTTGATTTTGAGCTTCAGAAGTACCTCTGCAAACAGACGGCTTTTGATTATATTTGCAAATTGATCCTCATCATGGGCTTCATATTTCATCACGTAGAGCTCTTTGGCAGAGCATCCCAAGATTTCTTCACCAGATTCCTGAAAAGCGGTCACCCACGTTAATCCAGTGTGATCTTGGACTTGACATTGAAGAAGATATCGGTAATCACACTCCTCAAATTCTTGGCTGCACCGGTCACATTGCCATTTTGAGTTCTCGGATTTAGTTACTTTCTTGTTGCACTGTCGATCTCCAATTGTTAACGGGCAGGCAGTGTAACAAAAGTTGTCGGTTTTGATGAAAGTTACAAATGCTTTTACGGTGACCCAGTCGGGTTTATCTGATCTCCCAAGTCCTTCCTCTTTGATCTGAGACACGGTTTTACGTTTTTCGTTTTTAGATCCGGCAGCCAAATCTCGGGAGATGGATTGAGAAGCAATAGTTTTCCCCTCTCTATTGAACCAGGATCTTAGATTCTTGGCTTCGGGGGAATCTGGATCTATGAATAGTTGAGTGGATGAAACAGTCCCGATCGATTTTCCGCTGAAGTCGTTAACTTTTCCGGCTTTTACAGCTAAAACAGGCGAAACCCCAGAATCGACCATTTCTTGAAGCTTTTGACCTTCCCTATTGCAAAACTCCCCCCAAAGTGTTAGTTCTACACTTTTACCTGATTGATCCTTCAGACTTAGAATCCTTCTTTGAGTTTCCATTCCGTTCTTTCTTAATATAGGCACAGAAGGATTGACTGATATCACGACACCAATGACGTCTACAATTGAATTATTTTCAGCCGTTTCGATCTCACTGATGGGTCTGAATGAAAACTGCTGTTGTGGTATCGAAGCATCTTCATCTGGGCATAGATCTATGGTAGAAGATGATTCCAGAAAGATCTCCCATTCATTATTCAGATGGTTGAAGTTTTTCTTGGCTGGTTTTAAACTGCCTTTTGATATCATGTAGACTTTCCCAACTTCAACAACATCATAGAAGCGGTCAACAACAGCATTAAAACAGGTGACACGTATTTCACCACCGTCTGAATCGAGGAGGTCAAAAGAAAAGACTTTTCCATCGCCCTTGGCGTTGTTGTAGCGTCGGAGATCTCCTTTTGCAGTAACTCTTGCTTTAATAGCCCATCTACCTTGGTATGGGTTAAGAGCAGCAATTGGGATGATGCGTGCTGGTGCCTCGTTTTTCATGATTGCACCGTGGTTTTTGTAACTTGGCGGTGGTTGGTATGCAGGTTGAACAGTTGGTCGGAAGGTTTGAATGTTGTTACTCATATTTGTGGCACTTGAATGATTAGTAGAGGGTATTGCTGTGCGCGGAGGGATGCCATTGGGAATTGGATTGGGACCCACGGCGTCAGATTCAGCATATACCTTTGGGTTCCCGATTATTTCGCATTCGGGTATAATGGTTTCCATGTTTAGGACAACAATAATCCTGCAAAATGGACCACATAATATCAATCAATAACAGAAACATGCATTTACCTATCTAGAAGAAGACAATACAGACCATTTGAGAAGGTCATGAGTCATGACAACAAATTAACACCAATGTATGATTAGAACAATATTAAGTCAAGTTGACACTCTTATAAACTGGATCAGGTCAAAGTTATCGTTCTGCTAAATCATTGATAAAATGTTTCTTATTTCGTTCTGCTAAATCAATAATAAAGTATAGGTATGGTGAATCATATATTCATTCATATTACTTGCAACTAGGGAAGTTGCTTGTTTAATGAAAATAAACAGAAAATAGAAATGAAATATTCATGTACGGAATCACCGGCAAGAGATTGCCAGGTATTAGAAATCGGAACAAGGAACACTAATGATTATAATAAGGTAATGCTTACCTATAGCGTAGAGTATTTGTTAATTATGGCGCTTGTTGTATTCTAGGTAAAGGAGGAGCAGTTGTTGACTTCAGCTGGAATTAGTAACTTATCAACATGATACACAACCCAAACCAAGAACATGCTGCCAAGGCACAGAGCCCACTGGAACTACACACGCTACTCTTAAATCTTAATGAGTAATCGTGATGGGAAAAACGGCCACTAACGGTAACAACAAATGCGGAATTAATCTTCGTTAGGCTTAACTTTCCCGACCCGAATGAACCTTTGAGGATGCAAACAAATAGGGTATTCTAAATGCAAGTAAAAACAGCCCCAAAACATACAATCAACAACCACAATGAGACACCAAAATTTTAGCGTGGAAAACCCCTCAAAATCGAGAGTAAAAACCACGAGACTACTAGAGCCGCTTCAAATCCACTACCACCAATATTAGAGCAATACAAAGTCTTCTCTAGATTATACTAGAGGCATACAAAACCATCATACACTTGAAAATAAGCACATCAAGATGTATGGAACCAAAATAGAGCAAGAATGGAGAAAAATCACCACAAAGTTACTGCTGTGCAGAACCCCACAAAAACCTGACCTCCGGACCTCGAAACCACGATCCCACCGTCCAGAATGTTGATGAAGATGTCGTGAAGCTGCTGACCAAAAATCACGACGATCCGACCGTTCAATCTCCGAGAAACAGAAGTTTTCTGCAGCTGTGAATAGTAATACGAAAATGAATCTTAACTCACACTCTCTCTCTGTTTGTTGCTACTTCTGATTTGAAACAAACACACCCTTTTTAGTTGAATAAGAACAAGGGCCAAAAACACATGGGCCTTCCTCATGGGCCAAAAACCCATAAGGAAACCCAACAAATCTCCCCCTTTTTGCCTATGAGGAAGGGTTCGCCATTCCGGCGATCAAGCAACATACCTTTAGCTTTTCCCTTGCTACGGCCTTTGTCAACATATCAGAACCGTTATCATTGGTATGAACTTTATCAAGTTCAAGCAATTCATCTTCAAGAGCTTCTCGAATCCAATGATACTTCATCTTGATATGTTTCGTTCTTCCATGAAAGGTTGAATTCTTCGCTAGACAAATGGTACTTTGATTATCACAAAGAACTACGTAGCGCTGTTGCTTGAAACCAAGTTCCTTCAGAAAATCTTTCAGCCATGGTAATTCTTTGCACGCTTCATTTGCCGCGATATACTCAGCCTCAGTGGTAGACAAAGCAACACACTTTTGCAACCTTGATTGCCATGATACTGCTCCCCCTGCAAAGGTCATCAAATATCCAGAAGTGGACCTCATGTTGTCCATATTTCCTGCCAAATCAGAATCAGTATACCCAACAAGCATTGGCTTTTCATTCCCAAATGTTATACCCAATTTGGAAGTACCTCGCAGATATCGGAGAATCCATTTAACTGCTTCCCAATGCCTTTTACCTGGATTTGATAGAAATCGACTCACAACACCTACTGCATGAGCTATATCAGGTCTTGTACATACCATCGCATACATCAAACTCCCAACGGCTGATGCATACGGAACTCGATCCATCTCTTCAATCTCCTTCTTTGAAGAGGGACAATCCTTATCAGTTAGCTTAAAGTTGGTAGTTAGGGGTGAACTGACCACTTTAGCTTTATCCATGTTGAATCTGCAAAGCACCTTCTCAATGTATTGCTCCTGTGACATATGCAACTTCTTGGCAGCTCTATTTCGGGTGTGATCCGTATTCCAAGAATTTGTTTTGCTGGCCCTAAGTCTTTCATTGCAAAAGACTTGCTCAACTGCTCCTTTAGCTTGACAATTCTTTCTTTATTCCTGCCAACAATTAACATGTCATCAACATATAGCAACAAAATGATGAAATCATCATCCCCAAATCTCTGAAAGAAAACACAGTGATCTAAAGTCGTCTTTCGGTAGCCATGTTTCCCCATAACCGACTCAAATTTCTTGTACCACTGTCTTGGTGCTTGCTTCAAACCGTATAGACTTTTCTGAAGTCTACACACAGTCTTCTTTGCCCTTAACCTGGAAACCTTCAGGTTGCTCCATGTAGATTTCCTTGTCCAAGTCACCGTGAAGGAAAGCTGTCTTCACATCCATCTGCTCAACCTCAAGATCAAGGCTAGCAGCTAAACCAAGAACCACTCGGATAGATCCCATCTTCACGACCGGTGAGAAAATCTCATCAAAGTCGATACCTTTTCTTTGACTGAAGCCTTTAACCACCAATCTAGCCTTGTACCTGGGCCGTGAAGTATGTTCTTCTATCTTCACTTTGTAGACCCACTTGTTCTTCAAGGCTCTTTTGCCTTTAGGCAACTTCACCAACTCAAAAGTATTGTTCTCATGCAAGGAAGTCATCTCGTCTTGCATGGCTTCAACCCACTCTTTCTTGTGCTCATCTTCCATGGCCTCTTCATAACACTCCGGCTCTCCCCCATCAGTGAGTAAGACATACTCATCAGCAGAGTATCGTGTAGAAGGATGACGATCTCTTATAGACCGCCTAAGTGGGATAAATGATGGCATACCTGGAACTGGTAACTCTGGATGAACTTCTGCATTCATCTCAATTTCCTTTGGAACATTAACATCATCAGTGCCATCTTGTTCATCATTTAGAACACCATCTCCATCACTTGTCTCAACATGCTTAGGAGGAGCTGGATCCAAATCAGTAAGATCATCATTATGTTGAGGAATAGTGTCTTCCTTCTCAGCATCTTTCAAAGTCTGATCTTCCATGAAAATAACATCTCGGCTTCGAACAAGTTTCTTTTGAACCGGATCATATAATCTGTAACCGAACTCATCTTGGCCATAACCAAGGAATACACATGGCTTAGTCTTCACATCAAGCTTTGATCTTTCATCTTTGGGAATATGCACAAAAGCCTTGCATCCAAAGACCCGTAAGTGACGGTACGAAACATCTTTGCTGCTCCAAACCCTGTCAGGAACATCAAAAGACAAAGGAACACAAGGAGTTAGATTAATAACATGTACCGCCGTATTCAAAGCTTCTCCCCAAAAGGATTTCGGCAACCCTGCATGTGACAGCAAACATCTGACACGCTCGGCCAATGTTCTGTTCATCCGCTCTGCTAATCCATTCAATTGCGGTGTCTTGGGAGGACTCTTTTGATGCCGAATACCATGTTCTCTGCAATAAGCATCAAATGGCCCAATGTATTCACCTCCATTATCTGTCCGAATACACTTAAGCTTCCTCCCAGTCTGTCTCTCAATCGAGGCATGAAATTGTTTAAACACATCGAATACTTGATCTTTAGATTTTAAGGTATATACCCATACCTTTCTCGAATGATCATCGATGAATGTGACAAAATAAGAGCAACCACCAAGTGTCCTAGTCTTCATAGAACCACAAACATCGGAATGTACCAAATCAAGTATGTTCTCCTTCCTAGAAGGAGGATGACTCTTAAACGAAACTCTGTTCTGCTTACCTGCCAGACAATGAGAACACTTCTTCAGATGAACATCATGCACACCGGTTAACACATTTCTCTTTGACAAAAGAGACATCCCCTTCTCACTCATGTGGCCAAGTCTCTTATGCCACAAATCAGTCATATCATTATTCTCCACAGCGTTGACAATGTTGTTGGAGATCTTCGAATGTGTCACATATAACTTTGGGCATTTCTTACCTCTTGCCACAATCAAGGAACCACGAGTGAGTTTCCATGAACCATTACCAAAGTAGTTGTTGTAACCGTCATCATCAAGTAAGCCTGTAGAAATCACATTAAGTCTCATATCTGGGTCATGTTTTACATTCCGTAAAACCAATTCCATCCCAGTATCAAATTTCAAACAGACATTGCCAATTCCAACAACCTTTGATAGACCACTATTACCCATCTTAACAGTGCCATAATCACCTGTAGTGTAAGATGTAAAGAAGTCTCTTCGTGATGTAACATGACACGTAGCACCAGTGTCAACAACCCAACTCGAATCATCTTGCGCAAGGTTGACCATCTCATCATCACAACAAATAAAGAACTCTTCGGTAGTAGTGTTAACTTCTGCATTGTCATTACCACCATCATCTTTCTTTTGGTTGTTCTTTTGATTGTTGTAATTGGCCTTTTTGTTCTCTTTCTTCAACTGTCTGCAGAACCGTACCGTGTGCCCTTTCCTACCACAATGGTAGCACTCAAAAACAACAGACTTTCCTTTCGAATTTGCCCGATGATTTCCTCTGTTACCCGGACCTCTACTCTGACTTCTCCCCCGCCTTTCTGTGACCAAGACATCTGATTGTGAAGAGGAACCCTGTGACTTTCTTCTCATCTCTTCATTTAAAATACTGCCTTTAGCCAATTCCATGGAAATAACACCATCGGGTGCGGAGTTGGACAATGATGTCCTAAAAGTCTCCCATGAATCCGGTAGAGTACCAAGGATCCATAAGCCTTGGATTTCATCTTCAAACTTGATACCCATTCCTGCAAGCTGATTAATAATTCCCTGAAATGCATTCAAATGATCAGTGATAGGAGTTCCATCATGGTACTTAAGTTGGATCAACTTTTTAATCAAGAACAACTTATTATTTCCAGTCTTTCGAGCATATAACTGCTCGAGCTTGTTCCATAGAGTACGAGCATGAGTCTCCCCACTGATATGGTTCAAAACATTATCATCAACCCATTGCCGAATATACCCACAAACTTGTCTATGCAAAATATTCCATTCTGCATCTGTTTTATTCTCAGGTTTGTCGGTCGAAAAAACAGGCAAGTAAAAATCCTTCACATAAAGAAGGTCTTCCATCTTTCCTTTCCAAACATGATAATTAGAACCATTAAGACTTATCATCCTACTTGTATTAGCCTCCATCGTTCAAACAAGTCAAACTCAAAACGATAACCAAAATGCTCTGATACCAGTTGTTGCAAGGGCGACAACAGCAGCAGAAGCCAAGTGCGACAGCGCCGCCTTGCAAGGGCAACACCGCCACGAGGATATTGTCCGCTTTGGAACAGCCGAGCTACCGACTCAACTGCCCTCACGGGTTTAAAACGCGTCCTGTGAGGAAGAGGAGTGCACCCTCTTATAAGGACAACTCCTCCTCCAACTGATGTGGGATGAGTTGGGGAAGGAGATGGTTACCCCAACAATTTGATGGGTTTCCTTATGGGTTTTTGGCCCATGAGGAAGGCCCATGTGTTTTTGGCCCTTGTTCTTATTCAGCTAAAAAGGGTGTGTTTGTTTCAAATCAGAAGTAGCAACAAACAGAGAGAGAGAGAGTGTGAGTTAAGATTCATTTTCGTATTACTATTCACAGCTGCAGAAAACTTCTGTTTCCCGGAGATTGAACGGTCGGATCGTCGTGATTTTTGGTCAGCAACTTCACGACATCTTCATCAACATTCTGGACGGTGGGATCGTGGTTTTGAGATCCGGAGGTCAGGTTTTCGTGGGGTTCTGCACAGCAGTAACTTTGTGGTGATTTTTCTCCATTCTTGCTCTATTTTGGTTCCATACATGATACATCTTGATGTGCTTATTTCCAAGTGTATGATGGTTTTGTATGCCTCTAGTATAATCTAGAGAAGACTTTGTATTGCTCTAATATTGGTGGTAGTGGATTTGAAGCGGCTCTAGTAGTCTTGTGGTTTTTACTCTCGATTTTGAGGGGTTTTCCACGCTAAAATTTTGGTGTCTCATTGTGGTTGTTGATTGTATGTTTTGGGGTTGTTTTTACTTGCATTTAGAATACCCTATTTGTTTGCATCCTCAAAGGTTCATTCGGGTCGGGAAAGTTAAGCCTAACGAAGATTAATTCCGCATTTGTTGTTACCGTTAGTGGCCGTTTTTCCCATCAAATTGGTATCAGAGCCAGGTTTCGCACCGATGGGGGGGGGGGATTGTTGGGGTAACCATCTCCTTCCCCAACTCATCCCACATCAGTTGGAGGAGGAGTTGTTGCCTTCCTTATAAGAGGGTGCACTCCTCTTCCTCACAGGACGCGTTTTAATCCCGTGAGGGCAGTTGAGTCGGTAGCTCGGTTGTTCCAAAGAGGACAATATCCTCGTGGCGGTGTTGCCCTTGCAAGGCGGCGCTGTCGCACTTGGCTTCTGCTGATGTTGTCGCCCTTGCAACAACTCAACAACTGGTATCAGAGCCAGGCATCGCACCGATGTTGGGGGGGGGGGATTGTTGGGGTAACCATCTCCTTCCCCAACTCATCCCACATCAGTTGGAGGAGGAGTTGTTGCCTTCCTTATAAGAGGGTGCACTCCTCTTCCTCACAGGACGCATTTTAAACCCGTGAGGGCAGTTGAGTCGGTAGCTCGGCTGTTCCAAAGCGGACAATATCCTCGTGGCGGTGTTGCCCTTGCAAGGCGGCGCTGTCGCACTTGGCTTCTGCTGTTGTTGTCGCCCTTGCAACAACAAATCGTGCTTAACTGCTTATACATCTCCTGAATATGCTCACTCTAATAAAACTGGCCGAAATTCAGCTTCAACAAAAATGTGAATTCATTCTCTCTTCCTTGTTATGTTGTATTGAATAAAAAGAAGAAACTGCTCAACTTACTGAAGGTATTCCTTCATCATTTAACTAATCTCCCATCTTAGGTGTGATTGAATCATGGAAATGTAAATGCTTCATATCATATAGATACAAGATTCATTTCTCACAATTAAATCAATTTTTCTAATGTCTTATACACAACAATATCAGATACATGACTAAAGATCTAGAAGTTAATTGATCCTAGCAATCATGTGTCAGTTTTACCTTAGTTCTATACTTCTATTCTATAAAACTAGATTACAAACTGTTAACTGGTCAGGCATGAATATCCACAGTGATTAATATTTTAGTTTATACGAGAATAGTCTTGCATTCAGTTACTAATTCATGCCTTAGCTCTATTTAGCTTTGATTTACTAAAACAGTAATGAAGTCAGCCATTTAATGACTAGTTCAAAGACCAAGAGCAGTCTTGATCCCAACATAACATGACCTTTAAGGTAGATTAGTTGTGTGATGAGGATAGCTACAGCATCTACTTGTATTTCAAACATTTAGGGCAATTTAGCTTTGACAAACACATTTAATTAATACACAACTAGCTACACTAACACAGCCATTTCAAACTTTCTAGGCTATCAAGTGCTTACTCTTCCAATTTGAGTCATCAAACTACACCGACTCAAATAAAGAAACACACACACACACACACATAAGTTAGTATCCATGTGTAAACAATGCAGATTCATGATACATTGAAGCGACAAGAGAAAATAGCACATGTATGTATGCTTAATACATTATATTGCTCAAGTGGTAAGTAATGTATCACTGTAGTTATGTATAAGTAAGTTATGGAAATTGTTTTGAAATACCGTCAATCGGCTAAGTGTTTAATATATATGAATCTTGAGAGAAAAAAAAATAGCACAGAGCAACGAACACACACATTCATATATGTACTTGGAGAGATTAATTTATTGAATATCACGCAACAAATAATCTGGTAAAAATTTAACTGGGGGCTTCATAATACATTTCAACAAATACTATTTTCCAATGTACGCATAAAAACAGAACACATTAACCAATGCGAAAGAAATAATTTATTTCATTAAGATCTGCCTGAAGTTATTCGTAAATATGCAAAACAATTTTACCCACGGGAAACAGCTCATGATAAGCAATTTTAATAGTATAGGAGGCCAGTAAACCCTCACTGCTTAGTTACATTGTCTGTGATCTAATGCTATTAGCTTTGATAAATACATTTTCAAGTGTTCATCCTGTTCAGTCGTAGGCCTTAAATCTACATCAATCTCCAAAGAAAATCAAACAAAAAACAATTATCATTTTGTACACCACGTACAAACAAATGAAAAATAACGAACGAAATTGAGTGTGTCAGATAAAATGAACGTACTTGCGATTTTGAATTTTGCTGCAAATGTACTCGATGAGTTGAACAACGGATCCTTTACGAACGGCGCCGGTTTTAACTCGGTCATTAAGCTGAGTAGCGAGCATTGCTTGCTGGCTAGAAACGGAATCGGAGAGAACAAAACGGTACCTTTCCTGTGAGGAGCCGATGAGCTTGATATCTAAAACCTGTAGCGACGGTTTCGAATTCATGTCGCCAGCGAGAATCGCCGGAATACCGTTCGATGTCAACTGCACAGGCATTTTTTGAATTCCGGTGAAGATATTGTAGAGAGAGAGAGATCTGGAATTTAGGGTTCTTGAGGGAGAGGATTAAAGGGGATTGGCGGGATAAAACCGACTTATAAGAGACGTGTTGGTTGTATAAAATTTAAACCAAAAGTACAATCTAGAAGCGTACGCAGTACAATACATCCCAAATGTAAAATCGAAATTTTGAATTTTTGATCTTCATTTATTTTTTATTTATCATTTTAAAGCAATTTTGTGTTTATTTTGGTGCGTTTGGTACACTGAATATAAAAGAACACAATAAGAATCACGGTTTTATGTCTGGCTGGACGGTTATATGGAACAAGACAGTAATATAATGGTGCATTTGGTACGCAGAACAGGGTGGAACTGAACAGGACAGAACAGAACAGACTTGTCCCATGTTTGGCGTGACCTTATGTGGAACACGCTAGAACTAGGTGGAACAAACCTTGGACACGGCTGTCCCTCCCCACCCCCTGGAACAAGAGAGAACAAGGAAATTTTGACAAACCTACCCTTTCAAACATCAAACATCTTCTCTCGATTTCTTAGTTTCTTAGAGCAGCTCCAACAGCTTCCCCATAATTTCTCCAAAATGGAGATCCAAAAGCCAAAATTCCCAAAAAAATATACATTCATCTCCAACAGCTTCCCCATTTTGAAAAATCAAACATTAATTAAAATATTAAAATATTCCATTTATCTATTAAAATATTGTTTCTTTCTCTACATATTTATTTTCAAAGTTTCCTATTGGTCATCTCACATGGTAATCATTTTTGGAGTGATCTCCATATTTGGAGAAAAAAACCTTCTCTCTCCAACTTTCTCCATTTTGGGGATAGTTTTGGGGAAGCTGTTGGAGCTCAATTTTAGCCCAAAATCCCCATTTTCTCCATTTTTCCCATTTTGGGGAAGCTGTTGGAGATGCTCTTACTTCATCTTCTCCAGATTTCTCCATCGAACATCATCTTCTCCAGTTCACTCTGTCGATTTCTCCATCGAACATCATCTTTTCCATCGAACATCATCTTACACAGGTAACCTAACCCATCGATTTCTTACAGTTCACTCTGTCGATTTCTCCACACATTTGTCGATTTCTCCAGACCTCTTTGATCGATTTCTTCCCTTCTTCTATCAAATTATTCATTTCTTCTGTCGATTTCCACATGTCCAGAGTTCACGGGTTTTTCTGTCGATTTCCACAGGTCCATGGGTTCTTCTGTCGATTTCCACAGATCCAATAGTTCATTCGACTTCCACTCCCATACAGGTATGTTTACGAGTTCTCTGATCAATTTATCCATGGGTTTTAGAATCTGTAATTTTTTGCTTTTCTGTGATTTTTTGGCTTAATCTGTGAACATGCCAAATATGTGGTTTTTTTGCTTAATCATGTTTGCTTAATCTAAATTTCTGCCATGACTTTTTCTTCACGTGCAAATATGTGATATCTTGTTACCAAATCTTGCTTTCCATCTGGGTATGTATGTGTATTTGTCAATTGATGAACTTCAGATTTTGGTCCAACTCATGTATGAATCTGTAGTTTGAACCTGTGATTTTTTTGGTAAAAAAACCACTAAACAACTTATTAGGGGCAAATTGGTCATTTAACTAGTCTTGTCCCTGTCCTGTCCAGTCCAGTCATGTCTTACCAAACGTTGGACAGCTGTCCTGTCCAGTCCAGTCCTGTTATGTTATGTTCTGTCCTGTCATGTCCTGTTGTCTGCGTACCAAACGCACCCTAATGGAACAAGTGTGTCCACCCAGTGGCGGACCTAGCCTTGGGCATAGGGTGGCACGTGCCACCGTATCGTTCGTCCGGCGAAGGGTAAAATTTTTTAGTCGTGTGAAGAGTGCAACCGTATCGTTTTAAAGGGTGCAACCGTATTGTTTTAAATGGTGCAACCGTATAAAAAAAACTCTAAAATCAACCAAAAATCCCCAAAAAACTTAAAATCAACCTAAAATCCCAAAAAACTCTTAAAATCAACCGAAAAGTTCTCTCGAAATTGATTTTTTTTAAAAGTTCCTCGAAATCGAGAAAAAATTCTCAAAGCAGTGGAATTAGGCTAAAACAACATCGGGCGATGTGGAAAATTTTAGGTTCGTCAAAGGTGCCACCGTAAGAAAAAAATTCTGGGTCCGCCTCTCTGTGTCCACCCTCGGTCCATAAAATAATGTGGAACAAATTTATATTTTACAAATATTGTAACATCCTCTAAAATGGAAAGAGCAACTAAATAAAATTTCGATAAAATAATCACTTAAGAAATAAAAATCCTTCTATAAACCATTTTTGGAATAACCTCAAGATAAGACGTAACAACTCCCACAATTAATAACTCAAGTCATACTATGAGACCACGTAAATTCGGGTGTTACTTAATACGAGTACAAGTTGCTAATCCCAAAATAAGTGTGGAATACTTCACTAAGCAATTCACTTCTCAAGCATACTACAAGCACTCATCTCTTTACCGTCACTAGAACTACTTCCCAACCGGAACATGTTGCACATGCCGACAAATAAAAAGGTTAGGCTAACGCCTAGTGAGTTCAAGAGTTTTATCATGATTATATAATTCGTAAAACGAGAGAGATGCAATTTAAATCATGAGTTCGGAGAGAATTTACTTTAGATGCAAATCGCCCATTTTCCAACGCACACAAATCCCGTGATGAAAGCTCTAATATAAAACGATTCTCATAATGGACTCATCCCAAAACTTACTTGAAAAATGTAATAGTATTCGATTTCCAAAATGGTTGAAATCGTGAATAAATCGTTATTATTCAAAACATCCCAAACATGAATGAAGCATAACTCACAAGTCACATGTCTTGGAAAACAATCCATATAAATATAGTACGTCACCGAAACACGGATAAAAATAAACACTCAAAGCAACACATTTCAGTGACGGGGGAGACCCGGTTACATTGCACGTGACGGGACACAAAAATGGGTCACATAACTATGTAATAAAACATACATGTGAACTATTTTCATAATATATCGAGCTCAACCACTCCAGATCTATTGCCCGTGGAGACTTAGGAGCCCCTAATTTCAACCACTTCAGGTCTATACATTGGGTCACTCCAAATCCACAAAAACAAGCACATTGGGATTACACCTTATTGCTCATGGGACAATGCCTGACCATATAGGTCCACATTTTACTTACCATGAAACTCGATGCCTATCATGTGCCAAGCACATTGGAATTACACCTTACTGCTCATGGGACAATGCCCGACCATATAAGTCTACATTTTACTTACCATGAAACCCGATGCCTATTCCATGCTACAATGAGAGAAACTAGCGTCTCATCATTGAACGTAAGGACTCAAGTGCCTATGGATCCATAACAACTAAGGTCAAAAATATTACATGACTCCAAACGAATGAACTAGGGCATTCAAAACATGTAATTCTCAATAATTATAAATCATGACCAAACTCTACGTTGAGCTATCAAAACTGGACAAATGTCCCCAAAACCCAACATAATCAAATACCGATCCACAAACTCAACTAATCAAAAGACCATTTGTTAAAAGTTATAAAATGAAATAAAACGTAAATAACTCCACACAACTTTAGGTTAATACAATCATTTTTCCAAAACACCCATCAAGGTGCATTTATACCAAAACATTTATACATGTAAGATAAATTATTAAAATATATTAATACCTAAGATTTACTCATCGAAATACTCAAAATATATCTTTCCCTCAAAGCCAAAGGTTTAGAATTTCCAAAATGTTCGCAAGGTCGGGAATGACCAAAATCCAATAACTCACGCGGTCGTATTTTCAAAGTGTGTTATAACACAAACTATGCATATTTCCAACAAACACCAAAATGCATTTTTACCAAATAACTTCCATTTATGCAATAATTCATCAAAACAGTTTCATTTATGATTCATTTATCAAATTACCCAAAAATCCCAAATATGGGTATTTTACAATGTTTATAAAGTTAAATACTTCAAATAATCAAAATCCACCAAATAACTCAACAATTGATATTTTGATGCAAAACACATAAATACTTGAAAAAGAACATTTTTGGCATGCACAACGTTTTCACAAATCAACTTGAACTCACCTTGCTAGATTTAGGCTAAATCTAGATTTTTCCCCAAACGTAAGCTCCTTTGATGAAACACGAATCTTCAAGCCCCAAATCCTCCAAAAACCTAGATCTATAAGTTTCCAACCATAAATAATCATTCCCAAACACTTACATACGATCCCCCCAACATAAAACATCCAAAATCACTAATAAACCGAAACCCTAATTTCTTGGGTGAGGAGAAGAGAAGATTACCTTTTTCCATCACTTGCATTCACCATCAAAATCCTCTTAGGTTACCAAATAAACTTCAAACTTTACTTCTTGAAAGAGATGGGAGAGGGTTGGTGAAACCCTAGAAAACGAAGATGACAAAGAACCATAAGCATATTGCTAGGAGATCTTTAACAAAGCTCTTCAATGGTGGCTTGATTGTGGGATGAAAGGTTTACCCAACAACTAGCTTTGAAGTGAAAGAGAAGGGGGTTTTGAGAGAAGAAAATCGCCTCCAAAGCTTCAAAAATCGGGACCTAGAAGGGTTTTGAGAGAATGAGATCAAAGGGGGCTAAAACAGCATTTTTATACAACCAGGCAGCCGCGTGCGACTATGCCCAGCGACTATGCCATGTGGCAATGTCGCGGTGCCCACCCCCGCTACGGTACATCTCCCGCGATTATGCCCCTGCAATAGTGATACTGTCACAGTCGCGGGGCACTCTCGCCCACCGTGTCCCACGCCCCAAAAATTCCATTTTCACCCGAAACTCTTCTGTTACTGAGAGGGGTCCTATGTGGGTCTTTCCACACTCGAATGCTACTTCGCCAAATGCCAAACGCGCTCAATGTTATCTTTACTTTCCTGAAAACACGGGTGTTACAAATATCACCTTAAAATAAAATTTAGTTTTCTTCTAAAACATCAAATACATCTTATTTTTTATTTGTTTTTTAATATTCATTGATTGTATTTTATGTTATTTAACATTTACTTAATTGTTCTCATAATATTATTTTTATATGGTTTCTATGTATTGATTACTTTATGTAAATTATTAAATATTAATAAAAAAAATAAAAAAATGTTAGAAAATAAAATTGGAACTACATGACTTTTTTATTTTGGTGTCTCTTTCCAAAAAAAAATCCTCTTGAAGAAAACTTTATAATAATATATATTGTTATGAAAAATTTATTTAATTTTTAATCTAATAAATTACATAACTAATCAAAATACATAAAACATATAAATAACTAATTAGAGGAATATTGGTCATATATTGTTATTTGTTCTGTCATATTCAGTTCTGTTTTATCAAACGCTAAACAATCTTTTAGCCGTGTTTCGTCTTGTAAGTTGTATTTTATATGTATATCAAACACATTATTTGTGTTGTGTTTTTGTGTGGTTTTAAAAGAGAGTTTTTGATATGTGTTGGACCTATTTGTCAATTAGTATTAAGTTATTTTGAGAGGTATCATTTAGAAAAGACTTAATAGACACTTTATAATGAATAACGGCTCATCAAATTGGAAGCATCTAAATGGACTTGATGGTTTCTATAATATAGGTAAGTTTAGGGGCCGTTTACCTAATCACTTACCCGGGTAAGTGGTTACTGGCAAAATTCAACACTATCACTCATTTCCCGGGTAAGATTTTAGTCCACATAATTGCATCGTATGCAACAATTTAGCCGACACTAACTGTGGTAAGATCCGTCGCATTCACTTACCGGGTAAGACTCTCGGTCATTGCTTTCGACTCTCGGTTCTTGCTTCCGCTCTTACCGGGTAAGATTATTGGTCCTTGCCATATTCATCCGGTTAATGACTTGATAAGCAGTTACCCGGATAAGCGTTTTGTAAACGGGCCCTTATTCGTTTATCTATCCCTCATCCTATTTCTTCCTTGTAAAATCAATCTTAGTTCTTCAGCAATTACACCCTTCAAAATTAATCTTGTATCTCCTAGAATCATATCTCTATCTTTCAATTGACGGTTGATGCTCCTCTTCGACAATGCTAGCTCCATTCGTCGACTAATCCTTCTAGAATTAATATTAAATGTGAATACTAAGTGTTGAAACAGTTTAAGGATCAAATTGAAGAAACAAATTAGGTTTCTTCTATCGTTTTGGTCCCCAAGGCCTGTGAGTTATACATTGGAAGCAGCTAAGTATTGTATTGTTTTTTTAAGTATATAATATTTTGTATAATTCAAATACAACAAATAAACTAACGGCCTTTGGCCTCTTGGCTTCCCATTAAGGCCAAAGGCCCAAATATTGCTAGGCCAAAAAGTCCTATGATAACATGGTGTTTTTTTTATGTTGTACAAGCTTTTATATTCAAGATCTGCCTAATTAAACATCTCAAAGAAATGTTTTTGATTGTAACTCGTCTAAGAAATATGGTTGCTACTTTAGATTATATTTAAATGTTTTTCAATGGATTTTTCTCTTTTTATATGAAAATTTCATGAAGCACCAATCATACAATTCGATGTTGGAACTCTTTTTGGCTTGATACTTTGTAATTGAATACCACCGACACAAATTAGATGTAACATAAGGACCCTACTTATTAAAAAAAACATCATAACATAGAGACCAAATTCATAATTTACCCTAAAAAAAGTGTGGACTATAATACAAATTCCAACGTAGCGGAGATCACTCTGTGGGACAAGGATAACCACGTCAACGTGATTACGTGAATGCAAATGCTCAAACTTCCCATCTCTCATAACTAGCGCTATACCCGTCCGTTGGTCGGATGTATGACATGACTTTAATCTAGTATATAATAAGATATTAATTTGAAAACAAAATAAGATATAATAATATTCAAATATATCTGAAGATAAGATGAGATTTTCACAATTGCAGATTTTCACCAAAAATCCAACAACCAGCAAAGTGCATAACTTTGGTCATCCATTAAATCCGTCCGTTGGTCGGATATACGACATGACTTTAATCTAGATTCAGTTATTTGATCTTATGATTTCAAAAGTTATGTTTATTCATTGTATTCTATATTATCATGAATCATGCTTATATATATTTATATAAGGCTAGTCATACTTTTAATAATCATCTTTGATAATTGGTAACACGTGCCTTTATATTAGTATATAATAAGATATTATTTTCAAAAATAAAATAAAATATAATAATATTCAAATATAGCTGGAGATAATATGTGATTTTAGGTCACTATCCATCCTAGTGCTTAATTTACATCTTCAACTTGAAGCAACAATTATTGGTGTACATACATTAATCATCTTCACTCGCTCTTCTCTATTGTGGTATTTTTTAAAACACAAATTCATCGCCCAATTTCTATCACCAATTATTGATGTTTAACGAAAAGTTCATATATATATATATATATATATATACACATACACACACTAATAATATACCCACTGCATTGCAACGGAATGTAATTTCTTCTTTTTAAATAGGGAATCCGCAAATTGATAAAACTACTTGTTTTATAATCCGCAAATTGATAAAACTACTTGTTTTATAATCCGCAAATTTATGTTTAAATGTAGATTAGCCCATGTTTCTATATCTGGAAACAAATTGACAACACTAAATGGAAACGTCGACCAAAAACACATGCCAAACCCAAATATTGAAACATATCTACAACAAAGGACTCCAAGCAATAAAACACTAATGTTTACAAAATAGTTATATGCTACACGAGTCACCCAATATAAATTTTGGTTTCATCTTCGTGGATTTTCCTGGAGAAGTTCCAAATACCCCGACTTGTATACGATATGACTTTAATCTAAATTGCTATTTATCTTACTTGTTAATAATGACAAAATCTCCACATAGAATGAACGTAACCCCAACGGTTGACCAATCCCATATATGAAACCAAATATAATCAGAGAGAAGATGATTCAGACCCAAGAAAACTTTCTATTCTAACTCATCAAAGCATTTCTAATCTAACTCATCAAAGCATCAATAACAAACGTATGTTCTCATTAGAGAGACTTACCCTTACTGCGAGAGATGGCTAAGTCCGGGGCCAGGTCGGTCAGGCCCAAATCGGTCCCCGTCCCAAATAGTGATATCGTAACCGAGCCCGACCCAAATACGAAAGTCCAGTTAAGCTTCATAAGGACCAGTCCCCGTCCCAGGTCGGGCCCCTCTTTCTTCTTCACTTCTCGTTCTCTTCTTCCTGACAATTTTGTAAACTTTGAACATAAATTAACAACTGCATAATGGCTGATCCCTTGAGTAGAAAATCTTTTCAGCTCTGACGAATATGGCATTATGATGAATATGCCACTTAAATCACATTATTCACATAATAGATTCTAAATGCAATATGAACGTAACCATATAAATTAAGATAGATTTTTGTGATGCATTTAGAATGGTCAATCCAAGCCAAGCAATCTGTGGAACTACACAAAATCATGCTTAGAAATAGAATGGTAAATCCAAGTCCAAACAGTCTAATAAACAACATAGGATCAAACAAACTTACCCAGTTATCCTCATCCTCTGATGTGTATCAAGTTTCTAATTTAAATCATTTTTAGTTGGTTTACATCAACAATTTCTAAGAAGAATACAAAAAGCCAAGAAATGAAGAATCAATGATACATAAATGAACTACTTGAAAAAGTTGAATGCACAGATAATTGATAATAAACCACTGTAGCTAGTAAGATATATCCACAAGACATAAAGCATTAAATTAAGGAAAGACATGTTTCCTAGTAATACTAAAATGCAAGAAGGGTTTTAATCTCCAAAAAGTCAATCAAAGAATTGACCTTTTAGACATAAATATGTTAAAACTAACCCAAATTTGGTAAAAGTGCATAATTTAGGTTTAGACTCCTCGATGGAATGGAGAGGACAGACCTAAGTTAGGATCACTTAGTTGTCCCCATTAAGCCAACTCAAAATAAATTAATACCTGAAGTGCACAAAAAATAATCCAACCATCTCTTAGTTGTCTCCCTAAAACCCGTCGTTCTCTCGTTTCATAGACATACATATCCCAACAAACAACTTAACCCACACAGGGCTTAACGGGGAAAAAAGAGTAAACACCCCTCTGCCTTGTGTGTCTCATTGAGACGTTCAATTTGTGTTAAATAGTTATCATTAAATTGCTAGTGATAAAAAGTCGTTTTGACCCATTTTATTGCATATAATAAACCAATCACACATAAAGAAAAAGCACAAGATTGTAATTTGAACTTATACTGGTTAATTTATAACCATTCTCAACATCAATACTTTATTGCATTAACAGCACCAAAAAGTATAGTTTAATCTTGTGTAGATCTGAATGAACATTGAACACAACCTTCCAATGGATCCTACAGACTTTATGTATAACTAAAGTCTAAAAATGACCATGAATCTTGAATCTTGTTGCTCGTTGTTCTCTGCCAGATGATTTTATGAATTAAAAACTGTTTGTTGAAGTTAGGAATTTGTTTTTTATGAACATCTTTTGTTATTGGATCGTCCAAAATAGTTTTCAACTGAATTTATAAACACAATTGAAGAATGTGCAAGTCGCGAGTAAGGAAAGCAAGCCTACCACATAAATTTCTCTTTTGATAGCACTGTCAGTCCTGCAAACACGTGAAACAAAAAGCATTTACAACAATTCAATACTTACTCAACACTCCACGTAATAAACAAAGTAGAGAAACATTTAATAACCCACCCCAATCAAGAAATCTTCGGTTCTTTCAACCCACCCCACCACCCTTTCACTCCATATTTCTGTTTAAATATTAACATAAAAAAAATTACCTGCCAAGTTCATAAGAGATGCCTCAGCAGCTTGATGTTGACCTTCCCATCGTGTTCCAATTCTCTCTCCAGCAAACCATAACTGTAAAAGACAAACGATTGTGTGTGTCATAAGTAACATTTTGAAATTTGAAGGACTTTTGAATACCTCAAAAGAGAACTACAGTTCAATGCTAGGGACCATATTATGGAAAATCTTACCTGTTGCCAACAACCTTTGTTCCCATTCAGGTGAAAAAGTATAATCTTCTTAAAACTAAAACACTCCTACAACAGGCCAACATTAACTATATCCTGCACAACTTCTTGTACTATACATGCACAACTTTTCTATAACAGAAAATTCTAATAGTATGAGCTCCATAAGCTTAAACGTATATAATGGGCATTAATGAACTTGTAAACCAACTTTTCTATACAAGTCACATTAATGAACCTGTAAACCAACACAACGAAAAGGATCATATAATGGGCATGGCTAAGCAAATCACTTTTGTTTTGATTTATATACTATACAAAGCAAATCATGATGATAGCAAGTAATAGAATATGTATACTTACAATGGTTACGAATCAATATTACAGATTCCTGATTTAGAGTTTTGCAAGCAGTTTTGCCAGTTACTCGTCAGACACCTTCACATCATCACACGTACCCAAGGATACAGCAAGTCTAGCAGCAAATTAATGTTTGCACTGAACACAACCATGCACTCAACACGAAATCGACTACAAAAATTGAAGGAATCGGCTGAAATGGCAGAACCAAATCGAAATAGTGAAAGGAAAAAATCAAAGAAAACCAAATCGAAATCGTGAATCATTTCTTCATGAAACAAAAAACCAATCGAAACCATGAAAGGAAAAACCAATCGACGCGTACCTGATACTGCGTATGCGAAGAGGCAGAAATTGAATCCCTGCAAAAATGGCAGAACCCCTCGTGTGTTTCTACCAAACCGAATTACAAACACAAAAAACACAAAAGATTGAATTTGTGAGAGGGATTAGAATCGTGATAATACCTGAAGGAGAGCGGTGTGAAGAAGAATCCTGAAGGAGAGAGGTGTTCAGGCCGGCGAAGCGGGACGTGTTCAGACTTCAGACAAAGGGCAAAGAGCTTTTAAGTTTCAAACTACCAGGGGTCGATGTGAATTTGTGTTCGTCTCGCACTATTTATAAGGGAAGAGGGGAGAGGATTTAGGGCAGTTTTTGCGGAAACAGGGGGAGTGGGTGTCGGTTAAGGAGGCTGCTGAGTGTTGAAACTGGCCGTGAGTGTTGGAGGGGAGTTAGCATGAGAGGGAGTGGGCCGGTTACAGAGTGGGGCGGCTGGAGGGAGATGGCTTAATGGGCTGAATGAATTGGCTTAATGAGTTTGAACGACCAAGATTTAAAACCGGATTGAGTTTAAAGGGCCCAGATTCATCTAAAATCAGTTAGACTTATCTGGGTCCATATTTTATATAATTCCAACAACGCAACTCGCATGCCAAGGTTGTTGATCTGTGTCGACAAAGCATTGCATGTAATGTCTGACCATCATGTCCGAAAGTGAAATTAGCCGACCAGTGATCACATTGACCCACTTCGGTCCAGCCACGTTGCCATGTTGCGATTGCACCACATCACTACTCGACCTCGTTTCCTTGCAAGTCTTCGATTCCATCTATACCCGTGAAGAACTCATGACGGGTGAGACCCCGACGACCCGACTAAAGTTGGCCTCCGAAAAGTCTGGAGTGTGGTAGAGTTTGTTTATCAGTTTTGTAGTAATCACCACCTTACGACCTTGAACAAGAACCGTGCCCGATTCCTTGTTGACTTCGGGTACATTTGCTGTATAGAACTCCACGATTATTTCATGGTGGTAGTGCGGTCGGGTGAAAACAAAGTGGTCCCAACGTCGAAGTTGTATAGTGTTAGGAATAGAGGTAGTCTTTAACTCCATTACGGCGATGCCACACTCAGTCCAAATGACCATATGGTAAATGAATGTTGCAAATCAGAACTTATATGTATCATCTAGCCAACTTGTTAGCTGATTTCTTTTGTCCGTGTGGGAAGCAGGCTAAATCATCTTACTTAGGGGGTGTTTGGGAGTGCTTATATTTTTGACTTATTTGCTTATAGCTTCTCCCCACCGCAAATAAGCAGTTTGGAGTGTTTGGATAGAAAAAATCAAAAGTGCTTATTTGCTTCTCCTCACCACAAATAAGTTGTTTTTGATAAGTCAATCCATACCTACTTATTTACTTTTCCTTATTTTCCTTATCTATCCAAATTACCTTTTTACCCTCAATTTTTAACAAACACTTTTTAAAAACTGCTTTTCCTCACCACATAAGCAAATAAGCATAAGTTAAAACTATAAGCACTCCCAAACACCCCCTTAGACGTCATCACCAGTTTTGTAGGTAAGATTGTCCTAAAAATGTTATAAAAATAGTCTACAAAAAAAATAAGAACCACAAAACAACCAACATTGGAATCACAATTGCAAAAAAAAAAAAAAAACTCAAAAGAAAGCACTAAACGGTTAATTAACATAAATAATTAAATACTTGAAATAAGAGTTATGCTGTTTGGTTGGTTGTTTGATTGTTTTTTCATTAAGTACTGTACAGATAAAATTGGTTTTATGCATAAATTGTCTGTATGTATTGATAAAATTGTTGTTTGTTAGTTATGCTGAATATACTGTCTGAATGATGAAAATGACTATTTTGCCCTTTTATTTATTTTGTATTCTATTAATCTCCACACACTATTGCATTAAGAGAAAAAAAAAGTCTCAAGAAACATCAAGAAAATGAATCCAAAAATACTCAACCAAAATTTATGTATCAGATATGGTTGGCTTATTTTTTTCAATTACCTGTCCAATGGTATAAGTTTCATAGGCAATGTGTAACGCCCCAAAATCCGGCCAATTTAAACCTCAAGTTACAACAGGTTATGACAATAAAACTACAACTTATATAGATAGCAAGGAATTAACCATCAAGAGTGTATTTACAATACAGGATACTTCAAACAACCTATCAATCTAATCATGTCACTACAATCAGATTAATTGATGTTATCTAAGATATCCTTCAAAAATCTCCTCTTTGGTAAATGCCATTTCTGCTATTCCAAAAACACTCGTCCCACAACCCTTTATTTGCTCGAGCCTGAACCTGGTAAGAAAACATTATATGAAACGATTAGGCCAACGCCTAGTGAGAACATTCATTTCAATAATAACATTTGCAAAATCAATGTAAACAAGTTACAACAAACCTGGTTACTCCTTTTCTTACCGTACGTATAATTCTATTTCATTATACAATTTTATCCAATCTCATGACTATGACTGACAACAAATCCATCAGCATATCATACCCCAGAGCCACACTACGAATCTTCAAAGATTCTAGATCAATGCTCTCCACCAATAAATCGCGATTACACACGCCCATTTATTAGTAAGGAAGCAGAGATTACAAGTACTTATGTCAACCTCACTCTCTTCCTTAGAAATCAGGAATAACGATTAATACCACACGCCTATTCCATGATTTCCCACACACACTAGAATAACGATTAAACGAGTAATACCACACGCCTATTCCAAGTGATTACCAAACTTTAGTGCCTATGGATCCATTACACTTAACCCCTTCCTGCCTAGCATCATACTAACGCAGGCTATATACCTAACATATTACTATTTAAAAGTACATATGTTCAAGTGGCATACGATATATGTCAATTTCTAAATCGTACCTTTCTACGATTTACGAAACTATACTTTCCAATTCCTATAATAGTACAGATATTACAAAGTCTCTGGATACCTTAACTATTACATTCTTAAGTTCATATCCAGGATCTATTACAAAGTCTGCAAACTGAGTCTTTTATCCAACTCCCGATATTTCCCACTCCCGGTATCCCATCTCCCGGTACCTCCATCTCCCGGTATCCCCATCTCCCGGTAGCCAACAGTATCGGGACTTCACCGGAACTCGTAAGTACCGGGACTTTATTGTACCGGGACACTCTAGTACCGGGACATTCAAGTACCGGGACTACGTACTGTTCGTTTCGATAAGTCCACAAATCGATTTTAAACATAAAATCAATTCAGCCTATTCATTCTAATCAGTTCTCAATCACTTCATACAGCTATATTAAGGTTAGTATAACTTAAAAACACTGATTTATACAACGAATCGAATGAACTCACCTTTTGCAGCAAAACTTGTTTCTCTGCCAAAATCGTAAATCTCCAAATCAAAATGAGGGACCAAGCTTCTTTCTTCTTTCTCTCTTTTCTTTCCTGCTTCTCTCTTTTGACGACTCAACACAAACAAGAATGAGATATTTCTCATTCTCAGTATTTTATCCACACAAACATTCTCAAAGTGACATAACTTACCCCATAGTTACATTAATTCCAATAAGTACACTAAACTTTCATTCTTTGAATTTCAACCTTAAATTGGATTATAAGACTTCCATACAATCCCAAGGTTATAACAATTGCAAATATAACCCAATTCTTAATAAAATACTAATAACAAAATTTAGGATGTTACAATACTCCCCAACTTAAAAATGATTTCGTCCCCGAAATCAAAATCAAGTAAACAAATGAGGATACTTATCTTTCATACTTTATTCTGACTCTAAAGTCACATTAGTACCTCGATGGTGTTTCCACTGTACTTTCAACATAGCTACTTCCTTACCACTACGTAGCTTTCTAACCGATCTTTCCAAAATTGCTTCTGGTTCTTCCACACAGCGACTCTTTTCATCTACTCTCACATCAGTGAGTGGTATCACATCCTCTTCTTCGGCTAAACACTTCCGAAGATAACAAACATGAAAGGTATTATGAACCCCTTCCAACTCTGGTGGAAGATCCAACTGATATGCTTGCAAACCAATCCTTTTAGTGATAGTGAAAGGTCCTAGAAAACGAGGACTTAACTTCCCGCATTTACCAAACCTTATCACACCCTTCCATGGGGACACTTTAAGCATCACGCGCTCCCCAACTTGAAATTCTTTTGGTCTCCTTTTCGGGTCAGCATAACTCTTCTGTTGGTCCTGAGCTGCTTTCATATGCTGACGAATTTCTTTCACCTTATCAGCTGTTTGTTGTACCAATTCTGGACCAGCAAACTGTTTCTCTCCGGCTTCTAGCCAACATACCGGAGTTCTACATTTTCGACCATACAAGGCTTCGAAGGGCGCTCTTCCGATACTGGAATGATAACTGTTATTATACGCAAATTCTACTAACGGTAGATGTGTATCCCAGTTACCTCCAAAATCCAATACACATGACCTGAGCATATCTTCCAAAGTTTGTATAGTCCTTTCACTCTGTCCATCAGTCTGTGGATGAAAAGCAGTGCTTAAATTAACTTTCGTACCCAATTCCTCTTGTAATGATTGCCAAAACCTTGAGGTAAACCGACTATCACGATCTGATACAATCGACACTGGTATACCATGTCTTGACACCACCTCATCAATATACAGCTTTGCCAACTTCTCAATTAGTGATGTTTCTTTCATAGCCAGAAAATGAGCACTCTTAGTTAATCTATCCACGATTACCCATATTGTGTCGTTACCCTTTTGCGTCTTGGGTAACTTCGTCACAAAGTCCATGGTGATCTTCTCCCACTTCCATTCCGGAATTTCCAAAGATTGGAAACTTCCGTAAGGTTTCTGATGTTCTGCTTTTACCAACGAACATGTTCTACATGTTTCTACCTTCCGAGCCACATCTACTTTCATAGCCGGCCACCAATAATGCAATTTCAAATCTCGATACATCTTCGTATTCCCAGGGTGTATGGAATACTTAGATCTATGAGCGTCTTCGAGAATCAGCTCTCGATTTCCTCCAATCTTTGGTACCCAAACACGACCTTGGAACAGCTTTATTCCACGACCATCTTCAGTCAACTGAAGGTGTTGCTTGCCCATCACCTTTTCTTTCAGGTTTACTTCCCGTAGAGCCTCCGCTTGTGCCTCTTTTATCTTTTCCATCAAACTCGATGTCACATCAATTCTAGCATTGATCGATTTCAAACATCCATTATACTCTTTCCTACTTAAAGCATCGGCCACGACATTTGCTTTACTAGGATGGTAATGCAATTCACAATCGTAATCTTTAAGTAATTCTAACCATCTTCGTTGTCTCATATTTAACTCTTTCTGATAAAAAACATGCTGCTAACTTTTATGGTCAGTAAAAAGAGTACATTTGGTTCCATACAAGTAGTGCCTCCACAGCTTTAAAGCAAACACGACAGCCGCTAACTCCAAATCATGTGTCGGGTAGTTCTTCTCGTGTTCTTTAAGTTGTCTTGACGCATAAGCAATCACTTTGCCTCGTTGCATCAATACGCATCCTAGACCCATCTTTGAAGCATCACTGTACACCACTAAATCTTCTGTTCCTTCTGGTAAAGCAAGAACCGGAGCCTCACACAACTTTTGACGTAAAGTTCTGAAAGCCGATTCTTGTTTCTCCGTCCAGACAAACTTCACATTCTTCCTAGTCAGAATAGTCAAAGCAGATGCAATCTTAGAAAAGTCTTTAATAAACCTTCTGTAATAACCTGCTAAACCTAAGAAACTTCTTATTTCAGATGCACTTCTAGGTGTCTCCCAATTTGTCATAGCTTCAATCTTAGCTGGGTCTACCTTGACTCCTTCTGAAGTGATCACGTGACCTAGAAATTGTACTTCTTTTAACCAAAATTCACATTTTGAAAACTTCGCGTATAATTTCTCTCTCCTTAAAACTTCTAAGACTTCACGTAGGTGTTGTTCATGATCTGCTTCGGTCTTTGAATACACAAGTATGTCATTAATAAAGACGATAACAAACTTGTCCAAGAAAGGTCGACACACTCTATTCATCAGATCCATGAAGACAGCTGGAGCATTTGTCAACCCAAATGGCATTACTAAAAACTCATAATGCCCGTATCTGGTTCTAAAAGCGGTCTTAGGAATATCTTCATTTCTAACCCGCACTTGGTGATACCCTGACCTCAAATCAATCTTAGAAAAACATCCTGCCCCTTGAAGTTGATCAAATAGATCATCGATTCTTGGAAGAGGATATTTATTCTTAATCGTCACTTTATTCAGCTCGCGGTAATCTATACACATTCTCATAGTATCGTCTTTCTTCTTAACAAACAGGACCGGAGCTCCCCAAGGCGAAGAATTCGGTCTGACAAAACATTTATCTAATAACTCCTGGAGTTGAGTCATCATCTCTTTCATTTCAGACGGCGCTAGACGGTAAGGTGCACGCGCTATCGGAGACGAACCTGGAACGAGATCAATTCTAAACTCCACCTGCCTTTCAGTAGGTAGACCAGGAAGATCATCAGGAAATATGTCAGGAAACTCACGTACCACCTTGATATCTTCCAATTGTTTCTTTTCCAACCTTCCATCTAAGACATACTCCAGATAGGACATACATCCTTTCATTAAACACTTCCGCGCCTTCACAACCGAGATTAACGGAATTTCCCCCTTTTGCTTTTCCCCGAAGATGAATACGTCATCCTTATCGATCATTGGGATCCTAATTAACTTCTTTGCGCAAAGTATTTCTGCTTGATTGGCCGTCAGCCAATCCATACCCACAACTATGTCAAACCCTCCAATTTCCATCAACAACAAGTTGATCGAAAATTTCGTCTCTTCTATAAGAATAGTACAACCATCAAGCCTTTCTCGAACCAAAGCTTGACCCCCATTATCTACCTCTACTACTAAAGCATCATCTAAAGTAGTAACAGGCGTAGCTAATTTAGGATAGAATGATTTGGACACAAATGACAAGTTTGCTCCACAATCAAACAAAATACGCGCAGGACAAGAATTAACAAGGAATGTACCCGAGACAACGTCCCTTGATTCCTTAGCTTCATCAGCGGTCATCTGAAAAGCTCGACCCGTTGGCTTCGGAATAACTGGTTTCTTACTCTGATCGCCGCTCTTTTTCAGCCTTGGGCACTCCCGACGAAAGTGACCCGGTTGCTTACACTAAAAACATGTATTTCCCCGCACTGGACAATTATTCATAGTATGCCCACTCTTTCCACACTTAAAACATTCAGATGCTATCACTCGACACTGCCCGAAATGCTTGCTCTTACACTTTGGACACCAGTTTGGTTCACGGCGTGATTCATAAGAAGTACCTTTACCAGCGTTCCTTGACCTCTGTGAATGCTCTGATCGACCTTCCCATTTCCGCTTCTCCCCAACATGGGTCTTTTCTTCTTTATCCTTAGCATACACTTCCTCTATAACCTTTGCTTCCTCGATCGATTCTCTCAATGTTGAAGCTTTTGAACTCCGCACCCTTGACATCATATCTGCTGGTAAACCCTTCAGATAAGCTTTAACTTTGTCTTTCTCAGTCGGAGCCACATGCCCCACCAGGTTCAGCTTCTCCATGAAGGATTCTGTATACTTTCTCACAGTCATATTGCCTTTCTTGAGGTTCCTGAACTCTTCCTCGATTCGATCCATTTCAATTTCGTTACAGTACTCCTCCAGAATCTTTGCTTTGAACTGATCCCAAGTCATAGCATTCAAAACAGAAGCTGACACAGAAGCTGCTAGCACATTCCACCAAGATAACGCGTTACCGCGTAACATCTGTGATCCAAATTTAACTTTAGACTTTTCATCATAACACTCACAAGCTCGAAAAGCTTGTTCAATTTCCCTTAGCCAATTCATGCAAGCTATTGGACTATCTTCTCCTTTGAATTCCGGTGGTTTACAGCTCAAGAAGGTTTTGTAAGAGCAATTTCTTTCAACCCTTCTTTCAGTCTCCGGCCCTGGGTTGCCAGTTGGATTTCTCACACTAGTATCAACTCTTGTCCGTCTTGGTTCCGTACTTCGATCATTAAACAATTTCATGAACATTTCTGCTTGTCTTCCCATGGCGGTGTTCATCATTTCAGCTTGTCTTTCCATTGATGCATTCATCAATCTGGTAACATTATCCATAATGCGTCCTTCCATACTTGCTTCCGATGGTGTTTGATCAACAGTACTGGTACCCACTCTATGTGCCGGATTACGTACTCCTCCTAAAGAAAGAAAATCTGGTGGCGTCTCATGAATTCCGCCTACTCCAGTTTGTCTTTCTCCCGTATCGTCTAACCAATTCCTATTCATAGAAGAATTAGGAGACCTCGGCGGAGTATTTACCATGGTTCTGGATGAGCACAAAAGAATACCCATCAGTAATGGTTTATACATAACTAGACATACAAAAACGTAATTTACCGCTAATCAGTCACTGTAACAATTTAGAAACAAGCATGCTTATGTAACAATATATTCATAAATAACAGTAGCTAATTGAAATTGTGAATATATTATACAGGAGAATCCTCGTTACCATCATTACAGTACTAATTTCACGTATTTCCGTCACCTCTAAGACTATCCCGTCTTAGCATTCCTACCCATTCTCACGAATCATAACTTAATTCATCAAAGCTTAAGTCTAAGTACCTCCTCAGCATACTTAGTTTGCTTAAACTAATGCTCTGATACCATATTGTAACGCCCCAAAATCCGGCCAATTTAAACCTCAAGTTACAACAGGTTATGACAATAAAACTACAACTTATATAGATAGCAATGAATTAACCATCAAGAGTGTATTTACAATACAGGATACTTCAAACAACCTATCAATCTAATCATGTCACTACAATCAGATTAATTGATGTTATCTAAGCTATCCTTCAAAAATCTCCTCTTTGGTAAATGCCATTTCTGCTATTCCAAAAACACTCATCCCACAACCCTTTATTTGCTCGAGCCTGAACCTGGTAAGAAAACATTATATGAAACGATTAGGCCAACGCCTAGTGAGAACATTCATTTCAATAATAACATTTGCAAAATCAATGTAAACAAGTTACAACAAACCTGGTTACTCCTTTTCTTACCGTACGTATAATTCTATTTCATTATACAATTTTATCCAATCCCATGACTATGACTGACAACAAATCCATCAGCATATCATACCCCAGAGCCACACTACGAATCTTCAAAGATTCTAGATCAATGCTCTCCACCAATAAATCGCGATTACACACGCCCATTTATTAGTAAGGAAGCAGAGATTACAAGTACTTATGTCAACCTCACTCTCTTCCTTAGAAATCAGGAATAACGATTAATACCACACGCCTATTCCATGATTTCCCACACACACTGGAATAACGATTAAACGAGTAATACCACATGCCTATTCCAAGTGATTACCAAACTTTAGTGCCTATGGATCCATTACACTTAACCCCTTCCTGTCTAGCATCATACTAACGCAGGCTATATACCTAACATATTACTATTTAAAAGTACATATGTTCAAGTGGCATACGATATATGTAAATTTCTAAATCGTACCTTTCCACGATTTACGAAACTATACTTTCCATTTCCTAGAATAGTACAGATATTACAAAGTCTCTGGATACCTTAACTATTACATTCTTAAGTTCATATCCAGGATCTATTACAAAGTCTGCAAACTGACTCTTTTATCCAACTCCCGGTATTCCCCACTCCCGGTATCCCATCTCCCGGTACCCCCATCTCCCGGTATCCCCATCTCCCGGTAGCCAACAGTATCGGGACTTCACCGGAACTCGTAAGTACCGGGACTCTATTGTACCGGGACACTCTAGTACCGGGACATTCAAGTACCGGGACATTCAAGTACCGGGACTACGTACTATTCGTTTCGATAAGTCCACAAATCGATTTTAAACATAAAATCAATTCAACCTATTCATTCTAATCAGTTCTCAATCACTTCATACAGCTATATTAAGGTTAGTATAACTTAAAAACACTGATTTATACAACGAATCGAATGAACTCACCTTTTGCAGCAAAACTTGTTTCTCTGCCAAAATCGTAAATCTCCAAATCAAAATGAGGGACCAAGCTTCTTTCTTCTTTCTCTCTTTTCTTTCCTGCTTCTCTCTTTTGCCGACTCAACACAAACAAGAATGAGATATTTCTCATTCTCAGTATTTTATCCACACAAACATTCTCAAAGTGACATAACTTACCCCATAGTTACATTAATTCCAATAAGTACACTAAACTTTCATTCTTTGAATTTCAACCTTAAATTGGATTATAAGACTTCCATACAATCCCAAGGTTATAACAATTGCAAATATAACCCAATTCTTAATAAAATACTAATAACAAAATTTAGGATGTTACACAATGGTAGGCTGTACATCGAGTATTTTTGGTGAGTAGCCGCGGTGGCAGTGGATCGACGGGATCGGGTACAAAATCTCGATTTTTGATTTGAATAATGAATCGTAAGGGCAGTAAATCGGGGTATAAGTTGGGATAATCCGCTAACCAATACCTTGTGTTACGATATGGAGCTAAAAATCCACGAGCGTTAGAATATGCAGCATCACAAAGATAATATTTATCTGCAAGCGACGATTAATTAGGCAATAATGCAAACATTATTTCAAATTAAACATGTATGATATAATTAAGAATGATGTATACCTTCGGGTGGAAAAGGAAAACAGAATTTGGCTTAAATGCAACTTCATTTAATACTCTAGAATCATGCGCAATGCTCCCATCCCGCCCAAACAAATGTGAATATCATATTGAAATCACAAATGCCTAGAACATTTTGGTAGCATCGACCACCTCCTCTTCCTCTATAAGCTGTCTGATGACTAGCAAGCACGACTGCGTGTATGAGAGTCCCATCTAGTGCACCAATTGCACCCTTCATTGATGAAAAAACGTTTAAAATGTCAAAGATTTTTACGTCACTATAACAAAAACTATAAGAACAAATCATACCAGAAATATTTCTCTCAAACGACTTTGCTGATTTGACATAATCTGCGTGTTTGTTTCAGATATAGCCGAACATACAATTTCTCTTGCAAACTTCATCATACCTCGTAGAACTTCATGAAACAACTATGTACGGTGTCGGTGGAATGTTGAAATCTTCGTTTTATCACCCTATAGCGTTCATTATGTCCGACCATTGTAAAAAACATAGCTAATTTATCCTTGATACTTATAACTCTACCATCTTTTACTAGACCTGACAAAAACTTACACGAAACGCTAACCCGACACGAAATAAACGGGTTTGGGTAATAAACTTCAACCCGTTTAAGTAAACGGGTTGACACGACACGACACGAAAATTAAACGGGTAAGGTCAGGGTCAATAGTTTCAACTCGAAAATGACCCGAATAACTTGTTTATATATATATATATATATATATATATATATATATATATATATATATATATATAGGTATAGGTTCAAAAGAGAAGTGCAAAATTTTAGAGAAATAGAGAAGTGATCTTGGCCATTTATTCGGTCAAGATCGACGGCTTTGACCGAGAAGCAGCGGATAAATCCTCGCGTGGTCTGCACAAGATAGAGAGGTAGTTTCGTAAAAAATACGCGTGACGAGTTTATATATGAATCTGTGTGATTCATATATGAACCTTTGTGTTCATATATGAACCTTTGTAATTCACATATAAACTCTTTTTAACTAATTCATATATGAACCTTTGTGATTCATATATGAATCAGTTAATTTGTTCAGATCAGAAGTGGTTAAAAAAATTTCATATATGAATCACAAAGGTTCATATATGAATTAGTTAAAAAATTCATATATGAATCACAAAGGTTCATATATGAACACAAAGATTCATATATGAATCAGTTAATTGGTTTAACCGATTCATATATGAACCTACAGTTAATTAGTTTCATATATGAAATACAAAGGTTCATATATGAATCACAAGATTCATATATGAATTAGTTATAAAGAGTTCATATGTGAATTACAAAGGTTCATATATGAACGTATAGTTCATATGTGAATCACACAGATTCATATATGAACTCAGCCCGTGTTTTTTGTAAAAGTTACGAAATTGCCCTTCTATTTTTGGAACAACCGCAACTTTTGACCAGTCAAAGCCGCAACTTTTGACCATTCAAAGCCGCAACTTTTGACCATTCAAAGCCGCAACTTTTGACCATTCAAAGCCGCAACTTTTGACCAATTATAACCGATCTTGACCGAATAAATGGCCAAGATCACTTCTCTATTTCTCTAAAATTTTGCACTTCTCTATTGAACCTAAGGCTATATATATATATATATATATATATATATATATATATATAAGTTTTCTTTTTAATCCTTTGGATTTTTAATGTGTTTGGATTTGGTTACAACTTATAAGTTTGAACTATAAAATTTAGATTTATAATGTTTTAATTTGAATTTTGGATTTGTAAGGTTTTTGTGAATTTTCGATTTAAATTTTAGTTTTATAAGTGTTAAACGGGTTAGGCGGGTCGTGGCGGGTTAGGCGGGTCGGGTTAGGGTTAAGCTTTCCTGACCCGTTCATTATATGGGTATTGTTAGGGTTAGGCACTCAACCCGTTTAACTTTGAACCCGACACGAACACGACACGACACGTTTTCCAGGTCTATCTTTTACCCAACCCCTTTGTTTAAAGTGATTGCATAGTAACACATATGCTTCATGAGACATATGCATCAACTCTTGACATTGCAAACTAGATCCATGTAGCAACTCTTGTGTATATGCATGTCCACTCATAGCCGAAGTGTTATCACGTACCCTTACAAAAGTCGGTGAAGAATTCCTTCTTCGACTTATATACCAAAACAATAGAATTACGAAGAAACGTTCTTCCTCGTAAGTCAACATGTCTATAAAATTTAAAAAAGCCATTGTGAATCATTTATATCTATAAAATTGAAAAAAGCCATTGGAAATAATCGTAACACGACTTGCACACATCATTTATAACACAACTTGATAGCATAAAGTCAAATATCATAAACATATCATTCCAAATACAACAATGGCATACACATCAACAAAAAGTCATTGGAAATGTCATAAGCATCAACAAAAGAGCCATTGGAAATGTATCATAACATCAACAAAAAAGAAGCATGGTCATAAACATCAATGGCCAAAAACCTATCATCAACCGCCAACCACCTACTTGTAGCCTTGTTTATCTCCAACTGTCTTCACCCAATCAGCCGCAAATTCGGGCGGTATCATCAACCAAGGCTCTCTATTATTCTTGTCACCAAGAAGAGCCATTGCAATACGGTACAATGGATCATCTTTTGCCCATCCAAGGTCATTGATTTTTTTTAAGACAATCCATGTAGGAAGGAGGCTCATGACTTTCATTGTGTTTTACGGCCAATGACTTTAAAACGGACAATATCTCCTCATCTATGTCGTCTTAGGTAACTTTCCTCTTGTTGGTTCTCACTTGAGTACGAGCTGAAGATATGGGAGTTAAGGATGTGGGGTGAGAATTGGAGATCTCCACTTCCTCATTGTTTGAAACAAAGAAAAGGCTCGACAGAAGGCTCAGAATCATTTGATAGCGGTCCAAAGCTTCCAAATCACAATAACAAATCACACAGCAACAAATCACAATTATCATTAACACAAAATCACAAAAAATCAATAGTGTAACACCCCATAATTCAAACCTGGTGGTCTTTGTAGATAAATAAGAAATTTTGGGGCTCTTTTGGGAAAAACTCAAAGTTCTGTGGCTGAGTTGTGAAAAGGAAAAATTTAATAAGATAAAACCCTCCTAAACCCTATTTTGTTCCTCATATGTCGGCTGGAGAGTTCTAGAGGGGGGAGAAGGAGTTCAAGAAATCCAATTGGAGGTTTGGAGAAGGTGGATCAGCTAGGGATTGAAGAAGTTTCGACTAAGGTATACCTCCACCTTCCTTTCTTAGCTTTGTGTCTAAATGGAGCTTAGATGTTCAACCATCAATGCTTTCTCTTCTTCTTTAAGTGTTTTGAGACAAAACCCAGTGGAAGGGTGTGTTGAATGAATCCCTTGAGGAGTTTGTGAACTCTTGGTGATGTTCCACCCTTCCAATGGAGGTTCTTAAGTTTAATCCATTCTAAGAAGGGGATTTGTGTTTCAAAAGAGTATTTCATGATGGTTTGATTGAGGAATTGATTGATTTAAGTAATGAGAATTGTTTCCTTAATGTATATATAGTTTTAGAGTTTGTTTTGGGTAGTTATCTGTCAATTGGAATCAGTTTTGGAGATTTGGATTAAGTTTTCGAGCTGACCCAGGTGAGCAGAACTGAGAGTGCTCGTCCAGAGGGTTACGCGGCTTACTACGCGGTTTGCAAACCGCGTAGCAAACCGCGTAAGTCTCTGTTGAGCGATTCTCGTTTTCTGCTTCGTTGGTCGTTCGGGCTTGGGTTCGAGGCCTGGTTTAAGGGATTGTCTTAAGACATTTTGGGGGATGTTTTAAAGTATAATTGGGGAGTCTAATACCTCCTTTGTTAACCCCAATTCAGGTGATCATTTGGTGTTTAAGTGAGCTCCGTGTAGTGTGTCGTTTAGCCGAGCATCAGGTGAGTTCCCTTATGCATAACTTTTATTTAAAATGATTTGCAAAGGTTTGTATGACTGAAATTGGTTTACTCAAGCTTTATGAACATATGTTTCTCTTGGCACGAAAAGTCTTGTTTTGCAAACAAAGGAGGGTTGCCCTCAAGTACGTGGATTCGCATGTTTCATTGAATTATCATTGGCGGAGTTGGGTTGCACCGTGGGGGGGGGGACTACTTGGTTTGCCGTACCCGGCTTTGTAGGGTGTTGCCGTACCCGGCTTTGTAGGGTTTTTGCCATGGTCTTCTCTTCGCTGTGCATACCATTGTCGAAAATGTGATTTGATACGTTACTGTTTTTGTAAAGAAATGTTTTGCTTTAAATGATTTGTGAACGTATTTTCGGGGAAATTCACTAGACCCTATGGTCTAACCCTCGCTTTTCAAAACTAAAAACCATTTTCAGGTAAGGATCGCTTAGGTGCAACGTCAAAAGGGAAAGAGAAGGTTTGAGGCGGCGATGTGAGATTAGAGACCGTCATGATCCAATTTTTATTAGTTGAACATCTCGGTTGTATTTGTTGTTGAACCGTAAGCTTTAAGAATGTTATTAAGTATTGTGATGTAATTGGGACCCTTATGGGCTTTTTGACTAATATTATTATGTTAAGTCTTTTTGGGTTGTTACAAATGGTATCAGAGCCATAGTTTAAGGGATTTAGGTGACCGGATGGGCCTAGACTTAAACTTTGGGGTAGGGACACAACCGAGATATAGGATGGCCATAGGAGGAGACCTAAGAGGAACAAGTGGAATGGGGTGTCGAGAATCATCATGTGAGGTAAATTGGGAATTATACCTGGCCAATATAATTTTGAATTTACAGGCACGTGAGGATGCTTAAATTACCTCATGGGGGTGGTATTGGTATTAAACATTTGTTTTGTGTGTTTTGTATCAGTTTCGTCATGACTGGAAGATCGTCAAGGAGCAAGTCTGTGCCCAGTGTAAGAATGGCCACGTCTGAGGAGGTTCAAGTGGACGAACCTGTGGTCCCTCCAAGGGCGCCGGCTGCCCGGGGTAGAGGAAGAGGTTGTGGAAGGGGACGTGAGACCATTCCACGTAAGGCTACTACCAATGTGGAAGGTGCCCGTCCAAAGAAGAAAACTCCGACTGGTCGCCGAACTAAAAGTGTTGAGGCACCGTCCGAGCGGGAAAAGTCTCATCGAGAGGGCTCGGCAACGGGGAATCATGCCTTTGTGACCCAAGAGGCCTTCGCCACCGAGATGGTGAAGCTGCAGGAAAAGTTGGACCGATGGATGAATCATCATGATGTTTCGGCATCGGGGAGTAAGGAGAACAGTGGAAGTAAAGCGGCCACCGAATTGTCCAGCCCACCTCCGACAGAAGTTGGTAGCCACAAGCAACCCACGACGCTAGTGGCGAATGAGTCGGCAGCTAGAGGATGTAGTCACAAAGCATTCTCATCTTGCAAACCTCCTACCTTCCAGGGGGAATGCGACCCGGTGTTAGCCATAAGGTGGGTTCGAGAAATGGAGTTGGTGTTCGACATTTGTAAGTGTGCCGAAGAGGATAAGGTGATCTATGCCCTATCTATGTTGAAGTCGGAGGCCATCTTTTGGTGGGATGCCGAGACTGGAGGATTGGGATCGTCGGTGGCTAAGGCTATGAGATGGGAAGAATTCGTGAGAAGGTTCAAAGCTCAGTTTTGCCCTCTGGCGGCAATCAAGAAGTTGGAAGAAGAATTTTTGAACCTAGCACAAGGAGACATGACCGTGAGGGAGTACACTTCCAAGTTTATTGAGAAAGCCCGTTTTGCGGAATTGTATGTCCCAACCGAGGAGCGCCGAGTCGGGAGGTACCTATTTGGGTTGAAGGGTAGCATCCGGGAGTTGGTAATGGCAAGAAATCCTACTACCTTCCAAGCGGCTATAAATGCGGCCGAGTTGGTAGAGAGGGAAAAAGATCGTCAGCAAACTGAGAGGGCCGGGGAAAAGAGAAAATGGGATGGATCGGGAAATGATGCTCGAAAAGGTAAAGTTTCGAGGCCGGAGCCGCGTGGAAATCGGGGATACGGCGACAAACCGTGCGGGAAGTGCCACCAGATGCATAAAGGGGAATGTAGGGCGGACTCGGGGTTATGTTACCTGTGCGGATCGCCGGGGCATGTGTCAAGGGATTGCCCGAAGAAGCGTGGTTGTTTTCAGTGTGGGTCGCCGGACCACCATCGATTTGATTGTCCTATGTTAAAGAAAGGAGGATCGGGTCAGTTTGGGAATCGTCAAGGGGTGCAGGGAGTTGAGACGAAAGAGGAGCCGGCACGCGCGAAGGGGCGCGTATTTCGTATGACTGCGGATGAGGCGGAGGAAACTCCGGATGTCGTGACAGGTACCTTTTTGGTGAACTCTTTATGTGCCAACGTGTTATTTGATTCAGGGGCGAATCGCTCCTTTGTATCTCCTGTTTTCGTGAAACGTTTGGGGGTGAGGCCTAAGCGTTTGGGTAGTGCTTTAGAAGTGGAGACCGCCGATGATAACGTGGTACTTGTTAGTAGTGTGGTGGAGGAGTGTTGTATATACATAGAGGGGAGTTTGATACTGATACGTTTATACCCTATGTCGATGGGAGAGTTTGATGTAGTGTTGGGGATGGATAGGTTAGCGAAGAATGATACTACCATCGTCTGCAACAAGAAGTTGATTCGTGTACGATTGCCAGATAAGGGAATGGTAGTGATTTATGGGAACCGTCGAGATAGGAAGTCTAGTCTTATTTCCTTAATTAAGGCTACTAAATGTTTGAGGAAGGGATGTCCGAGTTACATAGCCTACGTGGTGGATGCAAAGAAAGAAAAACGCGGGGTAGGAGATGTACCGATAGTGGGCGAATACCCGGAGGTATTTCCGGATGATTTGTGCGATCTACCGCCGGATCGCCAGATCGAGTTTCGAATCGACCTGGTGCCAGGAGCCACACCAATAGCTCGTGCACCATACCGATTGGCACCTTCCGAGATGAAGGAGATGATGACTCAACTCCAAGAGTTGCTAGACAAGGGGTTCGTGAGACCGAGTACCTCGCCGTGGGGTGCGCCGGTGCTCTTTGTGAAGAAGAAGGACGGGACTATGAGGATGTGCATCGATTATCGCGAACTCAACAAAGTCACTGTCAAGAACAAGTATCCCCTTCCCAGGATTTACGACTTGTTCGATCAGTTACAAGGAGCTAGCTACTTTTCAAAGGTAGATCTGTGATCGGGGTACCACCAACTCAAGGTGCGAGGAGAAGATATTCCAAAAACAGCTTTTTGGACCCGATACGGTCATTATGATTTTTTAGTAATGCCGTTCGGATTAACGAATGCTCCCGCCGCGTTCATGGATTTGATGAATAGGGTGTGCCAACCCTATTTAGATAAATTCGTGATCGTCTTCATAGACGACATTCTCATCTACTCAAAGTCGGAGGAAGAGCATAGGGAGCATTTGAGAGCAGTGTTGGAATTGTTGAAGCAGGAGAGACTTTATGCCAAATTTTCGAAATGCGAAGTTTGGCTTCGCGAGGTGCAGTTTTTGGGACATGTAGTGACCCAGAGTGGAATCAAGGTTGACCCGGCAAAAGTGGAAGCTATTAAGAACTGGGAACCGCCTAGAACGCCGTCCGAAGTCCGTAGTTTCCTTGGCTTAGCGGGGTATTATCGGAAGTTCATCAAAGACTTCTCGAAGATTGCTACTCCGTTGACTTCTTTGACCAAGAAGAACGTCAAGTTCAATTGGACCGAAGGGCAAGAAGAAGCTTTCCAGAAGTTAAAAGAAATGTTGAGTGAGGCTCCAATTCTAACCTTACCCGAGGGAACGGAAGACTTTGTAGTGTACAACGACGCCTCTAAATTGGGCTTGGGGTGTGTCTTGATGCAGCGTGGTAAAGTGATCGCTTATGCGTCCCGTCAATTGAAGGAACATGAGAAGCGATACCCCACACACGATTTAGAGTTGGCGGCCGTCGTTTTCGCCTTGAATATTTGGAGGCATTATTTGTATGGGACGAAGTGTAAAATCTTCACCGACCACAAAAGCCTTCGTCACATCTTCGATCAAAAGGAGTTGAACATGAGACAACGCAGGTGGATGGAACTGTTATCAGACTACGACTGTGAGATTGAATACCATCCCGGGAAAGCTAATGTAGTGGCTGACGCCTTGAGCCGTAAGGAAAGGGGAGAGGCTTCGAAGATCATAGCCTTGAGGGCTGAGGTCACGTTTAACCTGCTGGGTGAAATAAGGAAATGACAAGTGGAAGCGTCCGCGGTTGAGAATCTCAAGAAAGAGCGGATGGTGGGGAACGTGGACTCCCTAGTAGAAGATAGCCGAGGACTGAAATGCCTCAATGGTAGAATATGGGTTCCGAAATTGGGGAATGTACGGAAGTTGATTCTAGAGGAGGCTCATAAATCAAAGTACTCCATCCATCCGGGAACGAACAAGATGTTTGGTGATTTGCGACAAGACTATTGGTGGCCGGGTATGAAAAAGGACATAGCTTATTTTGTTGAAAGGTGTGATACTTGCCTGAGGGTGAAAGTGGAGCACCAGCGACCGTACGGAAAACTCCAACCCTTGGATATTCCGGTTTGGAAGTGGGATCAAATTGCGATGGACTTCGTGACGAAGCTGCCTAGAACTCCAAAGGGTTACGATGCCATATGGGTGATTGTAGATCGACTCACCAAGTCGGCGCATTTCCTTCCAATAAAGGAATCCTACCCGATGGAGAAGTTGGCAAAGATGTACATTGACGAGATAGTGACCAGCCATGGGGTGCCGTCGTCAATAGTCTCTGATCGTGATAGTCGATTTACGTCGACTTTTTGGAGAAGCTTTCAGCGAGAAATGGGGTCTCAAATCAAGATGAGCACCGCATACCATCCCCAGACTGATGGTCAGAGTGAGCGAACCATCCAGACCCTGGAAGACATGTTGAGAGCTTGCGCGTTAGATTTTCGGGGTTCGTGGGAGAACCACCTACCGTTGATTGAATTTGCGTATAACAACAGTTACCACGCAAGCATTAAGGCTGCTCCTTATGAGATACTCTATGGTAGGAAGTGTCGGACACCTCTTTGTTGGAACGAGGTCGGGGAGAAACAATTGGCTGGACCCGAGATAGTTCAGTTGACTGCTGACAAGATCGACCAAGTGAGGGAAAGGCTGAAAGTTGCTCGTGACCGACAAAAGAGTTATGCTGACAAGAGGCGTAAGGATATTGAATTCCAAGTCGGGGATAAGGTGATGTTAAAAGTATCGCCTTGGAAGGGGGTAATCAGATTTGGGAAGAGGGGAAAGTTAAGCCCCCGCTACAGAGGACCGTTCAAGATTATTGAGCGCATCGGAGAAGTAGCTTATAAGTTGGAGTTACATGTGGAACTGCAGAGAATTCATATTACCTTTCACGTGTCGAATCTGAGGAAATGCTTAGCGGAAGCCGATATGGCTATACCTCTGCATGAAGTCCAGATTGATGAGAAACTAAACTTTGTGGAAGAGCCCGAAGCTATCACCGATCGCAAGGTTCGGAGAACAAGGAACAAAGAGATTAGCCTAGTGAAAGTGTTGTGGCGATTCCACAAAGGGAGTGAGGAAACGTGGGAAACCGAGACAGTGATGAGAGCAAGGTACCCACACCTTTTCAGTGATGAGATTCCGGGGACGGAATCCTGTTAAGGGGGAGGTGATGTAACACCCCATAATTCAAACCTGGTGGTCTTTGTAGATAAATAAGAAATTTTGGGGCTCTTTTGGGAAAAACTCAAAGTTCTGTGGCTGAGTTGTGAAAAGGAAAAATTTAATAAGATAAAACCCTCCTAAACCCTATTTTGTTCCTCATATGTCGGCTGGAGAGTTCTAGAGGGGGGAGAAGGAGTTCAAGAAATCCAATTGGAGGTTTGGAGAAGGTGGATCAGCTAGGGATTGAAGAAGTTTCGACTAAGGTATACCTCCACCTTCCTTTCTTAGCTTTGTGTCTAAATGGAGCTTAGATGTTCAACCATCAATGCTTTCTCTTCTTCTTTAAGTGTTTTGAGACAAAACCCAGTGGAAGGGTGTGTTGAATGAATCCCTTGAGGAGTTTGTGAACTCTTGGTGATGTTCCACCCTTCCAATGGAGGTTCTTAAGTTTAATCCATTCTAAGAAGGGGATTTGTGTTTCAAAAGAGTATTTCATGATGGTTTGATTGAGGAATTGATTGATTTAAGTAATGAGAATTGTTTCCTTAATGTATATATAGTTTTAGAGTTTGTTTTGGGTAGTTATCTGTCAATTGGAATCAGTTTTGGAGATTTGGATTAAGTTTTCGAGCTGACCCAGGTGAGCAGAACTGAGAGTGCTCGTCCAGAGGGTTACGCGGCTTACTACGCGGTTTGCAAACCGCGTAGCAAACCGCGTAAGTCTCTGTTGAGCGATTCTCGTTTTCTGCTTCGTTGGTCGTTCGGGCTTGGGTTCGAGGCCTGGTTTAAGGGATTGTCTTAAGACGTTTTGGGGGATGTTTTAAAGTATAATTGGGGAGTCTAATACCTCCTTTGTTAACCCTAATTCAGGTGATCATTTGGTGTTTAAGTGAGCTCCGTGTAGTATGTCGTTTAGCCGAGCATCAGGTGAGTTCCCTTATGCATAACTTTTATTTAAAATGATTTGCAAAGGTTTGTATGACTGAAATTGGTTTACTCAAGCTTTATGAACATATGTTTCTCTTGGCACGAAAAGTCTTGTTTTGCAAACAAAGGAGGGTTGCCCTCAAGTACGTGGATTCGCATGTTTCATTGAATTATCATTGGCGGAGTTGGGTTGCACCGTGGGGGGGGGGGGACTACTTGGTTTGCCGTACCCGGCTTTGTAGGGTGTTGCCGTACCCGGCTTTGTAGGGTGTTGTCGTACCCGGCTTTGTAGGGTGTTTGCCATGGTCTTCTCTTCGCTGTGCATACCATTGTCGAAAATGTGATTTGATACGTTACTGTTTTTGTAAAGAAATGTTTTGCTTTAAATGATTTATGAACGTATTTTCGGGGGAATTCACTAGACCCTATGGTCTAACCCTCGCTTTTCAAAACTAAAAACCATTTTCAGGTAAGGATCGCTTAGGTGCAACATCAAAAGGGAAAGAGAAGGTTTGAGGCGGCGATGTGAGATTAGAGACCGTCATGATCCAGTTTTTATTAGTTGAACATCTCGGTTGTATTTGTTGTTGAACCGTAAGCTTTAAGAATGTTATTAAGTATTGTGATGTAATTGGGACCCTTATGGGCTTTTTGACTAATATTATTATGTTAAGTCTTTTTGGGTTGTTACAAATAGGTAATAATTTGTTGGAGCAAAAATTAGTAGAAGAGGTCGAGAAAATCACATGATGTAATACAACAGAAAATCACATGGTGTTCCATGATGCAATACAACAGAAAATCTGTATTTTTAACATAAAAATTTCAAAAAAATTTGTTTTTAGTGGGGTCCCCCCCTAACCACACTATACATCTGCCAATGCTCTCCCCACTTTCACGAAAATATCCATTTTCTTCGTGAAATGGTTCGTGATCACGAACTCATGCATAAGTTTCCCTGGAATTTACGTTGTGTTCTCGAAACTCATTTTACGAAGGAAAGGAAAGGAAAGGGAGGGAAAGGGGAGGAAAGTAAAAAAAACTCGTGTTCTCGAAACTTTTTTAGGAGAGAAAGAAAAGGAAACGGAAGGAAAATAATGATAAGTTTCCTTCCAAAACTTTCCTCCCAAATGTGGGAGGAAAGGAAGGAAAGGAAAACAATTAAAAACATTTAAAAAAAATTAGTAACATTATTAAAATTACAAAACTACCTGATCTTTCATTATAAAATATATATTTTAAAGGGTATTTTAGTAAAAATGACGTCTTTCCGTTCTCTCCTATTCAAGAACACGAAAAAAATATTTTCTTTCATTTATTTCCTTCCTTTTCCTTCGCTTTCGAGAACACAAATAAAAATTTATTTTCCCTTCCTTTCTTCTCACTCCCTTTCTTTTCCCTCCCTTTCTTTTCTTTTCTTTTCTTTTCTCTCCTGATTAGAGAACACGGCATTAAGGTTTGGCCCCATTTCACGAACCCTATTTCATACCACTTAAGTATTTACTCCATTTCACAAACCATTCCACACTCCATTTTACCCCATTTCACACTCCATTTGACAAACCAGTAAATATTTTAATGAGTATTTTAAGACTTAAATATAGAATAAGACTTTGGCCCCATTTCATGAACCATTAACTATAGAAACTATTGGACTTAAATTCCATTTCACGAACAATTAAATATAGAAACTAATTAAAATAAGACTTAAATTCCATTTCACGAACCATTAAATATAGAAACTAATTAAAATCAATATATCTATATATATACTTAAAAGTAAAATATGGAGTTGCTTAGGTGACATAATGAAAAGCCTCTCTTCACTATTTTTTATTTTCTCCTAATTTTGATTTTTTTTAAATAAAAAACTATCTTCTCATTAAATGACTTTAATATTTCATTTAACATCTATTTTTCTTTATTATTTTATAATTATTTTTATTTGCACAACATAAAGACATCAATAAATATAATTTTATTTACCTTTCATTTTTTTATTTAACATCTAATTTTCTTTATTATTTTATAATTATATTTATTTGCATATCATAAATACATCAACGAATATAATATTTGTTTATCTTACACTTTTTTAATTTAATCAAACATTTTATTAAATGAATCCACCATCTTTTAATTAAATTTTTATAATTATAATCTATATCTATATCCATATCTATATACAGGGAATCATCAAAAGATGATATGATATTTTGAGAAAGCTTGAAACATTAGTTGTTATTTTCTCCAATTTTTGAGTTATTACAAAATAAAATATAACATTAAATGAATGAATGAACCATTCATTACCTTTTACAAGTAAAATTTCATTATATAAATATATATGCTAATTTACATAATAAATCTATATAAATGAAAATCATCAAAAGATGATGTGACATATTGACAATGTAATACTTAAAATGTCTTCCTCATTTTCTTATCAATTTTTGATGTTTTAAAATATTGAATATATTAAAGAATTGTCCATTCTCATATTTAAATTATATTTTCATTATAAATGAGGGTCTTTAATAATAATTTTACATATCTATTGCAATTTATGTCATTAACCATTTGTTTTCCTTTTTTTTATGGTATTAACTATTGTTTTTCATTATTTATTTGAATTAACATGAAAATCATCAAAAGATGATGTGACATATTGACAATGTAATACTTAAAATGTCTTCCCCATTTTCTTATCAATTTTTAATGTTTTAAAATATTGAATATATTAAAGAATTGTCCATTCTCATATTTAAATTATATTTTCATTATAAATAAGGGTCTTTAATAATAATTTTACATATCTATTGCAATTTATGTCATTAACCATTTGTTTTCCTTTTTTTATGGTATTAACTATTGTTTTTCATTATTTATTTGAATTAACCATTCTATTTATTGTAATTTATGTAAGTTAACCTTTTATTTTCCTTTCTTTATGTTACCACCCATTCATTTTCCTTTATTTATTATAATTAATCATTCATTTCCCTTATTTAAGCATAAGTGTTGTTTTGGTTTTTGTTGGTTATGTTATTAGTTTTTTAACCTTTTTGTCATACAACAAACTAACTCTCAATCTCTCCCTCTAATACATTTTCTCTCATTAGATTTGTATTGCTAAGATGTTTAATCATATATTTGTTATCGATATTTGGTTATTTTTGAATTATTTGCTATTGTATTGACTTTATATGTTTTTATGTTATTCTTTTTGTAGTAAGTGATAAGAGAAACAAGCTATCTAAATATGTCGAAAAACATCAAAGATTTATCATCAAGAGACAGATATTATCATCACATGTAAGTCTTTCATTCGAGTATTCTTTCAATTTCAATGTATTATTGATTTTGTCTATTTTGTAATTTCGTGATTTATTGCTAACTAAATTCTCATTTCTTTGCCTTTTTCTTCTTCTTCAGGAATGTAACCTACAATGCTAAAAGAACATTTGAGTATTAGTTACTTTGATATTACATAATTACTTGCAAATGACAGTAAATCTTCATTTTTATATTCGTTTTCTTGGTTTGATATATATACTAATATGTTTTGAGTGTTCATTTGGAAAATTAATGTTCTATTTAAATATAAACCGACTAATATTCTTCAAATTTGTTTTCTTGACCTATAGTTATTTTGAGTTATGTTCAAAATTAGATTGATTTCATTTTGTGAATTTACTTTTTTGCTTCATACAACTTATAAATTTCAACATCAAAATCTTGCTACAATTTAATAAGATCGATACCACTGTTAACAATGTAGCCGAGACAATCAATTAAACTGCAATACTATGTAATCGTGTTCATGTAACTCATGTATTAATACAAATTTTGACCCAAACTGCAATTTTTTTTCCAAGGAATTGATGATGAAGGAACGGAAAGATTGAAAAAAGTCGGTGACTAAACGAAAAAAGTGGATTCTTTTTTTTGGAAGGGTATCCGAGGACATTGCCTCGACTAATCCCGGCAAGGTGAGGCAATTGCCCCAGCTGCTAAAGCGTGCAGCCTTGAGTTTATCCCCAGTGGCCACAAGTTGGAAGCGCCTGGATTCGAACTTGGGGTAGATGGGTTACTAGCCACATCCCCCACAAGCCTTAACCAGTACGCCACAAGCCTTGTGGTTAAAAAAAAGTGGATTCTTGATAAAAACATTTTTTAAAATATAAAGATTTCTACGTATTTTCTTATAATAAAATAATAATATAAATAAATAGAAACACTTTATTAAATTTAATCATGTATTGTCGTATTTTTTTAGTAGACGATTATAATTTTTGAAATATGCATATTATTGGTCTTTTATATAAAGATTATTTTAATTACCTATCTTAATGATATATAAATATTTGATAATGTAATTTTATTCGGTAATTGTTGATACAATTTGTATATATGTTGTTTCTATTTAAATAAACATAGAACTTATTCTAAATCTAAATCTAAATATTTTTAATTTTTATTTATTGTAGAGTTGAGTTTTGGTTATCCGATATTTTTTACTACGTTGGTGACCTATGATTTATTTTTCAATTTATATCATATTTTGTATTGATTTATTTTAAACAAGTTCAATAATGTTATATATAAATATTTAAATTATAGTTATTACTAATAATTTTCAACACACATCCAATATATTTCATAATTTTATTAGTTGAATATGTTTAAAGTCAATCTTTATCTAAAATAAATTGTTGTATATGGATTTGCAACATATTTCATATCTGTAAAAATAATAAAAGCAATTTTTTACAACTTTGTTAACATAAAATTTGATCATCGCGCGTTGCCTACTTTGCGGATCGTTCTTTCTATCCATAAACAGAAAGGGGGAGAGATTCCTGCTTGCCTACTTCGCGGATCGAAGGGGGAAGACCTATTAAAAAAACAGACAAGAGATGACTACCAAATTCATACCAGAATCATTGATTGTACTAGCTTAAAATCAAGACCACAATGAGAGACATTCGATCGATCCTAGAATTAGCTCTATCCCACCTCCAATGAGATGTTTTAAGCATATGGGTTAGTGGAAGTTGAATGAAACTAGAAAGAGTGGCAGTTAGATCCTTGAAGGGAAAGGACTTGGCTTCATCTCCTACACCGGTTAGCAACCGAGATAAGAGTGAAACTGAAACGGGAAGGAGATGAGGATCCAGATTCTATATTATATTCCTTTTCTTTTTAGTTTGAGTGAACACCCGGTAGCCAATCGATCAGGACTAGGAGCTGCACCAAGACGGATTAGTTCGCCTTCGGGTTCTTAAGAAGAAAAAGAAGATCCCGGAGTTCTCTTTCTAGGTTGAGGATATTGCTTTGACTTTCTTGTTAACCCTACCCGAAAGAGAGTGAGTGGTGGATTCAGAGAAAAGCTATTCTTCTTAGCAGTTTCACAAGTGAATGGAATGATTCTTCCCCCGAGGGTGACTTCACTACCTGGATCCTCATCTCTTGAACTCGTTCTGGCAGCTAGTTTAATGGCACCGGCATCTCATCTAGTCTAGATCGATTCCCTAAGAGATTCTTCTCTAGCAGGCGATTTGGCCCATTTTATCTTTCCTGGTAATAAGGAAAGGCCTTTCCCTATCACGACCGCCTTCCTTTATTCGGAATTCATTCGTCTCAAAAGAAAGAGCTAGCGAACTACACCAATTACATTCCAATTATCTCTGACAGAGCAGGATAGCTGCCATCAACCCTTTAGAGCGAGGGCCCTCCGAGACCAGAAGGAATAAGAGCCTTTATGCCTTGAGCCTTGAGCGAAATCATTGACCTTACGCCTAGTTTGATTAGGACATTGCCGCATTTCATCTCAAAGAGGATCTAACTCTTTCTTTCCGGCTTAGCCGAACTACTTGGCTCGGATCAATTCACTCTTTCTTTATCGCAAACAAATAGCCAAAGAGCTGATGAAAGAGCACCGTCTTCTCTTATTCCTGAAAACATCTTTAGAGCAGTTATTACAAAAAAACTAGCATCTCTAATAGGAAAAGCAAGCAAAGACCTCCCCTTTGGTTTGGTGGCCTCTTTCCTTGATAAGAGTGAAAGCAGAATCAGAATCAGACTCTTGGACGTGGGATATTGCCTATATAAATTTCCATTTAGTGGGGTAAGTCTCAAAAAGCATTTCACCGGCACTAAGCCCTTTTCTAATCCTACAACCCTTCTCCCAAGAGTTTCAGAAAAGGCTACTGACTTGGCCTACTTTGACTACGCTATTCTTCTCATTTCGAAAGAAGAAGAAGTAGCCCCGCCGACGACAACAGATTCAATAGCTGGGGATCTTGCTAAGAATGAAACTCCTAACCTTAAATCATAGAACCGGGGATGATTTCCAAGAATCCGAAGTTGGAGCTGTTGGATATAGTGTCCAGAGTCATTAACTATTGGTAATATTTCTAATAATAGCAGGTCTTTTTGGGTTGCCCTTAAGACCCAAAATAAACAATCAGAAGAATAAAATGGAGTTAAAGCAATTAGTTCAATTGATGATAAGCTGCAATATAATTAATTAGATTAATTATATAAAGTGCAGGGACTAATTGGTTAAAATAGTTTTAACAAGCTTATCGGTTCAAGGGGGCTAAGTGTAAAATAGAGGGTTATAAATAAACTGCTAGGGGTTAAACCCTAATGAGTTTTCTCAATCTCTCTTGGAGCCGTCGATCTCCCTTCTCCCTCTCCCAAAATCATAAACCCTAATTTAGGGTTTAGTGATTAAGCATCTTCTTGTTGTTGGTATTTTGGTGTTCTTAAGTGTGAGCCACTAGAGGGATTCATACTATTGGTCCTTGACATCCAAGAAGCGAGATCAAAGGTTTGATTCATCATTGTGGTTTTCGACAATCGCAATAAACAAGTAAGTGTTCTTGATTCAATCTTTTGTAGTTAATTATCTAGAACGAATGTATTCATATAGGTTGATAGTTTGTATAACCATTGATGATAAAAATTAAAATATGCTTCCGTTGCCTATATCATGTGGTTGTATGTTTACTCAAAACCTTACAGTGGTATCAGAGCCATTGTTCTTAGATATTATCTCAAAAGTGTTTCAATTTGATTTGCAAAACTGTTTATGTTGGATTAGGGTTTTCGAAATTTTGGGTTTGAGGTTACAAAAAAATCGATTTCAAATTTTTGTGGCCATTGGATTGCTTAATCCCTAAGTTAGGGTTTCATGGTCATAACCTCAAAACATAATTTTTGGAAACTAATTTTTTACTTGCATAAAAGGTTTGTATTATTAGCGATTAAGTTTTATCGAAATCCCTAAAGGGTATAGGGTAGTCTTTTTTTATGCAATGTTATACCCTAATTGTTTTTGGCTAGTTTCCTAACTTGCCTAAAACACAACAATAAACAATTTTGGCAAATATTGAATAAATAATCTTACATATTATCTTATCTTATATAAATATATTTAAGTTGAATAAAATTGTAAGATAAACATTAACATTATTTATATAGTGAATATAAATTGTATGTCAAATATTTACATTAATTATTAGCATGTGTCCTCACATGTTTAATTGGAATAAATTATGGAAACAATTATATTAATTATTAAATGTGCCCTCACATGGTTAATTAAAATTAATTAGATAATCATAATTTTAAATTGTTTAAAATTCCATTCAATTTATATATATATATATATATATATTAGACCTTAATTATATATATAAAATTAAATTATACATTGATAGTCAAATCGAGACTAGACGTACTCACTATAAGCACTCTAAGGGGGTTTAAGGAGGTTACCTATAATATGGTTGCCGAATGAGTCAATGGTTTTTAAAACGCCCTGCGTTACCATGCTCACCGCCTCTTGTGTGGACTAGTGGAATTACCGAAAATGTTTGATAGGTCAATGTGACAAGTTAAAAGTATTAACTATGAAGTATAAAAACAAAATCCCGTTTAGATATACTAAGAAATGTGAAAGTCTTATGCTACCCATGAAAAGAACACACATATTCTTATAGTTTGTTAACGGAGCGTGTGCGGTTTGTCGGCACGTTAATGTGAAACTATAGTCGAAAATGATGTGGCGCTCGTGATTCTCAAGCATACTTGAGCCAAGGAGTCCATGTGTTCTTGCATGGTCGATTCACCATCTAGTTTGTGATCCTCGGCATCCCAGTCACAAATAGAAGATAAGCATAGTCGAGATTAACATGCCATTGACATAAGTCGGTGAATCTCAAAAGAACTAGGAGTTTCATAGTGAATGAAATTAACAAATAGCATTTGTTTACCTAAATAACTTTATGATGTGATTACGGCATCCCTTTTCACATCATAGAGTAAAATATGGATCCTAGCCTTGTTAAATAATTTTGGATAATTGTTTTTAAAGGTTAAATTTCAAACTAACTAAAATAAAACTATATCTACAGATGGCTGAAAATATTCCTCCTCCTCCTCCTCCTACTCACTCAACATCCAACCTTACGTTACTCTCTATCCTAAGTAAAGATAAGCTGACTGGGCCAAATTACTTGGATTGGATTCGTGCCTTGAGAATTGCCTTGAGGTACGAAGACAAAGAGTATTTGCTCGACGAGGATCTTCCTATACTTAATGATGATGCAAGCCCTGAAGCAGTAACTGAATACAATAAGCAATTCGCGGAATCCACAAAAGTCGCGTGTCTCATGTTGGCGTCCATGTCCCCGGAACTTCAAAAGAGTTTCGAGAACATGGGGTCGTTTGAACTAAATGAGCAGCTTCGTGAAATGTTTCAGGAGCAAGCGAGGCAAAAAAGGTTCCAAGTCGTAAAATCGCTTATGGAATGTAAGCAACAGGACGGTGCCCCTGTATGTGCGCATGTGCAAAAGATGAAAGCGTACATTGACAGGTTAGGCAATCTAGGTGTCGATTTCCCATGAGAGCTTGCCATTGACATGGTGCTAAACTCTCTTAGTGGGGCATATAAACAGTTCATAGTGAACTTCAATATGAACAATATGGACAAGACCTTGATGGAGCTTCATGGCATGTTGAGATCTGTTGAAGCAAGTATGGGTAAGACCCAAAGTGCTCACTCAACTGCTCCCGTCCTGGCCATTAGGGAAGGTGGCTGTAAGAAGAAGAAAGTTTCTCATCCCAAAGGGAAGGTAAAGGCTAAAGTTGTTCCTCGCAACCGAGGCCATAAGAGAAAAGCTGATTCTTCTGACATACCACCCATAAGTAACCCTAAAGAGGCCATATGCTTTTACTGTCAAGAAAGGGGCCATTGGAAGAGAAGCTGCCCAAAATATCTGGAGGACTTGAAAATGAACAAGGTCAAAGGGTGTGGCACCTCAGGTATTTTTACAATTGAACTCCATAGTACTTCGATTTCTAACTCTTGGGTCCTTGATACGGGATGTGGTACTCACATTTGCTCAAATTTCCAGGGACTAAAGGGAAGTAGAACGTTGAAGCATGGGGAGCTGAATCTGATCATGGGAAACAGGATGACTGCCGCTGTTACCAAGATTGGAGATTTTTAGCTCATGCTTAGTAGTGGTTTTTCAATAAAGTTATTAGATTGTTGCTACTCGCCAGAAATGGCTCGAAACATTATTTCTTTTCATGCATTGTACAAGGATGGTTTTGAATTTCAATTTGATAATAATAATGGTTGCATTTTGATTTATAAACATGGTTGTTTTTATTTTAAAGCCTCTCCTTGTAATGGTGTGTATGAAAGTGTGATTTGTGTTGGTAGAAATAATAATAACTTAACTCTAAATGTTGGTTCCTCCAATAGTGAATTGGATAAATCGTTGTTATGGCATCATCGTCTTGGCCACATAAACAAGAAACACATCGCCAAGCTCCAATCGGATGGGATCTTGGAACCATTTGGCTTAAAGTCGGATGGAGAATGCGAGTCTTGCTTACTTGGCAAGATGACAAAAGCACCTTTCAAAGGAAAAATGGAAAGGGGTAAGGATTTGTTGGACTTAATCCACACAGATGTATGTGGACCGTTCAGATTTGCCACGAGAAACGGTGAGAGATACTTTGTTACCTTTACTGACGATTTCAGTAGATATAGATTTATCTATTTGATGAAAAACAAGTCGGACACCTTTTAAGTGTTCAAAGGATTCAAAAACGAAGTAGAAAACCAACTGGGCAAGAAGATCAAGATGCTCCGGTCCAACACGGGTGGAGAATACTTGAGTCATGAATTCTACGACTATCTAAGGGATTGTGGAATAGTTCCGCAATTATCTCCTCCCAGAACACCACAACTCAATGGTGTTGCTGAGAGAAGAAATCGAACGCTACTTGATATGGTTCGGTCCATGATGAGTCGTGCTACACTTCCAATATCGTTCTGGGGCTATGCCTTAGAAACTGCAGCTCATATCTTAAACCTCGTCCCAACTAAGAAGGTTGCAAAGACACCCTCTGAAATGTGGACTGGGACTCGTCCCTCGTTAGCACATATAAAGGTCTGGGGTTGTGAAGTCTTCGTTCGGCGCGAAACTAACGACAAGCTAGAACCCAGAGCAGAGAAGTGTCGGTTCATTGGTTATCCCTACAGATCCTTTGGATATATATTTTACAAACCTTCTGAGAACAAAGTGTATGTAGCTAGAAGGGGAGTCTTCCAAGAAATGGAGCTCATTTCCAAAGAGGATAGTGGGAGCAGTATTGATCTTGAAGAAATTCAAGAAACAACCAATGATGAACCTATAGTTGACACTAGCCCTCAATATGAGGTTGAACCACCTGTTGAGGAAAATGACATACCTCCACCACCTCTTCGCAAAACTAGTAGAGATAGTAGAGCTAATCAATCTCCTGATTTTTATTATGGTTTTCATATTACAAAGGAAGGAGATACACTAGTCAATGATAAAACATTTGATAGTGCGGATGAGCCATCCAACTACAAGGAAGCGATGGCAGACCCTGAGGCTGCCAAGTGGAAAGAGGCCATGGAGAGTGAGATTCAATCTATGTACGATAACCAAGTTTGGAAATTGGTTGATCATGCACCAGGTCGCAAGACAGTTGGGTGTAAGTGGGTCTTCAAAAAGAAGACCGACATAGATGGGAATGTGCACACATTCAAGGCTAGACTGGTTGCGAAAGGTTACACTCAAACTCAAGGGATTGATTATGATGAAACCTTCTCACTAGTAGCAAAGATTAAGTCTATCAGGATATTACTTGCCATAGCTGCATTTCATGACTATGAAATATGGCAAATGGATGTAAAAACCGCTTTCCTCAATGGAAAACTTGATGAGGATGTGTATATGGCACAACCTGAAGGTTTTGTACATACCGAGTATCCAGATAAGGTGTGTAAGCTTGAAAGATCCATTTATGGACTTAAACAAGCGTCTCGTAGCTGGAATCTTTGTTTTCATGAAAAGGTCAAGGAGTTTGGATTTTCTCGAAGCGAAGATGAGTCCTGCGTATATGTTAAGGCTAGTGGGAGTAATGTTGTATTTCTAGTCTTGTATGTTGATGACATACTACTCATAGGAAACGATATTCCGATGTTTCAAGATGTAAAGGTCTGGCTCGGAAAATGTTTCGCTATGAAAGATTTGGGAAATGCAGCATACATACTTGGAATAAGAATTTATCGAGATAGAACCAAGCGTTTAATTGGACTTAGTCAAAGTACATACTTGGATAAGATATTGAAGAAATTCAATATGAGTGAATCCAAGAAAGGGTATTTGCCCATGCAACATGGCATAAGATGGAGTAAAGATCAATGTCCCAACACTAGTAAAGAACTGGACAGAATGAGTCGAATTCCATATGCATCTACTATAGGATCGATCATGTATGCCATGACATGTACTAGACCTGATGTCTCATTTGCTTTAAGCGTGGTGAGTAGAGTGACGACTGAAGAGAATCCGGCGGATCCTTTCACGAAAGCGTTAACTCGACCCAAACATGAGTATGATACTGAAGCCATAGGTGTTAGAATTATCAATATACCTTGAATGTTTTAGTCGTTAGTTTGATGTATTGAAAACGTAATAAATTGTATTTGATTTGGAGATTATTATTTGTAGATTATAATATATGCTGGATTGCGTCCATTTACATTTAATTTATTATCGTGTTTTGTTTTGCATGTTTAGAACCAACTTCCTGAGTATTAGTTTACTTAAACCTCCACATGTAACGACCCGGTTTCCCAAACATAGTTCAAATAGCATACATTGCATAACGTCGTTAAAACAAGAGATACATTATATAACAAATACGGTCCCCTAGTCTTTTACAAACATTCAGTACATCATTACAAACGTTTACATAGTAAATCACATCATTACTAACAACATGCTATATCTACTAAACACATCATAGTCTTCAACTACATAGTCCTCCAAAAGCTATTCGCGGTTTAACCTTCTTATTTGCTCTTACTCGATCCACGACCTGGAATACATATTTTTAAAACAAAATGAGGGTTAGACCTTGAGGTCTAGTGAGAAAATCCCCGTTAGTTAAAAACAGTTTGCACAACATCATACACATAATTCACATAGGAATACCAACTAAGACTCATGCATCATGTATCTTTCCATCTCATTCTCTTGGCCATATTAATTGGTTGCGAGCCAATTAATTAATTTACACCACTGTACTGAATACAGCCAACACCACTGTCCCTCTGTACAAACATACACCGGTCCTAAGCCCGACCAACTAGCACCCATACAGTGTAATACTCATATAAACATAATATGCACATTATTACACTCATTCACATATATGTATTCCAGTTAAAAAAACATTTTTAGTAAAAACTCACATGTTTGACTTATCAAAACGTTCTCCAAGCTTTTCTCAAAACGACTCTGCATTCACTTCAAATTCACAGAATCTGTAACAAATCAAATACATAGTTCTCTTTATAACTTGTACACACAAAACTCCCTAGTAGACTAAGAACTCTTAGATAACTCAAATCCCCAAATGTTTCCCCCAAACCCGTACTTAAGTCGAGTCCATAGTATATTCAGTCCTCATTCATTCCCTATCCAATAGTTAACAAAACACAGGCTACTGGATACTCAAAAGTATCAGAAATCTCAAAAAGTGATCAAACAGCCTAAGTTTCCGGACAACACAAAACTATCCAGACAGCATGACTTTCCGGACAACGCGACCTTTCCGGATAACAACAACAGTCCGGACCATATTCGGATACCTCAGAAATCCGGACATTATCCGGTATCTTATTTCATCCGGAAAACTAAGAAAAGGGGTACTTACCGGGTAGATGAATCGTGCGGACCCCAGCAATCAAAACTACCGGACACTACCAACGAACTATCCGGACACTACCAACGAACTATCCGGATACATTCAATCTATCCGGAAACCTCTGTCGGTTTGACTATTTTTTTACCCAGAAATCGACAGCAACAATCCTAAACATGAAATGAACGATTCTACTCCGATAGAAACTATCTACTATCAATTACATACATAATTTGTAAAGGAACATACCTGTAATCACCTCCAAACACACCAAATGGAGCCCTAACCCTTCCTTTTTCTTCTTTCTCCCTTTCTCTCAAAACACATACAACACCTACTGATTTTCTGCTGTTAATGAAAATATCTGGACACCTAATAAGATATTATCAAACTAATTTACACTCTTAGCCTTAAACTATTCACAATTAACCAATTCACATATAAACTTATAAATTTACCTAAACTTACCCTAAACACTAATTATAAAGTTAAATAAATTTAACGGAACTCGAATTTAACTAACAAACTTATCCGGGGTATTACATCATCTCCCCCTTAAAAGAATTCCGTCCCGGAATTCGGTTAGGCAAAAAGGTACGGGTACTTAGTTCTCATTTCTGCTTCTGATTCCCAAGTAGCATCCTGACCCCTATGATGTCTCCACTGAACTTTCACTTGTCTGATTACTTTGTTCCGCAACACTTTAACTTTGTGGTCAATTATGGCTTCAGGTTCCTCCACGTAATTCAGCTTTTCATCAACTTGTATATCTGGTAGAGAAACTGCCTGATCCGGCGTAACCAAACACTTCCGGAAATTCGATACGTGAAAAGCATTATGAATCCTACTTAACTCTGACGGGAGATCCAACCTGTAGGCTACTTCACCAATTCTTTTTGTTATTACAAATGGTCCAATGTATCTTGGGCTCAGCTTACCTTGTTTCCCAAATCGAATGACTCTTTCCAAGGCGAGACTTTTAAAATTACGAAATCTCCAACTTGGAATTCTAACGGCTTTCGACGTCGATCAGCGTAGCTTTTCCGTCTGTCTTGAGCCACTTTCAAACGTTCCCGAATCTGAGAAATCTTATCCGCGGTCAACTGAACTATATCTGGCCCCGCTAACTGTTTCTCTCCCACTTCGTTCCAACACAGAGGCGTTCGACATTTTCTACCATACAGAACTTCAAACGGTGCCGCTTGTATGCTGGAATGATAACTGTTATTGTAAGCAAATTCAATCAACGGTAAATGCTTATCCCATGATCCCCCAAAATCAACAATGCAAGCCCGGAGCATGTCTTCTAAAGTCTGAATCATCCGTTCACTCTGACCGTCAGTTTGAGGATGATACGCCGTACTTAGCTTTATCTGTGTACCCATTTCTTTTTGAAAGCTCCTCCAGAATCTTGAAGTAAAACGACTATCGCGATCAGAAATAATCGAGATTGGAACCCCATGTCGAGTTACTATTTCGTTGATGTACAACTTGGCTAATCGTTCCAACGAATCAGTTTCTTTTATTGGTAGGAAGTGAGCAGATTTCGTCAATCTGTCAACGATCACCCAAATGGCATCAAATCCCTTCGGAGTCCTTGGTAGCTTCGTGATAAAATCTGTAGTAATCTGATCCCATTTCCACAAGGTATTTCTAACCGTTGCAACTGACCAAACGGCTTTTGATGTTCAATCTTTACCTTCTTACAAGTAGTACAACCTTCCACATGCTTAGCAATGCTTCTTTTTATTCCAGGCCACCAATAAAATTGTTTCAGGTCTTTATACATCTTATTCGTACCTGGGTGAATAGAAAAACAAGATTGATGAGCTTCTTGTAGTACCCGATCACGTAAACCACCCAAACGAGGCACCCAGATTCTGTTTCCCAAACACAACAACCCACGATCATCTTTTACAAGCAATGCTGATATACCCACTAACCGTTCTGGTTTCAAGTGTTCTTCTTGAAAAGCTTCTATTTGACACTTCTGCAATTCGTCAAAGATGTTAGGTAGGAGTTCAGCTCATAGTGAAATAGCTTTTATTGTTCCACTCCTTTCTTGACGACTTAGTGCATCAGCTACCACATTCGCCTTTCCCGGATGATAAAGGATTTCACAATCGTAATCATTCACCAATTCTAGCCATCTTCTTTGCCTCATATTTAGTTCCTTCTGATCGAAAAGATGTTGGAGACTTTTATGATCAGTATAAATTTGACATTTAGAGCCGTAAAGGTAATGTCTCCAAATCTTCAATGCGAAAACAACTGCTGCCAGTTCCATGTTGTGTGTAGGATACTGTCTTTCATGATCTTTTAACTGACGAGAAGCATAAGCAATAACCTTCCCATGCTGCATAAGTACACATCCCAATCCCAGTTTGGAAGCATCACTATATACAACAAAGTCTTCAGAACCTTCCGGTAGTGACAAAATCGGCGCACTGCAAAGTTTCTCTTTCAATATCCTGAATGCTTCATCCTGTTCTGCTTTCCATTCAAACTTTAGATTCTTTCGAGTCAGCTTAGTCAAAGGCGTCGCGATACGAGAGAAATCTTGTATAAACTTTCGATAGTAACCGGCTAAACCCAGAAAACTTCGTACTTCCGTTGGCGTCTTCGGCGGTTCCCATTTTTCAATTGCTTCCACCTTCGTCGGATCAACTTGAATACCTTTCTCGGAAACTACATGCCCCAGAAACTGAACTTCCCGTAGCCAGAATTCACACTTAGAGAACTTAGCGTATAACTGTTCCTTCTTCAACAATTCCAGAATTAAACGAAGATGTTGCGCGTGCTCTTCTTTGGATCGGGTGTAGATAAGGATATCATCGATAAACACAATAACAAATTTATCGAGATATGGCTTACATACTCGGTTCATTAGATCCATAAAAGCAGTTGGAGCGTTCGTCAATCTAAAAGGCATCACTAAGAATTCATAGTGACCATACCGTGTGCGAAAAGCAGTTTTCAGAACGTCTTCTTCTTTAACCTTCAGTTGATGGTAGCCAGATCTTAGATCAATCTTGGAGAAATAACAAGCTCCAACTAATTGATCGGAGAGGTCATCAATTCTGGGAAGCAGATATTTGTTCTTGATCGTGCGCTTATTCAGTTCCCGATAATCAATACACATCCTCATCGAACCATCCTTATTTTTCACAAACAGAACCGGTGCTCCCCACGGCGAAGAACTGGGTCTGATGCAGCCTTTATCTGAAAGATCCTGCAGTTGAGTCATCGTCTCTTTCATCTCTGGAGGTTCCAAACGATACGGTGCACGGGCAACAGGAGCGGCTCCAGGAATCAGATCTATACCAAACTCTACTTGTCTAACGGGCGGAAGGCTAGTCAAATCTTTTGGAAAAACTTCCAGAAATTCACGAACAACCGGAATATCTCCCAGCTTATTCTTTTCTAGCTTAATATCTATCACATAAGCTAAGTAACTTGAGCAGCCTTTATTGATACACTTACGAGCTTTCAACAAAGAGATAAGGCAAGACTGATGATTTCTACGGTCACCATAAATCACTACTGGTCCCTTCTCAGGTAAGACAACATTTATCAACTTCTTATCACAAACTATATTAGCCTAATTCTCGGCTAACCAATCCATTCCCACTACCACATCAAACTCGATCAAGGCTATAGGAAATAACTGAATAGGCACTCCACACCCATCTATGTTTATCACACAACTATCAAATACCTCATTAACTGGTACTTGATTATCATTAGCCGTATCTACCATTAACGCATGATCTAACACTTTAGGATTTAAATGCATATAGGCAGCAAAAGAAGGCGACACAAACGATCGGTTTGCACCGGAATCAAATAACACTTTAGCACGTGTAGAATTTATCAAGAATGTACCTGTAACCACATCGGGAGTCTCATCTGCTTCTTTCTCTGTAATTTGGAAAGCATGGCCCCTTGCTCTTGGTACTTCTGGCCTTGGTACTACCGGTCTAACACCTGTTGGTCTTACTGACGTACCACCTGGTTGTAATCTCCCCAGTGGACAATCGGACTGAAGGTGATCAGGAGAATTGCACGAGTAACAAAATCTAACTACTCGACAATCTTTAGCAATATGACCGATCTTTCCACACTTATAACAGTTTCTAGGATCCACTTGACAACTTCCTTGATGAAAACGGTGGCACTTTGGGCAAGGTCTTTCAACTGGTCGGAAAGGTGGACAGTTATCAAATCGCTGAAACCTGGACTTCTTCGGATCATACTGCGGTCCTTCCCACTTTCTTTTCCCCACATTCTTATCACTAGTACTTCTCCCTTTATCTTGTTCCACGGTTTCCGCGACGTCTACTGCGGCGGAGAAAGTTTCTGGTCCTTTAGCAATCACAAAACTTCTGACTTCTGCATTCAATCCAAAGATAAACCTTTCAATCTTCATGGCCTCGGTAGCAACGTAGTATTCCGCAAAATGAGACTTTTCCAAGAAACGAGCGGTGTAGTCCCGAACTGACAAATTCCCTTGCTGCAAGTTCATAAACTCTCCTTCCAATTGTTTAACTGCGGCTTGAGGACAAAACTGTTTCCTGAAAGCTATCACAAATTCTTCCCAAGAGTAAGTAGAATATATATCAGATCCTCCCGAGGTCATATGTGCTTCCCACCAGTATAAGGCATCACCTTTCAACATTGCAGTTCCATAGAGTACTCTATCCTCTTCAGCACATTTACTAGTCTTGAAGATAGCTTCTATTTCCTTCAGCCACTTCATAGCCTTCACTGGATCCCGATCTCCCGAGTAAGTTGGAGGCTTACAACTTAAGAACGTTTTATAGTCACACTTCCTTAGTACTGGTGTGATTGTAGGTGTAATAGGCATCTCGTCTTCCTGACTAGGATCTGGTGTATCAGCTTCATTATGACGAGTTCGATCAAACATGGCTTGTATAATGGCCTGCAGTCTTCCCATTTCGGCTGTTAAATCGTCCCTAGTAACAAATTCATTACCTCGCGGCGGAGCTCCACTCCTAGTTCTACTCCCAATTCTGCCTCCAATTCTGCCTCCACCTCTTTCTTCCCCTCTTCCCCTTCCTCCGGCTGTTGAGTTTGTTTTATTCGGATTTCCTCCTCCTTCCCGATTCGTTTGTCTAGTACCACTTGCCATTTTGTTGATCCAGACAAGGTTAATATACACATAAGCACATACCCCATATAACAAGGTATTCCAGTTCAAACATGTACCTGTAAGATCACAATTACACTGGCCAGGTGTAAAATGAAATTACCTTACATGATGTTCCTTCTACCTTTTTATATTTAACATCCCAAGGTTCTACAATAATAGGGACATCCTACTTCACATGCAGTTTAAGTCTAGGTACAGATACTAATACCTAAATCCCTTAAACTAGGGCTCTGATACCATCTGTAACGACCCGGTTTCCCAAACATAGTTCAAATAGCATACATTGCATAACGTCGTTAAAACAAGAGATACATTATATAACAAATACGGTCCCCTAGTCTTTTACAAACATTCAGTACATCATTACAAACATTTACATAGTAAATCACATCATTACTAACAACATGCTATATCTACTAAACACATCATAGTCTTCAACTACATAGTCCTCCAAAAGCTATTCGCGGTTTAACCTTCTTATTTGCTCCTACTCGATCCACGACCTGGAATACATATTTTTAAAACAAAATGAGGGTTAGACCTTGAGGTCTAGTGAGAAAATCCCCGTTAGTTAAAAACCATTTTCACAACATCATACACATAATTCACATAGGAATACCAACTAAGACTCATGCATCATGTATCTTTCCATCTCATTTTCTTGGCCATATTAATTGGTTGCGAGCCAATTAATTAATTTACACCACTGTACTGAATACAGCCAACACCACTGTCCCTCTGTACAACCAACATACACCGGTCCTAAGCCCGGCCAACTAGCACCCATGCAGTGTAATACTCATATAAACATAATATGCACATTATTACACTCATTCACATATATGTATTCCAGTTAAAAAAACATTTTTAGTAAAAACTCACCTGTTTGACTTATCAAAACGTTCTCCAAGCTTTTCTCAAAACGACTCTGCTTTTACTTCAAATTCACAGAATCTGTAACAAATCAAATACATAGTTCTCTTTATAACTTGTACACACAAAACTCCCTAGTAGACTAAGAACTCTTAGATAACTCAAATCCCCAAATGTTTCCCCCAAACCCGTACTTAAGTCGAGTCCACAGTATATTCAGTCCTCATTCATTCCCTATCCAATAGTTAACAAAACACAGGCTACTGGATACTCAAAAGTATCAGAAATCTCAAAAAGTGATCAAACAGCCTAAGTTTCCGGACAACACAAAACTATCCGGACAGCATGACTTTCCGGACAACGCGACCTTTCCAGATAACAACAACAGTCCGGACCATATCCGGATACCTCAGAAATCCGGACATTATCCGGTATCTTATTTCATCCGGAAAACTAAGAAAAAGGGTACTTACCGGGTAGATGAATCGTCCGGACACCAGCAATCAAAACTACCGGACACTACCAATGAACTATCCGGACACTACCAACGAACTATCCAGACACATTCAATCTATCCGGAAACCTCTGTCGGTTTGACTATTTTTTTACCCAGAAATTGACAGAATCAATCCTAAACATGAAATGAACGATTCTACTCCGATAGAAACTATCTACTATCAATTACATACATAATTTGTAAAGGAACATACCTGTAATCACCTCCAAACACACCAAATGGAGCCCTAACCCTTCCTTTTTCTTCTTTCTCCCTTTCTCTCAAAACACATACAACACCTACTGATTTTCTGTTGTTAATGAAAATATCTGGACACCTAATAAGATATTATCAAACTAATTTACATTCTTAGCCTTAAACTATTCACAATTAACCAATTCACCCTTAAACTTATAAATTTACCTAAACTTACCCTAAACACTAATTATAAAGTTAAATAAATTTAACGGAACTCGAATTTAACTAACGAACTTACCGGGGGTATTACACCACAGTCAGTCATACTCCTGGAAGTAAATAGTGATTCAAGACTGTCATGGAGTGTTAGAAGCATAGAGAATGCAACTAACACTCATGAGTACTTAATGGTGATTTAGGTATTGGAACAACCCGCACTCAAAAGTTTACTTCATGGATTAAGTCAGAGTAATTTTGAGATGATAATATTTTATGTTCTTCAAACGGAGATACATAGAGTTTTGCTCTAGGATTCTGTTATGCTTTGGTGTGCTCCAACGCTGACCGTAACCGGCAACTATACAGGGTATGTGCATGTATAATATGATGAGTAGAAATGAACTGTGTAGTCAAAGTTTATTTGTTCCTTCTGCCTAAACAGGAGAAGCGATATCCATGGGCCCCTCGATGATTTGGTGTTGACATTAAGTGTGTGGCCAAACCCTGACTAGAATTAATGTGTTCAATTGAGTAGTCTGATGAATTCAACACATATCGGAAATCGGGAAACATAATCTTGATCCATGAGATAGACATTTATCCATGTCTCAGGTTCATATGATATCTTGTAGAACAAAGGAACATTAAATCACTTATCTTAGGACCGAATCTTTATCAGAGTTCGACAGCTGCATTGGATGGCTTGCTCTCTGCTGATTATTGAAAGTGTTAAAACCAAATAGAGTTAACAACTTGTCCAAGTGGGAGACTGTTGGATATCGTGTCTAGAGTTATTAACTATTGGTAATATTTCTAATAATAGCAGAGTCCTTTTGGGTTGCCCTTAAGACCCAAAATAAACAATCAGAAGAATAAAAGGGAGTTAAAGCAATTAGTTCAATTGATGATAAGCTGCAATATAATTAATTAGATTAATTATATAAAGTACAGGGACTAATTGGTTAAAATAGTTTTAACAAGCTTATCGGTTCAAGGGGGCTAAGTGTAAAATAGAGGGTTATAAATAAACTGCTAGGGGTTAAACCCTAATGAGTTTTTTCAATCTCTCTTGGAGCCGTCGATCTCCCTTCTCCCTCTCCCAAAATCGTAAACCCTAATTTAGGGTTTAGTGATTAAGCATCTTCTCGTTGTTGGTATTTTGGTGTTCTTAAGTGTGAGCCACTAGAGGGATTCATACTATTGGTCCTTGACATCCAAGAAGCGAGATCAAAGGTTTGATTCATCATTGTGGTTTTCGACAATCGCAATAAACAAGTAAGTGTTCTTGATTCAAGCTTTTGTAGTTAATTATCTAGAACGCATGTATTCATATAGGTTGATAGTTTGTATAACCATTGATGATAAAAATTAAAATATGCTTCCGTTGCCTATATCATGTGGTTGTATGTTTACTCAAAACCTTACAGGAGCGGGGAAAAAAATCCCCAGTGGGTAGGGAAGCTGCCCATCCGTTATAGTTGCTTCAGAAAGATAAATTGGAAGGTTGGGCGATCTCCTATCCTGTCCGGTCGCTGTGGCAAGCGAATCTATTGAGTAGCATTCCTAGGGAATTTGTTCGGTGTCTCGAAGTTGTAATCTTCCTATTAATGATTGTGACAACTTTTATAGGATACGTACCACCTTGGGGTCAGATGAGCTTTTGGGGGGCTATAGTAATTACAAGCTTAGCTAGCGCCATACATGTAGTAGGAGATACCATAGTGACTTGGCTTTGGGGTGGTTTCTCCGTGGACAATGCCACCTTAAATCGTTTTTTTAGTCTTCATCATTTACTCCCCTTTATTTTAGTAGGCGCCAGTCTTCTTCATCTGGCCGCATTGCATCAATATGGATCAAATAATCCATTGGGTGTACATTCAGAGATGGATAAAATTGCTTCTTACCCTTATTTTTATTTAAAGGATCTAGTAGGTTGGGTAGCTTTTGCTATCTTTTCTTCCATTTTTCTTTTTTATGCTCCTAATGTTTTGGGGCATCCCGACAATTATATACCTGCTAATCCGATGCCCACCCCGCCTCATATTGTACCGGAATGGTATTTCCTACCGATCCATGCCATTCTTCGTAGTATACCTGACAAAGCGGGAGGTGTAGCCGCAATAGCACCAGTTTTTATATGTCTGTTAGCTTTACCTTTTTTTAAAAGTATGTATGTGCGTAGTTCAAGGTTTTGCCCGATTCACCAAGGAATATTTTGGTTGCTTTTGGCGGATCGCTTACTACTAGGTTGGATCGGATGTCAACCTGTGGAGGCACCATTTGTGACTATTGGACAAATTTCTCCTTTAGTTTTCTTCTTGTTCTTTGCCATAACGCCCATTCTAGGACGAGTTGGAAGAGGAATTCTTGATTCTTACACGGATGAGACTGCCTGAAAAGTGAGAAATTCTGACACCCATCATTTTCGAGTGAGTATTACACCAAGAATTGACAAGCCTTTAGTTGTACGAGTTGTACGTTTTCTCTTTCTTACGTGACTTTGATGAAAGAAAGCATTCCGGGAACAAGAATAAGAGTAAAGGCCTTTCCTTGTCATTGTAGTAGGCTTGTTTGCCAATTCTTGTAACTATCCCTTTGGGGATATAAATAGTTTGCTTTGCTTTGTGATTAGGGTTAATGACCTAATCAATAATTTCATAATTACCTTGTGTACGGCTACAATATTCAAGTTTTTTGCTAATGAATTCAAGTGAGATTTATGGCATTCTAAATCAATTGTGCTGATTATTTGATTTGCACTTGTGAATCTGGAATCCACACAAAATGATATTATGAAGAATGAGCATCGAATACGACTAAATGCTTCGATTGATGCTATTATATATTTACTGAATGGTGCATTACCATTTCGTGGCCACGATGAGTCGGAAAAACTGTTTATAGAGGAAACCTTTTGGAACTAATAAAGTTAATTCGAGAGCGTGATGAGACCGTTCGTAATGTTACATTACAAAATGCTCCAGGGAATAATCAAATGGTGGCTCCAAGTATCCAAAAAGACATTGTTGATTGCTTTGCACAAGAAATACTTAATTCCACTTTTGAAGAAATTGGTGATGACATGTTCGGTTTGTTAGTTGATGAGTCTAGTGATGTATCTAAGAAAGAACAAATGGTTGTGGTTTTAAGATATGTTACTTGTGGGGTTGTTAAGGAAAGATTTGTTGGACTTGTTCATGTGAAAGAGACCACTTCTTTGTATCTTAAGTCTGTTATTGAATCTTTATTTGCTGAATATAGGTTGAGTTTAACAAAGGTAAGAGGTCAAGGTTACGATGGAGCGAGAAATATGCGTGGTGAGTGTAATGGTTTGAAAGCTTTGATCATTAATGAAAATAAGTCAGCATATTATGTTCATTGTTTTGCACACCAACTTCAATTAGTTATTGTTGCGATTGCAAGAAAACATCATGGTGCTTTAAATTTCTTTGAGTTGTTGAGTACTTTGATGAATGTGGTTTGTGCTTCTTGCAAAAGAAAAGATATGCTCATAGAAAGTCAAAAAGAAAAGGTGGAAAAAGCCATCGGTAGTGGTGAAATCAAACCGGAAGTGGGTTAAATCAAGAGCTTTCTCTTGTAAGAGCTGGAGATACACGTTGGGGTTCTCATTACAAAACACTTCTACGTTTGGTTGACTTGTTTCCTTGTGTTATTGAGGTGCTTCAATATGTTGAAAATAGTTGCGACAATGGTACGAGTGTTTGGCAAACGTGTGGGCTTCAAATATATTTGAAATCATATGATTTTGTGTTTTATTTGCATTTGATGTTGCACATTTTGGGGGTCACAAGTTCACTATCACAAGCTCTTCAAAGAAAAGATCAAAATATTTTGAATGCTATTTCATTGGTGAAAATAACCAAGGAAAAATTGCAAGAGTTTAGAGTTGATGGGTTTGAGCCACTTTTGGAGAAAGTCACTTCTTTTTGTGAAAGATATGATATTGAAATGGTGTACATGGAAGAGGATTATGTTGATCCAAAGAATCGAAGACATAAAACCAATATCACACATCGACATTATTACGAGTATGATTGTTTCAATACAGTTGTGGATATGCAAATTCAGGAGTTTGGTGACAGATTTAGCGAGGCAAGTTCATAATTGATTTTGTGTATGACGACATTGAATCCACGTTATTCCTTTTGTGATTTTGACCGATCAAAGTTACTAAAGTTGAGTTAGTTCTATCCGGATGATTTTAGGAGTGTAGAACTAATGAGTTTTTACCATGAACTTGGCCTCTACATTGCTAGCGTGCAAGAAGATGAAAGATTTGCTAACTTGAAAGGTATATATCCGATATAACTAACTTTTTTTGTTAGTGAAAATCGATAAATGTAAACAAATATATAACTAACTTTGTTTTTGTTACTCTTTTAAAGGTATATCTTCTCTTGCTAGAGTGATGGTGGAAACAAGGAAACATGTTATGTTTCCTTTAGTGTATCGACTACTAAAGTTAGCATTGGTTTTATCAATTGCAACCGCATCGGTTGAGAGATGTTTTTCTGCGATGAAGCTTGTATAGTCAGATTTGCGCAATTGGATTGATGACGATTTTTTGAATGCTTGTGTGATTTGTGCAATAGAAAGAGAAGCACTTGCCAAAGTTACAAATGAAGATGTGATAGTTCGCTTTCAAAAAATGAAAACTCGTAGACAACAATTGTAAACTTTGACTCCTAAGGTGTTCCTCGTTTATATACATTTTCATTTACGTTTTTTCATAATGTTATATCATGTTGCTTATGCTTCGACCCCCATCTCCAAAATTTCTGGATCCGCCTCTGTACATGATGATGTTCCGTTTTCTTATCTTTTAGTCTTGTATTTATCAACCAAAAGTTTGTTTTCTTGACTTTGCTAAATGATAATGTTGTGTATAGATGCCAATCGATTTTGATTATGCTCTGTGTTGGGAACTGAAGATTTGCTAAGTATGGATAGTGCTGCCAGAACAACATTACTACTTCCCGAACAAAGTTACTACTGCCAGTAAAGGTTAGTACTTCCAGAACAAAGTTACTACTGCAAGACAAAGTTAATACTGCAAGACAAAGTTAATACTGCTGGAAGAATGTTAGTACTGCTGATGCATTAATGCTGCTGGAACAAGGTTAGTACTGCTGAGTCAAGTTAATGCTGCTGGAATGAATTAATACTGCTGGAATGAATTAATGCTGTTGGAGAATATTAGTACTGCTCATGCTGAATGAAGTTAATACTGCTGATGTGATAAGTTTGGTATGCGAAGATTTTGGAGATAAAGATGGAATGGATGAAGATATGCTTAAAGAAGATTCAGAAGATCAATTTATTTTTTATAGTTATCTTGTAATTATTTAGTATAAATAGATGTTGATAGATAGCTATTGACAATACACAACATACGAGATACGCAATATACGAGAGTTTCAGAATACGTTTTAGAGAGAATTAACCTCAAGGTTTAGAACCCTATTTCTAGAGAAGTAGAAGTCATCTTGATTGAGCCTGTTCATCAAGATTGAGGTTTGGTTGTAAGCTTGTGAGTTGAATCAGTGAATACAAACAGCTGTGTGTTTTCTGATATATTGTTCTTTGATTGTGTGAATTAAAGTTCTATTCCGCAGATTCTTTAATTCTGAATTCTAAGTATTATTAGTCTTGTTAAGATTCGATCCTGACAAGTGGTATCAGAGCTTGTGCTTCTTAGAATTCTACAATTATTATGGACAATTCTATTGAATCAAACAGTACTCTTGTTTCTAAGGTTCCCATGCTCAGACCCAATGAGTTTGACATAGGAATGGGATTTGATTGGAGTGATCAAGCAGAAGAGGCCATCCAAAATCAAGCACTTATGGCTGAAGTTTCAGATATTCTCACTGAGGTAAAATCTAATCTCTGCACTCAAACTTGTATAGACACTGTTAAAAGGTATAGAGATCACAATCAGGGAATGTGTGATGACCTTAAGAGATTAGAAAAGGACAGAAAAGACTATGTAGTAATTGTTGAGAAGTTTGAAGAACATATTAGGGCTTTTCAAGCCAATGAACTTCAACACTCCTATGATACAAACTACTGGAAATGGGAAAAGGATGGTCTAGAGTTCCAGCTTAGAGAATCCAGGGAAGAGTGTGAGAAACTAAAAGGAGAGCTTGAGAAAGTTAAACTTGATGTTGAAAAGTTTTCAAAAGCTTCTAAAGTCATGGACACCATAATAAATACTCAAATCCACAGTAAGATGAAAACAGGCCTAGGGTACAATGCCACACCCCCTCCCTACAACAACAACTACATCCCTCCTAAGTCAGACCTATTAGAAACCAAGGATAGGAAGGACTTACCTGAAGGAGCCACTGAAGTAGATCCATTAGATAAAGTAGTTGTTGAGGATAAGACTGAAAAAGAAGGATCTGATGAGGAATGTGTAAGTCCATGTGTTAAGAACAATGAGATGAAAAGGACTGGAAAAGGAAAGGGAGTTCATTATACACAGACCACTGTTGTGAACTCTAATACTTGTGAACATTGTTCTTGCAAGAAATCTCAAGAGAATAAGCCCCAAAAACATGATAAAAAGAGGGGAAATCAAAGAAATTGGAATAACCAGTGGGCACAAAAGCAAGGAGTTGATCTGCAAAGGATTAACAGACCAAAACCTTGTTTTATTTGTGGCAGATTGAATCATCTTGCCAAACACTGTTATTTCAATCCTATTAACCAAAGGAAAAGTTTTCAAAGAAGTTTTCAAAAATCTTCTGGTTATAGGAAGCCTGCAAGGAATAATGTGGCTAAGAAACAAGCTGAATCCAAAAGCCACATGAGAAAACAGACTGAAAAGGAATGTGTCAATATGTGGATCCCCAAAAGCACTAATGTTAGTACTGCTACCTCAGATAGTACTGCTGACAAGGATAGTGCTGCTAGAAGCAATACTACTGCCAATACTGCTGCTAGCAGTGTTAGTGCTGCTAACACTGTTAGTACTTCTTTTAAAGAGAATACTGCTGCTAGCAGTGTTAGTGCTGCTAACACTGTTAGTACTTCTTCTAAGGTTAATACTGCTTCTAGTTTTTGTGCTGCTAGACCAATCATATTGACAAAGTACTCCAGTACTGCAGTACCTAAGTTTGAAAATCTCATCAAAACCCAGTGCAAGTACTTTGATAAGCAAGGGAGACCCAAGACCACTTCGACTTGGGTTCCCAATAACAACTAACTGATTTATCTGATGTGCAAGGCAACCAACAGCTCAAGGGGAAGAGCATCTGGCATGTTGATAGTGGTTGCTCCAGGCACATGACAGGTAACATGGCCTGCCTCAAGAATTTCAAAAGAATTGATGGAGGACATGTTGCTTTTGGAAATAATCCTGCAGGAGGTAAGATAAGTGGTAAAGGTGATGTGTCAAAAGGTAAGATGACATTTGAGGATGTTGAGCAATTAAGATTCGATACTGCATGTGTAGTTAATACTGCTTTGTTGTTAATACTGCTTTGTAGTTAATACTGCTTAGTAGTTAATCCTGCATATGTAGTTAATACTGCTTAGTAGTTAATACTGCATGTGTAGTTAATACTGCTTCGTTGTTAATACTGCTTAGTAGTTAATACTGCATGTGTAGTTAATACTGCTTTGTTGTTAATACTGCTTTGTAGTTAATACTGTTTAGTAGTTAATACTGCATGTGTAGTTAATACTGCTTTGTTGTTAATACTGCTTTGTAGTTAATACTGCTTAGTAGTTAATACTGCATGTGTAGTTAATACTGCTTTGTTATTAATACTGCTTAGTAGTTAATACTGCTTGTGTAGTTAATACTGCCGCGTAGTTAATACTGCCTTACAGTTAATACTGCTCAGTCGTTAATACTGCTTTTAAAGAAAATCAGGGCTAGTACTGCTATAAATACTCTTTCAACCAGCCAAAGTTCATAACGTCTCTTTGCATTCAATTTTTCTCTCTCTCGTTCTGACCTTTTCTCCCTAGAATCTCTGTGTTTTCTATCCAAATCCTCAGGAAGAATGACGACAATGGAGTTTGTCGATGAGCACAATGAGATTGCGATGCTTCAGAAGCCAAAGCAGGCCGCAGGATTTCATGATATTGTGGATTTTCTCAAGTCCACACACATCTCTCATGCCCTAACAGTGTGCCCAACCATATATATCGAGCATCAAAAGCAATTTTGGGAGAATGCTACTGTTATACTCGAAGATGGGCAGAAAATCATTCGAACAAGGGTTTGTGACAAACCCTTGAAGGTCACAGAGGAGGTTATTCGCATCACTCTTCACTTAGATGATGCCTCAGGTATAACCTATCTCTCTAATGATGAACTTTTCTCGACCTTACAAAGAATGGGGTATGAAGGTCCCATTGGAATTTTTAAATTCTACAAGTCAAAGCTTTTCACCCAATGGCGATTTCTTGTTCATACTCTTATGCACTGTATTTCAAAGAAAACAACTGGATGGAGTGAGTTTAGCAGTACCATTGCTTATGCCTTGGTCTGCTTAGCCACTTCCAGAAAGTTCAATTTTTCAGCAATGATTTTTAATGATCTTGTGGCAAACCTAGAATCCAAAAAGCGCTTTTACATGTATCCCAGGTTTGTCCAAGAAGTAATTAACCATGAATTGCCGGATTTACCTCAGTCTGCTGAGGTATATGTGCCAAAACCCCCTAAAGGGAAGGTTTTCTCAAATATGAGAAGAATTCCTAGGGACTCGGAAGGAGTTGACACACCATTGTTCTCTACAATGATGGTTGTGTCCCACACCACTGAAGGTATGGCATCAGGGTCAAGGCCCCCATTAGACACACCCACTGATGACCAATCCCAACCTTCCATCACCAAAGATATCCCACAGTCCATTCTTTTAAGACCCACTCCCAAAATCACCAAGAAGTTTGAAAGAAGAAAGGTACACAAGGTTCCTTCCCTTGGTGTATCTCCTAATAGCCCAAAGCCTACAAGCCCTGTATTGGAGCATTCTCCAATAGAGAATATCAAAAGGGTAACCACAGGGGTGTCTCCCAACCCCAAGAAGGTGCTCTCTAAGGAGAAGGATGAGCATGTGGGCTGCAAGGCTGCCACTACTTCTGCTAGCAAAGAGAAGGACAGTGGTAACATCACTAAGACCTTCCCCACGGCAACTCAGAATGTGAAAACATTCAGAGGACCCAGGCGCCAAGAAACCATGGGAGTGGGTTGTGCTTTTGCTAGGCAAGAGACACCTACTAAAACTTCCAATGATCCTGAAAGGGAGGTAAACACTTCTAAACCAGGTGAGGATAGATATACTTATGCGGAATTGATGGAAACCATTGCCAACATCAACATTGATGTCATGAATCAACAGAAGGAGATTGATGAGCTTAAGAAGGTGGTTCTTTATCAACACACCAAAATAGAGAAGCATAAGAAGATGATCACCAAGCTGCTGCAAAGAAGGAAGAAAGCTCAGTATGTTCTGAAAAGGAGAAGATCAACCACTGATGCTTCCAAAAAGGGGGAGTTAGAAACTGAACTAAACATGGAGGATGCAAAGGTTGAGGGGGAGAATGAGCATAAGATTGAGGGGGAGGCTGAGCAGGTTGCAGAAGTTGCAAAGGAAGCAGAAAGTGAGAAAGCAGCAGTAACTGAAACTGCAGAAAATGAGAAGGAAGTAGTATCTGAGTTTAAAGCAGCAGAAACCACAGAAAAAGCAGTAGAAACAGTTAATGCTGCAGTATCTGAGATTGAAGCAGCAGTAGCTGAAATTATTAAGAGTCTTGTGGATGCAGCAGTATCTGAAAGTGAGAAGGAAACAGTATCTGTATCTACAGTAACTAAATCTGAGATTGAAGCAGAGGTATTTGAGATTGTGAAGAATAGTGTTGAAGCAGCAGTATCAAAGATTATAAAAGAAGCAGTAACAGAAAGAGCAGCAGAAATGGTTAATGCTGCTAGTCAAAAAGCAGCAGAAACCATTCAAGCAGCAGAAATGGTTAATGTTGCTGAAAAACATAAGGCAGCAGAAACCATCCCTGAAGCAGCAGAAACAAAGGAAACATCAGAAACCATCCCTGAAGCAGCAGAAACAAAGGAAACAGCTGAAACCATTCCTGAAGCTGTTAAATCACTCAAAAGAACCAAGATGGTGTCAAACAAAAGACCAAGAACAAAGTCTATAGCTTCAAAGAAGAAAGTTGTAAAGAAGCCTAGGGTGGAACCCAGTGTAGAAGAAGCTAAGGAGGAAGTTGTGAAAGAGAAAGCTGATCATAAAGTTGCTGAAGAAGAAGTGGCAACTCCATCAGGTCAACCAAGCAATGTACAATCACCAACAAATGCTCAATGTGATATGTATATTACTGTGGTTGATACTAGTCCAATCAAAGTTAAACCATTAGCTTCTATGGCTCCTGAGATCATCTTCTGGGATACTTTGAAAGATCAAAGAAAGGAGTACATTAGAGTAAAACGAGCAGATGGGAAGTTTGAGGTCAGTTCTACATGGGGAAGACTTTTAAGGATGTGCTCTAGATCAGACTTGGAAGAGATGTTCAAGGTGGGAATGAAGCTTTATGGAAATATGCTGACTGAGAATGGAATGTCCATCACCAAAATGGTACTTGAATACTTGTGTCTAATGTTCAATACAGAAGCAGTTAAGTATTTGACAGAAAGGCAATTTCAAACTGTTACCAACTGGATGCTTATTGAAAACTGTGGTGTGTATGTCATAACACTTGACTATGCATATCATGAGTATTATTTGATGGATAAAATATACGAGCACAGCATGACAAGGTTGAAAGGAATGCTAAAAACTAAGTTGGTGGGTAACAAAGATTCTAAGATGGCAAGATACCTGGTAAGAAGGATCTTAAATCAAAGTTTGGGATTGAATCCTGACTTGTGTGTTCAAGATTAAGTTTTGGAAGCATCATCATCTGAAGAACTTGACTTCTCTTTCTAAAAGTCAAGTTAGGGGGAGATTGTTGGGAACTGAAGATTTGCTAAGTATGGATAGTGCTGCCAGAACAACATTACTACTTCCAGAACAAAGTTACTACTGCCAGTAAAGGTTAGTACTTCCAGAACAAAGTTACTACTGCAAGACAAAGTTAATACTGCTGGAAGAATGTTAGTACTGCTGATGCATTAATGCTGCTGGAACAAGGTTAGTACTGCTGAGTCAAGTTAATGCTGCTGGAATGAATTAATACTGCTGGAATGAATTAATGCTGCTGGAGAATATTAGTACTGCTCATGCTGAATGAAGTTAATACTGCTGATGTGATAAGTTTGGTATGCGAAGATTTTGGAGATAAAGATGGAATGGATGAAGATATGCTTAAAGAAGATTCAGAAGATCAATTTATTTTTTATAGTTATCTTGTAATTATTTAGTATAAATAGATGTTGATAGATAGCTATTGACAATACACAACATACGAGATACGCAATATACGAGAGTTTCAGAATACGTTTTAGAGAGAATTAACCTCAAGGTTTAGAACCCTATTTCTAGAGAAGTAGAAGTCGTCTTGATTGAGCCTGTTCATCAAGATTGAGGTTTGGTTGTAAGCTTGTGAGTTGAATCAGTGAATACAAACAGTTGTGTGTTTTCTGATATATTGTTCTTTGATTGTGTGAATTAAAGTTCTATTCCGCAGATTCTTTAATTCTGAATTCTAAGTATTATTAGTCTTGTTAAGATTCGATCCTGACACTCTGTTTGATTTTTATTTGCTCCTCTTAAATGAATTATGTTTCATTCATATACCATTGAAAGTTTTCTTTGATTTTGATGTGGGAGTTAAGGATGTGGGGTGAGAATTGGAGATCTCCACTTCCTCATTGTTTGAAACAAAGAAAGGCTCGACAGAAGGCTCAGGATCATTTGATAGCGGTCCAAAGCTTCCAAATCACAATAACAAATCACACAGCAACAAATCACAATTATCATTAACACAAAATCACAAAAAATCAATAGGTAATAATTTGTTGGAGCAAACATAAGTAGAAGAGGTCGAGAAAATCACATGATGTAATACAACAGAAAATCAAATGGTGTTCCATGATGTAATACAACAGAAAATCTGTATTTTTAACCTAAAAATTTCAAAAAAATTTGTTTTTAGTGGGGTCCCACCCCCACCCCCCCTAACCACACTATACATCTGCCAACGCTCTCCCCACTTTCACGAAAATATCCATTTTCTTCGTGAAATGGTTCGTGATCACGAACTCATACATAAGTTTCCTTAAGGTTTGGCCCCATTTCACGAACCCTATTTCATACCACTTAAGTATTTACTCCATTTCACAAACCATTCCACACTCCATTTCACAAACCATTAAATATTTTAATGAGTATTTTAAGACTTAAATATAGAATAAGACTTTGGCCCCATTTCATGAACCATTAAATATAGAAACTATTGGACTTAAATTCCATTTCACGAACCATTAAATATAGAAACTAATTAAAATCAATATATATATATATAGAGGGGCAATAAAATGTAAACTATTAAATCCATGTAAACTATGTAAACTAATCTTAGCCATTCATTCTTCATCAAGATCAATAACCATTTAAGGGCAGTTTCGTCCATTCACCAAATCTGTATTTTCGGCAGTTTCAATCAAATTAGGAATGGATTAGGATATTTATTGTTTCAATTAAATTAGGAATTGATCATGTTAATTAGTTATTAATATTTTTTTTACTAAAAAGCAAGATAACCGTAATATATTATTGTAATCCGGTTTCAAAATCAATTGAATCTGCACAAACATAAACTGTATTCTTTTCATAGAAATTTCTTAGTTCTGCATACATACTTTCAATCATGACTAAAGTTCCGGACGAAGGAAACAATGATCAACAAAATATGAACGATAAGATGATGTGTGAAGATGTTCTTGCAGATTTCGTTATTTCACTTGCATCAGATGTCGAGTGTGATGAAGATGTAATCGAAGAGCCTCGTTTATTGGATTTCCAAGATGCATTCGATGTTACACCGATCAAAAACCGTACTGTTCTCCTTTTTTCTTATGTTTTATAAACGTGTATTTGTTTTGTTGTTGTTAGTTTCCTGGGTGTTTGTTGGCAAATTTCCCATCGTTTGTTATTCTGTTGTATAAATTTAGTTACATGTATATTGCGTATGTGGTTTTCATATGTTTAGTGTTTTTGATTTTCATATACTGTTTTCATATACTGTTTTCATATGCTGAATATGAAAACAATCAACTTATATTGATTTTGTGATTTCATGTGGAAGTATTGTGACTGTGTTTAGATGTGAAAGTCACCCATTCTTTTCATGTTTAAACATGTACTGTACTATGCATTCTTTTCATAATAAGGAATTTATATGTGAAAATATTATTTATATGGAAATAACGATATACTTTCAATGGATCTTATAATTTTAGTTTTGACTTAATACAGTTAGTTTTCCTATATTCATTCATATCAAATTTTCTATTAAGATGAGTGTGTTATTCATGGTTATATGTCTTACTTAATGTAGAGGTACGGCACGAGACGTATGTTTCACCGGGAGGTACGAAATATTGGATTCCGGTTGTGGAAGATAGTTTTAAGATAGGGACTGGATATGAGTTTAGGACGCTTGATCTGGCTGACATTGCATACATGAAATATGCTGAGGAAGCCGGTTTCGATGTTCGGCAGTCTAATAAGAAAAAAACCAGTCTTGGGGAGGTGCAAAATCGATACTTATTGTGTAGCAGGCAAGGTCTTCCCGCAATTAAAGATGTTGAGCAAATGACTAGGAATTCAAATGTAAAACGTACCAATTGTAGGGCGTGTATTAAGTTTCGGTTAAGAAAGGAGAGTCGTACGTACGTGGTTTATAAGTTCGAAGAAACACACAACCACGCACTATACAACTCTGTCGACAAGGGAATGTCACGCTCCAAAAGACGTTTACAGTATACCGATTTTAGGACTTTGTATAATGCATCATCAGCGTGTATTGGCGGTTCGAAGTCTTATAATATTCAGGCAGCCATGAAAGGTGGTTACGAACATGTTAATGCTACACAAGTCGACTACCAGAATGCTAGAATCGCCATGGGCACTTTCGTGGGTAGGAAAGATGCGCAAATGTTGGTTAATCTATTGTGCAAACGTAGAAGCGTGGTGCCTGATTATTTTTTTGATATGTTGGTCACTGATGGCGAGTTACAGGCTATTTTCTGGGCTGATGAGATTGCTAGGCTAAATTACAAAGAGTTTGGTGACACTATATCGTTTGATGCGACATATCGTACGAATCGGTGCGTATTAAAATTTCTTTACCTTTTTTTTAATTGCTTTAAATATTTTGATTTTTTTGGTAACCGTTTTCACACTTTTTTGTTTAACAGTCATGCTATGAATTTTGTCCCGTTCATAGCCATCGACAACCATAAGCGGTCAGTTGTTGTAGGTTCTGCACTGATTAGCCACGAGAATATACAGAATTTTAAATGGGTGTTGTCTGCATTTTTGAAAGCACATGAGAAACAGCCTACCTTTGTTATAACTGACCAATGTGCTGCCATGAAACAAGCAGTACCTGCTGTTTTCACTGAGTCCAATCATCGTCTGTGCGCGTGGCACATTATGAAGAAAGTTCCTGGCAAGGTTAGTTACATTTTTATATATGAAATGCTAAATTATTTTTGAAGTTTTAATCGTTTGTTTAATATAATAAAAGTCCATGTATTGTTTTTTAACAATCTTTATTGTTTTTTTAGATAACTCCTGATCTTGATGCTAATGTCTCTTTTAAAAGAAGATTCAATAAATTGGTTTGGAGTACTCACATGAGCCCGGAAGAATTTGAGAACGAGTGGGCTAGCATAATTGATGACTATGAATTGCATGACAATGTTTGGTTGAGAGACATGTATGCAATTAGGCATTCTTGGACATCTGCGTATTATAGAGATGTTCCAATGTCTGCGTTAATGAGGACAACTTCTCGATCCGAGAGTGCTCATGCGTTCTTTAGGATATATGCATCATACCGCAATGATCTCGTTAAGTTCCTGCATGCTTTTGATGGTGCAATTGAGAAGCAGAGGAATAAACATCGTACTCTTGAGTTCATAACTAGAAACAGCTTCCCCCGATGCGCCACGACGTTGGTTATCGAGAGGCATGCGTCAGAGGTATATACTCGCACTTTATTTAAAGATGTGCAAAAGGAGATAAAGAAAGCCACGTATCATCGTGGAGTTGTGTACCTCGGTGAAGATGGAGATACTCGTAGATATAGGGTTCTTCACAAAAATATCAAGAACGTTACCAAGTTTTCATATCACGTACGTTACGTCTAATGTTTATATTTCCATATAGTTCTATAATTTATAATTGTATCATGGTTTGACGATGTGTGGAACATTGACTTTTCATACTTAATTTGTTGAACAGGTTTCACACAACTCTGACACAAACATGATGGAATGTGAGTGTAATTTTTTTCCTAGGAATGGGTTCCCGTGTCGTCACATGTTCAAGATTCTACTAAATGATGATTTTACTTCGATTCCTGAGATTCTTATATGTCGTCGATGGACTCGGGACTTGGTTCCCGTTGAAGTTCAGGCTGCCCGTGCACGGTATGGTGAGGTTGATACTGAGAAGGAGCGCCTGATTAACGGTTTGTACTCAAAGCTTGATTTGCTTGTTAGTCGAAATAGAAATGACAAAGGTAAGTTGAACGTGTTGACGGAAATGATGGACAACATGAAGTCCGAGTTTGAGGTTGACAGTATTCTTCCTTCCGTTGCCGAAGACATAGCGGAAGCACTTAGGGAATGCTATGGCGTTGATGTTCCTAATGATGTTCAGGTGTTACCTCCTGCTGGTAGTCGTAACAAAGGGTGCGGTACAGGAAAACGGTTGATAGGCGCGTTAGAGAAAGCGACCAATAAAGCTAAGAAACCAAAGCGTTTGTGTAGGAGTTGTAAGACCTTGGCGAACCATGATTCAAGAAATTGTACGTCGCGAAAAAAGGGAGTATAGTTTGGTTTTTTATTTTGCTTTAATTAGACATTGTTTTTCGCTGGTTAGGTGATGTGGTGTTGCGTTGGTTTTTTTAGAACTCGTCTTAAAGCATTTATGAATTCTCAAGTTATGAAATTATTAGTTTTTTATATGAGTGTTGTTTTCATGTGTTTGTTTGCATGATAGGTTATAATTCAAGAATCTGGTTGTTGTGATGTTATTTTATTTTTGTTTATTATTTTCAACATATCATGTCATTTCCCATCTAAACATATAAATCAATATGGAAAATTTTAGAATCTCTTTTTGTTGGGAAAATATATATTCTTTTGTCACTTCATGTAGCAAGTAGCTTTGCATATTTGTAGGTATAGGTAATGATTATACACACAACATTCTTCAAACTAGCCATCATAAGTACATTGGCCTTTCTTGCACCATAAATTGCACACAAGTCTTTATCCAATTTGCTTCAATGTAAGTGTCCTACACTTTTCTCAAATTTTCCATATTCTCAGTATACATAAATTTCATATTAATGGCTCATAGCAGTCAAGAAAACCAAACTGTTGTTATTGATGCACTTATTCGCGACAATCGTTCTCTTAAGGATGAGATAAATTGTCTCCAAGAAAAACACCAACATGCGCAAGATCATTTGGAATGTATGAAAAATCAGTTGGATGACACATGCTACAAAGTTGAAGACCTGGAGGCTCAAAATCTTGTGTTAAGGGAAACGGTGTGTAACTACGACAACGAAATACACGATCTTAGGGATTCATACGATTTGCTTAGGAGCAATTGCAACTGTCGTCCCCCTAGAGCGTAAGTGACAAGCATATCATGGTATGTGTATGAAATTGCAAATGTTGTAGTGTGTTGTATCTTCAATTCTAGTGTGTTACCTTCATGTTTTGTATCATTTTATGTGTCTCATGTCTTGTGTGTTGTGTTTATTAAGTGTTGTTATAGTGGAACATCTAATTGTTATGGTGTGTGTAATGTCCGTTGTTTGTTCTAATGATATGAAATGTTAAATTTGATGGAGTTTGTTTTTTTAATTTATCCACCAGTTGTATTTGATTTTTCATATTTCGTCAATTAAATGCCACCATATTTCATATATGAACAAAATATATTCATAAAAAGAACGTAATCAAAAAACTATGAAATATTCAACCCATTTTATGAGTACACATCAAATGTGGAAATCCAGACATTGCAATTGTTAATAATCAGAAAAAAATAAAAAACCCCTAAACAATTAATATTTTTTCATAACATAAAACCCAGTTTGCGTCTCAGATTTTATTAAGTCGATCGTAACGAGTTGCATTTGCAGTATTCAGAATTTGTGCTTGACTTGCTTTCTCCAGTTTGTAGAACTTTGATACCTCGGCTTCCACATACCCTCGTCTTGTGTTCCCTTCGCTCAATAGTATCTTCGCCGTGTATTTTTTTCCTAAGTCCCTCAAGTTGTTTCGCTTGCCCCGGTCCTTCTTTGTCTAGTTGCGTGATCAAACCTCGGATACCCCCGCCCATATAGCACTCCATGTGCCTCATCAAGAAAACCCCGCAGTCTACGAAATTCTCCCTTGTTTGCCAAGGCATAGCAAGTCTAATTTTTGGGAAGTGTTTGATAAGTCCCCCCGATGGGTGACGTGTATCCGTAAGGTGTGTGGCCATCATGTATTGTTGTCAATATCAAAGAATGATTATATATTTTCAATCCAAATAAATAAAAACAAAATTTTATTGTTTAATATGAAACAATTATCAATACCAACAAACTGACGTCCGCATCGCACTTTTCGTCTATTCCGCTCCCGTTAGTCGACGGTAGTCTGTTGTCGAGTATCTCTATCATATTACTCTTGAGGTTGAAAACCACACAATAGTAATGTCGATCTCGCATCATTGGGAAGAATATTTGATATGAGTGAAATTTTATTCTTAATTATTACGATAAGATTTTAAAACATAGTCAACATGTCTTAATCAACCAATTACTGATTTTTCATACCAGATCAACGTTTCTCATGTTGACGTTCTCAAATTGGTTGTTCGTTGCTTCAGAGATGTTATTGATGAACCATTTGTATCGCTTGTTTTGTTGGTACAGATGTGTCAACAATACGCCACCACCCTGTATTTTGTATGAATGTTAGAATAACATATCATGTAGTACTATTTAGTTTTATGAAAATATTTTATGAAACTTACGAGAACAGATGTTTTAAAGAAGAAACGTCTTGGTGAGTAGACGTTTATGTACTTCTCTGCATGGTTCAAGATGTCTACCCATCCGTCTATGACGTGGGTGAATATATGTTCATTCCCAGCAAGGCTTTCCATTCCCGCCCGTATAATCTTTTGACCCGTGTTCGACGAGTACAACATGTCACTACATCGGTGAACATGTAATTCACGGTGTTAGTAGCAATTCATGCTAAATTCGTACACGATTGTAATTATCAAACCCAAAAATATGTACTAAATTAAACTGTATACTTAAAAATATTCGTAGGATTGATTTACGTACTCGGGTCCGCCATATGCAGCCAAACAAAGCTCGTGCACCTTTTTCTCGTCGTTTGTCAAAGCCATCCGCAGCTCCACGCTCCTCTTGACGTAAGGTGATCTCATTTGATCACCAAGTTTTGTTTCTCGGTGGCTAGCCCTACGCTGAATCACATCATCGGCCATTGCACTTTTCCCTTTATCGTCAGCCGTATAACGAACCATTTGAGCAGCCTCCAAATAAGCATGTTTATCTCCAATAAACGAAGCTGGTTGTGCGTATTTTGATGCTATTTCCCCAGATCTTTGGTGTATTTCGTTGTCAATTTGATTGAATGATTGTGTGCACCATACCTGTGAAATTGGAGTCGGTGTAAGTTCAAAGTCCAACCTTGTTGGCGTAACTTCTTTTGGTTCTTGCACACCCATTTCCCCTTCAATTGTAACCGGGAATTCCTTCAAACGATCATCGTTTTTGTGCGCGCCAACACCATCATTGTCCTCATCCTCATCTGTCATCTCATCAGGCACGAAGATGGTATCGAACTTCTCCTGATAATCATCAAAGTTGCTATCTTCCGGGAACAGCTCCATTGCCTCCTTGATCAGCTTGCTGACGTCATATTTTGCGCAGCATATTTGATCCAGTGACGCATCTATCTTCTCCATGTATTCCTGGTTATCGTGACATTATGATATATTAAGTTTTTACTTTTATATAAAGTATAGGAAAATTCATATTTAGAGATAAATTAAAAAAATTCATATGTAATTTGGAGTTTTCATATCTGATATTAATAATATACGAAAATAACAATTTAAAGAACATAATAGCTATAAACTCAGACTTTGTAATATGTGTTTTGGTAACCTTATGAAATACGTATTTTAATATTGCAGTCGTTACGTTGTTACCTTTCGCAGTTCCTCTTCGTCCTCAAAATCCTCTCCACGGTCACTCTCTTCTACAATCTCAGCTTCTTGTTCGGTTTTTTCATCAACCACAACAGATTCACCGCCCACTATTGAATCATTTACTGTATTATTGATTGTCGTTATTGCGTTATTCACTGCCTCAAACGCCCGCTCGACATCTTCATCGTTCAGCCCATACCAACCATCCTCATCATCCTTATGACCATCAATTTCCTGCATACACACAGATATGTGTAGTTGGTTTACGTACATATGTTATTTTCTGTTAATTTAAAAGATATAATAAGAGGAACTATGCATCTTTTTAAAGGTTAGTTACCTGTTCTTTTGAAATGTTTTTTCCAATTGTATTTGTTTCACTCTCAATTGATGCATCCAACGACGTCATTTTAATCTACGTAAACGACATTACATTGTTATTTTTTTGAACACGTATAATATGGGGTAAATAGAATTTCATACCTTATCGACAGTTTCCATGCCCTCACTATGTGCTTCATCCACTCCTTCATTTTCTCTCTCCAAGAAGGCATCACCCTTTAAGAGTAGTCACATTCAATCAAATCCAGTACCCATAACAAAGCACATATTTAGTTAGTAATACATTATCACATTTCACATTTCACATGAAACTCCTTTTCATCAAATTTACTGTAATACCTTTTCCAATGTGTCTATTTCCGCGACCCGTTCTTCATCCATTTCTGCTTTTTCTTGTGCCATGACGGCACCCCCCTATGATAGTTGCATTATCGTTATCATATCAAATAAAATCCACTACCCAATAATCAACCACGTATTTATATAGTAATACGTTACCATATCTTTTTAAACGGTCGCTTCATTATTGTTTACACAAACATTTCCCTTCTCCTTTGTTTCGGATTTCGCGTCATTCTATGAAGTTGGCATCACACAATTAAATTTTAGAATATTAAATTATTATATTACGTAGCATAAATTTATATGTAACGACAGTATACCTTTTTTTTCAAATCCGACTTAGCAGATTTTGCCCTTTTTCTACCACTTGAAATTGTCCTTACTACTGATCTATTATCTTCTGGAATGGCCTTGTGCAACCCCCCCTCATTAAACCCGTATTTGGTTCTGTCGCGAAGTGTTTCCATTGTCCATGTGTGCAATGGTAGAAGCTTTATGTTAGTCTCAATAGATGGACACGCAGTCATATGAACAAAAAGTAACTGCATAACAAATTATACAGTTGTTTAATTATTTTAAAAGTTTGATATTATTAATAACAATTGTAGAGCAATAAAGCAATACCGTTAGGAATGTTAGTGGTCCCGAGTAGAAGCTGTCGTACGTGTCTCGCCTCCATTTACGTTTGCTTCGTCGGACCGACTCCACAATGTATCGGCACCAATTTATCTTGGGAATCATGTCCGTACTGCTAATTTTGTTCAAAAATAGCGTGTGACAATTGCCTGACGGGCTGCACTCCGCCATGGTATTCACAAATAGGACCAAAAAATCTAGCTGGAACATTTCCCCCGCGTCACCTTTTTCGATGATGCTGTTTGACACGTCGCAAGGTCGCGGCCTATCTTTTTTGTATGAGCCTGACCATCTTTTTGCCAACTCGATACTCTTTGGGTCAACCTCCAGCTCGTCAAGGTTTATTCCTTTGCATGGGAGCCCTAGTATTTTATGCACCACTTGATCGCTTATACTAATTGACCATCCTTCTAAATGCAGCTCCATCTTATCTGTATCCAAGTTGTCAACAACGTAGTATCCCAGTTTCGATGGGATCCCATCAACTGTCATTTTCAGAAGAGGCTCAAGCCCCATTTTTTCCACCGCCTTCTTCTGTTCAGCTCGTAAAACTGTACACGTGTTATGTAACGTTATAGGGGATGTCCGTGTTCTAATCCCGTTCACCTTTGATGCAATTTTATGTTTTATTTCTTCCTTTTGCCCTTTCCTTTTCTTCTTCCCATCCGATGGTTTAGTATTCTTGATGGCTGCAATTTCTGTAAGATTAATATATGTTATAATCTAATCAAAAGTTCATACAGTTGCATTATTTCTTGTAAGTTTGTCATACGTACCTTCTTTTGTCAGTTTCACACGGGGTATGCAGAAGTCATCGTCGTATAAGTAAGACATAACTGGGGTTCCTGTGTGACCTGATAAAATGACAAATCTGCCATGTTAATCTAACTAGAGTACCGCTTGATCCATATTGTACAATAGTAATATTCATTCATTTCGGTTTTTGTCGCGTGTGAACATTACTTGGCACTTCAATAATGCTTGCAGGTTCTTTTTCATCATGTTGTTTACGATCTGCAGTTTTTAACATGGTAATAACAAAAAATGTTATTTTATCCCTAAAGAAATACCGTTGAATGAAATATTAAGAATCATTAAAAGTAATGTGGTTTCAAAGTTTCATACCTCTCTTTCTGGACTTACTAGACATCGTACGTCCGCGACTTGGGATGTCAATAATCTCTGGGTTGTTTCTTATGATGGGTGTTGTGGTTTCAACTTTTCACAAGGCGTGTACAAAAATTAAAACCCAAACATCTTATTTTATTTTACCACAAAATTAAAATCAAATATTCATACGATATTCAAACATTAAACCAATAATTTAAATCAACCAGTTGGTTTAAACATACACATACCTAAGTTTTCATATATGTTTTTTTATAACCACTTTTTCACATACCTAAGTTTTCATATATTTTTTTTGTTACATCAACATACACATTCTATCACAACTCAAAATTTCATAATTCCTATTTCAACAACCTGTGTAACAAATTTAATACGCCATTTAATCTTCAATGTAACAATGTAATCTGAAGTGTAACAATGTTTTAAACTAAATTTCATAACCCCTTAATTTTATATCCTTGTTCTGTTGGTTTCATATAATCTCCCCATAAACCCCTTGGAAAACTTGAAACATATTCATTAAGAATCCAAGACTTCGTAAACCCTAATACAACTGTTTTTCATACTTGGTGTAATTTAAACTGTTTTATCATCTAACATTTCATACCTTCAGTTCACATATTCTAGTACATTTTAAATGAATCACACACCATACTTTACATTCAACAGACCATAAACCCAATGTTACTAGAAATTTCATACCTTGTTCGTTCGTCTCACTTACAGGAACGATTTCCATGTCAATTTCAACGGGATTATCTCGTGTGTTCTTGAATTTAGAAAACGATGTTTTCACCTTTATTCTGTCACTCTTCCTCCTTGCTGCATACACAAACCATCAATTTTATTAATGTGCATCACAAATATCCTTATTTCATAGTTATACAAGAACCCTAACCTCGATTTCGCCTTGGTTCTTCTTCCATTGTCTCCTAGACGCTTTCGATTTTTTACTGTATCATGAAAATATATGGACGATTTAACGGAATCTTTGATTCAATATCAAAAAATTTTCACTGATTCTTTGATTCCATCTTTGACTCTTGTTTCGTATATCTTGAACGTGGATTAGGGAGTTATCCCTAATTTCACGGTTTCCTTTTTCAATTGATGCTCTTTCCGTCGCCTTCTTCCAATTTTGCCCCTTTTCATACTTTCCATTTCCCCTGTATGCCACCGCTTTCATAGAATATTACGAGTTTGCCACCGCCCAAATCTTCACCATTGATTTCAATGATCAATGGTCTAGATTAGTTTACATAGTTTATACTTTTTTCATAGTTTACATATTAGTGGGACTCTATATATATATATATATATATATATATATATATATTAAAACAAAAACTACATATAGTAACGTGACACCTCATAATGCGTAGAATCCCCTTTATCTTTTTTCTCAACTTTTTGATTTTTTTAAATGTTGAACATGTAAAAGACTTTTCCGCCCCTATGTGGGAAATGTGTGATTCATTATTAAGTTGGGTTTTTTGGTAATTTTACATGCCTAAGTTTAACCTCCAAATTTTGATTTGCTTCTTCATTTACTTTCAAAATTTTCTTAATACAATTTTTGCTTTTTTTAAATGTTGAATATGTAAAAGACCTTTCCGCCCCTATGTGGGAAATGTGTGATTCATTATTAAGTTAGGTTTTTGGTAATTTTACATGCCTAAGTTTAACCTCCAACTTTTGATTTGCTTCTTCATTTACTTTCAAAAATTTCTTAATACAATTTGTTTTCCTAAGTTGCAATAATAAACAAAATGAATTCTAGAACTTCCTTTGGTGGATGATGAAGAAGATAACAGTTGAAGAAGACATGGAAGACTCTAAATAAATGTGATTTGTTATTACATATTTCTTATTTTCCATATTGTTGGATTAGTTGTTATCATAGAACATGGTTGTGTTTATGATTGAATCATATAGATTCGAATACAATTTGATATTTTGTAATTAGAAGATCTGATATTATTTTTTCACATTTAAGCGCCATTGACAATGATCATGTATACGTGATTGATAATTGCAAGATTTTTTCTATTAACATTAACATTGTCATTGTTGTGAGAATTTATGGTGTCTATGACTTCATTGCTAAAAAATCATCCTCTAAAATCTTATTGGAAAGACTCTTTTCATGATCAGATTCGAGGAAAATCTCTTTTCATGATCAAACGTCGAAATATATTTTGTTGAAAAGTTTCAGAGATTTGGTTTGTAACAAGCTAAAAGATTTTTTTTCTAGGTTTTCATTTATTATTTACATAACAGTTCAATATGAATAGTTTGTTTTATTGTCTTCCATTCTAATAGTTTAATATTTAGTATTTATTTATCATTATTTTTTATTTACAAAACAAGCATAATGATTAAAAATATTTTTCTTATTTAATTTTTATTTTTTTAGTTTACATGAGTCTATTTATTTACATTTTATTGTATTAGTTTAACAATTAATATAAATAAAATCTTTTAGATTTATTTACTATTATTTTTTATTTACATAACAATTAATATATCAATATTAATATACTATTATGAAATAGGTCAAAGGAATGTATATTGGCATTTTGAGAATGCTCTATTTTTTTTATCCAATTTTCAGTTTTTTTAAATGTATATATATATACACCTCATTAATTGATTAAATATTCCTGTATTTTTTAAATTAATTATTATATATTAATGTGTACCTCATAAATTGATCTAATGTTTTATATTCTTCACTTAATTATTATGAACCAATACACATAAATGAAATAGTTATGAAAATTTATTACATTTTAATATGATATTTACTATTCATTTTTTATTTAGACAATAACAAATATATTATTACAAAAAAAAACGCTAAAGGAAATTATGTTGAAATTTTGAGAATGTTTGAATTACTGTTTTTATTATTTATCCAACTTTTAGTTTTTTAAACCTATATATTTATATTTCAATAAATGATTAAATATTTCATGTATTTTTGTAATCATTGTATATCAATAAACCTCATTAATTGACCTAACTTTTCATATACTTCTTTTAATATATGAAATAGTTATGACAATTTAATACATTTCAATATACATAATAAAAGAAATTAATGAGAATGTTCAATTACATTTATATTTTTTTGACATTTTAATTTATTTTTAATGTAAACTCAACACATTAATTTCTAAACCTTTCATTTTTCATTTTACATTACAAAATAATCAAAAAAAACATTTTTATTATTTTTTATTTTGGTGACAAATATGTAACCAAAACTACTAATATTGTGGTGAAACACATTTTGGATTATTTCTCTAATTAATTGAAGAAACCTATCATTATTTCAATTCAATAAAACATTTACTTTGATAATCAATATATTTATCTATATCTATATCTTTATATATAATATATAATATGTGTATATATATATAAGAAAAACCCAAGAGAAATGACATGACACAATGTGAATTGAGAATTCTTAATGTTGAATTGTGATTAACTTTGACCATCTCACATTGATAAAAAGATGAAATGTTGGAACATAAAGTTGATTATACAAAGAGAAGGATACCAACTTTTTTTACATGATTTACGACTTGCTTTAATCTATTTTGAATAAAAGAGTTAATTTTAGTTACAAATTTGTTCATGTGAATAGATATTGCATTTTGTATTACAATTAACAAGATACATTTATTTCATTTAATGTGTATTGGTTCATAATAATTGAATTGTACATAAAAGTAAGACCCAAGAGAAACGACATGTCAAAATGTGGATTAAGAATTCTAAAATATTGAATTGTACTTATCTTTCAGCATACGACATTGATATAAAGATTATATGTTGAAACATGAATTTATAAGTAGATGAATGTCAACTTTTTTATATGATTTTTAAGCTACTTTAATACATTTTTGCTTAAATAGTTAATTTTAGTTTATATAAAATTTCTTCATAATTAATGATATAATATTTTGTTAAACATCTTTATACATTTAAAAGAAAAAAACCAAGAAGAATGAGATGACTCCATAATTCTTTAGTATTCTGAAATATTTAATCGTGGTATTGGTTTGAGGTGTGAAAAATATAAGTATATGAAGGAGTAGAGACGTCTTACAAAATTGAAAGAGTTAATGTCAACATAAATAGTTAAAAAAAATTTGTCGACTCACTTTTAGCAAAAACTATATCCTTTTAGAAATTAAACTTTATCCTTATATCTTTATGTATGTAAAAGAAACAAACTAGGAATAATGAGTTGAAACTATAAGTTTTTAGTATTCTAAAATTTTGAATTGTGGTGTTGGTTTGGTTATGGTGTGGAGATGATAGCTTGAGAGAAGAAGATAAGTATGTCAAATGAGTAGAGATGTCTTATAGAATTAAAATGATTTTTGCAACTTCGAGAGTTGGTTTTTATTTGTCTGGCCCAATTTTTCAAAAAGAATATATCTAAAATGAAAAGTCAAGCAGATGGGGTGATACCATAAATTTTTAGTACGCCAAAAAATCTTAAATTATTATGTTGGGATCGGTTATTCCACTTTGGAGAAGAAATGAGTGATTGACAAATGGTGGTGTGCATATTAAAGGAGAGATGATAGATTGAAAAATGATGGTAGATATAATAAAAGAACAAATTTTGTATTTGAAAATTATAAAGTCTTGCGTGACAAAGTGATAGTATAATATTTTCTAGAATAAATTATCGTCATCGCGATGCCCAAGACTAGTAAGACTTAAATTCCATTTCACGAAGATGACCCCCTCTCACGAACCCCATTTCACGAACTCCTGGGAAATTTATGCATGAGTTCGTGATCACGACCCATTTCAGGAAAAAAATGTGTATTTTCGTTAATGTGGGGAGAGAATAGGTATTTTCGTGAGAGGGGGTCAACAAAATGGATATTTTAATTAATTAGTAAAAATAAAAGTCGTTTCCATTTTTATTCCTTGATAATTATATTCTTGATTCTTATTCTTAGTTTTTTTTGTTGAAATTTTTATTTTTAGTTATTTCTTAGTTTGACAAGTCTCACGCATTGTACGGTTTTTGCCAAAGTCGCCAACCGGAATTGAATATTTCATAATTTCATAATCTAAGTAGTTGTGCCTCCACCTGTAATTATTAAATATCAACTTCTTCCTCCTATAAAAACCAAACTCCGCATGCACCATTTTCATATCACAACTCACAAGAACAACGCTTTCGTTTAGGTTGCTGAATATGGAGATTGAAATTCTCTTTGGCATATTCCTTATTGCCAGCAATTTCATATATGGTAAGTGATCTTACTCAATTATATGTATATATGTATATATATATATATAGAGAGAGAGAGGGGGGTGTGTTTCATTTGTAAACCACATCATTTGTACAAACTATATATAAGCCATAGGTTCGATGAGAAATGCTAAGTGTGTGAGAAATAGAGAAGTAATCATAGTCATTCATACGGTTAAGATCGGATTTGACTGGTCAAGAATTGTGGCTTTGACTAGTCAAAAGTTGCGGCTATTCCAAAAATAGAAGGACAGTTTCGTAACTTTTACAAATACGCAGGACGAGTTCATATGTGAATCACACATGTTCACATATGAACTCGTCCCGCGAAATTCATGAAACTACCCCTCTATCTTTTGCAGACCACGCGAGAAATTATCTGGTGTCTCACAGTCAAAGCCGCAAATGTTGACCATATGAAGGGCTAAGATCATTCTCTATTTCTCACACACTTAGTATTTCTCATTTGAACTTCTCCCTATATATATATATGTATATATATATATATAGATAGATAGATAAATACATAGATAGAGGTTTAAACGAGAAAAACATCTTTATTTTGTGAAAACACGAGAACAGTCTTATCACATGTGATAATACACGTGAGGACACCCGGTGGTTGAGGACGACTTGGCTCATAACCTAAACTCGCACCAAAGATCATTCGCAATACTGATTTAGTATCACATGTGTATCATATGTGATGGATTATGTATCACATCAAAATACCCTTATCACATGTGATACTACATGTGAGGGGGCCTAGTGGTGTGCGGGAGACTTGACCCACAACCTGTGATACTACATGTGAGGGGGCCTAGTGGTGCGCGGGAGACTTGACCCACAACCTAGGTCGCGCCAAACATCGTCTGCGACTGCGATTTAGTATCACATGTTTATCATATGTGACAAACTATTGTATTACATGTGATTGATTGTAGTAAAACGGCGTTCTCGCGTTCTCGTAAAATGAGAGTGTTCTCGCTTGAACCTTTTCTTATTGTTTTTTGGTTTTTACGCACAAGTGCATACCGTCCAGATGAAGGGCTACCAAGGTGTTCTTCAGTTTTTCGTTTTTTGAGGTTTCCCCTAAACCTAACCCTCTCTCTCTCTCTCTCTCTCTCTATATATATATATATATATATATATATATAGAGAGAGAGAGAGAGAGAGAGAGAGAGAGAGAGAAAGAGAGAGAAGGAGAGGAGGGTTGGGGTAGGAAGTTTAGTTAGAAACTCGGGAATCGTCCAAAGCTCGTCACGTGTTTCGGTTCAGGATTAGTATTCATCATGAATTTGTGATTCATGATGAATAAGTTCCAATATTCATTATAAATAACACGTCCATATTTCTGATGAATATACCAAGTGTTGTTTTGTGGGTTTATTTCGAGGTTCCTTATTAATTTTAGCTTCCTTATGGAACATACTATACGTTCCCTAATTAACTATTGTTTTACATTCTCATGATATACAGTTTTCTTATTTAAATCTCCCACCATAAATATAGGGGCGAGACTTGGAGAGAACTTCATATAGGAAAACATAAGAACCACGAAAAAATTAAATGAAAAAATATATCAAATGATGATATTTTTATAAAAGGTTGCTATAACCATCATTTTAATCACATTCACTAGATCTTCCCATTCAACGTATTCATTGAATCATCTCAATCAACGGTTTGGATGGGGGCATAATTTTCTACTATACAATAGTAGATCAAAAAAATTTGGATGGGGGCATAATTTTAAAAACATTACAAATCATAGAAGATGGTCAAACTCATATGTATCATTACTAATAGATCAAAAAAAATTGGATGGGGGCATAATTTTAAAAACATTACAAATCATAGAAGATGGTCAAACTCATATGTATCATTACTAAAAGAATGACTTTAACTTACAAACTTTTTCCTAGGAAATTTGTTGATAAATGGTGATTCGTCATAAAACCGTCACAAAAGTTGGTAGGTAATTTAAATCAGTGACAGATTACTCATTGATTCTCTGGGTGATACAATGGTATTTTCTAGAAAACATTGAATTCTATCGAACCATTTGTATTTTATGGGTATCCGTAGGTAATAACCAACGAAAATTTCTCTGGTGATTTTTGTGAGTAAAAGTCATTTGTTTTGTAGTGTATATATTTGGATTTCAAAACTACTCTTATTTTCTCATACATTCTTGATTGCTAAGAGCATCCACATCCATCTTGCTAGAGACATTGCAAGATGGCATGGTTTGCCATGTGGATAACAATGTCTTGCAAGATACCCTAAAACTTGTTAAACTAGCAAGGTCCTGCAAGATGTGGACCCACTAAATTTAATAATTAATACTATTATTTTTATAATATTGGTTTATTATATGTTTTTGTTTCATTAGTTTATTACATTATATTATAATATTGGTAGTGGTGACCACTTTAGAAAGAAGTTTAGTCTTGCATTGATGTAAGAGATGTTATTGCAAAACTGATGTAACATTTTAGAAAGGACTTTGATCTTGCACTGATGCGGATGACCTAAGATTTATTTCCTCCATGAAGTATTAATTAGCATTTCTTGTATTCAATTTTCTCAATAATAATAAAACATTTATTGAATAATGTTTTGGTACTTTTTGAGTAACCTTGTTTTTACATACGGCTAGAGCCTGTAAAATGTTATGAACGGGTCTGTTGGCCACCTAGGGTGTTACCAAAGGTTGCACGTGTTTAAATCATTATCATATTGTATCACATGTAATGGGCTACAATATCACATGTGATTCACTATAATAAAATGTTTTCTTAAATAAAAGTGTTCATGTTTAAATGTTTCCACATATATATATATATATATATATATATATATATGCATAGATTAGGCATGAGAATTTTCCCCGACTCGTCGGAGAACCCGAACCACCCTCCCTGATCGGGATGGGGATTCCCGCTAAACCGTTGATGCGCCCGGGGACGGGTATCTTACTCCCTGCCCCGTTATACATTTTAATTAAACGATTAAATATATATTATTTATTTAAACTAAATTGGTAATTATAATTTCTTTATTTCTTTACTAAGTTTAGAATCTAAAATTGTTATTTTTGGATGTTAGTATATATTTTGGATGTCAAATAAAAATACAATTAATCGATATGTTTTTGGATATTACCCCGATATGTTTTGGTACGTATGATGTTAAGTTTTTTTTTTGGATTAGATTGAAGTTCTTTTGGTTTTAGCCTTTTAGGTTATTAATTATTATATAATGTTATGATTTTTCATTAAATTAAATTCTTTTCAATTTTAGGTTTATCGAAAATACGTGAGATATAAACATATGAGGTGTCTCACATATTTGATTTAAAATAACTTAAATATACGAAAAAATTCCCCGTTTTTCCGTTGGGGGTTCCCCATTCCCCATTCCCCATTGGGGATGGGTTATATTCCCCGCGTGGGGATGAGGATGAGGATGAGGTTGGAGAAGGGGATGAAGACGAGGGTACGGGAATGGGGATGGGGAAGCATAGATGTATTATATTATGGGTTTTGGTATTTGGTCTCTTGAATTAGAAAAAGCCATATATATATATATATATGGTACAAATCAAATACAAACCATGTATTTGTTGCACCTCTTACAAACCACAGTCTGCATATGTGCAGACTGGTTCTGCATATATGCATTGTCTCATATGAATGTATGTCCATTATATGTATATTCTTGCATGTATTCATATGCATATATGCAGAACCAGTCTGCATATATGCAGACTGTAGTTTGTAAGGGGTGCAACAAATGCAAGGTTTGCATTTTACGAAGCCTATATATATATATAGATGTAGGTTTTGGTATTTGGCCTCTTCAATTAGAGAATTCATATTTGTAGCATATGATGATCCTCATCGCATCAATGAATTGTTAGGTGTTCATTCAACCGTGCTCACGATCAAAAATAATTGTCCTTATGACATCGCACCAGCAACTTTAACCGGTACAGGAGACTCGGTGTCAACAGGATTCAACCTGGCACCTCAAGCCTCAAACAACATTAACATGCCGGTCCCATGGTCTGGACGAGTCTGGGCCCGGTTCAGTTGTTCAAATGATGGTGGAAAGTTCCATTGTAATAGCGGAGATTGCGGTTCTGGTCAAGTAGGATGCAATGGTGCTGGTGCAGCCCCACCTGTAACCCTACTTGAGTTTACTTTATCACCTGCCGGTCAAAATGACTATTACGATGTTAGCCTTGTTGATGGGTTCAATTTACCAGTTTCGGTGGTTCCACAAGGCGGTGCTGGTTGTCCAACCACCGATTGTCCGGTTGACATAAACTCTCAATGCCCGTCGGAGCTTGCCGTGAAGGATGCATCTGGTGGAACAATTGGATGTAAAAGTGCATGTCTCCAATTTAACAAACCGGAATATTGTTGCACCGGCGATCACGATAAACCAGAAACATGTCCACCAACAGACTATTCGCTCTTTTTCAAGAATCGTTGCCCCAAAGCTTATAGTTATGCTTATGATGACAAATCAAGCACTTTTACATGTGGTAATGGGGTTGATTATCTCATTACTTTCTGCCCTTAATTAATGTCACTTCGACATATGAATTATAAAATATATGAGTAATAAATGCTTATTTGCATATATTTTCTAGTTATAATATATATTATTAGCCTTATAATCGTAATATTTTGATAATCATGTTGTAATGACTATTTTCAAGATATTATTATTTTATTGACGACTATTTGTTAAATCAACCAATAAACTATTCGATGGTCAATAAATTAGTTGTTGAATGATAGCTATGATATAAACCTCTCATGTTTAATAATAATTGGTTTTAAACATTGATTGAAAAGTCAGAAATGACTTAAAAATAAGTTTTAAAAAATTACTCAAATAAGAAGCATATAATTACTACTACATAATTGTTAATGGGGTACGTTTACGACATGTAATACTACCTGGTTGTAATAACCGGCTGCAATATGTGTAATGCTACCCGGTTCCTTCGAACATATGGATACTATTGCCACATAAATACACCGGGAAAGGGACATCAAATGGAACCCGGTTCTATTTAATAAACCGGGTAGGATTTGTATTTTTTTATAATATTAGCATATACTGATATGCTACTTAAAACCTTTTAATTCATTTGGATGAATTCGATATCAACACAATGTTGGAAATCAACATATCTAGTATTCTAATTCATTTGGAGTATTTACATGAAGCGTATAAAAATTGATAACACAATCAATAGATCACTCTTATAACTCAAGAGTGTCTTAGTGACAACCAAAAGCAACACAAAAGTTCAAATTTTGTATGAGAATAAAAGTGCAACTTACAAAAGTGGCCTCACAAAAACTTGTTTATCAATAATACTTTTTTTGTACAAAAATGTTGATACCGGCAACCCCAACCGACCCACAATCGGCTGCCTATCCATAATATGGGGGGCATACCTGACTCACTCAGCGGTTGTGGCTATGGGGGTGTCTTGGGTTCGAAACCTTCTGCTTTTAGTATATGATACTATGTTCCGTTATTTCATCTTCAGGTGGTGCCAAAAATGGTCAACAGTAGGTAGATATCCACATCAACTGTTTGAACCAAGCGAGTTTCCATACATATGATATACAAATGTCAAAATCTCTATAAATGTAAATATTTCACACAGTTATTAGACAAAGATAAATTAAGAACAACGAAAAACCAAACCATTGCAACAAAAACGAAACATGCATCCAATCCAAATATAAAAAGTAATTGCAACATGTAAAGATAGGCGGCATAAACCTAGCCAAAAACAACATGGCAAGTAAAAGGTTGTATTGTCACGTGTTAATAAGATTTGTAGTCCATCCCCATTTGTCCATTTGTAACACCCCGAATTTCCATGATGTTTTAATTAATATAAATGGATCAAATTGTAATTTAAGTTTTGGACTAAATTGTAATTGTAAACTCTAGGGTTGAATTTGTAAATTTGACCAAAGTTTAAATGTGAATGTTGAAAATTAACTTGAGGGGTCTGTTTGGTCAACTTTTAATAGTTGAGGTTACCTTAAGAGTAGGTAAGTATCATCATCTGAGATAATATCTCAAATGTGTTTTTATTGAGTCGGTCCAGAAGAATAGCTCAGAGAGAAGGAAGAAAAGAGAAAGAGAAGAGAAACTGGAAGAGTGGTTGTTTGTGTAGGTTGTGAAGCAGAGAAGAAGAGATTTGGATTGAACTGGGTCAAGAACTTCAATCAGGTGAGTTCATCTCTTCATTTTAAATTTACCAGTTGAAATTGATTCAGATGTTGTGTATAAACTAGCTGAATGATTGGTATATTGGTATTGAATATTAAGTCACAAAAACCTACAGACCCCCCTATCCTGCCACTTCAGCACCTTGTGATCTTCTCAAAGATCATTACGAGCCCTCTCCTAGAAGAGTAACAATCTAAATTTTAGATGAGTTTTGAGTTAATTTTGACGTGAATTGGACACTCAGTATCGTAGTCCCGATATTAAATAAATTCCGGAACCGGGTATTGAATTCCGGAAATGGACCGGATCCGAAATTGGATTGGATTCCGAAAGTGGACCGGATCCAGAATTGGTTTGGGTTCCGGAAATGGGATCCGGTAAATGGGCCAAAGGTTGGATCCGGAATCAATTTTCCGGAAGTGGGCCGTGGAAATGGGATCCGGTATTAGAAACCGGAATTGGGTTGTTGTTGGATCCAATATTCATTTTCCGGAATGGGTTTGATTTCCGGTATTGAACTTGGGTTCCTGAGTTGGACTCGATTTCCGGAGTTGGACTCGATTTCCGGAGTTGGACTCAATTTCCGGTGTTGGGCTTGAGACCAGAATGGGCCTTGAGTTATATGGACCCGGTATTTAATTAAACTTCCAGAAGAGATCATGGGTCGGATCCGGTATAATTCTAAAATATGGAAGATGGGCCGAGGTCCGGTATAGTTTAAATTCCGGAAATTGGACTTAGAATGGAATAGTGTAATTCCGGAAATGGAGTTTGGACCCGAGGTGGATTTATCATTATTATTTAAGGTTGCGGATTTAATTTAAGTTATTGATTCGATTGGAGTCTTGATTTCAGAATACTTTTACGATTGTAATTTTCGAGGGAAAGCAATTGAAAATAGAAATACGATAAATTGTTTAATATTCTTAGGGTTAAGAATATGTTACGAAATATAGAGTGATATGTTGTTATACATATATGTTAGTAAGTGTAATGGATCAATAGGCACTGATTGCATTATTAATGTGGATTATACAAAAAGTAATTTGTATCTCCCGTTGACCTATAATGTGGATTGTTAATCCTATTTCGAGAGGTGATGACCTATAATGTGGATTGTTAATCCCATTTCGAGAGGTGTTGACCTATAATGTGGATTGTTAATCCCATTTCGAGAGTGATGACCTATAATGTGGAATGTAATTCCCATTTCGAGAGGTGATGAGACCTATAATGTGGAATGTAATTTCCATTTCGAGAGGTAATGAGAAATGATTGAATATGCAAAGTAGAATTGCTATTCATGTTGAAATGATTGAATAGGCAAAGTAGAATTGCTATTCATGTTGAAATGATTGAATAGGCAAAGTAGAATTGCTATTCATGTTGGAATGTTTGAATAGGCAAAGTAGAATTGTCATTTATATTAAATGTATGGAATAGGCAAAGTATAATTGCTATTCCGATTGAGAAATGAATAGGCAAAGTAGAATTGCTATTCATATTTATATAATGTAGGGGATAGGCAAAGTAAAATTGCTATCTGTATTAGAGACGTGGAAACGTGAACTAGACAAAGTATAATTGTTGTTTCTATTTTCTTTTGTTGGATTAAAATAGGCAATATATAATTGCTATTCTACTTCCATTCCAAGAAGAAGGTATAACGTTTAATTGTAAGTTCTTGGATATGAGCGATGATCTGGAATCTGCAATGATTCGTAGTAGGCTCTCGTATTATGAGGATATGACTTTCCGAATGTTAGTCATACTCATTGGATCGGGTATGTTCCCGTCGTTATGAGACGAATACGAGTATGGTAAGAATGGTGACAACCAGGTTTGTTGATATGCTTGAATATCTGAGTTTTCAAGCTGTTAATGTTTTAATTTGAATTGGATGTTCTCACTAGGCGTAAGCCTAATCGTTCAAATTCAAATTTTCTTACCAGATACAAGTTCAGGGAAGTAATGGGATGTGGGACTGTAACATCCCAAGAACATAACAAGATAACCATAGCATTAAATCATACTCTTGTAATAAAACTGGATCCCAAAATTCTGTTACATCATTCCCAAACTAAGGTTGGCGGAAACAACCTATACACAACTGAGAACAACTGCTACTACAAGTGGCATCGGCACTGTCTCTAGCTGCATCTGTACTCTATCATGCTCTTACTCACTTACTTGAGCCTCTTACTACTTGTTTACCTGAAAATGGTTTAGTTTGAAAAGCGAGGGTTAGACCGAAAGGTCTAGTGAATTCCCTCCGGAAACAACATATATAAACATTGGGAAAATCGTTTATAAAATTCATCACCAAACTTCACATAACGTCAAACATGGTACTGCACCGTGATGAGGACCGCATAAACTAACCACGATCGGGGACCAAGCAGACTCCCCTCTCGCCGCGATCGGGGCCCAAGCAGACTCCCCTCTCGCCTCGTATCGGGGCCCAAGCAGACTCCCCTCTACCCGAATAGGAGGGAAACAGATTCCAACCTATCGGCTCATCATCCATGTCCAAGGGATCATCGGATCCCAGAGCATACCGATCCCACGGTGCAGACCAACTCCACATAGCATACATAACATGTCATACTTCATACAACTTAGAATCTCGTAAACCATATAATCATTTCATCATGCTAAATATTCTTTGAATAAAGTATGAGCTTTCATGTAAAAACATGCATATCGATTTGGTAAACCTTTCGTGCTCAAAGTGAACCATTATCAGTAAAAGAACAATTAACACATTGCGTCGTAAATAGGTTTAGGGAACTCACATTGATTGTCGTACAATGCACTTCCTAAACACCTTCAAGCTACACCCACCGAACACCTAAGGCAAAAGATCTACATCAGGTAAATAGCTTAGCCTCATTGTCCGGATACCCTTTTCCGGATGCTATACTTATCCGGACGCTACACTTTTCCGGACACTGAATTTATCCGGACACTACACTTTTTCGGACACACCACTTATCCGGACACTACACTTTTCCGGACACACCACTTATCCGGACACATGCAACATATCCGGACACATGCAACATATCCGGACACCTTCAAACGCTGGTGTCCGGACACCTTCAAACGCTGGTGTCCGGACACCTTCAAACGCTGGTGTCCGGAAAACGCTGCTGTTCGAACATAGAAATTCTAAAACCGATTTAAACTCTGATTTAAGCCATTAGTTTGATTAGACAACTATAAGGGCTCATCCACCAACCCCAAACACCCACTTAATCCATCTTTAACCCTTTTAAATCGATTTATTAAGACAAACCCCAAGAAACCCACTTTTTAGGAAAAAGTGATTGAAAACTCAATGAATCTCCCCATTCATACTTATGAATCTAGAACAAGTGAGAAAGGATTCACACAACAATAAGGAAGATGAAATTAGAACGGGTTACCTTGACGATTTCTTCTCTTTTGATTTCTTCCCCAAAATTCCTTTCTCCTTCTCTTTTCTCTCTTAGCCGCCATACACACAAAGAACACCTCCAACACTGATTTTTAGAACAAAAGGGGGGTTTGCCCTAGGGATTTGAGGCCATACTATCCACTAATTTCCCTAAGGCCCCTCAAGTCCAACTTTCATTCTTTAAACTTCGGCCCCCAAACTTTCGATACTTACTTAGAATTTCGGGTTGTTACAACACTCCCCCCTTAAAAGAATTCCGTCCCCGGAATTCCTTATTGGGAAAAGATGCGGGTATCTTGTCCACACCAAAACTGACACTCCCCCAAGGTAAAACCACTTCTGACCCAGACAAACACCTCATTAAATTCGAAACAATAAACAATTGGTGCACTTCCTTCAATTCTTACGGTACCCCTAACTCGAAGGCTAATGTTCCTACCCGATCGGTCTTGACAACAGAAGATTAACTAAGGCTTCTCAAGCATCTATACTTCCTTTAAGGAGGAACCTGGCTCAATCTCTGTCACAACATAGTATTCACTTACCAAGAGACAAACACACACTTGACAGCTTGGCACCAGGCCAAACCCGTACGTCCCGACAACTCACAACCCAGAGTTCCTTCGTCGCAATACAAGCAATCCTAGATTACTTCCCTCAACCAACAATCGTCTAAGCGGCCAACATTTCCCTTACTCAGACCACCTCGACCACAGTTCGTCAACCAACTCTCTTATCCTCATCACTTCACCACTCCACACTTATACGCAACTAAGAGTAGGAACCTCCAAACCCATCGTTGAAGTGTTCACCTACTCAAATTAAACTTATCCTAAAACACATAAATTCCTCGTTGATTGCCACGTTCACTCAGACATATAACACATAACTCCGGTTATCCTCACTCAACTGGGAGGAGTAACCATGGTCACACCATACTATTCTCACTAGCTCAATCACTGCGCGACCAATTCATTTATACATTTCTCACAAGGTCACTTAACTTAACTCATTCAGTTGTCTAATCCACTTCTTTCCTGCACAGAATCATACACAAATCCCTTCCTCAAAACTCGTTCCAAAAGTTCACACATTTATCACTGACAATCTACATAACACAGCACCCTTCTGGTATTACTGCCACATTTACTACTTCCAATTTACTCACTTAATCCGACATACTATCTTCACCTCTCCACGTTAGCGTGGAGCACTGCTCATCAAGCATTACTTGCCCCTCTCTCCTGACCTATCCACATGCTGATAACACTTTCTCCATACTTGCATAACCAAACAGTTGCACCAAAGTCCTAACTTAAGGCATTCACACAAGTCGTCTTGAAACGACACTAGAGTTCGACGTCACTACACATTCTTTACTCTCCAACTTTTACTTTCTCAGACAATTCTTTCACTCATAAACCACAGCTCACACTCTTTCAGGAATTCACATCTATTCCACCACACTTGACTAACACAACCCTCATTACACTTGACCCCAAAGTGTGTTTCTTAGTAACGTCCCCTATTCACTCTAATAATCCACCCCCTTTGGAATCTCTATTACAAACAGATCTAATAACTCAGGAACACCCCGAAACTCGGGTTCCACAATTCTTTCGATTAACCACCATGATCATAAAATCAGACAGATATATATATACTGTCATCCCGGCTTTCTTACTTAGATTTACCTTAAATAATTCTTTAACAATCAGTGTGTTAATCTCAATAACACTTCCCCAATAATTGTAACACATCCTGTAATAACAAATGAACGTCATTACCTAACAAATCTATAAAATTTTTATCAACCAACCAAAGGCTTATACCTCTATCATGACATTTCAAATCAATTAATGATCACACTACCACTCCGACCCATAATCATAATCATGTCATTCCTTAAACAAGACCAACATTTCCAACTATTTCCTTCTAGGATCATTCCCTCACGCATAAGGAACAATTTTTCATTCTTTAACGATTTCTTATCTACTATACTACAGCTCGACTAATCTATTCATCATCTTCTGTACATTTACTCTGCCTTCAAGAATATACTTAACAACATACATAACCACAAAGCTTGATCTCACAGATGGGCAATCACCCAATTCTGCCTCGACATTCCATTCTGATAATAGTCAAAATAATCATCAACTTACAAACCACGTACTTCAACAACTGGGGTTGCAAAACGTACACTCCACCCGAAATCCCAAACGGACTTCCTTTTAATCCTTCACTTTTCTAACATCACCTTACTACATTACCGGCTAACACAAAAATCTTGGCAATTGAAGCTACTAGTAGTTTGTACATCCACCACTCCTATCATCACACTACCGACCAAGTCTCTCATGGTCATTCGTACACAATCTGAACTTGCCTTCACATTTTCTCGCATACACGATCGAGTCTATGTCGCTACTTTGCCCTTTCTCACTCTAGCTGAACTATAGCTCCCTAGTTCCCAATTAGCTAAATTGTAATCATTCTTGCTCGCTCTTTACAATCCGAGGCCTTACATAAGCTGGACACAGTCCCTCACTGGATGCTAGAATCTACAAACTAGTTTCGCTCGTGTTACATACCTCATCATTCTACGAACCATCCATGCTTCGTAAAAAGAACGCTTAATCAAAACAATAACTTCTCATCCTCTTAGCACCCCTACAAGGTGTTCTATCAACTTTCAACCTTCTGGTTCAAGTCTTCGGCCTCAACTATCTTACACAACCGTCGACTTCTACATCAACTGACAACCTGTAACTACCTTCTTAACTTACTTTATAACAGGGGTTCCTTACGGAACCTAATCCTTCCACATATCATAATCAACTTCATGATCTGCCTCCCTCTTTTCGAAACCTACTCATGTAACATCAACATTACGAGCTCACCTCGAAACTCATACTCCCACGCTATAGACATTTCATTCTTCCTCCTCACACTACTCATAACGAGTTGCAAAAACCATCACCTTGAAGGCTTCGAGTCCTTCCTCCGGACACAACCGTCCATTGACAACCGTACTTCCAGTTATCGAACAAAGGTGCAAACCCTCATACAACCGACACTTCTCCACTCTTGGGGTTCTTCCTTAGCTTAATATGAAACATCCTACGACCTAGTGAGTTCATAGCCTTCATGCATGACAACACAATAGATAAATCATTTCGTACATTTTATCATTTTAAGTAAACAACATTTAGAAACAACTCGGGTACCCGTGACCCCATCACTCTTATAACTTCAAAACCCTGCACAACGATTCGAGAACCATTGGCATGCATCTTCCCGTGAACCTCAATCTTGCTCAATCCGAACAATGTTATTACGAGAGTAATATATTGCATGAAAATCTTTTCGTATGAGACAATTCTGAAAAATTTACCGACACAAAGTAAACCAGTCGGTTCTCGCACTCAATTGTATGACATCAAAAAGTCAATAAGCATTTTGGTTATAAGTGAATTGCAAGTAACCATTTTCTTGACCCTTTTTGTAACAATCTAACTTATCATTAAAAGTATGGAATACTTTGCAAATCATTTACCTCAACATTTCAATGTGCGACGTACTGAAATCGCTTTTTCTTTAAACGTGCACTCGTACAAGCTGACTCATTTTGTTCAAAGTTGACATTTACATTCTTATTTTAAATCGTGAAAACTTCATGTTACATAAAAGAACGCCATGCATGAGACTCTATTTGCAATTGAAGGCTACTCACTCTAACAAGATCAACCGCTTTGCTTACGCAACTTATCCTCGACACTCCACCTACGACCGATGGTCGTCCTTTCGGTCACGCAACAACTTGCTGAACACACTTTCCACATCTCACTTACTCAACCCTTTCATACTATTTCGCTTTGACCAACTATCTCACTTTCCACTTCTATATGCTTTCATTTCACTATAGGTATCTTATTTAATTTACTCTGTCCTTGAAAAGCTCGAATAAGAATTCAAAGCTCCATTGACACTTCCAAGATTTCGACATCGTCCTTTCTTACCATCCCGACCGATCTAGCCCATGATTTCTAGAACTGGACTCTCCCGAAACAGGAGTCTTACTCAAACTCAACATCCATCCTCTCCGAATCCACGAAGAGCTACCTCTAGACGACTCATAACATTCTATGCAACATTCTTTCTCTACGATGTATACATACATCACATCATAGGTGACCTCTCAAGAAACTTCCTCAACAAGGGGTCTCAGTCTACCCCTCAGGGATCTTGTTGACAATCTAACGTACTGGAACACGACATGAGCACTAGATAGGTTAATAAGGTAGGTTAAGCACATACATGTACCTGTAAGTTCGCAATTTCACTGGCCAGGTGAAATCTCAAACTTACCTTACATGACAGTCCTCAGTATCCTATTAGTCCTATCTCTATAATAGTGTCCTCCTAACGCATTTCTTGTATCTACATTAGTGCCCTCTTAACGCATTTCCTGATTCTCAGTTGTGATTTCTACTCCCAAGTTTAAGTTTAGGCCCGTTCGGTCACCTAAATCCCTTAAACTATGGCTCTGATACCATTTGTAACATCCCAAGAACATAACAAGATAACCATAGCATTAAATCATAATCTTGTAATAAAATTGGATCCCAAAATTCTGTTACATCATTCCCAAACTAAGGTTGGCGGAAACAACCTATACACAACTGAGAACAACTGCTACTACAAGTGGCATCGGCACTGTCTCTAGTTGCATCTGTACTCTATCATGCTCTTACTCACTTACTTGAGCCTCTTACTACTTGTTTACCTGAAAATGGTTTAGTTTGAAAAGCGAGGGTTAGACCGAAAGGTCTAGTGAATTCCCTCCGGAAACAACATATATAAACATTGGGAAAATCGTTTATAAAATTCATCACCAAACTTCACATAACGTTAAACATGGTACTGCACCGTGATGAGGACCGCATAAACTAACCACGATAGGGGCCTAAGCAGACTCCCCTCTCGCCGCGATCGGGGCCCAAGCAGACTTCCCTCTCGCCTCGTATCGGGGCCCAAGCAGACTCCCCTCTACCCGAATAGGAGGGAAACAGATTCCAACCTATCGGCTCATCATCCATGTCCAAGGGATCATCGGATCCCAGAGCATACCGATCCCACGGTGCAGACCGACTCCACATAGCATACATAACATGTCATACTTCATACAACTTAGAATCTCGTAAACCATATAATCATTTCATCATGCTAAATATTCTTTGAATAAAGTATGAGCTTTCATGTAAAAACATGCATATCGATTTGGTAAACCTTTCGTGCTCAAAGTGAACCATTATCAGTAAAAGAACAATTAACACATTGCGTCGTAAATAGGTTTAGGGAACTCACATTGATTGTCGTACAATGCACTTCCTAAACACCTTCAAGCTACACCCACCGAACACCTAAGGCAAAAGATCCACATCAGGTAAATAGCTCAGCCTCATTGTCCGGATACCCTTTTTCGGATGCTATACTTATCCGGACGCTACACTTTTCCGGACACTGAATTTATCCGGACACTACACTTTTCCGGACACACCACTTATCCGGACACTACACTTTTCCGGACACACCACTTATCCGGACACATGCAACATATCCGGACACATGCAACATTTCCGGACTCCTTCAAACGCTGGTGTCCGGAAAACGCTGCTGTTCGAACTTAGAAATTCTAAAACCGATTTAAACTCCGATTTAAGCCATTAGTTTGATTAGACAACTATAAGGGCTCATCCACCAACCCCAAACACCCACTTAATCCATCTTTAACCCTCTTAAATCGATTTATTAAGACAAAACCCAAGAAACCCACTTTTTAGGAAAAAGTGATTGAAAACTCAATGAATCTCCCCATTCAGACTTATGAATCTAGAACAAGTGAGAAAGGATTCACACAACAATAAGGAAGATGAAATTAGAACGGGTTACCTTGACGATTTCTTCTCTTTTGATTTCTTCCCCAAAATTCCTTTCTCCTTCTCTTTTCTCTCTTAGCAGCCAAACACACAAAGAACACCTCCAACACTGATTTTTAGAACAAAAGGGGGGTTTGCCCTAGGGATTTGAGGCCATACATACTATCCACTAATTGCCCTAAGGCCCCTCAAGTCCAACTTTCATTCTTTAAACTTCGGCCCCCAAACTTTCGATACTTACTTAGAATTTCGGGTTGTTACAGGGACGAGTGCTCTCGGTATTCAACCTTTGATGATAAGCGAAGAACTTAGACGATGCGAGGAGGTTTTTGATGAATTGTTTAGATAACCAAATTAATCTAATTATAGTTGACATGATTAGATTAATAGGTTATTTAGAGAATTCGATTTGTGTATAAATGAACCCTCATAGTAAATTCTCTGCTTATTTATATAAAAGTTTGGAAGTTATTCTGTTATACCTTGTGAAATTTAAAGGTTCAAATTGGCCCTGTTTTTAGGGCGTTACAGTCCATAAGTTGTATTTATTAACTAAAGACAAACAATTTGGTAGCACGTCTTGTAGAATACAACTTGGATGGCCCCAAACAAAAAATAATAAATGCTTTCATAGTGTCGGTACATTTACCTTAATAGTTAATCAATCTAGAGATAAAGTATGTAAAAGAAACTAAGCATTAAAGAAGTGGGTGGTTAATGCCCACGAAACTAACCGATATCATTTCTTCAGATGTTTTAGATAAGTGCTAGAAAAGTGTTTAGCCCATGTCACAGCCATAACGTTCATCGTTCTTTCCGTCAGGGGAGTCGTGTCGTACCATGGTACCTAGATGCAAATGTAGGCATGGGAATGGGCCCCGACCCACCCGCCCCAATCGGGGATGGGGACGGGGACAGAGATCCCCGTTTGTCTCAAACTAGGGATGGGGACGGGGACGGGTATGACACTCCCCGCCCCGCTCCGTCCCCTTTATATATATTTAAATTAATAAATTAAATATATATTATTTATTTAAACTAAATCGGTAATTCATAATTTCCTATTTCCTAACTAGGTTTAGAATATAAAATTGTTATTTTTCCAGATATTAGTATGTATTTTGGACGTCAAATCAAAATATAATTACTCGATATAGTTTTGGATATTACTCGATATGTTTTGGTACGTGTGATGTTAATTTTTTTTGGATTAGGTTGAATTTCTTCTGGTTTTAGGTTATTAATTATTATATAATGTTGTAATTTTTTTGTATTAAAATATATATTTTTTCGATTGGGGAAAAAAGCCCCGTTCCCCGGTGGGGATGGGGATGGGGATATGATCATAATCCTCGGTGGAGACATGGACGGGGACGGGGATGGGGATGGGGATGAAGATGGGGATCGGGGACGCGGATGGGGCTTGAGGTCCCGGCCCCATTCCCATGCCTATGCAAATGAAAACCGAATTGTTATTTGACGACAATGTTAAATGCAACAGACACAATAAAACATGTTTAACAAATACATATTTTCTTCATAAATTGGGTGATTGATGATACATCACAAACTTGAACATAAAATGCATAATATAGTAGCCACACCCGAGTGTTTTCACCCCTTTTGTAAATAAATGACATTATCTCATTATTTTATATAATATTTGAATTTATAATATATATATATATATATATATATATAGAGAGAGAGAGAGAGTCCTACTAAGCTGTAACCGCTAAATGTGTGTAACCCGTCGATTTCATAGGTTTTTTTGATGAATTTTTTTTATGGAATTGTTTATTTTGATGAAATTGTTTCATATCATTCATTTCTTGATGAATTTTTTTTTATGAAATTTGTAGTTTCATAGGTTTTTTTCATTTTTATGAAACTTTTCATATATTTTCATTTTCACCTATGAAACTACAAATTTCATAAAAAAATTCATCAAGAAATGAATGATATGAACTACTTTCATCAAAATAAACAATTTCATAAAAAAAATTCATCAAAAAAACCTATGAAATTGACGGATTACACGAGTTACACACATTTAGCGGTTATAATTTATTATCTCTCTCTCTATATATATATACATATACACACACATAACATCTCATAGGGATGATGAAAGCACATATTCTCCCCACCATCTAATGAAGGGTTTCACTTTGGCCTCCAAGTCCAACCACCACATAAGCCACCATCTCCATTAGATGACAACTTCGATACCAAAGAAACCCATTTTTTGTTTGTTTTGTTTCCCCTCAATTTGAGCATTCCCATTTGATTTTATATTTCTCCTAATATACAACAAATCAAACCTAATCAAGGGCTATTGAGGGTTATGTTCCAAATGCAAAAATAATTTCAAGATGGGTTAAAGAAAATAAATAGTAACAACAAGAACAAAGCAAATACCTAATGGTTATTGACTGGGTTATTCTTGGAACGTACTAGATCAAAGCTTTGTATGCAGGTGTATTCCAGATGCATAAACAATTACATAGATAATATATCAAATCAAATGAATTTTAACCTATAACCTTGTTTTCCAAGAGACTAAATCAAGGAGAATTGAGGGCTTGATTTACAGTTCTATTTTCGTAGCTGGTGGTGGTGGTGGTAAGGATTATTGGATAGTTTTTAACAGGTGGTGGTGCTTTTATCAGGAGAAGGGTTTTGATCGATGGTTTAGTTAGAGGTTTGAGAGGGGAAGGGTTAGATCAGTGGTGGTTGAGAAATGGTGATCGAATGTGGTTAGTAGGGGAAGATGAAGAATGTAACACCCGTAATTTTCAGCAAGTAAAAGTCACGCCTTGCGTTTTTGTGATTCCTAAGTTGTGGTTTTGAGTTAGGAATTTGTTTCTTTTGGTTCTTAAGAGTATCGGGGGTGTTTAGTGTGTGAAAAGTCGAGTTTCGGGGCTCGGTACAGACCCGACAACAATGCCAAGTGTGTCACAGTGGCATGGCAATGTCGTAGTGGAGAGGGCACTCTCTGGAAGGTTAGTGCGACAATGCTGACACTGCTTTGAATAAACCGATAGACGTGTGCTAATTAAACCTCACAGCAAGTATGCAATGAGATCTAATGTCGTCTTTCAAGTAATAAAATGGTAAGAACCAAGTATCGTCCCACATAGATTGGAGTAAAAGTGCAATAAAAGTCTAGTAGAAGAAATGATTTCCAAGGATCAATGCGAAGATAATATTTTTGTTTGTAGTTATCACAGATTATATTGAACAAATAATAAAGGAAAGCATGGGTGTAAGATATTGGGGTGAAGTCTAAACATAAATTTCAGCAGACCAATGTTGTGGCAATGCTACAACATTTGTCTCTTAACATTTAAGTTCACCATCTACTTTTCAGGATGCCCTCTCGGGTTTTCAACAATTCACTACTAGTCTAGCTGTCAATCAACCCATCTCTGGCGTTGTGTCAGAACTATCAATAGCAAAATGAAGCCTTCCAAGTATATGGATAAACAAATCTCTTTGTTAAAAATCACTCTCTCGAGCTGATTCCCATATCAGTTAAGTTGACGTGTTCTAAGTGGATCATCTCTGACTCGCACTCTACACTGTTACCATCAAGACAGATGACCAACTTATCGGGCAAAATCAACCAGAAAGAACAGAGATGACAAATCTCTTTGTCAGTAGCTCTCTCAAGCCTACTTCCTTTGTCATTCAGATTGACGTGCATATCAATGACTCATCTCTGAGGCCATGACACTTTAACACTTTCAAATTGATCAACCGTCCTGAAGTAACATGATCTTTTATAAAACTTAACATGAAATGGTGAACATCATTATTGAGAAACGATGTCCACTTTTCATTAGGTTTAAAACCTCATCCTTTAATCTCACACCCAAGCTATTAAACTAGCTACTCATATATTGCCTATTTCTAATAGCACTTATATATTGCCTATTTCTAATATGCCGAATTACGACAGAACAACACTTACACTTCATCTAGCTCATATTTCCACATCTCCAATCCGAATAACAATTATACTTTATCCATTCCCTCATTTCTACTTGAATAGTAATTCTATTTTACCTATTCAATTATTAGTCCTGAATAGCAATTATACTATGCCTATTCAACATTCAACCTGAATAGCAATTATACTATGCATATTCAATCATTTAACCTGAATAGCAATTCTACTTTGTCAGTTCAATCATTCACATGAATAACAACTCTACTCTGTCTATTCAATCATTCACATGAATAACAATTCTACTTTGTCTATTCATTCATGATATCACATTCAAGAGCCCACACTACGAATTATCACAGATTCTAGATTAATGCTCATATCCAAGAAATCGCAATATACACATGCCCATTTCTTCTTGTATCATATTCCAGAGCCGTACTACAAATCTTCACTGATTGTAGATTAATGCTCTTATCCAAGAAATCGCAATATACACATGCCCATTTCTTGGAAAGGAAATAGAGATTACAATATACACATGCCAATCCCTTCTTTTCCTTAGAAATCGGAAATTACGTTTATTCCACGATTTCTCACACACATCGGAATAACGAATAATCCTCATCTATTCCACGTGTTCATAACCACTAGTGCCTATGGATCCATATCACCTAATTGTACTCGTACAGGTATTTATTCAATATAGATTCCTCATAGCAACGGTATGAGCGAATTATATTTATTCCACATAGATTCCTCATAGCAACGATATGAGCGGATTATATTTAATCTGTTAATTTCCCATAACATAAGTCTATCAATTAATATCATCACTCATGGGTCTTTAATATAAATTTTATATACAATTACCCATTTGTCTATTAGAACGATTAGTTAAAACTTGCATAATCGTCTTTCCAAAATTCATTTAGTATAATCAAACCTCCTTTACAGATCTCTTATATCATTTAGTATAAGTAGATCATATTTAATACATCAATTTCTCAGACTATAAATCTAACCATCAATATTATCACTTACGAGTCTTGATATAATTTTACTTCATAAAATTATTCTTCCATAATTCATCCAATCAGTTCATTATAAAAATACACCTTACCATAATTTAAAAACGTTATAAAAAGGTAAGGTAAGAATGAACTCACTTGTTAGTAGTTGCGCTACTCTTCCTTTCTCAAAATTGCAAGGAATTCCCGTCACCAAGTTCACAGAGATCTGAAATACCCAAATACATTTTGTACTGGTATTAATCTACTGTTTAGGACTCTTAAAGACTGAAAATCCTAAATATCCAAAATTCTCGTCTCTTATCGCAACGAACTAGCTGCGACAATCCTCATCGCAACAAACAGTACTTGTCGCAACCCACTGTTGCGACATTTACTTTCTATCGCAACCAACTGTTGCGATATGTGCCTCATCTCAACCAACTGTTGCGATGTACCCCCTTGTCGCAACTAACTATTGCGAATTACCTTCTTGTCGCAACCCAAAGCTTGCAATACTCATAACTATCGCAACTATCATAACTGTCGCAACTATCATAACTGTCGCAACTAACTGAGTTCATAAATATCTCAATCAACTGAAAAACGTAATAACCCAGAAATCTATAGATTTAAACCATGCATGTTTCTATAATTTTGCAGATATGTTCAGTGCTCCTAATAGAACATAAACATCAGCCCAGATTTCTCATAAACATTAAAATCATCATAACCCATTTTCTAAACTCCATAGAAACTTTATAACATAAAAGTTTAATATGAGATGTTTACCTTTAATCTCTTTGATTGATTCCAAAATCTAGCTGAAGAATTCTGCTTATCTTCTTCCTCTTCCTTATTTTCTTGATTCTCTCTCTCTTTTCTCTCCTTTTTCACGTAAACACACACATACACACACTTTCACTTTATGAAATGAAACTAATCTAGACACCTCACCCCTCTAATTGCACATGAGGCGGTGATGGTGGTTTGTTTAGTCACTTTTTACCAAACAAACCCCAAGCTTCTCTTAAATGGTAATTTATACCCTCCAACTTCCAAATTAAAAATAAAGTTTACCCCTTAACTTATAACTTCATAAAACGAACAACGAAACTTAATCGGGGATAAACTCTATAATTAATCTATCACATAATAAATCATAACTTATCAATTAATTATACTTAATTAATTAATAAATCCAAACATCATCATTTTATAAAAATCGAGATGTTACAATACTCCCCAACTTGAAAATGATTTCGTCCTCGAAATCAAAGCTAGGTAAACAAATGAGGATATCTAACCTTCATATCCTCTTCCGACTCTAAAGTCACATTAGCACCTCGATGGTGTTTCCATTGTATTTTCAACATAACTACTTCCTTACCATTACGTAACTTTCTGACTGATCTTTCCAAGATTGCCTCTGGTTCTTCTACACAACGGCTCTTTTCATCCACTCTTACTTCAGTAAATGGAATCATGTCATACCAACATAAAATATGTCATATATCTCTTTCAATTTCTAGTCTTACATACTTAATCACAGTTAAAAGTCCAGGAAGAACAAGGACTCGAGTTTCCACATCTTCTGGATCTTACATCCTTCAACATTACCTACTCCCCAACTTAAAGATTTTGCGGATCTCCTTGGGTAACTATTCAATTATCAAATCTTTTATCCGACTATAACTTGATCTTATTTTACCCCTTTCAGTCATTAAAGCATGTATCCAAAATAACAACTAATACAGCTAACTTTTGATATAGACCCAGAATACAAAAATAAATTAGCATTACTTACATAATATTCATACACCTGTATAGAGTCAATATTAAAACTTATACATCCATTCCTTAACGTCTTCTATCATCACATGAAAATTTTCAACTCTTTGATGTTAAAATGTTGGATTTCTTCCCTTGATCCCCGTTTTCTTTCAACGTTGGGAAATCCTTTCGATAATGACCAAGCTTCTTATATTCATAGCAAGTTGGTCCTTGGATGGGACAATTCTCTATTTGATGACCATTCCTTCCATATTTAAAACAATTTCTCAATACCACTAAACACGGCCCAAAATGTTTACTCTTACATTTCTGACATCAATTAGACTCTGATCGAGTCTCAAGTTGAGTGTCCTTAATAAGGGACTTCGATCCTTGTGAAGATTCCGATCGACTTTCCCCTTTTCTTATGCCTTACAAATAACAGTTCCTTAATTATAGTCCACCTTTCCAGTGTCTCCTGACATCTTCTCACCGCAGGCCTGTCTATACTTGATCTACCATACCGTCATCATTTTCTCTCATGCCCACACGGAACGCTCATCACACACTGCTACAGTCCAAAAGTACGGTTTCTCCAAAAATCATCTACCAAGACCTTTAACCAAGTCCTCGTAAAGTACTTAGCACCGAGAACTACCACGAGCTCCTAACTTTCCAACACAGTCGACCTACTCATTGCATTTCTTCGCTTCCACGGAATACTCCAACGCTCTTGACTAAACTTCATAACGAAGCACCATAGCTTAACGGTTACAGTACCCTCTTCGACAATCAAGTGAAGTATGAAAACTCACCTAAAATCCAACGGGATCGAGAAGAACAAGGGTTCTCCTTTCATCCCGTCACTAACCGCAACTCAATATCCAAATCTCAAAGAAACATTAACGTATACTGCCTGAAAATCTACACACTTCAATCGAGCATACTCACCACTTTTGAATACTTCAAAATTATGGCAAACCATCATTACATCTATGACTTACACGTTCCTTCGGTACAAAGTGTTACCACTTCCTCACACCAATATCGCACCACGTTACCACATTGCAAAACAAGCTTTCATGATGCCTTTACACACTCAAAAGATACTACTCCCTTCATGTTACCCATAACATCATTTCATTTGAAGTAAAATCGTTTCCGGACTTTGTCTTTCCTGGGCCTAGATGCACCACATGTCAAAGTCAACTATTCAAAGCGCATCCGCTTCGATTACCCTAACATTTCGTTCTTATATGGATCATCAAACCCCATAAGAAATCACTTATGCAACTACGATCTTTCACTTTTGTAACACTCGCACAAGGTGGTCCAACGTCATGCCGGATACACACCTTCCTCTGAACAACTTCTTACACATTTTTTTGCAGGACAGAGACAATACATTCTGTAACATCCCCGGGTCCACCGTACACGATATTGTCCGCTTTGCGCATACCCTCTGCATAACAGCATGCCGGTACCACTCACGGTTTTGTTCCTGTCGGCACAGGCATACGCGGGACGCACCCAGACCGTACCCAGTGACAGGCAAAAGGCCTCATGCAAGGAAGGTCTCCATCCACCATTATAAGGAGGACTTCGTTCCCTTTCCTAGCCGATGTGGAATCTCACAAATAACCATAAGAAATGGTTACTCATATCTAAACATACGAAACATACATTACCGATCATTAGTCACTGTAACAATTTATAAACAAGCATACTTGTGTAGTAATATATTCATAATAACAGTAGCTAATTGAGATTGTGAATATATTCTACATGAGAATCCTCGTTACCATTGCTACCGTACTAATTTCACGTATTCCCGTCGACTCTAAGACTATCCCGTCTTAGTACTTCTACCCATTTCTCACATATCATAACTTAATTCATCACAGCTTAAGTCTAAGTACAACATACTTAGTTCACTTAAACTAATGCTCTGATACCATATTGTAACACCCTAAAAATCAGGGCAAATTTAAACCTGAAATAAAAGGGTTTACTCATCTAAAATCCATAACATAAACATTCTTAATGAGTGAAAATAATGACAAGAGTCAATTTACATTAACTTGTCGTCACCATAACCTCTCCACTCATCCCATTACTTCCCTGAGCTCATACCTGGTAAGAAAATATAATTTGAAACGATTAGGCTAACGCCTAGTGAGAACATTCAATTTCAAAATAATATTTTAAATCAATGTAAACAAGGTTTATCAAACTTGACTTACACTCGTTCTTACCCTATTCGTACTCATCTCATAACAACATAATCATACTCAATCCCATTACTATGACTATCATTAAAAAGTCATAATATAGTATTTAATATCCTACCACGAATCATCATGGTAACTGGTTTATCGATCAAGCCTAAAGACTTACATTCATTCATCACACCTTCTCCTTAGGATGGAGACAGAAATAGCACTTATATATTGCCTATTTCTAATCTGCCGAAATACGACAGAACAACACTTACACTTCATCTAGCTCATATTTCCACATCTCCAATCCGAATAACAATTATACTTTATCCATTCCCTCATTTCTACTTGAATAGTAATTCTATTTTACCTATTCAATTATTAGTCCTGAATAGCAATTATACTATGCCTATTCAACATTCAACCTGAATAGCAATTATACTATGCTTATTCAATCATTTAACCTGAATAGCAATTCTACTTTGTCAATTCAATCATTCACATGAATAACAACTCTACTTTGTCTATTCAATCATTCACATGAATAACAATTCTACTTTGTCTATTCATTCATGATATCACATTCATGAGCCCACACTACGAATCATCACAGATTCTAGATTAATGCTCATATCCAAGAAATCGAAATATACACATGCCCATTTCTTCTTGTATCATATTCCAGAGCCGCACTACAAATCTTCACTGATTCTAGATTAATGCTCTTATCCAAGAAATCGCAATATACACATGCCCATTTCTTGGAAAGGAAATAGAGATTACAATATACACATGCCAATCCCTTCTTTTCCTTAGAAATCAGAAATTACGTTTATTCCACGATTTCTCACACACATCGGAATAACGAATAATCCTCATCTATTCCACGTGTTCATAACCACTAGTGCCTATGGATCCATATCACCTAATTGTACTCGTACATGTATTTATTCAATATAGATTCCTCATAGCAACGGTATGAGCGAATTATATTTATTCCACATAGATTCCTCATAGCAACGGTATGAGCGGATTATATTTAATCTGTTAATTTCCCATAACATAAGTCTATCAATTAATATCATCACTCATGGGTCTTTAATATAAATTTTATATACAATTACCCATTTGTCTATTAGAACGATTAGTTAAAACTTGCATAATCGTCTTTCCAAAATTCATTTAGTATAATCAAACCTCCTTTACAGATCTCTTATATCATTTAGTATAAGCAGATCATATTTAATACATCAATTTCTCATACTATAAATCTAACCATCAATATTATCACTTACGAGTCTTGATATAATTTTACTTCATAAAATTATTCTTCCATAATTCATCCAATCAGTTCATTATAAAAATACACCTTACCATAATTTAAAAACGTTATAAAAGGGTAAGGTAAAAATGAACTCACCTGTTAGTAGTTGCGCTACTCTTCCTTTCTCAAAATTGCAAGGAATTCCCGTCACCAAATACATTTTGTACTGGTATTAATCTACTGTTTAGGACTCTTAAAGACTGAAAATCCTAAATATCCAAAATTCTCGTCTCTTATCGCAACGAACTAGCTGCGACAATCCTCATCGCAACAAACAGTACTTGTCGCAACCCACTGTTGCGACATTTACTTCCTATCGCAACCAACTGTTGCGATATGTGCCTCATCGCAACCAACTGTTGCGATGTACCCCCTTGTCGCAACTAACTATTGCGATAGTACCTTCTTGTCGCAACCCAAAGCTTGCGATACTCATAACTATCGCAACTATCATAACTGTCGCAACTATCATAACTGTCGCAACTAACTGAGTTCATAAATATCTCAATCAACTGAAAAACGTAATAACCCAGAAATCTATAGATTTAAACCATGCATGTTTCTATAATTTTGCAGATATGTTCAATACTCCTAATAGAACATAAACATCAGCCCAGATTTCTCATAAACATCAAAATCATCATAACCCATTTTCTAAACTCCATAGAAACTTTATAACATAAAAGTTTAATATGAGATGTTTACCTTTAATCTCTTTGATTGATTCCAAAATCCAGCTGAAGAATTCTGCTTATCTTCTTCCTCTTCCTTCTTTTCTCGATTCTCTCTCTATTTTCTCTCCTTTTTCACGTAAACACACACATACACACACTTTCACTTTATGAAATGAAACAAATCTAGACACCTCACCCCTCTAATTGCACATGAGGCGGTAATGGTGATTTGTTTAGTCACTTTTTACCAAACAAACCCCAAGCTTCTCTTAAATGGCAATTTATACCCTCCAACTTCCAAATTAAAAATAAAGTTTACCCCTTAACTTATAACTTCATAAAACGAACAACGAAACTTAATCGGGGATAAACTCTATAATTAATCTATCACATAATAAATCATAACTTATCAATTAATTATACTTAATTAATTAATAAATCCAAACATCATCATTTTATAAAAATCGAGATGTTACAGTGGGACCCCATCTAGAGAAAATCTCAAGCCAACACATATATCGCTCTAACGATCTTGTGAAGTTTTGTTATTTTCAGGTAAATGACAAATTATCAAGATCCAATTATCCAACTCCAGTCAGAATTGAATGCGGCTCGTAGCCAGATTCAAGCCCTGCATGAGCAGAATCAAAAAGCAGCCGCGGAAATCGCTTCTCTGAGGAATCCAACATTGGGCAATTCCTTTGGACCTCAGAATGGTCCCCGACCTATGGGTGCGTCTATCGTAAGGCCCCAATTCCAGACAGGTTCGGGGCCATTCGCCAACAATCCAGGTCCGGGACCATTTGTCAACAACCCTCATCAAGGGCAATATCCCCCTCAGTATTTGAGGCCGCCACCTTTGCACAATGGCGCTCTGCTATATTTCTTCCCTCTCAATGGGGATGCCAATGGTTCTTCGTATGGGAACGGTACGGCGACGGCTACGAACTCAGGGGTCAACCCTCCAACAGGCGTAAATTCCGATCCTAATGACCTCGTCGCCCAGCAACTTAGGTTATTAGAGGATTAGAACGAGAAGATGTTGTCGCTACTTTCCAAATTACCAGGTGCCGCCGTTCTCGTCGACGTCGAACCCCGCACAAGATTTTAAGCATCGTCTTTCGTTGACACGATAGCGACTGCCGATGTTCCAAAGAAGTACAACATTCCTGATTTTACACCGAAATATTCAAGAATAACTGATCCAATAGAACATATTGCACAATACAAGCAATTGATGTGGACAGTGTCAACCCCACATCAATATCAAGAAGTGTGCATGTGCAAAAGCTTCAGGGCGACTCTTACAGGTCCTGCTCTCCAATGGTTGATCAACCTCAAACCCAAGTCCATCAGCAACTTCGCAGAGTTGGTTAACCAGTTTTTGCAACAGTTCGCCAGCAGTCGCAAGATGGAGAAGTAGACCAGCGACCTGTACTACGTCGTCCAAAAATCCGGAGAGTCCATCCGTAGTTATTTCAATCGCTTTAACACATAAATGATTAGCATTCGAAATTGTGACGTCAAGACTGCCATCGAAGCCTACAAGCGTGGTCTTGACGACAACACTACGGGATTATAAGTCGATCTTACGAAATACCCGCCTGAGAATTTCGAAGACGTACGGGTTAGAACTCTAGCTTACATGAGGGTCGAAGACGACTTAGTCTTCCGTCGTAAGCATTACACTGACAAAAAGTCGCTCGAGATCAAGAAACCAGATTTCAAATCCAAGCCGAGCGTCAGGTCAGAACCGTCGCGCCAAATATCGAACGTTCGTTTCGACAAGAAAAAGAGCAATCCTGCGCCTCGATTCTCGCAATATCCTAAGATTTCTTCTTATGGATTCAAGGGAACGATGAAAGAGCTAATTGAAGCTCTTAGAAACATTCAGTCGTTTGTCCGATGGCCCAAGAAGAGTGATAAAGATGACGACAAGAAGGACAAGACCAAATGGTGCGACTTCCATAGCGACCATGGTCATATAGACGGATAACTGTTAGATCTGAGTTTTGTCAATAAACCAAGTATTGAATTCTGATAAGAAGGCTCAGAAGTTCTGAAGAGAAGAGTCAGAGTTCTGACTACGAAAGCTCAGAAGGATTGCTTTGAAAGATTACCAAGTACAGAAGTATGAGAAGAAGAGTCAGAAGTCTGAGAAGAAGAGCCAGAAGTTCTGAGATGCTTAATTAGAATTATGTTCAGAAGTTCTGAACAACATGTTCAGAACTTATAACTAGATACTTTACTTTGTATTTTGGTTAACTAATTAGGACACATGTATTGTTCTTATTAGTCTTTCATATATGTACTGTAGCTTTAATATTTCCGTTGCAGTATATATAGTGGTTAGCACTACATTGCTAACTGATTCTCCCGCATATATTTGTATTCATCTTTTGTAATCTTTGAGATACTCTCTCTCTAAGATCTGTAAATCTGTTCTTCATTGAATACAATTGGTTTGATCATATTACTTCTCAATTAATGTTTCATACATTGATATATTGATTGTAAGAGTGAATCCTGAACTTACAATTGGTATCAGAGCCAATCAACAAACAAATTTGTTCAAGATCGTGATCGCGAAGGTTAATTGATCAATTTCTTGAAGATTTCTTGATTCGTTCAAAAATCGATTCCGCTGCTAGTTCCAATTCTTGAATTCTTATCAATTCTTGAATTAATTGTTATCTTTCGATCAAGAAATTCAAATTTGTCTATCTGTTGAAAATCTCTTACAATCATGTCTTCTAAAGAGTATCTAGCTATGGGATCTGAAACAAAACCACCTGTTCTAATTCCTGAAGAGTACCAGCAATGGAAAATCCGAATGATCCAATTCCTGGATAACATAGATGAAAATCTGATGGTTTCAATCCGAGAAGGTCCTATCGAAGTTTATATCGATGTGGCTGCAACTCCTGAAACAGAGACAACTCCAAAAATTCCGGCAACAAGGGTGAAGAAGAATTATTCTCAATACACAGCAGAACAGAAAAATAGGCATGCTATAGACAAAAGAGCCATCACATTGATGACATTGGCCGTTCCGAATGAAGTCCTAAACAGAATTGACAATGGATCATCCGCCAAGGAAATGTGGGATGAACTGGAAAGACAGATGTTAGGAACTGTCAGATCAATTCAAGCAAAACTAAACCAAAGCATAAATGCTTATGAAAGGTTCAAGGCTAAAGAATCTGAAAGCTTGACTCAGACGTATAGTAAATTTTGTACTATACTGAATGATTTAAGAAGAAATGGGCTGAAAAAGACAAAGTCAGAAATAAACTACAAATTTCTGAACAGTCTAAACTCAGAATGGTCATCATTTGCTATCAGTCTACAAATGAATAAGGATATGTGTGAAGAAGATCTCAATGATCTATTTTGTGTACTAAATCAGCATGAGGACTCTGTTAAAATTGTGGTTGAAGAAAAGAAAAATGTTGCAGAACAGTTAGCTTTTCTGTCAAAGTCCAAAATTGTTAAAGCACCCAAGAAGACTGCGTATCTATCTGAGATACCAAAGCTGGAGGAATCTGATAAGGAAGAGGGATCAGAAGAAGATGAAGATATCAAAATGATTGCTGAAAAGTTGGCCTTGTTGACTAACACTTTCAACAAGAGGTATGGAAAAGGAAAATTTCAGGGTAAGTACAAGAAAGAGCAGGGAAATTCAGATTTCAAGAAAAGAGAAGAAAGAGGAGAGAGTAAGTATGAAAAGAAGGAAGAAAGAAGGGAAGAAAATAGAGAAGAAAAGGAAGAAAGAAAAGAAAAGAATCTGTGCTTCAAGTGTGGAAAGTCTGGTCACTATGCAAAGGATTGCAAAGTGAAAATTGTGAAGGATTATTAGTACTACACCAAAAAGGCTCAGCTAGCAAAGAAAAGAGATGATGAAATAGCAATGTTAGCTGAACAAGAAAATTGGTTGTACTACACGTCAGATGAAGATGACTGCATTCACTTTTCACAGATGCAGAGTTATATGGCAAAGATAAAGAATGAGGATGATTCTGACTTTGAAGATGCTGATTCTGAGTCATCCGCTGAGGTACATTCTGCACTTGAAATAGACTTAATGACACAGATTAGTGAAATGAAAACTGAATTTGTTAAACTAAGAAAACAAATAAAAGGAGAAAGAAATTTAGTTAACAAATTCAGAATTGAAAAAGAGGTAATAAGAGAACAGTATGAGGAATCTGAGGTTGAGAAACAGAAAGTTAAAATTGAAAATTCTGAATTGGAGAAAAATATTTCTGAATTAAAAATTGAACTTTCAAAAGTCAAGGATGAAAAGGGTGATTTACAAATAAAGTTTGATATGCTATTTGAGGAAAGAAAGAATTTGTACATCAAAATCAAAGAATTAGAAGATCTTAACTTTAAAAGAGGTCAGACTCAGCAAACATTAAATCTTCTAACAAGCAATGTAAAAGATACAAGATTTTATAATCCAAAGAAGGGATTGGGATTGGAAGAAAATGTTGTTTTAAAAAGAGCTCCAGTAAACTTGTATGATTTTGATAAGCTTCATGTTCCTAAACCAAAAATTCCAGAAGTTGTTGAAGTTTTTATAAGACCTGCAAGTTCTATCACAAGTTCTGATAGTTTACAGAAATCAAGTTCTAAAAAGACAAAGGAAACAGTTTCTGAATCAAAAACAGAAAATTCAAATATTTCAGAAGATAAAGTTAAGGAAGAAATTTCTAAACCAAAAGAAGAGAAACCGAAATACAATGATACTAAATTCAAATATGACTCTCTAAATGTCAGTTACAAAAATAAACAACAAAGTTTTTCATATTCTGACATAGAAAGTATATTTGATACTAGTAAGGTTTCTGAAACAATTAGTCAGAAATCTGAATCTTCTAATCAGAATTCTGACTGTTCTTATCAATTTTCTGATTCTGAGGGTCAGAAATCTGAGTCTATTAATCAGAATTCTGATTCAAAGAGTCAGAATTCTGAGTTAACTGAAAATTCTGAAACAAAGTCAGAAGAATTTCTAGAACTTGAAAAGAGATTTAATCTTGTAAGTCAAGAACTTGAGGACCTAAGGAAAGCTTATGATGAACTTGAAAATGACTTATGTGATGTAGATTTTAATCTTGAAAATGCTTTAAAAGAAAAGAGTGTTTTTATTCAGAAAATAAAAGAGCTCGAGAAACTGAAAGTTGAATATGATCTGTTCAAGATTAATGCTCTAAAAGAAAATGATAAATTCTTTAATGAATCAAGTACATATGAAAAAGGTGAATCATCTACTTCATTTTCTAACAAAAATAGGTTGAATATTTCAGAAAAAGAGGAAAGCAAAAGGAAAGATGATCTGAAAAGAGTTCCTGAGAAGATTGAATTGAATTCAGATTCTGTACCAAAAGCACAGAGTTTTTGTAATAAATGTACATGTACTTTGAAAAATAGCAATAACAGTGAAAAGACTTATGGTACAGATTTGTTGTTACTTGCAAAGAAAAATCTGACTTGTGTTCAATGTGGAAGTGATTCTTTTCAATATTCTTAGAAATGTCCAATCACAATAACATCTGTTTCATTCATAAGAAAAGATATTCAGAATACAGAAAAGAAGAATGTTTCTGTTCCTCAAACTCAGAGAAAAGAAAAGATAAAAGAAGTGAATCCTCAAATTAAAATCAAAAGAAAGAATGAGAAAGAGCTTAATATGAAAGAAAAGAAAGTTGAAAATACTGCAACATCCAAATTTACAACTTTCAAGAAGAAATTGAACAAATTTGTGAACAGAAAATGTTCTGACTTCATAAAAGTTCAAGGCAAATGGTGTTTAAAGAAAGATTTTGAATGGAAAGTAAAAGGTACTTTTGTTAAATCAAATGACAAAGCTAACAGAGAAGGACCCATTCCAAAATGGGTACCTAAAACTAACTGATTGTTTTTGCAGGGCTGTCATGTGTGGTTTTTAGATTCAGGAGCTTCAAGACACATGACAGGTCAGAAGTCTTTTCTATCAAATTTCACAGAAAAGGCTGGAGGAGCAGTAAACTTTGGAAATAACAACAAAGGTCAAGTTAAAGGTTATGGAGATTTAACAAAAGGAGATCTGACAATTCAAAAAGTTTTCTATGTTGAAGGATTACAACATAATCTTTTCAGCATAAGTCAGTTTTTAGACAGTCTTTGTCAAATCAAGTTCAAAATAACAGGTTGCATGATTTTAACTGAAAATGATCTTAAAGTCTTCTGGGCCAAAAGACACATGGATTTATTTGTGGTTAACTTTTCAAAATTACAAACATTAAATCCTGTTTGTCTTTTATCAAACTCAACTGCAAATGAATGCTGGCTGTGGCACATAAGATGTTCTCATTTAAACTTCAAAGATCTTAATAATCTTGTTGCAAAACATCTGGTTAAAGGTTTACCAAAGATCAAATTTGAAAAAGAATCATTATGCTCAGCTTGTAAAATGGGCAAGATGAAAAAGAGTTCTCGCAAATTAAAAATGGACTCATCTTGCAAAGCACCATTAGAAATGATTCATACTGATCTTTGTGGTCCTATTTCAGTTCAGTCTATGGGAGGAAAGAAATATATGCTTGTAATTGTTGATGAATATTCCAGATACACATGGGTAGAGTTCTTAAGAGCTAAGTCAGAAGCTGCTACTACATTGATAAACTTTATCAAAAGGATTCAAGTTTTCTTACAACTTCCAGTTCAGAAAATCAGAAGTGATAATGGAACAAAGTTCAAAAATGAGACTCTTCAGAATTTTTTAGAAAGTTCTGGGATTTCTCACAATTTCTCTGCTGTCAGAACTCCTCAACAAAATGGTGTTGTTGAAAGGAAAAACAGAACTCTAGTGGAAGCTGCAAGAACCATGTTGGCTTATTCAAATCTTCCAACTTTCTTATGGGCTGAAGCAATTGCAACTGCTTGCTTTACACAGAACAGAACTTTAATCAATAAAAGATTAAATAAGACTGCTTATGAACTGATAAATAAAAGAAAACCTTTAATCAAATTCTTTCATGTTTTTGGTTGCAGATGCTATGTTCTTAAAGACAGAGAAAATCTTGCCAAATTTGATAAAAAGGCAGATGAAGGATACTTTGTTGGTTATTCATTAACTTCCAAAGCATTCAGAATCTACAATAGAAGAACCAAGAGGATGATGGAAAGAATTAATGTAACATTTGATGAAGCCAGAATGAAGACTTCTGAACAAGACAGTTCAGAACTCATGAAAAACAAGACAAAAATGACTTATGATACAAATTATAATCCTATTTGTTCAGAACTCAATTTACTGTTTAAGGATGCTTTTCTAGAACTAATTTCTGATTCTTATGCAGAATATGAAAACCCAAAGATGGTAAAAGAGATGAAAGATAGAACTCCAGAAATAGTTCAATCAACTGTAATTTCTGATAAAGGTCCATCTGAGGAATGTCCAAATTTGATAAATACAAGTAGTGAAAATTCTGAACCTTGTACTCAGAATTCTGATCCTTGTATTCAGAATTCTGACTTCACTGCTCAGAATCCAAACTTGGATACAACTTCTACACATATATCAGAACAAGAGGACAACTCAGAATTACAAGCAATCATTGATGAGAATGATACAAACAACAATTTTTCAGAGATTGATGTGCTTCCTAGTGCAAATAAATGGACTAAAAATCATCCTATTCATCAAGTAATAGGTGATCCATCAGCAGGAGTAAAAACCAGATCAACTACAGCAAATGAAGCAATGTTTGCTGGTTTCTTAAGTGTGATTGAACCTAAGAAAGCTAATGAAGCCCTAGAGGATCCAGATTGGATTTCAGCAATGCAAGAGGAATTGCTCCAATTTGAAAGAAACAAAGTTTGGAGACTCATTCCAAAGCCTGAAGGTAAATCTATCATTGGAACTAAATGGGTGTTCAGAAACAAAAAGGATGAGTCAGGTGTTGTTATCAGAAACAAGGCAAGATTGGTTGCTAAGGGATACTGTCAACAAGAAGGAATTGATTATGATGAAACATTTGCACCAGTGGCAAGAATAGAGGCAATCAGAATATTCTTGGCCTATGCTGCACACAAGAATTTCAAAGTGTATCAAATGGATGTCAAATCAGCCTTCCTAAATGGTAAACTTAATGAAGAGGTCTATGTTCATCAACCTGAAGGTTTTGTTGATCCAGAATTTCCTGATCATGTTTATATTTTAGAAAAAGCTTTATATGGTCTAAAACAAGCACCAAGAGCCTGGTATGACACTCTTACTCAACACTTGTTAGTTTCATGGTTCAAGAAAGGTAAGATTGACACAACTTTGTTTTTAAAGAAACAGGGTGAGGATTTAATTCTTATTCAAATTTATGTTGATGACATAATATTTGGCTCTACTAGTGCAGAACTATGTGATAACTTTTCTAAAATCATGTCATCTGAATTTGAAATGAGCATGATGGGTGAACTGAATTTTTTCCTTGGTCTTCAAGTCAAACAATTACCAAGTGGTATTTTTATAAATCAAGGAAAATATGTCAGAGACATTCTGAAAAAGTTCAAAATGTCTGATTGTGCTTCTATGAGAACACCTATTGCAACAAACATAAAGTTAGATGCTGATCTCAAAGGAGTTTCAGTAGACAACAAACTCTATAGAGGCATGATTGGATCTTTACTTTATCTGACTGCAAGTAGGCCAGATATCATGTTTTCTACTTGTTTCTGTGCTAGATTTCAATCTAACCCAAAAGAATCACATATGTTGGCTGTCAAAAGGATTTTAAGATATCTCAAAGGATCACCTGATCTAGGTTTATGGTATCCAAAAGAAACTGACTTCAAATTGACTGCTTTCACTAATGCTGATCATGCAGGAAGTAGGTTGGACAGAAAAAGTACTTCTGGTGCTTGTCATTTTTTGGGGGATAAAATAGTGAGTTGGGCATCAAAGAAACAGAATTGTGTGTCCACTTCAACTGCTGAGGCAGAGTATGTTGCTGCTGCTGCATGCTCTCAAACTTTGTGGATGAGAACACAACTCATGGATTATGGATATCAGCTCAACAAAGTTCCCATCTATTGTGATTCAGAAAGTGAAATTGCCATTACTCAGAATCCTGTTCAACATTCAAAGACTAAACACATAGATGTGAGGTATCATTTTATAAAGGACCATGTGGAAAAAGGAACTATAGAGATGCACTTTGTGCATACAAAGTATCAATTGGCTGACTTGTTCACAAAGCCTCTTGATCACAAAAGGTTTTCTTTTCTCATATGTAAAATAGGAATGCTTAATCTGACTAATTGAAAATATTTGTGTTTCTTAAAAATAAAATGTTAAATTTTTCCAAGTAAAATTGTCTGAGTAGTGTACCCAGAACTCTGATTCTTAAGTTCAGAACTTCTGAGTCTTGAGTTCAGAACTTCTGAGTCTTAAGGTCAGAGATTCTGAGTCAATACTTCAGAAATCTATCTTTCAAAAATTTATTTCTGAGAAATACAAATACTTCAATCTAGTGGATTATTTTTTTTCTACCTCATATTTATGTATCATAAATGGTCAAGTATATGCTAAAGTCAAGGGGGAGCATCAAAATGTTTTGGAAATCATATCATGATGCTAAAAAGGTTTGTGTTCATTTCTTATCTCTGATCATTCTAAGAAGAACAAGCTTTTAATGATAATTTTTTTTTCTTTCTTCTTGTTCAAACTATATCTGAATTTCAAACATTTTCATATTCAGATATAAGATTTTAAATGATTTTCTTTAAATCATCATTTTGTGAACAGTATTCTGATGATAAATTGTTTTTCTATCTGTTCAAACCTCTTCTGATTAATTAAAGTTTTTACATTTGTCAGAAGTTGATTTTAAATAAATCTTGGTTACAAGGCAAATTCCTCTGAATCATGGACTCAGAGCTCTGAGTAGAATACTCAGATCTCTGATAAAGGAAAGACAATCTTCTGAGCGTGTTATTCAGATCTTTGACTTGTGTCAATATTCTATCATATAACACGTGTCAGCTTCATATTTGGTTGATAATGCCACGCATTTCATTTAAATCTTCTGTGGCATTTCAAACGTGTTGACTCCGTTATAACTTTGACCTCGCTTTTCCGTCAAACCTTTCAACTTCGCGGATTTTAAATAGGTCTTAAAATTCCTATTTCAAATTCTTTCAAATTTCAGAGTGAAAAGTGAGATACGAATCAATCCAGAGTTCTTTGAGTTTGTTTTCTTCTTAAATCATGTCTGGATTTCGAAGAAGTGGTCAAATATCTCTGCATTCTACTAAGTCTTTGATGGATTCATCTGATTCAGAAAATGATGAAGTGCAAAATAGAGCTGTTGAGGAAGAAGCAATAGGAAATGATGAAATAAATGAAGATGATGAACAAATGGCTGAATCAGAAGGAAATGCAGATGAGGTAAACATAAATGTTGAACATGAACAGAGTGCTGCAGGGTCGATTATGTCAAATAGACCAATTTTAATGGAAAGGGTTGTACCTGAAGGTGAATGGTTAAAGTTATCAGAAAATAATTGTGTTTTACTATTTGAGGAGAGTAGATTTAAGCCTGAACACAGAATCATCATGGAATTATTCAAGTATCATCCTTACAGGAAATGGTTTACAAGAAGCAAAACAGTTCCTATTCAGTATATTCAACAATGGTGGAGACATCTTAGGTTAGAAGACAACAAGTTTGTATCTGAAATTGGTGGAGTAACATTTGCTTTATCAATCTCTGCACTAAAAGAAATGTTAAATCTTCCAGAGAAAGATGATGTACAAAGAAGGTCAGATTTTGAAGACTCACCTTTAACAGAGGAACTAATTGCAGAGTTTATGAAGTTAGGATATAATGATGGATTGAGGACCCTTAGTTTGTTCAGAAGGAACAAATTGCCACCTATTTGGGCATGTTTCTTTCATGTGGTGAATAAATGCTTGTCAGGAAAGAATAGCTCTGCAGATCAAGGTTCAAAACAGATTCTTCAAATCTTTCAGGGTTTAGTGAAAAATAGGCATTATGATTACACTGCTATACTTTGGGAAGACATGAAGAACACTTTTGAGAAAAATCAGAAAGCTATTCAAAAGAAGACAAAGGATACTCCTCTGGCATACATACCTTACATAAGGTATTGGCAAATTTTGATATGGTATGCAATGCAAGAAAACAGAACCATTTCAAGAAGATCAAATGAACAGCATGGTCCTACTTTCTATTTGGGTAAGATGTCTTCAGTTACTAATATTGAGAATTATCCTAATCATAAAGTTTTGCCAAAATCACTTAGGAATTACATACCAAGGGAGAGTGAGATTTTAAAAGCATATTGCACCTCTATGGGAATTGAAATACCTCAAATCCCTACCCATGAGGACCAACCTGAGAAGAGAGGTGAGGGGTCTAGTCATGTTAGAGAGGGGGAGGATGTTCAAATGGGTGAACATTCTGAGAGAAATGAGGGGCAAAATTTTGAGAGCTCGGTTAGAATATGTGAGGAAAAACAGAATGAGGGTGGTGAGGATGAGAGAATGTCACCAGAGGTTCAAACAGAAAGAGATGCCTCTGTACTAGCTAATCTTAACCAGGTAACCACATCTGCTATTGGTTCACAATTCTTGGTGTCCAATATTGAAACAAACACCATGGACCTAGTGGTGGAACTTGAACAACCCATCCATACCCACTCAGAAGTATTTCAACATGCTACTGTTTCACACAAATCAGGGGAACCATCCCAAACTCATTTGGAGGGAGGTGATAAATCCCAACCCGTTTTTCATCACATTGAGTCTGGATATCATAGTCCTATCCACATTGAGCCTGAAATTCCTTCTAACACTTGCACAAATCAGGAATTTCGTATTCCCGACACAACATTCATAGACATACCTACTATTGGGTGTCGAGGATTGGATGGAAGTCCTGGTGAGGTGAACATTTCAAAAGTCTCATTCAAACGTGCATCTGTTGTACAAGATGACTTCGTGTTATCTACAGGCCATGAGCCTTCTGGGCACATGAAAACTGGACCATCTGTTGGTTCAGGTTCACAGTTAGACTATTCTGATTTTGAAAAGATTCAGAATCAACACAAGGAGATGGGGGAAAAAGTTGAAAATTTGGAGAAAAAAGTGGATGGACTAAATGATGAGGTGAAAGGATTGAAAGATATGTTGGAGGGAAAATTGATATCTGTTGAAACTAAAATAGATAATGTGAAGATATCCTTGGAATCTCATAAAAAGGAGATCAAGGATATAATGTCTGAATTTCAAAAAGATCTGTTGAAACAAATGCAGAGTATGCAAGATTCTGTATTTAAAGCACTGAGTGTATCTATGGCTTCAACTTCAAAGCCTCTTGATCTTATTCCACTAGCAGAAGCTGAACCTGAAAGTGTCACTGGTCAGAACTCAAAGAGGAAGTTTGATGATAATGAACCTCATGATCATTAAAAGGGGGAGAAAAGGCAAAGATTGAGTTCTGATGATGATATTGGCATAGAAGATTTTGAAATAGCAGATATGCACTTAGTCAGTACAAAGAACACAGATGTTCAGACAGAAGAAATTGTAAAGACAGTGGATACTCAGATGGTTCAGATTGACAGTTCAGATACAGAGGAAATGGAGGTGGAAAGCATAGATGGTGGTGATTCTGATAAAACAGAAGAATTGAATTTAGACACAGAGATGGAACCTGTTTTGGGGTCAGAGGAAATAGATGAAAGCTTAGAGGTTGTGAACACTTGTACAGATATTGTCCCATATGTTAGAGTTGGCTTGTTGAACTCTGAACTGGAAGAAAGGAGATTGAATGAGATTTTGATCAGAAGGATGCACAGTGAGTTAGTCAGAGCACTTAATGTTCAGAATATTCAAAAAGCTGTGAAGGTGGTAAGACCTATTGATCTGATGGGAAAAGAAGATAGTTCAGTTGGATATTCTCAGAAATTTCAAGAGGAATTCTATTTTAACTATGTTGATGATATTGCTGACAATATAGGAGAAAATGAAAGAGTCAAAGATTACTTCATGCCTTCAGAATATCTATTCAGAAAGCCAATTGAGATTCCTAAGATTAACTTGCCAATCTTAGAGGAGCCTTTGTGTGATTTTATTCTAGATATGAGTGATGTACCACTTGCAAGACAATTTCATAGTGATATTTTTTCAGAGGAAACATATGAGCATCTATACCACACAGAAGGAGACTATGTTGTTTTAGAAAATAACATTGATGGTTTCATGGATGGAAAACTTCAGATGATCTATGCAGAAGCCTCAAACAGATTCAGAATTCCTGATTCAAGGCTACACATTCAGAAAAGGATTGAGAAAGTATTAATGTTTCAGACAGAAGAATTTGATGGTCTGAAGTATGTAAAATTGGAAGTATTGAAAGAAAAAGATGTAAAGGTTTTCTTATCAAGTTTTGATTTTCACAGATTAACTCTTGAAGATCAGATCTTTCTTGTTAAGTTCTTTGCCAGTACTGAAGAAGCCTGGATAGAGATTGAATGTAGAAGACTTCTGGGCATCTATGTCAGAAATATGTATATGTATGACTTCCAGTTGGCAATTGAAGGAAGAAAAGAGAAGTGCAATTTGAATTGTCCAATGAAGATTCCAGGAAGTGGTGTGATTGTGAAGGGTTTTATAAATGAAGGAATGGAGTCTGAAGGGTATGCATATAGTAATCAAGGAAATCTTGAGCTATTCAGATTAAAGGAGTTGGTAAAGTATAGTAATGCAACTTTGAGTTGGTTACTAATTGAAATGAGAGTTTCCAAAATTGAAAGGGAAAATCTAAAGAAAAGATGTGTGAAAGCTGTGAAAAGAAGGATAGATCTTAGAAGTAAGGTCAGAAGCTGTGGTGAATGGTTATTATCAGAAGAAAATCCTAAAAAGATGTTGCATAGTGATTTTGTGTTTCCAGCAGAATATGAGGTGAATGAGGTCTTTTCAGAAGAAATTCAAAAGACAACTCTTCAGAATGATCAAATGATGAGTACTAATCAACCTGAACAGTCAGAACCAAAAGAAGATGAAAGATCTATAGATGTGAATGAGTATTTTCTGGAGTTTGATCTGCCAAACTTCTTTAATCCAAGTGAAGTAAACTTTCTAAGTGTATATCATGACAAACCAAAAGAGACTCAGATCTGGTTGGCTGAGAAGTCAAGATGTCTTGGAAAACCAAAGAAAGATGTGTATTCAGATTTTCTAATCACTGGGATCAGAGAATTAAAGATCAAGCAGTTCAGAAAGCAAGAATACTTATCCTTTGAAGTATTGAGAGAAGATGGAAAGGTGTACTATTTTACTGATGCAGACTTTGAAAAGCTATCAGTAATGGATTTCTACAGACTTCACAGTATGTTATGCTTCAAAGAATCAAGCAAAGATAAGAATGAAAGGAAGGCAAGGAGTGTAGTGATTGAAGCTATGTTTTACATCCTAAGATGGCATTGTTATACAGATTTTCAAATAGCTCTGTATTTACAAAGGCCAGGTGTCTATCTTTCAAGACCCATTACAGATCATAATCAGAAGCAAGTATTAAGAACTGGAAGTGTGTGCAAACATCCAGAATTGGGAGTCTTTTTGAAAAACAAGAGTGAAAAGATCTTTTTCAGAGCAAAGGAGACTGCAAAATATAGCTCTGGAACTTTGAGATTCATCAAGCATAATTTGGAGAAAAAGGTGCTGAAGGTGAAGCAAGCTAATATGACTCAAGAAGTGATCACTCAACAAGTTGAAACTATTCAGGAAATTATTGATAGAATTGACAAGAGACTTACTCAGAGAAATGTTCTGTTACAGAAAATTGTTCCTGCATTGAAAGAGCTTGGTGATACAAAGTATAAGTTTATTTGACAAAAAGGGGGAGATTGTTAGATCTGAGTTTTGTCAATAAACCAAGTATTGAATTCTGATAAGAAGGCTCAGAAGTTCTGAAGAGAAGAGTCAGAGTTCTGACTACGAAAGCTCAGAAGGATTGCTTTGAAAGATTACCAAGTACAGAAGTCTGAGAAGAAGAGTCAGAAGTCTGAGAAGAAGAGCCAGAAGTTCTGAGATGCTTAATCAGAATTATGTTCAGAAGTTCTGAACAACATGTTCAGAACTTATAACTAGATACTTTACTTTGTATTTTGGTTAACTAATTAGGACACGTGTATTGTTCTTATTAGTCTTTCATATATGTACTGTAGCTTTAATATTTCCGTTGCAGTATATATAGTGGTTAGCACTACATTGCTAACTGATTCTCCCGCATATATTTGTATTCATCTTTTGTAATCTTTGAGATACTCTCTCTCTAAGATCTGTAAATCTGTTCTTCATTGAATACAATTGGTTTGATCATATTACTTCTCAATTACTGTTTCATACATTGATATATTGATTGTAAGAGTGAATCCTGAACTTACAATAAATGCTTTGCTTTGCAGAAGGAGTTAGCCTGGATCGTCCCCAAGGGTCATCTGCAGGGCTTGATTGCTAAAGAAATTACGCCAGTCGACGTCGTAAGACCAGAATCCCCCGTCCATGAAAAAGTCGTCAGCTGTGTGACGGGTGGATCAGACGTCTGTGGTTTAACATATTCGGCAGCCAAACGACACGCCAGTCAATCGTCGGGAGAATATCCCATTCCTCGATCGTCCCGATCGAAACAAGAATTGGAACTGGAGGCGATGTCAATAACGTTCGATCAAGACGACCTCCAGGATAGTTGGCAAAAACATCACGATGGCTTGATCATCCAGCTCACTATTGGTAACTGCTCGACCAAGAGAGTACTGGTCGATGGAGGCAGTTCGGCCAACATTATTTTTCTAAACACTATCAAAGCTATGGGAATCGATAAATCACAGATCACCCGTCGATCGACGACTCTGATAGGATTCAATGGCGATTCTACCAACACTCTGGGAGAGATCATCCTCCCAATGTACGCTAAAGGGGCCAATAAGCAAACAAGATTTAACGTTATTGACTGTTCATCAGCATACAACGTTATACTTGGTCGACCCTGGATCCACGACATGAAAGAGGCCCCCTCGACGTATCATCAGACGATCAAATTCCCGACGCCATGGGGAGTGCAAGGAATCAAAAGCGAGCAGAAGACCGCCCGTGATTGCTATAAGGCAACATTGAAACCTCAAAAATGAAACTCACATTGTGGCGACTGTACGCGACACGATCCAATCTATCCTTACATCAGAAAAGGCAAATCCAGGTATCGTCTTACAGTCACCACAAGGGGGCAGAATGCTGTATCCCATACGACACAGTTTTCAACGACTGATCGTGGGCACGGATATAGCTCACGGCTTGGGGGCAGTCGGACCCCATGACAGAAGTAATTCTCCAATAACCGACGATAAAACGTCACCAGGTATGTAACACCCGTCAACAACACTCAGGTACGATATACCAACCTTCGAAAGTTTTACTTACGTCCTTAATCATACGACCCTTCATTAGGTAGGTGTTGGGTCACCAAGATTTGAAATTGACTCATCGATGTTTTTCCCTATATCTTACTTAGAATATTTTAGCATGGTTCTTTTAGAATGACTTGTACAAAATATCAACTGTTCGGTGAAGTCGAAGATCAACCGAAACCAAGCTTGAAGATATTCTCGTTGTGGAAATAAGAAGACTCTTCTCAAGATACATACAAGTCATTTTCCACCGATTGTGTCTTCACACATCGGTGGACATCATCCCCACCGACCCCCTTGTCGTCGGTCAGAAGCATCCCACCGATAAGGATGCTCAAATCGGTGGGATCTTTGTTTGAATGGTTTTCTTTGAAGATTGTTTCAAGATTCAAGTCAAGTATATCGGTGGAACATCGTCGGTGTAAGTGTCTTGGAAGACACATCAAGAAGATCATTTAATATGGGACAATATCCTTTGCCAGGTAAAAGTGACTATTTGTCCTTTTATCCATTTTAAGTTAAAGTCCCTTTCAGCATGGGTATTCTTCCTAGTACCAATGAAAAGGTGATAAAGACATATCAACTTTTCAGAAGTCAAAAGCTACAAGCAAATCTCCTGATGACATGTATCCCAAGCATTTAATGCTCATCTCACTATAAAAGGAAGAAGAGGCTCCCATGCAAACTACGCTTTCTGGAAATCTCTCTCAGTGCAAGAATTATCCTTTTTGCTTAAGATATATCTTTGTTCTAAGTGTTCTAAGTTGTTTTGTTTAGTATACTTTGTGAAAGATTGTTAGAATAGTTTATCTGTTCTTTTCCGCAACAGTCTTTAGTTTCTATGTGTAATTCTTGTTGAAAGTTTTTCAATAATAGAATTAAAATTGTGAAAATTTTGAGTATTGTATTCAACCCCCCCCCCCATCCTACAATACTTGTTAAGCCATCTGTGACTAACAAGTGGTATCAGAGCAGAAAGTTTAATTCATAAACTTGATCTGCGATGGCTGCCTCTTCATCTTCAACAAATGAAAACTCTCTTCAAAACAACTTTTCAGAGAATGGTTCCATAACCAAACCTCCCAAGTTTAATCCTAACAACTTTTCTCTTTGGAAAAGTCGTATGATGCTATTCATGGAAGGAGTGGATACTATATGTAATACCCCGGGTAAGTCTGTTAGACAAATTCCTTATCCGTTAAATTTATGTAATGATGAGATTTAATGTTAAGGGTAAGTTTGAGATAAGTTATAAGGTTAGGGGTGTTTTAGTCCTTATTGAGTAGTTTGAGCCAAAAGTGTAAGTTTGAGATATAAATATCTCATACCCTTCAGATATCCTCATTTTTCTTCTTTTAGAAAGTGTGTGTGTGTGAGTTCTGAGCGAAAAGAAGCAGAGGACGAAACCTACGGATAGAGCATCAATCGATTGGGTTGGATTCGATATTGAGGTAATCTCCTTTACATTTTGTGTTTGTAATCAGTAGTAGAAGATATCTATCGGTTTAGAAGTTACGATTTCAGTGATTGGTATTGATTTTGATCGAATCTAGGTAAGATGAAACCGATTGTGTTCTTGTCGACTCCCGGTGGAGTCCCGGTATTGTCGACTCCCGGTGGAGTCCCGGTAACATCAACACCCGGTATTGTCAACTCCCGGCGAATGAGAGTTCCGGTACTCTGGGTAGTCCCGGTACTTTGTTATGTTTTGGTATTAAGTCAGAGGGTAAAAGTATAAGTGAAACATTGGAGAACAGGAACTTGGTAGGCCTTATGTGTTTGGCTATTAAAGCGATATATGTATCTTAAATCGTTTTAGATTCTGTGGAGTCGAGGTGAAAGATAGGATCGATTTGAAAGAAACTTGCAAGTGTTTTTGTTAAGCTATCAGGTGAGTTTTATTTTAAAACGTCTTCAACTGGGATACATATATATGTGTTTATATATATATGAGATAATTATGTATGATGGCGTGGTTGTATCATATAATGAGATATGATCGAGTTTATGCTTTTAAATATAAAATAATGAGATATTATATTTATGTAAGTATTACACTACACGAGAGCACGCCGAACTATGCCGGCAGAAGAGTTGGTCGTAGTTGTTGTACGGCGTTGTTGGTCGTAGTTGTTGTACGGCGTTGTTGGTCGTAGTTGTTGTACGGCGTTGATTTATTAGTTGGCTTGCTACCAACTAATATGGCCATGGTAACGAGGAATGAGGATAAGTTGAGCACGGTGCACGAGTCTTGATGTGGTATTTAAATACGTGTGGTATGTGTATGTTTTACGAAAGGATTACTAAAGGTTTATATAAACTATTTTGATACAAAGGATTTTTATAAAAAGGTTTTCTAACGATTTTGGATAGGACCGGGATTAACTCACTAGACCCATTTGGTCTAACCCTCATTTTGTTTAAAAAAATATGTTTTCCAGGTCTAGGAATTGATAGCGGCAAAGGAAAGAATAAGGTGTAGACTGCCTTCGTGGACCGATGATAATTAGGAAGATGTTATGTATTTTGTAGTTTCGAAACAGAAAGGACTGTACTTGGTTTATTATGTAACTTTTGTTGTAAATCAATGATATGTATGCATGATATGTTATATGATGTATGTCATGGGATTTGGGTTGTTACACTATATATCCAACCATTCTCAAAGAGGGACCTATTATCCCTAGAGTCTGGGCTCGCTATGAAACGCAGAGGCCTGGTAAAGAAACCGCTGATAAGGAGGACTCTAGTGACTCCGATGATTCTGAGCCTTCTGACAAAGAGAAATCTAAAGCTACTGGTCGTTATATACTCAAAAATCCTAAGAAATATACTGATGAGGAAAAACGTTTGGTTTCTCTTGATTCTAAGCTAAGAGCAATCATTGCACTTTCACTTCCTGATGAGGTCTATCACTCTCTAGTTAACTTTGAAACTGCTAAAGAGATGTGGACTTCTCTGTGTGTTATGTACGAAGGTACAGAGGAAGTGAAGAAGAGCAAAAAGATAGCTCTCATTAGAAAGTATGAACTCTTCACGTATGAAAAAGGTGAATCTCTTCCTAGCTACTATAATCGTTTCAACTCTCTTTTAAATGATCTGAAGTTATTGGGCAGAATATATGACAATGAGGAAGTCTTATGCAAGTTCATGGATTGTCTCCCTGAATTTTGGGAGAATATATGCACTTGCATCAAGACTACCAAGGACCTTGAGTTCATGCCCTTAACTGTTTTGTATGGAACTCTCTACAACTTTGAACAAACCAAGTTACAAATGAAATCTTTCATCAAAGAGATAAAGGGCTCTTCTATAGCTCTTGTCAGTGAAAATTCCAAGAAATCTCAAAATGTTCCTAGAATCACCTATCCTTCTTTAGACTCTGACAATGACAACCAAAACAACTCTACCCACCAAATGGAGGCATATTTAAGTGATGCTGATGATGAAGGTGAGGAAATCTTGGTTGAGCAGTTGTCTGATGAAATGGCTATGATGGCCGGTTTTAAGAACAAATCTCGTCCTTTTAAAAAATCCAGAAATTTCAGAAAAACCTCTTCTTCCAAAACTCCTTCTTCTGATAAGTCCAATGAAGAGTGTTTTAACTGTGGTAAGAAAGGACACTTTGCTTCTAAGTGTAGAAGCAAGCGTGTTTCAAATTCTAGGACCGCATCCTCTGACAAATATTCTTCCAAATATGAGAAACCCAAAAACAACTCTTTCAAATCAACCTTTTCCAAGAAAGATACTCAATCCTCTTCCCAAGACCATCAGGAACGTGCTGAGAAGTATAAGGAAAAATACAAGAAAGAGAAAGAAAGGAGTGAGGGTCTTTTAAGAAAAGGAAAAGGTCTCATGGCAGAAACTCATAATTGGGATGAAGAAACTTCTGACAGTGACTCGCCCAACATGTGTTTCATGGCCATATCCGAAGATATGGAAGATTCTAAAAAAGCTACCTCTCCAATGGCTCTGGTGTCAACTGGGTGCTCGAAATCTTACTCTCAGCTACATCCTTTTAATGATATGACTGATAGTGAAAAGATTTATGCTTATGAATCTTTAACTAAGGACTTTTATACTGTCAAGGATAGCAAGAAAAGAAAATTTGTTCAACTTAAAAACCTCACTTCTCAACTTGAAATTTGTATGTCTAAACTTGAAAAGTTTAAGGAAATCAAAGCTGAGCTTGAGGATCTTAAAACCATAAATCACATGATTTCTAAAGAGAAAAACAAGCTTTTCAATAAACTTAAAAGAGAACAAGAGGTTGTTAGAAAATGGACAAGTTCTTCAAAAAATCTTGAACAAATCTTTCAAGATCAAATCGGGGGTAATAATAAATTTGGTTTGGGTTTTGGAAAAATCATTCCTGACACTTCTTCTCAAGCTCTTGTCTCTACCTCAAGTGTATGGGATGATGCCTCTGAGTCAAGCTCTTGTGACTCCATTTCTTTAAACTCCTTAGATCTAGGTAAAGCCTTAAAGTTTGGAATGTTTATAAAAGCTAAAGAATCTTCATCTGTTCAAACCATGGAAAAAGAGGATTCCAATGATGTTTCAAAACCCATCCATGATCTTTTAAAGGATTTAACCATTGATGAAGCCTCATCTTCTAACTCCTCAAAAGCTAAGTTTCTCAAAAGAGCGAATGACACCGATTTCCCTTTAAAAAGAAAATCCTCAGACCTTGGGAAAGATCATTTCAAAAACACTTCAAGAAATCTTTCCAAATTTGCTTCCACCTCTGGTAATGGGATTTTAAGTTTTCCTCCTCTCATCTCATCCTTTGGTCCAAAAGCTATTCAAGTTAATGTCATAGGAAAAGGAAAAGAGAAATTACAAAAACCCAAAAAGACTTTTATCTACAGAAAGTGTTACAACTGTGGTGACACTTTTCATCTTGCTAAGGATTGTCCAAAGGAAAGAATGGATAGAACCAAACCTAAGGACTCTTCCTCTTCTAACCCCAAAGGACCCACCACCAAATGGGTACCTAAGAACTAATTTGTGTGTGCATGCAGGTTTTTTAGCACCATCAAATATGGTATCTGGATAGTGGGTGCTCACGCCATGACGGGAAATAAATATCTTCTTATCAACTATGTGTCTGGAAAGGGTCCATCTGTAACGTTTGATGACAACTCTAAAGGCTACACCAAAGGATATGGAACTCTCACAAACGAATATGTCACCTTCAATAAAGTGGCATTTGTTGAAGGCCTCATGCATAATCTCCTCAGTATCAGCCAAGCCAACTGTGTGATCTAGGATATAAAGTTATCTTTGAACTTTGTATCTGTACTGTGGTTGACAAAAATATGAAAGTAGTTCTTTCTGGAAGAAGGATGGAAAATGTCTATGTCATCGATATGGGACAAAATAATAGTTCATCCAATGTTTGCTTTGTGTCAGATGACACAACCAAAAGGAACTGGTTGTGGCATAAACGTCTATCTCATCTTAACTTTAAAACTCTCCACAAAATCTCAAACAAAGAGCTGGTGACTGGCATGCCAAAGTTGAACTTTGTTAAAGAAAAGTTGTGTGATGCATGTGAAAAAGGGAAGCTCACCAAAACTTCCTTCAAGACCAAACAATGTTCCTCTATCACTCTTCCTCTCCAAATGCTACACATGGATCTATGTGGCCCAGTCAGCACTCCCAGTCTTGGAGGCAAAAGGTACATTATTGTAATTGTTGATGAATTTACTAGATATACTTGGGTATCTTTTCTCAGGTATAAAAGTGATGCAACTGAAGAAATCATCAACTTTGTCAAGAAAAATGAAGTTCTAAATGGGCAACTTGTACGATCGGTAAGAAGTGACAATGGCACTGAGTTCAGAAACAGTGCTCTTGAAGATTTCTTCAATGAGAAAGGAATTTCTCAAAACTTCTCTGCAGTCAGGACTCCTCAGCAAAATGGAGTCGTGGAAAGGAAAAACAGAACTCTATGTGAAGCTGCAAGATTCATGCTTAGTGAATCAAATCTTCCCACCTATTTTTGGGCTGAAGCTGTTAATACTGCATGCTTTACCCAAAATAGGTCGGTGATCTCCAAAAGGCATGATAAGACTCCCTATGAAGTTTTCCATAGCAGAAAACCAAATATTGGCTTTCTTCATGTTTTTAGTTGTGTGTGCTTTATTATAAATGATCGTAACAATCTTGGGAAGTTTGATCCCAAAGCTGATGAAGGAATCTTTGTTGGATACTCTCTATCCTCCAAAGCATATCGTGTGTACAATCTCAGGAGAAAATGCATTGATGAGTCCATTCATGTCAAATTTGATGATCTAAGATCATCATCTCTTTCAAATGATGATGATGAATTGCACAAGTGGATTTCCTCATGCATAGGTGATGCTCCCATAGTCAATCCCACCGATGCATCCTCCATTCCTATAAATCCATCAAATCCGTCTACTTCAAATAACCAAGTTGGGTCACCTTCCATTATTCCTGATCCTTCTCCTACCGAAATTGACCATCTTCACACCGACATGAATTCTCCCACCGACGTACTTTCTCCCACCGAAATACATCCCTCCACCGACGCACAACCCTCTACCGATCCTGTACCTACCACCGATAATACTGCCTTCTACCGAACCTCTGATCCCACTCCATCAATATACTCCTCACAAAACATTCCATCACCTTTACCTCCTGCCACAAAATGGACCAAAGATCACCACATTGATCAAATCATTGGTGATCAACAAGCTAGTGTTCAAACACGAAGAGGAGTTTGAAATATTTGTCTCTATATGAACTTCCTCTCTCTTATTGAGCCCAAGAAGATAGATGAAGCTCTGGCAGATCCCTGTTGGATCACTGCCATGCAAGAGGAGCTTTCTCAGTTTCAGAGAAATGAAGTTTGGAGATTGGTTCCCAGACCTCCAAAGAAGACAATCATTGGAACCAAATGGATCTTCAGAAACAAAATGGATGAAGAAGGTACAGTTATCAGAAACAAGGCCAGACTGTTTGCTCAAGGATACCGACAGGAAGAGGGCATTGACTATGATGAAACTTTTGCCCCTGTTGCAAGACTTGAAGCCATAAGAATCTTTCTGGCTCATGCTGCCTACCGAAATTTCAGGGTCTTTCAGATGGATGTCAAAAGTGCTTTCCTCAATGGGGAACTTGCAGAGGAAGTCTATATGAAACAACCACCTGGCTTTGAAGACCCAACCCATCTAGACTATGTGTACAGATTAGACAAGGCTCTTTATGGTCTCAAGCAAGCTCCACGTGCTTGGTATGACACTCTTGCTAACTTTCTTCTAAAGCATGGATACTCCAGACGTAAAATTGACAATACTCTCTTTATCAAGAAGATCTCAGGAAATATCATTCTTGTTCAAATCTATGTAGATGACATCATGTTTGGTGCCACTGATGAATTACTATGTGATGAGTTTGCTTCTCTCATGATGAGTGAATATGAGATGAGCATGATGGGAGAGCTTACATTCTTTTTGGGCCTTCAGGTCAAACAAACTTCAGAAGGGATTTTTATAAATCAAAGTAAATATATTTGTGACCTTCTGAAGAAATTCAACTTCTTAGATAGCTCTCCGATGAAAACTCCCATGACACCACCTCTGAAAATTCATGCTGATCTGAATGGTCAATCTGTTGATGTAACGAATTATTGAGGGATGATTGGTTCTCTTCTTTATTTAACTGCTAGTAGACCGGATATTATGTTTGCTACTTGTCTATGTGCCCGTTATCAAGCCAATCCAAAAGAATCTCATTTGGCCGCTGTAAAACGGATTTTCCGGTATCTCAAAGGTACCTTGCATCTGGGTCTGGTATCCCAAAGACTCAGGTTTTGAACTAATTGGGTATTCAGATTCAGATTATGCAGGTTCCAAGATTGATAGAAAGAGTACCACAGGTAGCTGCCAACTCCTTGGTGGAAAATTAGTCAGCTGGTCCAGCAAGAAACAGAACTCAGTCTCAACATCAACTGCTGAGGCTGAATATGTTGCTGTTGGAAGTTGTTGTGCCCAAATCCTGTGGATGAAAAATCAATTAAGGGACTACAATCAAATCTACTCAAAGATTCCCATTATGTGTGACAACTCAAGTGCAATAGCTATTGCAAACAATCCTGTTCTACATTCCAGATCAAAACACATAGACATCAGATATCACTTCATCAGGGATCACATCTCAAAAGGTGACATTGAGCTGCATTTCATTCCCACTGATCTACAGCTTGTTGATTTGTTCACCAAACCCTTAGATGAAGTCAGGTTCAATTTTCTAATAAGTGAACTTGGAATGTGCAATCTTCAGTGATAGTATTTTCCCATTCTTCACCGACATCTCCTCGGTGCCCACTCTCTCTTCTCTTGTAAATATCATCTTCATGATCCCATCTTATCTCCTACCTCTATCGACATCTCTCACCGAATAACGTCGGTACAATCCCATCTTATCTCCTAGCTTCCTCACTAGAAAATCCACACCAAAAATAAATCTCACCGAATAACGTCGGTGGCCTTGCTCAACACCGAAATCCACTTTAGCACCGACGATCGCTTCCTCTACACAACACCGACGCATACATCGTGTATTCTCCTATCAATGCATTCTCACAACGGTGTGTTCTCTATCATCCGTATACCCTAAGTCGGTAGAAACATTCTACCAAAAATATCCAACGTCCACCGACGCCTCTACCATATCCTCTACCGATGTCCTTTCCACCGATACACTCAATTGCCTCCTCACTCTTCTTATCGATAGAACAATCCACACCGACGTGATCCTCACACTCTTGTGTCGGTAATCCATACTCATCGGTGAGGATTCCCCACCGAAATCTACCACCGATTATTCGAAGCTTATCACATACGATTCCCCATGCACCCATGATCACATCGCCCATAAAACCCTATGTGTCAGTCGACTTTGACCCTTCCCCTTCCGTGTAAAACCTTCTTGACCACACGTTCCAATACACTCATCATTACTCTTTTTAAACTATCTTATTTTATTTAAGCCTCTCTCTCACACCCTCATAACCGTTGCCGCCCTTTTTAAAAACCCACGATCTTTCATCTTCCCAACCTCTTTCCTATATAAACCCCATATTCTCCATACTTCTCATAATATTCGAAACCTGCAACTCATCTCTCTATTCTATCTCACACCCCTATCTCTTACCTGCAACAATGGCACCCACCAAGATAGCTAAGAACATTCCTACTAACTTTGAAGACCTCAAATTTAACCCTTGCAACCATGTTCCAAGTTCTTGTCTCGGTCTCCCCTCCTTCATACATTCACCTGCAACATAAAAATGAGCAAAGTCCTCATTGGCCAGTTCTGGCTAACATGTGTTTATGACCCATCAAACGAAACCATCCATGCCTCGATTCTTACCACTGAAGAAGGTGATCACGATCTGACATTTGGCGTCGACGATGTTCGCCATGCTCTAAGGATCACAGCCTTTCCATCTTATAACATCATGCATCCAGACAATGCTTTAGACGAAGTAGTCCAGGCCATTGGCTACACTCAACAATCTACCTATTCTTCCAAATCCTCCAAGGGTCCCGGAACTCTGATTCGTAGCAACATGGGAGGTATTTGGAATTTCTTCTTCGCTCATATCATCTACTGTCTATCTCGCAAAACGAGTGGGCACGATCAATCTGTTTCCTACATTACCTCTCTTGCCCATGCACTCCTATTCCAACGCAAGATCGATTTTGCTCAGTATTTCTTTACTGAATTGGCTGAAGTGGTCCGACATCCGAAACGCAGTCAGGTGGCCTACCCGCGCTTTATCTCTATGATTCTTCAACACAAGCTTGGTGCAGCCTTGGACGCTGATTGCAAATCTGCCACACCAAGATTTATCTACGACTGGTCCTCTCCGGTGGTTGGTCACAAAACACTCGATATTCCACCACGTACCACCGATCTGCCACTTCGCCAAGGTATGATTTCTTTTGCTCTCTCTCCCAATCTTCACTGGGGTGAGGCGGAAGCTCCCGGGTTTCAACACCCAGAAGTTCCCAAGGAACCCCGAGTTGTAGTGGCCCCTTCTCCCCGTCCCCAAGTGAAGTCGGGTGGCGCTAAAAAGAAACAACGACAGGCCACCAACACCTCCGCACCCGCTTCTAGAACTACGCCACCGAGAGTTTCCTCGGAGGCTTCCCCGGTTCATATCCCATCTCAAAAGCGGAGGCACTCTAAATCCCCTTCGAGATCTCCTTTAAAGAGGTCTCGGAAACATTCGGCCAAGCCATCTAAGCCAACTGTTGATTCTCAAAATCGACAGTTGTTGAAATTCTCCCCTCCAGGCTAAGGGAATCCGTTATTACCCCTACCGACTCCTTCGTAGCCTCTCCACATGCTTCGGTTGTATCTTTGGAGAACCCACAACTTACCTCCCCACACACTTCCTTGGGTGGTGGAGATGACTACGAGGTCTCTCCCCTCGCAGGTACAGAATTCACACTTCACAGCCTAACACCCGATCATTATTTGATTGATGATGCACAACCCGCTGAGGGTTCCCCCACAGAAAAATCCCCCCCACGTGATTTCTTTGAATTTCTATTGGAAGACACTGGTTCTCCCCGAACCAAAATCCCCACCGATGACACTGGTTCCCCCCGAACCATGATCCCCACCGACGACACCACCCTCACCGAACCACCATCTCCACCGAAACCACCTTCTCCCACACTGATCACATCTCCTCACCGATACCCAACCCCCCACCGATCCGAATCATCGGGGGATAGTTTTTCCTCATCACAATCCTCTCCCTGACAACCACCATCTCCCCCACCGAGGCAACCTTCTCCCCAAAGAAGAATCCTTTACCCCTATCCATCATACAATCATCCATCCTTTTCCACTTCTGTTGAGGAAAGAATACTACCTCATACTCCGTTATCACCGACACATCCCCGATTCCATCTACCCGAGGTTCGTGCTCCTCCTATTGTAGGTATTCGACTGCCTAGTGACTTAATCGCTGAGGTTCAAGAGAGTGCACGTCATTGTAGATTGGTCGGTACTCAGTTTGAATCATTCAAACAAGCCACGGTTTCCTTAATGGCTCAAACAAATGATCGGGTTTCGGTGCTCGAGTCTCGGCAACCTCAGCTCTTGGCAGATGCTCTTCGGGACGCTCTTCGGCCAATCTCTGATAACTTGGCCTTATTATCCAACAGGGTGGATTCGTTGACCTCCTCACATTCCGACCTTGCAGTTTCTTTCGGTGCCTTTAAAGCATCCACGACAGTTAAAGATGCTGAGCTCTTCCGTCTTCATAGTGAGGCCCGTCGGCATCAAAATCTTCAAACCAGTCTCTCTGAGTCCCTTGAATCTCTGCATCAAAAGGTTGATATCCTTTAAAAGAGCCTGGATTGGGATATGGATTTGGGTGACTTTACCTTGACCAACATTGATCCTGCCAGTATCAACCTTCTTCACTCCAAACTTGATCAGGTGTTCACTCTGTTGGGTTTGACTGTTCGGGATGTTGCTGAGGGGGAGAAATATGTACCACCACCGAACATTAGGGGTGCTCACGGGTTGGGTTGGCCGGGTTGAAGGTACTTTGACAACCCAACCCAATCATTACGGTTTGAAAAATCTCAACCCAACCCAACCCAATCAAAAGTGCAACCCAACCCAACCCAAACCGTTCGGGTTGGGTTGGGTTGGTCGGGTTGAAACTTTTATCAATCATTTCACCATTTTACTAAGTTATCATGTCTAAACAAATTACTAAATGTTTCTAAATATTTAAATGTTCAACCGATTTCTAAATCGTCTAATAAAAGATTTCTTATAAATATTTTGTTTATAAATGAGACATCAAAAATCAATAACAAGATTACTAAAGTAACGAGTGACCAACAATTGTCTGTTTATAAATTTTCAATAGTAACAAGATTACTTTGACGGTAACAAAAATGACGGTAACAAGAAATCAAAATAAGATTTAAATGTTTTTCACGGGTTGACGGGTTGGGTCGGTTTGGTTTGGGGCTAACCCGTTATCAACCCAATATATGCGGGTTGGTGAAAAATAGTATCGATTATACATCGGGTTGGCTCGGTTTGAGTTTTTTTGCCTCGGGTTGGGTTGGGTTGGCCGGGTTGGTCGGAAATTTGAGCACCCCTACCGAACATGCCTTCGGTTAAACGAACAAACAGCAATCAGCCTTCACATTCCACCGATCAACCACACATTCGCATCTCCAAGAAAGCCACAGATATTCCAGGTACTACTTCTTCCCCATCTCCTCAACAATCGGTGGAGAAATCTTCACCGAAAGTTACTCCACATAAACCTTCACCGAAAGTCACTCCACATAAACCTTCACCGAAATCCTCACCATCACCGAAATCTTCACCACCACAAAACTCACCACCACCGACTCAATCTCCACCGGTGGAGAAACCCCCTGCAAAGTCTGAGGGGGAGCAAGTTAGCAAGGCTCCCAAAGACAAAGGCAAGAAAGTCCTCTTGGCCGAAAATGAGGCAAAAGAAGAAAAGAAAAAGAAGGAGCTAGCCAAGTATGGGGCCCGTCCTGCAGATGCCCAAACCTTAAAACTCAAACCTCCGTCTCAAGAAACCACCACCGATCTCGGTCTATCTCCTCAAGAAATTGAGGAGGCTAGACTTGCTCAGAAAGCCATTGATGACTCAAAAGCTCTTTCTCTAAAAGTTGCCAAGGAGGAAGACGCAAAAGCCAAATCCACCGACCCCATCAAGACCCAAGAATCTGTTTTGGGTGCCATAACAGAAGAAAAGAATGAGGAAATATCTTGGTACAAAAAGGCAATGCACTACCAAACCAACAGGTCTCCAATCACAGGTATCAAAATTGCCACCTCTAAAGCCAATCCTGCCGACATAAGGTTGATCATTTAAAGATAAGATGGCATATCTAGAATTATTAGAGATTTTCACCTGAAACATTTCGGCCTCTCCGAATGGTTTGAACTCTCTAAACTTCTAGTGAAGAGCGTAAATCCAAAGAAAGAAGTATTCATCAAGTGCATTGATGGCTTGATGGATAAAATGAAAGAGATAAAAAGGAAACATAACATCGTCCTCTCCTCCGATGAAAGAGCCAAACTTCAATCCCTCAAGGAAGACATCCGCCTACCGAAGACTAAGAACCAAAAGGTCACCGACCACATCTTCAAAGAGTTGGCTGCAAAAGGAAAGATTCCCTATGTGGACAATCTCAATCTGTCTCTCCCCACATCAAGCACTTATCCCTCAACCACTCTAAGCCTCTCACCGATTCCTGGACTATACTTCAATGACGGATTCGGCCACCGACGTTTCTTCAGGTTTTCTCAAATCCCTTGGCCGACATCATCTTTCTTGAAGGCATATCTAATCTGATGCCTACATCCCGAAGCACAACCATTTTATCAGAATATCCTGGCCGAAATCCAGCGCCTTCAGGGAATGAGAAAGAAATAATCTAGATGTTTTCCTCTTTGCCACTTAAGTACTTGTAAAAAAATTTCTTCATTTCCAAATGTATGAAAATCTCGGTAATGCAAGTACTTCTCTTCTATTTGAATTTCCTTGTTGCACATAGTTATATTTTCTTACTTGTAAATATTGTCTATAGTATACACACTCTTACAAAAGAAAAAAAGATCAAAAAGAACAAAAAGAATGGTCTATGTGAAAAGAACCCAAAAAGAGTAAAAAGGGTCAAAATGCACTTTACTTTCAGATACTCTTAAATATTCTAAGGATAGAGCTCAAATTCAAATAGGGGGAGATTATTGGGTCACCAAAATTTGAAATTGACTCACCGATGTTTTTCCCTATATCTTACTTAGAATATTTTAGCATCGTTCTTTTAGAATGACTTGTACAAAATATCAACTGTTCGGTGAAGTCGAAGATCAACCGAAACCAAGCTTGAAGATATTCTCATTGTGGAAATAAGAAGACTCTTCTCAAGATACATACAAGTCATTGTCCACCGATTGTGTCTTCACACATCGGTGGACATCCTCTCCACCGACCCCCTTATCGTCGGTCAGAAGCATCCCACCGATAAGGATGCTCAAATCGGTGGGATCTTTGTTTGAATGGTTTTCTTTGAAGATTGTTTCAAGATTCAATTCAAGTATATCGGTGAAACATCGTCGGTGTAAGTGTCTTGGAAGACACATCAAGAAGATCATTTAATATGGGACAATATCCTTTGCCAGGTAAAAGTGACTATTTGTCCTTTTATCCATTTTAAGTTAAAGTCCCTTTCAGCATGGGTATTCTTCCTAGTACCAATGAAAAGGTGATAAAGACATATCAACTTTTCAGAAGTCAAAAGCTACAAGCAAATCTCCTGATGACATGTATCCCAAGCATTTAATGCTCATCTCACTATAAAAGGAAGAAGATGCTCCCATGCAAACTACGCTTTCTGGAAATCTCTCTCAGTGCAAGAATTCTCCTTTTTGCTTAAGATATAGCTTTGTTCTAAGTGTTCTAAGTTGTTTTGTTTAGTATACTTTGTGAAAGATTGTTAGAATAGTTTATCTGTTCTTTTCCGCAACAGTCTTTAGTTTCTATGTGTAATTCTTGTTGAAAGTTTTTCAATAAGAGAATTAAAATTGTGAAAATTTTGAGTATTGTATTCAAACCCCCCCCCCCTTCTACAATACTTGTTAAGCCATCTGGGACTAACAGTAGGGAATGGACATCTTGTCCCCACGGCAAGAAATTTTCCTGTTAGTCTTTTCAAATTATTCGTCTGAACGAACAAGAGTAGATGCTTACTCCCATAATCGGGACAAAAAAAGTCATCTCTATTATCCAGACTAACATTATACGCAGTATCGAAATTCCTCCCGAAATCACGTACGACAACGATCCACAAGTGATCGTACGTCTGAGGATCGTAGTATCAAATCTACGACTACAACCCCACGTAGCTGAACTGTAGTACATTTTATTTCCTTATCGCTTTCGATTTATTTCGACAAACGATTACTAACTTAAGCATCGGAGGTTCGTTGGTCAAACCAACGACCACCCCCAAGTCTTACATTGCAGGCTCGCAGGATCGCACGAATGTCAGTCTTATGACCTACATCGTGAGAAGACAAAATCTCTGAGACTTGCATATCACAAAAGGAATCTTATGATTCATTACACAGGTCTTGTGATCATCACAGGTGTTCTTTAAACTAAGTGTCGGAATCAAAGTCTTATGACTTGAATTCCATACTTAGAATATTTTTTTGGCCCAGTCGCCCGACTACTTCCAAAGTTATATGTACCTGTATCGTACAATTCTACGTTCGCTTTACTACTTTCTATACTACTTTATTTTGTTTATTTACAACAAAGTAAAGCACACAATGGTATAACGAAAGATATGCTTGTATTAATCCAAAAGTAATACAAGAAAAGGCACGACCACTAACGGTCGCCCTAGAAAGAAATACAAATTACAAAGAACTCAAAAGCCTACTGAGGGCCCTGGTCGACTCCACCCTCGTCTTCCGCACCGCCCGTTTTGGTTTCCGTGGAGTCAGTGTCGTCGACCCTATCCTCTTGATCGAAGTCCTCCTCGGTCCCGACGTGTTCGAGGTAGGATGCGACCTCGGCCTCTGCGCCAGCCAAAGGGTTTTTCCCCTGCAGATGACGGCGCATAATCGCCGCCCTGGCCTTCAGACGGGTCAGCGCCTCGAACGAGAGGAGCTTCTCCACCAAGGCCCCCGTCTTGGCCTCAACGACCTTAACCGACATCTTGAGCTCCCCCGCCTGTTTTTCGCGCACGGTGAGGGATGCTTTAATCGTCGTCACCTCTGCTTCATAAGCAGAGGCCCTTTCCAACGTCTCCTTGAGACGATTTTGGAGCTCCTCCTTCTCCAGCGACGACGTCTCCATAAGACTCTTAAGGTCGTCCACTTGAACGAAGAGAGCCTCCGCCTTGTCCTTAGCCGCCCGCTCATCCTCTCGAGCCTTACACTCATCCTCTTGCGTTCGCTGAAGTTTCTCAGCGATGCAAGGTTCGACCTTCTGGAGCTCCTCTAGTTGGCCGAAAAGGCACAGCGACGCCTGAAACGCCTGCAGTCGCACGAAAAGACATAAGGTAAGTCTGACTTACTAAAAGAGGAAGAGACATACGACGAAAACGAAAAACTCACTAGGAAGGCCATGCCTGCGACGTGAGACCCTGTCTCGTGCACAGTAGCGCCACGATAACGATCTTTGAAGGTTGGTAGGAGGAATTTTCCCAAGTTAGGGAAAATCTTCGCCATATCCAGGACGCCGTCCAACAAGAAGTCTGACGGTAACGGGAAGTTCACCGTTGTAACTTCAAGGGACCCCTCAGTCTGAGGACCTTTCCCCTTCTCCTCCGCAGTAGACAACCCAGGCGGCGTCGGTGTCGTCCTTGGCACGTCCGAAGACGTCTTCGCCTTCTCAGGAGTGGAGACCTTTAATGGCTCTCCACCCATCGACGATGGTTCCCTCGGGGGAACCGACTTGGTCTTCTTCAAAACCTCTGACCCCGAAGTCGGAGGATCCTTCCTCTTCAGCTCCTTGGCCTTCTTAGCCAAGGCCAGTTGGGCCTCTTTCTTCGCCTTACCCGAGGCAGACTGCATATCAGGACCACCTGTAAAAAATAAAAGTATCAGATACAGTCGTACGACTCGAAGAAAAACAGAAAACGTACGACTAATGGACACTTACTTGTCGAAGTCTCTTGTTGACTTCTTTCTTCAGCTTCTGAAGTGCTGACGGTCGTACGACTAGGAGAGTCAAATAACTCTCCGACCCCACAAGGAAAAAAGTCTCGCAACCTTTTCTTGGGAATCAACTGCAGGACCGAACCTAGCAAAATCGATATCTGAAAAAAAATTGACAAAAGGTTAACAAAAGACAAAGTTAAGTACTAAAAGACGTACGAAAAAACAAGATTTATATACCGCTGGTGTTCCACCCAGACGCGACCCAGGAAGTATCCTCGTCTATATGACCAAGCGTCCGTATACGACTGAGAACATATTTGGCCTTCCACTCACGATCGCGGACCAGGGTGCCAGGAACCAACGTATGTCCTCCTCTTAACCTAAAGGATAGGCTATAACGGTGATAGTCGTCCGACTTCACGTCAAACGCCGTTAACAGATCACGCATCGTGAAAGGAACATCCCAATCACCGGTGATCCGATCAATCTCCTGAAAGATTTGCCAAAGTTCGGGCAGGATCTGACCAGGAGATAAGTTGAAACTACCTAAAAACTCCCTAACCAGGGGAGTAAATGGCCATCTGAATCCTATTCTAAAAGGATACTCGTACATGACAAAGAATCCTCCTAGACACTTCGTCGGTCTAAGTTGGTCGGGAGTGTACAATCGGATTTCGGCTGGAATACCCGTTGATAACCTAAAAGCTTCCACATCCTCCTTCTCTTGAAAAGAGCTCGCTGGCTCGGAAGAGACAGAGAAGTCAGGCACAGAAACCGGTGCTACGTATAGGTCCATAAGGTCCTTATACGCAGAAGCCTTCTTGGCTATCGACTTTAGTCACATGATGAAAAGAGGGATAAAAGATTGTACCTTAGATCTCTAAAAACCTCGAACAATCGAACAAGCAGTGAAAATCCTCTTTCTCTCGAAAAAACTCTCTCAAAAATGTGTTGCAAACATGAAAAGGAAATGATCCCCAGGATCGCGCTATTTATGGCAAAGATCATGTCAGGTCGACCCTCTAGATGGTCGACACCTGTCCATCGCCTTTTCGCATGCATCATGGCGATGGACGACACATGTCCTCTAAACGTCTTTTCACCTCTGACACGCCGTCGTGACGTCACGACCTTATCATTTCCCCCAATCCAAATCGAACCAAGACGGTTGGAATTCGACCAAACTCTCTCCCCGCGTGACACGTGTCAAACCACTTCGTCAGATTTAAAACTTAAAATTCACGCTTAAAATTCAAATTTTGGGGGCAAACTGTTTGGGTAAAAAATCACACCTCACGACCGACGGTAGAAAACTCAGAAAACACTTTCATAAGATCACTCTTGCATTTAGATAAGGTCTTACAAGTCGTTTACGGACGAGTGCTCGGTCGTACGTTTTTATGCTGGTCGTACGTTCCGTACGACCAACGTGGGAGACTTAAGACGGTCGTACGATTATACTAACCGTTAACAGTCAACATCCGTTTCTTTTGTTCATTAATGCAGGTCTAAGAGCATTCATGGTGCAAACGGCCAGTAACGGACAAGTAATCAATGGCATTAAAAGCCCGACAGCGGTTACGAAGCAAGCCATCAAGACACATTTAATGACCAACAGAAGCTATGTAAAGGCCTGCTCTACAACCGAAAAAGCGATCTAATCCAACATCTGTTATCTGTTCTATCCATTTCCAAGATATTACACATCGCAAACTCAACAACAATCTGCAGAGCATTAGAAAGAATATCACTAAAGCAACTTCGCACGTCAACAGTTCGAACCATACGACAGCAGTTTATTTCACACGATTTACACACGACACACGACTAAGTTCATTTCTACATCTATTTGTAATCTGTTGTACACAAAATACTTGTTACCAAAGGACTTTCGCCCCTTTTTGGCGACTATAGTGCATCGTCGACTCTCACAAGTCTACCGCGATTTTTCCCTTGTTTTGGGGTTTTCGCGTCACCAAATCTCTTGTCTTGTTTACTTTTTCCTCGCGATTGTGTTGCTTGGTCTTGAGATACATTTCTTTAGTTGTTAAAAGTCCACATCAACCTTAAGTTGTTCTTTTGGGCGATTTTTGGCATTAACATCATTCATTTAAAGCCTAAGTGTGTTTGTGGATCATAAGCTAGAACTAATCTTCTCTTTGTTAGACTCAACACATCCTACATTTAGAATCAATAGAACTTTTTAGGGTCACTCTTTGGCATTTCTTTTCTCACCAAGCCTTTTCTCTCAACAAAAATTTTCAAATTTTGGCATTTTGTTCTCTTTTCTTGTTGACTTTCTATACCTTGCCCCTATGGGACATTTTGGTATATTTTGCAAAATATTTATCATATTAGAGCTTTGATATTTTGTGTGATCTTTTCTTCTTTAAGGTGTAACCTTCCCACCCTCAAATTTATAATTGACAATGTCCTCATTGTAAGCATTGAAGCACATAGGTTTATAAGGGGTTACACGTGGCTATTGGAAATTGAAAAGAAGGCCTAGATCATTCCTTAAATGTGTATAGGGTGTGTGAGTCAAGTTGTGTCCCAAAAAGAAATTTGCTAGTTTTAACAAGAACACAAAACTTAGGTAAATTCGTGATTCCAAAAAATTATTAGGGCTATGAACAAAAAACAAGGTATGACTTTATGTGTAATCTTGCAAAAGAAAAGTAACCTATAAATGTAAAACTATCCCGGACACAAAATAAAACAAAACATGGAAGCTAAGGTAAGTGATTTGAACCTGCCCTGCTCCATAGGAGTAGGTTGTGAACCAAGTGGTTGGAATGAATGTTGCGGCACAAGAATCTGCATGTCCTTCTTTTAGCAAGGTGTTCTTCTTTTTCAACAACTAGATCTCTTGTTGACAACTTATTGAGGAATGGTGGAATTTGCTGGAGCACCTCAGTATGCTCCTCAGCCCAAACGGTTCTCACCAACTTAAATTGGTGTTTCTCTTTCCACTTATGTTTATACACGTTTCTCATCACGTGTTTCTCACTTTGATCATGGCACAAGATTTTAATGGAACAAATGGGGGAACAGGTCATCCCCAAAGATTTTTCCACACCACCTCACCAACAATAGAACTTGATTTTATGAAGATTCCCGAGTCCTTGGATTGATCATCACGTCCCTTTTTAAAAACAACTTGAAAATTTTCTGGGCAGCTTTGCTGCACGAATGTTGCAGCATCCGCAACAATATGTTTTTTCTGCACATGTTCAAAGTAGGGGTTAATGACAATCTTGGCATTGTGTTGCACCTCTTCACTATTTTGAAGTGAAGAGGGATTGCTTAAATGCTCAGGTTCTTCCTCGTAACTCTCCATCTCTTGACTATTTTCCAAAGTATTGACCTCATCCTCATCCTTACTAATACACTCAAAATCAACTTGTTCCTCCCAAGATTGGTCAAAAGTATTTGCGTAAGTGTTACTCTAATCTTGGTAGGGTGGTATTGTTGATGTAAAAGTGCCATGATCTTGATTATTTAAAAACAAATTAGGATAATCCTCCCATGATTGAGTGTAACCATTGAAGTGTGAGGTATCCCAATTACTATCTCCCATGAAATAATTGGATTCGAGATTCGAAGGATAACTGTATGAGAAATGATTTCCGCCACAGCGGTGACAGAAAAAAAGTTTCATACGACCCAAACGAATGTCCCATTGAATCCATATTCACAGAAAGATAAACCCAAAGCTTGTTACTTGTACACACATGGATACATATGACAAGCAACAAAGATGTTAGAAAAATCAAATCTTTTAAAATACTTTTATAGACTTTTAGCGTGCCAATCCCCGACAACGGCGCCAAAAACTTGACAATGCTTTGAATACACCGATAGACGTGTGCTAATTAAACCTCACAACAAGTATACAATGAGATCTAATGTCGTCTTTCAAGTAATAAAATGGTAAGAACCAAGTATCGTCCTACAGAGATTGGAGTAAAAGTGCAATAAAAGTCTAGTAAAAGAAATGATTTCCAAGGATCAATTCGAAGATAATATTTTTGTTTGGAATTATCACAGATTATATTGAACAACTAATAAAGGAAAGCAAGGGTGTAAGATATTGGGGTGAAGTCTAAACATAAATTCCAGCATGCCCTCTCGGATTTTCAACAATTTACCACTGGTCTAGCTGTCAATCAACCCATCTCTGGCGTTGTGTCAGAACTATCAATAGCAAAATGAATCCTTCCAAGTATATGGATAAACAAATCTCTTTATTAAAAAACACTCTCTCGAGCTGATTCCCATATCAGTTAAGTTGACATGTTCTAAGTGGATCATCTCTGACTCGCACTCTACACTGTTACCATCAAGACAGATGACCAACTTATCGGGAAAAATCAACCAGAAAGAACAAAGATGACAAATCTCTTTGTCAGTAGCTCTCTCAAGCCTACTTCCTTTGTCATTCGGATTGACGTGCATATCAATGACTCATCTCTGAGGCTATGGCACTTTAACACTTTCAAAGTGATCAACCGTCCTGAAGTAACTTGATCTTTTATAAAACTTAACATGAAATGGTGAACATCATTATTGAGAAACGATGTCTACTTTTCATTATGTTTAAAACCTCACCCTTTAATCTCACACCCAAGCTATTAAACTAGCTACTCATACTTGAATGTAAATGACAAGAAATATAAATTACAGAAATGAAATACATAAATTAAAGACAGAAATGTAAATGACAAGAAAGTAAAATGCAAGAATTAAAAGACTATAAGTTAGTGCAACAATGTTGTACCAATGCTGCAGCAACTCATAGCTAATAATAAGAACATGAACAAGATGAAGAACATAAATTAAAGTTGCATAAATTAAAGGTGAGAGGTTCCCAATCAGTTGTGAGAGCTGATCCAAAAGTCTCCTCCACGTCACTTCTTCATTCAACAATGTTGATCCTCAATGTTGTAGCATTGGACAGGGTTGCACTATAATTAAGTTCACATTTAACCTTCCTATATAAGTAAAATACAGGTAAATCAAGAACTTAGCTCCATGAAACAAAAAGTAAAAATAAATAAATAAAAATGACTCAAATGTTGGGATAAATATATTATTCTAACTAAAAATATAAGAAAACGACACTTTATGCATTAAATAAATACTACATATCAAATGCCATGCGACATTTCAATGGCAAAGTTGTCTGGCAATGTCATCAGGATGGGGCAGAGGGTGATAAAGCGGGATTTCACCAATTTTCTCATTTCTCACTCCTCAACTCTTTTCTTTCTCTCTCTCAAATCGGTTCCTCTTCACTCAATACGAACCCTAACTCATTTTGGGGGTTTTTTTATGGATATTAAAGTGTTCCTTATCCATCAAAGCTAGTGATTTCATCTTCTAGTGCAAGACCAAGTATCCATATTCAATTCTAGATATTTTTGGGGTTTTCTAGGTTTTCATCAAAACCTAAATGGTAAGTTCATCCTTCTCTTTTCTAAAATTTTATATGAGTTATAAATGCTCCATTTATGACATTTTAGTGTTTTATTTCTCAAATTTCGGTTTGGATGATTTTGGAAAAAGTTAGGTCAAAATGGAGATTCTTGGTGAGAGGTGTTTGGAGAATGATTCTAAGTACTTGGGTTTGTGTGTTTATGTTTGCAAACTTGTGGATCTATGATTTGAAAGGACTTCTTGTAGATTCAAGCTTTTTAGGGAAGCTCAAGATTGGAGTAAAATCTAGATGTAGCCTAAATCTAGCAAGATGAGTTCAGCTTGCTTTGTGAAAATTTTGTACATGCCAAAATGTCCATTTTTAAGTGTTTATGTGTTTTACATGATAAACTTTAAATGCTGGAATATTTGATGAGTTTTGCTTATTTGAAGTATTTGATTTTATAAATCTTATGAAACACCCATATTTTTTATTTTTGGATACTTTGATAAAAAAATCATAAATGTATGTGTTTTGATGGTTTATTTTATAAATGGAAGTCCTTTGGTAAAAATGCACCTTTAGCGTGTATTTTGGTGAGCTACATGAATTCTTTTATGGGACGTTTTGAAAGTGTAAATGGTGTAATTTCCTTTGGAAAAATGGTTTGTCCCAATCTAAAATTGTGTTTTGAGTTATTCATGTATTTGGAACATGTTTTCGCATTAATGTGGGTTAATTACGTTTTATTGCATTTTATGACTTTTAACAAATGGTCAAAGGAAATTTATTTTTCATTTGATGTATTGTTGAAAATTTTAAATTAGTTGTTCTATTCAAATTTGAGGGTGTTACAAATACATGGAACGGAGTGGATATCGTCTCTGTATTCGTAGTTTGACGGGGATGGTGGGATATTCCTTTATGTTTTTCAGATAATGAAGCTCAATCAGAGACCGACAGTGGTAGAAAGGTTCACTGACCCAAACCCGTGTAATTCTCAATGGAGGAGGTTGTAGTGTGTATATATGTATAGTATATATTTTCTAAATTGTTTTTAAATCACAAGAACGTTTTCCATAATTATTTTGATTTAGGGATGCACAACGTGATTTTGTGTAAACCACAGGGACCAATTATGTAATTTACTCTATTCGTTATCATAATCTGTATACATATATGGAATGGGTATTTTCTCGAAACTTATGTAGTGTTTGTTTAGAGGTATTAAGCGGTAATAAATGAGATTGATAATAAAAGAAGTTGTTTAGTTTTTATATAATATAAATGGTTCACTCCTCCTGAAGCTTTAATTTTTATTTCGGGTTAAACCGAAGAAAATATTCATTTTCCTTTTCATTCTCTGTCATTTTCATTTTTATTTTTTAGAATGAACCAAACAAGCCCTTGATGAATTGGTTTGACAAAAAATTAAAGCAACAATGCAACACAATGTTCACACATCTTCAAACTCGATTTAGGCATCCAAAGGAAGAACTTTGGGCTGAAACTTGGGCCAAACCACATTAGGTAGTCTGTAATCATATTGGACATATTATGAAGGCCTTTTTAATGTTGCTTTCTTTTCGAAATTTTGGATTTGGTCCCTAAAATACACTATGTACGGTAGTGGTCCTTAACTTCTTAATTTACTTTCATTCATGGTCCTCCTATGTTTAATTCTTTCACCCATGGTCCTCTTATGTTTAACATAAAAGGACCATAAGTGAAAGTAAATAAAAAAGATAGGGACCACCATCATGGATAGTGTACTTTAGGGACCAAATCCAAATTTTAGGTAAATCATAGTGTAATTCACTCTTGATCAAATGATAGTGTTTGTTAACACTTGTATTTGCTCTACGTAATGATTGATCATGATAAAAAGGTTACAAAAAGTCCTACTTGTGACATGAATACTGTTTTCCTTCTTTTTATCGGTAAAGCGGACAACTCTAATATGTATTTCCTAATAAAAGGGAAATATATTTCCAAATATAATGTAGAAAAGAATATCATTGTACTTATTTTTGAAGAAGAATGAATTGCTCAATTTATTCTAAAAGATACAATATGTAGCTGACATATAATTTTATAAAAATAATTACACTTTTACACAGATATAACTAAAATCTTATATGAATATCAAATAATAACTAGAGTTAAATACGAATTTGGTCCCTGTGGTTTACAAATATTAACGGCTAAGGTCCCTTAAAGATTTTTTTAACGATGAACGTCCCTTAACTTTCCATTTCATAACATGTAGAGTCCCTGTGGTTTACAAAGTTAGTTAACTTTAAAGGACCTTAGCCGTTAATATTTGTAAACCACAGGGACCTTAGCCGTTAATATTTGTAAACCACAGGGACTCTACATGTTATGAAATAGAAAGTTAAGGGACGTTCATCGTTAAAAAAATCTTTAAGGGGCCTTAGCCGTTAATATTTGTAAACCACAAGGACCAAATTCGTATTTAACTCTAATAACTATTAATACATTAAACACATTATTTTTATTCAAACAATTTCTTATTTAAAAGTGCATTTGAATAAAAAATAAATAAAAGATAATTAACAAGTACAATTAAAGAAACTTATGGACCACAATTATTTTATTAATAAGGACAAGCTTTCAACTATAGTAAATATATTTTTAAAAATATACTTACTAATAAAATACTTAATTTTTATTTTGGATGGAGATCATGAGGGACATATAAGGTTCACATGGAATGTATATGCATAAAACACCTTGAATTTATTAGGAATGCAAGAATTATACTTTTTATAAATATTTATAATGAATAAATTGATAAAAGTATTTGTTATAGTGACATATATTTATCATAAATATTTATAAAATAGGTAGCCATGGCTCTTAAAATATTTAAATCTTGTTAGTTTTAGGGGTTGTTTGGCAGTTGTTGAATGGTTTAGTACAGAATGATTAAGTGGTCAGAAGGATTAAGAGATTTTTATGATATAGTGCAAAATGAAATATGGTTGTTTTGTAATTGTTTAAATGAAATCAGGGTGTTGAATGGTTAAGGGAGACCCAAATGCTAAAGCACTCAGAGGGTTTTAGGACCATTAAGAGGCATACATTTTTTTACCAAACAGGATTTACCTCTTAGCGATTCAGAGGTTGTCTCTTACTAGAACCATTAAGAGGTAAACAAACAGCCCCTTAAGTATCATATTTGTAGATAATACAAACATACATTCAATCACAAAGTACTTAGAAAATAAACTTTTGTACTTGCCAAAAAGAGTCTAATTTGATAGAATTCTTTTTACCGGATTAAAGTTCAAATAAGATATAAATCTGATGTCTCTAAAAGAAGCGTTCTTAGAAAACTCGGATTAAGACCATCGGACTGACAACCACAATTAAGGTTGTAAATGGAAGATTATGTCTTCTATCGGATTTCTCCAATATCCTTAAATTATTTTTAGTGTTTATCACGGGACAGTCTTTACTTCATAAATGTCTATAACTAGAAACCGTTGTGTAGCTTATACTTTAGAATAGACAAAATATGATTTTTACTTGTAAAAGTCTTATAACTATTTGTGTTGATCCAAAGTGTAAAAGAGCTTTCAGCAAAGTCGGAGAGTAACTGAAAAGTAACCAAGATAGTCACCAAAGCGGATTGGTTTGGCATATAGTCAAAAGAAGATCAATACAAGATATAGCGAGTTATTAGTCTGACAAATACTACTATTGGCTGTTAGTTTTTGGGATTACAGAATAACAATAATACTTGGATAATTTCTAGGATCGTGATTGAATCACTTTCCGAAATCTGTAATTCGTCCCTATTGCTTGGGGATACACGAATTCAGAAGTGGGATAATCCAAGAAATCAGATTCGGATTACAAGCCTAATCCAAATCCACAAACACAGAATACCTTGCGATGGATTGCGTTTTTTCAGAGACAGAGAATTGCAGAGAAGAAATCGGTTTTCTTCTTTTTGCCTTATTTGTTTATGTTCAAAAAATCGGATATATATATATGAAGAAGATGGCGGTTATAAATGAAACGACGCCACCTTTCGTAAAGAGTCTAACCCTTAGGTTTTTGCGGGAAATATTTCGTCTGGGCATTTTCGTCCATAACAATTCGTTGACCGGGCAGCGGAACCCCCGCACCCGCACCCCGCAAGGGCGGCCCCCTTGACCCCGTCCGCTGACCGGGCAGCGGAACCCCCGCCAGGGGTTCTGCCCCTTGGACCCCGCTAGGGGCGCTGCCCCTAGACCCCGCCAGGGGCGCTGCCCCTAGACCCCGCCAGGGGCGCTGCCCCCGGACCCCCCGATTTCCCGAGTCCACATTTAACTATCCGAGTGTGCACCCCGCACCTCCAGGCTCGGAATGTAAACTGAACTCAGCCTGTCTCGATATTAAACATGACTACACTAAAATATATTTATGACACTAAAATCACCAACATTGGCAAACCGAGTTTTGAAGTGCAAACTTGTCCAACAAGTTTCGTTCACCAACTCTCCCAAATATTTCATCCTAGTATGGGAACATGCAAAAGCATGTCAACGAAAGTATATGTTCTAAAACATTATTTTAATATTGTCATTCATACTTTGTTGATCCCTATGTATACGAAAGGATGAGATTGGTTAACAAATGTTTACATCAACTCAAAAGTTGAAGTAAAAAGTACAAGCATGTATGGATCAACAAATACGATGATGACACGTGTTAAAGTTGAAAACGAGCATTTAATGCAATGAATGCTATAAAATCTCTTCATTGTGTTAGTTTACAAATCACCCGTTTTGAAAGAACTTCTTTGTGAAAACTTCAAGGTAAATTCGACGTCAATGTCTGAGAGCTATCTTAGTCACTCAGATATAAAAAAGAATATTCTTCTTCTCTCTTTCAACGTGAGTAGATTTGTCACCCTCAGATAGTTTAGGAGAAAGATTTTGCCTCCTAGCTTCCGCAATATATTTGTAATTTTATGTTTGAACAAAAACTGAAATAAAACAGTAAAAGTTTAATGTGTTTGTATTCAATCCCATCTATAAACACTTTCAATACAAGTTACTGTGGTCCAGGACCAACAAAATTAATAAATAAACTTGCCAAAACATGCACTCGGTAATTTGTTACTATTTGTAAGGTAAAAAAAAGTTAAAAGTGTATATTTGTTATTACATTAAACTATTATTTAATATGAAAATGAAATCAGTACCAAAAACGATAATGTACGGATCTTTTTTTTATGTTAGAATTAAGTTAAGTCATATATTGTAAAATGTAAAGAGTAAGTTTTATGTGATATTTCTAATAAATAAATTAGTAGATAGAGATACATTTAACAATATATAGGAGGTGCATTTCCACTACATAAAAAATTAAACATGATTGGAAATTTTTGAATCCATGAAAGTATTATTTAGGGTGCGTTTGGTACACGGACATGATAAAATAGGATAGGACGGGACGAGACGAGACAGAACAGAACAGAACAATTGTTCAACGTTTGATAGATGGAACTGGACAAAACAGAACATATAACATTAGATAAAATACAATAAATAAAATTTAAAAAATATATAAAATATATAAAATATAAAATAGAACGTGTATTTGATGTTTTAGAATAGTATTAGATTTTATTTTGAGGTTATCTTGGTAAAACATAAGTTTGTTCTACCTTGTTCCAGCTTGTTCCATGGAGTGGGGGTGGAACAGGCATGTTCCACTTTGTTCCACACTATGTTCCTGTATGTTCCACATAAAAGTCCTGTCAAACGTGGGACAGTGATCCCTGTTTTGTTATGTCCTATCATGTCTTGTCCAGTGTACCAAATGCACCCTTATTAATTATATTATCCATAATCTACTTTATTGTTGTGGTGTAGAAGATTTGACTGTTTAAATTGATTAAAATCAAATTTAGTATTTAAACTGGCCAAACTTCTTTTTCTATAATATAACACTGTAGCACCCCATATTTTATTCTTCTTGCAAGGTTAGAGTAAATGAAGTTTTTGGGGCTAAGGTATGAAGTATTCAACTTTGGGGGCTTGGTTGCAAAATCTGAAATTGTGAATTGGTATAGAAAGGGATAAAACCCTAGGTTATTTCTATTTTGTGGTTCATATGTATTGGGGATGGCTAGAGGAGGAATTGGAGGGTCTTGAAGCTTCTTGAAGAGAGAGCTTGGATTTGGAAGCTGAATGTGAGGTTATTCTTCATCTTCTCCAAGGTAAACATTCCCTCTCATGTTTTCTTCTATTGAAAGGATTAACGAGAAGAGTGTGGTGTAAGATTTTTCTAATGTTTTAATGTTTTTGGGGTGAATGCTCCAAAGGAGATTGCTATGTTTGGGTTTTGTATGGTTTGCAAGATTTTCTTAGAGAATCATCCATCATTTCAATGGTAGAGTTGAGTTTTGTCAAGAATATGATTTTGGGGTTTAAGGGATGAATCATTGGGTGAATTGGTGGGTTTTATGTTGTTTAAAGTGTTGGTTATTGATTCTTAGTGTTTATGGTAGCTAAAATATCGATTTGGGAGACTTAGAACTGGTTTGGAAAAGTTTGGGGATGAGAAACCCTTGATTTTTTGGAAGAAGTCTCCTGAAGGGAGCAGACCAGTGCTATGCGCGCCTGGCTGCGCGTCTGGAGGCGCGCCACCAGGGGCGCCAAGCCCTGTCCCCCAAACCTTGTTTCCGTTTTGCCGTTCGTTCGGGTCTAGGATCGAGGCGTTGATTGGGGGTTTGGTCTTAGGGATTATTGGGAATGTTTTGGGATGTAATTAGATGGTTTAACACCATTTTTGTGGCGCCAATTCAGGTGTTCGGTTTAAGCTAAAGTGTATCCCGGAGCGTGTGTCGAGGTGCTAAGGCTAAGGTGAGTTCCCTTACCTTCTTTGTGTGAATGAAATGTTTTACGAAAGGTTTTCATAACTGATTATGGTTACGAGCATGTTGACCTGATTAAACTATTTGAAAGGTTTTATATTACGTGATGTGAAAACGTTCATTAAAGCATGTGAGTTGTTTATACGTTCATTTCTGCGTAATTGTTGAATGCATGCTGTTGGGATGTTGTTGCTATGTGTGGAGTCGGGTTGCACAGTGGAAAACTATTATTGATGCCCGAATGTCGTGTCTGGCTTTGTAAGGTGATGAATGTCGTGCCTGGCTTTGTAAGGTGAATGTTGTACCTGGCTTAATAAGGTGATGAAAGTTGAGACCACTGTGCAATACCCTTATGTGGAGTCGAGCTTTTGAATTGGAATTTCCGTTTATTGTTATAACGGTTGAATGTTTTATACTATTGTTTGTGTGGAACTGTTTTAAAGAGGGAATTCACTAGACCTCATGGTCTAACCCTCGCTTTTCAAAAACTAAAACCTTTTTCAGGTGTTAGTCGTGTATGGAGTTTCATCTGATGATGATGAAAGGTCGTGTCGTGGTAGAAGAGCTAGAGGCTAGTGAAGACTTGTAGATTACCGTCGGGCTTCCTGTAGTATCTCGGTTGTGAAGGTGTTTCCGCTGCGAGTTTAGAGTAGAACTTATGTAAATTACTTGTGTTGGGACCGTTTTTGGTTGTAATATTGTTTAATGTTATATTATGGAAATTGGGTCGTTACAAATGGTATCAGAGCCATAGTTTAAGGGATTTAGGTGACTGGATGGGCCTAAACTTAAACTGCGGTGTAGAGTGAGACACAACTGAGATATAGGAAGCCATTAGGAAAGACCGTAATCGTAGGATATCTTAACAATGGTAGTGAGAACCCTCATGTAAGGTAAATTTAAGTAGCATCTAGCCAATGCTATTATGAATTTACAGGTGCATGGGTGTAATCAATCACTATTGTTGGGATGAGTGGTGAGTGTGGCAGTATGTAGAAGGTTCTAACCTTGTATTTGATAGCAAAGAGTTGATGTGTCAGGGGAGATTCCTTGTGATGTTTGTAACTTCTAGAAGAAGCGTTGTCTGGAATGTTAATGAGCTGTCTAGAGGTAAACTCTCTGGGATAGGAAGTGAGAATTATGTTGGCATCTTGAAAACCTTCAATTCAGGATCGAGTGAGGGAATCTAGTCTTGGATTCCTTAGTCAATCGGTTTAGCGACAAGGTTAATGAATGAAAGAGATCAGTGTTGTTTTGAGGTATGTATAAGAGTAGAAGGTGAGATAAGTGGTCAATTGTTAAACCATGTTGAGTGGTCGATCAGGTGGGCTGTGAATCACTTGTACTGCAAGTTGTAGTAAAAGTAAGAAAGCGGTTGTTGGTCATAGTATGGTATCAGTGAAGAGTTGAAGTGAGTGCAACGGTTGACTTGGTTAGAGTGAATAGCCTTCAATTGCATATTGAATTTCATGCATTATGTCATTAAGCGTATTACACGAGTTCTTTCAGGTTAAAAGCATGTACGTGCATGACGGGTTTTCTTGTGTTGGGAAATAAGTTGACGCGTACTAGCGTGTGTTCTCTTTAAAGTAAAAGACAAACTTGTTTTCATTATACGATAAAGTTTTGAACTTAGTGATCTAAGAATTATTTCACGCTTTTAATTGTGGAAGAGAACCTTCGTTACGAAAATATTGGAAACGTTTTATTGCGAGGTTTTGTTTTATAAACAAAATGAGTATTGACTCGTTATTATTATATGAACGAGTCTTGGAGTTGACAGACCCACTTTGGGTAAGTGATTTCTTTCGAAAATTATTCCAGTCGTATGTGAAAGGATTTCATTGGAGACAACCGTTGTGCCAGCATCGATTTGGATGGACAAGGTTACGAATTATCGTTAGAGTGCCTGTGAGCGATCCTTGTGATTGTTGTGTTTCACTATTCATCTTGAGTGATGTTGTTTCACGCATACTCAAGCTTGTTTTATGATTTTGTATCTATTGCGTTTTTTTTTTAAAAAGTGCAAAATGATTTTAATTGTTGTCACTGTGCATGAAGGCTATGAACTCGCTAGGTCGGGAAGGGTATTACGATTGAGGTTGAGGAAAGGCTTTGGGGAGTGGAATTGTTAGTTGAATAAGATGTGGTCGAGTTATGACCTTAGTGTTTCTGTTAGAGGAAGTGGGTGAATACCGGGAGTCTTGGGCAGTGAATTCAGAATGTTGGTATGAGTGTAGTTTGAACTATTGCTTGGATATGTGAGAATAGTTTTAATCGCGGTGAAGTTGAAATGGTCAAAGTGTTTCTGTTGGTGGAAGAGTAATCAGTAGCGTTACGTTACTTGATGTAATGTTTTCGGTTTTGAGTTGGAGTACTGAGATGGTTTGGTAATTGGATCTTGCGCTAAGAAAGATCTTGTGTTGGTTTTCTCTCAAGTGAGAACGGTGGGGTATAAGTTAGTTATAATGCGTAGGACGAAGTGGGTTCTATTAGGAATCCTAGATTGTCAGGAAGGAATGGAATCATCGTCATGTAGTCCATTAATGTGGAGGTTTTCGACTGCTTAGCATGTCTCAAGTTAGGGGTGATGTCAGGAGATTAAAACGTGAGAATGAACCCGTTGGGTGTGAACGGGTGAGGTCGTTCGAATTGTGTAAACACCTAGTGAGGGCATTGGGAGAACGAAAGATCACCAACGTGGCTGTGATGCCCTTTGAGGTTTTGATGATTAGCTTATGCGTAAGGTGTCTAGCACAGCGGAGATAGATCACGTAGAGTTGACGAGAAACGAGAACTTGTTCGGGAGTAAGGAGAAGTAGATTCCTTCGGGAATCCTTGTCTGTCGTAAGGCGAACGGACAATTGCATGTCGATTGTCGAAGTTGAATCGGTGGCCGTTCTGTTGGATGGTTGTCAGGAGGCAGGTATTAGAGAAGTAACTATAGTGTGGTTATCTTGTTGAGTTTTCTTGCACGGATGTAAGAAGTTGATCAGAGAAAGGTGTGTATCCGGCATGACGCTGGACTACCTTGTGTGAGTGCTTCAGAAGTGAAAGATAGTGGTAGCATAAGTAAATTTTCCTATGGAGTTTGTTGAGCCATATAAGAACGAATTGATTAGTGTAATCGAAGCGGGTGTGCTTTAATTAGATGATCTTGGCATGTGATTCGTCGAGACCCGGGAAAGGCAAAGTCGGGAAACGTTTTGCTTCAAATGAAATTGAGCTATGGGTGGCATGAAGGAAATAATATCTTCTGTGTGTGTAAAGGCATCATGTTAGCTTGTTGCGATATGGTCGCATGATGCGATAGTAACAAGAGGAAGTGGTAGTACATGGTACCGAAGGAGCATGTAAGTCATAGATGTAATGATGGTTTGCCGTAATATCGAAGTAGTCAAAGGTAGTGAGTATGTCCGATTGAAGTGTGTGGATTTCAGGCAGTATAAGTTAATGCTATTTTGAGAACTGGAGGTTGAGTTGCGGTTGGTGGCGGGATGAAAGGAGAATCCTTATTCTTCTCAATTCCATTGAATTTTAAGTGAGTTTTCATACTTCACTTGATTGTCGAGGAGGATACTGTAAGCTATGGTGCTTCGTTAAGAAGTTTAGCCAGGAGCGTGGGAGTATTCCGTGGATGTAAAGAAATGCAATAAGTGGGACGACTGTGTTGGAAAGTTAGGAGCTCGTGGTAGATCCCGGTGCTAAGTACTTTACGAGAATTGGGCTGAAGGTCTTGTCGGATGATGTTGGAGAAACCGTCCTTTTGGACTGTAGCGGTGTGTGATGGGCGTTCCGTGTAGGCACGAGAGAAAATGATGACGGTATGGTAGATTAAGTATAGACAGGCTTGCGGCGAAAAAAGGTCAGGAGACTCTGGAAAGGTGGACTATAATTAAAGAACTGTTACTTGAAGGGCATACGAAAAGGGATCGTTGTGTATGGCATGGTTAAAGAGTTGGGAAGGCTAAATTCGTGCGGCCGGTTTAAAAACTGGATCGTGTTAGCGAGTCACTCTGTTAAAGCATCTTTAATGTTTTCAAGTTGGAATGGAAACAGGTGGTCGGATGTGGTGCTCTGGTTGAGAGACTTTTGGATTAGATTCGGTATTGTCGGGGAGAATGTTTCACGGGAGCGTGTTGTTCAGTGTTCGATTAATTGAGATAGTTTGAGTGAGCTTGGTCACTCCTCTTTGTGGGAGGGCAAGTGATTTTTGGTGGTAGTTCCTATTTAGTGGAACCATTCGGGGGATTTGGCGAGGAATATAATTGTGTATAGGAACGAGTTATGGCTTAGTGATTGTTGTGAGTTTGGACCGTTGATTGGTTATTGTTGTGGCACGTATGATCGGTGTGAGTTGGGGGAAACACAGATTATGCCAGGCGAACGCTATATTGGTAGAATGGCGTTCTTCCTTTTGATATGAATGTTATGCGGTGGTGAGAATGCAGTACCGATATGAGGGCGATCTTGGGTGATGTTGATGAAGGGTGTGGTTAGTGTCCGTTTAGAGATTCGGGCTATTGCGGCGTCGACTCAAATAGGGTCGTTTTCTCCTAAAGAGGGTCTTTTGGTGTGAGTAGTGTAGTTAATCGAAGAGATTGCAAGTGTGTATGGTTTGGCATGTTACCGCTCTAGGAACGTTGTAGTTGGCCGAGGAACGATTGCAAGGAAAGTCGTGCGTCGTCGGTTCTGGTCAGAAAGGGAAGGATAAGTGAATGGGACTAAGAGGATTGGATTAGATTGGAAAGTATGAGTACTTTTCAATCTCAAGTCGTAGGACTCAGTTAGTTGGAAAACGGTCCCATGGATTGGAGTAGTGTGGTTCAAGAAGAAAATGAGTTGAGCCGTGTAGGACGGATTAATGGCAGTTTTCGAAAGAATTGGGAATTATTGATTGATTTAGAGGCACTCGGTGAAAATTTGGAGCGTTTTTTGTATGTCTTAATCCTTGATTAGGGAATGTTGGTTGGAAAGCAGTTTGGTGTAGCTTCGCAGACGGTATGAGTAATTGAGTAGTCAGATTTTGTTGTATCGTTAGAAACAATCTTTGGGGCCGGATGGTTGAGAATTTGAAAGACAAGAAGTTAGTCTTGTAGAGATGTAGTTGCAACTCCCTAAGTTTTTGGGGCAATATAAGTATTGGAAGTCGGAAGTTAACTCCTATTGCAGCATGGGCCTGGCAATGGAATTCCGAGGACGGAATTCTAATAAGGGGGAGGTGATGTAACACCCCATATTTTATTCTTCTTGCAAGGTTAGAGTAAATGAAGTTTTTGGGGCTAAGGTATGAAGTATTCAACTTTGGGGGCTTGGTTGCAAAATCTGAAATTGTGAATTGGTATAGAAAGGGATAAAACCCTAGGTTATTTCTATTTTGTGGTTCATACGTATTGGGGATGGCTAGAGGAGGAATTGGAGGGTCTTGAAGCTTTTTGAAGAGAGAGCTTGGATTTGGAAGCTGAATGTGAGGTTATTCTTCATCTTCTCCAAGGTAAACATTCCCTCTCATGTTTTCTTCTATTGAAAGGATTAATGAGAAGAGTGTGGTGTAAGATTTTTCTAATGTTTTAATGTTTTTGGGGTGAATGCTCCAAAGGAGATTGCTATGTTTGGGTTTTGTATGGTTTGCAAGATTTTCTTAGAGAATCATCCATCATTTCAATGGTAGAGTTGAGTTTTGTCAAGAATATGATTTTGGGGTTTAAGGGATGAATCATTGGGTGAATTGGTGGGTTTTATGTTGTTTAAAGTGTTGGTTATTGATTCTTAATGTTTATGGTAGCTAAAATATCGATTTGGGAGACTTAGAACTGGTTTGGAAAAGTTTGGGGATGAGAAACCCTTGATTTTTTGGAAGAAGTCTCGTGAAGGGGGCAGACCAGTGCTCTGCGCGCCTGGAGGCGCGCCACCAGGGGCGCCAAGCCCTGTCCCCCAAACCTTGTTTCCGTTTCGCCGTTCGTTCGGGTCTAGGATCGAGGCGTTGATTGGGGGTTTGGTCTTAGGGATTATTGGGAATGTTTTGGGATGTAATTAGATGGTTTAACACCATTTTTGTGGCGCCAATTCAGGTGTTCGGTTTAAGCTAAAGTGTATCCCAGAGCGTGTGTCGAGGTGCTAAGGCTAAGGTGAGTTCCCTTACCTTCTTTGTGTGAATGAAATGTTTTACGAAAGGTTTTCATAACTGATTATGGTTACGAGCATGTTGACCTGATTAAACTATTTGAAAGGTTTTATATTACGTGATGTGAAAACGTTCATTAAAGCATGCGAGTTGTTTATACGTTCATTTCTGCGTAATTGTTGAATGCATGCTGTTGGGATGTTGTTGCTATGTGTGGAGTCGGGTTGCACAGTGGAAAACTATTATTGATGCCCGAATGTCGTGTCTGGCTTTGTGTAACATCCTAAATTTTCAATATTATTATTTTAATGAGAATTGGGATTTATTTGTATTTTGGTTTAAACCTTGAATGATATGGAAGTTTCATAATTCAAACAAGGTTAAAATACAAGGGTTTAAGGTTTGGTGTCAATTGTGAAAATATTGAAACCTAGAGGTGTGTTTGGTCACATTTGGAAAGTGTATATAGATAAGGTAGCTGGAAATCAGATTTTTATCTGATATCTTGTTTTGGGTCGGTCAAGAGAGAAGAAGAGAAAGAGGGAAAAAGGAGAAAAGAGAAAAAAGGAAGGAAACAAAGGTTTTGGTCATCAATTTGGTAAGAAATTAATCTGTGTTTTGATAAAGACTGTTGTAGCTATAGAATTGTAAACGAATCTGTGTTTTAGATCGATTTACAGAATCAGTAACATCAGATTTGGAGCAGCAGTTTGAGATTAAAGTGGGTTTTCTTCCAATAGGTGAGTTCATTTGTTCCTTGCTTAAATCAGTGTTTTCATGTTAAATTAAACCTTGTAATAGCTGTAGAAAGTGGTTATGAACTGTATGGGATGGTTTGGAAAGAGCTGAATCGAACAGACATGAAAATGGATCGAATTTTAGGCTGCAGAACCGAGTTTTCCGGATAAATCGTCGTATCCGGAAAACCGAGATGATGAATGTGTCCGGACGTGATCAAGTATCCTGGTAAGTTTTATTTTGTTGTAAGAATCCGGATGAATATAGTATCCGGATGGTTTTAGTATCCGGATGTCGTCCGGATTAGAATAGTATCCGGTAAAGTGTTGTTATCCGGAAAAGTCCTTTTATCCGGATAAGTTAGAAGTATCCGGAAAACCCCTGTTATCCGGACACTTTTGTGAAATTGGAAATGTTAGGTCTTAATGTTTGGAAGCAGATTCTAGATGAATTGTCTAGTTAAGTTTCTAAAAAAATTTCTTGGGGCGCTCCCCCCAGACCCCGCAAGGGCGTTGCCCCTTGACCCCATCCGCTAACCGGGTAGCGGAACCCCCGTGCTAAGTCGCCGAAGGGGGGCATTTGAGGATGAAGATACGATAGGTTATCTAGTATTCTTAGATTTGAGAATATGATATGAGCTGTAATATGTTGTTATGCATATACGTTAGTAAAGTGTAATGGATCCATAGGCACTAGTGTTTGGTAATCACATGGAATAGGCGTGTGGTAATAATCGTTATTCCAGTGATGTGTGTAGTACTAATGGTTATGTGCACGTGGAATAGATGAAGTTAGTCATTATTCTGATGTGTGTAGTACTAATGGTTATGTGCACGTGGAATAGATGAAGTTAGTCATTATTCTGATGTGTGTAGTACTAATGGTTATGTGCACGTGGAATAGATGAAATTAGTCATTATTCTGATGTGTGTAGTACTAATGGTTATGTGCACGTGGAATAGATGAAGTTAGTCATTATTCTGATGTGTGTGAGAAACCTTGGAATAAACGTAATTCCCGGTTTCTAAGGAAGAAGAGGGATTGACATATGTAATTGTAATCTCTACTTCCTTTTCTAAGAAATGGGCATGTGTATATTGCGATTTCTTAGGTGGGAGCATTAATCTAGAATCTGAGAAAGATTCGTAGTGTGGCTCTGGAATAGGATGTGTACAGAAATGGGCATGTGTATATTGCGATTTCCGGAATAGAAACATTACTCTAGAATCAGTGCAGATTCGTAGTGTAGCTCTAAGACATGATATGATGATGGAATGTGTGTCAGTCATATTCATGGGATTGGATGAAAATCGTGTTAACGGAATAGAGTTACACGTATGGTAAGAAAAAGGGTAATCAGGTTTGATATAACTTGTTTACATTGATTTTGCAAATATTATTATGGAAACGAATGTTCTCACTAGGCGTTGGCCTAATCGTTTCAAATGATGTTTTCTTACCAGGTACCGGCTCGGGAAAATAAGGGTTGTGGGACGAGCGTTTTGGAATATCAAGGAAGTCAATTAACAGAAGGAGATTTTGAGGGATTGCTTAGATAACTTAGTTAATCTGATTATAGTGACATAATTAGATTAATAAGTTATTTGTAGGATCCTGTATTTGTAAATGTACTCTTGATGATTAATTCACTTGCTATTTATGTAAGTTTGAAGTTTATATTATCATAGCTTGTGGAAATTTGAGGTTCAAATTAGCCCAGAATTTTGGGGTGTTACACTTTGTAAGGTGATGAATGTCGTGCCTGGCTTTGTAAGGTGAATGTCGTACCTGGCTTAATAAGGTGATGAAAGTTGAGACCACTGTGCAATACCCTTATGTGGAGTCGAGCTTTTGAATTGGAATTTCCGTTTATTGTTATAAAGGTTGAATGTTTCATACTACTGTTTGTGTGGAACTGTTTTAAAGAGAGAATTCACTAGACCTCATGGTCTAACCCTCGCTTTTCAAAAACTAAAACCATTTTCAGGTGTTAGTCGTGTATGGAGTTTCATCTGATGATGATGGAAGGTCGTGTCGTGGTAGAAGAGCTAGAGGCTAGTGAAGACTTGTAGATTACCGTCGGGCTTTCTGTAGTATCTCGGTTGTGAAGGTGTTTCCGTTGCGAGTTTATAGTAGAACTTATGTAAATTACTTGTGTTGGGACCGTTTTTGGTTGTAATATTGTTTAATGTTATTTTATGGAAATTGGGTCGTTACAAACACAAGTCAACAAGAAATAATAACAACAATTTATGAAGACTTGAATATTAATTTTATAATAGATTTAAGCTATTAGAGGTTTGTTTTAAGATCTGAATAATTTGTAAGATTTGTAACATTCAATATAAACCACAAAGTCATGATTAAATTAGGAAGGTAGTAATTTTGATGATATTGATATGAAAAAAATTAAATAAAAGGATTTTATGGGTATTTCCAAATCCTTCTCTCTCTTCTCTCCCCTCTTCAGCTAAAATAATCTAGCGATGGTTCACAACGGTTTAAAATAAACTTATTTTCACAATGGTTAATAAAAGGCGGTGTAAAAAAATACCATGAACGAAGGTTGTGAACACCTTGTGAACAACTTCTGAATGCATGTGAGAACACCGTGAATTTACGAGATCTGACTTTGTGAGTACATTGTGAACACCAAGTAAACCCAACAACACTACAACTAACGCTACTACAATATGAACCTCGTTGAACACATTATGAACACCCAATAACATTCATATTAAGTGAAATCATACAATGTTCACATCAATCGAGTGCAATGAAGCTGTTGGTGCAAGTGTACCCAGCTTTAATATTGTGATATATTTTTGGTACACATAAAATCACATCTCCATATTTATTTTGATGATTACAAAACACACCGCATTATTTGTTATCTAATATTTTATCTGAGTGTGCAGCTATTTAATTATCTCGATAAATTTTATCTGAAGAATCCAAGTCTGAAGATTTGCGTCATTTTATTTTAAAATGATAAACACCCTAAAATAATATACCACTTGGATTTTTCTAATACTGTCTTTTTAAATAAACCAAGTAACATCTTATCATCTTGCTGGATTGTGAAAGTTTTGTTTCTAGAAGACCTGCGCATGCGTACTGCTTCCTGCACCTTTTATCTGGGCGGTATACCGCGGTGTAAAGCCGGTATACCGCGGCGGCTTGATGTTACATCTCTGACTGATTGGAAGTGCTTATGTCTGGGCGGTATACCGCGGTGTTTAGCCGGTATACCGCGGGTACCATTTCCGTTGGTTTTTGCAGGGTTGACTTTCTCACTGCAGCGTACCTTTTCCTCTGCACGGTATACCGCGAGACTTAGCCGGTATACCGCGAAATGCCATGGACTGTTGCTCATCCAGTATAAATACATGCAACCACCAGCCTTCAATGCTACCAATTCACAATAACTCTCCCTGCATTTGATAAAGACTCTGCAGCATCTTCTCTTGATATTTAAACTGTTAAAATTATAAAACTCGTTTTTGAGTAAGAAATCTTGAGTTGATAGCAGATTAAAATCTCTCGATTAGTTGAATCAGCAACACAACTCAAGTGATCAAACTCTCTAAAAATATCCAAGTGATAAACCTTATTCAAGAGTGATTATTCATATTAAAATTATACCCTCTTGTAAGTGTTTGAATAGAGTGAGTGATCCACATAAATCTCTCAAAGTAGAGTGTTTCGCGTTTGTTGTACTAAGGTTTGTGTTCTACCGTAAAGAACACGTTTTCGTATTGGATCTCCGAGAAGTGTTATTTTCTCGAGGTGGACTAGCCAACTTTGTGTTTGGTGAACCACTTTAAAAATATCGTTGTCAAGTATTCTCTTTCCCTTATCTATTTACATTTCCGCTGTGCATTTTAATTATATCTGTTTATATAATTGTTGTTTATTTATTATTTCTATACTCTGATTTATTTATACTGTTTCTGTACTGTATTTATTTATAAAAGAATTTTTGAAAGTAAAAGATTTAAAATACAACCTTACCCCCCCCTTAGGTTGTCTAACAGAAGCAAATGCAACACATTGTGACATCAAACGTTATTGAAAAACTAAGCACCGTTCACATCTCAGAAGTACAATCAAATTGTTCAACTTGTGAACACATATTAAATCCAGAAGAAAGAAACATAAATAATACCATCATAGTTGATATTGTTATTGTCATTATGTAGATGAGAATCTCAATGTTTATTGTTAATCCTGTATAAATCTTGATGTTTCAATTAGAAGATGAATTTTGATTTCAAATTAATAGATAGGTATAGAATGTTTGTTAAATTTGTCTAACCGATTAAAATCAAATCTCTTAAATTTGGACAAGAGAGCGAGGATAATATTTAAGAAATTAAATAGACGAGTTGCCATCCAATTACAAATTTACGTAATCACCCCTCTATCATGAATTAAATCATAAAACACTCTAGTTAGAATGGATCTCACGGATCTCATTGTGAAGTTTCAAATAATTAAGCCCACAAGTTATTGTATCAACCATCTATTTTATTTATGATGACTTATTTCCTATTGATGGAACAAGAGATTTGCATGTTCATTTAAGTTGGATGGGGTTATGACAACCTGTTTTGTATATGGACAGAAAAAGAAGATTTATAAGCTATTTGTAAGTGTTAAACCATTGACTATTAATAACTTCTACTATAAGTTTAAGTTGGATTACAAAATATTAAGTTATTTTATCGTTTTTTGATGCTACATCATCCATGAGCCATTTAAAGGTGTCGAGATGATTATTTTGTCCAAAATACTATAAATATTCTATCGTTTTTGCGGCATAAAAGCACACCGTATGTCCATTTTAGGAGATAATTGATCGATTTTACTAATGTGGCGTTGATGTTGTTAGTAAATTATGGTGAATAAATCATCCAAACCCTTACAACGTGCTCTTGATTTTGAAAAGAAAAGGAAAAAATAGAAGATATTAACCACACGCATCTCCAATCTCTGTCCAGTCTTTGTGAACAACAGACTTAAGGAAGTCGACTCTGTGCTTTACCTTACATTTGTATCGTGCAAGCGCCCTAGTATACTCTATTCACCTATGTTGGTTTTGAGTACGGTTAAAGAAAATATTTCGTTTTTCCTTGATGCAATAGTAAATAGCCCATCTAAAGTGAGTCAGACGGATAAGCCTTTAATCCAACATTAGCTTAGGCCATCCACAGCGCATAGATAAAAGCCCTCAATGTCACATCAGCGCCACATCAGTTTTTTTCCTCAAGCCCTAAAGACCCCCAGCGCATAACTAAAAGCCCTCTTGCCACCTCATTTTTTTTAATTCTTTTATTTATACATTTAATTATTTAACAAAATAAAAATATTTATATATTTTTTAATAAATAAAAATAAGATAAATAATAAAAATTAAAATTCATACCATTCATTAAAAATAAAAATTACAAAATAAATTTAAAAATCTACTCGTCGTCATTGTTGGGAACTTGGATATGCCAAATATGTTCGACCAAATCCGACCGAAGGTTATTATGAGTGTCCCGGTTTTTGACTTCTAGAACATTTGCCGCGCGTTGTTCCTCACTGATTTGGGTTTCGATATCATCCGTGGAAAGGTCGTTTTCATCGCCACCACAAATAGCATGGTATTCGTCTTCGAGTATCATATTGTGTAATATGACACAACCGTACATAATGTTTCTCAATCTTGAGAGTTCCCATCCGCGTGCCGGGTTATGAAGTATATGCCAACGTTGTTTAAGCACGCCAAAAGCTCGTTCAACATCTTTACGTGCCGATTCTTGCGCGGACTTGAACTTTTGTCGTTTAAGGTCCTATGGGCACGTAAATGATTTTACGAAAGTAGCCCATTCCGGATATATCCCATCTGCTAGATAATATACGTGCTCGTAGGTGGCTCCATTCACCTCAAAAGGGCAGTATGGTGCTTTTCCATCATATACATCGTTCAAGATGGGCGACTGATTGAGAACATTGATGTCGTTGTTGGAACCGGCAACACCAAAGTATGCGTGCCAGATCCATAGATCTTGAGAGGCCACTGCTTCTAGCATGATTGTCGGGTGCTCATGATCACCTCTCATGAATTGACCTCGCCATGCATTCGGACAATTTGCCCACGCCCAATGAGTACAGTCTATGCTGCCGAGCATGCCGGGAAATCCGTGTTTAGCTTCATGCGCGGCGTACAACTTCTGAATATCAATAAAAGTAGGGTTGCGTAAATATTTGTGACCATACAGTTCAATAATACCTGTGCAGAAATTGTACAGACAATCTTGTGACGTTGTCTCTCCCATACGGATGTACTCGTCAAGTGCGTCAGCAGTTACTCCATACGCCAATTGCCGAATAGCGGAAATACACTTTTGTATCGGAGAAAAACCTTGTTTGCGTCTGCCGTCCACCCGAAGTCTAAAATACGGATACTCTCCTGCTAAATCTTCAACTATTCGTTCGAATAGTTGCCTGCTCATCCTGAACCGCCGCCTAAACATATCCGGTGTATAAACCGGGTTGTTGCCAAAGTAGTCCCGCATAAGCCGCTCGTTTGCAGCTAGTCGACCTCTTTCTATGTTCGCGGCCCTCTCTCTTGTTGACGATGAGGCGGTGCTACCATAAATCCATTGTGCAGTCTGTCGAAAAACTTACCTTTGTAGATTCAACAACTCGTCGGTGTCTACGGATGACGATGATGCGGTCGGTGAACCGGGTTGTGGCGAATCCATATTGTTTAAAATATAGAGAATGAAATAGAATGAGAGAGATTGAGAGAGTTTGGTGTGATTAAATTTGAGAGGTTTGGATTAATATATATAGTGTGATTAAATTGAAAAAAAAATAAAAAAATAGCCGTTGAAAGAGCCGTTTAGTTTTTAATATTTTCAAAATTTTAAAAAAAATCAAATACAACAATTCTTCGGGTTCCTCGGGTTTTCAAACCCGCACCCCGAGCCCGAGACCCAAGCCCGCAACCCCCGCAGCGCAGCCCGCAGGAGCCCGCAGCCGAGCCCGAGGCGTTGCGGATGGCCTTAGGTAGTCTTGGTTTTACCAGACCACAACTTTTAGAAAGCAAAACTAAATGGATTTTTTTAATGTGTGTTATTGCAAAGAAGTGAAAGAAAAATAAATAAATAAATTCCTATGTTCTTAAACACAAAAGAAAAAGAAAAAATTCGATTTATCACTACCTTTATTTATTTTAAAATGGTTTGTAATTAATGGATAGATATGTGGTTTAAGAAACATTAAAGGTTATTATTATTAAAAAAATCATATTCTTTCCTATCATAATTGGAAGGAAAATTATCATTTATTTTCCTTCTAGTTCATTTATTTTCTTTTAATGAAATTAAAAAACACAAAATTTTAACTCCACCCCCTCCCCCTTGGTCTCAAGGGCCTACGATTGAGCTCAAACGGAGTTTTATGCACCTGTTTAACTTATTTTCATGAGTAGAATTTTAGTTGAGGTATGAAATATACACCTCGTTAAACTTTGGAAGGTGCTCCAAGGTATTAAAGAATAAACGAAATATAATTAAGTCGCCTGAAATCAACTAAATATCCCAAAAAATAAATTAAAAAGGTCCATTGAAAATAAACCTAAATAATTAGAAAAATCATTGAAATCAAAAAAAATACATCAGAAAACTTTACAAATATTTATCTTAAAGTTGCAATCTATTGACATAAAATGTTTTCGTTCCTTTTTTCAAAAAAAAAATCGGAAAACACAACGTTAATTATTCATAAAATTTACATGTGGCCACAAAAATAAAAACTTCAAAAATAAAAACAAATAATAAATACAAAATTGATTATATTGTTGTGCAATTTATCCATATAAAAAATGTATATTATCCGTGATGTAGCACAACTATTTGCAACCAATATTTTTCTCGTATGCATCAATACACACATCGGAGACAGATTTAGATTTTAGACAGAGGGTAGGTTGGAGCCTGGAGGGTGACTGTCAAATCTCCATATTCTCTCTCTCTCTAAAATTCCTAAGTCTCTCTCTCTCCAATCCTTTCTCTCTGCTGAATATAATGCTCCCAGATTTTCAAGGTACGTTTTATGTATTTTTTATTTATTTAATTTCACTTTTGATCACAAAACTTCAAACAAATTCAAGATTTCTTGATTGTTTTTCGGCTTTCATCAGCTTCCCAGTTCATGGATTTCGCTTCATCTTTGATCTTATCGAGCTTTTTTTTGGAAAAAAGTTTAGTTATTTCTTGAATATATACAGTGTTCTTGCTGTAGCTATGGATTTTGTTTTAATTTTTTATTTAAAATATTATCAAGATTTTTGCTCAAAATGGTTTCCTTCAAGATCTTCAAGTGGGTTTCCATTTTCTGGTGGTTTCTTTTTGAAATCCCAATTTTGTTCATCCTTTTCAGTTTCCCAGAATTTGAAACCAAGTTTCTGATGATGGGATTGTTTTATTTTGCACATAGTTTCACACACTTGCTATGTGTAATATATGATGTATGTATGCATGTTGTATAAAAGCCTGAAATAGTATCCATTTTGGTGTTTATGTTCATCATGTATAATCTTTGATTCTTGAGATTCTTCTTTTTTGAAAACACAGTTATTTAGCCCTTTTGGAAGGGTGTTTATTTTCCGAGTACAAATGGAAAAAGCTTTTCCCCTTTATGGAAATAAGATCTCCTTTTTTACATCTCATCATACCCCCAATAATAACATCAAAATTAAAAAACACTGAATTATTAGTTTATTTAACCTTCATTAAAAAAGTTGAAAAATTATAAACCAATTTCTTCTGCAATTATTTCCACATTTTGTGTTCTTCCATGAAAGCAAAAAAACAAAAGAAAAGAAACCCCAAATGGGTGTCATGGTTTTCTTGTTTCAGAATCAGAACTTGTCTCTTTTGCTCAATTTTCCTCCCCCTTTTTTTAATAGTTTTCCCCCAAATCTTATCATGTCTTTTGTCTGGCCTTATTCTTATTATTACCAAACTCATATTAAATTCAATAAAGAATTAAAGATAGCTTTTTTAATAATTATAAAAATAGATAAAAACTCAAACCTAAACAGCTCATTTTCTGTGCAGATTTGGAGTTGATTTGAGAGCTTCAATGGAGGGCAATGGTGGAGCTCATTTAGATGGGAAGGTTTTGCAGACATTTCAAAAGAGTTTTGTTCAAGTTCAAAACATTTTGGATCAAAACAGGGTGTTGATTAATGAGATTAATCAGAATCATGAGTCCAAAATCCCAGATAATCTCAGTAAAAATGTGGGATTAATCAGGGAACTCAACAACAATATAAAGAAAGTTGTGGGTCTTTACTCTGATCTTTCATCAAATTTCTCAAAATCAATTGATGTGAATTCATCTGAAGGGGATTCAAGATCAGATGGAAAAGCTGTGCAGAAGAGGACTAGGCCTGGTTAGATGAAGAACTTCAATTTTTTCCTGTTTCTTGAATTCTTTTTGCATTGTGTTTAAAAAAACAAAAAGGAAAAAAAAGAGAAATGAAAATGGGGTCCATTTGTTTTGTTTAATAGGGAAGTATATTAATTAATTAATTAAAATTAGATTTGTGTAACTCTTTGTTATCTAGAGGTGCTTTTTTCAGATATTTAAGAATAACCTTTTGTAAATCTTTCAATCTAATTGAAATCAAGCATGTCTTTTGACCAAATTCTGTGTTTTTCTTGGATGGTTTTTGTGTACAACTTTTATTGCATGTAGTACAAGTTTATAATTCAGTTTACCCTGATCAAAGATTTAGGAACATAGTTGTTTGTGTGTACTTCGACTAATTTATTAATGGGGTCTTTAGGAAAATTCTCGGTAACCCTAAAAAGACACCACCTATAGAAAGAGTCTCAAAGTCTGGCCTTATTTAGGGATTATTTACCTAACGCTTATCCTGGCAAGCACTTACCAGTAATAGTCAGCATTTTTACTTAGCTTACAGGATAAGATTTTAGTACATTAAAACGGCAATGTATGCAACATTTTTATCCTGTAAGTGCTTATCGGGTAAGAGATGTCACTCTCGTTTATCGGGTAAAACTCTCGGTCCCAGGGACGGACCCAGAAATTTTTCATACGGTGGCACCGTATTTTTTTCATACGGTTTTTATCGAAGTGTCCGATGTGTTTTAGCCAAATTCCGGTGTTTCGAGAGATTTTTAACGTTTTTTGCTTGATTTCGGGGGATTTTTAAGTTTTTTTTATCGATTTCGAGGGATTTTTTCGGTATTTTTTGTTGATTTCAAGAGATTTTTTCGGTTTTTTTTTGTTGAATGGGTATAAGATTTGGGCTTTTTTTCAGTTTAGGTGCACCCCTTGTAGTTTCCAAAATAATACGGTAGCACCTCCTAAATCGATACGGTGGCACCTTCACGAAAACGAAAATTTTTACCCTTCGCCGGAGAATTAATACGGTGACACGTGCCGCCGTGTGCTCACCTGCAGGTCCGTCCATGCTCGGTCCTTATCATCGCTCTTACCAGTAAGATTCTCAATCATTATCATGTTCATTTGATAAGGTAACGCGAGTCAGCAAACACTTACCGAATAAGCATTTAGTAAACAACCCCTTAGTTAGCTCTAAGGTTCATATTACAGTGTTTGTTGCATTCACATCAACTAATCCAACAGGGGCATTGAAGAGGGCAAATTGCACGAAAATGCAACGTACTTTAGTCTGATTCCTATTTTGGGTAACGTACTTTCAAAACCTCCATTTTGGTACATAAGTTGTAAAATCTCAGACTTTTAAGTACCCGAGTAACTGATTTAACCATATTTTACTCTTTTTGAAATCAATATTTTACTCTTTTTGAAAATAATGACGTGGTATAATTTTGCCTACTTGATATTTAAAAAATAAATAAATAATGACAAGTCAATAAAAACTCGATCATAATCAACATTTGTAGGTCATTAAGTAAATCAGGTACTTAAAAGTTTGAGATTTTACAACTTAGGTACCAAAACGAAGGTTTTAAAAGTACGTTACTCAAAATAGGAATCAGACTAAAGTACGTATCGAGAAAACAATGACATTGAGAAAACTCCAACTCATGACCTATTGAAAAGAGTCTTAAAGCCTAACTAATTTTATTTGCAAGTTGAACTGGTTTTCAAGGCTTATGTGTAAAAAGTATGTTATGGTTTTAGAGAAACACATTTTTTGTTGTAGAAAGCAACTGAAAGGTATGTAACAAAATGGAAGACTAATTAAATAACATCTTTAATATCTTTCAAATTTTCTCTAAAATATAGAATCAATATTTAAAAAATTTGGAAAAAAAATATTTCATTCAACTCTAACAATTTTTTCATTTTGGAGATTATAACATTAATTATCTTATTATAAATATTTGTATATTCAATAAAATATAATTTTTCCTTTTTAAACATTTAATTTCAAATTAAATATTGGTGGGAACATAGTAAAAGAATATTTCTATCTTATGGTAATATTTTGTTATGAGTTCTCTTAATTTGGAAAATTTAATACAATCTCGTTTACTTTTACATTTTAGAGAATCTGTTTGAACAAAAGTTTTGTTAAATTCTCCTTTCTTTTCTCTTTGTTTTGTTGGGGGATTTGTGTTTATCGTGGAGGAGATGAGAAAATGGTGAGACAATTAGTATAACTTGGATATAATCAGAGATCGCGTAGAGCTCGCTTTCCGTAAGAGATATTTCGACCCTATTCTACCTGGGTATCACGAAATTCTCTCGAGGATAATCTCTGATATTTCAGTGTATCGATTAAGGCAGAAATTGATCCATATAAATACACTCTAGAAAACGTAACCTACACTATATTGTATCAGGAAATAATATCTCATTTAATGAAATTGATTGTGGACTTAATGACGGGAGTTACAAATGAGAAAAGCTTCCCTGACGCCGACGCTACTTTCCGCGCCAGATAAGTAGCGCCGCGGATTGGAAAAACATGGGGTCGTAAAACTCCCCACCACGATCGGTACGTAAACACTTTATTAAGCCATTCATTTGCAATTCAACCTCCGTTTTAAAAACTTTAAATTTAACCAACGCTTCATCTTTTGAATGTAACAAATAAACATAGCAAAAACGTGAAGCGTCGTCAATAAAAGTAACAACATACTTTTATTACCAAAAGACGGAGTTGAATGCAAATCACAAAGATCACTATGAATTAAATCAAGCACCGACGAGTCCCTTTTCACGTTAGGAAAATGTTGTCTAGTGATCTTTGTTAACATGCAAGTTTTACACTTATCAGTCTTAATATCAAAAGCCGGAATAAGACCGTCTTTTGACATTTCAACCATACGTTTAAAATTAACGTGACCAAGTCTAGCATGCCATAAATTAGAATCAACACAAACGCTATTTGCAATAAAACAGAATTTGAAACAACATTCATTTTATTCAAATTCAACATAAACATATTATTAAGCAAATAACCAAATCCTACAAAAGAGCCACCCTTTGACAAGATAAACTTGTCCGACTCATAAACTTGCCTATACCCTAACTTATTCAAAATACTACCGGAAACCAAATTCTTTCGAATTCGCGGTACAAACAAAACATTTAAAAGTTCAACTACTTTGCCAGAACTAAATTCTAGCCTAACTAAGCCTCTTCCAAGAATGGGAGCCATCGACTTGTTCCTCATGCGAAGCATTGATCCATCTTCAACCGGTTCCAAAGAAGTGAACCAACGGCGATCTTTGCACACATGACTTGTAGCACCCGAGTCGATCCACCAAGCAACATCATCATCCTGCACATAAAATGATTCGGATATCAGTGGCACATAATCCAAATTTGAATTAAAACCAAAGTCAAGAAACTGACCTTGCCGTGGGTTTTGATCCTTGGATCCTTGCCCACTTCCACTCGTGCTTGCTCCATCCTTATTCTTGACAACCCGACAATCCCGCTTGAGATGGCCGGTCATCCCACAGGTCCAACAAGTTAAAGTAACCTTTTTATTGGGCCCTTTCTTGGCTTCGTTGAACTTCTGTTTTCCTTTGAATTTGTTAATCTTTCCCTCTTCCACCATGTTCACCGAAGGTGCAGAAACCTCCTTTACTTTAGGTTTCTCAGCCTCTTGCGCCCGAAGAGATTCCTCTATACGCAAGTGACTACCGAGTTGCACAAGAGACAACTCTTCCTTCTTGTGTTTCAACATGTGTTTAAAGTCTTTCCAAGAGGGAGGCAGTTTATCAATTATGCTCGATACGGAGATGGATTCGTCCATCTTCATATTGTGTTGAGCATATTGGCCTAGAATGCGAAGAAGCTCACTGTATTGCTCCATCACCGGCCTTGAGTCCACCATTTTGTAATTGTTAAAATTACTAACGAGGAACTTCTTACTAGAAGCATCCTCGACCATGTATTTTGACTCGAGAGAGTCCCATAGCTCTTTGGAGGATTTCACATTTTGATAGATATCGAAGAGGGAGTCACACATACCGTTCAAGATGTGGCCACGACAGATGTAGTCGTTATTCTCCCACTTGCCGCGACGCCGGGTAACCTCCAACGTCTCATTCTCCATCAGCTCCGGTATCGGGGTGCTTAGAACATACACGACCTTCAAAGTTGTCAGCAAGAAATGCATCTTCTTTTGCCATCTACGGAAATCCACGCCTTCAAACTTCTCAAGTTTTGTGAACTTGGAAGTCATGTCTCTCACGGTTTGATCACCCGCCATCTCTCTTCACGATGATAAATATCTCTTACGATTGTTGGGGGATTTGTGTTTATCGTGGAGGAGATGAGAAAATGGTGAGATAATTAGTATAACTTGGATATAACCAGAGATCGCGTAGAGATCGCTTTCCATAAGAGATATTTCGACCCTATTCTGCCTGGGTATCACGAAATTCTCTCGAGGATAATCTCTGATATTTCAGTGTATCGATTAAGGCAGAAATCGATCCATATAAATACACTCTAGAAAACGTAACCTACACTATATTGTATCAAGAAATAATATCTCATTTAATGAAATTGATTGTGGACTTAATGACGGGAGTTACAAATGAGAAAAGCTTCCCTGACGCCGGCGCTACTTTCCGCGCCAGATAAGTAGCGCCGGAATGAGCGCCAAACATAAAGCAGACCACGGCGCCAGTTTTGGCGCTAGACAACTGACGCCGATATGCACGCCATGCACAAATCCGTGCACAATCCAGAGCCTGGCGCCAGTTTGGCTCCAGTACTGGCGCCATTTCTCATTTCCCAATCCCACTTTGTAACGTGCCATTCTCAACCGTCCAACAATCACGGGTTCTAGTTAGCTTACACGAGTGTGCACTCCACACCTCCTAACTCATGTTATAGCTTAGCTAACAACCCCATTATTACCTTTGTGAATCCAATTACACAAAATGACCGATGATTTCATTAAAATCACCAACATGTTTTAAAGAATATGTTGTAGATATTATCATGATATCTCTACCATATTAAACATGAGATCAAATGATTTTAATTCAATTGAGTAATGATAACTTAAATGAGAATAATTGATTTTGAGGAAAAGGGTGATCTTATGAGCTGTTTAAGCACCTTTTTATGATCATAACCATCAAATTGTCAAAAGGGTAATATTGTTATGTGTCTTTTGGGGATTTTCTACATCATTTCTTTAAATCTAACTTTCATTATAAAGACTTCAAAAACCAAACTATTAGGTGAATGATTATGTTATTAGGAAAAAATTGGGTCAAATTGGAACATTAGAAATATGAAAAAGACTATGCAATCAATGTATACCAAAAAAATAGAATTCAGATAACTAGAAGGAAGTTTGTTTAAATTTATCATTGGATAAAATCTCACCTATTAATAAAGTATAAATTTTGGTGGTCTCTCAACCTTTTGGAGATTCTTCCATAAGTTAACTAGCAAGCGATATTAGTTGAGGTGTGCACAAGTTGTCATGGACATTCACAGTTACCAAGAAAAATACAATTTTTGAACTCTAATTTCTAAACAATTGTCCAAGAATTTTGAACCCACGTGTACTTGATACGTAGAACAGGTCAACAGGACGAGACAAAACAAAAACGTGTTGTCTCACATTTTGGTGTATTTAGACAAGAAATGACTAAGTGCCACTAAAATAGATGGAACAAAAAATAGGTATATGATAAAAGATTTACAGATTATTAAACCACTTGTGTCAAATTCCATAAAACGTTACACAAATATTCTACCCGCTTACATAAAACTAACTTCAATTCATCTTCGCTTATTTTGTCATTTCCAATATCATATGCGTACTGCAGTACAGGACGGATCAAGGCGCTACCAGTGGTGGCACGAGCCATCATTTCTTTCCTCCGTCGTAGTGTAAATTAGTTGTGTGTCATCTTATATATTTTGAAACTACAACGAAAACACAAATTTTTCTTGGTAAAAGTGGTTTCCAAAACTTTTTTCCCACCCGAGACTTGAGTTCAAATCCTGTTAATGTTATTTTCTAGTTTTTAGCCTTTAATTTCAGATTTGTTATAATTTAAAAAAAAACTACAATAAAATACTTGAACATAAGACCTCATATATGAAAAATAACAAACAAACCAACACATCAATGATGATTTTGTGAAAAGTCTTACATTTATTTCTTATCTATACTATATTGTAAAACATTTGAAAAAAACTCTTAAAAACAAGTTTTTATGCATTAAGCACTGATTATTGATGCACGTTACTTAAAATTTAAGATTACAAGTCATAATGCATGAATACAAATTTTTAAAGCTATATGTTTGAATTCATAACTAACTGATAAACATAATCAAATACACGATAAACATCTCATTTTAAATATAAATAATTTAAAATATAATTATGATAATTATTGAATTCTAACAGAATAGTTAACTTTCTTTTATAAAAAGCATTATATTATTAAACCTAAATTAAAATTAAAAAACTAAATTAAACAAATTTATAAAAAAAAGTTATCGTTCTTTCAAAACCACACAAAATCATACTATAAATCGACAAAAATAAAAATTAAAATGAAACATTAAAATCAAGATGTATCTCGCTGCATTGTACGAGTACACTTCTAGTTATCAAATAATACATTTAAAATAATTCTATGACCATGTCTGAAGTACTTAATAGTTAATACACCCACAGATCACAAAACCTCAAATATAACAGGGTCTTACTATTTCTATTTGAATAAAATATAAAATATGATTTGATGCTATTTGTATGAAAATGTAAATGGTAAATGAGTCAAATATCACCAAATAAAATAATTATATACACATTTAAAATCAAAACCAAATTATATATTTTTTTGGACAAAAAACTAAATCTAAAGCCACTCTGTTGTTCTAGACCTTTTACACAACCCACCAGTACAACACTGTGGTGGCAGATACTGTTTGTTGTGCAGTACCCTCCCCCCTCCCAACACTCTTTTCACCAGTTTTGAAAACACTCAACTATACCAACTTGTACATTATGCATTAAGATTTGTACACCACCTGTACTTTGGAATTTTTTAAAAGACACTTAACCCCCAACTCCTCTGTCTTCAATTTTTGTTCTACTTTTTATGATTTGGATGAGCAGAAGACACACATAAAACTGCATGCACATATCTCTCTGAAAAATACCCTGAAACAAATAGAAAATCAAACACAGCTTTATTTAAAGACAATAGTTTTTTATTTTATTTTATTTTATTATTATTATATGGCAAACAGAAACCCACATAAGTGAGAATTCAACCTTTTTAAGTCTAAATGTTGATATATTTTTATAAGATTTGAACCTTCAACCTATCTGTTTACTAAACACTTACCCGAGTAAGCGTTTACCAAGTCACATTACCTATCGGATTGATACGACAAGGACCAAAAATCTTGCCCGGTAAGAGCGAATGAAAGGACCGAGAGTCTTACCCCGGTAAGTGATGACGACGACCCTTACCAATGTTAGCGCTTACCGGGTGAATTGTTGCGTACGAAACCGATTTGGCGGACTAAAATCTTACACGGTAAGTAAGTGATAGTGTTAAATTTGACTGATAAGCGCTTACCCGGATAAACATTTGGTAATCTTGTTAGTTTCACAATCACACACCACCACAAATTAGAATCTAAGATAAGAGTGATGGGCTTTTGACCATTTTTTTATTGTTTTGTTTGTTTGTTTCAACCAATTGGAAATCTTTGATATAGTGTTGATGTGAAAGGAAATAGTTAAAGAATTTAATACATTCAAAGGTAGTTTTCAACATTAAAACACCATTAAATAACTGGAAAATAGCACAATTGACTAAAATACATAGGTGTATTTAAGAAAATGATCAACTTTTCGTGTATTTACTCAAATGGACTGTACTTTAGCTAAAGTATTCCTCTAAATTGGTTAAATGCTGACGTCGCGTCTACATGTCATAAAAAGTATGTGCTTATCTATGCATTCCTCCAAAAATTTATGCATTTCGCCAACTTAAGAGGTTGTTGGCGAAAATGCTAAAAAATGGGCCTCAACTCTAGAAAAACTACAACTTTCTTGAAGGTTGTTAGCGTATATGTAATTAATGGTTATAAGTTTTTGCATTGGCTAACATTCCTTTCATATTGTGTTACTATATACTAATGTTGAAATCCCATGCACAAAATGACATTAATTCGTTATCTGTTTTTCAATCATATCTTATACATCTTACGTGTATTGCATCGTAATTGGATAAGATACTGATAAAAAATATAAAAAAAAGTAAAGCAATTGTAGTGGCATTAAGAAAGAAATGTTTATGTGAATAGTGACCCCCAATAACATGACAATGGGTCCCTAAAGGTTCTTCCTTTTTAGGTTGGTACTCAACTTCTAACAATGTTTATCTCCTTCTATCCATACTTATGTTCTTTCCCCATTGGCTTTTCAATATATATCCCTTTTGTTTTTTAGTCTTCTATGTTTCTTTTCTTTTGTGCCTTCCATCATATCTTTTATTCACAAAAATGGTAGTTACGTATGACTTCTGCCGAATCAGTACATAATTCAGGAAACGACATATTCATATGTACGTCTTTTTGATTGATTCAATACAGCAGTTGTCCCACACATGTTTACGTACAATAATTGAAGAAACCTACTCGACTACGTGGGACCACAAGATGGCATCTTGATTTCTCAGATATTTATTTGGAGAGTTTATTAGCAGTATATTTAATCTTGATCTTTTTGTAATCTTGAATAATATTTTATAATTTACACAATTGGTCCCTGCCCGCGATCGCGGGATCTTATCGCGGAAAAAAGGGGCATTTTGGTAAGAAAATAATTTTTTAGGGTATTTTGGTAAGTCAACTTCAAACTTGGGGTATTTTAATTAATTTCCCTATTTTATAATATACTGGTTTCATTTTCATAGTTGGTGACCATTGGAAGAATCTTTCATGGAAAGGAGACTTGTTTTATTTGAATACTTTGCGTAAAGAATATCCATGGAATTGTTGAATGAGGCTAAAATAGAATAAAAATACTTTTGATAATAAACGGTTTTTTATTGTAAAAACTTTTTATCGGTTACATTTTCGCACAAAAAAGGTGAATATTTTGTAATAAAAAAGGTCAAATGCAAATGTTAAAAAACCCAATTAAAAATAAACGAAATAAAGGTATCCTCTTTGAAAATTCACTGATCTTCTCGGTGAATCCAATTTCAATCCTTCTATCAGATTGCTTCTAGTCTCAAAGATCAGTCTATCTCAAAGACAATAGAGTTTGGGTTCCATTCTTTTGATGTTTTTTGAGGTTCTGTTGTTATTTCCTCTTTTGACCATTGGTTTTCGCTTGTTATTTGTTTCTTGTTGAGTTTTGCTTTTTTCCTACTTTGATATTTGTTCCTTGTAGATTTCTTTAGTATAACTTTTATATATTTGTGTTTTTAATATTAACTTGTCTTTTGGAAAAAAAATGAAATAATAATAATAATAATTAATGAGGGAAATTAAAATAAACAAAGGGAAGGAGGGAAGTTTAGGCATTAGGTGATGAATGTCTTTAAATCTTAAGAAATGATCCCTTTATTGAGTCCTGTGTGTATGCCAAAGATAAAGAATGTAAAGTCCTGATCCTAGTTTCTAGGCAAGTCTAGGCACATGCCAGAGTAGATCAATTAATAACATTTAAAGTTTATTAGGTAAAATGATTTAAACCTCCTAAATAACATAAATAATTCATATGTATCATTATGAACCAAAATATAGTATTGTTGATGGGTAAACAAGTCATTTCAACACTAAATTGTCACAACAACAAGAACTTGCCATTAAAATTTCAAACTAGATTTGTTAGTTTCTTACAAGTTTAAAGTTGTGTGTTATCAATAACTTTCACTATACTTTTAATTTGATTTTGTTATTATTGGGTCAGTTTACGGTGTTGGGCCATGGAACATTACAAATGGTAGCATAACTGATCATTGTACCACTGGTATGCTGATTGGGCAAACCTCATCGAGCATCATTTGTCATTGAGGGATTCTGGAAAAGTTTAACGTGGATGCCAGAAATTTAACTGAGGATGTAATAACCAAGATCTAAAGCGTAAAGTTGTAAAGTTGAAAGTTCAGGGGCTAAAGCGTAATTCCAGGAAGGTATAAAACCCCCAAAATTTGGCTCTCAACCCTAGAAGCAATCATTGGAAGAGTGTGTGTGGCGGCTAGAGAGAAAAGAGGAAGCAGGAAAGAGTTTGTTCAAGAGCTTTGAAGAAAAGGTTTCATCAATCAACAAATTGAAAGAGGAAGTGGATTTGGAGTCTGATTCTACAGGTGATTCCATCAGGTAATTTCAAACTCAAATTCGTGTTTTGTTGTCCAATTAGATTGTTGGTTGATTGAGAGTTTTCTTTTATCAAAAGTTGAGGATAAAGCCCTAATGGGAGATTAGAGAATCCCCCTTGCGTTTTATGCAGCATAGGGTTGTAAGAAATGATCTAAGTATGTTTATTAACCTGTATCGTTGCATTTACCGACGAGGTTAAGGGGCGATTAGCGATTTTTAATCCCAAAATCGCCACAGCCGATGTGTCCGGGAAGCCTGGGCATGTTACCGGGTAGGTTCCCGGATAACAGATGTTTCCGGGTGAAGTAGTTACCGGGTAACTATCCGTTTTGGTGTTGCCAGGATAGTGCAATCGTCCGGTAAGTGATAGTTCCGGTAAGTGAATGTTCCGGTAAGTGTGAGTACCCGGTAAGTTATGTATCCGGTAAGTTGAGTCCGGATAGTGTCCGGAAAGTTGGTATTAGGGTCTGAGCAGTTTATATTTCATCCATTTCTCAGGTAACCCGATTGTAAGTCAGAAGCAAAGTAAAACAAGATGTTAAACGCACCAGGTGAGTTTTCTAACTAAAATACGTGACTTTTAACGTGTTTTCTAAAGTAAGTACATGATGAGAAATTCCATGTTTATTCCTATGCTTTTAACTGCATGAAAGTTTATTTAAAGTTTTACATGAGATGTATGCATACATTGTGGTAGACGTAAATTGGCTAAGTCGGGAGGTAGACCCGCCAATGCTCATGCCGGGGGGAGGTTCCGTTTATGCCATGGAAGGGAGTATCCAGTAACGCAGCGTGAGACTGGCTCGTTGTCACTTTCGAGTGACTTCAGGGTGCCATTTACGGGAGCGGATTTATCCGTGAAAGTTTATGTAAAGTTATGTGATAGTTTTACGAAATGTTTTGTGAAAGTTTATGCAAAGATATTTGAAAGTTACGAGTTGTTTGTAATGATTTTGAGAACTGTCAGGAGGGAGCTCACTAGACCTCATGGTCTAACCCTCGCATTTTCCAAACTAAACCTTTTCAGGTAAGCAGATAGTAAGAGGCTCTGGTGAGTGAGCAAGAGCAGGATAGAGTACAGATGCAGGTAGAGACAGTGCCTTTGGCACTTATAGAAACTAGTATGTTCTCAGTTGTGTATAGGTTGTTTTCGCCAACCTAAGTTTTGAGACAGATGTAATGAATCTTTGGAACCAGTATTGTAATTCATTTAAATTTAAATGCTATGTATGCTTTATTTAGACTGGGTTGTTACAATTGGTATCAGAGCCATAGTTTAAGGGATTAAGGTGACCAGACGGGCCTAAACTTAAACTTTGGGAGTAGAAATCACAACTGAGAATCAGGAAATGCGTTAGGAGGACACTGTTGGTGCAAGTGTACCACATCTCTATATATTTATATATATTTATTTTGATGATTACAAACACACCGTATTATTGTTTATCTAACAATCCTATCCAAGTGTACAGTTCTTGAAGAACACGAAGATTTTATCTGAAGAGTTCAAGACGGAAGTTTTACGTTGTCATTAGTGTTTATAATTTATAATGATAAACACCCTAAAATAATATACCACTTGGATATTTCTAAAAACCATAAATGATTTTAATTAAATAAGGTTTTTGAGAAACTGTCCTTTTCTGACGCAGGTATACCGCGGTGTTCAGCAGGTATACCGCGGCGGCTTACTGTAGATCTCTGATTGATTGGTCGTACTTTTTTCTGACGCAGGTATACCGCGGTGTTTAGCAGGTATACCGCGGGTACAGTTGGGCGGTATACCGCGATGTTTAGCCGGTATACCGCGGGTACAAGTTTACGTTTGTTTTTGCAGGTTTGACCTTTCTCTTCTGCAAAAGTACTTTTATTACTGCACGGTATACCGCGTGCTTTTGGCGGTATACCGCGGATGCATTGTTTCCGTTGGAAGAGTTGCTATATAATGCATGCGATGGTGGAGAAGAATAAAATAACAGATCAACAACACACTGCCATCTATCCATCTGATCTCTCCCAACTAATATTCCATACTACATATTATCACTACATATTTATTTTATAAAACGTTTTTATAAAATATCCAAGTGATAAATATTATACAAGAGTGATTACCATTGTGAGTTATACTCCTCTTGTAAGTGTTTGAATAACGGGTGTGTGATCCTGTATATCTCGATAAGCTAAAGCTTGAGAGCCTATTGCTTTCCTTTGTATTTGGTTTGTATTCTACCGTAAAGAATACTTTTATTGGATCGTGTCGGGAAGTGTCTCGGCTAGTGATTTACCAAGTTGTGGTAGATCACTAAATCTCCGTGTCAAGTATCTCTATCCCTTATCTCTTTATATTTCCGCTGTGCATTTAATTATATCTGTTTATATAATTATTGTATATATACTCTGCTTTATTTACTGTATTTATACTATCCTGTATTTATACGTATCTGTTGTGTTTTCATATACTCTGTTGTATTTACATTATTAAGATATTTTTTATAAAAGGATTTTTGAAAGTAAAAGTTTTAAATACAACCTTACCCCCCCCCTAGGTTGTCTAACAATTGGTATCAGAGCGGGGCTTTCAAAAATTATCTGTTTAAATTTTTAAAGTTATATCTTTTATATAATGGCTCAACAAACTGTTTTGTTTTCAAAACCTCCTATTATTGATACTGAAAAATTTGGTCTTTGGGCAAAATTATTTGAATGTCACGTGCGTGGCAAAAATAGAAAGATGTGGGAAATTATTGAAAAAGGAAATTTTATTCCAACCAAAATCGTAAATGATCTTATTGTTGAAAAAGATTCTAAAGAGTGGACTCCCACTGATGAAGCTTCGTATTGTTTAAATTTTGAAGCTAAAAACATGTTATATGCTGCTTTAAATTCTGATGAAATAGAAAGAGTTTATACTTATGAAACTGCTAATGAAATCTGGCAAAGTTTAAATGACACTCATCGTGGAAACACGCAAGTCAAAAGCAGTAAAATAAATATTCTAGTTCATGATTATGAAATGTTCGAGATGACTCAAGATGAGTCTATCGATTCTATGTTTAAAAGATTTAACCTCATAATGACTACTTTACAAGGATTAGGTCGTACTTATCCTAATGAAGATTATGTAAGGAAGATTCTTCGAGCACTACCTTCGGAGTGGATGCAAAAGATTACATCGTTAGAAGATTCCCGAGATCTCTCAACAATGAAGCTCGACGATCTTGTCGGCAATCTTAAAGTGCACGAAATTGCACTAAAAAGAAATCAAGTTCGGGATCAAGTCAAAAAGAAATCCATAGCTCTCAAAGTCGTTGCCCCTAAAGATGAGGAAGAAGAAGAGGAGGAAGAAGCAAGTTCCTCAAATGACGAATCCGAAAGTCTTGACGATTTAATCGAGATGGTAAGAAAACTCTCTAAACTTTTATCTAACAAAAAGTTTGCCAATATTGATAGGTTTCAAGGAAATGGAGACTACCATCGTGGTGGTAAAAATCAAAGTCGCAACGTCCATAACAAATATGACGAATCTAGTGACGATGAAAAAGCCAATAAAAAGAAAGGCTTTTGCTATGTGTGTGGTGATAAAAATCACTATGCAAATGTGTGTCCAAAACGTGCTAATCAAATCAACACACCAAAAACATTCGTCGGAGCCGCGTGGAGCGCAAACGAAGATAAAGACAAGAATATTTGTCTCATGGCCGACCGTGATAATGAGGTATCTACATCATGTTTTCATGACAATAATTATGATAGTAATTATAGTGACAATTATTATGAAAATGAAGATGAAAATAATCTTGACGAATTATATAAATCATTCCATGACATGGCCGCTCTTGCAAATAGGTATCAAGATGAAATCTCAAAATTAAAAGAAACCGTATCTGCATGTGAAAAGAAAATTAATGACGGTAAACAAAAATCTGCAAATGATATGGATATAATTGCTAAGTTAGAAAATAAATTAAGTAAAAAAGATGTTTGCAAATCTTGTGATATTTTAAAAAATGAAATTGCATGCTTAAAAGAAAAACCAATTGAGAAAAATGATTGTAAATCTTGTGTTATTTTAAATGATAAAATTGCATGTTTAAATAAAAATACATATGAAAGTGTTGCATGTATAAAATGTGATTTGCTTGAAAATGAAAATATTTATTTAAAAGCTAACTGCGATTTATATGAAAAAGATAATCTATTAGCTAAAGCTTTTCAAAATAGCAATGATAAAATGCTTAAAATGCTAAATATGTCGAATCGCATTAATTGTCGAAAAGGCATTGGTTCTGATACATGTGTTGATAAATGCTCGTGTAAACCCATTAAAAGATTTTTTGCATCTCCTAAAGTTGATACAAGAAAACCCCCATATATGTCAAAAATGAAAAATGTGAATTATGGGAGGAAACCGTATGCTCGTATGTATAATAGTAATTTTTCTAGACCTAAAAATAATGCGAATATAAATGCTTCATTTTATGTGTATGATAAATACAATCGCAAAATTAGAATGGTTAGAAAATGGATTCTGAAAGGAATGTTTAATGTTGACAATCCCGGTGGGATGCGTTTGTGGTTTTAAACAAATTTTGTGGATTGTATGTTGTCATGTTTTATTTTATGTCGACAACATATTTTAATTTTTTTTTGCAGTTTATGTTTTATACTAACTGTTAAAAGGACCCATAAGAAAAGGGTACCACGAAATATTTTCTTTGCCTTTTGTAGGTGTTTCCTGACGAGGATACAATACGTGTTTCCTGACGAGGATATAATACGTGTTTCCTGACGAGGATATAATACGTGTTCCCTGACGAGGTCATAATACGTGGTAATTTTTTTGCTCACATAAAATTAACCGAAAAATCGAAGCCTTAAGATCCTTTTTTTTTGGTGCAAGTGTTTCTTTTAGGTTATTTTGTTTTATGTCTATTATATGTTTTTTTTTATGCATATTTTATTGTCCCTCAAATTTTATAATTTGTTATTAATTTGAGGGGGAGCTTTTTATCTTTTACCTATGAGATTATGCTCTCTCAAATATATGCATATTTTGAGGGGGAGCATCTCTCGAGGGGAAGCATACCGTCTTTCTTGACCCTTTTTGTTTCGACAAACGGGGGAGAGAAACCGCATATGCTCATGCTTAGCGGTTGTGTTTGTCATCATCAAAAAGGGGGAGATTGTTGGTGCAAGTGTACCACATCTCTATATATTTATATATATTTATTTTGATGATTACAAACACACCGTATTATTGTTTATCTAACAATCCTATCCAAGTGTACAGTTCTTGAAGAACACGAAGATTTTATCTGAAGAGTTCAAGACGGAAGTTTTACGTTGTCATTAGTGTTTATAATTTATAATGATAAACACCCTAAAATAATATACCACTTGGATATTTCTAAAAACCATAAATGATTTTAATTAAATAAGGTTTTTGAGAAACTGTCCTTTTCTGACGCAGGTATACCGCGGTGTTCAGCAGGTATACCGCGGCGGCTTACTGTAGATCTCTGATTGATTGGTCGTACTTTTTTCTGACGCAGGTATACCGCGGTGTTTAGCAGGTATACCGCGGGTACAGTTGGGCGGTATACCGCGATGTTTAGCCGGTATACCGCGGGTACAAGTTTACGTTTGTTTTTGCAGGTTTGACCTTTCTCTTCTGCAAAAGTACTTTTATTACTGCACGGTATACCGCGTGCTTTTGGCGGTATACCGCGGATGCATTGTTTCCGTTGGAAGAGTTGCTATATAATGCATGCGATGGTGGAGAAGAATAAAATAACAGATCAACAACACACTGCCATCTATCCATCTGATCTCTCCCAACTAATATTCCATACTACATATTATCACTACATATTTATTTTATAAAACGTTTTTATAAAATATCCAAGTGATAAATATTATACAAGAGTGATTACCATTGTGAGTTATACTCCTCTTGTAAGTGTTTGAATAACGGGTGTGTGATCCTGTATATCTCGATAAGCTAAAGCTTGAGAGCCTATTGCTTTCCTTTGTATTTGGTTTGTATTCTACCGTAAAGAATACTTTTATTGGATCGTGTCGGGAAGTGTCTCGGCTAGTGATTTACCAAGTTGTGGTAGATCACTAAATCTCCGTGTCAAGTATCTCTATCCCTTATCTCTTTATATTTCCGCTGTGCATTTAATTATATCTGTTTATATAATTATTGTATATATACTCTGCTTTATTTACTGTATTTATACTATCCTGTATTTATACGTATCTGTTGTGTTTTCATATACTCTGTTGTATTTACATTATTAAGATATTTTTTATAAAAGGATTTTTGAAAGTAAAAGTTTTAAATACAACCTTACCCCCTAGGTTGTCTAACAGACACTATTATAGAAATAGGATTAATAGGGTACCGAGGACGGTCATGTGAGGTAAGTTTGGGATTACACCTGGCCAGTGTAATTCCGAACTTACAGGTACATATATGTGCTTAATCTGCCTTATTATTCCGAAGTTGTAGTCTTATGCTAGCTTATATGTCGTATTCCAGTAATCTAGAATGTCAGCAAGATCCCCGAGGGGTAGATTGAGACCCATTGTTGGGGAAGTATCGTGAGAGGTCATGTATAATGTGATGTACGTATACATCGTAGAGAAGGAAATGTTGTTTGGAATGTTATGAGCCGTCTAGAGGTAGATCTTCGTGGGTTCGAAGAGGACGAGTGATTGCTTTTGAGTAAGACTCCTGGTTCTGGAGAGTCCCAGTTCTAGAGGTCGTAGGATAGATCAGTTGTGTTGGTAAGGGGGGAAAAGCGTCGAGATTTTGAAAGCTTCAATTCAAGAACGAGTGGACGATTAGAGCCCCGACTCTTTAGACGAGCTTTTCAATGAAAGGATCAATAAAGGGAAGATACCCGTGGTGGATTGAAATGTGTAGAGGTAGAATGTGATATGAATTGGTCAAGACGAAAGTAGTATGAAATGGTTGAGAAAGTGGACCGTTGAATGTATGTATAGCAAGTTGTTGCAAGGCCGAGAGGCCGACCACTAGTCGAAAGTAGAGTGTCAATGATAAGTTGCGTGAGTAAAGCGATTGACCTTGTTTGAGTGAGTAGCCTTCAATTTCAAGTAGAGTTTCATGCATTGAGTTCGTATATGTGTACATGAGATTTTTCATAAGTAAAGTAAATGTGTAAATATCAAATTTGATCGGATATGAGTCGGCGTGTGCAAGCGTATGTTTAAAGAAGAATGCAAATCCATTTACATCGCACAATGAAGTCTTGAGGTTTACGATTTGCAAAATATTCCACTCTTTTCATGATAAGTTAAATTGTTGCAAAAAAAAGTCAAGAAAACGTTTGAATGCAAAACTTTTATAACCAAAATTAGTATTGACATGTTGAAGTTATATAAATGAGTGTGAGAACCGACTGTTTACTTCGTGTCGGTAATTCCTTTTCAGAATTTTGTCGTATGAACAGATTTTCATCCAATATATTTCTGTCGTAACAACATGTTTTTGGTTGAGTAAGGTTAAGTTTTACGGAAAGTTGCATGCAAACGATTCTCGAGATCGTTGTGCAGGGCATTGGAGTTATGAGAATGTTGGGGTCGTGTGTACCCAAGTTGTTTACAAGCGCTGTTTCTTTAAAATGATAAAAAGTGTGAAATGATTTATTTATCACGTTGTCATGCATGAAGGCTATGAACTCACTAGGTCGTCGAGTACTACATTTTAAGCTAAGGAATAACTCCTAGAGTGGAGAGGTGTTGGACAAATCAGGGGAGACTGTTCGTAGTTTTGGTATTTGTGTTCAAGAGGAGAGGTGAGCAGTGGAAGAGTCGGAAGTGGACTTTAGTGTCGGTTGTATGAGGGTCTGTACCCTTGTGCGGTAACTGGAAATACAGTTGCCGAGGGATGATTGTGTTCAGGGGAAGGACTAGAAGTCATCAAGGTGTTGGTATTAGCAACTCGTTATGAGTAGTGTGGTGAAGTAGGAATGAAATATCCTCGACGTCGAATAAGAGTTTTAAAGTGATCTTGTAATATTGACGTTGCACGAGTGAGTTTGAATTGTGGACGACGGGATATGAATTTTGATTATGATATGTTGGAAGGATTAGGTTCAGTAAGGGACCCTTGTTGAAGAATAGGTTAAGGAAGTATCAACAGGTCAACTAGTGACGTTGAAGTCGGCAGTTGTGTAAGGTGTATGAGGCCGAAGACTTGAATCAGAAGGTTGAAAGTTGAAGGACCACCTTGTAGGGGTGTTAAGATGGTGAAAGACTGCTGTTTTAGATAAGCGTTTTACTTACGAGGTTTGGATGGTCCGTAAAGGATAAAGTATTTAGCACAAACGAAGTGAGTGTATAGATCATGTCGATCTGGGAGAGATTGTGCCCTGTCTATGTATTGGCTTAGAATCGCAAAGAGCTAGCAAGAAACGAGTATGTTTGAGTTATTTAGAAACTCGTGAGTTGTGGTTCAACTAGAGATGGGGAGAGACAAAGTAGCGAGATAGACTCGGTTATTTATGCGGGAGAACATGAAGGTAAGTTTGAGTTGTGCACGAATGACCAGGAGAGACCCGGTCTATAGTGAGATGTTATGGGTGGAGAATGTACGGATGAGTAGTGGCATCAATTGCCAAGATAAATGTGCCAGCGAGTGTGTAATGTGATGTTAGAAAGAGGAAGCATCAGATGGAAGTCTTTTCGGGGTTTCGAACGAGGTGTACGATTTGTTAATCAAGTCGTTGGAGCACGTGGTTTGTAAGTTGGCGTTGTGACACGACCATTATCGGAATAGAATGTCGGAGCAACCGTGGGTGGTTACCCAAAGGAGAAACCAAGTGTTTTTGGTTGCGTGAGTCGCTAAGTAAGTATACTTTAGGATCTGGAAAAGGCTAAAGAAGATGTTGGATGAGTGAGTCTAAGAGGTGGTGTAGTAGATGCTAAATCTTTAAGGAACGTGAATTGTTTCCTGTTGATCCAAACCCTCAGTGATTTGATAATGACCCTCTCTTATATACTTAGTGAAAATTGTAAGTAAACAATATGTAGCCGAGTTTCACTATCGCTGATAAGTACTAAGATCTTACAGTACCGCTGATAGGAACTCTCGCTCTTTAGATTAAACATTCAGCGAACACTGTTCACCATAATACTCTAAGTCTGTTCAGTACTTATGGTGATCGCTGATAAGTTAGTTTTTTACTTATGATCCCTGAAGACAAGTTTCACGTTAACATAGGTTCTACGCTGAAGTCGAAGATCAAGCTCAAGAACCAGCGACAAGTCTCCTAATGAACTGATGCGGATCAGCGAAGACTCAGATTTGTCCACTCAACGTGAAGTATCAAGTACAAGACTTTAGCTATCTCTGAACTCTATCATTCGCTGATAAAGAATGATAGATCGCTGAATCAACGAAAAGCTGATCATGAAGTCTTCCGTACAATGTACTTTTGTCTAAACCACCCTTGCACGTCTCCGTACGATATGTCAGAAAAAGAACCTCCTTATTGTCTGAATTCGTACAACCACTCTGATACTACACTGTTCAAACATGCGGCTACTAAGGTTGTCAACAAAGGTCAATGACATGCAACCAATCAGCTGCTGCCACGTGTAAAGTGTAAACTGCAATGCATTAAATGCATGCAGTATATACGAAGTTGAACTCACTTCATTTTGAAGTAACTTGCTAACTCTGGACAAGTTCATCCTTCTTATCCTGAGATAGGTTATTATTAGTAATTTCCTTCTCTTTCTTAGTGCAAGAAACTTAGTGTTCCAACTTGTTTAGATTTAGGTTTATCCTTAATCTTGTTTCCGCAACAAGCTGTAAATTGTTAATGATTTATCAATAAACAATTTAGAAAAGTAAAATCTGTGTGTTTGTATTCAACCCCCCCTTCTACAAACTTGTATAGCCCTTCGGGACCAACAAGTGGTATCAGAGCAGATTTGTTTAATCTCATAAACAAGATCTAATCTATACTAAGATTTCTCTTCCTTGCTATTTCTAAAAATGGCTACCAACACAAACACAAATTATATCGACAATGGTTCTCTTGCAAAACCCCCTAGATTCTCCAGAGATAATTTTAATCTATGGAAAAATAGGACGACTCTCTTCCTAGAAGGTGTAGACCCTACTATGCCTTATTATCTTGAAAACGGCCCATTTATTCCTGTAAGAATTGATGCCGCAGTACCAGCCGCTGAGAATAGACCTGCTATTCCAGAAAGGCTGGTACCCAAAGAAGTTCATACGTGAACTGACGAAGTTAAGAAGAAAGTGGCTATCGACACAAAATCCAGATCCATACTATCCATGGCTCTTCCTGACGAAGTCTACCATTCCGTCATGAACCTGAAATCCTCAAAAGCCATGTGGGACACAATATGTGTTCAGTATGAAGGTACTGCTGAAGTCCAGGACTCTCGAAAGATCAACCTGGTAAGACAGTATGAAAGTTTCATTTGTGGTAAGAATGAGACTCTCTCTGAAGTTCACCAACGTTTTAATTGCTTAATAATAGATCTAAAAACTGTTGGTAAGGAATATTCTAACTTTGAAGTGCTGACAAAGTTTTTAGAATGTTTACCTGAAAGCTGGGACAGTTATTTTATGTGTCTCAAGCTGTCAAAGGATCTAAGATCAATGACCCTTGCTACCTTATATGGCACGATGCTGAATCATGAGCAATCAAGCCATCTTAAGAAGAATCTTGTAAAAGATTCCAAAAGCACCCCTGTTGCTTTAATCTCAGAGGAACCCTCTACTCAGCGACCCTCGGTCACTATCACTGAGTTAGAGAGTAACTCTGAAAGATCATCAGATTCTGACTCTTCAGATAATGATGAATCTTTGGCTCTCCTAACTAAAAAGTTCAGGAGATTCGCCAAAAAGAAAATGTTCAGAAAGAACAAACCTCTTTCTATAACTGATAAGCCAAGATCATCAGCTACTGTTGATAAGGCTACTGCTACTTGTTTTAACTGCGAAAAGATTGGACATTTCGCTAACGAGTGCAGGTCTAAGAAAGTATCGAGAAACTCAGCGTTTCCCAAGAAATCCTTTATTCCCAGGAATAAAGATGACAAATATGCTAAGCTGAAAGAAAAGTATGCGAAGCTGAAAAGCTTCAAGAAGAAAGGCAAAGGCCTGATGGTTTACGATTGGGCTGCTTCTGAAGAAGAAGAATCATCATCTGACTCTGAAGATGATGAAGCCAATCTGTGTCTTATGGCAAAGATTGAAGATGAGGAAGAAAGTTCAGACATTCCCTCTACTTCAACCTCTGCAATTCAGGTATCACCTTCCTTCTTTACCAATATCGCAAATATTGATGAAGCTGATAGTCTCCGTAAAATCGATCTCTTGACTAGAAGTTTATATGAAACCATGAATGGCAAAACTATAGTTGAAAACCAAAACCTTGATCTCGCTGAACAGCTTAAAAACTATCACCTTCAAATAGAAAATCTTTCTAAAATTGAAGAAGATTTTAAAGATCAAGTGCATTTAAATCAGCTAGTCAAAATCGAACGAGCAGAAGCTATAGCTGCATTGAAAGCTGAAAAAGCTATTGTTGAAGAATGGTGTAATTCTTCAACAAAGATCACTGATATAATTAAGTCTCAGATACCCCTGAGTGATAAACGTGGTCTTGGTTACAAATATGAAACTCAAGAACCAACCACTGATCGTTCCATGCTCTTATTTGGAACTTTCGTATCCTCAGTCGCTGACACTTCATCCTCTCAGTGTTCCTCGTCCAGACTAACTATCCCTGAGGAAATTTCTACCTCTTCAAAAGGTAAAGAGAAAATGGTTTATCCAAAACCTACCTCTGTCTTTAAAGATAAAGGTAAAGGAATTGCTTATAACCAAAATCCTCAGAAAGGTACTTTAGTACCAAAGCTGAAAGCTTCCAAAGCTTTAGTGATATATTCCTCTGGATCAAGGAATCAGATCTCTGGATCTACTCAGCGTGGGTCTATTCAGCGATCTACTCCTAGACTCAGAGTGGATGTCCTTGGTAAGAAATCTGAAGAACTAAACGTTCCTCCCATTTCAAAAGCCAAAAGCTTATTTGGTGTTGGTCCTACTAATTCTAAATCAAAAGCTCAGCATTCAAATAGTCCTAGAACTACTTTTAGTTATAGGAAATGTTATCACTGTGGACTCACTGATCATATTGCTAGTAAGTGCCCCACAGCCACCAAAGCTGAAAAGATAGCTAAGGTGAAGATTGCCCCTAAGGCAAAGAAGACCACTGAGGTTAAGAAATTAACCAAAGTGAAGACTGACAAAGCTGAATCTTCAAATGCTGCGAAGATTGCTGAACCTTCCATTCCAACTACTTCCACTGACAAACGTGTACACATGGTTAAGTGGGTACCCAAGAAAAACTAATCTTCCTTTGTAATGCAGGTTAAGAAGGGTATCTGGTAACTCGATAGCGGATGCTCTAGACATATGACTGGAAAGAAAAGCCTGCTCGCTGAATACAAGGAAGAGAAGGGTCCCTCTGTGGCTTTCGGTGGAAATGGAAAAGGACATACCCGAGGGTTTGGTGTATTGTCTAATGGTACAACCACCTTCAGAAGAGTCGCATATGTTGAAGGGCTGAAGCATAATCTTTTAAGCATCAGTCAGCTTTGCGACAAGGATAACAAAGTAATCTTTACTAAGGAATCCTGCTTTGTCACTGACAAAAAGGAGAAGATAGCTCTCAGCGGTTATCGTTTGGAAAATGTTTATGTAATAAACATGGACTCAACAACCACTGAGAACTCTTGTTTCTTCTCAAAAGCCTCATCTGATGTCAACTGGCTATGGCATAAGAGGCTCTCTCATCTGAATTTCAAGACACTACACACTCTTTCTTCAAAAGAGTTAGTAACTGGTCTACCTCAACAATCATACGTCAAAGAGTCTTTATGTTCAGCGTATGAGAAAGGGAAGTAGACCAAAGCAAGCTTTAAGTCAAAGCAAGTCTCCTCAGTGTCGTCTCCTCTACAACTACTCCATATGGATTTGTTTGGCCTTGTTAACAAACAATCCATCGCTGGAAAGAAATATACACTGGTCATAGTTGATGAATTCTCTCGCTATACATGGGTTATGTTTCTCCGTTCCAAGAGTGACACCCCTGAAGAACTCATCACCTTTGTTCGGAAGATGGAAACCCTGAACAATTTGACCGTTCGCTCAATAAGGAGTGATCATGGGACTGAATTTAAAAACAGTTCTCTTGATTCCTTCTTTGAGAGTAAGGGTATCTCTCACAACTTTTCATCAGTGAGAACACCGCAACAAAATGGAGTCGCTAAAAGAAGAAATAGAACAATTATTGAAGCTGCACGTTCAATGCTCAGCGATTCTCACCTGCCTACTCAGTATTGGGCAGAAGCTGTCAACACCGCTTGTTTTACGCAAAACAGGTCGCTGATAGTCAAAAGATTCAATAAAACAGCCTATGAACTTTTTCATGAGAGAAAGCCTTCAATCAGCTTTCTTCACATCTTTGGATGTCAGTGTTTCATATTGAACAACAGAGATGCCCTTGGAAAGTTTGATCCTAAGGCTGATGATGGAATATTTCTTGGATACTCCTCAGTATCCAAAGCCTTCAGAGTCTTCAATCGAAGAAGACAAACTGTTGAAGAAACAATTCACGTCATGTTTGACGAATCCCGTTCAGCGAACTCTAAACCGTCCGCTGACACCGAAGAACTGAATCAATGGATGTTTTCTCATCTTGGTGATTCAGAAGATATTCCCCCTCCTCGTGCTCATACAGTTGAAGATGATGGTCCTACTATCATTCCAAATATGCAGAATAGTGAAGCTGAAACATCATGGGTCTCAGCTATTCCTATAAACACTATACCTGCTTCTGAACCAAATGTCTCAGACATTCCATCTACTTCTCAGCAATCAGTGAATATAATGACAACTGCATCCATTACTCTCTTGGTTGATACTCCAGACTTCGCTGAAGCTTCATCTTCAGCTCCTCCAGTTCAGGTTGAGTCAGCGTCTCACGCTCCGGCTCAACGATGGACTATAAATCACCCAATTGATCAAATTCTTGGTGATCCAAACGCTGGTATCCAGACTCGACGAAGTGCAGGTAATATTTATTTATTTGTTAAATTTATTTCTCTAACTGAACCAAAGAAAGTAGATGATGCCCTCAAAGATCCAAACTGGGTCAGCGCCATGCAAGAAGAGCTGACTGAATTCGAAAGAAACAAAGTTTGGAAACTTGTTCGAAGACCAACTGACAAAACAGTGATAGGCACTAAATGGGTCTATCGAAACAAGTTGGACGAACATGGAAATGTTACCCGTAACAAGGCTCGTCTTGTTGCTCAGGGATACAGACAAGAGGAAGGCATAGATTATGACGAAACATTTGCTCCAGTAGCAAGACTAGAATCTATTCGTCTATTCTTAGCATATGCTGTACACAAAGACTTCAAAGTATATCAGATGGATGTTAAGTCAGCGTTTCTAAATGGAAAGCTGAATGAAGAAGTCTATGTGGAACAACCTCCAGGATTCTCGGATCCTATGCGTCCAGGTTATGTTTATAAACTGGATAAGGCACTTTATGGCTTAAAGCAAGCTCCACGTGCATGGTATGACACTCATTCTACTTATCTCCATATTGAACAATTTGAGCGAGGTAAAATCGAAAAAACTCTATTTTTCAGGAAAGTAAAAGGTCATATCATTCTTGTTCAGATATATGTTGATGACATTATATTTGGCTCTACTAACCCTGATCTTTGTACTCGTTTCGCTGATAGAATGAAAGATGAGTATAAGATGAGCATGATGGGTGAACTAACATATTTCCTTGGTCTTCAGATAAAGCAAAATGAGAAAGGAACTTTCATTAATCAGGGAAAATATGTTAAAGATATGCTGAAGAAATTCGACTTAACTGAAAGTTCAGCTATGAAAACCCCTATGGCACCACCGCTGACACTTGATAAGGATACTAAGGGTATTCCTGTTAATGTCACGCTGTACCGTGGGATGATCGGCTCTCTTTTATATCTTACAGCTAGCCGACCCGATATTATGTATGCAACATGTTTGTGTGCACGATATCAAGCTGAATAAACTGGATAAGGCACTTTATGGCTTAAAGCAAGCTCCACGTGCATGGTATGACACTCTTTCTACTTATCTCCATATTGAACAATTTGAGCGAGGTAAAATCGACAAAACTCTATTTTTCAGGAAAGTAAAAGGTCATATCATTCTTGTTCAGATATATGTTGATGACATTATATTTGGCTCTACTAACCCTGATCTTTGTACTCGTTTCGCTGATAGAATGAAAGATGAGTATAAGATGAGCATGATGGGTGAACTAACATATTTCCATGGTCTTCAGATAAAGCAAAATGAGAAAGGAACTTTCATTAATCAGGGAAAATATATCAAAGATATGCTGAAGAAATTCGACTTAACTGAAAGTTCAGCTATGAAAACCCCTATGGCACCACCGCTGACACTTGATAAGGATACTAAGGGTATTCCTGTTAATGTCACGCTGTACCGTGGGATGACCGGCTCTCTTTTATATCTTACAGCTAGCCGACCCGATATTATGTATGCAACATGTTTATGTGCACGATATCAAGCTGAACCTAAGATATCTCATATGAAAGCTGTAAAGCGAATTTTTCGATATCTAAAGGGTACATCGAATCTAGGTTTTTGGTATCCCAAAGACTCAGGATTCGATCTAATCGCCTATTCAGATAGTGATTTTTGCAGGTTGCAGAATGGATAGGAAAAGCACCACAGGAGGATGTCAGCTCCTGGGTGGAAAGCTGATAAGTTGGACAAGTAAAAAGCAAAACTTAGTGTCCACCTCCACAACTGAAGCTGAGTATGTAGCCGCTGGAAGCTGTTGTTCTCAGGTCTTGTGGATGAGAAATCAACTACTGGACTATGACCTTCAGCTCTCAAATATTCCAATCTATTGCGACAGCACAAGTGCCATCGCTATAGCAAATAATCCAGTACTACACTCAAAGACAAAACACATCGAAATCAGGTATCACTTTATCAGAGATCATGTGATGAATGATGATATAGAACTTCACTTTATCCCAACTGGTTATCAGTTAGTTGATCTGTTCACCAAACCTCTTGATGAGACAAGGTTCAACTTTCTCATCAGCGAGCTTGGAATGCTGAACTTTGAAGAATAAAATCTTCAGCGGTTCACATTTGATCAGCGACAGGATAAAACCAACTTGTATAACCTATTCTATCATCTTCTCTCTGAATAAACTTGATTCGCTGATATCAAGGTATGTTTTCTCTCTCTGACAAATCGCATGTAAATGCAAGATTTCAAAATAAATTACATCGCTGAATATCTCTTCCAACTGATATTTCTATTCAGTGCTTCATGTTTTCAAAAGTGTCCCTGAGTTTTTCAAAACCTCAGAGACATCCAAGAATATGAAAGGACAGTTGTGACGTCATTACAACGGATAAGCCCCGACACGTCTTTCTTTCTGACACACGTTTGCACGTTTCGTTTACTCGCCAATCAAATTCAAACACGTGTCCGTGTCATGATGAAAATCTTTTCCCGCTCAAGATTTTCTCTCTCTAATCTCTCTATATAAACTCATTCTGGGTGTATATTTTTCTTTTACGCGAACTTCCTCTCCAAGCTAAGAAAAAGAATTTATTGTTGCATCTGTGCTCTCGATTTTTCTTCAAGAACTTAAGAACTTCATCTTCTTCAACGAACCAGGTTAATAATTATTTTATCTTACTCGTTTCTTCAAACTTGTTAATGATCTTCTCGTTGTTTTCACAAGATCAAACAAAAGAACCTTTTAAAATGAAATCATTTCTTTCATGGTTTTATGAACACAACCTTTCATGGTTGTTCTTCAAGTTTAAAACGCAAAATCTTAAACTTGTTCTTCATATGTTTTTCCAGAATCCCAATCTTCAAAGGAAACTGGAAAACAAGATTTTTTGGGGTTTGCATTTCGTTTTTTTTTTTTCAAAAACAAGAAAAACCCTAATCTTCATTAAGACATTTTGTCTGAATGAAATGGACAAAATTCGAACCATCTTATTGGAAAACTCTTTCCACATTAAGATTATTCTTATTTGTTAATCTTTGGTTGAACTGATAATACAGAAAATGGCATCTTCTGACATTCCCAAAAACACCATCGCTGAGAACACTGTTGAGGAAGTGCAAATCCTCAAGGCTCCTCAGGTCAAGTTCTCTCTTGACAAACTGGATTGGACCAAGGTAAATAACCTCTATGCGCTTCTCGAGTTTCCTCCTCGAAAGCAAGTCACACATCTAGATGATGCTGTGAAATTCCTGAAGAACTGTTCCATCTCCACAGCCCTGACCATAACACCTCCTGCACATCAGCTACTGCTATCCCAATTCTGGTACTTTGTCAGACACTCTCAGCTACCTTCAGCCAAAGACCCCTAAAAAACAATTGACTGCATCCTCTGCGACACTGACTATGGCACCATGAAGATCACCCCTGCCATCATTCGCAAAGCCCTCAGCCTTCCCATCGCTACCAAAGAAAAACCCTTCGTTCCCCTCCCTGACCACAAGAAAAACTCAGACAGGGAAGCCATCATTGCATTCTTCGACGCAATGGGCTATGTATGGGAAACTGGGAGGGATAAGAAGCTCGAGAAGAAGCTGACCCTCATCAAGAAATCGAAAATGCCCAGCGAGATGAATTTCATCTTCGCTCATTTAATCAGCTGCATGACTGCCAAATCCGGCTCCTCTGACCAAGCAGCTCAGCCTCAGCAAGCAATGGGATACGCATTGCTGAAAGGTCTACATATAGACTGGGCATCGATTATCTATGATGACCTGGTACTCAGAGTGGACTCCGTCGCTGACAGATCTCCATGGGTTCCCTATCCTCGATTCATCAGCGCCGTATTCCAAAAAGGCCTGAAGGACAGCTACCCAACAGAGGGTGACCTGAAACTCTCTCAGATTGGCCCTAAGGTACTCGACTTCAAACCGGTGGAAAACGAGGTACGTCTTTCTACTCTTCTAACTCTTCTAAATCCTACTTCTTCTACTTCTGCAGCTCCTTCAGCGGACAAACCCACCGCTGATACCCCAGCTGCAACCTCCGTTCCTTCTCTTAAAAGGAAACATTCTGACACCCAACTTGGTTCCAAAAGAACTAAGAAAACCAAGGAGCAACCCCAGCAATCTATTGCTAAAGACTCCTCAGCACCTCTTGTTGGGCTGAAGGAAAGTTCAGTGGTACGCTCTGCCACAACTGAACAAGCCACCCACTCTATCCCAACTTCAGCGTCTCCAAACGTTGAGGTTACAAACTTGGAATCTACCCAACCTCCTTCAGTCTCTCAAAAGACTGATGAAGTGATTCTCAGCGAATCCAACGCTGAACTCAATACCCAACCTCCATTCTTACCCTTCGCTTCTCCCTCTACTCATTTGGACTCCACTCCAGTTATCACTGAAGCACCTGTCATTCCTCCAAAAGCTAAAGAAAATACTCTTCAAGGAGTGATGGGCATAGGACCTGCAGAGATGACCATACGTCCACGCACCTTAGCTGACGACATGGAACTTTACTCAGGAACCCGAGATTTTGATGAATTCACCAATCCTCCTGCAGGTACACACCAACCCATATACACTGTAACTGAACCCCAAACTTCTGAGCTTTCCTCTGTTCACAAGTTCTTATATGTTACAGGTCCTAATTTGAGAGACATCAACGCCTCTCTGAAGACAATAGACACGACGCTGACAGGTCTGACTACTACTCTTTTCGACAACTCTTCAGCTGTAACAAACGCTGGAGAGAATCTTACAAAGCTGACAACTATCGTCGAAAAGAATGCCTCCAAAGCTGATTTGGAGAAGGTTGATAAATCACTCACCGACTTCGCCAAAGTTCTCTCTGATATCTACACAGACTACCTTGACATCAAGAAATCAGTTGACACCATGTCCAGCGAAGTCACAACGCTGAAAACATCGGTTGGCAAACTCGAAGGTGACATGTCTGCTGTAAAGACTGATGTCAGCTCCGTCAAGACTGACATCAGTTCTGTGAAGACTGATGTAAATACGATGAAGAATGACATCACTTCTATGAACACTTTGTTGCAGCAGATCCTGACCAACACGACCGCCCCTGCACCTCCATCTTTTACTACGGCGGATCGTGCTGAACTCGTGAAGATCAATCCTGGTATTTCTGGCATAGAAAACAGATTATCAGGGATTGAAATCTGTGTGGGGATCCCTAGCCAAGAAGACAGGGATACAACACAAGCTGCTGAATCATCACATTCCTCCCCCACTCATCATGAAAAAGAGGGGGAGAAGAGCGCTGAAGACCCTTCCAAGAGCGCTGAAGACCTTTCCCATGATGAAACTTAGTGCAAGAAACTTAGTGTTCCAACTTGTTTAGATTTAGGTTTATCCTTAATCTTGTTTCCACAACAAGCTATAAATTGTTAATGATTTATCAATAAACAATTTAGAAAAGTAAAATCTGTGTGTTTGTATTCAACCCCCCCCCTTCTACAAACTTGTATAGCCCTTCGGGACCAACATTTCCTTTTGTGCGAAAGGATTAGTCCAAAAAAGTAACAGATTGGAAATCAAGGAATGTGTAGTGGCTTCGAGCACCGGTGTCAATTAGGATGACTCGGTTGGATGCCTCAAGTTAGAATTTTGGTTATGTGTAATAACGAGAAAGTGTTATCAGCATGTGGAAAGATCGGAAGAGAGAGGCAAGTAACATTTGGTGGGCGGTGCTCCACGTTAACGCGGGGAGGCGAAGATAGTGTGTCGGGACAAGTGAGTAGGATGGAAGCAGTAAACTTGGTAGTAACACCGAAAAGGTGGAGTAGTGTGTGTAGATTGTCATCAGTAAGTGTGCGAACTCCTGGAAAGAGTATAGAGGAAGAGGATTTGTGCATGTCTTTGTGCGGGAAAGAAGTGGAAAAGGGCAGTTGAATGAGTTGAGTTGGGGGCGTTGTGAGAAACGTTCAAACGAAAGTAGGGTGTGATTATGGTTACTCCTCCTAGTTGAGTGGGGGTAACCAAAGTTATGTTATATGACTGGACGCTTGTGGCAAGCAGTGAGAAATTGATGAGCCTTCAGGATAAGTTCAATTCGGATAGGTGAACACTCCAATAAGGAATTATGGAGGTTTCCTACTATTAGTCACGTTAAGTGTGGAATGATGAAGTGGTGAGAACGTACGAATTAGTTGTTGAGTTGTTGCCGATGTGATTCGGGAAAGGAGTATGATCTGCATAGATGTATGCCGGTTGGAAGAAGTAATCTGGAATTACATGTAACCCGAGAGGGGAACTCTCACGTGTGAGTTCGTCGGGATGTGCAAGGGTGGCGTTGTGCTATGTTGTCAAGTGAGTGATTAGTCCTGGTCTAAGATTTTTGTTGTTGTGGCGGGGAATTTCCGCCAAAACTCTTTCTTTTAAGGAAGTAAAGATGTAACATCCCAAAAATACAAGCAAATTTAAATTTTTAAATAAACAATTCATTTATAACAACTCATTAAATGAGCCCAATGTTTCGGTTGCAAACTCATAATTAATATTTTTATAATAAAAACCAGCGGAATAAACGTTAATTATTAAAACCATAAAGCAACCAGCTCTCCTCGCGCGCCAGTGTGTACCCGTCACGCCTTAGAGCCACTCGCACCTGAAACCACAATTTATTGGGAAAGGGTAAGCACGAAGCTTAGTGAATTCAAACACCATAAATAATACAGTTATTCCACACTACCCCTAAAACAGATAGTGACACATAAACGATCATACAGGTCTACGAACAAATCATAAACATGTATATCCACAACCACCCGCCTAAGAGGCACAAGTCGGTCCCACCGACCACATGATAACATCTTCGGCCCCGCCGAATCCCCGGTCCCACCGAGTCTCTACGCCACCCGCGTATAAAACCTCCGGCCCCGCCGGACCCTCGGTCCCACCGAGTCTCTACGCCACCCGCGTATAAAACCTCCGGCCCCGCCGGACCCTCGGTCCCACCGAGTTAACATGGCAACATAGTATCAACTAGACACCCCACTATCTAGTTCCACAACACAATCACATAAAGCTACCACACACGTACTACAGCAATGATAAAACAACTATTATTAGATATAGTGAGAGAACTCACCTCGAATGCGCGCCTAGCTTAACAACACAATTCAAGCTTCACAATTACGGTCCCTTCCCAGCACCTAAACGCATGTTAAAACGTGTCAATACGAGACCCGGACCCTATGACACGACACACGCTTAAACCGTCACTAAAACTATTTTCCGTTCTCATAAAACAGGTCTGTTCGGGACCTGATTCGACCCCTATAAACCCAGAAAATCCCCAATATTATAACATGACCAGAAAGTCCTCTGAGTTAGGGTTCCAAGGACATATTATACGCCTCCTAACGATTTTTCTACATTTAATTACGGATTTTATAAGATCAGCCCGCAGAACAGCGAAAAACAGCACTTATCAGTATAAAACGACGATTTGGCCTAAGTTACGTTCCGAACTGGATTTTGCACAAAACACAGAAAAGTTCATAGACTCAAAAAGGGAACTTTTGGCACCGAAATCACCCCAATCCGAGTTACGAGGAGAAAGTTACAGCTTACGCAAAACAGTGACAGAACTGCAGTTTCTTTTACATAAAATGACGATTCACAGAACTTACGACCACTTTTTCGCCCAGCTAGAGGCCGAACCAGTTTTCCGCTAAAACACGGAAAACGTGCCCGACCCCGAGCTTGAACCGTGGGCGCCAGTTCCGGCTCAAACGGAGTTACGACGGAAAAGTTATGAGCATACGAAAACTGGACAACACACTTAGAATTTTCATAAAAAGATAACTTTATAAACGGTTCGCGTTCGGCTTAACGGTTCAGGTTGCCACTAGGGCTGGACACCCCACGCACCACCCACTGCCACCTCCGGCAGTGGCGGTTGGCGGCGGCGGCGGCCACCGCCGGTGGTGGTTTCACGGTGACATCAAAGAGACAACAAGGGGGGGGGGAAACACTTACCTACGACGACGTCTCACCACCGCAACCAAACCTCTCTCTCGATCTCCGGCGAAACCAGGGTGGTGGCGCCCTCCGGCGACAGCAGCAGCGGCGGCGACGGCTGCCGCAGTGTTCTTTCTTCTCGTCTCTCTCTTTCTCGCGATCACTCTTTCTCTCGTTTCTTTCACTCACGGCCGCACCACACACAAGGGAAAGGAGAAAATGCTCTTAGGGTTGTTTGGTTTGCTTGGTTCACAAGGAAAAAGGAAAAAACGAGAATAGGAAAAGGGGTCTCGGCCCTCTCCTTGCATGGGCCGAATCCATACCCTACTTTTGACCAAACCCAAGATTAGCCCCTCTAAAATCCCACGCCTTACACTAACCCTACTTAACTTAAGATTTAACAACGAAGGCTAACGGTGCTACTCTCGCTAACGCAAAAACAATTAAAGGTAAACATTTAAATAAATAAAAAAAATTAATTAATAAACGTACCGGGACACGGGCTTTACAAAAGAGGTAGGAGAGACCGTAAGTAGACGTGTTTTAAGACCGTAAGTCCCGACGTGGGGACGGAAGCGAGCAAATGGAGGCGCGGTTGGCCTTGGATTTTTCTAGTGGTATTTAAGCGAGTATAGTATTCGGAGAGGTTGCAAGTAAATAGTGTTAATGCCAAAAATCGCACCAAAGGGACAACTTAAGGTCGATGTGGACTTTAACAACTAAAGAAAGGAATCATTCGACAAAGGCGTGTGACAAAGACAAAAATGAAAATGAGACAGAGGATTTGTTGACGCAGGAAAAACCTCAACGAGGAAAAAACCTGCGGACGACAATGGATGTCGTCGCTGCACTATGGTCGCCAATCAGGGGCGATGTCCTTGGTGTTCCGGGTGTCGATCGTACAGAAATTACAATACAAATGAAGGGAAAGACTTTGAAATGTAAAGTACAAGTGTTTGAAATGTAAAAACAGTGTGCGTCGTGTGTGAAAATAATGTGTGAACTGTTGGTCGAGAGTGAAAGTCTTGCGTCGAGAGCGATCTTCTATGAATGATCCCTTTGCTTCGAATGAATATTCTTCGAGTGTTTGCGTTTGTTTCTGTTGTTCGATGTTCGGTCGTTCAGTGTTCTATCTCTCTTCCTGTATTATTCGATGTCCTGAAACTGAGGATTGAACTTGGGATTTATAGTCTTCAGATGATTTTAATTGAATCATTAAGATCTTTGATGATTGTCGTAACGGTCGTCGTCTTCAATGTGGGATTAGATGTTCATAATTGATTTCGTCGGTTATAGCCGTTGTCCATTAATGACTTTGACTCCTGCATTAATCACTGAACAAATATAACAGTCGTATAACGCGTTAGTCGGCCGAGGTCGCATGATTCTACGCGACGGTCGTGCGAAACGGGCGACGTCGAGGTCGAGTGTCGTGAGGAACTCTCGACTTACCTTTTTAGGAGGGACGACGGAGGTTTTTTGGATCTTTGCCGGGACCTTATCTTAATACAAGATATAATTCATAACATGTGTCTTACCTTTTCTTGTCGTGGTCGATACTGGTGAAATTTTGCCCAAACAAATAGTACAATATGGCACGACATATCAAAGTGGTGACTCGCCGAGGGCGGTTCCAAGGTATGGTGTACGGTTATGGTTCCTATCAGAACGGTTTGGGGTGACCGAGTAGAACTGAGTTGGTTGGATTGAAAAACATAAGACTTTTGAACCTTGAAGTTTGAGAGAAAGGTAAGGTGGACTAAGTCTGTGGATCTGTCGAAGTTATGAAAGTTGAATAGATAGTGCGCGATCTTGAGGTACTCGGTGAGATTTTGAGAAGAAATTCATAGTGTGATGCACGTCTCTGTTATGGAGAGCCGACGTGGGAAGTGAGATGATGGCGACCTTGCAAGAAATACAGACGATAAGAAGTTGACTTTTGTCATTAGTGAGCGAGTTAGAGCAGCGGCATACAAGTTAGACTTGCCGGAGGAACTAAAGGGAGTTCGTCCAACGGTTCATGTCTCGAACTTAAAGAAGCGTTTGGCAGAAACAGATGTGTCTGTTCCTTTAAAGGACATCAGCGTTACTGAGAAGTTGACTTACGTAAAGGAAACCCGTTGGAATTATGGACAATAAGATTTGCCAGTTAAGGAACAAAGAGACCAGACTGGTATCGATTCAGTGGCGGTTCTTAAAGGACAAGAGGCGACTGGGGAATTAGGGTTGGACCTAAGGTCCAAGTACCCTCAGATCTTCGACAATGGAATTCCGAGGACGGAATTCTTTTGAGGGGGAGATATTGTAATAACCAAGATCTAAATTGAAAAGATTAAAGTTTTGTGGGAAAAGTTGTAAAGTTGAAAGTTCAGGGGCTAAAGCGTAATTCTAGGAAGGTATAAAAACCCCAAAATTTGGCTCTCAACCCTAGAAGAAATAATTGGAAGAGTGTGGGTGGCGGCTAGAGAGAAAAGAGGAAGCAGGAAAGAGTTTGTTCAAGAGCTTTGAAGAGAAGGTTTCATCAATCAACAAATTGAAAGAGGAAGTGGATTTGGAGTCTGATTCTACAGGTGATTCCATCAGGTAATTTCAAACTCAAATTCGTGTTTTGTTGTCCAGTTAGATTGTTGGTTGATTGAGGGTTTTCTTTTATCAAAAGTTGAGGATAAAGCCCTAATGGGAGATTAGAGAATCATCCTTGCGTTTTATGCAGCATAGGGTTGTAAGAAATGATCTAAGTATGTTTATTAACCTGTGTCGTTGCATTTACCGATGAGGTTAAGGGGCGATTAGCGATTTTTAATCCCAAAATCGCCACAGCCGATGTGTCCGGGAAGCCTGGTCATGTTACCGGGTAAGTTCCCGGATAACAAATGTTTCCGGGTGAAGTAGTTCCCGGGTAACTATCCGGTTTTGGTGTTGCCCGGATAGTGCAATCGTCCGGTAAGTGATAGTTCCGGTAAGTGAATGCTCCGGTAAGTGTGAGTACCCAGTAATTAGAGTACCCGGTAAGTGATAGTTCCGGTAAGTGAATGTTCTGGTAAGTGTGAGTACCCGGTAAGTAGAGTACCCGGTAAGTTATGTATCCGGTAAGTTGAGTCCGGATAGTGTCCGAAAAGTTGGTATTAGGGTCTGAGCAGTTTATATTTCATCCATTTCTCAGGTAACCCGATTGTAAGTCAGAAGCAAAGTAAAACAAGATGTTAAACGCACCAGGTGAGTTTTCTAACTAAAAATACGTGATTTTTAACGTGTTTCTAAAGTAAGTACATAATGAGAAATGCCATGTTTATTCCTATGCTTTTAACTGCATGAAAGTTTATTTAAAGTTTTACATGAGATGTATGCATACATTGTGGTAGACGTAAATTGGCTAAGTCGGGAGGTAGACCCGCCAGTGCTCATGCCGGGGGGAGGTTCCGTTTATGCCATGGAAGGGAGTATCCAGTAAGGCAGCGTGAGACTGACTCGTTGTCACTTTCGAGTGACTTCAGGGTGCCATTTACGGGAGCGGATTTATCCGTGAAAGTTTATGTAAAGTTATGTGATAGTTTTACGAAATGTTTTGTGAAAGTTTATGCAAAGATATTTGAAAGTTATGAGCTGTTTGTAATGATTTTGAGAACTGTTAGGAAGGAGCTCACTAGACCTCATGGTCTAACCCTCGCATTTTCCAAACTAAACCTTTTCAGGTAAGCAGATAGTAAGAGGCTCTGGTGAGTGAGCAAGAGCAGGATAGAGTACAGATGCAGGTAGAGACAGTGCGTTTGGCACTTATAGAAACTAGTATGTTCTCAGTTGTGTATAGGTTGTTTCCGCCAACCTAAGTTTTGAGACAGATGTAATGAATCTTTGGAACCAGTATTGTAATTCATTTAAATTTAAATGCTATGTATGCTTTATTTAGACTGGGTTGTTACAGAGGATTTTGTAATAATTCGTCTCATGTGGATAAAAATTTAAATCCATGAGGTTCTTGTAAGTTGAAAGTTGTGGTTACCAATAATTTCAACCATAGTTTTTGAGTTGACCTGCAAGTTATTAGGTTAACATGTTACTTTCGGATATAAAACTTATAAATTCAGCTCTTCAAATTTCTTATATTTTTTTACTATGCATGTTCAAACTAGTTTACGTGCAACTTTACTCATCCCATTAGGCCCTGAAGTTAAAGTCGTGCAAGCCCTCTAGTGGCATTAACAAGACTTTAACTTTTGGTCTATGACATACCCTTCAAGTTGATAGGTTTAGACCGTAACTCAGGTGCCACTAGACCCAAGGAGTTCTAGTACATCGCTCTCACCATGGTAGGGAGTACGATTTTTAAGGAATTGATTATAACTCCGTTGAGACGCCCCCGATTGAGACCATCCATTTGTTGATATTAGATGCTTCATGTTGGACTTAAAATGGAATGAAACATATAATGTGTATAATAGGGTTTAAAGTGTATGTATTGCTAGAAGGTTAGAAAGTCTTGAATTGGATATTCATATCAAACATGTAAAATTATCAATTGTTTACCAATTGAAAACATTGTCATTTATGTATACCCGGATGACCGATGCATTAATGTGATAACTCGAGCAACTGGTTCTGACAATCTGTGCCTTATACGACAAGATACGTTGTTGAAGCACGACTGTCCATCGACTTTTTTGATCTTATTAGATATGTACTACTTTTACTTAAAATGCATACTTTAAACATCATTCAAATAAATATTAGTTAGAACTAATAATGTAAATGCTAATATATATACACATAAAGTTTAAATTCCCATTCTGCAATTATTAATTATTGGTATGAATAAAATAATTTTGTTGATAAAATTGTTGGAGCAAAGACAAAGTAAACATGCGGACAAAACAAAAACATAACATGTGAACTGTGAAGTGGGAATCTTACTTTATTTCTCCCTTTTCTTTTGTTCCTTGTACTTCCACCAAATGGGTTGCAAAACAAACCAATAACCCCATATGACATATTATAAATATATATATATATATATATATAGAGGAATGTTCAAACGAGAACGTTAACTATTTAACGAAACAAGAAAACAACAAATTATGTGCAAAATCACATGTGATTTTACATTACCTGCAAAAATGTGATTTTGGCCGCGACTTAAAGTGGCGAAAAAGTCGCGTAATCATATATGATTTTGTACGTGAATCATTTATGATTTTGTACATAGCGGCTGTTTTCTTGTTTTCTTAAATAGTTAGCGTTTTCGTATGAACCCACCCCCCTCTCTCTCTCTCTCTCTCTCTCTCTCTTGAAAATTAAATAAAAACCACAAACATATACCTTTTTTTTGTGGTAAAAATCAAATATGAATGTTTCAAATTATAAATTTCCATAAATAAAATGGTACTGAGGATTTCATAGGTGAAACAACATATATAACCATTGTATGCAACATGTTTTACATATTTTGTTGTTAGCCTATACCCAAAACCCATTCATACGATGGTTGTAATTTGGTATTATGATGTTAATTAAACAAATGTATTGGTTAATTATTATGTTTGTATCTTATTCAATGTTATATATTGACGTAATAATAACATCAGAATAATGTATTGTAAAATATTTCTATTCAAATATTACTTTGGATGTTGGTTAAAGTAAATATAATAATGCCTAGAATATTTAGGGATTCATATAGTTATATGATATCCACTTATGGAAACAAGATAAGGATCTTGTGTAATAGATGTGATTCGTTATGAGAACATTGCACACATGTGTGATTCATTATGAGAACAATGCATTGGATGTCATATTAATTAGCAGTATAAATGTTTCTTATGTTATCATTATACAACTAAACATATATATTGAGAACATACATATGTATGTGTGACATGCTTTGACATTGATTATAGTAATTCTGTAATTGGATTGGCATTCCATGTATTGTATTGTAGTATTAGTGTAAGAGTCATGATATAATTTGTCCCTCCCGTATGTCGGGGATGGTATCTTGTCCTTTTGATTGAATGATACTAAGGAAACATATACATGCTTAGATGATATATACAGGGTAACGGGGATATCAATATATGTTTTATCAATGTATTCAATAATCAAGAAAGGTTGCTCTTACATGATCCCACTAACATACGGGTAATCAAGAACCAGTCTGCACATATGCAGACTGTGGTTTGTAAAGGGTGCAACAAATGCAAGGTTTGCATTTTACGGAGCCCCTATATATATATATATTTGAGAAATAATAAAGACCATACAAATAAATATAGGGCCAAAATTAATCCTATACATATATTCTATTTATGGGGTTTCTATCAGAAAATTTGAATCTCATAAGATCAATAGTAGAAATGGATATTTTTTTATAACAATGGGTTTATATATTTAACATCTTAAGTTATAAGATGAATCGTAGAAGATTTATGTATTTCCTTCTACAAAACTGATGTATCACACACACACACACACACACAAAATATTACCAAAATAACGTAGATGGTCTGTCCCCTAAATTTTTGACAAAAGATTTAAGTATTTCCTTCGGCATCGGTCCTCTCGGCCGGGCCTTTCCTGTCGGTTGTTCTTTAATCTTTACCGAACCTCGTAAATTTCTTGGGTGTTTCTTTCCTGTAATTTCCCTTTTATTGTTAATAATAAAATTTTGTTATCTTTCAAATAAAAAATCGTATATAAAACATGTCGCAGGTTGTCTCTGACGTGTAACTCAGTTGGCAAAAGGTTAAAGTGATTTTGCCCAAAACATGTCTTAGGTTTGAACCCCCATAATGATCGGGTGAGATTATCGGTTATCAATATTTACCCAAATATTAAATATAAAACTTTATATTAATATCTTAAAATATCTAACTTACAAATCTTTTGTAATGAAAGAAATAATGGAAACATAAGATGTGGTTTAAACAAATCATAATTTGCATGAGACAATGGACTGACTGAGACGTAAGCATTATTTGGTGGGACTGGGACATACAAAGTTAGTGGTTGAAAGTGGTTTGGCTAAGATTTTTTGTCCCGAAGGGTGTTGTATGATGTTGTCGTTTACCAAATTGGCCCGGCGTCACGTATTATTTTGGTAAACTTGGAGAAAATGTGGCTACGAAACTAAACCATAATTTAAAAATAATTATTTTAATTAATTTTCCTAAAAGATATTGATATAACAAAGATTAAGAAATTTATCCGGTGAACGAGAACAATGGCTCTTACTTTATTATTGCTTGTAAGGTAAAAGATGTTTACTACCAATAACATTATTATATCACTTTGATGAATGGAAGATCGGCAATCTAAAAAACTTAATGAGGATTCTTCGTTGCTTTTACGAGGTGTAGGGGCTCAAGTTAAACTTGGGCAAAAGTAAACTTTATGGAGTGGGGATAGCGGAAAAGGAAATCCAAGATTGGGCGAGTGGACTAGGATGTGGTTGGGACTCTCTACCGTTTGTATACCTTGGGCTACTGGTTGGCGCATCAATGAGACGAATTAAGCATTGGGATCCGGTGGTAGGCAAAATGAAAGCGAAGCTTGCCACGTGGAAAGCAAAGGTGATGTCTTTTGGAGGACGTTGGACGTTGGTAAGGTCGGTGCTTGGTAGCGTTCCATTATACTTTTTTTTCGTTATTTCGTACCCCGATTAGTGTCTTAAATTTATTAGAGCGGGTGAGACAAGAATTCTTTTGGGGAGGGGTGGGTCGGGAAGAGAATGGGAAAGTGGGAAAAAGTCGTGCATGGGTCAAATGGGATAAGGCATTGGGGTCGCTTGAGGAAGGGGAGTTAAACATTGGGAGGCTTCGAGACATGAACCGGGGGTTAATTGGCAAATGGTGGTGGAGATTTCTGTTGATCCAAACCCTCAGTGATTTGATAATGACCCTATCTTAAATACTTAGTGAAAATTGTAAGTAAACAATATGTATCAGAGTTTCACTATCGCTGATAAGTACTAAGATCTTACAGTACTGCTGATAGGAACTCTCGCTCTTTTAGATTAAACATTCAGCGAACACTGTTCACCATATCGCTGAGTCTGTTCAGTCCTTATGATGATCGCTGATAAGTTAGTTGTTTACTTATGATCCCTGAAGACAAGATTCACGTCAACAAAGGTTCTACGCTGAAGTCGAAGATTAAGCTCAAGAACCAGCGACAAGTCTCCTAATGAACTGATGCGGATCAGCGAAGACTCAGATTTGTCCACTCAACGTGAAGTATCAAGTACAAGACTTCAGCTATCGCTGAACTTTATCATTCGCTGAATAGTAAATGATAATCGCTGAATCAACGAAAGCTGATCATGAAGTCCTCCGTACAAAGTACTTTTGTCTTAACCTCCCTTGCACGCCACCGTACGAAATGTCAGAAAAGAACCTCCGAAAATCTGAAATCGTACAACCACTCTAATACTACACTATTCATTCATGCGGCTACTAAGGTTGTCAACAAAGGTCAATGACATGTAACCAATCCGCTGATGACACGTGTAAAGTGTATACTGAATTGCATTAAATGCATGCAGTATATAAAGAGATGAACTCACTTCATTTGAAGTAACTTGCTAACTCTGGACAAGTTCAAATCTCTCTTAAGATAGGATTTTATTAGTAATCTCCTCATCTTTCTTAGTGCAAGAAACCTTAGTGTTCCAACTTGTTTAGATTTAGGTTTATCCTTAATCTTGTTTCCGCAACAAGCTGTAAATTGTTAATGATTTATCAATAAACAATTTAGAAAAGTAAAATAGTGTGTTTGTATTCAACCCCCCCCCCCCCCCCCCCTTCTACAAACTTGTATAGGCCTTTCGGGACCAACAAGTGGTATCAGAGCGGATTTGTTTAATCTCATAAACAAGATCTAATCTAAGATATTTCTCTTCCTAGCTATTATCTGAAAATGGCCAACACAAACACAAACACTCACTATATAGACAATGGTTCTCTTGCAAAACCCCCTAGATTTTCCAGAGATAACTTCAACTTATGGAAAAATAGGATGACACTCTTCTTAGAAGGTGTAGACCCTACTATACCTTACTATCTTGAAAACGGCCCACACATCCCTGTAACAATTGATCCTGCAGTTCCAGCCACTGCAACTAGAGCTGCTATTCCAGAAAGGCTGATTCCAAAGGAAATCCATCATTGGACCGATGAAGACAAGAAGAAAGTGGCTATAGATACAAAAGCCAGATCCATACTTTCCATGGCCCTTCCTGACGAAGTCTACCATTCCGTCATGAACCTGAAATCCTCAAAAGCCATGTGGGACACAATATGTGTTCAGTATGAAGGAACGTCTGAAGTCCAGGATTCAAGAAAGATCAACCTGGTAAGACAATACGAAAGCTTCATCTCTGGTAAGAATGAAACTCTCTCTGAAGTACATCAACGTTTTAATTGCTTAATTATAGATCTAAAAACGGTTGGTAAGGAATATTCTAACTTTGAAGTGCTGACAAAGTTTTTAGAATGTTTACCTGAAAGCTGGGACAATTATTCCATGTGTCTCAAGCTGTCAAAAGATCTAAGATCAATGACACTTGCTACCTTATATGGCACATTGCTGAATCATGAGCAATCTAGCCATCTTAAGAAGAATCTTGTAAAAGATTCCAAAAGCACCCCTGTTGCTTTAATCTCAGAGGAACCTTCTACTCAGCGACCCGTGGTCACTATCACTGAGTTAGAAAGTAACTCTGAAAGGTCATCAGATTCTAATTCTTCAGATGATGATGAATCCTTGGCTCTCCTAACTAAAAAGTTCAGGAGATTCGCCAAGAAGAAAATGTTTAGAAAGAACAAAACTCTTTCTATAGCTGACAAGCCTAAATCATCAGCTTTTGTTGATAAGGCTACTGCTACTTGTTTCAACTGCGAAAAGACAGGTCATTTCGCTAACGAGTGCAGGTCAAAGAAAATCATGAGACCTTCAGCTTTTACAAAGAAACCCTTTGTTCCAAGGAATAAAGACGACAAATACTCAAAGCTGAAGGAGAAGTATGCAAAGCTGAAAAGCTTTAAGAAGAAAGGAAAAGGCCTGATGGCTGACTATGATTGGGCTGCTTCTGATGAAGAAGCCTCATCATCTGATTCTGAAGATGATGAAGCAAATCAATGTCTCATGGCCAAGATTGAAGAAGAGGAAGAAAGTTCAGACATTCCCTCCACTTCAACATCTGCCATTCAGGTATCACCTTCCTTCTTTACCAATATTGTAAATATTGATGAAGCTGATAGTCTCCGTAAAATCGAACTGCTGACTAGAAGTTTATACGAAGCCATGAACGGCAAAGCTGTGGTTGAAAACCAAAATCTTGATCTCGCTGAAAAGCTTAAAAACTGCCACCTTCAAATAGAAAAGCTTTCTAAAATTGAAGAAGATTTTAAAGATCAAGTCCATTTAAATCAGCTAGTCAAAATCGAACGAGCGGAAGCTATCGCTGCATTAAAAGCTGAACAAGCTACTGTTGAAGGATGGTGTAATTCTTCAACAAAGATCACTGAGATAATTAAGGCTCAGATTCCTCTGAGTGATAAACGTGGTCTGGGTTATAAATATGATACTCCAATACCAACCACTGAACGTTCAATGCTTAAATTTGGAACGTTCGAATCCTCAATAGCTGACACTTCTTCATCTCAGTACTCCTCGTCGGTTACACCAATCCCTGAGGAAACTCCTACCTCAAAAGGTAAGGAGAAAATGGTTTATTCAAAACCTACCTCTGTCTCTAAAGACAAAGGTAAAGGAATTGTTATTTATCAAAATCCTCAGAAGGGTACATTAGTACCTAAGCTGAATGCTTCTAAAGCCTTAGTGATTCATTCATCTGGTTCTAGAAATCAGACCTCTGGATCAGTTCAGCGACCTACTCCTAGACTCAGAGTAGATGTCCTTGGTAAGAAATCTGAAGAACTGAATGTTCGTCCTATTTCAAAAACCAATAGTGTACTTGGTGCTGGCACTTCTAATTCCAAATTAAAAGCTCAGCACTCAAGTGGTCCTAAAACTAATTTTAGTTATAGGAAATGTTATCACTGTGGACTTACCGATCATATTGCAAGTAAGTGTCCCACAGCCACCAAAGCTGATAAGATAGCTAAGGTGAAGATAGCACCCAAGAAGACCAAACCAGTTGCAATTCAGGTCAAGGTGACTCCTACCTCTGAGGTCAAGAAATTGACCAAAGTGAAGAAAGACAAAGCTGAATCTTCAAATGCTGCGAAGACTGCTGAACCCATTCCAACCTCTTCCACTGACAAACGCGTATACATGGCGAAGTGGGTACCCAAGCAAAACTAATCTTCCTTTGTATTGCAGGTTAAGAAGGGTATCTGGTATCTCGATAGCGGATGCTCTAGACACATGACTGGAAAGAAAAGCCTGCTCGCTGAATACAAGGAAGAGAAGGGTCCCTCTGTGACTTTCGGTGGAAATGGAAAAGGACACACCCGAGGGTATGGTGTACTTTCAAATGGTACAACATCCTTCAGAAGAGTCGCATATGTTGAAGGGCTGAAGCATAATCTTCTGAGCATCAGTCAGCTTTTCGACATGGATAACAAAGTGATTTTCACTAAGGAATCCTGCTTTGTCTCTGACAAAAAGGAGAAGATAGCTCTCAGCGGTTATCGTTTGGAAAATGTTTACGTTATAAACATGGACTCAACAACCACTGAAAACTCTTGTTTCTTCTCAAAGGCATCTTCTGATGTCAACTGGCTATGGCACAAGAGGCTCTCACATCTCAACTTCAAGACACTGAATACTCTTTCATCCAAAGAGTTAGTCACTGGTCTACCTCAACATTCATACGCCAAAGAATCCTTATGTTCAGCGTGTGAAAAAGGGAAGCAGACCAAGGCAAGCTTTAAGTCAAAGCAAGTTTCCTCAGTGTCATCTCCTCTTCAACTACTCCATATGGATTTGTTTGGCCCCGTTAACAAACAATCCATCGCTGGAAAGAAATATACGCTGGTCATAGTTGATGAATTCTCTCGTTACACATGGGTAATGTTTCTCCGTTCTAAGAGTGACACCCCTGAAGAACTCATCACCTTTGTTCGGAAGATGGAAACTCTGAACAATATGACTGTTCGCTCAATAAGGAGTGATCATGGAACTGAATTCAAAAACAGTTCTCTTGATTCCTTCCTTGAGAGCAAGGGTATTTCTCACAACTTTTCGTCAGTGAGAACACCACAACAAAACGGAGTCGCTGAAAGAAGAAATAGAACAATTATTGAAGCTGCACGTTCAATGCTCAGCGATTCTCACCTGCCTACTCAGTTTTGGGCAGAAGCTGTCAACACGGCTTGTTTTACGCAAAACAGGTCGCTGATAGTCAAAAGATTCAAAAAGACAGCCTATGAACTTTTTCATGGGAGAAAGCCTTCAATCAGCTTTCTTCACATCTTTGGTTGTCAGTGTTACATACTGAACAACAGAGATGCCCTTGGAAAATTTGATCCTAAAGCTGATGATGGAATCTTTCTTGGATACTCCTCAGTTTCCAAAGCCTTCAGAGTCTTCAACCGAAGAAGACAAACTGTAGAAGAAACTATTCACGTCACGTTTGACGAATCCCGTTCAGCGAACTCTAAACCGAACGCTGATACAGAAGAACTGAATCAATGGATGTTTTCTCATCTTGGTGATTCAGAAGATGTTCCCACTACTCATGCTCATACAACTGAAAATGATGGTCCTACTATCATTCCCAATATGCAGAATAGTGAAGCTGAAACATCTTGGGTCTCAGCTGTTCCTATAAACACTATACCCGCAGTTGATCCAAATGTCTCAGAAATTCCATCTATTTCTCAGCAATCAGTTAATGAAGTGACAAATGCAAGCATTCCTCTCTTAGCTGATAATCCAGAAGTAGCTGAAGCCTCATCTTCAGTTTCTCCAGTTCAGACTGAGTCAGCGACGCATGCTCCGGCTCAGCGATGGACTGTAAATCACCCAATCGATCAAATTCTTGGTGATCCCAACGCTGGTATTCAGACTCGTAGAAGTGCAGGTAATATTTGTTTATTTGTTAACTTTATTTCTCTAACTGAACCAAAGAAAATAGATGATGCCCTCAGAGATCCAAACTGGGTCAGCGCTATGCAAGAAGAGCTGACTGAATTCGAAAGAAACAAAGTTTGGAAACTTGTTCGGAGACCAACTGACAAAACAGTGATAGGCACTAAGTGGGTCTATCGAAACAAGTTGGACGAACATGGTACTGTAACTCGCAACAAAGCTCGTCTTGTTGCTCAGGGATACAGACAAGAGGAAGGCATAGATTATGACGAAACCTTTGCTCCAGTAGCAAGACTTGAATCTATTCGTCTTTTCTTAGCATATGATGTACACAAAAACTTCACTGTACATCAAATGGATGTTAAGTCAGCGTTTCTAAATGGAAAGCTGAATGAAGAAGTTTATGTGGAACAACCTCCAGGATTCTCAGATCCTAAGCGTCCAGGTTATGTTTATAAGCTGGATAAGGCACTTTATGGCTTGAAGCAAGCTCCTCGTGCATGGTATGACACTCTTTCTACTTATCTCCACCTTGAAAAATTTGAGAGAGGTAAGATTGACAAAACTTTGTTTTTTAGAAAAATAAAAGGTCATATCATTTTAGTTCAAATATATGTTGATGACATTATATTTGGTTCTACTAACCCTGAGCTTTGTACTCGTTTCGCTGATAGAATGAAAGATGAGTATAAAATGAGTATGATGGGTGAACTAACATATTTCCTTGGTCTTCAGATTAAGCAAACTGAAAAAGGAACTTTTATAAATCAGGGAAAGTATGTTAAAGATATGCTGAGGAAATTCGACTTAACTGAAAGTTCAGCTATGAAAACCCCTATGGCACCACCGCTGATACTTGATAAGGACACAAAGGGTGTTCCTGTCAATATCACGCTGTACCGTGGAATGATCGGCTCACTACTGTATCTTACAGCTAGCCGACCCGATATTATGTTTGCAACATGTCTGTGCGCACGATATCAAGCTGAACATAAGATATCCCATATGAAAGCTGTAAAGAGAATCTTTCGATATCTTAAGGGTACAGCGAATCTAGGTCTTTGGTATCCCAAAGATTCAGGATTCGATCTAACCGCCTATTCAGACAGTGATTTTGCAGGTTGCAAAATGGATAGGAAAAGCACCACAGGAGGATGTCAGCTCCTGGGTGGAAAGCTGATAAGTTGGACAAGTAAGAAGCAAAACTCAGTGTCCACTTCCACAGCTGAAGCTGAGTATGTAGCCGCTGGAAGCTGCTGTTCTTAAGTCTTGTGGATGAGAAATCAACTACTAGACTATGATCTTCAGCTCTCCAAAATTCCAATCTATTGCGACAGCACAAGTGCCATCGCTATAGCAAACAATCCAGTGCTACACTCAAAGACAAAACACATAGAAATCAGATATCATGTGATGAATGGTGATATAGAACTTCATTTTATCCCAACTGATTATCAGTTAGCTGATTTGTTTACCAAACCTCTTGATGAGACAAGATTCAACTTTCTCATCAGCGAGCTTGGAATGCTGAACTTTGAAGGATAAATCTTCAGCGGTTCACATTTAATCAGCGATACGTTTATACATTCTTGTATAGGCTCTCGGATAAAATAAACTTGTACAATCCATTTCATCATCTTCTCTCTGAATAAATTTGGTTAAACTGATATCAAGGTACGTTTTCTCTCTCTGACAAAACGCATGAAAATGCAAGATTTCAAATTCTTACATCGCTGAATATCTCTTCCTTAACAGCGATATTTTGAAATTTCTTAAAACCCTCACTGATATTTCTATTCAGTGCTTCATATTTTCCAAAGAGTCCCTGAGTTTTTCTTTCAAAACCTCAGAGACAACGAAAGAATGTGAAAGGACAGTTGTGACGTCATTGCAACGGATAACACCAGGCACGCTCTTTTTCTGACACACGTTTGCACGTTTCGTTGTCTATCCAATCAAATGCAAACACGTGTCCGTGTCATGATGAAAAACTTTCCCGCTCAAGTTTTTCTCTCTCTACTCTCTTCCTATATAAACACTCTCAAAGTTTATATTTGTCTTTTACGCAATCAATCTTTCTCCGCAAGAAAAGAACACTGTTGCATTTTGTGCTCTCAATCTTCAAGAACTGTTCATCATCTTCTTCATCAAACTCAAGGTTAATATGTTCTTATCTATTATCAAATGCGAATAACTTGTTTTCGATCTTATCATTGTTTTACACAAGATCAAACAAAAGAACTCAAAAATAAAATCATTTTCTTTCATGGTTTTATAAACACAACCATTTCATGGTTGTTCTTCAAGTTTTAAATCTAAAATCTTAAACTTGTTCTTCTTTCGTATCCATTTTTTAAAAACTGGAATACAAGGCTTATGGGTGTTATATTCGTTTTTTTTTAAAAACAAGAAAAACCCTAATCTTCATTAAGACTTTCTTTGTCTGAATGAAATGGACAAAATTTGAAAAATCTTAATGGAAATTTTCTTTCCACATTAAGATATTTCTTATTTGTTAACATCTTTGGTTGAACTGATAATACAGTGAAATGGCAACTTCAAAGCTGAATGTTACCGCTGAGTCCATCTCCGCTGATTCTGAGGAACTGGAAATCACCAAAGCTCCTCAGGTTAAGTTTGAGCTGGATCAACTAGACTGGACAAAGGCAAACAACCTCTCAGCGCTTCTCGAGTTTCCTCCTCGGAAGCAGGTATCCCATCTAGACGACGCTGTAAATCTTTTGAAGAATAGCCCCATCTACACAGCACTGACAATCACACCTCCTGCCAGTCAGCGTCTATTATCCCAATTCTGGTACTCTGCCAGACACACCGACCTACCCTCCGCCAAAGATCCATCTAAAACCATCGACTGCATACTCAGCGATACTGAGTATGGCACCATCAAGATAACCCCCGCAATAATCCGCAAAGCTCTGAAATTCCCTAACGCTACCTCAGAAAATCCTTTCATTCCATTACCTGACCACAAGAAGCACGCTGACAGGGAAGAAATCATTGCTTTCCTTGATGCGATGGGTTACATCTGGGAGACTGGAAGAGACAAGCTACCTGAGAAGAAGCTGACGCTGATAAAGAAATCCAAGATGCCCAGCGAGATGAACTTCATCTTCGCTCACCTGATCAGCTGCATGACAGCGAAATCCGGATCTTCTGATCAAGCCGCTCAACCTCAGCAGGCCATGGGTTACGCACTGCTGAAAGGTCTCAACATTGACTGGGCCTCCATCATCTATGAAGACCTCATTCAACGTGTTGATTCTGCCGCTGACCGACCAGCATGGGTTCCTTACCCACGATTCATCAGCGCCATCTTTCAATATGGCCTGAAGGACAGCTATCCTGAAGAGGGTGATCTGAAACTCTCTCAGATTGGCCCTAAAGTTCTCGACTTCAAGCCTGTCGCCAACGAGGTACGTCTCTCTACCCTTCTCACTCTACTTAATTCTCCGCTTTCTGTGGCTCCTTCAGCGACAATACCCCTCGCTGATTCCCAGGCCACAAAATCCATTCCTTCTAAGAAAAGGAAACAATCTCTTACCCCTCTTGATTCCAAAAGGATCAAGAAAACCAAGGAGCAACCCCAGCAATTCCATGCTGAAGACTCCTCAGCTCATTCTGAAGAGCTGAAGGAAAGTTCCGTGGTACGCTCTGCCACACCAATTCAAGCCATCCCTTCTAAACCTACTTCAGCGTCCTTAAACGCTGAGGTTAGAACTTTGGAATCTACCCAACCTTCTTCAGTCTCTCAAAAGACTGATGAAGTACTTCTCAGCGAATCCAACGCTGAACTTGAAACCCAACCCCAATTCTTATCCTTCGATCCTCCCTCTAATTCTTTGGACACTCCTCCAGCTAAAACTGGAGATGCCATCATTCAAGAAGCCGTTGAAGCTTCTCAGCGAATGACGAAGAAAGGACCTGCAGAGATCTCCATCCCTCACGGAACTTTTGAGGGAGATATGGAACACTATGGAGGGACTCGAAACTTTGATGAGTTCGTCAACGCTCCTGCAGGTACAGATCCCACCTTAAACACTGTAACTAAACCTGAAACTTCTGAGCTTTCCTTTGTTCACAAGTACTTATATGTTACAGGTCCTTATTTGGGAGACATCAACCAGTCTCTGAAGTCCATGGAGATGAAACTTACAGATCTCACCACCGGTCTATCAAATAACTCTACAGCTGTAACAAACGCTGGAGAGAATCTGACGAAGCTGACTGCTGTGGTGGAAAAGAAGGCCTCCTCTGATGACATCAAAGACCTTGATAAAACTCTCGCCGACTTTGCCAAAGTGCTCTCCGACATCTACACTGACTACACCAACCTCAAATCGTCAGTTTCCACCGTTTCCAGCGAGGTTACAACGCTGAAGAAATCGGTTGGTACACTCGAAGGTGATATGTCAGTGGTCAAGACCGACTTGGGCTCAGTGAAGACCGACCTTGGTTCTGTCAAGACAATGACCGAGACGCTGGTGAACAAGGCAAACAATCCAGCTCCTGCTCCGGCCCCTGCACCTTTTTTTGGACTCATTCACCGCAGAGGATCACCAAGAGCTGAAGAAAATCACGCCTGCTATTTCTGGCCTAAAAGACAGAATAGCTAAGCTTGAAGGTTGTGTGAAAATCTCTGGCCCAGAAGACAGAGACAACACCAATGCTGAGTCTACCCATTCCTCCCCCGCCCATCATGAGAAAGAGGGGGAGAAGAGCGCTGAACAAGAGAAGAGCGCTGAAGATCAAAATAAGAGCGCTGAAGACCTTTCCCATGATGAATCTATCAGGGGAGAGGGTAATGAAGATCTGATTACTGGACCTCAGGGAGATGAAAACCCTGAGGGAACCGAGAACCTCGCCTCTGTATCTGAGGGGGAGCAACTCGAAGAAGATGCTGAGGAATCCGAAGCAGAAGAAGACGAAGACATCGACATCCCTGAAGCTGAACCATCCTCCTCTCCAAGGAACGATGATGATGATGATGAAGATGACGAATTCTTTGTCGTCAAACATGCTCCTCGAAAAGCTCTTAAAGGGATCGTGATAACCGAATCCACAGGGGAGAAGACAAAAACAAAGACAAAGCACTCAGCCTCTGGCGCTGAGAAAAGCAAAGACAAAGGCATCGCTGAAGATGATAATCTGGCGATCTTGCTTGCAAAGCCGATTTGTCAGGTACACTAAACTTATTTTTCCTTCCCTGATTATCATCTCTGAACAATCAGTTATCCATTCCACAAACACCATACACATCCACATTTTTTTTCTATCTTTTCTACCCAAGTTCTTCTACCCAGTTCTTATTTGTAAGATCGCTGCGTTTCAGCTAGTCCTCTCCCCTGTTTGAGGATATCGCTGAAAGCTCTACTATTGCGACTTCACCAATAATTCCAGCTACCGCTGAAGACATAATCCCAGTCTTAGATTTAATCTCTGAGACTGATGAACCAGAAGAACAACCTCTCTCGCACAGAAACAGACCTTCCTCAGTTCCTCAAAGGCTGAGTGAAGAAGATCAAAAGAGGAGAGAAGAAATGATAAAGCGATTCGAGGATCAGCGAATCATTCTAAGGCGCGATCAACTGCCTTCAGTTCCTCCTAAGTTCAGAATTTCAAAAGCTGAATACCAGGAACATCTCAGAGTTGAACGCCTCATCGCTGAAAGGAAGGAAGCTGAAGATAAAGACAGAGAATACGCCATCAAGCTCACTCAAGAATCTGTCAAAGACCCCAAGCTGAAGCGTATTCCCATTGAAATCCAACGAAAGCTTTGGGAACAAGCCCAGAAGATCGTGGAAAAGAAAGCTGAAGTTTCTCAGACCACCCTGATCTGGTGTAAAGAGAAAATCCACTTCAGATATCGTCCAACGAAGATCAACAAGGTATTCATCTCTGGAAGAACCTCCATCGGAGTACCTATTGTTGACATCAAACTGTTCAGAGAAGATGGCTCATCTGAAACCTTTCGCGCTGACACTGTAAAAAGGTATGGTCTCTCTGAATGGCTGGAGATGAGGTTAGCTATCCAACCATCACAATCTAAGTACAAGGATCATTTCGAAAAGCTGATAAACAGACAGATCGATTTGATATCTTCTTGTGTGGATATTCCTCCTGTTCCTGATCTAAAGCCGAAAAGAAAAAGGGGCTCACCAAAGAAGAAACGTCAAGATTCAAACTCAGGTCCTGTCATACGAAATGAAACTGGAATTGGTTTCTCTCGCGCTGAAGTACTTGGTCCTGATCCTGATCTATCTGCCCTTGACATCTCTTTGCCACCATGTGAACTTTTCGTCCCTGGTAAAGTCATCAGTAATCCTTATGGAATATTCTTTCTTGACTACGACGGACGTAAATGCTTTCAACGGATCGCTGAGCTTCCAATCACTCCAATCGAACAGCTCAGAGATCTCATCTACTGGTGCGACTTCAGAAAAGACATTCAGGCACGACACCTAAAACCCTTGATTTTTGAAGCTGCTCTGAAGCTAAAGAATAAAGGAGAAAAGGTTCCTGACTGGATGATTCCAACTGAAAAGACAACCCTTGATGAACTTCTCATTAAGGAAGAACCCTTTGAAGGCTGACAACAATCACCTCATTCTCTATTGTATCAGTCATCCTTCAGTACTTGTAATTTATTTCGCTTGTACTTGTAATCTTTCTTATTCATATTGTAACCTGATTCAAAGATTTAAAGAAAGATTTCAGCGAATGTACTTTACTCCATCAGTACTGAAAAGATCCCTGAAAACAGTAAAAGGGACAAATATTTTATGAGTTCTTTTTATCCTTATGTTTTCATTAAATAGCAATTTTCTTTGTTGCTATGTCATAATCAAATAGGGGGAGATTGTTGATCCAAACCCTCAGTGATTTGATAATGACCCTATCTTAAATACTTAGTGAAAATTGTAAGTAAACAATATGTATCAGAGTTTCACTATCGCTGATAAGTACTAAGATCTTACAGTACTGCTGATAGGAACTCTCGCTCTTTTAGATTAAACATTCAGCGAACACTGTTCACCATATCGCCGAGTCTGTTCAGTCCTTATGATGATCGCTGATAAGTTAGTTGTTTACTTATGATCCCTGAAGACAAGATTCACGTCAACAAAGGTTCTACGCTGAAGTCGAAGATTAAGCTCAAGAACCAGCGACAAGTCTCCTAATGAACTGATGCGGATCAGCGAAGACTCAGATTTGTCCACTCAACGTGAAGTATCAAGTACAAGACTTCAGCTATCGCTGAACTTTATCATTCGCTGAATAGTAAATGATAATCGCTGAATCAACGAAAGCTGATCATGAAGTCCTCCGTACAAAGTACTTTTGTCTTAACCTCCCTTGCACGCCACCGTACGAAATGTCAGAAAAGAACCTCCGAAAATCTGAAATCGTACAACCACTCTAATACTACACTATTCATTCATGCGGCTACTAAGGTTGTCAACAAAGGTCAATGACATGTAACCAATCCGCTGATGACACGTGTAAAGTGTATACTGAATTGCATTAAATGCATGCAGTATATAAAGAGATGACCTCACTTCATTTGAAGTAACTTGCTAACTCTGGACAAGTTCAAATCTCTCTTAAGATAGGATTTTATTAGTAATCTCCTCATCTTTCTTAGTGCAAGAAACCTTAGTGTTCCAACTTGTTTAGATTTAGGTTTATCCTTAATCTTGTTTCCGCAACAAGCTGTAAATTGTTAATGGTTTATCAATAAACAATTTAGAAAAGTAAAATAGTGTGTTTGTATTCAACCCCCCCCCCCCTTCTACAAACTTGTATAGGCCTTTCGGGACCAACAATTTCATAGCGAAAAGGATGCTCTGTGGGTGGGAATAGTTAGGAGCATATACGGCCGGAATGAAGGGTTAGTGGAGGGAGAGTATAGGGGTGGGGGGAGGGATACGGTATGGAAGAACATCATCAAAACGGGGCTGGAAATCGATGGGGAAGGGGTGCCCTTCTCAAGCTCTTTTGGAATAAAAGTGGGGGACGGGAATGATACAAGATTTTGGGACGATAGGTGGACGTCTAGAGGGAGACTTAAGGACGTATTTAAGAGGCTCTACTAACTAGAAAAGGATAAAGGGGTATCGGTGGCGGGAAGAAGAGGGAGAGGTGGTGAGGGGGGTGGGAGTGGGAGTGGAGGAGGGAACCGAGATGGAGGGAAGTGGGGGAATTGGAGGAACTTCGAAGGGTGGTGGAAAACTCTAGTATTGTTGGTGGGGGAAAGGACACGGGCTGGTGGGAATTAGACCCACTTGAGGGGTTCTCGGTGAGGAGGCTAAGGGAGGTATTGGAAGAAAATCGTGGGATGTCGGGAGGGAGTACAACGGGAACACTGTGGAATAGAGCGATTCCTAAGAAAATTTGTATATTCCTGTGGCGTGCTAGGCTTGGAAGGATTCCCACACGTGCGGTTTTGGACAAAATGGGGGTGGATCTCCACTCTACCCTTTGTCCGCGATGTGCAAACGAGGTGGAATCGGTGGAACATGCTCTCCTCAAGTGCGTTAAGGTAAAAGACTTTTGGGATCAAATCGGAAGATGGTGGAAAATAAACGTTGGGAACTTGGGTTGCCTGGACGACGCTCTACACAGCGGTAATATCGTGGGACTCTCTACGAAAGGACAAAAGTGGTGGCAAGGAGTGGTATGGAGTGTCATGTACTACATATGGGATAATCGGAACAGACTCGTCTTCAATAAATCCAGCGGCTGTTTGGAAGATCGTCTGTTTGACTTCCAAATGAAAGCGTTCGAATGGGTCACGAAAAGAGACAAGAATCTAGCGATGGAGTGGACGTTATGGCTCTCGAGCCCCGATGCGGGGTGACTCGGCACGGTTATAGGGGAACTCTCAAATTGAAGTCTGTTGATCCAGTTTCCTGCAGTACAAAGGAGTTCGTGCCACTGGGATTCTTACGACATAGCATTGGGGCGCAGACGGCAAAAGAGGGGATCTAAAAACGGTGATGATTGTATACGGTTACTGTAATTTTACTGAGCTGAGAGCAGTTAGCTGCAGTAATTACGGTCCCTGTGTGCAGTGTTTCTTACTGCTAATGCTGCTAGGTTTGTGCCTTACAAACTTAGTAGTCCGTTTTTTGTGAGCAGTTTGAGTGTGGTTATGTTACTATGTTCGTTTTTTCACTGCTGTGTTCCTGCTATTGTATCACCATGTGTGGATGTAATCTTTAATTAGTGGTTTTGAGATTGGCAATAAAAGTTTTCTGCTATTACAAAAAAATTATATCACTTTGATTGTTGATAAGTAAGGAGGACGAGTTTTATCTAATAAACAGTTACCAGATTAATGTTTGATAAACGGTCTCCAAGTTTTTAAAATTTAAATATATGTTTTTTTTGGATAAGGTTCATCTAGGCTTTGCCTAGACTACATCATTGGCAATTTGGAAACAAACAAACAAATCGGCCGACTGAGACTAAACCTGGCCACAGAATGTTGACGCCTGGACTCGAACCCGGGGTGGATGGGATATTCCACCACATCCCCCAAGCCCTTGCCAACACGCCACCTAGAGGTGGCCAAAAATCGGGTTCGGGCCGGGTCGGGGGACAAACCGGTTCCACACAGTAACCGTGAGAACCGGGTCATGTGAGAACCGGGCCGGGTCGGGCCGGGTTTAAACCGAAATCCCCTGACCCGTTTACTGGTGTGTAGAACCGGTTTTCATAAAACCGGGCCGGGCCGGGCCAAGAACCGGTTCGGAGTTGGGCCTGAGATTTTTTTGTTTTTTAACTGCTTTCTTTGTATAATAATTAATTACTAAACTTTAACAAAGAAAAATTGGATTGGAATCATTGGATAAGTAAAATACACTTTAAAAATACGTTTTATTTATAATATATATCACTAAAATACACTTTTACGTTTTATAATTTATATATAATTTTAAGTTACAAACTTACAAGTTACAAGTTACAATACATAAATTCTAAACATTCGAAGGTCCCGCTCCCGAAGTCCCACCCGCTCCCGAACTTCCACTCCCATCACCCGGATAGTAATTGAATGGATTATAATTGAATGGATTGTATGGAGCGTAGTATGGATTCTGATCTGGATTGTAGACTTCAAGAGTATTGTACTGCATCAGTCGTGTAATAGCCGTCTGATCGTCAAGGCGGTCGGTGTCTACATCTTCGTCATCTACGACACTACTAACATCAGAAGTATCGGTTACGGATGGCGTACTTAGTAGTTCATCCGTGTCGTTTTCGAATAAGTTTTCTTCCACGCCTTCTATATCATCCTCCAGGTTCGTTCGATTTTGAATGCGGTCTTCTCCATCCAAGTAATCCTTCAGACATACGCAACACTCCACCGATTTTGGGGTTAATTTTGTCCGACGCTCCGATATGATTATGCCACTAAGAGAAAAGGCCAACTCCGAAGCTACAGTACTAGCTTGGATTGTTAGTATATCAAGTGCAATAGTGGCCATAATTGGGAAACTTGATTGTTTACTTTTCCACCATTCTAATAAATCTAGGGATTCAACATCTATGACGTTTGTGAAGGATGTCGTTATAAAATTAGTACGTACGTATTGATTGAATTCACCCAAATTATCCCCATCATATCTATCTTTTTTAGAAGATTCCATGACAACCGATTGCATTAAAGTTTGCATTAAGTCTTCTCGGTTTCGGCCACGACTGCTACTAGAACCCGGTGAAAACATTTGAGGTGTAGGGGTTTGTTGGCTTCCTCCCCCATAATTAACTCTATAAATCTCATATAATTGATGAAAATCATTATTAAATTGTTGTATGCGTTTCCTTGAAAAACTAGAATTTATAAGAGAATCCAAACCAAACGATAAACATATTGCTTGTATTAAAACTTCGACACCCGTAACATTTAAAAACGGGTTTAATGCCGTGGCACAAAGAAAAGTGAAGGGGATCTTTTAAAATATTTTACCAATTTTTATTTCATTGGTTTCACCACGTCGTGAAAGTGCAAATTCTGTTCGTATTGAGCAATTTTACTTGCCAAAATATAAAGTTGATTTAAAAGTAAAGGGCTCGTTGGATAATAAACACCGGATAACATAGTTGTTGCAGTTTTGAAATCGCCCAAAATATCGTGAAAGCCATGAATCCTTGTCCAATCATCCTGAGTTATCGTGTTATCCGGGTAATGAATGTTATAAAATGCTTGAATATATTGTTGTTGTCTTAATAAATTATACATCATTTTCCAAGTCGAATTCCATCGAACCGGCATATCGTGCGCCGGTCCCAAAGCTTTAAAACCGACTTGTTTGCAATAATCTCTATATAAGTTTTGCATTTTTTTTATTTCTTGTGAAAATTCGGCGTAACATAAGCCTAAACTTAGTTAAAGGCTCATTAAATTTACTTAAGCCGTCTTGAACGGCTAAGTTTATTATGTGTGTGCAACAACGTGTATGAAATAATTTTCCCTCTAAAATAGGGGATAAAGCCAAACGTAATTGGTCTACGCATGCCGTATTATTACTAGCATTATCAAACGAAATACTAATAACTTTATTTTTTAAATTATAATATTGAAGACATCTCATAATTATAGAAAACTGACGCTCACCCGAATGTGGCGAACCAAAGAGCTCAAACGTGATTACACGTTTGCATAATTGCCACGATCCCGGCACAATCCAATGTGCCATTATTCATATATAAGAATCTGGCAATCCGCATGGTGCGCTCCATACATCACAAGTTAAAGAAACTTTGTTGGGTAAGTTTAAAAACATTTCTCGCATAATTTTTTGAACCTTATTCCAATATTTTAAAGCATCACGCTTAAGAGTTTGACGACTTACCGAACCATTGTAGCGTGGTTGGAACCCATTTTTGATCATGTTTGTAATGTGAGGATTGTCGAAATGTCCGAACGGCAACGCCATTTGAATGACACATTTCATTTGCATTTCTCGGGCGAGATCATTATCATACGACCCGATTTCAACCTCTTGCATCTTTCCTCGAAGTGGCGCTTTAACGTGCTATTTGATCCGAAATTTAGGAAATCTCCACACCGTTTGCATTGCGCTTTTTTTGTATCGTCGGAAAATTTTACCAAGTTGAAATTATCCCAAACCGGTGCTTTTCGTGAATGATCGACAACAATGGTGTAATTTTGTTCGGCCATTTTTTTGATAGTAGAGACTAGAGAGTAGAGAGTAGAGGCTAGAGAATTGTATGCGTTTTTTGCGAGAAACGAATATAGCGAGAGCCGAGAAATGAGAATTGTAAGCGTTTTTTGCGTTTTGTAAGCAATTGTAAGGTGGTGATCACTCCATAACACCCCTAGTATTTATATGGGGTTTGGAGGGTGTTTTTTGAGGCAAAAAACAGTCACAAAGGGGTCCCAACGGCTTTCTAACGGTCATATTGGTTTTTGAAAAAAATCGGGTCGGGCCGGGTCGGGCCACGAACCGGGTCACGAACCGGTCCCGGGTCGGGTCGGGTCGAGAAAATACCTATATATACGAACCGGTCCCGGCTCTCGGGCTTGAAACGGGTTCTTGGCCGGGTCGGGCCAGAACCGGTTCTTGGCCAGTTTCGGGTCGGGTCGCTTTGGCCACCTCTAACGCCACCACCCTTGTGGTTTAAATATATGTTTTTATTAATTTTATTTTTTTAACAGTAGACATGGTCCACAACAATAATAATAGATATCAAATCTAATTGAAAAGAAATTCTGAAAGTTATGTTTTAACAAAATAAAAATTATGATTGTAATAACCGGGATCTCATTTGTAAAAGAATTTGGATGGTTAGTGGTTTTTAATAAAAGTCCAAAGTGTAAGGACCTACTGATAAATAGTGAGAAATGGGGTTTAAAAACCCTAAAACCCTACTCTCCTAATCATTTTGGCATTTAAGGAGGCTAAGAGGAAACACTGTAAAGTGCGTGTGAGGATTTGAGAGTGCGGCTTGGAAGAAATCAAGGAGGGTGATGGGTTGAAGGTAGCTTATAAATCAATCTTCTTCAAGGTAACTCTAAAACTTCAACTCTTATTGCTACTTTTGGTGGAAATTCATGCTTAAAGGGTTTTAGAGCTTATGGGGTTAATAATTGGTGAGTTTTGATGGAAAAAGGTTTATAGGTGCTTAGTTATTGTTATAAAAGTGTTTTGCATAAAAACCTATTGATTTTGAAGGCTTGAAAATGATTGGGTTGGGACTAATCTTGTTAATAGGGTTTTCCCAATCGCACAGTGCGATTATCCGGACAAATCGCCGAAACCTGGAAAAGGATCGCCATCCGGATGTAACTTTATCCGGATGTGGTTGTATTCGGGAGTTTGGTATTCGGGTGCGGTGTATGTTAGAATCCGATAGTTTAGTAATCTGAATAAGGGGCTTTTCCGATTGTGTTTGAAATCCGCTAACGTCCGGATTTAAGCGAGAATCCGGGTGAGTCGTGTATCCGGATAAGTTTGTGATTGGGGAGCCGAAATCCGGTAACATCCGGATTGTGGGGAGAATCCGGATAGGAGGTTTCCGGATGGAGCAGAATCTGGAAGTTTGAGATCCGGATGTTGGTGTCCGGTAACTGTTTTCCGGAAGTAAGGAACTCGGATGTGATATCCGGAAATGGGTTTTCGGGTTCTAATGGTTCTATCTTTTGAGAGAATTCGAGTTATTTACGAGATGAGTTAAAGGGGCCTTAAGTGAGAGTTGAGAGTAAATCTCAAGGGATGACCAGATGACTTATCACTCTAGCGTTTTATTTTAAATCGTAGGTGTGTAAGTTAAGGATCAGAAGCGTAGGTGAGAAGGTTTAAGCAAGGACAACATGTGTCTTTCTAACTGAAAATGTGTTTATGAACGTATTTTTTTACACATGAGATTTTTATGAAGCCGCATGTTATACTTTGTTGTGAAACTGTATGTTTTGCTATTTTGTGAAAGATAAATTATTTTGTATGTATACATATGGAAGTAGACATGTTATGGCATAAGTGGGGGGGGTGTCCCATTTATGCCATTGAGGGTATGTCCTAGTTAATGCAGCGTGAGCCAGACACGTTGTCACAGGTGTGCGTGACTTTAGTGTGAGCCATTTACATGTGTAGTTCATGCGTTTGAAAGTTTATTGATTTAAAGTGGAGACTTGTTTATAAATGTTTATGAATTATCATAAATGATGTTTGTGGTTCAATTGTTTGTTATTAGAGGGAACTCACTAGACCTCATGGTTTAACCCTCGTTTTTAAAAAACTAAGGGGTTGTTTGGCAGTTGTTGAATGGTTTGGTGCAGAATGATTAAGTGGTCAGAACGATTAAGAGGCTTTTATGATATAGTGCAAAATGAAATATGGTTGTTTGGTAATTGTTTTGAATGAAATCAGGGTGCTGATGTAAAGCCCGTATCCCGGTATGATTTATTTTATAAATTTAAATTTTGTCTTCTTTTAACGTTGTTGGTTAGCGGGATTCGACGGAAAAGCCAAAATGTTAAAGGTTGGGTTTTGGGGCTTATTGTGAAAACTTTAATCTGCAGGGACCATTGTTGTACTTCCTTAAATTGTTGCATGGATCGGCCCATAGAGAGGACCGACCCTTCCCCTCCTTCTCGTTCACTTAAGCCTCACGCAAGAAGCAAGCAACCAAAACCCTACTCCCCTTTCTTTCTCTTGCTGCTACCGTCGAACACCCTTTCCCCCAAGCTTCCTTGTTGCTGCCGCCGGAGCTTTATCAAACAGTCGGCGCCGCTGTTCTTCGCCGACGAGAGAGAGAGAAGAGCGAGAGAGAGAGAGACGACCGGGAATAGAGAAGCCGTCGAGAAGTGGAACTGCTGCTGCGTTTTAAACGTGAGGTAAGGTTTCTTCTCCGTCCCTTTCGTTTTTCTTTGTCGTCGCTGAATCACCGGAAGAACCACCACCGCCGCCGTCAGCCTTGGCTGCCGGCGGTGTGGCCACTAACGTGCACCAGCAGTTTTGGTGGTGGCTTTGTGCGTGGTCGGGGATGGTGAGTCGGATGTGTGTGTGTAGGGAGGTCGGGATAGAGTAATGGATTCGTTTTACTTGTCTCGCCGGAATTTCGTAAACCACCGCCACCGCCGCCGCCGACCACCACTGCCGGAGGTGGCAGTGGGTGGTGCGCGGTTGATCCCAGCCCCTTGTAACCTAAAACCCTAATCGCGTGAACCCTAGTTGCAAACCCGAATCGTTTAAACCGAACGCGTAAACCGTTTTTATAAAGTTATCATTTTATGTGGGGATATCGGTTCTGCCCTGTTTTGCATCGGCCATAACGTTTCCGTCGTAACTCGGTTTTAGGCGAAACTGGTGCCCACGGCTCACATTCTGTGTCGGGCACATTTTTTGTGTTTTAGCGAAAACCTGGTTAGGCCTCTAGATAGGTGCAAAAGGACCGTTTTTGCAGCAGGTCCGAATCTGCTAGCCTTACGTTTCGATCTTAGAATAATCATATAAAATCGTAGGAAAATCGTTAGAACGCGTATAATATGTCCCTGGAAAGCTATGACCCAGACCCTTCTGTTTTTGGAATTTAATTTCTGGATTACTGGGTCTAGAGGGGGGCTAAACAGGTCCCGAACAGACCTGCGGTTTAGGCCGAAAAGATGAAATATCCCTCGTTTAATCTTATGTTTATATTTGAGGGTTGGGGCTTCGCGTTGACACTTTGTAGCACTTCTTTAGGTGACGAGAAGTGATTTTGGAGTTGGCAAGCTTGTGTGGTCAGTTGGGAATTTCTGCAACGCTTTCGAGGTGAGTTCACTCACTACGTAGAACTATGATTATATGTACATTGCTGTAGCTCGTGTGTGCTAGTGGTCTTACTTGTTGCGTAGTACTAGATAGTGTCGTGTCTAGTATGGACCTTGGGTATCGTATAAAACTCAGGGAGACCGAGGACTCGGGGAGACCGAGGATTATGTACACGAGTGACGTAGGAACTCGGGGAGACCGAGGGATACGTGCACTGTCAGGATCGATTCTTAACAAGAATTAAACTTCTTAGAAACAGAATTTAGAGAATCTTGCGGAATAGAACTCTAAAATAATTAAAGAACAATCAATAGAATTCAACACACTGTATATATCAAACTGTATTACTCACAAGCTTTACACCAAACCTCAATCTTGTTGAACAGGCTCAACAAGACGATTTCTACTTCTCTAGAAATAGGGTTCTTACACCTTGAGGTTAATTCACTCTTGAATGAATATCGAATTCTGTATACTATCTATCTTCTATCGTATATCTTTCACGTATTCTCGTCTTTCTAATAGCTATCTATCAATACTATTTATACAAAAGTAATTACAAGATAACTATCAAAAGTAAATTGATCTTCTGAATCTTCGTTAAACATATCTTGATCAATTCCTTCTTTGTCTCCAAAAGTATCGCATCCCAAACTTATCAAGTCAGCAGTATTAACAATGATTTGGCTCAGCAGCATTAACGACCTTCAGCAGTATTAACCTTCACAGTCTTCAAGCAGTAGTAACTCAGCTCAGCAGTACTAATCATGTCTAGCAGTAGTAACTTCTTCTAGCAGTAGTAATTTCTTCTAGCAGTAGTAACTTCTTCTAGCAGTAGTAACTTCTTCTAGCAGTAGTAACTTCTTCTAGCAGTAGTAACCTTGCCTAGCAGTAGTAACAAAGAACTGGCAGTAGTAACATTGTCTTGGCAGTACTAACCATACTTGGCATATCTTCAGTTCCCAACAATCTCCCCCTAACTTGACTTTTAGGAAAAGAAGTCAAGTTCTTCAGATGATGCTTCCAAACTTAGTCATCATATACGCACAGATTAGGACTTAAACGTAGACTCTGATTGAGAATCCTTTTTACCAAGAATCTACCCATTGCTGAATCCTTGTTGCAGGTCAGCTTAGTATGTAACATTCCTTGCAGCCTCTTCATGCTGTGATTGTATATTTCATCCACCAGATAGTATTCTTGAGTTGCAGAGTCAAGTGAGATGACATATACTCCACAGTTTTCATAGAGCATCCAGTTGGTAATGGCTTGAAACTGTGTGTTTATCCTATGCTGAACTGCTTCAGGTTTGAACATTTGGCACAAGAATTCAAGTACCATTTTAGAGATTGACATCCCTTGCTCAGTCAGCATGTTTTCATATATCCTCATCCCAACTTTGAACATCTCTTCTAAGTCTGATCTTGAGCAAGTTCTGACAATTTTTCCCCAAGTTGAAAAGACTTCAAATTTTCCATCTGCTCTTTTTATCCTAATGAACTCCTTTCTACTATCTTTCAAAGTGTCCCAAAAGATGATTTCAGGAGCCTTAGATGATATTGGTTCAGCCTGAAGTGGAATTGGGTTAGAGTCAACACTAGTAATGTACAAATCACATTGGGCATCAGTTTGTGATTGTACATTGCTTGATTTCCCTGATGGAGTTGCCACTTCTTCTTCAGCAACTTCTGAGGTTAATTTTTCTTTCACTGTTTCCTCATGGGCCTCTTCTGCAGATGGCTCTACCCTTGGCTTCTTTTCATTTTTCTTCTGTGAAGTTATGGGCTTGGTGCTTGGTCTTTTCTTTGACATCATCTTGGTTCTTTTAAGAGTTTTAACAGCTGCAGGAGTTGGTTCAGCTGTTTTAAGTTTCTCAGCAGCAATAACCATTTCTGCTGCTATGGCTGTTACTGCTTCTCTTAGAACATGTAATGATGCTGCTTCAACACTGTTTTTCACAATCCAGTATATTTCTTCATCAATTTCAGCTTGAGTTGTAGTTACTGCTTCCTGCTCAGTTTCTGCTGCTTTTTCTGTTTGGCCTTCAGCAGCATTAACTGTTTCTGCTGCTTGTTCAAACTCAGCAGTATTAACAGTTTCTGCTGCTGTGGTTTCTGCTGCTCTTGAAGTTTCTGCTTCTTTAATCATCTCCTCCACCTTTTCTGTCTCCCCCTTATTCTGTGCACTGGACTCCCCCTTAAACTGTGCATTATCCATTTCCATCTCATTCTCCATGTGAACTGTCTCCCCCTCAATTTGTGGACCCTTCATTTTCAGTTCTACTTCTGACACTGACTCCCCCTTTTTGGGAGCATCATCAGTTGAAGTTCTTCTTCTCAGCACAAATCTTGCCTTTTTCTTTCTGTGCAGCAGCTTGGTGACCATCTTTTTGAGCTTCTCAATTTGAGACTGTTGGTAGGTGACCACAGTCTTCAGTTGCTCAATCTCCTTCCTCTGTGCCATTACATCCAAGTTGACATTCCCTATGGTTTCCATCAATTCCTCATAGTTATATCTATCCTCACCCTTTGTAGAAGTTTTTACTTTCTGTAAGGGATCCTTGGAAGGTTTAGCAGAAGCCTTCTGCCTAGCAGAAGCACTACCTGCCCCCTTGGTTTCTTGGCACCTGGGTCCTCCTAATGATTTCTCATTTAGAGTTGCCATGGGGAAGGTCTTATTTATGTTACCACTGTCCTTCTCTGTGCTAGCAGAAGTAGTGGCAGCCTTAGCACCCATATGGTCATCCTTCTCCTTAGAGACCACCTTCTTGGGGTTGGGAGACACCCCTGTGGTTTCCCTGTTGTTATTCTCAATTGGAGAATGCTCCAACTGAGGGCTTAAAGGCTTAGGGCTCTGAGTAGGTACATCAAGGGAAGGAACCTTGTGCACCTTTCTTCTTTGAAACCTTTTGGTGATTGTGGGAGTAGGTTGTTCAAGAATGGACTGAGGGATGTCTTTTGAGATGGAAGGTTGGGATTGGTCATCAGTGGGTGTGTCTAATGAGGGCCTTGACCCTGATGCCATACCTTCAATTGTGTGGGACACAACCATCATTGTGGAGAACAATGGTGTGTCAACTCCTTCCGAGTCCCTAGGAAGTCTTTTCATATTTGAAAAAACCTTCCCTTTAGGGGATTTTGGTACATATACCTCATCAAACTGAGGTAAGTCCACCAATTCCTTGTTAATAACTTCTTGCACAAACCTTGGATACATGTAAAAGCTCTTTTTGGATTCCAAGTTTGATACAAGATCATTAAAGATCATAGCTGAAAAATTGTACTTTCTGGCAGTGGATAAGCAGACCAAGGCATATGCAATGGGACTGCTGAACTCACTCCATCCAGTAGTTTTCTTGGAAATACAGTGCATCAGGGTATGAACAAGAAATCTCCATTGGTTAAAAATTTTTGACTTGTAGAATTTAAAAACACCAATGGGACCTTCATACCCCATTCTTTGTAAAGTCGAATATAAGTCATCAGAAGATAGAGAGGTTATACCTGAGGCATCATTCAAGTGAAGAGAGATGCGAATAACCTCCTCTGTGACTTTCAAGGGTTTATCACAAACCCTTGTTCGAATGGTTTTCTGCCCTTCTTCGAAACTAACAGTGGCATTCTCCCAAAATTGCGTCTGATGTTCGATATAGATGGTTGGGCTCACCGTTAGGGCATAGGAGATGTGCGAGGATTTAAGAAAATCGACGATATCGTGGAATCCCGCAGCTTGTTTCGGCTTCTGAAGCATGGCTATTTCATTGTGCTCATCCACAAACTCCATGATTCCTGAGGATTCTTGAAAGAAAACACAAAGATTCTGGGGAGACTAGGTTAGAACGAGAGAGAAGAAGTAAATGCGAAGAGTCGTTATGAACTTTGGCGGGCACACAGGGGTATTTATATGCCCTAGATTATCAAAAGCAGTATTAACTAACTTAGCAGTACTAACACTAGAAGCAGTATTAACCGCAAGGCAGTATTAACTACACAGCAGTAGTAACTATCAAGCAGTATTAACTACCTAGCAGTATTAACTACCGAGCAGTATTAACTACCAAGCAGTATTAACTACCAAGCAGTATTAACTACCTAGCAGTATTAACTACCGAGCAGTATTAACTACCAAGCAGTATTAACTACCAAGCAGTATTAACTACCTAGCAGTATTAACTGCACTAGCAGTATTAACTACTGAGCAGTATTAACTGAGCACTAGCAGTATTAACTACTGAGCAGTATTAACTGCAAAGCAGTATTAACTACACAAGCAGTATTAACTACTGAGCAGTATTAACTACTGAGCAGTATTAACTGTACAAGCAGTATTAACTGCACAAGCAGTATTAACTACTAGAACACAGGCAGTGGAAACTCTGCACTGTGCATCACTTGTCAAATCCTCAAATGTCATCTTACACATCACTTTTACCACTTCTCTTACCTTCTGCAGGATTATTTTCAAAAGTAACATGTCCTCCATCAATTCATTTGAAATTCTTGAGGCAGGCCATGTTACCTGTCATGTGCCTGGAGCAACCACTATCAACATGCTAAATGCTCTTCCCCTTGAGCTGTTGGTTGCCCTGCACATCTGATAAATCAATTAGTTTTTGTTAGGGACCCAAGCCATAGTGGTCTTGGGTCTCCCTTGATCATCAAAATACTTACATTCTGTTTTGATGAGCTTGTCAAAGTGAGGAACATCAGTGCTTGAGTATTTTGTTTTGATGATAGGTCTAGAAGCAGTACTAACTGATGCAGGAGTACTAACTTTGTTAGCAGCACTAACATTGCTTCCAGAAGTACTAGCCTTCTCAGCAGTATTAACTAACTTAGCAGTACTAACACTAGAAGCAATATTAATTGTTGAAGAGGTATTAACTGTGTTAGCAGTACTAACACTGCTAGCAACATTATTGCTTCCTGCAGTACTGACATTGTTAGCAGTACTAACTGAGTTGGCAGTATTATCATTAGTACCTTTAGGCATCCATACTCTAACACTTTCTGTTTCTGCCTTTTTCATGTGACTTTTGGTTTTAACTTGTTTCTTAGCCACAAGTTTCCTCACAGGCTTTTTATAGCCATCATTCTTTCTGTAACCACCAGGTTTTTGAAAAGATCTTTGAGCATTAAACCTTTGGTTGACAGGATTGAAATAACAGTGTTTGGCTAAGTGATTTAGCTTACCACAGATGAAACAAGGTTTTGGCCTGTTAATTCTGTTCAGATCAACTCCTTGTCTCATAGCCCACTGGTTATTCCAGTTCCTTTGATTTCCCCTCTGATTATCATGTTTTTGGGGCTTGTTCTCTTTAGATTTCTTACAAGAACAATGTTTACAAGTATTGGGAGCCACAGCTGTAGTCTGTTTGTAATGGACTCCCTTTTCCTTTTCAGTCCTTTTGATCTCAGTGTTCTTGACACATGGACTCTCACATTCCTCATCAGAGTCTACTTTGTCAGTCTCATCCTCAACAACTATTTCTTTTTCACAAGGATCTATATTAATCTTTAATTTGGGTTCCTTTCTATCCTTGGTCTCTAACAAATCAGACTTAGGAGGTATGTAGTTGTTATTGTAGGGTGGAGGTGTGGTATTGTACCCTATCCCTACTTTCATCTTGTCATGGATTTGAGCTTTAATGATGGTGTCCATGGTTTTAGAAGCACAGGTAAACTTTTCAACATCAAGTTTAACCTTTTTAAGCTCTTCTTTTAATTTCTCATTCTCCTCCCCAGACACTTTCAGCTTAATCTCATACTCATTCTTCTCCCACTTCCAATAGTTAGTATCATAGTGGTGTTGAAGTTCATTAGCTTGAAAAGCTCTAATCTGTTCCTCAAACCTTTCTACAATCCTAACATAATCTTTCACATCTTTCTCTAGCCTCCTAAGGTCATCACACATACCCTGATTGTGATCCCTATATCTTTTAACAGCATCAATGCAAGCTTGAGAACAGAGTTTAGATTGTACCTCAGTGGGAATATCAGATACTTCTGCCATAAGAGCTTGATTCTGACAGGCTTCCTCAGCTTGATCACTCCAATCAAATCCCATTCCTTGTTGAGAAACAAGGGCTTGAGAGGAGCTTCTGTTTTGGTTTCCATTTGGAGCCTGTTGTTGTGATCCTCCACTTCTGCATTCTCTGGCAAAGTGTCCCATCTTGTGACACTTATAACACTCAACCTTGGACTGGTCAAAGCCTGCATCATCTTCTCCAATCTTTCCTTCATTACATGGGCCATTTTCTATGATGTCCCATATTGCATAATTAGTAAGAAGAATGTACTGCTTGATTCTCAGTTTCCACATGTCAAATTTATTGGGTTTGAGCATGGGAACCTTTGAAACAAGAGTACTGTGAGTATCCATTGAATTGTCCATAGCTTCTAAGATACCAACGCTCTGATACCACTTGTCAGGATCGATTCTTAACAAGAATTAAACTTCTTAGAAACAGGATTTAGAGAATCTTGCGGAATAGAACTCTAAAATAATTAAAGAACAATCAATAGAATTCAACACACTGTATATATCAAACTGTATTACTCACAAGCTTTACACCAAACCTCAATCTTGTTGAACAGGCTCAACAAGACGATTTCTACTTCTCTAGAAATAGGGTTCTTACACCTTGAGGTTAATTCACTCTTGAATGAATATCGAATTCTGTATACTATCTATCTTCTATCGTATATCTTTCACGTATTCTCGTCTTTCTAATAGCTATCTATCAATACTATTTATACAAAAGTAATTACAAGATAACTATCAAAAGTAAATTGATCTTCTGAATCTTCGTTAAACATATCTTGATCAATTCCTTCTTTGTCTCCAAAAGTATCGCATCCCAAACTTATCAAGTCAGCAGTATTAACAATGATTTGGCTCAGCAGCATTAACGACCTTCAGCAGTATTAACCTTCACAGTCTTCAAGCAGTAGTAACTCAGCTCAGCAGTACTAATCATGTCTAGCAGTAGTAACTTCTTCTAGCAGTAGTAATTTCTTCTAGCAGTAGTAACTTCTTCTAGCAGTAGTAACTTCTTCTAGCAGTAGTAACCTTGCCTAGCAGTAGTAACAAAGAACTGGCAGTAGTAACATTGTCTTGGCAGTACTAACCATACTTGGCATATCTTCAGTTCCCAACATGCACGGTTATCGTGTGTTATCGGGGAGACCGATGGATACCTGTTTAGGTGGTTTGGTGTGAGTATGTTGTTTATGATGCGTTCTTAAACTTGCATGCTTGGTTATGTGTATCTACCTGCTTTAGGGGTAGTGTTGTATGATTATAGTTGTGCGTGGTGTTGAATTCACTAAGCTTCGTGTTTACCCCTTCCCTATAAATCGTGGTTTCAGGTACGAGTGGCTCAAAGGCGTGACGGTACACACTGGCGCGTGCGAAGGACTTTTCACAATTATGAGTTGAGATATTATGTTTAAGAATAATTTATTTCCGCTGTTTAATTTAATGAGATTGTTTATTAATTGAGTTTGCAACGAAACGGTTATTTGGATATTTAATGGTATTTTATTGAATTAAAGTATTATTTTAAAAGTTCAAATTTATTGTAATTTTTGGGACGTTACAGCTGAATGGTTAAGGGAGGCCCGGAATGCTAAATCATTCGGAGGGTTTTAGAACCATTAAGAGGCAAACTTTTTATTTGCCAAACAAGATTCACCTCTGAACTATTCAGAGGTTGCCTCTTAATGGAACTATTAAGAGGTAAACAAACAGCCCCTAAACCATTTTCAAGAAAGCTTTTAGTTGAAGGCTCGAGTAAAGGAAAAACGAGATGTAAGCTTGGAGCGTTGGCTAGAAGATAGTTTTGTTTATTTACTTAGTATACCATACATAGTATAGTTTTATTCTCAGTTGTGTAATAGGTTGTTTCCGCAAACCTTGTTATGTATTCGTATTCTTTTTAAGATAGTGTTTTGGGGCCGTTTGGCGATGATTCTGAATTATGTTGCTTATGCCTTATCCACTGAGTTAGGTTGTTACAATGATCATATTATAATTCTATAAATCTGTATACAAAAGACTAAATATGTTCAGTTATTTGGATTTTTTATGTTGATCAATGATGAGATGAAGTTTCTAAAACTCATACACTTTTTGTTTGTAACTCTTAGAGCATCCACACACGTCTTGCACAAGGTCTTGCAAAATGACATGGCATGCCATGTGGCTTGCAAGGTCTTGCAAGTTTAGCAAGGCCTTTTACAAACAAATATATATATAAAAACAAATCCATTTTTGTTTAATTTAATTTATTTTTTTGTTTGTTTAAACATTAATTATTAATATGTTTATTAAATTTAATTCATTTAGTAGTTTATTTGAACATTTTTTTATTTTTATTAAAACTTCTTACCCACAATTTATTTTACATAAATGATATTTTTATGTAATGTTTTTTATTTAAACTACTAAAATAAAAGTACATTAATATAAAAAAATTACGAAAATACAAATACTAATAGATAAAAGAAAAAAAAGTAAACCACAAGGGTTGTGGCGTACTGGTTAAAGCCCTCGGGGATGTGGTGGAATATCCCATCTGTCCAGGGTTCAAATCCAGGCGTACACAACAATTGTGGCCATTGGGGTTTAATCAGGGCTGATGTCTTACAGTCATAATTTGCCAAGGGATTAGTCTAGGCATAGCCTAGGACACCCTTCCAAAAAAAAGTAAAATTTTAGTTCTATTATATTTTATAATTAATTTATTAGTTATATTGTAATTATCTATATTATTTATATTATAATTATTATTTTAGAAAGGAGTTTGGTCTTACATGAGTGTGGAATGTGTTATTGCAAAGCTGATTTGCCACTTTAGAAAGGAGTTTGGTTTTGAAGGGATGCGGATAATCTTAATACATTAGTGTTTTATATTTAGAGGACTTTTAAATCATTTTAGAGAAAAGAAATGAGATCAGAAATGTGAATGTTGGGGAATATAAATCTAAATGAGTTTCAACTCCTCCCTTCCCCTTCCCAAAAAAACCCCCCACAAAGTTTGTTGACAAATTTTTATTATCCAACTTATTATGGTGATTGTTTATTTTATTGAAATCACACATCATTAATAATTTTATTACCCCACTTAAGTGCCCCTCTTAGTTAATGTTTCATAAGTATTATATAATACCTTTAAAATTTTAAAGTTTTTAAGAGTTCTGTCTAAGTATTTTATAACATTGTAATTTTTTTAGAGTAATAATAAGCTTTCGGATCAACTTACATTCACCAATTAATCCCTAGAACGAACGACTCCGAATTACCTGGAGTCCTTGAGTCATTGCAAATGAACCTCCATAATCACAAGGTGACAAGGGCTTTGACACTTGACGGTGTATGGATTCGAATTCACGATAGATGAGATTTTCCACTACATTCCCCTGAGTTAAACCCGTACACCACAACTCAAATACATTAAATACATTTATTTTGGAACTAGTTATTTTCTTTTACCTAAAATACAGAATAACTAACAAACAAAAGACATTTTTTTAAAGGGTTGTAACAACGATTTTTATACAAATTATACGTTTTTTAGTACCTCTAAAAATACATAAATTTCTTTGATGTGACAAAAAAAATACAAAAATGGCCAACAATAATATAGTCCTTTCGTTTTATATATCATTTCAATTGACAAAGAATTGGTGATAAGAATGTATTTGCATGTTAGGATTTGTTCAACATCACATTGATTTTTATTAATTCTTTTGGCATTTGTTTTGTTATAATTACATTTTATATATAACTGCAAAAAATATAAAAAACGCTTGTCATACGTGAGATACAAAAGGCCAAATAAATGTGTGGTTCGTTGATGATAAGCGACCTTACGCCTACGAGGACGACAACATGGTTGAATCGAGTGATTTGTTAGAAAATGAGAGTCGATTGATAGATTGAGAGACAGACTTGAGATGGCTGAATCGGCCGGCTTTCATATATTGAGAGAGAATTACAAAAGAGAGTCTAACCTAATAATGAACCCTAAGAGATCTATTTATTCAAGGTAAGTTATACATAATTACAGAAAGGACCCTGAACTATACATATTAACAATAATACTCTAACACCCCCCCTCAAACTCAAGTAGGGGAAGAATGAGCCAAATTGAGTTTGGAAACAAGAGCACGAAAATGCCCTGGAAGATGAGCTTTGGTGAAGATATCTGCAGTCTGGTCAATGGTTGAGATTGGAAGTAGTTTAACCGTTTTGCGAAGAACATGTTGACGAGTGAAATGACAGTCAATCTCGATGTGCTTTGTACGCTCATGAAAGACATCATTGTGAGCAATCTGAATAGCACTATTGTTGTCACACCATAATGGTGTTGGGAAAAATTGATGAACACCCATATCAGATAGTAGCCAGCGTAGCCATACGAGTTCTTGTGTAGTGTCAGCTAAGGCTCTATATTCCGCTTCAGTACTGGACCGAGCTGTCAGCGATTGTTTCTTGCTGCGCCAGGAGATAAGAGAGTCCCCAAGGAAGAAACAATAGCCGATGGTGGAACGACAGTCTGTTATGTCACCATCCCAGTCAGCATCTGAGAAGGCATGAAGAGTTAAGGATGATATGGCTGAGAAGTGAAGCCCATGAAACATTGTCCCTTTGAGGTACCGAAGTATACGAAGAGCAGCGACATAGTGATCTGAGCATGGAGCAGCCATGAACTGGCTAACTATATGAACTGCATAGGCAAGATCTGGTCGAGTAACGGTCAGGTAGACCAGAGATCCAACCAGTTGACGGTATCGTGTAGGATCCCGTAGAGGGGTTCCAGCATTGGGAGCAAGATGTAGATTTTGCTCAATAGGTGTAGAGGCAACCTTGTTGTCTGTAATCCCAGCTTTGGTCAGTAGATCTGAAATGTACTTGGCTTGACAGAGATAGATTCCGGAAGAGTCTGATAGAACTTCAAGACCAAGAAAATAATGGAGCTTACCAAGATCTTTCATCTCAAAACATGAGCTGAGGGAATGTTTGAGCTGGGTAATGCCTGCAGAGTCACTGCCGGTAATGATCATATCATCAACATACAATAGGAGTAAGATAGTACCTGCAACAGTGGTCCGAGTAAACAAGCCAGAATCATAATTACTCGGAGAAAACCCCAATGAGATGACAGTATTGCTAAATTTTTCAAACCAAGCACGAGGAGCTTGTTTGAGGCCATAGAGGGCTTTTCGAAGTCGACATACATGACCCTGACGGGATGTCACACCTGGAGGGAGTCTCATGTAGACTTCCTCTTCGAGATCACCATTTAGAAAGGCATTCTTGACATCCATCTGATAGAGTGGCCATCTCTTGGTGGCAACGATGGCTAGAAGGCTACGAACCGAGGTGACCCGAGCCACGGGAGCAAACGCTTCCTCGTAGTCAATACCATATTCTTGATTGAAGCCTTTGCCACTAGACGTGCTTTGTAACGATCAATAGAGCCATCAGACTTCGTTTTGATTTTGAAGACCCATTTGCAACCAATGGGTGACTTGCCCGGTGGTAGAGGTACAAACTCCCATGTATTTGTTTTGTCAAGGGCCTGAAGTTCCTTAGTCATAGTTTGCTGCCAAACAGGGTTAGAAAGAGTACGTTAGTAAGAATAGTATTCGAGAAGTTTAGTAGGGGTTTCAAGTGGACTTAGGAACCTGAGGTTGAGATGAGGGAGAACTATCCGGAGCTATTCGTAGGCAGAGACTTCGAGGGCGAAGTCTAATCCAAGTGGGGGAGAGTTGTAAAGCCCGTGTCCCGATATGTTTATATATATTTTAATTAATTGCTTTAATATCGTTCTTTTAGCGAATCTTTACTAACGGGGTTAGCAAGTTTGACCAAATGCGTAATAAATCTTTAAACCATTTTAAATTGTTGCCTTTAATTATTCTCGGTTAGTGGATTGGTGTTAAAGAGGACCAAAAATGTTAGCATTCGGGTCTTTTTGGTATAGATTGTGAGATAAGGATTTTAGAGGGGCTAATGTTGATTTTGGACAAGAGTTGGGCATGGTTCGGCCCATGCATGAAGAGGGCCGAGACCCCCTTTTCTTCCCTCGTTTTCTTCCTTGCGTAACCCACAAAACCAAATACCCTTCTCGTTTCTTTTTTTCCCCTTGTGATTCAAGCAACCAAACAAACTCCAAAACCCTATCACTCTCTCGTTTTCCTTGTGTTTGTGCGGCCGGGAGAGAGAAACGAAGAGAGAGGGAGAGATCGCGAGAAAGAGGGTGAGAAGAGAAGGAAGAACACAGCGGCAGCCGTCGCCGCCGCTGCTGCTGCTGTCGCCGGAGATCGCCGCCATCGGCTGTCGTCGGAGGAGTCGAGGGGAGAGGATTGGTTGTAGCGGTGAGACGTCGTCGTAAGGTAAGTAGCTCTCTCGTTCGTCTCGTTTCTTTTCCTTTTTCCTTTCGTTTTTCCGGCGAGACCACCACCGCCGCACGCCGCCGCTGCGGTGGCTGTGGGTGGAGGGCGGTGGCAGTGGGTGACACTCGTAGCGTAAAACCCGAATCGATTAAGCCTTGAACCGTTTTTATAATCGTGATTTTATGAAAATTCTAAGTGTGCTGTCCAGTTTTCGCGTGATCATAACTTTTCTGTTGTAACTCCGTTTAAGCCGAAACTGGCGCCCACGGTTCAAGTTCAGGGTCGAGCACGTTTTCCGTGTTTTAGCGGAAAACTGGTTCGGCCTCTAGCTCGGCGAAAAAAGTGGTCGTAAGTTCTGTGAATCGTCATTTTATGTAAAAGAAACTGCAGTTCTGTCACTGTTTTGCGTAAGCTGTAACTTTCTCCTCGTAACTCGGATTGGGGTGATTTCGGTGCCAAAAGTTCCCTTTTTGAGTCTATAAACTTTTCTGTGTTTTGTCCAAAATCCAGTTCGGAGCGTAACTTAGGCCAAATCGTCGTTTTATACTGATAAGTGCTGTTTTTCGCTGTTCTGCGGGCTAATCTTATAAAATCCGTATTTAATTGTAGAAAAATCGTTAGGAGGCGTATTATATGTCCTTGGAACCCTAACTCAGAGGAATTTCTGGTCATGAATTAATATTGGGATTTTTCTGGGTTTAAAGGGGTCGAAACAGGTCCCGAACAGACCTGTTTTGTGAGAACGGAAATTGGTTTTAGTGACGGTTTAAGCGTGTGTCGTGTCATAGGGTCCGGGTCTCGTATTGACACGTTTTAACATGCGTTTAGGTGCTGGGAAGTGACCGTAACTGTGAAGCTTGATTTGTGTTGTTAAGCTAGGCGCGCATTTGAGGTGAGTTCTCTCACTATATCTAATAATAGTTGTTTTATCATTGCTGTAGTACGTGTGTGGTAGCTTTATGTGATTGTGTTGTGGAACTAGATAGTGGGGTGTCTAGTTGATACTATGTTGCCATGTTAACTCGGTGGGACCGAGGGTCCGGCGGGGCCGGAGGTTTTATACGCGGGTGGCGTAGAGACTCGGTGGGACCGAGGGTCCGGCGGGGCCGGAGGTTTTATACGCGGGTGGCGTAGATACCCGGTGGGACCGGGGATACGGCGGGGCCGAAGATGTTATCATGTGGTCGGTGGGACCGACTTGTGCCTTTTAGGCGGGTGGTTGTGGATATACATGTTTATGATTTGTTCGTAGACCTGTATGATCGTTTATGTGTCACTATCTGTTTTAGGGGTAGTGTGGAATAACTGTATTATTTATGGTGTTTGAATTCACTAAGCTTCGTGCTTACCTTTTCCCAAATAGTTTGTGGTTTCAGGTACGGGCGGCTCCAAGGCGTGACGAGTACACACTGGCGCGCGAGGAGAGATGGTTGCTTTATGATTTTAATAATTAAACCTTTATTCCGCTGGTTTCATTTTATAAAGATATTAATTATGTGTTGGCAAACGAAACGTTGGGATCATTTAATGAGTTGTTATAAATGAAATGTTTATCTTAAAAATTTAAATTTGCTTGTAATTTTTGGGACGTTACACAATGATAATCACGAAGGTGAGGAGGAACTTGTCTTACCCGATCGGAGAGTCGTACTTCGTCTTGTGGTTGAGAGGAGCTAGGATCCATAGACTCAGCAGATGGCTCAAAAGTAGTCCTTGGAGTTGGTGCAGATGATTGATCATGATCAGATGGCATAGATGGGACAGATGAAGGCTCAGATGAGGCAGGTGAAGGCTCCTGTAGAGATGAGACGGAAGAGGGTGGATCAGATGGTGAGGAGAGTATGGGATCTAATTGGAGTGAGTCCAATGAGATAGATGTGTCTGTGAAGAAAGAAGTAGAAATAGTGGATGTGTCCTGAAATTTTGACACCGTAGAGAAGGGAAGATATTCCCAGAAGGTGACATGATGGGATATACGAAGTCTCTTAGAGACTGGATCCCAACAACGATAACCTTTATGTTCAATTCCATAGCCAAGGAAGCAGCACAAGCGAGAACGAGGTTCAAGTTTGGTGTGTTCATGAGATTGCAGCTGAACAAAACAAGCACAACCCCACACTTTGAGTAGTTCATAGGGAGGAGAGACTCCATAGAGTACTTCATACGGAGACTTTTGATTGAGAATAGGAGTCGGGTGTCGGTTGATGGTGTAGACAGCCATGAAGGCTGCTTCACCCCAAAAGCGTTCGGGACACTTGGATGATATTAACAAAGTACGGACAGTGTCAAGGATGTGACGGTGTTTGCGTTCTGCATGACCATTTTATGGAGAGGTGTCGGGACAGGAGTACTGAGAAAGAGTACCCTGAGATTGAAGAAAAGAGAGAAGAGACGATTCTTTGTATTCCATAGCATTATCTGCTCGAAGAACCTTTATAGGCTTGGAAAATTGGGTTAGAATCATACGAGCAAAGGTGATATAAATTTTAGGTAACTCTGAGCGGTTTTTCATGAGATAAATCCATGTAAAACGTGTGTGATCATCGATAAAGATAACAAAATATCGAGCACCTCCCATAGATGGGTGTGGTGCTGGTCCCCATACATCAGAATGAATAAGATCAAAAGGAGAAGCAGATTTAAAATCATTGGATTGAAAAGGTAAAGCATGATGTTTGCCAAGTTGACAAGATAAGAAACAAACATTTTCAGAGGAAGTGTTTCCTAACAACCCTGAACTACCTAACACTTTTATTCTAGCTAAAGATAAATGGCCTAGGCGCGCATGCCATAGTTCAAAAGAAGGAGTACTAGAAACTGAAGCCGCAAAGTTTGATGAAGGTAATGGGAGACGGAGGTAGACCACTTCAACCATCCGACCAACTTTACGGCCTACTCCAAGGATCTTCTTGGTCTTTGGATCCTGCACAACACAACCAGAAAGATGAAACAAAACGATTAGACCGGCTTCCATAAGCTGTGTAATTGAAATCAGGCTCAGAGATAAGTTACGAATATGCAGCACATCAAATAATTGAATGTTGGGGGTAGATACAGTCCCACTGAAAGATACAGGTAAACGAGTATCATCAGCGGTACGGACTAAGGAGAACATGCTGGAAGTTTGTTTAGAGACAAAACCGTCAGCCTTAGGTGTCATGTGGTTACAACAACCAGAGTCAAATAGCCAAGGGTTACCTGATGCGGAAGTATTGCATTGAGAATTCATACCCATAGAACCTATCATGAGTTGCTCCATGAGCTCTTGATTTTAACGCATGAGTTCCATAAGGTCAGGCGTGGAGTTGTTGCTATGCTGTGCCGGAACTGTTGGCGATGGAGAATCTTGAGTGATGGAGCCAGTAACTGATTGAACTCGGGACTGCTGCCTTTGATTACTAGAGTGCTTTGGATGTTTTGGGCAATCAGACCCATAGTGACGTGGGTGTACGATCCCACACCAGCGACATTTCGGAACTGGACAGTTGAGGAGAAGGTGAGAAGTAGAATGACAGAATGTGCATTCACTGTTGTTCCCCTTTCCCGCAGATTTAGACGGGTCATTGTTGCCCCATTTACCTTTTGGTTTTCCTGAGTTGGAAGTGTAGAGCACAATATCTGATGGTAGTGGAAAACGCGGTTGAAGACGAGTTTCTTCACTTAGCAGTTCAGTGATAGCTTCTTCAAGAGTAGGTAATGGATGTCGATGTAGAAGCGAGGCTCGAACGTTCTCAAAGCGATCAGTGAGACCCATGAGAATAGTAACCAAATGTAATTGGCTAAAGTAAGCAGTAAACTTCCGAGAAGTTTCATCAAAGATTTGAGGTGCACCCAGGTTCAGATGATCTCTAAGAGCTTGCATCTCAGAGATGTAGGAGTTGATAGACTGATCAGGTAGTTGCCTTTTGTTCTGGAAGGTAGTCCACAGTTGATATTGATGAGATAAGCCTGTAGAAGTGTACCTGTTTGCAAGAAAATCCCATAGTCCTTTTGTTGTGGTATAGCCAAGGAATTGCTGATTGATCTCAGTAGTGGTAGAAGCATTTATGAACCCGAGGATGCGAGCATTTGCGATGTCCCAATCATTCATACGTTTTGCAAAGTCGACTGCACTTTCCTTTTCCTCTTGAACAGGAATGGTAGACGTACCAGTGACATAGGTATAGAGTCCATGAGACTTGAGGAGAATGGACATATGGTGATGCCACAGGACGTAGTTGTTCCCATTGAGAACGACTGAGATGGGATTGGAGTGACTGAAGTTGTGAGCCATTCGAACTGATTCAGATATTTGATAAAGCAGGTTTGTCGCAGCCCACTCTTGTCGCAACCAACTGATATCGCAACACACTAGTGTCGCAATCAAGGTCTTGTCGCAATAGGGAAAGTTGTCGCAACAGAGTATTGCGATAAGGTACTATTCAAAAGATGAAGGTTGCGATAACTAAACTTGTCACAAGTGAAGGTTGCGATAACAAAACTTGTCGCAAGTGAAGGTTGCGATAACAAAACTTGTTGCAAGTGAAGGTTGCGATAACAGAACTTGTCGCAGGTGACAGTTGCGATAGAAACAACCTTATCGCAAGTAACAGTTGCGATACTTAAGAAGGTTTGAGGGTTGCGATAGTTATGAGACTTGCGATACTTAAGAAAGTCTGAGGGTTGCGATAGTTATGAGATTCAAGATGTTCTTGCGTCGAAATTTCAAAACTGATCAGAATTGGCTGAAATTTGGTACGCAGGTTCGTGACACTATTCTGGGCAACTTTAATGTTTGGTGTTTTGTTTGAAAAACAACAGAAGATGGTTTTTCAAAGCAAAACAGAATGCAGCTAAACAAAGATGTAAAACTCTGAAAATAAAGTCGAATGATACGCACCTACAGCTCTGATACCATGTTAGAAAAGGAGAGTCGATTGATAGATTGAGAGACAAACTTGAGATGGCTGAATCGGCCGGCTTTCATATATTTAGAGAGAATTATAAAAGAGAGTCTAACCTAATAATGAACCCTAAGAGATCTATTTATACAAGGTAAGTTACACATAATTACAGAAAGGACCCTGAACTATACATATTAACAATAATACTCTAACATGATTATCGAAAGATCGAGGTGAATCTTTGCCAAAAACACCAACTCAAACTACAAATGTTGCCATGATAAGAGATTACAAGTTGATTGTTGTTTAGCATGATCAATTTATCTGATGAAAGATGTCAAAAACAAAATTAAAGATTTTGTCAAACTGTCGGGTTGATCAGATGTTTGTAATATTTAAGGTGGATGTGCATGGTTGTCCAAATCTTTTTGGACCCCCTGTTACACATGTATCAAAATATAGATTGATTGAATCAGTAATAAATAAAATAAAATATAACAGTTCATATCATATGTTATATTAAAAGTCTTACAAATTAAAACATCAAAAATGTCTTAAAATGAAAAAGTAACATAAGAAATTCACTTAAATATTATCATTCTTCTAACATCATTGGAAGTTTGAAATAATGAATCATGAAGTTGGCTAAAAGTGTGAAAATCTAAATCATCATAATTGAGGAAACTTAAAACATGTATAATTGTGTTACGTTTAAGAAGAAGCTCCTTCTCTATCCGCCTGCACCCACCTCCGTCTTCGGACGTCTGACGTCACATCCACCCCCTTCTTCGGTGGTGCACACACACATTCTTATTCGGTGCATGATACCTACCCACAAACTCTCTCTCCTCTCTTTTCCCTCACTGGTTCCGGTGTGATGAATGTTCAAGATTTGTTCTTAAATTTTATTGATGAAGTTCAAGATTAATAATAAATTACCTTGATGAACTCAAAGATATATGAAGAAGATTGACATTATCAAATTACATCTTGACGAAATTTCCCCTCATGTGAGGGTCACATGGGGTGGCTAACAGACCTCAAGTTAACGGTTTTTAACTTGAGGGATCACCGGTTGTACGCAAATGAAAAGTTAGGAACCTTCGTTGTAGATAATGCGTTTAAGGGACCGTATCCAAATTTTTAGTAAACCACATGGACTAACAGTGTAATTCACTCTTTTGTATATTTGCATTAAATAAATTTCTTTATTCCATAAACTCATGTTTTTATAATCAATTCGATACCCCGATTGAATTGGGGGCATATAAGCCATTTCGAACATCTAAATTTAAATATCATTTAAAATTGAGAAAGTCTTTATATTTTTTGCAAGCAACTCCAACACCATTTGATAAATGTCTCTTACATACCTGGCATTACGTTTAAAAAGTTTAGTGTACAAATACATGTGTCACAAATCAGATATCATATATATTGTAACGACCGGACCAAAATCGAAGAATTTTTAAGTCTTGGGTGTAGTGTCAATAATAATGGAAGTAGAAGGGCTGAATAGTATTTTGGAGAGGAGGTATAAAAGGGCACAAAACCCTAGGGAACATTCCATTCTACTGATTTTAAGGGTGTGTGTCGGCTGAAATTGTGAGAGAAGGAAGAGGAGAGGTTTGAAGGCTTTTGGTGCATTTGAAAGAAGAGAATCATCAACTTTGGCATTTGAAAGAAGAATCAGCATTTGGAAATCGTTCTCGCAAGCAATCAACCAGGTAACACTCTCGTACCATCGTTTAATCTTTGGTTAAGTGAGTAGATTGGTTAGTTTGGGGTTTTGTTCAAAAGTGGAGTTTGAAGCTTAAATGAGAGAAATCGGGTCCTGTAGTGTGTTTCGATTGCTTAGAACTCAGTAATTGGTAGGTTTATTGATCTTGTTGCTTTTATTAATCTTTTCCTTGAGAGAACCGAGCTAGTCTATGGAGTTCGATCACAAAAAGGGCCCAGGTCGACGTCCGGAAACCTTCTTGGACGTCCGGAAACCTTCTTGGACGTCCGGACTCTTTGGTGGTTGGAAGGTCTCCGGATGAGGGGATTGTCTGGTTAGGAAAGTTATCCGGGTAGGGATTATTGTCCGGAAAGCGTAGAACTCGGAAAGCTCAGTATCCGGTAAGTTCCGGTATCCGGATTTTTGGTACCGTCCGGATTAGAATGAGCGTCCGGAAAGTAGTGGTTGTCCGGAGAGTTATTGTTGTCCGGATAGGTTGAGCGTCCGGAAAGTAGTGGTTGTCCGGAGAGTTATTGTTGTCCGGATAGGTTGAGCGTCCGGAAAGTAGTGGTTGTCCGGAGAGTAGTTGTTGTCCGGATGGTGTTGTCTATCCGTTTATGATATGTTCTTTTACTCAGGAAAGTCGATTGGAAGTGTGGAACAGTCTAGAAAAGAGAAGTAAGAGCACGAGGTGAGTTTTCTGAACTAAAATGTGTGACTGTTAAAGTGTTTTCAAAATGTGCTGGAATGATGAGAATTGCCATGCTTTATTATTATGCTTTAATTGCATGAAAGATGTTTAAAGTTTTATATGGAATGTATGCATACAATGTGATAGACGTAAACTGGCCAAGACAGGAGAGTAGACCTGCCAGTGCTCGTGCGGGAGAGTAGACCCTTTATGCCAGGGGAAGTGGCCCCAATATAAGTCAGCATGAGACTGACTCGTTGTCACCTTAGGGTGGCTTCAGGGTGTCAGATTACGAGGGGCGGACCATATTCCGTGAAATCGTTTTTATATATGAGAACAGTTTTATGAAAGATTTATGCTGAAAAGATAAACCGTTTTATATTCTTGATAACTGTTAGGAGGGACTCACTAGACCTCATGGTCTAACCCTCGCATTTCTTTCAAAATAAAACCTTTTCAGGGAAGCAGGTGATTAAAGGCTCGAGCAAGTGAGCAAAGTTAGGCAAGGAGGATCGTTAGTATAGCGACACTATTATTCTATTAGCATTTCTCAGTTGTGTAGGTTGTTTCCGCCAACCAAACTTTGATTTTTTGAGACGCGATTTTGGGATGATTGATTTATATTTATGAAATGTTTGTTTGTTTAAAATTTGTTGGGTTGTTATAGTTGGTATCAGAGCCATAGTTTAAGGGATTTAGGTGGCCGGATGGGCCTAGACTTAAACTTTGGGGTGTAGAAATCACAACTGAGAAACAGGAATGCGTTAGGAGAGCACTATTATAGAAATAGGATTGATAAGGTACTAAGGACGGTCATGTAAGGTAAGTTTGGGGTTACACCTGGCCAGTGTAATTGTGAACTTACAGGTACATGAATGTGCTTAAATTGCCTTATTACTCCATTGATGTATTACTAAATGAGTATGGGGTAGTAAACGAGTCTTTCTTTGTTGTTGTGGTGTATCAGTAAGCGAGAATGACGGCTAGATCCTTGAGAAGTAGGTCGATTCCACTGGTGGAGGAAGCTCAGACTAAGAGCCTTACACCGCAAGAGGAAGCAGTGCGAGTTGAAGAGTTGTTAGAGGACGGAACCGTGGAACCTTCCCGAGCGGCGGCCACTCGTGGAAGAGGCAGAGGCCGTGGGAGGGGTCGTGGAACGATGCCGAGGAAGGCGGTTACTGAGATAGGGGCGACAGCCATCAGAGGTAAGGGTAAGAAAAAGAAAGTGCCGGTCAGGCGTAAGGCAAAGAATGTGGAAGAACCGGACATGCAAGAGATATCCGAGGAAGAGAGTTCGACACAGGCAAAGAAAGCGAAAGCTAAGAAAGGGTGTAAAACTGAAGCCGCACCGGCGTTCGTGACTGAGGATAAGTGCGCGGAAGAAATGGGTAAACTTCAAAAGACCTTACAGGCCGTGTTGTATAATCAAAATAAGACAACGTCAGGAGAAAGAACCAAGAGCAGTACGGGGAAAAGGACTGAGGAGGGTAGCACACCGCGAACTGAAATCGGGAACAATTCGGTAACAACTCCTGTTGTTGTTTCCAACCCAAAGGCAGAGAAAGGGTGTTCGTTCAAGACCTTCGTTTCGTGTAAGCCTCCAACGTTCAACGGAGAGCGCAACCCTGTTCTAGCTTTGAAATGGGTTCGTGAAATGGAGTTAGCTTTCGATACTAATAAATGTGCTGAAGAAGATAAGGTACTGTTTGCAATGTCAATGATGAAGTCTGAGGCCATCTATTGGTGGGATGTTGAGACCGGTGGTAAGGGATCAGAAGTAGCGAAGAGTATGTCATGGGAGTCTTTTGTTAAGAGGTTCCGAGCTCAGTTTTGCCCTTTGGCAGCAGTTAAGAAGTTAGAGGAGGAGTTTCTGGGTTTGGAGCAAGGGTCCATGTCGGTTCAGGAATATACGTCGAAGTTCATTGAGAAGGCCAGGTTTGCTGAATTGTATGTGCCTACTGAAGAAAGGCGGATCGAGAGATACATTTACGGACTGAAAAGTAGCATAAGGGAACTGGTGCAGGTGAAAGGTCCAACTACCTTTCAGGCTGCGGTAGATACAGCAGAACTGACTGAGAAGGATAAGAATAGACAGATGAACGAAAGAGTGGGAGATAAGCGTAAGTAGGAAGGACCAACCCGGGAGAGTAAGAGGCTAAACACAGCGAGACCCAAGCAGCGGGTGGGGCACAGGTCAGGTGAGGGGCCGTGTGGTAAGTGCAATCGGATGCACAAGGGGGAATGTTTGGCGAATAAGGGCGGTTGCTACAAATGCGGAAAATCGGGGCACATGTCCAGGGATTGCCGCAGTCCGAAGACCTGTTATCATTGTGGGTTGTCGGGTCATGTCAAGTGGGAATGCCCGCAACTAAGAAAGGGGGAAGGTGGTAGTAGCGGGGGAAGAGACACTGAGAAGAAAGTGGATCCGGCTCGCGCCCGAGCAAGGGCTTTCCACATGTCGGTTGAAGAGGCGGAGAACATGCCTGATGTGGTGACAGGTACTTTTCCTATAGACTCGACTTTTGCTAAGGTATTGTTTGATTCGGGGGCCAACCGTTCGTTTGTGTCGCCCAAGTTTATTCAAAAATTGCAAGTGAAACCCAAGAGGTTGAACTTTGGGTTCGAGGTAGAGATAGCTGATGATTGTCGGGTCTGGGTAAAGCAGGTCTATGAGAATTGCAACATAGACGTGGATGGTCACTTGTTCCCATTGAGGTTGTATCCCATGGGGATGGGGGAGTTCGATGTGGTCCTAGGGGTGGATTGGTTAGCGGATAATGACGCTAGCATAGTTTGCAATAAGAAGCTAATCTGTATTCCCTTGTCCGATAAGAAGGAAGTAGTAATTTACGGGGATCAACGAAATAGGCAGTCGTGTCTGATTTCGTTGATGAGAGCTAGACGATGTCTGGTAAAGGGGTGTTTGGGGTATCTAGCGTATGTGTTAGATGCTAAGAAGGAGAAGAGGAGTGTGGGGGATGTGCCTGTAGTGAGTGAATATCCGGAAGTGTTTCCGGATGACTTGACGAGTCTGCCTCCGGATCGCCAAGTGGAGTTCAGAATAGAATTGCTACCTGGGGCGGCACCGATTGCTCGTGCGCCCTATCGTTTAGCACCGGCGGAGATGAAAGAGATGATGGCGCAGCTCCAGGAATTGCTCGACAAAGGCTTCATTCGTCCGAGCTCATCGCCTTGGGGAGCACCGGTACCTTTCGTTAAGAAGAAAGATGGATCTATGCGAATGTGCATAGATTATCGTGAGCTCAATAAGGCAACTGTGAAAAATAAGTACCCGCTTCCGAGGATCGATGACCTCTTCGATCAGCTACAAGGTGAGAGTTACTTCTCAAAGATAGACTTGAGATCGGGCTACCACCAGTTGAAGGTGAGAGAAGAAGATGTGCCGAAGACGGCTTTTCGTACGAGGTATGGACACTATGAGTTTTTAGTCATGCCCTTCGGGTTGACTAACGCGCCGGCAGTGTTCATGGATCTGATGAACCGAGTGTGTAGCTCACTGTTGGACAAGTGCGTGATCGTCTTCATTGACGATATCTTGATCTATTCTCGTACCCGGGAAGACCACGAGAGGCACCTTCGAGCAGCACTGGAGCTACTTAAGCGTGAGAAGTTGTATGCTAAGTTTTCCAAGTGCGAGTTTTGGTTAAGAGAAGTTCAATTTGTGGGGCATGTAGTGTCGGCGGATGGCATCAAGGTAGATCCTGCTAAGATTGAAGCCATTAGAGCTTGGGAGGCGCCAAGAACTCCATCGGAAGTGAGAAGTTTTCTCGGCTTGGCAAGTTATTACCGGAAGTTTATCCAAGACTTCTCGCGGATAGCTTCGCCATTGACCTCCTTGACAAGAAAGAACGTCAAATTCGTATGGGCTGAAGCGCAGGAATCTGCGTTTTGGAAGTTGAAGGAAAGTTTAAGTAGTGCACCGATTCTATCTTTGCCTGACGGGTCGGAGAGTTTTGTGATATATAGCGACGCTTCTAAACTTGGGTTGGGGTGTGTGCTGATGCAGAACGGGAAGGTGATTGCCTACGCTTCCCGGCAGTTACAAGATCACGAAAAGAACTACCCCACTCATGACATGGAATTAGCGGCTGTGGTGTTCGCGTTGAAAATCTGGCGACATTATCTATATGGGGTAAAGTGCCAGATTTACACCGATCACAAAAGTCTGAAGCATCTATTTGACCAGAAGGAGTTAAATATGAGACAAAGGAGATGGATGGAGCTGTTGAACGACTATGATTGCGAGATTCTTTACCACCCGGGTAAAGCTAATGTGGTGGCTGACGCGTTGAGTCGAAAAGAGCGCGGAGAACAGACCAAAGTTGTGGCTTTCAGAGTCGAGGCAACCTCGAACCTCCTTGGGGAAATTAAGAAATTTCAAGAGGAAGCGTTATTAGAAGAGAATGTGAAGAGCGAAAGAGTCGCTGGAATTACATCACTGTTCGGAGTCAACGGTGGTGGGTTGAGGTGTATGAAAGACCGGGTGTGGGTTCCCAAGTTGGGGGACTTAAGAGTAAGCATTTTAGAAGAAGCGCATAAGTCGCGGCTTTCCATGCATCCGGGAACGAATAAGATGTATCGAGACTTGAGACAGTTCTACTGGTGGTCGGGGATGAAGAAGGATATCGCTCATTTCGTGGAGCGGTGTGTGACATGTTTGAAGGTTAAGGCAGAACATCAGCGACCTTATGGAGAACTTCAGTCCACAGTGATACTGGTCTGGAAGTGGGACAATATCACCATGGACTTCGTCACTAAGTTACCGAGAACTCCAAAGGGTAATGATGCAATTTGAGTGATCGTGGATATACTCACCAAATCAGCGCATTTCTTACCAATTAAGGAGTCGGATTCTTTGGAGAGGTTAGCCCGCTTGTACATTAATGAGATAGTGACTAGGCACGGGGTGCCGCGATCCATAGTGTCTGATCGTGATAGTCGGTTCACGTCAGCATTTTGGAGGAGTTTACAACAGGAGTTGGGGTCGCAATTAAAGTTAAGCACGACTTATCATCCTCAAACAGATGGTCAGAGTGAGAGGACTATTCAAACGTTAGAAGATATGTTTCGGGCGTGCGTAATTGATTTCAAGGGTTCGTGGGAAGTACATTTACCTTTGATAGAATTCTCCTACAAAAATAGCTACCACGCAAGCATCCAAGCGGCACCATTTGAAGCCTTGTATGGACGAAAGTGTCGTACGCCGTTATGTTGGAATGAGGTAGGAGAAAGGCAGTTGACCGGACCGGAAATTGTACAACAAACAACGGATAAGATCGAAGTAATCCGTGAAAAAGTGGGAATCGCGCAAGATCGCCAGAAGAAATATGCGAACAGAAGAAGGAAGCCTATTGAATTTCAAGTGGGAGACAAGGTAATGTTAAAGGTCTCACCTTGGAAAGGAGTAGCGCATTTCGGGAAGAAAGGGAAGTTAAGACCGAGATATGTCGGGCCTTTTGTTATCATCGAAAGGGTAGGTGCGGTAGCCTACAAGTTAGATTTGCCAGAAGAATTAAGGAAGATTCACCCGACCTTCCATGTGTCGAACCTGAAAAAGTGCTTGGCCGAGGCCGATGTGGCCATTCCGTTGGAAGATGTCAGCATTGATGAGAAGCTGACGTTCGAGGAAGAGCCAATCGAGATCATAGACAGTAAGGTGCGTAAGACGCGGAATAAGGAAGTTCGATTAGTGAAAGTTCAGTGGAAGTATCACAAGGGACGAGAAGCAACGTGGGAAATGGAATCTGATATGAGGTCCAAGTACCCTCACCTTTTTGAAGACGAAATTCCGGGGACAGAATTCTTTTGAGGGGGGAGTGTTGTAACGACCCGGACCAAAATCGAAGAATTTTTAAGTCTTGGGTGTAGTGTCAATAATAATGGAAGTAGAAGGGCTGAATAGTATTTTGGAGAGGAGGTATAAAAGGGCACAAAACCCTAGGGAACATTCCATTCTATTGATTTTAAGGGTGTGTGTCGGCTGAAATTGCGAGAGAAGGAAGAGGAGAGGTTTGAAGGCTTTTGGTGCATTTGAAAGAAGAGAATCATCAACTTTGGCATTTGAAAGAAGAATCAGCATTTGGAATTCGTTCTCGCAAGCAATCAACCAGGTAACACTCTCGTACCATCGTTTAATCTTTGGTTAAGTGAGCAGATTGGTTAGTTTGGGGTTTTGTTCAAAAGTGGAGTTTGAAGCTTAAATGAGAGAAATCGGGTCCTGTAGTGTGTTTCGATTGCTTAGAACTCAGTAATTGGTAGGTTTATTGATCTTGTTGCTTTTATTAATCTTTTCCTTGAGAGAACCGAGCTAGTCTATGGAGTTCGATCCCAAAAAGGGCCCAGGTCGACGTCCGGAAACCTTCTTGGACGTCCGGAAACCTTCTTGGACGTCCGGACTCTTTGGTGGTTGGAAGGTCTCCGGATGAGGGGATTGTCCGGTTAGGAAAGTTATCCGGGTAGGGATTATTGTCCGGAAAGCGTAGAACCCGGAAAGCTCAGTATCCGGTAAGTTCCGGTATCCGGATTTTTGGTACCGTCCGGATTAGAATGAGCGTCCGGAAAGTAGTGGTTGTCCGGAGAGTTATTGTTGTCCGGATAGGTTGAGCGTCCGGAAAGTAGTGGTTGTCCGGAGAGTTATTGTTGTCCAGATAGGTTGAGCGTCCGGAAAGTAGTGGTTGTCCGGAGAGTTATTGTTGTCCGGATAGGTTGAGCGTCCGGAAAGTAGTGGTTGTCCGGAGAGTAGTTGTTGTCCGGATGGTGTTGTCTATCCGTTTATGATATGTTCTTTTACTCAGGAAAGTCGATTGGAAGTGTGGAACAATCTAGAAAAGAGAAGTAAGAGCACGAGGTGAGTTTTCTGAACTAAAATGTGTGACTGTTAAAGTGTTTTCAAAATGTGCTGGAATGATGAGAATTGTCATGCTTTATTATTATGCTTTAATTGCATGAAAGATGTTTAAAGTTTTATATGAAATGTATGCATACAATGTGATAGACGTAAACTGGCCAAGACAAGAGAGTAGACCCGCCAGTGCTCGTGCGGGAGAGTAGACCCTTTATGCCAGGGGAAGTGGCCCCAATATAAGTCAGCATGAGACTGACTCGTTGTCACCTTAGGGTGGCTTCAGGGTGTCAGATTACGAGGGGCGGACCATATTCCGTGAAATCGTTTTTATATATGAGAACAGTTTTATGAAAGATTTATGCTGAAAAGATAAACCGTTTTATATGCTTGATAACTGTTAGGAGGGACTCACTAGACCTCATGGTCTAACCCTCGCATTTCTTTCAAAATAAAACCTTTTCAGGGAAGCAGGTGATTAAAGGCTCGAGCAAGTGAGCAAAGTTAGGCAAGGAGGATCGTTAGTATAGCGACACTATTATTCTATTAGCATTTCTCAGTTGTGTAGGTTGTTTCCGCCAACCAAACTTTGATTATTGTAAGAAGTTTTGAGACGCGATTTTGGGATGATTGATTTTTATTTATGAAATGTTTGTTTAAAATTTGTTGGGTTGTTATATATATGTTTCAAAACTGATTTATATAAGATTAGTTTTGAATATCTATTTTCCAAATAATTCATAAATTCAGACATTGATTTATTTGATGTCTTGGAAGACTTATGATCTCCTATAAAAGGGTAAATTACAAATTTTATCTGTGCTAGGTTAAATGTATCCGTGTATATTGCTAATTGTATCGCTATGTATTACTTTCCTCATCACACATCAACATCTAACACTTTGTTTTTACATTTTAAATTCATGATTTGACCTGATTTTGACACAAAAAGAGAGTGCATATAGCAATAGGCATTTCATCCATGTCATTTCACCAAAATTATGGTATGGGTTGCTAACTCTAAAAATTTATGACTATGGTTATTGTGATTTCATTTTTATTATAAATTAGATTCCTTAACTCTGTTTAAACAACTTTCATTAAGTCATGGCATTTGGTGATTGGATTATACAACTATAATCATATTAGAGCAATTCGAACTTGTTAGTAATAAATACATGGGTGTTTATCAAATCATCATAACTCAATAGATGTCAAATGTGAAAAGGATTAAATCATTTTCGTAATAGTCCTTGGGTGTTCACCCCTACCTTGTGTATGTATCGACAAATCCCATTGTCACCTTGAAGTTTATTGGCCGTGTCCTTTTGTGGTTGTAAGGAGACTCGAAGTGGTGACCACCAAGGAACAAACTCAGTGACATATCAGTTGAGTTACTTAAGGGCTATATGTGTGTATGTAGGCGAAACATCGTGTGAGAAGTTGATCTTAACGTGAGAAGCATGAGAAGTGGTTCTGAATCGTTGATCACTTTTAATCTCATGCCCTCCTATGATTGCGCTTTAAAAGGTAATTGATTTGGTGCATCTAGATGCAACTTATCTCGGTGTATCTCATTGTAATGTGCCTTCATTTTTCATCAAACGGTTGATAACTACTTCTCACGTTAACCTTAAATTCTCACTAGAACCCAACCCTATATATGTGTGTGTGTGTGTGTGTGTATGTATATATATATCGTCATAGACGAAGGATCGTGTGAGAAGAAGATTTAATATGAGAAGGTAAAAAGGGATCTCGACCCTTCATCACTTTTAATCACACGCCAACTCCATGAATCGCGCTTGATATGAGAATTGTTTCGGTGCATCTCGGTGCAACTCCTCCTAATGTGCATCCAAGGGTGGAGATATCTTCTTACCCTTCTCACTGTGTATATATATATAGAGAGAGGGGGAGTCCCCTTCAAATACAAACATTACAAAGGTTACAAACCAATCTCAATTGTCCATCTAGCGTAACAAATATCTAATATCATACATATATCGATTGTTTTCTAATATAAAGAGTTGATCATAATTAATAACTCTAATCATGTTCCATAAATATTCAAATCATAATAGATAAACTTTCATCATTTCGGAAGGGGAAATTTGGGAAGCGGTTAAAACATGCGGAAAGAATAAATCACCGGGCCCGGATGGTATAACAATTGCTTTCATCCAAAAATTTTGGCATATTGTCAAGGATGATCTCGTGAAGGCAATCTCTTACTTTGGGGAAACGGCAAGGATTAATGGAGGGTGTAATGCCTCCTTCTTGACTCTCATTCCGAAGAACCAAAACCCAATTGGTCTAAACGAATTTCGACCAATTAGCTTGATTGGGATTTATTATAAAATTATTTCAAAGGTGCTTGCGGAAAGAATGAAGAAGGTGATGGGTCGGCTCATAGGTGACACGCAAACGGCATTCCTAAAGGGTAGATTTATCCTTGACGGAGTACTTATTGCAAATGAATCGGTGGATGCTCTCCATAGAGCAAAAAGGAAAGCGATGGTACTTAAAGTGGATTTTGAAAAAGCGTATGATAGTGTTGATTGGCGTTTCTTATTACATATGCTAGAGAACATGGGTTTTGGTCAAAAATGGTGCAAGTGGATCAAAGTGTGTCTAATGTCACCCACTATCTCGGTCTTGGTCAACGGATCGCCGACAAAGGAATTCCGCATGGAAAGAGGTCTTAGACAAGGAGACCCACTAGCTCCATTCCTATTTCTAGTGGTGGCCGAAAGTCTCAACATCATCATGTCGGAAGCAAAAGAGAACGGTCTATTCGAAGGAGTTAGAGTTGGGAAAGACGAGGTGGAATTGTCACACTTGCAATATGCCGATGATGCAATTTTCTTCGGCAAATGGAGCACGGTGAATTTAAAAAATCTAATGACGATTCTACATTGGTTCTTCAAAGCATCGGGTTTGAAGATTAATGTTAGTAAAAGTAAACTTTATGGCGTGGGGGTAGAAGATGAAGAAATTCAAGCGTGGTCGAGAGGTATTGGTTGTGCCAGTGGGACATTTCCGTTCACGTATCTCGGCCTTCCGGTAGGTGCGAACATGAATAAAATCGAAAGTTGGAAGGTAGTGGTGACAAAGATGAAGAGTAAATTGGCGACATGGAAGGCTAAAATGATCTCGATCGGTGGTAGACTAACTTTGGTAAAATCCGTTCTCGGTAGCTTATCGTTATATTTCTTCTCGTTATTTCGTGCCCCGAGAGGAGTGGTTAGTGAGCTGGAGAGAGTGAGGAGTTCATTCTTTTGGGGTGGGGGTTGTGGTAATAATAACAACAAAAAGATCGCTTGGGTAAAATGGGGAAAAGTCTTGAAGGATTTCAAAAAGGGGGGTCTTAACGTGGGAAGTTTGCAAGCCTCAAATTGGGGGCTATTGGGGAAATGGTGGTGGAGACTAACAAGTGAGAAAGGGGCACTTTGGGTTAGGGTGGTGGAAAGTATCTATGGGGAGGGAGGTGGTTTGAAGGAGGTCGAGAGAAATTTAAAGAAGAGTGGGGGGTCGGTTTGGGCCAATATAATCAAAGTAGGAAAAGATTTAGATAAGTTGGGTTTTGATTTTGCATCTTCCTTCGGGGTAGAGGTGGGGGACGGAAGGGATACTAAATTTTGGTCGGATAGATGGCTAGGAAGTGAAATATTGGGAAAGAGCTTTAATAGGTTGCTAAATCTTGAATCAAATAAAGAGGCATTGATTTATGAGAGAGGGTCGTGGGAGGGTGATACTTGGGTTTGGAAATGGGCGTGGAGAAGGGAACCAAGGGGAAGGGAAGTGGGGGAGTTGGATAGACTAAATGATCTTCTCCAAAGTTGGTCGCCGAAGGTGAACTCTAGAGATCATAGCAAATGGTTGTTTGGGGAGGATGGGGTATATTCGGTCCAAGAGTTCAAAGGTATAATAGAAGATAGTATGGTCGAAATAGGAGCGCAAAGCATGGAAACTAACTGGTCGAAACTGATTCCAAAGAAAATTAACATTTTCATTTGGATGGTGAGGTTAGGTAGACTCCCAACTAGGACGGTCCTTGATCGGATGGGTTTGGATATTCCGTCGATTCTATGCCCAAGGTGCGGAAAAGAGCGAGAATCGATTGATCATGCATTGGTGTCGTGTGAGGAAGTATCCAAGCTCTGGAAAGGCATTGCGCGGTGGTGGAAGTTAGCGGAGGACAGGTTCGAGTATCTAAATGATGTTATTGGATCTAACAACCGGCCAAGTCTTTGGGGAGAACTGGTAGGTTGTGTCCTATACCTCATATGGTCCCACCGAAATCGTTTGGTTTTCAAGTGTGAGAAAAGCAGGTTGAAGGATCTCTTTGAGTTCCAACGTAAATGCTACGAATGGTTAGAGTGGAGAAGCGGTAGAAGACATTTTGAATGGAACCGATGGCTCGCAAACCCGGAGGGACTGACAGCCGATCGCTTGAAGCAAAATCCCGTGTAAGTTAATTGTGCTGGTGGGTGCTTCTTGAAAGCTGCTGCAACTTGGGAACAAAGGTGTTGTTTGTGGAAGCCTATTACCTACTGTTCGATGTAAGGCTTGTAAGGCATATGTATGCCACTGGTAGACATAACTAGATTTGTCTTTTTTGGATCATGTAAGGCAGATGTAGGCCACTGGTAGGTTGTTAACGGGTGGGGCTTTGGTTTGTATCTTACAAACTAATGACTCACGTGGGCATGTTGTTGTAAGACACATATTTTGATGGTTGGTGCCAATTGGTGGCTAATTTATAATACTTGCTTTTCAAAAAAAATTCCATATATATCTCAATTGGTTGTTGTGTATCGTTTGTAACATTTGGATAACTTGTATTTGATTTGCGCTCTCTCTCTCTCTATATATATATATATATATATATAGGGGATATCAAATGAGAACAATTTCAAAATAAGATAGCACAAGAACAACCAAATCACATTTGATTTCAGACAGTGGTAGAGATACACATTCTGGATCTATAACTTTCATTTACAAAATATAATGTAATTTTTACACAATATAATATTACTTTCATCGCTTTTCACGTTTCTCTAAAAAAATATTTTCTTGCCAAATGTACCTAAGTCTCTCTCTCTCTCTCTCTCTCTCTCTCTATATATATATATATATATATATATATATAAAATAAGTAACTAGCATGACACGTGTCGTCTTCTGATGAGCCGACTTCAGTATTTTCCCGCCTAAACATGTATCTGGACGCAATTTACATTATAAGTTCAATTAGCACACCCACATTCACTCCTCCTTAAATCTCTCCTTAATTCAATTTTTTTAATTTATACGTTACATTTACTACCCTTATAATTAGGTATGTACTTTACTTTTAATCTCTTACTTTTTTATTTTTCATTTTAGACTCTTATTATATAAACATAAATAATGTATATGAACTAAAATGCATTAAAAAGACATTTCTATTTTTTACAAATTATATTATTGTAATCGCTTCGTCAATACCTTCGAAATGAGCTCAATATTGAATATTTTTGGTTTTAATTATATTATTAAATATCATAAATATATATGAATTAATGTGTCGTGATTAGTATGAGATTTGATACAAATAATCACTAAATTGTCGTGATTTTCTTTTTGCAATTTCATATCAATTTTTACTTCAAAGTCGAATTTCTTCGACGAATTACAATTCTATCAAATTCTATTTTGTCAACGAAACACCCTTAGAATTATTGTAAGAGATTTAATTACTTAAAAAAATATCATTTATCAATTGACTTTTGGATTATGAGTTTGAATCTTTTTTTAAAAATATGAGTCCTAATTGATGTATGTTTTGCCATGACCATAAATAAAAACCACGGATAATCATTATCGAAGGTTGGCTTGTTTCTGATACAACCAGTCTTCATCCATGGTCAGTTGTATGTTGCTTTATCTAGAGTAAAAAGTAGGCAAGGTTTAAAAAATATTCATCATAGATGATGAAGGTATAATTAGCAATAGAACAAAGAATGTCGTATATAAAGAAGTATTTGGTAATTTATGATACGTGATTCTTATTTTATTAATATTTTAATTATGTACTTTTCCATTATTTCATTTACGTTCTATTATAATTTTTGTTTTATAAATTCTTAATATTTATTCATATTTTTTATTATTTTTTGCAAAACATCTTTTTGTGAAAACTGCCTAAAACAAATACATTTTGTAACCAGCTGCAAAAAAAACAACTCTGAACGGAAAAAAGCTTGGAAAAGTAGCATCGTACTTTCGATAATCATTCATATCTGTAAGATAAGTTTTCTGGCATGACTTTTTTTTAAATTACCCCGTGTAATACACGGTTCGAACCTAGTATATATATATATATATATATATATAGAGGCGGGTTCAAACGAGGAGCGTACCAATTTAAGAGAACGTGAGGAGCAATTGACAGTTATGAATCACATGTGATTCGCAGTTGTGGATCACATGTGATTCACAACTGATATGGACTCGAATTGACAGTTATGAATCATTAATGATTTACAGTGTTGAATCACATGTGATCCGCGACCTGCAGCATCGCGCCACGCCTCGCGCCACTTTTGCGCGAATTTTCGAGAAAGCTCCGATTTTTTAGCGTTGTAAATCATATGTGATCAGAAGCATGGGAGTGCTCCTCGCGTTCTCTTAAATTGATACGCTCCTCGTTTGAACCTTCCTCTATATATATATATATATATATATATATATATATATATATATATATATGGGTTATTCTAAGTATACCCCTCCCCTCACATACTTTATTTTTTTATTTTTTTATTTGAAAATTTACATTTCACACCCTTATACTTATATAATTAATTTACTTTATACCTTTTAGTTTTTTATTTTTTTATTTTACACTTTCTTTATATTAACACATATAATCATATATTAACTAAAATACGTTCAAAAAATACACCATTATATTCGTCTAGTCGATACATTCGAAATAAGCCCAACATTGAATATTTTTTGATTTAATTATATAATTATATATCATATATACTATATAAAACGTAGTTTTTAACATATATATACTATATACAAGCATGAAACGACACTTAATGTTGAAATTTAAGTCGTATGACTTTTGATGCTATACGTACATGTCTCACAACTACTAACCTTTCACGTCCCCAATTATACAAAGTATCGAGTTACATTTTATACCCTTCAGAAATTAGTTATTTAATTTACTTTTAATTCCTTACTTTTTCATTTTTTATTTTACACTCTTATCATATTAACATAAATAATCGTATATGAACAAGAATGCATTAAAAATACATTTCTTTTTTTACAAATTACACCATTGTAATCGTGGCCTTTTGGATTTAATCCTATTATTAAATATCATGAACATGTACGAATTAATTTCTTTTATATCTCTTACATTATTCATTTTCAAGAATGATGTATCGAGATTTTTTTTTAAATTTGTACATTTTACGCTCTTATCTATATTTATCTATTATATACCTTTAAAATTATTCCATTTACGGTTACACTTTATACCATTATAATTAGTTATTTAATTTACTTTATATCCCTTCTCCTTTCATTTTACATCCTTATCATATTAACATACATAAACTAAAGTACATTTACTTTAATGGTCGGTTTCGGGTTAATGTCGGTCGGATTCAGGTTATTCATTTTTCGGGTTTCGGATTGCTTCTGGTCGGAATGATCAGTTTCGGGTAGGAATGGCAACGGGCCGGTTTTTAGGGTCCCCGTCCCCGAAACCGATAAGCATCCCCGTAACCGTAACCGTACCGATCCCCGTCGGGTCCCCGCGGTTTCCCCGATCCCCGTTGGGGAACCCGTTAAGGGTAAAATTCACCGTTACCCGTCGGTTTTCCCCGAACCCGACCCAAACCCGACCCGAACAATGAACTCACAGAAGATGAAGAGCAAACTGAACAATACTTATAAGAACTCATAGACGATTGAGAAGCAATTGACAGAAGTTAACCTATTCACATGTTCCTTTACACCACTGTGGTACAAAAAAATGACAATGAATCCTTAATATGGAGGTGTAATGATTCTATATGCATTTACACACACACACACACACACACACACACAAAACCTGCCCATAAAATGTTATATCAACAGCAAAAAAATTATATCCCCAATTTTATATCAACCAACGAACAGAAAAATTGTTAGATAAACCGACGAACAGAAAAATTGTCAAGATCCTATACACCATTGTAATCGGGATCTCCTAATTCACACCTAATACACTTGATATCGAGGAAGAATCAATTGGTTGCAGAAATATCATGTCGGAATCAATTTTGAAGAACCCTAAAATCGAAAGAAGAGTTACCTTGGAGAGATGTCGGAACTAACAGGCACAGAGATGAGATGAGATGGCGATTTGTGGTTGTGCCCTAGAGATGAGATGAGATGGCGATGAGAGATGGAGACGACCTGGAGAGGGCTGGAGTGGTCAGTGGTAGGGTAATCGTCGACGAGAGATGGAGACGATTAGCTGTTTAGGGTTTTTTGTGGAGGCGATTTGTGGACTGTGGTTGTGCCCTAGAGATGAGATAGGATCAGGCTTAAAACAACAAATATATATATATATATATATATATATATATATATATATAATATCGGGTCGGGTCGGGCCGGTGAGAATGGTCCTCGTCCCCATCCCCGTTAAAATCCCTGAAACTATCCCCGATCCCTGCCCCGTCCCCGTTAAGACGTCCCCGAACCCGACCAGAAAATTTCGGGTTTCGGTTTTCACCGTCGGTTTCGGTTTTTTTTGCCACCCCTAGTTTCGGGTTAATGTCGGTCGGATTCGGGTATTATTATAATACGAAAAGTATTTATAAATTCAATCGATTTTGAGGATGAATTCAATCAAACGAGAAACTGATGAAACCGAAAATAAGTTTAAAATTTTAAAAACATTTTGACCGACTATAATTTACGATTTTCTAAAGATAATTAGATAAATAAATTTGTTTATATAACATTTAAAATATATATTTATTTTATTTCGGGTTTTCGGACGGGTCGGGTGTCCAAAGATGAAATGAAACAAAATAAACAAAATTTTTAAAATATATGTTTATCGAACGAATATTGTTTCAATTTTTTGACCAATTAACCATATTGACCTTCAAATCAATAACGTATCGAAGAGACGATTATAATGGTGTAATTTGTTAAAATTAAAACGTATTTTTATGTAGTATATATGATATATAATAAAATAATTAAATCAAAAAATATTCAATATTGGGCTCATTTCGAACGTATCGAATAGACAATTATAATGGTGTAATTTGTTAAAATTAAAACGTATTTTTAACGTATTTTAGCTAATATACGATTTTATATGTTAATATGATAAATGTGTAAAATGAAAATTAGAAAAGTAAAAGGTATAAAGTAAACTAATTAAATAATTTTAGGGGTATAAAATGTAAATGTTTAATTGGTTTTTGGTTTGTGAGAGGGCCGACAAAGTGCAGGGGGTATACAAACTGCAGGGGGTAGCTTTAGACCATCTCCAATGAACTCTCTATTTTACTCTCTACCCTCTATTTTACTCTCTATTTCATCTCCAATGAACTCTCTATTTTACTCTCTAAAATAGAGAATTGAATAGTAACTCTCTATATATAGAGAGTTAGTATTCACTACTCTCTATTTTTTTCTAACTTTTGATAATTACAAAATAACCCTCCTACCTTTGAGATTCTTGTATTTTTATATTATTATAACAACCCAACAATTTTAAACAAGCAAAACATACGAAATAGAATATACCAAAATCGCGTCTCAAAATTTCTTACAAACATCCAAAATTTGGTTGGCGGAACAACCTACACAACTGAGAAAATAGGCTAAACTGAACTATAGTGTTACTAAACTATCAAGCCTCCCCGCTAACACTCTGCTCACTTGCCAGAGCCTTTCATCACCTGCTTTCCTGAAAAGGTTTTAATTTGAAAATGCGAGGGTTAGACCATGAGGTCTAGTGAGTCCCTCTTAACAGTTATCAAAGCATTTAAAATAGTTTATCATTTTCAGAATATATCATTCATAAATCTGTTCATATAAAACGCTCACGGATAAAGGTCCGCCCCTCGTAAATTGGCACCCTGAAGTCACCCTAAGGTGACAACGAGTCAGTCTCATGCTGCCTTACAGGGTCACACCTCCCTTGGCATAAACGAGACACACCCCCCGACACGAGCTGGCGGAACACACCCCCCGACTTAGCAAATTTACATCAAAACCAATGTATGCATACATCCCAAATAAACTTTAAACAACTTTCATGCAATTAAAGCAACAAAACATGGCATTTCTTATCATATACTCGCTTTAGAAAACACATTAAAAGTCACACGTTTTAGTTAGAAAACTCACCTGGTATGCTTACTTCCTTCCTACTCTGTTCTTTACTTTCCAAACGAACTACCTGAGTTAAAGGATAAACACATAAGCTGACTACCCAAACTGTCCGGATACGACATATCGAACACTCCTACTTTCCGGACGACATAACTTCCCGGATGACTCTACATTCCGGGTAACTTCTACTTACCGGACATTCATATACCGGATACTAGACTTTCCAGACACTCACCCGGAAACCCACTATCCATGAGGCTTATCGGATACTCATCCGGAAACACTCAATCGAAGGCAGTTTCCGGACGAGGCGCTGTGACGAACAACAGAGGCAAAATTCATTCTAATCCCTTAAAATGATACGACAAAGCAGAGAATAACCACATAAATGCTCTATAATCGATTCTTGTTTAGTTTCACTAATCCAACACGATTTATGGCCATTAAATCTTACTTTTAGAATCTTAGACAACCTTTAGCAAGAAAACCCCTCAAATGCCCTCAACAATCAACAACCCAGCTTAAATGGATTTACAGATTAGAAGAATACTTGATAGCTTCCTTGTAGAAACGAATCCCAGCTCACCTCTTTCTTCTAATTCCAATGGTTGGTGGTTCTTCTTCTCCAAAGTCTTAGAACTCCAAAACTCTCTTTTCTCTATTCTCTCAAATTCAGCCGACAACCTCAACAAAATCAGTGAAAATAGGATGTTGCCTAGGGTTTTGAGCCCCTTTTATACTCCATCCCAAAAATACCAACCAGCCCCTCAATTTCCACTTATTAGCAACACTTGACGTAAAACACAAAACCTCCCAAAATGGTCTGAGTCGTTACAATTATTTGTTTTCTAATATCAATTTTAATAAACTAGAATTATATTTATCTTTAAGTTTTAATATGATAAAGTTAATAAATATAAGGTTATTGTGAAAATTAAAAAAATAAGGATGCAATTTATAAAGTTAATAATTATAAGGATATTATTGAAAATATATGTAATAGAATATACTTGAAATATTTTTTTTTAGAGAGTAAAATAGAGTAATAAATTGGAGAAGATTTTACCCATTCTCTATTTTACTCTCTATAATAGAGAGTAAAATAGAGAAATACATTGGAGATGCCCTTAGCAACCCCATATATATATATATATATATATATATATATATATATATATATATATATATGTTTTATTTAACTTTTCTAAAATTATATAAAGTTTTCTACAAAAAGAATGTATAAGAAAATGGGCAACAATAACTTAGTCCTTTCATATCAATAATCATTTCAATTGACAAAGAATTAGTGGTATGGGGTCATTTCATTTCGGGATTGGTTAAATATCTATTGAATCTTCAAAACAATTATTATACTTATTAAAGCATAAAACAACAATTTGGAACCATCGCAACAAACGGGTTTTCTCGAATGGACCGTTTGAGGTCGTTGATTTTTTTTGCTCTCCAACACCTCTCGTTCCATTGGATTTCCAAGCGAGCTAAAGATTTCTCTATGTCGTGGGCGGAGTGGTGCGGGGGATTTGAATCTCTAGGCTAGTTTGGTTTCCTCTATTCGTTTTGCATTTTGCTTTTTTAGCCCCTATCTTCGGTGTTTGTTGTTGTTCTTCGTTTGCTTTCTATTTCTTGTAGAAAGTTACCCCCTTTTGTTTCTTGATGTTATGATTTGGTTATAATTATTGCTGCTGCTTTTCAAAAAAAATCACTTTATCACCTGGGAATGATGAACTATGTGATTATATGATGATCCTAATATAAAGATGCATAATCTACAAGTTTCATAGATCATAGTCAAAACATTGATCTTTTAAGTTGCCTAATAAAATATACTAGTTGAGTATCCGCGCAATGCGGCGGGATCTAAGTTATCGATAGAGGCCAACATTCAAGATCAAATGTTCAAACTTCACCGATGATAAAAATTAGCTATATATAAAAAACGGTGATTAAGATTGTATCCTAGCAATTGAAAACTTGCATTTGTTTAACTACTACCATACACGGATACACCCACCTGGTAACTGCTTGCCGGTAAAACTCAACACTATCAGTTATTGTAACATCCCGAAATTTCCATTGTAAATTAATAAAAGATAAATTGTATTTTTGGTACAATTTAATTATGAGAAAATTTACTTGGAAGGTTGGTTTGCAATTTTTGGAAGCTTGGGGTACAAATTGGAAAATAATGTAATGACTCATGTTATGCAATGAGGTGTCACATTAGGGATTAATCAGTATTTGATAATACTGATTTTGTTTAGTATTCTAAAAAGAAAAGAAAAGGAAACAGAGAAATAGCGAGAGAGATAGACGAAAGGAAGAAAAGAAGAAAAGAAGAGGAGAAATCAGTTGGGAATTTTGTGGTAAGAATTTGTTTTCTTATCTGTTTCATTCATCTCCATAGAATTAAGTTGTAGTATTTTGTCCAGATTTCTTTAAGCTGTGGATTAAGCTGCCCGTTAAGCTCTATTGTGAATCAGTGTTCAGACCATCTTAGAAAGGTGAGTTATTCAACTTTCTTTAAAATTAAGCAATGAGAATGTTAATAGATGTGTTGTAATTGTATTTAAATCACTTAGAATGCTTAATGGTTAAGAAAAATCGAAACTGGCTTAACAGGTGAAAGTGACGATGAACAGTAAAGTTTTCGCAACAGTGGTTTGCGAAAAGTGAGGTTTTTGCAACAAAGGGTTGCGAGTTCTAGACTTTTCGCAATAGAGGGTTGCGGAAAGTAGAGGTTTTCGCAATAGAGGGTTGCGAAAAGTGGAGGTTTTCGCAGCTTTGGCTTGCGAAAAGTGTAGCTTTTCGCTACAGTAGCTTGCGAATTTTGTGGACTTTCAGTAGTAGTTTGAGGCTGTTATGTGACATGCAATCTGATATGAATATGCTATTTGTTATATGTTTATAACTCTGTTGTTGATGTAAAAACCATGTTATGTTAAATCGTAAGGACTTATTTATAAGTCCGAAGCTGTAGATAATTGTTGAGATGTAGTTCCCCGATGCTAAGTAACAAAGTGGGGATAATCGTTGAAGTTAATATGCTGTACATAAAGATATAGAATATATGTTGAAATTGTATAGCTTTAGTATACAATAGAATGAGTGTGATACACATTTATTGTGTGGCGTTGGCTAGAAATCTACGTCTGGTCTAGTGGGCATAAAGTACGGTGTAATGAGAACCGTTTACTAGCCATGGACTGTTGAGATGTATTTCTAGTTGTTGGAGTGAATCTTGAATCATCTGTGAGGGTCTCTGGTGGTTGTTGATCGCGATAAAATAAAATCTCATTTGAGAGACCAGTGATTCAAGGTGGGGAGGAAATGAAACGAGGAATGGCAGACTTAGAGTTGTAATTCCCATTTCAAACGAAAGATGAGATATCTTCATTATTGAGAAATTGTAATCTTAATTCAGAAAGAAGCAGGTTTGGAAACTGCAATTTCTGGGAGTTTGAGTTATTTATAAGTCCGGTGGGATTTATAGTAATTCTCGTTGGTAGTATGATGACTAGATGAATTAGTCATAAGTAAGGGAATAGATGGATTCCAATGGTTGATAAGAGCTTGGTATGGTGAGATGGCTAATAACAGGTTTGATATATCTGTTAATATTTAGTTGTTAAATTTTAATTTAATTTGGATAATCTCACTAGGCGAAAGCCTAATGTTTCAAATTAAATTGTCTTATCAGGTACAGGCTCTGGGAAATAGTTGGGAAGTGAGACTTCAATTGAAGAAAATCAGACTTGGCGATAACGAAGGATCGGGATATTCTTTTGGTTGACTTTTGGGACAAGCCTTAGATAATCTAGTTGATCTTTTTGTAATGTATACTTAGATTGATCAGATTATTTAAGTTAATCTACCTTATGTATGTATAGAAACTTACTTATGATCCTTTGGTTTATAAAAGTCTGATATTTTGATGATCATAACGCTTGTATTTTGAGGTTTAAATTGGCCCTGAATTTTAGGGTGTTACAGTATGGTATCAGAGCTTTAGTTTAAGCGAACTAGGTATGAATTTGATATGCCTAGACTTAAGATGTGATGAAATTAAGTTATGATCTACGAGAGATGGGTAGAATTGCTAAGACTGGGTAGTCTTAGGGTGGACGAAAATACACTAAATTAGTATTATAACGATGGGGACGAGAATTCTCGTGTATAATATGTTCGCAATTTCAATTAGCTACTGTTATTATGGATATATTATTACATAAGCATGCTTGTTTCTCAATTGTTACAAGGGCTAATTAGTGATAAAGTACGTTTAGTATGTTAGAATTTTGTTTAACCATTTGTATGGTTATTTGTGTTTAATCAGAACAATGGTGAATACGCCACCTAGAGAAAGAGTTGGAACCAATGAGGCAGAAGTGAGTAATATGCATAATGCACCAAGGGATTTTCTTTCTTTGGGAGGTATGCATGCTCCAGCTCAGAGGATGGGTACTAGCAATGTTAGGCAGACGGCAGAGTCCAATATGGAGGCAAGAATAATGGAGAACGTATCAAGAATGATGAATGCTTCGGTAGAGAGACAAGCTGAATTGATGAACGCCTCCATGGAAAGACAAACCGAGATGTTTACAAAGTTATTCAATGACAGGAATATAGAACCAAGACGTCAAGTGGTTGATACTGGGGTGATAAATCCGATAGGTAATCCAAGGTTAGAGGCGGAACGAAGGGTAGAAAGAATTTGTTCTTATAAAACATTTCTAAGCTGCAAGCCGCCTGAATTTAAAGGGGAAGACAGTCCAGTTGCATGTATGAATTGGCTACGGGAGATAGAGCAAGCTTTCCGAGCCTGTGAATGTCAGGAAGGGTCAAAAGTCAGATTTGCTTCTCAGATGTTAAGAGGTAATGCTTTGAACTGGTGGAATGTTTTGACAGCTTCGTTGACAACAACTGTGTTAGATGCTATGACTTGGGGAGCATTTAAAGAGAAGATATTGAAAGAATATTGTAATGAACATGAGATGGATCGGATAGAGGAGCAGTTTAGAAATCTCAAAAAGGGTAATATGTCGGTGAGAAGATATACAGAATTATTTATGGAGAAACTGAATTTGGTAGGGCACGTGGCTCCTACTGAAAAAGATAAAGTTAAAGCCTATCTGAAAGGGTTGCCGGCCGAGATGATGTCCCGAGTGCGGAATTCAAAGGCTGTAACGCTCAGGGAAATGATTGAAGAGGCTAAGTTGATAGAGGAGATGTATGCCAGAGATAGGGAAGAGAAAGCTCATGTTGGAGATAAAAGAAAATGGGAAGGTCGTTCTGATTCTACTCAGAAACTCAGGCTGTTTGGTAAAAATATACGTTCTGATTCGCGAAAGGAACCCAACTGGTGTCCGAAGTGTAAGAATAAGCATTTTGGGCCATGTCGAGCAAGCGGGCCAGAGTGTTTTAAATGTGGAAAGATGGGTCACTTTGCATCTAATTGTCTATTACCCGGGGCAGTATGTTTTGAATGTAAACAGCCAGGGCATATTCGACGGGATTGTCCAAAGCTGAAAAAGGAGGGAGAACAAGGAAAGAAGGCAGTTATACCAAAACCAACAGGACGAGCGTTTAATATGACAGTGGATGAAGCGAGAGGATCCAAAGATGTCGTCTCTGGTACATTCTTTATAAACTCTATACCTGCTCGTGTGTTATTTGATTGTGGTGCAAATTATTCGTTTGTATCCAAAGTGTTCTATGGAAAATTAGCTATGCCTGTCACTACTCTAGGAGATGCCTTAGTAGTTGAGATAGCTAATGGGGGTTTAGCTTTGGTTGGTGAAAGAATAGATGGTTGCACGATTCAGATAGAGAATACAAAATTTCCAGTTAGCATGTTGTTAATGGAAATTGGAGGATTTGATGTTATTTTGGGAATGGATTGGTTGTCTGATAACCAAGCCGAAATAATGTGTGCTAAGAAGTTAATCCGAATCCCGATGGTTGATCAGGATGATATAATTATTTATGGGGAAAAGCAGAAAGGAGAAATACAGTTGATTTCAGTCGTAAAGGCACGTAAGTGTTTAGCAAAAGGATGTTTGTCATATTTGGCATATGTCCTGGACGCTAAGTCAGAAAAGAAGCAGATACAAGATATTAAAGTAGTACGTGATTTTCCAGATGTATTCCTGGATGATCTTCCAGGTTTACCTTTGGAAAGGCAAGTAGAGTTCCGTATTGATCTAATTCCTGGAGAAGCACCAATAGCTCGTGCGCCGTATCGTTTAGCACCAGCAGAAATGAAAGAGATGATGTCTCAATTGCAGGAGTTATTAGACAAAGGTTGTATCAGACCGAGTTCTTCACCTTGGGGAGCTCCGGTGCTGTTTGTTAAGAAGAAAGATGGAAGTATGAGGATGTGTATAGATTATCGAGAATTGAATAAGGTGACAATCAAGAACAAGTATCCGTTGCCACGAATTGATGACTTGTTTGATCAATTGCAAGGTGCAGGATGTTTTTCTAAGATTGATCTGAGGTCGGGGTATCATCAAGTACGAGTAAGGGATGAAGATATTCCGAAGACTGCTTTCAGAACGAGATATGGGCATTATGAATTTCTTGTGATGCCATTTGGTTTGACTAACGCTCCAGCGATATTCATGGATCTGATGAATAGAGTGTGTCGGTCATTTCTAGACAAGTTTGTCATTGTGTTTATTGATGACATACTAGTCTATTCAAAGAATGAAAATGATCACGAGTGTCATCTTCAGGAAGTTTTGGAAGTACTAAGAAAAGAGAAGTTGTATGCAAAATTCTCAAAATGTGAATTTTGGTTAAAAGAAGTACAATTTATGGGTCATGTAATTTCAGCTGAAGGTGTGAAGGTGGATCCAGCCAAAATAGAAGCAATGATGAATTGGGAAACTCCAAAGAATGCATCTGAAATAAGAAGTTTCTTGGGTTTGGCCGGGTATTATCGGAGGTTTATTCAAGATTTCTCAAAGATTGCTTCTGCTTTGACTGTGTTAACTCGTAAAAATGTAAAGTTTGTTTGGACTGAAAAGCAAGAATCAGCTTTCAGGACTTTAAGACAAAAGTTGTGTGAAGCTCCTATTTTAGCATTGCCTGAAGGTACAGAGGATTTTGTAGTATATACTGATGCTTCAAAGATGGGTTTAGGGTGTGTATTGATGCAAAGAGGCAAGGTGATTGCTTATGCATCAAGACAATTGAAAGAGCACGAGAAGAATTATCCTACCCATGATTTGGAGTTAGCAGCGGTGGTTTTTGCTTTAAAGCTATGGCGTCATTATTTGTATGGTACAAAGTGTACTCTTTATACTGATCATAAGAGTCTAAAGCATGTCTTTGATCAGAAGGAGTTGAATATGAGGCAGAGAAGGTGGTTGGAACTACTTAAAGACTACGATTGTGAATTGCATTACCATCCTGGTAAAGCAAATGTAGTGGCTGACGCTTTAAGCAGAAAAGAGTATAGTGGCTGTCTGAAGTCAACAAATGCTCGAATTGATGTGATGTCAAGTTTGATTGAAAGAATAAAGACTGCTCAGATGGAAGCTCTTTTGGAAGAAAATTTAAAAGATGAAGTTATGGTTAAACAACGGTTTCAACTAACAGAAGATAGTCGTGGGGTGAAGTTGTTTCGAGGCCGTGTTTGGGTACCAAGAGTAGGTGGGAATAGAGAATTGATTCTGGAGGATGCTCACAAATCTAAGTATTCCATTCACCCCGGAAGTACTAAAATGTATAGAGATCTGAAGCTACACTATTGGTGGCCAACCATGAAGTTAGATGTGGCTCGATGTGTAGAAAAGTGTGGAACCTGTTCTTTAGTTAAAGCTGAACATCAAAAGCCATACGGAAGTTTTCAATCTTTGGAAATTCCGGAATGGAAATGGGATAAGATTACCATGGATTTCGTGACGAAGTTACCAAAGACGCAAAGAGGTAACGATACCATATGGGTAATAGTTGACATGTTGACAAAGAGCGCTCATTTCTTGGCAATGAAAGAAGCTTCACCAATAGAAAAATTGGCAAAGTTGTATATTGACGAAGTGGTGTCAAGACATGGAATACCAGTGTCTATTATTTCAGATCGTGATAGTCGATTCACATCAAGGTTTTGGCGGTCACTTCAAGAAGAGTTGGGTACAAAATTAAATTTGAGTACCGCATATCATCCACAAACGGACGGTCAGAGTGAAAGAACTATTCAGACATTAGAAGATATGCTTAGAGCATGTATACTAGATTTTGGAGGTAACTGGGATACGCATTTGCCATTGGTGGAATTTGCGTATAACAATAGTTATCATTCTAGTATCGGAAGAGCACCGTTCGAAGCCTTATATGGTAGAAAGTGTAGAACTCCAGTGTGTTGGCTAGAAGCTGGAGAGAAACAGTTTGCTGGACCAGAAATGGTGCAACAAACGGCTGATAAAATAAAAGAAATTCGACAACACATGAAAGCGGCTCAGGACAGACAAAAGAGTTATGCTGATTTAAAAAGAAGACCAGTAGAATTCCAAGTTGGGGAGCGCGTTATGCTAAAAGTATCTTCGTGGAATGGTGTAATTCGTTTTGGAAAGCGTGGGAAGCTAAGTCCTCGTTTTCTAGGACCTTTCGTTATTTCTAAAAGAATTGGTCAACAGGCTTATCAGCTAGATCTTCCACCTGAATTGGAAGGAACTCACAATGTGTTTCATGTATGTTATCTTCGGAAGTGTTTGACCGAAGAACAATATGTGATTCCGATAACTGATGTCAAAGTGGACGAGAAGAGTCAATGTGTTGAAGAACCGGAAGCGATTCTAGAAAGATCGGTTCGGAAGTTAAGGAACGGCAAGGAGGTGCCTATGTTGAAAGTACAATGGAAACATCACCGGGGCAGTAACATGACTTTAGAGTCGGAGGAAGAAATGAAGAAACGATACCCTCAATTGTTTGCTTAGTTTGATTTCGGGGACGAAATCCTTTTCAAGTTGGGGAGTATTGTAACATCCCGAAATTTCCATTGTAAATTAATAAAAGATAAATTGTATTTTTGGTACAATTAAATTATGAGAAAATTTACTTGGAAGGTTGGTTTGCAATTTTTGGAAGCTTGGGGTACAAATTGGAAAATAATGTAATGACTCATGTTATGCAATGAGGTGTCACATTAGGGATTAATCAGTATTTGATAATACTGATTTTGTTTAGTATTCTAAAAAGAAAAGAAAAGGAAACAGAGAAATAGCGAGAGAGATAGACGAAAGGAAGAAAAGAAGAAAAGAAGAGGAGAAATCAGTTGGGAATTTTGTGGTAAGAATTTGTTTTCTTATCTGTTTCATTCATCTCCATAGAATTAAGTTGTAGTATTTTGTCCAGATTTCTTTAAGCTGTGGATTAAGCTGCCTGTTAAGCTCTATTGTGAATCAGTGTTCAGACCATCTTAGAAAGGTGAGTTATTCAACTTTCTTTAAAATTAAGCAGTGAGAATGTTAATAGATGTGTTGTAATTGTATTTAAATCACTTAGAATGCTTAATGGTTAAGAAAAATCGAAACTGGCTTAACAGGTGAAAGTGACGATGAACAGTAAAGTTTTCGCAACAGTGGTTTGCGAAAAGTGAGGTTTTCGCAACCAAGGGTTGCGAGTTCTAGACTTTTCGCAATAGAGGGTTGCGAAAAGTAGAGGTTTTCGCAATAGAGGGTTGCGAAAAGTGGAGGTTTTCACAGCTTTGGCTTGCGAAAAGTGTAGCTTTTCGCTACAGTAGCTTGCGAATTTTGTGGACTTTCAGTAGTAGTTTGAGGCTGTTATGTGACATGCAATCTGATATGAATATGCTATTTGTTATATGTTTATAACTCTGTTGTTGATGTAAAAACCATGTTATGTTAAATCGTAATCCGAAGCTGTAGATAATTGTTGAGATGTAGTTCCCCGATGCTAAGTAGCAAAGTGGGGATAATCGTTGAAGTTAATATGATGTACATAAAGATATAGAATATATGTTGAAATTGTATAACTTTAGTATACAATAGAATGAGTGTGATACACATTTATTGTGTGGCGTTGGCTAGAAATCTACGTCTGGTCTAGTGGGCATAAAGTACGGTGTAATGAGAACCGTTTACTAGCCAGGGACTGTTGAGATGTATTTCTAGTTGTTTGAGTGAATCTTGAATCATCTGTGAGGGTCTCTGGTGGTTGTTGATTGCGATAAAATAAAATCTCATTTGAGAGACCAGTGATTCAAGGTGGGGAGGAAATGAAATGAGGAATGACAGACTTAGAGTTGTAATTCCCATTTCAAACGAAAGATGAGATATCTTCATTATTGAGAAATTGTAATCTTAATTCAGAAAGAAGCAGGTTTGGAAACTGCAATTTCTAGGAGTTAGAGTTATTTATAAGTCCGGTGGGATTTATAGTAATTCTCGTTGGTAGTATGATGACTAGATGAATTAGTCATAAGTAAGGGAATAGATGGATTCCAATGGTTGATAAGAGCTTGGTATGGTGAGATGGCTAATAACAGGTTTGATATATCTGTTAATATTTAGTTGTTAAATTTTAATTTAATTTGGATAATCTCACTAGGCGAAAGCCTAATGTTTCAAATTAAATTGTCTTATCAGGTACAGGCTCTGGGAAATAATTGGGAAGTGAGACTTCAATTGAAGAAAATCAGACTTGGCGATAACGAAGGATCAGGATATTCTTTTGGTTGACTTTTGGGACAAGCCTTAGATAATCTAGTTGATCTTTTTGTAATGTATACTTAGATTGATCAGATTATTTAAGTTAATCTACCTTGTGTATGTATAGAAACTTACTTATGATCCTTTGGTTTATAAAAGTCTGATATTTTGATGATCATAACGCTTGTATTTTGAGGTTTAAATTGGCCCTGAATTTTAGGGTGTTACAGTTATCTTGTTGAATAAAATTTTAGTTCATTCGAACAACATCGTGTGCAATAATTTATCCGGTAACCGTTAAAGTTGTCGCCCTCACTTACCGGGAAAGACTTGTTATTGCCTTATCTCTTACCAGGTAAGATTCTCGGTCCTTGCCATATTCATCGGATAAGGTAATATAACTTAGGGTAAACGCTTACCCGGGTAAACATATGGTAAATGACCTCTTAGCCGTAATTAAACAAAATAATTTATAGTGGATATAGATAATAAACAAAAATTGGATATTAATAGTGTATTTAATATTTCTTTTTGTAAAAATGATTTATGATTGAAAGTGTAAGGGTGAAAATATAAATTATCTTGATACAACCCAAATCCCACGTCCCCACCCACTTTCCCCCAAATCAGTATTAGGGCTTTGAGAGCCTTCGACCACAGTGACGACCATCGCGACCACAAACCACCAGACCACCATCGCTCCACGCCTCCACGGCTCCAGTCTCCAGCGACGCTCCACCGTGACCTCCGAGGCTCCGACCACCGTCTCCACTCTCCACTGACCTGCGTCCTACGGGCTACGGCGTAGTCCGACCACCGTCTCCTCTGCCTCCGTCTCAACTCTCACATTCTCACTCAAGGTATGCAAGCTACTTGGTTTTTTGTTGGCAATCTGATGCTACTTGGTTTTTTAGTTGGTACTAATAATTAATAGTAATTTGATGCTACTGTTATCTTACTTGGTATATTAGTTGGTATCTTGTTACTTGATTTAGTGAATGATAAATGCTTAGTTACATTGTAGTGATTATTATTAGTAATTTGATGCTACTGTCATCTTACTTGGTATATTGTAACTTAATTGTTACAATGTATATTTTTTAAATAGAAATGTTTGATTTTAGATGGATTATGTATACGTAGCTTTGGCATATTGATCACAATATCTTAGGATTTAGGATTTTATTTAGGGTTAATGCATCATATTTTTTTTTGCTCCATTTAGAAGGTAGTTTGCTTTCCTTCAAGGTGTTAAGTGGGATTACTAACCAAACATGTTCACAAACTCTCCTGAGTCCTGACCCTACCTATCCTTTATGCCATAAATTCTCAACTCCTATGTGCATAACTTAGGTATATGGAGAGATAGTCGCTTAGCATTAATAACTATAATCTCGTTCTGTGTGCATCAATTCCTAGGTACTCTGCTTACTGTCAGATATTTGCATGTTCCTCACAAAGTTGCAAATTTGAGCCAGCAGGACCATTGCTGAATACTACAAAGTGTTTGGGCTTGGTTTTCTGGCTTTGATGAGTGCAGTTAGTCTACCATAATTATTTATACATATATATATATATATATATATATATATATATATATATTTATCATAGGAATGTGAACTTGTAAATTGGTGATTATAGCATGTTTGCTAAAACTCATATACATATGATGGTGATGGAGCATGGATAAGGGCTAATTCTGAATCTTTTCCGATCAACCTTCGTTATAAATGACAAAAAGTCACTCAGATTAGTCAGATACAACAGGAAGATTGATCATATTCGACAAAATATAAATGAACATGAATACAGATCGAAAATATCTGACCTAAAACAATTGCAATTACCTTAAATTTGAGCTCGTGGAAGAGAACAATTCCCCGGATCCTCCAAAGAATAAAACTGTAACCAAAACGAAATCAAATTATAAGAAAATTAAGCCTTGAGATTTGACGAAAGCTGCTCAAATAAAAAAGGATACTTAATTATACAAGCTCATAATGCTACAACCTTTCTTTATGTTTCGTGTATTTCTCTTATTTTGTTATTATTTAAGGGTATTTGAATTAATACTTTATAACAATCACACACTTTATACATGTATGTGTAATAAAACAATTCAGTAAGTCACAGAGACAAAAGATCAAAATACATTCAACAACAACATAACTTAACAATTTTCAACTCATGAATGTAGCATATTAATAGTATTGAACTTAAGAAGAGATTTTTTTATTTTATTTTTTTGACTTTTTGCATCCAAAATCTCAGAGATAGATCTATTCGAAAATTATTATTATAGAAGAAGTCATGATAACTATCCAAAGTCTTTTTGTTTTTAGATCTTAGAGATAAGCTCTAATAGTTAAAAGTCTAATTATTCATATCTGATATCTGATAAAATATATAAAATGTTATCAAATTCATAGTTTGTTAAAATTGTATCAAATATATATTGTGATAAAATATTGATATCTGATACAATTTTAACAAACTATAAAATGTTATCAAATTCATAGTTTATTTATTTATTTATTCTTGGTTACGGTAGGATAATTATCTAAAACAGTTTTACGTCGTATTATAGTTTTATAATATTTTTCTGCTTAAGAGTAAAGGATTTTTTGGTTTAATTTTCATCTCGTAATGAAAAATGAATTTTATTTATCGTTTAATTTTTATTTTTGCCATCGATTTCCATGATAACTATCCAAAGTCTTTTAGTTTTTATATTCATATAATCACATTAAGAGGATATCATAATTACAACATTACACTTTGAAGCTTGTAATTAAGACTTTTTTGAAAAATATGCATAAAAAGGTAGTACCTTATGCAATTTGAGTTGTGTTTAAGACTTTTAAGACTTTTATGCTTGAAAGTGTAGTACTTTAGGCTTTAAGGATTGTTTTAAGACTTTTGGTCAATATGCTTTATAAGATAGTATAGATATAGATATAGATATAGATAAGACTTTTATGCTTGAAAGTGTAGTACTTTAGGCTTTAAGGATTGTTTTTAAGACTTTTGGTCAATATGTTTTATACGATAGTATAGATATGTGTAAGGTATGTGGTAGTAAATCAAATAATTGGTCAATCACTTTTAAAGGTTGTTGTCTAGGAGATGTGGTATTATGTGGACAATAGCTATTTGTTTTACTCTTCCAAATACAGGTCGATCAATGTAGAATATGGCATAGTAGAACCATTGTGAGACATGGAAAAGATAGTAAATCTAAGATGTAAGTCATGGCAGCTTCCTAGAAAATATGGTATATGTTTAATTTGGCCCTTAGTTTCTTTATTCTATTATCCCCTTCTTGGTATATAATCAATGTTTCTTTATTCTTATGATCCCTTCCTAGTAGAGTCCAACTTATATTCATTGGAAGGCTGGAAATATACAGTCAATGGTATAAATAAATGAGTGAACACACAGTTGATGGAGTGTAAATCTCTCTCTCTCTCTCTCTCTATATATATATATATATATATATGTGTGTGTGTGTGTGTGTGTGTGTGTGTGTTTAATCGATGGAAAACACACCGAAGTGAAGATGAAATGTTAGAAAACAAAAATAAATTACCTGGATTGAGGGGCGATGGAAGGACTAAGGAATCGATGAAATTGAGTAGAGTTTGAATGGTCACTCTGAATGCCATAAAGAAAAATCCCATTTTGAAAAACTTTTAGAGCCACTTGCAGATTTGAATAACTATAAAAACACGGTAGATCGCCTAAAAATCCTGCAAATAAATAGACTATAAGTACAAATATGAGCCAATAACAATACTTAGCGCTAATACACTTCATCATTTTCTTCTTCATCAGAACAACTCAGTTTTTCAAACAATATACTTCCGAAAGTAATGAAGCAGGTTATACAAATAAATTTTGAAATTAAAGCATGTCTCCCTCAATTTCTGCAGCTCTGTATTAAAATTTTCCAAACTATATATTAGGTTTGAGAGTAAACCCAACAGGAAATATCAAGAGTCCAGTATTGCTATGGTTGTACATATAGTAGTTACAACCAAAACCACCACCACAATAGATCTGACATAATTTTAAAGAAAAAAATTAAAATGAGTTTAATAATATATATTATAGTGGAAAGTGTTGAGCATGATGCAAGAGTCTTGGAATCTTGTGCTATGATGTAGCACTCTGATACAAATAGAAGGTGATGATGCTACTTACAAAATTACCGTCGTCATCATTGACTCAATTCTGCAGAATTTTGCAAGTAGAGTTAAAGTTTCCTCCAAAGCCTTATGGTTTCTGCAGTTGCAATTCAAAACTGAAAAAATCGATTTTAAATAAGTGGAAAACGGGTAAAGGTGTCGATGGGTACCTTTAGGTCAAAAAATAATCTAAAAACGATCAAACCCTAAGAAAAATTGACCATAAGGAAAACATAAAACCATAGTTGAAAGTAAAGATAAAGGAAAAAGTTTTTAGAAGCCCTGCTGAAATATATCACCAAATTGAAAAATCTGAAGCGCTAATTGGAGTGTACCTTTTAATATCAACACAGAAGACCCAACCATTGAGAAACCTAGCAAAATTGGAGAAATAGAGACGATGAAGCATGGAACATGGAACATGTACAAAAATAATTTGAAGAGTACCTTGCCGTGAAGAGATGGAGAATGAAGCAAAGATAAACCCTACCTGGAAAGATGGAGAATACCTTCAAATAGGAGAAAACAACAGATCAGTGGGAAATTTCTAGGATTATCAATAAAAAAGATGAGGAAGTTACCGTGAATTTCTAGAAGTTAGTTGGATTAATTTTTTAAATAAAAAAATTAAGACTTTAAGACTTGGATTAATTTTTTAAATAAAAAAGATTTAAGACTTTCAGACTTTTAGTCAGCAGGAATTTAAATAAAAGAAAGCAGAATCTGCAGGAATTTAATTAATTTAAAAAAAATTTAGAGATAACTATTAATTTTCAGCAGGAATTTAAATAAAAGAAAGCATAATCTGCACGAATTTAATTAATTTATAAAAAAAAAATTAGAGACAACTATTAATTTTCAGCAGAAATTTAAATTAAAAGAAAGCGGAATCTGCAGGAATTTAATTAATTTTAAAAAAAAGATTTTAGAGAGAACTATTAATCTTCAGCAGGAATTTAAATAAAAGAAAGCAGAATCTGCAGGAATTTAATTAATTTAAAAAAAAAGATTTTAGAGACAACTATTAATTTTCAGTAGGAATTTAAATAAAAGAAAGCAGAATCTGCAGGAATTTAATTAATTTTTAAAAAAAAAGATTTTAGAGAGAACTATTAATCTTCAGCAGGAATTTAAATAAAAGAAAGCAGAATCTGTAGGAATTTAATTAATTTAAAAAAAATTAGAGATAACTATTAATTTTCAGCAGAAATTTAAATAAAAGAAAGCAGAATCTGCAGGAATTTAATTAATTTCTTTAAAAAAAAGATTTTAGAGAGAACTATTAATCTTCAGCAGGAATTTAAATAAAAGAAAGCAAAATCTGCATGAATTTAATTAATTTAAAAAAAAGATTTTAGAGATAACTATTAATTTTCAGCAGGAATTTAAATAAAAGAAAACAGAATCTGCAGGAATTTAATTAATTTCATTAAAAAAAAGATTTTAGAGAGAACTATTAATCTTAAGCAGGAATTTAAATAAAAGAAAGCAGAATCTGCAGGAATTTAATTAATTAAAAAAAAATTAGAGATAACTATTAATTTTCAGCAGGAATTTAAATAAAAGAAAGCAGAATCTGCAGGAATTTAATTAATTTAAAAAAAAATTTAAGACTTTAAGACTTTTAGTCTATATGCTTTATAAGATAGTATAGATAAAATAGAGATTTTAAGGATTTTATTGTAGTTGATTTTCCAAAATGAAAAAAGTATGAGAGATAGGGTGAATCCTCTAAATTTGGAGAATTCCCCAAAAATGGTTATTTATAGAAGGAAATCTTGTAATTAAATGTTTAAGAGATAAAAATAATATTTTATTATTTGTATTAAATGTTAGTTTTAGGGATTACAGAATAACAATAATACTTGGATAATTTCAAGGATCGTGATTGAATCACTTTCCGAAATCTGTAATTCGTCCCTATTGCTTGGGGTTACACGAATTCAGAAGTGGGATAATCCAAGAAATCAGATTCGGATTACAAGCCTAATCCAAATCCACAAACACAGAATACCTTGCGATGGATTGCGTTTTTCAGAGACAGAGAGTTGCAGAGAAGAAATCGTTTTCTTTCTTCGTTTTCCTCTTCAATATTCCGACAAATCGAAAATTTATAGAAAAAATTTTGGCGGGAATTTGTTGGCGGGAAAACGGTTTTGGCGGGACACGGTTTTTGGCGGGAAAACCGTTTTTGGCCATAACAATTCGTTTTTGGAACCCCGTCCCCAGGGGCGCTGCCCCCGACCCCCGATTTCCTGAGTCCACATTTAACTATCCGAGTGTGCACCCCACACCTCCAGACTCGGAATGTAAAAGAACTCAGCCTGTCTCGATATTAAATATGACTACACTAAAATATATTGATGACACTAAAATCACCAACATTCCTCCCCCATTTTATAGTAATCGTTAATTAACTAAAAGCAAACGCAAAACCAAACTCATGCATAAATGAAAATGTCTTGAAGATTGAATTTTCATATTAGTATAATACACATTTCAAATACTCGAGAATCTGGGTGTCCTAAGGATTGAACCCATCAACTCATTTGAGTAACTGAAGATACTATACACATAAGTTTACATAAATTCTAATGTTTCATACTTGACACTATTACCGCCATGTGTCATATCCATTCATGAGTGCATAAAAAGCCTAGCCCAAGGCCTTCAGAAGCGGCAACACTTCACACTCATATAGGTAGTCCTTTTAAATCATGCACCTGTAAATACACTTTTTCAAAAGAACTATTAAGAACTTAATTCAACCTACCTTAACTCTACAGGTTTAAGCACATACCTTGGGATGATGTAATACAAATGCGCTTCAATCTCCATAAATAAGCTTTCCACATTGAATTCAGCTTCTAACATCGTATTAGAAGGGAATTGGGTATCTTATCCATAGAGATATCAAGTGGGCTTTAAACCCATCCCAATCACCGACTTTGCTACCAAGTCTCTAGCTAACCCCTTCGTCAAGTGATCAGCTAAATTCTGTTGAGATCGAACCCAATCAACAGAAATAATACCATGAGTTATGAGCTCACGTACCATACTATGTCTAACACCCAAATGTCGCGACTTTCCATTATACACTTGACTATAGGCCTTGCCCAAAGTGGCAGAACTGTCACAGTGTATAGAAATGGGTGAAATCGGTTTTGGCCACAAAGGAATCTCATAAATCAAATTCCTTAACCATTCTTCTTCGTTCCCAGCAGCTGCAAGGGCTACAAATTCTGATTCCATAGTTGACTTTGTGATACAAGTTTGCTTCTTGGATGCCCAGGAGATTGCACCTCCTCCAAGAAGAAAAACCCAACCACTTGTTGAGGAGTGGTCCTCCATGTTTGAAATCCAACTAGCATCAGTATACCCTTCAATCACAGAAGGAAACCCTACATAAGTCAAACCATAATCCATGGTTTTCTTCAAATACTTCAACACCCGCCTTACTGCTTGCCAGTGATGAGTACTAGGACTGCTAGTAAACCTACTTAGCGTTCCTACAGCAAAAGCAATATCAGGCCTTGTGCTGGTCATGGCATACATCAAACAACCAATGACCTTTGAATATTCAAGCTGTGAAACTGCTTGACCAGTATTAGGCATAAGCTTCATACTTGGATCAAACGGAGTACTCACAGGAGAACAATCCAAACAATTGAATTTCTTAAGTACTTTCTCAATGTAATGAGACTGTGAAATAGAAATTCCTCGATGTTCACGCTTGATTCTTATACCAAGAATCACTTCTGCCTCCCCCATATCCTTCATAGAGAATTGAGATGATAAAAATTCTTTGGTCATATCAACTTGCCTTTGATCAGTCCCAAAGATCAACATATCATCCATATACAATCAAATGATCACTCCTTTACCAGACGCATCAAACTTACTATATACACACTTGTCCGATTGATTTAGCATAAAACCATTACTTAAGACAACATCATCAAACTTTTGATGCCACTGTTTAGGTGCTTGTTTCAGCACATACAAAGACTTAACCAATTTGCATCCTTTATGCTCATTACCTGGTATAACAAAACCCTCAGGTTGCTTCATGTATACTTCTTCATCCAAATCACCATTCAGGAATGCTGTTTTGACATCCATTTGGTGAATGACCAGATTGTGAATTGCAGCTAAGGCAATCAGCAATCTAATAGTAGAAATACGAGCAACAGGTGCATAAGTATCAAAGTAGTCAATCCCGGGTTTTTGTCTAAAACCTTGAATAACCATTCGAGCTTTGAACTTGTCAATTGTTCCATCTACTTTCATCTTCCTCTTAAATATCCACTTGCAACCCAAAGGTTTGCATCCAGGAGGAAGATCAGATAAAACCCACGTGTTATTTCCCATGATGGAATCCATTTCATCATTTATTGCTTCTTTCCAGAAAGCAACATCTTGAGATTTCATTGCCTCATCAAATGTTTTAGGATCTTCTTCAACACTAAAACAATATGAATATTGATTTGCAATTTCATCTCTAGAACCCTCAACTAGATAAAGCTGAAAATCAGGACCGAAAGATTTAGCCTTTCTTTCTCTTTTTCCTCTTCGGAGCTCAAGTGATTCATCAGTGTTTGGTACAACTATATTTTTCTTGTTTGTCCCACTGGAACTAGGGGCCATGTCCTTTGGTCTAGGTATGGGTGAAAAACGATTTTCATCAAATATTGCATCTCTTGATTCTATGACAGTATTAACTGAAACATAATCATTAGGTTCTAAAACAAAGAACCTCTTTCACCCAAATTTTTCCTTTTAGGTTCAGTCAGTCTTACAACTGCTCGACACCCCCAAACTTTAAGATATCCTAAGTTTGGTTTCTTTTTGTACCACAGTTCATAGGGAGTTATTTTGTTCCTTTTGTTTGGAACCCTATTCAAAAGATAGCAAGCTGTTAACATAGCTTCTCCCCAAAACCCATCACTCAATCCTGAGTATGACAACATAGAGTTCACCATTTCCTTGAGAACTCTATTTTTCCTTTCAGAAATACCATTTTGTTGAGGACTGTATGGTGATGTAGTTTCATGAATGATTCCTACAGATTGGAAATAACTAGGATCATAATACTCACCACCTCTATCAGTACGAAGTTTCTTGATTAAGTCATTTTGTTGCAACTCAACTTCAGTTTTATAAATTTTGAATTTATCAAGGGCTTCATCCTTAGAATGTAATAAATATACATAGCAAAACCGAGAGTAATCATCAATAAACGTTACTATGTATTTCTTATTACCTAAGGATGGAGTTGCATGAAAGTCACATAGATCACTATGTATTAATTCAAGCATAATAGAATCTCTTTTCACATTTGAAAATGGTTGTCTAGTTATCTTAGTTAACATGCAGGTTTTACACTTCTCTATGTTAACATCAAACGGTGGAATTAATCCATTTTTAGACATTTCAAGCATACGTTTATAATGAACATGCCCTAAACGTGCATGCCAAAGAGAAGAATCATCAATTCTAGAACAAGCCATATATACACAATCTGCATTATTGTTATTTACATTCAATCTAAACATACCATTTGTAAAATACCCAAATCCAACAAATGTACCACACTTTGACAAGATATACTTATCAGACTCATAAACCTGTTTATAACCACACTTATTTAATACACCACCAGAAACTAAGTTCTTCCTAATCTTAGGAACATGTATAACATTTCTAAGATGAAGACTTTTTCCAGAACTAAAAACTAAAGACACAGAACCACGACCAACAACCGAAGCTTTGTTATGGTCTCCCATATACAGCACCGATCCATCATCTACTACTTCATACTCCTTGAACCAACGGCGATCTTTACATACATGACTCGTCGCCCCCGAGTCTACCCACCATGTATGATCATCATCCTGCACATAAAATGTTTCAGGAATAAGTGTTACATGATATATAACAGAAGTAGTTCCAGAAATAAGATTCTGACCTTGTTGTGGTTTTGGACCTTGATCCTTAGATCCCTGTCCAGAAGTGCTTGCACCATTCTTGTTCTTTCTCAGACGACAATCACGTTTTATGTGACCAGGTTTGTTGCAATTCCAACACACAAGTTTTGCTTTCTTATTGGAGCCCTTTTGATTGTCATCCTTCTTCTTTCTTTTCCCAAACTTGTTGTTTTTCTGGTTTTTGTCATCTTCCACCATGTTCACAGAAGATCCAGGAATTTCTTTCTCCTTTCCTTTGCCACTTTCTTGGACCCGTAGGCCCTCCTCAATTCTCAAGTGACTGCCAAGTTGTACAAGAGACAACTCCTCCTTTTGGTGTTTCAAAGTGTGTTTGAAATCTTTCCAGGATGGGGGCAATTTGTCAATAACACTTGAGACAGATATGGACTCATCCATATTCATCTTGTGTTGTTCAAATTGTCCCAAAATCCTCATGAGTTCGTTGTACTGTTCCATGACAGGCCTCGAATCCACCATTTTGTAATTGTTAAAATTACTCACGAGAAACTTCTTACTAGAAGCGTCCTCTGCCATGTATTTGGATTCAAGGGCATCCCACAGATCTTTTGCAGATTCATGATTTTGATAGATATCAAAGAGAGAGTCAGACATACCATTCAGGATGTGTCCACGACAGATGTAGTCATCGTTTTCCCACTTGCAGCGTTTTCTGGTGTGTTCCAGCGTTTCGTTTTCTTGGGCTTCAGGGGCAGGGGTACTCAAAACATGCACAACTTTCAGAGTGGTGAGAAGAAAGTGCATCTTCTTCTGCCAACGACAAAAGTCGTTTCCTTCAAACTTATCAAGTTTTCCGAATTTGGAACTCATGTCCCTGACAGATTCTGCCATTGTTATTCCTTTACATAAAAATTACAGATTTCGAATGTTAGTTTTAGGGATTACAGAATAACAATAATACTTGGATAATTTCAAGGATCGTGATTGAATCACTTTCCGAAATCTGTAATTCGTCCCTATTGCTTGGGGTTACACGAATTCAGAAGTGGGATAATCCAAGAAATCAGATTCGGATTACAAGCGTAATCCAAATCCACAAACACAGATACCTTGCGATGGATTGCGTTTTTCAGAGACAGAGAGTTGCAGAGAAGAAATCGTTTTCTTTCTTCGTTTTCCTCTTCAATATTCCGACAAATCGAAAATTTATAGAAAAAATTTTGGCGGGAAAATTTTGGCGGGAAAACTGTTTTTGGCCATAACAATTCGTTTTTTGGAACCCCGTCCCCAGGGGCGCTGCCCCCGACCCCCGATTTCCTGAGTCCACATTTAACTATCCGAGTGTGCACCCCGCACCTCCAGACTCGGAATGTAAAATGAACTCAGCCTGTCTCGATATTAAATATGACTACACTAAAATATATTGATGACACTAAAATCACCAACATTAAATATTTTAATAATATAATTAATTGTAATCTAAAAAATAGAGGAGCGGGGGGAGATTAAATTAATTTTCCTTTGGAGATCTTGATTCTCTATTTTGCATAATCTGTTGGAGATTCTCTAAGTTTATATGATAAAAAAGGGAAAAGTTTAAAAAACCCCAATGAACTTTAGTGTTTGGAGTGATTAAGTCCTTGGACAATTTTTTGGAACAAAAAAGCCCTTAAACATTTTAAAATTTGTTAAATAAATCATTGGACTTTTGGAAACCTGTTAAATACATCCTTATTATAATTTTAAGGATGTATTTAACAGGTTTCCAAAAGTCCAATGGTTTATTTAACAAATTTTAGAATGTCTAAGGACTTATTTGTTCCAAAAAATTGTTCAAATATTTTTTTCCTGTTTAAGAATTGTTTTTGGCTATAAAAAGAAATGAATTAGAATACATTTTTTTAGAAAAACATTACACTTCACATTATATATTAAAAAATACGTTTTTTACAAGTCACACCATTATAATTGTCTCGTCAATACGTTCAAATGAGCTCAATATTGGATATTTTTTACTTAATCTTATATCATAAATAGGTATGAATTATTTGTAATACTTACACTTTATATCCTTTAAGGTCATTTATTTATTAATATAAGATTAATCTGTAATTATAGGGTATAATGTGTAAGTATTAAAAATAATACTTACAATTGTTTAAAATTGTACGCAGCTTGAATAGCAGGTAAATTACAAATTAAAAAAAATAATACGTACAATTGTTTAAAATGTTTATCTTGAATTGGTACTACATCTTTACAGTAATGCTTTTATTTAGTGATATCATTTTGTTTTAATTTGTAATCGTGATGAAGTCGTTATTCCTATTCCCAAAATGGCATCTGACTGCAGTGATGATCTTAACCATGTTATAAGCGATAATTCAAGTGAACATATGTCTGATTGTTTATCTGTAGACCTTTTGGTGCAACTGTTGGCATTTCTTTGTGCAACTCTTGGTATATTTTGGTTCATTTTTTGGTAAATGCTGTCTAACTTTATGTACATCTATTTATGCTTTGGATACAACTTTTATATGTTTTGGGAAGAGTAATGAAAAATGGTATATTCGTTTCGTTTTATAAATTGTATTTTTTTCCGTTCAAAAAATGTATAAGGACTTAATAGTTTAAAGTATATAAGTTTGTTTGGTTTTTTCATATTTTTTTTCAATTATTTTTAACACATTAACCAATTTTATAAGTCATAAGGATGTATGTAACAGGTTTTAAAAAGTCCAATGGTTTATTTAACAGGTTATGAAAAGTGCAATAGTTTATTTGTTCCAAAAAATTGTCTAATGACTTAATCATTCATAATACTAAAGTCCATTGAATTTTATTGGACTTTTCCCTTAAAAAAAATCAGTATCCTAGTTAACATCGTTATAATAAGTTGTTGGGATAAAGTTGTATGACAACAAACTCTATTTACAAAGTTGGAGAAGTATTAAATTACAAATAACAAATAGTAATATTAATATATTTATTGTTTACTCTTGAAAAGTGTAGTACTAGTTTTTCAAATATGTCATGTAAAAAGGCTAATAGAATTATATACTTTATGTATTTCATTAAGTTGCCTAATTTTTTAGATAAAACTTGTTAGGTCGTCTAACTTTATTATAAGTTTCTACCAATTTATTGTAACATTTTATATAGTGAATTTTATGCAGAAAAGTCATTTTTTCCGTACCTGTCTCTCTCTTTAAAAAACACATCCATTTCATCTATGAAAAACCCTCTTAAAACAAAGCCTTCTCGGTCTATAAAAACAAACTAATCAATACACATAACTTTATTCATACTAGGGGTGCTCAAAAACCCGATCAACCCAACCTAACCCGACGTGAAATAACTCAACCCGAAGCAACCCGATGTCCAATCGAGTTATAAAATTCTCAAACCGTATGTATTGGGTTGATTACGGGTTAAGAGAATTTGAACCCAACCCAACCCGATGAACCCGATATATATATATATATATTCAATATTTTATCCATCTCTATATAACTCCTTCACACACACACATATGTATATATATATATATATATAGTAAATGCTAACATATATATGCAAATTGAGAAAAACAGTTGATGGTGATATATTTAAGATTTAAGAAATATACAAATTGGCGACATCAAATTATTTGATCATATTTGGTTTAGACATTTTTATATGTAGTATCTATATATTGTGTGAATTATCGGTTGTATTTTAAAGACATTTTCCTTTATTTTTATGTTTCTAATTTTGATTTTACCTTGTTTAAACACAACCCGACCAACCCGAACAGGTTGGGTTGTACCTTTATTTGGGTTGGGTTGGGTTGAAATTTTTTCAAACCGTCAACATTGGGTTGATGTGTCGAAATGCCTTCAACCCGATCAACCCAACCCGTGAGCACCCCTAATTCATACAGGACTTGACGAAAATCCAATCACAAAATCCTATAAACACTGACAAGAAAATTCCAATAACAAACTATAAGGGTTGTGTCGTACTGGTTAAGGCCCTGGGGGATGTGGTGGAATATCCCATCTGCCCAGGGTTCTAATCCAGGCGTACACAACAATTGTGGCCACTGAGGTTTAATCAGGGTTGATGTCTTACGGTCGTAATTTGTCAAGGGATTAGTCTACACATAACCTAGGACACATTTTCTAAAAAAAAATCCAGTAACATGCAAATATCAAAAAAATGTTCAAGATCATCCACCAGAATTCAAGGAAATTTGAGCAATTATCTGTCTGCCACTTGTCGCACCACGGCAACATGATCACCGTTTCCTTGGTCGAAGCACTCTTCCACCTAAAGGTTAAGTCAAAAATATAAGAGAAGGGTCATGTTTTTGAGAAAAAAATGAGACTCCAAGTAAATCTTCAAATAAGAATATTAAATATCGTGAAAATATAATAAAAAAAGTTATTAAAAAGTTTATATGTAAATTATTAAAAAATCCAAAAAAAATCAATTTGAAGATGTTGTGAACTGCCATTTCTTACGGAGCTACTTTACCATATTCCGAATTCAACGGTTTTAATAAATCCCCTACAGTAATTCTCCGTGCGATGACCCAGGACGAGGCGGGTACTTGTGATATTTCGGCTTGGGACGCATTTTATTTGGCAGTTTTTTGGATGTTAAATACCATTATTAAAGCCCAACTCGGTGAGAAGTTGAGTTAACGTGAGAAGTAGTTATCAATCGTTCGATGCACATTAGGATGAGATGCACCGAGATGTAATCGATCAATCCCCGTATCAAGCGATTTAAGGGCGACTTGAGATTAAAAGTGATCAAGGGTTCAGATCCATTTCTCACGTTTTGCACATTAACTCAACTTATCACATGATCATTCGCCTATACACACACACACACACACATATATATATATATATATATGTATATATATATATATATATATATGATAAATGGTTAAAGTCTAGCTGATATGAAACTCTAACATGAGTTTGACCGTTTTGTTATAGGCATTTTGATACGAACTTTGGAAGCTAGAACCAATTAATATGCTTTGTTTTTATTTAGTTTTATTAATTATGTTTTTAATTCAAGTTGTCTTGGTCAACAAGTTGTTAATGGAGTCATGAAAAAAATAAAAGAATTTAGTGGATAGTGTTTTGGGTAGTGGCAGTAGTCATAGGATCTAATTACTATTTAAATGTTGTTTGGTTTAATTATGAGAATATCAGAAATTGGCAAAGTCTCTCTTCTCATTTATTTCTTTGGAGACCACCCATCTCAAATCGGGTTACTATCACATTTTCAAGCACTTCGGTGTGAGTTTACCTCCTGCGCTACGATCAATCGAGGATTTTGCTTGAGATGAAGTCTCCCCCACACGACTTTGATCATCTGGCGTCCTTGATGCTTTAACTCGGGCCTCAATGGTTTCTATGACACCTCGCCAAACGTTGTCGGGCCTGTTAAAAATGAAAAATACAATTAGCAGAACGTATTTGAACTTGTTACATTTAAGATTTTTTTTTGTTAATCGTAAGTGTCCAAGCCAACTTACACTCACCTCAACTAATCCCACATGATCCTGAAAATAAAAACCAGTAAAATTCTCACTAACCTTGAGGAAACTCGGATCAACGACCAATGGGGAGGAGCCCAAGGCCCAACATATATTTGCCAGTGGAGCTATCCCTCAAGGTATCGTTAGATTCAAGTTATTCATACTAATTTAACTACGGGTTTTTATAGCATATTTACCTTAGATAACTATCAAGTTTTGGCCCAATTTCTCGACTGCAAACCGGACATTTCTTAGGGTCCTCGTTCTCAAGCTTTTCATAGATGCATTTCTTGCAAACTGCATTGGCACAACACACTAATTAAACTACTAACCTCATGAAGCATTGGGCTAAGCCATCTTCTTAGGACTAATGACTCAGGGATCGAGCCATTGGCCAATAATCGACCAACCGTCTATACAAAACCGTGGACCATTACGGTCCACCACAACCATGGGCATAACCATTTCGAAATTGGGAATCATCGATATCAATAATCAAGTAAAGGGTATGAACCCGATAACTTTAAAAAGCTTACAAGAATGCATGCAATCCATGAGACTAACGGTTTCCTTCCTTGTTTTTTCACACAACGGGCATATGAAACATTTCTTTATTTCTTTTAGCACGTCGCGACTCATAGCGACCTTCGGCTTATCATTTTGTGGTTCGGAACCCATAGTTGAAAGTTGATCTGTAGTTCTGATAGAAGAAAAAAAATCAAAATATAAGATTGTTAACCGGATTAATAATAATGTGAGAAAATGTGGAACTCATTAAAATTCTGTAAAAAAAGCATTAGATTTCAACATATATTGAGGAGAAGTTGTCAAAATATAGGCAATATATTACTCCAACACACCCCCTCCAACGTAGAATAGACCGACAGAGAGTGTTTGCGAGTAGAGTATGGTCAAGAGGGGGTTAGATGAGTACAAATTGTTCCAAGAGTACAAAGCCCACTCTGATACCATGTGACAATATAGCAATCCATCAAATTCAAACAATATTTTGAATTAAATAATTTTGGAACATATTGTAGAAGTTTTTTGAGAGGGTGGAACCATTAGATTACTCTAAAAAAAAAGCTTTAAATAAATGAAATTTATAACATATATTGAAAAGAAATGATCAAAATTTAACTAATATAAAACTCCAAAATACACATTTAGTAGTTGATTGTTTTAATGAGAACTCAAACAATTAGTGCTAAAAAATACAATGTTTGTTTTGTAGGCATGTTTGCCACACCAAAGTGTCATTAAAGCACTATTCCTTAAAAGGTCATTCACATCCCGTCAAGCCTTGTCATCGGAAAAAGACCTTAGCCGTCGTAAAGATTCTCAATTCCGACGAGGCAATCCGTCGGAAAATAATATTAGAATTGATTCCATCAGATAGTAATCCTCGGAACAGACCTAACCGTCGTAAATGGTTAATTGGCGGGATGTTTCTATAATGAAAGCTACAAGTAAAAATACAAAATAGGTAATTGGATAGAACTTTCTCAAATATTTCCATATCTTGAAGACAAAAATTTATTTTTTACATTTAAACTATAATTTATTTTTAACATAAGCATAAACGAATCAAAATCAAAATCAACTAAAAATTGCCACTATATGTAACGCAAAACTTGTACTATCTTATCCTACTAATACATTTGTAGGATTTTGTATAAATAATGTAATTAATTAGCATATATGATGTGAGATTTTATTTAACAAACCAACAATATTTTGCTTAGATGTGCAAACTATAAAATTAATACGTAATTTTATTTGATAATCCATAAAATTGTGATAATCTTGATAATCGATGTACTATGTATTTAAGTGCTATTTCATTTTTTTCCATTTATGTCTCGGATTTGGTGTATTGGTTAACATATATTTGTTCCACGATGTCTTCATTTCACATATAATTTGTTTCATGATGTGGACAGTTTTTATCAAGGTTCTAAATGGCGTAAGGCGTGGCGTGACGGTGAGGCCAAGCCTCAAGCCTTGAGAGCCATGGCGAAGCCATGCCATTTATCAAGCCGTGACTTATGGCGGCAAATCTCTATATCACATATAATATTATATATAAAAACATATGTTTTGTGGTATTAATCGATGAGTCAATGACGATAAAATGTTAAATTATGTTATATATTAAAAAAACTAGCAAATAAAACATTAAAAACGTAAGAAAAAATCAAATATCGCGTTATTAATGACCGCACATTAGGCCATGGCGTGCCACATGCATAACGTGGCGTGAGACACAAGCCTTGAACCACGGCGCGCCATGACAGCTGTCGCGGCGAGCCTTTTAGAACAGTGGTTTTTATATGTTTGTGAAACAAAAAATACAACAAAAAATCACATTGCAAAACAAATATATATATATATATATATATATATATATATATATATAATTTTAATTGACATAAATTTAAGATTGATATATTAAACAATTATTTGTTGGATCATCCATCAATTTAAGTGGTTCATTTTCCGGTTTGCTGAAATTCGTATAACGATTACAAAAAAATAGATGTCAAAAAAGATTTATTTTTTTTATCTCATTTACAAAACTAACTAAGTGGCTGTTTGGTTGGTTTTTCATTAAGTCTTGTATAAATAAAGTTGTCTGTGTGGATTAATCTGTGTATAGATTGAAAAGAATTTTGTTTGGGTTTTTGGACAAAACTTGGCCTTCTGCATAAAGCTCTCTCCTAAAAACTTAAGAAATATATGTCACTTTCTATATCATTAAGTCACTACCAAACATTCATGTATAGCTGACTGAATAAGCTATGAGTCTCATTAAGCTCATTAAACTGCTAACAAACAAGCCCTAAAACAATAATAAAATCAGTAATCATGTATGAATAGAGAGAAAGAGAGAGATCATACCTCAACTCGTAGCTTGTATTCTGAACCTATTTGCTTCTTAGCAACCAAATGGTTTTATAACGTTTTCAGACACCATATGAATCTTGTTCACAAGATTAATATTTTCTTAATCATACGTCTCATAAGCATACACATGTTTTGTAACCTACTAAAACATGAAAGTAAGATATAAGAACTATATAACGCTTTTAAAGCCCCATAAAAAATTTGTAATTGCACATATAAAATGTTGTCAAATATTCTGCTTAAAAAAATAGTTTGAATCAAATGTTTAGAGCATCTCAAACAGATTTTCCAAAAAAAAAATAAAAAAAAATATCTCAAAAGAAAAAAAGTCACTTTTATTTCCAACGGACTCTCTATTTTTTAAGATTACACAATTAATTATATTATTAAAATATTCATTGCAACTCATAAAATATTACTTCTCTCTTCTAAATATTAATTTAAAACAATTTAATTAATTGATAGAATTAATATATCTTATAAGTAATCATTGTTAGAGAAATATTTAAGTTTAAATATTTCTATCTTCCTTGTTACTTTTTTTCTAAAGAAGATTTTTAAAAATCGATTATAACACAAGTCCTTAACATCTTCGTTTTGTATAAGAGCATCTCTAACGGTTTCTCTAAAATAGAGAAAATTGATATTTTATTCTCTAAATTGCTCCAACGGTTTCTTTATAATGTTCTCTAAAATAGAGAAAACTAGAGAAAACTTCAAGTTTAGAAAATTCTCTAAAACTTGGTAGATGAAGAGAGATTATTTTTTTACTCATTCCCACCAATAGAGTTGAGTTATTATTATTTTTTACAAATTCTTTTTAAAAGATGTATTGGGATGATAAATATAAATAATATTTTAATAATATAATAGATTTTGAAATCTCTAAAATAGAGAATTTGTTGTAGCTAAATGTAATTCTTTTTAGAGATTTTCACTTTTGAGAACATCTCCAACAACTATGCTAAAATAAAAATAAAAAAGTGGAATTTTAGCATTTTTGTTGCTCCAATAGCTATGCTATCATCTATGCTAAAATAGAGAAAAGAGAAGAGAGATTATAAAAATATCTAAATTTAGAGAAATCTATAAATAGATAGTTTCTCTCCAAAACTAATTATTACCCGTAAAAAGTGAATTTTTTCCTCCCTTAACTTTCCATATATTGAATATTTTAATAATATAATTAAATAAATTAAATATTTTAATAAGATAATTAATACTAGAGTTGCTAGGATATAATAGTTGTTGGAGTTTGATGCAAATTTTTTTGAGATTTTGATTTTTTTACTTTATAATAGAAAAAATTTAACATAACTGTTGAAAATGCTTTAAGTCTCTATTTTAAAAAAAATTATAAGAATATGTTGGAGATGCTCTAAGGCTTTGTTTGACAAACTAGCTGATAAGCTAGCTGGTAGCTGATAAGCTATCTGTTAGCTGATAAGCTAGCTGATGAAAAATTAACGTTTGACAAAACTAGCTTATAAACATGTAAAATGACCAAAAAGGGCATCTTCGATAAATTATCAATTACAATATTTAATTATATAATTAAAAAAATTTATAGCAATATAATACATTAATTAATACAACCAATGTAGTAAAAAAAATTAAATAACATAACATGTTAATTAAAAGAGTTTAAAATTTATTACTACATATATACTATAAAATTTGAATTTATTAAAACGTTCTTTAGAAGAAATATATATTAATTTATGATTTTAAATAACCGCTACATATAATATGAAAAAATAATCATAAAATAATTGACAAGATTTATAGTAATTGATAATTAAATATATTTATTGTTATTAAAAATAAATAAAATTAATTTATATGATTAACAATAACTCTAAATAAATAGAAATTAATATTAATGTATAATTAAATTTTAATTTAATTTAATAATTTTCAGTTAATATTAATTAATTAATAATAATTAAATATAAAAAATTAATATTTATTTATAATAATAGTTAATAAATAATAATTGATATTAACAAAGGTAATATTAGAATATTTATAAAAAACTACTGAAAAGCTACTTCAAGTAGCGTTTCAAAAAGCTAGCTTATAAGCTAGCTTATGGTCATCCAAACATGTACCCGAAAAAAGCTAACTTATAAGCTAGCCTTTTTTTTTCAAACAATGCCTAAGTTGTTAAAAGATGTTTTTATTCCATCGTTGCTTGAATGCTTGTATATGAATCGAAGTTTGAGTTTGAAAAATAAATATAATAAAATTAAAATCTGAATAAAAAAATATTATTATTTGTCACATTAGCAAATGAAATAACACGTGACAAATGGTACGTTAATCGGACGGTGGTGATGAATGGATGATTGTAAATGTGGAAAGCGTTACAAAGATTAGTAGCATAGGCGCGCAGAGAGAGAGAGAGAGAGAGAGAGAGAGAGAGAGGAGGGTATGTCAACGTGCATGACACCCATCTCATTACGTATTAAAGCTGTCAAAGATTCCATCCAGGACCCACTTTAGCACGCAACAAACATTTCTAAATTATTTTATTTCGCATCTTTAATAATACTTTTTTTTACCAATAATACATTTATTTTAAAAATTAGGAGTATAGAGTTTTTATTATTTTATCTTTTATAAAATAAATAAAACTCTAACACTATGTTTAGCAAACTAGCTGGTAAATTAGCTGGTAGTTGACAAGCTAACTGTTGACTCATAAACTAGATGGTAGCTGATAAGCTAGCTGATGAAGAAGTCACATTTGGCAAAAACCAGCTTATAACATGCAAAATGACATCTTCAAAAATTTATCAATATGATATTTAATTACATAATTAAAACAAATTTATAGCACTATAATATGTTAATTAATACAACCAATGTAGTAAATGAAAAATTAAATAATATAACATTTTAAATAAAAGAATTTAAAATTTACTATAACGTATATACTATACATTTTGAATTTGATAAAACAAGTTTTAGAAAAAATATATATTAATTGATTTTAACTAACCGTTACATATAATATGAAAAAAAATTCAAGTAATAATTAAAACGATAATAATAATTGATGATTAAAATATACTGATTAATATTAAAAAATATATAAAAATAATTTATATGATTAATAATAAGTTTAAATAATTAAAAATTAATATCAATGTATAATTACAATTTAATTTAATAATTTTCAGTTAATATTAATTAATATTATTTATAAATAATAAATAAATTTAAAAAATTAATATTTATTTATAATAATAGTTAATAAATAATGAAAGCAATATTGAAATATTCACAAAATGCTACTCCAATTAGCATTTCAAAAAGCTAGTTTATGATCATCTAAACATGTACCCAGAAAAAAAGTTAGCCTATAAGCTAGCTTTTTTTTGCCAATAAAGAGAGATTATTTTTGTTACTTATTTTTTACCAATAAAATTAGATGTATTATAATTTTTTTTCTCTTAAAATGTATCAGGATAATTGATTTATAGACTATTTAATAAATAATTAATTTTGATATTTTTAAAATAAAAAATATGATAGAGTTGAGTGTTATCTATTTAATAATTTAAATTTTTGATACTTCATTTTAGAATAATTACAAATAATTTGTTGGAGTGCTCTTATAATTGTGCTTGTTACCAAGCTTTTTGAAAAAGCTTATTGGTCATTGTGAAATTAAAAAAAACAAAAACACTTGTGCAATTACAAACCAAAATTTTCATGTGAGCCTCACTTTTATTGAAAAGGTGTAGTGATATAGAAAAAAACTAAAATAAAGTAATTAGATATTACATTTTACTGAGATCAATCTTAAGATATGTCCTTCAAATGATATGGTCTTAGTTTTATGAACAAAACTTTAATGATTAGAGTTATATATCTATTATCTAAATCAATTTTAGGTATGTTAGCAATTGGATTAGTTAGAATCTCTTTTTGAAAACCATAATAGTTTTCAATTGCTAAAATGAAAACATTGAAGAGTCCAGAATTTAATGTTAAAGTCAGTCCATGGGTTGTTTACCAAAACGTTTAACGGTAAAGACCATCGTTCTCGCTAACATTACCAGATCGGATTATTGGCGATCAAAATGACATCGTATGCAACAATCTTAACTGATAGACGCTTACTAGAAAGAGTCGTCGTTTTCATTTACTGGATAAGACTCTTGCCTTGCTTCTTACCGGATAAACTTCTCAACCCTTTCCATGTTAATTCGATAAGATTAGTAATTTAGTAAAAATTTACCTGATAACATTTGGTAAACGACTCTCAGATGCTTAATTGTGTATGAGTGTCAACCTTACCTTAAGATCATTGGAACTAGGGGTGAGCATCGGAACTGGGTACCCGTCTTTGGAACTCGAACCGCTCCGGAACTGTCAGTTTCAGAACCGAAACCGATGTGATTGGTTCCGGTTCTGAAAATACAAAACCGATTAGGACTGGTTCCGGTTCTGGTTCTCATTTTTTGGAACCGTTACCCGCCGGGTCCGGGTACCCAGACCCGCCGGGTATACAGAACCGGAACCGACGAGTACCCGCTATTTTTTTATAAAAATTATTTATATATTTATTATATTTAAATATTTAATGATGTGTTATAGGTTTTGTTAGGTGTTTTATTCGTTTGGATCCAAATGTTTTATTTGTTAGGTCTTAACGTAAGGACGTTATGTGTTATGTAAGTCGTTTTGTTGATGTCAAGACTCAATACGTCGGAGTTTCTAATTTATTTATGTAATAATTAGTTTTTATCTGATTATTTTTCACCATTCGTTGTGTTTATTTCTTTAAGTTGGTACTTTGTAGTTTGCAATAGACTTAAAATTACATTTTTATTGTATGAAATGTTAAAAAGATTAGAAAAAAATTGATAGCGGGTACCTGGAACCGGAACTGCCGGTTCCAGGACCGGTTCCAAAATATAGAGAATTGATATAAGCGGTTCCGGTTCCGGTTCCTTCATTTTAGGAACCGGTTCTAGTTCCGGTTTCATGAAATTTAGCCGAGTACATGATTATGCTCACCCCTAATTAGAACTAGAAAAGGTTAGCATATAGCTAAGTGAAGTATTGATCTTAGGTTGGACATGTAGTGATTCAAGTATCATTATGATATCCTCTAGTGATATTTATGTATTATTTAAGTCAGTAAAGATGTTGTAATGTGATTTTAGTAGTGGTTATATTTAAACTACTATTGTATTATGTTATAATAATTGAATATATATATATATATATATATATCATGTTATTTACAATTTATTTTCCTCAGCTAGATTAGAAGGTAAAATTTTGATTGAGTAATTTATTAAAATGCCCCAAGTTTGACTCTTCACTTACTAAAATACCCAAACTCTCCCCAATTTAACCAAAATACCCAAAAAAATCCGTGAAATACCTCGTGATCACGGACTCCTTTAAAGTGTTGTGCTTCGCAGACCAATTAAGTGTGCATCACGAACCCAATTCATGTGAATCGCGGACCCCATTTCATGTGCATCGCGGAGACATTCATCTCCTATGCGGACAAACATGTCCTCCGCGGAGGAATTCATCTACTTCGCGGAGAGATTCATCTCCTTCGGGGACAAAAAGAGGTGGTTCACGGACAATTTCAAGGGTGGGAATCCAACTTTCTTAAGGAGTATAACAACCCACACCGAACAAACATACCAGATGGTACTACTTTAATTAAAACGCCAAAATGGCCCAACATAATCACACCATCAAATTACAAAACCGGGTTCGCGGAAATAACTCTAGCTACAGCTGAGAAATGTAAATAAGCAAAAAAAAAAAAGGAAAGTCTTCTAGATCCTCTATACGCAAGCTCCAACTCACAACTTGCCATTGCCCATAAACGAGCCCTCCACTATCTTCTTAGCTGAAAATGTTTTAGTTTTTTAAAGCGAGGGTTAGACCACGAGGTCTAGTGAGTTCCCTCAATTTTACATCCATGCTACAGGGTAAATACAATTTATGAAGCAGTTTATAAAACAGTTCATAAACAATTTTAAACAACACACTTTTATCATGATATACACACAATCGACACATGCTGATGGCCCACGCTATGGTCACACACACCCGTGACAGCGTGTTAGGGCACACACCCACCCTTTATAAATTATATGAAACAAATTCATATATATATATATATATATATATATATATATATATATACACACACACATTCTTTATGGGCCACACCCCCCATATACACACCATAAGCCATCGCATGCCCGTACTCAAGTAATCACACCTTTAGAATCACACCATTATGCATGTTTAACAGCATTAAGTAAAATATGTAGATAAAACAAGTATTTGCGTACATAAACACACTTGGTAAAAATCTTTGGTTAAAAGTACTCACCCGGTGTCCACGCTAAAACGTTCTCACTTGAAAATTTAACTTCCACACCGCACACCTACATGACCACCCAACACACAAGAGTGATAAGTCACATGTCTCCTCACGCCAATTTACTCAAATGAACCGCCCAAAACTCGGTAACCACTTCCGGACAACTCACACCCGGAAACACTACCCGGACACCTCATTTCTGGATGTTCACCCGGAAACATTACCCGGACATCCTCTATCCAGATGCTTACCCCGGGAACTCCACCCGGACACACTTACCCGGATACTCACTCACTCAGGAACTCCACCCGGACACACTTACCCGGATCTACCCGGATTCCCAAAGGGTTCCGGTAATCTCGGTTCCCCAGTCGAGGTCGTCCGGATACTCACACTTCTCCGGATATGTCCGGATGTCTTTTTCGGTCATTTTACCCTTTCCGGATGAAACCACATTCGGATTCCTCGCCTTATCCAGATTGTTCCACATCCGGATTCTTCAAATCCACCAGGAAAAGTTCTCAAATCCAACCCAACCATTCCCAAATCGATTTCAAATCAATAATCGGAACACACGACCCCCCCTTAACTTTGTCCTAGGATGATTATTTAATATGTCGACCACAATTCATCTTCTTATGCAGATATTGATTGTCGACAACCCCACAACAAACTCTTAGGAGTTCTCAATGTTTGGGTAAAATTTCACCAGTCTCGACCACGACCAACACAAGGAAAACATTTATTACACTTTTTCATAATAGGGTCAAATTATAATACTTTATCCCCTGATCAAAGTTGAAATCGAAAGTTATCTACCTCACGACACTCGACCGTGACGTCGTCTAGCTCACACGACCATCGAATGGAACCTTGCGACCTCGACCGACTAACGTGCGATATTTCTGTTACGTTTTCAGTGTTTAAATGCAGGAATCAATGTCATTGATAATCAACGGCTATAACCGACGATAGCCTTTACGAGCATTTAACCTAGTGGCCGTTACGACCGTTACGAGAAGTTTTTATGGAGTTATTCAAAGCACTCGAAGACTATAAATACGAAAGCTCAACCACCATTTGCAGATCTCTGATCATCCCACATCTGGAATCAACTGCACTCTCAATAACACTCGAAGCAAAGAATCTTCTCTCAAAAGATCGCTCTCGACGCACGACTTACATGCACGACACTTAGTTTTTACACATGACGCACCAATTTTTACATTCGATACACTTGTTACTTTACATTTAAAGTATTTCTATCATTTGTATTGTAATCATTATACTCTCGATGCCCGAAACATAAGGATATCGCCCCTGTTTGGCGACCATAGTGCATCGACGACCCCCAAAGTCGTCCGCGGTTTTTTTTCTCGTTGAGGTTTTTCCCGCGTCACCAAATCTTTGTCTTATTTACGCTTTTCTGTCTTTGTCGTACGGTTTGTCGCAAAATTCCCATTCTTTAGTTGTTAAGCTCCACAATCAACCTTAAGTTATCCTTCTGGACCATTTTTGGCATTAACACTCAAGATTGAAGAGATTAAAGAAGGAGACGTTTACCTTAATGAAGATGGAGATTCACACCTCAAAGCCTCAAGTTCCAGGTTCTTCTATCAAGGATTGCAACGTTCTTCACACACACAAACACACACTAGCCGCACTCAATATTGAAGAAGAGGAATGAGGGTTTTGAGGTTTTAACCCTACTTTCCACTATTTACACCCAAGTCCTCCAACTTTCACTTTTCACACCACACTCACCAAAAATACAACTTTCCTAGAAACCCGGTTATTACAAGGAGTCCGTGATCACGGGGTGTTTTCACAGATTTTTTTGGGTATTTGGTTAAATTGGGAAGAGTTTGGACATTTTAGTAAGTGAGGAGTCCAACTTAGGGCATTTTAATTAATTACTGATTTTGATTTATTTATCCAACCTTTTATTCAATACATAAAACAAACAAAAATCGATCTTAAAGTATTTATATCATTTGTATTGTAATCATTGTACTCTCGACGCCCGAAACATAAGGATATCGCCCCTGTTTGGCGACCATAGTGCATCGACGACCCCCAAAGTCGTCTGTGGGTTTTTTCCTCGTTGAGGTTTTTTCCCGCGTCACCAAATCTTTGTCTTATTTACGCTTTTCTGTCTTTGTCGTACGGTTTGTCGCAAGATTCCCATTCTTTAGTTGTTAAGCTCCACAATCAACCTTAAGTTATCCTTCTGGACAATTTTTGGCATTAACAGTTTGGCGCCCACCGTGGGGCCCCATCTAGAGAGAATCTTCGACAAACGTGCGTCTTACTAACGGTTTCTTGGAGTTTCCTCTTTTTTCTCTGTTTCAGGAAAATGGCAGCCCATGGAAATCAAGAGCAGCTCATTGCCCAGATGTAACAAGAGTTGGAAGTTGCTCGAAATCAAATCAACGCCCTTGCTGATCAGAGTCGAAGGGCAGCTGAGAAGTCAAAATCCGAATGGATCATTCGGACCGCAGAACGGTCCTAGACCATTCGTTCAGAATCTCGGTCCAGGATCGTTCGGTCAGAATCCAGGGTCCGCTCCGTTCATCCAGAATCCGGGATTAGGTCCATTCGTTCAAAATCCAGGACCTGGGCCGTTCCTCCTCAGCAGCCAGACCCATTCAGGCAGAATCAGCAGCCGGGATCGTTCATCCCAAATCCCCAGTCCGGGTCGATTCCTCCTCAGCATCTGAGGCCACCACTCATGAACAATGGGTCCCAGCCGTATTTCGTCCCTTTCAATGGGGACGCCAATGGTTCGTCGTACGGCAATGGCACCAGTCCAGGAGTTAACCCTCAAGCAGGAGTAAATCCTGATCCTAATGACCCCGTCGCTCAGCGGTTGAAAATGCTAGAAGATCCGAACGAGCGTGTCCTATCTTTGCTTGCAAAGTTGCCGGGGGCAGCCGTACCTGTCAATGTCGAGCCTCGTTCAGGATTTCAGGCGTCGCCCTTCATCGACAAAATCACGACAGTCGACGTCCCGAAGAAATATAACATTCCCTCTTTAACGCCCAAATATTCAGGGATAACCGATCCGACGGAGCGCATCGCAGTATAAGCAGTTAATGTGGATGGTATCGATCCCACATATGTATAAAGAAGTCTGTATGTGCAAGAGTTTCAGGGCGACCCTCACAGGTCCTGCCCTCCAATGGTTGATTAACCTCAAACCCAAATCCATCGGGTCGTTCACCGAGTTAGTCAACCAGTTCTCCCAGCAATTCGCCAGTAGTCGCAAGATAGAGAAGCAGACCAGCGATTTGTACTATGTCGTGCAAAAAGCTGGAGAGTCGATCCAGAGTTATTTCAATAGGTTCAATGCGGAGATGATCAGTGTCCGCAACTGCGACGTCAAGACCGCGATCGAAGCCTACAAGTGTGGTCTAGACGATAGTTCGGGTTTATACACTGATCTGACCAATTATCCCCCAGAGAATTTCAAAGATGTCCGAGCCAGAACCCTTGCTTATATGAGGGTGGAAGACGACGCTGCCTTTCGTCGTAAGCACACCGACGACAAAAGGTCGTTAAGTGTAAGGAAGCCGAAGTTTAAGACGAAGGCAGTACCCAAGCCAGAATCTGCACGACAAATCTCAAACGTCCGATTCAAGACGAAAGCGGAGTTCAAGACCGTGACCAAATTCCCTCAGTACCCTAAGATATCTGTTAATGCCAAAAATCGCACCAAAGGGACAACTTAAGGTCGATGTGGACTTAATCAACTAAAGAAAGGATCTTTCGACGAGACGTGCGACGAGGGAAAAAATAAATGAGACAAGGGATTTGATGACGCAGGAAAAACCTCAAACGAGGAAAAAACCTGCGGACGACAAGGGATGTCGTCGCTGCACTATGGTCGCCAATCAGGGGCGACGTCCTTGGTACTGGCTTCGGTTGTACGATGATTACAATACAAATGAAGGAAATACTTCGAAATGTAAAGTACAAGTGTTTAAATGTGAAAACAGGTGTTTGTCGTGTGTGAATACAAAGTGTAATCTTCTGGTCGAGGGCTGATGTCGTGCGTCGAGAGCGATACTTGAGCTTTCCTTCGAGTGTTCTTGAGTTCGCTGTGGGGTTCTGGCTTTCGATACTTGATCTCCAGAGTTTGAATGTTCTTTGCTATGAGTTTGGATGATTTTCTCTGATGTTTGGTAATGTTCGCTGGAGTGTATTGGATGTTAATCGATGTCCACTGATGTCCTTTGAAATGAGGCTTTAGCTTGTCTTTTATAGTCTTTGCGTCATTAATTAGCTCCATTAATGATTCAATCAACGGCTACAACGGTTGGAAACGGACGCCGGGGTGATTATCCATGATGATCTTCGTCCGTTACGGCTATCGATCGTTGATGGTTGCGTCGGTTATATCCGTTGCTCTTTAATGACTTTGACTCCTGCATTAAACACTTAACAAACGTAACAGTCAAGGTTAACGTTAGCTTTGGTCGTCAGTACAATGATCTTACGCGATGGTCGTACGGGACGGACGATCCTATGGTCGAGCGTCATGGGAGACGTACGACTTACCTTTTACGGGCGACTGACACGGGGTTTTCACACCCCGCGGATCTTACCGCAAGTGTACGAGTCGAAGTCAAGTAATAGTACTTGGAAAGTACGAGTATCGAATCACGGGGAACTAGGAACTAAGTATCACAATTACTATAGGCTCTATTAACTGGGCTGTCGAATTTAGAGATGGTTGGTTTTAAACTAAATTCTAACAAATCACAACTTAAACACAAACAAGCAAAGAGCAAATTAGGAACTTCGATAGAGAGAAAAGTTGAGGGTTGGAAATCCTCCGGTTCTACACATGCACACAAACAACTCAAACAATTACCAGTTTATCCCCTTAATGATTCCCAAATCTTTTAAAGTCACCGTTGTTCTCTTTCAAGCCACAACGGGTTTTATTCTGAAAAGGATAAGTTTAATCTCTCGATCTCACCTATGGATTCCAAAACACATTAAGTACTCGATTTATGTTAAATTGGCTAGATTTTATCTCTCAATATCAACCTAACGGTTAAAAGGGACTAAAGCTTACTTGGTATATCTCTATCACCGTTTTGGGCTCTAGGCATGCAATTCCTAATTCTATATAGCAGTTAATTCTCGCGAACTTAATTACTACTCAACAAATCAATTGTAAACTGGCCAAATTCACAAAGGCATTAAGAACAAAATCACATGCTTCATTCAATAGGGAAAAACTGATAAACGTTCAAGTCAATTCGTTACATGCTTAAAAACCGAATTCATTCCAACCCCCAACACGAACCGGTTAGTTCATGTCGGTGGTGGATTCAAACATAAGAGAAAAATGTTCGTAAGTGAAGGTAAACATGATCAAATGTGAAGGTAAAATCGTGATAACAAGTGATGAAAACTCCCTCTCGTGTTCGTCTCTACGTTCCGTCTTGAATGTACTCGTGATCGGCTCTCTAACGTGACTTCGAGGACTCTGCAAAGTCGCCCCAAAATCCCCTCGGGACTGCTCTGGATCGTCTGTCGTATGTTCGATACCGAAAGAATGACCTAAAATCGGATTTTGTAGCTGAAAAACGCGAAACAGTGGGTTACGCCACTTGCCACGCGACTTGCAAGTCGCGTGGTAAGTCGCGCGTGTCAAAAATGCTGCGTGGGTCATTTTCTGGTTCGCGGGTCGGGTCCTGGTTCGGTCGCGGGTCTTGGGCTTGGCTTTTGGGCTTCCGTTAGGCTTCGTTTGGACTCGTTTTGGGTTCTTTTTGGCTTCTTTTCGCGAGGGATGCCGCCTTTTAGATAACCTGTGTAAATCACTAGATAAACCGTAAAATACACACCTTTTTACTTGAATACAAGCCAATCTCATTGGTTTGAGAACCGGAAATAACGCCAAAAGGTGGCGTTATCAACAACCCCAAACCGAGCGTTGCTTGTCCCCAAGCAAATTAGCGATAAAACAGAATTAAAGCATAAATCAGTGAAAATGTAATAACTGCACAATTCCCAATCGGTACCAAGTGATGCATCGGTGATTTCCCATACCCATGAATATCTGTTTCACTCTCGCCTCGTTCTCATTTCGTCTGACCTATGACCTTCCATTGTGAGTTGAACTCGTGACTGTTCCGATTACATTCGGGTTAGACTAAGTTCGAACATACTAGGAAAAACATTTTGCCTCGACCCTACCTCACGGGATACTCTCTTTGCACTCGAACCTAGGTTATCGCTCGTGTTGTCATGTTTATGGAAGGTATGTACAATAAAACTCGAAATATTACATGACAACTCTAAAGAAAGACGCATAAATGTCCAAAAATTGGATCTCAGAAGGAGTCAAGTAACAAGACAGGGAATATCGGTAAAGGTGGTCATAGACCGTAATCACGTTTTCCAGAAGATCATCCAGGTCTTTACACGGGTTGTAACGGGGCTAAGGTTAAGGTTAAGAAACGAAGGGTATAAAGGATCAAAAATCCTCGGTGTGTCAATCATTTGCAATTCTGAACTCTCGTTGCCTCACATTCGCTCACTTGGCCCTTTTCGTCACTATTGGAGTCGCTTTGACTCTCTTATTGTGCAGCTCTACATACCATCTAACTAACGGTATTTTATTTTTTATTTTTATATTTTTTTTTATTTTTTTTGGGACTTCATTGGTCCTCTTTTCTACTCCTCGGGTTACATTGACCCGTTTTATTCTCATGACTGGCCGGAATTCTTTCTTTTCTGCTCTATCTCTATTAGTTCATCATTGCTTCCGATTGACACACTTTCGGATAAGGGTTGGCTAAGGCTTGTGGTTAAGGGTGAATGATGGGTTTAGAAGGAAATATGGTGAGTGTTTGGCTGCAAAATGGCTATGGATATACAAAAGGATGAAAGGGAACAATAGCTAAAAATGGTTTAACATAAAACACATAAGGCCTGGAATCATATCTTAAGGTCCACCCGATATAGTCTATTGTACCCTTACCTAAAATCCCTATGTTCATCTTTGCTACTCAATGCAATAATGTAGCGAGATCATTCTACATTCACGACAAGGAATTCGAAAAGTGTATAAGAATTACGTGTATAAATCCCTCGAAATGAAAAACGTCTTTTCAAGGCTCAAAACTTACTGTTGGGTGGTCTCCACTAATGTCCCTAGTCATGTTCTTTCCCGGTCTTTCCCTAACGGTCACGTCACTATCTCAAGATTCTTTCCACAATGGTTGGTCTCAATCATTCAAAACAAAAAAATTTAGCTACTTTGATCTAGACACTCAGAAGTGTAGGAAATCTACGTGCATAACTTGGGCCCGATTGGGCAACCCCAACCTTACCCACACATTGTCCCCAATGTGCAAGTAAAGTCTTAGGTGATGCGACGCAGTCATTGTGCAGTTATTACAGTTATCAAAAGGACGGGCAAGGCATTACATAGCAAGCAAAAGAAAACCCAAAATTTCTAATATGGGCACCCCAAACCTAGGTCGTGGCCTAGGTTTGCCAATAAAAGCCAACCCCAAACCTCGGTAAAACCGAGGTTTGCACAGGGTCTAATGTGAGTGTGTAGATGGTTCAAAAATGAGGCACCCCAAACCTAAGTAAAACTTAGGTTTGTTGCATCTCGTGTAATTAAAATAGAACAACTCATCAAACACCACTCTTTTAGCAGAGAATTGATTAGTACATACCTGTTTTGCCCGGCCAGAAGAGATTCTTGAAAGATTGAGCACTTGGAGACGGAGGGGAGAGCATGCACACACAAAAGAAACAAACAAACGACGAAAGAAAAACAGGAAAACAGAAACACACAACGCAAGGAAGGAATAAAAATTGCACGAAAAGCGAAAAACGAGGCAAATGGGACTCCCGCGGTTTAGCCCGCGACTAGTAAGTCGCGTGGCAAACCGCGTAACCCTCTGTTTCAGAAAACCAACAGAGGGCCCCGCGACTTGCTGCGCGGTATGCAAACCGCGTGACAAGTCGCGTATGTCCCTGTTTCAGCTATTTTTGACTTTTTTCGATTTTTCGATTTTTATGGTTTTTCTGAATTAAAAACACGCGTAAAGCTAAAAATAAGGAACGTAAACTAACCTTGGTGGGTTGCCTCCCACCCAGCGCCGTATTTAAAGTCGTGGCACGACTGTGCGGTTTCAACTCGGCTCAGTATCCGCAGACTTGAATCGCCCACACTTGCGATTTCCCGCGGATTTCTCTCCTCTTTCTTCTCTTTCACCACTTCCTCTTTCCAGCAACTTGAATCTCACGTTCTCACCGCCAACTCGGAACGTGATCTCACCCTCTTCCATGTCAATCAGAGCCCGGCTCGTGGCCAAAAATGATCGTCCCAATATGAGTGGAACCTCTTCATCTTCGTCTATATCGATCACCACGAAGTCTACCGGAAAGTAGAGCTTACCAACTTTGACGAGCACATCTTCTATCACTCCGTAAGGATACCTTATCGATCGATCAGCCAGCTTAAGCGTCATGAATGTGGGGCTCACCTTGCCCAATCCAAGTTTCCTGAAAATAGAAAGGGGCATCAAGTTAATACTCGCCCCTAAATCACATAACACTTTATTAAATGAAAACTTCCCAATTTGGATAGGGATAGAAAAACTCCCTGGATTGTTGAGCTTTTGGGGAAGCTTATTCTGGAAGATGGCGTTGCACTCTTCAGTGAGTGCAACGGTGGCCTGATGATCGATTGCCCTCTTTTTGGAAAGGGTCTCTTTCATGAATTTCATGTAAGAGGTCATTTGGGTGAGAGCATCTGCAAAAGGAATATTAATTGTTAGCTTTTTAAACACCTCAATAAATTTGGAAAAATTAACCTGATCCTTATTTGCTTTCAGCCTGCTCGGGTAAGGCACTTGTGGGATTTCCGTCTTGACTGGCGGTGTCACTTCTTTCTTTTTCTCTTCTCTCCTCATACGCTCTTCATCAGCCTCTAATGCATCCATGTCAATGATCTCCACCCCATTCTCGGCTTCCTTTGCTGGCTCCTTATTCAGCTCCTTGCCATCTCTCAGATAGATGGCATTGCAATGCTCCCGGTTTTGCCTTTCGGGTTGACTCGGAAGTTTCCCGGGGGCTCGGTTTTGTAGGGTCTCGGAAATCTGCCCCACTTGCCTCTCGAGGATCTTGATGGCGGCGGTGTTTTGCTCGGTAGCCGCCTTGACAGTGTTGACTGTGCTGACTAATCCCTCGACTGTAGTTGCTAATCCCCCGACTGTATTGTCCATTTTCGACATGAACTTCATTATCATGTCCTCGAGTCCCGGCTTCTTCTCCCCGAATGGTCCTTCATTCCTTTGGTGGAAACCTGGAGGACGGTAAACATTATTAGTATTAGGGAAGTGAGAGGAGTTAGAAAAGTTACCTGGTTGTTGCTGGTCGGGTTGACTCCATGAAAGATTGGGGTGCTTTTTCCACCCCTCATTGTAAGTGTTGGAGAACGGATCGTTTCGCGGCTGATGGTTTCGGTTTTGCATAAATTGAACCTATTAAGGTTCTCCCAGATTGCTTCCCTTCATACGGTCCGTGATAAAAGCTAGTTGAGCTTTTAGTTCCTTAAGCTCATCCGACTCCCGAACACTCGCGACTCTTCTAACATCAGCCCTTGGAGTGGAAAAACTATGCTCGGCAAGATTTTCAATCCGCTCGCATGCCTCTTCATAGGATTTATCCATTAGTGCTCCACCCGCGGCAGCAGTGATATCATTTTTAAACTGCGGGTGAAGGCCACTAAAGAAGGTCTGAATGATGACCCAATCTTGTAACCCATGGTGAGGACATTTCTTGATCATGTCCTTGAAGCGCTCCCAAGCCTCATATAACGTTTCTTGATCCCATTGTGCGAAATGGGTGATCTCGGCCATTAGTTGGGCGGTCTGACTCGGGGGAAAGAACTTTTGAAGGAACGCAACCTTCAATTGTGCCCATGTGGTGACCGAATCTGGCTGGATGCTCTCGGTCCATGCTTCGGCTCGGCCTTTGAGGGAGAATCCAAATAATCGCAGCTTGATGGCATCTTTATTCATGCCATTGATCTTGAAAGTGTTGCAAACCCGCTCAAATGCACGAAGGTGTGCATGAGGGTCTTCTGTCGGCGTCCCTCCATACTGGTTTTGCTGCACCATCACGATGGTGCTCGGCTTCAGCTCGAAGTAGTTTGCCCCAGTAGCGGGCGCTTGAATGCCTATTCGGGCCGCCGCCACATTCGGATCAGCGAACGACCGCATAGGACGTCTCGCAGGAGGTGGTGGTGGGTTGTTGCGAGGTGGTCTCTCGTCGTCGGACATCTCGAATTTCAGATTCCGCTTAGCTTTCGCTTCTTTTCGTAGACGACGGGTGGTTCTTTCGATCTCTGGGTCGATAGGCTCGAGTTCTTTCCCTCGGGTTTTCCTTGGCATAAACCAAGTAGTACCTGAAATAGCAATTACACGAACTTAGCAATCCAGAAATTCAAAGTGATGAAATAACATACGAAATAAATAAAATAAAATAAAAAATGTCCAATCTAATAGCGCGTATAGCTAGTAGTGCTATTAGCTGCAACTAGCTCCCCGGCAACGGCGCCAAAAACTTGACACGGGGTTTTCACACCCCGCGGATCTTACCGCAAGTGTACGGGTCGAAGTCAAGTAATAGTACTTGGAAAGTACGAGTATCGAATCACGGGGAACTAGGAACTAAGTATCACAATTACTATAGGCTCTATTAACTGGGCTGTCGAATTTAGAGATGGTTGGTTTTAAACTAAATTCTAACAAATCACAACTTAAACACAAACAAGCAAAGAGCAAATTAGGAACTTCGATAGAGAGAAAAGTTGAGGGTTGGAAATCCTCCGATTCTACACATGCACACAAACAACTCAAACAATTACCAGTTTATCCCCTTAATGATTCCCAAATCTTTTAAAGTCACCGTTGTTCTCTTTCAAGCCACAACGGGTTTTATTCTGAAAAGGATAAGTTTAATCTCTCGATCTCACCTATGGATTCCAAAACACATTAAGTACTCGATTTATGTTAAATTGGCTAGATTTTATCTCTCGATATCAACCTAACGGTTAAAAGGGACTAAAGCTTACTTGGTATATCTCTATCACCGTTTTGGGCTCTAGGCATGCAATTCCTAATTCTATATAGCAGTTAATTCTCGCGAACTTAATTACTACTCAACAAATCAATTGTAAACTGGCCAAATTCACAAAGGCATTAAGAACAAAATCACATGCTTCATTCAATAGGGAAAAACTGATAAACGTTCAAGTCAATTCGTTACATGCTTAAAAACCGAATTCATTCCAACCCCCAACACGAACCGGTTAGTTCATGTCGGTGGTGGATTCAAACATAAGAGAAAAATGTTCGTAAGTGAAGGTAAACATGATCAAATGTGAAGGTAAAATCGTGATAACAAGTGATGAAAACTCCCTCTCGTGTTCGTCTCTACGTTCCGTCTTGAATGTACTCGTGATCGGCTCTCTAACGTGACTTCGAGGACTCTGCAAAGTCGCCCCAAAGTCGTCCCGGGACTGCTCTGGATCGTCTGTCGTATGTTCGATACCGAAAGAATGACCTAAAATCAGATTTTGTAGCTGAAAAACGCGAAACAGTGGGTTACGCCACTTGCCACGCGACTTGCAAGTCGCGTGGTAAGTCGCGCGTGTCAAAAATGCTGCATGGGTCATTTTCTGGTTCTCGGGTCGGGTCCTGGTTCGGTTGCGGGTCTTGGGCTTAGCTTTTGGGCTTCCGTTAGGCTTCGTTTGGACTCGTTTTGGGTTCTTTTTGGCTTCTTTTCGCGAGAGATGCCGCCTTTTAGATAACCTGTGTAAATCACTAGATAAACCATAAAATACACGCCTTTTTACCTGAATACAAGCCAATCTCATTGGTTTGAGAACCGGAAATAACGCCAAAAGGTGGCGTTATCAGCGACGACGGATGTTTTCTGGGTCCTTGTCGAGACCTTATCTTAGTACAAGATTTAGATTATGACGTGCGATTCACCTGCTCTGGTCGTGGTCGTACGACGTGATTTTTTGCCCAAACAATATCCTCCTACGGATTCAAAGGGACTACTAAGGACTTGGTCGAGGCTCTGAAAACCGTCCAGGCAACCATCCGGTGGCCGAAGAAGTCCGACCAAGACGATGATAAGAAGGATAAATCAAAGTGGTGTGACTTCCATGTCGACCACGGTCATGCGACAGATGATTGCATAGCTCTCAAAAATGAGCTAGCATATCACGTCCCGAAGGGAAATCTCAAGGACATCATCGACGACGTCGTCACTCCAGGCAACGACATTCGACCACCAACCCCCGAGCATGCAAAGGTCGTCAATTGCATAACTGGTGGTTCCGACATATGCAGTCTGACGTATTCCGCAGCTAAACGTCATGCTAGCCTGGCACCTGACGACCGACCTATCCCGCGTTCCTCAAGACCTAAAGGAGATCTGGAGTTAGAGGCCATGAAAATCATGTTCGACCAAGACGATCTCGGTGACTCGTATCATAAGCATCATGACGGGTTGATCATTCAACTCACAATTGGTAATTGTTTAACCCGGCGAGTCTTGGTGGATGGAGGCAGTTCAGCGAACGTCATCTTCCTTGACACCATCAAGGCCATGGGAATCGATCAATCGGAAATCACCCGATGCTCGACAACCTTGGTCGGTTTCAATGGAGACGCGACGAGTACCTTTGGAGAGATCACTTTGCCTGTCTATGCCGGAGGAATCAATAAGCATACAAAGTTCAACGTCATTGATTGTTTGTCGGCCTATAACATCATCTTAGGTCGACCGTGGATCCATGAAATGAAAATCATCCCCTCGACGTATCATCAGACCATGAAGTTCCCTACGCCGTGGGGAATCCGGAGATCAAAAGTGAACCGAAAGTCGCCCATGACTGCTATAAGACCACCCTGAAGCTGCAGAAGTAAGCCGTCTAGCAGTTATGGGTCGAGGAAGTTGTTCTAGACCAGAGCAAGCCTGACCAGAAGGTCTTGACAGGTCTGTCTCTTGATCCTTGCCTTGAAGACAAACTAATATCTTTTTTGCAGAAACGTGCCGATTGATTTGCCTGGTCGCACGAACACATGGTCGGCATAGACCCCTACGTCATTTCCCATAATCTCAATGTCGACTCGTTATTTAAACCTATAAAGCAAAAGCGACGGAAATTTTCTCCTGAAAGGAATAAGGTGATAAATGACGGGGTCGATGACCTCCTCGAGACAAGGAAAATTCAAGAAGCAAAATACCCCGACTGGCTTACTAATGTCGCGATCGAAGAATGGCAAATGGGAAGGTCCTAGTCATATCTCAGAAGTCGTGGGTAAGGGTGCCTATCGGCTCCAAACCCTCGACAATCGAGATATCCCACATAGCCGGAATGTAATGCATCTGAAAAGGTATTTCTTCTAAGTCCTTTTCTTTCTTTCATACGATTTTTTACCACGACAATTACTGACTTAAGCATCGGAGGGTTGTTGGCTAGCCAACGACCAACCTCTGACATTGTTTTATCGCAGATCGCACGACATCAGTTGCTAAGTTCACTATACGACTTTAGTTTCGCAGGATCACACGACATAAGTTACTAAGTCTATCATACAATTTTGGTAAAATCGCACGATATAAACAATCAGTTCTGTTAAACAACCCGATTGTATGACTACAGGAACACGTGATTTAAGTTCGTCGTACGATCTAGTTGTACGTTCATAAGGTCTAACGACCCCGCGATCTGAGTTATTTAACTTAGAAGAATTTCATGTTCTGAATAAATGCTTTGATCGCATGCACTTATGTTTGCCAACACGATTTAAATGTATGAAAGTCTTATAACTTGTGTGCTAGTCGTTGTATCACAATGGATAACTGTTAATGCCAAAAATCGCACCAAAGGGACAACTTAAGGTCGATGTGGACTTAATCAACTAAAGAAAGGATCTTTCGACGAGACGTGCGACGAGGAATAAAATAAAGAAACAAGGGATTTGATGACGCAGGAAAAACCTCAATCGAGGAAAAAACCTGCGGACGACAGGGGGTGTCGTCGCTGCACTATGGTCGCCGATCAGGGGCGATGTCCTTGGATACTGGTGTCGATCGTACAATGATTACAATACAAATGAAGAGAATGCTTCGAAATGTAAAGTACAACTGTTTGGAATGTAAAACAAGTGTTTGTCGTATACGAAACAAAGTATGAACTGATGGTCGAGGGCTGTTGTCGTGCGTCGAGAGCGATACTTAGAATAATGGTTCTTCACTTCAGGTGTTCTTGAATGTTGCTTCGGTTGTTAATCGCCGGATATTCGATGTCTTGAAATGTTGATTGAGCTTGATATTTATAGTCTTCGTGTCCTTAGCTTCCTCCATGAATGCTCCTTTAATGGCTTTAACGGTTGGAAACGGTCGCCGGAGTAATGATCTTCGTCTGTTACGGTCGCCGGCTGTTTAATGATTGCGTCGGTTATAGTCGTTACTCCTTAATGACTTTGACTCCTGCATTAAACACTTAACAAACGGTTACGGTTAGCGTTATCTTTGGTCGAGGTCGCGCGTCTTTATATAATAGTCGTGTGGATCGGGCGACGCTATGGTCGAGCGTCGTGAGGAACTCTCGACTTACCTTTTATGAGGGATGACGATGGTGCTCTGGGTCTTCGTTGAGACCTTATCTTAATACAAGATATAGTCCTTAATCATACGTCTTACCTGTTCTGGTCGCGGTCGAGCGACGTGATTTTTTGCCCAAACAGTTTGCCCCCAAAATTTGAAAATTGAATGTCAAGTTTAAGTTTTAAATTTTGCTTGTCGAAGACTTGTGACCTGGGTTGAGGGACTTACCTGGTTGTTGTGGAACTAGACCGGTTTGCCTTTAACTGAACGAGAAGTTGAAAAGTTGTGACGTCATACTAACGTGCGATGATGCTTACCAGCTGTCGAGGACAAGTGTCGAAGATCCGGGTGGGTATACGAAAGGGCATGGACGCGTGTTGATTATCGAAACACTCGTCCTGATATGATCGGTTGCATAAATAGAGATCACGACGGATCTTTTCTTGATACGTTTTCAAAGTTTTTTTTGAGAAGGGATTTTGTTCTGATTTTTTACCAATTTTCACCCGAACTTATTCGAATCTTTGCGAATCTTCGGCTAGCAGTTTAGAGCGTTTATATAAGATCTTGTTCTGTCCTCCGATTCACAATGTCGACGGAACCTGTTAGCCTTATCATGAATCACGTAGACTTAGATGCTTTTAGGAGTTTGGCAAAAATCTCGGCAAATATAGAGTTGCGGTGTCCGGGGATTGTTCGTTCTATGGACTGCCCCGAGGGATATATTGCTTTGTATGAGTATCCTTTTAAGATAGGGTTTCAGTGGCCGTTTTCTGGTTTATCTAAGTCATTCATGCAGGATTTCGATGTGTCGCCGGGACAATTGATGCCCCAACTTTGGCGAGTTCTACTGGTTATTGAGCGAGCGTCCGCAAAATGGGAGTCTCCTATGATCATGAATGATTTCTTGGCGGCGTATCAAGTTAAAAAGGATAAGAACTGGCGTTATAGTCCTTATTCTAAGTTCAGGGGTGATCGTTCTTTGGTTTTAGGAACTGGTGTTAATGATCGTGGGTGGAAGTCGAGGTATGTGTTTGTTCTTGCCGATTCACTGGATTCCAACAGCGATTGGATGCGGTCAGGCTGGAATAAGACAGGTATGCTTCGCCATTTTCGGAGTTTCATTTTTATGGCTTTTACTTACCATTCTTCTCCTGTTATCCTCAGAGATTTAGTTTGACGAAGTGAAACCGACTGCGGATTCCCAGGCTAAGATCAACAAGTTCTTGAGTCTTAGCGTTGACGAATGATCTTTCGTTACGTGGCAATTGGTGGCCGAAGACGAGGACGTGGCGGTGGACGCTGAACGAGAGGAAACGACCGGTAAACATTTTACGGTTGTTGATTTTCACCATTTATATTTTCCATCTGATGTTTCATGTATTTCCTGGTTAGTGTCGACTGAGAGGAAATCAGTCTCTAAGGCGAGAGGGAAGCAGATCATGCGTGCCCTTCGAGGTGAAGACGTTTCGACAGCTGGGTCGAGCCAAAAGAGAACCAGGAGGACGTTCCTGAGGGAACCGTCATCGAGGGTTGATAACTCATCGAGAGTTGTTCTGCCTAAAAAGGCGAAGGCGTCATCCAGCCGTCCTGGCACAATGGACGCGACACCGGCAAGTTCGGCACTTACGGCGACAATGACGAGACCGGTGTTCAAGATGTCAACCCCATCATCTGCCGTCAGGGGCGAAGGGTCGTCGGCCGAAGTCACGACGGTTAATTTTTCATTGTCGTCGGACTTTATGGCGGATGGTGTCCTAGATGGGACGACGTTGTTTCCTCACTTGGAGAGGTGTTTGCTTCCATCTTTCAGGGAGCGTTTTCACGGGGTTCCGACCGGAGAGATAGGATCTCAGGTTGCCAGTCTGGCGTTCTCAGTAAGTGTCAATCTTTCATGACTTGTTTCAACGTTCGATGTCGTTCGTTGTCTAACACTTTTTCGTGTCTTTTTAGATGTTCCAGTCGTCTCTGGCATTATACGCCGAGATGTCGAAAGCCGAGGAGTTGGTGGCGTCTGCTTTGAAAAGGGAGGAAGCGGCGTTGGAGAGGGAGAGGTTGGCTTTGGCACGCGCCGATGAGTTAGCTATTCAGCTTTTCGATGCTCATTACGAACTGCAAGCCCTAAGTCGAACGAGGGAAATGGCAGATGATGATCCTCAGGTCGGGACCTCAGGCAATAATGCGATGGATGTTCCTCCTGCAGTTTAGGAATTTTTACTTCCTTTGTTTTTGCTGGCCGTTGGTGGTCAATTTTTTGGATGTAACATATTGACCTGATGAAATGGAAGTTGTTTTTTTTATCGAATTGACAATCTTGTCACATAAATGTTGTTAGTTATGTAACTGATTGTGGAATACATGATAAGTCATGCAACTACGCCGCCTATTGTTAGAGCAAGAGTAAGAGCGTAATATGAGAGCATGCGAATAAAGCACCCATTGACACATAAATCGTAAGGTTTTACGCTGACAAACATAAATACATGCGACTAAGGCATACATTCAAAACACGAAGTTTTTCTAAGTTAAGAAACTCAGTCTGCAAAGTCGTTTAGACTATAAGATCGTGCGATTAAGTCGTTCGACGAGCTATGAGGCATGATCAAGTCATGGACCTGATCATCTATGTCGTGCAATCCTGCGATAAAGCGATGTCGGGGGTTTGGTCGTTGGCTTCTTGTCGAGTGTTCTGAAATACTTTGAATTTTTGGTTTTCATGCTGGGCCTCTGGATATATTGTATCATCTTGCCCCCTTGTGGTGGCTTTGAGATGATATGCTAGATCTGGGACATGTCGTCGCAAATCACCACAATATACGCGTCGCACGATCTGGCGAACCTGTTATTTCAGAAAAAAGAAACAAACCTGTCGTGACTCTTATGATTGTGTTTTGCCTTGGGTTGGAGTGACGTTCTTGACGGCCTATTTTCGCGGCTTCAAGGTGGCTTTATAGCAATCTCGAGCGACTTTTTGCTCGCTTCTGATCTCTTGGATTCCCCACGGCGTAGATAATTTCATGATTTGATGATATGTCGAGGGAACGGCTTTAATTTCATGAATCTATGGTCGACCTAAGATGATGTTATAGGCTGACGCACAGTCGATAACACTGAACTTAGTCTGCTTATTGACTCCTCCGGCATAGACGGGCAAAATTATCTCTCCAAAGGTGCTCGTCGCTTCTCCATTGAAACCGACCAAAGTTGTCGAACGTCGGGTGATTTCTGAGCGATCAATTCCCATGCCTTTGATAGTGTTGAGAAAAATGACGTTTGCTGAACTGCCCCCGTCTACCAATACTCGACGCGTCAAACAGTTACCGACCGTGAGTTGAATGATCAACCCGTCGTGATGCTTTTGGTACGAGTCGCCGAGGTCGACTTGGTCGAACACGATCTTCATGGCTTCTAGTTCCAAATCTCCTTTGGGTCTGGATGAACGAGGAATAGGCCGGTCGTCGGGCGCTTGACTGGCATGACGCTTAGCTGCAGAGTACGTCAGACCACACACGCCCGAACCACCAGTGATGCAATTGATGATCTTTGAAAGCTTGTGTTGGTCCCGAAGGCCTATACAAGTTTGTAGAAGGGGGGGTTGAATACAAACACACATATTTTGCTTTTCTAAATTGTTTATTGATAAATCATTAACAATTTACAGCTTGTTGCGGAAACAAGATTAAGGATAAACCTAAATCTAAACAAGTTGGAACACTAAGGTTTCTTGCACTAAGAGAGATAAGGAAATTACTAATAATAACCTATCTTGAGATAAGAGATTGAACTTGTCCAGAGTTAGCAAGTTACTTCAAATGAAGTGGGTTCATCTCTTTATATACTGCATGCATTAAATGCAAGTCAGTATACACTTTACACGTGTCATCAGCTGGTTGGTTGTATGTCATTGATCTTTGTTGACAACCTTAGTAGCCGCATGGATGAACAGTGTAGTATCAGAGTGGTTGTACGATTTCAGATAGTCGGAGGTTCTTTTCTGACATTTCGTTCGGAGTCGTGCAAGGGTGGTTAAGACAAAAGTACTTTGTATGGAGGACTTCATGATCAGCTTTCGTTGATTCAGAGCATTATCATTATCTATTTAGCGAATGATAAAGTTCAGCGATAGCTGAAGTCTTGTACTTGATACTTCACGTTGAGTGGACAAATCTGAGTCTTCGCTGATCCGCATCAGTTCATTAGGAGACTTGTCGCTGGTTCTTGAGCTTGATCTTCGACTTCAGCGTAGAACCTTTGATAACGTGAAACTTGTCTTCAGGGATCATAAGTAAACAACTAACTTATCAGCGATCATCATAATGACTGAACAGACTCAGCATTAATGGTGAACAGTTTCGCTGAATGTTTAATCTAAAGAGCGAGAGTTCCTATCAGCGGTACTGGAAGATCTTAGTACTTATCAGCGATAGTGAAACTCTGATACATATTGTTTACTTACAATTTTCACTAAGTATAAAAGAGAGGGTCATTATCAAATCACTGAGGGTTTGGATAAACAATCTCCCCCTATTTGATTATGAATAGCAACAAAGAAAATTGTTATTTAATGAAAACATAAGGATAAAAAGAACTCATAAAATATTTGTCCCTTTTACTGTTTTCTGGGATCTTTTCAGTACTGATGGAGTAAAGTACATTCGCTGAAATCTTTCTTTAAAACTTTGAATCAGGTTACAAAGAGAAATGAAAAGATTACAAGTACAAGCGAAATAAATTACAAGTACAAAAGAATAACTGATATAATAGAGAAAAGGGCGATCATATCAGCTTGTAAAGGGTTCTTCCTTGATGAGAAGTTCATCAAGGGTCTTTGATGTGGGAATCATCCAGTCAGGAACCGTTACTCCTTGTTTTCTTTTGTTCAGCGCTTCTTCAAAGATCAAGGGTTTTAGGTGTCGTGCCTGAATGTATTGTTTGAAGTCACACCACCAGATGAGATCTCTGAGCTGTTCGATTGGAGTGATTGGAAGCTCAGCGATCCGTTGAAAACATTTTCGTCCATCGTAGTCAAGAAAGAATATTCCATATGGATCACTGACGACTTTACCAGGGACGAAAAGTTCACAGGGTGGCAGAGATATGTCAAGGGCAGATAGATCAGGGTCAGGACCAAGCACTTCAGCGCGAGAGAAACCGATACCCGTTTCATTTCGTATGACAGGACCTGAGTCTGAATCTTGATGTTTCTTCTTTGAGAAGGGCCTTTTTCTTTTCAGCTTAAGATTAGGAGGAGGAGGAATGTCCACACAAGAAGATATCAAATTGATCTGTCTGTTTATCAGCTTTTCGAAATGATCCTTGTACTTAGATTTTGACGTTTGGATAGCTAACCTCATCTCCAGCCATTCAGAGAGACCATACCTTTTTACAGTGTCAGCGCGAAAAGCTTCAGATTGGCCATCTTCTCTGAAAAGTTTGATGTCAACAATAGGTACTCCGATAGAGGTTCTTCCAGAGATGAATACCTTGTTGATCTTCGTTGGACGATATCTGAAGTGTATTTTCTCTTTACACCAGTTCATGGTGGTCTAAGAAACTTCAGTTTTCTTCTCTACGATCTTCTGGGCTTCTTCCCAAAGCTTACGTTGGACTTGAATGGGAACACGTTTCAGCTTGGGGTCTTTGACAGATTCTTGAGTAAGCTTGATGGCGTATTCTCTGTCTTTTTCTTCAGCTTCCTTTCTTTCAGCGATTAGGCGTTCAGCTCTGAGGTGTTCCTTGTATTCAGCTTTGAAAATTTTGAACTTTGGAGAAACTGAAGGAAGTTGATCACGCCTCAGAATGATTCACTGATCCTCGAATCGCTTTATTATTTCCTCTCTTCTTTTCTGATCCTCTTCACTTAGCTTTTGAGGGGCTAAGGAAGGTCTGCGATTGTGCGAGAGTAGCTGTTCTTCAGGTTCATCAGTCTCAGAGATTAAATCTAAGACTGGGATTATTTCTTCAGCAGCAGCTGGTATTATTGGTGAAGTCGCAGTTGTGGAGCCTTCAGCGATATCCTCAAACAGGGGAGAGGACTAGCTGAAACACAACGATCTTACAAGTAAGAACTTGGGTAGAATCAGATAGAGAGAATTGGTTCAAGTGTATAGGCTTGGGTAGAAGAACTGATAGTGTATGATAGAGGAGGGATGGAGTGAGAGATGTTTAGTGTACCTGACAAAACGGCTTTTCAAGCAAGATCGTCAGATTATCATCTTCAGCGACGCTTTTGCCTTTGCCTTTCTCAGCTCCAGAGGCTGAGGGCTTTGTCTTTGTCCGCTCCCCTGAAGGTTCATCTATCGAGATTCCCTTAAGAGCTTTGATCCTCGGAGCAGGTTTAACGATAAAGAAGTCATCGTCATCTTCGTCATCATCATCATCATTCTTTGGAGAAGAAGATGGTTCATCATCAGGGATGTCGACGGCTTCATCATCTTCTGCTTTGGATTCGGTTTTCTCAGCTTCTTCTTCGAGTTGCTCCCCCTCAGATACAGAGGCAAGCTTCTCGGTTTCCTCAGGGTTTTCATCTCCCTGAGGTCCAGCGGTTGCTTCAGCATCCGTCTTCTCTCCCCTGATAGATTCATCATGGGAAAGGTCTTCAGCGCTCTTGGAGAGATCTTCAGCGCTCTTCTCCCCCTCTTTTTCATGATGACTGGGGGAGGAATGGGTAGACTCAGCAGCGTTGGTAGGTTCTCTGTCTTCTTGGCCAGAGAGACCTATACAAACTTCAATCTTTGCTATTCTGTCTTCAAGGCCAGAAATAGCAGGATTGATCTTCTCCAGCTCAGTGCGATCCGCCGCTGTGAAGTTGTCAGATGCAGGGACAGGGGCAGGGGCAGGAGCAGGAGTATTCGCTTTGTTCAGCAGCTGCTCGATCATCGTTTTCATTTAACCAACATCGGTCTTTACAGAGCCTAAGTCAGTCTTTACAGTAGACATATCCCCCTCTAGTTGTCCAACCGATGTCTTCAGCGTTGTAAACTCGCTGGACATGGACGAAACTGAGTTTTTGAGAGAGGTGTAGTCTGTGTAGATGTCAGCGAGCACCTTGGCGAAGTCGCTGAGAGTTTTATCAACCTGCTTCAAGTCATCTGTGGAAGCCTTCTTCTCCACCACCGTTATCAGCTTTGTAAGATTCTCTCCAGCGTTTGTTACAGCTGTAGAGTTATTTGAAAGAGTAGTGGTGAGACCTGTCAGCTTTGTCTCCACGGACTTCAGAGAGGCGTTGATGTCTCCCAAATTAGGACCTGTAACATATAAGAACTTGTGAACAGAGGAAAGCTCAGAAGTTTGGGGTTTAGTGACAGTGTTTATGGGTTGTTGTTTACCTACAGGAGGATTGGTGAATTCATCAAAATCACGGGTACCTGAGTAAAGTTCCATATCGTCAGCTAAGGTGCGGTGACGTATGGTCATCTTTGCAAGTCCTGTGTCCATCACTCCTTGAAGAGCATTTTCTCTAACTTCTGGAGGAATGACAGGTGCTTCAGTGATAATTGGAGTAGAGTCCAAATGAGTGGAGGGAGGAGCGAAGGATAAGAATGGAGGTTGGGTTCTGAGTTCAGCGTTGGATTCGCTGAAAATCACTTCATCAGTCTTTTGAGAGACTGAAGGAGGTTGGGTAGGTTCCAAGTTTGTAACCTCAGCGTTTAGAGACGCTGAAGTTGGGATGGAATGGATGGATTGTTCAGGTGTGGCAGAGCGTACCACTGAACGTTCCTTCAGCTCTGCAGAAAGAGCTGAGGAGTCTTCAGCATGAAGTTGTTGGGGTTGCTCCTTTGTTTTCTTGATCCTTTTAGAACCAAGTGGGGTTAAGAAGAGTCAAGAGTGTAGAAAGACGTACCTCATTCACCATCGGTTTGAAGTCGAGTATCTTTGGGCCGACCTGAGAGAGTTTCAGGTCACCATCAGTTGGGTAGCTCTCCTTCAGGCCATATTGGAAGATGGCGCTGATGAATCGGGGGTAGGGAACCCATGGAGGTCTGTCAGCGACGGTGTCCACTCTTAGAACTAGGTCATCATAGATAATCGATGCCCAATCTATGTTGAGACCTTTCAGCAGTGCATATCCCATTGCTTGCTGAGGTTTAGCGGCTTGGTCAGATGAGCCGCTCTTTGCAGTCATGCAACTGATTAGATGAGCGAAGATGAAATTCATCTCGCTGGGCATTTTCGATTTCTTGATAATCGTCAGCTTCTTCTCGGCCTTCATGTCTCTGCCGATTTCCCATACATAGCCCATTGCATCGAAAAATGCAATGATGGCTTCCCTGTCTGAGTTTTTCTTGGGGTCAGGGAGGGGAACGAAAGGTTTTTCCTTGGTAGCTATTGGAAGGCTGAGAGCTTTACGAATAATGGCAGGGGTGATCTTCATCGTGCCATATTCGATGTCGCAGCAGATGCAATCAATTGTTTTGGAGGGGTCTTTGGCTGAAGGAAGTTGAGAGTGTCTGGCTGAGTACCAGAATTGTGAGAGCAAAAGCTGATGGGCAGGAGGTGTTATGGTCAGGGCTGTGGAGATGCAGCAATTCTTTAGGAATTTCACATCATCATCTAGATGTGTGACTTGCTTTCGAGGAGGAAACTCGAGAAGCGCATAGAGGTTGTTCACCTTAGTACAATCCAGTTTGTCAAGGGCAAACTTGACTTGAGGAGCCTTGAGGATGTCCACTTCCTCAGAATCAGCGGAGATGTTCTCAGCGGTAGCAGGAATGTCAGACGATGCCATTTCTCTGTATTATCAGTTCAACCAAAGATGTTAACAAATAAGAATAATCTTAATGTGGAAAGATTTTCCATTAAGATGGTTCAAATTTTATCCATTTCATTCAGACACAAATGTCTTAATGAAGATTAGGGTTTTTCTTGATTTTAAGAAACGAAATATAAAACCCATTTATTCTTGTTATCCAGTTTTCTTTGAAGATAGGGATTCTGAAAAAACGAATGTGTGAAGAACAAGTTTAAGATTTTTGCATTTAAACTTGAAGAACAACCATGAAATGGTTGTGTTCATAAAACCATGAGAGAAAATGATTTCATTTTAAGAAGTTCTTTTGTTTGATCTTGTTAAACAAAGAGTAGATCAGAAACAAGTTATTTGCATTCGGTAAAAATAAGAACATATTAACCTTGATGTTTGATGAAGAAGATGATGAACCGTTCTTGAAGTTTTTGAAGGCACAAATGCAACAGTGAATTCTTTCTTGCGGAGGAAGATGAAGTTCGCGTAAAAGAAAAATATAAACAAAGAATTTGTTTATATAGAGATTTTAGCAAGAGAAAATCTTGAGCGGGAAAAGATTTTCATCATGACACGGACACGTGTTTGCATTTGATTGGCGAGTAAACGAAACGTGCAAACGTGTGTCAGAAAGAAGAACGTGCCAGGGCTTATCCGTTGTAATGACGTCACAACTGTCCTTTCATATTCTTGGTTGTCTCTGAGGTTTTAAAAAACTCAGGGATACTTTTGAAAACATGAAGCACTGAATGGAAATATCAGTGAAGGTTTTAAGAATTTTCAAAATATCGCTGTTAAGGAATAGATATTCAGCAATGCATTCTGTTTTGAAATCTTGCATTTTCATGCGGTTGTCAGAGAGAGAAAACATACCTTGATATCAGTGAATCAAGTTTATTCAGAGAGAAGATGATAGAATGGGTTATACAAGTTGATTTTATCCTATCGCTGATCAATGTGAACCGCTGAAGATTTTATCCTTCAAAGTTCAGCATTCCAAGCTCGCTGATGAGAAAGTTGAATCTTGTCTCATCAAGAGGTTTGGTAAATAAATCAGCTAACTGATAATCAGTTGGGATAAAATGAAGTTCTATATCACCATTCATCACATGATCTCTGATAAAATGATATCTGATTTCTATATGTTTGGTCTTTGAATGTAGTACTGGATTGTTTGCTATAGCGATGGCACTTGTGCTGTCGCAATAGATTGGAATTTTGGAGAGCTGAAGATCATAGTCTAGTAGCTGATTTCTCATCCACAAGACTTGAGAGCAACAGCTTCCAGCAGCTACATATTCAGCTTCAGCTGTGGAAGTGGACACTGAATTTTGCTTTTTACTTGTCCAACTTACCAGCTTTCCACCCAGGAGCTGACATCCTCTTGTGGTGCTTTTCCTATCCAATTTGCAACCTGCAAAATCACTATCTGAATAGGCGGTTAGATCGAATCCTGAATCTTTGGGATACCAAAGACCTAGATTCGCTGTACCCTTAAGATATCGAAAAATTCGCTTTACAGCTTTCATATGAGATATCTTAGGTTCAGCTTGATATCGTGCACACAAGCATGTTGCAAACATAATATCGGGTTGGCTAGCTGTATGATACAATAGTGAGCCGATCATCCCACGGTACAGCGTAACATTGACAGGAACACCCTTAGTGTCCTTATCAAGTGTCAGCGGTGGTGCCATAGGGGTTTTCATAGCTGAACTTTCAGTTAAGTCGAATTTCTTCAGCATATCTTTAACATACTTTCCCTGATTAATAAAAGTTCCTTTTTCAGTTCGCTTAATCTGAAGACCAAGGAAATATGTTAGTTCACCCATCATGCTCATTTTATACTCATCTTTCATTCTATCAGCGAAACGAGTACAAAGCTCAGGGTTAGTAGAACCAAATATAATGTCATCAACATATATTTGAACTAGAATGATATGACCTTTCACTTTTCTAAAAAATAGAGTTTTGTCAATCTTACCTCGCTCAAATTTTTCAATATGCAGATAAGTGGAAAGAGTGTCATACCATGCACGTGGAGCTTGCTTCAAGCCATAAAGTGCCTTATCCAGTTTATAAAACATAACCTGGACGCTTAGAATCTGAGAATCCTGGAGGTTGTTCCACATACACTTCTTCATTCAGCTTTCCATTTAGAAACGCTGACTTAACATCCATCTGATGTACTTTGAAGTTTTTGTGTACAGCATATGCTAAGAATAGACGAATAGATTCAAGTCTTGCTACTGGAGCAAATGTTTCGTCATAATCTATACCTTCCTCTTGTCTGTATCCCTGAGCAACAAGTCGAGCTTTGTTGCGGGTTACAGTACCATGTTCGTCCACCTTGTTTCGATAGACCCATTTAGTGCCTATCACAGTTTTATCAGTTGGTCTCCAAACAAGTTTCCAAACTTTGTTTCTTTCGAATTCAGTCAGCTCTTCTTGCATGGCGCTGGCCCAGTTTGGATCTTTGAGGGCATCATCTATTTTCTTTGGTTCAGTTAGAGAAATAAAGTTAACAAATAAACAAATATTACCTGCGCTTCGTCGAGTCTGAACACCAGCGTTTGGATCACCAAGAATTTGATCAATTGGGTGATTTACAGTCCATCGCTGAGCCGGAGCATAAGTCGCTGACTCGTCTTGAACTGGAGGAGCTGAAGATGAGGCTTCAGCTACTTCTGGAGTTTCAGCTAAGAGAGGAATACTTGTATTTTTCATTTCATTTACTGATTGCTGAGAGATAGATGGAATGTCTGAGGCATTTGGTTCAGCGGTAGGTATAGTGTTTATAGGAACAGATGAGACCCATGAAGTTTCAGCTTCACTATTCTGCATATTTGGAATGATAGGACTATCATCTACTACTGGATGAGCATGAGAAGTGGGGATATCTTCTGAATCACCAAGATGAGAAAACATCCATTGATTCAGTTCTTCAGTATCAGCGGACGGTTTAGACTTCGCTGAACGGGATTCGTCAAACGTGACGTGAATAGTTTTTCTAAAGTTTGTCTTCTCCGATTGAAGACTCTGAAGGCTTTGGAAACTGAGGAGTATCCAAGAAATATTCCATCATCAGCCTTAGGATCAAACTTTCCAAGAGCATCTCTGTTGTTCAGTATGAAACACTAACATCCAAAGATGTGAAGAAAGCTGATTGAAGGCTTTCTCCCATGAAAGAGTTCATAGGCTGTTTTATTGAATCTTTTGACTATCAGCGACCTGTTTTGCGTAAAACAAGCAGTGTTGACAGCTTCTGCCCAAAACTGAGTAGGCAGGTGAGAATCGCTGAGCATTGAACGTGCAACTTCAATAATTGTTCTATTTCTTCTTTCAGCGACTCCATTTTATTGCGGTGTTCTCACTGAAGAGAAGTTGTGAGAAATACCATTACTCTCAAGGAAGGAATCAAGAGAACTGTTTTTGAATTCAGTCCCATGATCACTCCTTATTGAGTGAACGGTCAGATTGTTCAGAGTTTCCATCTTCCGAACAAAGGTGATGAGTTCTTCAGGGGTGTCACTCTTAGAACGGAGAAACATTACCCAAGTGAAGCGAGAGAATTCATCAACTATGACCAGCGTATATTTATTTCCAGCGATGGATTGTTTGTTAACAGGGCCAAACAAATCCATATGGAGTAGTTGTAGAGGAGATGACACTGAAGAAACTTGCTTTGACTTAAAGCTTGCTTTAGTCTGCTTCCCTTTTTCACACGCTGAACATAAAGACTCTTTGGCGTATGAATGCTGAGGTAGACCAGTGACTAACTCTTTTGACGAAAGAGTGTTCAGTGTCTTGAAATTTAGATGAGATAGCCTCTTATGCCATAGCCAGTTGACATCAGATGAGGCCTTTGAGAAGAAACAGGAGTTCTCAGTGGTTGTTGAGTCCATGTTTATTACATAAACATTTTCCAAACGATAACCGCTGAGAGCTATCTTCTCCTTTTTGCCAGCGACAAAGCAGGATTCCTTCGTAAAGATTACTTTGTTATCCATGTCGCAAAGCTGACTGATGCTTAGAAGATTATGCTTCAGCCCTTCAACATATGCGACTCTTCTGAAGGAGGTTATACCATTTGAAAGTACACCCTACCCTCGGGTATGTCCTTTTCCATTTCCACCGAAAGTCACAAAGGGACCCTTCTCTTCCTTGTATTCAGCGAGCAGGCTTTTCTTTCCAGTCATGTGTCTAGAGCATCCGCTATCGAGATACCAGATACCCTTCTTAACCTGAATAGCAGAGGTTGAAGTGGAGGGAATGTCTGAACTTTCTTCCTCTTCTTCAATCTTGGCCATGAGACATAGATTTGCTTCATCATCTTCAGAGTCAGATGATGATGCTTCTTCATCAGAAGCAGCCCAATCATAGTCAGCCATCAGGCCTTTATTCTTCTTCTTAAAGCTTTTCAGCTTAGCATATTTTTCTTTTAGCTTTGAATATTTGTCATCTTTATTCCTTGGAACAAAGGATTTCTTTGTAAAAGTTGAGGGTCTAGAAACTTTCTTAGACCTGCACTCGTTAGCGAAATGTCCTGTCTTTTCGCAGTTAAAACAAGTAGCAGTAGCCTTATCAACAAAAGCTGATGATCTAGGTTTGTCAGTTATGGAAAGAGGTTTGTTCTTTCTAAACATTTTCTTTTTGGCAAATCTCCTGAACTTTTTAGTTAGGAGAGCCAAAGATTCATCATCATCTGAAGAATCAGAATCTGATGACCTTTCAGAGTTACTTTCTAACTCAGTGATAGTGATCGAGGGTCGCTGAGTAGAAGGTTCCTCTGAGATTAAAGCAACAGGGGTGCTTTTGGAATCTTTTACAAGATTTTTCTTAAGATGGCTCAATTGCGCATGATTCAGCAACGTGCCATATAAGGTTGAAAGGGTCATTGATTTTAGATCCTTTGACAGCTTGAGACACATAGAATAATTGTCCCAGCTTTCAGGTAAACATTCTAGAAACTTTGTCAGTACTTCAAAGTTAGAATATTCCTTACCAACAGTTTTCAGATCTATAATTAAACAATTAAAACGTTGGTGAACTTCAGAGAGAGATTCATTCTTACCAGAAATGAAGCTTTCGTATTGTCTTACCAGGTTGATCTTTCTTGAGTCCTGGACTTCAGACGTTCCTTCATACTGAACACATATTGTGTCCCACATGGCTTTTGATGTTTTCAGATTCATGACGGAATGGTAGACTTCGTCAGGAAGAGCCATGGATAGTATGAATCTGGCTTTTGTATCTATAGCCACTTTCTTCTTATCTTCGTCGGTCCACTGAAAGATTTCCTTAGGGACCAGCCTTTCTGGAATAGCAGGTCTATTCTCAGCGGCTGGAACTGCAGCATCAATTCTTACAGGGATGAATGGACCATTCTCGAGATAGTAAGGCATAGTAGGGTCTACACCTTCTAAGAAGAGTGTCATCCTATTTTTCCATAAGTTGAAGTTATCTTTGGAAAATCTAGGGGGTTTTGCAAGAGAACCATTGTCTATATAATTTGTGTTTGTGTTGGTGGCCATTTTCAGATAATAGCAAGGAAGAGAAATATCTTAGATTAGATCTTGTTTATGAGATTAAACAAATCCGCTCTGATACCACTTGTTGGTCCCGAAGGCCTATACAAGTTTGTAGAAGGGGGGGTAGAATACAAACACACAGATTTTGCTTTTCTAAATTGTTTATTGATAAATCATTAACAATTTACAGCTTGTTGCGGAAACAAGATTAAGGATAAACCTAAATCTAAACAAGTTGGAACACTAAGGTTTCTTGCACTAAGAGAGATAAGGAAATTACTAATAATAACCTATCTTGAGATAAGAGATTGAACTTGTCCAGAGTTAGCAAGTTACTTCAAATGAAGTGGGTTCATCTCTTTATATACTGCATGCATTATATGCAAGTCAGTATACACTTTACACGTGTCATCAGCTGGTTGGTTGTATGTCATTGACCTTTGTTGACAACCTTAGTAGCCGCATGTATGAACAGTGTAGTATCAGAGTGGTTGTACGATTTCAGATAGTCGGAGGTTCTTTTCTGACATTTCGTACGGAGTCGTGCAAGGGTGGTTAAGACAAAAGTACTTTGTACGGAGGACTTCATGATCAGCTTTCGTTGATTCAGAGCATTATCATTATCTATTCAGCGAATGATAAAGTTCAGCGATAGCTGAAGTCTTGTACTTGATACTTCACGTTGAGTGGACAAATCTGAGTCTTCGCTGATCCGCATCAGTTCATTAGGAGACTTGTCGCTGGTTCTTGAGCTTGATCTTCGACTTCAGCGTAGAACCTTTGATAACGTGAAACTTGTCTTCAGGGATCATAAGTAAACAACTAACTTATCAGCGATCATCATAATGACTGAACAGACTCAGCATTAATGGTGAACAGTTTCGCTGAATGTTTAATCTAAAGAGCAAGAGTTCCTATCAGCGGTACTGGAAGATCTTAGTACTTATCAGCGATAGTGAAACTCTGATACATATTGTTTACTTACAATTTTCACTAAGTATAAAAGAGAGGGTCATTATCAAATCACTGAGGGTTTGGATCAACAGCTTGGGCATTGACGATCGGTGGCTATTAGCTGGAAGAACGACATCATCAATAATATCTTTGAGATTACCTTGTGGAACATGATATGCCAATTCCTTCTTGAGTGCGATACAATCATCTGTCGCATGACCATGGTCGACGTGGAAGTCGCACCACTTTGATTTATCCTTCTTAGCATCGTCCAAGTCAGACTTCTTCGGCCACCGAATGGTTGCTTGGGTGGTCTTCAGAGCTTCGACTAAGTCTTTAGCTGGCCCTTTGAACCCACAAGAGGAGATCTTGGGGTACACGGGGAATTTAGTCACGGTTTTAGCTTCTGCCTTCGTCTTGAAACGAACGTTTGAAATCTGACGCGATGGCTCTATTCTGGATATGGCTTTCGGATTGAGTTCTGGCTTCTTGACACCTAACGGCTTCTTGTCGTCAGTGTGTTTGCGACGAAAGGCTGCATCGTCTTCGACCCTCATATATGCTATGGTTCGAGCTTGGACGTCTTCGAAAGTCTCTGGGGGATACTTGGTCAGATCGATATATAGACCCGAACTATCGTCTAGACCACGCTTATAAGCTTCGATCGCAGTTTTGATGTCACAATTGCGGATACTGATCATTTCGGCATTGAATCTATTGAAATAACTTCGAATAGACTCATTGGTCTTCTGCACGACATAGTACAGATCACTAGTCTGCTTTTCCATCTTACGACTGCTGGCGAATTGCCGGGAGAATTGGTTGACCAATTCGGCGAACGACCCGATAGATTTGGGTTTGAGATTGATCAACCATTGGAGAGCTGGACCAGTGAGAGTCGCCCCGAAACTCTTGCACATGCATACTTCCTGGTACATGTGTGGAATCGAGATTGTCCACATGAGCTGCTTATACTGTGCGACATGCTCGGTTGGATCGGTCACACCCGAATACTTGGGAGTGAAGGAAAGAATGTTATACTTCTTTGGGACCTCGACGGTGGCGATCTCGTTGATGAAGGGCGACGCCTGATACCCCGAGCGAGGCTCGACGTCGATAGGCACGGCTGCCCCAGGAAACTTGGCGAGCAAGGACAGGACACGCTCATTTTGGTCTTCTAACTCTTTCAAACGCTGGGCGACGGGATCGTTAAGATCAGGATTTGCCCCTATCGAGGGATTGGTCCCTGGAGTAGTGCCATTACCATGCGACAAACCATTGGTGTCCCCGTTGAACGGGACAAAATATGGCTGCGACCCATAGTAGAATTGCTGCGGTCTATTCTGAAACGATTGTGGTCCCTGCTGAAATGGCTGCGATCTCTGCTGGAAAGATTGCGATCCTTGCTGGAAAGGTTGTGGACCACTTTGGAACGGCTGGGAAAACGGCTGGGATCCATTCTGAAACGGCTGGGCGCCACCTTGCAATGGTTGGGGTCCATTGTTCAAGGGTGGTGATCGGATGTGCTGAGGGGGAATCTGCCCAGACTGGGGATTCGGAATGACGGACCCGGCAGCTGATTCTGCATGAATGGACCTGGATGCTGATTCTGTGCGGACGGGCTTGGTCCCGGACCTGGATTCTGGATGAATGGTCTAGGACCATTCTGGGGTCCAAAAGGATTCCTTAGCCGCGCGATCTCTTCAGCTGCTCTGCGATTCTGCTCTGCCATTGCATTGAGTTGATTCCTGGCAACCTCGAGCTCCTGATACATCTGAGCGATGGCTTGCTGCGGATTTCCAGGGACTGCCATTTTCCTGCAATAGAAAATAGAAGAAACTCCAAGAAACTATTAGTAGAATGCACGTTCGTCGAGGATTTTCTCTAGATGTAGTCCCACGGATGGCGCCAAACTGTTAATGCCAAAAATCGCACCAAAGGGACAACTTAAGGTCGATGTGGACTTAATCAACTAAAGAAAGGATCTTTCGACGAGACGTGCGACGAGGAATAAAATAAAGAAACAAGGGATTTGATGACGCAGGAAAAACCTCAATCGAGGAAAAAACCTGCGGACGACAGGGGGTGTCGTCGCTGCACTATGGTCGCCAATCAGGGGCGATGTCCTTGGATACTGGTGTCGATCGTACAGTGATTACAATACAAATGAAGAGAATGCTTCGAAATGTAAAGTACAACTGTTTGGAATGTAAAACAAGTGTTTGTCGTATACGAAACAAAGTATGAACTGATGGTCGAGGGTTGTTGTCGTGCGTCGAGAGCGATACTTAGAATAATGGTTCTTCACTTCAGGTGTTCTTGAATATTGCTTCGGTTGTTAATCGCCGGATATTCGATGTCTTGAAATGTTGATTGAGCTTGATATTTATAGTCTTCGTGTCCTTAGATTCCTCCATGAATGCTCCTTTAATGGCTTTAATGGTTGGAAACGGTCGCCGGAGTAATGATCTTCGTCCGTTACGGTCGCCGGCTATTTAATGATTGCGTCGGTTATAGTCGTTACTCCTTAATGACTTTGACTCCTGCATTAAACACTTAACAAACGGTTACGGTTAGCGTTAGCTTTGGTTGAGGTCGCGCGTCTTTATATAATAGTCGTGCGGATTGGGCGACGCTATGGTCGAGCGTCGTGAGGAACTCTCGACTTACCTTTTATGAGGGATGACGATGGTGCTCTGGTTCTTCGTCGAGACCTTATCTTAATACAAGATATAGTCCTTAATCATACGTCTTACCTGTTCTGGTCGCGGTCGAGCGACGTGATTTTTTGCCCAAACAATACCTAAGTCGCACGATTTCTTGTTCATTCTGTACTTAGTGAATTTTGCAATTGATAGTATACCTGTCCACGACATGTATGAGTCAAAATAATACATGAGTTCAACAGAAGGGTAAGTTTCATTCATGAAATAAATAATTACATCTAAGTGACTCGACCACCAACGGTCGAGCACTCAAAAGCAATATTTAAATACAATTTCCTAAGGCAAAGGAGGATCGTCAGTCGCATCCTTGCCAGAGGCCTTGCCTTTGGAGCCTTCGTCAACCTCCTCCTCGTCGACCTCCTTCTCGTCGTCTGAGTCGAGGTCTCTTTCGGTCCCGACCTTCGACAAGAAGAGCGCCAACTCCTCCGACGCAGAGGCGAGAGGATTTTTGCCCGACAGGTGTCGTCGCATGATCTCCGCCCGCGCAGTGAATCGGGCAAGAGTGAAGACGGACTTAATCTCGTCCTTCAGCTCCTTCACCTCTTCCTCCAAGCTTGCCGCCTTAGACTTGGACTCCTCAGCTTATTTTCCCTTCATAGCCAAGGATTCCATCATCTTGTCCATCTCCTCCCTTTGGTCGGCGATCAGAGACAGGGACTGCTTCAGACGAGAGTTCACCTCGCCCTTAGCATGTCCAGCGGTTTCCAACTCGTTCAGAGCGTCGTCGAGTCGTACCAACATAGCCTCTTCACGTTCCAGAGCAGACCTCTCCCTCTCCAATGCCACGTCTTCTCTCTTAAGGGCAGAAGACACTAGGCCTTCTATCTTTGTCGTTTCGGCGTACAGAGCCAAGGAAGACTGGAACGTCTGAAAAACATGAAAACCATTGTTAGAGAATATTCGACAAAGTAAACATCGATAAAATAAAACAAGTCTTGAAAGAAATACTTACCATGAACGCCAGTCCGACAACATGCGCTCCCGTATCCTCGACGGAGACCCCTCGAAAACGCTCCTCGAAAGATGGGAGCTGATATTTCCCCAGACGCGGAAACAATCTCGTCTCGTCTAGGACGTTGTCAGCTAAGAAGTCCGACGGTAATGTAAATATAACCGTCGTGACTTCCTTATCCTCGATCGCGTGACCCTTGCCTTTGTCGGCCGCTGTACGGGTCGACGTCGCAGACGCCATCTTTGTCGCCTGAAGCACTGGGCTGACTGGTGTCTCGTCGATCGCGTCGGAAAACATCTTCATCTTCTCAGGAGTCGCGATCGCGCCTTCTCCTTCTCAGGACTAACGACTCTCGACGAGTCGCTTGCCTTCGAAGACGGTTCCCTCAGGATCGTCGTCCTCGTCTTCTTTAGGACACCCGACCCAGTTTTCGGGATCTCCTTCCTCCTCTCTCTGCCCTAACGGGCCAGCTCAGCTTGAGCTGCCCTCTTGGCAGCCGCAGGCGTCATCTTCGCCTGGGATCCTCCTGTAGAACAAGAAAAAGAGAACGAAACGATTAGACGATCGAAAGAAGAGAAAGACTAGGTCGAGCGAAAGGAAAGCAAAGGAACACTTACCAGCCATTTCTTCCTTTTCTTCCTTCGACTCTTCTCTCTCTTTCTCCTCTTCCTCCTTAATCTCCTCTTCCTCCTCTTCTCCCTCTCCTTCTTCTCGTGCCGCCTGTCGGTTTTCGCCCAAGTAGACCAAGTCGTAATCTTCGTCTATCAGATGACGTGTGACGAACGATCGATCGTCGGCGCTAATTTCCAAGAACTTCTCGATTTTGGTCTTGGAATCGTCGTTTGGGGCTTAAGCTTGTCGAAGTTAATGTCTGAAGGCATAAAAGGGAGAAGATTAGTTGAAAAACAAAGCATTAAACATAATAAAGACGCTCGACAATAGCTAAAACTCACCCGCCATGTTCCAACCGGACCTGATCCAGTCACTTTCAGGTCCAGCGTCGCTACCCGCACGAGTACATACCTGGTCTTCCATTTACAGTCATTGACCGCAGTTTTCAGAACCAAGGTACGATCACCCTTGTGTTTCGAAAACAGGCTGTAGCGACGGTATGTATCCTTCTTGACCTGGTAAGCCGTCAGCAGGTCCGTCACGTTTATCGGCGACTCCCAATGTGAGGTAAGTCGCTCGATGACCTGGATAACACGCCAGAACTGGGGCATTAGCTGCCCCGGCGAGAGGTCGAACTCACACATAAACGCCTTAGCTAAAGGCGAATATGGCCATTGGAATCCTATCTTAAATGGGTACTCGTATATCACGACATACCCCTCTGGACATATTTCCGGTCGAATTTGACCGGCCTTGCTCACTGTAATCCCCGCAGGGATTTTGGCTAAACTCCTAAAGTCGTCGAGATCATCTTGATTTCGAATGGTACTCCTAGGTTCTGTCGACATCGATAATCCTGTTAACAAAGTTTGTCGATCAAAGAAACCCCAAATGTCCCAATTCTTCCTAGGCTTCCTAGCTATGGATTTACGACGCATGCAAAGAAGAAGACGTTGTACCTTATATAAGCGCTCTAAATCCTCGAAAACTCTAACTCTAATCAAGATCTTGCAGGTTTGGAAGCGAATCGCTGAAGAATAGCAAGAAAATCTCTCTCTTAAAACTCTCTGCAAGTGTAAAATGGAAAAGATCCATCGTGGGTCTCTATTTATGTAATCGATCGTGTCAGATCGAGTCCCTCGATGATCGACATGTACCCTTACCTTTTCGTATGCACACACGGATCGTCGACGCCTGGCGTTGACAGCTGTTAAGCATGATCGTGCGTCAGCGTGACGTCACAATCTTATCCCCTTTTCGACTTCCTCTTTAGTTAGAATTAGACTGATCCATTTCCAAGGCAATCGAAGTGACTTTTGACACGTGTCACGACCCTAGACGTCCGACTGACAAAATTTAAAATTCGAATTTGCCACTCTATTTTTAAATTTTGGGGGTAAAATTTCACCAGTCTCGACCACGACCAACACAGGGAAAACATTTATTACACTTTTTCATAATAGGGTAAAATCATAATACTTTATCCCCTGATCAAAGTTGAAATCGAAAGTTATATACCTCACGACACTCGACCATGACGTCGTCTAGCTCACACGACCGTCGTATGGAACCTTGCGACCTCGACCGACTAACGTGCGATATTTCTGTTACGTTTTCAGTGTTTAAATGCAGGAATCAATGTCATTGATGATCAACGACTATAACCGACGAAGGCCTTTACGAGCATTTAACCCAGTGGCCGTTACGACCGTTACGAGAACTTTTTATGGAGTTATTCAAAGCACTCAAAGACTATAAATACGAAGGCTCAACCACCATTTGCAGATCTCTGATCATCCCACATCTGGAATCAACTGCACTCTCAATAACACTCGAAGCAAAGAATCTTCTCTCAAAAGATCGCTCTCGATGCACGACTTACACGCACGACACTTAGTTTTTACACACGACGCACCAATTTTTACATTCGATACACTTGTTACTTTACATATAAAGTATTTCTATCATTTGCATTGTAATCATTGTACTCTCGATGCCCGAAACCTAAGGATATCGCCCCTGTTTGGCGACCATAGTGCATCGACGACCCCCAAAGTCGTCCGCGGGTTTTTTTTCTCGCTGAGGTTTTTCCCGCGTCACCAAATCTTTGTCTTATTTACGCTTTTCTGTCTTTGTCGTACGGTTTGTCGCAAAATTCCCATTCTTTAGTTGTTAAGCTCCACAATCAACCTTAAGTTATCCTTCTGGACGATTTTTGGCATTAACACTCAAGATTGAAGAGATTAAAGAAGGAGACGTTTACCTTAATGAAGATGGAGATTCACACCTCAAAGCCTCAAGTTCCAAGTTCTTCTATCAAGGATTGCAACGTTCTTCACACACACAAACATACACTAGCCGCACTCAATATTGAAGAAGAGGAATGAGGGTTTTGAGGTTTTAACCCTACTTTCCACTATTTACACCCAAGTCCTCCAACTTTCACTTTTCACACCACACTCACCAAAAATATAACTTTCCTAGAAACCCGGTTATTACAAGGAGTCCGTGATCACGGGGTGTTTTCACGGATTTTTTTGGGTATTTGGTTAAATTGGGAAGAGTTTGGACATTTTAGTAAGTGAGGAGTCCAACTTAGGGCATTTTAATTAATTACTGATTTTGATTTATTTATCATCCAACCTTTTATTCAATACATAAAACAAACAAAAATCGATCTTAACTAGATAGACGAGTTTTACTATATAAACAAACTTAATCCAAAGTTCCAAACACAATTTAATGAAAAATAATAAGCATCCTTAAGGTTGTGTTTGGTAAGCAGACTAGATGGGACGGGACGGGACAAATAAAATTAGTACCACGTTTGGTGTGACATAGAACAAGGACAAGGTGGGACAAAAACACATTTTCGTGGGACAAAACCAGGCAATTTTTGTTCCACCCAAATACATGGAACAACCTTGGACTAAAGTGAAAATGACTGATTTACCCTCTAAACAAAACAAAAAATCTGAAACCTAAAACACGATAAGATTGAATTTGTCGAATCAACTCCTCCAAATCCATCTCTGAGAATATCGAACTCCCCAAATCCTTCCAAAATCGATGAACCCTCATACAAATTGATCAAACTCTGCAAATCGATTGAACTCTGCAAATCCTACTGCAAAATTGCAAATCGTTCGAACTCTACAAATCTCCAGATCTATGTTTGAATATCGATGAGCAAGAGATGAGATGGTGGTGGAAGAAGAAGAAGATTCTGGAAAGAAATGCAAAAAAAAGACGATCTTCGAACGGTGTTTGAAGGAAGACGACGCCACCTGGTCTTGAAGGAAGGAATCTGGAAAGAAATGCAAAAATGAAGGAAGACACCCACTATAAATATGTTTTAAAAAAATTATGTTATTTACCCTCTAAATGTGTTATTTGTGTAATTTACTGTAGTTTTTATTAGTAAAATCATTTAAATGTTTAGTTAAATTATTTAAATGTTTAGGTAAATTAAGTCAATTATAATTATTATATAATAAAAAATATTAAAATTATTTTAGGGGCAATCTAGTCATTTTAACAGTTTTTCCCGTCTTGTTCTAGTCGTACCAAAATGTTGGGTCATCAAGATTTGAAGATGACCTCATGATCTCCTTTTATACTTTGAAAAACATTTTATACTTAGAGAAATTTTGGATGGTTCTTTGTAATGGCTTGTATAAGATAGCAAATGTTTGGTGAATTCAAAGATCAACCAAAGTCAAGATTGAAGATCCTCTCATTGTGGAAGTGAGAGATCCCACATCAACAACTACAAGTCATTGTCCACCGATGGTGTTCCCACACATCGGTGGACACCTCTCCACCGACCTCTCTCTGTGTCGGCCAACAATATCCCACCTATGAAGGCTCTCAAATAGGTGGGATCTCAAGAAGTCTTGATGGATGCTTTACTTCAAGTGGAGTCACATGTGTCATGGTGTATTGTAACGCCCCAAAATCTGAGCCAATTTAAACCTCAAGTTATAACAGGTTATGACAATAAAACTACAATTATATAGATAGCAAAGGAATTAACCATCAAGAGTGTATTTACAATACAGGATACTTCGAACAACCTATCAATCTAATCATGTCACTATAATCAGATTAATCGATTTGTCTAAGCTATCCTTCAAAAATCTCCTCTTTGTTAATTGCCACTTCTGCTATTCCAAAAACACTCGTCCCACAACCCTTTATTTGCCTGAGCCTGAACCTGATAAGAAAAACATCATATGAAACGATTAGGCTAACGCCTAGTGAGAACATTCGTTTCCAAGATAACACTTGTAAAATCAATGTAAACAAGTTACAACAAACCTGATTATTCCTTTTCTTACCGTACAACAACTCCTTTCACTACTGGGAATCTACCCCACCTCCATAATTATGACTAATTCACCTAGTCATATTATCATATACCAGAACCTTCTACGAATCAATCCCAGATTCTAGATCAATGCTCTCATCTAATAAATCGCAACCACATATGCCCATTTATTAGAAAGGATGTAAAGATTACAATTACTCATGTCAATCTCTATTCATCCTAAGAAATCAGGAATTACGATTACTCACATCAATTCCACATTTCTTAATAATGCAAATAGGAATTACGATTACTCACATCAATTCCTTATTTCACATAAATGGGAATTACGATTACTCACATCAATTCCACATTTAACATACACACAGGAATTATGATTACTCACATCAATTCCTTATTTCACATACACACAGGAATTATGATTACTCACATCAATTCCTTATATCATTCAGTATGAGCAAACCTTATTCATTACACTTAACACATTCCTGCCTAGCATCGACTAGCGCAGTCTATAAACCTAACATACTACTTTTCAAGGGTATGTATGTTCAAGCTATATAATTCCCATCACAATTCCTAAATTGCATATCTCCACGATTTACATAAATGCACATTTCATTACATCCAGAAAGATACATAAAATACAAGGCCTCTACATACTTAACTTATCAGATCCTTGAGCCATATCAAATTTTGATACCATTTAGATATACTAGTTTCTTTACTCAACTCCCGATATGCTGTATCGGGACTCACCTGTACCGGGACTCACTTGTACCGGGACTTGCCTCTACCGGGACTTGCCTCTACCGGGACTTCCACTACCGGGACTTCCAACTACCGGGACTTCCACTACCGGGACTTCCACTAGCAGGACTTCCACTACCGGGACTTCCACTACCGGGACATTCAACTACCGGGACATTCAACTACCGGGACTTCCACTACCGGGACATTCAACTACCGGGACATTCAAGGTTTTGCGTAATGTCCGTTCAACAAGTCCTCAAATCGATTTAAAACATGAAATCAATTCAATCTACTCATTCTAATCAATCCTCAGTCAGTTCATACAAATATACCAAGGTTACTATAACTTAAAAACACTGATTTGTACAAAGAATCGAATGAACTCACCTTTGCTTGCAAAAACCACTTCCTGCACAAGCTGATTCCTCAAATCTGATGTTTGTGATTCCAAAAACCTATTCCACAATCCAATTCGTTTTACAAACATATAACTACACAGATTTTTATTAGAAACCACTATCAATTTCTTACCAAAATGATGAACAAGGCTTGCTTTCTCTTCTTTCTCTCTTTCTCCCTTTTTCCTCTAATTTCTTTGCCGACTCCAAACAAGGTACTGAGATATTTCTCAGCTCTAACCTTTTATCCATACACACTTTCAGCAAATAACCAAAAGCACCCTCAAGTTTCATTATTTCCAAAATTTACACCAAACTTTCATCTCTTGTATTTTAACCCTAATGAATTATAAAATTACCACATAATTCGAGGTTTTAAACCAAAATACAATTAGATCCCAATTCTTATTAAAATAATAATATCGAAAATTTAGGATGTTACATGTATACATCGGTGGGATCATCAAAGTTGGAGGATCATCTCATAACTTCACTCCTAAGAAGACTCTCACCTACCATGTCCATGACATGTCGGTGGGATCTTCAAATAGGAGGATCCTACCTTTTGTCCATGCTAAAAGGTTTTCTCTTCAAAGATATGGGTATGGAAGAAAAGGATTCATTTTGTCCTTTTTCCCATTCTTAAATATTGTCTCCATCAAATCTTTCTAGTGTCGTAGGAAAAGACATATCATCTTTTGAGAGCCAAACCTATCCTTCCAATGACAAAGTGACAAGTGTCCTATGCTACACATACTCTTGGCACTATATAAAGATGAAGACCTCTCCATGCAGAACATCTCTTGAAAGACTTGAAGATTACTCTGTGCTCAAGATATTCTACTCCTTTCTCTCTTTGAACTTTATAGCTTTCAATCTTTGTGTTTTAGAAGTTATTTAGTTTTCAGTATTACTTTGTGAAGATTGTTAGAATAGATTTTATCTGTTCTTTCTGCAACAATCTATTTGTTCTATGTGTAATTCTTGATTTGAATATTTTCAATAAAAGAATTAATTAAAGTGAAAAAAAATTGTGTATTGTATTCAACCCCCCCTTCTATAATACATGTTCTTGTTCTTATTAGCCATCTGGGACTAACAACTGGTATCAGAGCAGAAAGTTTAATTTCAATAAACTTGATCTGCAATGGCTGCTTCTTCTTCCAAAAATGAAGCTTTCTCTCAAAACATTTTTTCTGAAAACGGCTCTATAGCCAAACCTCCCAAGTTTAACCCCAACAACTTTTCTTTGTGGAAAAGCTGGATGATGCTTTTCATGGAAGGAGTGGATAGTAGATATCCAACCATTCTCAGTGAGGGACCCATAGTCCCTAGAGTCTGGTCTCGCTATGAAACCAAGATATCCGGTAAGAAAGTTGTTGACAAAAATGATTATGATAATTCAACTGATGAAGAAAAATCTGCTGCTAATGGTCGTTACATTCCTAAGAATCCCAAGAAATATATTGATGAAGAAAAACGTCTTGTGTCTCTTGATTCTAAAGTCAGAACTATCATTGCTCTCTCTCTTCCTGATGAAGTGTACCACTCTCTGGTAAATCTCTCTACTGCCAAAGAAATGTGGTCCACTCTGTGTGTTTTGTACGAAGGTACAAATGAAGTTAAAAAGAGCAGAAAGATTGCTCTTGTTAGAAAATATGAACTCTTTTATTATGAGAAAGGAGAATCTCTCTCCAACTACTATAACCACTTTAACAGTCTTCTTAATGACTTAAAGCTGTTAGGTAGAGTGTATGACAATGAGGAAATCTTGTGCAAGTTTATGGACTGTCTTCCTGATTTTTGGGAAAACATATGTACCTGTATAAAGACTACCAAGGATCTTGATCATATGCCTCTCACTGTTCTATATAGAACTCTCTTCAACTATGAGCAGACTAAACTGCAAAGGAAGTTTGTCATCACAGATATAAAGAGCTCTCATCTAGCTCTCCTAAGTGACTCTTCCAAAAAGACTAAGTGTATTCCAAGAATCACCTACCCATCCGACTCTGACCATGATAGTCAAGAAGATCCCAATGACCATTCAGAGGCATATCTTAGTGATGCTGAGGATGAATGTGAGGAAACTTCAGTTGACAAATTATCTGATGAAATGGCCATGTTGGATGGGCATTCTAAATCCAAATCTCACCCCTCTTCTGGAAAATCTAAGTTTGGTAGAAAATCATCCTCTTCTCTCTCCAAACACTCTTCTTTGGACAAATCTAATGAGGAATGTTTCAACTGTGGTAAACACCTTGAAAGACCCAGAACTGCTTCCTTAGGCCGATTTTTCTCAAAATCGAAAAGATCCAAATATGATTCCAAAAAGTTCAGCCAACACATCTCTTCTGCAAATTCTGACCGGGCTGAAAGATACAAGGAAAAATACAAGAGCGAAAAGGAAAGAAATGAAAGACTTGTAAGAAGAGGAAAGGGTATGCCTGCTAAAACTCATGATTTGGCAGATGAACCCACATCTGAAAGCGAGAATGACACCTCAAATGTATGTTTCATGGCCAAGATAAATGACATGGATGATTCAGAAGGCCACACATCCTCAACTGCTCTTGTATCAGCTAAGTGCCTCTCCTCCTCATCACAGGTACATCCTTTTCTATCTCTTTCTGATGCTGAAAAGATTGAAGCATTTGATTCTTTATCTATTGATCTTTTTGATGCTAAAACTGCTAAGAAAAAGGCAAATGCTTAAATAAAATCTCTTTCATCTCAACTGCTATTATGTCACTCTCAACTGGAAAACTTTGAAAAAGTTAAGGTTGAGCTTGAAGATCTAAAATCCATCAACTTTATTCTTGCCAAAGAGAAAAACAAAATATTTAAACGTTTTCAAAAGGAGCAAGAAATCATGAGAAAATGGACCAGTTCTTCCAAAAATCTGGAAAAGATTTTTCAAGATCAGATTTCTTGTAATGACAAAACTGGTTTAGGCTTTGGAAAAATGGAAATTGATCAATCTTCAAAATCTCATGCTCCCACCTCATGTGATTCACCTATCTTTTGTGAAACCTCCAATTCTAATTCTATTGGGTTTGTGTCCATGAATTCTACCGATTCTTCTGAAGCTTTAAAGTTTGGAATGTTTTTAAAGGCAAAAGATCCCATTTCCTTTCCAAAGGAAAAGGCTCAAGATTCCAATGATTCTTCCACACCTATCCATGACTTTAAAAAATTCTTGACTTTAGATGATGCATCCTCCTCTTCCAACTCAAACAAAAAAAATTCTATCTCTGAAAAAGGCAAGTTTTTGGGTGCTGATTCTTTCTTAAAAGAAAATTCTTCAAATCTTTCCAAAAACAATTTTGTGGCCTCTTCCACCGATTTTATTCCCAGATCGGTGAACCTCAAAATGACCACTTCAAAAGAGAAGATTCCTTTCCTCCCAAATTCTGAAAAAGGAATCTTAGGTCCTGCACCCCAACTCTTTAACTCCTCATCAAAGTATTTGAAGATAACCAAAATGAGCAAAAGTAAGGAAAAATGTCAAGTTTCTAAAAAGATTTTTCCTCATAGAAAATGCTATATCTGTGGTGATATTTCTCATTTTGCCAAAGACTGTCCGAAAGAAAGAATTGATCTAAGTGACACCAATTCTTTTTCTTCTAACCCAAAAGGACCCGCCACCAAATGGGTACCTAGGAAATAAATTCTTTGTGATTGCAGTTTTTGAGCTAGATGGATCTATGTGGACCAGTATAAAAGTGACAAAACTGAAGAAATCATCAAGTTCTCTAGAAAACTAAGTGTAAATTCCCATTGGCACACTCACTAGTGCCAACATCTTCTCTACCGACATCATCACATCTCCCATCACCCTCCTTTATTACCTACTTAATTTCTCACCATACCTCTCACACCACCTTTTCTCATTCATCCCACCACATATATTACCTCAACCTCATCTCTTTATCATCTTACCATCCATCCTACCACCCAACTCTTCATCCCCTCTCTTACAACAAAATCCTATTTTTAATCTCATCGGTGAGTTTCAAAAAAAAAAACTAAATCGGTGGCTTTCATCGGTGGCCAAAACCAAGAAAAACAACAACAAAAAATCTATTTTTTTCATTCATCGGTGGACAAAAACAAGATACAAAAAAAAGAAAAAGAAAATATATATATATATATATATATATATATATATATATTATAGACTGTTGGGTCATCAAAGATTTGAAATTGACTCACCGATATTTTCCCTATAATCCTACTTAGAATATTTTGACAAGGTTCTTTAAATAACTTGTACAAGATAGCAACTGTTCGGTGAAGTCGAAGATCAACCGAAACCAAGCTTGAAGAGATTCTCTATGCAGAATCAAGAAGACTCTTCTCAAGATATATACAAGTTATTATCCATCGATCACACATCGGTGTACTTTCTCACCACCGATGGTGTCTTCAAAAATCGGTGGATATAATCCCACCGATGTTGTCTTCAGGAATCGGTGGACTTCATCCCACCGATAAGGATACTCAAATCGGTGGACTTCATCTCACCGATGAGGATACTCAAATCAGTGGGATCTTCGTGTAAATGGATTTTCTTACAGATGATTTTTAAAGACCAATGACAGTTATATCGGTGGAACATCATCGATAAAATTGTCTTGGAAAACACATCAAGAAGATCCTCCAGGTTTGGCAATAATCCAGTGGTTGGTAAAAATGTCAACTTAGTACTCTCCACTTTTAGATAACGTCTAAATCAGCATAGGCATTCTTCCTGGTTCCAAGGAAAAAGGTGATTTGGAAACTTCAACTTTTCAGAGTACTACACCTTCTATCCAATCTCCTTATGACAAGTGTCCTGAGCATTTAATGCACATTACTTGTATCTTCACTATAAAAGGAAGTAGAAGGCTCCATGCAAACTACGCTTTCTGGAATTCTCTCAGTGCAAGAAATCTCCATATTGCTTGAAAACTTTATAGCTTTGTTCCAAGTGTTCTTAGTTGTTTTGTTAGTATACTTTGTGTAAGATTGTTAGAATAGTTTATCTATTCTTTTCCGCAACAGTCTTAAGTTTTCTATGTGTAATTCTTGTTGAAAGATTTTCAATAATAGAATTAAAATTGTGAAAATTTTGAGTATTGTATTCAACCCCCCCCCCCCCCCCTTTCTACAATACTTGTTATAGCCATCTGGGACTAACAAGTGGTATCAGAGCAGGAAAGTTTAACTCATAAACTTGATCTGCGATGGTTGCCTCATCATCTTCAACTGTTGAAAACCTTTTTCAAAACAACTTGGCTGAAAATGGTTCCATTACCAAACCTCCTAAGTTTAACCCTAACAACTTTTCTCTTTGGAGAAGCCGTATGATGCTATTCGTGGAAGGAGTGGATACTAGATATCCAACCATTCTCAAAGAGGGACCCTTTGTCCCTAGAGTCTGGCTCGCTATGAAACGCAGAGGTCTGGTAAGGAAACCGCTGAAAAGGAAGTCTCTAGTGACTCCGATGATTCTGAGCCTTCCGACAAAGAGAAAGCTAAAGGTATTGGACGTTATATTCTAAAAAATCCAAAGAAATATACTGATGAAGAAAAACGTCTTGTTACTCTTGATTCAAAGCTTAGAGCAATCATTGCCCTCTCACTTCCTGATGAAGTCTATCATTCTCTAGTTAACTTTGAAACTGCTAAAGAAATGTGGACCACACTATGTGTTCTGTACGAAGGTACAGAGGAAGTGAAGAAATGCAAAAAGATTTCCTCATAAGAAAGTATGAACTTTTCATTCATGAAAAAGGTGAATCTCTTCCTAGCTATTATAATCGTTTTAACTCTCTTCTGAATGATCTGAAGTTACTAGGCAGAGTCTATGATAATGAGGAAGTTTTAAACAAGTTCATGGATTGTCTCCCAGACTTTTGGGAAAACATGTGTACTTATATCAAAACTTCCAAGGACCTTGAGTACATGCCTTTAACTGTTTTATATGGAACTCTCTTCAACTTTGAACAAACCAAGTTACAAAGGAAATCTTTCATCAAAGAGATAAAGGGCACTTCTATTGCTCTTGTTAGTGAAGATTCCAAGAAATCTCAAAGTGTTCCACGCATCACCTATCCGTCATCAGATTCTAAAAATGAAAGCCTAAGCAACTCTTCTCACCAATCGAAGGCATATCTAAGTGATGCTGATGATGAAGGTGAAGAAATGTCTGTCAAAAAGTTGTCTGATGAATTAGCCATGTTAGCTGGTTTCAAAAACAAATATCGTTTTTCAAACAAATCCAAATCTTTCAAGAAACCCTTTTCTTCTACAAAAACTACCTCGTCTGATAAAACAAATGAGGAATGTTTTAATTGTGGAAAGAAAGGACATTTTGCAGCTGAGTGTAGAAGTAAGCGTGTGATGAACTCTAGAAATTCATCGTCAGACAAGTTCTCTTCCAAGTATGAAAAATCCAAAAATAACACTTTCAAATCAAACCTTGTCAAGAAAGAAATTCAATCCTCTTCCAAAGATCATCAAGAAAGGGCTGAGAAGTACAAAGCCAAATACAAGAAAGAAAAGGAAAGAAATGAGGGTCTCCTTAAGAAAGGAAAGGGTCTCATGGCCGAAATACATGATTGGGAAGAAGAGACTTCTGACAGTGACAACAACTCTCCCAACAAGTGTTTCATGGCCATCTCAGAAGATGTGGAAGATTCTGAAAAGGCGACCTCTCCAATGGCTTTGGTGTCAATTGGGTGCTCGACATCATACTCTCAGGTACATCCTTTTAATGATATGACTGATAGTGAAAAGATTGATGCTTATGAATCTTTAACTAAAGACTTTTATTCTGTCAAAGATGGTAAGAGAAGAAAATCTATTCAAGTTAAAGAACTCACATCTAAACTTGAAATTTGTATGTCTAAACTTGAAAAGCTTGAGGAAATCAAAGTTGAGCTTGAGGATCTAAAAACCATAAATCATGTGATCTCAAAAGAGAAAAACAATTTTTTTAAGAAATTAAAAAGAGAACAAGAGACTGTTAAGAAATGGACTAGTTCTTCAAAGAATCTTGAGCAAATCTTTAAAGATCAAATTTCTGTTAACAACAAATTTGGTTTGGGCTATGGAAAAACCATCTCTGACGTCTCTTATCAAACGCTTGAGCCTACCTCTAGTGTATGGGATGATGTCTCAGACTCAAGTTCTTGTGACTCTATTTCCTTAGAATCTTTAGATCTAGGTGAAGCCTTAAAGTTTGGAATGTTCATAAAAGCTAAATAATCCTCGTCTGTTCAAAACTTGGAAAAAGAGGACTCCAATGACTTTTCAAAACCCATCCATGATCTTTTAAAAGATTTAGCGATTGATGAATATGTCCCTCCTACTGATCTTTCAAAATCAAAGTCTGCCAAAAGAATTAAATCTAACTCCATCGTTTTAAATTCTCCACCTATGTGTAACTCTTCAAAAGCTAAGTATCTCACCGATATAAATTCTCCTACAGATTTCCTTCCCCGTTCTGTGAGCCTCACAAACTCAAAAGGGAAATCGGTGGAGTTTGGAAACGATCATTGAAAAAATACTTCAAGAAATCTTTCTAAATTCGTTTCCACCTCAAGTAATGGTACTTTAAGTTTTCCTTCTCATTCCTCATCATTTGGTCTTAAAAACTCTCAAGTTAATGTCATGAGGAACGGAAAAGAAGAACTGCAAAAACCTAAAAAGATTTTTGTTTACAGAAAATGTTATAACTGTGGTGACACTTTTCATCTTGCCAAGGATTGCCCAAAAGAAAGAATTGAAAGAATCAAACCTAAGGACTCTTCCTCTTCTAACCCAAAAGGACCCACCACCAAATGGGTACCTAAGAACTAATTTGTGTGTGCATGCAGGCTTTTGAGCACCATCAAATATGGTATCTGGATAGTGGGTGCTCACGCCACATGACGGGGAATAAATCTCTTCTCATCAACTATGTGTCTGGAAAAGGTCCATCTGTAACTTTTGGTGACAACTCTAAAGGTTACACCAAAGGATATGGAACTCTCTCTAATGAATCTGTCACTTTCAACAAAGTGGCACTTGTTGAAGGTCTCATGCATAATCTTCTCAGCATTAGCCAACTATGTGATCTTGGATATAAAGTTATCTTTGAACTTTGTATCTGTACTGTTGTGGACAAGAACTTCAATGTGGTGTTATCTGGAAAAAGGATGGAAATGTCTATATCATTGATATGGGACTAAGTAACAATTCATCCAATGTCTGCTTAATGTCAGATGACACAGCCAAAAGGAACTGGTTGTGGCATATACGTCTATCTCATCTGAACTTCAAAACACTCCATAAAATCTCAAACAAAGAACTGGTGACTGGCATGCCAAAGCTGAACTTTGTCAAAGAAAAGTTGTGTGATGCATGTGAAAAAGGGAAGCTCACCAAAACATCCTTCAAGACCAAGCAATGCTCCTCCATCACTCTTCCTCTCCAGATGCTTCACATGGATCTATGTGGACCAGTCAGCACTTCTAGTCTTGGTGGCAAAAGGTACATTCTTGTTATTGTTGATGAATTTACTAGATATACTTGAGTATCTTTTCTCAGGTATAAAAGTGATGCAACTGAAGATATCATCAACTTTGTCAAGAAAAATGAAGTTCTAAATGGACAGCTTGTAAGATCGGTGAGAAGTGACAATGGTACTGAATTCAGAAACAGTGCTCTTGAAGACTTCTTTAATGAGAAAGGAATTTCTCAAAATTTCTCTGATGTTAGAACTCCTCAGCAAAATGGTGTGGTGGAAAGGAAAAACAGAACTCTATGTGAGGCTGCTAGATCTATGCTAAGTGAATCAAATCTTCCCACCTATTTTTGGGTTGGAGCTGTTAATACTGCTTGCTTTACCCAAAATAGGTCTGTGATTTCCAAAAGACATCATAAGACCCCATATGAAGTTTTCCATGGCAGAAAACCAAATATTGGCTTTCTTCATGTTTTTGGTTGTGTGTGCTTTATTCTAAATGATCGTGACAATCTTGGGAAGTTTGATCCCAAAGCTGATGAAGGTATTTTTGTTGGATACTCTTTATCCTCCAAAGCATATCGTGTGTACAATCTCAGGAGAAAATGCATTGATGAGTCTATCCATGTCAAATTTGATGACCTAAGATCATCATCTCTTTCAAATGATGATGACGAATTGCACAAGTGGATTTCCTCATGCATAGGTGATGCTCCCATAGTTAACTCCACCGAAGCATCTTTCATTCCTTTGAACCCATCAAATAACCAAGTTGGGTCATCTTCCATAGTGCATCCTTCCACCGATATTCATTCTCCCACCGACATAAATCCTAATGCCAATATGCATATTTCCACCGATCCCATACCCTCCACCGATCCTATGCCCTTCACCGATAATACTGCTTTCCACCGATCCTCTGATCCCACTCCACCGATTCCTTCCACACAAAATGTTCCACTGGTTCTACCTCCTGCCACAAAATGGACCAAAGATCACCCCATAGATCAAATCATTGGTGATCAACAAGTAGGTGTCCAAACTCGCAGAGGAGTTGGAAATATTTGTCTCTATGTAAACTTTCTTTCTCTTATTGAACCCAAGAAGATTGATGAAGCTCTTGCAGATCCTTGTTGGATCACTGCCATGCAAGAAGAGCTTTCTCAATTTGAGAGAAACAAAGTTTGGAGATTGGTTCCTAGACCCCGAAAGAAGACAATCATTGGAACCAAATGGATCTTCAGGAACAAGATGGATGAAGATGGTACTGTTATCATAAATAAGGCCAGATTGGTTGCTCAAGGATACCGACAGGAAGAAGGCATTGATTATGATGAAACTTTTGCCCCTGTCGCAAGACTTGAAGCCATAAGAATTTTCTTGGCTCATGATGTCTACCGAAATTTTAGGGTCTTTCAGATGGATGTCAAAAGTGCTTTCCTCAATGGGGAACTTGCAGAGGAAGTCTATGTGAAACAACCACCTGGTTTTGAAGACCCAGCTCATCCAGACTTTGTGTACAGACTTGATAAGGCTCTCTATGGTCTCAAACAAGCTCCTCGTGCCTGGTATGACACTCTTGCTGTCTTTCTTCTGAAAAAATGGATACTCTAGAGGTCAAATTGACAATACTCTCTTTATCAAGAAGACCTCAGGTAATCTCATTCTTGTCCAAATTTATGTTGATGACATCATCTTTGGTGCCACTGATGAATCTCTATGCGATGAGTTTGCTTCTCTCATGATGAGTGAATATGAGATGAGCATGATGGGAGAGCTTACATTCTTTTTGGGCCTTCAGGTCAAACAATCTTCAGAAGGAAATTTTATAAATCAAAGCAAATATATTCGTGACCTTCTGAAGAAATTCAACTTTTTGGACAGCTCTCCTATGAAAACTCCCATGGCACCACCTTTGAAACTTGATGCTGATTTAAATGGTGAATCTGTGGATGTTACCCATTATCGGGGTATGATTGGTTCTCTCCTTTACTTAACTGCTAGCAGACCGGATATTATGTTTGCTACCTGTCTTTGTGCCCGTTATCAAGCCAATCCAAAGAAATCTCATTTGGATGCTGTTAAACGGATTTTCAGGTATCTAAAAGGTACCATGCACCTGGGTCTTTGGTATCCCAAAGACTCAGGCTTTGAACTAATTGGTAGGGGTGGCAAAAAGTGACCTAACCCGCCAACCCAACCCCAACCCAACCCAATAGTAGCAGGTTGGGTTAAGATTTTCAACCCATTTAAGTTAAATGGGTCAACCCGCCTAACCCAATTAATAAATGGGTTGGGTTGGGTTGAAATTTTCTACCTGATTTCAACCCATTTACAACCTGTATTAACCCATTTACAACCTGCTTTCAACCCATTTACAACCTGTTTATAACCCATTTATGACTTGTTTTTATTTATTATCATTATTTAATTATAGTTAATAATTAAAAAAGTTAATAAAAAAACTAAATATGATTCCACTAAAGTCTAAACAAAACTCCTTTAGTCCTTCCATTTCAATATTCCATCGTTCAAACTTTCAAAGTCTAAATTCTCTAAACCCTAGCTGACACTTCCTTCCAGTTCCAGCCAAGAGAGCGACACCAGGCTTAGAAACTTATTTGTTTGACTTTATGGTTGTGTTATTGAAACTTTAAACAATTTATTTCACTTTATGGTTGTGTTTTATTGAAACTTTGAACAATTTATTTGGTTTGTGGTTGTGACTTGTGTATTTGTCATGAAATTATGTTTTTGTCCTTTTGTATTTTATTTAAAGTTTTAAAATTAAATAGGTCAACCCAGGTTCAACCCATTTCAGGTTGGGTTGAGAAAATCATAAACAGGTCAACCCGCTACCAACCCATTTAAGTACCAGGTTGGGTTGGGTTGAAAATCTCAACCCATTTATTTAAACAGGTTGGGTTGGGTTGAGGTTTTCAACCCAATTAATAAATGGGTTGAACCCGAACCCAACCCAACCCGACCTATTTACACACCTACTAATTGGGTATTCAGATTCAGATTATGCAGGTTCCAAGATTGATAGAAAAAGTACCACAGGTAGCTGCCAACTCCTTGGTGGCAAATTAGTAAGTTGGTCCAGCAAGAAACAAAACTCTGTGTCAACCTCTACTGCTGAGGCTGAATATGTAGCTGCTGGAAGCTGCTGTGCTCAGATCCTGTGGATGAAAAATCAATTGAAGGACTACAATCAAAACTACTCCAAAGTTCCCGTCCTATGTGATAACTCTAGTGCAATTGCCATTGCAAATAATCCTGTCTTACACTCAAGATCAAAGCACATAGACATCAGATATCATTTCATCAGGGATCATATTTCCAAAGGTGACATTGAGCTGCACTTCATTCCTACAGATCTTCAGCTTGCAGACTTGTTCACCAAACCCTTGGATGAAGCCAGGTTCAATTTTCTGATAAGTGAACTTGGAATGTGCAACCTTTAGTAGGAGAATCCACCACCTATCAAAAAAAAACTGGGATTTGCCTTTTTGGTGGTAATGACCTTCGGTGTTATTGACCTTCACCGACAACGACCTTCTAGGTCAATCCTCATCGGTGGCCTTGCTCTTCACCGAAATTCACCTGAATCTTTTCCACCGATGTCACCTATCTCCGTTGCTATTCTCTCTCATCGGTGAGGTTTCTTTCACCGACACCTCTTGGATTTCCCCATCGGTGGCTATGTGTTACACCGATTCTCGAGATTACACCGATTCTCTCTAATTTCTCTTCGGTAGAACACCTTAATCGGTGGCCGTGCTCAACACCGAAATCCTATTCGGTAATCTCCACCGACGATTGTTTCCTCTTCTCACCACCGACATATACACCGATCTCCGTTGAAATTCATCGGTAAGTTTTCTACCACCGATGACTCTTGGTTATATATCGTCGGTGAGTTTTGTTCCGCCGAAATTTATATCGAATGTTTTTAAGCTTATCTCGTACATTTCCCTATGAAACCATGAGCCTAAAAGAAACCCTAAGTGTCAGTGTGATGGCTGACCCTTCCCATTGCTAGCCGTTTTTTACCACACATCCCCAAATCCCTCATCATTATTTTTTTAAATTTGTTTATTTTATTTAACCCTCTCCTTTAACTCCCTCATAACCGTTCCCTCTCCTTTTTGAATCCATAACCCTATTCCTTTCTCCTATAAATAAAACCCATCGCCTTCCTCTTTCATCTTCTCTCTTCTCACCTGCAACAATGGCACCCATCAAGATACCAACATGATTTGAAGACCTCATATTCAACCCTTGCAACCACGTCGCATGGTTCGAATCCGATCCCGCACATCCAGAGCTCAACACCATCATCAACTTCTTAACTCGATCTCCTCTCCTCCATGCTTTTTCTTGCAATCCAAAAATGAGCAAGATGCTCATTGGCAACTTTTGGCTCACCTGTGTGTACGACCCATCTAACGAAGCCATCCATGCATCCATTCTCACTGACGAGGAAGGTGATCACGATCTCACATTTGGTGTTGATGACGTTCGTCGTGCCCTAAAGATTTATGCTTTCTCCTCTTATGTAGACATGCACGTCGATAACTTTCTTGAACAAGTTATCAGTGCCATTGGCTATGTGCACCAATCTGATGTCAAAGTCTCCAAATCCTCAAAAGGCCCAGGTACTCTCACTCGCAACAAAATGGGTGGTGTTTGGAACTTCTTCTTTGCTCATGTGATCCATTGTCTCTCTAGAAAGACAAGTGGGCACGATCAATCCCCGTCCTACATCACAAAGCTAGTTCATGCACTAATTTTCCAAAGACATGTGGACTTTGCGCAATACTTCTTCACTGAACTCACTGAAGTGATTAAGCACCCCAAGAAGTGTTACGTTGCCTACCCGCGCTTCATCTCCATGATTATTCAGCACAAGCTTGGAAAGGCTTTGGAGGTCGACCGAAAATCTCCTTCTCCTCGATTTACCTATGATTGGACTTCTCCAATAGTCGGCGTCAAAACTCTCAATGTTGGACCTCTCGCCACCGATCGCCCTTTGAGACGAGGTATGATCACTTTTGCTCTCTCTCTCTCTCTCCCGATCTACATTGGGGTGATGCGGAAATCCCCGGATTTCAACATCCAGAAATTCCCGAAATCACTCCAACTGTAGTGGTCCCTTCTCCCCGTTCTCGAGTTAAGTCGGGTGGCACTCAAAAGAAACAACGAAAGGCCACCGACACCTCCGCATTCGCTTCTAGGACCACACCACCGAGATATCCCTCGGAGGCTTCCCCGGTTCAAATCCCTTCTCATAAGCGGAGGCACTCTTCATCCCCTCCGAGGTCTCTTTTAAAGAGGTCTCGGAAACCATCGGCCCAACCGACTAAGCCAACTGTCGACTCTCACAAGTCGACAGTTGTTGAACTTCAACCCTCCGGGCCAAGGGAATCCGCTATCAACCCCACCGACTCCTCCGTTGTCTCTCTACAGACCTCGGTTGTACATTTGGAGGAACCACACTTTACCTCCCCACGCACTTCTTTGGGTGGAGGAGATGACTTCGGGGTCTCTCCTCTCGAAGGCTCCGATTTTTCACTGCACAGCCTTTCACCCGATCAGTTTATGATCGATGACATCTCACAACCCGATCAGGGTTCCCCCCCACCGAATCCCCCCCCCACATGACTTCTTTGATTTTCTTTTGGATGACACTGGTTCTCCCCGAACCCTCCCGTCCACCGAAGAAAACCCTACCGAGTCTCCAAAGCAACTTTCACCCCGACGATCTCCATCTCCACCGAAACAACCTTCACCCCGAAGGTCTCCCTCCCCACAAAGGCAACTTACACCCCGACGATCTCCATCTCCACCGAAACAACCTTCACCCCGAAGGCTCCCTCCCCACGAAGGCAACTTCCACCCCGACGTTCTCCCACACCGATACGTGAGGCTTCTCCTCGCCAAATCCCCCTACACCGAAAATTCTCTATCCCGATGTTTTGTCGAATTTTCTCCCCACTATCACTCCCGAAGAAGATCGACTACGACTACCATTCCGTCTCCCAGAATTCGATGGTGTTACCTCTTCAGGTACTAGGCTACGCTCTACATTCCATGCTGATATTCAAGAGTGTGCTCGCCAGTGTCGGCTAGTCAACACTCAGTTTGAAGGCTTCAAACAATCTACTATATCCATGCTAGCCCAGGCCAACTCCAGAATCTCGGTGCTCGAATCTCAGTTGTCACAGATCTTGTCCGATGCTATTGCCAACGCCCTTCGGCCGGTCTCTTCTACGATTGGTTCCTTATCTAACAAGGTGGACTCTTTGATCTCGTCTCATGGGGATCTTGCTATATCGTTTGGTGCCTTCAAGGCATCCTCTCTAGTCAAGGATTCTGAACTCCAGAAACTCATTCAAGAAGCCAAGTCTCATCAAGATCTTAAACAGAGCATAGTCGATTCTCTCAACACTCTTCACACCAAAACTGACAACATGCAGGAGAAAGCCCAATGGGAAATGGACTTGGGTGATTTTACACTACTCTACGATGACACCACACAGAGTATGGCTCATCTTCACTCCAAGTTTGACAGTGTGTTCACTCAGTTGGGTTTTAAGATTCCGGCTGCTGCTGAGGGGGAGAAATCTGCGAGTCAACCAAAATTGCCCTCTATTAAAAGAACTATCAGCAACATGCCTCCACCTTCCACCGAAAAATCATCACAAGCCACCGAAGCTTCAGGAATGCCTTCACCGAAAACCTCTCCTCCGAAACATACAGGTACCACCGAATTTATCTTCACACCACCGAAATCACCATCGGTGGAAATCGCACATGCAGCTGTTGAGGGGGAGAAAATCCATGCATCTTCTGAGGGGGAGCAAACATCCAAAAGTCCCAAAGACAAAGGTAAGAAAACTCTCACAGCTGAACAGTTGGCCGAAGAGGAAAAGAAAAGCAAAGAGTTGGCAAAATATGGGACTCGACCTACCGATGCTCAATCCTTGAAACTAAATCCTCCTTCTCAGCAATCTCAAGAATCCAATCTTGGTCTAACTCCTCAGGAGATCGAGGAAGCCAGATTAGCTCAAAAAGCCTTAGATGATTCCAAGGCTCTCTCTTTGGAAGTTGGAAAAGAAGAGGCCCTCAAAGTCAAGTCTGCCGATGCACTTTCCACCCAAAAATCGGTGCTGAGTGAAATTAAAAAAGAAAGGAATGAAGAGATCAGTTGGTACAAAAAGACCATGCACCACCGAATAAACAGCTCCCCGGTCTCAAACGTAAAAATTGCTACCTCCAGAACCAACCCAAAGGATATCAGGCTGATCATCGATAGAGAAGATGGCTCAATGAAAAGTGTGAGAGATCTTCATCTCCAACATTACGGTCTCCCCGAATGGTATGAGATCTCTCGACACTTGGTCAGAAGTGCAAACCCAAAGAAAGACATATTTGTCAAATACATTGATGGATTGATGGAAAAGATGAAAGAGATTAAAAGAAAACACAACATCACTCTTTCCACCGATGAAAGGGCAAAACTTCAATCGATGAAAGAAGAAATCATTCTTCCCAAAGTCAAGAATCCTACCGACAAGGTGTTCAAGGAAATGGCAACTGAAGGGAAAATTCCAAACATAAGCAACCAAAATTTGTCCATCCCTACATCTGTGTCTTATCCCACTACGACTTTGAGCCTCTCACCGATTCCAGGGTTATTCTTCAATGATGGTTTTGGTCATCGACCCTTTTTCAGATTTGCACAAATCCCCATCGCCGATACTTTGTTCCTTGAAGGTATCTCCAATCTATTTCCCTACATCAACGAAGCTCAACCATTCTACCGAAATGTGTTAGATGAGATCAAGCGCCGACAAACTTCCAAGAAATAGATCCTCATCTTTCTATGTGGTACTTGTAAAAGTTTGTTTCTTCTTTTGTCAAATGTACGAGAAAAACTTATCCAAATACAAGTACTTGTCTATTCGAATTTTCTTTCTGCACATAACTTCACTTTACTTTTACTTGTAATTACTGTAAATAGCATACATACTCATACAAAAGAAAAATAGATCAAAATAACAAAAAGAATGGTCTATGTGAAAAGAACCCAAAAAGAGTAAAAAGGGTCAAAATGCATTTTACATTTTACTACTCTTAAATATTCTAAGGATAGAGCTCAAATTCAAATAGGGGGGGATTGTTGGGTCATCAAAGATTTGAAATTGACTCACCGATATTTTCCCTATAATCCTACTTAGAATATTTTGACAAGGTTCTTTAAATAACTTGTACAAGATAGCAACTGTTCGGTGAAGTCGAAGATCAACCGAAACCAAGCGTGAAGAGATTCTCTATGCGGAATCAAGAAGACTCTTCTCAATATATATACAAGTTATTATCCATCGATCACACATCGGTGGACTTTCTCACCACCGATGGTGTCTTCAAAAATCGGTGGATATAATCCCACCGATGTTGTCTTCAGGAATCGGTGGACTTCATCCCACCGATAAGGATACTCAAATCGGTGGACTTCATCTCACCGATGAGGATACTCAAATCAGTGGGATCTTCGTGTAAATGGATTTTCTTACAGATGTTTTTTAAAGACCAATGACAGTTTGTTGGTCCCGAAGGGCTATACAAGTTTGTAGAAGGGGGGTGAATACAAACACACATATTTTACTTTTCTAAATTGTTTATTGATAAATCATTAACAATTTACAGCTTGTTGCGGAACAAGATTAAGGATAAACCTAAATCTAAACAAGTTGGAACACTAAGTTTCTTGCACTAAGAAAGAGAAGGAAATTACTAATAATAACCTATCTCAAGATAAGAAAGATGACTTGTCTAGAGTTAGCAAGTGCTTCAAAAATGAAGCTGGAGTCCTTCTTATATACTGCATGCATTTAATGCATTGCAGTTTACACTTTACACGTGGCAGCAGCTGGTTGGTTGCATGTCATTGACCTTTGTAGACAACCTTAGTAGCCGCATGTTTGAACAGTGTAGTATCAGAGTGGTTGTACGATTTCAGACAATAAGGAGGTTCTTTTCTGACATATCGTACGGAGTCGTGCAAGGGTGGTTAAGACAAAAGTACTTTGTACGGAGAACTTCATGATCAGCTTTCGTTGATTCAGCGCTTTACCATTGTTTATCAGCGAATGATAAAGTTCAGTGATAGCTGAAGTCTTGTACTTAATACTTCACGTTGAGTGGACAAATCTGAGTCTTCGCTGATCCGCATCAGTTCATTAGGAGACTTGTCGCTGGTTCTTGAGCTTGATCTTTGACTTCAACGTAGAACCTATGTTGACGTGAAACTTGTCTTCAGGGATCATAAGTAAACAACTAACTTATCAGCGATCACCATAAGGACTGAACAGACTCAGAGCATTATGGTGAACAGTGTTCGCTGAATGTTTAATCTAAAGAGCGAGAGTTCCTATCAGCGGTATTATAAGGTCTTAGTACTTATCAGCGATAGTGAAACTCGGATACATATTGTTTACTTACAATTTTCACTAAGTATTAAGAGAGGGTCATTATCAAATCACTGAGGGTTTGGATCAATAATCTCCCCCTATTTGATTATGACATAGCAATAGAGAAAATTGCTATTTGATGAAAACATAAGGATAAAAAGAACTCATAAAATATTTGTCCCTTTTACTGTTTTCTGGGATCTTTTCTGTACTGATGGAGTAAAGTACTTTCGCTGAAATCTTTCTTTAAAACTTCGTATCAGATTACAAAGGGAAGTGGAAAGATTACAAGTACAAGCGAAATAAATTACAAGTACAAAAGAATAACTGATACAATAGAAGAATAATGCGATCCTATCAGTTTATAGAGGTTCTTCCTTAATGAGAAGTTCATAAAGGGTCTTTGATGTGGGAATCATCCAGTCAGGGACATTTACTCCTTGATTCCTTTTGTTCAGCGCTTCTTCAAAAATCAAGGGTTTAAGATGTCGTGCCTGAATGTCGCTTTTGAAATCACACCAGTAGATGAGATCTTTCAGCTGTTCGATGGGAGTCATGGGAAGCTCAGAGATATGTTGAAAACGTTTTCGTCCATCATAGTCAATAAAGAATATCCCATAGGGTTTGCTTATGACTTTCCCAGGGATGAAAGTCTCACCAGGAGGAAGAGATGTGTCAAGTGAGGAAAGGTCAGGTTCTGGACCAAGGACTTCAGCAAGAGAAAAACCAATACCTGTTTCGTTCCGTATACGAGGACCTGAGTCTGAAGATTTAGACTTTTTCTTTGCAGAGGCCCTTCTTTTCTGATTTGCGAGAGGAGGGGGAGGAGGAATATCCACACAAGAAGAGACTAAGTCGATCTGTTTATTTATCAGCTTTTCGACATGATCCTTGTACTTAGATTGAGACTTCTGGATGGCTAATCTGATCTCCAACCATTCAGAGAGATCGTACTTCGTGATGGCTTCAGCATAGAATTTTCGTACTGTCCATTCTCTCTGAATATCTCGATTTCAGCGATTGAAACTTTGAGGGTTGATCTTCCAACGATGAGTACCTTGTTGATTTTGGCAGGTCGATATCTGAACTGTACCTTTTCTTTGCACCAGATTAAAGTAGATTGAGACACAGTTCTCTTTTCTTCAACGATCTTCTTGGCGTCTTCCCATAGCTGACGTTGAACTTCGATTGGAGTTCTTTTCAGCTTGGGGTCTTTCACTGATTGTTGAGTAAGCTGGATGGCGAGTTCTCTGTCTTTTTCTTCAGCTTCCCTTCTTTCAGCGATTAACCTTTCAGCTCTGAGGTGATCCTGGTATTCCTTTTGTTAAAGTCTGAACTTTGGAGGAATAGAAGGAAGTTGATCACGCTTCAGAATGATTCGCTGATCTTCGAATCTCTTTATCATTGCACCTCTCTTTTTCTGATCCTCTTCACTTAGCTTTTGAGGAGCCAATGAAGGCCTGTTTCTGTGAGAGAGCATCTGTTCTTCAGGTTCATCAGTCTTAGAGATCAAATCCAAGACCGGGATTATTTCTTCAGCGTTGGGAGCTGGGATTATTTCTTCAGCAGCAGCTGGTTGTACTTCAGAATCCTCAAGCAGGGGAGAGGACTAGCTGAAACACAGCGATCTTACGAATAAGAACTTGGGTAGAACAGAGATAGAAAAAGAATGGGATTAAGTGTATAGAGGTTTTATGGAGAGTGGAGCTGATAATGTGTATAGATAGAGGAGGGATGCAGTGTAAGGAAGTAAGATGTAGTGTACCTGACGAACTGGCTTTCGAAGCAAGATCATCAGATTTTCATCGTCTTCAGCGACACTTTTTCCGTTGCCTTTGTCAGCTTCAGACGTTGAAGGCTTTGTCTTGGTCCGCTCCCCTGAAGGTTCGTTTATCATGGTCCCTTTAAGAGCTGTACTCTTCTGAGCAGGCTTGACGATAAAGGAGTCATCATCATCATCATCGTCATCATCATCATTCTTTGGAGAAGAGGATGGTTCATCATCAGATAAGTCGATGGCTTCTTCATCTTCAGCTTCAGATTCAGATTCTTCAGCAGCCTCTTCGAGTTGCTCCCCCTCAGATACAGAGGTAAGCTTCTCGGTTCCCTCAGGGTTTTCATCTCCCTGAGGTCCAGCAGTATCCTCTTCAGTTGTCTTCTCACCCTCTTCAGTAAGGGTAAGGTTTTCAGTCTTCTCCCCCTTGATAGATTCATCATGGGGAAGGTCTTCAGAGTTCTTCTCCCCCCTTCCTCATGATGAGTGGGGGAGGAATGCGATGACTCAGCAGTTGGTTTTGGTTCCCTGTCTTCTTGGCCAGGGATCCCCATATAATTTTCAATCGCTGCAACTCTGTCTTCTAGGACAGTAATAGCAGGAGTGATCTTCAAAAGTTCAGCACGATCCGCCGTAGTAAAATGTGAAGGTGCAGGAGCAGGGGCGGTCATGTTATTCAGGATCTGCTGCATCATTGTCTTCATTGAATTTACGTCAGTCTTTACTGAATTCATGTCGGTCTTTACTGAACTCATGTCAGTCTTTACTGCAGTCATCTCTCCCTGAAGATTTCCAACCGATGTCTTCAGCGTTGTGAATTCGCTGGACATGGATTGAACTGATGTTTTAAGAGAGGTGTAGTCTGTGTAGATGTCAGCAAGAACTTTGGTAAAGTCACCAAGAGATCCATCAACCTTCTCCAAATCAGCTTTGGAGGCTTTCTGTTCAACCACTGTTGTCAGCTTGTTGAGATTCTCTCCAGCGTTTGTTACAGCTGAAGAGTTGTCTGAGAGAGTAGTGGTGAGATATGTCAGCTTCGTATCCAGGTTCTTCAGAGAGGCGTTGATGTCTCCCAAATTAGGACCTGTAACATATAAGTACTTATGAACAGAGGAAAGCTCAGAAGTTTAGGGTTCAGTTACAGTATATATGGGTTGGTGTATACCTGCAGGAGGATTGGTGAATTCGTCAAAACCTCTGTGTCCTGAGAAAAGTTCCATGTCGTCAGCTAGAGTGCGTGTACGCATAGACATTCCTGCAGGTCCTGCATCCATCATTCCTTGAAGAGTATCAGCTTTAGCTTCTGGAAGAATGACGGTTGCTCCAGTGATCGTGGTGAAAACTGGATTTGAGTCCAATGGAGTAGAGAGAGAAGCGAAGGTTGAGAAAGTTGGTTGGGTGCGGGGTTCAGCGTTGGATCCGCTGAGAATCACTTCTTCGGTCTGTAGAGAGACTGAAGGAGGTTGGTTTGATTCCAAGTTTATAACTTCAGCGTTTAGAGACGCTGAAGCTGGGATGGAATGGGTGGCTTGTTCAGCTATGGCAGAGCTTACCACTGAACTTTCCTTCAGCTCTTCAAGATGAGCTGAGGAGTCTTCAGCATGAGATTGCTGGGGTTGCTCCTTGGTTTTCTTAGTTCTTTTGGAGCCAAGTTGGGTAGAGGAGTGTTTCCTTTTTCTTGAAGGAGTGGAGGTTGCAGCTGGGGTATCAGCAATGGGGTTTTCCACTGAAGGAGCTGCAGAAGTAGAAGAAGGAGGATTTAGAAGAGTTAAGAGTGTAGAGAGACGTACCTCGTTTTCCACTGGTTTGAAGTCGAGTACCTTAGGGCCAACCTGAGAGAGTTTCAGGTCACCCTCTTTTGGGTAGTTGTCCTTCAGGCCTGTTTGGAAGATAGCGCTGAGAAATCTTGGGTATGGAACCCATGGTGGTCGGTCAGCGGCAGAGTCTACTCTGAGTATAAGATCATCGTAGATTATCGATGCCCAGTCTATATGAAGACCTTTCAGCAATGCATATCCCATTGCTTGCTGAGGTTGAGCGGCTTGGTCAGAGGAGCCGGTCTTTGCAGTCATGCAGCTTATCAAGTGAGCGAAGATGAAGTTCATCTCGCTGGCCATTTTTGACTTCTTGATGAGGGTCAGCTTCTTCTCAGGCTTCTTATCCCTTCCAGTTTCCCATACATAGCCCATTGCATCAAAGAATACAGTGATGGCTTCCCTATCAGCAAGTTTCTTGTGGTCAAGGAGAGGAACAAAAGGTTTTTTTTTTAGTGGCGATGGGAAGGCTCAGGGCTTTGCGGATAATGGCAGGGGTGATCTTTATGGTGCCAAAATCAGTGTCACAGAGGATGCAATCGATTTTCTTCGATGGGTCTTTGGTCGATGAGAGCTGAGAATGTTTGGCAGAATACCAGAACTGAGATAGTAGTAGCTGATGTGCAGGAGGTGTTATGGTCAGGGCTGTAGAGAGGCAACAGTTTTTCAGGAAATTCACAGCATCATTCAGATGTGTGACTTGCTTTCGAGGAGGAAACTCGAAAAGCGCATAGAGGTTGTTTGTTTTTGTCCAATCAAGTTCTTCAAGAGTGAACTTGACCTGAGGAGCCTTGATGATTTCCAATTCCTCAGCAGCAGCAGTGTTCTCAGCGGTAGGAATGTCAGTAGATGCCATTGTTGTATTATCAGTTCAACCAAAGATATAACAAATAAGAATAATCTTAATGTGGAAATATTTTCCAATAAGATGGTTCGAATTTTGTCCATTTCATTCAAACAAAAATGTCTTAATGAAGATTAGGGTTTTTTCTTGGTTTTGAAAAAGAAAAGCAAACCCAATAAAAATCTTGTTTTCCAGTTTCCTTTGAGAATTAGGATTCTGGAAAAACGTATGAAGAACAAGTTTAAGATTTTGCGTTTAAACTTGAAGAACAACCATGAAAGGTTGTGTTCATAAAACCATGAAAGAAATGATTTCATTTTTGAAAAAGTTCTTTTGTTTGATCTTGTAAAAACAATGAGAAGATCATTAACAAGTTTTAAGAAACAGGTAAATAAAAGAAATATTAACCTGGTTCGTTGAAGAAGAAGATGAATAGTTCTTGAAAAAACTTGAGAGCACAAATGCAACAATAATTTTTTTTTTCTTGCTTGGAGGAGAAGTTTTTGGCGTAAAGGAAAAATATAAACCCAAAATGTGTTTATATAGTGAGATTGGAGAGAGAGAAAAACTCGAGCGGAAAAGTTTTTCATCATGACACGGACACATGTTTGCATTTGATTGGAAAAGGTAAACGAAACGTGCAAACGTGTGTCAGAAAAAGAACGTGCCGGGGCTTATCTGTTGCGATGACGTCACAACTGTCCTTTCATATTTTAGGATGTCTCTGAGGTTTTGAAAGCTCAGGGACACTTTTGAAAACATGAATCACTGAATAGAAATATCAGTGTTGGTTTTAGAAATTTCAAAGTATCGTTGATTAAGGAAGAGATATTCAGCGATGCAGTTTGTCTTGAAATCTTGCATTTTCATGCGATTGTCAGCGAAAGAAAAACATACCTTGATATCAGCGAATCAAGTTTATTCAGAGAAAAAATTGATAGAATGGGTTATACAAGTTGATTTTATCCTATCACTGATCAAATGTAAACCGCTGAAGATTTTACTCTTCAAAGTTCAGCATTCCAAGCTCGCTGATGAAAAAGTTGAATCTTGTCTCATCAAGAGGTTTGGTGAACAGATCAGCTAACTGATAATCAGTTGGGATAAAGTGAAGTTCTATATCACCATTCATCACATGATCTCTGATAAAATGATACCTGATTTCGATGTGTTTTGTCTTTGAGTGTAGCACTGGATTGTTGGCTATAGCGATGGCACTTGTGCTGTCGCAATAGATTGGAATTTTCGAGAGCTGAAGGTCATAGTCTAGTAGTTGATTTCTCATCCACAAGACCTGAGAACAATAGCTTCCAGCGGCTACATACTCAGCTTCAGCTGTGGAGGTGGACACTGAGTTTTGCTTTTTACTTGTCCAACTCACCAGCTTTCCACCCAGGAGCTGACAGCCTCCTGTGGTGCTTTTCCTATCTAATTTTCAACCTGCAAAATCACTATCTGAATATGCGATTAGATCGAATCCTGAGTCTTTGGGATACCAAAGACCTAGGTTCACAGTACCCTTAAGATATCGAAAAATTCGCTTTACAGCGGTCATATGAGATTCCTTAGGTTCAGCTTGATATCGTGCACACAAACAGGTTGCGTACATAATATCGGGTCGGCTAGCTGTAAGATACAAAAGAGAGCCGATCATCCCACGGTACAGCGTGACATTAACAGTATTCCCTTTGAATCCTTGTTTAGTGTCAGCGGAGGTGCCATAGGGGTTTTCATAGCTGAACTCTGAGTTAAATCGAATTTCTTCAGCATATCTTTAACATACTTTCCCTGATTAATGAAAGTTCCTTTTTCATTTTGCTTTATCTGAAGACCAAGGAAATATGTTAGCTCACCCATCATGCTCATTTTATACTCATCTTTCATTCTATCAGCGAAACGAGTACAAAGATCAGGGTTAGTAGAACCAAATATAATGTCATCAACATATATCTGAACAAGAATTATATGACCTTTCACTATTCTAAAAAATAGAGTTTTTTCGATTTTACCTCGCTCAAATTTTTCAATATGGAGATAAGTAGATAGAGTGTCATACCATGCACGAGGAGCTTGCTTTAAGCCATAAAGTGCCTTATCTAGTTTATAAACATAACCTAGTCGCTTAGGATCTGAGAATCCTGGAGGTTGTTCCACATAGACTTCTTCATTCAGCTTTCCATTTAGAAACGCTGATTTAACATCCATCTGATATACTTTGAAGTCTTTGTGTACAGCGTATGCTAAGAAAAGACGAATAGATTCTAGTCTTGCTACTGGAGCAAATATTTCGTCATAATCTATGCCTTCCTCTTGTCAGTATCCCTGAGCAACAAGTCGAGCCTTATTGCGGGTTACAGTTCCATGTTCGTCCAACTTGTTTCAATAGACCCATTTAGTGCCTATCACTGTTTTGTCAGTTGGTCTTCGAACAAGTTTCCAAACTTTATTTCTTTCGAATTCAGTCAACTCTTCTTGCATGGCGCTCACCCAGTTTGGATCTTTGAGGGCATCATCTACTTTCTTTGGTTCAATCAGAGAAATAAAGTTAACAAATAAACAAATATTACCTGCACTTCGTCGAGTCTGAACACCAGCGTTTGGATCACCAAGAATTTGATCAATTGGGGGATTTACAGTCCATCGCTGAGCCGGAGCGTGAGACGTTGACTCAACCTGAACTGGAGGAGCTGAAGATGAAGCTTCAGCGACTTCTGGAATATCAGCCAAGAGAGGAGTAGGTACAGATGTCATTTCATTCACTGATTGCTGAGAAGTAGATGGAATGTCTGAGACATTTGGTTCAGAAGCAGGTATAGTGTTTAAAGGAACAGCTAAGACCCATGATGTTTCAGCTTCACTATTCTGCATGTTTGGGATGATAGTAGGACTATCATCTTCAACTGTATGAGTATGAGGAGTGGGAATATCTTCTGAATCACCAAGATGAGAAAACATCCATTGATTCAGTTCTTCAGTATCAGCGGACGGTTTAGAGTTCGCTGAACGGGATTCGTCAAACGTGACGTGAATAGTTTCTTCTACAGTTTGTCTTCTTCGATTGAAGACTCTGAAGGCTTTGGAGATTGAAGAATATCCAAGAAAGATTCCATCATCAGCCTTAGGATCAAACTTTCCAAGGGCATCTCTGTTGTTCAGTATGAAACACTGACATCCAAAGATGTGAAGAAAGCTGATTGAAGGCTTTCTCCCATGAAAAAGTTCATAGGCTGTCTTATTGAATCTTTTGACTATCAGCGACCTGTTTTGCGTAAAACAAGCAGTGTTGACAGCTTCTGCCCAAAACTGAGTAGGCAGGTGAGAATCGCTGAGCATTGAACGTGCAGCTTCAATAATTGTTCTATTTCTTCTTTCAGCGACTCTATTTTGTTGCGGTGTTCTCACTGATGAAAAGTTGTGAGAAATACCCTTACTCTCAAAGAAGGAATCAAGAGAACTGTTTTTGAATTCAGTCCCATGATCACTCCTTATTGAGTGAACGGTCAAGTTGTTCAGGGTTTCCATCTTCCGAACAAAGGTGATGAGTTCTTCAGGGGTGTCACTCTTAGAACGGAGAAACATAACCCATGTATAGCGAGAGAATTCATCAACTATGACCAGTGTATATTTCTTTCCAGCGATGGATTGTTTGTTAACAGGGCCAAACAAATCCATATGGAGAAGTTGTAGAGGAGATGACACTGAGGAGACTTGCTTTGACTTAAAGCTTGCTTTGGTCTGCTTGCCTTTTTCACACGCTGAACATAAGGACTTTTTGGCGTATGAGTGTTGAGGTAGACCAGTGACTAACTCTTTTGAAGAAAGAGTGTTCAGTGTCCTGAAATTCAGATGAGAGAGCCTCTTATGACATAGCCAGTTGACATCAGATGAGGCCTTTGAGAAGAAACATGAGTTCTCAGTGGTTGTTGAGTCCATGTTTATTACATAAACATTTTCCAAACGATAACCGCTGAGAGCTATCTTCTCCTTTTTGTCAGCGACAAAGCAGGATTCTTTGGTAAAGATTACCTTGTTATCCATGTCGCAAAGCTGACTGATGCTTAGAAGATTATGCTTCAGCCCTTCAACATATGCGACTCTTCTGAAGGTTGTTGTACCATTAGAGAGTACACCAAATCCTCGGGTATGTCCTTTTCCATTTCCACCGAAAGTCACAGAGGGACCCTTCTCTTCCTTGTATTCAACGAGCAGGCTTTTCTTTCCAGTCATGCGTCTAGAGCATCCGTTATCGAGATACCAGATACCCTTCTTAACCTGCATTACAAAGGAAGATTAGTTTTTCTTGGGTACCCACTTAACCATGTGTACACGTTTGTCAGTGGAAGTAGTTGGAATGGAAGGTTCAACAATCTTCGCAGCATTTGAAGATTCAGCTTTGTCAGTCTTCACTTTGGTTAATTTCTTAACCTCAGTGGTCTTCTTTGCCTTGGGGGCAATGATCTTCACCTTAGCTATCTTTTCAGCTTGGGTGGCTGTGGGGCACTTACTAGCAATATGATTTGTAAGTCCACAGTGAAAACATTTCCTATAACTAAAAGTAGTTCTAGGACCATTTGAATGCTGAGCTCTAGATTTTGAAATAGAAGTACCAGCACCAAGTAAGCTATTGGCTTTTGAAATGGGAGGAACATTCAGTTCTTCGGATTTCTTACCAGAGACATCCACTCTGATTCTAGGAGTAGATCGCTGAATAGATCCACGCTGAGTAGATCCAGAGATCTGATTCCTTGATCCAGAGGGATGAATCACTAAAGCTTTAGAAGCATTCATCTTAGGTACTAAGGTACCCTTCTGAGGATTTTGGTTAAAAGCAATTCCTTTACCTTTATCTTTAAAGACAGAGGTAGGTTTTGGATAACCCATTTTCTCTTTACCTTTTGAAGAGGTAGAAATTTCCTCAGGGATAGGCGGTCTAGAAGAGGAACACTGAGAGGATGAAGTATCAGCGACTGAGGATACGAAAGTTCCAAATAAGAGCATGGAACGATCAGTGGTTGGTTCTTGAGTATCAGCTTTGTAACCAAGACTACGTTTATCACTCAGGGGAATCTGAGACTTAATTATCTCAGTGATCTTTGTTGAGGAATTATACCATCCATCAACAGTAGCTTTTTCAGCTTTCAATGCAGCGATAGCTTCTTCTCGCTCGATTTTGACTAGCTGATTTAGGTGAACTTGATCTTTAAAATCTTCTTCAATTTTAGAAAGATTTTCTATTTGAAGGTGACAGTTTTTAAGCTGTTCAGCGAGATCAAGGTTTTGATTTTCAACTATAGTTTTGCCATTCATGGCTTCATATAAACTTCTAGTCATGAGATCGATCTTACGAAGACTATCAGCTTCATCAATATTTGCAATATTGGTAAAGAAGGAAGGTGATACCTGAGTTGCAGAGGTTGAAGTAGAGGGAATGTCAGAGTTGTCTTCCTCATCTTCAAGTTTGGCCATAAGACAGAGATTGGCTTCATCATCTTCAGAGTCAGATGTTTCTTCCTCATCAGAGTTAGCCCAATCATAGTCAGCCATCAGGCCTTTGTCGTTCTTCTTAAAGCTTTTCAGCTTTGCATACCTTTCTTTCAGCTTGGCGTATTTGTCATCTCTATTCCTGGGAATAAATGATTTCTTGGGAAACGCTGAGTTTCTCGAAACTTTCTTTCACCTGCACTCGTTAGCGAAATGTCCTATCTTTTCGCAGTTAAGACAAGTAGCAGTAGCCTTATCAACAGGAGCTGATGATCTTGGATTGTCAGTAATGGAAAGAGGTTTATTCTTTCTGAACATTTTCTTTTTGGCGAATCTCCTGAACTTTTTAGTGAGGAGAGCCAAAGATTCATCATCATCTGAAAAGTCAGAATCTGATGACCTTTCAGAGTTACTCTCCAACTCAGTGATAGTGACCGAGGGTCGCTGAGTGGAAGGTTCCTCTGAGATTAAAGCAACAGGGGTGCTTTTGGAATCTTTTACAAGATTCTTCTTAAGATGACTCGATTGCTCATGATTCAGCATCGTGCCATATAAGGTAGAAAAGGTCATTGATTTTAGATCCTTTGACAGCTTGAGACACATAGAATAACTGTCCCAGCTTTCAGGTAAACATTCTAAAAACTTTGTCAGCACTTCAAAGTTAGAATATTCCTTACCAACAGTTTTCAGATCTATTATTAAACAGTTAAAACGTTGGTGTACTTCAGAGAGAGTTTCATTCTTACCACAAATGAAGCTTTCATACTGTCTTACCAGGTTGATCTTTCGAGAGTCCTGGACTTCAGAAGTACCTTCATACTGAACACATATTGTGTCCCACATAGCTTTTGAGGTTTTCAGGTTCATGACGGAATGGTAGACTTCGTCAGGAAGAGCCATGGAGAGTATGGATCTGGCTTTGGTGTCGATAGCCACTTTCTTCTTATCTTCATCAGTCCACATATGAACTTCCTTAGGAATCAGCCTTTCTGGAATAGCAGGTCTATTCTCAGCGGCTGGAACTGCAGCATCAATTCTTACAGGAATATATGGGCCATTTTCAAGATAATAAGGCATAGTAGGGTCTACACCTTCTAAGAAGAGAATCATCCTATTTTTCCATAGATTAAAATTATATCTGGAGAATCTAGGGGGTTTTGCAAGAGAACCGTTGTCAATATAGTTTGTGTTTGTGTTGGTAGCCATTTTCAGAAATAGCAAGGAAGAGAAATCTTAGTATAGATCAGATCTTGTTTATGAGATTAAACAAATCTGCTCTGATACCACTTGTTGGTCCCGAAGGGCTATACAAGTTTGTAGAAGGGGGGGTGAATACAAACATACAGATTTTACTTTTCTAAATTGTTTATTGATAAATCATTAACAATTTACAGCTTGTTGCGGAACAAGATTAAGGATAAACCTAAATCTAAACAAGTTGGAAAACTAAGTTTCTTGCACTAAGAAAGAGAAGGAAATTACTAATAATAACCTATCTCAAGATAAGAAAGATGACTTGTCTAGAGTTAGCAAGTGCTTCAAAAATGAAGCTGGAGTCCTTCTTATATACTGCATACATTTAATGCATTGCAGTTTACACTTTACACGTGGCAGCAGCTGGTTGGTTGCATGTCATTGACCTTTGTAGACAACCTTAGTAGCCGCATGTTTGAACAGTGTAGTATTAGAGTGGTTGTACGATTTCAGACAATAAGGAGGTTCTTTTCTGACATATCGTACGGAGTCGTGCAAGGCTGGTTAAGACAAAAGTATTTTGTACGGAGGACTTCATTATCAGCTTTCGTTGATTCAACGCTTTACCATTGTTTATCAGCGAATGATAAAGTTCAGCGATAGCTGAAGTCTTGTACTTGATACTTCACGTTGAGTGGACAAATCTGAGTCTTCGCTGATCCGCATCAGTTCATTAGGAGACTTGTCGCTGGTTCTTGAGCTTGATCTTCGACTTCAGCGTAGAACCTATGTTGACGTGAAACTTGTCTTCAGGGATCATAAGTAAACAACTAACTTATCAGCGATCACCATAAGGACTGAACAGACTCAGAGCATTATGGTGAACAGTGTTCGCTGAATGTTTAATCTAAAGAGCGAGAGTTCCTATCAGCGGTACTGTAAGGTCTTAGTACTTATCAGCGATAGTGAAACTCTGATACATATTGTTTACTTACAATTTTCACTAAGTATTAAGAGAGGGTCATTATCAAATCACTGAGGGTTTGGATCAACACAGTTATATCGGTGGAACATCATCGATAAAATTGTCTTGGAAAACACATCAAGAAGATCCTCCAGGTTTGGCAATAATCCAGTGGTTGGTAAAAATGTCAACTTAGTACTCTCCACTTTTAGATAACGTCTAAATCAGCATGGGCATTCTTCCTGGTTCCAAGGAAAAAGGTGATTTGGAAACTTCAACTTTTCAGAGTACTACACCTTCTATCCAATCTCCTTATAACAAGTGTCCTGAGCATTTAATGCACAGTACTTGTATCTTCACTATAAAAGGAAGTAGAAGGCTCCATGCAAACTACGCTTTCTGGAATTCTCTCAGTGCAAGAAATCTCCATATTGCTTGAAAACTTTATAGCTTTGTTCTAAGTGTTCTTAGTTGTTTTGTTAGTATACTTTGTGTAAGATTGTTAGAATAGTTTATCTGTTCTTTTCTGCAACAGTCTTAAGTTTTCTATGTGTAATTCTTGTTGAAATATTTTCAATAATAGAATTAAAATTGTGAAAATTTTGAGTATTGTATTCAACCCCCCCCCCCCCTTCTACAATACTTGTTATAGCCATCTGGGACTAACATAGACATCGGTGGATACAAAAAAAAGTCTTTATTAATATATATATATATATAAAGTAGAAATAATAATAATACTAATAATATATATATATGGGAATTTAATTAAAATACCCAAAGTTTGACTCTGACTTACCAAAATACCCAAAATCTCGTCGACTTTACCAAAATACCCAAACTTTCCGCGGTGGGCCCCGCGATCGCGGGCCCACGCCCACGTGTCACGACGTTTTGGCCAAAAGTCCCGCGGAGACCCCTCAAGAATGCCCGCGGTACACTTTTGGCCCCTCAAGATTGGCCGCGGAAGCCACGGACCCCCTAACTTTGGACTGAGTACAATTTTGACCCCTGCCCCGCGGTGGTCCCGCGGTAAGCCGAAATTACGTTTTTGGCCCCTCAAGTTTGGGGCAAAAAAAATACATATTTGGTCCCTGTAGTTTTTAGGTTATCATTTTATGTAGTTGAGGTTTTTAATGTATTGTTTCATTTCCATTTTAATGTATTTAATATAGAAGTTAATTAAAGAAAATGTTTTCCCCATTTTAAGTTATTTAATAAGCAAATTAATTAAAAGATCAGTTATTGCAAATCATCTTCCCAACCGAAACGGATACAGTGCAGGTAAACAAAGAAATCTATGACTGGAATGCGTCCTGGATTCCGGTGATGAAGTCAACCTTTTCCTTGATGACGTCCTCCATTCCCGTGTAGTCGTCTTCGATTTCTTGTAGTTCCTCTTCTACTTCCTTAATTTGTCGTTGCACCTCCCGAACATGAGCCCTAGCCATGGCCAGTTATCGTTTTTTCTCCGCTAGATACTCCATTTTCCCCTAGTGAATCCCCCTGTTATGGTTCCACATACCTTTTACCTTTTCGATATCGGCGTTCGCCTTATCAATGGATTTTTGCACTAAGGGAGTAATTCGTTGACTTTGTGGAAGACCCGTCGGCTGGGTACAATGATACATTGGTGGGCTGTTCATGTCATTATCGAAGTGGTAATTCTCCCATGCCATATCCCAGTCTTCTGCCTCCTCATCCGTGAATGGATAATCAGCCGCAGTTCGCTCATGGTTTCTCCACTCCTCGTATGTTTCCGGTACCTTCCAGGTACTCCGGCGAGCTCCATCGTTCAGTGGTTGGTAGGCTGCCGAACGTGAAGTTCCATCCCCATTCGCCGACCTGTTCCCCCTTGATCTTGAACCTCCAGCCATAGTGTTAAGAAAAGCGAGAGAATGTTTGTAAATGGTGTAAAAGAATGTATAAAAGATAGATATAAAGTTGTGAATTACTACTTCATCATGCCATCTACTTATAGCCGTGAAAATGTATGTTCTTCATCAGGGATGTGGATATGGTCAAAGATTTCGTCTGAATAGTTCACTGCAAGATTCGTTTGAAAAGAGCCTGTAAGATTCGACTGAAAAAGTAACTGCAATATTCGTCTGCAAAAGAGCCTGTAAGATTCGACTGAAAAAGTAACTGCAATATTCGTCTGCTCTTGAATAAAGGTTGTCCATTAGGCTGAAAATTAGTCTTTAAGTAGTCTAATATAATATTACAAGCCTACCAAATATTATTTGTAAACGCCATACAAGTCCCAATATAATATTACAAGCAACTACGTCAAGTGATACTTGCACACAAAAACGTGAACGTTTAAGTAGTCTACGGATTAATGCACATGTGAATCAAGAAATAAATGTTTGTTCATCCAATAATCTCTGTATTAGGATTATCGCAAGTTTCATAAACCTACTTACTAGGTGTTGGAAAATTTTAGTAAAAATATGGGTTTTACTAAACTTTGGACACATTTAAATATATATATATATATATATATATATATATATATATATATATATATATGTGTTATATATAACTAACTCTTAGTAGGTTTATGTTCTCCTATATGAGAGCTTCGAAACGATATATAATGCGTCCAAAACGGAGTATGTGTGAATGAGATATCGATACTCAAAGTTGAGTAATTGGATGAAATTAGCAAAAACCAAATGGGTGTGGGAATGTGTCCCACATAGGAAGAGAGAGTAAAGCGTTGTTGCATGTTTTTACTGTTTTTTGTCACACTTTTTAGGCTCCAAGTTAAATACTTTAACAAAATAATAAACAAAATTATAACTTCAATCACAATACTTTAACAAAATAAGTTACAACTAAAAATAACAATTATTTAATGTTATATAAACAACCTAGTGTTGTTGTGTTTGACAATGCGCATAAATGGACTCCGCCATATGTACGCGAAATTCCCTGGCCTCATCTTCGGTGCGAGAAGAGTGTAAATCTACCACATCGTTATTAATCAAGATGCTGGCATTACGGCATACCCAGACACCGCAATCCGCATTCATCCCTTTCTGCTGTGGTGCATTCTTGGCTTACCTGTGACGGAAGTTCACTGACCATTCGCGACGGCGCACATCCCCGATCCGGCTAAAGAACTCCGTCAGCACAGCTTTAAATCTGGCAAGCTGCTCATCCATAGCGTCTTTGAAGAGATTGGCAGCGTCGCTGTCATATATGGTCATCACCATAGTTGGAAGATCAAACACTCCGAGCAGACAATGTTTAGGATGAATGCATATAGGGATGTACACCTGAAATATTACAATATTAGACAACTTAGTTAGCAACCAAACAACTTAAATAAAATAAGAGTAAAACGATTTACATACAGTATCGAGTAACTGCCAATTCACCCCTTCCATGCCATTGCATGAGTTAGCCATGGAGGCGGGACCTTGATGTTCAAGCACCATGAACGCAAAGAAAGTAGTGTGCATCACGGTCCACCTCGTGTCTGGTAGACGGGAACGTTGGAGAATGCCGACCCAACAATCGATGTGCTATACACAAAAAATAGATGGTTAGACATGTAATATAAATATATTTGATTATATGACTATAGTTAAACTTCAATACTAACCACATCCTCTAAGTCAGACACCAAAGGGTCAACTGCCAGCAATACTTTGAAAAACGAGGGGGTGATGTCCATGTTGAGGAAAGGGATGAATACCAGGCTTGGGAGGTTACCAGTCTGGCACATGTTCAATATATCCTCGGTCGGAAGACGCTCCGGTGAAGCCATCTTTCCATTTCCTGCTTTCTTTCCCCCCCCCCCTTCTTTCCCCCCTTCTTTCCCGCTTTCTTTCCTGCTTCCTTTGCTTTCTTTTCAGGCTGCGGTGTGGTCTTTTTCTTCCGTGTCCATGGGGAACCCCAAAAGCGTGAACGTTTAGTCTCCCGAACCGGCCTAGACGGGTCTGCCACCTCCGCTTGTGGATCTACAACATCCATCGGGTCATCTTCTGGCTCCGAGAAGTGCTCCTCGAAAATTTCCGGCTAACGGAAGTCCTGTCCCAACCCCATCGACTGAAAATTAAGTTATTAGATGTTTTAAGTACAATTTCATCATGTTCACAATTAAACCAAAACTACCAAAATAACTTACAGTCTGTGTGGAAGCTAGCGGTGTGACGTACGATGACCCCGGCATTTCCGGCCTGTAATAGTCAGCGTCCGATAGGCCAAGGAAGTCCATGAATGATGTGGTGCCGACCTGCGTGACTATGATCATTATTAGTCCCACAAATTTAGGAACTAACATATAACTATAATGGTTACTCAGTGTGACTTACACTCTCCGGGATTGACGGATAGGATATGGTGACAAACGGTGGCATTTGGGATGTGTATCCCCCTGCCCCCGACATCCCGACCTGTGTGACATCGATCATTATTAGTCCCACAAATTTAGGAACTAACATATAACTATAATGGTTACTCAATGTGACTTACACTCTCCGGGATTGACGAATAGGATGTGGTGCCAAACGTCGCCTGTTGGGATGTGTATCCCCATGCCCCCGACATCCCGACCTGCATGACATTGATCATTATTAGTCCCACAAATTTAGAAACTAACATATAACTATAATGGTTACTCAGTGTGACTTACACTCTCCGGGATTGACGAATAGGATGTGGTGCCAAACGTCGCCTGTTGGGATGTGTATCCCCCTGCCCCCGACATCCCGACCTGCGTGACATTGATCATTATTAGTCCCACAAATTTAGGAACTAACATATAACTATAATGGTTACTCAGTGTGACTTACACTCTCCGGGATTGACGAATAGGATGTGGTGCCAAACGTCGCCTGTGCCCCCTGTCCGAACGGAGCGGGGATCGGCGTCGTACTCGACAGCTAAAACAAATTTAGAACGTAATATTAATATACAAACTAAAAGATTGTGGCCGACAAATTAAGTTAAACACTAACATGAACAACGCGAAACTGTCTGACGAATGCCTCCAGATGGTTTAAACGTGTGTCTTGGCGCCCGTGGACGTAGTCCCACAGATCCTTATGACTGCCCCGAACTGGCCCGTAGACGTGTGTCGGATCTTGATGGGAGTAGGAAGGGGCCGCCTCATATGGATCGAAAGGGGGCGGCTGATATCGATCGGAAGGGGGCCTCGCGTCGTCTTCCTCATCTTCGTCAGATGAGGAACTAGACCCAGATGGGGAAGGAGAGGGACGTCGAACCCTTGCCGCCTCTCTGTCAATAAAGGCCACGTTGTTTCTGTACCAAGGTGTGTCCCTCTCGTAGGCAGTAGGAACAAGGACCTCGAAAGGCGTAAGCGACGGCTAAATATATGATAAAACACAAAAAATTTAATAAGCGGGACTAACGTATGCAACATTGTAAACATAGTAAAAGAACATACATGTCTAGATTGACTGAAGAACTCAATCCAAGTCTGCCTATTTAGGGAAAGACCCCGGTCCTAATGGGTTCCCCTATGTAATCTGTCGGTGCGCTTGTTGAAATATTGAACGGCTGCGGGAAACACCTCCAAGATCCATATCTGGAATTACACAAGAAGAGCAAGTACGTAAAAAGGAAAGCCAAACAGTTTGTATGTATTATTATTTATGTTATACTACGTATCTAACCTTTAAGGCGTATGTAAATCCATAAAGATTCATCTTGGCAAGTCGATCGGGGCGTCTGGCAATGGCTCGGTGCAAAATAGTGTAGCTATGTGTCCAGATGTGGCTACCCCACGGGTACCTGTTAAACAAATCCAAGTCCTCGACGGCCCTAAGGACCGTCTCGGAAGCAGTATGGCTCAACTCACGGCCCATGAAGCCCATATCCACGATCGCCACCAAGCATACACGGACAGCATCCTGGTCGCTTAGGGCCCTAAGGCCCTGTTTCATCGTCTCCACGACTGTCTTCAACTTCAAACGAGATGCTGACACACCCCAAACCCTACGAACGAAGGAAATGTCTGCTAAGGGAGGAAAGGGGGAGCCTCTCCAAAAAGTAGTCCTGTAATTAGACAGAACTCACGACGCCCAAACCGCAATTGATGCCCGAAGAAATCAAAATACATCTCCTATGGATCACCATTGGAGACCTCGACCTCCAACTGTATAAACATGTGGACTAGCGTGGGGTCGCCACCAGGGTAAGTCAGATCCATCCATGGACCGAAAGGTGTCCCTCTAAAGATGTCCTCAAGGGTAGCTGCGCGATCACCTAATTCCACGAAGCGGTCTCTCAACTCCACCATGTAGCCAACGTGGCACTTTAACGTCAAGTCGATGTGAAAGAAATCCCTCTACATAGTTATTCACGGATGTTATAGTTAGTGTTATATATAGATGTTTTTGCTTGCTTAGTTTATTGTGTTGATAATTATTCGTTTCTTTTAGTTTTAGAAAAGAAACCACTCAATCTATTGGACTTCCAGGTAGCAGGGGAATCACAAGGATTGCTTAAATCCCCACATACCTTAGAGCTATTTACACCCGTTTGACAAAATCCAAATAGATATGTTGCGGTTTATTTTATTTCAATATATAATAGTGTTATATATAGATGCTTTTGGCAAGAGGCCAAAATGAATTTGAGTGTGGCATGTGAAGCCAATTTAATATTCATTCCATTTATTTACGGAAATTTATTTATCAAAAGAAGTTAGGGGACCTAAGTTGTCATTCACCAAAGTTAGGGAACCTAAGTTGTCATTCACCAAAGTTTAGGGACCTAAGTTGTCATTCACCAAAGTTTAGGGACCTAAGTTGTCATTCATCAAAGTTAGGGGACCTAAGTTGTCATTCACAAAAGTTAGGGGACCTAAGTTGTCATTCACAAAAGTTTAGGGACCTAAGTTGTCATTCACAAAAGTTAGGGGACCTAAGTTGTCATTCACAAAAGTTTAGGGACCTAAGTTGTCATTCGTTTTTCTTGCTTGATTTTACAATTTTATTAAGATTTTGGGTCATTTTTCAACTCAACTTATAACGGAATAATAAGAACTAGGTCGTGTAATTTCGTTTTAAAATGAAACTCTTTTCGAATCATTATGGAATCAAATTAGAATTCCTATTTTGATCATTTTTTTTTTTTATTGTATCGAATCTATTTTATATTTTAGAGTGAACAGTAATCTTATAAACTAATACAATTAGATCCGCTCTTCATAGACAAATTTGGGATTTGCGATAAGGAAAAAGAATTTCACGCTCTTCCTAAGGGAGGATTAGGGAAATCCTATTGATTTCAGCTTTCTCCAGACCTCGATTTTTTCGAAATATAAGATATTTTGATATAATGATAGAAAAGGAGTTCTTTCGTCTCAAAATATGAATAATATTCATATTCATTATTTAAATTCTTCCGGGCATTCATCGAAAGGAGATATTTCGTGAAACTGCGGTTTATTGGTTTTTAAGTAAGTACGTAACTCAACAAGAAATTTCCTTACCTGTCCAATTTCTAATGAATCGAGATAACCGTTTGTTCCGGTATAAATAGTCAGTATCTGCTCTTCCACCGCGAGAGGGGCGGATTGGGATTGTTTAAGCAATTCACGTAAGCGTTGACCTCTTGCCAATTGATTCTGAGTAGCTTTATCGAGATCAGAAGCAAATTGTGCAAAAGCTTCTAATTCTGCGAATTGTGCCAGTTCCAATTTTAATTTACCAGCTACTTGTTTCATAGCTTTAATTTGAGCTGCAGACCCCACTCTGGAAACAGAGATACCCACATTAATAGCGGGTCGGATTCCAGCATTGAATAGATCGGCAGATAAGAATATTTGTCCATCAGTAATCGAAATTACATTAGTAGGAATATAAGCCGAAACATCTCCCGATTGGGTTTCAACTATTGGTAAAGCGGTCATACTTCCTTCACCTAAACTAGAACTTAATTTAGCAGCTCTTTCCAAAAGGCGTGAATGTAAATAAAAAACATCCCCTGGATAAGCTTCGCGCCCAGGTGGTCTTCGTAATAGAAGAGACATTTGGCGATAAGCTTGCGCTTGTTTAGAGGGATCATCATAAATGATTGAAGTGTGTCGTTCACGGTACATAAAATATTCAGCCAGAGCTGCTCCTGTATAAGGAGCGAGGTATTGTAATGTAGCAGGGGAATCCGCCGTTTCGGCTACCACAATAGTATATTCCATCGCGCCCCTTTCCTGGAAATTAGTCACTACCTGAGCCACAGAAGATGCTTTTTAACCAATAGCTACATAAACGCATATTACATTTTGGCCTTGTTGATTTAGAATTGTATCTGTTGCTACTGCTGTTTTACCGGTCTGTCTGTCCCCAATAATTAATTCTCGCTGACCACGTCCTATCGGAATCATTGAATCAATAGCAATAAGCCCTGTTTGAAGAGGCTCATATACAGAACGTCGAGAAATAATCCCCGGAGCCGCCGATTCAATTAACCTATATTCAGAAGATGAAATTTCACCTCTACCATCAATAGGTTTAGCCAGGGCGTTTATAACACGACCCAAATAGGCCTCACTCACGCCGCCGATTCAATTAACCTATATTCAGAAGATGAAATTTCACCTCTACCATCAATAGGTTTAGCCAGGGCGTTTATAACACGACCCAAATAGGCCTCACTCACTGGTATCTGAGCAATTCTTCCTGTTGCTTTTACAGAACTCCCTTCTTGTATCAGCAAACCATCACCCATTAATACAACACCTTCACCAAAGTTAGGGGACCTAAGTTGTCACTCTTAACATCTTTTTTTTTATAAAAAACACTCTTAACATCTTTTTTTTATAAAAAAAACACTCTCAACATTTATTTTTATAAAAAACACTCATATTTTTATAAAAAAACACTCTTAACAATTATTTTTATAAAAAACACTTTAACATCTTTTTTATATAAAAAACACACTCTTAACATCTTTTTTTTATAAAAAAACACTCTTAACAATTATTTTTATAAAAAACACTTTTACATCTTTTTTATATAAAAAAACACACTCTTAACATCTTTTTTTATAAAAAAAACACTCTTAACAATTATTTTTATAAAAAACACTCTAACATCTTTTTTATATAAAAAACACACTATTAACATCTTTTTTTTATAAAAAAACACTCTTAACATCTTTTTTTTTATAAAAAACACTCTTAACATCTTTTTAAAAAAAAACACTCTCAACATTTTTTTTATAAAAAACACTCATCTTTTTATAAAAAAAAACACTCTTAACAATTATTTTTATAAAAAACACTTTAACATCTTTTTTATATATAAAAACACACTCTTAACATATTTTTTTTTTATAAAAAACACTCTTAACGTCTTTTTTTATAAAAAAACACTCTCAACATTTATTTTTATAAAAAAACACTCATCTTTTTATAAAAAAAAATACTCTTAACAATTATTTTTATAAAAAACACTCTAACATCTTTTTTATATAAAAAAACACACTCTTAACATCTTTTTTTTATATATAAAAAACACTCTTAACATCTTTTTTTATAAAAAACACTCTTAACATCTTTTTTTATAAAAAACACTCTCAACATTTATTTTTATAAAAAACACTCATCTTTTTATAAAAAAACACACTCTTAACAATTATTTTTATAAAAAACACTCTAACATCTATAATAGAGACAACATTATAACATATAAATATCACATTCAAACATACAACAAACTTATAAACACTCTAACAACATACATATCATATATTTTAAAATTTAAAATAACAACATACAAGAAAAGTACAAGAAACTTAAGAAAAACTTACCAAATGAGTAACACGAGCCATCTTCAAACAAACCGAGCGCGTATTCCACACGAAAAATTGAGAGAGTTTGGGAGGGAGAGCAATTTTTTAATGAGAGTGGTGGCCAAATAAGGTCCCCCCACCCTCTCTCTTATAGCGGCCGAATAAAATTAGGGTTGGGGGTTTGATACATTAAAGAAATTAGGGTTTCAACCTTGTTTCGACGCGTGTCACCGACATCTCGCGATCGCGGAGTACCTCCGCAGGCAAGGGCCAAAAGTGTACCGCGGGCATTCTTGAGGGGCCTCCGCGAGACTTTTGGCCAAAGGGTCGTGACACGTGGGCGTGGGCCCGCGATCGCGGGGCCCACCGTGGAAAATTTGGGTATTTTGGTAAAGTCGACGAGATTTTGGGTATTTTGGTAAGTCATAGTCAAACTTTGGGTATTTTAATTAAATTCCCTATATATATATATATATATATATAGTTTTTATACTACATCCCCCCCTTTTTTTTCTTTACCTTCTGCCGCCGCCAAACCAGCCCCCCCCCCCTCTATTTCTTTTCCTTTTCTTTTTCCTCTCATGCTACCGAAACACCCTTCCCCCTCTTTTCTTTTACTTTACACCCCTTCCCGCCGATTTAACTGCTGCCGAACCCCCCTCACATTTGTTTCCCTTGTACCACGTGCACTCTTTGGAGACCCACCCCACCGAAACTCAAATACACACCCACCCGCCCACCGATCTCTTTGTTAATTTTTTTTTTCTACACTCTTCCTTCACCCATATTTTTTTCGGTTTATTGTTTTTTATACACACTCTCTCTCCTTCTTCCGTTCCCGAACTACTACCGGCTGAAATCACCCACCCCCTTGATTTTTTTTCTGGGCCGATATACTTCACCCACCTTCCAAATTTTTTATCATCAATATTTTTGGTTTGTTACCTATACCCCCTTTTTAACTTTCTGTCGACTCCCTTTAATCCTTTTATGTAAATCCTTTTATCACCCATCCCTTTAATCCTTTTTTTTAAATTTTACTTTTCTTTCTTTCTTGCCACATTTCTTATAAAAAAATGTGTAATAGTCTTGGTTATGTCCGATTTTTCAACTTCTCTTGGTCTTTCCTACGTCGGACGTTGAGGGGTAGAATTCATCTGAGGGGGAGCAACATCAACCCTCAGTACTCATATCCAGCGTCCAACTCGAAAAATTGAAGAAATCGGCGGACCGGTCAAGGGGGAGCACATCAGTCCGTGCGGATCTAACTGAGCGGGAGAAACACAAAGACCGACTGATCTACTGAGGGGGAGCAAAACAAAGACAAAGGATGATGATGCTGAACAGGAAGAGCTGAAGATGCCAGAAGAAAGAAAGAAGATGCAAGAGATGGGCAGAAGCATCCTGAGCCTGATTCACCTAATCTCAAACCTCCCTCAAAGATTATCATCATTATGGGTTTGTCTCCTTCCTAAACACAGACTCATTTGGCTGAAATCTTTTGGAGTAAGTGAATGACTTGAAGATTTGGAACATCTGAAGAAAAGCAAAAGTGCCTGAAAGATAAAGTTCTCCAACACATCAACAGGTTGCTGATCAAAATGAAGAATCCTCAAGCCAGACACAAGTTTCAACTCGCCCATCCAAAGATGCAAGTAATATTTGTTTTGTTCATATTGTTTATACTTCTTTCCATTTTCTTTCATTTGTTTGTACAGCTATACTTTATTATTTCATCTTACTTGTAAATATCATATATACACACACACACACAAAGGACTGTGTGAAAAAGAACCCAAAAGAGTAAAGAAGGGTCAACATGTATTATTCACTGTCTTACTCATGTTTTTCTAAGTATGGATGTCATCATCAAATAGGGGGAGATTGTTGGGTCATCAAGATTTGAAGATGACCTCATGATCTCCTTTTATACTTTGAAAAACATTTTATACTTAGAGAAATTTTGGATGGTTCTTTATAATGGCTTGTACAAGATAGCAAATGTTTGGTGAATTCAAAGATCAACCAAAGTCAAGATTGAAGATCCTCTCATTGTGGAAGTGAGAGATCCCACATCAACAACTACAAGTCATTGTCCACTGATGGTGTTCCCACACATTGGTGGACACCTCTCCACCGACCTCTCTCTGTGTCGGCCAACAATATCCCACCTATGAAGGCTCTCAAATAGGTGGGATCTCAAGAAGTCTTGATGGATGCTTTACTTTAAGTGGAGTCACAAGTGTCATGGTGTATACATCTGTGGGATCCTCAAAGTTGGAGGATCATCTCATAACTTCACTCCTAAAAAGACTCTCACCTACCATGTCCATGACATGTCGGTGGGATCTTCAAATAGAAGGATCCTACCTTTTGTCCATGCTAAAAGGTTTTCTCTTCAAAGATATGGGTATGGAAGAAAAAGATTCATTTTGTCCTTTTTCCCATTCTTAAATATTGTCTCCATCAAATCTTTCTAGTATCGTAGGAAAAGACATATCATCTTTTGAGAGCCAAACCTATCCTTCCAATGACAAAGTGACAAGTGTCCTATGCTACACATACTCTTGGCACTATATAAAGATGAAGACCTCTCCATGCAGAACATCTCTTGAAAGACTTGAAGATTACTCTGTGCTCAAGATATTCTACTCCTTTCTCTCTTTGAACTTTATAGCTTTCAATCTTTGTGTTTTAGAAGTTATTTAGTTTTCAGTATTACTTTGTGAAGATTGTTAGAATAGATTTTATCTGTTCTTTCCGCAACAATCTATTTGTTCTATGTGTTCTATGTGTAATTCTTGATTTGAATATTTTCAATAAAAGAATTAATTAAAGTGAAAAAAAATTGTGTATTGTATTCAACCCCCCCTTCTACAATACATGTTCTTGTTCTTATTAGCCATCTGGGACTAACACAAACGTAGAACAAACAATTAGTTTTGTCCTGTCCCGTCCCATCCCATCTAGTCCGCGTACCAAACGCACCCTAAACCCTAAATAATAATATAAATTACTTCTTTTTTTCTCGTGTGGTTTGTTAAAACTTTTGTTTTTTTCCTGTAGTTTAGAAGTTACGGTTTTCGTTTATATGATTTATAATTCATTGTTATTTTTATTTTTATGATTTATAGTTTATTGTTGTAATCGTTACAGCTTAATTTTTTTTAACTTTTTAGCCCTTATACTTGAGCATATGAATTAGCTTAGGGATAAAACTAATAATAAATTACAAATCCTAAAGATGAAAAACACAAATTTTAAACTATAAGACCATGAGTACCGCTACCCAATGAATCCACTGAACCCAATTGCCACCTCAGCGCCACATCAGCTTTTCTCTTTCCTACCCTCCTTACACTAAAGTGGAGTACCGCCTACCCACCAAACCCACTCTTACACGCTGAACCCAACCCTATGAAAATAAAACCAAAAACATCGGGTATGTGTGGGTTCATGAACCCGATGGCCTTACCCGCTCCCTACCCCCCCCCCCCCCCCTCGTACCCCCTTACCCGCTCTTACCCGCTAACCCTGATTGCCACCTCGGCCTTACCCGATCCCGTACCCGAGGGCGGTACGGGTGGCCTAACAACAACATTGAAATTATTAATAAACTATAGAAACGAATATTGTGATTTAGGCTATGTTTGGCAAACTACCTTATGATTTATAAGCTAGCTAGTAGCTGATAAACTAGCTGTTGACTGATAAGATAGCTGGTAGCTGATAAGCTAACTGATAAAGAAGTCATGTTGGCAAAAACTAGCTTATAAACATGTAAAATGACCAAAAGGGACATCTTCAAAAAATTATCAATTACAATATTTAAATATATAATTAAAACAAGTTTATAGCAATATAATATTTTAATTCATACAACCAATTGACCAAAGTAGTAAAGAAAAATTAAATAATATAACAAGTGAATTAAAATAATTTTATTATTATTACATATATACTATATATTTTGAATTTGTTAAAACAAGTTTTAGAAAAAATATATATTAACTTGTGATTTTAAATAACCGTTATATATAATATGAAAAAAAATCAAATACTCCTAATTAGAAAGATAATAGTAATTAATATTAAAAATATATATAAAAATAATTTATATGATTAACAATAACTATAAATAATTAAAAATTAATATCAATGTATAATTAAGTTTTAATGAAATAATTTTCAGTTAATATTAATTAATATTTATTAGTTAAATTTAAAAAATCAATATTTACTTATAATAATAATAATTAATATTAATGAGAGTAATATTAGAATATTCACAAAAAATTACTCCAAAACTACTTCAAGCAACGTTTCAATAAGTTAGCTTATGGTTATCCATACATATACCCAAAAAATAAGCCAACTTTTTTTTTGCATGTCTTAAACATATGAATTAGTTTAGGGACAAAAATAATCTAAATTCTAAAGATAGAAAAACACAAAATTTAAACTATAAGAACAACATTGAAATTATTAATAAACAATAGGAACGAATAATGTGATTTACTCTAAATAATAATGTTTTACATGATCAAAATTAGAAAATAAATAGTACAACAAATATTTATAAGTGTTGGCGTGTCTTTTCCTTATACAACTTGACAAAAAGATATCACGGTATATCAACTTGATAAGGGTTTGTTTCAAAAATCTAAGTGGTTGTTTGTTTACCTCTAAATGGTTCCATTAAGAGGTAACATTTGAATCGCTAAAAGGTAAATTTTGTTTGACAAAAAAAATAGTCTGTCTCTTAATGATTTTGTATCTTGGACCTCCCTTAACCATTAAGTGTCCTGATTTCATTATGAACAATTACAAAACAATCATATTTCACTTTGAACTATATCATAAGAGCCTCTTAATCATTCTGCACCAAATCATTCAGCAACTGCCAACCAGCCCTAACAAAAAATATTATTTTCAAAAATATGTTATTTATTATAATATAATATAATTTTATGTCTATTATTTGATTCCACAAGTTTATCAACATACATATCACTACAACTTGACAAAACGATATTATAATCAAACAAGTTGTTAACTATTTGTTTCATAAAAATTCTAACAAACTTTATAATTCTGAAATACGTCAATTGTTTATGATATAATATTTATTATATAATTATTTCAAATATATATTTATGGGAAATTAATTAAAATACCCTAAGTTTGACCATGTTTTACTGAAATACCCAAAATCTCTCACACTTTGCAAAAATACCCTAAAAATCCGCGATGGGAGCCCGCGATCGCGGGCCAGGGACCTTTCTGACACTTTTTTAAACTTGCAGGGACCATTTTTGAAAAATGGAATCATGCGATCGCGGGCTCATCCCGCGATGGGGTTATTTTTGTGACTTTTCAATTGCAAGGGACCATTTTTGAAAAATTCCAGGGATCATTTATGAAAATTTTGATATTTTTGGCACTATTCACCCCATTTCGTCCATTTTTACGAATTTAAAATGAAATGTTACACTTTCAACCCCTATACTTATTTACTAAATTTACTTTATACCTTTTACTTTCATTATTTTAATTTTACATTTAACACATATAATCGTTTATTAACTAAAATACGTTAAAAAATACGTTAAAAATACGTTTTAATTTTAACAAATTACATCATTATAATCGTCTCTTCGATACGTTCGAAATGAGCCCAATCTTGAATTTTTTTGGATTTATATATTTTAATATATATCATATACAGTTATACACTACATAAAAAAATTTATATTTAAAATTCATACTCTTATAGTTAATTATTTAATTTATGGTACATCTCTTATTTTTTTTTCAATTTTTTTTTACACACCTATCGCATTAACATAATAATCATATATTAACTAATTCATTAAATCGTTTTAAATTATTATTATTTGAATGTGTTTATAGATATCGTGAATGGCAATAGGAGAAGGTTTCACGAGAAGAATATTAAATGGGGTTTTGACAAGTTGGTATCACTGGACTCATTTAAGAATTGTGAAAATGGGTATTTGGCGAATGATGATTCATGTGTGTTTGGAGCTGAAGTATTTGCAGTTACAGAGTATTGCAAATCATTTTCCCAACCGAAACGGATACAGTGCATGTAAACAAAGAAATCTATTACTGGAAGGCGTCCTGGAGTCCTGTGATCAAGTTAACCTTTTCCTTGATCACGTCCTCCATTCCCATGTAGTCCGATTCGAGTTCTTCTAGTTCCTCTTCAGCTTCCTTAATCTCTCGTTGCAGGTGCCGAACGTGAGCCCTAGTCATGGCCAGTTCTCGTTTCTTCTCCGCTAGATACTCCATTTTCCCCTGCCGAATCCCCCTGTTATGGTTCCACATACCCTTTACCTTTTCGATACCGGCGTTCGCCTCATCAATAGCTTTTTGCACTGCGGGAGTAATTCGTTGACTTTGTCGAAGACCCGTCGGCATAAAATCATACATTGGTGGGGTTCTCATGCCATTATCGAAGTAGTAATTGTCGGATGCCATCTCCCAGTTTGCTTCCTCCTCAGGCGTGAATGGAAAATCGGCTGCAGTTCGCCCACAGTTTGTCCACTCCTCGTCTGTTTCCGGTACCATCCATTGTGTTAAAAAAAGCGAGAGTGTGTTTGTATAAAAGATAGATAGGAAGTTGTGAATTACTACTTCATCATGCCATCTACTTATAGCCGTGAAAATGTATGTTCTTCATCAGATATGGTCAAAGATTTCGTCTGAAAAAGTTGCCTGCATGATTCCACTGAAAAAATAACTGCAATATTCGTCTGCTCTTGAATAAAGGTCTTTCATTAGGCAGAAAATTAGTCTTTAAGTAGTCAAACATAGCTAATTAATGAGAATTTAGATCAGATTTATATGGTACTATCAAATGCAAGTTTCTATAATATAGATATTGTTCTACATTACATGATACCAATTTTTGCATCATATGAATCACTTCCAGACAACAAGAACCAATACCCCAATAATCAAGAAATAAATGCTTGTTCATCCAATAATCTCTGTATTAGGATTATCGCAAGTTTCATAAACCTACTTACTAGGTGTTGGAAATATGGGTTTTACTAAACTTTGGACGCATTTAAATTTATATATATGTGTTATATATAACTAACTTTTAGTAGGTTTATGTTCTTCTATATGAGATCTTCGAAATGATATATAATGCGTCCAAAATAGAGTATGTGTGAAAGAGATATCGATACTCAAAGTTGAGTAAATGGATGAAATTAGCAAAAACCAAATGAAGTAAACAGTAAGTCAATCACAATACTTTAACAAAATAAGTTAATACTAAAAATAACAATTATTTAATGTTACATAAACAACCTAACGTGGCCCTATTAGACAATGCGCATAAATTGACTCCGCCATATGTCGGCGGAAATTCATTGCCTCATCGTCGGTTTCGTTAGGGGGTACCCATATCTCCTCGTTATTTATCAACTTTTGGACATTACGGCATACCCATACACCGCAATCCGCATATAACCCGGTCTGTTGGGGTACTTGGTCGGCCATCTTTGTGCGAAAGATACTTGACACTTCGCGACGTCTATGATCCCCGATCAATGAAAAGAACGTATATAGTTTTGTTTTAAACGATTGCATCTGCTCTGTCAATTGTTGTTTGCAGAGACCGTCCTTTTCGCTGTCATATAGGGTCATGACCATAGTGTCTAGTTCAAACACTCCAAGCAGCCAATGTCTGGGATGCAAGCATATGGGGATGTACACCTGAAATATTACAATATATGTCATATATGTTATTAAATAAAATAACAGTAAAACGATTTGCATACCCTATCGAGGAGAGTCCAAGAGGTCCCTTCCGAGCCATTGCATATTTCGATCACGGAGGCGGGACCTTGATGGTCCATCAGTATACACTGAAAGAACATAGTGTGCATGATGGTCCACCTCGTGTCTACGCCACGATGTTTTTGCAACAGGCTAACCCAAGAATCGACGTGCTATGCATAAAAAATAGATGGTTAGACATGTAATATAAATATATTTGATTATATATGACTATAATTTAACTTCATACTAACCGTATCGTCTAAGTCAGAGTTCACAGGGTCATCCGCAAGCAATGTTTCAAAAAACGAGGGGTTGATTTCTAAGCCCCCGTAAGGGGTGAATGTCAAGTTGGGGAGGCGACCAGTCCGGCACATCCTCAATATTTCTGATGCCGGTTGAGGCTCCGGTGAAGGCACCTTTCACTTTTTCTTTCCTCCCTTCTTTCCCCCCGGTTAAGGGTGTGTTTTTATAAAAAAAAATTGTTAAGGGTGTGTTTTTATAAAAAAAACACATTTTTAACAATTTTTTTTATAAAAACACACTTTTAACAATTTTTTTATAAAAAAACACTCTTAACAATTTTTATATGAAAAAACACACTATAACAACATACACATTATAACATACAAATATCACATTCAAACATAAAACCATAAAACTATAACAATTTTTTTATAAAAACACACTCTTAACAATTTTTTATAAAAAAACACATTTTTAACAAAATTTTTTAAAAACTGTTTTTATAAAAAAAAATTAACAATTTTTTTATAAAAAAACACATTATAAAAACCATAAAACTATAACAATTTTTTATAAAAACACGCTCTTAACAATTTTTTATAATAACACACTGTTTTTATAAAAAATTGTTAAGGGTGTGTTTTTATAAAAAAATTGTTAAGAGTGTGTTTTTATAAAAAAAAAAACATTGTTAACAATTTTTTTATAAAAACACAATTTTTTTATAAAAGAACACTCTTAACAATTTTTTATGAAAAAACACACTATAACAACATACACATTATAACATACAAATATCACATTCAAACATAAAACCATACATATCATGTTAAACATAGAACATATTCAAACATAAGTTATAAACACTATAACAACCTACAAATCATATATCTTAACTTAAAATAACATACAAAAAATAACAAATAACATAAGGAAAACATACCACAGAGGTAATACGAGACATCTTCACAAAACCCGAACGCGTATTCCACACGACAAAATTGAGAGAGTGGGAGAAAATTGAGAAAGTTTGATTAAAATTGAGAGAGTTATTAAAAAAATGAGAGTGGCCGGTTTTTGGTCCCCCCCCCCTTATATAGTGCGGCCGAAGTAACATTTAGGGTTTAGGGTTCGTCAAAGTGATTTTAGGGTTAACCCTGTGCCGACACGTGGCACAGGAGCCCGCGATCGCGGGGGTCAAAGAAAGTCAAACGCGGGCAGGGACCAAAAATGCACACGCGGGCATTCTTGAGGGGAGAAAGCTGGACCGCGGGTATTCTTGAGGGACCAACGCGGGCAAAGTGGGCAAACTTTGGTGACACGTGTAGCCCGCGATCGCGGGGGTCAATGAGTCAAACGCGGGCAGGGACCAAAACTGCACACGCGGGCATTCTTGAGGGGGGAAAGCTGGACCGCGAGCATTCTTGAGGGACCAACGCGGGCAAAGTGGGCAAACTTTGGTGACACGTGGCCTGGAGCCCGCGATCGCGGGCTCCATCGCGGATTTTTGGGGTATTTTTGTAACATGGGAGAGATTTTGGGTATTTCAGTAAAACGTGGTTTGACTTAGGGTATTTTAATTAATTTCCCTATATTTATTATATTATTGTATCCGACAAATTTCAACTTAAATATTATTTGAAAAACTATATCTATACTATATTATAAAGCATTTATGAAAAACTCTTAAAAACAACCCATAAAGTTTCATGTACCGCTATTTAATGCGAATGACTTAAAATCTCTTAAAACAATTAATAAATCTTTATGTACCGCTTTTAATGCTAATTACTTGATTAATACTTATCTCTAACAACCTTCAAATCTTTAAATTGTGGACTCTTATTAATTATCCTTTATCTCTAACCACTTTCAAATCCTCAAATCATAACCTTCTCAAAACAACACATTAAAATAAATTAGAACATTAAAATCAAGATATATCGCACTGCATTACGCGAGTAGACTTCTAGTTTATTTAAAATAGAGAAGATAAAAATTTTAAGATTTTTAAAAAAAAAATCGTTTCATCTAATTTTCCAAAACTAAAAAGTAGGAAAGATAATTCCACAAAAAATTATTACCATGAAGATAAATATTTTTTAATTATATTTTATCAATAATAAATCTTAGAATTAAATATTTTTTTGAATCAAATGCTTAAAAGGATAAATAATATTTTAATTATATAACTAATATTTTAATCTTTTAAGGAAAAAGTTGTCGGAGTCTCGGAGAGAGCCGAAGTCGAGCATCTCCAACAGATTTCCCAAAATTTCTCTAAATGGAAAACCAAAATTCAAAATCTCCAAAATAAATTACATTTATCTCCAACAGATTCCCTATTTTGGAGAAACAAACATTGATTATAATATTAAAATATTATTTTTCTCTTCAAATATTTATTTTCAGAGATTTCTATTAGTGCTCTCATCTAATAATCATTTTTTGGATTATCTCCATATTTAGATAAGAATTTCTTCTCTCTCCTACTTTCTACATTTTAGAGATAGATTTAGAGAAGCTATTAAAGATTTTAAAATTTTATTTTTGGAAACCTTTTTTTGGAGGAATTTACAAAGTCGAATGTTTTTGGGTCATATATCCGTTACGTTTCTTATTGGGCCTTAAGCAGACGTCTAATGGCCCATCATTATCTGTCACGATCGAATTACTGTCATCACACATTTTCTCTGCCTCTCCGATTTCATGTCCACAAAAATGCTGTGTGCTCCGGCACGCACCCGATTGTTGCCATCGTTTTGTCTGTCGCCACCGCAACATCTCTTCCACCGCCTCAACTCAGTCGTCCACCGCCGTAACTACTGTAAACCGATCACGATGTCCGCACAAGAGCAGACCGTCGAACACGTGGTCCTCTTGAAAGTGAAACCCGATGTTGACTCTAGCAAAGTCGCGGCTATGGTTAATGGACTCAATGCCCTGAGCTCACTCGATCTCACACTCCATATCACCGCTGGACAACTTCTCCGATCTCGATCATCGTCGCTCACCTTCACTCACATGCTTCACAGTCGTTACAGGTCAAAGGACGATCTGCGGGACTATGGCGTTCATCCTCAGCACGTGAAAGTGGTAACGGAGAATGTAAAACCTATCGTTGATGATCTCATGGCCGTTGATTGGATATCTACCGGCGCTAGTGTGTCGCCGAAGCCAGGGTCGGCGATGAGAGTTTCATTTTTGAAATTGAAGGAGAATTTAGGGGAAAATGAGAAAGCTAGGGTTTTGGAAGTGATTGGAGGAATTAAAGATCAGTTTCATGCGATTGAAGAGCTAAGTTTTGGTGAGAATTTCTCTCATGATAGGGCGAAGGGGTATACGATTGCTTCAATTGCTGTATTGCCTGGGCCGGCCGATTTGGAGGCGTTGGATTCAAATGCGGAGCTGGTGAAGTTGCAGAAAGAGAAAGTGAAGGATTCAATAGAGAGTGTGGTGGTTGTTGATTACGTGATTCCGCCTCCGCAGGCGGCCAACCTCTAATCGATGTTTGTCCAGGTTCTTCAGTTTTTCTTCAATTACATGTTGCATTATGATTAATCCTTCGTTGAATAATCTTTTATGTTATGAATGCTCTTGCGTTAGAACATCAATGTATTATTCTCTGACTGCAATTCGCTTGTGAAGATAAGACGACTGATTTTAATCTTAATTATGCCCATTGCGTTGCAAAAGAACTTGTTTACCTTTATACTTGAAAGTTAGTAGATAATGCTTCACTTTTCAATTGCATAGGGGTTTGATTAGGCAATTGAACTTTCAGAAATAGTGTTTTTATAGAGCTTTCGCTAATATATTAAAGTTAATTATATGATTTATTAAAAAGTGAGGTATCCTCCAATTTCAATTCCAAATCAAGTTATATTCATTAGGAGAAAAACATATCTAAACGCTTGCTCAAAACAAAAATGCAAGTTACAATTAAGAGCATCTCCAACAGCATTGCTAAAATAGAAAATAAAAAATGGGTTTTTGTTTGCTATTCTTCTCCAACAGCATTGCTATCTTGTTTGCTAAAATAGAGATTCAGAGCATCTCCAACAGCATTGCTAAATAGAAAAAAATGGATTTTTGTTTGCTATTCTTCTCCAACAGTATTGCTATCTTGTTTGCTAAAATAGAGATTCAGAGCATCTCCAACAACATTGCTAAAATAGAAAAAAATGGATTTTTGTTTGCTATTCTTCTCCAACAGCATTGCTATCTTGTTTGCTAAAATAGAGATTCACGGAGAAATCTCTAAATATAGAGATTTCTCTAAATAGGAGGGAGAAATAATTATTTTATTCAACTCACCAATAACATAATTCTTTTATCATTTTATATTAACCTTTTCTTTTAAAGTGTATTGAGAATATAAATTAGAGAATATTATATAATATAATTTGTGTTAAAATCTCTAAAAATAGCAAAACTGTTGGAGATGAATGTAACTCTTTTTAGAGATTTTAATTTTTGATTCTCTATTTTAGAAAAATTATAGCAAACCTGTTGGAGATGCTCTCATGGAAAAATCTCTAAATATAGAGAACTCTATAATTCTCTAACGCTGTGTTCTCGAAACTCATTTTAGGAATGAAAGGAAAGGAAAGGAAAGGGAGGGAAATGGATGGAAAGTAAAAAAAGCCTCGTGTTCTTGAAACATTTTTAGGAAAGAAAGGAAAGGAAACGGAAGAAAAATAATGATAAGTTTCCTTCCAAAACTTTCCTCCCAAATGTGGGAGGAAAGGAAAGGAAAGAAATTAAAAACATTTAAAAAAATTACTGAAATTATTAAAATTACAAAACTACCCGATATTTCCTTATAAAAGATATATTTTTAAGGGTATATTAGTAAAAACGACATCTTTCCTTTCTCTCATGTTCAAGAACACGAAAACATATTTTCTTTTCTTTCCTTTCCTTCCTTTTCTTTTCCTTTCGAGAACACAGATGAAAAAATTACTTTTCTTTCTTTTCTTTTCTCTCCCTTTCTTTTCCATCCATTTCCTTTCTATTCTTTTCTCTCCAGGTTAGAGAACACAACGTAAATAGGAGAGAGAAATCATTATTTTATTCAACCCACCAATAACATAAATCTTTTATCATTTTATATTAAATTTTTTCTTCAAAGTGTATTGGGAATATAAATTAGAGAATATTATATTAATATAATTTGTGTTAAAATCTCTAAAATAGCAAAGCTGTTGGAGATGAATGTAACTCTTTTTAGAGATTTTAACTTTTGATTCTGTATTTTAGAAAAATTATAGCAAACTTGTTGTAGATGCTCTAATAAGATTGCTCCACCACAAGGACTAGTACCTGTGTAATCTTTCACATAAGAACAAAAAAAACGAATCAATAGGATTAAATATTAGTTAGGGCATAAGTATGTTGGTGGTTTTGCCTTAAAAAAAGTATGTTGGTGGTTTTAGTGTTATCAAGTGGTGTAGCTGTGATTTACAAGAGATCGATGGGTTTATTGGTTAAGCTATAATACGAGTTACTATGAGTTATTAGGTGCAGAGTGCACACTCATATAAGCTATCTTGGATCTAAGATCACCATAACACCCCCCCCCCCGCGCGGCGGGTTCAAGGCCCAAGGGATTCGGGTGCAGCGCTTTCAAACCCTATGCTTTTAATATCGGATATCGGTGGTATATCGGCCAGGGTCCGATATTTGAAATATCGGATATATTTGAATCAAACCTAATTTGTATGCACTAAATCTAGTCCAGAAAGTAAACATCAGAAAGCCAATGCGTAATTCTGAAATGCTAAGGCATACTTAAGGAGACAAGTGAGGTTATGAAGTTTTACTTTAGAAGCCGAACCTTAGTTTATGAAGACAAGTCTTCATAAGGTAAGACAACTTCTGATGGAAAATTTTCACTTCAGAAGGTAAGACTTAAGTTCAGAAGGCTACTCAGCTTCTGAACTCAAGTTGTGCTACTGTTTTTTTTAATATCTTATTCGTTTGTAGTTATTTTGATAATTGTTCTTATCTTTAAATAACTACCTAATTGCCTAAGATGTTAATAATGTGTACATTGGAAAAAACGGTCATAATGCATAAACTCTCTCTTGTTAAGCATAAAGCCCATTCAGGAAAAACATTCTCACGATTCGGGTAAAACTAGCTTTTGCTCTCTGCGAGGAGGTGCTTTCCGCATAAACTTAATATGAAAATCAACCAATTTTTCGATCATGTAATCGTTATATCAAAGTTTGACATCTAAATTCATATGCATTCCAATAAAAGCAATTGCCACATGATAGCGATTGCCGGCGAACTGGTAATCCTTCCAGACAAATAGCGGTAAAGCTCCCAAATTCGAGATCAACTTGCAAAATCGCCCTTGAATTATATCTCAATATTTGTTTTCACCCACTTAAATCCACTGATACCAAATTCATCACAGGTTTAGGATGTTCTTGTCTCTTTTGCCCTCTTTCTTTGAGGCATGCACAAGTCAAGGTACACAAAATCCATATTTTAGTGTTTTCACCCCCAATGGGTTATAAAGATGTGGCTTTTTGTTGTGATACGATTGCAATGTAATGCTTCTAGCAATACAAGTATATGAACCAATTAATAGAAGCAAAATAAATTCCAACATGAGAATTCTAAACAAGGAACTTATTGGCACAAAATATCGAGTGTTTTTTAGATTTAATTGAGAAATATGTACTCGAAAGTTATATTTATTTATACGTAGATCGGGGGTGCATAGTAAAAACCAATCGAAAAGACCACAAAAATAATAATAATAATCATGCAACTATTTGAGGGGCAAAAGAATAAGATGATCGTTAATGACTTATTGGTAAAATTTCAAAAAAAAAATGGTCCGACTCCTTGGTTGGTTTTGTAACCAATTCGGTGCACAAAATCAATTTCCAACCGTAATTGGCGGTCATAATCGGTCCTCCTTCAATCAGGTTTTTCTAACTAGAATGCTTTTCGAGTTTCTGGCTTATTTAGACATCTTTATGCGTAAGCCACATGACTTTGTAGTTGAAAAACAAATCCTAATTTATGATTAGGCCATTTTTATAATAGCTATCACATAAATGATCAAAAATTATTTTATTTTGTTACATGCATTTTCGATTTTATACACAATAAATTCCCAACATTCAAAATATAGGGAAATTGACTCAAATAGCCAAACCCAAAAACCATCTTCACAAAATAGCCAAAAACTCTCATGGTTTATCAAAATAGCCAAAGGGTCTGCACTCTGACCCGACCCGGTGAGTGCGGACCGCAATGGGATCATTACGAGACAAAAAAAAAGACACTGAAACGGCTTGGTCTGCACTCGACCCGACCCGGTGCGGACCGCACTTGGTTAACTGCTTCTGGGATACACGTGGCAACCTTTCATCCGACTGCTCCACCGCTCCGCATCCGCAATTGCAAGTGAGGACCATTTGGCTATTTTTGTAAACCGGGAAAGTTTTTGGCTATTTTGTCAACACTCTTTGGCTATTTGAGTCAATTTCCCCAAAAATATAGCAACACATTTGTGTCTTAAATATGATGAACATATGATAACAAAACTTTCATTAATAGAAACAAAAAAAAAAGTTAAGAGTAAATTACATTTTTCGTTCCTGTGGTTTGCTAAAAATTGCGTATTTCATCCTTGTGGTTTTAAAATTTTGGTTTTCGTCCCTATGGTTTGCAATTCATTTCCATTTTCGTCCCCGAGGCTAAAACTAAAACACTGCTTTTAAACATGAAGGGCTAAAATAAAAATAAATTGTAAACCATAGGGATGAAAATATAAATAAAATTTAAATCATAAGGACGAAAAAGATGATGAATTATAAACCATAGGGATGAAAATCATAATTTTAAAACCATAAGAATGAAAATAGAATTTTTCAATAAACCATAGGAACTAAAAGTATAATTTACTCAAAAGTTAAACATAAAATTTAAAGCCTCATAAATGACACGATCATATTATGTAAAGCTTATTTAAGCTATATCATGAAACTAACGGGTCATTTAGGTAAATGACCCGTTAACTAAACTTGTAATACTATTTGCAATTTCTTGATAACTTGTCAAATCCCAATCAAACGTAATTTAATTGGCGATGAGCCTAGTAGCGAAAATCTCACCTTTGCTTTTAATAAATTAGGTCAAGTACACTACTCCTGGTCATGAAAGATTTCAGATTCACCTCAATTGCATCAATCAAGTACAAACTATGAAGGATATCAAGATATATTAATTTTGTGTAATAGTTAAAGATTGAGAGATAATAATCTATTGTTTTTGAGAGAAACAATGATAGTTGTTGTATCAACTTAAACTAAACAACATTTGTATCCATTTTGCCAAGTAAAGTTAGTTGGTAGTACCGTACTATATACAGAACATTGGTTGGTACATGGTATTAAATGTTGTGTACCACCGATAGTACCATAATACTGACTTTGTTAATTACTTATTATTATTATTATTATTATTGAATATAACCCTTGTAACTTTAACTATTTTGTTTGCAAATTTTATTCATTGAAATTAAAAACCCTTCAATGACACATGCGATACCTGATATTCAAAATGTCACTCAAAATATGAATAAATGACACTTTTTCATCCATGCAACTTGAAGTTGGTACAAAACCAGGATTAACGTGTACCAACCAAACAATGTCGGTATCATTTAAGTTGATACCAAGTATAGTTGGTTGATACATGATATAAGATCTTACGTATCAATTATAATTAGTTAGTATCAGATATTGAGAAGAAAAAAACTTGATACCGTATCAAGTTTACCCCTGATGCTTTTTTAACAAACGAACGTAAACAAAAAAAAAATTGATTGTTTTCATGTGTTCGGTAAAAGTTAGAGGAGCGTTTTAAGCCCTAACAACAACTTTTCGTATAGTTGAGGGTTGATTTTTGTAATTCAATTGTTCAACATAAAGACGAAACAACTGTCGATTACTTCCTGCTTCAATGTTCAACGATGCTCTACGTATTCCATCGACGCCTTCTAATTTGTCGTTCGTTTCTCCGGCATCTATCGTAGATCAGCAGGTATCTCCTCAGGGACTCTTTGTTGTCTTTTTATGTATTTGGATTGCAGTTGTGTCTAGATTTATACTTCGTTTATAGATATGAAACACAAAACACCATTCGATCTTTATTTGTTTCTACCTTGACGAAAAGTTCCGGTGTTTGAGAAGTGCTCTCGTTCAAAATCATGATTAGGGTTTTATAGGTTCGATGACAAGGAACTCCATATGAAAAATTATATAACCCAAGTCTAAAGATTACAACCCTAATACTATGCTTGTTTATAATGATGATCAGGCCATCAGTTTGTTAGTTTCTGCATTTTCTGTTAATTCTCGCCATGTTTCACGCTTTTCCTAATTTATCCCTTGTTAGGGTTTGAGAAATTCAAAGACAAAAGCATATTGGTTGAAAAAAAAAAGATAATTCTTTCTTTTTTGATTTTGCTGGTATATTGGTATCTACAGTCTACTCAAATCAGGTCCATGGGAAGTTACTCCCACCTATGAAATTGTAATTGCTCTTTTGATAAGATAGAATATATCAAATTTGTAGATGGATAAGAGAACTTAGCAAGGTAAAAGAGAAGAAATTACCTCCTTCCCCCCAAGGATAAGAAATTATGAATATGATCTAAGTGAACTCCAATCCCCCATGTTGATCAGATTTAGGGAGACGTTGGGCATGCTTAAAGGTCGTAGTAGCTCTTGAGTAGCAGCACTCTCATTTTTCTTGGATTGACTAGTCTCACATTTAACAACCTAAGTCATGATGTCCTTCTTTATGGTAGGCCAACAGAATAATGTTTCCTCATTGTTAATTGTATTTGGAGCTCCCTAATGTTGTGCAATACCTTATTTATGTAGCTCATAGAAAATCCTCTACCTAGCATCTCCTCCAAAACTGACATACTCTTTTGTTGTGACTTGTGAGTATTCACCAATATATATATATATATATATGTATATATAGACGAAGGATCGTTTTAGAAGAAGAGTTAAGGTGAGAAGGGATATGGGGGTCCACTAATAATCTCAAACCCTACCCACATGCTTGATACGGGGATTGATCCCGTGCATCTCATCCTAATGTGCATCCATGGGTGGAGGAGATCCCTTCTTACCATTCTCACCATAACTTTCATTCTCACCGGAACCCAGCCATATATATATATATATATATATATATATATATATATGACGGGTGTCGAGTCCGGCAAATAATAAGATTTATATAATTAACCTATTACCTCTAAACACAATTAATTGCGATAGTGATAAGTAGGGTCGTCTCCTCAGGGACTCGGTGTCAACCGTAGATCCAAGACGATGTCATGTGCAAGTTTCTTTTAAAACAAATAATAAAAATGGGGGGTTTTGAAATTGTTAATTAATCTAGACGCAAAAATAAATTAAGACGAAATAATAAGGACAAATCCTAGTGATGAGTATAACCAGTTCTTTATGAAATCTTGTATCATTGACTTGAACAAAAACGCATTTTTCACAATTAATTTCAGACCGGCCGTGAGTATTGATACGCGCCAAACACTCCGTTTGTTCTTACGATTAAACTAGCACGAGAAGCTCGGTGAACTAATTCCTAATTGATTAAGCTAAGGGGGCCGTTTACAAAACGCTTACTCGGGTAAGTGCTTACCAAGTCACGTTAGCTTACCGGATGAATAGGGCAAGAACTAAGAATCTTACCCGGTAAGAGCGGAAGCAAGGACCAAGAGTCGAAAGCAAGGACCGAAAGTTTTACCCGGTAAGTGAGTGCGACGGCTCTTACCACGGTTAGCGCTTACCGGCTAAATTGTTGCATACGATGCCATTTTGGTGAACTAAAATCTTACCCGGGAAGTAAGTAATAGTGTTGAATATTACCGGTAAGCACTTACCCGGGTAAGTGATTGGGTAAACGGCCCCTAAGTCTAGTCACGAACTCAAACTTAACCTATCAATTGCATTAAAAGTAAACAAACACCAATCCTAACTAATGACCGGAAGCCCGATCATTTAAGCTAGATTACACAATCCAATAACACAAATCAATCGATTTAATTCAATTGATGCATTATTTGCTACTAACTTGAAATTAAGAACAATTACGTATTCCAAATCCCAATTAGCAATTCAAAATTGAGTGATAGGATTTAAGGGATCCTTCTCAAAACCAAAAACACCCAAAAATGAAGAATACATTTTAAACAAGGATTATGTAAATGAAATTAAATGGACATTCAAACGTAAATCAAGTCTCAACAAAAATTCATAATAAACTAATTATAGTCTCATCACTAGAAACAAGAAATTAGCTACTCATAATCCTAATTTAAAACACAAATTAAACTTACAATATCGTAGAAATCAGAAAAGTGATGAACCCTAGAAATTTCTTCAAAATCCACACCAAGAAGTTGAAAATCGTACTCTTGTGTATTTTGCTCTCTAAAAATCGTTCTCCAATGATTCTTCCTTCTAGACGACGGTTTCTGACCCTCCTTATACACCCCATTTGAAAACCGCTAAAAATAAGATTAAACCCACGATTTTGGGTCCGGCGCGACTTGGGTTGCGATTTGAGTCGCGCAAAAACGCGCGCGGTTGAGCGAAACAGTGTCTCCCGCGGTTCATGGCGCGGCTTGAATCGCCAGAGAACTCGCGCGGAGAAGAACGACGATTTTGCTGCTGCGGTTGAGCGAAACAGTGTCTCCCGCGGTTCATGCCATGAATCGAACGCGGTTGCTGTTTGCCGTCTGATTTTGGGTGACTTTTGCTTGGGCCTGCAATTTCTCTTTTTTTCCTGGGCTTCACCGCGACTTGACTGCTGTAATTGGGCCGTATGCTTTTTCTTCTTCTTTTCATTTGCTGCTACACACGAGTGAAACAAATAAAAAAAACAAATCAATCTAACTTGCCTTTTTTCTTTTTGCTACTTCTAATTGCCAAACGACACCACATCAAGACAAATTGCAATCTATATTTTTTTTTTTTATTATTTTCATTAAGTTACCACACACCCACTGTAACACCCTCAAAATTAGAATGACCAACTAACTTTAATTTCAATAAATTAAACTAAAAGATGATAAAAGTACTTCTACATATCATCCTTGAAAATACCTCAAGGTTTAAACATCGCTAATTAAACAGCTAACAACTCTAGGCGGGTGTTACTTAACCCAAATAAAAGTTGCTAATCCCAAAAGTGCGGAAAACTTCGCTAAGCATCTCACTTCCCGTGCACTCTACCAGCACTCATCACCTCGCAGTGTAGCTAAAGCTATTCCCAACCTGAACCTGTTGCATATGCCGACAAATAAAAAGGTTAGGCTAACGCCTACTGAGTTCACGAGTTTACATCATGAGCAAATCATTTGATAAATCGACAGCTTCAACTTAAATAAATGATTTTCTAAAAGGGTTTGTATAAAAGACATCGACAACCCATTTTCCAAACGCATACAGTTTCTGAGAAGAAAGCTTCCAATGAAAATCGTTTCTCTGCAAAGGACCCAAATCCAAAACTCACATCAAGAGTTAATTAATAATAATTTCTCAAATAATCGTCACTGCGAATAAAACTCCAGCAGTTAAAACATCCAATAAGAATGCATCAATCATGGAAAACAATCCATATGCATGTAATATAACCTCAACAATGCGAATAGATAAAATACCCGAAATCAACACCCTTCAGTGACGGGGGAGACCCGATCTCATCGAATGTGCAGACACATAAATTAAACCACGATTAAATAAATGCAAGTAAGCTTCTTGGATGTGGAAAACAGATGACATCAACCATACTAGGTCTTTAGTCAATCCTCGGCATCAATCATACTAGGTCTTTAGTCCATCTTAGACATCAACCATACTAGGTCTTTAGTCCATTTTCGGCATCAACCATACTAGGTCTTTAGCCCTTCTTAGACATCAACCATACTAGGTCTCTAGTCCAAGCCATCAAGTTCAATCCTACTAGATCTTTACCTTGGGAAAACCCACAATCCGAAACAAGCTTACTCGACTTGAAAATAATTACATGACCCCAAAAGAATAACTAATGCATTCAAATCATGTAAACCTCAAATATGATGCAACTCATGCAATGCAAACCCCAAGCCCACGTCGAGCTTCTTAAAACCGGGCGAATGCCATCAAGACCCAACCGAGTCCAAAACTGAGCCCTCTGCTCAAAAGATCTAATGATCATTTATCAACATCAATTCATGCAAATGAAAATGCATCTAGCCCACAAAATGCAAACACATGCTCCGAGGCATGATAGTCTCACAACCCCTTCATTGCCACCTTCCCAATGAAGTCAAGTCATATATGCATCTATATGTATACGTATGTGCAACTCTTTCATAACTCAACAATGCATATAATTCACCGAGGTTCATTAGTCCGAAGGTACTAAGAACACGAAAACATCAAACGGTCTTCACACATAAGACCAACACTCAAACCGGCACATATTCAAATAAAATGCACTTAAGCATATAACACATCCAAGACTCCACCTCGAGTCTCTAAAACCGGCAAACACTCAAAAGATTCATTTGAGTATAAATCAAGCCTTTAAAGGCCAAAATAATCGTTTAGTTAAATACGTATCACTCACACGGTTACGTAAACCAAAATACGCCGTTACTCAAACTCTTTACTCTTTTAATTCCTCAATTGGCCATCGGTCCCAAAATGAAAGGTTTATAACTCTCAAAACATTCATATGGTCGGATTGACCAAAATCCCCAACCCACACGTTCACACTTTAAAATACGCCACATCATGGTTATCACATAATCACAAAAATACTAAAAGTGTATTTTGACCAAATCCTCTTTACTTATGCTATAAATTAACAAAACCTCTTTTACTCGTGATTTATTCATCAATCACTCAAAATTCCCAAATGTGGGTGTTTTACAAGATATGTAAAGTTCAACACTTTGATTAAATCAAAACCCACCAAATAACTCCACAAGAGATAATTTCACATAAAGCACACAATTACTTTAAAACACACATTTTGGCATGTACAACGTTTTCACAAATCAACTTGAACTCACCTTGTTAGATTAAGCTAAATCTAGATTTTCCCAAACGTATGCTCCTTTGAAGAAGTTCGTATCTTCAAGTCCAAATCTTCCAAAACCTAAATCCATAAGTTTCCAACCATAATTATTTATCCCAAACACTTAGAATAATTTCCCCCAACATATTACACCCAATATCACCAATAGATCGAAACCCTAATTTCCAAAATGAAGAGAAGAGAAGATTACCTCAACCATCAAGTGAATCCACCAACCAAACACTTCTATTGTTATCAAAGTGGACCTCAATCTTCATTTCATCCAAAGAAAGGAAAAGGTTTAGGTGAGGGTTGGGTAAAACCCTAGAAAGTGTAGAAATCTTACCAAAACGAAAGTGAGAAGAAGGGTTCTAACCTCCATCCATAATTCCTTGTTAAAAACTGAAAGAGAAGCTTTGGTTTGCAAGATTTATGGCTTCAAGAGCTCCAAAACGATTTAGAGGGTTAGGGTTCGGTTTGGGAGAGTAAGGGATGAAATGGGAGAAGTGAGGAGTGAAATGGGGCTGAAAATCGCATTTTAAGGGTCCTGATACCCCCCGGGCGATAGTGACGTGCGATAGTGACAGTGTCACAATCGTTGGCACAATCGCACGGGTTGTACCGAGAGTTTTTGGCATCCGGCAATTGTGACATGCGATTGTGACAGTGTCACAATCGCGGGGCACTATAGCACAGAGCGTACCGAAACTTGTTTTGGCCATAACTTCTTCGTTTAAACTCCGTTTTTGCTCCGGAAAGAACCGTTGGACTCGTATTCGAATTCCCCATCCAACAAGACCATAAAATCTAGGATTTAACCCAAAATCCTATTTTTCATAATTTTCTTAAAAGATCGATTCCACACTGATTCGAAATTGTACTTATCCGAAAATTACTGGTGTTACACCCACACACAAGACACAAACATATATAAGTTATATATTTCTTTTTCTGTTTTTTATAATCTAAATCAACAATAAAATAAAACTTTGTTTTTAGTTATTATTATTATTTTCTTTTCAATTTAATTTAATTACTAACTATAAAATACCAAACTCAAATTAACGGGGTATTTTAAGCACACAATCAACACTAATTTTAAATAAATTAGACGTAAAAAGCGTACAAAATTAGTGTTAATATATATATATATATATATATATAAGGGTAGTTTCATTTGTTTGCAAACCGTGTAAACTGTCGATTTCATTGGTTAAGTTGATGAAATTGTTTCATATAATTCTTTTCTTGATGAAATTGTTTCATATATTTGTGTTTTGTGTTTTTTATGTAAAAATGAAAAGGTTTCATTAGAATAAGAAAATACATGAAACAATTTCATTTTTGCATAAAAACACAAATATATGAAACAATTTCATCAAATTAAACAATTTCATGAACCAGTTTCATTAACTTAACCAATGAAATTGACGGTTTGCAAAATTAGGGTGGTTTGCATTTGATCTCTCATCTCTCCCCTATATATATATACACACGTTCCATGTGGTCCTAGTTCACTACGACCACTCTCAGTAATATGGGCGCCACCAACCCGACTTTGTTGTGTTTCCGACATCTAATTGGGGACACAACAAAGAAGGTTTGTAATTCCATCATGCATTCAAGACAAGGCATCAACAAGAACATTCTCTTTACACTTTTTATATTGCACTTGAACATCTAATCCCGAAAGTTTCGAGAGCCATTTATGCTTTAAACCTATGTTCATGTATTAGCTTAAGAAAAGTTCAAGTCATTGGTCAGTTTTTATCAGAAAGTAGCATATAACTGATATAATATCTCCATTCATTCACTCAATAAACCACAACCCGCATCTGTTTAACTTTGTTTTTTACTCTTGAAGCCTTCTAAAATGAGCCACATGTTTCTCTATTACCTCTAGAGTAGCTGATTCATTAAGGCACGAGAAGTACATTAGATGGAAGTCAAGCTATGGAATGAAAAGCGTGAGAGGGGGATTTATGACAATTTTGCTGAGCTTTATGCGATCATTAAGGCTACAGAAAAGCTCGAAAAGGCTTATGTTAGAGACATTGTTCCATCGGCCGATTATGAGCCCGAGTGTCAGAAACTAATTGCTCATTTTAAAACACTATCGTCAACCCTTAAAGATACTGTGCCCACGTTTCACAACACTTACAAAATGGACTGCCCTGCCGCCATGAACCGCCTTATAACCTCAGGCGTGCCGGCTACGATGGAGCACAGGGCAGCTGCAGCCACCTCTGGGGTACCTCTGCTGCAACCGTGGCTGAATGTGTACAGACTTTCATCACGGCTATGGATTCGTTGAAGCTGAATATGGTTGCGGTCGATCAGGTTTTCCTTTTACTTTTTGATTTATCTGGCTCGTTGAACAAGCTGTCGATTTTACTGCCGGAGTTTGAAGGGAAGACGAAAATGAGGGAGTGGATTGGAAGGCTGGCCAAGATGGGGGCGGCGGATGAGCTGACTGAGCAGCAGTCTAGGCAGCTGCATTTTGATCTGGAGTCATCCTACAATTCTTTCATGGCTGCATTGCCAACTGCTGGCTCTTGAGGCTATTAATCCTTTTTTTCTTCTTCAAAATTTGATGTTTGTAATCTTTTTAGGAATGAATCACAATGCAATTGGTTACATCTGGTTTGATTTTGGTGTCGTTTGTTTTTTAAGAGGTGCCGATATTTCGACTTACTATAAGTATTCTTTTTGTATATACTATGGGGTTGTTTGGCAGTTGCTGAATGGTTTGGTGTAGAATGATTAAGTGGTCAGAAGATGTAAGAGGCTCGTATGATATAGTGCAAAATAAAATATAGTTGTTTGGTAATAGTTCAGGATGAAATTAGGGCGCTTAATGGTTAAGGGAGGCCCAAGATACAAAATCATTTAGAGGGGTTTTAGAACTATTAAGAGGTAGAGTTTTGTATTTGCCCAACAAGATTCATCTCTTAACGATTCAAGGTTACCTCTTAATGGAACTATTAAGAAGTAAATAAACAACCCCTATTATATGTCTTTTAGATGTCATTTCTTATCCTCAAGTTATTAAACAAGTTTTCATGTTTTTAAGGTACCTTGGGGAGGTTCTTTAGATTTTTTTATTTTATTTTTTTGATTTTATTTTTGTCTGAAGTGTTTTTGATAATAAATGAAGTTGGTAGCAGCTACTAGAAATGGGAGCAGCAGCTGTTGCCAAGGAAGCCAGTTAATCTTATGTAGTTTGGTGGTACATTGAATATGGTGGTGCCAATCTTTGGACTGGTGTGCATGTCCTTTTACATTAACTACAACATGGAGAAGAATTTGGGACCACCAAATTACCAATTGGCTTCATTAGCTAGAATTTAGAAAGAAAGAGGGTAATTCAGTTTAAACTGTATTACCTTCTTTTTTAATATGTAGCATACTACACCCAGATCGATTGAGGCTTTAGGGATATCGTTTGAACCTTGACAATAAGTTTAATCATTTTCTACCAAATCATTCGGTATCTATTAAAAAATAGAACAATACTTGTATATATATATATATATCGGGGTTAAAAGTAAGTTAATCTGAGTAAGTAAAGGGTAAGAAACCCATACAAGAGAATATATATATGAGAGAGAGAGAGAGAGAGAGAGAAGATAGTTTTGTCAGAGAGACAGATAGCAGTGGAAGCATCAAAATGTTGTATCACGTGCATCCAAATTAGTACACTTGTATACATACAATGGGAACATTCCAAAATTCTATTTCTGCCCCCTCAAGTATTAAGGAAATCTAAAGAACCCCCGTGAGAAATCTAATCCCAGCCTTTTTGCATATTATACCAACCAAATAACAATCAATCTTCAAGTGTCAGTGAATCAGAAGGTTTGAAACACAAAAACACTACTAGGACCATTCCATTCCACTCTTCAGGTGGGTGAAGTGTAAAAAGGCTTCAAACGGTGTCGTATTGACATGATGAGATCCCATTTGGAAGTAAAGTCAAAAAAAATAAAAGCAGTGGGGTTGGGGGTGGGGGGTTGTGATTTCATTGCTCTAAGTCTCTGTTTTTTAGTGAGTGGTCTGACAGAGAGAGAGAGAGAGAGATGAGTCCCACACACAGTTACTATGTGTGTTGCAGAGCAGAGCAGAGCAGAGCAGAGAAGAGGTTGGTTTTGAATAAAAGGTTTTAAAGCTGGTTATTTATTATAAATGAATGAAGATTCTCTTAAAACAACAGAAGAGAAGAGAGATGATGTTAGAACTTAGAAGGAGGGGTAAGGGTAAGGGTAAGGGTAAGGGTTGCCAGCGTGTGGCTTCTTTAAAGTTTCTGTCAAATAACTCCCCACCAAACATTCAAATCTCTCTTGGTGGAATGTGGGGTTTTCTAAATCTCACAAAAAAGAAAAGAAAAAATTAAAAAATCTTCTCAATCTAGGGTCATAGATAGATACATAGATAGATACACCCACTATTCCAAGATTCAAAAAACACCACCATCTTTTGTATTTTATGGTCAATATCTGAAACCCCACTAGATTACTCTTCAAAAAAGATTCAAATGAAACAAGATTCTAACATATATTGAGGAAAATTGATCCAAATATGTTGTTTTAGTAGTCTTTGGGATACCACTTTGGGTGCTAATCACTTAAGGATTCACATAATCTAAGTGCAATAATGGAAGGAAATAGTCTGAAATAGCCATTATGAACCTCCCTAGTTCATTTATACTCATGTTAATTGACTGAGATAGCCAAGATTCGCAAGTAGCGAACTTACGAAATCTACTTTTTATGAACTTAACATTCTTAAAGTAAGGTTTTAGCAAGTTGCTAAAGTGTTACTTGTGAAATGATGACATGGCAAATAGCATTTTAGCACATTGAGTACCACTTTTGCAATCTTATTAGCAAGTAGCACTTTAGCATTGGAGCTCTTAGCAACTTGCAAAAGTGTTACTTTATGATTACTGGATTTATAAGAAGTAGATTTCACAAGTTACTAAAATGCTATTGGCGAAATACCAACTATTTTGGACAAACTTTTAACCTTAAAAACATAATCAAGGATGATTTTGTGAATCTTAGAAAGAAAGAAGAAGAATGATTACTAAACAAAAGGGGAAGGTGTAAAATGGAGAAGACATAACAGTAAAAACATATGGCCCCTCTAAATTCTCAGGAAGCTTGTCATATTTTCTGTAATGTTTGATTAATAATTGGTCTCAAAACCTCTTTTGAGTGATAATTATTAATGGGTATGAACTATGAAGTAACTTATAAATATTTTTGATATTTTATAATGATTATTAATAAATGTGAAAGGTAATTTTGGATTTTAAGTTTGTCATATTATATGATCATTATTTCAAATTAATCAGATTCACTATTCTTGAATCTTGATTTGGAATTTTGGATTGTGAAAAAAAATGCTACAAGTTATTATAAATGATTCTGGTTTGAAAGTTGTCCTAAATATTATTTTCTATTTCTTATTTTATTAAATATGATTTTGTTATGCATATCATTTTACCTCAGTTTTACAGAAGCAACCAAATAGAAAAACAAAAAAGCCAAAAAGATGTTTAAGAACATGTTCAATCTACTTCTGCAAACATACAAAATATGCTGCAAAATTTCAGAGTTTTGATTGACCCCACTCATCAATCAAAACAAAACAAACTAAAAAAAAGGAAAACACAGCAAATGTTCTCTCATTTCTTGATATAGTTTGAAGGTAAGTAACAACACACACACACATTCAAACACTAATCAAACTACCATTGTTAACCAAGTGAAGTGCTTCTTTGGCCTCTCTTTCAATAACCCATTACTCATTTATCTGCAAAAATCACATTATATGATATCAAGAAATCATGTTTATAATTATAATATTAAAAAAAAGGAATTTAATGGTGAAATTATTACCATTATGTGTGAGGAAGAAGTTATGAGCAGAACTGGGGATGGAAATTGAGAGCTGAGTTGTGGAAGAATCTTTGTTATTATTATCATTGTGTGGCCATTCATCAAAGAAATGATGCATAACTTTCTGGGGTTCATCTTTTCTCTCAAACTTGATAGAAAACTGATCATAATAACTCTGATCTTGCTGTTGATGTTGTTGATATGAGTAACCATTTTGATGATGATGGTATTCAGGAAAAGATGTCTGCTTATTTGAATGAGTCAAATTGTTCATAGCCAGTGGTTCCAATTGCCAAGAATCAGCCATTGAAGAACCAGAAAGATTCTTGATGGTTCCAGAAGATTCTGAGAAAAATCTATGCTCATCTATCTCTTCTTTCATCCCAAAGCTCTTTCTGTTTTCAAAAGAAATGTTAAAATAATGAAAGCATAAGCATAATTTACTTTGTTCAGAAAAGCAGAAACAACCATTAAGCCAACCTATAATCTTTGTCTGAATGGGAGTATGGGCTAGATTCCAACAGGAAGTGATCTTGAATACCACCACCACCAGAAGGAGGTCTAGAATAAGAAGAAAGATGGGGGGTAGTATTATAATAGTCAGATGAGAATGGATGGGAATTGGGAGAAGGGTAATTTGGGGATTTGGTACAGATTGATGATGGGATCATTGGAATAGCTGTTGGTGGTGTTTTGGGGAGTGTTGTTGTTGACATGTTGACTTCCACAGGCTTTCTTGAACGGTTTCTGCCTCTGTGCATGTGCCTTTCACAGTATTTGGAATCAGGATAGGCTTCTTTGGAGCATCTCCATTTCTTACCATCTGTTCTCCTGCACCTCCCTGGTTCTGGATCTATTTTTCTCCCAAATCCCATTTGAAAACAGTTCCATCCAACTGCAAATTTTCAATAAACACCCAAATTAACACCCATTACAATAAATCAATCAAGAAAGCAATTTTCTCCAAAAAGTTTTCATCTTTATGCATTTGTTTCATGTACCCATTGTTCCAAAACTCCAAAAAGACTTGATTATGGTTCAAGAACACCATCTTTTTGGTGGGAATTAGCATGAAACTTGAATCTTTTATCTTTTTCTACACACAAAATATGGAGGAAATAGAGATGGTTGATTACTTGAAGGATGAGGAGGCTGGTGGTGAAGAATGAGCTTTGTGGAAGAATCCAAGCTTCTCTTGATGGTGAAAAGGAGATCAGGTGGAATAGGCATTCCAGAAATCATGTATTTGTAAACAAGTGCTTGGTGTTCTAGCTCTTGCCATTGACTTGCTGTAAATGGGTACCTACTACCACCACCACCACCATTATTCCTCACCGTTCCACCACCTTCAACCGCCGTACTCATCATCTTGAATCACCCAACAAAATCTTATCTTTTTGATCAAAACAGAAAAAGGGTACACAAATCAAGAGAAAACCCCTTGAATTTTCTTGCTCTAAATAACAAGATAGAAATATCAAGAAATCAAGAAAAGGTTTGAATTGGTGGGTATTAAAGAGAGGGGAATTGATGGGTTTTGCAGGAGGATCCCTTCTGATCATAAGTCAAGTCAGTAAAGAAATTGTAAAGAAGCAAACACCAAGGCACTCCATAATTTTTTTTTCTTTCTTTTTTCTTATAGATAGATATAAGATAGTGTATGTATATGTGTATGTTGTGCACTATATTATGACTGCAAAGACTGTTGCATCTGCTGCTACTATGCTGCCTTTATGGCAGCTATTGTCTCTGACAAAATTTATACGGAAACCCATAATAATGGGCTCAGAAATGCACTTAAAAACAAAGGGTGAGAGTTATTTAATTTTATTTAAATAAATATATATATATATATATATATATAATAAGTGTGTGTGTGTGTGTGTGTAAGAGTAAGAGAGTTGGTATCTGAAAGCACAGGGTGACAGACAAAAGTGGCAGTGGCCATGATCATGAGAGAAGTTTGTACGGTTTTTTTGCATACGCATACTTTTACTTTTACTTTTTTTTTCATCTTTTTTTTCTTTTGTAAACACAATTTGACCTTTCTTGTTTTGGGTCAATGAGATCTGTGTTTTGAAAGTAGTCTTTAATCACCATCTAACCAACCATTCATTTCCCATCCAAATCCAAAATGGTCCAACAACTGCAGTTCTATAAAGATTGTACCTTATAAACCATCAAAGCAACTATGGTCTTTTTGATAAAAAAGTGTGTTTATGTTGTGCATTTTGTATACAAAACTTTGAGGTTATTGTGTTACATTTGAAGGTGACACAATAAGAGGTTGAGAATGAATCAAATATGCATAAAAAGATTCTTATTTGATTTGATCTGATCTGATCTGATAAAACCCTTGTTTGGTTTATGGGTTTTGTTTAAGTCATGATTGGTTTAATGTTCAGATAAAATATTTGGTTTTAGGGTATACAATTCTAATTCAAGTTTAGTTGGATAGCTAGTGGAAATACTGGCATGATGATGTTTTGTCATCCTTGTTGAAGAACAAGTTTTTGAACCCAAGCAAACCAAAAATAGCAAGAGTGATACATACACACAACCAATGAAGTTTTGACAAATGATTTGGGATTGCTTATTTAAAACAACTTATGCTTATTTTTAAAAGTGTTTATTAACTTATGTCGTGATAAAAAAGAGTTTGGGGTAAAAATGTAATTTGAACAAATAAGTTATAAGCACTTTCAAATAAGTTAGAATGAATTAACTTATCAAAAACAACTTATTTACGGTGGTGAAAAGTCATAAGCACTTTTCTATTTTTTTAATCCAAACACTAAAAATAACTTATTTGCGGTGAGGAAAAGCAATAAACAAATAAGTCAAAAAAATAAGCAATCCCAAACACCCCATGAAAACATATATATTCGATAACAATTTATATGAGAGTATGTCCAAGTAGTATAAAAACAATATTGTGCCATTTGCGAAACATATCGACTTAGAAGACACGAGGCTTATGTTAGATAACGAGTTAATCTAGTTTCTGCCATTTGCGAAACATATCGACTTAGAAGACACGAGGCTTATGTTAGATAACGAGTTAATCTAGTTTCTTTTTTCTAGTTTTTATGTCTTGTTTATGTTAGTCTGTTAACTTTTTCTATTTTTAAGGTATATCAATTGTAGGGTTTCTTATTGTGTTTGTAGTTGTTTGGTACTATGCTTTCTGATTACTAATTTGTTTTCATCTTATGTTAATGATTCCTTTTTTGTTCACTGTATTTGTTGTTTGTTTGCATTAACTCATATGTTACTACGCTCTTTTCTCACATGTCTCTCTATTTTCTTGTTTTTCTTTTGCAAGGTATGCATTTGTTAGACAACCTTAGGGGGGGTAAAGGTTGTATTAGGATCTTTTTCTTTTTAAAACTTAGTTTTCAATCACCACAACAACAATTATACAAAACAAGATATATGAAAGATAAGGGTAGAGAGAATGATACCAACACCGTTGTTTAGAGTGGTTCACCAACTTGGCTAATCCACTTTCCGAGACACTTCTCGAGACACAGATCCACTATGAATGTTCTTTATGGTAGAACATAAACCTTGATACAAATATCAGAATCGATCTCTTGCTTCTGCTTGAGATTGGAATGGATCACTCACTCTCAAAGTAAATACTTACAAGATGATAAATTTCTTAATGGTAATCACTCTTGTATAAGTATATAACACTTGGATGATTTTGAGATTTAAATGCTTGAGTTGTTTTGCTAATCGTGATTGCCAGAAATCATAGATTTCTTTCTTTTATTAACAAAAGACTTGTCTTTTCTTTTTACCAATTGTTGGATTTAAATAGTGAAGTAAAAGATGAGTCAGAGCACTTGCGGACGTCCACATGAACATGTGTCGGACGTCCACAATAAATAAGTGGTTGTGGAAAGAGCCGTTTGTTCTCTGAGCATTTCAGAGATAAAAAAATGATGGCGGACGTCCGACTGCATCTCGCGGACGTCCGCGGCCTACTTTTCACCAACCCACCTTAATTGCTAGTCTTTTCAGCTCATTTCAATTCAACAACTTTTCAAACGTTCAGAAAATATTTTGAACAAAATATTTTGTTTGAATTCAGTATTTTTCAAAAGATAAATTTGTTTGGTTTTTGAAATATCCAAGTGATATATTATTTTGAGTGTATTTACCGTTAGGAAATATGAAGACTAAAACTAGTGCACATCCAGTCTTGAACTCTTCAGATAAAGTCTTTGTGTTTTCATCTTGTAAGTATTTCAGATAAAGTCTTTGTCTTTGAACTAACTGAGATGATGCTTTTCATTCTTCAGAAGCTTTACACTTGGATCAAATTGTTAGAAACACATAATATGTCTATTTATTTGTTAATCATCAAAACAATGAGATTTAAGATATTTAATCACTTGCACCAACAATCTCACCCTTTTTTATGATGACAAATAAATAGATATATAGACATATATAATTTCTCCCCCTTTTGTCAAGATCAAAAAGGGTAAAAGAAGAAGAAGCTCCCCCTCAAACAAATAGCGAGAGCTTCCCCTTTAATAAAGCATATAGGTTCATGAGAGGAGATAAGTTAGCAAAGACATATAATAATTAATAAGAGGTACAAGATTTAATACTAAACATAATCATTTTAGAGAAAAATAATAAGAGTATTAATCATCACTATCGTCTAAGGTAAACTGGCGAAACTCCTCGTGGACCATCCAAACATCTTGATGCACGTCATCAATTCGTCGATTAACCGATTCCCAACGTTTCTCTTGAAGATGTTGAAATCCCATGACAGCGGTGAGGATGTCTCTATTGGAAACCGGCCCCGGTGGAATATAGAAAGGAGGAGGAGCTTCCGCTTCCTCGTCCTCAGGAAGTGGGTCGTGAATAGGAGCATGACGTCTACGAGATGGACCCGGTTGGGCACCCATGCGAACAAGACTCAAGCTATCCAAAGGAGTTGGCTCAGGAATGGGTCTACCGATAAAACGAAGTTGAAGATTTTGAAAAAGAGTTTTAATGAGATAACCGAAAGGAAGAGAGCGATTGCTTTTCTCTAATCCGGTCATACGATGTGCAATGATGAAGACGACATCAACTGAGATGCCTCGCTCAAGACAGTACAGGAGATAACACTGAATACTACTCAAGCGTTAAGTATTACCAGCACGACCAAAAACATTATAGAGAAGAATTTTATTCCAAAACCGTTTTTTTTTTCAGTCAAGCATTGATCTTTCAAGTTAGAAAGGTCAAAATCATTTTGATAGGCTGGGGCAAGAATGGATTCCAAGATGGTGTTTTGAGAAAGAGTAATTTGACTTAGTAAAGGAGAAAAAGAGGTTGCATTTGTAAAAACACAATTGGTAGACCGAGGAAGACCTAATAGGTTAGCAAATAGGTCTAAATCCCACACATAATGTTGGTTATAAAGCTGAAGAGAAATAGTTTGGGTAGACTCATTAAAGTCATACCCGACATAGAACTCAAGAATGCAATCAAAAGATACTTCCCCTTTAAAGGAGAGGAAAGACTCCATTCCGATAGCCGTGAAGGCCTCAAGAGTGCCAAAACGGCCCATTTCATCTAATTTGAATGGCCTACCGGGATTACACGGACGACTTTGTAAAATCTCTCGACGTTTATCCCGTTGGGTAATCCTATCCATGTCCGGATCCGGAGGTGGAGGAGGTGCTCGAGAGGATGAAGGACGAGACCGTTTTGGACCCATGTCTGTAAAGATGTATAGATATTCTCATATTTAAGAGAATTGAAGAACACTACCAAAAAGAAAATATTTTCTGGAGAAAAAATGTTTAGCAAAACAAAAGATGTTAAACAGTTTGAAGTATTATTTGTTGAAGAGAAAAAAAATTCAAAATCAATTTTGTAGAAGAACAAGTTGCAGAAACCAATTTGTTCAAGAAGGATATAAACTTTGTAAACACCATTTGAGAATAGCAAATCTCAAGGATTTTCAAGAAATAGTTTTAACAAAAGGTTACAAACAAATGAGAAATAATTTGAAGTTTGCAGAATTTTTTTTACCTAGATTAGGTGAGAGAGAGAGAGAGAGAGCACAAGAGAGAGGTTGAAGATGACCGTCGACGGTGGCAGTGGTGGTGTCCGGCGGTGGTAGCGGCGGCTCTTAGTGGTGGTAGGATATGGAGGTTGAGAGAGAGAAGGACTTAGGGTTTTGATAAAATAAGATTTGAATAGAGGAAAAGGGAAAAAACAGTCAAGTGCGATGCGGACGTCCGACCTTGAAAAGAGAAAAAATCGACAAAAGTTTATGTTGCTTCCGCGAATGAGCCACGGACATCCGAGACGCGCGGACGTCCGTGATATGAAATAATGGGATATTCCATCAAAGTTTCTGTTGCTTCCGTGGAAAGGGTGCGGACATCCGGAACTGGCGGACGTCCGGGTTGAGCATATGCGGACGTCCGTGAGAGGAGAATTTTGATCCTTTGGAAATAAGCTTAAGGATTGTATTCTATTAATCCTAATCCAAGTCTCAATTTGCAGAAAGCTTCTTTGTTTAACGCTTTGGTGAAAATATCAGCTAAGTTATCTTTAGAGTCAACCTTTTCAAGTATGATGTTTCCTTTTTGAGCATTATCCCTTAAGAAGTGATGTCTAAGTTCTATGTGTTTAGTGCGTGAGTGCAAGATAGGATTTTTACTTAAATTGATAGCACTTGTATTATCACATAGTATGGGCACTTTATTTAAATGTACATCAAGATCCGTAAGGGTGTGTTTCATCCCAGCAATGGACTCAAATCCAAAACTCACACAAGATGTAAATAAGTATTAAAAACCTCAATATAACATTGATGCGAATAAAACTCTCATATTTGAAAACGTCCAACCAAGGAAGAGGCATACAACGCCACTCATAATTCATGGGAAGAACCATCCCTACGCGTATGAAACGATGCCAACACATGGATAAACAAAATACCCAAAACAACACCCTTCGGTGACGGGGGAGACCCGATTCCATCGAATGCCCTCATAAACACAAGATAAATCACAATTAATAAATACAAGTAAGCTTCTTGGATGAGGAATACATATGACATCAACCATACTAGGTCTTTAGTCCATGTTAGATATCAACCATACTAGGTCTTTAGTCCATCTTCGGCATCAACCATACTAGGTCTTTAGCCCATCTTAGACATCAACCATACTAGGTCTTTAGTCCATATTAGACATCAATCATACTAGGTTTTTAATCCATCTTCGGCGTCAACCATACTAGGTCTTTAGCCCATCTTAGACATCAACCATACTAGGTCTTTAGTCCATATTAGACATCAACCATACTAGGTCTTTAGTCCATCTTCGGCGTCAACCATACTAGGTCTTTAGCCCATCTTAGACATCAACCATACTAGGCCTTTAGTCCAAACCACCAAGTTCAATCCTACTGGATCTTTACCTTGGAAACCCACCATCCAAAACGCTTACTCGACTTAACATTTATACATGACCTCAAAAGAATAACTAATGCATTCAATCATGTAAATCTCAAATACCATGCAAATCAAACCCCAAGCCCACGTCGAGCTTATTAAAACCGGGCGTATGCCCTCAAGACTCAACTGAGTCCAAAACCGAGCCATCTGCTCAAAAGATCTAATGATCGCTTATCAACATCACTCATGCAAATGAAATGCACCTAACCCACATCATCCAACACATGCTCTGAGGCGTGATAATCTCACCACCCCTTCATTGCCACCTTCCCAATGAAGTCAAATCATATATGCATCTATATGTGTGTGTGTCTACGTATACGCAAATCTTTATAGCTCAACAATGCATATAACCCACCATAGTTCATTAGTCCCAAAGGTGCTAAGAATACAAAATCATTAAACGGTCTTAACTTATAAGACAAAACACTCAAAGGATGTACATACTCAAATAAAACGAAATTTAGGCACATAACACATCCACGGCTCCACCTCGAGCTATTAAAACCGATAAACACTCAAAAGACTCATTTGAGTATAAATCAAGCCCTTAAAGGCAAAATGACCATTTAGCTAAATACGTGTTGTCCACACGTTTCGTAAACCAAAACTCATCGTTACTCAAAATCTTTGACTTTTAAATTCTCAATTGGCCTTCGGTCCAAAATAAAAGGTTTACCACTCTCAAAATATTCATACGGTTAAGATTGACCAAAATCCCCAACTCACACGTTCACATTTTCAAAATGTAACATATCATAGTTATCGCATATTCAAAATGAACACTAAAAGTGTATTTTGACCAAATAACATTCTCTTATGCAATAAATTAACAAAACCACTTTCACTCTTGATTTATTCATCAATCCCTCCAAATCCCCAAATGTAGGTGTTTTACAAGATTGTAAAGCTCAACACTTTGATTAATCAAAACCCACAAATCAACTCAACAAGTGATAATTTCATATAAAGAACACAAATACTTTAAAATAAACATTTTGGCATGTACAACGTTTTCACAAATCAACTTGAACTCACCTTGCTAGATTTAGGCTAAATCTAGATTTTCCCCAAACGTAATCTCCTTTGATGCAACCCGAATCCTTAGGCCAAATCTTCCAAAAACCTAGATCCACAAGTTTCCAACCATAAATAATCATTCCCAAACACTTATATATGTTTCCCCCAACATACATCATCCAAAATCACCAAAACACTAAAACCCTAACTCCTTAGATGGAGAAAAGTGAGAAGCTTACCTCAATCATCACCCAATACTCTTGGATCATACAATATACTTCAAAACTTTTTCTAGATCCTTGAAGAGATCTCAAAAACGAAACCATAGCAACTTGAATCATCAAAATCGGAGTTGGGATGCAAAAGTTATGAAGGTTTGAAGTTTGAGCTGAAAATCGCGACTTCGCGGCTTGGGCCGCGGCCTAAGGTCGCGCACCAGGCCGCGCGGCCCGTGGCCTCCTTTTGTGTCAGATACTGTTTCGGCCGTAACTTCTTCGTTATAGCTCCGTTTTCGCTCCGGAAAGAACCGTTGGACTCGTATTCGAATTCCACATCCAACAAGACAATAAAATCTATGATTTAATCCCAAATCCTATTTTTCATATTTATCTTAAAAGATCGATTTTACACTGATTCGGAATTATACTTATCCGAAAATTACGGGTGTTACAATCTTCCCAACCTTAGGATGATTTCGTCCTCGAAATCTAGATCCCTTACAACCAAAGGCTATCAAATTCAACGTCGACCACGTTCCAATAGCTTTTAACTGGAATCAAAAATCTTCCCCACATAGACTGCTATGACAGACCTCAAGCAACCCTTACCTACAATGTCCTCTCAGGCTCATTGTACTTATGTCTAGGTGAACGCTCCATCTACTTGGACTAACGTCCAACCAACTACCTCGGTTATCTCCCAACCTTAGGTGTTTCCATACTTCCCCGACAACGGATCCCGACTCTAAATCAATCCGTGTCCACTCGCTCTTAAATTTCTCCAATTAGTCCAAGGTTTTATTACATCTAAAACCAACGAACCTCCAAATCTAAGGTTCCCACTGCTGAACCGACACTTACCTCTAACGAGTCCCATTAGACTCCAACACCGACGGTCGTCACTGATCCATCAGTTACACCACTCCTAAAACACGTCTAATTCCAATCATCTAGTCGACAGATTCTTTTACCACAGGCGGAGGGTCATCCCGCTAAACTATTCGTCATAATCGAACTTAAGTTTATCATAACCGATACCACCATTTATTAAAATTGGACTACACCCTCCAATCACACTAGTGGTCCTTGGCCTCGAACTCCAAAAGTTGACACCTAGTCACACTACTAAAACTCGACTCTTCACAGAGCTCCACACACGAGCTTCATTCCTCAAATAGTCCCACCAATCCATGGTCATCCCCACGGTCTAAAGGGTCCTACACGACTTTCACACAACACCGACAACCCAAGACAAGGTTGCCGAAGTGAACGGTTACCACAACACTAACAAGGGACACCGCAAGTCCCACCTCTTAGTTGCCCACAAGAAATAATTCGACCCCGCAAACGACATCATACGGCTCACGACAATAACACGCGCTAGAAACCCAATCTTTCATCGAAAGGTTCTACACGCCCTCACCCCTAACTGGGGTTGCTCAACCTCACCAAACCTAAAGAGTTCAAGGTTTTCAAGTGACAGACTCAATAAATATGCCAACAAAGTTTTCGCTAGATTTTTCAACACGAAGATTTTTATACTAACATCACATACGTATAAAAACTTACCACTACCTAGCCGGCAGATGCACAAACATGGACACACTCGTCCCACGTATGAAAAATCATTTTTGAAAACCTTTTCATCACAATCAGTTTACTACCGAAACGTAAAAACGTACTCGACAACTTTTAAAATGAACCGCCAGAGTCCCATCACGGATTTACTTATGCCACACGCGCAAAGTAAACTCCGACATTAAATGTAACATCCGGAAAATCCTTGTGAGTAATAATAGTCATAATATTTCTTTATATTTTGACTTTTTAAATTATAATTGATTTCCTAAGTAATTTCCGTGATTGTTACTTGTTATTTGAGAACTTCCGATAGAAATTCGTAAGTTTATTCCTTAAGGAAATTAATGAAAAATAGATGACAAAGTTAAATATTAGATTTTATGGATTAGTTGGATGGGCAATTTGAATACGAGTCCAACGGTTCTTTCCGGAGCAAAAACGGAGTTCTAACGAAGAAGTTACGGCCAAATTAGTGGAAAATGAGAAACGAACAAACAGAGGTTGGCGCGGATGGTGGCGCCGATGCACTGGCGCGGGCGCTGGCGCCGAGCACCTGACGTGTTAAAAGGGGGTTAAAACCCACCTCTTAGTCCTTAGTCATTCATTTCTTAAATTAGAACTCTCAAAACTGATAGATTGCTCTGCTCCTCACTTCTCAAACGAATTCTCATCTAAGATTAAGGTAAACATACATCTCTCAATCCTAATCCAATTCAAGTAATTAGTAGATGAATCTTAACAATCAAACTTGATTTAGGGCATTACATCTTCATTTCATCTTGTTGGAAGTGATTGGGTTCAAGTCTTCAAGTTAGGGTTATATCAATTGAAGATTTGAGGTGAGTAACTTGTATCTAATTGATTGTATTATACTTTACTACCATTCTTTATCTTGATTTTGGAATTGTTAATGAGAAATCTTGATTTATAAGCTCTTAATGGTTAAGAGGGAAACAAGAAGAGTTCAAGTAAGTTATGGTGGATTAATTGTGTTTTATTACTTAGAATGCCATGGTAAATGTTAGTGTTAAAGGTTGGGTTTGATTATATATCATTGGTATGTGATTATGATGATGGCTTAATATATGTCTTAATGAAGCAAAGATGGCTTAATGGTCAAAATGGACATATTATTGAATTGTAAACATGGATGTTTATTATTGATATTACATAGAATGTGATTTGATACATATGGATGTGTATGAACTACATGGAAGTAGAATTGATACGTTAAATGGTTGGACCATTGTTAAGTGCTAAATATGCTTTGAATATTTTTGGATTAACATATTTGGTATTCACATAATTGGAGGAGCACCTAGTAGGCATTGGAGGATATATTCTTACACACCGTGGGGTGAGTGTAATTGATTCATACCTTCGGATACCGTGGGGTTTTCCGTTGTGTTATGCCTTGTGACAATACCGTGGGGTACCGATCAAGGTATATCTTCGATTATGATGTAACTGGGTAGCGATATGGACCTTCTCCATGGAATCCAATTTGTGAACGTATCGAATTGTTATTCCTACATGCTATGATTATGCTCTATGTGCTATGTGTAAACCTCACTTAGGCTTTAAAAGCCTAACACTTGTTATGTGTTTTGTGTTACAGATTTTAGTGGTTCCGGACACAAGAAGGTCTAGAACGGGGTTGTGAGCATGGGATCATTGTTGGAGAGTTAAAGATTGGAAGATTGATAATAGAACTTTTCGACATCCTTTTGATATTTGATTGCTATAGTAGCGATCAAATAAGCTAGTGGTCCATTAGTAGTTATAATTAACTAAATATTTGTAATAATGGTTAAGTAATGATAATTATGTATACTTTTGCTTTAGTAATGAGTACCACTCTTCCGTTTTATGGAAGTTTTTGTTAACCCCTGTTTTGGGGTGTTACAAGTTGGTATCAGAGCATTAGCTTAAGTGAACTAAGTATGCTGAGGAGGTACTTAGACTTAAGCTGTGATGAGTTAAGTTATGATTTGTGAGATATGGGTAGAAGTACTAAGACTGGATAGTCTTATAGTTGACAGAAATACGTGAAATTAGTACTGTGACAATGGTAATGAGAATTCTCATGTATAATATGTTCACAATTCCAGTTAGCTACTGTTATTATGAATATATTGTTACGTAAGCATGCTTGTTTCTAAATTATTACAGTGACTAATGATCGGTAAAGTACGTTTAGTATGTCTATATTCGTATAACCATTTCTTATGGTTATTCCTTTGTGTTATAGCAGATCGTTGGTGGATATGCCACCAAGGTCCTTTAATTCTTTAGAGAATAGATAAGTAAATGATTTGGGGGTTGGAAGGACAACCTAGAATTGGCGGGACTTATGAAAGCCCGCCGAGGTAACCTTTAATAGGCGGATGGAAATGTGTAGAGATAGAATGTAAGGTGATTCATCAAAATGGAAATAATATGAAATGATTAAGTAAGTGGGCCGTGGAACGCATGGATAGAAAGTGTTACAAGGTCAAGAGGACGACCACTAGTCGGAAGTAGAGTGTTAATGATAAGTGATGTGAGTACAACGATTGACCTTGTTTGAGTGAGTAGCCTTCATTTGCGAGTAAAGTTTTATGCATGGTGTCCTAGTGAGTGTGCTACATGAGTTTTCTTGATTTTAAAATAAATGCATAAATAACAATTTTTATTCAAGAATGAGTTGCTTGTACAAAAGTGTATTTTAAGAAAGAGACAATTTCATTTTGATGCACAATGAAATTTTGGGTTTAGCAACTTGCAAAATATTTCGTATTTTCTTTATATATGAAAAGTTAATTGTAAAAAAAAGGGCCAAGAAAACATTGGCTAGCAAAACCTTTGTAACCAACAAAAGTATTAACTTGATGATATCAAGTAAGAACCGACTAGCTTGCTTTGTGTTGGAAAATTCTTTTAAAACTTTTTATAGTATGAGAATATTTTTTTTATATTACTATCGTAACAACATCATTTTGGTTGAGAAAGATTAAGTTTTACGGAAAGTTGTATGCAAACGGTTCTCGAGATCGTTGTGCAATACATTGAAGTTTTGAGAATGTTGGGGGTCATGTGTGCCCAAGTTGCTTCAAGCGTTGTTTGTTAAGATGAGAAAATGTGTGAAATGATTTATTTATCACGTTGTCATGCATGAAGGCTATGAACTCACTAGGTCGTAGAGTATTACATTATAAGCTAAGAAAGAACTCCAAGAGTGGAGATGTGTGGGATAAAATTGGGAGAATGTTTATAGTTTTGGTATTTGTGTTCAAAAGGAGAGATGAATAATGGGAGAATCGAAAGTGGACTTTAGTATCGGTTGTAAGAAGGTCTATACCCTTGTTTGGTAACTAGAAATATAGTTGGCAAGGGACGGTTGTGTCCGGAGGAAGGATTAGTAGTCATCAAGGTGATGGAATTAGCAAATTGCTATGAGTAGTGTGGTGAGACAGAAAGGAAATACCCTCGACGTTAAATAAGAATTTATGGTGATCTTGTGATATTAGTATTGCACGAATAAGTTTGAAATGAAGACGATGAGATGTAAATTGTATTATATTATGTTGAAAGGATTAGGTTCAGTCCTTGTTAATGAATAGATTAAAAGAAGTATCGATAGGTCGACTATTGACATTGAAGTCGGCAGTTGTGTAAGATGTATGAGGCCTTTTACCTGTCACAGGGTGCGGTCTGGGTGCGTCCCGCGTATGCCTGTGCGGGCAGGAGCAAAACCGTGAGCGGTGCCGGTATGCTGTTATGCAGAGGGTATCTGCAAAGCGGACATTATCGTGTACAGTGGACTGGGGATGTTACAGAATGTTATAGAATGCGGACAATACATATCTTGTGAAACACCACATGTAGGGATTTTGAGTGATTGGCGAATAAATCACGAGTGGAAGAGGTTTTGGTTAAATTATTACATAAGTGAAAGTTAGGTGGTTAAAATACGCTTTTAAAAGTTTATTGTGGTTGTGCAATAAGTATGATGTGTTATGTGCTTAATTGCATTTTATCTAAATAAATGTCGTTTTAGGTATTGGTCTTGTATTTTTAGTACTTTTGGTACTAATGAACTTTGGTAATATATATATGTTGTTGAGTATAAAAGAGTTGCATATACTTGTACATATAGATACATATATGAATTAATTTCATTGGAAAATTAGCAATAAATGGGTCGTGAGATTATCACGCCTCGAAGTGTGTTGCATAATGTAAGTTAGATGTATTTACATTGCATGAGTTGATATTTATAAATGATCTTTGGATCTTTTTGAGCAGATGGCTCGGTTCTTGACTTGGTTAAGTTTTGAGAGTATTCGCCCGGTTTAATAAGCAACGTAGGCTTGGGATTAGAATTACATGAATTGTATTATAACTGAAACTTTCATGATGTGAATGTATTGGTTATCCTTTGAGGACATGTATAAATGTTAAGTTAGAATCGGAGGATTAAAAGTTGAAGGATCACCTTGTGGGGGGTGTTAGGATAGTGAAAGACTATTGTTGTAGATGAACATTCTACTTATGATGTAGATGGTTTATATAGAATGAAGAATTAGGCACGAACATGGTAAGGGTATGGACTATGTCGATTTGTGATGGAGTGTGCAATGTATATATAATGGTTTGGAGTCACAAATAATTAGTAAGAAGTGAGTAAGTTTAAGTTAATTAGAAACTCGTGAGTTGTAGTTCAAACTAAAGTTGAGGAGGAATAAAGTAATGAAATAGATTCGGTTAATTTTGCGGGAGAGCATGAAGGTAAATTTGAATTGTGTACGAATGACCATGAGGGATCTGGTCTGCTGTGAGATGTTATGAGTGGAGAATGTACGAACGAGTAGTGGCATTAATTGTCAAGATAAATGTGTCAACCAGTAATAAGAAGTTATAAAGAGGGAACATTAGATGAAAGTCTTTTCGGGGATTCCAGATGAACAGTACTAGTTGTCAATAAAGCTGTTGGAATATGTGGTTGTAAGATGGTGTAGTGATTTGGCAATAATTGGAATAGAATGTCGAGCGGTAGTGTGAGTTTATCCAAAGTGATTTTGGTTGTGTGAGTCGTTAAATAAGTTTATGATTTTGAATCATAGGAAGTTTAATAAAGATGAGAAAGTGTTATCGGTATGTGGAAAAGTTGGGAGAAAGAGACAAATAATGATTGAAGGGTAGTACTTCATGCTAACGTAGGAAGTAATGATAGAAATGTCGGACCTAAGAATGTAGTTATACTACAGGTTCAATGGAATTATCACCTTTGATATATAATATTTTAGTGCTTGGTTGCAATGTGGTCGCGTAGTACGATATTGATGTGAGGAAGTGGTAATACTATATACTGAAGAAACGTATGGGTCATAGATGTAGTGATGGGTGCCGTAATTATAGAAGTATTCAAAAGTGGTGAGTATGCTCAATTTAAAGTGAGTATGGATTTTTAAGCAGTATACGTTAATGTTATTTTGAGACCTGGAGATTGAGATGTGGATGATGATGGTATTGAAGACCAAGCAATAGTCGGATAAAGGTTTAATGATAAACGGTTACTTTAAGGAGGCTTACAAATCTAAGTTGGGGAGCGGATAATGAGGAAATAAGTAAGGTTCAGGAAATATGAAAGACGAATCCTTGTTCCTTCTAGATTTTTATTTGTGAAGGGAACTCATGTGTGGGTTTGGTTAGAGTGCAAAGGTTGGTGATAATTAGGTGTCAACTTTTGGGTTTAAGGCCAAACACCTTTAATGTAATCGGGGAATTGTAGCCGATTTTAAAAAGAATGATGGTGATGGTAGTAGTAACCTTAAGATACTCATTTGTGATGAGTGGTTTTAGTGAACTAATCTTTGTGTATGGTTAATGAACCTGTCCGTTTGATGATTAATTATTAAGATGGATTTTGGAGTCTATTAGAGCTCTTTGGATGTGAATGGCCGTTAACAATAGGGACAATTGAAATTAGAGATTCGGTTGGTCTCTGTATTAATTGAACCTTAAATTGATTTAGAATATAAAACTGAAATCAAGATGTATAGAACATTTTAAGGTTGGGAGACGACTGAAGTCGTATGATTGGGAGTTTCTCTATGGTTGGAACGTTTATCCGTACATAAGTACAACGTATGTATAGGGACTTTGTTAATAAACAATTGTTCGAGGAATTGTCTTTATAGACCGTGTGGATGGAATTTAGATTTCCGTTAGGAATTGTTGAATTTTGGTCGACAGTGAGTCGGTTGACTTTGGGTTGTAAAGAATATAGATTTCGAGGACGAAATCGTTTTAAGGTTGGGAGAATTGTAACATCCGGAAAATCCTTGTGAGTAATAATAGTCCTAATATTTCTTTATATTTTGACTTTTTAAATTATAATTGATTTCCTAAGTAATTTCCGTGATTGTTACTTGTTATTTGAGAACTTCCGATAGAAATTCGTAAGTTTATTCCTTAAGGAAATTAATGAAAAATAGATGACAAAGTTAAATATTAGATTTTATGGATTAGTTGGATGGGCAATTTGAATACGAGTCCAACGGTTCTTTCCGGAGCAAAAACGGAGTTCTAACGAAGAAGTTACGGCCAAATTAGTGGAAAATGAGAAACGAACAAACAGAGGTTGGCGCGGATGGTGGCGCCGATGCACTGGCGCGGGCGCTGGCGCCGAGCACCTGACGTGTTAAAAGGGGGTTAAAACCCACCTCTTAGTCCTTAGTCATTCATTTCTTAAATTAGAACTCTCAAAACTGATAGATTGCTCTGCTCCTCACTTCTCAAACGAATTCTCATCTAAGATTAAGGTAAACATACATCTCTCAATCCTAATCCAATTCAAGTAATTAGTAGATGAATCTTAACAATCAAACTTGATTTAGGGCATTACATCTTCATTTCATCTTGTTGGAAGTGATTGGGTTCAAGTCTTCAAGTTAGGGTTATATCAATTGAAGATTTGAGGTGAGTAACTTGTATCTAATTGATTGTATTATACTTTACTACCATTCTTTATCTTGATTTTGGAATTGTTAATGAGAAATCTTGATTTATAAGCTCTTAATGGTTAAGAGGGAAACAAGAAGAGTTCAAGTAAGTTATGGTGGATTAATTGTGTTTTATTACTTAGAATGCCATGGTAAATGTTAGTGTTAAAGGTTGGGTTTGATTATATATCATTGGTATGTGATTATGATGATGGCTTAATATATGTCTTAATGAAGCAAAGATGGCTTAATGGTCAAAATGGACATATTATTGAATTGTAAACATGGATGTTTATTATTGATATTACATAGAATGTGATTTGATACATATGGATGTGTATGAACTACATGGAAGTAGAATTGATACGTTAAATGGTTGGACCATTGTTAAGTGCTAAATATGCTTTGAATATTATTTGGATTAACATATTTGGTATTCACATAATTGGAGGAGCACCTAGTAGGCATTGGAGGATATATTCTTACACACCGTGGGGTGAGTGTAATTGATTCATACCTTCGGATACCGTGGGGTTTTCCGTTGTGTTATGCCTTGTGACAATACCGTGGGGTACCGATCAAGGTATATCTTCGATTATGATGTAACTGGGTAGCGATATGGACCTTCTCCATGGAATCCAATTTGTGAACGTATCGAATTGTTATTCCTACATGCTATGATTATGCTCTATGTGCTATGTGTAAACCTCACTTAGGCTTTAAAAGCCTAACACTTGTTATGTGTTTTATGTGTTACAGATTTTAGTGGTTCCGGACACAAGAAGGTCTAGAACGGGGTTGTGAGCATGGGATCATTGTTGGAGAGTTAAAGATTGGAAGATTGATAATAGAACTTTTCGACATCCTTTTGATATTTGATTGCTATAGTAGCGATCAAATAAGCTAGTGGTCCATTAGTAGTTATAATTAACTAAATATTTGTAATAATGGTTAAGTAATGATAATTATGTATACTTTTGCTTTAGTAATGAGTACCACTCTTCCGTTTTATGGAAGTTTTTGTTAACCCCTGTTTTGGGGTGTTACATTAAAATAGTGGCCAGCAGCCTGTTTATACGAACTTCAAAAGAAGAATTTACACGACATCAATTTCCAAAATTCTCTTTTAACCATAAAACGACATGAACCGCAATTCATTAACAACCTTGCATGTGTCAGTTTTGTTCACAGAGAAACGAAGCAATTCATCTACACGTCTTGGTTAAAACACGACATGGTCCGGGCCATCTCCCAGATTTTTTTTAAATCGGGTAACAGGATATTTTCATCATTTGGAAATATCGGTTTAAACATCGAAAAGAAATATCAAATCAGATTCTTGCTTGCAAATCTACAGCACTTTCTTAGTAGTCACTTTGAAATGGTATGGCACATACCGAATAGTCAATACTAATTTTCAAAGTAGAAATTCATTAATTCAAATTTCAAAACTCCTCATTCAGTCGTAAAAGGACAAGTAAATAAAATCCTTTGACCAGGCTCACACACCTCAATGTGTTTTTCTCAAAACTTCAGAAAACCATACGTGCACATAATTTGATTGACACACAAGATAATTCAAGTCAACTTCAAACCTCAAACCGCACAAAGGATGCACACTAACGTCCCAAAATAGTGGTCATAAAACTATTCATGTCAATATATCAATGCAGTGCATGTGCAAGAAAGAACATCCACAATGCCAACAATCGAGCGTGCATAAAACAGAACATTAGAGATGTGCTATCATGATGCTCTTATATGCATTACTCACGCCACGTATAAATTAATTTGCACATCTAGCAAGTTGCAACAAATATGCTATCACAATCCTCAAAGGAGAAGCCATGCGGCATTAAAACTCCAAAACTACTTTTTTTGGTGCAATACGACATAAAACACATTCTTCAACAAAATTCGCATGAGATGCAATACTCACTCAAACCTATATATTAACGCACGCAAGCATTCAAGTATGCACATGACAAAGTGTCACCCATGGACCGCAAAACGTCTTAAAACGAAAGTCCATCGTACTCCACAAAACCTCAATAAAACTCGATGGAACTTAACGGCATCCAACCAATTAAATGGTGTCAAAGTTTTCATTTTCAATAAACAACTCGCATAAAACAATGCTTTGATCAAATCATCCAAATCATAAAACCTCCTTTTTGTTGCAACACAAAATAAAACGACACCCTTTCGTCAAGACTCGCAAAATCCAAATTCCCATTAAAAGTCAAAACTAAAACAAGGGAATGTAACTCTCCGTCCAGACCTTGACATATGTGGAGGAGATCTAATGTTAAGGTCGTAAGTCGCGGTTACTTATCCAAAACCATCAACGACATTAAAAACATGGATATCACAATATCCGAAAGTAGTAGTGGACGACTACGAGGAATAAAATAAATCCCGACCAGGTTCACAACCGCCTGTCGTAAAATAATTTCATGCTTGTTCCAAAATCATGGTTTAAAAATCTTGCGTATGTCAAACTTTTTCCAAGATCTAGCAGTACCGTCCATCCGACGATTCTAAACACAAGAATAATCGATGCAATTTATTTTAAAAGCAAAATAAATGTCGTGCATACATTTTGTCGGCACTCAACGTCCAGGTCACATTCCTCCAATTCTTCGATCACACTATTGTCATCCGGATACTCACACATCTTAACGCAAAGGGGGAAGTCACATCGACAAACCCCACATTTCTCCTCGAATCAGTTAATTTAATAAGTTTGCGGCTCCAATCCAACTATCAAGTCCGACCAGAACGGTCCACTTAATACAATCAATCATGTTTACCGCCACTCCAAATGGCAAATGCTAAAGTCGTCAACCTCTTCTAACGACTACTCGCTTAGAACTCCTTTACCACCCCAACGGTCATCACGCTAGAGTCGTCCAAGTACTCTCATGTAACCGGTAGATTCACTATCTCACTGGCCAGGTGAAATTCTGAACGTACCGTACATGATCAACCTTGCTACTCTTGACGTGACTTCTCGCTTCTAGTGACCCCAACAACTTCCGAATATCTTATCTTAGAGTGCCTAATGGTGCAATCTCGCTCTCAGTCACTTAAAACAACGCTAGTTTGAGTCTAGGTATCCAACAATCAACACCTAATTCTCTCAAACTTATGCTCTGATACCAACTTGTAACACCCTCAAATTTGGAAAGAGCAACTAACTTTAATTTGAATAAAATAACCAAAATAGGATAAAATCCTTTCTACAAACCATTCTTGAAAATACCTCAAAATTTAAACATCACAACTTCTACAAACGATAACTCAAGACGAGTGTTACTTAACCCAAATACAAGTTGCTAATCCCAAACAAGTGCGGAAGACTTCACTAAGCGGAACACTTCACGTGCACTCTACTAGCACTCCTCACTCCACAGTGTAGCTAAAGCTAATCCCAACCTGAACCTGTTGCACATGCCGACAAATAAAAAGGTTAGGCTAACGCCTAGTGAGTTCAAAAGTTTACATGATGATCAAATAATTTTTTAGACAAAAGGTTTCAACGTAAATTATGATTTTCCGAAAAAAAGGATTTGAGTAAAGTACACCAACACCCATTTTCCAAACGCACGCAAATTCCGTGACGAAAACTTCCAATAAAAATCATTTCCCAGCAATGGACTCAAATCCAAAACTCACTCAAGATGTAAATAAGTATTAAAAACCTCAATATAACATTGATGCGAATAAAACTCCCATATTTGAAAACGTCCAACCAAGGAAGAGGCATACAACGCCACTCATAATTCATGGGAAGAACCATCCCTACGCGTATGAAACGATGCCAACACATGGATAAACAAAATACCCAAAACAACACCCTTCGATGACGGGGGAGACCCGATTCCATCGAATGCCCTCATAAACACAAGATAAATCACAATTAATAAATGCAAGTAAGCTTCTTGGATGGGGAATACATATGACATCAACCATACTAGGTCTTTAGTCCATGTTAGACATCAACCATACTAGGTCTTTAGTCCATCGTCGGCATCAACCCTACTAGGTCTTTAGCCCATCTTAGACATCAACCATACTAGGTCTTTAGTCCATATTATACATCAACCATACTAGGTCTTTAGTCCATCTTCGGCGTCAACCATACTAGGTCTTTAGCCCATCTTAGACATCAACCATACTAGGTCTTAGTCCATATTAGACATCAACCATACTAGGTCTTTAGTCCATCTTCAGCGTCAACCATACTAGGTCTTTAGCCCATCTTAGACATCAACCACACTAAGTCTTTAGTCCAAACCACCAAGTTCAATCCTATTGGATCTTTACCTTGGAAACCCACCATCCAAAACGCTTACTCGACTTAACATTTATACATGACCTCAAAAGAATAACTAATGCATTCAATCATGTAAATCTCAAATACCATGCAATTCATGCAAATCAAACCCCAAGCCCACGTCGAGCTTATTAAAACTGGGCGAATGCCCTCAAGACTCAACCGAGTCCAAAACCGAGCCATCTGCTCAAAAGATATAATGATCGCTTATCAACATCACTCATGCAAATGAAGTGCACCTAACCCACATCATGCAACACATGCTCTAAGGCGTGATAATCTCACCACCCCTTCATTGCCACCTTCCCAATGAAGTCAAATCATATATGCATCTATATATGTCTGTGTGTGTGTGTGCGTGTATACGCAAATCTTTATAGCTCAACAATGCATATAACCCACCATAGTTCATTAGTCCCAAAGGTGCTAAGAATACAAAATCATCAAACGGTCTTAACTTATAAGACAAAACACTCAAAGGATGTACATACTCAAATAAAACAAAATTTAGGCACATAACACATCCATGGCTCCACCTCGAAGTATTAAAACCGACAAACACTCAAAAGACTCGTTTGAGTATAAATCAAGCCCTTAAAGGCAAAATGACCATTTAGCTAAATACGTGTTGTCCACACGTTTCGTAAACCAAAACACATCGTTACTCAAAATATTTGCCTTTTAAATTCTCAATTGGCCTTCGGCCCAAAATAAAAGGTCTACCACTCTCAAAATATTCATACGGTTAAGATTGACCAAAATCCCCAACTCACACGTTCACATTTTCAAAATGTAACATATCATAGTTATCGCATATTCAAAATGAACACTAAAAGTGTATTTTGACCAAATAACATTCTCTTATGCAATAAATTAACAAAACCACTTTCACTCTTGATTTATTCATCAATCCCTCCAAATCCCCAAATGTAGGTGTTTTACAAGATTGTAAAGCTCAACACTTTGTATTAATCAAAACCCACAAATCAACTCAACAAGTGATAATTTCATATAAAGCACACAAATACTTTAAAATAAACATTTTGGCATGTACAACGTTTTCACAAATCAACTTGAACTCACCTTGCTAGATTTAGGCTAAATCTAGATTTTCCCCAAACGTAAGCTCCTTTGATGCAACCCGGATCCTTAGGCCAAATCTTCCAAAAACCTAGATCCACAAGTTTCCAACCATAAATAATCATTCCCAAACACTTATATATGTTTCCCCTAACATACATCATCCAAAATCACCAAAACACTAAAACCCTAACTCCTTAGATAGAGAAAAGTGAGAAGCTTACCTCAATCATCACCCAATACTCTTGGATCATACAATATACTTCAAAACTCTTTCTAGATCCTTGAAGATATCTCAAAAATAAAACCGTAGCAACTTGAATCATCAAAATCGGAGTTGGGATGCAAAAGTTATGAAGGTTTGAAGTTTGAGCTAAAAATCGCAACTTAATGCGGACTCCAGAGAGTTACGTGGCTTGGGCCGCGGCCTAAGGCTGCGCGGCCCGCGGCCTTCTTTTGGGTCAGATACTTTTTCGGCCGTAACTTCTTCGTTATAGCTCCGTTTTCGCTCCGGAAAGAACTGTTGGACTCGTATTCGAATTCCACATCCAACAAGACAATAAAATCTAGGATTTAATCCCAAATCCTATTTTTCATATTTATCTTAAAAGATCGATTTTACACTGATTCGGAATTATACTTATCCGAAAATTACGGGTGTTACATATTTACCGTTAGGAAATATGAAGACTAAAACTAGTGCACATCCAGTTTTGAACTCTTCAGATAAAGTCTTCGTGTTTCCATTTCTTTGAGGTGGAATACTTGAACTAACTGAGATGATGCTTTTCATTCTTCAGAAGCTTTACACTTGGATCAAATTGTTAGAAACACATAATATGTCTATTTATTTGTTAATCATCAAAACAATGAGATTTAAGATATTTAATCACTTGCACCAACACATCACATTCCACGACTCTACCTTTGTCTGATATATATTGAATTATTTTGATTTATTGACTTAGAATGCAAATGCCATAAAACAAGTAAAATAACATTTGCGATATTTTTTAAAAAAAAATTATGTTCCTAATGCGTGAAAACAAATATGGAAAACCATTAAAACATCAATTGTTCAAAGAACATCAAACAAATGACATGTTTGCTTCAAAATTTCTACTGATGTTGTGGTCACAAGATAATCCGTAAGAAAGGTTGTCAGTGCAACAAGCAAGGTAGGACGAGTTAAAAAAGACATAAATGAATTCATGCCACCACGATCCCTTTGGAAGGACAATTTCGCAACTTTTTATTTATTTATTTATACAGATGTACACCAATTATATATATTATAGTGTTTAAAGGACACTGCATGTCTTTGAATAAATTCTAAGAGTGAGTATATATATCATCAAAAAAACCTATGATATATGTATCAATCCCATGAGGTAGAATAAATTCTAAGAGTGAATATGTATCAATTGATAGATGCTATGTTCTTTGTCTTTGAATAAATGCAATACTTGTATTTTTGGGATTATTCCAAAAATGCAACTTTTATAGTAAGTTTTCAATTTAAATGCAAAATTTTGTACATTAATAACTTTATTTTGGTTTCCATGTATTTTTATTGTTTGTATTAGATAACACAAAACACTAAAAATGTTTTAAAATTTTATGAAAGACTAACCTTCAAAGAAAAATTCTACTATGTAGAAAATGGTTTGTCAAAAACGTCTCAGTTCATCCCTCTAACGACCGTTAAATAGTTCCGTCAAATATAAAGACCCAAACTAAAATTTAAACAAGCATTTCATTTAAATATGGAATATCCCAAAATCGCGTCTCAACATTTTCTTACAATACTCAAAATTTGGTTGGCGGAAACAACCTACACAACTGAGAAGTAACTAAATAGATAACAGTGTCACTAAGTCGTCAACCTTCCTTGCTAAGTCTTTGCTCACTTGCTCGAGCCCTTAATCACCTGCTTACCTGAAAAGGTTTTATTTTGAAAATGCGAGGGTTAGACCATGAGGCCTAGTGAGTCCCTCCTAACAGTTATCAAAGCATATGAAACATGTTATCTTTTCAGCATAATTATATAAAAATCTGACCATATAAAACATCCACGGAACAAAGTCCGCCTCTCGTAAATGGCACCCTGAAGTCACCCTAAGGTAACAACGAGTCAGTCTCATGCTGCCTTGTGGGGTCACACCTCCCTGGCATAAAGGGTCTACTCTCCCGCATGAGTACTGGCGGGTCTACTCTCCCGTCTTAGCCATTTACGTCTGACCATGTATGCATACATTCTCATAAAACTGTAAACATCTTTCATGCAGGTAAAGCATAAAAACAGAGCATGGCAAATTCTCATCATTCAAACATATTTTGAAAACGCTTTAAAGCCACGCATTTTAGTTTAGAAAACTCACCTGATGCTCTTACTTCTTGTTTCTAAACAGTTCCCAAACTTCCAAATCGACTCCCTGAATAAAGGACAGAATAAGAGCTGATTAACACCTTATCCGGACAAACACTAGTTTCCGGACGAACGCTGTTTTCCGGACAAACACTATTTTCCGGACAGCCACAACTCCTGGACAAACACACTCTCCGGACAACCACCTACCCGGACAACTTCCTATCCGGACAGTCCACTCGTCCGGAGACCTCCTAACCATAAACGAATCCGGACGCCCGAGAAGGTGTCCGAACGTCGACCTGGTCCATTTTTGGGCTGAAATCCATAGGCTAAACTCGATTCTCTCGAATTAAAGATTAGCAATAGCAACAACAACTATAAACTTAGCAATTAACGAGTTCTTAGCAACAATAACACATTATGAGGCTCGATTTCTCCCTCCCACCTTCAAACTCTACTTTTTTAAACCAAAACTCAAAAAGGATAAACATTCTATAATCAAACCACAGATTCGAGAGGTTAAGGAAGGTTTACCTGGTGCATTGATTACTAAAGAACACCTTCTCTTCTTTCCAAAAAAACGAAATCTCCTTCTTCTCTCTTTCCTTATCTTCCTTTCTTTCTTCCTCTTTTCCTCTTTCTCTCTTTTGTTCTTCCAGCCGACCACACACACAAATCAGCAATAGGAAATATTCTCCTAGGGTTTTGGGCCCTTTTATACTTTTTCCCAAATTTACTAATTGACCCCTCAACTTCCATTAACATTAGCACCAAACAAAAAGGCTTACAATTCTTCTATTTTGGTCCGGGTTGTTACAACACTCCCCCCCCTCAAAAGAATTCCGTCCCCGGAATTCCGTTTTCAAAAAGGTGAGGGTACTTGGACCTCATATCAGATTCCAATTACCACGTTGCTTCTCGTCCTTTGTGATACTTCCACTGGACTTTCGCCAAGCGAACTTCCTTGTTCCTCGTCTTTCGTACTTTACTGTCTACGATCTCGATTGGCTCTTCCTCGAACGTCAGTTTCTCATCAATGCTAACATCTTCCAACGGAATGGCCACATCAGCTTCGGCCAAGCATTTCTTCAGGTTTGATACGTGAAAGGTTGGGTGAATCCTTCCTAGTTCTTCTGGAAATTCTAACTTGTAAGCCACGGGGACAACTCTTTCGATGATGGCAAAAGGCCCGACATATCTCGGCCTCAATTTCCCTTTCTTCCCAAAACGAACTACACCTTTCCAGGGTGACACTTTAAGCATTACTTTGTCTCCCACTTGGAATTCAATTGGTTTCCTCCGTCGATCAGCATACTTTTTCTGTCGATCCTGCGCGATCTTCATTCTCTCTCGGATCAACTCTATCTTGTCTGACGTCAGCTGGACTATTTCTGGACCTGTCAGTTGCCTTTCTCCCACTTCGTTCCAACATAACGGCGTACGACATTTCCGTCCGTACAATGCTTCAAATGGCGCCGCCTGGATGCTCGCATGATACCTGTTATTATAAGAAAACTCTATCAAAGGTAGGTGTATCTCCCACGATCCTTTGAAATCTATCACACATGCTCGGAGCATGTCTTCAAGCGTCTGGATGGTCCTCTCACTCTGACCATCCGTTTGTGGATGATATGCTGTGCTTAGCTTCACCTGGGATCCCAATTCACGTTGGAGACTCCTCCAAAACTTTGACGCGAACCGACTGTCACGGTCAAATACGATGGATTTCGGCACTCCATGTCGAGACACAATCTCGTTGATGTACAGACGCGCCAACTTCTCCAACGAATCTGATTTCCTCATAGGTAAGAAATGCGCCGACTTAGTGAGAATATCCACTATCACCCAAATTGTATCGTTGCCCTTAGGGGTTCTTGGCAATTTCATAACAAAATCCATTGTAATGTTATCCCACTTCCATACTGGTATCACTGTGGACTGAAGCTCGCCATAAGGTCGCTGGTGCTCTGCTTTAACTTTCAAACAGGTCACACATCGCTCCACTAGATGAGCGATATCCTTCTTCATCCCTGGCCACCAGTAGAATTGCCTCAAATCCCTGTACATCTTGTTTGTTCCCGGGTGCATGGACAACCTCGACTTATGCGCTTCTTCGAGAATACTTACCCTTAGATTTCCCAACTTAGGCACCCATACTCGACCGTTTATACACTTCAAACCACCACTGTTGACTTCAAACAGCGATGTTACCCCTACGACTCTTTCGCTCTTTACGTTCTCTTCTAGCAATGCCTCCCCCTGAAACTTCTTAATTTCTTCAAGAATATCTGAGGTTGCCTCAATTCTGAAAGCCACCACTTTGGTCTGTTCTCCTCGCTCTTTCCGACTCAACGCGTCGGCCACTACATTTGCCTTACCCGGGTGGTAAAGGATCTCGCAATCATAATCATTCAACAGTTCCATCCATCTTCTCTGCCTCATATTCAGCTCTTTTTGATCAAACAAATGCTTCAGGCTCTTATGATCGGTGTAAATCTGACACTTTACACCATATAGGTAATGTCGCCAGACCTTTAACGCGAACACAACCGCCGCTAACTCCAGGTCATGAGTGGGGTAGTTCTTTTCGTGATCTTTCAACTGTCGGGAAGCATAGTGTAATAACCAGGTATTTTATCTAATTTAAATTTGAAAATTTTATAAGTTTTATGTTAGTGTTTTATGGAGTAAGAAGTTAAGGGGTAAGTTTTAATTTTTATTTGAAAGTTTAGGGGTATTTATTGCCAAGTGAGATAAGTTTAAGGTTTGTTTGGTCTTTTATACAAACCTCTTTAGCCAAAACCGACTTCCTATTTTAGTAAGGATAGGTGTCCATATTTCAATTAAGAGAAAATATCCTAAGTGTTAGTGTGTGTAGTGTGTTCGGTTTAGAGAGAGAGAGAAGGAAATCGAGAGAGAGATTAAGGGAAAGAAGAAGGAAGAAATCCAGAGTTTGCTGCTGTGATTTAAGGACCAAACTGATGTAAGCAAGGTAACAAATCCATCCTTGTATGTGTTTTAATTTCTTAAAAGTGTTCTTGAGTTTGCTAGTTAAGTTTTAGGTGGGTTTTGTTAAAAATGGATGTTTTGGGAAATCTAAGCTTAAAAGTACGATTTCTGGGTAAATTTTGGACTGAAAGTCGTTTTTGCTGAGCTTATTAAAAAAGACGGTGAACAGTAATTTTTCAGGTTTTCGCAACAGTAGGTTGCGAGAAGTGGGATTTTCGCAACAGTAGGTTGCGAGAAGTGAGGCTTTTGCAACAGTAGGTTGCGAGAAGTGAGGTTTTCGCAACAGTGGGTTGCGAGTTCTGAGGTTTTCGCAATAGTGGGTTGCGAGTTCTTTGGTTTTCGCAACAGTGGGTTGCGAAAAGTGAGGAATTCGCAAGCTGTGGGTTGCGAAAAGTGTTAAAATACAGATTTATTAATGAGGTGTATTCTTGTTAATTAACTATTTCAGATAGTAAAATTCAAGAGTAAATTACATAAATCGTCCCTGATGTTTGGTTGCTTTTTGGATTTGGTCCCTATTTCCAAAAAATTACACTGAGCGTCCCTAAGGTTTGACAAACCGCACGGAATTGGTCCCTCCCTCTAACGTCGTTTTAGAAACCCAGTTAAGTCTAAGGGTATTTTAGTCTTTTTACTCTCTTTTTGTCTTTTTCCTAATTAATAAATAAAAAGAATAAAAAAATAATTAATAAACCCCCTACCCCCCTCCTCCTTCTTCTTCTTCCTCAGGACCTCCGGCCACCACCACCACCACCATCATCATCTTCAACCCATCACCACCACCACCACCATCATCATCAACCCAACACCACCATCATCATCAACCCATCACCACTACCACCACCACCATCATCATCAACCCAACACCACCATCATCATCAACCCATCACCACCACCATCACCACCATCATCATCAACCCAACACCACCATCATCATCAACCCATCACCACCACCACCCTATAGACACAGATGCACTAATATATATATATATATATATATATATATATATATATATGTGTGTGTGTGTGTGTGTGTGTGTGTGTGTGTGTGTGTGTGTGTGTGTGTGTGTGTGTGTGTGTTTTAGGTGAAATAAAATCAAGAATTCTAAAACCCGTTTTCTAAAAAACCAAAAAATGGGTTTTTATTTAAAGAAAATCGTGTTACCTTCTTGTTGTGGGACAATGGATTCAGCAAATCTTAGCAAGATGACAAATGAGAGTGATAGAAAGATGATGAATTCAGGTTTCTTTGCTGCCATTGTTGCAGAACTCAAGAGTTTGAAGAAAAGTTGGAGATGGATGGGTGTGAAATTACTAGATATGGTTTGCTGCAATTCTTGAAGATGAAAGGAAGAAATAACTCAAATGTGTGTATAGTAAATTGTGATGGTCCAAAATGCCAAATTAAGCAGTCATACATGAAGGCCTTTTGTGGTAGAGTAAAAACGATTTGCAGACACTCATGAGGAAGAAGAAGAAGGGGGGGGGAAGGGGTATAGGGGGATAACAACGGTGGTGGAGGTTGAGATGCAACCGGAGGTGGTGGTGGCCGGAGGTGGTGGCCGGAGAAAGGTGAGGAAGGGGGTTGTGGGTTCGTGAGGAAGAAGAAGAAGGAGGGGGGGTAGTGGGTGTAGGGGGTGGGGTATTTTTTAATTTGTTTTTTAGTTTTCTTTTAGAATAAAGACAAAAACAAATGTAAAAAGACCAAAATACCCCTAGACTTAACTGGGTTAACTGGTTCCGTTAGAGGGAGGGACCAATTCTGTGCGGTTTGTCGAACCTCAGGGACGCACAGTGTAATTTTTTGGAAATAGGGACCAAATCCAAAAAGCAACCAAACATCAGGGACGATTTATGTAATTTACTCAAAATTCAAAGATAAAAGTGGGACTTGTTGAAGAGATTTTTGGAGAACTTTTGGAAAAGCATTCAGGTGAGTTTTATTTAAAAACGTTTTTCAACTGGAATACATATATATGTGATTTATATCTATATGAAATGGATATGTATGGATTGAGAATGCGATACATAATGTGATTATGTGTTTTTATTGAAATGTTTATATACATGATGGTATACTGTAATTATATGAGTATTCTGCGAGAATACGGGGCCGGGATCCGAGGTGCGGACCGGTGTGTTGCCGGGTTCCGGTAAGCGGACAGGCGTGTTTACTGTAGATGTTGTACAGCATAGTGAATTGACTAGTTGGCTTGCAACCACTAGTTTGGCCAATTGTGGAGGAATAAGGGGGAATGAGTGGATACGAAACGCAAGTCTTGGTTGGTATTTAATTACGTGTAATATATGTGTGTTTGTATAAAAAGGTTTTAGTTAATTGGATTCTTGGCAAGTTTCAACTGACAGCGATTTTCTCACTGGACCATTAGGTCTAACCCTCATCATTTCTGTTTTAAAAATATGTATTCCAGGTTGAGGATCGTTCGTTAGCAAAGGGAAGAATTAATGTGTAAGGCGGGGTTAATAGCTGACAAGGATTAGGAACTGAATATGTGTTATGTTGTATCGTTTCGAGACTGCTGGGACCGTACATGATTGGTTTGGTAATTTCTTTTTATGAATGTAACGATGTGATGCAATATATGTTATTTGAAACATGTTTGGGAAACCGGGTTGTTACAGATGGTATCAGAGCCCTAGTTTAAGGGATTTAGGTATTAGTATATGTACCTAGACTTAAACTGCATGTGAAGTAGGATGTCCCTATTATTTTAGAACCTTTGGATATTAAGTATAACAAGGTAGAAGGAACATCATGTAAGGTAAATTCGAGTTACACCTGGCCAGTGTAATTGTGAACTTACAGTTACATGATTGGACTGGAATACCTTATTATATGGGGTATGTGCCTATGTGTATATTAACCTTGTTGAAATCTACAGAGTGGCAAGTCGGTCTCGACGTATGGATAGAGACGAAGACAGGTATATTTATATAAACTCTACACGTGCTAAAGTGCTATTTGACTTCGGTACAAACTGATTAATTGTGTTTTCAATCTTTTGTTGCTTATATGCGTTAGAAAAGAATTTAATAATTGTATTGGTAATATAGATAGGAGTGGAGTGCCTATTAAGTTATTTTTGATAATGTTGTCGGAATTTGAGGTAGTAGTAAGTATAGGATGGTGTTGGAACTTGATTTTTGTTAAAATTGTCGATTAGGTAATGATAAGTGATCCTCGGCAATTCGGTATATATTGGAATAAGTAGTTATGATGAAAGAAGAGATTGTCGAGTGATTGATTTAAAGTTTCCGTTTGTTAACAAGTTTTATATTAAGGATATATGAATTAATTTCGATAAGGCTTAGTAAGAGTGTAGGTTTGGAAGCATTTGGTGTGAAAAGAGGTTGGTTCTAATTTAGTAAGAGTGTAACAAATATTTTGGATAATATCGAATTTAGTATGCTTATTCATTATGATATTGCTTGGGATAAATTTAAGTGAGAAATCAGGGATAATTGAACTAGAAAGTGAAGATTGTTTTTGGGAGTGATTAGTAAGGAAAAGCTATAGTGATCAAGATGATAACCCGTTATCATATGTGTTTGGATTTGAAAGATTTATCAAGGTGGTAGTAAAATTTATTGTATGAGAACGAAAGTGGATGGTAGTTTAAATTGGAATGAATGATCTAACACTTGCAATTGTTTACAATTTTTCAAATTGAAGGTGCATGTTAGAATTTTGGAAAGTTATTGCGAAAGTGTAGAATGTGGCGTTATGTATAATTCAGTATTTCAAACGCTAGGTTATGCCTCCAAATGTTAAAGTTTATGTTATGAATAAAAATTTAAACGTGTTAAATGATTTGTGATATATAAAATATATATGTATATATATATAACTTTGTGCTGAAAGAGGCACGGTGAAATATTGTACGTGGAAAGAGGCACGATGGCATATTTTGTGCTGAAAGAGGCACGAGGTGAAATAAAGATGTATTGATTTTGTTATAAAGATGTTTTTATGGTTGTATTATTTTGGGGATGGGTGTATAGTGTAGATCCAATTTGTTTATTATCGTTTTGAAAGAATATGTTAACGATATATGAAAAATGAAAAAGTGTGTGGTTGTTTCGGGCAATGGATGTGATTTCGGATTAACTCGGTTAAATTCCTGATATGAGGTGTGGTGAAATTATTGGTTAAGTATAGTAATTGTGGGAATTGGGTGTGTGCGATTGGTTTGGAGGTGAAAGAAAGCTAGCTCATAGGATTGGTCTAGAGTAAGCACCTCCTAGTGAGCTATCCTTGGGGAAACGTATTTTATGTTGAGGAAAGAGTAGAAGAAAATAGTCGAATGTAATGATCAGGGTGAAGGACCATGGGATAGGACGTGGTAGTAGTATGAGAGTGATGTTGTGGCAAGTGTGGAAATCAATTGTAATCTAAGGTTCGGGGTCGGTGTAATTAATGCAAGAAAGTGTTGTCTGTCTTAGATATATTTTGGATTAGAGAAGTGACGGTAGAGTTAGGGATGACCTATGGAGAAAAGTTCAACTACGGGTTAAGGTGCTACTCCAAGTTGATTTTGTAATCTATTGGGGAGTAGAATGTCGTTATTTTTTTTGGAGTGTTGGTTTGTTGGGACATTTTAGAGACGGTGATCGAAGGCGCAGTGTGTACAGTCAGCCGAGGCCAGGGGAAAAGGTAGAGTACTTAGTGTAATTTATTGCTTTCTAGAACATAGGAGTATGTATGCTAGATTGCCTGGTGCTTATTACACTTTGCTGCATGACTATTACTTGCCAGTAGGAATTTATGCTTGTCCTGATAGGTTGTTAAGTGACTGCCTTATAAGTGGTATACAGTAGGAACTAAATAGCCTTAGAATATTTGATTTAGTTCTATTGCGCAGCTCTTGTTTGAGTCTAACCGTTGTGGGATAGAATCTTTATTTCGAATGTCTATCCGATTTCACACTGTATGCGACTGTGCATTCGCGAGGCGACTCGTCATGACTAGTGGAGATTCCGTCATAGCAAGGGTAGTAGGATGAGGTGAACCTGGAGTCTGGATTTGTGAATGATATTGGTATGATTGATCTGGGATATTATACCTTATTTGTATCACGCGGGTTTTCCTCTTGGAGTAAGAGTTGTTGTAGTTAGGAGGGTACTAAATTGTTGGTATGCGCCTTGGTATTGAAGGGTTACGCATAGTGAGAGTTCATTCAGCCTTTCCCGTATCGATTCTGCGGAAGGGCTTAGCCGAAGCAAGTAAGGTTGTACCGTTAGAAAACACCGGATTGGATCAAAGGTGGAATGATGTGGGGGAAGCGTTGGCGATAGTGGGTCGCAAGGTTAGAAAACTAGGTTGCTGATAACCTGGACTTAACTGAAAGAGAATATGCATACTATGATAATAAAGTATAAGAAATTGATGCTTGAGAGTTTGCTGGATATAGAAAAATGGTTCAATGGGTTGGATATTTACCTAATACTTCCCATGGATTGGAGAAATTAAGTTGCTATTTAGACTTTGTTTTAATTTGATGGATGAATTGGTGTCAAGTGCAATTAAGTATGGTTGTGTGATTATAGTAATTATGCTATGCTTTCATGGGAAATGGAAATGGTAGGATGAAGTTTACGGGTTTGATAAAATTAAGAAATGTTTCCGTAATATAAAGTGATTCGTGTTGAGTATATTCTATTCCATGAAAGAGTATAAGAAATAGGTAGTATTTACTAAGCAAATTTTATATTGAAAGTATATGTTTACGTTTTAGAGTTAGTATTGTAAAAGTGTAGAACACGACGTTTGTAGTAAAAGGCCGGTGAGGTTAAAAATAGTATTAGCGTGGTAAATGTCCCGAGTAAGCATATAATGTTCTGTTATTGGGATTAGATTCATATGAGTATAAGTTATTTCTTTCTAAGAGATAAGTGAATTTTCGAGTTAACTTGAACTTTCGTAGGATTTGATTATTGAGAGTGTATCGTTGTTTTAGAGGGGCGGATTTCTTGTGAGAAATTAAAACTCTTGATGTTTTGGGTTGAAATATTGAAGTGGGAACAAATGGTAAACTAGAAGCAGTAAAGTGGTGGGTCTAATAAAAAGTCCTTTGAGGGTTCCGTAAACACTTTGATGTGTTCATAGATTTTGATATCTTTTCAACAGTAGTTACCCTAATTCGTTGCTTGAGTGAATTCCGGGACGGAATTCTTTTAAGGGGGAGATGTTGTAATAACCAGGTATTTTATCTAATTTAAATTTGAAAATTTTATAAGTTTTATGTTAGTGTTTTATGGAGTAAGAAGTTAAGGGGTAAGTTTTAATTTTTATTTGAAAGTTTAGGGGTATTTATTGCCAAGTGAGATAAGTTTAAGGTTTGTTTGGTCTTTTATCCAAACCTCTTTAGCCAAAACCGACTTCCTATTTTAGTAAGGATAGGTGTCCATATTTCAATTAAGAGAAAATATCCTAAGTGTTAGTGTGTGTAGTGTGTTCGGTTTAGAGAGAGAGAAGGAAATCGAGAGAGAGATTAAGGGAAAGAAGAAGGAAGAAATCCAGAGTTTGCTGCTGTGATTTAAGGACCAAACTGATGTAAGCAAGGTAACAAATCCATCCTTGTATGTGTTTTAATTTCTTAAAAGTGTTCTTGAGTTTGCTAGTTAAGTTTTAGGTGGGTTTTGTTAAAAATGGATGTTTTGGGAAATCTAAGCTTAAAAGTACGATTTCTGGGTAAATTTTGGACTGAAAGTCGTTTTTGCTGAGCTTATTAAAAAAGACGGTGAACAGTAATTTTTCAGGTTTTCGCAACAGTAGGTTGCGAGAAGTGGGGTTTTCGCAACAGTAGGTTGCGAGAAGTGAGGCTTTCGCAACAGTAGGTTGCGAGAAGTGAGGTTTTCGCAACAGTGGGTTGCGAGTTCTGAGGTTTTCGCAATAGTGGGTTGCGAGTTCTTTGGTTTTTGCAACAGTGGGTTGCGAAAATTGAGGAATTCGCAAGCTATGGGTTGCGAAAAGTGTTAAAATACAGATTTATTAATGAGGTGTATTCTTGTTAATTAACTATTTCAGATAGTAAAATTCAAAGATAAAAGTGGGACTTGTTGAAGAGATTTTTGGAGAACTTTTGGAAAAGCATTCAGGTGAGTTTTATTTAAAAACGTTTTTCAACTGGAATACATATATATGTGATTTATATCTATATGAAATGGATATGTATGGATTGAGAATGCGATACATAATGTGATTATGTGTTTTTATTGAAATGTTTATATACATGATGGTATACTGTAATTATATGAGTATTCTGCGAGAATACGGGGCCGGGATCCGAGGTGCGGACCGGTGTGTTGCCGGGTTCCGGTAAGCGGACAGGCGTGTTTACTGTAGATGTTGTACAGCAGAGTGAATTGACTAGTTGGCTTGCAACCACTAGTTTGGCCAATTGTGGAGGAATAAGGGGGAATGAGTGGATACGAAACGCAAGTCTTGGTTGGTATTTAATTACGTGTAATATATGTGTGTTTGTATAAAAAGGTTTTATTTAATTGGATTCTTGGCAAGTTTCAACTGACAGGGATTTTCTCACTGGACCATTAGGTCTAACCCTCATCATTTCTGTTTTAAAAATATGTATTCCAGGTTGAGGATCGTTCGTTAGCAAAGGGAAGAATTAATGTGTAAGGCGGGGTTAATAGCTGACAAGGATTAGGAACTGAATATGTGTTATGTTGTATCGTTTCGAGACTGCTGGGACCGTACGTGATTGGTTTGGTAATTTCTTTTTATGAATGTAACGATGTGATGCAATATATGTTATTTGAAACATGTTTGGGAAACCGGGTTGTTACACATAGGCAATAACTTTCCTGCTCTGCATCAGCACGCATCCCAGTCCAAGCTTAGAATCGTCGCTGTATATCACAAACCCTTCCGATCCATCATGTAGCGACAAAATCAGAGCACTGCACAGACTTTCCTTCAGCTTCTCAAACGCAGATTTCTGTTCCTCTGCCCATACGAATTTGACGTTCTTCCTTGTCAAAGAGGTCAGTGGCGAAGCTATTCGAGAGAAGTCTTGAATAAACTTCCGGTAGTATCCGGCTAAACCGAGAAAACTTCTCACCTCCAAAGGATTTCTGGGCGCCTCCCAATCCTTGATGGCTTCACTTTTAGCAGGATCTACCTTGATACCGTCCGCCGACACCACATGACCCATAAACTGGACTTCTCTTAACCAAAACTCACATTTCGAAAACTTCGCATACAACTTCTCGCGCTTAAGCAATTCTAATGCTGCCCGAAGGTGCCTCTCGTGATCCTCTCGTGTACGAGAATAGATTAAGACATCGTCGATGAACACGATCACACATTTATCCAACAGAGAGCTGCACACCCGTTTCATCAGATCCATGAACACCGCGGGCGCGTTAGTCAACCCGAAGGGCATGACTAAGAATTCATAGTGTCCATATCTCGTACGGAAAGTTGTCTTCGGCACATCTTCTTCTCTCACCTTCAATTGATGATAACCTGATCTCAGATCTATCTTTGAAAAGTAGCTCGCACCTTGTAGTTGATCGAAGAGGTCATCGATCCTCGGAAGCGGGTACTTGTTCTTCACAGTTACTTTATTAAGCTCGCGGTAATCTATGCACATTCGCATCGATCCATCCTTCTTCTTGACGAAAAGTACCGGTGCTCCCCAAGGCGATGAGCTCGGACGAATGAAACCTTTGTCGAGCAATTCCTGCAACTGAGTCATCATTTCTTTCATCTCCGCTGGTGCTAACCGATAGGGCGCACGGCAATCGGTGCCGCCCCAGGTAGCAGTTCAATTTTAAACTCCACTTGACGATCTGGAGGCAGACTCGTCAAATCATCAGGAAACACTTCCGGATACTCACTCACTACTGGCACATCCTCCACACTCTTCTTTTCCTTCTTAGCATCTAACACATAAGCTAAATACCCCGCACAACCCTATCCCAAACACCGCCTAGCTTTATTCATCGAAATCAAACACGACTTCCTATTCCGTTGATCTCCGTAAATTACTACTTCTTTCTTATCAGTTAAAGGAATACGGATCAGCTTCTTATTGCACACAATACTAGCATCATTATCCGCTAACCAGTCCATCCCTAGGACTATATCAAACTCCCCCATCCCCATAGGGTACAGTTTTAACGGGAAAAAGTGACCATCCACCTCTATGCTGCAACCCTCATAGATCTCCTTTACCCAGACTCGACAATCACCCGCTATTTCTACCTCAAACCCAAAGTTCAACCTCTTGGGTTTCACTTGCAATTTTTGAGCAAAAATGGGCGACACAAACGAACGATTGGCCCCTGAATCAAACAACACTTTAGCAAATATCTAGTCTATAGGAAAGGTACTTGTCACCACATCAGGAGTGTTCTCCGCCTCTTCAGCCGACATGTGAAAAGCCCTCGCTTTGGCGCGAGCCTGCTCCACCTTCTTCTCATTATCTCTACCACCACCACTGCCACTGTCACCCCCAGTGTAACCCTTCTTAAGTTGCGGGCATTCCCATTTGACATGGCCCAACGACCCACACTGATAACAAGTCTTCGGACCACGGCAATCCCGAGACAGGTGCCCCGCTTTCCCACACTTGTAGCATCCACTTTTATCAGCCAAACATTCTCCTTTGTGCATCCGGTTACACTTACCACAAGGCTTTTCTGCTGACTTGAATCCTACTCGCAGGTCGGGTCTGGTCGTGTTCAGCTTCTTACTGTCTCGATTCGGCTCGTCCCATTTATGCTTATCCCCCACTCTTTCGTTCATCTGCTTGTTCTTATCCTTTTCGGTAAGTTCTGCTTTATCAACCGCTGCCTGGAACGTAACTGGGTCCTTTGCCTGTACCATTTCTCTTATACTGCTCTTCAGTCCAAAAATATACCTCTCGACCCGTCTCTCTTCAGTAGGAACGTACAATTCAGCAAACCTGGCCTTTTCAATGAACTTCGACGTGTATTCTTGAACAGTCATTGACCCTTGCTCCAAACTCAGAAACTCTTCCTCCAATTTCTTAATTGCTGCTAAGGGGCAAAACTGCGCTTTGAATCTTTTAACAAACGTCCCCCACGACATGCTTCTAGCTACATCTGACCCCTTTCCTCCAGTTTCAACATCCCACCAAAAGATTGCTTCAGACTTCAACATCGACCTGGCAAACAGTACTTTATCCTCCTCGGCACACTTACTAGTATCGAACGCTAGTTCCATCTCGCAAACCCAATTCACAGCCAAAACGGGATCACGTTCTTCGTTGTAAGTAGGAGGTTTGCACGACGTGAAAGTCTTGAATGTACACCCCTTTACTGACTTCGGCTCATCAGCAATCAGCGTTGTCATCGAGTTGTTACCTATCTCAGTTCGTGGTTCACTACCTTCCTCAGTCCTCTTCTCAGTATTGTCCTTGGTTCTTTCCCCAGACGTGGTCTTGTTCTGGTTTTCCAACACTGCTTGAAGAGTCTTTTGCAACTTATCCATTTATGCCGTAAACTTATCCTCTGTCACGAAAGCTGGTGCAGAACTTTCCTGTTCGGAGATCGCCTGAATTTCTGGTTCATCAACGCTCCTTGCCTTGCGCTTAACTGGCGCTTTCTTATTCTTACCCTTTCCTTTGGTGTTTGCTGCTCCCACTTCAGTCACTGCCTTTCTCGGTATCGTTCCTCTACCCCTTCCGCGGCCTCTGCCTCTTCTGCGAGTGGCCGCCGCCCTTGGCTGGTTCACTGGTTCGTCTTCAGCAATTTCCTCAACTCTTACTACTTCCTCACGAAGCGTAGTACTCTTTGATTGAGCTTCTTCCACTAACGGAATCGACCTACTTCTCAGGGTTCTCGCAGATGACACGAGGTTTTCACACCTCGCGTATCTTACCGCAAGTGTACGGGTCGAAGTCAAGTAATAGTACTTGAGAAAGTACGAGTATAGAATCACGGGGAACTAGGAACTAAGTATCACAATTACTATAAGCTCGATTAACTGGACTGTCGAAATTGGAAGATGGGTTTTAAAACTAATTACTAGCAAATCACAACTTAAACGTAAACGGAACAAAGAACAAATTAAGAACTTCGATAGAGAGAAAACTTGAGGGTTGGAAATCCTCCGGTTCTACACATGCACACAAACAACTCACAATTACCAGTTTATCCCCTAAATGATTCCCAAATCTTTTGAAGTCACCGTTGTTCTCTTTCAAGCCACAACGGGTTTTACTTTGAAAAGGATAAGTTTAATTTCTCGATCTCACCTATGGATTCCAAAACACATTAAGTACTCGATTTATGTTAAATTGGCTAGATTTTATATCTCGATATCAACCTAACGGTTTAATTGGGACTAAGACTTATTCAGTATATCTCTATCACTGATTTATCGTCTTAGGCATGCAATTCCTAGTTCTATTTAACAGTTAATTCTCTCGAACTCAACTGGAAATAATAAATCAATTAAAAGCTAGCTAGACTTTCAAAAGCATTAAACACAAAATCACATGCTTCATTAATCAAGGAAAAACCAATAGAAGTTCAAATCGTCTGGTTACATGCTTTATAAACCGAATTCATTCCAACCCCCAACACGAACCGGTTAGTTCATGTCGGTGGTGGATTCAAACACAAGAGAGACAGATGAAACTTCGTATGTAAACATGGTAACGCGAAAGATTAAAAACATGAAAAATAACGTGATGAACTCCCTTCAATCGTGCTTGTATCTACGTTCCGTGATGATTGTATCCGTGATCGGCCCTCTAACGTGACTCCGAAAGCTCCGAAAATTCGCCGGAAATCGCCCCAAAATCGCCCCTGGTCGTCTCGTAAAAGTTCGATACCGAAAACAATGACCTAAAATCGGATTTAAAGCTGAAAATCGCGAAACAGAGGGTTACGCGACCTGCCACGCGACTTGCAAGTCGCGCGTGTCTTATATGCTGCTTGGGAAAACATTTCGCCTCGACAGTTCCGATTACATTAAGGTTAGACTAAGTCCAGACATGCTAGGGAAAACATTTCGCCTCGACCCTACCTCACGGGCTACTCTCTTTGCACTCGAACCTAGGTTTTCGCTCTTGTTGTCATGTTTAAGGAGGTTATGTGCAAGAATACGCAAATTATAACATGACAACTCTAAAGAAAGACGCACAAATGTCCAAAAATTAGATCTCAGAAAGGAATCAAGTAGCGAGACAGGGAATATCAGTGAAGGTAGTCATAGACCGTAATCACATTTTCCAAAAGATCATCCAGGTCTTTACACGGGTTGTAATGGGGCTAAGGCTATGGTTGGGAAACGAAGGGTACAATGGTTCAAACATCCTTGGTGTGTCAATTATTGGCAGTTCCGAACTCTATAGCTTTGTGCTCTATTATTTGGCCCTTTTTGCCACTATTGGAGTCGCTTTGACTCTCTTATTTTCTGCTACAGATAACATCTAAATAACTGTATTTTTTTTGGGGGACTTCATTGGTCCTCTTTTCTACTTCTCGGGTTACATTGACCCGTTTTATTCTCATGACTGGCCGGAATTCTTTCTTTTCTGCTCTATCTCTATTAGTTCATTACTGCTTCCGATTGACACACTTTCGGATAAGGGTTGGCCAAGGCTTGTGGCTAAGGGTGAATGATGGGTTTAGAAAGAAATAGGGTGAGTGTTTGGCTGCAAAAGGGCTAGGGATACACATAAAAGGGTAAACAGGGAAACGATAGCTAAAACAGGTTAAAACAAACACATAATGCCTGGAATCATGTCTTAAGGTCCACACGATTTAGTCTATTATACCCTTACCTAATATCCCGATGTTCGTCTTTGCTACTCAATGCAATAATGTAGCGAGATCATTCTACATTCACGACAAGGAATTCGAAAAGTGTATAAGAATTACGTGTATAAATCCCTTGAAATGAAAAGCGTCTTTTAGGCTCAATACTCACAATCGGGTGGTCTCCACTAATGTCCCTAGTCATGTCTTTTCCCAGTCCTTCCCTAATGGTCACGTCACTATCATAAGATTCTTCCCACAATGGTTGGTCTCAATCATTCAAAACAAAAAAAATTTGGCTAATGTGATCTAGATACTCAGAAGTGTAGGAAATCTACGTGCATAAGCTTGGGCCCGATTGGGCAACCCCAAACCTTACCCACACATTGTCCCCAATGTGTAAGTAAAGTCTTAGGTGATGCGACGCAGTCATTGTGCAGTTATTAAGAAGGGCAGGCAAGGCATCATATAGTATAGCATAAAAAAAACTACCTAAAACTTCTAGAAATAGGCACCCCAAACCTAGGCCGTGGCCTAGGTTTGCCAAATAAAAGCCAACCCCAAACCTCGGTAAAACCGAGGTTTGCACAGGGTCTAATGTGAGTGTGTAGAGATGTTGAAAAAATTGAGGCACCCCAAACCTAAGTGAAACTTAGGTTTGTTGCATCTCGTGTGACTAAATTAAAACACGCATCATACACCACTCATTAATAGCAAGGTTTAGAACGTACCTGTTTTGCCCAGTCGGAGGATTCTTGATTGGTTGAGCACTTAGAGGAGGAGACGGAGAGAAGAATCCTAAACAAGGGGGAGACACAAACAAAAACAGGAAACACACAAAGCAAGAAAGGAAACAAAAACTGCACGAAAAAAATGAACAGGGGACATCCGCGGCTTGCAAGTCGCGTAACATCCCGCGTAACTCACTGTTTTAGAAACCAAACAGAGTGTCCCGCGGCTTACCACGCGGTATGCAAACCGCGTGGCAAGTCGCGTATGTCCCTGTTCCACTATTTTTGATTTTTCGATTTTTCGATTTTTATGGTTTTTCCGGAATTAAAAACACACACAAGATAAGAAATAAGAAAAGGAAACTAACCTTGGTGGGTTGCCTCCCACCCAGCGCCTTTTTTAAAGTCGTGGCACGACTGTACGGTTCTCAACTTGGCTCCGTATCCGCAAACTTTAATCGCCCACACTTGCGATTTCCCACGGATTTCTCTCCTCCTTCTTCTCTTTCACCACTTCCTCTTTCCAGCAACTTGAATCTCACGTTCTCACCGCCAACTCGGAACGTGATCTCACCCTCTTCCATATCAATCAGAGCCCGGCGCGTGGCCAAAAATGATCGTCCCAATATGAGTGGAACCTCTTCATCTTCGTCTATATCGATCACCACGAAGTCTACCGGGAAGTAGAACTTACCAACCTTGACGAGCACATCTTCTATCACTCCGTAAGGATATCTGATCCACCTATCCGCAAGCTTTAACGTCATGTACGTTGGCTGCACTTCACCCAGTCCGAGTTTCCTAAAAACAGAAAGAGGCATCAGATTTATACTTGCCCCTAAATCACATAGAACCTTATTAAAATTAAAACTGCCAATTTGAATAGGAATCGAGAAAATCCCTGGATCTTTAAGCTTTTGGGGCAGCTTATTCTGGAAAATCGCGTTGCACTCTTCAGTGAGTGCAACGGTGGCCTGGTGATCAAGTGCCCTCTTTTTGGAAAGGATCTCTTTCATGAATTTCATGTAAGAGGGCATTTGGGTGAGAGCATCTGCGAAAGGAATATTAATCGTTAGCTTTTTAAACACCTCTATAAATTTAGAAAAATTAACCTGATCCTTATTTGCTTTCAGCCTGCTTGGGTAAGGCACTGTAGGTACCACCGGCTTGACCGGTGGTTGCTCTTGCTCCTTCACTTTGCTCTCGATCTCTTTCTCTCTCCTCGTACGCTCTTCATCAGCTTCACTCTCTTTATCAACTTCTAACTCACCCACATCTACCATCTCGGAATCTTCCTCGACTCTCTTTGGGGAGGACTTGCTTACCGGGTTTCCAATCAACTCCTTGCCACTTCTCAGATGAATGGCATTGCAATGTTCTTGATTTCTCTTTTCAGCCATACTCGGGAAAGTACCAGCAGGTCGGGTTTGTAGGGCTTCAGAAATCTGCCCCACTTGCCTCTCGAGAATCTTTATTGCCGCGGTATTTTGTTCAGTTGCAGCTTTCACCGTATTCACCGTGCTCGCTAGCTCTCCGACCGTGCTGTCCATTTTTGACATGAACTTCATCATCATGTCTTCGAGGCCCGACTTCTTCTCCCCGGATGGTCCTTCGTTTCTTTGATGAAAACCTGGAGGACGGTATACATTATTAGCATTAGGAAAATTAGATGAGTTAGAAAAATTACCTGACTGTGGTTGCCCGGGCTGATTCCATGAAAGATTGGGATGCTTTTTCCACCCCTCGTTATACGTGTTCGAGAAAGGATGTTTCTCGGTTGGTTCCGGTTTTCCACAAAATGGACTTGATCAGATTCTTGAATACTGCTTGCTTGCAAATGGCTCGTAATCGCTGCTAATTGGGTTTTGATCTCCTTAAGCTCATCCGATTCCCGAACACTCGCTACTCGTGCAATGGATGATCGTGGAGTGGAGTAGCTATGTTCGGCGAGGTTCTCGATCAGCTCGACTGCTTCTTCATAGGTTTTGTTCATGAGTGCCCCACCCGCTGCAGCAGTGATGTCGTTCTTGAATTGCGGGTGAAGGCCTCCAAAGAACGTTTGGATTATTACCCACCCATGAAGACCGTGATGTGGACATTTCTTCAGCATGTCCTTATACCTCTCCCATGCCTCGTATAGCGTCTCTTGGTCCCATTGCGCGAAATGTGTGATATCGGCCATTAACTGCGCAGTCCTTCCCGGTGGGAAGAATTTCTGGAGGAACGCTGCCTTCAGTTGTGCCCAAGTGGTGATAAGGTCTGATGGAAGGCCCTCTATCCAAATTTCTGCTCTTCCTTTTAGAGAGAAGATGAAAAGTCTTAGCTTGATCGCATTCTCTTCCATCCCGTTGATTTTGAAGGTGCTGCAAATCCTCTCGAATGCACGGAGATGTGCATGAGGATCTTCGGTCGGTGCTCCTCCAAACTGATTCTGTTGTACCATTACGATGGTACTCGGCTTGATTTCGAAATAATTAGCCGCGGTGGTGGGTGGTTGAATACCTATGCGGGCCGCTGCCACATTCGGGTCGGCAAACGACCGCATAGGCACCCTTTCTGTAGGTGGTCTCTCGTCGCCCATATTCAATTGCTTTCTAGCTTTCGACTCTTTACGTAGGCGACGAGCAGTTCTCTCTATTTCCGGATCGAGTTCTTCAATTTCTTTCCCTTGGGTCGTCCTTGGCATAACCCAAGTGGTACCTGCAAAGAATGAAAAACAAAGTCAGTAATCCAAAAACTGAAAGAGATGGAATAAAACACGAAATAAAAATGCCCAATCTAATAGCGCGTATAGATGGTGGTGCTATTAGCTACAACTAGTTCCCCGGCAACGGCGCCAAAAACTTGACACGAGGTTTTCACACCCCGTGTATCTTACCGCAAGTGTACGGGTCGAAGTCAAGTAATAGTACTTGAGAAAGTACGAGTATCGAATCACGGGGAACTAGGAACTAAGTATCACAATTACTATAAGCTCGATTAACTGGACTGTCGAAATTGGAAGATGGGTTTTAAAACTAATTACTAGCAAATCACAACTTAAACGTAAACGGAACAAAGAACAAATTAAGAACTTCGATAGAGAGAAAAGTTGAGGGTTGGAAATCCTTCGGTTCTACACATGCACACAAACAACTCACAATTACCAGTTTATCCCCTTAATGATTCCCAAATCTTTTGAAGTCACCGTTGTTCTCTTTCAAGCCACAACGGGTTTTACTTTGAAAAGGATAAGTTTAATTTCTCGATCTCACCTATGGATTCCAAAACACATTAAGTACTCGATTTATGTTAAATTGGCTAGATTTTATATCTCGATATCAACCTAACGGTTTAATTGGGACTAAGACTTATTCAGTATATCTCTATAACTGATTTATCGTCTTAGGCATGCAATTCCTAGTTCTATTTAACAGTTAATTCTCTCGAACTCAACTGGAAATAATAAATCAATTAAAAGCTAGCTAGACTTTCAAAAGCATTAAACACAAAATCACATGCTTCATTAATCAAGGAAAAACCAATAGAAGTTCAAATCGTCTGGTTACATGCTTTATAAACCGAATTCATTCCAACCCCCAACACGAACCGGTTAGTTCATGTCGGTGGTGGATTCAAACACAAGAGAGACAGATGAAACTTCGTATGTAAACATGGTAACGCGAAAGATTAAAAACATGAAAAATAACGTGATGAACTCCCTTCAATCGTGCTTGAATCTACGTTCCGTGATGATTGTCTCCGTGATCGGCCCTCTAACGTGACTCCGAAAGCTCCGAAAATTCGCCGGAAATCGCCCCAAAATCGCCCCTGGTCGTCTCGTAAAAGTTCGATACCGAAAACAATGACCTAAAATCGGATTTAAAGCTGAAAATCGCGAAACAGAGGGTTACGCGACCTGCCACGCGACTTGCAAGTCGCGTGGTAAGTCGCGCGTGTCTTATATGCTGCTTGGGTCGTTTTCTGGTTCGCGGGTCGGGTCTTGGTTCGGTCGTGGGTCTTGGGCTTGGCTTTTAGGCTTCCGTTACGCTTCGTTTGGAATCGTTTTGGGCTCTTTTTAGCTTCTTTTCTCAAGGAATGCCGCCTTTTGGATAATCTGTGTAAATCACTAGATAACCCGTAAAATACATGCCTTTTTACTTGAATACAAGCCAATCTCATTGGTTTGAGAACCGGAAATAACGCCAAAAAGTGGTGTTATCAGCAGACATTCTGGTATATAACGACAACAGAAGACTCATTTAGTACTAAGGACTCATCAGTATCACAGTAACGGGGTAATGAGGTGGTTTAAGCACATACATGTACCTGTAAGTTCACAATTACACTGACCAGGTGTAACTCCAAACTTACCTTACATGACTGTCCTCAGTACTCCATTGGTCCCACTTCTAAATTAGTGATCTCCTAACGCATTCATGTTTCTCAGTTGTGATTCTACTCCTCACAGTTTAAGTCTAGGCCCCTTTCGGTCACCTAAATCTCTTAAACTATGGCTCTGATACCATTTATAAAGACCCAAACTAGAATTTAAACAAGCATTTCATTTAAATATGGAATATCCCAAAATCGCGTCTCAAAATTTCCTTACAATACTCAAAATTTGGTTGGCGGAAACAACCTACACAACTGAGAAGTAACTAAATAGATAACAGTGTCACTAAGTCGTCAACCTTCCTTGCTAAGTCTTTGCTCACTTGCTCGAGCCCTTAATCACCTGCTTACCTGAAAAGGTTTTATTTTGAAAATGCGAGGGTTAGACCATGAGGCCTAGTGAGTCCCTCCTAATAGTTATCAAAGCATATAAAACATGTTATCTTTTCAGCATAATTATATAAAAATCTGACCATATAAAACATCCACGGAACAAAGTCCGCCTCTCGTAAATGGCACCCTGAAGTCACCCTAAGGTAACAACGAGTCAGTCCCATGCTGCCTTGTGGGGTCACACCTCCCTGGCATAAAGGGTCTACTCTCCCGCATGAGTACTGGCGGGTCTACTCTCCCGTCTTAGCCATTTACGTCTGACCAATGTATGCATACATTCTCATAAAACTGTAAACATCTTTCATGCAGGTAAAGCATAAAAACAGAGCATGGCAAATTCTCATCATTCAAACATATTTTGAAAACGCTTTAAAGCCACGCATTTTAGTTTAGAAAACTCACCTGATGCTCTTACTTCTTGTTTCTAAACAGTTCCCAAACTTCCAAATCGACTCCATGAATAAAGGACAGAATAAGAGTTGATTAACACCTTATCCGGACAAACACTAGTTTCCGGACGAACGCTGTTTTCCGGACAAACGCTATTTTCCGGACAGCCACAACTCCCGGACAAACACACTCTCCGGACAACCACCTACCCGGACAACTTCCTATCCGGACAGTCCACTCGTCCGGAGACCTCCTAACCATAAACGAATCCGGACGCCCGAGAAGGTGTCCGGACGTCGACCTGGTCCATTTTTGGGCTGAAATCCATAGGCTAAACTCGATTCTCTCGAATTAAAGATTAGCAATAGCAACAACAACTATAAACTTAGCAATTAACGAGTTCTTAGCAACAATAACACATTATGAGGCTCGATTTCTCCCTCCCGCCTTCAAACTCTACTTTTTTTAACCAAAACTCAAAAAGGATAAACATTCTATAATCAAACCACAGATTCGAGAGGTTAAGGAAGGTTTACCTGGTGGATTGATTACTAAAGAACACCTTCTCTTCTTTCCAAAAAACGAAATCTCCTTCTTCTCTCTTTCCTTATCTTCCTTTCTTTCTTCCTCTTTTCTCCTCTTTTCCTCTTTCTCTCTTTTGTTCTTCCAGCCGACCACACACACAAATCAGCAATAGGAAATATTCTCCTAGGGTTTTGGGCCCTTTTATACTTCTTTCCAAATTTACTAATTGACCCCTCAACTTCCATTAACATTAGCACCAAACAAAAAGGCTTACAATTCTTCTATTTTGGTCCGGGTTGTTATCAACTTTTTTGTCTTTTAGTTGATATAAAATCATGGGATTCAACTCATCAAATGTTTTGATTGGGTAAAAAACAAAAACAAAATGATAAAAGGCCAAAATGCAATTTATCTAATAGAATTTTTTAACAATCGTTATTAGTAGAACAAACAAAATTTGCACATTTTTATAAACCATGATGACTATCTTATAACTTCGAAACTGCAAGAATTAAAATTGCTATTTTCGACAAACCGTACAAACCAAATTTATAGTCTATTATTATTATTATTATTATTAAACTAAAAATTGAAAAGAAAAAGCCCAAATCCAAATACAAATCCAATCCTTTTCACCTCCCCCACTCGGCTTTTATTTCTTTCTTTGTACTAAAACCAACCCACCATTCCATTCCTATTTCCTACTCATAAATCATTGCTTTTACAATACAACAAACACTTTGCCCAAAATACCCTTGCTTTTTTAAACATTTAAATGGTTTGTATAAATATAAATAAATAAAAATTAATCCAAACCACACCACACCCACCCAATATTTGAGACATTCCACATGACATTTCTTAGGTGCCACTCTCAACATCTCACATGTATACTTTCTTTTTAACAAGAAATTCCTTCCATCATTCCAAATAAAAACAACATATTCTTTGGTTGTTGGTTCTTACCTTTACCTTGGTGTGTAATGACATTTTGTTAGTTTTTTAATGTATTTTCTTGACTTTAAACTATTAATATGTATCTATAGTATTGCAATTGAAAAAAATACACAGGACCCGTAAAAGATGTTCTTATAGGAACTACCATCATGGATTTTGTTTTATGGATTATTAATTTGATGAATTGTAAGTGATGTGACAAGAAAGAGTACCAAAAACATATCACTCGTAAAAAAAAGCCTCCATTGGAGAATCTCAAAACAAAAATCCGTTAACTAATGATAACATGAAAACAAAAGATCTTCTCTACTAATTTAAGATTAAAGCAGAATGCTAGCCAGATAAGAGGTTTCTAGGTCACTAACTATACCAGGCGAGCATGACAAAAATCAAAATTCCTACCCAATAAGTGAATGGCAACAAACACTTATCAACAATCTTATTATGTAATTTTGATGTCACAAAAAAAAATGAAAGACATTGGTTAAATTCTTTAGATAGGTTTTAAGTGTAAAACTAGATCCAACAACTTTGACTATTTAGTTTTTCTTATTTAATATTTAGTGATTTGATGGAATTTATAATTATTTGTATAATTGTTGTCTATATATTATTTAGAACTTGTTTTATTTTTTAATGTTTTGTAACGACGATAGATTTATAAAACATTCTGTGTGATATGATTTGATATATAGGTGAGGGTGGTAACGTTTACCAGATAAACAGACGTTTATCAACAATCTTACTATAGCAGTTTGATGATCAAGAATCTTGTTGGTAAACGGCTCTTAAACTTGTAAACTACTTTTTAAAGACATATATTTTTGAAATAACTAATGACGTTATATTCAATTCAGATCTACTTGCTACCCTTTCCCAAAACCCTGCGTGTCTCTGATAAAGGTACTACACACAGATACAAAATCACTTAACAAATCAGATTTCTGCGTCATTAAGTGATAAACTAACATGAATGGATACAAAAATGAGATCAGATATCTGCATTCATTCGATAAATTCCCTCTTTTTAAAGCTTCCAAAAAAAGTACACAAATTATTATTATTTCCTTCAGCAAACCTCCAAAAGTGAAAAACTTAAATAAATCATATTCATGACTCTTTTCTGACAAACTACCCTACTTCTTTGGTGTTGTCTCATTAAAGTTGCAATATTTTCTTACCCAATCTCAATCCCCTTTTCATCCAATTTACCCTGCTGCTACCATTTCTAACTATATATTCAATGAAGATTTAAGTGTTTGTTTGTTAACAGCTTAATGAGCTTGATGGGACTCAAAACTATGCATGGTAGTGGCTTAATGATATACAAACTGGCTTATACATGCAGATTAATCCACATAGCCAACTTTGTTCATATAAGACTTAATGGAAAACCAGCCAAACAGACCATTACTCTAGTCTAACACAAAAACCATTACTCGAGATAAAATCCAAAACAACCCTGGTGCATTGTGAAGGTTTTTGTTCATAGATGAAATGAGCGTGTGTTTTTTTAACTTGGAGGGGAAAGTTTTGAAAAAACATGGCTACATAAAGCTCCACCATGGAATCTTACTGAATAAGCCACTTTCTATATCATTAAGCCACTACCAAACACTTGTGTATAACTAACCGAATAAGATGTGAGTTTCGTTAAGCTCATTAAACTGCTAACAAACAGACCCTTGTACAACAAAACTTGTAAACATAAGTAATTGCTTCTCATGTTCAAACTGAAATTATGTGCTATTTAAACAAGACAAAATTGAAATACTAAAATTTGGTTTTAATATAGGCCAGACCTTTTCAAAATTAAAATGGGCAAATCCAAAGCAAGCTACAACTTTCATTGCATAGCATGCAAGTAGCCTAAAACATAATTTCTCTGATTTCTAGTTTGGAGAAAGGACTTTACCTTATTAAAAGAAAATAAGATGTTTACAGAAGTGAGAAGTGGCCAACTGGCTTTCAAGAGGATTCTCTTTTGGATGAATTTTTGGGGAAGGACAGATGCCAGTTTCCTCAACTATCAAAATCTAGCATAGAGAAAGTATGATAACATTGTAAATATGTACCTGAAAGTGAAACCAGAGAGATTCCATCCTCCAGCAGCTTTTTGATATGTCTCAAGTAAATATGATGCAGCCTGCAAGAAAATACTAAGGGGCCATTTTTACCAAATGCTAAGCGGGTCACTTGTCTTATCGGGTGACCATGACAATTGACAAGGCCCGAGAATCTTACCTAGCAAGTGAGAATGGTGCCTCTTACCCAGTTAGCGCTTACCGGATAAGAGTCGCTTACCAAAAATCTTAATATGCCTGCCATTTAGATGGCCGAGATTCTTACATTAAGGTAATTGAGGTGGTCTCTTACCCGATAAGAGCCCTATATATATAGGGTCAGGTTCAGGAGAAAACCGCAAAAAAATGAAAAACTGATAAAACACTTGGTATCCATTCATCTAGACGGTATGCACATGTGCATATAAGTAATTTGTAACATGCACACATGCATAAAAACCAAAGAACAACTTCCATTACTTGTATGCACATGTGTATACCATCCGGTAAACAGGATGTTCTCTCTTTATATATATGTGTGTGTGTACACACACACATGAAGATGGGATATATAAGCTTAAGGCAGGTGCAAAACAAACATGTATGATACAACATATAAATGGCACAATTAAAACAGAGAAAAAAAGAAGGGTACTACGATAATGGACATGAGTTACAAACTGGTTTATTGTTCTGAAATATCAAAACAAACAAAGCTCTCGACACTTATGAAAGAAACCCACATGATTCTAGAATGTTCTTACCTTCCTATAGCGATGTGAATGTGATGAGACAAGGATACATGCATTTGTTGCACAAATGGGAAACCAAATTTATATAATACTCGAACTCATGACAATTATAAGTTATAGAATTTGAGCTGAACTGCCTATAACAACTATACATTACAGCGGTCAAGCTTGCACAGCTGCTAATCCTTTTGGAAAAGAGATAACACCAGGTCTGTATGTACAGAGAAGAGTTGTGTGTCCACAAACAGCTGTTTCATACAATAAATGAATATAGCATGTTAGAATAAAGTAGTGAATAGCAATATAACAAACTACCAGATATCTTGTTCTTAATTGTTCTCGATAAATTCAAGTGGTGTACCTTCATAAAAGGGCGATCGCGACTAGGAAAAGACTCGATGAAACTCTCCTTCAAAAGCAATGATACCTGAAGTTCAGATGAAAAAAAAGTGTTGGATAAATTGTAAAAAAAATGAATAGACTGATGATATCTAAATTGGGAAAGAGAGAAACCTTATCATCATTTGACTGAACATTTGTAATGGTGTGAGAACGTAGATTAGAGCAAAGTGAATCCAAGTAAGATCGTAATACTTTGAGGAATCCCTTGGCAGCTTCTACCTGTGTTCAATATACGAACATTATGAAAATTACAAATATAGAGAATTCTTAATGGGATTAAGATGAAAGATATACCTGCACATCAGTGCATTCATAAATCGGTCTTCTTCTCCCCAAATAACTTTCTCCCACAAGCTGAGCATGATACGGAGTTAAGGCTGCATATAATTCCTTGTACTGGGGGAAATGTGGTATCGACGATGATTTGACCTAATTAAGTAAAAAAATAAAGAGTAATTAAGAAGGTTTGTTTACTGGCACAGATCAATAACTAGTCCAATGCTTTATAGATTCTTGGAACAAGCAATAATTGTGCTTCTTTGCGTTAATAAAGGGTATATGTCTCCGTTTATTGCTGAAAGATGGAGCTATCTGCAAAAACTAAATGTTCACCTGGTTCTTGTTTGCATCAACAAGAATAACGTTTGCTGACTTGGATTGTACTTCAGCAGTTTTGCTCTTCACACCAACCTGGTCCACATATTTATAGGTCAAAGGAGTGTGTTTGAGTATTGCCGTATATAAATAATATATACCTCAAAAAGAACATTTAAACACTTGAATATTTTGTAAACTTTGAGTCTTTCTGAACTAGTAATTAGAAATAAGCAGATACAGGGAAAAAAAACCTAATTAAGAACTCACAATGAAAGGAACAGGCGCATCCAAAAAGTCCAGCATGTCGTTTGGCAAAACCTAAAAGCAAAATCAATTAAAACATCACTTCAGCTATACTATAGAAGATGTTTACAAACTTAAGAAAACTCTTATCCACAATACCGGCATAAAGAAGCTCTGCCACTGGTAAGGACGGATCAACGGGATAATAGACAACACTGAAGCAGACAATATTCCCTGAAACACAAAAGATAGGTTTTCAAATATAAAATAAAAATTGAAGTGCTACTGCTTAATCAAACATATGCCATGTTGTTTCCTTAAGGGTGCGTTTGGTACGCAGAACAGGGTGGAACAGAACAGAACAGGCGTGTACCATGTTTGGCATGACTATAAGTGAAACAAGCATGGACTAACTAGGACACGCGTGGGACAGGCGTGTTCCTACCCTTACCCCTGGAACTAACTAGAACAAGATCGGATAGACTGAAATACCCTCAAACCTTTCAGCTCTGCACTTCGTCTCTCTCGTCTGGACTTCTCCTCCCTCGATCGACTCTCTTCTCTCCATAGAGATCGATTTATCTCCTGCCTCCTTCACCACCAGAAATCGAAATAATCAACCAGCAGGGTTCATCTTCTCGACATCTCCTGCACTTCGTCTCTCTCGTCATGGTCTCCTCAGAAATCACCAGAAATCGAAATAATCAACCAGCAGGGTTCATCTTCTCGACTTCTCCTGCACTTCGTCTCTCTCGTCATGGTCTCCTCAGTTTGTAGATTTCATCTTCTCGACTTCTCAGTTTTAACGATCGATTTCGTCTCCACTGCATCTGGGTTTTCTTCCGTTTTCTTCCACAGGTAGTGGATTTCATCTTCACTTCACCTTCCACAGGTAGTCGATTTCTTCCTTTTGTTTGTAATTCTTGGACCTGCCACTTATTTGACCTGATTCTTTGCTATAATTTTTGGTTCAATTTTACCGATCGTTGCTGACTTGCTGTAACATGTATATAAAATCAAATATATTTGTTGATTCAATTGATTATTTGCTGTGAGTTTGGTCCAATTTTGGAACCATGGGAATTTTTGGAACCTCTCATTCTTTGCTGTGATTTTGGTCCAATTTTGGAACCAGGGGTAAATTGGTCATTTAATCAGTCTTTGTCCTGTCCTGTCCAGTCCAGTCCTGTCATGGTTTACCAAACGCTGAACAGCTGTCCTGTCCTGTCCCGTCTGCATACCAAACGCACCCTAAGCGGCCTAAAAAAGAGAGAAATTTGCAATAACAAATAGTATACAAACCAAATTAGAGCACACAAACACAATTTGCTTCTCCAGAAGAGCACCCGCAAATATCGTCAGGACCTGCGAAGACAAAATGAGGTAAGAACTTCATTTTTATTTACATAAAAACCTATCAAGATTCTATAATTGAACAAGGAAGATTATAAGATGATCCCATTTGAATATTATACAAAAAAACACTTACATGTTCAAGACGCATGGAGCCACACAAGCATGAAATCGCCCATACTGATAGAGCAGTTGCCTCCTCCTCCCCCGCTAGTGCCCTGTGAGCCTACAGTAACAAAAGGCATGTGAATAAAAAATATATATTTTTTATTAAAAATATCATTGTCTACTATCTGCTGGCACAAAAATAGAAACATGCCTCAGCTAGTTCGAAACTTGTGCTGCAAGACATCAAATCAATGGTTGAGCCAGCCATATGTAAAAATGTTTCATCTGGTCTATGAAATTGCAAAGGATGCAGGTGGTCCAGGGGGTGGAACTTGATTGTTGAACCTCTTGTAGGGACACATAAGCGATTATACTCGCATATAATCTGTAAAGATCCATGGTTGTTGGTCTGCAAAGGGTTAGAGAGATGTGAGAAATAGGAATGTAACAACTCAAGAAGTCAACAATAAAGTTCAAAAGTCAATATCGAATCTAAGTGAAAACCTTAGCCCAATCAAAGATCTCGTTGTGCTCGTTATCTTCTTGACCAGAGAAAGATGCCTCATCTGTCTCTGCTGAATCAAGGTCACTCCTAAAGTTCCTATCTTCACTAGGAGAGCCCTGAAAACTGTATCAAGCAAATTCTATCACCAACTAAACATTTTTAAGAGGCAATAATCTCATAGAACAGTTTCTACCAAAATTTAAAATTTGCATGAAAACCATTTAATTTTTTCTTTCTATACAACTGAGACGATAACAATCCAACGTAATTATATAAAAGTGGGATAAAAAAGAGAATATATCATGGCATATTATGAGTGATGATAAAGAGCATATAAAATATAACATTAATCACTCCTACTGTGCTGCTTCCATGAATCAACGTCTAAGACTCTTAAGGTGGCGTTTGTTTTATAAGAGATGCTGAAGTCTGAAGTCTTATTTGACTTCTGATTGATAAGAGGTGGTGCTGAAGTCTGAAATCTGAATCAATAAGACTGTTTGTTTTTGTAAACTGATAAATGTCTGGATTTGTTTAAATTATGTATTTAACCCATTAGAATCAGTGCCGGCCCTTGCCCATGGCCATGATGGCGGTTGCCATGGGCATCAAACTTTAAAGGGCAGCAAAAAAAAACAAATAAGGTTTGATAGGATAGCTAAACTCCTCACACTATTTGAAGTTTGACTTTTTTTTAACTCCATGAATAGTCACGCCTGACTCCAAAGGGCAGCAAGGGACTTAATTTTTTATTTAAAAAATACTATTGCATCTCTCTTAAAAATCTCACTGTAAGATTTGGATTCATAGCTAAGGGGTTGTTTTTCCAAACATGTATCCGGTAAGTATATATTAGTAAAATTCAACACTTTTAACTTATTTTATCGGTTAAGAATGTAGTTCATTAAAATGGCATCATATGTAACAATTTACCCAATATTTTAAAAACGATATCGAGTAAGAATCGTCACCCTCATTAATAAAAACCAACGCGGAGATGAGCCGTCCAGCTTGACTGAGAGTCCAAACCTCTTCAAATTGTTTATTTTGTTTATATATATGGGGCATTTTTTTGGCTTTCCGCCACGAGCATCCGAAACATCAGGACCGGCCCTGATTAGAATATTGTAGCGTTGAATTTATATATATATATATATAGGATACAAATCAAATACAAACCATGTATTTGTTGCACCCCTTACAAACCAATGTGCATATGTGAACAATGTGTGCATAATCTAAGATGCATATATGCATTATCCCATATGAATGTATGTCCATTATATGTATATTCTTGCACGTATGCATATGCATATGTATATGCACATTGTTCACATATGCACACTGTTGTTTTAAGGTGTGCAACAAATGCAAGGTTTGCATTTTACGGAGCCTCTCTCTATATATATATATTATATGAATTTATTCAATTTCACATATTTATGCATCATCATTACGAAATTTATATCTAAATTATAAAATTAGCATTCATTTAAACGAATACGTTTAATCAATAATAATATATTTAAATTATATAAATTTAAATCTAAAAGCTACCTAATTATAGTAAATTGAGTTTTCTTATAATCCAAGTGACTCGGTTGAGAGAAAGGATCTATTAAGTTAATTCACTGAGCAGGCAAAATAAGAGGTTGGTTTACCTCTTACCAGATAAGAGGACGATAAGACATAAGAGGCTCTGAAAATTTGGAAAAAACAAACGGTCTGAATGGCCCTACCTCATAACGAATCAGATGTTGCAGATACCAAAAGATAACGGCTTACCTTGAGGAAGAATCAGAGCTATCACATTGTTGATAGCGGAGAAGTGGCAAAATTGCATTTGGTATATGCTTTTGAGTAGGTTGTTTGTTGTAAACCACATCTTCAACAGGACTATCACAAGTGTTAAACATCGGCTCAGCAGCTACAGATTCTTTCTTGGAAGAATCCATCCCTAATTCTGGACGAACTAGTATGACATCATCATTGACATTTTTGTCCAATGGGAGAGAGTCTACCTTAAGGTTACTCCTATCCTCCTCTATTGCTCTTTCATTGAGAGAATTTCTCTTGCTTAATTGGACAGTTTCCGTGTTTCCATTGGACATTTCTTCAGCTCCATTTTCAGCTAGAATGCCAATTACTTTTTCCTCTGAATATAACTCGTTGTCATAGGCAACTGATGGTTCCATATCTAACTCGCTAATACTTTTTGTTAGTCGTTCCAACCTTTCTTCAGTGAAGATGCTACAATAATATATAAACAAAGTTAATAAACTACAGAAAAGAAAGAAGTCACAAAAGATAACATTCATCGTCAGATAAGAACAAAAGTAGTCTTAGGAGCCGCTTACCAAATGCTTACCCGGGTAAGCACCTAATGCTAAAATTCAACACTATCACTTACTTACCGGGTACGATTTTAATCCACCAAAACGGTATCGTATACAACAATTCTCCCGGTAAGCGCTAACCGTGGTACAGGCACCACTGGATTGCTTGGGACAGCATTTGTAAATCCATGAAGGAGGATGGGTTGGTAATTAGACAGGAAAGCTTTGCATGCCAAACTTGTGGGGGCTTATGTTGTTGGTCAGTTTCTCTGGGGCAAGTTTATGAGATCTAAATAGGGTCGTCATCCATTGGATGTGGTGTCTAAGCCTATATCTTTTTGATTTAAGCTCTCAAGTTTTCGCCTTCACTTACCGGGTAAGACTCTCGGTCCTTGCCTTAGCTCTTACCGATAGGATTCTAGTACTTGACATACTCATCTGATAAGGTAAGGTGGCTTGGTAAGCGCTTACCCAGGTAAGCGTTTGGCAAACGACCCCTTAATAAGATTACTAATATACATAGGCTTGGGTTCTGGTGAGAAGTTGAGGTTAATGTGAGAAGCGTGAGAAGTGGTTATCAACCGTTGAATGAGAAATGGATGCACATTAGGATGAGATGCGCCAAGATAAGATGCACTGAGATGCACCAGATCAATTCCCGTCTAAGGCGCAATTCATGGGAGAGCATTTAATTAAAAGTCATCTAACGGTTCATATTCACTTCTCACGTTAAGCTCAACTTCTCACATGATCCTTCGCCTATATATATATATATAGCCAAAAGTACTAAGAAGCAAAGATGATCATGAAAAGAAAAAAAAAACTATAAACATGTTGGCAAACCTGTTCAACACGCCAAAATGCAGTTTGAAAAATGGAAGCCTCGATAGAATGCAGTAACACCGGCGAGTTGTTAAAATATGGCGGCTCATAGGACGGCTAAAAACTTGTCCATCTGACATCATAGAAATTAATCTAGACGGTTGTTGAACCAACTCATCAACTAGAACACAGCAACCATATAGAGTTGAATCATCTGCCCCCTGCATATTGTTAAAGATCAAAACCTATAAAGTGTATTAAAAACTATATATATGCATGTATATATGTGAATATAGAAGAGCACCACAAAAACTAACGAAAATATTGCCAAAAGAATAATTGAAAAAAACTCCCGAGATTACCTGCAACCTGAATACAAAGGATAGATCATTTTGTTTAAGGTGTTCCTGAAAAGTACCAGCACGTTAGAAATGACATGGCAACATATAATCTTTAAGTAATCATGATTTTAGATATACTAGAAGTGTACCCGCGCAATTCAGCACGATACATCTCGATTTTAATGTTTCATTTTATTTTTTGTCTTTTGTCAATTTTAATACAGTTTTGTGTAGTTTTGAGAAAACGATAATGCTTTTTATAAATTTGTTTAGATTAATTATTTTATTGTAATTTAATTTAGGTTTAATAATGATGTGAATTATTAATGTTTAATAACATAATGTTTAAAAATAGTAATTAAGTATTATGTTAGAATTCAATAATTATCCTGATTATATTTTAGGTTTCTTATAAAATGAGATGTTTATCCTATATTTGATTATGTTAATCAGTTGGTTATGAATTCAAATATGCAACTCTATGCAGTTGTACTAATGCATCATTACTTGTAATCTTGAACTTTAAGTAATATGCATCAATAAACAGTACTTGATGCATAAAAACTTGTTTTTAAGAATTTTTCTCAAATGTTTTATAATATAGTATAGATATAGATGTTTATACTCTTTTTCAAATAAAAAGAAGTGCAAGTTAATAACTAATAAGAAACAAGTGCAGTTCTATTATTTACAAGGAGTTCATCATTATAAGATAAAAAATTAATCAGCACAAGAAGTATACCTGTCCAAGAAGTATTTCATTCAGTTCACTCATTGATGGTGTTCTCTCAACGCTGTGAACCTGAAATTACAAAGTAGCGACATTTAATCGCAAAAATTGACTCCAAATAACACAATTTTGTTAGGTTAATTACAAGTTCTGTAGCCCAACCTCTAATCCACCAGGAAAACAGAACGAAAGGAGATCCTTAGACCTTAAAGGCAGCTGTTTATCTGGAGGGTACACAAAAAGAACCTGAAAGTACACACAAATGATCAGAATTCGTATTCCATAAGAACGAAAGCATAATCTTTATTTCTGTTATTTTAAGGAGCCGGGGGGGCCAAAACCTGAGGCTCAAGATTCGGTTCTACGCGGAACTGATGCTGACCACTAAGTGCACTTCGCAGCCTCCCTGAACCTTCAGATCTTCTACCAAAATACTGCCTCTGAAGTGCCTGAATGTCGCAATTTGGAGGCAATCCAACCACTACCATGCTCTCAAATAGCCTCGATGGTTCTTTCAATATCCGTTGATGCTGAAAAAAAATTATAAACACTTTTGAAGAATAAAAGATGGAAGTTCTAACACCAACCACGAAGGATGAAATATGAGGGAAGTGAGAAACTTTTGGTTCTAACTGTAGATTTTATTTTCAATATAGATGTAGAAGGCTTATGTTCTCTTCACCATTAAAAGCATCATATTTGGCAATCGTTTTGTTAAAAATAATCTAAAGGAACTCCGTATCTTATAAATGCATAAAATTTAGCCCAAAACTATATCTAGAATTCACGAAGTACTATGAGAACGGTTGGTCGGTTACCATACCCAATGAAACAAAAACCAAAAACTACTTTTAAGAGAATATTAAGAACATGTGCATTTGAAAGAAAGCTCCTATAGTATCATGGGGTCCAGTAGAAAAAAAAATAACATACCAGGGCCTGTAGTTGAAAGCTTGCCCATTGCCGTTTTTGGCTAGTTAATACTTCTGGGTTGTAAGTTCTACTTTTCTCCTCGGAAGGAGGGGATAAGCCTTTCAATACTCTGAAAACTTGATTCTGAAGCCTCTGAAGATGGGTACCACTATCCCCTTTTGATGAGAATACCACCGATGGTCGTGGTGAAGGAGAAGGAGGGGTAACAACGGCTCCAGGGGAATCTTCAGCTGTCTGCACAAAGAATGAAGCACCCCAGCCTGGGCTACTTGGCTCTTCATGAGTGCAATTACCTTTGTCCATGTGTGCAATTCCTTTTGTCAAAACAGCCGTGCACCAGGAATACTAAAATTTGGAGGCACCTGTAAAAGAACAGCATAAGCCTAATTTTCCATTACGCAAAAAAAATGATGCAATTTTTGGTTCCCCTAGAATTGTTAGCATTTCTCCCCTTTCTACTACCAATCACACATGTAATGAACTACTACCTTTCTATAAATCAAATCAATTGTAATCTTAATCCACTGAACCACAAAAACGATAAAAAGTATCACTAATTCCATCCCTAAAAGTAGTACAACAGTTGTTGCTAATGATGTACACATGACTCGATGACCTGACCTCTACATTAGTATCGACCAGCATAACCGCTGTATTCAGACATGAAACCACAAAAATCGGAGATTTTACAAGTAATTTTTACTGAAAAGCATATATCCAGATTTTGATCTTGCACATAGAAGATACAAAAACTAATAAATACTTTTTTGGCTTCACGCTGATAAACACTACAATTAAGCAACAAAAACTTAATCGCATAGAACGATCAGGAGAAGATAAAAGTAGAAAACGTTGTTAAATTAGAAATAACAGATCAGTAAACAGACATAAAGTTGGAATTAACGGAAACAGGAAGAAGATAGTAGCGATTGAGAGATAAAAGGAGAAATTCACCTGTAAATTGGCTTCAGTTTACATATAGGCATAGAAGATGATGCGTGCATCCACCATATCTGGTTTGTGTGTGTGTTGTAGAGAGAGAAATAGAGGGAGGTGAATGAAGATGGAGAAAGTGGAAGGAGAGTTTCTTCTCTTCAGGCGGCCATAACAAAGTATTAAGCTTTTCTTAGAAACCCCCCTAAATCCTAAATTGATAAAAGGAGAAACGACGCTAATAAATATTTATTGTTTTCAGTATATTTAATTAATTAATTAATTATTAGGACGTTGTTGCCAATATTTACCCCATTTTAATTTTATTTATATACAAAATAGCTATTTTATAATGTATACTAATACACACATATATATATATATATATATATATATATATAAGATGAAAATCTTTAAAATTTTAATATTTTAACATTTTTGAAAGACAGCAAAATTAAGTATTTAGAAGAGAGAAATGGTACTTTATTATATGTATTGAGTATTTTAATAATATAATTAACGTCAGAATTGCTAAAATATAATAGTTGTTATAGTTTGATGCAATTTTTTACAGAGATTTTAAATTTTGATATTTTTTTTAAATTTGCATAGCTTATCGAGAAACTCTCGATAACTACTTTAGGGCATCCAAGAAGATTTTTTTAAATTGAGAAAAATGAAGCTTTTGGTTTTTTGGTTTTTTTTTTCTTTCTCCAACATTATTTATTTGATTCTCAACATAAGCAAGAGAAAACTTCAAGTTTGAAAAAAACTCTCTAAAATTTCATTTGACTCATTCTCTTCGATCTTATCTTTGATTGCTTTTTAAAACGTCTTTTTAACTGAACTACGATGGTCTGATTCTTTATTATTGATATACATAAAGTTTTTTCTATAAATTAATAGAATATATTGATAATATGATTAATATTAGTTGGAGATAATGTAATTTATTTTAGACGATTTAATTGTTAATTCTCTATTTAAAATAATATGTAGAATTTGTTGATGATGCTTTTAACATGGAGATTTTATAAATTATTTTGCTTCAACAATTTTAAAATGAATTATAAAAATGGGAAAGAAGAAAGAGAGGCTACAAATCTCCCAGTTTAAACAAAATTTTAAAACTCGATATTAATGAGAAAAAACTATTATTTTAATTATTTACATTAATGAGGTGGAGTATTATAATGTTAAAGTCATTTTAAGTATATTGTGATGATTTTTTTTAACAACAAAAACACCACATATATTACCAAAACATAAGACCATACAAAGTCTGCGGTACAAGTGAATCAGCCACAACAAACAAACCAAATACCAAACACCAACCAAAACAATTGTAAACCACAGAATGGAACAAATCGGGCACCGAACAGCAGGCATAAACTCGACGTTTGCGAGTGACAAACCCAAGAGAACACCGGCTGGACAACACCAATCAGCCTTCCTTCGACAAACCAGCGTAGCAGCCATTAAGCCACACCTGTTCCCAACCAGCCGCGATCTGCACTTATATGCAGACCCAATTTTGACGTAGCTCCTCTGCACACGACCGAACGACAGCAGTGAATCCACCCTGACCGATTAAGACATAAAATTGCTTGTCACGAGGCAATATGACAGTATCGAAACAGCACAGTTCCCCTTTATTTTGTTCTCCTTTTCCACCGTACCCCCCGAACACAACAGATCACCCTACCCTTCGTTTGGGTGTGACAACCACCTTACCCATTCGATGAGTAATTCCTTGTCTCTTTTAGTCACCCAATCGAAGGTCTTCAATTGGAATTCGAAGAATTTCTCGGCAAGAGAATTTTTGTCTTTGCCGAAGACTACTTTGTTCCGATTGGTCCAAATCAGGTAGAGAAAACAGTCCAGCAAACCTTGCCACCGTCTTAAACCCCTTGCCGAAAAACCCGAATTCCTCGCTCTATCCGAGAGTTCCTCTAAGGAGTTGATCGATCCCAAATCCACATTCCACCATTTCCCCACTTGGTTCCATAACTTTTGTACCTCCACACACGTAATAAGCGCGTGGTCCACTGTTTCAATTGCACAATTGCATCTCGGGCAAAGGATAGTATGAAGATCGATACCCATTTTGTCCAAGACCGCACGCACGGGCAACTTTCCTCGTTTTTCTCTCCACATAAAGATGCTTACTTTCTTTGGGATCGCCTTACTCCACGATGTTGCCACTCCGTTTCCACCCGTACCCGATCTCTTCTCTTCTAGCATGACCCGCAACCTCCTCACCGTAAAGCCCCCTTCGGGGTCTACGGTCCATGTAACCCTATCCTCGACACCTTCTATTGGTGGTTGATGATCCAACACACCCTTTAATTCCTCCAATTCCTCCAATTCCCCTAACTCTCTCCCTCTCGGTTCCCTTCTCCACCCTCATTCCCACACTCGAGTCTCACCACAACTCCCTCTTCTTCCCGCCACCGAAACTTCTTTGTCTACCTCTAGGTTGTAGAGCCTCCTAAACGCATCCCTTAGTCTCCCTTTAGAAGTCCATCTCTCATCCCAAAATCGTGTGTCCTCCCCATTGCTCACTTTCTTCCCAAAAGAGGTCGAAAACGGAATGCCTTCCCCATCTAGTTCCTTCCCTAATTTTATAATGCTCTCACACACCGACCCTCCCCCCGACCTTCCACTACGGTCTCCCTCCACTAAACCCCCATCCCACCCATATAGACTTTTGATTACTTTTACCCACAAAGCATCTTTTTCTTTAAAGAATCTCCACCACCATTTCCCATGTAACCCAAGATTCATGTCACGAAGCCTACCTATATTTAACCCTCCTTCCTCAAACGAGTCCAACACCGAATCCCATTTAACCCATGCACAAACCCTCTTACCGCTCTCTTTTTCCCCACACTCGGCCCCACCGCTCTCTTAATGTTGAAATCTCAAATATAAAGTATTTGTTTAAGCATAATTTCTTATTTTTAATCATTATTACTTTGTTCTCAAGAAATTTTAAAATAACTATTGGAGATGTTTTTATATAATTTGCTTTTTAAATAATATAATTTGTTTGAATTAATTAAGGGGTTGTTCGGTTGTAACTTAATGGGTTGTATAATCATTTGTTCTTTTTAGGTTAGGGTTTGATTTTAAGTTTAAATTTAGTGTTTGTCTCACAAATCTTTTGGATTGAAATTATACTTTTATGCAAAATTCTTGATATTCTTCATTGTTTATATGAATTCTTGAAATTCTAGTTATATGCAAAATCAAGCATTCAACATATTTATCAAACATTTATTTTAATCCGCATGTCAATAAAAACCAAGGGGTAAAATAGTCAATTTTGTCATTCAAACCGGTTATTCAGCACCACAACCGAACAATGATTTAGCCTAATTCATACAGACAACTAAATCCACACAGGCATCTTAGTCTATACAGGACTTAAGGGTTGTTTACCAAATTTTGTATTAAGTCCTGTATCGATAAATATGCCTGCCAGATAAATTTGTTTGTCCAGATAAAATATATTGTTGTTTACTATTTTTTCTTAATCAATTGTCTCCGCTATCAAAATGACTGTTTCACCCCTGAGTTTTTTGATGGTCATCCCTCATCATTTGACATTAGTCTATGCATCTCTCATCACCCAAAATTTCAACATAATTTATTTTTAACTCAATAAAAATCGAATACTAGCAGTCTAATCAAATCTCAAAACCGAAAAGCAAAAAATCAACATAAAAAAACCCTAAAACAACTTAATACCAAAGAACAAGACGAGAGAGGAGATTCAGATGTCAAAGATCATCGAGATATCAAAAATCCAGCAAAGATAAAAAAACATCATGGTTTCGATTATGGGGAGAAGCATCGATGAGAGAAGGGGATGCAGAGAATAGAGGGTCGCCGGTTGTAAGGAAGAGATGGTCGCAGGTTGCGGCGTGCAGGAAACAGATAAGAGAGGGTAACCGGGGGAGCGATGTCGTCGGGAAACCTAGAAGTGACGGTCGTCGGGAAACCAAGAAGGGACGATCGTCGGGGAACAAAGAAGGGACAGTCGCCAGGGAACTATCACGCCGGAGAAACAGATGGAGGTCGAACCGATCAACTTTGAGCGTGAAGAGTGGTTGTAGGGGAAAAGCGGTTTTAGGGTTTCTATCAAGTGTGTGTGTGTGTTTATCAAGGGGTAGGATGAGTCATTTTGTTGTCTGAATGTGGACGAGTGGGGCTTTCTAGCTGTGCGAATAAGATAGAAAAAAATTCAGTAAGCTCTAAGGCCATCCGTACCCCAGGTTCATAACCTGTTGAACCCTCTGCGTCACATCAGCGCCACATCAGCTTTCCACTTTGAACCCTCTTGAACCTTTTTGAACCCACAAATACCGTACCCCAACCCTTTGAACCTCTTGAACCCACATGCCACCTCATCTAATTTTTTAATAAAAAATCATAACATTCATAAAAATAAAAATTACAAAATAAAATTAAAAATTACAAAATAAAAAATAAGAGATGTACCATAAATTAAATAATTAACTATAAGGGTATGAATTTTAAATATAAAAAATATTTTTTATGTTGTGTATAACTGTATATGATATATATTAAAATATATAAATCCAAAAAAATTCAAGATTGGGCTCATTTCGAACGTATCGAAGAGACGATTATAATGGTGTAATTTGTTAAAATTAAAACGTATTTTTTTAACGTATTTTAGTTAATAAACGATTATATGTGTTAAATGTAAAATTAAAATAATGAAACTAAAAGGTATAAAGTAAATTTAGTAAATAAGTATAGGGGTTGAAAGTGTAAATTTGAATTAAAAATCATTAAATTTTGTAACCTTTCATGCGGCTTCACTTTGCTTCCAACGGGTTCTAGAACCCGATTGCCTGAACCCGCACCAAACACCCGTTGAACCCGTTGGTTGTGTACCCCTTACCCGCCAACTCGCTGGTGCCACCTCAGCCCAACCCGAGCCCTTACCCACTCGAGTACTGAAGGCCTAAGAGCATCTCCAACCATACGTCATTTCTTCATTTTTGCCGTTTGTTTGCTTCCAATCACACGCCAAACGTGAATTTTTTTTGCCGGTGGAGATTGCACACGCCATATTTGGCGTGTAAATTAGACACGCCATAATTGAAGAGGGCCCACCACTAGTGTTTTTTATATTAATATGTAATATTTATAATCCAATTAATTAATTATTTTTCAATTAATTTGTAATGTTTTTATTCTTTTAATTCTTTTTATGCTTTTTAATTGGGAAATTAATTAAAATACCCTAAGTCAAACCAAGTGTTACCAAAATGCCCTAAATCACTCCCACTTTGCAAAAATACCCTTTTTTCGCAATGAGAGCCCGCGATCGCGGGTCAGGGACCATTTCTGACACTTTTTTAAACTTGCACGGACCATTTTTGAAAAATAGAATCCCGCGATGGTATACTTTTTGTGACTTTTCAATTGCAAGGGACCATTTTTGAAAATTTGACCCGCGTTTTGACACTGTTCACCCCGCTTTCACTGTTCCCCCTTCGCCAATTTTACGAATTTAAAATGAAATGTTACACTTTCAACCCCTATACTTATTTACTAAATTTACTTTATACCTTTTACTTTCATTATTTTAATTTTACATTTAACACATATAATCGTTTATTAACTAAAATACGTTAAAAAAATACGTTTTAATTTTAACAAATTACACCATTATAATCGTCTATTCGATACGTTCGAAATGAGACCAATCTTGAATTTTTTTGGATTTATATATATTTAATATATATCATATACAGTTATACACTACATAAAAAAATATTTTTTATATTTAAAATTCATACCCTTATAGTTAATTATTTAATTTATGGTACATCTCTTATTTTTTTTTCAATTTTTTTTTACACTCCTATCGCAATAACATAATAATCATATATTAACTAATTCATTAAATCGTTTTAAATTATTATTATTTGAATGTGTTTATAGATATCGTGAATGGCAATAGGAGAAGGTTTTGTTAGACAACCTAGGGGGGGGTAAGGTTGTATTTAAAACTTTTACTTTCAAAAATTCTTTTATAAAAATATCTTAATAATGTAAATACAACAGAGTATATGAAAACACAACAGATACGTATAAATACAGGATAGTATAAATATAGTAAATAAAGCAGAGTATAAATGCAATGAATATACAATAATTATATAAACAGATATAATTAAATGCACAGCGGAAATATAAAGAGATAAGGGATAGAGATACTTGACACGGAGATTTAGTGATTTACCACAACTTGGTAAATCACTAGCCGAGACACTTCCCGACACGATCCAATAAACGTATTCTTTACGGTAGAATACAAACCAAATACAAAGGAAAGCAATAGGCTCTCAAGCTCTAGCTTATTGAGATATACAAGATCACACACCCGTTATTCAAACACTTACAAGAGGAGTATAACTCACAATGGAAATCACTCTTGTATAATATTTATCACTTGGATATTTTATAAAAACGTTTTATAAAATAAATATGTAGTGATAATATGTAGTATGGAATATTAGTTGGGAGAGATCAGATGAGGAGATGGCTGTTGGTTTGTATCTGTATTTTTTTTATTTCTTCTCCACCTTCGCATGCATTATATAGCACCTCTTCCAACGGATATATGCATCCGCGGTATACCGCCAAAAGCACGCGGTATACCGTGCAGTAAAAGTAGCTTCCAACCAATCAGAATTGTACACCACGCCTACCGCGGTATACCGCCTGTACCTTCGCGGTATACCGGCCAGAGAAAAAAGGACACCCTGCAAAACAGAACGTAAATATGTACCCGCGGTATACCGGGCATTCTTCGCGGTATACCTGCGTCAGAATAGGCAGCTTCCAGGACGCAACCAATCTTTCTCAATAAACCATATTTAATTAAAATCATTTATTTGGTTTTTAGAAATATCCAAGTGGTATATTATTTTAGGGTGTTTATCATTATAAATTATAAACACTAATGACAACGTAAATCTTCCGTCTTGAACTCTTCAGATAAAATCTTCGTGTTCTTCAAGAACTGTACACTTGGATTGGATTGTTAGATAAACAATAATACGGTGTGTTTGTAATCATCAAAATAAATATATATAAATATATAGAGATGTGGTACACTTGCACCAACAATCTCCCCCTTTTTGATGATGACAAACACAACCGCTAAGCATGAGCATATGCGGTTTCTCTCCCCCGTTTGTCGAAACAAAAAGGGTCAAGAAAGACGGTATGCTTCCCCTCGAGAGATGCTCCCCCTCAAAATATGCATATAATTGACATGAAACAAAATAACCAAAAAGAAACACTTGCACCAAAAAAGGATCTTAAGGCTTCGATTTTTCGGTTAATTTTATGTGAGCAAAAAAAATTACCACGTATTATGACCTCGTCAGGGAACACGTATTATATCCTCGTCAGGAAACACGTATTATATCCTCGTCAGGAAACACGTATTATATCCTCGTCAGGAAACACGTATTATATCCTCGTCAGGAAACACGTATTATATCCTCGTCAGGAAACACGTACAAAAGGCAAAGAAAATTTTTCGTGGTACCCTTTTCTTATGGGTCCTTTTAACAGTTAGTATAAAACATAAACTGCAAATAAAAAAATTAAAATATGTTGTCGACATAAAATAAAACATGACAACATACAATCCACAAAATTTGTTTAAAACCACAAACGCATCCCACCGGGATTGTCAACATTAAACATTCCTTTCGGAATCCATTTTCTAACCATTCTAATTTTGCGATTGTATTTATCATACACATAAAATGAAGCATTTATATTCGCATTATTTTTAGGTCTAGAAAAATTACTATTATACATACGAGCATACGGTTTCCTCGTATTATAATTTACATTATGCATTTTAGGTACATACGGAGGTTTTTGCATATACGGCTTTCGTGTATTAAACTTAGGTGGTTCATAACATCTTTTAATAGGCATGCAATTACATTTTTCAACACATGTATTTGAACCTATACCTTTTCTACAATTTATGCGATTAGACATATTTAGCATTTTTAACACTTTATCATTGCTATTTTGAAATGCTTTAGCTAACATATTATCTTTTTCATATAAATCGCATTTAGCTTTTAAACAAGCATTATCATTTATGAGAATATCACATTTTGCACATATGTCATTTTCTTCTATTCTTTTATCTAAACATGCAAGTTTCTCATTTAAAACATCACATGATTTGCAAACAATATTTTCGCATGCTTTCTTTTCTAAAGTGATAACTTTATCATTTAACTCATTTTTGATTTTATTATCACATGCAATGGTTTGTTTACAATTATTCAACTCATTTTGACATAATAATAATTCTTCTTTTAATTTAGCATTCTCATTTTTATAACTATTTACGAGAACAATCAATTTTTGAAAAGAGACATTTAACATATCAATATCATCATCGTTATCACTACAACTAGAATAACTTGAGTATGAAGTACATACCTCTTTCTCGCAGTCGACGATGAGACAAGTTTCTTCATTTCTTTGATCTCGGGTTTCGTCTCTCTTTTCTTTTGAGTTTTCACCATAGGTGATGTTCAAGTTCTCCCAAATATCACGAGCAGTTTCAAAGAGATAAACACGCTCAATATCATCGTTAGTAAGAACCGAAAAGAGAAAATTTTTGGCTTCATAATTTAAACAACAATTATCCTTATCTTCGTCGGACCATTCCGAGCTAGGTTTTTCAACAACTTTGTTGTTTTGAAATTTTGTGGGTTTGAAATCTCCTTTAATAATAATATCCCAAATATTTTGATTTATCCCACGAACATAACGTTCAAAAGAATTTGCCCAAAGATCAAAATTTTCGAAATCAATAAGAAGAGATTTAGAAAACCAAGCATTTTGTTGAGCCATTAAATAAAAGATATAACTTTAAAAATTTAAACAGATAATTTTTGAAAGCCCCGCTCTGATACCAATTGTTAGACAACCTAGGGGGGGTAAGGTTGTATTTAAAACTTTTACTTTCAAAAATTCTTTTATAAAAATATCTTAATAATGTAAATACAACAGAGTATATGAAAACACAACAGATACGTATAAATACAGGATAGTATAAATATAGTAAATAAAGCAGAGTATAAATGCAATGAATATACAATAATTATATAAACATATATAATTAAATGCACAGCGGAAATATAAAGAGATAAGGGATAGAGATACTTGACACGGAGATTTAGTGATTTACCACAACTTGGTAAATCACTAGCCGAGACACTTCCCGACACGATCCAATAAACGTATTCTTTACGGTAGAATACAAACCAAATACAAAGGAAAGCAATAGGCTCTCAAGCTCTAGCTTATTGAGATATACAGGATCACACACCCGTTATTCAAACACTTACAAGAGGAGTATAACTCATAATGGAAATCACTCTTTTATAATATTTATCACTTGGATATTTTATAAAAACGTTTTATAAAATAAATATGTAGTGATAATATGTAGTATGGAATATTAGTTGGGAGAGATCAGATGAGGAGATGGCTGTTGGTTTGTATCTGTATTTTTTTTATTTCTTCTCCACCTTCGCATGCATTATATAGCACCTCTTCCAACGGATATATGCATCCGCGGTATACCGCCAAAAGCACGCGGTATACCGTGCAGTAAAAGTAGCTTCCAACCAATCAGAATTGTACACCACGCCTACCGCGGTATACCGCCTGTACCTTCGCGGTATACCGGCCAGAGAAAAAAGGACACCCTGCAAAACAGAACGTAAATATGTACCCGCGGTATACCGGGCATTCTTCGCGGTATACCTGCGTCAGAATAGGCAGCTTCCAGGACGCAACCAATCTTTCTCAATAAACCATATTTAATTAAAATCATTTATTTGGTTTTTAGAAATATCCAAGTGGTATATTATTTTAGGGTGTTTATCATTATAAATTATAAACACTAATGACAACGTAAATCTTCCGTCTTGAACTCTTCAGATAAAATCTTCGTGTTCTTCAAGAACTGTACACTTGGATTGGATTGTTAGATAAACAATAATACGGTGTGTTTGTAATCATCAAAATAAATATATATAAATATATAGAGATGTGGTACACTTGCACCAACAGGTTTCACGAGAAGAATATTAAATGGGGTTTTGACAAGTCGGTATCACTGGACTCATTTAAGAATTGTGAAAATGGGTATTTGGCGAATGATGATTCATGTGTGTTTGGAGCTGAAGTATTTGCAGTTACAGAGTATGCACAAAATGATCGATGTATTTTCAATGTAACTTAGATTAAAATTATCTCCTTCAGTTCAGTCTCGTCCCGTCCCATCCAGTTCAGTTCCGTCCCGTCCCGTCCCATCTAGTATGCGTACCAAACGCTACCTAAGAGTACCGTAAATTAAATAATTAACTATAAAGGTATAAATCGTAAATATTAAAAATATATAAATTCAAAAAAATTCAAGATTGGGCTCATTTCGAACGTATCGAAGAGACGATTACAATGTTAAAATCACAATTTCGGGTTTAATTTCAATCAAAATTAAAATTACGTTTTAATTTTAACAAGTTACACCATTGTAATCGTCTCTTCGATACGTTCGAAATGAGCCCAATCTTGATTTTTTTTGATTTATATATTTTAATATATATCATATACACTACATCAAAATATTTTTAATATTTACAGTTTATACCTTTATAGTTAATTATTTAATTTACGGTACTCTTAGGTAGCGTTTGGTACGCATACTAGATGGGACGGGACGGAACTGGATGGGACGGGACGGGACGGGACGGGACTGAACTGAAGGAGATAATTTTAATCTAAGTTACGTTGAAAATACATCGATCATTTTGTGCATACTCTGTAACTGCAAATACTTCAGCTCCAAACACACATTAATCATCATTCGCCAAATACCCATTTTCACAATTCTTAAATGAGTCCAGTGATACCAACTTGTCAAAACCCCATTTAATATTCTTCTCGTGAAACCTTCTCCTATTGCCATTCACGATATCTATAAACACATTCAAATAATAATAATTTAAAACGATTTAATGAATTAGTTAATATATGATTATTATGTTAATGCGATAGGAGTGTAAAACAAAATTGAAAAAAAAATAAGAGATGTACCATAAATTAAATAATTAACTATAAGGGTATGAATTTTAAATATAAAAAATATTTTTTTATGTAGTGTATAACTGTATATGATATATATTAAAATATATAAATCCAAAAAAATTCAAGATTGGGCTCATTTCGAACGTATCGAAGAGACGATTATAATGGTGTAATTTGTTAAAATTAAAACTTATTTTTTTAACGTATTTTAGTTAATAAACGATTATATGTGTTAAATGTAAAATTAAAATAATGAAAGTAAAAGGTATAAAGTAAATTTAGTAAATAAGTATAGGGGTTGAAAGTGTAACGTTTCATTTTAAATTCGTAAAATTGGACGAAAGCGGGGTGAACAGTGTCAAACGCGGGTCAAATTTTCAAAAATGGTCCCTTGCAATTGAAAAGTCACAAAAATAATCCCATCGCGGGATGAGTCCGCGATCGCAGGATTCCATTTTTCAAAAATGGTCCCTGCAAGTTTAAAAAAGTGTCAGAAATGGTCCCTGGCCCGCTATCGCGGGCTCTCATCGCGGAAAAAAGGGTATTTTTGCAAAGTGGGAGAGATTTAGGGCATTTTGGTAACACTTTGTCAAACTTAGGGTATTTTAATTAATTTCCCTTTTTAATTTGTGTTATTTGAATTGATGTAATTTTATTTAAATGTATTATCAATTAAAAAATTATCGTTTTTATTTTTATCGGTCTTCATTAAATAAATTAATTACTGATTATTTATTATTATATTTACTAATTATAATTATTGTTATTAAAAATAGTTAATAGTAAATAAAATATGTTATTTTAATGTGGTGTCCACAAATTTGGTTTTTTTTAGAGTATGGTTGGAGTTGAGGGGTTTTTTTTGATGTTGGGCCCACCAAAATTGGTGTTTTGGTGTTTTTTTGTGCCAAGGTTAGAGATGCTCTAAGTAAACACAATCACATGGTTGTACGAATAAGCCATTTCAGCGATAAGCTGATTAAGTCGTGAGTAAACACATCCTTAATGAAAAACCAACTAACAACCCCTAAGTTTTACCTATTAAATTAAAAGCAATATTGACATATCAAATTTCATAATATTTTAATAATTGAATAGATGTATATACCGGCTAATTACAAAATATTACTTTTTCAAGATATTGATCTAAAAAATTAGGATATAAAAAATAAACTCAAAATAAGTATTTTAATTTAATTTAATACGGTTGACCAATTGCTACCAACAACAAAAAGATGGATCCTTTGTTTATCAAATAAATTAATTTATAATTTAAGATCAAATATACGTGGACGTGTGTTAATTTTAAAATACTTTTTTATAAGAGTAATTCATTGAAATGCTTTAAGTTGGACTCATCACTTACAAAAATGCTCAAACTCTCCCTAATTTAACCAAAATATCCAAAAAAAATCGCGAAAATACCCCGTGACCACAGGCTCCTTAAAAAAGTCGTGATTCACGTGAAAAAACCAAGCTTCGAGGACTCAAACCAACTCCTTCGCGGACCTAATTCCCTCGATCGCGGACATGTCACTCCTCGATCGCGAACATTTCAAGGGTGTCGCAGACATTTCATGGGTGATCGCAGACATTTCAAGGGTGGGAATCCAACCTTTTTAAGGAGTCCGTGATCACGGAGTATTTTCGCGGATTTTTTTGGTATTTTGGTTAAATTGAGGAGAGTTTCGGCATTTTTGTAAGGGAGTCCAACTTGGGACATTTCAATTAATTTCTCTTTTTATAATGATATGTCGTTTAAGAACTTGATTTGATCTATTGTAGTAAAATATAATTTTTAAATAACTTTTAAAGTTTTATATCACATTTTAAAAATTATGTAAGAAAATTATATGCAGTAAATTTAAATCTTTATATCTTTTAATTAAAAAATAATGATATTTTGATATGTAAAGTAACTTATTTTTTAAACCCCTCTTATAACAAATAAAGGTGCACAAAAAATAATATTGGTAGGGAAACAAATTTGTGCCGACATATTTAATTGTAAATTGAGGAAATGAAAATTTAAGTGAATAAAAACAAATAATAAAATATTTTTAAAATGTATTATTTTATTATAGATAAAATTTGTGATCTACGTTTGACAAAGAAAAAGGTTGGGGCATGGTGTGCCCCGGGAATGTGGGTCATTTAGGGAAATGTTACAAAAAGCACCCTTACGCTATCTTCAATATCCATTTTGTTACCATCTAATTTCTAATGTTATATATTATTATTTGTTTCCTGGTAAGTCCGTCTGAAATTGGTATACAACTCAAGGACGTTATAATGGTTTATGTTCTGATAAATCTTAATTCAGTAGAAACTGTTGACCAATAAAGACAAAATTGTGTTAAATTTGACATACATGGCTCATTTTGAATAGGACATCTGATATTATTGTCATTCTCTTCAACTTTTATCTATGAATCTATCTCTTGATACGACCATTCGTCATTTGATGATATCAATTCCCAAAAAAGTACAAGAAATATATGTTGTATAAAATTATCATTACAATATTAAAAGTTGAAAGTTGAACATGTTCTAGAGGACTATTATGTAAATGTATCCATTGTGTATTAATAATATACGGTGTTGCCTTTTTTATTCTAGAATTAAGTTTAATACTTTTAAGATAAATATAATTTCGAGCACATTATTTTATGTTAGTTCTCCAATTATTAATCAATGATATCTGGACTAGCTAGCTTTTAGGTTCCTTGATTAATTTTAAGAGTCCTACACACAAGATATTCACTCTCATGTCATACCAAATTACATACAAAAACCACATGCAATAACATTGTGATACCATTTCACCCAAACCCTAAAAGACCATCACAAGAGACGACACCGTAGAAGTAGCAATAGCATAAACGGCACCGTATCTCTTCTTCTGGTTCACATTGATCTTCATATGCCAACGACACCAGATCCTGGTAGGCACATATTATCGAAAGCTCCTTGTCCAGCACGGTGAGTATCACCACCAGGAACACGAGGGATACCCCTCAACATGTCTTGTACCCCATGACTCGATGGAGGTCTAGTGACAAGCTTTTCTCGAGACAACATAGGGTTGACGGGAGTTCTTGGAGAACAAAGTTGACGATGTCAAGACGAATAAAGGCTTTCATGACGTGTGGGAGGGGAAGACTAACACCTTCAGTGGCCATATCGGATTCCAGGGTTTGGACGGTAGGAGGGGCGGTCGATGGTGGCGGCCATTTCCGAATGTTACAACAACAAAGGGAGCTAGGGCTTTTGTGCAGGTTTGGAGGGTCAAGTTCATAATTTTCAAAATGTAAGCAGGGGTAAATTGGAATCAATTAGGTAACTTGAGTAATTAATGTTTTGGTTCTTAATTAAAAAAAATCCAAATTGTTAAATTACCATATTATCTTTTTACTTTATTTCAAAAATAACATTAATTATGTTAAATAATGGTTCATAGTGGATCTCACGGTTATCACAAACTACCTACTTTTGTCACTATATATAATTTATTTGTATATTCTCAATATTTTTATTTCCTTATTTGAACCTTCTATTCATTTTATATTGATAAAATAATTGTTTCTTACACCTAAAATTATACTTTAGTAAGTAAAAGAAATTAACCATGATGGTTTGCATACAATTAGATTGGGAATTTAATTAAAATACCCAAAGTTTGACTTTGACTTACCAAAATACCTATTTTTTTCAACTTTTGCTAAAATACCCATTTTTCCCGCGATATGTCCCGCGATCGCGGGATAGGGTATAAAATGAAAATAGCGGGACAATAGCGGGATCAACATTTACATTTTATACCCTATCCCGCGATCGCGTGACATATCGCGAGAAAAATGGGTATTTTGGCAAAAGTTGAAAAAATAGGTATTTTGATAAGTAAAAGTCAAACTTTGAGTATTTTAATTAATTTCTCAATTAGATTCCTTAAAAGTTTCCAATTTAACCTTTTTGCTTGAAAGACTTCACCTTTATTAAGGGGGACAAAAAGGTCCATTTGACTTTTCTCATACCCTTTGTTGCGGGTACTCTACTCCCTTTTTCTGATTTAGAATATATGAAATAAAATGACATAAATTTTAATTTAAAGTTTATTAAGCTAATTAAAAAATAAACATAGAACTAAATAATTTTATATTGCTAGCATAATGTTTAAGTTTTTTGGGAGACAATATAATATTAAAAAGTAAAATTAAAGTAGTAAGAAGACAAAACAATTTAAATCTATATTATATTATAAATCATTTATTAAAAACTCTTAAAAACAATTCTTAAAGCTTCATGTAACGCTATTTAATGTTAATTACATAAAATCTCTTAAAAGCAACTAATGAAGATTTATGTACCACTTTTAATGCTAATTACTTTATTAATACTTATCTCTAACAACTTTCAAATTCTTAAATCATGAATTCCTTAAAAAGTTTCATTCTTTAAACAAATTTATAACAAAACATAATCGTTTTCTCAAAACCACACATTAAAATAAATTAGAAAATTAAAATCGAAATATATCACGCTATATTACGCGAGTAAACTTCTAGTACCCATAAACGAAATAGGTGGATATTATTTTTGAGTCATAATTGTTTTAGTTTTAATGAAAAATGTTTTAAATAAAATAAAATATGGATTTTCCAGGTGTCAAATGATGGTTGGTAGTGGAGCCATGACGCCTCAAAGTGGAAATGTTTGGGCAAAGAAAGTTAGGAAATTGTTGACCAGGTCCCTCTCTCCTAGTCAAACTTTTGGATCAATCTTGATGCTTGACCGACCTCATTATCTCCCTTGTTTTTTCTTTTCCAAAAAGAAAGAAAGAAAGAAAGAAAGAAATATATATATATATATATATATATATATATATATACATATAGTTGTATTTCGGTAAAAAGTTAAAAGTTAATGTGAAAAACATGAGAAGTGATTATCAACCGTTGGATGAGAAATGAATGCACATTAAGATAAGATGTGCCGATATCAGATGCACCAGATCAATTACCTTCTAAGGTTCAACTTATAGGAAGACATTTGATTAAAATTGATTAACAGTTCAGATCTACTTCTCACGTTAACCTCAACTTCTAAAACGATCATTCACTTGTATACAAGGTTCTAAATGGCGTGAGTCGTGACATGGCGGCGAGGTCAAGCCTTACGAGTTACGGCGAGACCATAACGTTTTTCAAGACGTGGCTTAAGGCGACAAATCTGTATGTATATATATATATATATAGATAGATAGATAGATAGATAGATAGATAGATTATAGATAGATGGATAGATAGATGTTTGTGTTAATGTCATCATGAACAACAATGATTAAACAAATTAAATTCATATAAAACTATAAGCAAAAAAAGAATCATACATTGATAATTTTATATCGTATATACAAAACTTACAAAAATGATATCAATAGATCATAACAAAAAGAATGTTTTACTAATGGTTTCATAATTCATACATCTCTAATCTAAAATTCTAATATCATACACAAATCTTCCTCACCTTCAACTTGTGGTTAATGAATTCCCGCTTTTTAGTGAATAATTATAATCGTTAATAATTAACTTAATAAGTCATAAATTATATATAAGTAAAAAAAAATCACGCCTCAAACACGCCTTATAACCCGCCGTAACACGCCGTAACCCGCCTCAAACACGTCATAACACGTCATAACGCGTCATAACGCGCCATAACCCGCCATAAGGCCATCAGTACCCCATGGACGGAATCTTTCAAATATTCCACTCCACATCAGCGCCACATCAGCTTTTCTCTCATCCCTCACTCAATCCCTAACAATCCCTAAACACCCGTACCCCATTCCCTAACCCACTCCCTCTCATTTCTCACCTGGGACCCACCTCTCCTCCTCACATTTTCTTCGGGATGAAACGGGATGGGGATCCCGCATCCCATCCCTTCCCGCCGATCCCGCAGATGCCGTAGCCCACCCCGCTCCATCCCGCCCTCCATCCCGCTGGGCTACGGATGGCCTAACGCGCCATACTGCAAGCTACGCCTCAGAGTCGCGCCACGGGCTTTAACGTGGCGGCAAGGCCATGCCTCGACGTTATGGCGCGCCATAACGCGTTTTTTAGAACTTTGCTTGTATATATGACGAAAGATCGTGTGAGAAGAAAGAGTTAATGTGAGAGCCTGAATATGGACCATTGATTACTTTTAATCTTACACGCGTCCATGAATTGTGCTTCTCACGGGAATTGATCTGATAAATCTCAGTGCATCTTATTAGTGTTGATCTTCAATTATGATTGATCCAATGATCCAGACTTCTTCTTACACTTCTCACTATAACTTTTATTCTCATCAGAACTCAACCATATATATATAATAAAAAGGAGATTAAACGAGAATATAGTAAATAAAAGAACAAGAAAACCATTAGCTCACATGTCATTTTACATGTGATTTCAGAACACGAACAACACAAAGATGGACGGGCGACCCGACTCGCGACCTCAGGTTGCAGCCAAAGTGTAAAATCACATTAAAACGGCAAAACTTGCTTTTGGGTAGTTGATAATGTTCTTGTATGAATTTGACTATATAATGGTCAAACGTTGGTATCCGTTAAGAATATTTGTTATCATGATAAGGGTAAAAGGAGATCTTCAATTTTGGATCAATCATAATTGAAGATCAATTGAAAATGCCCTTATAAGCTAATTCATGGATTATTTTAAAACTTAATCTAAACCATTACATCAACACCAATTAAAAGTGAAATAAAAGTTTCAAATCTCTTTTTACACTCCCTTAACTCTTATTCTACATGACCTTTCATCGTCCATGCAAATATTTCCTAATAATTTAATACTAGTGTTGTCCACCGCGCGTTGCGCGGTAACGATAAACTTTTCTCAAAATATTTAACTATGACATAAAATGTTTGGTCACGTGAATAAAATATAACTATTTACCAAAAAGTAGATTAAAATTTGGATGAATATTCAACATATATCTTGTCGTTTATATAGTCAATTGCAATTCCAACTTTTTACTTTTGCTATCAATGTGGGACAATGAAGAATCCACCACAATTCACCATTTGATGAATCATTGATTCTCATGGTGTCATGTCATCATCTTAAGGTTTTCGATTTAATATATATAAAGATTGATTGATGTTTAACTATCACATAAAACGTTTCGTCACGTGAATAAAATATAACTATTTAACCCAAAAAGTTGATCAAAATTTGGATGAATATTCTACATATATCTTGTCCTTTATATAGTCACTTGCAATTCCAACTTTTTACTTTTGCTACTAATGTGTGACAATGAAGAATCCACAAAAATTAACCATTTGATAAATTCTTGATTCTCATGGTGTCATGTTATCATCTTAAGGTTTGCTTTAATATATATAAAGATTTAACCCCAAATAAGGATCAAAATTTGGATGAACATTCAACCTATATCTTGTCATTTATATAGTCACTTGCACTTCTAACTTTTTACTTTTGCCACCAATGTGGAACAATGAAGAATACACCACAATTCACCGGTTGATGAATTCTTGATTCTCATGGTGCCATGCAATCATCTTAAAGTTTTGCTTTAATATATATAAAGATTTAGAGATTTAACCCAAAATATGGATCAAAATTTGGATGGACATTCAACATATATCTTGCCCTTTATATAGTCACTTGCACTTATAACTTTTTACTTTTGCCGTCAATGTGGAACAATGAAGAATCCACCACAATTCACCATTTGATGAATTATTGATTCTCATGGTGTCATGTCATCATCTTAAGGTTTTGCTTTAATATATATATATATATATATATATATAATGATTTAACCCAAAATATGGATCAAAATTTTGATGAACATTCAACCTATATCATGTCCTTTATATAGTCACTTGCACTTTTAACTTTTTACTTTTGCCATCAATGTGGGACAATGAAGAATCCACCACAATCATCATTTGATGAATTATTGATTCTCATGGTGCCATGTTATCATCTTATGGTTTTGCTTTAGTATATATAAAGATTTAAAGATTTAACCCAAAATATGGATCAAAATTTGGATGAACATCAACCTATATCTTGTCCTTTATATAGTCACTTGTGCTTCTAACTTTTTATTTTTGCCACCAATGTGGGACAATGAAGAATCCACCATAATTCATCATTTGATGAATTCTTGATTCTCATGGTGCCATGTAATCTCTTAAGGTTTTGCTTTAATATATATAATGATTCTTGATTCTCATGTTGCCATGTTATCATCTTAAGGTTGTGCTTTAATAAAAATAAAGATTTAAAGATTTAACCCAAAATATGGATCAAAATTTGGATGAACATCAACCTATATCTTGTCCTTTATATAGTTACTTGAACTTCTAACTTTTTATTGCCACCAATGTGGGACAATGAAGAATCTACCACAATTCACCATTTGATTAATTCTTGATTCTCATGGTGCCATGTAATAATCTTAAGGTTTTTCTTTAATATATATAATGATTTAACCTAAAATATGGATCAAAAATTGGATGAACATCAACTTATATCTTGTCATTTATATAGTTACTTGCACTTCTAACTTTTTACTTTTGCCACTAATGTGGGACAATGAAGAATCCACCACAATTCACCATTTGATAAATTCTTGATTCTCATGGTGCCATGTCATCCTCGTATGGTTTTGCATTAATATATATAAAGATTTAAAAAGTCAAGAAAATGGCCAAACTTACTTTTTGGTTATTTGCCAAACAATTAAGATATGAATGAAATATATAACTTAAAACTTTGGGTTATTGGTAACTTAATGTATTTTTCACATAAAATATTAGAAGTTTTACAAGATACATTTAAGTTGTTGTAAAATATTTAAAAGGGAAATTAATTAAAATGCCATAAGTCAAACAAAGTGTTACCGAAATGCCATAAATTTTTTTCATTTTGCAAAAATGCCCCAAATATCCGCGATGAGAGCCTGCGATCGCGGGCAGTGGCATTCTTGTAATTTTTTTAGCCCGCGATCACGGGAGGAGCCCGCGGTGCATACGATTTCTTTTTTTTTTGAATTTTGATTTTATATTTACACTTTCACCCCCATATACTTATTTACTAAATTTACTTTATACCTTTTACTTTCATAATTTAATTTTACATTTAACACATATAATCGTTTATTAACTAAAATACGTTAAAAAATACGTTTTAATTTTAACAAGTTACACCATTATAATCGTCTCTTCGATACGTTCGAAATGAGCCCAATCTTGAATTTTCTTGGATTTATATATTTTAATATATATCATATAAACTACATAAAAATTATTTTTTATATTTAAAATTCATACCCTTATTGTTAATTATTTAATTTATGGTACTCTTATAGTTAAAATACGTTTTATTTATTTTATTATCGATGGTCCAAGTGTAAGTATTAAAAATTGGCGGAGCCTTTGTGATGGACAGACATCGATCATTTTGTGCATACTCTGTAACTGCAAATACTTCAGTTCCAAACACACATGAATCATCGTTCGCCAAATACCCATTTTCACAATTCTTAAATGAGTCCAGTGATACCAATTTGTCAAAACCCCATTTCATATTCTTCTCGTGAAACCTTCTCCTATTGACATTCACGATATCTATAAACACATTCAAATAATAATAATTAAAAACGATTTAATGAATTAGTTAATATATGATTATTATGTTAATGCGATAGGTGTGTAAAACAAAAAGGAAAATACGTTAAAAATAAATTTTTATGTAGTTTATATGATATATATTAAATCCTATATAAATCCAAAAAAATTCAAGATTGGGCTCATTTCGAACGTATCGAAGAGACGATTATAATGGTGTAACTTGTTAAAATTAAAATGTATTTTTAACATATTTTCGTTAATAAACGATTATATGTGTTAAATGTAAAATTTAAATTATGAAAGTAAAAGGTATAAAGTAAATTTAGTAAATAAGTATAGGGGTTGAAAGTGTAAAATTCAATTCGAAATTGTGATTTGATTTGATATTTACACTTTTAACCCCTATACTTATTTACTAAATTTACTTTATACCTTTTACTTTCATAATTTAAATTTTACATTTAACACATATAATCGTTTATTAACGAAAATACGTTAAAAAATATGTTTTACTTTTAACAAGTTACACCATTATAATCGTCTCTTCGATACGTTCGAAATGAGCCCAACATTGAATTTTTTGGATTTAATATATATCATATAAACTACATAAAAATTTATTTTTAACGTATTTTCAATTTTGTTTTGCACTTCTATCGCATTAACATAATAAACATATATTAACTAATTCATTAAATCGTTTTTAATTATTATTATTTGAATGTGTTTATAGATATCGTGAATGTCAATAGGAGAAGGTTTCACGAGAAGAATATGAAATGGGGTTTTGACAAATTGGTATCACTGGACTCATTTAAGAATTGTGAAAATGGGTATTTGGCGAACGATGATTCATGTGTGTTTGGAACTGAAGTATTTGCAGTTACAGAGTATGCACAAAATGATCGATGTCTGTCCATCACAAAGGCTCCGCCAATTTTTAATACTTACACTTGGACCATCGATAATAAAATAAATAAAACGTATTTTAACTATAAGAGTACCATAAATTAAATAATTAACAATAAGGGTATGAATTTTAAATCTAAAAAATAATATTTATGTAGTTTATATGATATTTATTAAAATATATAAATCCAAAAAAATTCAAGATTGAGCTCATTTCGAACGTATCGAAGAGACAATTATAATGGTGTAACTTGTTAAAATTAAAACGTATTTTTAACGTATTTTAGTTAATAAACGATTATATGTGTTAAATGTAAAATTAAATTATGAAAGTAAAAGGTATAAAATAAATTTAGTAAATAAGTATAGGGGGTGAAAGTGTAAATATAAAATCAAAATTCAACAAAAAAGAAATCGTATGCACCGCGGGCTCCTCCCGTGATCGCGGGCTAAAAATATTACAAAAATGCCACTGCCCGCGATCGCGGGCTCCAATCGCAGGTATTTGGGGCATTTTTGCAAAATGAAAAAAATTTATGGCATTTCGGTAACGTTAGTCAAACTTATGGCATTTTAATTAATTTCCCTATTTAAAATGTATTTTTTATAAAATAAAATAAAAGGCTTATAGGTTGACTACGTTTCGTATATAAAAGAAATAGAATGACAAGTTTTTCATTTCTTTTGTATTGTGATAAATTTGAGAAGAGTTTTTAGGACATCTCTATTGGGTCACACTATATTTTACACCAAATTTAAAAAGTAGTGTAAAAATATGGGTAACACTATTTTCTAAAAATGATGTAAAAAATTAGTGTAAATGAATAGTGTTACACCAAATATAGTGTAATATTATTCGTTACACTAAATTTAGTGTGAAAAATAAAGACCTCATTAGTATAAGATTTAGTGACCCTATTGAAAAATGATGTTAAAAATTACTTTATCATCATCATCGTCAAAAGTCCATAAATAGGCTAGTAATAGGCTGTAAGAAGTCAAAAAGGGAAGGTCGGATTGAATGGTGTTCGGTAGACTAGCATAATTAGCCAATTAGGAGAGAAGCACAAGGCAATGTAGATGGAAGGGGATTTTGTGATAAAGATATCTTTTGGCTTTTCCTCACTTAAGACTAAGGGGGCGTTTGGTTCGTTTCAAAAATGAGAATGCAAATGAAAATGAAAATGCAGGAGAATGGGAATAGGAATGAGTATTTCATTGATGTTGTTTGGTTAAACCAATATAATTAATAAATAATGTTTTATATAATATTTTTGATACAAATATGTGACGTCCAACATGAAAATAAAAAATTATTTCATTCAACATCGAGAAATGATTGACTCATGAGAAAAAAAATGACTGAGCGGGAATAAAATTTCCATTCCCTCCAATTTGGTCGGAAATGAAAATTAATGGGTTTGGGGTAATGAGTCCATTATATTATATCAAACCAAACAGCAGTTTTCATTATCATTCTCATTCCTTACCCCTTAATACCCCCAACCAAACACCCCCTAAAGTTTTTGGAGGGATCAAAAATCATAAAACTATCTAACCTAATTCATTTTATATCAAGGGCTAAAAAGTGTACATATATTAGCAAAGGCATCGGTCTTGGAGATGACTACCACCCGTTCAGATGGTGATTCGATGGATGTCTCGTTAGAGGTGACACCTTTTGTTTCTGTCCAACGCCGATTGTACCCTCCGACTTCGGGGTCACCAACTACACCGGTGTCACCAACTACAGATGTGACACATCCCGACACCGAGGCGAGCACGTCTACTAGTGGGCCACCGGCTTTAGATATACGTATTTATTGTCGCCGCACCCGCATCCATGTTGAACCGACGGAAGAGCCGGTGACAAAGAAGGCAAGACGGGTGATTATCACGGGAAAGGCGATAAAAAAGATGATATTATATTTGATGCAAATTTGCGGTGTTGCTAGCGATGCAAACTCCAACTCAACAACCTCGACAAGCAAGGCTTTAGGTTAATTTTTAATTTTATGTTTTCGTACTTGTTGCCGACTTTTGGACTTGTTTAGGAGAAACATTATCGTTCAATTATAGAATTTATTAGTTTTATTTGGTTATTGGAGTTGTTTGTCGATTGACACGAGTTTGTTTGTTTATGGGAGTTTGTAGAAAACATGCGAGTAAAAAAAATACATCATGGTGCACAAAATGTGCAATAATTTTTTTTATATAAAACATCTTAGGCAACATATGCAAATAGTATATGTTGTCTAAGCTGATATCTTAGGCAACATATGCATAAATCTAATGTTGTCTAAGCTGATATCTTAGGCAACATATGTTTTTCTCATAGGCAACATAACCAGTTGTGTGTTGTTTAAGGAGTCCGCTTAGGCAACATATGATGTTTGCTTATGTTGCCTAGGTTCTTATGCAACATTGAGAAGGCAACAAGGCTTAGGCAACATAGCCATGTTGCCTAAGCCTTAGGCAACACATAAACCCATCTTAAGCAACATTTTTCATTTGTTGCCTAAGTGAGATTTGGTGTAGTGATTAGATCAACAATAAATTCTCATTAAGGTTTCATAATAAAATGTATTTTCTAATCTTATAGGACTAGTCTAACTGACAATAAAACTTAAGTTGTTGGGGATTAGGGATGACGCGGGACAGGAAATACAATATCCGGCCTCGGTTCATGTATCTCACCCCGTCCCGTTCGTAGCTGGTATGGGGAATCGAATCCCCTCCCCGCCCCCCGCTTTCTCTTGGGCCTATCCCAGGTCAACCGACTCATCCTTGGTCCGATAAACTTTAAGAATTAAATCAAGTATTTTTTTTGTGAATCGTGAATATTGAATTAAGAGAATTAAGTCTTTCTTTTTAATGACATGAATTAAGAAAATTTTAAAAAATATAAGATCAAAGTTATAAAAATTATAAAAAATTATACATACATCTATAAATATATATATATATATATATATATATATTAAAGATACATGTGGATGAGACGGATTAGGAATACATTATACGATCACAGCCCTGGTCGGGACGGGTGAAGCTGATTTCTCAACGGGACGGGTACAATTGGGGATAATTTTTTGAGATCAACAGTTAAAATTCTGTTAAAACCAATAGTAAATTGTTCTCTAAAATTGTTGAAATTAATCAAGGTACAATACTTATAGTTAAAAAAAACTTGTTATTTTATAGTTGGTGAGCAAAACAAATCATGGTATTTTTTTAATGTTTGAAAAATAGTAAATTTAAATGTGAGTAGATGAAATGAAATTATATCATAATGGAATAAGCAAATGACTGGGAACTTGAGTCAAAGTCAATAGCTTATGGACCACATCTCAGTTGCACTTGGTCAACGTTTTTTTAAAAATAGCATGTGAATCCAACTACAAACTTGTATACAAGTTAAAGAATACAGTGTTTTCATCATCGGTTAGATTATGTATCGATTTCTTGTGATAAACTTGTAATACTTTATAATACTAAAAAGTTGTAATAATACATAAGATCAGTACAACTCAATATTTTTCTTCGACTCCTGTATTGTTGGATGGGCCTATTCTCGTTGATGGTTTAAGACGATTATCAAATGCGGATATTATCGTTGCTCGTTTATTCAAATTTGATTGTGGGTGTATAGGTTTCAAGAGAGTCATCCTTGGCGTGCGATTTGTTTTAGCCTCGAGTGATGTCTTTTCCGTTGATTTTCAATAGCAAAAGGTGGTGTTGCTTTTGGGTGTTGTTTTGTCTCTACGGTTTCTCATTGCTGCTTTAGTTTGGTGGTATTAGACGTTAGCTAGTTCGTCTCAGTAGTTTAGGTTGTGTGAGTTTTGTAGTCTTGTGTTTTGTTGCTTCAATTGAGTCTTTGTTTTCAGGTTGTTTCTACTCCTTGCTTAAACTTAAGTTACTCTTCTCTATACTTTTTAGTTCTTTTAATATATTGTAGGTATTTCAAAATATACACTAACAAATTGTTGGTTATTGGTAAAAACTTATCTTCCTAAAGAATAATGGTTCAAATATTACCAAATATAAGGAATATACATAAGTATTTAACATATATAAATATCATAAACATTGTTAAAAATATATCATGTTGTAAGATAAGTGTGTCATCGTCTAAAGGATATGACGATATAGATAGAGATAAACATATTAGAGATATGTTAGATCTTATATCTCCCGTAGTTATCTACTTGTATCTCATCCCTATTTAAAGGCCTTATGATTAATGAGAATCACATCTTCATTCTCTCTATTATATTGTTGTTTTGTTTCGTTTTCCTTGAACACGTTATCAGCACGATGGTCATGACATAATGATCTGTGTGATGAAGAACGCACATAGACACATTTTCTTTCCATTGAAAGATATAATGAGGCGATTAACCAAATCGCAACTATTGACTTCTGCAGTACAAGAAGCAACACCACCATTGTAATTGTCGTCTCGAATACCTAGAAATTTTATATACCCTGATTCTTAGTCAATACACGAATGAGACCATCCTAAAGCTACGGACATAATACCAAAATATTTCATTCTTACAACGAATACAAGGTGATATTTATGGACATAAACATCCAGAATGCGGGCCATTAAAGTACTTTATGGTTCTGGTTTCGACACGATTGACGCATGTCATATTATTGTCCACATGCAATGCTGCACTCCTAGCACTAGCTATACGATTAAGGGCTCACCACCCTGATTATCTTATTAAGTGTACATGACTTGGAATGCTGGAGAATATACATCATAAGGATTTGATAATTATTGCATATGTATTAGGATCAACGTAGAGTTTCCTATACCCCATGTGTATATAAAAAGGTCTCGTAGAAATTATCATCAAAAGAATATAGATGGTAGCTAGGGCATTGGTTATGCGTACCAATTTACCCACATCTTCCTGGAGTTATGCAATATTACATGCAACTTTACTTATTTGATTTTAGACCTACTACTAGTCAACCAATATCATGCGTACCCGTTGGTAACTGGATATAAGCCTGATCTTTTACATATGCATGTTTGGTTGTAGTATATGTGCCGATTGTGCCCCCACAGCGCACCAAAATGGGTCCTTAAAAACGATTAAGTATATATGTTGGATATGAATCTCCAGCAATTATCCGCTATTTAGAATCTTTGATGGGAGATCCTAATATCGCATGATTTGCGGATAGTCACTTTGATGACAGTCTTCCTGTCGTTAGGGGGAGATAGGAAAAAGTATTTCCAAGGGAACGATAGAAACTGTCATGGAATGTTCTCATTTTGTCTCATTTTGATCCCCAAACTTCACAACGTAGAATTGAAGTCAAACGAATCAGACTCGATACCTGATACGTTAAATGTTATTTCATAAGTGACAAGATCACACATATGAGCTGCTAATATACCCGTAAGGTTAAAAGTCCCCAACAGGGGCACACCGCCATTGGAAAATGTGTTGGTGCAAGTGTACCCAGCTTTAATATTGTGATATATTTTTGGTACACATAAAATCACATCTCCATATTTATTTTGATGATTACAAAACACACCGCATTATTTGTTATCTAATATTTTATCTGAGTGTGCAGTTATTAAATGATCTCGATAAATTTTTTATCTGAAGAATCCAAGTCTGAAGATTTGCGTCATTTTATTTTAAAATGATAAATCACCCTAAAATAATATACCACTTGGATTTTTCCAATACTGTGTTTTTTAAAAATAAACCAAGTCAGCTCTCCTCAACATCTCTTATCATCTTGCTGATCTTTTAATATGTGAAAGATTTTGTGTCTAGAAGATCTGCGATGCGTACTACCTCCTGCACCTTTTATCTGGGCGGTATACCGCGATGGAAAGCCGGTATACCGCGGCGGCATGCTGTTTCTCTGATTGATTGGACCACCTTCTGTCCGGCGGTATACCGCCGTGTGCAACGCGGTATACCGCGGGTACCATTACCGTTTGTTCTTTGCAGGGTTGACCTTCTCTCTGACAACTGACAAGTACTCTTTGTTCTGCACGGTATACCGCGGGGGATAGCCGGTATACCGCGAATGCTTCTGCCCTGTTGCTCATCCAGTATAAATATCTTGCAACCTCCAGCATTCAAGAACACAAAAAAATTCACATTAACTCCTCTGCATTTGATAAAGACTCTGCAGCTTCTTCTCTTGATATTTAAACTGTTAAAATTATAAAACTCGTTTTTGAGTAAGAAATCTTGAGTTGATAGCAGATTAAAATCTCTTGATTAGTTGAATCAGCAACACAACTCAAGTGATCAAACTCTCTAAAAATATCCAAGTGATAAACCTTATTCAAGAGTGATTATTCATATTAAAATTATACCCTCTTGTAAGTGTTTGAATAAGAGTGAGTGATCCACATTAATCTCTCAAAGTAGAGTGATTCGCGTTTGTTGTATTAAGGTTTGTGTTTCTACCGTAAAGAACACGTTCGTATTGGATCTCCGAGAAGTGTTATTTTCTCGAGGTGGACTAGCCAACTTTGTGTTTGGTGAACCACTTTAAAAATTTCGTTTTCAAGTATTTTCTTTCCCTTATCTATTTACATTTCCGCTGTGCATTTAATTATATCTGTTATATAATTGTTGTATATTTATTCTTTTATACTCTGTTGTATTTGTTCTGTTTTTTATTCCGTATTTGTTTGCAAAAGAATTTTTGAAAGTAAAAGATTTTAAATACAACCTTACCCCCCCCCTTAGGTTGTCTAACATTTGGTATCAGAGCAGGTCTTTCAAAAATATTCTGCATAAATTTCTCTTATTCTTCTAAATGGCTCAACAAACTAATATCGTGTTTTCAAAACCTCCTTTGATAGATACTGAAAAGTTTGGCATTTGGGCCGAGCTATTTGAATGTCACGTGCGTGGCAAAAATCAAAAGATTTGGAATATTATAGAAAAAGGGAATTTTAAACCCACCATTGTGAAAGATGATGTTTATATTGATAAACCTATAGATGAATGGACTACTTCTGATGAAACTCATTTTTGTTTAAACTTTGAGGCTAAGAATATATTATATGCTGCTTTAACAACTGATGAAATTGAAAGAGTATATACATATAAAACTGCAAATCAAATATGGGAAAGTTTAAATAATACTCATCGTGGAAACACGGAGGTTAAATCTAGTAAAGTGAATATTTTAGTTCACGATTATGAACTATTCGAAATGAAACAAGATGAGTCAATTGACTCAATGTTTAAAAGATTTAACCTTATTGTGACTACTTTGAAAGGTTTGGATCGCACTTATCCTAACGAGGACTATATAAGGAAAATCCTACGAGCCCTTCCTTCGGAGTGGATGCAAAAGATAACATCTTTAGAAGACTCCCGTGACCTTTCCATAATGAAGATAGATGACTTGATCGGTAATCTTAAAGTGCATGAAATTGCACTTAAAAGAAACAAAGATCGGGAGCAAGTCAAGAAGAAGTCAATCGCTCTCAATGCCTCAACACCAAAAGTCGAGAAGAAAAAGGAGAAAGCTAGCTCCTCGAAAGATCCATCCGAAACTCTCGATGAAGTCGCCATGTTGGTAAGAAACTTTTCCAAATTTCTTAATAATAATAATAAATTTTCTAACAATGGCAGATTTCAAAGAAACGGTAACTACCGTCGTGGTGGTGAAAATCGAAGTCGTAAGTTCCATAAACGAGACGAAAAAGTTAAGAAAAATGGAGACTCGAGTGAAGACGATAAAGCTAAGCCAAAGAGAGGCTTTTGCTACTCATGTGGTGACAAAGACCACTACGCCAATGAATGTCCGAAAAAGAACAAGTTCCAAAAGAAGAAGGAGAAAGCCTTCATTGGAGGCGCGTGGAGCGATAGTGAAGAAGAAGATGACTATCAAGCCATTTGTCTTATGGCCGAAAGCGACGACGAGGTAAAATCTTCTTACTCGGATTACGATAGTGATTATGAAAGTGATAATGAAAATAATCTTGAAGAATTATATGAATCTTTTCATAAAATGGCCGCTCTTGCAAATCGTTACCAAGATGAGAATGCTATGTTAAAAGAAACTGTAAATGCATATAAAAAGGAAATAAATAATGTTAAACAAAAATCTGAAAATGATATGGATATAATTGCTAAATTAGAAACTAAATTAGGAGAAAAAGATTTTTGTAAATCTTGTGATGTTTTAAATAAAGAAATTGCATGCTTAAATAAAAAATCACATGAAAATATTATTTGTACAAAATGTGATATTCTTGAGAATGAGATTGCATGTTTAAAAGCAAAATGTGATGCGTATGAAAAGGATGATTTATTGGCAAAAGCTTTTCAAAGCAGTAATGAGAAAGTCTTTAACATGCTAAATATGCCTAACCGTATAAAATGTAGAAAAGGCATTGGTTCCAATACTTGTGTTGATAAATGTTCGTGTAAACCCATCAAAAGATTTTATGAATCACCTAAAGTAAATACAAGAAATCAATATGTGCAAAAACCTCCGTATGTGCGTAAAATGAATAATGCAAATTATATACCGAGAAAACCGTATGCTCGCATGTATCATGATAAATATTCTAAACCCAATAATAATGCGAATGTAAATGCTTGTTTTTATGTGTATGATAAATATAATCGCAAAATTAAAATGGTAAATAAATGGATTCCAAAAGGAATGTTTAGTAATGATAATCCCGGTGGTATGCGTTTATGGTTTTAAATGTGTTATATATTATATATATAGTTTTAAAATTTATATATGATTTCTTGTATATATTATATATAAGTAAAATATTGTTATTTGTACTTTTTATACTATTCATATATATATATACATACGTACTGCACATATATATATATATTTTATTTAATTTTTTTTTATTCTTATATATATATATTTTGTTTGACTTGACATGTGTTATATATATATATTTGTGTTTGATATATTATATATTAAAGTTGTGTAATGTATTATATATGTATATATTCTGTTTGACTTGTTATGCATATTATTTGTCTTGGAACTAATTATCAAGGACCCACGAGAAATGGGGACCATAAAAGTTACAACTTCATTATTGTAGATTGACCTCGATATGGACTGGATACTCGATAGTGGGTGCACGCGTCACATGACCGGAAACAATAATCTCTTTTCATCATATATGTCATGTGATGGTGGACAGGTAATTTTTGGAGGAAACTCCAAAGGAAATATAATTGGTAGAGGTACAGTCTCTTGCAATAATGTTCAATTTCTTAATGTGAATCATGTTGATAATTTACATTTTAATTTGTTAAGTGTTCGCCAATTGTGTAAAAATAATACAACTGTTGTCTTCGAAGAAGATTCTTGTAAAATCATAAAAAATGGCAAAGTTCTTTTAAATGGTTTTGTAAAAGGAAATTTATATATTTGTAAAACTGTTGTATCTGAAAATGTATGCTTATCTTCTATTAATGATGTTTCTACTTTATGGCATAGGCGTTTAGGTCACGCTAATCTAAGATTAATGCAAAACTTAAAAAATAAGGAGCTTGTGAGTGACCTGCCAAAATTAAAGTTTGATAATCATTTTTGTGATGCTTGTCGTGTCGGCAAACAACATCACGTTTCTCATAAATCAAAAAATGTTATTTCTACTCAAAGAGTTTTAGAACTTTTACATATGGATCTTTTTGGCCCGATGGCTATTCAAAGTTTTGGAGGAAATTTTTATACTTTGGTTATTGTGGATGATTATTCCCGTTATACTTGGACTTTATTTTTAAGACATAAAAATGAGGCTTTCGAAAAGTTTAAAATTTTAGGAAAAAGAATTCAAAACCAACAAGGTTGTACGATTGTTTCCATACGTACGGACCATGGACGAGAATTCGATAATGAAGTACAATTTGGTGCCTTTTGTGATAAACATGGTATAACTCATAACTTTTCGGCTCCTCGAACTCCTCAGTCAAACGGGGTTGTTGAAAGGAAAAATCGAACGTTGCAAGAAATGAGTAGAACTATGCTAAACGAACATCAAGTTCCCCAAAAGTTTTGGTGTGATGCCGTTGCTACCGCGACCTATGTGCTTAACCGTGTCCTAATTAGAGGTATCCTAAATAAGACACCCTATGAACTTTACCGAGGTAGAAAACCTTCCCTAGCTCACCTAAAAGTTTTTGGTTGTAAATGTTTCATTTTAAACACCAAATCCTACCTAACCAAATTTGACCCCAAAGCCTATGAAGGAGTGTTCCTAGGTTACTCTTGGAATAGCAAAGCCTATAGAATCCTAAATAAGGAAACCATGGTAGTGGAAGAATCCTTAAATGTTAGCTTTGACGAGAGTCCTCCCAAACCGAGTGCACCCTTAGCAAATGACAATGTTTGTGAAGGAGATGTCTTAGCCCAACAACTTAGTACCGTGGATTTAGGTGCCCAACCTTCCACAAATAATATTGAAACTAGTGATGCCCCTCCTTGTTTTATTCCACAAGGTGTAGATGATCCTAATCTTAGAACCGCTCGAGGCCATCCCGTAGATCAAATTATAGGTGACCTAAACCAAAGGACAACTAGATCACAAATCCATACCCATTGTGCTTTCCATGCCTTTATCTCAACCATAGAACCTAAAACCATAGATGAAGCTTTAGGTGATGAGGATTGGATATTGGCCATGCAAGAAGAGTTAAACCAATTTACTAGGAATGATGTGTGGGACTTAGTGCTTAGCCCTAGTAGTCAAACCATTATTGGCACAAGATGGGTCTTCCGTAACAAGGTAGACGAGAACGGTGGAGTCACACGGAACAAGGCACGTTTAGTTGCCAAGGGGTACAGTCAACAAGAAGGTATAGATTATGACGAAACCTTTGCACCGGTTGCAAGGTTGGAGTCTATTCGAATGCTTCTCGCTTTTGCAAATGCTAAAGATTTTAAATTATTTCAAATGGATGTTAAAAGTGCTTTCTTAAATGGTATTATAAATGAGGAGGTATACGTTTCTCAACCTCCCGGTTTTGAAAGTTTTGAAAACCCGACACATGTTTATAAATTGAAAAAGGCGCTTTATGGTTTAAAGCAAGCTCCGCGTGCGTGGTATGATAGATTAAAAACCTTTTTAATTGTTAGTGGTTATATTATGGGTAAAATAGATAATACTTTATTTGTGAAATATGTTCAAAATGATATTGTGGTTGTGCAAGTATATGTTGATGATATTATTTTTGGTTCCACTGATGAAAAACTGTGTAATGAATTTTCTGCGAAAATGACAAGCGAGTTTGAAATGAGCATGATGGGAGAGTTAAAATACTTCTTAGGATTGCAAATAAAACAATGTGAAACTGGTATTTTTATTAGTCAATCTAAATATTGTAAAGATATGTTGAAAAAGTTTAACTTTGAAAATGTCAAACCCGTTGAAACTCCAATGACCACAAACTTACAATTATCTCGTGACGAGGAGGGAAACGATTTTAATGAAAAGATTTATCGTGGTATGATTGGTAGTTTATTATATTTAACTGCTAGTAGACCTGATATTATGTTTAGTGTATGTTTATGTGCTCGCTTTCAATCTTCACCTAAACAAACTCACTATGAAGCTGTCAAGCGTATTTTTCGATATTTACGAGGTACTACTAATCTTGGCTTATGGTACGCAAAGAAACCCGAGTTAGAAGTAACGTGTTTCGCCGATTCCGATCTTGGTGGATCTATTGTTGACCGAAAGAGTACTAGTGGGGTATGTGCCTTTATAGGTCTCTCACTTGTGTCTTGGTTCTCTAAGAAACAACAATCCGTAGCTTTGTCTACAACCGAAGCGGAATATGTAGCCGCCGCAAGAGCGTGTGCTCAAGTCCTTTGGATGAAACACACACTTACCGATTTTGAGGTACACCTAACCAAAATTCCAATTATGTGTGATAACTCAAGTGCTATAAACTTAAGCAAAAATCCCGTTTTACACTCTCGTACAAAACATATTGAATTGAGACATCACTTTTTACGAGATAATGTTCAAAAAGGCAAAATCGTGCTTGAAAAGGTTGATTCGGAAGATAATTTGGCCGATATTTTTACAAAAGCCCTTAACAAAAAAGCGTTCTTTAAATTAAGACTTGGTTTAGGCATGCTTGAGTATAACCCTTAAAATTACTAACTCTCAAATATTTCATATTTTGAGGGGGAGCATCTTTCGAGGGGGAGCATAAGCGACTTTCTTAAACCCTTTTTGCTTCGACAAAAGGGGGAGAGAAACCGAGTATGCTCTCGTGTTTAGCGTTGTGTTTGTCATCATCAAAAAGGGGGAGATTGTTGGTGCAAGTGTACCCAGCTTTAATATTGTGATATATTTTTGGTACACATAAAATCACATCTCCATATTTATTTTGATGATTACAAAACACACCGCATTATTTGTTATCTAATATTTTATCTGAGTGTGCAGTTATTAAATGATCTCGATAAATTTTTTATCTGAAGAATCCAAGTCTGAATATTTGCGTCATTTTATTTTAAAATGATAAATCACCCTAAAATAATATACCACTTGGATTTTTCTAATACTGTGTTTTTTAAAAATAAACCAAGTCAGCTCTCCTCAACATCTCTTATCATCTTGCTGATCTTTTAATATGTGAAAGATTTTGTGTCTAGAAGATCTGCGATGCGTACTACCTCCTGCACCTTTTATCTGGGCGGTATACCGCGATGGAAAGCCGGTATACCGCGGCGGCATGCTGTTTCTCTGATTGATTGGACCACCTTCTGTCCGGCGGTATACCGCCGTGTGCAACGCGGTATACCGCGGGTACCATTACCGTTTGTTCTTTGCAGGGTTGACCTTCTCTCTGACAACTGACAAGTACTCTTTGTTCTGCACGGTATACCGCGGGGGATAGCCGGTATACCGCGAATGCTTCTGCCCTGTTGCTCATCCAGTATAAATATCTTGCAACCTCCAGCATTCAAGAACACAAAAAAATTCACATTAACTCCTCTGCATTTGATAAAGACTCTGCAGCTTCTTCTCTTGATATTTAAACTGTTAAAATTATAAAACTCGTTTTTGAGTAAGAAATCTTGAGTTGATAGCAGATTAAAATCTCTTGATTAGTTGAATCAGCAACACAACTCAAGTGATCAAACTCTCTAAAAATATCCAAGTGATAAACCTTATTCAAGAGTGATTATTCATATTAAAATTATACCCTCTTGTAAGTGTTTGAATAAGAGTGAGTGATCCACATTAATCTCTCAAAGTAGAGTGATTCGCGTTTGTTGTATTAAGGTTTGTGTTTCTACCGTAAAGAACACGTTCGTATTGGATCTCCGAGAAGTGTTATTTTCTCGAGGTGGACTAGCCAACTTTGTGTTTGGTGAACCACTTTAAAAATTTCGTTGTCAAGTATTTTCTTTCCCTTATCTATTTACATTTCCGCTGTGCATTTAATTATATCTGTTATATAATTGTTGTATATTTATTCTTTTATACTCTGTTGTATTTGTTCTGTTTTTTATTCCGTATTTGTTTGCAAAAGAATTTTTGAAAGTAAAAGATTTTAAATACAACCTTACCCCCCCCTTAGGTTGTCTAACAAAATGTGTTGCAATCACACATAGTGGAGGTGTGGTTGAGGTCATAGCTACAAAATGGAAGTGGTAGAAGCTATTTGGCTCGATTAATACTATTCTAAAGGAAGAGAATAGTAAGGCACATCCATTTATCATCAATACATAAAACTCTCATGAGATTATTTCTAACTATAATTATGTTCATGAATCATCACTGGAGGACGCTCCGAAGTTAATACTGATTCTAGAGATAAAGAAAATCTTAAATGAACTATGAGAGTACATATGAGCCGATGGACAGATCATATATACTCATTGATGATTTATTCGTATATATTATTGCTCATAAGATGATAGAGCACGACGACATCGAACCACGCTCAGTTGAATAATATAAACAAAGAGCATATTGACCTATATGTAAAGGAACAATTCAGAAAGAATTATATTATTTGACAAAGAATCGGGTATTTGATCCGGTAGTGCTAACCCACCAAGTGTAAAGCCCGTAGGACGTAACTAAGTCTTTGTCAGAAAGCGTAATGAGAATAATAAAGTCCTAATGTATAAGGCTCTCCTTTGACGCAAGGTTTCTCACAACGCCCTAGATTGACCATGAGGAGACTTACTCTATCATGATGGATGTTATGACATCTGAATAATTTATTAGCCTAGTAGTTTCTGAAGGACTGGAAATACAACTCATGGATGTGGCTGCTACATATCTCTATGGGGATCTAGATTCAGAGATATATAAAAGTGCTTGATGACATTGCATTACCAAAATCAAGTAGCTCTAAACCACAAAATGTTTTTGCAATAAAATTGAAACACTCACTTTATATATTAAAGCAATCTAAGCGGATGTGGTATACCCGTCTAAGTGAATACTTGATTGGGAAAGGATATAAGAACGATTAATTGTGCCATTGCGTATTTATTTACGAAAACAAGTTCTGATTTTCAAAGTACCTCTATATGTCAATGTTATGAACATAATAGTCACTCTTGATGAAATAAGAGAAACCACGAGCTATTTGAAATCTGATTTTGAGATGAAAGATCTTAGGAAAACTTGGTTTTATCTAGTGTTAAGTGTATTTTGTGCATGCATTTGTAATAGTTTATAGTTGCATTTTTCGTCATGTTTAATTGTTTGCACGTAGATTTTATAATATTTTTAGTTAATTTTGTTTAATCATCAATTGAGGATATTACATTGGCATTTTTGTGTTTTTGCCGTATTTTGACAGGTATTGTGTTGAAATATAGAGATGGATAATGATGGATTTTGGAGCATTCGATCAACATTTAATGTGGTGGAGCAATTCAAGAAATATAGCAAATGAACCAAATTTTGAAAATAAATTCATGAGAGATTGTTTGAAAGAATAGAAATCAAGAGGGCGACAAATGAAAAGTTGCAAAGTTAGAGAGGGCTTTTTGAAAATATGTTAATTGGTTATATGGTTTTGATGGCACTACCTTTTCTTTCTCTCTTCTTCTCCCCCACGGCGCTGCCGTTTCTTTCTTCTTCCTTTTTTTTCTTCTTCTTCTTTTAGGTTTTAGTTTAATTCTTCCTTTCTTTTGTAATCTAGGTTTAGGTCTTGTTTAGTTGTTAGTGTTTGTAGTTTTTCTTCGTTTCTTGAGTCGTTGAAGATGTGAAGAAGATGGATGTTTCGACGGAATAAAGATACAGACGGAATGTGACAGCGGTCCTAACATGAAAATAGTTAGGGCGTTGATTGGGAAAAATATTGGTTTTAAATCATAATGTTTCTTCTCAATGTACACATATTGCGAAACTAAATATGTATCTTTGGTTAGAAAAGCCTTTTCACCTCGTTAGAGGGTTAAAGTATTTTACACAACAAATACTCACTATAACTAAAATTCGAGAACGACATTACCCAATTTTCGTTAGCTTTTATTTTTTTATGTCTCGTTATTTTTAGTTTATTTCAAGAAAAATCAAAATATTGATGATTTCCCGTAGCTAGGACAGTCTAGAAAGAGTTCGTGTTAGTCCATCGCCTCCCTGTGATCGACCCGTATGCTACACTTCCTGTACGCTTGCGGTATAAATTTAAAACACATCATCTAGATACTTGAGCTAGGACACTGAGTTTGTGGAATACTAATCCATCGATCCACATATGTCCAAAAAATGATCAGGCGATTTAATATGGACAAAGCGCATTCGGCTAGCACGCCCATGATCGGTCAAAGTGTTGGATATAAGGAAAGATCCATTTCGTCTATTGGATGAGAACGAAAAGGTGTTGGGAGCTGGAATTCCATACCCAAGTACAATAGACGCATTATTGTACTCAACACAATACACTTGAACGTATATTGTATTTTTCAGTGAACTTGTTAGCGCCAACACAACGTCATTGGAATGATATCCAAGTAATCCTCTGGAACTATTAACGTGGGCTTATACTTTCCCGACGAAAAAAAATTGGATTGATAATGGAACTTCAATACCTACTTAGATTGTGAGCGACAAAAGTACTAGCCCTTGTAGAAAAACCAATTAATGTCTTGGTATGTATTTGTTGATATTAGGTATATGTCTGACCCATACGAAGGTCATTCCCAATTTGGAAAAGGAATTACCATAGAGAACACATTGATTACTTGAAAGTAAAACTAAGCAAACCCTTGTATATACCTCCTCGAACAATTTTAAGAATATTACTCTACATTATTCAAAAGTGTATATGGTTAAGAATTATCATTATACATATTAGAGGAGCTAGTGGTTTGAGTTCAACCACTATCCTACCTACATATATGTAAATAATGTATTATGTATCGAAGAAATGAAAGTAAGATACATCAAGGGTTATAACATAAATCATATTCCGCTTAAGTTTTTATACAATAAGCAATAACAAATTCTTCTCAAGATTCAAGCGAATTAAATAAGATGTGAGAAAAATGTGACATGTTTGTGTACCAAATCATTACCTAAAACCATATTTTGAAAACATATAAAATAGTATTAAGATGAAAATGTTTCCAAACTCCGACGATTAATGTACAAATCAGGGGGAGTAGTAGACAAAATGGTGAGTCTATACATGCGATATTGGTATGTTGTGCTCTTTCCTTCACCCAATGTTTTATTTTTCCCATTAAGTTTTGTTCCTTGGTGTAAGAGCATCTCCAACAGCTTCCCCATTTTGGAGACAATGGGGAATATGGGGATTTTGGTCCTAAAATGAGCTCCAACAGCTTCCCCAAACCCATCCCCATTTTGGAGAAAGTTGGAGATTCCCTAAAGTTTTCTCCAAATATGGAGAATACCCCAAAACTAGAATTCTCCAAAATGGGGAATCTGTTGGAGATGGAAACAATTTTTTTTGGGGATTTTGAATTTTGCTTCCCCATTTTGGAAAAAATTTAGGGAAGCTGTTGGAGATGCTCTAAGGTTTTAGTGAGGCAACAATTTATATACCACCATGTTTTCTTAACTCTTATGATTAATGTACGAATCTAAGAGAAAACTAGACTAAAGGAAAAGTCTATGTATTGCAAAGAAACTGGTGCGTTGTACTCTTTCCTTCGTCCTAATTTTATTTTTTTCTGGGTTTTTATTTTGGCATAAGATTTTAACGAGACAACAATTGTGCACCATCACTCATTTAACTCGGCACAAGGGGGAGTGTTGTAGGATAATTGTGTCATCGTCTAAAGGATATGACGATATAGATAGAGATAAACATATTAGAGATATGTTAGATCTTATATCTCTCGTAGTTATCTACTTATATCTCATCCCTATTTAAAGGGTTTATGATTAATGAGAAACACAACTTCATTCTCTCTATTATATTGTTGTTTTGTTTTGTTTTCCTTGAACATATCACGATTTATTTGAAGTATTGTATATAATCACATGTATAACGAGTAACATGGGCCATGGTGGCTAATATTGAAAACAACGAGTAAAATTGGGCCGCAATACGTATAATGGGCCTTAGTACCTCATGAAAAACATGGTTTACCGACCGAATTAGAATGACATGTTTAACGTGGGTCATTGATATCCTTACGAAAACCATCAATTTTGAAGAAAATAGAGAGAAAGAAACTTTACACGTTGAAATATTTATGTTAATATAAAACATAATAGAGAAAACATGTAAATTAAAATTGCAACTTTATATTATAGTTAATGATAGTTATTTTTTCAAGTGAAAACATGTTAATATATATATATATATATATATATATATATATATATATATAAAGAGGGAGGTTCAAGGGAAAACTTCAAAAAAACGGAAAATTGAAGAACATCCTAGGAGCCCTTCATCTGGACGATATGCACTTGTGCATACAGGTAAATAGTTGACTTTTTGGTTTTATGCACAAGTGCATTATGCCAGGGGCGGAGTCAGAAATTTATATAAGGGGGAGCACCAATTAAACATTAACTCTTTGTTTCTTCTGAAAAGAATGCTCTTGCTTTCGATGGATTTTTAAGTTTTTTTATCCATTTCGAAAGATTATTTCGGTTTTTTGGTATATTTCAAGAGTTTTTTGGGTTGATTTCAAGAGTTTTTTTTGGTTGATTACGAGGTACGGTTGCATCTACTTAAATAATACCGTTGCACCTTCTAAAACAATACGATTGCACCTTTCACGAACCTATTTTTTTTAACTTAAGAAAATGAAATAATACGGTGACACGTGCCACATGGCTACATCATGTAGTATACTTTGGCCCTAGAATTCATATAAGAACCTACATGGCTACATCATTATGATTCCACGCAAAGACCCATGGTATAAATAATTAATTGTATCATTTTATCAGCAGCTTTTTATGAGATTAAGAGATAAATTTACTGAATTTGGATTAGAGATTTAGAGAGGGCCCACTGCGTTATCTTATGTTTTTTTTCCTTTTCTTAACTGGACTCTATGTTCAGTAAAAAAATTAGAAAAATGAGGGGGATCAGTGGCCACTTCTGGTCACCACGTGGCTCCGCCCCTGCATTATGCATGTTACAAATAACCTGTATGCACAAGTGTATACCGTCCAGATGAAAGGCTTCTAAGGTGTTCTTTAGTTTTCCGTTTTTTGAGGTTTTCCAGGTTCACCCTATATATAAATATAATAAAATAAATCATCAAATTGATAAAAAAAACTAGTTTAGCAATTTAACTAGAATAGAACCGTGAAAAAGTTTGAATTTGATAATTATTTTTGTGTTTTTTTTGTGTTGGGTTGAAGATATTTAACAACCTATTTTTTTATACGTTTTGATTTCACTCAAATTAAGAATTCATATAAAAATTCATAATAATTTATTATAAATTTTATTAGTAATTATAAAGTCAAAACTATATATAAAAAACTAACAAATTGTGAGTTTCACATCAACTTCAAGATAAGAACCACAGTATAGGAACTTTAAGATAATAAATTCCTTATAAAAAGGTTCACCTTTTATTTATGTAAAGGGGGTGTTTGGGAGTGCTTATATTTTTAACTTATGCTTATTTGCTTATGCGGTGAAGAAAAGCAATTTTTAAAAAGTGTTTGTTAAAATTTGAGGGTAAAAAGGTAATTTGGATAGATAAGGAAATAAGGAGAAGTAAATAAGTAGGTATGGAATGACTTATCAAAAACAACTTATTTGTGGTGAGGAGAAGCAAATAAGCACTTTTGATTTTTTTTATCCAAACACTCCAAATAGCTTATTTGCGGTGGGGAGAAGCTATAAGCAAATAAGTCAAAAATATAAGCACTCCCGAACACCCCCAAACTGCATTCAAGACGTTCTAAAAAACTTCGTAAACCAAAAATCTCCAAACTTATCGTTTTGAAAAATATTTGGAAATGTTCTTAGAGCATCTCCAACAACTTCTCTATTTTAGAGAAAATAAAAGAATATGAGAATTTTGAGCTATAATTTTGTTCCAATAGCTTTTCTAAAACCATCTTCAAAATGAAGAAAACAAGGGAGAAAAAGAGTTTTTCTCCAAATATAAAGATAATCCAAAAAATGATTATTAGATGAGAACACCAATAAAAATCTTTTAAAATAAATATTTAGAAAAGAAATAATATTTTAATAGATAAATAAAATATTTTAATATTATAACCGATGTTTGTTTTTTCAAAATAAAGAATATGTTGAAGATTAATGTAATTTTTTTCAAAATTTTGACTATTAATTTTTCATTTTAGATTTTTTTTAAAAAAATCTGTTAAAAAGAATTGTTGAAGATTCTGTTTAGTGTGATTTCTATTCTGATAAATTGGTATTCCACAGTCAACAGTCAACACCACGTTTTTTTTTCTTTCTTCTTTCAAAAACCACACTTGTATTTATATTCCACCATCTTCCATCACTCTTCCACCTCCAGATCTCCGATCCCAAACCAGTAATGGCCGAAACAACTCCAACTCCCCCAAAACCAACTCTATTTTCTCCATACAAGATGGGCAGATTCAATCTCTCTCACAGGTCCGTTATTTCTCTCCTCCCCCCATTCCCCCATTTCCGATCACACTTTTGTAAAATTTCACATAATCTTTTCATATTTTTCAAATGGATTTCTTACGCCCTTTGCGTGATCGATTAGCTCACGGTGTTTATGTGTGTTTTTTGATTGTAGGGTGGTGTTAGCTCCGATGACGAGATGTAGGGCGTTGAATAGTATACCGAATCAAGCGTTGGTGGAGTATTACAGGCAGAGAGCAACCGACGGTGGATTTCTCATCACCGAGGGGACGATGATCTCACCTACCTCCGCCGGGTAATCTCGTTGTTCCTTTTGTGGTTCAAGGGTGTTTCGGTATAATTACATTCCATTCTCTGTTTATAAAGTTATGGCTATAAATCGCACATCACAACGTTGTAGTGGTCTGCAGGGCCCACCACATTATGCACAAATTATTAAAGTTGTATATAGATTCCACTATCTAAGGATGTTTTAAGGCGCCGTTTACCTAATCAATTACCCGGATAAGTGCTTACCGGTAAATTCAATACTGTCACTTACTTTTCGGATAAGATTTTAGTGCACCAAAATGGCATCGTATGCAACAATTTAGCCGTTAAGCGCTTACCGTGGTAAGAGTCGTCGCACTCACTTACCGGGTAACACTCTCGGTCCTTGCTTTCGACTCTCGATCCTTGCTTGCTTCCGCTCTTACCGGGTAAGATTCTTGGTCCTTACCATATTCATCCGGTAAGCTAATGTAACTTGGTAAGCACTTACCCGGGTAAGTGTTTTGTAAACGGCCCCTTAGTGTGGGTTTGGTAATATGATAGATATGATGGAATAAAGTGGAACAAGGCATGTTGCAAAAAAGCTTATAATTTATAATATAACCTTAAAATAAAACTTAATTATCTTCTAAAATACGTCGCACTCTTTACATTTTATTCATTATTTAAATTTATTTATTATATTTTTAAGTTCTTTAAACTTTAATTCTACTGTCCTCATAATATTATTTTTATATGGTTTACATATTTTGATTAATTTATGTAATTTATTATATATATATATATATATAAGAATTGGAAACTACATAAACTTTTATTTTGGTGTCATTTTAATGACGAAAACTTTCTGATGATATGTTTTGGTATAAAAAATATTTATTTATTATATTTAAAGGAATTACGTAAATTAATCGACAAGTCATTATCGGTAAATTGGTCATTTTATCAGTTATGTCTTACCAAACGCTAGTTGTTATGTCCTATCCTGTCTGGTATACCAAACGCACTCTTAGGAAATTAAAAAGGATTTGATATATGTAACAAGTAAGTTTTGTGTGAGTTGTGACTAATTTGATGGTATTTTGTGGGGTCAGGTTCCCTCATGTACCAGGTATATTTAACAATGAACAAATTGAGGGTTGGAAGAAAGTGGTTGATGCAGTTCACAAACAGGGTGCTATCATCTTTTGTCAATTATGGCATGTTGGTAGAGCATCCCACCAAGGTACTTCCTTTTTTACAACATTTTTTTTTAATAATCGTGGTTGTCGAGGCCAGCTTGTGTGCAAACACATCCCTTAGGAGATTCGAACCAACAACTTATAGGAGGAGCTCCAAGGCCCGACCTTTATTTGCCTAATGTTTACTTCCATCTGTTTAGAGTTCTACATCGGTTAGACCTGGACCAATTCTCCTATATATATGTTGTAACCTCTTTCTCTCCTTAACGGCACTTTTGGAGAGTAATTTAATTCGGTTCTACATATTCTTATGTCAAATTCGTCTGCGAGAGTATGCTACTAGTTGAAAGCATAAGGGGCTGTTTGGTTGGTTTTCTATTAAGTCATGTATTGATAAAGCTGTCTGTATGGATTAATCTGTGTGTATAGATTGATAGAGTTTTTGTTTGGGAGGGCTTTTTCATCTATGGAAGGAAATTATAAGTTTAAAATTTACAATAATTTCGTTAAGTTTAGGGGAAATTATAATTTTGTGTTGAACAAACAGTATATCAACCTGGTGGTGCTGCACCAATATCATCTACAACCAAACCCATATCGAAGAAGTGGAGAATATTAATGCCAGATGCAACCTACGGTCGGTATCCTGAGCCTCGGCCACTGGCAACCCATGAAATAGCGGAGGTGGTGGAAGACTATCGTCGGGCTGCCATTAATGCTATTGAAGCAGGTTAGTTAGTTTATGTTTTTTATTTGATCAACCAGTATGCACCCGAAGCAATTAGGATAATCATGTTGGCTACTTAAAGAACATTTGAAATTTATAGGTATTTGAATTTGAGGTGAATGATCATGTGAGAAGTGGATCTGAACTGTTGATCACTTTTAATCAAATGCCCTCCCATGAATTACAGCTTAAAAGGGAATTAAACCGGTGCATTTATCCTAATGTGCATCCCTTTCTCATCCAACGGTTGATAACCACTTCTCACGTTAACCTCAACCGTTGGATGCACATTAGGATAAGATGCACCGGATCAATCCCCGTATCAAACGCGATTCATAAGTGGGCTTGAGATTAAAAGTGATCAAGGGTTCAAATCCACTTCTCACACTTCTCAAGTTAACTCAACTTCTCACACGATCCTTCGCCTATATATACATAGGGTTGAGTTCTAGTGAGAAAGGAAGTTATAGTGAGAAGCGTAAGAAAAGATCTGGACCCTTGGATCAACCCTAATTGAACCCTAATTGAAGATCAACACTAATGAGATGCACCGGATGAATTCTCGTGAGAAACGTAATTCATGTGTGGGTGTGAGATTAAAAGTGATCAAGGGTCCAGATCACTTCTTATGCTTCTCACATTAACTCTTTTTAAGAGGAAAACCACAAAAAACGGAAAACTGTGGAACACCCTAATAACCATTCACTTGTCCGGTATTTACATGTGCATAAAAGTAATTGAATTTTTTTCCTGGTTTGTATGCACGTGTGCATACCGGACAAATTACTTGTATGCACATGTACACCAAACTGAATGGTCATTAGGGTGTTCCTCAGGTTTCCATTTCTTTGTGGTTTTCATTTGAACCCAGTACTTGGGGAACCAACTGTACATGTTTTATTCATGATGAATGTCATGATTGATACTAATGATGAAGGGGGCATTATAGATATTAAGATGAATGTCATTCATGATGAAAATGCATGATATCTTGAATAATGGATATGCACGATGAATAATATTCATGATTATTGAGGGTTATTTAAATTTTCCTCTAGGCCTACCAACATTCCAAAACTTTAAGCACAAAATATTATAATTTGAACCTAAAAGGCAAGTTCAAAATGGCCACATTACAGGTTCAACTCATTTCTAACCAGCCTAATATTTTTCTACCAAAGGTTTTGATGGCATCGAGATACACGGAGCCCATGGCTACCTACTTGATCAATTCATGAAAGACGGCATCAACGACCGAACAGACAAATACGGTGGATCACTAGCGAACCGCTGCAAATTCTTACTGCAGGTGGTTCAATCAGTAGCTGCAGCCATCGGTTCAGACCGAGTTGGTGTTAGAATCTCACCAGCCATCGACCACCTAGACGCTATGGACTCTGATCCACGCACCCTAGGCCTAGCCGTAATCGAGAGACTCAACAAACTCCAATTCGAAATCGGGTCAAAGTTAAGCTACCTTCATGTGACTCAGCCACGTTACACGGCTTATGGTCAAACAGAAGCAGGACCCCACGGAAATGAAGAAGAAGTGGCTGAATTGATGAAAATTTGGAGAAATTCTTATGTCGGAACTTTCATCTGTAGCGGTGGGTACACTAGAGAGCTTGGGCTAGAAGCCGTGGCTAAAGAAGATGCCGATTTGGTGGCTTATGGTCGGCTTTTTATTTCGAACCCAGATTTGGCTTTAAGACTCGAGCTTAATGCGCCCTTAAACAGGTATGTAAGGGCTAGTTTTTATACCCATGATCCTGTTGTAGGGTACACTGATTACCCGTCTCTTGAGAAAGGGTCACGCTTGTAGTTTTGATTATAACGGTTATCGGATTGAAGTTTTATGGCCTATTTTATTAATGTAAAAGTCTGCCATTTTATTAATGTAAATGTGTGTTAATTGTATATCCAATATCTGTTGCTTTGCTCTGATACCATGTAGGAATATGTGAAACCCTGTTGGATTACTCTTCAAAAGAGCACTAGATTTGAGAGAAATGGCCAAACTGGCTCGGCCCAGGACCGCAGAGGACCGGAAATAGCCCGGCCCGGCCCGATTGAAGCCCGGTTTATGGCCCGACGGTCATAACAGGTTAAGGTCGTGGAGTGTTTGGCCGGCCCGGCCCAGGACCGATTGCAGGCCCGGTTACAGGCCCGGCCCGATATAGGACTCTTAAAACAATTTTGATGTTAATTTTTTTTACCATTATCCAATAGATTTGCCCCAAAGGATAGGCAACCTACAAGATCCACACAATTTCTAATGATGAGCCTCTTGCAAGATGACAAAACTGGTTTGCTGGAGATATCTTCTGATTGTCAAAAAGTGCCTTTTTTCTTTTGGACGGTCTTCTAGCTATTTCTCTTCCAGTTTTGTATAAATATCACTACTTTCATAATATATGGGTCTGTAATTGCGGAACTAACTCAAAAAAGAAAACAAACTTGATCAATTTCCCTTAAAAAAGTTTGACCCAGGTCTGTAATATACAATTTTTTTGGGCTAAGTCCGCAATTACGGATCTATATATTACGGATATATTGACATTTTGATAAAATAAAAGAGAAATAACTAAAACACCTATTTCCTTAAACTATTTGAGTCATTTTTTTTTCTTTTTGCCCATAACAATCTTATCCCCCCATGGACCATAATTGGTCAGAGGTCCCCCTGCTGCTTCTGATATTTTTCTTTCAAATATCTCGTGCTAATCTTGAAATAGAACTTTATTCAAAAGAATGCTTTTTAATTTAATGCAATTATTATCATTGAAAAACTAAATTTATTCCCCAATTATAAGAAGACTCATCGGTAGCGGCAGCGGGCTTGGGAGCGGGTTCCACCAGGGCTTGGGCGGGTTTCGTCAGTGGGCTTGGGAACCCGTTGAACCCGAGTCTTGTGTGTGTGAGAGGAGGGTGAGGGTGAGGGTGAGGGTGGGGGGTTGGGGGTAGCGGGTATATAGGGTATTGGTACTCCACTTTAGGGTAAGGAGAGGGTAAGAAGAAAAGCTGATGTGGCGCTGAGGTGGCAAGGGGGTTTGAGGGTATGGGTACGGATGGCCTAAGGCCATCGGTAGCGGCAGCGGGCTTGGGAGCGGGTTCCATCAGGGCTTGGGCGGGTACCGCTACGGGGGGGGGGGGGGGGGGGGGGGTTCGTCAGCGGGCTTGGGCAGCGGGTTTGGGAACCCGTTGAACCCGAGTCTTGTGTGTGTGAGAGGAGGGTGAGGGTGGGGGGGTTGGGGGTAGCGGGTATATAGGGTATTGGTACTCCACTTTAGGGTAAGGAGAAAAGCTGATGTGGTGCTGAGGTGGCAAGAGGGTTTGAGGGTATGGGTACGGATGGCCTAACAACAAGATTATCTTCGATGGCTCTTTTGAAGAGTAATTTAACAAGGTTCCAGAACATCTCTAACATGTTTGCTATAGTTTTTATAAAATAGAGAATGAAAAGTTAAAATCTCTAAAAGGAATTACATTCATCTCCAACATCTTTGCTATTTTAGAGATTTTAACACAAATTATACTAATATAATATTCTCTAATTTATATTCCCAATACACTTTAAAAGAAAATTTTAATATAAAATGATAAAAGATTTATGTTATTGGTGGGTTGAATAAAATAATTATTTATCTTTACTATTTAGAGAATTATAGAGAGTTCTCTATATTTAGATATTTTTCCATAAGAGCATCTCCAACAGGTTTGCTATAATTTCTCTAAAATAGAGAATCGAAAGTTAAAATCTCTAAAAAGAGTTACATTCATCTCCAATAACTTTGCTATTTTAGAGATTTTAACATAAATTATATTAATATAATATTCTCTAATTTATATATTCTCAATACACTTTAAAAGAAAAACTTAACATAAAGTTATAAAAAAATTATGTTATTGATGGGTTGAATAAAATAACTATTTCTCTCTCTTATTTAAAACATTATAGAGAATTCTCTGTATTTAGAGTTTTTTCCATCAATCTCTATTTTAGCAAACAATATAGCAATGCTGTTGGAGAAGAATAGCAAACAAAAACCTATTTTTTTCTATTTTAGCAATGCTGTTGGAGATGCTCTAAATCTCTATTTTAGCAAACAAGATAGCAATGTTGTTGGAGAAGAATAGCAAACAAAAACCCATTTTTTTCTTCTATTTTAGCAATGGTGTTGGAGATACTCTCATATATTATTTCAGTTTGTGCAGGATATGCTTTTTAGATACCGCATTTCCTAACATACATAACAATCTTGTTCTTATATGAAGACTCATACAGTCTATTGCATACTAGACAAAAAATTGTGGCCTTTCTATTAACTATTCTTGCCCCCCATTCACGTGATGCCCCTTGCATGCATGGCCATGCACATCCTATCTTCCCCCTTCTATATAATCCTCATCTTCTATCTCAAATCTCAAACACCCACAAAAAAAACCATACTCATAAACATTCCATCGAAATGTCGATCCCCATTCTACTCGCGTTCTCTCTTCTTTTTGTGGCCTCGACTACTGCATCGGTGCAGGATTTCTGCGTGGCCGATCTCAAGGCATCCGACACCCCTTCTGGCTTTCCGTGCAAAGACGCCAAGAAAGTGTCGGTGGCTGATTTTGTTTACAAGGGACTTGGCGTAGCCGGAAACACGACCAATCTCATCAAAGCTGCGGTCACACCCGCGTTCACGGCTCAGTTTCCAGGCGTGAATGGGCTCGGGTTATCCCTGGCTAGGTTAGACCTAGCCGTGGGTGGGGTTATCCCGATGCACACTCACCCTGGTGGCTCAGAAGTTTTGGTTGTCATCCAAGGGACCATTTGTGCTGGGTTTATATCTTCTGCTAATTCTGTGTACTTTGAGACTTTATCCAAAGGGGATATTATGGTTTTCCCACAAGGGTTGCTTCATTTTCAGATAAACTCTGGAAAGGGACCCGCTCTCGCGTTTGTTAGTTTCAGTAGTCCGGTGCCGGGGCTCCAGATTACTGATTTTGCTCTGTTTGCGAACGATTTGCCGACGGAATTGGTGGTTGCGACGACGTTCCTTGATGCAGCGGTGGTTAAGAAACTGAAGGGTGTTCTTGGTGGCAAAAATTAAGATTGTTTTGGGACTTTTATCTCTTGATTTACCTTAATTTGTTGTTGTTTGTTTATTTTGGTACCAAACATCTTGGTGTTTGTTGGTGTTGAAGTTTAAGGTTTTCTTTTTGTAAGTTTAGGACTATGCTTTTTAATGTAATGCTGTAAGCTCAGATGAGTGTCATTTAGTTGGTCATAAGCTTGGAATAAGCATCATTTTTCTTCATTCACATTTTTTACATTTTTTTTCTCAAATGGTAGCACAAAATAATTATGGTAGCATAAATGGTAATCATAAAATATAATATAATATAATTATAGAGTAAAAATTAATCATAGTTACAAATTACAATACAAAATACAAATTTAAGTTTCGATATACTACTGTAACCTCTCAATTTTCCGATAACGATTTCCAGTGGTCGCAAAATACGAATTACAATGATAGCACTGTTAAAGGTCTTAAAACATTTTACAGTATAACAGATAATATCAGGGTATCGTTGTGATACCATTAACTTACAAGTAGATCCGCCCATACAGTCACACGACATTTTCCCATGCTTTTCTACAGTATGCGGAGCATAGATGGGCAAACCGGTTAACTAGTCCAGTCCATCCTGCCATTCCATGAAATGCTATAAACTAGAAATCTGTTAAAGGAATTGGAATTTGTCTGTTTGGTTCACAGAATGTAGCTTTGGAATTGGAATGAACTTGTTATAAACGACCAAAATACCCTTTTTGATAAGTTTTAACTTTTTAAAACAAAAAACTCTTTAATAAAATAATCATTAAATATATTTTTTTCACTAAAAATACTTTAATAAAATAATTTTTAAATACTTTAATGTGCAAAAAAATATAATATACACAACCCAGATAAAATATATTGTCAAACAAACAAAATTATATTTTGAAAAAATAAAATATATTTCGAGAAAATAAAAAAATGTATTAAATTATATTATATAAAATTAAATAAAAATAAAAATAAAAATAAAAATATAAAATAAAAATATAAAATAAAAACCTAAAGTATTAAATTAAATTATGTTATATTTAAGTTAAATGGTATATTTGGAATTATGAAAATACAACATTCCAACAATTCCAATTCCATCAAAATCCTTCAAGATTGCTAAGGAATTTCAAATTCACTTATTTATGGAATCTGGTGAAATTTGACATTCCTTTCCGTCGAAAAGAATGAACCAAACGAAGGAATGAAATTCGGTCAATGGAATTTGACATTTCAATTCCATCAGAATCCGTGAACCAAACGCCCCCTTAGAATTGAATTCTGTTAGGTTTGACCAGACATTGGAATGAAATATATTAAGGAATTGCAATTTTTCTGTTTGGTTGACAAAATATAACTTTGGAATTGGAATGAAATTTTGATAAATGACCAAAATAACCTTTTTTGAAAATTTTAAATTTTTTTAACACAAAATATACTTTGAAAATTTATAATAAATAAATGAATAAATATTAAATTTAAAAAATATATATATATTTCAAAAAAATAAAAATAAAAAGTATTAAGTTAAATTTATTAGATTATATTTGGAATAAAGGATATATCTGGAATAAAGGATACAGTTGGAATTACGAAAATATAACATTTCATTTCATCAAAATCCCAACTTATTACGAAGGAACGTTGAAATCCCTTGTTTGTGGAGTTTGGTAAAATTTGAAGATTCCTTCTTTAGAAAAGGATGAAGCAAACAAATGAATGAAATTCAACGTTCCAATTCCATCGTATTTCGAAAGCAGGAATGGAAACTTCCTATTTGAGTTGGGATAAAAAATACAAACATGAAATCATACAAAAAGTATACACTACTTCCATTTCCTGTTTCCTATTCCTATTCCTATTCCTATTCCTATTCCTATTCCTATACTAAAAAACTTAACCTTACAGCCCGCGCCAATTCTAAAAATTTCGACCTCAGCTGTAGAACAACGGGCAAACGTATAAATATAAATATTTCGACCCATCAATCTGCAACTCGATACGAAACTCCTTTTTGTATTTCAACCATAAATGAACACTTCTATACGTCGCACTTCTGCTGTTCTACGAGTTTAATTGATGTTCTGCACAAATGGGATCGATTTAACCTTACTTTTCATGCGTTGTATCGCATATGCACCCGGGAAGTGGATTTGCATAAAAGCTTTCTTCCAATTTTGGAAATTCGCCTGCTTCCCGTATGTATGGACCTCCGGCTCGGTTTTCATGAAGCTTTTTCACTTGAGAACTGAATTTGTCCCAAGATATTTTCCCGTTGTCCAACTTGTCGACAAGTTTGACAAAATTCATCCTGCAAGAGGAAAGGAAACCGGTTGGTGTTATTACTAATTTGGTTGGAGGGGTTATTTACCTAAATGACAAGTGTTCTTTTAAATCTATGAGCAAGTTTTTAGGATGTATGGAAGTGACATTTCTTGAACGTGTCAGAAGGTCGTGGTTTTGAAAAAGAAAAATTGACCCAAATAGCCATTCCTCTCCCCTAAATTGGTCTCCTAACAATTTTCTCTTCCGGTTTTACCAAAATTTCACTACCTCCGCAAGTGGCAATTCCTCAATTTACGAAGGGATGGGCAAGTAAAAAACAAGTTTCTGAACATGCTCTGCAAGTGCGGGGGGCAGATCTATAAATAATTTGAACATGTCCGCACAAGTTGCAGACCAAAAATTGCAGATGTAGGAAAAATTACAGATTTGGTCCCTGTACTTGCGGACCATGTCCAGAAACTTTTTTTAATTACTTTTTCACCCCTCCTCAATTTGCGGACCTGTCACTTGCGGAGGTAGCGACACTTGGGTAAAAAGGGAAGAGGAATGACTAGGAAACCAATTGTGGAGTGAGAAATGACCATTTCGGTCAATTTCCCTTTAAAAAACGGAAAAAAAATGGTATGGAAAATACCTGTCGGGATTTATAGTTGTTTTAAAGTCCTCAAAGCGCCTATGACCTTGAACCGCCTTTGCCATATTCCCATCGTAAGTGTAAACAAAGACGTTGCTTTGGAGGGCAACTACGTAATCTAACCCAGCCAGCATGTTTTGGTGGTTCGTGAAAGGCTTCAGTTCATTTTCGGTGGAAAGACTGAAATGCGAGAAAATGTTGGGGAAATCTTGGTTCAGACTTTGCATTGTCCCTTTCCCGTATGCTTCACCAGCTACCAAATAAATTTGGGTTGTGGACGGAAAACCCAACCCTTTGAGCAAAAGGGAAGTCTCCCTCGGGGTCAAAGGGCACCCACCGAGCTGCCTTTTCTCCGATCCATCTATTTCTTTTTCCTTCCAATGAGTCACTTCATATCTCATCCTACGCAGCTCGTCATCTTCTTCGGCTGTCAAATTGTGGCTGCACCCCGTAAATGCAAGCATGTCTTTCTCGTATCTGGAAGGAAGAACAAAGGAAAAAAGAGGGTGATGATGATTCACATAACCACAAATCAACTTAAAACCATGGTGAAATTTATTGGTAGCCAACAACTTTGAGTTTATAAGGACTATATATATATATATAAGGTTGGTTCCGGTAGAATGAAAGTTATGGTGAGAAGGATAAGAAGGAATTTCCACCCTTCTTATGTACCGAGATGAGAAGTCCCGAGATACACCAGATCAATTTCCATATAAAGAGCATATTTATGGGTGAGTATGAGATTAAAAGTGATCAAGGGTCCAGATCCCTTCTTACCTTCTCACCTTAACCTTTTTTCTCACACGATCCTTCATCTATATATATAGGGTCATGTTAAGAGGAAAACCACAAAAAAATGAAAACCCGAGAAACACCCTAATAACCTTTCAATAGGACATATGCACATGTGCATACACGTAATTTGTAACATGCACGAGTGCATATGCACATATGCATAATGCACGAGTGCATAAAAACCAAAAATCAGCTTCAATTACTTGTATGTCATCCCGATGAATGGTTATCAGAGTGTTCCTCAGTTTTTCATTTTTTTTGGAGTTTTCCCCTGAATCTCTATGTGTATATACATATATATATAGGGGCTTAATCAAATGAGAACTGTTTATTTTGTGGTAACCGTAAGAACCAATGTGAGCCACTCATTTAAAATAATTAATGTTGTTTACTAAATTAAAATAAAGGGTAAATTGGTAATTTGATTTCTTTTGACAACTCATAACCCTATAACATATTTTCTGCCGCCGCATCATTGTGAAGGAGTGTGTCTGCATCCCACCGCCTCTCTATTATACCTCATCTCTCAACCGAGATCTCGTCGGAGATGTAACCGGAATCTCGCCGGTGTATGCCTTAAAAACAACATCGATTCATAGACTGTTTGATCGTTGAACTAGTCGAATTGGTTGTTGACCAGACGTGTAGAAGGAAAGGGGCTGTTTTGGCCGGCTGCTCGGATACAGATTCGGGGACTGAAGCAGGATCTGGTAAGCGCCTAGAAGGGATGACCGAGATGTGGTAGCTTCTGCTGTAGGGTGTTTGCTGCTCTCAAACCAGACCATGGCAGCAAGTGTTTTTTTTTTAATTTGGCTATGTTACATATGTATCTTCCCTGTGGGTCAGGTTTGTGTTTCGTTTCTTGTTGGGCTGCTATTTTTGCTTTGTTGTTGTAGCCTTTGGTACTCTTGTATGGTTTGGGTGGTGTGTTTTGAATAAAAGTTTTGATGCCTTACAAAAAAAAAACCCAGCAACATCAAACCAGATTCAGTCAAATTTTCTGAAATTAAAAACTGAGTTTCTTATCTCAAAGTCTCATATGGATTTCCTCTTGAAACAGTGGTATCATTAATGGGTATCACATTTCCAAAACAGTGGTATCATTAGTGGGTATCACATTGGTATCAAGGTTGTATCATAGTGGGTATCACATTGAATCAAAGTGATATCACAGCGGTGGTATCACAATAGATTTCAAAGTAATATCACAATGGTATCACAGAATTATTGGGTATCACAAATTTACAATAGGCTGGTGTCACGGAGAGTGGAGAGAGGAGAGAGAAGATTGGAGAGATAATATTTTTAAAATGTCCAAAATGACCTTTAATTTAAATTTCAAATAAAATTTCCAAAATTAATAATTTCCTAATTTATTGTTTAATATGTCGCTCACATTGGTTCTTACAGTTACCACAAAATAACTAGTTCTCCCTTGAATGGCCCCCTATATATATATATATATATATATAATAGTTCTACCCCTGTAGGACGGGTTGTTACAAAAAAGAACGAGATTAGCAGATTCTGTAACTCATGAAAAAGAATCTGAAATACCTCAAGTGCAAAGCAAGATACGGGATTCCATTTTGTCGCATTCTAGCGACCAAAGTCTTCCCTAGTTCTTCAATCGGTGCAGAATATTTTAGAGCCTTGTAATTGACACGACACCTTAACTTCTGAATGGAGTTTGGGATACCGTTGTTGGCGATTCTGGAATCAGTATGAGTGAAATACACAACTTTGTGATGTTTCAAAAGCGGCACAATCTCCATTTTATAGTAACTAACCTGAGAACAAAGAGTGAAAACCAACGAAAGTAAACACAAACCCATAAAAGGCCAAGTTCATAATACGGAAAGCGAATGGTCAAAGGGTCACCTTTGACCATGAAATCGGAGTCTTGGCAAAAGGTTCAAGCCCAGCATACTCAGGTGGCAATGCCTCAACTATGTGGACGTCCTCTTTCAAGGTTTCGATGAAGTGTTGCCAATCAAACAGATCTTTGAAGCCACTGAACATATAACGGTATAAATCATAAAGAAAAGCACGTTAATCAAGGAGTGTTTAGTACCCAGAATAGTACAAGACAGTACAGAACAGTACAGGTTCAATACAAGACAAGACAAAAACTTTTTGTCCTACGTTTGTTGCAACAATTAAGGGGTTGTTTGGCTGGTTTTCCATTAAATCCTATATGGATAAAGTTGTCTTTATGGATTAATATGTCTGTATAGATTGGCAAGGTTTTTGTTTGAGAGGGTTTTTTCATAAATGGAAGGAACATGTTTTTTTTTATTGGGAGGGGCAGGTTTGGAAAAAAACTTGGCTTTTTGCATAAAGCTTCCCCCTAAAAGCTTACTGAATAAACCAACCCACTACCAAATAGTCATGTATAGCTGACCCAATAAGCTGGAGTCTCGTTAAGCTCATTAGGTTGCTAACAAACAAACCCTTAGACTGGGACCGGCGAGGACTTAGTGAAAAAAAAATGCATAGTGGAACAAAAACCAAGGAGATGGGACAAACTTGGTAAATTACTAAACTACACTTGTCAAAAATGGTTTTGCTGATTTGACTATTTGAGTTGCAAAAATGATCTCTTTGCAAAATTCAAGAAAACAAGAATATGTACCTATCATCTGCCCAATAAGAAGTATGATCAAGAGAAGGAAGGACTAATGTGGCCTTCATAATCTTAGCAACAGCAACCATATCACATATCTGCACTACAAATCTATTATTAGATTAATAGGTAATTTAACTAAACTTAGGAAACAGTAATTAAAATTCTAAATTAATTAGAATAATAATAAAAAGTATATCAGACCCCAAATCTCATTTGATTCAAGCCTCCATTTGCATTAATAAGAAGGTAACCATTGGTCTTCTCATCCAACTCTGCAAGATAACGAACAGGGTCAACGAATAGGGTCCTAATGATCGCGGGTCAAAGTCAACTTTATCCGAAGCTTACTCTTTTGACTTTTCGAACGGTCAATGCACTGAGTGAAATTCCCGCTACTTGGCTTGGTCCATATACCTGTGAACTAAAAATAAAAATCATTTGATTTCATAAACAATCTGTTTCCATTAAGCACCAATAAGAAGAAAGAAGTTTTGAAAATTGCTGCGGAACTTTTAAAATATGTAGACTTACATCATCTTTGTTATCGTGATCACCAACGATACCCGAAGATACCATCTTTAGAGTTTGTTTCACATCGTTTTCTTCGACTCCAACGTGATTCTTATCATGTTGATATCTATCGATATGATCCCTTAGGTTCTTATGAGAGATTGACGAATCCGAATAATCCTAATTTAGAAATGGAAAACCACAGAAAAAGACAATTCAGTCATACAAGTAAACAAACTGTTGTATCTATAAACAAAAGGGTAGAAAAGTATTCATCCTCAAATGGAAAGATAGCAAATTAATGGTAAAAGTTATATAAAAACCGAAAAGTGGTTCACCTACTGCACTTATAGTATATTCTTCTTTTAGTACTAGGTTTATTATATCGGTATCATCACATTATTAGCTTCGAAACAAGCCTATCGTGCCACTACTAAGTGTCCTTTTGACTCATTTGTGCCAATCTGAAGTCTATAGCTGTTCGCTAATCGTCGATTGTGATTCATTAAAGACTAAATTGCCCCCAAAAAGATCTTCAGCTTTGCTGCATTTACCCAAAAACCATAGTTTTCACAGTCTTTATGTTATGTAGGTGTCAATACTCAATATCATCCAAAAAATGTCAGATTCTGGTTTAGATATACTGCTTCAATTTCATGAATTCAAACCAAGCAAGCAAGCTTATGGCTTTTAAGAATCCATATCATATATATATATATATATATATATATATATTTAAGCATCTTGATTACAATCATATATATATGTATTGAGGTATTAAAGATAATCAAGAAATGAAGGAACCTGATCAAACCCAATTCTTTCAATGGCAGATCCAAACCACCCATTAACAGAAACCTTCAAGATTCCCAAAAACAAACAGAACCCACAAAACGCTAAGAACATCCATTGTCCCACCGATTTTTTCTTCTCTGCCCCACCTAATCCAAACGCCGCAACAAAATCCACGTTACCGGATCCGCCACCGGAGCCGCTTCTCCTCGTCTGAACCCGTTGGGTCAGACGGGTCTGTTTCTTTTCACTCACTGAGTCAAACCCATCACCGAGTTCAGATCTAGGTGAGTTGAGTGGGACATCAATCTCATGGTGAGTATTACTAGCGTTACTAGTATTGTTGTTGTTGCTGCTGCTATTGTTATTGTTGTTGTTGCGTTTGAATGATTGGGCACGGCGAGTCATCGGACCGGAGAATCTAGGGCTGTTGAGTCGTTGAGAAAGTCCATCGGCGCCGGCGGTGGCGGTGGCGGTGGAGTTGGAGGGCTTGTGGTTGTGATTGTTATTGGCCATGTGTAGCTATATGATTGATTAGTTGGGAGTTTGATGATGAATTTATGAATATAGGGGACCCAAGTTGAATAAATGGGAAGGTAATAGTAATAGTGCAGTTATTCAGTGGTATCTTGTTTGATCTGAGGATAGATCATCGCCATTAATGGAGGAATCCGAGTGAAAAAAAACCAATTTTGTGTGTGTGAGTGTGTACATGGTATATACAGGCTGTAACACCGATGATGATACCGATGGTGTGAATATGAGGAAATTTTGTGTTGGGTACTTAAAATTCTCAAAATCAAATATGAAATTATTTCTATTTTCTGGTAATGATTTTCAAGGAAACAAATAACAATAATTCTTTTTAACAAAGAAAGTGGATCCATCAATAAAATTTTCTTGATATTTCTCTTTTTAATACTTAGCATATGATATCCTAATTACAATTTTTTTTTCTCTTTGAACATTTAATCGCGTCTATTTAAATATTCAATTTGACACGATACCTTAATAGTTATTTCTTTATTCTCTTCACCATTGCATTTTGTTACGACTTTTCAACAACAATAGTTCTGATGAACGAATCTCGTTTCACTAAAAAGTTATTTCACATTATTGTTTATCGTACAGAGAAGGTCGGAGTATTTAATCTTTTTGCCAAATGGAGTGTGTAGCTGATAGCAGAATATTGTATGGTCACAATCAGTGGCCACAGTGTGCCTACAGTGGGGGCGCAAGTATACACCTCAACTATGATCGCTATAAGTAATAAAAGGGCAAGTATTTACCAAGTATCGATCCCACGAGGACTGAACTACTGAGAATCAGAGAATGTCACGAACTTCTTGCACAAGTTTCGGTTTGAAAATATTGTTGGCTTGTTTGGAAAATGATTAAACTTCGAATAATTAAAAATGGGTATGGATGTGAATTCCCTTGAGATTTTTGTAGTAACAAGATGGTTAGTTGCTTTATAGCACGAAAAGTTTATAAAAAACCCGATCTCTCGAAATGATGCAATTTATAAACCGGTCCTATAAAGTTTCCATAAAGTATCCATTGTTACCGACTCCCGATCTTGCCGATTTATTTAAGTTTGACTCTAAACGTCAAGTTCTACCAATATGGAGATTTACACTCAAATCTCTTTGTGATATAAATCTCGACCGACGTTTGAACCTTAATAAATCATACAAAACCCGCCTCTCGACGTGGTTATCAAAGACTCTCTCAAATTTTTGTGCATCACTTAAGCCGTATTTCAAATCCGCCCCTCTCGAGGTCTAAGATCTAATATTAACACATCAAAGTGATCGGCTTATCTGCGTTGAGTTTAAGTCCCGACTCAAGTGACCAATCTCGAGAGTTAGTGACAAATGGCCACACCCAAGTGTTGCCTACTAGTCTCAAGTTCGTTCACATCCACACCCAAAGAGATGCTTAGCTCATAATTAAATTAAAAGACATAACAATATAGAAGAAATGCATAAAAATTACTTGCATAAAATTAAAGGCGTGCCCACAGTGGGTACACTGCTGGCAGAATGGAAATTACAACAAGAAAGTAAATTGCTACAATTCTTCAAGTTTTTAGGAAACAAGAAGAATATTTAACTATTGAAAGCAAGTAAAATAAAGCTGGAAAATTAGATAGGTCCTTTTCAAATGAACCATGCCTCTTCTTTTATAGCCCCAAGAACACAATACCCAAAGGACAAAGTTCACATTATCCAAAGTGTATTACCCAATACCACCATCAAAGCCCATAGTTTTGCTGGAATGTCCAGATCTTGTAATCTTGAGAATGCCAGCTTTCAGATGCTCTTCTTTACCCAAATAAATGCAGTATCCGCTGGTCCAAAGCGAAATTCGTCCGTGCTCACAGTGGACACACTGTGCCCACAGTCAACAGTGCAGATTTTTCCAAGAAAATAAACTTTTGAAACGTCATCATCATTTTATCACATTTTAGACCAAATAAAGGGGAAAGAAGCAAAGTGGGTTTAAAAACGATATAAAATCCTAGAAAAAGAGTAATAATAAACTCTAAAAAATGAGACTTATCAGTAGTGTATTGTAAAACTAAGCTATTACGCATAATATATCTGTAAGATCCCACATTGGTTGGGGAGGGGAACAAAGGTTGCCTTATAATAGGAACTTGATACCTCCCCTATCAGACGCGTTTTAAAACCGTGAGTCCAGGTGTATGGACAAAGCGGACAATATCTGGTACGGTTGCCTGGGATGTTACAGATGGTATCAGAGCCGGGAACCGAACTGGTGTGCCAGCGAGAACGCTGGGCTCCCAAGGGGGGTGGATTGTAAGATCCCACATTGGTTGGGGAGGGGAACAAAGGTTGCCTTATAATAGGAACTTGATACCTCCCATATCAGACGCGTTTTAAAACCGTGAGTCCAGGTGTGTGGACAAAGCGAACAATATCTGGTACGGTTGCCTGAGATGTTACAGATGGTATCAGAGCCGGGAACCGAACTGGTGTGCCAGCGAGGACGCTGGGCTCCCAAGGGGGTGGATTGTAAGATCCCACATTGGTTGGGGAGGGGAACAAAGGTTGCCTTATAATAGGAACTTGATACCTGTAACACCCGTAATTTTCGGATAAACATAATTTCGAATCAGTGAGAAACCGATATTTTAAGAAAAATATGAAAGGTAAGATTTTGGGTTAAATCTTAGATTTTATGGTCTTGTTAGATGAGGAATTCGAATACGAGTCCAACGGTTCTTTCCGGAGCGAAATCGGAGCTATAACGAAGAAGTTATGGCCAAAACAGTTTCGGTACACTTTGTGCGACTATGACCAGCGACAATGACTGTGTCATTGTCGCGTGTCATTGTTGCGAAAAGGGTACAACCTACGGTACACCTTGTGCGACTATGACCAGCGACAATGACCGTGTCATTGTCGCGTGTCATTGTCGCGGACGGGTACCTGGTTGCTGTCAAATACGAATTTCATCCCACAAACTTCATTTCTTTATATCTCTCTCATTTCAACTCCGATTTTGGCGATTCAAGTGGCTATGGTTCCGATTTTGAGAGCTCTTCAAGGATCTAGAAGGAGTTTGGAAGATCATTGGATGATTCAAGGGTGTTTGGTGATGGTAAGTCTCGAATCCCCTCTCCTTTCTCTCCCAAATCGGTTTTCCTTTTCTCCCTCACAAACCCTAACTGATTTTGGAGCTTTTTCATGGATATTAATGTGTTCCTCCTCCATTTTATGCTAGTGGATTCATTCATTGATGCAAGAACGAGCCTCATCCACATCACTAGAGATTTTGGGGTTTTCTAGGTTTTCATCAAAACCTAAGTGGTGAGTTCATCCTCCTAGCTTCTATACTTTCATATGAGTTATAAATGTTCCATTGATGATCTCCTAGTGTTTTGTTTCTCCAATTTCGATTTGGATGATTTTGGAGAAGTTAGGTTAATATTGGGGTTTTGGTTAAAATGGAGATTTTGATATAATATGTTGGGGAATGGTTTTAAAGTGGTTGAATATGAATATTCATAGTTGGAAGTTATGAATTTAGGTTTTTGGAGGTTTTGGCTTGAGGATACAAACTTCGTCAAAGGATCATACGTTTTGGAAAAAAATCTAGATTTAGCTAAGTCTAGCAAAGGTGAGTTCAAGTTACTTTTCGAAAACATTGTACATGCCAAAATGAGTATTTTATGAATATGCGTGTGTTTTACTTGAAAAGATATGTGGTTGAGTTATTTGGATAGTTTAACTCTTTTGAAATGTTTATCTTCATAAATGTGTAAAACGCCCATATTTGGGGCTTTTGAATATTTGGATGGTTATAAATCATATTTTGTCTTTAAAAGGTTAATTGCTCAAAATGAGGTTTATTTGACGGTTTAATCATGTTAGTGTAAATTGATTTTATAAACCATGTGGGAAATACCCGATTTAGTGTCAAGAGTTATTTTGGAGAATTGTAAAGGTGCGAGTCCTTTTGGGGAAAACCCTTTTTGCTTAACCGTGTCTGGGTTTGGGTTAATAACGGCTTTGTGGTACTTGTTTACCTAACTGAGGTTTAGATGCATATTATTGCACATTATTGATATTTGCATGCTTGGGTGTTTTGTCATTCCGGGTTGAGCATGTTTTGGTAGACTGTGTTGCATTGGATCCATAGGCACGTGAGTCAGTTTTATTTGATGGTCTATCTCCTTGTGCACTCGGTTGTGTGGTTGGTTGACTTCGTCCCTTCACACAACAAGACGCGTTTTGTCCGTCACATGGTGCTGGAAGGCTGATATCAGCGGGCACTATTGGGAACGCATGGGTATATGCGTTAGGCCGCGGGGCCACTAGCGAGTAGGCAATAGGGGACACTGGAGTCCCTGAGGTGAAACTCGTCTAGACTGGATATGCAATGTGGTCCCCTGTAAGTCCTTGAGGTGTAACTCTACGTGGTATGCAATAAAGGCAATTTATTATGGTCCGAGGATTGTGATGTCTATATGGCATGGGAACTAGGACCGGGGCTTGAGGTGTAATCCAGTAACATCATAAGTGACCTAACTTTGTGTGCCCGTCACTTTTGATGGAATCGGGTCTCCCCCGTCACCGAAAGGTGTGGTTTTGGGTATAATATTTTATCCTTATTTTCGGTGACGCACTTGATTTATATGAAATGTCTTCATGGTTCATTGACAGAGTTTTTATGCCTCATTTATTTGGATGTTTTAAATATTGGAATTTTGTCCATGTTTATAATTCTTGGGATATTTACGTCTAAACATGTTTTGAGTGAGTTGGAGTTGGAATTCATTTTAGAAAACACTTTATACACTTTGGGAACTTTTCTCCTAGATTTTGTGTGCGTTGGAAAATGAGTCATTTAAGCCCGCTTGGGAAACCCTTTGGAAATAATAATCTCTGTCGCAACTTTCAACGAAAGATTTATCTAAATCATGACTAAAACCACAACCTTCCGATTTATGATTTTTATGTAGTCATGATAAAATGCTTGAACTCACTAGACGTAAGCCTAACCCTTTTTATTTGTCGGCATGTGCAACAGGCTCAGGTTTGGGTAACTCTAGCTACTTTATGAAGTGGCGGGTGCTAGTAGTGTGCACGAGAGGTGAAGTGTTTAGTGAAGTCTTCCGCACTTGTTTGGACTAGCAACTTTGTGTTGTGTTATGTGACACCCATTTAGGTCGTTTTATTTGGGGAATTTTAATGTTTTTAATTCCAAGGTATTTTGAGGAATAAATTGTAGAAATGAATTTATCTATTTTGGTTGATTATTGAATTTTAAAGTTAGTTGCTCGTTCCAAATTTGAGGGTGTTACAAGTTGGTATCAGAGCATAAGTTTGAGAGATTTAGGTGTTGATTTTGGATACCTAGACTCAAACTAGCGTTTGTTTAAGTAAATGAGAGTGAAATTCACCTTTAGGCACTTTAAGATAGGATGTTTCGAGGTCAATGGGTGTTGTTAGAAACGAGAATCATGTCGAGAGTAACAAGGATAATCATATACGGTGCGTTCATAGTGACACCTGGCCAGTGCCATGGTGAACCTACTAGTACATGTGCATACTTGAATTACTTTAATGTGATGATCGTTGGGGTAGCGAAGGAGATTCTAAGCTAGTAGTCGTTTGAATAGATGGACGATTCTAGTATTAGTCACTTGAAGTGACGATAAGCATGATATTTTCTTTAAGTAGACCGTTTCGGGTCAAGATTGATGGTTGGACTAGAACCATAGGCTTATTGAGCCGACTTTGATTTGAGGAAAAACCGTAAGGATAATTGATGTAATTTACGACCTTGCCTTAAGAGGTTAAAGCATCCGGATGACAATAGTGGATCGGAGAATTTTGGAGGAGTATGAGTGGAGACGTTGAATGCCGACTAAGTCATGCACAAAGCTTATTTTGAAAATAAACTGCATCAATTATTTCTTGTGTTTCAAATCCTTATATGGATTGTGTTATGAATTTTGAGAAATGTTTAGCACACACACAAGATTTCAAATCATGGTTTTGAACGTGCATGGAATCGTTTTATTGCGGGAGTTGCAAACTCCGCCGAAATTTGTTTTGCTTTATTTCATTGTTGTTCAACATTTGTTTTGGATATAACGACAATCATATTTTATGATGTTTAAGATGTTGGGCAATAACTACGGCTTGCGACTTTAACATTAGATCTCCTCCACATATGTTAGAGTTGGGACGGAAAGTTATCTTCCATTATGTCTACATAAAAATATTTTGGAGAATTTGTTTAATGTGAGTTGTTAAACAAGGTTGTTTATGTGGAATTATCAAAGAAGGAGATTTTTGGGATTTTGGCGTTTTAGTCATGGTTTTGCTTAACTTTTGGAGGCGTAATGTTTGGTGTCATTATATTGACTTGGGATTATTGAGCCCATTGAATTTCATGGAGTTTTGTTTTATGACGTATTGAGTCGTGTGAGTGTAATTTCACAATGTGCACACTCCATTTACTTATGTGAAAATTTATGATTTATGTTGGGCATTTTGTCCCACTCGAGCTTCGTTGAGAAATAATAATTTTATGCCATAAGGCGACCAAAGAGACAAGTTTTGGAACTTTAGTGTCGCGTAATTTCTGTTTCAAAATTTTGTACTAGCACATTTCGTTGCAATCTGTTCAGTATGTGGATTGATTTATAGATGACATAAGTAATGCATGAATGAACACCTTGGTAGTACTTTGTACAATTTACTTAATGCGCATTTAGTCAGTTGATTGTTTTATTATCATTTTCATGTAAATGCATTATATCGACTAGGGGTATGCATCACTTGGTAACCATGGTTTCTCAACACTTTGATAATCGAGTCGTGCATGAAAACGTTTTGTTAATTCATTGTGTAAATGAAGACCATTTGGTCAAAATATGCGTAATGTGGTAGAGATCATGCATAGTTCACAATATACTACACTTTGAAAACACAAAGGTGTGAGTCGTTGACATTTGGTCAATTTTGGTTCGAGGAACATTTTGGAAAATTACAAGCCTTTTTGGTTTTGGAGAAAATGCGTATTTTGAGTATTTCATAACAAATAAACTTTTAGGCACTGACGTTTTAACGTTTTATATTTCGAATACAAAACTTTTGATGTAAATGCTCCGTAATGGAGATTTTGGAAATTAATTGCCTAAACCTAGGGTGCATGGAATTGTTTATGTTTTGAACATTAATGCACACTGTTTGTATGATTTAAGGTCGAAAGTTGATTTGAACCCTTTTTGGAGTAAATAAATTATAAGCACTTATTTTCTCCTAAGTTTTGGGAAAACACATTGATGCGTGCGAGCCTTGTCAGAAACGTTTTACTCATGTGTCATTATATGACCGGATGAGAAAATTTTGGAAACGGATTTAAAGAAATTCATCTTTTGAAACTTTGTCGTGAACCATTTGTTGCATGTTAATCCATTTCAAGAAAAACTTCTAGGAAGATGTTACAACCTTGCATGCCTACCCCAATTTGAGGTTCCCCCATAATGTTTTAGTCGATATCTTCAAATGATGAAAACGTATTGGTTTTGTTTTGACCAAAGTGTATTTATGAAATCGTTCCATCGTTTTTGTAAAATAAACTGACACGCGCAAAATTTTGATTAGTAACCTTGTTCCATGCCATTTTATGGGTGAAGGGAATTTTGGAGTCAAACGCTGTTTGAACTTCTTTTGAAGTACGTGCGGAATTTTTGTTGCATACAATTTAAAATGGGCAGTTACTTTACGTGCATGTCATGAGTCAATCCATACTAGAACCGTGGTGGTTCATTTTAAAGAAGTTGTTTATTACGCTTTTGCGTTATGTGAATAATCTGAACTGCAATGAAATAATTTTTTCAACATGATTTTCATATGTGGGACGAGTGTGTCCGTTTTTGCGTAACTACCGAATTGATGATAGTAGTTTTCTATGCGTACGATTTATATTATATGAAAATCTTTGTGTTGAAAATTTTGTTAAAGGCTTTGTTGATTGGCATATTTGATTTAAACAATTCGTTTGAAAACCTTGAACTCGTTAGGACCTTGGAAAGGGTAAGTGACCCAGTTAAGGGTAAGTGTGTGTAGCACTTCGGCGGTGGAAGGTTGGGTATTCCACGCGTGGTGTGACTATAGGCCGGATGATATCGGTAACAAAGTCAATATATTTGTGGTAAATGGAGGGTTAGACTTGCGGTAACGCATTTCGAGGTTGGTGTAGCCGTTTTGTTGACAACCTTAGTTTTGTGGAAACACTCGATAAACGAGATTCATGTGTGGAGTCCTGTTAGAGTCAAAGCTTGGTGATATAATTAGGTGTCAACCCTGTGGGCTTGAGGTCGGAAACCGTTGGTGTAATCGGGGGATTGTAGCCAATTTTAAATGAAGTATTGGTAATGGTAGTAGTAACCTTAAGATGCTCAATTGTGACGAGCGGTTTTGGTGAAATAACCTTCGTGTATGGTTAATGAACCTGTCGGTTGATGATTAATGTTGAGGTGGATTTTGGAGTCTATTAGAACTCGTTGGAGTTAATCGACGGTTAATGGTAGGAATGATCGGAATTGAGGATGATGTTGGATTCGTTAGTGAACAACCTTGGAGTGGTTAGAGCTTGAAACTGAAATCGAGATGTATGGAACATCTAAGGTTGGGAGACAACCGAAGTTGTCTGACTAGGAGTTATTCCAGTGATTGGAGTGTTCTTCCGGACATAAGTACAGTGTACGTGAAGGGGGCTTTGTGGACAAACAATTGTTCGAGGAATTGTCTTTATAGACTGTGTGGAGGGAATTTAGATTCCAGTTAGGAACTGATAATTTATGGTCGGCGTTGAGTCGGTTAACCTTGGGTTGTAAAGGATTTTAGATTTCGAGGACGAAATCATCCTAAGGTTGGGAGGATTGTAACACCCGTAATTTTCGGATAAGCATAATTTCGAATCAGTGAGAAACCGATCTTTTAAGAAAAATATGAAAGGTAAGATTTTGGGTTAAATCTTAGATTTTATGGTCTTGTTAGATGAGGAATTCGAATACGAGTCCAACGGTTCTTTCCGGAGCGAAATCGGAGCTATAACGAAGAAGTTATGGCCAAAACAGTTTCGGTACATTTTGTGCGACTATGACCAGCGACAATGACCGTGTCATTGTCGCGTGTCATTGTCGCGAAAAGGGTACAACCTACGGTACACCTTGTGCGACTATGACCAGCGACAATGACCGTGTCATTGTCGCGTGTCATTGTCGCGGACGGGTACCTGGTTGCTGTCAAATACGAATTTCATCCCCCAAACTTCATTTCTTCATATCTCTCTCATTTCAACTCCGATTTTGGCGATTCAAGTGGCTATGGTTCCGATTTTGAGAGCTCTTCAAGGATCTAGAAGGAGTTTGGAAGATCATTGGATGATTCAAGGGTGTTTGGTGATGGTAAGTCTCGAATCCCCTCCCCTTTCTCTCCCAAATCGGTTTCCCTTTTCTCCCTCACAAACCCTAACTGATTTTGGAGCTTTTTCATGGAGATTAATGTGTTCCTCCTCCATTTTATGCTAGTGGATTCATTCATTGATGCAAGAACGAGTCTCATCCACATCACTAGAAATTTTGGGGTTTTCTAGGTTTTCATCAAAACCTAAGTGGTGAGTTCATCCTCCTAGCTTCTATACTTTCATATGAGTTATAAATGTTCCATTGATGATCTCCTAGTGTTTTGTTTCTCCAATTTCGATTTGGATGATTTTGGAGAAGTTAGGTTAATATTGGGGTTTTGGTTAAAATGGAGATTTTGATATAATATGTTGGGGAATGGTTTTAAAGTGGTTGAATATGAATATGAATATTCATAGTTGGAAGTTATGAATTTAGGTTTTTGGAGGTTTTGGCATGAGGATACAAACTTCGTCAAAGGAGCATACGTTTTGGAAAAAAATCTAGATTTAGCTAAGTCTAGCAAATGTGAGTTCAAGTTACTTTTCGAAAACATTGTACATGCCAAAATGAGTATTTTACGAATATGTGTGTGTTTTACTTGAAAAGATATGTGGTTGAGTTATTTGGATAGTTTAACTCTTTTGAAATGTTTATCTTCATAAATGTGTAAAACGCCCATATTTGGATGGTTAGAAATCATATTTTGTCTTTAAAAGGTTAATTGCTCAAAATGAGGTTTATTTGACGGTTTAATCATGTTAGTGTAAATTGATTTTATAAACCATGTGGGAAATACCCGATTTAGTGTCAAGAGTTATTTTGGAGAATTGTAAAGGTGTGAGTCCTTTTGGGGAAAACCCTTTTTGCTTAACCGTGTCAGGTTTTGGGTTAATAACGGCTTTGTGGTACTTGTTTACCTAACTGAGGTTTAGATGCATATTATTGCACATTATTGATATTTGCATGCTTGGGTGTTTTGTCATTCCGGGTTGAGCATGTTTTGGTAGACTGTGTTGCATTGGATCCATAGGCACGTGAGTCAGTTTTATTTGATGGTCTATCTCCTTGTGCACTCGGTTGTGTGGTTGGTTGACTTCGTCCCTTCACACAACAAGACGCGTTTTGTCCGTCACATGGTGCTGGAAGGCTGATATCAGCGGGCACTATTGGGAACGCATGGGTATATGCGTTAGGCCGTGGGGCCACTAGCGAGTAGGCAATAGGGGACACTGGAGTCCCTGAGGTGAAACTCGTCTAGACTGGATATGCAATGTGGTCCCCTGTAAGTCCTTGAGGTGTAACTCTACGGGGTATGCAATAAAGGTAATTTATTATGGTCCGAGGATTGTGATGTCTATATGGCATGAGAACTAGGACCGGGGCTTGAGGTGTAATCCAGTAACATCATAAGTGACCTAACTTTGTGTGCCCGTCACTTTTGATGGAATCGGGTCTCCCCCGTCACCGAAAGGTGTGGTTTTGGGTATAATATTTTATCCTTATTTTCGGTGACGCACTTGATTTATATGAAATGTCTTCATGGCTCATTGACAGAGTTTTTATGCCTCATTTATTTGGATGTTTTAAATATTGGAATTTTGTCCATGTTTATAATTCTTGGGATATTTACGTCTAAACATGTTTTGAGTGAGTTGGAGTTGGAATTCATTTTAGAAAACACTTTATACACTTTGGAAACTTTTCTCCTAGATTTTGTGTGCGTTGGAAAATGAGTCATTTAAGCCCGCTTGGGAAACCCTTTGGAAATAATAATCTCTGTCGCAACTTTCAACGAAAGATTTATCTAAATCATGACTAAAACCACAACCTTCCGATTTATAATTTTTATGTAGTCATGATAAAATGCTTGAACTCACTAGGCGTAAGCCTAACCCTTTTTATTTGTCGGCGTGTGCAACAGGCTCAGGTTGGGGTAACTCTAGCTACTTTATGAAGTGGCGGGTGCTAGTAGTGTGCACGAGAGGTGAAGTGTTTAGTGAAGTCTTCCGCACTTGTTTGGACTAGCAACCTTGTGTTGTGTTATGTGACACCCATTTAGGTCGTTTTATTTGGGGAATTTTAATGTTTTTAATTCCAAGGTATTTTGAGGAATAAATTGTAGAAATGAATTTATCTATTTTGGTTGATTATTGAATTTTAAAGTTAGTTGCTCGTTCCAAATTTGAGGGTGTTACAATACCTCCCCTATCAGATGCGTTTTAAAACCGTGAGTCCAAGTGTGTGGACAAAGCGGACAATATCTGGTACGGTTGCCTGGGATGTTACAATATCATACTTATTTTTGAGCATGTGTATTCATATAAATCACCTATGATTAATCTATGAATGTGAAAAGAAAAAAATCGAAGTCCTTGGTAAGCAGAAGTATCAAATGGATCAAGTAAAAACGTCATTACAATTAGTGTTCATTGGTGCAAACACACCAAAGACATTTAGCTTGACTGTTATTCTGTGCATCAACCTCTTCTCGGTCATACTGTCCACTTTCTACCTTTCAGGTCGATTGATTAATCTACTGATATTTTCATCAAAGCTCATTGCGTGTTATGTTTTACTACTCTTCTCCCGTTAAGCATCTTGAGTTTGAAGGGGTATCAACATATGTATATATTTATAGTCTAGGGGACTGGTTTTGTCATTATTATAAATTATGTGGAGATATATATCATATATGATATGTCATATACTACGACTCAAATCTCGAGTTAAAAAATATTAGGTGGTAAAATATTTAGTTGTTAAAAGAATAGGAGAGGAAGTGTAGATACTCCATAGTCCATACTTTGTGAAACTACTTTTTTTTTCTTAAACTATGTACATTGTTATTTTTTTACGTTGGATTTTAAGTTGGAAAAAATTATGTAATTTCAATAACTTATGATTTTATATAAGTTAGTTTTTTTTAAGAATGGTAAAAAAGAATTAAGGGTCGTTTACAAACACTTGCAATAGTCACCACTCTCGGTTATCTTATGAGGTAACACTCTCCCCATCAAAATGGAATGATGTTAAGCGTTTATAACAAGGTAACCGCTTAATCCTTGTCTCCTCTCTTACCGGGTAAGATTCTCGGTCCTTGTTATGTTCACTCGACAAGGTAATTAAACTCGTAAACGCTTACCAATGTAAATGTTTAGTAAACGGCCCATTAGGGTTATAGCTCATTAACCTGTGGGCATGTAAGAGGAAGTTATCAAACTTGCAAAAATACCGTGTTTTCTATATTAAGCCCATTGGACAAATAAAATACGTTAGCCCCGACTAGAGATGGCTAAACAAGACCGGCCCGACCCAATTTGGACTGGTTTTTGGCCCGCCAGACATGATCGGTTACGGATTTTGGCTGTTTTGTGGGACCGGTTACACAACACCTTAACCGGGCCACCGAATTTCGACCAAGACCGGGACCAGGACCAGTCCATAAACTTATTGTTTCGGCCCGGACCGGAATTTGGCCACCTCTAGCCCCGACCTTACCTGGCCCAAGTCCATAAATGATAGACTTGGCAAAAACTGACCCGACACGCTAACCCGACACGAAATAAACGGGTTTGGGTAATACATTTCAACCTGTTTAAGTAAACGGGTTGACACGACACGACACAAAAATTAAACGGGTAAGGTCAGGGTCAAAAATTTCAACTCGAAAATGACCCGAATAACTCGTTTATATATATATATATATATATATTATAAGTTTCCTTTTTAATAATTTAGATTTTTAATGTTTTGGATTTGCTTAGAACTTATAAGTTTGAACTATAAAATTTAGATTTCTAATGCTTTCATTTGAATTTTAGATTTGTAATGTTTTTGTGAAATTTCGATATTTAATTTATAGTTTCATAAATGTTAAACAGGTTAGACGGGTCGTGGCGGGTTAGGGTTGGGATTTTCTGACCCGTTTATTAAACGGGCCGGGTTAGGGTTAGACACTCTCAAGCCGTTTAACTTTAAACCCGACACGACACGTTTGCCAGGTCTAATAAATGATCACCTCTATTAGAATTCAAGATTTCTAACTATCCGCAAAGTTTTAATATTTTTAGCGAATTAATATGAACATGAACTCATGTAGAATTCTCATACAGGCTTGTTCGCTAGAATTAGTGGTTTCTCTAATTCTTAGGTTGAAGTAAATCCTGAGAACGAATCTAGGATTGTTTGTTGATTAAAGATATAATCAACAAGACATGTCTCTTGGATACCCGAAACCCAAGGAAAAACAAGGTGTTAGATCGTACCCGGAGCGGATTTAGTAATAACTTAGGGGTGCCCGTGCTCTGCTCTATCATCCCCAACGCAATGGAAAATAGTTAGGGGTTTTAAGGATGCATCCACTTTAATTCGATGTGTGTTTCTTTAAGTTAACAAGAATTGGTTACGTGCATCCTACTTAGACCATGAGTACCGCCTACCCACGAACCCACTGAGAGAGAGGAGTTCACCCGCTACCCACTCCTTTAATTCGATGTGTGTTTCTTTAAATTCACCCGCTACCCACTCCTTAAAACCCCCTACCCGAGAGAGAGGAGTCCGGGTTCGTGAACCCTACCCTACCCGATCCCCTCGTACCGCCCTACCCGCTAACCCGCCCTACCCGTTGAACGAACCCGGCCGTGGTACCCGATGGCGGTACGCACGACCTTACGGTGTCATCGTATGTAGCATTACAAGTTGCAAGTTTAAATTTCTTTACTCCTTTTTCAATTGTTTGGTAATAACAGGAAGGAAAAAAAATCACTTGGATGCACTGTTCTAAAAGGCTCCGCGACAGCCGCCATGGCGCGCCGTGACTCAAGGCTTGTGTCTCACGCCACGTTATGTCTGTGGCACGCCATGGCCTAATGTGCGGTCTTTAATAACGCGATATTTGATTTTTCCTTACATTTTTAATGTCTTATTTGTTAGTTTTTAATATATAACATAATTTAACATGTTTATTGTCATTGACTCATCGATTAATACTACAAAACATATGTTTTTATAGATAATATTATATATGATATAGTGATTTGCCACCATAAGTCACGCTTTGATAAACGTCATGGCCTTGCCAAGGCTCCTAAGGCTTGAGGCTTGGCGTCGCCGCCACGCCTCACGCCATTTAGAACCTTGCTTGGATGTTTACATGAAACAAATTATGTCATTTTTTTAACTAAAATGTATTACTTATAATCTATTTTTGTTTTATTTATAGTTTGTTAATTATTTTGTCCCTGCATCATACCAATAACCATAACTAATTTACAAAATAATAGATGAATCTTTTGTAATTATATTGTTAACTTAACTTGATCCCCTATTCTTTATTCTTTATGTTCATAGTAATTTTCTACTCACACACACATCAACATTAATACCTACCATTTTTTGGTAACCGTAGGTTTTCGGGCCAGTTTACGTGCACCGACTAATCCCCAGGCGACCACGAATGGCCTAGAGTCATCGCAGATGACCCCCCATGGCCACAAAGGTTTTGAGAGCACCTGGACTCGAACCCAGGGTAGATGAGATTTTCCACTACGTCCCCCTAAGGCTCAAGTCTTAGCCAGTGCGCCACAAGGCCCACAACCCAAGTGGTTCAATACCTACTTTTTACATGCATAACTTTTTTTTGGAAAGGGTGTCCTAGGCTATGCCTAAACTAATCCCTTGGCAAATTATGACTGTAAGACATCAGCCCTAATTAAAGCTCAGTGGCCACAAGTTGTGTACGCCTGGATTCGAACCCTGGATAGATGGGATATTCCACCACATCCCCAAGGCCTTATCCAGTATGGCACAAGTACGCCACAATCCTTATGGTTTACATGCATAACTTGCCCCGATCTGATATGATATTAAAGGGGTGCAAATAGCATTGCCCTTGCACAAACAACAAATATTATAGCTAAATTTAATCTAAAATCATGTCACTTAACAAACCACCATTTCAAGTCAACACATTGCTGACCCACCAACCATCATAGTCCCCAACCAATATAGGCACAATCTTTATGGAACTTTGGCTTATAAAAAGGGGACATTTCTTCATATTATATATAACACAAGCATAAGGGTACAAAGAAGAAGAACTACAAGTACTGGAACATCCACAGAATTCCGGAAACTGCCAAGAACGAAAAGTAACTACAATGGGCAGAAACCAAGAAACGGGAAAAACGAAACCAGCTACAGACCTAACACCTTCCAAAGTTATCGTCTTAAACCTACGCAAATAACCAGCACATGAAGCTACATCTAATCATCCTCTTCTTCAACTCTTTTGTTGCTGAATGAGCTTGTTATACTTGAAGTTGCATCAGCAGCATGTTGCAAGTCCGAAAGAGATAAAGATCGCCATGAGGAGCAATAAATCCTAGGAGATGAATCTATCGATTCGTTAGTAGGTAATCTTCTAGGGCGTGCAGGTAAAGGTGGCAAAGAACTACCAGAGGATGAACTTAAGGTGGTGGAGTTTTCGCCACCTAAATTGCTATCGTGCTTGTTTACCCCAAGACCCAACGAACCCCTATTAGAATTTGCAAACCTCTTTGATATCCCGGTCTTAGAAGTAAAATTACGATTTTTGTCCAATAAAACACTATGAGCAAGCATGTTTTTGCGTTTGCGGTTGTAAGCATCCTCAGGTTTAACAATGTCTTGAATTGATGGAACAGAAACTGCATCAGCTAAGCTTGTATATGACTTTGATTTCCCAGCATAGAATGTTGATATACCTCTCCTAATAAGCAAATTGAAAGAGATTTCATGAGCATAGAGATAAAACTTTAGTTATAATGATCTATTTCAAGCCAAAAGATCCCCAAATTGACATCCACCTACAACATATCTCCCCTGCCCCAAAACAGGCTATGAACTATCATCAATTCATCATTACATTATCATCTAAATTTTATGTGAAGCACTATACGTCACTCAAATCGTTGTTTTGATTCCAAAGTTATAAGAGGAAATCGCACTAAAACTGCAATACTATAAGATGTATATGTGGTAACTTGTACAAAACAGATATCAATTCTAGTGAAGCGAGTTTAATTCAATATCATCTGAATTTTATATAAATCACTAATCACTATGCGGTCACTCAAATCGTAGTTTTGATTCCAAAGTTATAAGAGGAAATCGCACTAAAACTGCAATACTATAAGATGTATTATGTATATGTGGTAACTTGTTAACAAAACAGATATCAATTCTGGAGAAGCGAGTTTAATTCAAGTTAAGAATGAATGTCTAAATAGCATACGATAATTTCATCGCGAAATCAAAACTTGACCAGAGATCATCAGGATTAATATAATTTCAACGGTTTCGTAATCAAATTAGAAAAATCGGTAACTAGAAATTGCTACAATAGATCAAATACGATAACAGTTACGGTGATATAATAAGAAATCATACTTGACCGGCAAAGCGTCTTCCAAAGCACATAAAGTATTCAAGGGACCTATAAACAAGCTCTGAACCTCGCCGTCGTCATCGGAATCACCGGCGGCGCCTCCAGAGGCATCACTATTGTTGCCAATAGATGAAGAACTGCTTGAATCGTGCTCGTCCTGATCCTTAACAAGAGGGAAGTTGTTGGTCCGATGATCATCGGAGGAGTTGTAGATCCACGTCCCTTGAGCAAAATCAGAGTGCCGGATCCGATTAGTATTGGTCTGAAACGCAACAGACATGATCTGATGAAGGCTTTAGCATAAAAATCAAATGGATAATTTGGAAGCAGATACAGATAAGGGTTTTGACAGAGAAGGGAATAATTCGAGGAAGAAGATGAAGAGAAAAAAGGGGCTTTATCTCAAGTCGCCCCCACCATTGTATTAAATCGGATATAATCAAACACCATTATCTCTTATCTTTAATTATTTGATTAAAAAAAGGGAAATGTTTGTCTGTGTGCGAGTGCAGAGGATCCTTTCCTATGCCGGTTACGTATTCCGTCTACTTTTGACATTTGGACTGCTTCTTCCTCTTTTTGGTCTTTATCAACAAAACAAACACAAACTGGGAGTAGAATTAATTAATGACGTAATTTTCGTAGATATTTATTAGGGAAATTAATTGTTTTATCCTTAGTTGACAACCGGTTTATTTTTATATCCTTTCTCTCTCCCGTTTCAGCGAAATGCCCTGAGTTTTCATGGCTAAACCCGTGGACCAGAGATAAGTTTATAAATTTGACAAGTTTGACAAATTTGGGCCGTGGGAGCCCGTGGGCCACGGAATAATTTCCCAAATCCTTGGGAATTGAATTAAACAATTAAATCCATGGGAATTGTTTATTGGAATTAAACAATTAATTTCCCAATGAAGATAAACAATTAAACACAATAAATTTCACATGTAGGCCGTGGGCCACGGATCAAAATAATTTTCCATCCCATTTGCCTATTTTTGAAATTATCCGTGGGCCACGGATTGAGCCACGAATTTTCTGGATATTTTGGTTAATTGAGAGAGAGATATGGCATATGGATGAAAGGTTGGTCGACATAGGGTATTTCAATTAATTTCCCTATTTATTATATTAAATAAGTTTATTAGAATTGTCTCTTGTAATAAATTAAATAATTTTTTTGATTTTTTATTTATAATTTGGAGGACTTTTAGATGTTTAGCTTGTGTATTTTTAGGGTGTGTTTGGTACGCATACATGATAGAACAAGACAAGATGGAACATAATAGAACAGAACAGATATTCAACGTTTGATAGACATAGCTGGACAGAACAGAACATATAACATTAGATAAAATACAATAAATAAAATATAAAGAATGGATAAAATATAAAATAAAACGTGTATTTGATGTTTTAGAAAAGAATTAAGTTTTATTTTGAGGTTATCCCGGGAGTGTCCGGCTACCACTCAAATTTGTGAATTGTAATTGAAATTTACACTTTCAACACTTATACTTATTTACTTACTTTACTTTATACCTTTTACTTTCATAATTTTAATTTTAAATTTAACACATATAATCGTTTATTAACTAAAATACGTTTTAATTTTAACAAGTTACACCATTATAATCGTCTCTTCGATACGTTCGAAATGAGCCCAATATTGAATATTTTTGGATTTATATATTTTAATATATATCATATATACTACATAAAAATATTTTTAATATTTACAATTCATATCCTTATAGCTAATTATTTAATTTATGGTACATCTCTTATTTTTTTCAATTTAGTTTTACACTCTTATCGCATTAACATAATAATCATATATTAACTAATTCATTAAATCGTTTTAAATTATTATTTGTATGTGTTTATAGATATCGTGAATGACAATAGGACAAGGTTTCACGAGAAGAATATGAAATGGGGTTTTGACAAGTTGGTATCACTGGACTAATTTAGGAATTGTGAAAATGGGTATTTGGCGAATGATGATTCATGTGTGTTTGGAGCTAAAGTATTTGCAGTTACAGAGTATGCACAAAAGGATCAATGTCTGTTCATCACAAAGCCTCCGCCAATTTTTAATACTTACACTTGGACCATCGATAATAAAATAAATAAAACGTATTTTAACTATAAGAGTACCATAAATTAAATAATTAACTATAAGGGTATGAATTGTAAATATAAAAAATATTTTTATGTAGTGTATATGATATATATTAAAATATATAAATCCAAAAATATTTAATAGTGGGCTCATTTCGAACGTATCGAAGAGACGATTATAACGGTGTAACTTGTTAAAATTAAAACGTATTTTTTTAACGTATTTTAGTTAATAAACGATTACATGTGTTAAATGTAAAATTAAAATTATGAAAGTAAAAGGTATAAAGTAAATTAAGTAAATAAGTATAAGGGTTGAAAGTGTAAATTGCAAATCAAAATTCACCAAAATTGATTCAATCGCGGGACTCCTTCCCGATCGCGGGATGAATATTTTCAAAGTTGGTCCCTGTCCGCGATCGCGGACCCCTTCGTGGAAAAAATGGGTATTTTAGTAAAATCAGAGAGAAAATGGGTATTTTGATAAGTTAAAGTCAAAGTTTGAGTATTTTAATTAAATTCCCTTTTGAATATCTATTTTGGAGAAAACTTGAAGAATCTTTTGAAGATGCATCTTGACTAATCTTATGAGATTTTAAAGTTAACAATCAGACAAACCTCTAGTGATTAAAAAGAAACTCGAATTGGTTATCAATTAGTAACAAAACCCAAGTTATTATCAGTTGAACTACCTTAAGGATTACGATGGATCGGTTTATGCAGATTAATCGTATTGATTAATCTTCTAGCGACCATGAAAGGCCTGGGGTGATTAGATATAAACCTCTATGGTTACAAGAGTTTTGAATTGTCTAGATTTGAACCAAGGAAAGATGAGCTTGAATGTACGTTGGATTGGAAAGGTGGTTAGATAATTAAGATCTAGAGGACACCAAATTCCTTGAATTTCATAATAAATGCATTGGTTGGTGAAGTCAAATTTCATGGGCTTTGTCTCTTTAGGATCAAACCATATTTTGGAGGTTAGGTGGCATAATAAAGCAAAATGTATGGTATTCGTTGTGTAGCTTAGTTGGTAAAGGGATAATGTAATTTTATCTAAATATAAGATAGACTCTGGTCCAAATTACAGATCTCCTTTGCTAGTCTGAGACGAATTAGTCAAAAAGCAGGTTTTGTGTGAGACTGGTTGAAGTTGTAAGTAATCAACTTTGGCCCATCAAAATGTATGCAATAAGAAAGGGTCCATAATACTTATACAACAGATTTACAAATAGATTGGTCCATAACCTAATCACAGACACCTCAAATTACAACAATTGTAAAAACTATTTTTACATTAATTTCTTTCTCCTTTTTCATCTAGGCCACAATAGGGTAGGATGCACAAGTCGCAACACCTGCAATCATATCAATAATCATCAGTTTTGGCTTTCAAATAAAGATCAAGGTTGGCTAGCTAGCTAATAGACATGTTAAGTTTTACTTGTCTAGCCCCTTGCTACTAGACATGTTAAGTTTTACTTGTCTAGCCCCTAGGTAGTCAGGGACAATTTGTTCCCATCTAGCCTCCGGGGGTATGTTGGAGTCCACATCTAGCTAGTTAGATGTGGGACCCTTTCTCGATATATGTTGAAACCTCTCTTCTCTCCTCGTTTTTGACTTATATTGGCATGTGACATAATAATTAAGCAAGTTGAGGATAGATGCATACCACACATGTTTTTGCCCATCTCCATTTTAAAGTAGCCATTCAAACCCCAATCAGCACCCCATGAGTTCTTAATGAGCCAGTATGGGACACCTTTTTCCACACCATATCCAACAGCAACAACAGCATGGTTCACATCCTGTTCAATATCATTCACACATTTAGCTTTCTTTAATCTTCTTCTAAACCAATTAATAACAAAACCAACATAAAAAAGATTTTTGCTTGATATTGAACACTAAAACCAAAGATTATTAAAAAAAAAACTCACCATTGGATCACTGCCACAGTTATCGCTAGTGAAAACTCCTCCGGTGTAAAGTCTGAAGGTCGGAATCACCTGAAATGCAACACTCACTGGACGAACAACACCTACTGCATGCTTTAATTCATCCTCAGCACCCTATAAACAAATTAGTCCAATTTTTTGGTTATATAAACTCAAAAATTGATGTAAATATGAACACATGAAAAAAGACTTCTATACCCTCATAAGATAGTTTCATATTATTACCATGGTGATGTTAACAGCATCAAGGACACGGACAGCAGCGTTCTCCGATGAGTATTTGCAAACACCATCTTTTCCGGTGTAAGGATATGCTTCCTCGGTGTCAAGTCCACCGTTGTATTTGATGTACTCATACGCTTGGGAAGGCAACCCACCGTTGCAGCCAAAGTTATTAAAATCACGGGCACAGTCTACAAGTTGTTGTTCAGACAGAGAAACTGACTTCCCATAAGCCTGGGCATAAGCAGCCTCAAGAGCTCCAGTAGTGCTGTATAACAAAATGATGATTAATAGTGTTCATTAAGCTATCCCAGAAAAAAGGTTTATATTGTATTGAGCTTCTCAGATTTTAAAGATTCACCTGAATGTCCAACAAGATCCACAGGATCCTTGATCCTTAACTGGGCTCACAATTCCTACTTTCCTCCAATCTTGCTGTAATAATATATATAACAGGTATATGAGAAAGTGGTAGTGAAAAAGCACATATGCCCTATTAATCTCCTTAAAGATCATAATCAATCACAATGGTCAAATCATATCTTATATTAATATTATAATTCCTCAACTTCCAAATTTTGAGGTCTTTTATTTGGTGATCAATCAAATCCCTTATTTAATTAATCAAAGCTGGTATAGGCTTACCTAGAATTAGTTACCAAATGAATACCAGACAAACAAAGTAACAAATTTTTTATTGTAGAAATGGAACATGATATAGACTATAGTTAAGACCATGTTGCTATGAAGACCCCCTCCCCCCCTCACAGCATATTTCACCTCAAAATACAAACTGTAAATTTAAGTTTGGAGTTGAGTTACTATTGTTTCTTTTATCTACCAATTAATCACCATTTTACTTTCCGAAGATAACACAGTATTTAGCATGAAAAATATAACAGCTGAAAAGACACATGGTATTTTCCATAAGCAATGTACCGTGAGAGGAAGAACAGCATCGGTGAGTTTGTGATTGCCCTTTCTAGTAGCAGAACAGTGTTGGGCAGCTCCGAGTTTCTGTTTGCTGAATTCTTCCCATGTCATATCAGCAAACTCTGTTTCAAACAACACAACTTAATGAATCGGAGGTGGTATCGGATAGATAATGATGTCAAACATAATCTTAACAAAATGGCAAAGATCCTGCCACAGTTTTACTTTTTACACCATCTTTCCATTAGTAGTATATCCCACGGTTCGATATGTTATAATACTTTTTATAAATTTATGAATTCATATTGATCTTGAAGTCGAGGGTAGTCCATATGACATCAAAGTGAACGTCCTTTTGAAACAGATACAGTCCATAGAAGTTCTATACAAGAAAGTATATCATAAGGATACCAACTTGACACCCAAAAGTAATGAATCACATGGCATGGACAAACAACACTTGGCATAATCACTGTAAGTGTAGTCTAATGAAAAATTAAGACTCTAGCTAGATGGTCAAATGAATTTCTAACCAGCATAACATAGACCATATTAGCACAGCAAGATCAAAGCATGGATTCAAATAATCAGTAAGTCAAACCCAAAAAACAACCACTGCTTTAAGAAAATCCTAGGACCAAGAAAAAAATAAACTACAAACAATCACAAGATACTACTAGTAACAGAACAGTATAGTTTGAAGTTTAAAGCCTTTGGATTGTAGTTTATAATTGTCAACAAGTATCACCAAAAGCTCACCGTTGACTCCAAGAGTATATGATAGCCCCTTCTTGTTATGCGATCTAATCGTCTCCAAACTCTCCACGAAAATCGAAAACCTCTGCTTCATCTCATCGGCAGTCCCATATTTCTTCCCGTACCTATTTGATTTGAGTTTGAGTTCAACAAAATTAAAATTAATTACTTTAAACACCTTTATTGATATAAAAAACAGGTCAAACATGAATCGAACAAGTTCCAATTGCTGATTAGCACTATCCTAAGAACATGATCATATATACCTGTGAGCGAATCGAGCAAAGGTGAGAGCATGCTGAGTTTGACCAATGACTTTGAGAACAGAAGTCTCAAGTTCTCGTAGACCATCGGACACCACTTGTCTGATCGGATTCTCATCGGAAAAGGTGGATCCAATCCCGGTGGTCTGTACTCCGGCGGCACAAGCGATGATCAGACCTACAAAGACCAACACCGTTGAAAAGGCCGCCATTTTTAAGTGAGAGTGAGTAGCAGATTAGAATGGTTTATAAAGAGAAAGGAAAGGAGAGGTTCTGGTGATTCGTTAAAGCGAAGGGGTTAGTTTGTACTTTTGAAAACTGGACGTTGATGTTATCCACGTGTATGGTCAAGATTGTATCCTCTAAAATTGGATGTAGGTGGGGCTCGTTAAGCAATAGTATGGGCTACTATTGGCTAGTTATTTGGCCATGTGGTTTCATCTTATTGGATAATGGGCAAAATTTTAGAATATACGAAGGAGGAGATATTTTCAAGTTATGTGGCGGAGAATCTCGTTATTTGGATAATAGAAAGAAAAAAAATGGTGATAATATTTTTGAAGCTTTATATTTTCGAAGAAAATTATATATAAAAACTATTAAAAATAAAATTGAGATGAGAATCCGGAAATTAATTTTTTGTATCCACATCTGCAATCTTGTTTTGGCATGTGGACGTCGTGTTGGCGGTCCAGTAAGCACAATGCATATATCTATAAGACATTTATGTGAGAAGACATTTTGTTAAACGAACGTTTTCTAAAGTAATTCAGTAAACTTATAGTTCAATGCTTTCTCGTGAACCCGTTGTTGAAAAAACATTTTAATCAATTCCCTGAGCATTTCTTAACCCTTTGTCTTTCATCAAACCGTATAAGATCCTTTGTTTTCGTTAACAATGGATTCTTGTATTCAGGGTGAACGAGATGCACACCGTCATTCATATTCATTGGTTTACACACAACCTTTAGAGGAAGTGTGATTAAAACACATTCGTTATTCTAATAAATGGTTATATAAGCAAAGTTACAAAATGAAATGCTTTCAAAATATCAAGTCTCAAATTTTTATTCTTATCAAAGCACTATCAATTCTTTGTGGCCATGTTAACGGGCATAAAAAAACCTAAAATTTGTTCAAATCATGTGGAAAAGTAGTTTTACATGTATTTGATGAGTCACATGTGGCTAATAAAGAGTAATTAAAAAAAGAGAGGATTGATTAGGTGGAGTATGATGTGGTTTGAAGGTAAACGTTTGTGATTTTTATAAAACGCCTTGTTTGTGATTTTTACTATGATGTGGTTAATTGCATTGACTTTTAAAATATTACTTTCAATATCCATATATATATATATATAGAGAGAGAGAGAGAGGAAGGTTCACGTGAGGAGCATTCTCAGCCACTAATTAAACATTTCTTAAACACGCGACTTTTCCACACCATATTTGATTTCTAATTTGAAGCTTACACTTTTAACCCTTATAATTAGTTACTAATTTTACTTTATACCTTTTACTTTTTTAATTTTAATTTTACACCTTCATCATATTAACACATATAATCGTTTATTAACTAAAATACGTTAAAAAAATACGTTTTAATTTTAACAAGTTACACCAATGTAATCGTCTCTTCGATACATTCGAAATGAACCTAATATTGAATATTTTTTGATTTAATTATTTTATTATATATCATATATATACTACATAAAAATATTTGCATTATTTAATTTCTTCGCTCTAATCATCCATCCATATAATCAAATTTGGTGTTGATCGAAATTCTTTTGCATTTACACAATTAACAACTTTAAAATAGTTTGCTAAAAATTATCCTTTTATTTACAATTTCTTAGATTTTTTTTAACTATTTAAAATCGTCGGTTTATATAAATTTTGATTGATATTTAGTTGACAATAGGTGAGTTCATATGAGAACGCTAACTATTTAAGAAAACAACCGCTATGTATAAAATCATATATGATTCATGTACAAAATCATATATGATTACGCGACTTTTCCCTCCACTTTAAGTCGCAACCAAAGTCGCGACTTAAAATAAAATCATATATGATTAATAACTAAGTGATATCAGATTGTAAAACAATATCATATACGATCACATATGATTTACTAAAACAAAATCACATATGATTAATAACTAAGTGATATCATATTGTAAAACAAGATATGATCACACATGATTTACTAAAACAAAATCACATATGATTAATAACTAAGTGATATCAGATTGTAAAACAAGATCATCTATGATCACATATGATTTACTAAAACAAAATCACATATGATTAATAATTAAGTGATATCAGATTGTAAAACAAGATCATATACGATTAATAACTAGTGATATCAGATAACAGTCTTATAGATCACATATGATTTACCAACTAAAATAAAATCACATGTGATTAATAACTAAGTGATATCAGAATGTAAAACAAGATCATATATGATTAATAACTTGTGATATCAGATAACAGTCTTATAGATCACATATGATTTACTATTTTTTCCTAATCATATATGATTTGATAGGTGTTCCTAACAAAAATCTCATCAAAACTATAAGGGTATGAATTGTAAATATTAAAAATATTTTTATGTAGTATATATGATATATATTAAAATAAATAAATCAAAAAATATTCAATGTTGAGCTCATTACGAACGTATCGAAGAGACGAGTACAATGGTGTAACTTGTTAAAATTAAAACGTACATTTTAACGTATTTTAGTTAATAAACGATTATATGTGTTAAATGTAAAATTAAAATTAAGAAAGTAAAAGGTATAAAGTAAAGTTAGTAAATAAGTATAGGGGTTAAAAGTGTAAATTTCAAATTATAAATCAATATTGAACCGACGCGTGAAATGTGGCGCAAGTGGTGGAAACTATTAGTGGTTGAGAATGCTCCTCGCGTTCTCTTAAATAGGTAAGCTCCTCGTTTGAACCCACCTCTCTCTCTCTCTCTCTCTCTCTCTCTCTCTATATATATATATATATATATATATATATATATATATATATATATACTAGCAGTGTGCCTGTGCAATGCACCGGGTGAGCAATGTGTGAAAGTGATTATCGGGCATTGCTTACCTTAGCAATGAGCAAGGCAAGAACCGAAAATCTTACCCGATAAAAAACATATATAGCAAGGATTGAGAATCTTACCCGGAAAGTGTGAGAGAAAACTCTTACTCAGTATCTTACCAGGTAGAAGTCGATTATCACAATCCATTTTGATGACCGTTACTCGAATTTGGCAAGCGAGAGTGATAAATCTTGCAGGTAAGTACTTACCTTAAATTGGACAACGACCCCTAAATATCGTGAGAAAATAAGATTGGAAATTTAAAAGAATGTTCATAAATGAATCATCAAACAAATCTATTTGTATAAGTATATGTGGATCCACATAAATAATTTGTTGACATTGAGTCTTGAAATATATATGGATAAACAAATGTCAGACCCAAACCAAGCACCACAAAAAATTTGGGCAGAAAGAAAAAGACCAGAAACTATAATCAATGGACAACCATGCTCCACCAATCATACATAACATCGTAAGAAAAAAGGACCAAAAATGATTACAAACAGTAGACTAATAAAAAATATAGGATAAGATAAGAGCTGCAACCAAGTACCAATCAAAGCAGTGAAATCAAACTTGCAAACATGAAACAACCATCATTATGGTGGCAACTTCCCTGTAAAATAGAGGGGAGTTCAGAAACCTATGAATAAAATTGAAGTCATGTATTCATGATCGATGGGATAAAGGGATACAGAAAGTGTCAACAGAAATACCAAAAATTTAAGTCTTAAAATCTCTCAATCTCAGTCAAATATTTATGCGAGAGTGTGCACAAGCTACATGTAGACACCAATCTAGAACTCAAGAACACAGTTTAAAAATTATACCAGCACTTACAAATAAAAAATTGAGAGCAAAATAATGATAAATCAACATGTGGGTCATTTGCAAGTAGAACATGAGATGTTGTATGAAAGAGCAATTGCAACCATTAACTACAGAATCAAAAGACCCGTTAGCTTTAAACAAAGATAGCTTTTCCTTAGCTTCATCAAGAGCGAGTAGGTGATCTGTCTTTTTTGGATCATCTGCAGTAGCAACACATTTGAATAGAACCAATAGGCAATAGTCGTTAGAGAAGAACAAACAAACAGAAATAGAAAAAAACAATTAATCAGAATAAAAATAAGCACTATAAACCTTATTTCAAAATAATGTGTTGCCTTGAAGTAGAAAAATGGCAACATATGGAGGTGACAACACAGAAGCTTAAGGCAGGGGAGAAGAAGACTGTATACTTTGTGGATGAACTCACTGTTGATAATAAATTGTAACACAAGCCTTATTTCAAATGCCTCCATTGCAAAGGCATCCTCAATGTTTTTTTGACCAATATTCTCACATTGTGGTCTCCAAGAGAAATGAGTGAAACGATAATATATATATATATATATATAGTACAAGTCCAAATAAGCCTACACATTTCAGCTTAGACTTCATTAATGTAGTCAACACTATAACCACAAACAAAAAACGAATAAATGGGATTTAAACGAAAATCTGATATCTATAATTCAGATTGCAACATATAAAAAAATGATATTAGGTTCCATGGAAGAAGAATACTCACAAACAAGTGTATTGATCAAGGAACGATGTTATATAAACATATAAAATGTTGCAGCAGTAGCAGAACCAGTTTCAGCAACATCCAGAACCAGTTCCAGCAACATCCAGATCATCTGATGATGTATGATCATTTACTGGGAAAATGATGTATCATCCGGTATAACCCCCATGCTGCACCCCAGCTCTGATTTGATGCATCCAACAGACTAAAACTGAACTACAGAGACCATTTTGACATCAGTGCACACCAACAGAGATAGACCCGGATCCAATACAAGAAGCAAATAAAGGACAAGACACCCCCTTAAATATTTTCCATACTCAACGTTCATATACAATTAGATGCAGACTAAAATGATAGTCTTGACTGAGGGGCCATTTACCAAACTTTTACCAGGTAAACGTTTACCGGCAAGAGATATCACCCTCATTTACCTTATCGTGTAACATTTTTGGCATGAAAATGGATTGTTGGTAAGTATCTTAAACCCGGGTAAGAGCCATTTCCCACGCTTACCGGGTAAGACTCGTGGTCCTTGCCTTGGCTCTTACCGATTGAAAAACATAGACATTGATATGAAATGGTTTTTTTTGTAGAAATCTTTTTTCAAGGGTTCTTAATCAATCAAACTTGGCTGGTTCCGGAATGCAACAAAATCGGTAGAACCAAGTATTCCCCACTTTCCTTATTTTACTTGTACAAGTTTTGCAGTAGACATACTCACATATTTTTTGCTCTCTCAAGCATCCACGGAGGTACACTTCCAGATAGCAAGTTTCCAGTAAGATAACTAAAAAATCAAAATAACAAAACTCGTAAGGCATCATCAGTTTTTAATGATTTTGTTAAACTGTAGTATAATTTCTTTGTATTTTTTTTCTATAAACATTTAGTTAATCAATAAAAAAAATATCATGATTTCTATCCCATGTGGGAGTGGGACATGCCCCTTATGATTTCTATACCTGCTATATTTTTGCACCTCTGTCATACCATGATCTTGTATAATTTGGATCCAATTTCCATTTCCTTTGATGTTTTAAACTACAATGAAACAAAAACACAAGTTTCAGTTATTATATTACCTCTAAAAAGTGTACTAAGCAACAAAAAGAACTAAAAGGGGTACCCGTTCTCTGCATTAAGACACCAAGAAGCAGATGAAATATACCCGCAGCTGGACCCAAATCTAAAACATAATTCCATGGAATTCAAGCTGAACCATCCAGGACCGAAAAGACAACAATAAGACTAACAAATTCAACCCATAAAATAAACCAACAACAACCTCAAAAATATTTTAATCGTCATGCTGTCACAAATCATAAATAGAAGGACAAACAAAACCATCCTTACTCCATAAAGAGAAGTACTTGCAAATACCAATGTTAGCATAAAAAATAAGAGATTTAAGCACCAAAACCCATTGGAACCCATAGATACATCAATGTTACTAACTTTAACCAGATACATTAACAATACTCTAATAGAAACAAAAAGTGGAATCATATGGACTCAATTAAATATCAACGACGGTTATGAAGATGACAATCTACAAAGCAACAATTTTAGACAAAATACCAACATTAAAGACTATTAACCAAGTAATTCAAACCCAAGAACCAACACATCAGATGTGACTCATAGAGAAAACTGATGAAAACTTTCCGAGATACTTACCAAATCATGTCTGAAACACGTTTGCTACTTAGCTACAAAATCAATATTGAAATGGAGAAATCAATGGACTCGGCATACCTCGTATGAAATCAATGGAGAAATCGAAATCAGTTTGAAACACGTTTGCTATTTAGCTGCAAAATCAAAATTGAAATGGAAATCAATAGGGTTTGAAAGAGCGTACCAGAAATTAAAATTAAAATTGAAAGAGAAATCTAAATCAAAATCGATATTGGGAGAGATCTCTAGCATAGATAGGGTTTTTACCTAAAATCAAAATCGAAGAGAAGGAGAAGTGATTTGTTGAAGCTTCTTGCGATTATTTGAAATTTGTGTTGAACCATTTGATTTATATGCAATCTTTAAGAAAACGTGGATGGCAAAGAAAAGTACTGAAGGTATGGTCAAGAAAAGAAGTATGGTTGAGGTTGTACTTGGGTATGGTATGGTTGCAAACGTGAAGCAGACTCGGTATGGTGGCAGTCATGAGGGGCGTTTGTATGGATGAAACGTAAAGAGGTAGAAGGTTCAGATAGTAGGTAGAAGGAAGTGATATGTTTCTGGTTCTCCAGGAACAAAGTGTGGCTGATAAGGGAAAAAGGAGAAAACATGGGCTGAGAGTGTACTATAGGTATGGGCCAAATTTTGTGCATGACTGAGTGTGTACTATGTAGTATATAGGTATGGGCCAAAATTTATGCATCAATGAGTTGTATATCATGCATATAAAGTTGTCTTTTAAGAGTTTTTTGAACTTTATGCATAAAATGGTGGTACATTGTGCTTTAAAATTTGTCTTTAAGACATTTGATGTAAATGCTTATATATGTAGTATAGATATAGGGGTGGGTTCAAATGAAAACTCAAATTCAATTGTAAACGTGAGGACAAACCACAGCCGTTGATTAATAATCTGGTGAAGAGATCAATGGCAAAAAAACACGGTGGCAATTTTGTAAATAAGTTGAAAACTCTGTCCATGACTTGGTGAATATTTAGCGCGCAGGGGTAAAATTGGAAAGATTAGAATCAGCGCCTATTTTTGTTGAATTTTTATTTTCTTTTATAATTAAATATTTTTTACCCCCTTAAATTTTAAAATAAATTATCTAAAAAATTACTAACATTTTAATCAAACAAATTACATCAAAAAAACGAGAATTTCGTGCTCTTCGATATGACATCCATCATGATATAGTTTTTTTCCGATTTAACCGTTTTTTACGTGAAATCGTGTATATGTGTTATATTCAGACTGAATATAACACATATTCAGACTGAATATAACACATATTCAGACTGAATATAACACATATTCAGTCTGAATATAACACATATTCATCACTCACGTCTTCTTTTGTTCACATCTATTGCTGCATTCTTTGACATTGCATATACATGCCACGCATGCCTACTAAGGCCATTCTCCCTTAACCATCTGTGTTGTTCATCGAATATTATTGCTGTTATTATCCATCTTTGGTTTTCTTGGTGAAATACATATCAATACATCGCATGAATTTTTTTTGATTTGGTTATTGTTCAACTACCGCTAGCCTCATATTTTTCAGCTACATCTCGGGTTGAAGAACTTGATCATCACGTGATATCATATACCACATATTAGGTTTTACCACACAATTATTGGTCGTGTTTATCGCATGGTTTTATGTGTTATATTCAGTCTGAATATGTGTTATATTCAGTCTGAATATGTGTTATACTCAGACTGAATATGTGTTATATTCAGTCTGAATATGTGTTATATTCAGTCTGAATATGTGTTATATTCAGACTGAATAATTCTATATATTCAGACTGAATATAACACATATACACGATTTCACGTAAAAACGGTTAAATCGAAAAAAAAAACTATATCATGATGGATGTCATATTGAAGAGCACGAAATTCTCGTTTTTTTTGATGTAATTTGTTTGATTAAAATGTTAGTAATTTTTGAGATAATTTATTTTAAAATTTAAGGGGGTAAAAGTTTTTTAATTAAAAAAGAAAATAAAAATTCAAGGCGCTGATTCTAATTTGACGAAAATACCCCTAAAGCTGAATTTTAGGAATGGCTTAAATATGGCTGCGATCAATGAACGAGATTTGTCCTCATGTTTACAATTGAATTTGAGTTTTCATTTGAACTTTCCTCTCTCTCTCTCTCTCTCTCTCTATATATATATATATATATATATATATATAGGCTGGATATCAAATACAAACCAGTTAGTTTGTACAAACTCGTATAAACCATACCTACCTTCATGATTTTGTAAATTTGGCTTCATGAATATATATATATATATATATATATATATATATATATATATTTTTTGGCTTCATGAATATATCATTTGACATTTTTAACTAATTTTTTTACAAAAATACCCTAAAATACCCTTATTTTTGTAAAAAAATTAGTTAAAAATGCCAAATGATATATTCATGAAGCCAAATTATATATTCATGAAGCCAATATATATATATATATATATATATATATATATATTCATGAAGCCAAATTTACAAAATCATGAAGCTAGGTATGGTTTGTACGAGTGTGTACAAACTAACTGGTTTGTACCCGATACCACCCCTATATATATATATATATATATGATACAAATCAAATACAAATCAATGTGCATATGTGAATAATGTGTGCATAATCTGAGATGCACATATGTGAATAATGTGTGCATAATCTGAGATGCACATATGCATTATCCCATATGAATATATGTCAATTATATATATATATATATATATATATATATATATATTCTTGCACGTATGTATGTGCATATGTATATGCATATTGTTTAGGGGTGAGCAAAAACCCGAAAACCCGACCCGCCCCAAACCCGAAAACACCCCAAACTAGCCCATCCGAAAACCCGATACCCCGAAACCCGACATCCGATCTTTTCCCACGGGTTTGTAGGATCGGGTTGGGGTCAGGTTCTACCCACCCGATCCGACCCGAATATCCGAACTATTTTAATTTATATATATATATATACCTATTAATTCTCTAACCTAAATACCTAAATCGATTTCTCATTTCTATCTAATTCTCTAACCTAAATACCTCAGACTTGAGAGGCTGAGACCACCGTTCACCACCGCCCTACCGCCCTACACTACAGTTCGACGGAATTGGCCATCGCCGGCCACCGCCCAGGCGCCCACCGAACGACGAACGTGAGTACGTGACCACTGCTGCTGCATTTGACGAAGTGGAGAGTGGAGACGAAGCCTTTGACGAATCGACGGGATTGTGAGCCTTCGACGGGATTGGCATCACCGGCTGGCCACCGCCCACCTCTGGTGTTCGTGTTACCTGACTTACCTCGTCTTCCTACCACCACCGCTGTCCGCACTCCGCTGGTACGACTTATGAGTACGATTCTTCATATGTTTGTGTGTGTGTGAGTTCAATAGTTCATGTTTGGTTGTGTGTGTGAGTTCAATAGTTCATGTTTGGTTGTGTGTGTGAGTTCATGTTTGGTAATGAGCTTGATAATGTACGATTATTCAATCTGAACCCGAAAACCCGACCCATGGAAAACCGAACCCGAACAGCCCCGATATCCGAATATCCGATCTTCCTTTGGACGGATTTCGGGTTCCGCCAGACCCCCCCCGAAACCCGATCGGGGATTGGGTTTTGGGCCCCGATCCGCCCGAACCCGACTGATGCTCACCTCTAATATTGTTCACATATGCACACTGTGGTTTGTAAGGTGTGCAACAAATGCAAGGTTTGCATTTTACGTAGCCTCTCTCTCTCTATATATATATAAGCGAAGGCGGAGAATCGTATGAGAAATTGAGGTTAACGTGAGAAGCGGATCTGAACCATTGATCACATTTAATCAATTGTCCTCCCATGAATTGCGCCTTAGAAGAGAATTAATTTGGTCAGGGCCGTGTCAGGGGGAGGGTAGACCGGACGCACGCCCAGGGCCCACAAAAAGTAGGGGCCTAAACTTTTTTAATATATAGTATATAATAGTAGTGCAAAAAAACTATTCAATAAAAGAGCACAAATTTGTTTTAATATCTAACATGACCCAAAAAGAATTTAACATTATATTAAGGGTCCACAAAAAGTAGGGGCCCGAATTTTATTTAGTATAATATATAGTAGTAATTCAGAAAAATTAATCAATAAAAGAGACACAATTCTTTTAGTATCTAATAGGACCCAAAATCAATTTAACACTACATTAAGGACCCACAAAAAGTGGGGGCCGAAACTTTTTTAGTATATAATATATAGTAGTTGTTCAAAAAAATTAGCAATAAAGAAAACACAATTTTTTTTAACATTATATTAAAATATAGTAGATTTCTTGTTATTGACTAAGAAAGTTCATTCCTTTTGAAAAAATTACCAACCATATGAGACTATCCACCGTATATCTATATTTATGATTTCAAAACTAACCTTGTTTTTTCATACATTACAGACTACTTTATTACCTAATATTGAATGTACAATTTAAGTATTCTCCTATCTCTGCAACAAGAATAAGATCTCAAGCTATAACCAACATGGACTTTTGATTCTAAGATTGATGGTTCGTAAAAAGTATGTATTAACCCTAAAAGTTTAAAATGGTGATAAAAACATTAATATGAGGTGATATGGAAACGGGAAACCCAACCGATTTATATTAATTTGCATAGAATGTTACTCCGAATAGTCAACATTGTGACATAAAATGATGTCGGTCTATATATTAAAGGTATATCATATGATGTGTTTGACGGTGGGACGGATTTATGGTGCTAGGTAAAAATGATATGATAGATAATATTAATTTAAAAATAAATATTGATTGGTTTTGCGCCTAGGAATTCTTGGAAAAATAATTTAATATGAATTACTAATATTTTTTGAATTATGATAAAGGACAAATAAAATCATACTTATTGAGAACCCATTTTTACATCTCGCCCAGGGCCTACAATATGTTAGGAACGACCCTGAATTTGGTGCATCTCATCCTAATGTGCGTCCATTTCTCATCCAACGGTTGATAACCACTTCTCACGTTAACCTCGACTTCTCACCGAAACCCAACCTACAGGCGAAACATCGTGTGAGAAGTTGAATTAACGTAAAAAGCATGAGAAGTGGATCTGAACCCTTGATCACTTGTTATCTCAAGCCCACTCATGAATCGTTTTTGATACGGGGATTGATCTGGTGCATCTCATCCTAATGTGCATCAAAACGGTTGATAACCACTTCTCACGCTTCTCACATTTCTCACAATAACTCCACTTCTCACTCAAGTTAACGTGAGAACTGTGAGAAATGGTTATCAACCGTTGGATGCACATTAGAATGAGATGCACCGGATCAATTTCCGTATCAAGCATGATTCATGGTGGACTTAAGATTAACTCAACTTCTCACACGATCCTTTGCCTACATATATAATACTAATTGTATCATTATGTTTTATACTTATTATTGGATTTAAGATCATGCAAGATAATGAATATACCTTGTTCATGTTTTTAAGAAAAAAAAATCTATAACACAATATTTGATGATTGTTATAACTTTATCCAATATCAAATTTATAATTTGGTGAAACTAAGAAAAATAAGCAGCCTTTTTATTCACTAACTCTATCAATCGATGGATCATAAAAAATCAAATGAATTGGTTATGCTATTCAATATTACTAGACAAGTTCACTTGTACTACACAAATAACCGGTAACAATCAAACTTTTTATTAAAGAAACTTTTTTTACTACACAAAGGGGTGCATACTCGTTACCGCCAAACGAGGAAGTCCGGAGCAAAGGACGTAAACCCTCAATATGTTGTTATGTACATTTTGGTTGAAGGAATGTATACCGACTTAGGGGTTGTTTGGCAATTGGTGAATGGTTTGGTGCAAAATGATTAAGTGGTCAGAATGATCAAGAGACTCTTATGATATATTGCAAAATGAAATATGGTTGTTTGGTAATTGTTCAAAATGAAATTAGGACGCTTAATGATTAAGGGAGACCCATAATACAAAATCATTCAGAGGGTTTTAGAACCTTTAAGAGGCGGGTTTTTTTTTTTTTGCCAAACGAGATTCACCTCCTAGTGATTCAGAGGTTGCCTTTTAATGGAACTATTAAAAGGTAAACAAACAACCCCTTATAGATTGTTTCAATCTTTGGATGTTGTTTCCATTAAAGTTGTTTGCATAAATGTTTTATCTTAGATTGATTAGGTTATGGTGTCATGTCATCATGAATTCATATTTGTAAGTCAAATGTCATACTTGGAAAATTAGGAGTGTCACAATTTATCAATCAACCTCCGTAACAAAATAGGTTTATTTTGGGGACACATTACAGGCTTTGCGTATCTTGATAGAGTACTTAATGGGATTTATAGGTTTTGAGACCAACAATTGTGCGTCTGATATAATGGTGTTTTAATAATTACACAGAGTTAGACTACATAACAAGCTTTATCGACAAAGTTGGACAATCTAATAGAATAAAAAGTTGTCTATAAGAGTCTCATCTAAAAAGACTAAGGCCTTGTTTGTTTTTTGATTTTCAGATCTTAATTAGCTCTGTTGTCTATATCGCTCAGACATTTAATAATTAAGAGCTTTTATTTTTCTTAAGTTTTCAGAGGGTCTTATATCTAAAAAGCCTCTGGATCATAAAGTGGAAACCTAAACTCTTATTCATTTAGACGTGCCTCCAAACCTCAATCGTCTCCTGGCTAGGCATGGGAATGGGGCGGGCATGGGGCGGGGACCTCAATCCCCATCCCCGTCGCCGCCGGGGAATATGATCATATCCCCATCCCCATACCCACCGGGGAACGGGGATCCCCAACGTATTTCTAATCCTTCCTCTATATAGAATTATAGATATATGTGTGTGAGAGAGATAGAGAATGAAAGAAGGAAGGTAAGGTTTTTTTTTAGGGAGGGGGGGTTGGGTTGGAAGGGGACGAAAACATACTTTTTTTTAAGTATATAATATTTATATACGACAAATGCAACAATTAAACTCACACACACTCCTCATATTTGGTGAGGTTTGAACTCCTGACCTTCTCGGAGGCAAGAGACTTCGATACTGTAACACCCTCAAATTTGGAACGAGCAACTAACTTTAATTTCAATAAAATAACCAAAAGTTTATAAGATTATTTCAACAATTCATTCCTGAAAATACCTCGGAATTTAAACATCATAATTTCCACAAACTAAAAGCTTAAGACGGCGTTACTTAACACAACACAAGTTGCTAGTCCCAATTAATGCGGAAGATTCACTAAATCAAAATCATCTCTCGTGCACTCTACTAGCACTCGCCACATCACAGTGTAGCTAAAGCTACTCCCAACCTAAGCCTGTTGCACATGCCGACAAATAAAAAGGGTTAGGCTAACGCCTAGTGAGTTCAAACATTTTATCATGACTATATAAATTCATAAATCGAGAGGAGTGTAGTTTTTAGTCATGATTTCAAAAGAGTTTACTTTAAGTACAAATCACCCATTTTCCAACTCACACAATTCCCATGCTGAAATCTTTAATATAACATGATTTCCCAAAATAGACTCCTTTCCAAAATCAGTGCGAAAGGTAAAATAGCATTTAATACCCAAAGTGATTAAATACATAATTATTCGTCATTAATCCAAAACATCCCAAAACATGGATGAAACATAATCCACAACTCATATAAGTGGAAAGCAATTCTCATAAATATGATACGTCACCGAAAACATGGATAAACACAAATACCCAAAACAACACCTTTCGGTGATGGGGGAGACCCGTATACATTGCACGTGACGGAACACAAAAGTGGGTCACCTACTATGCAATAAAACACCCACGTGGATTACTCTCGTAAACTGAGCTCAATCACTCCAGATCTATTGCCCACGAGCCTAGGGAGCCCCCAACTTCAACCACTGCAGGTCTATACATTGAGTCACTCCAAATCCACAACAGCACATTATGGATTACACCTTACTGCCCATGAGACGACGCCCGACCTTATAGGTTCACGCCTTACTTATCATGGATCCCGATGCCTATCCCGTGCTAAGCACATATGGAATTACACCTTACTGGCCATGAGACGACGCCCGACCATATAGGCCCACGCCTTACTTATCATGGAACCCGATTCCTATTCCGTGCTACAAAAGAAACTAACGTCTTGTAAACTGAGCTCAATCAATCCCACCGCGTGACTAAGGGGAAACTTAAATGCCTATGGATCCATGGCTAACAAGGTCTACATATCACACGACCCCAAATGAATAAACAAATGCATCCAAAACATGCAATTCCCCAATAACATAAATTATGATCAAAACTCAACTTTGAGCTATCAAAACTGGACAAATGTCCCCAAAACTTGATAAAATCCAATACCGAGCCAGAAGCTCAACTAACTCAAAAGATAGTTCATGAAAGTCATAAGATGACATTAAATATAACAACACACACAGTTTGCCAGTAAATACTTCAAATCCATGAAAACCCATAACAAAACCTTGGATCGGGAAAACCCCCTTTTCCAAAGGATTCACACCTTTACATTTTCAAAACATCTCATGATGTGCTATATGCATATTTCCAAAATCCAAAAAATGCATTTTCATAACAAATAGACTCCATTTATCACATAAATCAACAACTTATTTTTACGTATGATTTATTCATCACATTTCCCCAAAATTCCAAATGTAAGTGTTTTACCATATTTACAACCATAAATACTTCAAAGGTTAAAACCCATCAAATAACTCAACATTGATAATTTTCATGTAAAACACATAATTACTTGGAAAATATCATTTTGGCATGTACAAAGTTTTCACAAAGTAACTTGAACTCACCTTGCTAGATTTAGGCTAAATCTAGAATTTTCCCAAACGTATGCTCCTTTGAAAAAGTTTGCATCCTCAAGCCAAAACCTCCAAAAACCTAAATTCATAACTTCCAACCATGAATATTCATATTCAACCACTTTAAAACCATTCCCCAAACATCTTATATTGAAATCTCCATTTTGACCAAAACCCCAATATTAACCTAACTTCCCTAAAATCATTCAAACCGAAATTGGAGAAACAAAATACTAAGAGATCATCAATGGAACATTTATAACTCATACGAAAGTATAGAAGCTAGGAGGATGAACTCACCACTTAGGTTTTGATGAAAACCTAGAAAACCCCAAAAATCTCTAGTGTTGTGGATAAAACTTTCTCTTGCATCAATAAATGAAATCACTAGCATAAAGTGGATAAGGAACACATTAATCTCCAAGAAAAAGCCACAAAATCAGTTAGGGTTTGTGAGGGAAAGAGGGGAAACGATTTGGAGAGAAGAGAAGAGATTTGAGTGTGAGAAATGAGAGACTTACCACCACCAAACACCCTTGAATCTTCCAATGAACTTCAAAACTAACACTTTATCCTTGAAAAGCTCTAAAAACCGAAACCATGGCACTTTGAATCGCCAAAAACGGAGGTGAAATGAGAGAGATATGAAGAAATGAAGTTTGGGGTGTGAATTTCGTGTTTTAAGCTGATCAGGAGCTCCGCGCGGGTCTCCGCGCTAGTGAACTAGCGCCACAATGCGCGTCGGGCACTGGTCGCCCGATTTCCCCTTAAACACTGTTTTGGCCATAACTTCTTCGTTATAGCTCCGTTTTCGCTCCGCAAAGAACCGTTGGACTCGTATTCGAATTCCTCATCCAACAAGACCATAAAATCTAGGATTTAACCCAAAATCCTATTTTTCATATTTATCTTAAAAGATCGATTCCCTCCGAAATCGGGGTGTTACAATCCTCCCAACCTTAAAAGAGATTTCGTCCTCGAAATCTAGTTCCCATATACTCAAGTGAACGCTCAACTCACTAGAGTAGCTTCCAATCAACAGACTTTGATTGTCTCCCAACCTTAAGTGATACATACTTTCCCAACGACAGATTCGAACTTCCCAATCATACCACATTCACATGTTCTTAAATTTTCTCTCCAAACCAACTCAACATTGAATCACTACCAACATCAACCAAAACTTCAGAATCCCCAAATAATCCCGCTACTGAACTAGCATTCATTCTCAGTGGATTCCATCGATTCAACACCAACGGCCATCATTGACTCGTCAATTACACAATCCCAAAGGTATGTCTAATTATCAGTCATACAATCGGCAGGTTCTTTTACCCCACGAGGGAAGTCATTCACTAAATTCCCTTATCACAATTGAGCATCTTAAGATTTCTACGACCATTACCATCATTTCTATAAAATCGGACTACAATCCCCCGATTACACTAATGGTGCTTGGCCTCAAGCCCAAAAGTTGACACTTAGATGTACCACCAAACTTTGAGTCACAACAGACTCAACACTCGAGTTTCACTCGTCGAGCATTCTCATCAAAACCAAAATTATCGCTATGGTGTCTAAAGGGTCCCGCATACGAAAGTTGACCAACACCCCAAAATAAGATTCCCAACAAGAATGGTTACCACCAACCTCAATATAAGGTACTACGATTCAAATCCTTCAGTTACAAAAGTGCATCGTCCCCGCGTCCGATACTATTCGGCCTACAGCGCTATCACGCGTGGAATACTCAGACCTTCCACCATCAAAGTGCTACACACACTTACTCTTAACTGAGTTACTTAACCTTTCCAAGGTTCCTATGAGTTCAAGGCCTTTCAAGCGAAATGTTTAACAAATATGGCAATCGAAACGTTCATAAAAACTTTTAACATAAAGGTTTTCATATCAATCTAATTGCACGCACAAAATCTACTACTATCCCTTCGGTAGTTGTGCAAAAATGGACATACTCGTCCCATATATAAAAATCATCTTGAAAACCATTTCACCAAAATTTATATCGTTAACAAAGCGCGAAAGTATAACAAACAACTTCTCGGAAAGAAACCGATACGGTCCTAGCATGGATTGATCTATGTTATGCACGTAAGGTAATTCCCTCATTAAATATTGTGCAACCAAAAGGTCTATACGTGCCTCAAAAGGTTTGAATGTCATTCGATTCCAAATTCCCCTTTTAAATCATGAAATAGCATGGGATAAGATTTACCAACAAAGTGCGCACACATCAGTTTATTCCCAAAACGGTGAAACAATCCCATAAATGTACTTTGGCTAAACCATAAAACGATTTGTGCCAGTTCTAGGTTTAAAGACAAAATCGATACGTTTTCATCATTCAAAGATGTTGACTAAAATGTCAAGAAAGAATCTCAAATTGGAGTATGCACGCAAACTTGTAACACTCCCTTATAAATTTTCTTGAAACGAAGTCACGTGTATCAAATCATTCGTAAAAATTTCAAAAATGAAATTCTTTAAATCAATGTTCAAAATCTTCTCACTTAGTCATATAATGACATAAGAGTAAAACACTTTTAACCATGCCCACGCATTAATGCGTTTTCCCAAAACTTAGGAAAATAAGTGTTTGTAGTTGATTGACACCAAAAAGGGTTTAAATCGACTTCAAATGTCGACTTATACAAATGGCGCGTATTAACGTTCCAAAATTTTAAGTAATCCCACGCACCCTAGTTTAAGACAATTAATTTCCCAAGATCTCCATCACGGAGCGGTTACACCAAAATTTCGCATTCGCAATACAAAACGTTGAATTGACAATGTATCAAATTTACTCGTTAGGATACTCAAAATACCCATTTTCTCCAAAACCCAACGCGGCTTACCATTTTCCAAAATATCCATTAAGCCCAAAAATTGACCAAAGGTCGACGACTCACACGTTCGCGTTTTCAAAATGTTTCTGTAGTGTAAACCATGCATTACCAACACAACACTAAAACATATCTTGGTCCAACGACCCTTACTTATGTGATGAATTCATAAAACATTTCCATTCATGACACATTTATCAAAGCCTTCGAGGGTTAGTGATTACCAAATTATGCACACCCTTAGATCAATACCATGCGTTTACAAGAAAGGACATTAAAATATTAAACTAGCCGGAAGCACATAAAGCAGATTGTTCAGAAATACAACCTGCATATACTTTCATGCATTACTTATGTCACGTATAATTCAACTCGTACAATTAAATAAATTGCAACAAAACGTGCTAACACAAATCTTTGAAAGAGAAACCACGCGACATCAAAATTTCCAAAACGTTCCATTTGGTTGCCTTACGGTATAAATAACACTTCTCAACAAAACCCGAAAGAGTCAAAATGCCCAGTACAATCCAAATTCAACACACGCAATAGCTAAAGTATGCTCCTTACAAAATTTGTACTCACACGACCCAACACGTCGTAAAATGAAACTTCGTAAAACTCCATGGGCTTAATTGCCTCAACTCAACCAAATGGTGCCAAGCCTTTCACTTCCAACAATCAAATTACATAATGTAAAACCATGGCCAAAATGCCAAAACTCCCAAAATTCCCCTTTGTTGTAATACGTTCTAAACAACACTTTCGATAAAACTTCCATTAAATAAATTCTCCAATAAAACTCAACATAGACATAATGGAAGATAACTTTCCGTCCAAACCTTAACATATGTGGAGGAGATCCAATGTTAAAGTCATAAGCCGTAGTTACTTGTCCAACATCTTAAACATCATGAAAATATGGATATCACTGTATCCGTAAGTAACGTTGGTCAATTGATAAAACAAAGCAAGTCCCGACAGAGTTTGTAATTCCTCGCAATAAAACAACTTTCATGTACATTCAAAACCATGATTTAAAATCTTGTGTGTGTGTGTTAACCATTTTTCTGAGACTTTGTAACTCAATCCGCAAAAGGATTCGAAACACAAGAAATAATTGCTACAATTTATTTCGAAATAAGTTATGTGCATAAATTTAGTCGACACTCCACATCTCAACCCATACTCCTCCAAATCCCTCCGGTCTACTATTGTCATCCGGATATCCAAACCTCTTAAGGCAAAGTTGGGAATTACATCAATTAACCTTACGATTCTTCCTCGAATCAAAGTCTTTTCAATAAGTCCATGGTTCTAATTCAACCATCAAATTTTGACCCGAAATGATCCACTTAGAGCAATTATCATGCTTATTGTCACCCCAAGTGACCAATACTAAAATCGTCAATCTTTTCCAACACTATTCGCTTAGAACTTCTTTACTACCCCAACAGTCATCACATTAAAGTATTTCAAGTAAGCACATGTAACGAGTAGGTTCACCATAACACTGGCCAGGTGTAATTTTGAACGGTACCGTACATGCTTATCCTTGCTACCCTTAACGTGATTCTCGTTTCTAACGACTCCATCAACCCCAAAACATCCTATCTTAATGTGCCTAATAGTGGAATTTCACTTTCTCTCACTTAAAAGATCGCTAGTTTGAGTCTAGGTATTCAAAATCAACACCTAATTCTCTCAAACTTATGCTCTGATACCAACTTGTAACACCCTCAAATTTGGAACGAGCAACTAACTTTAATTTCAATAAAATAACCAAAAGTTTATAAGATTATTTCTACAATTCATTCCTGAAAATACTTCGGAATTTAAACATCATAATTTTCACAAACTAAAAGCTTAAGACGGCGTTACTTAACACAACACAAGTTGCTAGTCCCAATTAATGCGGAAGATTCACTAAATCAAAATCATCTCTCGTGCACTCTACTAGCACTCGCCACTTCACAGTGTAGCTAAAGCTACTCCCAACCTGAGCCTGTTGCACATGCCGACAAATAAAAAGGGTTAGGCTAACGCCTAATGAGTTCAAGCATTTTATCATGACTATATAAATTCATAAATCGAGAGGAGTGTAGTTTTTAGTCATGATTTCAAAAGAGTTTACTTTAAGTACAAATCACCCATTTTCTAACTCACACAATTCCCATGCTGGAATCTTTAATATAACATGATTTCCCAAAATAGGCTCCTTTCCAAAATCAATGCGAAAGGTAGAATAGCATTTAATACCCAAAGTGATTAAATACATAATTATTCGTCATTAATCCAAAACATCCCAAAACATGGATGAAACATAATCCACAACTCATATAAGTGGAAAAGCAATTCTCATAAATATGATACGTCACCGAAAACATGGATAAACACAAATACCCAAAACAACACTTTTCGGTGACGGGGGAGACCCGTATACATTGCACGTGACGGAACACAAAAGTGGGTCACCTACTATGCAATAAAACACCCACGTGGATTACTCTCGTAAACTGAGCTAAATCACTCCAGATCTATTGCCCGCGAGACTAGGGAGCCCCCAACTTCAACCACTCCAGGTCTATACATTGGGTCACTCCAAATCCACAACAGCACATTATGGATTACACCTTACTGCCCATGAGACGACGCCCGACCTTATAGGTCCACGCCTTACTTATCATGGATCCCGATGCCTATCCCGTGCTAAGCACATATGAAATTACACCTTACTGGCCATGAGACGACACCCGACCATATAGGCCCACACCTTACTTATCATGGAACCCGATGCCTATTCCGTGCTACAAAAGAAACTAACGTCTCGTAAACTGAGCTCAATCAATCCCGACCTCTTGCCCGCGAGACTAAGGGGAAACTCAAATGCCTATGGATCCATGGCTAACAAGGTCTACATATTACACGACCCCAAATGAATAAACAAATGCATTCAAAACATGCAATTCCCCAATAACATAAATTTTGATCAAAACTCAACTTTGAGCTATCAAAACTGGACAAATGTCCCCAAAACTTGATAAAATCCAATACCGAGCCACAAGCTCAACTAACTCAAAAGATAGTTCATGAAAGTCATAAGATGACATTAAATATAACAACACACACAGTTTGCCAGTAAATACTTCAAATCCATGAAAACCCATAACAAAACCTTGGATCGGGAAAACCCTCCTTTCCAAAGGATTCACACCTTTACATTTTCAAAACATCTCATGATGTGCTATATGCATATTTCCAAAATCCAAAAAATGCATTTTCATAAAAAATAGACTCCATTTATCACATAAATCAACAACTTATTTTTACGTATGATTTATTCATCACATTTCCCCAAAATTCCAAAAGTAAGTGTTTTACCATATTTACAACCATAAATACTTCAAAGATTAAAACCCATCAAATAGCTCAACATTGATAATTTTCATGTAAAACACATAATTACTTGGAAAATATCATTTTGGCATGTACAAAGTTTTCACAAAGTAACTTGAACTCACCTTGCTAGATTTAGGCTAAATCTAGAATTTTCCCAAACGTATGCTCCTATGAAGAAGTTTGCATCCTCAAGCCAAAACCTCCAAAAACCTAAATTCATAACTTCCAACCATGAATATTCATATTCAACCACTTTAAAACCATTCCCCAAACATCTTATATTGAAATCTCCATTTTGACCAAAACCCCAATATTAACCTAACTTCCCCAAAATCATCCAAACCGAAATTGGAGAAACAAAACACTAAGAGATCATCAATGGAACATTTATAACTCATACGAAAGTATAGAAGCTAGGAGGATGAACTCACCACTTAGGTTTTGATGAAAACCTAGAAAACCACAAAAATCTCTAGTGTTGTGGATAAAACTTGCTCTTGCATCAATAAATGAAATCACTAGCATAAAGTGGATAAGGAACACATTAATCTCCAAGAAAAAGCCACAAAATCAGTTAGGGTTTGTGAGGGAAAGAGGGGAAACGATTTGGAGAGAAGAGAAGAGATTTGAGAGTGAGAAATGAGAGACTTACCACCACCAAACGCCCTTGAATCTTCCAATGAACTTCAAAACTAACACTTTATCCTTGAAAAGCTCTAAAAACCGAAACCATGGCACATTGAATCGCCAAAAACGGAGATGAAATGAGAGAGATATGAAGAAATGAAGTTTGGGGGTGTGAATTTCGTGTTTTAAGCTGATCAGAAGCTCCGCGCGGGTCTCCGCGCTAGTGAACTAGCGCCACAATGCGCGTCGGGCACTGGTCGCCCGGTTTCCCCTTAAACACTGTTTTGGCCATAACTTCTTCGTTATAGCTCCGTTTTTGCTCCGGAAAGAACCGTTGGACTCGTATTCGAATTCCTCACCCAACAAGATCATAAAATCTAGGATTTGACCCAAATACTATTTTTCATATTTATCTTAAAAGATCGATTCCCTCCGAAATCGGGGTGTTACAATCCTCCCAACCTTAAAAGAGATTTCGTCCTCGAAATCTAGTTCCCATATACTCAAGTGAACGCTCAACTCACTAGAGTAGCTTCCAATCAACAGACTTTGATTGTCTCCCAACCTTAAGTGATACATACTTTCCCAACGACAGATTCGAACTTCCCAATCATACCACATTCACATGTTCTTAAATTTTCTCTCCAAACCAACTCAACATTGAATCACTACCAACATCAACCAAAACTTCAGAATCCCCAAATAATCCCGCTACTGAACTAGCATTCATTCTCAGTGGATTCCATCGATTCAACACCAACGGTCATCATTGACTCGTCAATTACACAATCCCAAAGGTATGTATAATTATCAGTCATACAATCGGCAGGTTCTCTTACCCCACGAGGGAAGTCATTCACTAAATTCCCTTATCACAATTGAGCATCTTAAGATTTCTACAACCATCATTTCTTTAAAATCGGACTACAATCCCCCGATTACACTAACGGTGCTTGGCCTCAAGCCCAAAAGTTGACACTTAGATGTACCACCAAACTTTGAGTCACAACAGACTCAACACTCGAGTTTCACTCGTCGAGCATTCTCATCAAAAACAAAATTATCGCTATGGTGTCTAAAGGGTCTCGCATACGAAAGTTGACCAACACCCCAAAATAAGATTCCCAACAAGAATGGTTACCACCAACCTCAATATAAGGTACTACGATTCAAATCCTTCAGTTACAAAAGTGCATCGTCCCTGCGCCCGATACTATTCGGCCTACAGCGCTATCACGCGTGGAATACTCATACCTTCCACCATCAAAGTGCTACACACACTTACTCTTAACTGAGTTACTTAACCTTTCCAAGGTTCCTATGAGTTCAAGGCCTTTCAAGCGAAATGTTTAACAAATATGGCAATCGAAACGTTCATAAAAACTTTTAACATAAAGGTTTTCATATCAATCTAATTGCACGCACAAAATCTACTACTATCCCTTCGGTAGTTGTGCAAAAATGGACATACTCGTCCCACATATAAAAATCATCTTGAAAACCATTTCACCAAAATTTATATCGTTAACAAAGCGCGAAAGTATAACAAACAACTTCTCGGACAGAAACCGATACGGTCCTAGCATGGATTGATCTATGTTATGCACGTAAGGTAATTCCCTCATTAAATATTGTGCAACCAAAAGGTCTATACGTGCCTCAAAAGGTTTGAATGTCATTCGATTCCAAATTCCCCTTTTAAATCATGAAATAGCATGGGATAAGATTTACCAACAAAGTGCACACACATCAGTTTATTCCCAAAACGGTGAAACAATCCCATAAATGTACTTTGGCTAAACCATAAAACGATTTGTGCCAGTTCTAGATTTAAAGACAAAATCGATACGTTTTCATCATTCAAAGATGTTGACTAAAATGTCAAGAAAGAATCTCAAATTGGAGTATGCACACAAACTTGTAACACTCCCTTATAAATTTTCTTGAAACGAAGTCACGTGTATCAAATCATTCGTAAAAATTTCAAAAATGAAATTCTTTAAATCAATATTCAAAATCTTCTCACTTAGTCATATAATGACATAAGAGTAAAACACTTTTAACCATGCCCACGCATTAATGCGTTTTCCCAAAACTTAGGAAAATAAGTGTTTGTAGTTGATTGACACCAAAAAGGGTTTAAATCGACTTCAAATGTCGACTCATACTAATGGCGCGTATTAACGTTCCAAAATTTTAAGTAATCCCACGCACCCTAGTTTAAGACAATTAATTTCCCAAAATCTCCATCACGGAGCGGTTACACCAAAATTTCGCATTCGCAATACAAAACGTTGAATTGACAATGTTTCAAATTTACTCGTTAGGATACTCAAAATACCCATTTTCTCCAAAACCCAACGCGGCTTACCATTTTTAAAAATAACCATTAAGCCCAAAAATTGACCAAGGTCGACGACTCACACGTTCGTGTTTTCAAAATGTTTCTGTAGTGTAAACCATGCATTACCAACACAGCACTAAAACATATCTTGGTCCAACGACCCTTACTTATGTGATGAATTCATAAAACATTTCCATTCATGACACATTTATCAAAGCCTTCGAGGGTTAGTGATTACCAAATTATGCACACCCTTAGATCAATACCATGCGTTTACAAGAAAGGACGTTAAAATATTAAACTAGCCGGAAGCACATAAAGAAGATTGTTCAGAAATACAACCTGCATATTCTTTCATGCATTACTTATGTCACGTATAATTCAACGCGTACAATTAAATAAATTGCAACAAAACGTGCTAACACAAATCTTTGAAAGAGAAACCATGCGACATCAAAATTTCCAAAACGTTCCATTTGGTTGCCTTACGGTATAAATAACACTTCTCAACAAAACCCGAAAGAGTCAAAATGCCCAGTACAATCCAAATTCAACACACGCAATAGCTAAAGTATGCTCCTTACAAAATTTGTACTCACACGACCCAACACGTCGTAAAATGAAACTTCGTAAAACTCCATGGGCTTAATTGCCTCAACTCAACCAAATGGTGCCAAGCCTTTCGCTTCCAACAATCAAATTACATAATGTAAAACCATGGCCAAAATGCCAAAACTCCCAAAATTCCCCTTTGTTGTAATACGATCTAAACAACACTTTCGATAAAACTTCCATTAAATAAATTCTCCAATAAAACTCAACATAGACATAATGGAAGATAACTTTCCGTCCAAACCTTAACATATGTGGAGGAGATCCAATGTTAAAGTCATAAGCCGTAGTTACTTGTCCAACATCTTAAACATCATGAAAATATGGATATCACTGTATCCGTAAGTAACGTTGGTCAATTGACAAAACAAAGCAAGTCCCGACAGAGTTTGTAATTCCTCGCAATAAAACAACTTTCATGTACGTTCAAAACCATGATTTAAAATCTTGTGTGTGTGTTAACCATTTTTCTGAGACTTTGTAACTCAATCCGCAAAAGGATTCGAAACACAAGAAATAATTGCTACAATTTATTTCGAAATAAGTTATGTGCATACATTTAGTCGGCACTCCACATCTCAACCCATACTCCTCCAAATCCCTCCGGTCCACTATTGTCATCCGGATATCCAAACCTCTTAAGGAAAAGTTGGGAATTACATCAATTAACCTTACGATTCTTCCTCGAATCAAAGTCTTTTCAATAAGTCCATGGTTCTAATTCAACCATCAAATTTTGACCCGAAATGATCCACTTAGAGCAATTATCATGCTTATTGTCACCCCAAGTGACCAATACTAAAATCGTCAATCTTTTCCAACACTATTCGCTTAGAACTTCTTTACTACCCCAACAGTCATCACATTAAAGTATTTCAAGTAAGCACATGTAACGAGTAGGTTCACCATAACACTGGCCAGGTGTAATTTTGAACGGTACCGTACATGCTTATCCTTGCTACCCTTAACGTGATTCTCGTTTCTAACGACTCCATCAACCCCAAAACATCCTATCTTAATGTGCCTAATAGTGGAATTTCACTTTCTCTCACTTAAAAGATCGCTAGTTTGAGTCTAGGTATTCAAAATCAACACCTAATTCTCTCAAACTTATGCTCTGATACCAACTTGTAACACCCTCAAATTTGGAACGAGCAACTAACTTTAATTTCAAAAAATAACCAAAAGTTTATAAGATTATTTCTACAATTCATTCCTGAAAATACCTCGGAATTTAAACATCATAATTTCCACAAACTAAAAGCTTAAGACGGCGTTACTTAACACAACACAAGTTGCTAGTCCCAATTAATGCGGGAGATTCACTAAATCAAAATCATCTCTCGTGCACTCTATTAGCACTCGCCACTTCTTAGTGTAGCTAAAGCTACTCCCAACCTGAGCCTGTTGCACATGCCGACAAATAAAAAGGGTTAGGCTAACGCCTAGTGAGTTCAAGCATTTTATCATGACTATATAAATTCATAAATCGAGAGGAGTGTAGTTTTTAGTCATGATTTCAAAAGAGTTTACTTTAAGTACAAATCACCCATTTTCCAACTCACACAATTCCCATGCTGAAATCTTTAATATAACATGATTTCCCAAAATAGACTCCTTTCCAAAATCAGTGCGAAAGGTAAAATAGCATTTAATACCCAAAGTGATTAAATACATAATTATTCGTCATTAATCCAAAACATCCCAAAACATGGATGAAACATAATCCACAACTCATATAAGTGGAAAAGCAATTCTCATAAATATGATACGTCACCGAAAACATGGATAAACACAAATACCCAAAACAACACCTTTCGGTGACGGGGGAGACCCGTATACATTGCACGTGACGGAACACAAAAGTGGGTCACCTACTATGCAATAAAACACCCACGTGGATTACTCTCGTAAACTGAGCTCAATCACTCCAGATCTATTGCCCGCGAGACTAGGGAGCCCCCAACTTCAACCACTCCAGGTCTATACATTGGGTCACTCCAAATCCACAACATCACATTATGGATTACACCTTACTGCCCATGAGACGACGCCCGACCTTATAGGTCCACGCCTTACTTATCATGGATCCCGATGCCTATCCCGTGCTAAGCACATATGGAATTACACCTTACTGCCCATGAGACGACGCCCGACCATATAGGCCCACGCCTTACTTATCATGGAACCCGATGCCTATTCCAGGTTACAAAAGAAACTAGCGTCTCGTAAACTGAGCTCAATCAAACCCGACCTCTTGCCCGCGAGACTAAGGGGAAACTCAACATAGACATAATGGAAGATAACTTTCCGTCCAAGCTCAACTAACTCAAAAGATAGTTCATGAAAGTCATAAGATGACATTAAATATAACAACACACACAGTTTGCCAGTAAATACTTCAAATCCATGAAAACCCATAACAAAACCTTGGATCGGGAAAACCCTCCTTTCCAAAGGATTCACACCTTTACATTTTCAAAACATCTCATGATGTGCTATATGCATATTTCCAAAATCCACAAAATGCATTTTCATAACAAATAGACTCCATTTATCACATAAATCAACAACTTATTTTTACGTATGATTTATTCATCACATTTCCCCAAAATTCCAAAAGTAAGTGTTTTACCATATTTACAACCATAAATATTTCAAAGGTTAAAACCCATCAAATAACTCAACATTGATAATTTTCATGTAAAACACATAATTACTTGGAAAATATCATTTTGGCATGTACAAAGTTTTCACAAAGTAACTTGAACTCACCTTGCTAGATTTAGGCTAAATCTAGAATTTTCCCAAACGTATGCTCCTTTGAAGAAGTTTGCATCCTCAAGCCAAAACCTCCAAAAACCTAAATTCATAACTTCCAACCATGAATATTCATATTCAACCACTTTAAAACCATTCCCCAAACATCTTATATTGAAATCTCCATTTTGACCAAAACCCCAATATTAACCTAACTTTCCCAAAATCATCCAAACCGAAATTGGAGAAACAAAACACTAAGAGATCAATGGAACATTTATAACTCATACGAAAGTATAGAAGCTAGGAGGATGAACTCACCACTTAGGTTTTGATGAAAACCTAGAAAACCCCAAAAATCTCTAGTGTTGTGGATAAAACTTTCTCTTGCATCAATAAATGAAATCACTAGCATAAAGTGGATAAGGAACACATTAATCTCCAAGAAAAAGCCATAAAATTAGTTAGGGTTTGTGAGGGAAAGAGGGGAAACGATTTGGAGAGAAGAGAAGAGATTTGAGTGTGAGAAATGAGAGACTTACCACCACCAAACACCCTTGAATCTTCCAATGAACTTCAAAACTAACACTTTATCCTTGAAAAGCTCTAAAAACCGAAACCATGGCACTTTGAATCGCCAAAAACGGAGGTGAAATGAGAGAGATATGAAGAAATGAAGTTTGGGGTGTGAATTTCGTGTTTTAAGCTGATCAGGAGCTTCGCGCGGGTCTCCGCGCTAGTGAACTAGCGCCACAATGCGCGCCGGGCACTGATCACCCGGTTTCTTCTTAAACACTGTTTTGGCCATAACTTCTTCGTTATAGCTCCGTTTTCGCTCCGGAAAGAACCTCTGGACTCGTATTCGAATTCGTCATCCAACAAGACCATAAAATCTAGGATTTAACCCAAAATCCTATTTTTCATATTTATTTTAAAAGATCGATTCCCTCCGAAATCGGGGTGTTACAGATACCGCTAGGCCAAATGTACAAGCATACACTTGTGTACATTAAATATATGTTTATCCCATTGGTCTCATATGTCAACATACACACATGCATGTGGTAGCAAGCGCTAGAAAATATATGAAGATAGACAAAATTTATAATAGAACCTTTTTTGGAAGGGCACATGAGGGTGAGAGACTTTATTTATGAGATTCTACAAAATTTATGTTATTAATTACACACATTAGGATGAGATACCTCAATCCCCATCCCCGTCCCCGCCAGGGAATATGATCATATCCCCATCCCCATCCCCACCGGGGAACGGGGATCCCCAACGAGGAAACATGGATGTTTTCCCCAATCGATTTTTTTTATTTTAATACAAAATTGAACATCATATAAAGTAATTAATAACCTAAAACCAAAAGAAAATCAACCTAATCCAAAAAAAATTAACGTCACACATACCAAAACATATCGAGTAATTATATATTGATTTGACGTCCAAAATACATACTAATATTCGTAAAATAACAATTTTAAATTCTAAACCTAGTTAGGAAATAGGAAATTATGAGTTACCGATTTAGCTTAAATAAATAATATATATTTAATTTATTAATTTAAAGATATAACGGGGATGTGCCGGGGCGGGGAGTGCCATACCCGTCCCTAGGGGTGCTCAAAAACCCGATCAACCCGACCAACCCAACCCAACCCGACGTAGAAAAACCCAACCCGAAGCAACCCGATGTCCAATCGAGTTGTAAAATCTTCAAACCGTATGTATTGGATTGATATCGGGTTACGATAATTTGAACCCAACCCAACCCGATGAACCCGATATATATATATATATATATATATATATATATATATATATATTCAATCTCGTATACATCTCTATATAACTATATATATATATATATATTCAATCTCTTATCCATCTCTATATAACTCCTTCTCTCACACACACACACACACACACACACACACATATATATATATATATATAGTAGATGTTAACATATATATATGTAAATTGAGAAAAACATTTGATGACGATATGTTTAAGATTTAAGAAACATGCAAATTGAAAACGTCAAGTTATTTGATCATATTTGGTTTAGACATTTTTATATATAGTATCTAAGTATTGTCTGAATTATCGGTTGTATTTTAAAGACATGTTTCCTTTATTTTTATGTTTTTAATTTTGATTTCACCTTGTTTAAACATAACCCGACCAACCCGACTAACCCGATCAACCCGAACGGGTTGGGTTGGGTTGGGTTGTGTCTTTGTTTGGGTTGGGTTGGGTTGAAATTTTTTCAAACCGCTAACATTGGGTTGATGTGTCGAAATGCCTTCAACCCGATCAACCCAACCCGTGAGCACCCCTACCCGTCCCCGTCCCCATCTCTGATTTGAGACAAACGGGGATCCCCGTCCCCATCCCCATCCCCGGTTTAGCGGGGAATCCCCATCCCCGATCGGGGCGGGTGGATCGGGTTCCCCGACGGGTCGGGGCCCATTCCCATGCCTACTCCTGGCCTCTATCGCCTCCATTGATCGACTCCATCCAGGTTCTCCAATCGACGCCATTAGGTTCTCCCATTGTTCCTGTTCTTTGATTTCGACCGTGAATGTGTTGATTTTCATCCCTGGTGAATTTGACCTCGATTGATAGTTCTATCATGAACACACCTTCTCTGCCAAAGTGACGATTCAAAGATTGATCTCATCGATTCCTGGTATCTGGTATGTATATGCTATCTCTAATGATTCAAGATCCGTATATGCTTTCCCTATCGATTCAAGACTCCATCGATTCTCTTGGTAATCAATTGCTTGATTCAGGACTCCATCCATTCACTCGGTCCACGTAATCCATCGATTCACTAGATTCTTTCTTGATTTCTAGAAAGCATTTTGATTCTTGCTTGATTTCCAGAAAGTATTTTGGTCCCCACTTGTTACTTGCTTGATTTTCGAATAGATTTTTGTTTTGATTTTGGTTCGTCCATTGTCCATATGGTTTTGATTTATGTCGATTCCAACCAGCAAATCATTGCCACATTTGATTTCTTCCCCGTAACTAAAATCCCTAAAGTTGTTGCAAGTTTTCCAAAATGGATGCTCCCAATTTCTGGGTTGGACTCCCGATTTTTTTTTTGTCTTCAATTTTCTGGGTTGGAGGCAATTCTTGTTATCAAGCAACTTCAAGAAATACGCATGAAGTAATAAGCATGAAGAGGTTTTACTTAATGATTCCTTGGTTTTCTTTACTTTTCTTTCTTTAATTACTAATTGGTTTACTGTGGATCTTGTAGTTATACATGAAACTCTTGGATGCACAAGGGTTGTGGCGTGGTGGTAAGGCCTGGGGAGTTCATAGCGCTTGCCCGGGTTCGAGCCCCACACGCAGCACTTGTGGCCACTGAGGATAATCTCAGGGCTGCATGCTTTAGCAGCTGGGCCAAAGGCCCGATTTGCCTAGGGATTAGTCTGGGCCCAATGTGGTCTGGGATACCCTTCTCAAAAAAAAATCAATCCCAACAATTCCTGTTTGCTTCTTTTGAGTGCAATGGCCTTTGGCCAAATTGCCAATTCATCAATCACTGCTCAAATTATTCAATAGTAGCATTCCAATATTTTGGTCCTGTTTGGTTCTCATTTTCGATCTCTGAGTATAGGACTAACTGATGTCTGTTTGTGGCTTGGGAAAATTGGTATTGTAATTGGTTGGAACCATGATAAAATTAGAAAGAACTTCAATTGGTTTGCCAACTATGATCTTTGTGGTTTAAGAATTCAAAATGATAGAATCTATTGGGATTGATTTCTTTTTGTTCAAGTTTTTATTGTATTTGAATCAATCAACGTATTTTAGTTGGTTTTAGTTGTTACTAAGATTGATTTAGATTTCAGACTTCAGCACCAACTCTTAAAACCAAACAGTTTTTTGATTCAGATTTTAGACTTCAGCACCAACTCTTAAAAATCAGAAGTGAAATCAGACTTCAGACTTCAGCACCTCTTAAAAAACAAATGCTACCTAATTAATAAAACAATTCATTTTTTATATTTTATTTGATACTCCAACTTCGTCAATAAAACTTATTATGTTGCCGAATCTTGTAATGACAACTTATTAGGCCTTCCGTAGCGGAGGCGGGATGGGCTCGGGATGGGGCTCGGGGTCAGCGGGGATGGGCTACGGCTCGGGGAAGGGATGCGGGAAGGGATGGAATTCGGGGATGGGATCCCGATCCATCCCGAAGGTTTTTAAAAAAAAAATTTAATTAAATTTTTTAAAATTCATGCCGTTGAACGGCTCCTATTACTAAAAAAAATAATATTTTTCTCAATTTAATCCTACTATATATTTAACCCTCAACCTCTTATTTCTCACACCTCTCAACCTCTTATTTCTCACACCTCTTATTTTTCACACCTCTCAACCTCTTATTTTTCACACCTCTCAAATTCTCTCAACCTCTTATTTCTCACACCTCTCAAACTCTCTCAAATTCTCTCAACCTCTTATTTCTCACACCTCTCAACCTCTTATTTTTCACACCTCTCAAATTCTCTCAACCTCTTATTTCTCACACCTCTCAAACTCTCTCAAATTCTCTCAACCTCTATATTTTAAACAATATGGATTCGCCACAACCCGGTTCACCAACCGCATCATCATCATCCGTAGACACCGACGAGTTGTTGAATCTACGACGAGTAGATTTTTAAATTTATTTTGTAATTTTTATTTTTAATGAATGATATGAATTTTAATTTTTATTATTTATCTTATTTTTATTTATTAAAAAATATATAAATATTTTTATTTTGTTAAATAATTAAATGTATAAATAAAAGAATTAAAATAAATGAGGTGGCAAAAGGGTTTGAGGGAATGGGGTACGGGTGTTTAGGGATCGTTAGGGATCGAGTGAGGGATGGGAGAAAAACTGATGTGGCGCTGATGTGGACATGGAATCTTTAAAAGATGCCTTCCTGGGGTACTGATGGCCTTATACTGTCACCGCATATAACTCAAAATTGATGTCTTATAAATGTATCTCCTATTAAGTACTTTATTGAGTCACAAAAGGATGATTAGATATCCTAAAAATATTGGGAATTTTCAACATTATATAAATTGTGTATATTTTTGGTCATTTTATTTATTAGTTTACTAAATAATCATAGTTTTTAGAACATTCAAATAATTAATTATCTAACACAATCAAACACTATATTTTGCAACATAATTTATTATCATTGAGTATGGAGCTATGATTAATTATTATCACATAAGCAATTTAATAAATAAAAAACACCTATAAAATGATATGTATAATTTAATCTTAAAAAATAGTATTTAGAGTAAATTACATAAATCGTCCCTGATGTATGGTTGCTTTTTGGATTTGGTCCCTATTTCCAAAAAATTACACTGTGCGTCCCTGAGGTTCGACAAACCGCACGAAATTGGTCCCTCCCTCTAACGGAACCAGTTAACCCAGTTAAGTCTAGGGGTATTTTGGTCTTTTTACATTTGTTTTTGTCTTTATTCTAAAAGAAAACTAAAAAACAAATTAAAAAATACCCCACCCCCTACACCCACTACCCCCCCTCCTTCTTCTTCTTCCTCACGAACCCACAACCCCCTTCCTCACCTTTCTCCAGCCACCACCTCCGGCCACCACCACCTCCGGTTGCATCTCAACCTCCACCACCGTTGTTATCCCCCTATACCCCTCCCCCCCTTCTTCTTCTTCTTCTTCCTCATGAGTGTCTGCAAATCGTTTTTACTCTACCACAAAAGGCCTTCATGCATGACTGCTTAATTTGGCATTTTGGACCATCACAATTTACTATACACACATTTGAGTTATTTCTTCCTTTCATCTTCAAGAATTGCAGCAAACCATATCTAGTAATTTCACACCCATCCATCTCCAACTTTTCTCCAAACTCTTGAGTTCTGCAACAATGTCAGCAAAGAAACCTGAATTCATCATCTTTCTATCACTCTCATTTGTCATCTTGCTAAGATTTGCTGAATCCATTGTCCCACAACAAGAAGGTAACACGATTTTTCTTTAAATAAAAACCCATTTTTTTGGTTTTTTAGAAAACGGGTTTTAGAATTCTTGATTTTATTTCACCTAAAACACACACACACACACACACACACACACATATATATATATATATATATATATATATATATATATTAGTGCATCTGTGTCTATAGGGTGGTGGTGGTGATGGGTTGATGATGATGGTGGTGTTGGGTTGATGATGGTGGTGGTGATGGTGGTGGTGATGGGTTGATGATGATGGTGGTGTTGGGTTGATGATGATGGTGGCGGTGGTGGTGGTGATGGGTTGATGATGATGGTGGTGTTGGGTTGATGATGATGGTGGTGGTGGTGGTGATGGGTTGATGATGATGGTGGTGTTGGGTTGATGATGATGGTGGTGTTGTGTTGATGATGATGGTGGTGGTGGTGGTGATGGGTTGAAGATGATGATGGTGGTGGTGGTGGTGGCCGGAGGTCCTGAGGAAGAAGAAGAAGGAGGAGGGGGTAGGGGGTTTATTAATTATTTTTTGTATTCTTTTTATTTATTAATTAGGAAAAAGACAAAAAGAGAGTAAAAAGACTAAAATACCCTTAGACTTAACTGGGTTTCTTAAACGACGTTAGAGGGAGGGACCAATTCCGTGCGGTTTGTCAAACCTTAGGGACGCTCAGTGTAATTTTTTGGAAATAGGGACCAAATCCAAAAAGCAACCAAACATCAGGGACGATTTATGTAATTTACTCTAGTATTTATGAGGTAAATCATGCTTCTTTAGTTAATTTAATGTAACTAAGGGACCGTTTATCAAACGCTTACATGGGTAAACGTTTTCCGGTAAAATTCAACACTATCACTTATTTATCGGGTAATATTTTACTCTATCAAAATGGTATCATATGCAACAAATTTTTCGGTAAGCGCTTACCGTGGTAATAGGCTTTGCCCTCACTTACTGGGTAACATTTTTGGTCCTTACCTTCGCTCTTACACGGTAAGATTCTTGGTCCTTGGCATATTCATCCGTAAGGTAATGTGACCCAGGTAAGCGTTTACCCAGGTAAGCGATTGGTAAACGGTCCCTAAATATGGATGAGAACATCTCTAAGGGTGCGTTTGGTACGCATACAGGATAGAACAGGACAGGACATGACAGAACAGAACATGACAGAACAACTGTTCAACGTTTGATAGACAGAACTGGACAGAACAAAACAGATAACATTAGCCAAAATACAAATAAATAAAATTTAAAGAATGAATAAAATATAAAATATAACGTGTATTTGATGTTTTAGAAGAGAATTTAATTTTATTTTGAGGTTATACTGGTAAAACATAAGTCTGTTCCACCTTGTTCCATAGGGTGGGGGTGGAACATGCCTGTTTCAGCTTATTTCACTTTGTTCCTGTCTGTTCCACATAAAAGTTCTGCCAAACATGAGACATTGATCTCTGTTCTGTTCCGTCCCGTCCTGTCCAGTGTACCAAACGCACCCTAAAGTTTTTTTTCTTTTTTAATTTTTTAAGCAAGTGTTGTAAGAAAGTAAAATAAAGAGAAATTAATTAAAATACCCAAAGTTTGAATTTGACTTACCAAAATACCCATTTTCTCTTTGATTTTACAAAAATACCCATTTTTCCGCAATGGGGGTCCGCGATCGCGGACAGGGACTGAAAGTGTAAATATGAAATAATTTTTTTTCAAAATTGGTCCCCATCGCGGGACACCATCGCGGGCAGAGACTAAAAGTGTAAATATAATTTTCAAAATTGGTCCCCATCGCGGGCAGGGACTGAAAGTGTAAATATGAATTTTTTTTAAAAAAAATTGGTCCCTGTCTGCGATCGCGGACCCCATCGTGGAAAAAATGGGTATTTTAGTAAAATAAGAGAGAAAATTGGTATTTTGGTAAGGCCTTCCGTACCCCAGCGGGGAAGGGGCTCGGGATGGGGGATGTGGCAGCGGGGTGAGGGCGGGGTTGGGCTACGGCCCGGGATGGAGTTGCGGGGCGGGATGGTGAGCGGGGTTGGGTTCCCGAGGGTTTTATAAAAAAAAAAAATTTTAATTAAATTTTTAAAAAAATAACCGTTGAACGGCTCTTTCTTAAAAAAAAAAAAATTCTCAATTTAATCCCACTATATATTTAACCCTCAACCTCTTATTTCTCACACCTCTCAACCTCTTATTTCTCACACCTCTCAAACTCTCTCAAATTTTCTCAACCTCTATATATTAAACAATATGGATTCGCCAACAATGACATCAATGTTCTCAATCAGTCGCCCATCTTCAACGATGTATATGATGGAAAAGCACCCGACTGCCCTTTTGAGGTGAATGGAGCCACCTACAAGCATGGATATTATCTAACGGATGGGATATATCCGGAATGGGCTACTTTCGTAAAATCATTTACGTGCCCACAAGACTCTAAACGACAAAAGTTCAAGTCCGCGCAAGAATCCGCACGTAAAGATGTTGAACGAGCTTTTGGCGTGCTTAAACAACGTTGGCATATACTTCATAACCCGGCACGCGGATGGGAACCGGCAATATTGGGAAACATTATGTACGCTTGTGTCATATTACACAATATGATACTCGAAGACGAAAACCATGCTATTTGTGGTGACGTGGAAAACGACTTTTTCACGAATGATATCGAAAGCCAAATCAGTGAGACACAACGCGCGGCAAATTTTTTAATGAATGATATGAATTTTAATTTTTATTATTTATCTTATTTTTATTTATTAAATATATATATATATATATATATTTATTTTGTTAAATAATTAAATGTATAAATAAAAGAATTAAAATAAATGAGGTGGCAAAGGGGTTTGAGGGAATGGGTTACGGATGTTTAGGGATCGTGAGGGATGGAGTGAGGGATGGAAGAAAAGCTGATGTGGCGATGATGTGGAGGGGAATCTTTCACAGATAGGAGGGATGGGGTACGGATGGCCTAAGTCAAAGTCCAAATTTAAGTATTTTTATTAAATTCCCTAAGATAAAGCTTTCTTACGCAACCAAGGAAAGCAACAGCGTTGATTATCGCTTTTTTCATTCATATAATGGTTTTACAATTACATTTTGATTTAAATATTGATTTTTTTTAAATTCATATCTATTATATATTATAAATTATTTGAGAGAAACTCTTAAAAACAAATTTTTAATCATCGTGTACCGTTTATTGATGTATATTACTTAAAATTCAGGATTATAAGTAAATAATGTATAAATACAACTTCTTAAAGCTACATATTTGAACTGATAACTAACTAACGGATATACATAATCAAATACATGATAAACAACCCATTTTAAATATAAATAATCTAAAATATAGTTAAGATAATAATTGAATTCTAACAGAATACCTAATTATTTTTTCATAAAAAAACATTATATTATTAAACTTAAAAGTAATTCCATCAAGTAAAGCTAAAATAAATTTAAATTTAAATTACACAAATTTATAAGAAAACCATTATCGTTTTTCTCAAAACCATACAAAATTGTATAATAAAATTGATAGACAAAATATAAAACGAAACACTAATACCAAGATCTATGTTGCACGAGTACATTTCTAGTATATGATAATAAACTCAGACCCACATCTTATAAATTTAAACTAATCGAATATCAAAATAATTTAATCGTTCAAAACATCTCATATTTTATTATGTATTTATCTTTAATTGATCATTAATTCAAAAACAATTATATTATTCATCCTTATCATATTTTGATTTTATAAAAAACTTAAGATTGAATTCCATGTAAAAAAAGAAAACCCAACGAACAACATGCAATTTTTTTATATTAAAGATGAGTGCTTATTGGTGCTCAATAGGGCTTAATGGTTGTTTGCCCCTCGCAAACCACTGCGGCTTCTTGTCTTTTGGTTTCTGTTTCGTCTGGTTTGGTTCGGTTATTTTATGTTTTGGTGTGGTTTGGTTGTATTAACATTCCTTTGGTTTGGTGGTAATAAAGTTGATTGCTTGCGGTTCAAAAAAATAAAAATTAAAGATGAGAATTATTGGGGATTGATGGCTATTGTCTTCTAGAATATGTGTTTGACTTGGAATCACAACGATCATTAAAACTCATATTTTATAGGGAAATTAATTGAAATGCCCTTAGTTGACTGACGTTTCACTCAAATGCCCTATCCCTCTCTCAAATAACAAAAATACCCTGAAAATCCGCAAGTTAAACCGTGACCCACGGACTATGTTTCAAAAAGCCCACATTCAACCCTCATGATCCGTGGACCTTGTAATTTAATCCGTGGCACACACAATTGTGACTTTTGAATTGAATTTTACACTTTCAACCCCTATACTTATTTACTTACTTTACTTTATACCTTTTACTTTTCTAATTTTAATTTTACATTTAACACATATAATCGTTTATTAACTAAAATACGTTAAAAAAATACGTTTTAATTTTAACAAGTTACGCCATTATAATCGTCTCTTCGATACGTTCGAAATGAGCCCAATCTTGAATATTTTTGGATTTATTTATTTTATTATATATCATATATACTACATAAAAATATTTTTAATATTTACAATTCATACCCTTATAGTTAATTATTTAATTTATGGTACTCTTATAGTTTTTTTTTGACCAAATGGTACTCTTATAGTTAAAATACGTTTTATTTATTTTATTATCGATGGTCCAAGTGTAAGTATTAAAAATTGGCGGAGGCTTTGTGATGGACAAACATCGATCCTTTTGTGCATACTCTGTAACGGCAAATACTTCAGCTCCAAACACACATGAATCATCATTCGCCAAATACCTATTTTCACAATGCTTAAATAAGTCCAGTGATACCAACTTGTCAAAACCCCATTTCATATTCTTCTCGTGAAACCTTGTTCTATTGCCATTCACGATATCTATAAACACATACAAATAATAATAATTTAAAACGATTTAATGAATTAGTTAATATATGATTATTATGTTAATGCGATAGGAATGTAAAACAAAATTGAAAAAAATAAAAGATGTACCATAAATTAAATAATTAACTATAAGGGTATTAATTGTAAATATTAAAAATATTTTTATGTAGTATATATGATATATAATAAAATAAATAAATCCAAAAATATTCAAGATTGGGCTCATTTCGAACGTATCGAAGAGACGATTATAATGGTGTAACTTGTTAAAATTAAAACGTATTTTTTAACGTATTTTAGTTAATAAACGATTATATGTAATATTAAAATTAGAAAAGTAAAAGGTATAAAGTAAAGTAAGTAAATAAGTATAGGGGTTGAAAGTGTAAAAATTCAATTCAAAAGTCACAATTGTGTGTGCCACGGATTAAATTACAAGGGTCACGGATTAAATTACAAGGCCCACGGATCATGAGGGTTGAATGTGGGATTTTTGAAACATAATCCGTAGGCCACGGCTTAGCCCACGGATTTTCTGGGTATTTTGTTATTTGAGAGAGATAGGGCATTTGGATGAAATCATGAAACTGAAGTCAACTAAGGGCATTTCAATTAATTTCTCTATTTTATATATATTTTATATCGCTTTCACTTTCTGAAACCATCGATGTGTAGATACGTCCAAAACTAGTCATTGTCATTAGTTATTACATCAACGTGTTAGGCCATCAGTACCCCATGGAGGGAATCTTTCAAATATTCCACTTCACATCAGCGCCACATCAGCTTTTCTTTCATCCCTCACTCGATCCCTAAACACCCGTACCCCATTCCCTCAAACCCTTTTGCTACCTCATTTATTTTAATTCTTTTATTTATACATTTAATTATTTAACAAAATAAAAATATTTATATATTTTTTAATAAATAAAAATAAGATAAATAATAAAAATTAAAATTCATATCATTCATTAAAAATAAAAATTACAAAATAAATTTAAAAATCTACTCGTCGTCATTGTTGGGAACTTGGATACACCAAATATGTTCGACCAAATCCGACCGAAGGTTATTATGAGTGTCCCGGTTTATGACTTCTTGAACATTTGTCGCGCGTTGTGTCTCACTGATTTGGCTTTCGATATCATTCGTGAAAAAGTCGTTTTCCACGTCACCACAAATAGCATGGTTTTCGTCTTCGAGTATCATATTATGTAATATGACACAAGCGTACATAATGTTTCTCAATATTTCCGGTTCCCATCCGCGTGCCGGGTTATGAAGTATATGCCAACGTTGTTTAAGCACGCCAAAAGCTCGTTCAACATCTTTACGTGCGGATTCTTGCGCGGACTTGAACTTTTGTCGTTTAAGGTCTTGTGGGCACATAAATGATTTTACGAAAGTAGTCCATTCCGGATATATCCCATCCGTTAGATAATATCCGTGCTTGTAGGTGGCTCCATTCACCTCAAAAGGGCACTCGGGTGCTTTTCCATCATATACATCGTTGAAGATGGGCGACTGATTGAGAACATTGATGTCGTTGTTGGAACCGGCAACACCAAAGTATGCGTGCCAGATCCATAGATCATGAGAGGCCACTGCTTCTAGCATGATTGTCGGGTGCTCATGATCACCTCTCATGAATTGACCTCGCCATGCATTCGGACAATTTTCCCACGCCCAATGAGTACAGTCTATGCTGCCGAGCATGCCGGGAAATCCGTGTTTAGCTTCATGCGCGGCGTACAACTTCTGAATATCAATAAAAGTAGGCTTGCGTAAATATTTTTGACCATACAGTTCAATAATACCTGTGCAGAATTTGTACAGACAATCTCGTGACGTTTTCTCTCCCATACGGATGTACTCGTCAAGTGCGTCAGCAGCTACTCCATACGCCAATTGCCGAATAGCGGAAGTACACTTTTGTATCGGAGAAAAACCTTGTTTGCCTAACCCGTCAAACCGAAGTCTAAAATACGGATACCCTACTTTTATATCTTCAACTATTCGTTCGAATAGTTGTCTGCTCATCCTAAACCGCCGCCTAAACATATCCGGTGTATAAATCGGGTTGACGCCAAAGTAGTCCCGCATAAGCCGCTCGTTTGCAGTTACTCGACCTCTTTCAATGTTTGCGACCCTCTCTCTTGTTGACGATGAGGCGGTGCTACCATACAGCGATTGTGCAGTATGTTGAAAAATTTCCCTTTGTAGATTCAACAACTCGTCGGTGTCTACGGATGATGATGATGCGGTTGGTGAACCGGGTTGTAGCGAATCCATATTGTTTAAAATATAGAGAATGGAAGAGTGTTTGAGAGAGTTTGAGAGGTGTGAGAAATAAGAGGTTGAGAGAATTTGAGAGGTGTGAAAAATAAGAGGTTGAGAGGTGTGAGAAATAAGAGGTTGAGAGGTGTGAGAAATAAGAGGTTGAGGGTTAAATATATAGTGGGATTAAATTGAGAAAAATAATTTTTTTTTAGTAAAAGAGCCGTTGAACGGCATTATTTTTAAAAAATTAATTAATTTTTTTTTTTAAAAACCCTTCGGGATGGATCGGGATTCCATCCCTTCCCGCTCGCCCCGTAGCCCACACCGCATGACCCCGAAGCCATCCCGCTGCCCATCCCGCACCGGGTACGGATGGCCTTAGTCAAGACATGATAATCTTTTAATTAAGGGGTATTTGGTTCATGGATTTTGAAAAATTGAAATGGATAATTCTTTTGATCAAATCCAAATCATATGTTTCGTTCACATAATAAAAATGACGGAATCATTTGAATTTCATAATTTAAGAAATTCATCATTCAATGACTTAAATGACAGAATTTAATTCCTACCAACCAAACGCATGGTTAAATTCCATCAAATTTTATTCTAATTTCTTTAAAGTCAAATTTCTTCGTGAATTCCATTCCATCAAATTCCATTCTGTGAATAAAACGCCCCCTAATGAGGTGTTTGGCTCGTAGAATGGAATTTGGTGGAATTGTAATCCATCAAAGGAATTTGACTTTGAGGGAATTGGAATGGAATTTGATAGAATTTGACCACACACTTTGATTGCGTTTAGTTGGATGGAATTGGAATGGCAGAAGGGGTGAGGTGTGGCAAGGATGTAGGCGTGGTGGGGTGGATAGGGGCAGGGGGTGGGTGGTCAAGGTGAGGAAGGCAGGGGTACGTTGAGGGTAGGGGTGGGGTAAGGGGCCAAGGGCACGACTGGGTGGGGGTGGTGGCAGGGGTGGGGTGAGGGTGGTTAAATTGGATGCAAATGTTATTTTTTGTCTTTCTAAAACGAAATTGTAAATTATGTTACATTTGCCATGAAATGAAATTCAAATGCTAAGGAATAATCAAATCCCTCAACCGTGAAATATGGTGGAATCCGGTGGAGTCCTATCAATTCATTCCGTGAACCAAACACCACTAAGGAATTTGGTCAACGAAATTTGTCATTCCAATTCCATCAAATTCATTTGAATTCTGCGAACCGAACAGGCGAACAACCCCTAAGAGTTTTGAACGAATATCTTAATTGTTAACATCACTTCAAATATAAAAATAAATTTCAATCCCTAAGAGTTTTGAACGAATATCTTAATTGTTAACATCACTTCAAATATAAAAATAAATTTCAATTATAATAAATTTCTTTTAGCCTATTGATTTAAGAAAATGATGTCCACCATCCAATATATTATGCAAAACTAGCCGTATATTTTTGGTTCTTGTATTCGATATTCATAATCTATCAAGTTTGCTCATTATTTTACACTAATTACAATTTTAATCGTTTTAAAAACCATTTTATTTTAAGAGTAAAATTCACTTTTGGTTCTTAACGTTTGTTGACTTCAACGGTTTTCGTCCATAAAGTTCATTTTTGCCAAAAACATCCTCACGTTTGATAGCTCGCAACGAATTTCGTCCCTCGATTTAACGTCCGTTAACTTTTTCTGTTAAATCCAATTTAACTGGGGGTATTTTAGTCATTTCACTTGTTTTCTTAATTTTCTTGTTTTTATAAGAACCATCAAATTTTAAGGACCGATTACGTAATTATCTCTAATATATATACATATATATATATATACACACACACACACACACACACACACACACGACACAAGGCCAAATCGTTGGGGTCCAAATCGCCGACAACAATATCTCCGGCCATGAAGACACACAAGGACCAAATCACCATCATCTTCTAAACCCGCTTCCAATATCACCATCATCCACGAAACCTGTTAATTTCGACCTTTTTTTAAACAGCACTAGGTGATTTATTATAATTACCAAAACCAATTACAAACCCACACAGTGGTCCACTTCGATGTCCAGTAGAAAAAACGAGCAGAAGCAAAGCAAAGCTATAACAAAACTAAACTAATAGAGACAGAGAAGAGAGACAGAGATAGAGAAGATCGAGAGATAGAGAAGAGGGACAGATCCAGAAGAGACATCGAGTCAGAAAGATTGAGAGATAGAGATATCGAGAGACAGAGAAGAAAGACAAATCGAGAAGAAAGATCGAGAGACAGAGATCGCAGCTACGATGGAGGATTGTGGAGAAGGAAGAGGGGAAAGGGAAGGTTGTGTCGTGGTGGTGGTCGCAGCTACGATGGAGGATGAAGTCGATGGTGGTGGTGATTCGTCTCTGGAGAAGGAAGAGGGGAAGGAAGAGGGGAAGGAAGATGGGTTTGGTACCAAAGGACTTGGTCCTGTGTCTGTATATACACACACATATATATATATATATATATATATATATATATATATATATATATATATATGTATATATACACATGAGTAATTGCATAAAGGTCCCTAATGTTTGATGATTTTGTAAAAACAAAAAAATAAGAAAACATCTAAAATGACTAAAATACCCTCATTAAATTGGACTTAACATAAAAAGTTAACGGACGTTAGGTCAAGGGAGGAAAATCGTTGCGAGCTATCAAACGTGAGGGTGTTTTTGGCAAAAATGAACTTTAGGGACGAAAACCATTGAAATTAACAAACGTTAAGGACCAAAAGTGAACTTTACTCTTAAAATAAAATAAAAAACATATATAATTTTAAATTGAGTAAACTACAATTTTCGTCCCTGGTGGTTAACAAAACCTATGAAAGTGGTCCCTAAACTTCAAAAACTGCAAGAATAGTCCTTGGTGTCCTGATTTTGCTTTGAAAATGGTCCCTGCTCACTAACTCCGTTAAAAAACTCAGTTAAGTCAGGGATATTTTCGTCTTTTTACCCATTTTTTTGTCTTTTACTGTTAAAAAATTAATAATTCTTTTTATATTTTATATATTATACTATATTAATATTATATATATATATATATAGAGGTGGTTTCAAATACAAACTACTATTATTTTGCAAACAATGAAACCCACCTTATCACCCTAGATTACTATAATCAATGGCCTAGATTAACTTGGGCTAAATTTGGTAATAATGAAATTAAATTATTATTTTAATTAACTGGAAAATAAATAAAGGGCAAAAGTGTACTTTTTCATTGGAATTAAAAATGGAAGTGTATTAAATTGAATAAGATTCTAAGGAGTCTGCCATTTAGGGAGACAAATCGATGAACAAACTGGAAGATCATCACCGTTATTTTGGAGATGGATTTCATAGCATGGTGAAACATTGCAACATGAAGCTGTTATAATGTATGGTGAAAGATGAAAACTCTGATGAAACTATTTATTATGAAACATGTGTTGACAGATTCATTTTGGATGGTTCATTTTGGATGGTTGCTGGGTACAGGTTTGATAACCATCATTTCATTTCTTTGTCAGCAAAGCAAATATTAGATGATTCAAGTTACTACTAACTAATTACCCTTAATTAGTTTCACCAAATTACTACTAACTAATTAGCCTTAATGTTGAAATAAACTTTTAAACTCAGTCTAAATCCACAACAATATTACATCGAAGAAAAAGTACTTAAATCAAGGTTAAGTGAGCTCTTAATATCAGTTATGTTGATTTTTTAGGAGGTAGTGATCGATGCTTCTAGAAATCTAATTGAATTCTTGTTTTAGATGCTTTCAGGGATTCACATATTATTGGGTTTGTTTTATAATTTATATACATTAATATACACACATTTCATATAACTACATTAACGAGAGAATCCAGTGTTTTGCATGATGAAAATTGTTATGTTGATGAAACCTGTGATGAAAACTGTTATGTTGATGATGTATGTGATATGATGAAATCTGTGATATGTTGATGAAATCTCTCATACGATGAAACCTGTGATACGATAAATTTTATCATATTATGAAATCTGTCATCTTTGAAAACTATGATATGTTGATGTAATCTGTGATATGATGAAATCTCTCATATTGTGAAATATGTGATATGATGAAATCTCTCATATTGTGAAATCTGTGATGTGATGAAATATCATATCACAGAAAATCGTCATGCAGCAAATCGATGGAATGAGATTCACGGAGATGAAACGGATATAAACGAAGATGAAACGGAAATGAACGGAAATGAACGGAAATGAACGGAAATGAAACGGAGATGAACGGTGAAAACGGAGATGAACGGTAGTGAAAACGGAGACGCACGGTGAAAACGGAGATGAACGGTGATGAAACGGAGATGAACGGTGATGAAAATGGAGATGGACGATGAACTTTAACGACGAACAACTTCAACCTTCACGAACATAGACAATGAGCTTTAACGATGTCCGAAACAGAGATGAAAACGGATATAGACGATGAACTTTAACGATGAACAACTTCAACCTTCACGAACATAGACGATGAACCCAATCGAAATCGAAAAAAAGGAATCAATAGGGTTGCAAGATGGGTCTTTTACCATAGACGATCATCGTTAAAGCTCATTGTCTAAAAATGGCTATACCAAATAAATCTATGCTCAAGATGGGTCTTTTACCAAAAGTTGCAGGTATGTTTCCTTCCACATAAAAATGGCTATACCAAGCCATACCATAACCAAATAAATCTATTTTCACGGATAAATGGTTACCATTTAGGATATATCCAAAATTAAAACAAAAAAAAACATAATTACCATACATAAATAGATTAAATATAAAAAGACAAATTTGCCCTTATAATTACAATTAACCAAAAAATAGAAGAAATTCATTGATTGGTTGATTTTGGTGTGCAAAGTTTGCACTACAAGGGAGGTTTGCTCATGATCCCTCCCCTATATATATAGTGTTAGGTTCATTTGAGAAGTCTAAATATTTTGAGAAATGGAGAAGTAAAAAAACACGGGAGTGTTCATATATGAATGTTCATATATGACTGTTTATATATGAACGTTCATATATGAACACTCCCGTGTTTTTTTACTTCTCTATTTCTCAAAATATTTAGACTTCTCAATTGAACCCTTCCCTATATATATATATATATATATATATATTAAAGTAAATATTAATATATGTATATACATGACACAACAACCGTCGTCTTCTCCGACACTACCTCCGGCGACCACACCACCACCACCATCATTCTTCTTCTTCTTCTTTTTCCTTATCAATACAACCACCACCATCATTCTTCTTCTTCTTCTTCTTCTTCTTCTTCTTCTTCTTATGTTCTTCATACTCGTGAGTTTTACAACAACAGATCCAATGTTTTGCTTCAGGTTTTAGATATTGGTCGTACCAGGTATGGGACACACGTCATCCCCTTGGTGTAGGAGCCACGCCAACGCTAGCTGAGACGCACTGCATCCCTTCTTTCTTACCATTTCATTCACCCTTTCAAACACAATCTTATTGTGCTCAAGGTTTTCTCCCTAAAATTTCGGTAGATGCTGCAAACGATGATGATTATCAGGATCTGCCCAAAAATTGGTTTTTATCAACATAAGTTTATGATGATCTCATAGAGATAGATAGATAGATGGAAGTTATAGGTACAAACCCTTCAAAAGTCGTTGCTTGCAAAGTTTTCAACCACCTTTGGACCAGATGAAAAGAATCCCTTTCCTAGAGGACTGAATGGGACTATCCCGATTCCAAGTTCTCTACAAACAAGGATTTAGAAAGATAAAAGAAACACAAATTTCTGAAGTTGATTCAAGTTAAACTCAATCCAGACACCCACCTGCAAGTAGGAATCACTTCTTCTTCAGCATCTCTTGTCCACAAGGACCATTCTAGCTGAACAGCTGTTATCGGATGAACTGCGTGTGCCCGTCTGATGGTTTGTGGCGAAGCTTCAGAGAGACCAACGTATAATATCTTGCCTTCTTCAACGAGTTCCTTCAATGCTTCCATCTACCAATAGAATGTCAGAAATCAAAAGGAAGAAGAAGAAGAATGATGGTGGTGGTGGTGTGGTCGCCGGAGGTAGTGCCGGAGAAGACCGACGGTTGTTGTGTCGTGTATATACATATATTAATATTTACTCTAATATTTATATATATATATATATATATAATAATATTAATATAGTATAATATATAAAATATAAAATATTTTATTAATTTTTTAACAAAAAAAGACAAAATATGGTTAAAAAGACGAAAATACCCCTGACTTAACTGAGTTTTTTAAAGGAGTTAGTGAGCAGGGACCATTTTCAAAGCAAAATCAGGACACCAAGAACTATTCTTGCAGTTTTTGAAGTTTAGGGACCACTTTCATAGGTTTTGTTAAACAACAGGGACGAAAATTGTAGTTTACTCTTTTAAATTTTAAATTAAATATCTATTTTAACAAAACAAAATATCCCAAAGTCCTCGTCTCCAAGATTTGAGTTCGTTTGAATTAAACAAAGTCCACAAAAAAGTAAACAAAGTCCACGAAAAAGTAAAACAACATAAAATATGCCAATAAAGCATTAAAAAGGTAATATGCAAACAAATTCCACAACTTAGGGATTTCGAATTATGCTTTTATGTTTGGGCTATTATAAGTTTATGATAAAGTTGGGACTAGTCTTAAAAGTTGGGCTATAGTCTTGTACTAAAACAAAATATATATATATATATATATATATATATATGGTCTTCTTCTTTTGCTAACCACTCCATTGATACTAATTGTGTTAACCAACCATAACCGTAGATGCATCAGATCAATGACTAGGATTAATAATTTATTTTCATAATTGATTTGGTAAGTCACACGCACTTTGCACTTTGTGCATATGCGCATAGGGGTAATTTTGTCAAAACACAAGAATCATAAACATGGCAAATGCTATCCACGGTAATTGGTTCCGAAACAATTAATATATGCATACATGAACAAATTCAAATAAAATACAACCAAATTTAAAAAAGAGGAAAATATGGAAACAATACATGGAGGGAATCTTGAATTTGTAACAAATTCAAAACCAGACATTAAACCATTACTTGAAATTCGTAAATAAACAAATAAATTAGTACATCTAACAAAACTTAATTTGTGCATACATGCACAAATTCAAAATCAGACATTAAACCATTTACATAATTTGTGCATACATGAACAAATTCAAATAAAATAATTACCAAAATTAAAAAAGAAGAAAAATATGGAAACAATACATTGAGAAAATCTTGAATTTGTGGATACATGAACAAATTCAAAAACAGACATTAAACATAGTTAGATGGTTAAGCATTTGTGTATTTATGCATATGTGCGTATGTGTATTTGTGTGTGTATGTGCATATGTGCATGTGTGCATATGTGCATGTGTGCATATGTGCACATGTGCATTTGTGTGTAAATAAACAGTTCTGTTTTTTCTTGATGAAAAAAGGCATATTTATTTTTTCTATGTAAAAAACGGACAGGTTTGTATTTTAAATAGAATAAGACCAAGATGATAAGATAAATATCAATACTAAAAATTTAATGATAATAAAAAGATAAACACAAATAATGTAAATAAAATAACTGCCAAATTTAAAAGTGAGAAATTTAAGGAAACAATAAATGGATGAAATCTTGCTAATTCAGGTGTGAAAAACAAATTTCAAAAATGCCCTCGTTTGAGAAGTCATGTATTTAAAGCAACCTCAAGGTAAACTGAATTATGATTGATTGAAATTTGGTTAACATGGTTAGCATCAATGAGGCGGTTAGCAAATGAATGAGACTCTCTCTCTCTCTCTCTCTCTCTCTCTCTATATATATATATATATATATATTTGTATGTATTTGGCGGTCAAGTTGCTCCAAACCGCCCAAAAAAAGTTCCAGACCGCAGACCGGAACGCTCAGTTTGACTATTTTTCAAACCAGACCGGACTGCCAAACTACTCAGACCGCCAAAAACGGTCCGATTTGACTTGGTTCGATTGGTTTGAACACCCCTAATCGGCGATCCCCCTTGTCGCCTTCTTTTTGGGGGGTTTCTTCTCACTAATTTATCTCTTTGGTGTCGATGTGAAGCATGTCAAAGCTTCATTCTTGGCTTCGGTGGTGGTGGCTTTTTTGTCACATCTAGTTGGAACAACTCACAACAGGAACACAATTTAGGGTTTGACTCTATTTTTCGGTTTTCGTGGGTTTACAAAAGGTTAAACAATGAATATTATTAGTTTTAAAATGGCTTCCATAATGATCAAAAGTGTAATTAATTTTAAAAATAAAATACTTTGTATTCATTATTGATTTGTACATAATGTTTTAACACTTCTGTTATTTAAAATTTAAGAGTTTTTAAGAAATAAATCCTAAATGCCTTATAGTATAGTATATGATAACTTTCATTTTGAGCTTTATTTACACATCATTTGTGTGAGTTTTTCTTCTGTTTTAGTTGTGTTTTCTGTTTATGTTTTCGTGTTTTTCCATTTGTTAATTTATTTTTTATTTGGAGTTGTTGAAGACGTTTTATGGTTATTTGCATCAATTTTTGGGTTTAATATTGTGCAACGATTCCCATTGTGGGCACGAGGACATCTTGTTGATCCAAACCCTCAGTGATTTGATAATGACTCTAAGAAACACTTAGTGAAAATTGTAAGTAGACAATATGTATTAGAGTTTTACTATCGCTGATAAGTACTATGTCTCTACAGTACCGCTGATAGGAAACTCAGGTTCTTTAAATTACACATTCAGCGATACTGTTCATCAATATAGCTCTGAGCCTGTTCAGTCTTGTTGATGATCGCTGATGATCTTAGTTGTTTACTTATGATCCCTGAAGACAAGTTTCACGTCAAATATGTTCTACGCTGAAGTCGAAGATCAAGCCCAAGAACCAACGACAAGTCTACTAATGAACTGATGCGGATATCAGCGAAGCCAATATTTGTCCACTCAACGTGAAGTTACAAGTAGAAGACTTCAGCGAACGCTGAACTTTATCACTCGCTGATAAATATCTATTCAGCGAACGCTGATCATGAAGTCTTCCTCTACAAGTTACTTTTGTCTTTCCTCCTTGCATGCCTCCGTACGAAAATGTCAGAAAGGGCATCCCTTTTGTCCAGGATCGTACAACCAACTCTGATTCTACACTGTACACCATGCGGCTACTAGGTTGTCTACAAAGGTCAAACCATGCAACCAATCAGCTGCTGCCACATGTAAAGTTATACTGTTGTGCATTAAATGCATGCAGTATATAAGAAGAACCCTACTTCAGAAATAAAGTGCTCGACCATCTTCTTCTCTCTACTACTTTGTGTTAGAATATTATTCGTAATATTCTTATCTCCTTTCTGTCTTAATTCTAGTGCAAGAAACTTAGTGTTTCTCATAACTTGTATAACCCCTCAGGGACCAACAAGTGGTATCAGAGCAGATTGTTTAATCTCATAAACAAGATCTTGCTTATACTAATCTTTTCTCTTCCTTGCTATTTCTCATAATGGCTACTAACACAAACACAAACTATATTGACAATGGTTCTCTTGCAAAACCCCCTAGATTTTCCAAAGATAACTTTAATCTATGGAAAAATAGGATGATACTCTTCTTAGAAGGTGTAGACCCTACTATGCCTTATTACATCGAAAATGGCCCATATATTCCTATTAGGATTGATCCTGAAGTTCCAGGCGCTGCTACTAGAGCTTCCATTCCTGAAGGAGTCGTGCCTAAGGAACCTCACAATTGGTCTTATGAAGATAAGAAGAAAGTGGCTATCGACACTAAAGCCAGATCTATCCTCTCTATGGCTCTTCCTGACGAAGTCTACCATTCCGTCATGAATCTGAAAACCTCCAAAGCCATGTGGGACACAATCTGTGTTCAATATGAAGGTACGTCTGAAGTCCAGGACTCAAGAAAGATCAACCTGGTAAGACAGTACGAAAGCTTCATTTGTGGTAAGAATGAAACTCTCTCTGAAGTACATCAGCGGTTTAACTGTTTAATTATAGATCTGAAAACCGTTGGTAAGGAATATTCTAACTTTGAAATTCTGACAAAGTTCTTAGAATGTTTACCTGAAAGCTGGGACAGTTATTCAATGTGTCTCAAGCTATCAAAAGATCTAAAATCTATGACTCTCTCTACCTTATATGGCACTATGCTCAATCATGAGTAGTCGTGTCATCTTAAGAAGAATCTTGTAAAAGATTCCAAGAGCACACCTGTTGCTTTACTCTCAGAGTCACCTTCCACTCAACGATCTACTATCACTGTCACTGAGTTGGAAACTAACTCTGAATGCCCATCAGATGCTGTCTCTTCAGATCTTGATGAATCTCTAGCACTCCTAGCTAATAAGTTCAGGAGATTCGCTAGAAAGAGTAACTTCAAAAGGAATAAACCTCTTGCACTCACTGACAAGCCTAAATCATCAACCCCTGTTGATAAGGCTACTGCTACCTGCTTTAACTGTGAGAAAGTAGGACACTTTGCTAGTGAATGTAGGTCAAAGAAAGTATATAAACCCTCAGCTTTCCCCAAGAAAACCTCTAACCCCAGGGCTAGAGATGACAAATACAAAAAGCTGAAAGAAAAGTATTCAAAGCTGAAAAGCTTTAAGAAGAAAGGCAAATGCTTGGTCGATGACTTCGACTGGGCTGCCTCTGACACTGAAGAATCATCTGACTCAGAAGATGATGATGAGGCCAATCTCTGCCTCATGGCCAAAATCAAAGAAGAGGAAGAACAAACTAAAATTCCCTCTACTTCATCCTCTATCTCTAAGGTATCACCTTCTTTCTTTACACATATTTCAGATATTGATGAAGCTGATAGTCTTCGAAAGATCGATCTCCTGACTATGAGTTTATATGATGCCATGAACGGCAAAACTGTTGTTGAAAATCAAAACCTTGATCTCGCTGAACAGCTTAAAAACTGTCACCTTCAAATAGAAAAGCTTTCTAAAATTGAAGAAGATTTAAAAGACCAGGTTCATATAAATCAGCTAGTCAAAATCGAACGAGAAGAAGCTATCGCTGCATTAAAAGCTGAAAAGGCTACTGTTGAAGGATGGTGTAAATCCTCAACAACGATCACTGAGATAATAAAGTCTCAGATTCCCTTGAGTGACAAACGTGGTCTTGGTTACAAAGCTGATACTCTAGAACCAACCACTGATCATTCCATGCTTAAGTTTGGAATGTTCGTGTCCTCTATCCCTGACACTTCCTCATCTCAGTGTTCCTCTTTTAAAACTCCTATTCCTGAGGAAAAACCTACCTTAATCTTTAAAGGTAAAGGAAAAGAAAAAGTTTTCAACCAAAAACCTCAGAAGGGTACCTTTGTACCTAAGCTGAATGCTTCTAAAGCTTCAGTGACTTATCCCTCTACTTCTAAGAACAAGATCCCTGGATTTATTCAGCGATCTACACCTAGAATCAGAGTGGATGTTATTGGTAAGAAATCTGAAGAACTGATTGTTCCTCCTATTTCCAATGCAAAAGGTATACTTGGTGCTGTTCCTGCTCATTTAAAATTACAGCTCAGCATGCAAAAGGTCCTAAAGCTACTTTTAGTTATAGGAAATGTTATCACTGTGGACTTACAAATCATATTGCTAGTAAGTGCCCCACAACCACCAAAGTTGAAAAATTAGCTAAGGTGAAGATCAATGCCCCCAAGGCAAAGAAGACCACTGATGTTAAGAAATTAACCAAAGTGAAGAATAATTCTGAAGCTGAATCTTCAAATGCTGCGAAGATTGTTGAACCTTCCACTTCCTCTACCACCACTGACAAGTGTGGGCCCATAGTAAAATGGGTGCCCAAGTCAAACTAATATTTCTTTGTTTGTAGGTTAAGAAGGGTATCTGGTATCTTGATAGCGGATGCTCTAGACACATGACTGGAAAGAAAAGACTGCTCACTGAATACAAGGAAGAGAAGGGTCCCTCAGTGACCTTCGGTGGAAACAGAAAAGGCCATACCCGAGGGTTTGGTGTACTCTCTAATGGTACAACAACCTTCAGAAGAGTCGCATATGTTGAAGGGCTGAAGCATAATATTCTAAGCATCAGTCAGCTGTGTGACAAGGATAACAAAGTGATTTTCACTAAGGAATCCTGCTTTGTCACTGACAAAAAGGAGAAGATAGCTCTCAGCGGATACCGTATGGAAAATGTTTATGTTATAAACATGGACTCTACAACCACTGAGAACTTCTGTTTCTTCTCAAAAGCCTCATCTGATGTCAACTGGCTATGGCATAAGAGGCTCTCCCATCTCAACTTCAAGACACTGAATACTCTTTCTTTAAAAGAGTTGGTCACTGGTCTACCTCAACACTCATACGATAAGGAATCTCTATGTTCAGCGTGTGAGAAAGGGAAACAAACCAAAGCAAGCTTCAAATCTAAGCAAGTTTCCTCAGTGTCATCTCCTCTACAACTTCTCCATATGGATCTGTTTGGCCCTGTTAACAAACAATTCATCGCTGGAAAGAAATATACACTGGTCATAGTTGATGAATTCTCTCGCTATACCTGGGTAATGTTTCTTCGTTCTAAGAGTGACACCCCTGAAGAACTCATCACCTTTGTCAGGAAAATGGAAGTCCTGAACAACATGACCGTTCACTCAATAAGGAGTGATCATGGGACTGAATTCAAAAACAGTTCCCTTGATTCCTTCTTTGAAAGTAAGGGTATTTCTCACAACTTTTCCTCAGTGAGAACACCGCAACAAAATGGAGTCGCTGAAAGAAGAAATCGAACTATCATCGAAGCTGCACGTTCAATGCTCAGCGATTCTCATCTACCTACTCAGTTTTGGGCAGAAGCTGTCAACACTGCTTGTTTCACTCAAAACAGGTCGCTGATAGTCAAAAGATTCAAGAAGACAGCCTATGAACTCTTCCATGGGATAAAGCCTTCAATTAGCTTTCTTCACATCTTTGGATGTCAGTGTTTCATACTGAACAACAGAGATGCCCTTGGAAAGTTTGATCCTAAGGCTGATGATGGAATCTTTCTTGGATATTCCTCAGTCTCCAAAGCCTTCAGAGTCTTCAATCGAAGAAGACAAACTGTTGAAGAAACTATCCACGTCACTTTTGACGAATCCCGTTCAGCGAACTCTAGACCTTCTGCTGATACTGAAGAACTGAATCAATGGATGTTTTCTCATCTTGGTGATTCAGAAGATGTTCCCACTCCTCCATCTTATACTCATCCCGCTGAAGATGATGATCCTACCATCATTCCAAGCATGCAGACTAGTGAAGCTGAAACATCATGGGTCTCAGCTATTCCTATAAACACTATGCCTGCCTCTGAACCTTCTATCTAAGATATACCATCTACTTCTCAGCAATCAGTGAATGAAATGACATCTGAACCTCTTCCTCTCTTGGCTGACATACCAGAAGTTGCTGAAGCCTCATCTTCAGCTCCTCTAGAAGTTCAGGTTGAGTCAACGACTTATGCTCCGGCTCAGCGATGGACTATTAATCACCCTATTGAACAAATTCTTGGTGATCCAAACGCTGGTGTTCAGACTCGACGAAGTGCAGGTAATATTTGTTTATTTGTTAACTTTATTTCTCTGATTGATCCAAAGAAAACAGATGATGCCCTCAGAGATCCAAACTGGGTCAACGCTATGCAAGAAGAGCTTACAGAATTTGAAAGAAACAAAGTTTGGAAGCTCGTTCCTAGACCATCCGATAAGACAATGATAGGCACTAAATGGGTCTATCGAAACAAGCTGGATGAACATGGAACTGTAACCCGCAACAAGGCTCGTCTTGTTGCTCAGGGATACAGACAAGAGGAAGGTATAGATTGTTAATGCCAAAAATCGTCCAGAAGGATAACTTAAGGTAGATTATGGAGCTTAACAACTAAAGAAAGGAATCTTTTGACAAAGCGTGCGACAAAGATAGATATGTAAATGAGACAGAGATTTTGGTGACGCGGGAAACACCTCAACGAGGAAAAAACCCGCGGACGACTGTGGTCGTCGCTGCACTATGGTCGCCAAACAGGGGCGATATCCTTATGTTTCGGGTGTCGATCGTACAATGATTACAATACAGATGAAAGGAAATACTTTAAATGTAAAGTAACAAGTGTATCAAATGTAAAAAACGAGTGTGTCGTGTATAAAAACAATGTGTCATGTGTGAAAGTCGTGCATCGTGAGCGATCCCTTGAGAGAGAATTCTTTGCTTCGAGTGTTCTTCAGAGTTCGGATGTTTTCAGATGGAAGAGATGATGGAGTTTGAGTGAGATCAGATGATCCGCAAATGATGATTGAGCCTTCGCTTTTATAGTCTTCGTATCATTCAATGATCGTCATAAATGCTTCTGGTAACTGTCGTAACGGACGCTGGTTTGAATGCTCATAACTGACCTTGTCGGTTATAGCCGTTGGTCATTAATGACATTGATTCCTGCATTAAACAATGAAAAAGTAACATAAATGCCATACGTTAGTCGGTCGAGGTCGCAAGGTTCCACGCGACGGTCGTGAGAGCTAGACGACGTCATGGTCGAGTGTCGTGAGGCGAATAACTTTCGATTTTTCCTTTGATCAGGGGATAAAGTAGTGTGATTTTACCTTATTATGGATAAGTGTAATAAATGTTTTCCTTACCTTGGTCGTGGTCGAGACTGGTGAATTTTTACCCAAACAGTTTGCCCCCAAAATTTGAAAATAGAAGGACAAATTCGAATTTTAAATTTTGTTAGTCGGACGTCCAGGGTCGTGACACGTGTTGAAAGTTACTTTGGTTGCCTTGGAACTGGATCGGTCCAATTCCAACTAAAGGGGAAGTTGAAAGGGGGATAAGGTCGTGACGTCATGCTGACGCACGATCATGCTTAGCAGCTGTCATTGCCAGGTGTCGACGATCCGTGTGGTTATACGAAAAGGCAAGGGCACGTGTCGATCATCGAAGGACTCGACCTGACACGATCATTTACATAAATAGCGACCCTTGACGGATCCTTTCCTTTTTACGGTTTCAGAAAGATTTAAGAGAGAGATTTTCTTGCTTTTCTTTAGCGATTCGCTTCCAAACCTGCAAGAGTTAGAGTTTTCGAGGATTTATAGAGCCTATATAAGGTACGATCCCTTATCCTTTGTATGCGTCGTAAGTTGATAGCTAGGAAGCCTAGGAAGAATTGGGACATTTGGGGTTTATTAGATCGACAAACTTGGTTGACAGGACTAGCGATGTCGACAGAGCCTCGGAGCACCATCCAAGATCAAGATGATCTTGACGACTTTAGGAGACTAGCCAAAATCCCTAAGGGGATTACAGTAAGTAAAGCCGGTCAGATTCGACCGGAGATGTGTACAGAGGGGTACGTCGTGATCTACGAGTACCCATTCAAGATAAGATTCCACTGGCCATATTCGCCTCTAGCCAAGGCGTTTATGTGCGAGTTTGACCTATCGTCGGGGCAATTGATGCCCCAACTTTGGCGCGTTATCCAGGTCATCGAGCGACTTACCTCACATTGGGAGTCGCCGATGAATGTGACGGACCTGCTTACGGCCTATCAGGTCAAGAAGGATACGTACCATCTCTATAGCCTGTTCTCCAAACACAAGGGCAATCGTACCTTGGTTCTGAAAACCGCGGTCAATGACCGCAAATGGAAGACCAGGTATGCATTTATGCGGGTAGCGACGCTGGACCCTGAGAGTGACTGGATCAGGTCTGGTTGGAACATGGCAGGTGAGTTTTAGCTTTGGTCGAGCATTTTTATTACCTGTATTGTTTTGCGTCTTGACTAATCTTCTTCCTCTATGTTTTCAGACATCGATTTCGACAAGGTGGTGCCCAACGACGACTCCAAGGCTAAGATCGAGAAGTTTCTGGAGATCAGTACAGACGATCGTTCATTCATCACACGTCATTTGGTGGACGAGGACGAGGACTTAGTCTTCTTGAGCGAGAGACTTCGGGAGAATCGAGGGGAAGAGGAGGAGGAAGGGGAGGAAGAAGAGGAGACAGAGGAGATGGAGGAAGAAGAGAAGAACGAGGAGTCGAGAGAAGAGGTAGAGATGACTGGTAAGTGTACCCTACTCTGCTCGACTTACTCTTTCCACTACTTTAGTTGCTTAATTGTTCTTCCTTTCTTACTTTATAGGAGAATCTCAGCCGAAAGCGCCGCCTACGATGTCTAGGAAGGCGTTTCAAGCCGAATTAGCTCGCAAGGCGAGGGAGAAGAGGACGGAGGCCCCGCCAACTGGGCCGGGAGTCCTAAAGAGAAATAAGGCCCCGACTACTGAGTCGGGAGTCCTGAAGAGGACAAGGACGACGGTCCTGAGGGAACCGTCTTCGAAGGTAAGCGACTCATCGAGAGTCGTTAGTCCTGAGAAGGCGAAGGCGGCGATCGCGACTTCTGAGAAGACGAAGATGTCTTCCGACGCAATTGATGCGACGTTGGTCGATCCAGCGCTTCAGGCAAAAAAGACGACGCCTGCATCTGTGACGTCGACCCGTACAGCGGCCGACAAAGGCAAGGGTCATACGACCGAGGAGAAAGAAGTAATGACGGTTAATTTTACATCGTCGTCGGACTTCCTAGCTGACAATGTCCTAGACGGGACGAAATTGTTTCCCAATCTGGGGAAGTTTCAGCTCCCGTCTTTCAAGGACCGTTTTAGAGGGGTCTCCGTCGAGGATACGCGTGCGCATGTTGTCGGGCTGGCGTTCATGGTAGGTCTTTCTTTCAAGACTTGTTCTATTTTATCGTTGTTTAACTTTGTCAAGTGTTTGCTAACATGTGTCTTACATCTTTTCAGACATTTCAGTCTTCTTTGGCCCTGCATGCCGAGACGACGAAGAATGAAGATCTTATGTCCTCTGCTCTTAAGAGAGAGGACGCGGCGTTGGTGAGGGAGAGATCTGCTTTGGAACGTGCTGAGGGCCTGTCGGTGCGACTCGATGATGCCCTAAATGCGTTGGAAGTCGAGGGTCACGCTAAAGATGAGGCGAACCATCACCTGAAGCTTTCTTTATCCCTGCTCGCCGATCAAAGGAAAGAATTGGACAGGATCAAGGAATCTCTGGCTGCAAGTGAGAAAGAAGCTGGAGATTCTAAGTCCAGGGTGGCGATCTTGGAGGAAGAGGTGAAGGAGCTGAAGGACGAGAATAAGTCCGTCTTTGCCTTAGCTCGACTTACTGCATGTGCGGCGATCATGCGATGCCACCTATTGGGTAAGAATCCCCTGGCCTCGGCGTCGGACGAGCTGGACCTCTTCTACAGGGAGGTCGGGACCGAGAGAGATCTCGACTCGGACGATGAGAAGGAGGTCGAGGAGGAGGAGGGTCCCCACTCCCCAGGGTGAGGCGTCAGGCAAGGATGCGACCGACGCTCCTCCCCAGCCATAGAAAATATCTTTGTTATTTTTTTTCTTGCTGCTCGACCATTGGTGGTCGAGTTATTTGGGATGTAAATAATAGTTTATCCAATGAATGAAACTCAAATTTCTTTTGGACTTGTGTCTTATATATTTTGTGAATAAATACAACATCAATTGTGAAATTCACCAAGTATGGAATGAACAAGAAATCGTGCGACTTAGGCATCCATCGTAATACAATGATTATAACATAAGTCGTAAGACTTTCATACTTTTAATTCGCATTGGCAAACATAAGCACATGCAACCGAAGCATTCATTCCAAACATGAAGTTCTCTTAAGTTAAGAAACTTAGATCATGGGGTCTTTAGACCATACGATCGTACAACTAGATCGTACGATGACCTTGAATCATGTGTTCCTGCGAAAAGATTACCAAGTCATAGACCCAATCATTTATGTCGTGCGATTTTGCGAAACAAAAGTCGTGCTTCACAATCGATGTCGTGCGATCCTGCGATAAAATAAGGTCAGAGATTGGTCGTTGGCTAGCCAACGACCCTCCGATGCTTAAGTCAGTAATCGTCGTGATAAAAAATCGTATGAAAGAAGGAAAATGACTTAGAAAAAATACCTTCTCAGATTCTTCCTGTTAAAAAGGGGGGGGGGGGGGTATTTGTCCCTCGTCATTTATCACCTTATTTCTTTCAGGAGCAAATAGGTTTAAATTACGGATCGACACTGAGTTTTTGGGAATTGACGCCAAGGTCTCTGTCGACCATTTCTTCGTGCGACCAGGCAAAACAGTCGGCATGTTCCTGCAAGAAAGACATTAGTTTGTCTCTAAGGTAGGGATCGAGAGACGGATTTACAAAGGTTTTCTGGTCAGGCTTTCTTAGGTCCAGGACAACTCCCTCGACCCACGACTGCTAGACGGCCTACTTCCGCGGCTTCAGGATGGTCTTATAGCAGTCACGGACGACTTTCGGCTCACTTTTGATTTCTTGGCCTCCCCACGGCGTAGGGAACTTCATGGTCTGGTGATACGTCGAGGGAACGACTTTCATGTCATGGATCCATGGTCGACCTAAGATGATGTTATAGGCCGACGCACAATCGATGACGCTGAACTTGGTCTGTTTGTTGACTCCTCCGGCATAGACGGGAAAGGTGATCTCTCCAAAGGTACTCGATGCGTCTCCATTGAAACAGACCAAGGTTGTCGAGCGTCGGATGATTTCCGATCAATCGATTCCCATGGCCTTGACGGTATCAAGGAAGATGACGTTCGTTGAACTGCCTCCATCGACCAAGACTCGTCGGGTTAAACAATTACCAATCGTGAGTTGAATGATCAACCCGTCATGATGCTTGCGATATGAATCACCGAGGTCGTCTTGGTCGAACGAAATCTTCATGGCTTCTAACTCCAAATCTCCTTTGGGTCTCGATGAGCGCGGGATAGGTCGATCGTCAGGTGCTTGACTGGCGTGATGTATGGCTGCGGAATACGTCAGACCGCATACGTCGGAACCACCAGTGGTGCAGTTGACGACCTTCGAATGCTCGGGGGGTCGATCGTCGTTAGCTGGAGTAACGACGTCATCGATGATACTCTTGAGATTGCCTTTCAGGACATGATATGCCATCTCCTTTTTGAGAGCTATGCAATCGTCCGTCATATGACCGTGGTCGACGTGGAAGTCGCACCACATCGATTTATCTTTCTTATCGTCGTCTTGATCGGACTTCTTTGGCCACCGGATGGTCGTCTGGACAGTCTTTAGGGCCTCGACCAAGTCTTTAGTAGTCCATTTGAATCCGTAGGAGGATATCTTAGGGTACTGAGGAAATTTGGTCGCAATTTTGGATTCCGCTTTTGTCTTGAATCGGACGTTTGAGATTTGTCGCACAGGCTCTGACTGGGATGTTGCATTTTTTTTGAATTATGGCTTCTTAACACCAAGCAACCTCTTGTCGTCGGTGTGCTTATGACGAAAGGCAGCATCATCTTCTACTCTCATATAAGCAAGGGTTCTGGCTCGGATGTCTTCGAAGTTTTCCGGGGGATACTTGGTCAGATCGGTGTATAGACCCGAACTGTCTTCTAGACCACACTTGTAGGCTTCTATTGAGGTCTTGACATCACAGTTACGGACACTGATCATCTTCGTATTGAACCTATTGAAATAGTTTCGAATGGATTCATTGGCCTTCTGCACGACATAATACAGGTCGTTGGTCTGCTTCTCCATCTTGCGACTACTGGCGAATTGCTGAGAGAACTGGTTGACCAACTCAGCGAACGACCCGATGGATTTGGGTTTAAGGTTTGTTTGGGTAAAAAATCACACCCTCGACCGACGTGGGAAATTCCTTCGACATGACCCATGGACTTCGATTACCCTAATGCCTACAAAAGTCATACCCCCGATCGATGAAGGTAATACCCATTATTGCCTTATCCCCGACATACGATAGTTGATTATTAAAAGACATCTTATGTCAATAGTCATTCAAGATAGTGTCTTTACATCTCATGATCGCACGTCACGTGTCGCATGTTACACGTCGCACATCGTATGACATACATCGTTAGCGACATGTCGCCAGTCACCCATCGCCAGTCACACGTCACTAGTCTTACGTTATTAGTCTTACGTCACTAGTCTTATGTCGCCAGTTACGTGTCGCCAGTTACGACTCGTTGGTCTTACGTCGACAGTCTCCTATCGTCGGTCTTATATCGCTCTGGTCCTACGACATCATCATCTTGGTCTTACGACCTAGTGGTCTTACGACCTAGTGGTCTTACGACATTTTTATCCTAGTCTCACGACATTTTTATAAGACCATTCCTATACTAAGATAAGGTCTTACAAGACATTTACAGTCATATACATGGTCTTGTATTTCGACAACGGTCGTATGCTCCATAAGATCGATGTCCTGAACTTAAGATGGTCTTACGATTACACTAACCATTCATGGTCAACAGCCGTTTCTTTTGTTCATTAATGCAGGTCTACATGCATTTATGGCACAACGACCAGTAACGGACGAATCATCAATGCCATTTAGAGCCCGACAACAGTTACAAAGACAATCATCAAAGCGCATTTAATGTCGACAGCGGTTACAAGACCAACAATTAAAGCACATTTAGTACCGACTGAAGCTATATAAAGACTGATCCACCTTCGAGCAAAGGGAGAACAGACAGAGCTACTTATACTCACTTCTATATTTTTCTCACAAGACAACGAGGCATTCGAACACGCAAGTATCGCGCGACGACAGTTCGAACCACCTGACGACGACAGTTCAGACCACATGACGACAAGTTATTTCACACGATTTACGCACGACCCACGTCGTTTGCACACGACTAAGTTTATATTTACATTTATTTGTAATCTGTTGTATACAAATCACCTGTAACACAAGGACTTTCTCCCCTGTTTGGCGACTATAGTGCACTGTCGACTCTCACAGAGTCGACCGCGGTTTTTTCCCTCGTTTTGGGGTTTTCCGCGTCACCAAATCTCTTGTCTCTTTTACTTTTTTCTTCGCAATTGTGTTATTTGGCTTGAGATACGTTTCTTTAGTTGTTAAATGACCACATCGACCTTAAGCTGTACGTTTGTGCGATTTTTGGCATTAACAGTTTGGCGCCATCCGTGGGACCCCATCTAGAGAAAATCTCAAGCCAACACACATATCGCTCTGACGATCTTGTAAAGTTTTTTCAGGTACATGGCAAATTATCCCGATCCCCTGATTCAACTTCGATCGGAATTGAATGCGGCTCGAAGCCAGATTCAAGCCCTGATAAAAAAAATGCTTCGTCAAAAGTATCGCATGTATCGCATCATCCAAGGGACTCGGGGGCTCGGAACACCCTTCACAAACTGAAAAAATACCACATTCGATTTCAAAAGTCCTCGGAAAAAAGGCGCTTATCGACTCCATGTTACGATCACTGGTCAAAACCAACGACCACCCCCGATTTTACATTACAGGCTCGCAAGATCATATGAACACAGGTCTTACGATTTACATCGTGAGAAACCAAAGTCTCTACGACTTAAAAAAGTGCAGGTTGCAAATTATAGTCGTCAATAAAAGACGACTCGCCTTTTTTCTCATGATCTCCAGTGATGGCAAACGCAGATTGCGACTTATAGTCGTCAATAAAAGACGACCCACATTTTTTGTGATCACCCGTCACGACAAACACAGGTGAAAATTCTCGGTCGCCAATAAAAGCGACTCGCATATTGAAATCTCATGATCGCTAGTCATGACATATGTCGTCAATAAAGATGACTTGCACATTGAATTTCACAATCATCAGTCATGGTAAGACGCATGTCAAAACGCAAAGGTCGCCAATAAGTACGACTCGCATATTTTAATCTAATGATTGCCAATAAAGGCCAGTCACAAGATTCACCGTATAATCACAAGCAAGAGTCTTTCAAGAAGGCGACTACGTCCTCCGACGGATGTTCCAAAGCACTCAAGATCTTAATGCAAGTAAACTTTCCACCAAGTGGGAAGGTCCTTATCGTATCTCAAAAGTCGTGGGTAAAGGTGCCTATCGGCTCCAAACCCTCGATGATCGAGATATCCCACGCAGCTGGAATGTAACGCATCTGAAAAGGTATTTCTTCTAAATCCTTTTCCTTCTTTCATACGATTTTTATTCATCACGACGATTACTGACTTAAGCATCAGAGGGTCGTTGGCTAGTCAACAACCAACCTCTGACATTGCTTTATCATAGGATCACACGACATAAGTTACTAAGTCTATCATACGACTTCAGTAAAATCGTACGGTATAAACAATCAGTTTTATTAGACGACTCGATTGTATAACTACAGGAACACATGATTCAAGTTCATCGTATGATCAAATCACACGATCGTAAGGTCTAGCGATTGTTAATGCCAAAAATCGCACCAAAGGAACAACTTAAGGTCGATGTGGACTTTAACAACCGAAGAAAGGAATCTTTCAACAAAGGCGTGCGACAAAGACAAAAATGTAAATGAGACAAAGGATTTGATGATGCAGGAAAAACCTCAACGAGGAAAAAACCTGTGGACGACAGTGGATGTCGTCGCTGCACTATGGTCGCCAATCAGGGGCGATGTCCCTGGTGTTCCGGGTGTCGATCGTACAGAGATTACAATACAAATGAAGGAAAGACTTCGAAATGTAAAGTACAAGTGTTTGGAATGTAAAAACAGTGTGCGTCGTGTGTGAAAACTGTGTATAAACTGTTGGTCGAGAGCGATAGTCTTGCGCCGAGAGTGATCTTCTATGAATGATCTCTTTGCTTCGAATGAATATTCTTCGAGTGCTTGTGTTTGCTTATGTTGTTCGATGCTCTTGTTCTATCTCTCTCTCTGTGTTATTCGGTGTTGATCAGGTGTCTTGAACTGATGATTGAGCTGGGATTTTATAGTCTTCGGATGACTTTAATTGAATCTTTAAGTGCCTTGAAGATTGTTTGTAACGGTCGTCGTTTTCAATGTGAGTTTGGATGCTCATAACTGATTTCGTCGGTTATAGCCGTTTGTCCATAAATGACTTTGACTCCTGCATTAAACACTTAAACAAATATAACAGTTGTATAACGCGTTAGTCGGTCGAGGTCGTACGGTTTTATGCGACGATCGTGCGGAACAGGCGACGCCGAGGTCGAGTGTCGTGAGGAACTCTCGACTTACCTTTTAGGAGGGATGACGGAGGTTCTTAGGGTCTTCGTCGGGACCTTATCTTAATACAAGGTATAACCCATGACATGCGTCTTACCTTCTTTGGTCGCGGTCGAGACCTGTGAAATTTTGCCCAAACAGTTTGCCCCCAAAATTTGAAAGTAGGATGGCAAATTCGAATTTTAAATTTTGTTCGTCGGGTGCTCAGGGTGCTGCGTTAAAAAATACCTTGGTTGTTTCGGAACCGAATTGGTTTAATTCTAACCGAACGAGAAGTCGAAGAGAAAACGAGGTCGTGACGTCATACTGACGTACGATTGTGCTTACCAGCTATCTTTGACAAGTGTCGTTGATCTATGTGGGTATGCGAAAGGACGAGGACGCGTGGCGATCATCCAAAGATTCGTCTTGACATGATTCCTTGCATAAATAAAGATTACGATTCATCTTCTTTTGTTTGTGATTTGAAGTGCTCATTTGAGGAGAGATTTTGCCCCGATTTCTTACCTTTCCTTGTCCCAAATCTTTGAGAATCCTCGACTCAGTGGAGTTTGCTCGAGGTATAAAGCGTCATCTTCCTTCCTTCGTTTTCATTTCTCTTTCTTTTTTCTTTGGTAAACAATGTCGTCCGAACCAGAGAGTTCTATCGTGAGTCAAGAGGATTTAAATACCTTTAGACGTCTAGCTAAGATCCCTGCGGGGATAGAGCTGATTTGTCCAAGAAATACACGTCCTGGGAGTTGTCCTGAAGGATACTTCGTAATATATGAGTACCCATTCAAAATAGGATTTGAGTGGCCGTATTCGACTTTATCCAAAAATTTCATGCGATATTTTGGTTTGTCACCAGGGCAGTTGATGCCCCAACTCTGGCGAGTGTTTTTGGTTATCGAGCGATTATCTGCAAAGTGGGAGTCACCTATGACCCTGAATGATTTTTGGTTGGCTTATCAAGTCAAAAGAGACAAGAATTGGCGCTATAGCCCATATTCCAAGTACAAGGGTGACCGTACCCTAGTTTTAAAAACCGGTGTCAATGATCGTAGGTGGAGGTCTCGGTACGTATTTGTACGTATCGATTCGCTTGATATCAACAACAACTGGATTCGTCCTGACTGGAACATGGGAGGTACGTTCTTTGATTTTAACATATGTCATTGTTTGGTTTTTCTGCTTTTTACTTACTCTCCGCCTTTTGTCGTCTTCAGAGATTCAGTTCGACACCTTGAAGCCGAACGCAGGTTCCCAAGCCAAGATCGAGAGGTTCCTAGATCATAGTATCGATGATCGATCTTTCGTCGTGCGACAACCAGCGGCCGAGGACGAGGACGTGGCGGTGGGCGAGGGAGACTCTGAAGAAGAAGATGAGGAAGGGGAGGATGAGCAAGAAGAAGCGAATGGTAAGCGTACCGTAGTCTTTATTTTTCTTGTTTATTTTGCCTATCTGACACTTTGTACGTCTCTTCAGCAGTACCGTCTGTTAAAAGGTCGGTGTCTAGGAAGAGAGGGATACAGATTATGCTTGCCCTTCGAGGTGACATAAAGAATGTATCGACAGCTGGGTCGAGGATTCCAAAGAAAACCAAGAAGACAATCCCGAGAAAACTGTCTTCGAGGGCTGACGATTCGTCGAGAGTAGCCACGCCTAGGAAGGCGAGGGCGTCATCTAGCCGTCCTGGCGCGATGGACGCGACACCGGCAAGTTCTGCGCTTCCGGCGACGATGTCGAAACCGGTGTCCAAGGTGTCGACCCCAACGTCTGCCGACAGGGGCGAGGGGTTGTCGGCCGAAGTCATGACGGTCAACTTTACGTTGCCGTCTGGCTTTTTGGCGGATGGTGGACTAGACGGGACGGCGTTGTTTCCTCATCTGGGGAAATATTTGCTCCCATCTTTCAGGGAACGTTTTCAAAGGGCTCTGATCAGGGAAGCAGGATCTCAGGTTGCCGGTCTGGCGTTCTCGGTAAGTCTTTCTTTCAAGACTTGATTTATTTATCGCTGTCGTCATTTGGATATTTATTAACGATTTTTTTGCAGACATTTCAGTCTTCTTTGGCGTTATACGCTGAGATGTCGAGGGTCAAAGATCTGGTGGCGTCGGCTCTCGAAAGAGAAGATGCGGCGCTAGAAAGGGAGAGGTTAGCTCTGGACAGGGAGAAGTCGGCCTTGGCACGCGCCGATGAATTGGCCATTCAGCTTTTCGACGCTTTGCACGAACTAGAGGTTGCAAATCGCGTGAAGGAGGCGACAGACGGGGGCCCTCAGGACGGGACTTCGGGCAAGGATGCGACTGACGTTCCTCCCACAGTTTAAAAAATTCACTTTCTTTTTTTTGTCGTTCGACCGTTGGTAGTCGAGTTCTTTTGAATGTAATCGACAGTTTGTAAATGAAACTTTGAACTTTTGTTTGAACTTGCGTTTTATATATTTGGTAAATAAATACCATATCAATTATGAAATTGAATCTGGAAATCATGCGACTAAGGCATTCATTGTAAAACGGCTTAGGACGTAAGACATAATGTATATAACAGCAGATACATGCGACAAAAATCTCTGAAAGAAATGTTAGCTAGAACGCAGATCGTGCGATTTAAAGCATACACTGTGAGTGTTTAAGTTTAAAAACTTAGGCCATAAGGTCGTTATTCTCCATGATCGTATGACTGAGTCGTATGATGAGCTTGGATTGTGTGCCCCTGTGGAGGGATGATTAAGTCATAGACCTGATCGTTTATGTCGTGCGACCTGGCGAAACTAAAGTCGTTTGATTATTGTCGTGCGATTCTGCGGAATAAACAATGTCAAAGGTTGGTCGTTGGTTAACCAACGACCCTCCGATGCTTAAGTCAGTAATCTTCGTCGTGAAAAAATCATATGAAAGAAGAAAAAGAAATTAGGAAACGTACCTTCTTAGATTTCTCTTTAATTAACGGAGTATTTGCCCCCCGTCATTTAATATCCTATTCTTTCTAGGAGAGGATAGGCTTTAAATGACGGATCGACACAAAGATATTGGGAAATGCCATCTAGGTGTGCATTGACTGTGTTTTCGCGCGACAGGGCCATATGGTCATTTTATTCCTGTAGACAAGGCATAAGTTTGTTTCTAAGGATAGAAAGACGAACCTGTCGTGCCGCATCTGCTAAGCGATTTACTTTCGCGGTTTCAGAGTCGATTTATAGCAGTCACGAGCGACTTTCGACTCACTTTTGATTTCCTGGATGCCCCACGGCGTAGGGAACTTCAGGGTCTGATGATATGTCGAGGGAACGGCTTTCATTTTGTGGATCCATGGTCGACCTAGAATGATGTTATAGGCCGACGCACAGTCGATGACGCTGAACTTGGTCTGCTTGTTGATTCCTCCGGCATAGACAGGCAGAACGATATCTCCAAAAGTACTCGTCGCTTCTCCATTGAAACTGACCAAAGTTGTCGAACGTCGGATGATTTCTGAGCGATCGATTCCCATGGCTTTGATGGTGTTGAGAAAAATGACGTTTGCTGAACTGCCCCCGTCGACCAAGACTCGACGAGTTAGACAGTTACCAACCATGAGTTGAATGATCAATCCGTCGTGATGCTTCTGATACGAGTCGCCGAGGTCGACTTGGTCGAATACGATCTTCATAGCTTCCAACTCCAAATCTCCTCTGGGCCTTGATGAACGCGGAATAGGCCGATCGTCTGGCGCTTGACTGGCGTGACGTTTGGCTACGGAATACGTTAGACCGCATATGTAATAACCAGGTATATTATTGGTTTAATTATAAGTGTTACTTTAATTTAATATTACGGGGTTAGAAGTTAAGGGGTAAGTCTTAATTTTAATATGAAAGTATAATGATGTATTTTGCCATAAAGAGTAAGTTAAGGGTTTGTTTGGTATCTTTTCTTTTACCAAACTCTTTCCACCGCCTTATTCCCTCTAGGAGGAGGTGTCCTCACTAGTAAGTAACAAAAAGAGAAATATCCTAAGGTGTAGTGTGTTTTTCGGTTTAGAGAGAGAGAGAGAGAGAGAGATTGAAAGAAGCTAAGGAAGAGGAAGAAGTAAAGCTTATAAATTCTGCTGGAATTGCTAATAACAACTGAAGAATTCAAGGTAATATTTCTGTTTAATCCATACTCTTAAGTATTTAGTTTTTTTAAAGTTTTACTATGAAGTTTTAGAAGTGGGTGTTGGTAATTTTAGAAAGATATGATAATTTTGGGTTTGGAATAGTGTACTAATGGTAGTTTGAAACATATCTGCAAATTATCAGTAATATGCATAGTATAAAACTGCAAAAATCTGGGTTTTAGGATGAACAGTGGACTGAGACATTCATCGAAGTCGCAATGGACGACTGCGACATTCATCGAAGTCGCAATAGTTGGTTGCGACTTGGTTATGAAGTCGCAATGGTCGTTTGCGACTTGGCTTGGAATCGCAGTAGTTGATTGCGATTTGGGTTTGGAATCGCAGTAGTTGATTGCGACTTAGGATTGAAGTCGCAATAGTGGGTTGCGATTTCGGGGTGAAGTCGCAGTAGGAGGTTGCGACTTGGTACTGTTCATTGCGATCTTAATTTACTTTTTGAGGGGTTGCGACTTGAGTTGAGGATTTCGTAAGTTAGTTTTAAAAGAGATATTTGGTATTTTGTGTGATTTCAGATTCTGTGAAGGGTGGTCATACGTGATTTATCTTGGAAAAGCTTTTGTGATAAACATACCAGGTGAGTTTTACTTTAAAAAGTATTTTACTGGAATGCATTATGTGAATAACGAATGTTTGATAAAGTGTATGAATATGTCATACGTGGGTGATTATAATATATTGAGATATTATAATTACGTGAGTATTATATGAAAATATAATACGTGGCCGGGCTTTGGAACGGTGTGATAAATTGGCTCGCAACCAATTGATATTGGCCATTGGTGGAGGGATAAGGTGGAATGAGACAGGTATGATACATAAATGCTAGTTGGTATTAACTTACGTATGATGTATGTGTATTTATATAAAGAGTGTTCTATATAAATGAATTTTTAATGAATTACAAATGTCAGGGATTTACTCACTAGACCCTTAGGTCTAACCCTCATTTTCTGTTTTAAAAATTATGTATTCCAGGTGGTGGTTCCAGTAAGAACAAGTAAATAGAGTACTTGTTGGCTAGCTTTTGAGAGGATGTTCATCATGATGCTATGGATGCTTTTGTACTTATGTCTTTAATGTTATTACTATGTAACTTAAAGTGGATCAAGTTGTACTGAATTTTCTTTATGTTCAGACTTTAGTTGGGACCAAATGTGAAATGTGAAGTACTTTGTTGTAAACATGTTATGGATTATATGTGATATGTATATTTGGATAGTTGGGTTGTTACAGATGGTATCAGAGCCCTAGTTTAAGGGATTTAGGTATTAGTATCTGTACCTAGACTTAAACTGCATGTGAAGTAGGATGTCCCTATTATTTTAGAACCTGGGGATGCTAAGTATAAAAGGTAGAAGGAACATCATGTAAGGTAATTTCAAATTACACCAGGCCAGTGTAATTACGATCTTACAGGTACATGTTTGAACTGGAATACCTTGTTATATGGGGTACGTGCTTATGTGTATATTAACTTTGTTTGAATCTACAGAATGGAAAGTGGCACTAGACAAAGGAATCAAAGAGGAGGAAGGAATTCGGGTGGAGAGAATCCACCAATAGGAACAGGGGGAAGAGGAGGAGATCGTGGTAGAGGCAGAACCGGAAGGGGAACTGGGGGCCGAACTGGGGGTAGAACACAACCGCATGGTACAGAGTTTGTTACACGGGATGATCTGACCGCTGAAATGGGGAGATTACAGGATAGCATACAAGCTATGTTCGAACATAATCGTCATAATGAAACTGAAAGACCAAGTCCGGAACACGAAGTTGAAATACCACTTACCTCTACGGTCTTACCGATGATGAAAAGGTGTGACTACAAAATGTTTCTTAGTTGCAAGCCCCCTACATATTCAGGAGATCGAGATCCGGTAAAAGCTATGAGATGGCTGAAAGAAATCGAGGCTATTTTCAAAACGTGTAAATGTGCTGAAGAAGATAAAGTACTTTATGGAGCTGCGATGCTGAAAGGTGATGCTTTGTATTGGTGGGAGGCTCATATAGAATCAAGAGGAGCGGATATATATAATACTTTTTCATGGGAGGAATTCGTGTTAGCTTTCACAACACACTTCTGTCCACAAGCTGCTGTCAGACAATTGGAAGAGGAATTTATGAATCTATAGCAAGGGAATTTGTCAGTCAGAGATTATACTGCTCGATTTTTAGAAAAATCTCGTTTTGCAGGATATTATGTTGCTACAGAAAAGATGAAAATGGAGAGATTTATCTATGGGTTGAATTCAGAAGTTCGAAGACTAGTGACTGCAACAAGGCCAGATACATTTACAGATGCAGTGGATGCTGCAGAAAATGTCGAACGAGACAATAAAAGGGATGCCGGTGATAAGAACTTGGGGAAAAGGAAATGGGAAGGACCACCACAGGATCCAAAGAAGTCTAGATTCCCGAGGTTTGATAACCGTCCGTCGTTCCGACCAGCGGAAAGACCATGTCCGAGATGTAATCGCTACCATCAGGGAAATTGTCAAGTGGAATCTCGAGTATGTTTCAAGTGTGGGAAAACCGGTCATGTTGTTAAAGATTGTCGATCAACGCGGTTTTGCTTTTTGTGTAATTCTCCGGATCACCTCCAATCTGATTGTCCGCGAGGTAGAATACAACAAGGGGGTACATCGGGGAAACCATCCATTACTAGACCAGTAGTCCCAAGAATAGAACCGCCAAAAACGAGGGGCCGTACATTCCAAATGACAGCTAAAGAGGCGGAGGAAACTCCAGATGTGGTCACATGTACATTTTTCATAAACTCCACGCGTGCTAAGGTGTTATTTGATTCCGGTGCAAACCGATCTTTTGTGTCTCCCTCTTTTGCTGCTCACATGCATTTAGAGCCTAAAATGTTAAAACATGCTTTACTAGTAGACACGGCAAATGATAACCAAGTGGCAGTTAAAGAGGTTTTTGATTGTTGCATAATAAATATAGAGGGGTGTGGAGTACCGATACAACTATTCCCAATAGAATTGATCGAATTTGATGTGGTAGTAGGAATGGATTGGTTAGCGGAAAATCGGGCTAACATAGTTTGCGATAAGAAAATAATCAACGTTGTTTTACCTGATAAGAGGACAGTAGTGATCTATGGTGATCGTAAGAATCATCAGTCCAATCTTATATCTATGATAAAAGCCCGTAAATGTGTTACTAAGGGTTGCTCGAGTTATTTAGCCTATGTGATAGATAGTAGGCCTGAAAAGATTAAGCTGGAAGATATTTCCATTGTTAGTGAATACCCAGAAGTTTTTCCTGAAGACTTGAATAGTCTTCCTCCAGTTAGGCAAGTAGAATTTGGTATAGACCTGGTACCTGGAGCCACTCCAATCGCTCGTGCGCCGTACAGACTAGCACCTCCATAAATGAAAGAAATGATGGCACAGCTTCAAGAATTATCTGATAAGGGTTTCATCAGACCTAGCTCTTCGCCATGGGGTGCACCAGTTTTGTTTGTAAAGAAGAAAGACGGTTCAATGAGAATGTGTATTGACTACCGGGAGCTGAACAAGCGTACGATTAAGAACAAGTATCCACTTCCAAGAATTGACGATCTCTTCGATCAGTTAGTTGGAGCTTGTTACTTCTCCAAGATTGATCTCAGATCTGGCTACCATCAGTTGAAGGTTAAAGAAGAAGATGTTCTAAAGACTGCTTTTCGCACGAGGTACGGTCACTATGAATTCTTGGTGATGCCTTTCGGACTGACGAACGCTCCAGCCGCTTTTATGGATTTAATGAATCGGGTATGTAAGCCATATATCGATAAATTTGTCATAGTATTTATCGATGATATACTTATTTATTCTCGATCCAAAGAGGATCACGCGCAACATCTTCGTTTGATTCTGGAGTTACTAAAGAAAGAAAAGTTATATGCTAAATTTTCGAAGTGTGAATTCTGGTTACGGGAAGTTCAGTTTTTGGGTCATATAGTTTCAGAGAAGGGTATACAAGTTGATCCAGCGAAAGTGGAAGCGATTGAAAGATGGGAACCGCCGAAGACGGCAACCGAAGTACGTAGTTTTCTGGGTCTAGCTGGATACTATCGGAAGTTTATAAAAGACTTCTGTCGAATTGCAACACCACTGACTAAGCTTACTCGGAAGAATCTGAAGTTTGAATGGAAAGCAGAACAGGATGAGGCATTCAGAATATTGAAGGAGAAACTTTGCAGCGCACCGATATTAGCATTGCCAGAAGGTTCCGATGATTTTGTGGTCTACAGTGATGCTTCTAAACTGGGATTGGGATGTGTACTTATGCAACGTGGAAAGGTGTTTGCCTATGCTTCTCGTCAGCTAAAGGATCATGAAAGACAATATCCTACTCATGATATGGAGCTTGCAGCAGTTGTCTTCGCATTAAAGATTTGGAGACATTATCTTTATGGTTCTAAATGCCAAATTTTCACTGACCATAAGAGTCTCCAACATCTTTTCGATCAGAAGGAACTGAATATGAGGCAAAGAAGATGGTTGGAATTGGTAAATGATTACGATTGTGAGATCCTTTATCACCCCGGGAAGGCGAACGTGGTAGCAGATGCATTAAGTCGTCAAGAAAGAAGTGGGACAATAAAAGCGATATCGTTACGAACTGAACTCCATCCAAATATCTTTGACGAATTACTGAAGTGCCAAATAGATGCTTATCAGGAAGAAAGTTTGAAATCAGAACGGTTAGTTGGAATATCAGCATTGCTTGGGAAAGACGATCGTGGGTTATTGTGTATGGGAAACAGAATTTGGGTACCTCGTTTGGGTGGATTACGTGATCGTGTACTACAAGAAGCTCATCAATCTCGATTTTCTATTCATCCAGGTACAAATAAAATGTATAGAGATTTGAAACAATTCTATTGGTGGCCGGGAATGAAGAGAAGTGTTGCTAAGTATGTGGAAGATTGTACTACCTGCAAGAAAGTAAAGATTGAACATCAGAAGCCGTTTGGTCAGTTACAACGACTAGATATACCAATGTGGAAATGGGATCAGATCACTACTGATTTCATTACCAAGTTGCCAAGAACTTCAAAGGGATTCGATTCTATTTGGGTGATTGTGGATAGATTGACGAAGTCTGCTCATTTCTTACCGATAAAAGAAACTGATTCCTTGGAACGTTTAGCTAAATTGTACATTAATGAAATAGTAACTCAACATGGAGTTCCAATCTCGATTATTTCCGATCGAGATAGTCGTTTTACTTCTAGATTTTGGAGAAGTTTTCAAAAGGAGATGGGAACGCAAATAAATTTGAGTACAACATATCATCCACAGACTGACGGGCAGAGTGAAAGAACAATCCAGACTTTAGAAGATATGCTTCGGGCTTGTATAGTTGATTTTGGGGGATCGTGGGATAAACATCTGCCTTTGATAGAATTCGCTTACAACAACAGTTATCATTCTAGCATTCAGGCGGCACCGTTTGAAGTATTGTATGTTAGAAAATGCCGAACGCCTTTGTGTTGGAATGAAGTAGGGGAGAAACAATTAGCAGGGCCAGAAATAGTACAGTTAACAGCGGATAAGATTACTCAGATTCGGGATAGATTGAAAACAGCTCAAGACAGACAGAAAAGCTATGCTGATCGACGTCGGAAACCGTTAGAGTTTCAGGTTGGGGATTTTGTGATGTTGAAAGTATCGCCCTGGAAAGGAGTCATACGTTTTGGGAAACAAGGTAAACTCAGTCCGCGGTATATTGGGCCATTTGAAATTACGGAAAGAATTGGTGAAGTAGCTTACAGATTGGATCTTCCGTTGGAATTGAGCAGGATTCACAACGCGTTTCATGTATCGAATTTCCGGAAGTGTTTGGTTACACCAGACCAGGCATTCTCTTTACCAGATATTCAGGTTGATGAAAAGTTAAACTATGTGGAGGAACCGGAAGCCATAGTTGATTACAAGGTCAAGGTATTGAGGAACAAAGAGATCAGACAGGTAAAGGTTCAGTGGAAACATCATAGAGGTCAAGATGCGACGTGGGAATCAGAGTCGGAGATGAGAACCAAATACCCTCATTTGTTCTCTTAACTGAATTCCGGGACGGAATTCTTTTAAGGGGGAGATGTTGTAATAACCAGGTATATTATTGGTTTAATTATAAGTGTTACTTTAATTTAATATTACGGGGTTAGAAGTTAAGGGGTAAGTCTTAATTTTAATATGGAAGTATAAGGATGTATTTTGCCATAAAGAGTAAGTTAAGGGTTTGTTTGGTATCTTTTCTTTTACCAAACTCTTTCCACCGCCTTATTCCCTCTAGGAGGAGGTGTCCTCACTAGTAAGTAACAAAAAGAGAAATATCCTAAGGTGTAGTGTGTTTTTCGGTTTAGAGAGAGAGAGAGAGAGAGAGATTGAAAGAAGCTAAGGAAGAGGAAGAAGTAAAGCTTATAAATTCTGCTGGAATTGCTAATAACAACTGAAGAATTCAAGGTAATATTTCTGTTTAATCCATACTCTTAAGTATTTAGTTTTTTTAAAGTTTTACTATGAAGTTTTAGAAGTGGGTGTTGGTAATTTTAGAAAGATATGATAATTTTGGGTTTGGAATAGTGTACTAATGGTAGTTTGAAACATATCTGCAAATTATCAGTAATATGCATAGTATAAAACTGCAAAAATCTGGGTTTTAGGATGAACAGTGGACTGAGACATTCATCGAAGTCGCAATGGACGACTGCGACATTCATCGAAGTCGCAATGGACGACTGCGACATTCATCGAAGTCGCAATAGTTGGTTGCGACTTGGTTATGAAGTCGCAATGGTCGTTTGCGACTTGGCTTGGAATCGCAGTAGTTGATTGCGATTTGGGTTTGGAATCGCAGTAGTTGATTGCGACTTAGGATTGAAGTCGCAATAGTGGGTTGCGATTTCGGGGTGAAGTGGCAGTAGGAGGTTGCGACTTGGTACTGTTCATTGCGATCTTAATTTACTTTTTGAGGGGTTGCGACTTGAGTTGAGGATTTCGTAAGTTAGTTTTAAAAGAGATATTTGGTATTTTGTGTGATTTCAGATTCTGTGAAGGGTGGTCATACGTGATTTATCTTGGAAAATCTTTTGTGATAAACATACCAGGTGAGTTTTACTTTAAAAAGTATTTTACTGGAATGCATTATGTGAATAACGAATGTTTGATAAAGTGTATGAATATGTCATACGTGGGTGATTATAATATATTGAGATATTATAATTACGTGAGTATTATATGAAAATATAATACGTGGCCGGGCTTTGGACCGGTGTGATAAATTGGCTCGCAACCAATTGATATTGGCCATTGGTGGAGGGATAAGGTGGAATGAGACAGGTATGATACATAAATGCTAGTTGGTATTAACTTACGTATGATGTATGTGTATTTATATAAAGAGTGTTCTATATAAATGAATTTTTAATGAATTACAAATGTCAGGGATTTACTCACTAGACCCTTAGGTCTAACCCTCATTTTCTGTTTTAAAAATTATGTATTCCAGGTGGTGGTTCCAGTAAGAACAAGTAAATAGAGTACTTGTTGGCTAGCTTTTGAGAGGATGTTCATCATGATGCTATGGATGCTTTTGTACTTATGTCTTTAATGTTATTACTATGTAACTTAAAGTGGATCAAGTTGTACTGAATTTTCTTTATGTTCAGACTTTAGTTGGGACCAAATGTGAAATGTGAAGTACTTTGTTGTAAACATGTTATGGATTATATGTGATATGTATATTTGGATAGTTGGGTTGTTACAGCATACGTCGGAACCACCAGTGATACAATTGATGACTTTCGCATGCTCGGGGGTTGACGGTCGAACATCGTTAGCTGGGGTAACGACGTCGTCGATGATGTCTTTGAGATTTCCCTTTAGGACGTGATACGCCAGCTTCTTTTTGAGAGCTATGCAATCATCTGTCGCATGACCATGGTCTACATGGAAGTCGCACCATTTAGATTTATCTTTCTTAGCATCGTCCTGACCGGACTTCGTTGGCCATCGAATAGTCGCCTGGGCGGTCTTCAGAGCTTCGACCAAATCTTTAGTGGACCCTTTGAATCCGTAAGAGGATATCTTGGGGTATTGAGGAAATTTGGTCGCGGTCTTAGCCTCTGCTTTTGTCTTGAATCGGACGTTCGAGATCTGGCGGGCGGGCTCCATTTTGGAAATCGCTTTCGTCTTGAACTCTGGCTTCTTTACGCCTAACGACCTCTTGTCGTCGGTATGCTTACGACGAAAGGCAGTGTCGTCCTCTACTCTCATATATGCTAAGGTTCGAGCTCGGACGTCTTCAAAATTCTCCTGGGGATACTTAGTCAGGTCAGTGTATAAACCTGAACTGTCGTCCAGACCACGCTTATAGGCTTCGATCGCGGTCTTGATGTCACAATTGCGAATGCTGATCATCTCTGCATTGAATCGATTGAAATAACTGCGGATAGACTCATTGGTCTTCTGCACGACGTAATACAAGTCACTGGTCTGCTTCTCCATCTTGCGACTGCTGGCGAATTGCTGGGAGAATTGATTGACTAATTCAGCGAACGACCCGATGGACTTGGGTTTGAGTTTGATCAGCCATTGGAGAGCAGGACCAGTGAGAGTTACACCGAAGCTTTTGCACATACAGACTTCCTGATACATGTGTGGGATTGAGATCGTCCACATGAGCTGCTTATACTGCGCGACGTGCTCTGTCGGATCGGTCACTCCCGAGTACTTGGGCGTGAAGGAGGGGGCATTGTATTTCTTCGGGACCTCAACAGTCGTGATCTCATCGATGAATGGTGACGCCTGAAATCCTGATTGGGGCTCGACGTCGACGGGTACGGCTGCCTCAGGCAGCTTGGCGAGCAAAGATAGGACGCGCTCGTTCTGATCTTCTAGCATTTTCAATCACTGGGTGACGGGGTCATTGGGGTTGAGATTTACCCCTGCTTGCGGATTGATTCCTGGGCTGGTGCCATTGACATGCGACGAGCCATTGGCATCTCCGTTGAAAGGAACAAAATACGGTTGCGACCCGTTCTGAAATGGCTGCGATCCATTCTGCATGGGTGGTGGCCTTATATGCTGAGGAGGGACCGTCCAGAACTGGGGATTTGGATTGAACGGTCCCGGCTGCTGGTTTTGCATGGTCGGACCTGGATGCTGATTCTGAGCGAACGGACCTGATCCTGGACCTGGATTATGCGCGAATGGTCGAGGACCATTTTGACCGAACGATCCTTGGCCTGGATTCTGAACGAATGGCCTAGGACCACTCTGAGGTCCAAATGGATTCCTTAACCGTGTGATCTCTTCAGCTGCTCTACGGCTTTGTTCCGTCATGGCGTTGATTTGATTTCGGGCGACTTCAAGCTCCTGGTACAATTGAGCAATGACATGTTGATGATCTCCAGGGGCTGCCATTTTCCTGCAACAGAGAACAAAGAAAACTCCAAGAAACCGTTAGCAAGACGCACGTTTGTCGAAGATTTTCTCTAGATGGGGTCCCACGGATGGCGCCAAACTGTTAATGCCAAAAATTGCACCAAAGGAACAACTTAAGGTCGATGTGGACTTTAACAACTAAAGAAAGGAATCTTTCGACAAAGGCGTGCGACAAACACAAAAATGTAAATGAGACAAAGGATTTGATGACGCAGGAAAAACCTCAATGAGGAAAAAACCTGCGGACGACAGTGGATGTCATCGCTGCACTATGGTCGCCAATCAGGGGCGATGTCCTTGGTGTTCCGGGTGTCGATCGTACAGAGATTACAATACAAATGAAGGAAAGACTTCGAAATGTAAAGTACAAGTGTTTGGAATGTAAAAACAGTGTGCGTCGTGTGTGAAAAATGTGTATAAACTGTTGGTCGAGAGCGATAGTCTTGCGCCGAGAGTGATCTTCTATGAATGATCTCTTTGCTTCAAATGAATATTCTTCGAGTGCTTGTGTTTGCTTATGTTGTTCGATGATCTTGTTCTATCTCTCTCTCTGTGTTATTCGGTGTTGATCAGGTGTCTTGAATTGATGATTGAGCTGGGATTTTATAGTCTTCGGATGACTTTAATTGAATCTTTAAGTGCCTTGAAGATTGTTTGTAACGGTCGTCGTCTTCAATGTGAGTTTGGATGCTCATAACTGATTTCGTCGGTTATAGCCGTTTGTCCATAAATGACTTTGACTCCTGCATTAAACACTTAAACAAATATAACAGTTGTATAACGCGTTAGTCGGTCGAGGTCGTACGGTTTTATGCGACGGTCGTGCGGAACGGGCGACGTCGAGGTCGAGTGTCGTGAGGAACTCTTGACTTACCATTTAGGAGGGATAACGGAGGTTCTTAGGGTCTTCGTCGAGACCTTATCTTAATACAAGGTATAACCCATGACATGCGTCTTACCTTCTTTGGTCGCGGCCGAGACCTGTGAAATTTTGCCCAAACAGCGACCCCACAAGCTAAGTTCTTTAACTTAGAAAAATTTCATGTTCTGAATGAATGCTTTGATCGCATGCGCTTATGTTTGCTTATACGATTTAAAAAGTCTTATGACTTACGTTCTAATCGTTGTATTACAATGGATGCCCAAGTCGCACGACTTCTTGTTCATTTTTGTACTTAATGAATTTTTACAGTTGACATTACATTTGTCCATGACATGTATGAGTCGACATAACACTCAGGTTCAATAGAAAGGTAAATTTTTTTACCGATTATCGCTAAAGCAAAACTTACACAACGTAACATAGGTCTCTAACGACCGTATCGGCTATAAACGCTAGATCTTAGGTCTCTAACGACCGTATTGGCTCGGAACGCCAGATCATTGGTCTATAACGACCATATCGGCTCGAACGCCAGATCATAGGTCTTTAACGACCATATCGGCTCTAAACGCCAGATCACAAGTCTATAACGACAGTATCGGCTCGGAACGCCAGATCAGTGGTCTATAACGACCATATCGGCTCTAAACGCCAGATCAAAAGTCTATAACGACCGTATCGGCCCGGAACGCCAGAACATGCGTCTTTAACGACTGTATCACATGATCCTTAAATTTTATCTTGGGTCGATCATCTTATGATCGCCGCCAAGCTTTATTTCGGACCAATCGTCTTACGATTGACTCCTGACCCATACGTCTCATTTTGATAAAGATCGTCTTACGATCACCGTCGGTTCCTTACGTTTTAAGGTCGTCCTACGACCGTCAGATGAACACCACAAGTATCTTGCGCATTAAAAATCATCTTTCGATCGTCGCAACTTACTTAACACCATCGACTGATCACGCGATTCTAGCTGACCAAGCCGATTTTCTTCTAAATGATCCAATTAGCAAAAGTGACACGTCTCCATAGAAACACATTGGTACGAGATCTGAAATTCAAATGGCTTTGAAATTCAAATCTCGGGGGGCTAACTGTTTGGGTAAAAAATCACACCCTCGACCGACATGGGAAATTCCTTCGACATGACCCATGGACTTCGATTACCCTAATGCCTACAAAAGTCATACCCCCGATCGATGAAGGTAATACCCATTATTGCCTTATCCCCGACATACAATAGTTGATTATTAAAAGACATCTTATGTCAATAGTCATTCAAGATAGTGTCTTTACATCTCATGATCGCACGTCACGTGTCGCATGTTACACGTCGCACGTCGTATGACATACATCGTTAGCGACATGTCGCCAGTCACCCATCGCCAGTCACACGTCACTAGTCTTACGTTATTAGTCTTACGTCACTAGTCTTATGTCGCCAGTTACGTGTCGCCAGTTACGTGTCGCCAGTTACGACTCGTTGGTCTTACGTCGACAGTCTCCTGTCGTCGGTCTTATATCGCTCTGGTCCTACGACATCATCATCTTGGTCTTACGACCTAGTGGTCTTACGACCTAGTGGTCTTACGACATTTTTATCCTAGTCTCACGGCATTTTTATAAGACCATTCCTATACTAAGATAAGGTCTTACAAGACATTTACAGTCATATACATGGTATTGTATTTCGACAACGGTCGTATGCTCCATAAGACCGACGTCCTGAACTTAAGATGGTCTTACGATTACACTAACCATTCATGGACAACAGCCGTTTCTTTTGTTCATTAATGCAGGTCTACATGCATTTATGGCACAACGACCAGTAACGGACGAATCATCAATGCCGTTTAGAGCCCGACAGCAGTTACAAAGACAATTATCAAAGCGCATTTAATGTCGACAGCGGTTACAAGACCAACAATTAAAGCACATTTAGTACCGACCGAAGCTATATAAAGACTGTTCCACCTTCGACCAAAGGGAGAACAGAAAAAGCTACTTATACTCACTTCTATATTTTTCTCTCACGACAACGAGGCATTCGAACACGCAAGTATCGCACGACGACAGTTCGAACCACCTGACGACGACAGTTCAAACCACATGACGACAAGTTATTTCGCACGATTTACGCACGACTCACGTCGTTTGCACACGACTAAGTTTATATTTACATTTATTTGTAATCTGTTGTATACAAATCACCTGTAACACAAGGACTTTTGCCCCTGTTTGGCGACTATAGTGCACTGTCGACTCTCACAGAGTCGACCGCGGTTTTTTCCCTCGTTTTGGGGTTTTCTGCGTCACCAAATCTCTTGTCTCTTTTACTTTTTGCCTCGCAATTGTGTTATTTGGCTTGAGATACGTTTCTTTAATTGTTAAATGTCCACATCGACCTTAAGTTGTACTTTTGTGCGATTTTTGGCATTAACAAGGTTGATCAACCATTGGAGGGCAGGACCTGTAAGGGTCGCCCCGAAACTCTTGCACATGCAGACTTCTTGATAAATTTGAGGGATCAAGATCGTCCACAATAGCTGCTTATACTGCGCGATGTGCTCCGTCGGATCGGTTATGCCTGAATACTTGGGCGTGAAGGCGGGGATATTATACTTCTTTGGGACGTCGACGGTCGCGATCTTATCGATGAAAGGCGACGCTTGATACCCCGAACGAGGCTTGACGTCGACGATCTTATCGATGAAAGACAGGACACGCTCGTTCTGATCTTCTAGCATTTTCAACCGCTGGGCAACGGGGTCATTAGGATCGGGATTCACACCTGCCAACGGATCAACTCCCGAACTGGTGCCATTGCCGTACGACGAGCCATTGGCGTCCCCGTTGAAAGGGACAAAATATGTCTGCGACCCATTCTGAAACGGTTGAGACCCATTCTGAAACGGTTGAGACCCATTCTGAAACGGTTGAGACCCATTCTGAAACGGTTGAGACCCATTCTGAAATGGCTGAGATCCATTCTGCATGGGTGGCGGCCTTATATACTGATGAGGAACCGTCCCGAACTGGGGATTTGGGTTGAACATCCCCGGCTGCTGGCTATGCATGAATGGACCTGGTCCTGGATTACGGACAAACGGAGCCGAACCAGGCTTATGGACGAATGGAGCGGATCCTAGATTCTGACCGAACGATCCTTGACCTGGATTCTGGACGAATGGTCTTGGACCGTTCTGCGGTCCGTAGGGATTCCTTAGTCGTGCGATTTCCTCGGCTGCTCTCCGACTCTGCTCAGCCATGGCATTGATTTGATTTCGCGCAACTTCCAATTCCTGATACATCTGGGCAATGATATGCTCTTGATTTCCAGGGACTGTCATTTTCCTGAAATAGAAAACAGAGTAAACTACAAGAAACCGTTAGTAAGACGCACATTTGTCGAAGATTTTCTCTAAATGAGGTCCCACGGATGGCGCCAAACTGTTAATGCCAAAAATCGTCCAGAAGGATAACTTAAGGTAGATTATGGAGCTTAACAACTAAAGAAAGGAATCTTTCGACAAAGCGTGTGACAAAGACAGAAATGTAAATGAGACAAAGATTTTGGTGACGCGGGAAAAACCTCAATGAGGAAAAAACCAGCGGGCGACTGTGGAAGTCGTCGCTGCACTATGATCGCCAAACAGGGGCGATATCCTTATGTTTCGGGTGTCGATCGTACAATGATTACAATACAGATGAAAGGAAATACTTTAAATGTAAAGTAACAAGTGTATCTAATGTAAAAAACGAGTGTGTCGTGTATAAAAACAATGTGTCGTGTGTGAAAGTCGTGTGTCGTGAGCGGTCCCTTGAGAGAGAATTCTTTGCTTCGAGTGCTCTTCAGAGTTCAGATGTTTTCAGATGGAAGAGATGATGTTGTTTGAGTGAGATCAGATGATCCGCAAATGATGATTGAGCCTTCGCTTTTATAGTCTTCGTATCATTCAATGATCTTCATAAATGCTTCTGGTAACTGTCATAACAGACGCTGGTTTGAATGCTCATAACTGACCTTGTCGGTTATATCCGTTGGTCATTAATGACATTGATTCCTGCATTAAACAATGAAAAAGTAACAGAAATGTCATACGTTAGTCGGTCGAGGTCGCAAGGTTCCACGCGACAGTCGTGAGAGCTAGACGACGTCATGGTCGAGTGTCGTGAGGCGAATAACTTTCGATTTTGCCTTTGATAAGGGGATAAAGTATTGTGATTTTACCTTATTATGGATAAGTGTAATAAATGTTTTCCTTACCTTGGTCGTGGTCGAGACTGGTGAATTTTTACCCAAACATAGATTAGGATGAAACATTCGCCCCAGTGGCAAGACTCGAAGCTATTCGCCTATTCTTAGCCTACGCAGTACACAGAGACTTCGAAGTTTATCAAATGGATGTGAAGTCAGCGTTCCTCAATGGAAGGCTGAACGAAGAAGTCTACGTGGAACAACCTCCAGGATTCTTAGATCCTAAGCATCTAGGTTATGTTTATAAACTGGATAAGGCACTTTATGGCTTAAAGCAAGCTCCTCGTGTATGGTATGACACTCTCTCTACTTATCTCCATATTGAAAAATTTGAGCGTTGTAAAATCGATAAAACTCTATTTTTCAGGAAAGTAAAAGGTCATATTATTCTTGTTCAAATATATGTCGATGATATTATATTTGGTTCCACTAACCCTGATCTATGTACTCGTTTCGCTGAAAGAATGAAAGCTGAATATAAAATGAGTATGATGGGTGAGCTAACATATTTCCTTGGTCTTCAAATTAAACAGAGTGAAAAAGGAACTTTCATTCACCAAGGTAAGTATGTTAAAGATATGCTGAAGAAATTTGATTTAACTCAGAGTTCAACTATGAAAACCCCTATGGCACCGCCGCTGACACTAAACAAGGATCCTTCTGGAAAACCTGTTAATGTCACAGCGTACCGTGGGATGATCGGCTCTCTTCTATATCTTACAGCTAGCCGACCTGATATTATGTATGCAACTTGTTTGTGTGCACGATATCAAGCTGAACCTAAGGAATCTCATTTGATCGCTGTAAAGCGAATCTTTCGTTACCTTAACGGTACTCCTAACCTAGGTCTTTGGTATCCCAAAGACTCAGGGTTTGATCTAATCGCCTATTCAGATAGTGATTTTGCAGGTTGAAAATTGGATAGGAAAAGCACCACAGGAGGTTGTCAGCTCCTAGGTGGAAAGCTGGTGACTTGGACAAGTAAAAAGCAAAACTCTATGTCCACCTCAACCGCTGAAGCTGAATACGTAGCCGCTGGAAGATGTTGTTCTCAGGTCTTGTGGATGAGAAATCAACTACTGGACTATGACCTTCAGCTCTCGAAAAGTCCAATCTATTGCGACAGCACTAGTGCCATCGCTATAGCCAACAATCCAGTGCTACATTCAAAGACCAAACACATCGAAATCAGGTATCATTTTATCAGAGATCAGGTGATGAATGGTGATATAGAACTTCATTTTATCCCAACTAACTTTCAGTTAGCTGATCTATTTACCAAACCTCTTGATGAGGCAAGATTCAACTTTCTCATCAGCGAGCTTGGAATGCTGAACTTTGAAGAGTAAAATCTTAAGCGGTTCACATTTGATCAGTGATAACAATGAACTTGTATAACACTACTCATCACCTACTCTCTGAACAAACTTGTATCGCTGATACTAAGGTATGTTCTTTCTTGACTCGCTGACGTTCACTTATGAATGCAAGATTTCAAAACAAATTGCATCGCTGAATATCTCTTCCTTTCAGTGATACTTTGAAATTTCTAAATCTAACACTGATATTTCTAATTCAGTGCTTCATGTTTTCAAAATGTCCTTGAGTTTTCAAAATCCTCAGAGACATCCTAAAATATGAAAGGACGTTTGTGACATCATCACAACGGATAAGTCATGGCACGTTTTCTCTGACACGTTCGCCCGTTTCGTCTTCTTTGACCAATCAAATTCAAGGGACGTGTCCGTGTCATCATGAAAAACTTTCCCGCTCATAGTTTTTCTCTCTCTACTCTCACTATATAAACACATTCGAGTTTATATTTTTACCTTTACGCGAACATCTTCTCCTTCAAGCAAGAACACTGTTGCTTTTTGAACTCTTCATTTCCAGAAATTGTTCATCTCCATCTTCAACAATCAAGGTTAATATTCTTATTATTTACCTTTTATCAACTTGTTTTTGATCTTATTCTTGTTTTTAACAGATCAAACAAAAGAACTTTTTAAAAAATGAAATCATTTCTCTTCATGATTTTATGAACACAATCTTCATGATTGTTCTTCAAGTTTAAAACAAAAATCTTAAACTTGCATCTTCATATGTTTTTCCAGAATATCTTCTTCAAATAGAAACTGGAAAACAAATGTTCACTATGTTTTGTACTCTTTTTCAAAACAAGAAAAACCCTAATCTCCATTAAGATATCTTTTGTCTGAATGGAATGTGCAAAACCCAAAACCATCTTATTTTGGAAAATCTTTCCACATTAAGACTTTATTCTTTATCTTTCTTCATGTTTATGTGTGATAAACAGAAATGGCATCTCCTACTGAAGCTCAGACTCCTACTGCTTCTTCAAAGACTGCACTCACCCCTGCTCCTCAAGTTCGATTCAAATACGAGGAAATCAACTTTCAGGGCAACAACCCTTGTGCCCTCTTTAACTTCCCTCAGAGAAAGCACATCACACACCTAGACGATGCTGTGAACTTTCTCAAGACATGTTCTCTCTCCACAGCTCTGACCGTCACTCCTCCAGCAAATAGACACCTATTTGCTCAGTTCTGGTGGACTGCAAGACGTGCTATGATCTCCTCCACCAAAGACCCTAAAAAGGAAATAGAAGTCATCCTTTTTGAGACTGACCATGGTACCTCCAAGAACACGCCTGGTAATATCAGGTGTGCCCTAAACCTCCCTGCCACCACAAAAGAGAAACGCTTTATCCCTCTGCCAAATCCCAAGAACCCCACTGACAGAGACGCCATCATTGCATTCTTTGATGCAATGACGTATGTATGGGACACAGGGAGAGATGAGCTCTCTGAGAAGAAGCTGACTGCTGTTAATGCCAAAAATCGCACCAAAGGGACAACTTAAGGTCGATGTGGACTTAATCAACTAAAGAAAGGATCTTTCGACGAGACGTGCGACGAGGAATTAAATAAAGAAACAAGGGATTTGATGACGCAGAAAAAACCTCAAGCGAGGAAAAAACCTACGGACGACAGTGGGTGTCGTCGCTGCACTATGGTCGCCAATCAGGGGCGACGTCCTTGGTACTGGCGTCGGTCGTACGATGATTACAATACAAATGAAGGAAATACTTCGAAATGTAAAGTACAAGTGTTTAAATGTAAAAACAGGTGTTTGTCGTGTGCGAATACAAAGTGTGAACTTCTGGTTGGGGGCTGTAGTCGTGCGTCGAGAGTGAGTTCTTCGAGAGAGAATGCTTCACTTGAGTTTGCTGTAGAGTTCTGGCTTTCAGTACTTGATCTCCAGAGTTTGAATGTTCTTTGCTATGAGTTTGGATGATTTTCTCTGCTGTTTGGTGATGTTCGCTGATGTATATTAGATGTTAACTGATGTCCCTTGAAATGAGGCTTTAGCTTGTCTTTTATAGTCTTCGCGTCATTAATTAGCTCCATTAATGATTTGATCAACGGCTGGAAACGGTCGCCGGAGTGATTATCCATAATGCTCTTCGTCCGTTACGGCTGCTTGCTGTTAATGGCATTGACTCCTGCATTAAATACTTAACAAACGTAACAGTCAAGGTTACCGTTAGCTTTGGTCGAAGGTGCAATGATCTTACGCGATGGTCGTACGGGACGGGCGACACTATGGTCGAGCGTCATGGGAGACGTACGACTTACCTTTTACGGGAGACGACGGATGTTTTCTGGGTTCTTGTCGAGACCTTATCTTAATACAAGATTTGGATTATAACGTGCGTCTTACCTGCTCTGGTCGTGGTCGTATTTCTTGCCCAAACAGTTTGCCCCCAAAATTTGAAAATTGAATGTCAAATTTAAGTTTTAAATTTTGTCAATCAGACGCATAGGAAATAAGACAAGAGTTAGAAATTACCTCAATCGCCTTGGAGCTAGACTGGTCAGTTTCTAACTAAACGAGAAGTTGAAAAGGGAACGAGGTCGTGACGTCATACTGACACACGATGATGCTTACCAGCTGTCGAGGACAGGTGTCGAAGATCCGGGCGGATATACGAAAGGACACGGACGCGGGGAAATCATCCAGGGATTCGACTTGATGCGATCGTTTGTATAAATAAAGATCACGACGGATCTTTTCTTACTATACTTTTGAAGTGTTTATTTGGGAAGAGATTTCGCCTTGATTCCTTTCCATTCTTCGTCCGAGCTTACTCGAATCGTTGCAAATCTTCAAACCACAGTTGAGAGCGTTTATATAAGACCTTGTTCTGTCCTTTGATTCACAATGTCGACGGAGCCTGCTAGTCTTATCATGAATCACATAGACTTAGATGCTTTTAGGAGTTTAGCAAAAATTCCTGCAAATGTAGAGTTGCGGTGTCCGGGGATTGTTCGTTCTAAGGATTGTCCTGAGGGATATCTCGTTTTGTACGAGTATCCTTTTAAGATAGGGTTTCAATGGCCGTTTTCTGGTTTAGCCAAGTCATTCATGCAGGATTTCGATGTGTCGCCGGGACAATTGATGCCCCAACTTTGGCGAGTTTTGCTGGTCATCGAGCGAGCGTCCACGAAATGGGAGTCTCCTATGATCATGAATGATTTCTTGGCGGCGTACCAAGTTAAAAAGGATAAGAACTGGCGTTATAGTCCTTATTCTAAGTTCAAGGGCGATCGTGCCTTGGTTTTGGGAACTGGCGTCAATGATCGTGGGTGGAAGTCAAGGTATATATTTGTTCTTACTGAGTCATTGGATTCCAGCAGCAATTGGATGCGGTCAGACTGGAATAAGACAGGTATGCTTCGTTTGTTTCCGAGTTTTATTTATCTTTATGACTTTTACTTATCATTTTCCTCTTGTCGCCTTCAGAGATTCAGCTTGACGAAGTGAAACCGACTGTGGGTTCCCAGGCTAAGATCAGCAAGTTCTTGAGTCTTAGTGTTGATGACCGATCTTTCGTTTCGTGGCAATCGGCGGTCGAGGATGAGGATGAGGACGTGATAGAAGAAGGAGATGAGGACGTGTAGAAAGAGGCGACTGGTAAGTGTACCATAGTTTTTATTTCATTTACTCTATCTGTCTGACGCTTCATGTATTTCCTGATCAGTGCCGACCGAGAGGAAATCGGTCTCTAGGGCGAGAGGAAAGCAGGTTATGCGTGCCCTTCGGGGCAAAAATGTTTCGACAGCTGGGTCGAGCGAGAAGAGAACCAAGAGGACAGTCCCAAGGGAACCGTCGTCGAGGGTTGATAACTCACCGGGAGTTGTTCTGCCTAAGAAGGCGAGGGCGTCATCTAGCCATCCTGGCGTGATGGACGCGACACCAGCAAGTTCTGCGCTTCCGGCGACGGTGACGAAACCGGTGTCTCAAGTGTCGATCCCAATATCTGCCGACAGGGGCGAGGGATCGTCGGCCGAAGTTATGACAGCCAATTTTACATTGCCGTCTGACTTTATGGCGGATGGTGTCCTAGACGGGACGGCGCCGTTCCCTCATCTGGGGAAGTATTTGCTCCCGTCTTTCGGGGAGTGTTTTCGTGGAGTTCCTGCCGGAGAGATTGGATCTCAAGTTGCCAGTCTGGCATTCACGGTGAGTGTCAATCTTTCATGACTTGTCACGTTCGTTTAGTCATCTAATATTTTCTTGTGTTATTTTCCAGACGTTCCAGTCGTCTTTGGCATTACACGCTGGGATGTCGAAGGTTGAAGGGTTGATGGCGTCTGCCCTTGAAAGAGAAGCTGCGGCGTTGGAGAGAGAGAGCGGCTTTAGATAGGGAGAAGTTGGCCATGGCGCGTGCCGATGAGCTGGTCGTCCAACTTTTCGATGCTCAGTATGAACTGCATGAGATTCGTGCGGGAGAAGTGGCAGATGAAGGCCCTCAGGTCGGGACTTTGAGCAGGGATACGACCGATGTTCCCCCTGTCGTCTAGAATTTTTTCTTTCCTTATTGTTTTTGCCACTTGACCTATCGAGGGTTGAGTATGTATATAATGGTTTATTTAATGAATATATATCTTTTGCTTATGCTTTATTCGAATCACGTTTGATTATAAAGTCGAACATAAGATACATATGAAATCATGCGACTAAGGCACTCATTGTAATACGATGACAAGAACGTAAAACAAGTATAAAAACACGCGATTAAAGCATCCATTCAGGGTATGAAAGCTAAGAAACTTTAAGATAAGTTGTTTTAGGCTTTGCGATTGTACGACGAGATCGTACGATGAATTTGTATCGTATGTCCCTGTGGAGGGATGAGGAGAAAATTCTGATCGTTTATGTCATTCGACCTTGCGATATTAAAGTCATATAGTAGACTTAATGACTACTGTCGTGCGATTCTGTGATAATCTGTCGTGCGATTCTGCGATAAAACGATGTCGGGGGTTGGTCGTTGGCTAGCCAACGACCCTCCTATGCTTAAGTCAGTAAACGTTTTGTGAGAAAAAATCGTATGAGAAAGAGTTAGAGAACGTACCATTTCAGACTCTCTCTATTTGCCCCCTGTCATTTATTACCGTATTCTTTTCGGGAGGAAAAGATAGGTTTTAAATGACAGAATGACACGGAGAAATATTGTCCTGCGGTCGACTATGTTGTCATGCGACGAGGCACCATAGTAGATTTATCCCTGTGGAAAAGATATTAATTTAGGGATAGAAGAACGAACCTGTCGAGAGCTTGATCTTGCGACTTCAGTTTATTTTCTCGTCTTCAAGGTAGACTTGTAGCATTCACGAGCGACTTTAGGCTCACTCTTGATCTCCTGGATTCCCTATGGCATCGGGAATTTCAACATTTGATGGTACGTCGAAGGAACAACTTTCATATCATGGATCCATGGTCGACCTAAGATGATGTTATAGGCCGACGCACAATCGATGACACTGAACTTGGTCTGCTTATTGACTCCTCCGGCGTAGACGGGCAAGATTATCTCTCCAAAGGTGCCCGTCGCTTCTCCATTGAAACCGACCAAAGTTGTCGAACGTCGGGTGATTTCTGAGCGATCAATTCCCATGGCTTTGATAGTGTTGAGAAAGATGACATTTGCTGAGCTGCCCCCGTCGATCAAGACTCGACGCATTAGGCAGTTACCGACTGTGAGCTGAATGATTAACCCGTCATGATGCTTCTGATACGAGTCGCCCAGGTCGTCGTGGTCGAACACAATCTTCATAGCTTCTAGCTCCAAATCTTCTTTGGGTCTAGACGAGCGAGGAATAGGCCGATCATCGGGCGCCTGACTGGCATGACGCTTGGCCGCTGAATACGTCAGACCACACACATCTGAACCACCGGTGATGCAATTGACGACTTTCGCGTGCTCGGGGGTCGACGGTCGATGGCCATTAGCTGGAACAGCGACATCGTCGATGATGTCCTTGAGATTTCCTTTCGAGAAATGATATGCTAATTCCTTCTTCAATGCAATACAATCGTCTGTCACATGACCATGATCGGCATGGAAGTCGCACCACTTTGATTTGTCTTTCTTAGCATCGTCCAGGTCGGACTTCTTTGGCCATCGAATGGTAGCTTGGGTACCTTTCAGAACTTCGACTAATTCCTTATCAGATCCTTTGAATCCGTAAGAGGATATCTTGGGGTACTGAGTGAACTTAGTCGCGGTCTTGGCCTCTGCTTTCGTCTTGAAACGAACATTTGAAATTTGGCGCGCTGGCTCTATTCTGGAAACAGCCTTTGTCTTGAACTCTGGCTTTCTGACGCCTAACGACTTCTTGTCATCAGTGTGCTTGCGACGAAAGGCGGCATCGTCCTCGACCCTCATATATGCCAAGGTTCGAGCTCGGACGTCTTCGAAAGTCTCTGGGGGATACTTGGTCAGGTCGGTGTATAGACCCAAACTATCGTCCAGACCACGCTTATAGGCTTCGATCGCGGTTTTGATGTCGCAATTGCGGATGCTGATCATTTCGGCATTGAATCTATTGAAATAACTTCGAATAGACTCATTAGCTTTCTGCACGATGTAATATAGGTCGCTGGTCTGCTTCTCCATCTTACGACTGCTGGCGAATTGCTGGGAGAATTGATTAACCAACTCAGCAAACGACCCGATGGACTTGGGTTTGAGATTGATTAACCATTGGAGAGCTGGACCAGTGAGAGTTGCTCCGAAACTCTTACACATGCATACTTCCTGGTACATAAATGGGATCGAGATTGTCCACATGAGCTGTTTGTACTGCGCGACGTGTTCAGTCGGATCAGTCACACCAGAATATTTGGGAGTGAAGGCAGGAATGTTATACTTCTTTGGGACCTCGACGGTGGCAATCAAGTCGATGAAGGGCGACGCCTGATACCCCGAGCGAGGCTCGACGTCGACAGGCACGGCTGCCCCAGGCAACTTGGCGAGCAAGGACAGGACACGCTCATTTTGGTCTTCTAACATCTTCAAACGCTGGGCGACAGGATCGTTAAGATCAGGATTTGCCCCTGTCGAGGGATTGGTCCCTGGGCTAGTGTCATTACCATGCGATGAACCATTGGTGTCCCCGTTGAACGAAACAGAATATGGCTGCGACCCATATTGGAATTGCTGCGGTCCATTCTGAAACGATTGTGGTTCTTGCTGGAAAGGCTGTGATCCACCATGGAGTGGCTGAGATCCACCTTGAGGTCCATTCTGAAATGGCTGCTGAAATGGTTGCGGCCCCTGCTGGAAAGGCTGCGACCCTTGTAATGGCTGAGACCCATTATTCACGGGTGGTGGCCTTATGTGCTGAGGAGGAACTGTCCCAAACTGAGGATTTGGGTTGAACGGCCCTGGCTGTTGATTCTGCATGAACGAGCCTGGATTCGGGACAAATGGTCTAGGGCCATTCTGGTCGAACGATCTTGGAATTGGGTTCTGCACGAACGGCCTAAGACCATTTTGAGGCCTAAGAGGATTTCTTAACCGCGCGATCTCCTCAGCTGCTCTGCGATTCTGCTCTGCCATTGCATTGAGTTGATTCCTAGCAACCTCGAGCTCCTGATACATCTGAGCGACAGCTTGCTGCGGATTTCCAGGGGCTGCCATTATCCCTGTAATAGAGAGCAGAAAAAACTCCAAGAAACTGTTAGTAGAGTGCACGTTCGTCGAGGATTTTCTCTAGATGAGGTCCCACGGATGGCGCCAAACTGTTAATGCCAAAAATCGCAGCAAAGGGACAACTTAAGGTCGATGTGGACTTAATCAACTAAAGAAATGATCTTTCGACGAGACGTGCGACGAGGAATTAAATAAAGAAACAAGGGATTTGATGACGCAGGAAAAACCTCAAGCGAGGAAAAAACCTGCGGACGACAGTGGGTGTCGTCGCTGCACTATGGTCGCCAATCAATGGCGACGTCCTTGGTATTGGCATCGGTCATACGATTATTACAATACAAATGAAGGAAATACTTCGAAATGAGTTCTTCTGGTCGGTCGTACGATTATTAAATGTAAAACAGGTGTTTGTCGTGTGCGAATACAAAGTGTGAACTTCTGGTCGGGGGCTGTTGTCGTACGTCGAGAGTGAGTTCTTCGAGAGAGAATGGTTCACTTGAGTTTGCTGTAGAGTTCTGGCTTTCAGTACTTGATCTCCAGAGTTTGAATGTTCTTTGCTATGAGTTTGGATGATTTTCTCTGCTGTTTGGTGATGTTCGCTGATGTATATTAGATGTTAACTGATGTCCCTTGAAATGAGGTTTTAGCTTGTCTTTTATAGTCTTCGCGTCGTTAATTAGCTCCATTAATGATTTGATCAACGGTTGGAAACGGTCGCCGGAGTGACTATCCATAATGCTCTTCGTCCGTTACGGCTGCTTGCTGTTAATGGCTTTGACTCCTGCATTAAATACTTAACAAACGTAAAAGTCAAGGTTAACGTTAGCTTTGGTCGAAGGTGCAATGATCTTACGCGATGGTCGTACGGGACGGGCGACACTATGGTCGAGCGTCATGGGAGACGTACGACTTACCTTTTACAGGAGACGACGGATGTTTTCTGGGTTCTTGTCGAGACCTTATCTTAATACAAGATTTGGATTATAATGTGCGTCTTACCTGCCCTGGTCGTGGTCGTACGACGTGATTTCTTGCCCAAACAACTGCCATCAAGAAGTCCAAGATGCCAAGCGAGATGAACTTCATCTTCGCTCACCTAATAAGCTGCATGACAGCTAAAGTTGGTTCTTCCGACCAAGCTTCTCAACCCCAGCAGGCTATGGGGTATTCACTGCTGAAGGGCCTGCACATCGACTGGGTGAAAATCGTCTTTGACGACATGATTCAGAGAGTCGAGGAATCCAAAAGACAGAAGACGGTTCCTTATCCTCGATTTCTCAGCGCTCTCTTCATACAGGGACTCGAGGACAAATACCCGAAGGTGGGCGACCTGAAACTCTCACAGGTTGGCACCAAAATTCTTAAGTTCACCCCCATGCCAAACGAGGTACGTCTTTCTACTATACTATCTATTCTCAATCCCCCTACTTCTTCTACTTCTACGGCTACCTCAGCGGTAATCCCAACTGCTGATACCCAGGCTACAACATCCACTCCTTCCAGAAAAAGGAAACACTCTTCTACCTCACTTGATTCTCAAAGGATCAAGAAAACCAAGGAGCAACCCCCCAAGCCTTTCCAGGCTGAAGAATCCGCGGCTCACTCTTCTCTAGAGCCGTTGGATAGTTCAGTGGTACGCTCTGCCACAGCTGATGAAGCCACCCCGTTCATACCAACTTCAGCGTCTCTAAACGCTGAGGTTGTTAACTTGGAACAGAACCCCCCTCCTTCAGACTCTCTAAGGACTGAAGAAGTAATTCTAAACGAATCTAACGCTGAACCTCTCACCCAATCCCTCTTCTCAACCTTCACTCTTCCCACTACTTCCTTGGTCACTCCATCTATTCCTCCTTTCTCCACAACAAAGGTCATTCATCTGAGTGACTCATCTGCTGAAGAACTACAGCGGCTGAAGGATTTAAATAAAGGACCTGCGAAAACCTCCAAGCGTCAAGGCACTCTGGAAGGTGACATGGAAACTTTTTCAGGTTATCGAACCTACGAGGAATTCGTCAACCATCCCGCAGGTATACACAACATCCTAAACACTCCTCTCTCAAAACCCCAAACTTCTGAGCTTTCCTTTGTTCACAAGTTATTAACTGTTACAGGTCCTAATTTGGGCGACATCAACACATCGCTCACGGATCTATATACAAAGGTGGAATCTCTCACCACCATTCTATCTGCAAACTCTTCAGTGGTTACAAACGCTGGAGAGGAACTCAAGAAGCTGACCACCGAGGTCAAAGGCAAAGCCTCCAGTGCTGATCTGGAGAAGGTGGACGGTAGCATTGGTCAATTCACTACTACCCTCGCTGAAAACTCCACCGCCAACAACACTCTCTCCACCAACTTTACAGCCCTGTCCAATGAAGTCACATCAGTGAAGACAGTGGTTGGTGATCTTCAGGGAGAGGTGACTACTGTAAAGTCAGAGGTGACCTATGTGAAGACTCTCCTACAGCAGATTCTCGACCGCCTAAATGCTCCCACTTGCACTCCATCTCACTTTACTCAGACGGATCGAGAGGATCTTCAAAAGATTAGTCCTGCTATATCTGGCCTTGAAGACAGATTAGCAAAGATTGAAATATGTGTTGGGATCACTGGCCTGGAAGACAGTGACCCAAAGCATAATGATGCTGCTACTGCTGAAATTTCTGTTACCTCCCCCATCCATCATGTGGAAGAGGGGGAGAAGAATGAAGAAAGTCTTCCCCATAATGTTGAGGGGGAGACAACTGCTGCTGCCATTAAACAACCTCAGGGAGTTGAAAACCCCGAGGGAACCGAGAAACCTCCCTCTGAATTTGAGGGGGAGCAACTCGATGAGGAAAAGCAAGATGAAGCTGATGTAACTGAACCCTACGCTGACGAGGAAGAATCTGAAGCTGAAGAAGCAGAAGATGATGAAGACCTCGATCTCAAGGCGACGAACCATCATCATCCCCTAAAAATAATGATGATGATGACGATGATGATGACGGCGACTTCTTCTTCGTCCATCCTAAGAAAGTCCCTGCTCAAAAAGGGGTTATGATAAATGAACCATCAGGGGAGGGGACAAAAACAAAACCTGCAACAACTGAAGCTGACAAAGGCAAAAACAAAGGCCTCGCTGCATAAGGCAATCTGACTATCCTACAAAGAAAGCCAATTTGTCAGGTACAATATATTTTCTTCCCTTACACTATATCCCTCCTCTATCCCTTCTCAACCTCAATTCTCCTCTCCATAAAACCTCTATACACTTAAACCCCAGTCTTTTCTCTATCTCTTTCTTCCCAAATGATCTTACTTAAACGATCGATGTGTTTCAGCTAGTCCTCTCCCCTGCTTGAGGATCCAGCTGAAGTTCCTCCTACTGCATCAACAATAATCCCATCTCCTATCGCTGAAGAAATAATCCCAGTCTTGGATTTCACTGAGACTGATGAACCTGAAGAACAGCTGCTCTCTCACAACAAAAGATCTTCCTTGGCTCCTCAAACGCTAAGTGAAGAAGATCAGAAAAAGAGAGATGCAATGTTCAAACAACTTGAAGATCAGCGAATCATCCTTCCTCGACACAAAATCAATGTTCCTAAGTTCAGACTATCAAGGAAGGAATACACTGAACATCTCAAGGCTGAAAAACAACTCGCCGATCGAAGGAAAGCTGAAGAACAAGATAAAGCCTACGCCATCCAGCTTATCCAACAATCGATGAAGGATTCTGATCTGAAGAAAACTCCCATTGATGTCCAACGTCAATTGTGGAAGGACGTCAAGAAGATCATCGAAGAAAAGACCAAGGTATCTAACTCTACCTTGGAATGGTGCAAAGAAAGATTGCATTATCGATTTCGGGCAGCCAGAATCAACAAAGTGTACATCAGGGGAAGAACGCCAATAAAGGTTCCAGTCGTTGAGGTCGATTTATTCAGATAAAATGGTACCAAGGAAACAATCTACGCCTCTTCAATCAAAAAGTACAGTTTCTCTGAGTGGTTGGAAATGCGAATAGCCATTCAGCGATCTCGTTCAGCGTTCAAAAGCCATGTCGAGAAAATGATAAATCAACAGATCGACTTGGTTTCTTCTGTTGTGGATATTCCTCCTCCTCCTAATCTAGTTCAACAAAGAAGGGCCGCTGCAAAGAAAAAGATAATACCTTCAGACTCAGGCCCTCCTATCAGAAACGAAACCAGTATTGGTTTTTCACGTGCTGAAGTACTTGGTCCTGAACCTGACCTCTCAGCTCTCGACACCTTCTTACCCCCTGGTGAACGCTTCATCCCTGGAAAAGTCTTAAGCGAACCTTATGGTATCTTCTTTCACGACTATGATGGGCGAGAACGCTTTCAACGCATATCTGAGCTACCCATCACTCCTATCGAACAGCTCAGGGATCTAGTCTATTGGTGTGAATTCAGAGACGATCTTCTTGGACACTTCATGAAGCCCTAATCTTTACAGAAGCAAAGAATAGACGGGATCTTGGAGAAAAAGTCCCTCACTGGATGATCCCCTCTACAAGAACCCTTGATGAACTTCTCATTAAGGAAGAACCTGAATAGCTGATAGGATTCCTTGTAATTCTTCTATCTTTATCTGCTTATACCTTTTGTACTTGTAATTTTTTTGATGTACTTGTAATTTTTCTACTTTCCTATGTAACTTATACGAAGTTAAAAGAAAATTTTCAGCGAATGTACTTTAGTCCATCAGTACTGAAAAGATCCCAGAAAACAGTAAAAGGGACAAATATTTAATGAGTTCTTTTTATCCTTATGTTTTCATAGTTAGCAATTTTCTTTTGTTGCTAAGTCATAATCAAATAGGGGAGATTGTTGATCCAAACCCTCAGTCATTTGATAATGACTCTAAGAAACACTTAGTGAAAATTGTAAGTAGACAATATGTATTAGAGTTTCACTATCGCTGATAAGTACTATGTCTCTACAGTACCGCTGATAAGAAACTCAGGTTCTTTAAATTACACATTCAGCGATACTGTTCATCAATATAGCTCTGAGCCTGTTCAGTCTTGTTGATGATCGCTGATGATCTTAGTTGTTTACTTATGATCCCTGAAGACAAGTTTAACGTCAAATATGTTCTACGCTGAAGTCGAAGATCAAGCCCAAGAACCAGCGACAAGTCTACTAATGAACTGATGCGGATACCAGCGAATCCAAGATTTGTCCACTCAACGTGAAGTTACAAGTAGAAGACTTCAGCGAACGCTGAACTTTATCACTCGCTGATAAAGATCTATTCAGCAAACGCTGATCATGAAGTCTTCCTCTACAAGTTACTTTTGTCTTTCCTCCTTGCACGCCTTCGTATGAAAATGTCAGAAAGGACATCCCTTTTGTCCAGGATCGTACAACCAACTCTGATTCTACACTGTACACCATGTGGCTACTAGGTTGTCTACAAAGGTCAAACCATGCAACCAATCAGCTGCTGCCACGTGTAAAGTTATACTGTTGTGCATTAAATGCATGCAGTATATAAGAAGAACCCTACTTCAGAAATGAAGTGCTCGGCCATCTTCTTCTCTCTACTACTTTGTGTTAGAATATTATTCGTAATATTCTTATCTCCTTTCTGTCTTAATTCTAGTGCAAGAAAACTTAGTGTTTCTCATAACTTGTTTAGATTAGGTTTAATCCTTAATCTTGTTCCGCAACAAGTTGTAAATTGTTTGATAAATATCGATAAACAATTTAGAAAAGTAAAATCTGTGTGTTTGTATTCAACCCCCCCCCCCCCCCTTCTACAAACTTGTATAACCCCTCCGGGACCAACACATCCCACTGTGGGCAGCGGCGGACCAATTATTTTCAACAATGGACAAAGCTTAAATCTGGGCAACAACAACAATAAAATATGGCAAGCATAGCTTAAGGCATGGGGTGAATCCCTAGAAATCTTGAAGATAGCATGCTTGGTCCTTAGCCAAGGGTTTAAAGAAGTTTGTCCAATGGGTTCATCCACATTTTCGAGCTATAAATTGGAACTTGTGGTTCCTTCATTCAATAACTTGTAACATATGAATTCTCTCATTTTATTTACTGCACTTAGGCATTCTTCAAGTTTCTTAAAAGCTTGAAGATATGTAGTTGTAATTGTAATTTCTGCCCATAGTGAGTTACTGTGGGCATCGTTTTAATTTCATGCAAGTACTCTTTTCTTATCTCGTTATGTCTTCTACTTTAATGATTAGCTAAGCACCCCTTGGGTGTGGGTGTGAGCAAACTTGAGACTAGTAGGCAACACTTGGGTGTGACCATCGTTACTAACTCTCGAGATTGGTCACTTGAGTCGGGACTTAAACTCAACGCAGATAAGTCGATCACTTTGAAGTGTCAATATTAGATCTTGACCTCGAGAGGGGCTGATTCGAAATACGGCTTAAGTGATGCACAAAGATTTGAGAGAGTCTTTGATAACCACGTCGAGAGGCGGGTTTTGTGTGATTTATTAAGGTTCAAACGTCGGTCCAGATTTATATCACAAAGAGATTTGGGTATAAATCTCCATACTGGTAGAACTTGGCGTTTAGAGTCAAACTTACTTAAATTGGCAAGATCGAGAATTGGTAACAATGGACACTTTATGGGAACTTTGGAGGATCGGTTTATAAAAATCATCATTTCGAGAGATCGGGGTTTTTATAGGAACTTCGTTTTACAAAGTAACTAACCATTTTGTTACTACGTTCATCTCAAGGAAATTTACACCCATGCTCATTTTAGTTACTTGTTTAGATTTTATTATTATTAAAAACACCAAACTCGCTAAAAATATTTTATTCTACTCTCATTGAAATCGGTGTATTCTCGACTTAGGACTCGAAACGTTGAAGTCCAATCCTTGTGGATACGATCTCGGTATATTTACCACTTTATTACTTGTAGCGACCATAGTTGAGGTGTATACTTACGCCCCTACTATGCGAACATTGTGGCCACTTTGTGGAACTATACGGTTTTCCGCTACCAGTATACATATAACTATTTGTGAGTTCTAGTAGGACTGTAGGAATTCAAAATTTTGTGTGAACTATAGGAACCACTAGTTAGGAGATGCCCACATAAGTTAACATCCTCATGTACATTAATATATAGGGAATTTAATTAAAATACCCAAAGTTTGACTTTGACTTACCAAAATACCCATTTCTCTCCCGAATTTGCCGAAATACCAATAAAACCCGCGATTAATCCCGCGATCGCGGGATAGGGCACACGTGGCCCGCTATTTTTGCCAAAACGTCCCGCGGCACCCCCCATCTATGCCCCCAGTTACAATTTCGTCCCTCCCCGCGACTGACCCCGCGACCATCCCGCGATAAGACAAAAAAATGACAATTTTGGTCCTTTTTGCACGAATCTTTGCTTGCTTTTACTGTTTTTTCCCACAATTATTGTACTTTTGAAGACCAATTTGTGGTTCAAATTCACTGGCATGTTTGAGATTTCATCCATAAATATCAGTAAAATGCAATTCATAATTCACACCATTCTATCCTTCTTTCTTGCTTTCTTTCTTGCTTTCTTTCTTCAGTAAACAAATGGCATCGTCATCTAACCCATCGTCTACACCTGAAAGAATGCCACCTAAACTCCAGAAGGCGATAGCAGAAAGGGAAAAGGAGATAGACCAAATGACAGAAGAGTGGAAACAGATGATGGCCAGTAAGGAAGTCCACTTGATAAGGATCGAAGTGGAAGAAAAGGAGATCAAAAGGATGAAAGGGGATATAAAAGATAGGGAGGCTCATATTCGTCGAGAAAAAGAAGAAATTCACCATATTTTGCAAGACTTCGCAATTCTTCAAGCGAAGGTAAGCGAGAAGCAAAGTTGGATTGATCAAACTAAAGCAATTTTTCAGTAGGTGGTGGTACGGGTGTTGCTTTAGTACTTTCTTGTTTATGTATTGTTGTTTTGTACTTTTCCAGTTCGACATTGTTGTTTCGTTCCTTTCCTGTTTGTATGTTGTTGTTTAATTTGTCATGAATAAAGGTCTTTAATTTGTCTGAAAAGTAGTGTTTAAGTAGTCTGAAATTTGTCTAAAAAGTGGTTCATATTAAAAATACAACTCATAGATGTTATACAAGATTATTTCATAACAAACACATACTAATCAATACAGTACAAAATTATCCAAATTTAAGGCTACGACTAGACGATGGTTTGGTTTTTGATAATCCGGGTCGACTTCTTACATGCTCTGGCGAGACGAGTCTCAAAGTGTTAAGCTCCACTTTCTCGATGTACACTTCAATCACAGTATGGTCGTCAACATACTGGCGTATGTTGGCTACATCTTCGTTGGTACTCAATTCTACCAGTCCAGTCAAGAAGTCTGCATTCGACCTCTTAAAATACAACTTATTATATTTTGGTTCTTCATAGTCCAGTTCTTTCATGATCTGTTCAAGCAGTTGCATAGAAAGATCCTCCACATCTAACATGTCAACATAAATTTCTAGACCACGGAAATAATGTCTTCTGGGTGGTTTCGTGAAGTACCCACCATGGTGGACTTTCATGGTGAACAACTGTGGATATGCATCTGTTGATGAACATTAATTAATATAGTTAGTTCGTAGAACAACGGTAGTAACAAGCAAAACTCAATGAAACATGCACACTAACTATATAACTCTTTGACAGTGTCTGAAAGCGATTCAGATAAACGCCTAAAGCACCAAACATGAAGGTTTGGGGATGCCATGTAAGAATACGTTAACGAATAATATGTTCTCGTATATGTGTTTTATGACTAATCTAGCGTGGGTTATTTATAGGCAAATGTGGATGCTTTTACTGCACTTAGGTCCCTGTCTTTGCTCTAACACAACTTAGGTCCCTGTCTTTGTTGTAACACAACTTAGGTCCCTGTCTTTGCTGTAACACAACTTAGGTCCCTGTCAACGCTATCATATGATATAGTTCTATATAACCATTACTATTCTCTCCATTTAGACTACTACCATTATGATCATCATCCCATGTTCTGTTTCAAGTACCTTTCAAAAGATAATTGGTCCCAATCAAGGGAAATCAATGTTCAGATCAACGTACATAAGTTATGTTTGATAAATTACAACGCACTAAACATACAATATTTATCGTCCCAATCAAGGGAAATCAACGTTCAGATCAACGGTATCATATGATATAGTTCCATGTGGTTCAAGCTCCGACGGGCCCGCGGTGTTACTTAGTTGACTGCTTGTGCGTCTACTCCTTGGCATGGTTGAAGGGGCGGGATTTGGACATTCTCCACGAGTATGTCCTACGCATTGGCACCGAGTACATTTTCGCTGTATCGAACCTTCACCACGTGATGGACATCGGTTGTTCTTTCTCGGTCTCCCGGCTCTGTTCTTATCGTTTAAAGGTGGATAGCATGGCGGAAGGGGGTCGGGTGGATACACCAATGCTTCAGGGGGTCCAGCTGGATTTATTACCTCTGCGTATGTTCTCCGGTAAGTTTAGGACGTGAAGTAACTTACAGCCAAGTCGCTGCAATCTCTACGACCCATATGTCATGCCGCAGCGATGGCATGGCCGTACGGTAACCCAGATTTTTGCCATTGGAAACACGAACAAACATGGTCGGTCATATGGACAGTCGCGTGAAGATGGTTATCCGGAACCTCGTACCTTCCATACCCAATTTCGCTTACCCTCCATGTCGACGCGTGACGCGCCTTGAGGAGAACTATCTCATCCGCCGCTGGTGTGAGTCTATTTTGCAGCTCAGCTCCTTTTCGGCGTCGAAGCTGGTACCACTCTTGCTGAAAGCTCCGAAAGTTGTCCATAAGAGTAACAATCGGACATCTACGCGTAAAACGGGAGAGTGCATTCACCGACTCTGCACTATTGGAGGTCAGAATGTCATACCGTTGTGCAGGAAAATGGGTCGCGGACCACCTCTCCGGTCCAACATCGTCCATAACTTTGGCTGCTTTCTTGGCACTAACTCGTAGAAGTTTCATGTACCGGTCAAACTCCCGAGCCGTATATGCTCTGCATGCCTGCCAGTAGACATCCTTGTAGGTGGTAATACGTTTGTCCTGGGTTTTAGCGTTCATCTCCAAATGTCGACAACATAAGGCGTGAGGGGCGTTTGGGTACATGGCAGAGATTGCGGCGCTTATGGAAGGAGCTCTGTCGGACATAAACACCAACCCTTGCAGGTCTCCGATAACGTGTCTCAACATGGACAGAAACCAAGTCCACTCCTCCCCGGTTTCGGACTTGCCTACTCCGAAAGCTACTGGAACGATGGAGTTATCCCCGTCCATGGCAACCTCCAGGAACATCATACCCAAGTAAGGGCCCTTTAAATGGGCAACGTCTATTACCAGGACACGACGCAGATTTGCCAAAAATGTGCGGATCTGCAAAAACGTAGGTGGTTTCCCTTTGTAAATGTTATAGTTTATAATGTGTAAACATATGACGTGTTAAAATACGTACCGCGTGTCCAAGGGCAACGACGCACATCTCAAACCGTCCATGTGAATCGGTCCTTAATTGGGTGACAGTACCTGGATTCTGCAGCTGCAAATTATATAAATATGCTGGGAGTCGTTCATACGACTCCTCAAACGTGCCTCTCACAATTAGCAGTGCCCTGCATCGCGCATGCCAAGCTTGGTGGTAACCAATCGTGACGCCGAACTGCTGGTGTACATCGTCCATGATGTCCTTTGGACGCAATGACCTGCTAGCATCAAGAAATTTGCCTTTCAGTATCGCACCCAAAGTCCTTTTAGTGGCTTGTTTGTGGTTGGGATTCAGTTGCGTCCTCGTACAAGTGTGTACGTCGTGCAACTTTCTATTAAGTAACGCCCCTCCTTTCTCTCCCGCGGGCCTCGCGTACATCCTCCGATTACAGTTTTCTCTCGCACATTCAACTACCTATCTGCCTTTGTCGGATCTCGGCGTGTGACTTTCGAAACCCTCTTCCATGAACTTAAGTCCGACCTGACTTGCCAAGTGATCCTTCGAATCAAATACTTGACCTACTTCTAACCTTAAACTGCGATTATAAGGTGCAGGTTCGTAGGTTTGTGTATGGGTATTCTGGTCTGGAAGAATAGGGAGCATATCAAAATAGTCATTTAACTGACTAAATGATTTATTACTAGGGGTATATTCTTCGTGATCATCACTATCGGTATCTGATCTGTCTATATCAGCATTACCCGTTTTAAAAACATAGGTTTCGTCATCAGCAACTCCAGCACAGCGTCCTTCTTGTGGTTGTTGTTGTTGCGTCTCTGGAACATAATCAGGAATACAGTCGTTAAGACCATATGCATGATCCAAATGAACTGTTGGGCCGTAGGAAGGCTGAAATTGAGAATCAGGCTGCTCCATTTGGAGGTCTTCGTCATCAACGTCGTCATCACCTTCGTCGTCGTCGTCATCGTCACCGTCGTCATCACCGTTGTCGTCACCTTCGTCATCATCTTCGTTGCACACAGAGGATTCGACATACACATAAAGTAATGGAGGTCTTTCTAATTCGGCTGCAAAGTTGTAATACCTCGGGTAAGTTCGTTAATTAAATTCTCTTTCCGTTAATCTTGGTTAACTTTAAAATAGGATGTTTAGGGTAAGTTTGGGTTAAATTATAAGTTAAAGGTGTTTTGGGTCATTAGTGAATAGTTCAAGGACTAGGATTGTAAATTAAGTTAATATTATCCCTTAGACTATCCAGATATTTTCATAATTCAGCAAATATCAGTGTGTGTGTGTGTGTGTGTGTGTGTGTGTGTGTTTTGAGACCAACAGAAGAAGAAGATAAAGAATAGGGTTAAGGATTCATTTGGATCCATTGGAAGTGAATTGAGGTATGTTTCCTTTACATTTTATGTTGGTAATTGCTAATAGATAGTTTCTATCGGAGTAGAATAGTCGATTTCATGTTTGGTAATAATTTCTGTCGAATCTGGGTAAAAATGGGGTAAACCGACAGAGGTTTCCGGACACATTATGGTGGTGTTCGGTAGTCTCTTTTGATAGTGTCCGGAAGTTGTTCTTATGGTGTCCGGACGAATCAACTACCCGGTAAGTTCCTCTTTTCCATGGTTTCCGGATGATATTAGTTACCGGATGGTGTCCGGATTTCTTTGGTTTCCGGGTATCGTCCGGATTGTTTATGTCGTCCGGAAAGTGGTGTTGTCCGGTTTGTTTAGATTGTCTGGAAAGTTATGCTGTCCGGATTGTTTGAGTTATCCGAATAGTCTTGTGGTGTCCGGAAACTTTAACTGTTTGGTCACTTTTGGGATTTCAGATAATTTTGGGTATCCGATGGCTTTGTGTTTTGTCGACTATTGGATAGGATATGAAAGAGGACTGGATATAAGTTCGGGTTTGAGGGAAACATCTGAGGATGAGAGTTAGGTAGATTTATCTAGAATTTTTAGCCTAATAGTAAGTATTATGTGTTCCATTTGGTAAAGGGATATTTTGTATCTAATTGTTTCAGATTCTGTGAATTTGGAGTGAAAGCTGAATCTATTGGGAAAAGCTTGAAAGAGTTTTAATAAGCAATCAAGTGAGTTTTACTTTAAAAATGTTTTCAAACTGGAATACATATATGTGGATTGAGTATGTGATAAGTAGTGTGATTATGTGCATATGTATGAAGTATGATATATTGAGGTGTATATTATATTTATACGAGTATTACACTACACGAGAGCACGTTGGCCAGGCTTAGGACCGGTGGAGTTGGTTGTACAGAGGGACAGCAGTGTTGGATGTAGTTTTAGTATAGCGGAGTAAATTTATTAGTTGGCTCGCAACCATCTAATATGGCCATGGAAATGAGACAGGAAAGTACACGATGCATGAGTTATACTTGGTATTTATATTTGAAATGATGTATATGGTGTTTGTACAAATGGTTTTAAACTAACAGGGATTTTCTCACTTAGACCACTAGGTCTAACCCTCATTTTGTTTTAAAAATATGTATTCCAGGTCGTGGATCAAGTAAGAGCAAATGAGAAGGGTAATCTTGTAAGGTTTTGTTAAACCGTACTACCACATGATATAGGCAACGGAAGCATATTTAGAATTGAATCATCCATGGCAATACAAACAAGCAACTTATAAAGATGCATACGTTCTAGATGATTAACTACAATAGAAAGAATCAAGAACACTTACTTATTTCTCGTGATTGTCGAAAACACAAAGATGAATTAACCTTGTTCTTGCTTCTTAGATGTCAATGATCAATAGTGTGAATCCCTCTAGTGGCTCACACTTAAGAACACCAAACCAACAATCAAGATTGAAGCTTTAAACCCTAAACCCTTATTTAGGGTTTATGATTTTGGGAGGGAGGAGAGGGGAGGTTACGGCCTCAATAGAGAGAGAGAGAGAGAGAGATTGATCGAAAAACTCATTAGGGTTTGATCCCTAGTAGTTTATTTATAATCCCCTTATTTACACCTAGCCCCCTTGAAACGATAAGCTTGTTAAAAAACTCTTTTAACCAATTATCATTTAGTCCCTATAATTAATCCAATTAATTATATTGTAGTTTATAATTAATTTATCATCAAATGACAAATTAATAAACTAACTACTTTAACTCCCTTTCATTCTCTTATTGTTATTTGGGTCTTAAGGGCAACCCAAAAGGACCCTGCTATTACTAGAAATATTACCAATAGTTAATGACTCTGGACACTATGTCCAACAGTCTCCCACTTGGACAAGTTATTAACTCTATTTGGTTTAACGCTTTCAAATAATCAGCAGAGAGCAAGCCATCCAATGCAGCTGCCGAACTCTGATAAAGATTCGGTCCTAAGATAAGTGATTTAATGTTCCTTTGTTCTACAAGATATCATATGAACCTGAGACGTGGATAAATGTCTATCTCATGGATCAAGATTATGTTTCCCGATTTCCGATATGTGTTGAATTCATCAGACTACTCAATTGAACACATCAATTCTAGTCAGGGTTTGGCCAAACACTTAATGTCAACACCAAATCATCGAGGGGCCCATGGATATCGCTTCTCCTGTTAAGGCAGAAGGAACAAATAAACTTTGACTACACAGTTCATTTCTACTCATCATATTATACATGGACATACCCTGTATAGCTTCCAGTTACGGTCAGCGTTGGAGCACACCAAAGCATAACAGAATCATAGAGCAAAACTCTATGTATCTCCGTTTGAAGAACATAAAATATTATCATCTCAAAATTACTCTGACTTAATCCATGAAGTAAACTTTTGAGTGCGGGTTGTTCCAATACCCAAATCACTATTAGGTACTCATGAATGTTAGTTGCATTCTCTATGCTTCTAACACTCCATGACAGTCTTGAATCACTACTTACTTCCAGGAGTATGACTAACTGTGGAAGTTTAAGTAAATTAATACTCAGGAAGTTGGTTCTAAACATGAAAAACGAAAACACGATAATAAATTAAATGTAAATGGACGCAATCCAGCATATATTATAATCTCCATATAATAATCTCCAAATCAAATACAATTTATTACGTTTTCAATACATCAAACTAACAACTAAAACATTCAAGGTATTTTGATAATTCTAACACCTATGGCTTCAGTATGGTACTCCCCCACCGTGTCCTGCTTGGAACTTTTCCAAGTCACGGCCCCACCATTCAACAAGAACACCTATCCTGACTGCGAGCGGGAATCATCCCGATCTGTCTGGAAACACGCATCAGTATAATCTGTTACTCGTAATTCATCTTTTCCACCATAGACTAAGAACACATCTTTAGTCATCCGAAGATACTTAAGAATGCTCTTTACAGCCGTCCAATGACTTTCGCCTGGGTTCCCTTGATATCTACTCACCATGCTTAAAGCAAATGAGACATCAGGTCTAGTACATGTCATGGCATACATGATCGATCCTATAGCAGATGCATATGGAATTCGACTCATTCTGTCCAATTCTTTACTAGTGCTGGGACATTGATCTTTACTCAATCTTATGCCATGTTGCATGGGCAAATACCCTTTCTTGGATTCACTCATATTGAATTTCTTCAATATCTTATCCAGGTATGTACTTTGGCTAAGTCCAATTAAACTCTTGGTTCTATCTCGATAAATTCTTATTCCAAGTATGTATGCTGCATTTCCCAAATCTTTCATAGTGAAACATTTCCCGAGCCAGACCTTTACATCTTGCAACATCGGAATATTGTTTCCTATGAGTAGTATGTCATCAACATACAAGACTAGAAATACAACATTACTCCCACTAGCCTTAACATATACGCAGGACTCATCTTCGCTTCGAGAAAATCCAAATTCCTTGACCTTTTCATGAAAACAAAGATTCCAGCTACGAGACGCTTGTTTAAGTCCATAAATGGATCTTTCAAGCTTACACACTTTATCTGGATACTCGGTATGTACAAAACCTTCAGGTTGTGCCATATACACATCCTCATCAAGTTTCCCATTGAGGAAAGCGGTTTTTACATCCATTTGCCATATTTCATAGTCATGAAATGCAGCTATGGCAAGCAATATCCTGATAGACTTAATCTTTGCCACTGGTGAGAAGGTTTCATCATAATCAATTCCTTGAGTTTGAGTGTAACCTTTTGCAACCACTCTAGCCTTGAATGTGTGCACATTCCCATCCATGTCGGTCTTCTTTTTGAAGATCCACTTACACCCAACTGTCTTGCGACCTGGTGTGTGATCAACCAATTTCCAAACTTGGTTATCGTACATAGATTGAATCTCGCTTTCCATGGCCTCTTTCCATTTGGCAGCCTCAGGGCCTGCCATCGCTTCCCCGTAGTTGGATGGCTCATCCGCACTATCAAATGTTTTATCATTGACTAGTGTGTCTCCTTCCTTTGTAATATGAAAACCATAATAAAACTCAGGAGGTTGACTTACTCTACTAGTTCTGCAAAGAGGTGGTGGAGGTATGTTAGTTTCCTCAACAGGTGGTTCAACCTCATGTTGAGGGCTAGTGTCAACTATAGGTTCATCATTGGTTGTTTCTTGAATTTCTTCAAGATCAATGTTGCTCCCACTATCCCTTTTGGAAATGAGCTCCCTTTCTTGGAAGACTCCCCTTCTAGCTACAAACACTTTGTTCTCTGAAGGTTTGTAAAATATATATCCAAAGGATTTGTAGGGATAACCAATGAACCGACACTTCTCTGCTCTAGGTTCTAGCTTGTCGTTAGTTTCGTGCCGAACGAAGACTTCACAACCCCATACCTTTATATGTGCCAACGAGGGACGAGTCCCAGTCCACATTTCAGAGGGTGTCTTTGCAACCTTCTTAGTTGGAACGAGGTTTAAGATATGAGCTGCAGTTTATAAGGCATAGCCCCAGAACGATATTGGAAGTGTAGCACGACTCATCATGGACCGAACCATATCAAGTAGCGTTCGATTTCTTCTCTCAGCAACACCATTGAGTTGTGGTGTTCTGGGAGGAGATAATTGCGAAACTATTCCACAATCCCTTAGATAGTCGTAGAATTCATGACTCAAGTATTCTCCACCCCTGTCGGATTGGAGCATCTTGATCTTCTTGCCCAGTTGGTTTTCTACTTCGTTTATGAATCCTTTGAACACTTCAAAGGTGTCCGACTTGTTTTTCATCAGATAGATAAATCTATATCTACTGAAATCGTCAGTAAAGGTAACAAAGTATCTTTCACCGTTTCTTGTGGCAGATCTGAATGGTCCACATACATCTGTGTGGATTAAGTCCAACAGATCCTTACCCCTTTCCATTTTTCCTTTGAAAGGTGTTTTCGTCATCTTGCCAAGTAAACAAGACTCGCATTCTTCATCAGACTTTAAGTCAAATGGTTCCAAGACCCCGTCTGATTAGAGCTTGGCGATGCGTTTCTTGTTTATGTGGCCAAGACGATGATGCCATAACGATGATTTATCCAATTCACTATTGGAGGAACCAACATTTAGAGTTAAGTTATTATTATTTCTACCAACACAAATCACGCTTTCATACACACCATTACAAGGAGAGGCTTTAAAATAAAAACAACCATGTTTATAAACCAAAATGCAACCATCATTATTATCAAATTGAAATTCAAAACCATCCTTGTACAATGCATGAAAAGAAATAATGTTTCGAGCCATTTCTGGCGAGTAGCGACAATCTAATAACTTTATTGAAAAACCACTACTAAGCATGAGCTCAAAATCTCCAATCTTGGTAACAGCGGCAGTCATCCTGTTTCCCATGATCAGATTCAGCTCCCCATGCTTCAACGTTCTACTTCCCTTTAGTCCCTGGAAATTAGAGCAAATATGAGTACCACATCCCGTATCAAGGACCCAAGAGTTAGAAATCGAAGTACTATGGAGTTCAATTGTAAAAATATCTGAGGTGCCACACCCTTTGACCTTGTTCATTTTCAAGTCCTCCAGATATTTTGGGCAGCTTCTCTTCCAATGGCCCTTTCCTTGACAGTAAAAGCATATGGCCTCTTTAGGGTCACTTATGGGTGGTATGTCAGAAGAATCAGCTTTTCTCTTAAGGCCTTGGTTGCGTGGAACAACTTTACCCTTTCCCTTCCCTTTGGGATGAGAAACTTTCTTCTTCTTATAGCCACCTTCCCTAATGGCCAGGACAGAAGCAGTTGAGTGACCACTTTAGGTCTTACCCATACTTGCTTCAGCAGATCTCAACATGCCATGGAGCTCCATCAAGGTCTTGTCCATATTATTCATATTGAAGTTCACTATGAACTGTTTATATGCCCCACTAAGAGAGTTTAGCACCATGTCAATGGCAAGCTCTCTTGGGAAATCGACACCTAGATTGCCTAACCTGTCAATGTACGCTTTCATCTTTTTGCACACGCGCACATACAGGGGCACCGTCCTGTTGCTTACATTCCATAAGCGATTTTACGACTTGGAACCTTTCTTGCCTCTCTTGCTCCTGAAACATTTCACGAAGCTGCTCATTTAGTTCAAACGCCCCCATGTTCTCGAAACTCTTTTGAAGTTCCGGGGACATAGACGCCAACATGAGACACGCGACTTTTGTGGATTCCGCGAATTGCTTATTGTATTCAGTTACTGCTTCAGGGCTTGCATCATCATTAAGTATAGGAAGATCCTCTTCGAGCAAATACTCTTTGTCTTCGTACCTCAAGGCAATTTCAAGGCACGAATCCAATCCAAGTAGTTTGGCCCAGTTAGCTTATCTTTACTTAGGATAGAGAGTAACGTAAGGTTGGATGTTGAGTGAGAAGGAGGAGGAGGAGGATTATTTTCAGCCATCTGTAGATATAGATTTTTCGTTAGTTTGATATTTAACCCTTAAAATAATTTTCCAAAAATACTTAACAAGGCTAGGATCCATATTTTATCTTATGATGTGAAAAGGGATGCCGTAATCACATCACAAGGTTATTTTAGGTAAACAAATGCTATTTGTTAATTTCATTCACTATGAAACTCCTAGGTCTTTTGAGATTCATTGACTTATGTCAATGGCATGTTAATCTCGATTATGCTTATCTTCCTTTTGTGACTGGGATGCCGAGGATCACAAACAAGATAGTGAATCGACCATGGAAAAACACATGGACCCCTCGGCTCAAGTACGCTTGAGAATCACGAGCGCCACATCATTTTCAACTATAGTTTCACATTAACGTGTCGGCAAACCGCACACGCTCCGTTAACAAACTATAAGATTATGTGTGTTCTTCATCATGGGTAGCATACGACTTTCACATTTCTTAGTATATCTAAACGGGATTTTCGTTTCATACTTCATAGTTAATACTTTTAACTTGTCACATTGACCTATCAAACCTTTTCCGTAATTCCACTAGTCCACACAAGAGGCGGTGAGTTTGGTAACGCATGGCGTTTTAAAAACCCTTGACTCATTCGGTAACCATATTATAGGTAACCACCTTAAACCCCCTTAGAGTGTTTATAGTGAATACGCCTAGTCTCGGTTTGACTATCAATGTATTATTTAATCATATATATATAATTGAGGTCTAACATATATATAAAATTGAATGGAATTTTAAACAATTTAAAATTGTGATTATCCAATTAATTCTAATTAACCATGTGAGCACATATTTAACAATTAATATAATTGTTTCCATATTTGATTCCAATTAAACATGTGAGGACACATGCTAATAATTAATGTGAATATTTGACATATAAATTATATTCACTATATAAATAATGTCAATGTTTATCTTACAATATTTATTCAAACTTGAATATATTTGCTTATTGTAAGAAGGTATTTAAGATTATCTTATTCAATTCAAGATTATCCATTCGATATTTGTCATAGCTTATTATTGATGTGTTTTCTTAGGCAAGTTAGGAAACTAGCCATACATAATTAGGATTATCTATTCAATTTAAGATTATCCATTCAATATTTTCCAAAGCTTATTATTGATGTGTTTTTCCTTAGGCAAGTTAGGAAACTAGCCATACATAATTATGGTATAACATGCAAAAATAAAACGACTACTACGCCATACACAATTATGGTATAACATGCATAAAAAAACGACTACTACCCTATACCCTTACCAATAAAACTTTAATCGCTAAAAATAGAAACTTTTCATGCAAGCAAAAAAAAAATTTAGTTTCCAAAAAACAGCCTTTGAGGTTAAGACCATGAAACCCTAATTTAGGGATTAAGCAATTTAATGGCTACAAACTTACTGCACTATGTCGAAAATAAAACAGGTGCCTTCTGGACCTCAAACGATTAATCCAACCGTCCAGAAGGTAAAACAGAATGTCGTGAAACTACTGTCCAAAAAACACGACGATCTGACGGTTCAAACTCCGGGAATAGGTAAAACGGCTCGTTGCATTTTTTCAGAAAATTCAATACGAATTTTATGCTATTGAGCTAAAATCTAAGAACTTTGGCTCTGATACCACTGTAAGGTTTTGTTAAACCGTACTACCACATGATATAGGCAATGGAAGCATATTTAGAATTGAATCATCCATGGCAATACAAACAAACAACTTATAAAGATGCATACGTTCTAGATGATTAACTACAATAGAAAGAATCAAGAACACGTACTTGTTTCTCGTGATTGTCGAAAACACAAAGAAGAATTAACCTTGTTCTTGCTTCTTGGATGTCAAGGATCAATAGTGTGAATCCCTCTAGTGGCTCACACTTAAGAACACCAAACCAACAATCAAGATTGAAGCTTTAAACCCTAAACCCTTATTTAGGGTTTACAATTTTGGGAGGGAGGAGAGGGGAGGTTACGGCCTCAATAGAGAGAGAGAGAGAGATTGATCGAAAAACTCATTAGGGTTTGATCCCTAGTAGTTTATTTATAATCCTTTTATTTACACCTAGCCCCCTTGAAACGATAAGCTTGTTAAAAAACTCTTTTAACCAATTATCATTTAGTCCCTATAATTAATCCAATTAATTATATTGTAGCTTATAATTAATTTATCATCAAATGACAAATTAATAAACTAACTACTTTAACTCCCTTTCATTCTTCTGATTGTTATTTGGGTCTTAAGGGCGACCCAAAAGGACCCTGCTATTACTAGAAATATTACCAATAGTTAATGACTCTGGACACTATGTCCAACAAATCTGTGCTTAGCTTGTGGGAGATGTATGTTTTGAAGACCATGATGTATTTTGTAGTTATAAATCCGTCATTAGTTATAATGTAAATTAATTAGCAAAAAGTTTGTAATGGAATCCGTAATATAGTTGTAAAGACTAAGGGATCGAAGTTGTTATGTGATGTATCTTTTGATTATGTAACGATGTTATGCAATATATGTTATTTGTTGTATGTTTGGGAACCGGGTCGTTACAGATGGTATCAGAGCCCTAGTTTAAGGGATTTAGGTATTCGAATCTATACCTAGACTTAAACTGCATGTGAAGTAGGATGTCCCTATTAAGTTAGAACCTTGGGATGCTAAATATAAAAGGTAGAAGGAACATCATGTAAGGTCATTTCAAATTACATTTGGCCAGTGTAATCATGAACTTACAGGTACATGTTTGAACTGGAAAACCTTATTATATGGGGTATGTGCTTATGTGTATATTAACCTTGTTGAAATCTACAGAATGGCAAGTGGTACTCGACGTACAAATAGAGAGGAAGAAGGAAACCCTAGTAGAACTAATCCAACAGTCGGGACAGGGGGAAGAGGGGGAGAAAGAGGCAGGGGCAGAACTGGAGGCAGAGTTCAGCCGCGGGGTAATGAATTTGTTACAAGAAACGACTTGACGGCTGAAATGGGAAGACTGCAAGCAAGTATACAGGCTATGTTCGACCGAACTCGTAATACTGAAACTGAAATACCAGATCCTAATCGGTGCCAAGGAAGTGTGATTATAAAATGTTTCTAAGCTGCAAACCTCCAACCTACTCAGGAGAGAGGGATCCGGTGAAGGCTATGAGGTGGCTAAAAGAGATAGAAGCTATCTTCAAAACCAGTAAATGTGCTGACGAAGATAGAGTGCTATATGGAACTGCAATGCTGAAGGCGGATGCGTTATATTGGTGGGAAGCTCTCATTACCTCTAGAGGATCTGATGTGTATTCTACTTTCTCTAGGGACGAATTCACTACAGTTTTTAAGAGACAGTTTTGTCCACAAGCAGCAGTTAGACAACTGGAGGAAGAATTCATGAACCTATAACAAGGGAGTTTATCGGTTAGGGATTATACAGCTCATTTCCTGGAGAAGTCTCGTTTCGCAGAGTACTATGTTTCCACGAAGGCACTGAAGATGGAAAGGTTTATCTTCGGGTTAAAGTCAGAAATCTGAAGTCTTGTGATTGCAAAGGGACCGAAAACCTTCTCAGCCGCAGTAGATGCCGCGGAAAATGTGGAACGGGATAGAGGAAGAGATGCTGGTGATATGAGTACTGGGAAAAGAAAATGGGAAGGACCACAGTATGATCCAAAGAAGTCTAGATTTCAGAGATTTGATAGTCGTACACCTTTCAGACCAGCTGAAAGACCTTGTCCAAAGTGCAATCGTATTCATCAAGGAAATTGTCAAGTTGATCCTCGAGTTTGTTACAGGTGTGGAAAGACCGGCAAAATTGCTAAAGACTGTCGGGTAACTCGATTTTGTTTCACATGCAATTCTCCTGATCACATTCAGTCTGATTGTCTACGGGGGAGAGTACAACAGGGTGGTACGTCAGTGAGACCAACGGGTGTTAGACCGGTAGTACCAAGACCAGAGTTACCAAGAGCTAGGGGTCGTGCCTTTCAGATGACAGCACAAGAAGCGGAGGAAACTCCTGATGTGGTTACAGGTACATTCTTAATAAACTCTACACGTGCTAAGGTGTTATTTGACTCCGGTGCAAACCGATCGTTTGTGTCTCCTTCCTTTGCTGCTTTTATGCATTTAAAGCCTAAAGTGTTAGACCATGCTTTATTGGTAGATACTGCAAATGATAATCAAGTATCGGTTAAAGAGGTATTTGATAGTTGTGTGATAAATATAGATGGGTGTGGAGTACCTATCCAGTTGTTTCCTATAGCTTTGATCGAGTTTGATGTGGTAGTGGGAATGGATTGGTTAGCCGAAATCAAGCTAGTATAGTTTGCGATAAGAAGTTGATTAATGTTGTCTTACCTGAGAAGGGACCAGTAGTAATTTATGGTGACCGTAGAAATCATCAGTCTTGCCTTATCTCTATGGTAAAAGCTCGTAAGTGTGTTAATAAAGGTTGTCCGAGTTACTTAGCTTATGTGATAGATACTAAGCTAGAAAAGAATAAGTTGGAAGATATTCCTGTTGTTAGTGAATTTCCGGAAATTTTCCCAGAAGATTTGAATAGTCTTCCGCCCGTTAGACAAGTAGAGTTTGGCATAAATCTGATTCTTGGAGCCGCTCCTGTTGCCCGTGCACCGTATCGTTTGGCACCTCCAGAGATGATAGAAATGATTACGCAACTGCAAGATCTATCCGATAAGGGTTTCATCAGACCCAGTTCTTCACCGTGGGGTGCACCGGTTCTGTTTGTGAAAAAGAAGGATGGTTCGATGAGGATGTGCATTGATTATCGGGAACTGAATAAGCGTACGATCAAGAACAAGTATCCGCTCCCCAGAATTGATGACCTCTTCGATAAATTAGTTGGAGCTTGTTATTTCTCCAAGATTGATCTAAGATCTGGTTATCACCAACTGAAGGTTAAAGAAGAAGACGTTCTGAAAACTGCTTTCCGCACAAGGTATGGCCACTACGAATTCTTAGTGATGCCCTTCGGTTTGACGAATGCCCCAGCTGCTTTTATGGATTTAATGAATCGGGTATGTAAGCCATATCTCAATAAATTTGTTATTGTGTTTATCGATGATATCCTTATCTACTCCCGATCTAAAGAAGAGCACGCACGACATCTTCGTTTGATTCTGGAGTTGTTGAAGAAGGAACAGTTGTATGCTAAATTTTCTAAATGTGAATTCTTGCTACGGGAAGTTTAATTTTGTAACACCCCGAAAATTCTAACTCAAATTTGTAAATAAGTCCATTTAGATCTATTAGAGGGATAAGGTGTTGCATTGGAAGGTGGGACACGTAATGCTAATTGGATCTCTCGAGAAATTGGCCAAGTTTGGACTCGGTACAAGTCCAACCAGTATGACACTCGCGAGAGTGACATGGTCACTTTCGCAGTGTCACTTTCGCCAAGAATGTACCGAGAGTTTTGGGAGGTCCAGCGAGTATGACACTCGCGAGAGTGACATAGTCACTTTCGCAGTGTCACTTTCGCCGTCGGGGTGCAGGGGCTACTTAGTCCGATTTTGTTGCCTTATTTCTCATTTTCTCCTATACCCGTTTCCTTACTTCTCTCTCTCAAAAACCCTTCCCAAACCCTAAATCCATTTTGGAGCTTTTAGAACCATAGATTTTATGACTCAAAGCTAATCCCTTACCTTTTGTCAAGGATCCATGGTTAAAATCAAAGCTTTCCATTCCACATTCGTTTTGAGAGATTCATACAATTTCTAGGGTTTTACTCAACCCTCTCCTAAACCTTTCATTTCTTTGGATGAAATGAAGATTGAAGCTCACTTTGGTAACACTAGAAGTGTTTGGTTGGTGGATTCACTTGATGGTTGAGGTAATCTTCTCTTCTCTTCATTTTGAAAATTAGGGTTTCGATGTATTGGTGATTTTGGGTGTAATATGTTGGGAGAAATGATTCTAAGTGTTTGGGGATAAATATTTATGGTTGGAAATTGTGGATTTAGGTTTTTGGAAGATTTGGAGCTTGAGGACTTGTGTCTCTTCAAAGGAGCATACGTTTGGGAAAAATCTAGATTTAGCTTAATCTAGCAAGGTGAGTTCAAGTTACTTTGCGAAAACTTTGTACATGCCAAAATGTTATTTTTTCAAGTGATTATGTGTTTTACCTGAAAATTATCAATGTTGAGTTATTTGGTGAATTTTACCTTTTGAGGCATTAATTGTGGTAAACATTGTAAAACACTACCTTTTGATATTTTGAATATCTTGGAAAAATGTGATTGATAAATCCCACGTGAAGATGGGTTGTTGATTTATGTGATAAAAGGAGTCTATTTGTTATGAAAATGCATTTTGTAGATATTTGGAAATATGCATATAGTACATCATGAGATGTTTTGAAAATGCAAAGGTTGAGTCCTTTTGGAAATGAGGGTTATCCCGATCCAAGGTTTTATTTCGGGTTTTCACGGATTTGAAGTATTTACTGACAACCGGTGTGTGTTGTTATACTTAATGTCATTTTATGACTTTCATGAACTATCTTTTGAGTTAGTTGAGCTTGTGGCTCGGTATTGGATTTTATTAAGTTTTGGGGACATTTGTCCGGTTTGAGAGCTCAAAGTTGAGTTTTGATCATGATTTATGCTAATTGGGGAATTGCATGTTTTGGATGCATTTGTTTATTCATTTGGGGTCGTGTAATACTTTAGACCTTGTTAGCCATGGATCCATAGGCATTTGAGTTTCCCCTTAGTCTCGCGGGCAAGTGGTCGAGATTGATTGAGCTCAGTTTACGAGACGTTAGTTTCTTTTGTAGCACGGAATAGGCATCGGGTTCCATGATAAGTAAGGCGTGGACCTAGATGGTCGGGCGTCGTCTCATGGGCAGTAAGGTGTAATTCCATATATGTGCTTAGCACGGGATAGGCATCGGGATCCATGATAAGTAAGGCGTGGACCAATACGGTCTGGCGTCGTCTCATGGACAGTAAGGTGTAATCCCTAATGTGCTGTTGTGGATTTGGAGTGCCCCAATGTATAGACCTGGAGTGGTTGAAGTTGGGGGCTCCCTAGTCTCGCGGGCAACAGATCTGGAGTGATTGAGCTCAGTTTACGAGAGTAATCCACGTGGGTGTTTTATTGCATAGTAGGTGACCCACTTTTGTGTTCCGTCACGTGCAATGTATACGGGTCTCCCCCGTCACCGAAAGGTGTTGTTTTGGGTATTTGTGTTTATCCATGTTTTCGGTGACACACCATATTATTGAGAATTGTTTTCCACGTTATACGAATTGTGGATTATGTTTCATCCATGTTTTGGGATGTTTTGGGAATAATGGCGAATATTTATGAACTCAATCATTTTGAGAATGGAATGTTATTTCACCTTTCACGTCGATTTTGGAAATGAGTCTATTTTGGAAATCGTGTTATATTAAGGATTTCAACATGGGAATTGTGTGAGTTGGAAAATGGGTGATTTGCTTTTAAAGTAAACTCTTTTGAAATCATGACTAAAAACTACTACACTCACGATTTATGATTTTATATAATCATGATAAAATGCTTGAACTCACTAGGCGTTAGCTTAACCCTTTTTATTTGTCGGCATGTGCAACAAGCTCAGGTTGGGAGTATCTTTAGCTACACTATGAAGTGGCGAGTGCTAGTAGAGTGCACGAGTGTTGATTTGGATTAGTGAATCTTCCGCAATTACTTGGGACTAGCAACTTGTGTCGTGTTAAGTAACGCCCGTCTTAAGTTCTAGTTGGTGGAAATTATGATGTTTTAATTCCAAAGTATTTTCAGGAATGAATTGTAGAAATAATTCCATCTATTTTTCGGTTATTTTATTGAATTTAAAGTTATTTGCTCGTCCAAATTTGAGGGTGTTACAAATTTCTTGGGCATGTAGTTTCCGAGAAAGGCATTCAAGTTGATCCGATGAAAGTAGAAGCAATTGAAAAGTGGGAACCGCCGAAAACGCCAACGGAAGTACGAAGTTTTCTGGGTTTAGCCGGCTACTATCGAAAGTTTATACAAGAATTCTCTCGCATCGCTACGCCTTTGACCAAGCTGACCCGAAAGAATATAAAGTTCGACTGGAAAGCAGAACAGGATGTAGCATTCCGAATATTGAAAGAGAAACTCTGTAGCGCGCCGATATTGTCACTACCTGAAGGTTCCAACGACTTTGTTGTTTACAATGATGCTTCCAAACTAGGATTGGGATGTGTACTAATGCAGCGTGGGAAAGTTATAGCTTATGCTTCTCGTCAACTGAAGGATCATGAACGGCAATATCCTACACACGACATGGAACTTGCAGCAATTGTTTTCGCGCTAAAGATTTGGAGACATTATTTATACGGTTCTAAGTGTCAAATTTATACCGATCATAAGAGTCTCCAACATCTTTTCGATCAGCGGGAATTGAATATGAGGCAAAGAAGATGGTTAGAACTGGTGAATGACTACGACTGTGAAATTCTTTATCATCCGGGAAAGGCGAATGTGGTAGCTGATGCACTGAGTCGTCAAGAAAGGAGTGGAACAATAAAAGCCATTGCACTATGAGCTGAACTCCTACCTAACATCTTTGACGAATTAAAGAAGTGTCAAGTAGAAGCTTTTCAAGAGGAAAACTTGAAACCAGAACGGTTAGTAGGAATATCAATAACACTTATAACAGATGATCGTGGGTTACTGTGTCTGGGAAACAGAATTTGGGTGCCTCGTTTGGGTGGTTTACGTGATCGGGTACTACAAGAAGCTCATCAATCTCGTTTCTCTATTCATCCAGGTATGAATAAGATGTATAAGGATCTACGACAATTTTACTGGTGGCCGGGAATGAAAAGAAGTATCGCCCAGCATGTGGAAGGGTGTACCACTTGTAAGAAAGTAAAGATTGAACATCAAAAGCCTTTTGGTCAGTTACAACGTTTGGAAATACCAATGTGGAAATGGGATCAGATTACTACAGATTTCATCACGAAGTTACCAAGAACTCCGAAAGGGTTTGACGCTATTTGGGTAATCGTTGACAAAGTCTGCTCACTTCCTACCGATAAAAGAAACCTATCCGTTAGAAAGACTAGCCAAATTGTACATCAAAGAAATAGTAACTCGACATGGAGTTCCAATCTCGATTATCTCTGATCGTGATATTCGTTTTACTTCAAGATTTTGGAGAAGTTTTCAAAAATAAATGGGAACCCAGATAAAACTAAGTACAGCGTATCATCCTCAAACTGACGGTCAGAGTGAACGAACGATTCAGACTTTGGAAGATATGTTACGGGCCTGCAATGTTGATTTTGGGGGATCGTGGGATAAGCATTTGTCGTTGATTGAATTTGCCTACAATAACAGTTATCATTCCAGCATACAAGCGGCACCGTTCGAAGTTCTGTATGGTAGAAAATGTCGAACTCCTCTGTGTTGGAACGAAGTGGGAGAGAAACAATTAGCAGGGCCAGATATAATTCAGTTGACCGCGGATAAGATTACTCAGATTCGGGAAAGATTGAAAGTAGCTCAAGACAGACAGAAAAGCTACGCTGACCGACGCCGAAAACCGTTAGAATTTCAAGTTGGAGATTTCGATTTGGGAAGCAAGGTAAACTGAGCCCAAGGTACATTGGACCGTTTGCAATCACAGAAAGGATCGGTGAAGTGGCTTACAGATTAGATCTTCCGTCAGAGTTAAGCAAGATTCACAACGCTTTTCACGTTTCAAATTTTCGAAAGTGTTTGGTTACACCAGATCAGGCAGTTTCTCTACCAGATATACAAGTTGATGAAAAGCTGAATTACGTGGAGGAACCTGAAGCCATTGTATACAGTAAAGCCAAAGTCTTACGGAATGGTAAGGAGATCAGACAAGTAAAATTACAGTGGCGACATCACAAAGGGCAGGATGCTACTTGGGAATCAGAATCAGAGATGAGAACTAAGTACCCATACCTTTTTGCCTAACCGAATTCCGGGACGGAATTCTTTTAAGGGGGAGATGATGTAATACCCCGGGTAAGTTCGTTAATTAAATTCTCTTTCCATTAATCTTGGTTAACTTTAAAATAGGATGTTTAGGGTAAGTTTGGGTTAAATTATAAGTTAAAGGTGTTTTGGGTCATTAGTGAATAGTTCAAGGACTAGGATTGTAAATTAAGTTAATATTATCCCTTAGACTATCCAGATATTTTCATAATTCAGCAAATATCAGTGTGTGTGTGTGTGTGTGTGTGTGTGTGTTTTGAGACCAAAAGAAGAAGAAGATAAAGAATAGGGTTAAGGCTTCATTTGGATCCATTGGAAGTGAATTGAGGTATGTTTCCTTTACATTTTATGTTGGTAATTGCTAATAGATAGTTTCTATCGGAGTAGAATAGTAGATTTCATGTCTGGTAATAATTTCTGTCGAATCTGGGTAAAAATGGGGTAAACCGACAGAGGTTTCCGGACACATTATGGTGATGTCCGGTAGTCTCTTTTGATAGTGTCCGGAAGTTGTTCTTATGGTGTCCGGACGAATCAACTACCCGGTAAGTTCCTCTTTTCCATGGTTTCCGGATGATATTAGTTACCGGATGGTGTCCGGATTTCTTTGGTTTCCGGGTATCGTCCGGATTGTTTATGTCGTCCGGAAAGTGGTGTTGTCCGGTTTGTTTAGATTGTCCGGAAAGTTATTCTGTCCGGATTGTTTGAGTTGTCCGGATAGTCTTGTGGTGTCCGGAAACTTTAACTGTTTGGTCACTTTTGGGATTTCAGATACTTTTGGGTATCCGATGGCTTTGTGTTTTGTCGACTATTGGATAGGATATGAAAGAGGACTGGATATAAGTTCGGGTTTGGGGAAAACATCTGAGGATGAGAGTTAGGTAGATTTATCTAGAATTTTTAGCCTAATTGTAAGTATTATGTGTTCCATTTGGTAAAGGGGTATTTTGTATCTAATTGTTTCAGATTCTGTGAATTTGGAGTGAAAGTTGAATTTGTTGGGAAAAGCTTGAAAGAGTTTTAATAAGCAATCAGGTGAGTTTTACTTTAAAAATGTTTTCAAACTGGAATACATATATGTGGATTGAGTATGTGATAAGTAGTGTGATTATGTGCATATGTATGAAGTATGATATATTGAGGTGTATATTATATTTATACGAGTATTACACTACACGAGAGCACGTTGGCCGGGCTTAGGACCGGTGGAGTTGGCTGTACAGAGGGCCAACGGTGTTGGCTGTAGTTTTAGTACAGCGGAGTAAATTTATTAGTTGGCTCACAACCATCTAATATGGCCATGGAAATGAGACAGGAAAGTACACGATGCATGAGTTATACTTGATATTTATATTTGAAATGATGTATATGGTGTTTGTACAAATGGTTTTAAACTAACAGGGATTTTCTCACTTAGACCACTGGGTCTAACCCTCATTTTGTTTTAAAAATATGTATTCCAAGTCGTGGATCAAGTAAGAGCAAATGAGAAGGGTAATCTGTGCTTAGCTTGTGGAAGATGTATGTTTTGAAGACCATGATGTATTTTGTAGTTATAACTCCGTCATTAGTTATAATGTAAATTAATTAGCAAAAAGTTTGTAATGGAATCCGTAATATAGTTGTAAAGACTAAGGGACCGAAGTTGTTATGTGATGTATCTTTTGATTATGTAACGATGTTATGCAATATATGTTATTTGTTGTATGCTTGGGAACCGGGTCGTTACAAAAGTGCATAAAACCAGAGATATCCTCATCGTTGCATAACTCCACAAATGACCCATCACCATTCTTGAACACTAACTTGCAAACAGCCGAAGGGTCGATTTCACATTTTTGCATGGCGTATGCAACAAACTTCTGATAAGCCAAGTTTACTGGCAATTTTACATCATGCTTAGATTTATAAAGAAAATTCTACTCATTGTTGTCTTGCACCCATTCACCGTCGTAACATAAAAACAATTTAGCTTTTGCAACAGATAAACTTATTTTTTTAGTAGTATCTCAAAAACAAAATACTGAAGAAAGAAAGCAAGAAAACAAGAATGAAGGATGTAATTGGTGTGAATTATGGATTGCATTCTACTGATATTTATGGATGAAATCTCATTGAGGAACATGAATTGCAACCACAAATTGGTCTTCCCCAAGTACAATGATTCAATATTGATGAAAAAAGCCAGTGAATTTCAATCACAAATTGGTCTTCCAAGTACAATAATTGTGGAAAAAAACAGTAAAAGCATGCAAAAATTTGTGCAAAAAGGACCAAAATTGTAAAATTTTGTCAGATCGCGGGACCCATCGCAGGGTCAGTCGCGGAGAGGGACCAAAAGTGTAGACGCGGGGATAGTTGGGGGGTGCCGCGGGACGTTTTGGCCAAAACAGCGGGCCACGTGTGCCCTATCCCGCGATCGCGGGTTTTATGGGTATTTTGGCAAATTCGGGAGAGAAATGGATATTTTGGTAAGTCAAAGTCAAACTTTGGGTATTTTAATTAAATTCCCTAATATATATTAGTGATTCCTATGGCTCCTAATTTTTATTGGGAAATTAATTAAAATACCCAAAGTTTGACTTTGACTTACCAAAATACCCATCTTTTTCAACTTTTGCCAAAATACCCATTTTTTCCGCTATTGGTCCTGCGATCGCGGGATAGGGTATAAAATGACAATAGCGGGACCAATAGCGGGATCAATATTTTCATGTTATACCCCTATCCCGCGATAGCGGGACCAATAGCGGAAAAAATGTTTTCATTTTATACCCTATCCCGCGATAGCGGGACCAATAGCGGGAAAAATGGGTATTTTGGCAAAAGTTGAAAAAAATGAGTATTTTGGTAAGTCAAAGTCAAACTTTGGATATTTTAATTAAATTCCCAATTTTTATTTCCTACACGCATAAGTAATATAACTTTATACTTTTTGTTATTTTTGTTAAACTTGTTATGTTTGATGGGAATTTTTGTTTTTGAACCTAAAATAGTTTATATAAAAAACCTAATTATAGATACTATACATATACTACTACAAGTTGCAAATGTTTATCATTTTTATATTTGTTTTACAATCCAAAACGTAAAGATATGTATTACAGATACCTATACGATTTCAAATACATGTAAATCAATAACTTTTATATATGTTGTGTTACTAAAAAAGATTTATACAACCGTTCAAGCGAAAGAGTAATAAGACTTTCTCTCGACCATCCAAATGCTTATGGGGCAGAACAGATCGATTGAGGTTTCCCTTTGCATATGGTAATAGAGGGTCAGATAACTTAGAGAGCTCCTCAAAGGACTAGTTTTCACCATGTTTTGAAGACTATTTATTATAAAAATATAAGTTTAACACGATTTATTAAGTCAGTAATAGATACGAAACTTATTGGTCATGATGTATTTAAAAAAAATGTGAAAAAATAATTTATGTTATAATGGTCAAACAATTTTATATTTTTGTATGAAATTATAAAAAAAAATATCAACATCTTTTAACTCAAATATAAAGAGTATAAGTCAATTAAACACTAAGGCATTATTTTTTTTAAGTTCTTAATCACCATTTACGTCTGATTTGGTTAAATGTTTTATAATGCAGATTGTTTGTTTTTGTTTATTTATTTTCAAAGTCTCTTATTTTTTAATATGGTCTAGACAAAAAGTGGTAACCATATCTCTTAAATCTCTTCTTATTTCTGTTCAACACCATTCTTTCGATTTTAACATCAGTTTTGGTCCATATGCACCTCGAATTTGCGAAAACGCAAATCAAGAAGATTGTAGATATGTGTGTTGGCTTTCTAGAATATCGTGTATCGGTTAAATCGGGGCTTCAATGTGTGAGATATGATTAAAACTCAACAACCTCGCAAATTTGCCATCATCCTTCTTTTGTTTCTTTTTTCCGACCCGTCATTTGATCATCGATGCTCACTTCAATTGACGTATTTAAATTGGGTTTTTAGGCATAAAATAGACAATTATTCATATTCTCACATTTGTCAGTTTACAAAAACAAACAGTCTTATTAATTTAGATTTTTAGAATTCAGCACTACCTTTTAAAAATTAAAAATGAAATCATATTTCAGACTTCAGCGTCTCTTAAACAATAAACTTCACATAATCACATGTTCACAAGTAGTTCAAAAAACAATAATTTTGGTTCAAAATAAAAAAATTAAATTAGATTCATGGAGTTGTATTCCAAATGGGTCGATGCCCGGTTTGGGCCTGCAATTTTAATCGGCTCATAAGCCCAAAAGCAATGGGCTCATGTGAATTACATTAAAGCCCAAATGTCGATGCATTATTTGATAATTTTGGATTTATTTAATGGATTTTATCATAAATACAATCATTTTAGTGAAATTATTAGGTCATCGTAGTCCATACAACTGGTAACAATGGATTCTACTCGTTCTGTTTCAAAATAAATTTTTATGATTTCATTATAGTTTGTCGTAAAACAAGTGTCCATTTTCGAAAATAAGGACATACTTTTTAGTTATATCCTTAATTATGAGATGGAGAAATTTATTACTGTATGTATCGTCAATGATAACATTATCATATAGTTAATCAGAAAGCGTAATAATTACACATTTTCTAAAACTGTATATGTATTTCATATTTTTAAAGCCAATAGTTTTTCGTAAACGAGAAAAATACAACGAAATAGCGATAGGCCTAATCTGTAAAACATAGACTAGGCCAAAACAGAACCACAAACAACACAGATCAAAGAAAACAGATGGCCTCAAAGAAAACAACTCGAGGAGTAGAGATCCAGAGGCCGGAAAAGCTTATCCCTCTTACAGAACCAGAGGAACGAAGCTAGCTGAATTTCAAAAAAAATATCAATCGAGAGGAATGAACGATCTTTACATACAACCTTATTCTGTGAACTCCATATCATATAGAAAGAAACCCAAACAATCGCCTGCCATCGAACCTGCAAAGTTGCTGAGAAACAGTGGAGATCAGCCAACCTGAAGACATCCTGAACCGAATTTACTGTATCCGTGTTAAGCCCCACCACAAGAAGATGTTCAACTAAGCAATATGGTCGTTCCTGACATTTTAGAGGCCCTATGCAAAATCTATATAATGCTATACATTTTCTTTTTTAATTGTGTTATTTATTTAATTTTTTATTATTAAATTCTTAAATAAATGCATTTGTATTAGGATATTAGGTGGAACCGTGGAAGTATAAAATAACTTTAAACAATATTCAAATAAGATTCAAAATCATCTTTATAACGGTAAATTAATGATACTATTAGACTATGAGTACCACTACCCAATGAACCCACTTGTCATCTCAGCGCCACATCAGCTTTTCTCTTTCTTACCTTCCTTACCCAAAAGTGGAGTACCGCTAACCCACTGAACCCAATTGCCACCTCATTTTTTTTAATTCTTTTATTTATACATTTAATTATTTAACAAAATAAAAATATTTATATATTTTTTAATAAATAAAAATAAGATAAATAATAAAAATAAAAATTCATATCATTCATTAAAAAATTAAAAATTACAAAATATTAAAAATCTAGTCGTCGTCGTTGTTGGGAACTTGGATACGCCAAATATGTTCGACCAAATCCGACCGAAGGTTATTATGAGTCTCCCGGTTTTTGACTTCTCGAACATTTGTCGCGCGTTGTTCCTCACTGATTTGTGTTTCGATATCATCCGCTACAAGGTCGTTTTCATCGCCACCACAAATAGCATGTTTTCGTCTTCGAGTATCATATTGTGTAATATGACACAAGCGTACATAATGTTTCCCAATCTTGTCGGATGCCATCCGCGTGCCGGGTTATGAAGTATATGCCAACGTTGTTTAAGCACGCCAAAAGCTAGTTCAACATCTTTACGTGTCGATTCTTGCGCGGACTTGAACTTTTGTCGTTTAGGGTCATGTGGGCACGTAAATGATTTTACGAAAGTAGCCCATTCCGGATATATCTCATCCGCTAGATAATATTCGTGGTTGTAGGTGACTTCATTCACCTCAAAAGGGCACTCGGGTGCTTTTCCATCATATAGATCGTTGAAGATGGGCGACAGATTGAGAACATTGATGTCGTTGTTGGAACCGGCAACACCAAAGTATGTGTGCCAGATCCATAGATCATGGGAGGCCACTGCTTCTAGCATGATTGTCGGGTGCTCATGATCACCTCTCATGAATTGACCTCGCCATGCTACCGGACAATTTGCCCACGCCCAATGAGTACAGTCTATGCTGCCGAGCATGCCGGGAAATCCGTGTTTAGCTTCATGCGCGGTGTACAACTTCTGAATATCAACATAAGTAGCCTTGCGTAAATATTTTTTACCATAGAGTTCAATAATACCTGTGTAGAATTTGTGCAGACAATCTCGTGACGTTTTGTCTCCCATCCTCAAGTACTCGTCAAGTGAGTCGGCAGCTACTCCATACGCCAATTGCCGAATAGAGGAAGTACACTTTTGTATCGGAGAAAAACCTTGTTTGTATCTGCCGTCCACCCGAAGTGTAAAATACGGATACTCTCCTTCTAAATCTTCAACTATTCGTTCGAATAGTTGCCTGCTCATCCTGAACCGCCGTCTAAACATATCCGGTGTATAAACCGGGTTGTTGCTAAAGTAGTCCCGCAAAAGCCGCTCGTTTGCAGCTACCCGGCCTCTTTCTATGTTCCCGGCCCTCGGTTCTCTTCTTGACGATGAGGCGGTGCTACCATAAATTAATTTTGCAGCTTCTCGAACCAACCCTACAAAAAATTCCCTTTGATGATGCAAGTACTCGTCGGTGTCTATGGATGATGATGATGTGGTCGATGAAGCGGGTTGTGGCGAATCCATATTGTCTAAAATTGAAGAAATAAATGGGAGAAAGTATAGAGAATGGAAGAAAGTATAGAGTTTTTTGGTGTGAAAAAATAAGATGGTATAGGTTAAGATATAGTGTGTATAATTTGAAAAAAAAAATTAAAAAAAATATTGTAAAATAGCCGTTGGTAAACAGTATTGTTTAAAAAAATTAAAAAATAAATTAAAAAATAAATAAATATACAACGGGTATCATCGGGTTGGTGAACCCGCTCCCCGAACCCGCTCCCTACCCGATCCCCCCCCCCCCCCCCCCCCGTACCCCTACCCGATGAACCCCGGCCTTACCCGATCCCGTACCCGAGGGCGGTACGGGTGGCCTTACATAATTTTTTTTGCTTTCGTCAGTAATAAAATGACACTGTTACATACTTTTTTCGGGAAAAAACAAAATCATCTTATCATATTTTAATATTCAAGATTTGCTAGAAACTCATTTTAAATTGATATCATACACAAAACTTATAATCTTTTTTAAGACAGTCGATTGATATATGTGGAAGACAAGATTCAAAAGATCTATAAAAGTCAAAATAAAGATGAATATGTTGTAGAACAACTGATATAGAGAGCAAAAGTCGTTTTTTCTCATTAACAATGAACCCTTTAAATAGGGATGAGCTTACAACGAAAAGGAAACATACAATATGGTAACTCTCAATACATGGTAATTATCTCTTCAATCACTTCCTTATTGATGAAGGCACACTATTCTTCAACACTTCCCCTTGTGCCGAGTCAAAGGGATGATGGTGCATAACTCTTGCCTCATTAAAACCTTACGCCGGAAAAACAAAAACCCATTGGGAAAAATGAAAACCTTAGACGAAGGAAAGAGTACAAGGCACCACTAAACAATTTCTTTAGTTTAGTATCATACTTGATTCATACATCAATCAAATAGGTTTTGAAAAACGAGATGGTTTAAGACTGTTGCCTCACTAAAACCTTGCACCAAGGAACAAAACCCAGTGGGAAAAATAAAACCTTGGGCAAAGGAAAGAGCACAACCCATCAATCGTACATGTGTAATAGACGCCTTCTTTAGTCCATTACTCCCCCTGATTCATACATTAATCAAGGGAGTCTGGAAAGTCTCCGCATTCCAATGTTTTCCACATGCTTCTCAAATGTGGCCTTAGGCAGTGATTTGGTGAACAAATCAGCCACATTCTCCTCAGACCTTACTTGATTCACTTGAAGGCAAACAAATCAGAGTCTGTTGTTGCTGATTATAGAAAAACTTTGGTGATATATGGTATATAAACCGTTGCCTCACTAAAACCTTACACCAAGAAACAAAACCCAATGGGAAAAATAAAACATTGGTTGAAGGAAAGAGCACAACATACCAATATTACATATATAGTAGACTCCCCCTTTTGTCTACCACTCCCCCTAATTCGTGCATTAATCAAAGGAGGTTTAAAACATTTTCGTTTTAATACTTTCTACATGTTTCCCAAATATGGTTTTACGTATTGATTTGGTAAACAAACATGTCACATTTTCCTCGCATCTTATTCAGTTCAATTGAATCTTGAGGATAATTGATTATATGAAAACTTAAGCAAAATATGCTTTGTGTTATAACCCTTGATATATCTTACTTTCATTTCTTCAATACATGATGCACTATTTCCATACATGCAAGCTGTATAGTGGTTAAACTCAAAATTACTAGCTCCTCTTATATGTGTAATGATAGTCCTTAACCATATACACTCTTAAATAGTCTCATGGAGAGTAAGATTGTTGATAATATAAGAAGATAGATATTAAGGGTTTGCTTAGTTTACTTCCAAGCAATCGACATGTTTCATATGATAATTCCTTATCCAGTTTGGGAACACCCTTTATATGAGTCAAACATATACTTAATATTAGCAAATATATACCAAGGTATTGTTTGGTGTTTTTCTGTAAGAGCCAGTACTTTTGCTGCTCACAATCTAAGTAGGTATTGAAGTTACATTATCAATCCATTTTTCTCCGTAGGGAAATTATAAGCCCACGTCAATGGTGCCAAAAGATTAATTTGAAATCATTCCAATGACGTTGTGTTGGCACTGAGCTAAATCTAGCTGACAATTTTAGTGAGAAGTATAATATACGGTCAAGTGTATTATGTTGAGTACAATAATGCGCCTATTGTACTTAGGTATGGAATTCCAGATCCTAACACCTCTTCGTCCTCATCCTTTAGACGAAATGGATCTTTCCTTATATCCATCACTTTGACCGATCATGGGAGTGCTAATCGGATGCGCTTTGTCCATATTAGGTCGCCTGATCATTTTCTAGACATATGCGGATCGGTGGATTAATATTCCACAAACTCGGTGTCGTAGCTCAAGTATCTAGACAAAACCAAGTTTTCTCACGATCTTTCATCTCAAATTCAGATTTCAAGTAGCTTGTGTTTTCTCTTATTTCATCAAGAGTGTCTATTATGTTCATAACATCGACATTTAGAGCTACTATGAAAATCTGGGACTTGTTTTCTTATATAAATACGCAAGGGCACAGTTCATCGTTCTTATTTATCATTTCCCAATCAAGTATTCACTCAGGCGGGTATACCACATCCGCATAGATTGCTTTAATCTATAAAGTGAGTGTTTCAATTTTATTGTAATCGCATTTCATAGTTTAAAGTTACTTGATATTGGTATAATGCCATCAAGCACTTTTATATATCTCTGAATTTAGATCCCCATAGAGATATGTAGTAACTACATCGTTGAGCTGCAATTTCCAGTCCTTCGGAAACTACTTGGCTAATTTAATTAGCAGAACGTTGTCCATCACAAGAGAGTAAGTCTTGTTGTGGTCAATCTAGTGCGTTGTGAGATACCTTGCGCCAAAGGAGAGCCTTATATATTATGACTTAATTATTCTCACTACGCTTCCCTGACAAATGATTTATCTATGTCCTACAGGCTTTACACTTGGTCGGTTAGCACTACCGAACCAAATACCTGTTCATTTGTCAAATAATTATCCTGGATTGCTTCTTTTCATTTAGGCCAATTTGCTCTTTGTTGACATTCTTCAACTGAGCATGGTTCGATGACATCGTGCTCTATTATCTCATCAGCAACGATATATGCAAATATATCATCATTTAGTATTTATGATCTGTCCATCGACTCATATTCATTTGAGATTTCTTTTATCTCTAGAATCAGTATAACTTCGGAGCGTCCTCCAGTAATGATTCATAGACATAGATTTAGTTAGAGATAATCTCATGTATTGATGATATATAGTTGTGCCTTACTCTTCTCTTCCTTTAGATTAGTATCTATCGAACCAAGTAGCTTCCCCTATTTCCTTTTGGGAGCTACGACCTCAACCACACCTCCACCATGTGTGATTGCAACGTACTTCCAGCGACGTTGTGCCCTTGTTTGGGGACTTTTGACCTTGCGAGTATATTTGCAGCTCGTATATGTTATCTTGTCACTCTATATAATATTAAACATGTCAGGTATCGAGTCTGATTCATTTGACTTCAACTTTACATTGTGAAGTTTTTGGGGATCAAAATGAGACACAATTGAAATATTCAATGGCACTTCCTGTCGTTCCCATGGAAAATCCTTTTTCCTATCTCCCCCTAACGACAGGAAGGTTGTCTCATCAAAGTGACAACCCGCAAATCTAGCGGTAAAGGGATCAATCGTCAAGGGTTTTAATTAGCGGATAATTGTTGGGGGTTCATATCCAACATTTGATGAATCGTTTTTAAGACCCATTTTGGTACGTTGTGGGGGCGTAATTGGCACATATACAACACAACCAAACATACGTAAATGTAAAACATCAGGCTTATATCCAGTTACCAACTGGTACGCATAAGATTGGTTGGTTGGTTGTGGGTCTAAACACGAATAATTAAAGTTGCATGTAATATTGCATAACCTCATGTAGATCTGGATAAATTGGTGCGCATAACCAATGCCCTAGCTACCATCTATATTCTTTTGATGACAACTTTTATCATTCTACGAGACCGTTTTATATATATACAAGGGGTATAGGAAACTCTACATTAACCTCTATACATATGCAATAATCATCAAATCCTTATGATGTAAATTCTTCAACATTCTAAGTCATGCAGACTTGATGAGAAAATCAGGGTGGTTAGTCCTTAAACGTATAACTAGTACTAGGAGTGCAACATTTCATGTGGACAATAATACGACACGTGTTCGTCGTGTCAAAACCAAAACCATAAGTACTTTACTGGTCCGCATTCTGGATGTTTATGTCCATAAATATCACCTTGTATTCGTTTTAAGAATGAAATATTTTTATATTATGTCCTTAGCTTTAGGATGGTCTCATTCCTGATTTGGCTAAGGATCAGGGTATATAAAAGTTCTAGGTATTAGAGAGGGCATGTTATGATGGTGGTGTTGCTTCTTGTGCAGTAGAAGTCAACCGTTACAATTTGGTTAATTCCCTCGTTTTATCTTTCACTCGAAAGAGAATGTATCTAAGTGTATTTTGCAATACATATATCACTATGTCATAACCATGGTGTCCCATGTGGTCATGTCGAAACATATATGTGTCATTGTTCCAAAGTTCTTTATTGGTGACAAAATATGATTAGATAATCCATTAATTTCTCTAATATATTTTTCTTTCATATCATTAGAGTTGATGTACATATACCCATTTCCATTCTTATAAGATGATTTCTCATTGGTACGAATATCTTAACTAGGTTCCTATTAATATAGTGCTTTAGCAACAAATGACAGTCCATCGTCTAAGTGTTTAGAGGAATTAAAAATTATTAATTCAATGAATAACAATCTATATGATTGTATGATATGTCATAAAAACAATCAAGTTCTCCTCGATACATTCCTACATGGAACGAAGAACATTGAGAGTTTTGCATTTGTTCTTTTAAGTGTTCATTTACATCTCTAATGGTTATAAACTCAGGTGTATATATACACAAATGCAATTAATTTGATAGTTAAATTATATTTAAATAAACTCATACTTAAATAATCTTAGATATGACATAGTTCATTTATAATTTGTTCCATTTTCTATTAGGAGTTCGTTCCCGATCCTTTCCATGAATTTGACCCTTTCCACAACCTTGTCCATATGGTACATATTTAGCATATGTGTGTGGATATATTCAACTCACTATCCTTTGGAGTTCTTTCCACCTCTAACGCTTGCCTTATTAACCCCAAGAATTTTCTTTATCCGGGTATGTCTAGCGTTGTTAAAAAAACATTGTTACATCTCTTAGCCACTTGCATTAGGTTAATGAGCTTGTTAACGGTTATATTGCAATTTATACTGTTTCATTAGTATGATTGGTGGTATAGGAAAGATGAAAATATGTTATAATTCCAATAATCTTTTGTGAGTTCTTTGCCACAAAGATTAAGGTGCATTTTGAGACATGACATTTCTTTGTCAAAATCAGTTACCTTCTTGTAATCAAGTAAGTAGGTTTCTTTCCACTGTATGATTAGTTTGAGAAATATATGGTACTGAATATGCCAGAATTTCCTTTTTGGGACTACCCACGGTTCTTAGGAGTTTCTAGTTATTCTCTCTGAAAGTTGTGACTGGTGTATCGTCTCAAAAATTTTAAAGTATTTAACTGTATCTTAACATCTAGTGTTTTTTTTCTTTAGGGTCAAAATGGTTCGATGACTTTTGCGTATTTTCTTGTGTTTTTTCGAACCTATCTTATGGTAATCAAGTACTTTTGATTCAAAGATATGGAGAACGTATTATTTTCTAAAAAAGTGAATTATGGTTTATACTTATTATGTTATGCATGAAATTTCATTATCATAATAGTATTGGATTTTTGCATTCTTACATTTTATTGATAATACTTCATCAATATTTCAATTTGCGAATAAAAATCACTCAATCTATTGGGTCTCCAGATAGTAGGGGAATCACATGGATTTCTTAAGTCCCTATAAACCTTAGGGCTATTTACACCCGTTCGACAAAATCCAAATCGATATCTTGCAATTTAATTAATTTGAATATAACATTGTTAATTATAAAGCTTTTGGCAGGAGGCCGAAAAGAATAAGGGTTTGACATATGAAACCAATTTCAATGTTTTAATACCTTAATAGTATTTTTAGAGATTTTGTCATTAGACAAATAAATATTGGTTTTGACATAAAGTCAAAATCAAACTTTAACATCTTATTGGTATCTATGGATCTTTTGGTAAAAGACCAAATATTAGGGGGTTGGAAGTGTAACATCCAAAAGTTATTTATAAGATTGGAATTAATGAGTAGGAACTCATGATCAAGATAAACATTTAATTAATATTTTAACATTTTCATGTTATTTTTAGAGCTTTTGGTAAAATACCAAAATATATGGGGGGTGGAAGTGTAACTTCCAAATTTAATTATAAAATTGAGAAAAATAAGTATGAACTCACAATTAAATAAACGTTCACAATTTAAAGTTTACGAGGTAAGGTAAATATGTGAGTATCTAGGAAAGTTAAAATAAAACTTGTCTAAATTAATTGAAATAAAACTTGAATTGATCAAAATAAGTAAATAAAATTAGCAGGTCAATTAAATATTTAACATTAAACCAATTAATTAATTATATATATATATAGCTTAATAAATCCAATAATCTAAAATATATGTATAAATAATTCCAAAAGAAAAAGTGCATATTTAAATATGGTATCTTTTAAATACAATGCGGAATAATTAATCCAAAAAAAAACATTTGAATAGTATATAGATAATCACTTAAAAAAAACTAATACATGATTAATTAAGTTAATAAATATTTAAATAAAATAATTGAATACTCAAATAATCGCATTCATATATGATTATCCATTCATAATTTTTGATACAGTTAAGATAAACATAATAATAGATATAATTTTTAAATAATAAGAAATCTTCTTACAAGTATATATTGATCATGATATTATACCTTAATACGACTCCTTAAGTCATATACAAACAAATATAATAATATGAATATTATGATATAACAATGAATTATTAAATATCTAGTAGAAATCTATTTGACATTATGTTATGATAATAGTTGTAAAATCACAATAAACAATAAACATGGTAATATTTAGGGAAATTAATTAAAATACCCAAAGTTTGACCAACTGTTACCAAAATACCCAAAAAAAAATTCATTTTGCAAAAATACCCAAAATACCCGCGATGGATCCCGCGATCGCGGGCTAGGGCTGACGTGGCACGTATTTTGGCCCCAAATGCCCCGCGAAGCCCCTCAACTTTGGCCGCGGTGCACTTTTGGTCCCTGCCCGCGATCGCAGCCCGCGATGGCCCGCGATGGGCCAAAATTTACAGTTTTGGTCCCTGAAAATTTACACTTTTGGTCCCTGAAAATTTACACTTTCAGCCCCTGTACTTAGACGAATCTTGCATGCTTTTACTGTTTTTTCCCACAATTATTGTACTTTGAAGACCGATTTGTGGTTGAAATTCATTTGCATGTTTGAGATTTCATCCATAAATATCAGTAGTATGCAATTCACAATTCACACTTCCTCTTGCTTTCTTTCTTGATTTCTCTCTTGCTTTCTTTCTTTGAATTGATTTCTCTTCTCTCATTTCATCCACAAATGGCATCGTCATCAAACCCTAAGTCTACTCCTGAAAAAATGCCACCTCAAATCGAGGTCGCCATAGCAAAAAAGGAAAAGGAGATAGATGAACTAACAGAAGAGTGGAAAAAAATGATGGACAGGAAGGCAGTCCATTTGAGAAAGATCGAAGAGGAAGACAGGGAGATCAAAAGGATGAAAGGGGATATAAAAGCTCGGGAGGCTCGTGTTCGTCGAGAACAAGAAGCAATTCACCATATTCTGCAAGACTTCGCAATTATTCAAGCGAAGGTAAACGAGAAGCAAGCTTGGATTGATGAAACTAAATCAAATTTTAAGTAGGTGGTGGTTATATTTTTTTTTTGTTTTGTATTTTTTTTACTGTGTTGTTATTTGTATTTTTTTTACTGTGTTGTTGTTTTGTATTTTTTGTTGTTGTTAATTTCTCTGAAAAGTAGTTTTTAAGCCGCTGAACCACGGTTAGGTTGGATACATCATGCAAGGTCAAGTCAGAGGTTACCTCATTCGTGGGTCTACTCCTCTTGTAGAATATATGACAACCCTCAACTCATTTGCTAAAGTGTGTGCGGGTTGTGGTACACAATGGCCATACGTGGTTGCAAAAGCAGAAGCCGTTGAAGAAGGGTCAGAAAGATTGAAGATGAAGAGCTTGTTGGATGGAATACAAACTAGCTGTGTTATCAATGTTCATTTAGAAGCATATGTATGTGTGTGTATATATATAATATGAAATGGGGTTTTGACAAGTTGGTATCACTGGACTCATTTAAGAATTGTGAAAATGGGTATTTGACGAATGATGATTCATGTGTGTTTGGAGCTGAAGTGTTTTAAACACACATGAATCATCATTCGCCAAATACCCATTTTCACAATTCTTAAATGAGTCCAGTGATACCAACTTGTCAAAACCCCATTTATAAACAATTCTACCTTCTCCTATTGCCATTCACGATATCTATAAACACATTCAAATAATAATAATTTAAAACGATTTAATGAATTAGTTAATATATGATTATTATGTTAATGCGATAGGAGTGTAAAACAAAATTGAAAAAAAATATGAGATGTACCATAAATTAAATAATTAACTATAATGGTGTAATTTGTTAAAATTAAAACGTATCTAATATGAATATATAAACAGACATGTGTACTCAGAGTTAACATTCACTGCCATGGATGCAAGAACAAGGTCAAGAAAATACTAAGAAAAATTGAAGGTCTCCTATTTTCTTTATGTGTGTAAATATATAATACGAATATATATATATCATTTACAAACTAGCTGTGTTATCAATGTTCATTTAGAAGCATATGTATGTGTGTATATATATCATTTACAAATCAATGTTTAGATCAACAGTATCATAAGGGTTTGTTCCATATGGTTCAAGCTGTGACGGGCCCGGGGTGTGACTGACAGAATGTCTCCTTGGCACGGTTGAAGGGGCGGGATTTGGACACTCTCCACGAGTGTGTCCTACGCATTGGCACCGAGTACATCTTCGTTGTATCGAACTTTCACCACGTGATGGACGTCGGTCGTTCTTTCTCAGTCTCCCGGCCCTGTTCTTATCCATTAAAGTTGGATAGCATGGTGGAAGCGGGTCGGGTGGATACACCCATGCTGCAGGGGGTCCAGCTGGGTTTATTACCTCCACGTATGTTTTCCGGTAATATTCGGACGTGAAGAAAGGTACAGCCAAGTCGCTGCAATCTGTACGACCCATATATGTTGCTGTAGCGATGGCATGGCCGCACGGTAACCCAGATTTATCCCATTCGCGACACGAACAAAGGTGGTCTTCCATATTCACAATCGCGTGAATATAGTCATCATGCACCTCGTACTTCCCATACCCGATTGCTCTTACCGGCCATGTCGCCGCACGACGCGCCCTGTACTGAACGATATTCTCCGCCGTTGGTGCGAGTGCATTTTGTATCTTAGCTCCTTTTAGGCGTCGAATTTGGTACCACTCTTGTTGAAAGGCCCGAAAGTAGTCCATAAGATTAACAATCGGACATCTACGCGCAAAACGGGAGAGTGCATTCACAGACTCTGCACTATTCGAGGTCAGAATGTCATACCGTTGTCCAGAAAAATGGGCCGCGGACCACCTCTCCGGTCCAACATCGTCAAAGACTTTGGCTGCTTCCTTGACATTGTATCGTAGCATATTCATGTACTTGTTAAACTCCCGATCCGTATATGCTCTGCATGCCGCCCAATAGACATCCTTGTAGGTGGTAATACGTTTGTCCTTGGATTTGGCGTTCATCTCCAAATGTCGACAGCATATGGCGTGAGGGGCGTTTGGGTACATGGCAGAGATTGCGGCGCTTATGGAAGGAGCCCTGTCAGACATAAACACCAACCCTTGCGGGTCTCCGATAGCTTGTCTCAACATGGACAGAAACCAAGTCCACTCGTCCCCGGTTTCGGACTTGCCTACGCCGAAAGCTACTGGAACGATGGAGTTATCCCCGTCCATGGCAACCGCCAGGAACATCATACCCAAGTAACGGCCCTTTAAATGGGATGCGTCTATTATCAGGACACGACGTAGATTTTCCAGAAATGTGCGGATCTGCAAAAACATAGGTTAAAATGTTATAGTTTATAATGTGTAAATGTTATAGTTTATAATGTGTAAACATATGACGTGTTAAAATACGTATCGCGGGTCCAAGGGCCACGAAGCACATCTCAAACCGTCCACGTGAATCGGTCCGTAGCTGCGTGACAGTACCAGGGTTCTGCATCTGCAAATTATATAAATATGTCGGGAGTCGTTCATACGACTCCTCGAACGTGCCTCTCACCATAAACAGTGCATGGCAGCGCGCACGCCACGCTTGGTGGTAATCAATCGTGACGCCGAACTGCCGGTGAACGTCGTGGACGATGTCCTTTGGACGCAATGACCTGCTAACATCAAGAAATTTGTTTTTCAGGATCGCACCCAAAGTCTTTTTACCGGCTTGTTTGTGGTGGGGATTAAGTTGTGTCCTCGTACAAGTGTGTACGTCGTGCAACTTTCTAATCATTATCGCCCCTCCTTTGGGACCCGTGTGAATTGCGTACAACCTCCACTCACACTTTTCTCTAGCACGTTCAACTACGTATTTGATTTTTTCAGATGCCCGCACGCGACTTTGGAAACCCTCTTCCAAGAACTTGAGTCCGATCTGACCTGCTAAGAGATCCTTCGAATCGAATATCTGACCTGCTGTTAAACTTTCGCTACGAATATAAGGTGTAGGTTCGTAGCTTTGTGTCTGGGTATGGGAGTCTGGAAGAATAGGGGGCATATCAAAAAAATCATTTATCTGACTACATGATTTTCTACTAGGGGTATATTCTTCGTGATCATCATTATCGGTGTCTGATCTGTCTATTTCAGAATTACCCGTTCTGAAAACGTGGGTTTCGTCATCAGCAACTCCAACAGTACGCCATTCGTGTGGTTGTGGTGATGGTGGTGGTGGTGGTGGTTGTTGTTGTTGAGAATCAGGCTGCTCTATTTGGAGGTCTTCGTCGTCGTCACCCTCCTCGTCACCGTCGTCGTCACCGTCGGATACGCCGGGATACACAAAGAGTAATGGGGGTCTTTCTGAATCGACTGCAAGGTGCAGAAAAGTAGAGATATCCCCATCGTTGGATAAATCCACAAATGACCCATCGCCATTTTTAAACACTAACTTGCAAATATCAGAAGAGTTGATTCCACATTTTTGCATGGCGTATGCAACAAACTTCTGATAAGTATAGTTTACTGACACTTTTACACCATGCTTAGATTTATAAGCAAAATTCCACTCATTGTTATCTTGCACCCATTCACCATCAAAACAGAAATATAGCTTAGCTTTTGCAACAGATGAACTCATTTTTTCAGTAGTATCTCAAACACAAAATATTGTAGAAAGAAATATTGCAACAATGAAATCGTTGTGTGAGAATTATGGCTTGAATTTTACGTCTATTTATGAATGAAACAACCAACATATCAGAAAACCAATCTCTCATTTCATCCACAAACTGATATTCCAAAAACATTGATTTAACATTGATTGAAACATGCAATTGAATTTCAACCACAAATCGGTCTTTAAATTGCAATAATTGTGGAAAAAAACAGTAAAAGCATCAAGATTCGTCTAAGTATAGGGGCTGAAAGTGTAAATTTTCAGGGACCAAAAGTTGAAAATTTCAGGGACCAAAACTGTAAATTTTGGCCCATCGCGGGCTGCGATCGCGGGCATGGACCAAAAGTGCACCGCGGCCAAAGTTTAGGGGCTTCGCGGGGCATTTGTGCCCAAAATACGTGCCACGTCAGCGTATCCCGCGATCGCGGGACCCCATCGCGGGTATTTTTGCAAAATTGAAAAATTTTAGGGTATTTTGGTAACAGTTGGTTTAACTTTGGGTATTTTAATTAATTTCCCTAATATTTAGCAAGGTAGGAATATTAGGTTTCAATTCATTGTATCAAAATTTAAAACAATTTAACATATAAATATCAATCTCATAAATATGAAATAAATAAACAAACCACTAACAAATAAAGAAAAAAATAGTTAATTTAAATAAAAAAACGGAGCTTGAAGCCATCATCCATTATTATTATTATTATTATTATTTAACTTTTGAAAGGGACGACGTATTGAAACCACTTCAGAAAGAAAACTCTGTTGGGACTCTTAATTTCAATGACAACGTTGGCCGTAGAAAATTGAAAGAAAAAGTATCCGGTCAATCAAAACATAAATTATAAATAACAATTTGTTGTAGAAAAACATAAAGCCGATAATTTACATGATTTACGTCAGTTACATGTTAAATAAAAAATGCTTACTTGATAATATATTGAGAGTAGGAGCGTTGTTTGGTCACAATAGACATCGATTGAACAACCGTCTAGCAGCGGTGACAACAATCCGAGCTTACGTGCTGATAACGTGTTGTAGAACAATTGATATAGAGAGCAAAAGTCGTTTTTTCTCATTAACAATGAACCCTTTAAATATGGATGAGCTTACAACGAAAATGAAACATACAATATGGTAACTCTCAATACATGGTAATTATCTCTTCAATCACTTCCTTATTGATGAAGGCACAATATTCTTCAACAGAATAGACTAACTTGTTATTAAAATATAAATGAATTATTAAAAATTATATAATTAAGTTATCTTCAAATCATGATATTTTATATAATTAATTTTTTTTAAATCCATGATGAAGTTACGTTAAAAATGAAGAAATCATATCTTTTTAATAAAGTTAACAAATAAATAAAAACTTGTTTCAAAAAATAAAATAAAAACATAAAAATAACCAAAAAATTTATTGAGCGCAAGGTTCGAACATGATACATTTTCTACATAAGTGGGAGTATTATCCAACTGCGCCGAATGGTAACATTTTCATACGAGTGGAGTTTCTTTTTTATATTCTATTGTACATATGAAATAAGTAAACCGGAGGCCTCGACGAGCAGAGGCCCTTTGTAATAACCCGGTCCAGTTGTGAAATAAGTAAACCGGAGGCCTCGACGAGCAGAGGCCCTTTGTAATAACCCGGTCCAGTTGTGAAATAAAAGAAAATTTTGGTGGTAAAAGTGAAAAAGAAAAGTTTGGAGAAATAGTGAGAGAGTATAAAAGGGGTCAAAAACCCTAATTTGGAGAAATCACTTGGGAAATTGATAGCGGCCGCAAGTGTGTGTGTGCGCGCGCGATTTGGGAAGAACGCAACATCGATTGCGGGAGTGGAGGATTGGAATTCAGGAACTCAAGAGAGTGCATCCAAACATCCTAGCAAGGTAATATTCTCTTCTTAATCTCTTCTCTAATGGAGATTTCTAGAGTTTGATTTGGAAATTTGATAACCTAAGTGATGAGAGCAATTTGCGTGAAGTGATAACCTAAATCGGGCAAGAAATGGGTTAGAGATGTGAAGTCATTCTTTGATGACTTAAATCCAACTTCTATCTTGGTTTAATTGCATGGTTAGAATGATTATGTTAAATTTGGTAAAATTGTGGTTGCCCGAAGAGTTGAGTCCGGACAGTGGTATCTGGACAAGTTGTCCGGAAGAGTTAGGAGTCCGGAAGACAAGTTGTCCGGAAAAGGAGATAGTCCGGATTATACCGAAAATTTGACGAGTGTCCGGAAGTTCCCGGAGTCCGGATGAGTCCGGAGAAATGGTATCTGGATTGGATGCGGAATCCGGACATCTCCGGAAAAGCAGCAATATCGAAAACCGGGATTATCCGGTAAGTTGGTTGGTGTTTGGTGAGTGTTTCCTTAGTGTGGGGCGTTGGGCGTTGCAGTATGAGATATAAGATTTCAATTGAGAGAATTGTAGGAACGACCCTAACTATCTTTTTGGAATTTAAATTATTAGGTGTGCAATTCTAAGTGTGGTGGTTTCCGTTGAAGGAGTTTATCGTGAACGTCAGGTGAGTCTCCCTAACCCAACAACTCTACCAAATGTGTTTATGTATGCAATTACTGTTTAAAAACACATATTTTACTTAATACTGATGGACATGCATGATAGTGTGATTTAAAGGTGTGATTATTTATGTGTGGGCATGTGATGGCTTAAGTGTGTATATGGGGGGGGGGTCCCATAAAGAATGTTTCATATATGAATTTGTTTTATATAATGTATCAAGGGCAGTGTATGCCCTAACACGCTGTCACGGGTGTGTGTGACCATAGTGTGGGCTATCAGCATGTATAACTGTGTGCATATCATATTAAAGGTGTGTTGATTTACATTCTTACTTCATATCTTGTAAACATGTAAATTGTGGTTCTGCTGCGCTTTTGATGGAACTCACTAGACCTCATGGTCTAACTCTCGCTTTTCAAAACTAAACACTTTTCAGGTAAGCATTTAGATAAGGGTAAAGGAAAGGTGTGAGCTCAAGACTTGGCATCTTGTGGAGCGTAGTCGGGGATGATTTTGTTAGACATCCTTATAGCTTAGTTATAGTTTATTATTCTCAGCTGTAATTCGGTTGTTTCCGCAAACCGTTGAATTAAGTGTTGTAAGACAAGAATTTTGAGGGCCGTTTTGGCATTGTTTATTTTATGCTAGAGATATTGTATTGTTTGTCTTGTCTTTTGAGCAGGGTTGTTACACCCTGTGCGGTGGCTCCACCTCGAACACCCTCAGGAACGACCCTGCTAAGCAACCTTAACCCACTTGCAGGTAACAAAACGCTGATCCATGGATTCAACCTCTTCCCCACATATCGAACAAAGAGTGGCATGCAAGTCAATACCCATTTATTCACCAATACACGCACATAATTCCAAGATTTGGACATTTATTATTCTTGTAAATATAAAACCCGCCATTCATTTATGAATTGTTTTGCCCATACTATCTAGAACTACGTTATACTTCATTATACTCAATGACCACGATCTTATAATATGATCAAAATCCCCCGAAGGCATATAACGTACATAATTAACTTCCTATTCGGTTATATTTCAAGATTTTGCAGTCAAACTAAAAACAAAATTGGGTTGATTTTTTATTACTTATTTTAGTGTATTTTGTTACATGTAACTAAATAAATTAATAAAAAACAACAAAAAATATGTTACTTTTAATATATAAACATGTTAATATATGTGATATCTAGAAGAAGTGGTTAGAGGAGATTGAGGTCTTTTGGTAGCTGACCTGCCATGCTACCAAATTCTAAATTGTAACAAATTTTGATACTGTCTATTGGTGGTCACATACCAAATTAAGCTACATAGTACATACTATAATATACTAGCCCCTTATTTTACTTTTGTGTCAATATCCCTTTTGGCTAATTATGGTTTTCAGATTAGATTATGCATACTTGTTAATTTCTCAAGCCATCTTAAATGGCCAAAAATTATCGTAGGTGAAACTCTATGACCATAATGGTTTTAACAAGGCATGGATTTAAACGTGAGGAAGATAACATTTCTACTAAATCCCCATAAATCTTAACTACTACGCCATTACCCAAGTAGACAAGTAGTTCTATCAATAAATTGATATCGACATATATGGATATTTTTTAATCTGTTTTAACTTATATTTTTATTAAAAGCTATGTTTATATAATTATATATATAGAGGGAGGTTTAGGGGAAAACTTAAAAAAACGGAAAACTGAAGAACATCCTGATGACCCTTCATCTGGACGGTATGCACTTGTGCATACATGTAGATTGTGTTGTTTTTTTTTTGTTTTTATATGCACATGTGAATGTTACAAATTACTTATATGCACAATTGCATACCGTATTACCGTCCAGAGTGTTCTTCAATTTTTCGGTTTTTTCAGATCCCCCCCCCCCCCCGGAACCTGACTCTATCTATATATATATATATATATATAACATGATATTGAAATTTATAGAATATAAAACGCATATGACAAATAATAATGGGTTATAATTTAAATTTGGGAAAGACTTAAGGGTATGGGGATGAATTTGACAAATGGTCCTACCCATATTTTTCTTGTTCTTATTCTTGTGAATAATGACTTTGAAAATGGATGCGACGAATTGTGAAATATTCATAGTGACTTTTATAAATGGTCTATTAGAATCACATTGTATTTATAAAATAAAAATTTCGTAAATTACGAAATAGATATCTGCAAAATTTTGATTGTACTGGTTCATATGAAAAAGTGGGCTAAAAATTGAATAGGGTCGTCCAAACTCCAAAGTAGTTACTTTGGTCAATTTTCCTCTAATTTACGGTTTTATTTTTTTGGGTACTGTAATAAGCTTTTTAGGATAATTTTGAAATAAAACGTCGTATTAGTATTGTCAAAGTATCCTATGGTATGACTCTCCTCAAAGGTGTCATATAAACAAACTAATACGGCGTTTTATGCAAAAGTGTTCTAAAAAAACTTGTTTAAATATCAAAATACGTTCTTGTATCGTGTTGTAACATTTTTATACATACAGTTGTTTAATTTTTATAAACTTATGTCTAGAAAACAATCTATTAAAACATTTTTGACGTTCCGATTTCCTTGTAATGAAAACATTTAAAACAACGTTTCTATACCGGAGATAAAAAAAAGTGTCTTTTTGGAAAAAGGAGGAGTGATTTGTTGAAAGAAGATTTGTTCAATGTAAGCAGTCAAATTTTTTGAAATGAAAGATAGAAATAAGGATGCAAAATCTGATATAATGATGGCAAATAGTTTTGGATTTAGACTTTTAAAGTCCATTTTTTGATTTTTGTTTACATATGGGAGTTTGGTAAATAGCCACTAGGTGGTTGGGGTTTGATTCATTTGTTCATCCTCTTCTTGACCTTTCCTTCATTCTTTTTATGTATTTGTTTTTATTTATTTTACTAATTATATATTTATATTACAACCATTACAACCATTACATCATTTTCATTTGAAATAATATGAGAATTTATAGCAGATCTATATGATATATGTATCGGTATCTATAATTGATTTCTTTGTGTAACACTAATTGATAGGGCCTCATTTTATAATGATTTTAGTTCATACATAATCAAAGGTTTTCTTTTGAATTATCGACTAGTGTTGGTTACCGCGCGTTGCGCGGTGGCGATAATTGTTTTTAAAGGAATGCAATGTAAAAGTGATTAGCTTGCATATATCGACAATAGTCTTTTGCTACGAAGATTTTAAGACACACACACACACACATATATATATATATATATATATAGAGAGAGAGAGAAAAAGGTTCAAACGAGGAGCGTAACAATTTATGAGAAACGCGAGGAGCACCGCCCATGTACAAAATCACATGTGATTCACAACAAAATCATATGTGATTAAAAAATGCAAAGCGCGCGGTTTGTCCCGCGGTTTGCAAAGCGCGCGGTTTGTCCCGCGGTTTGTGTTGTGAATCACATGTGATTTTGTACATGGGCGGTGCTCCTCGCGTTTTCTGAAATTGTTACGCTCCTCGTTTGAACCCGCCAATATATATATATATATATATATAGAGAGAGAGAGAGAGAGAGAGAGAGAGAGAGATTCAAGAGAAAACCTCAAATAAATCTGATGGATGTGATTAATCAGACGATTACAACAATATTAATTAAACTAAAAAACCTCACCTCTCTATTTTTTATTCGAAAAAAGACGAAAAATAAACAAATTTCGAACGAAATAAATTACACCAAATAAACGACAATATTTTTCTCGTTAATTTGACATCCATATTGATATACTTTTTCATCCGTTTTTTCGTGGTTTTCCGGTTTTCCATTTATTTGAGGTTTTCCCTTGAACCTGACCCTATATATATATATATATATATATATATATATATATATATATATATATATGCAAATTAGTTGATTATTATCCATTATGGGTATATATGTATGTACCATCCTTGTTGTACTTCATTTTTTTCTGAAAACACCTTATGTTGATTATTTAAGGATATGTTAAGTGTATCTGATAACCTACAAAACATAAACTAAAAAATTAGCCTAAGTGACGGCAAGAGATGATAACAACGTATTAAGATTATAAAGTAATCAAAACCTAGATTGTAACAACCGGGATTTTTGTGTAATTAAATAAAAGGAGCTTGTGTAAAATGTGAATCAAGAAGAAAGTTGAGGGGTCAAAGTGTAAAGTTGGGAAGAATATTTAAAAGGGTCCAAAGCCCTAGGAGAAAAATCATTTTCAGCAATCAGTATTATTTTGGTGTGCTCTGTGTGTGTGTGTGCGGCGGCGGTGGGGAATAGAAGAAACGAAAAAAAAGCGTTGTGGGTGTTCTTTGGAAAGCAAGAGAAGAATTCTTGACTTTTGATCAAGTAAGTATTTTAATTCCTTTCTCCTTAGTTCCTTTTTCGATTAGAAGGTGTTTGGGAAGGTTTGAGTGTGTGTAATCACACACACAATCTGTTCCAGCGCTGATTCCTTATTAAGAGGGTGGGGAGATCGTCTTTCTTGAGTTTAATTGGTGATGTGAGCCTAGAATCTTTCTTTGAACTGATTTCTAGTTTAGCCTAAGGATTTTCGATAAGTTTTAGCAAGTTTTCGAGTTGAGCAGTAGAAAAACCCTGTATCAGACCTGTCTGCGTATCTGGGGAAAGAAGATGAAGTGGTTGAGTCGGAATTTCGCAAGCTAAGCCTGCGAGTTTGAGAATTTCGCAAGCTACGCTTGCGAGTTTTGGAGAAAATCGCAACCCAAGGTTGCGAGTTTCAATGCCTTGCGAGTTTCAGTGCCTTGCGAATTTAGAGCCTTGCGAGTTTTTGAGTTCTGCGATTTTCGTGTCTTGCGAGTTAGAGCTGAGAAAGTTTAGGATCCAAGTTAGATGCATCCACTTAATCAATAAATCATTGTTTAGGTGTGCGTTTGGAGCGAGTCTTTAAGTAAACGGGAGTTGCAATCAGGTGAGTTTTCTAAACTAAAATGTGTGGCTTTTAAAGTGTTTTCAAAACGTGTTATGAATGTTGAGAATTGCCATGCTTTATTATTATGCTTTAATTGCATGAAAGTTGTTTAAAGTTTTATGTGGAATGTATGCATACATCGAGGAGACGTAAACTGGCAAAGACGGGAAAGTAGTTCCACCAGCTCTCGTGCGGGAAGGGAGGTCCCTATATGCCAGGAGCGAGGCTCCGCAAGGCAGTGCGAGGCTGACTCGTTGTCACCTTCGGGTGGCTTCAGGGTGTCAGATTACGAGGAGGCGGATTTTAGTTCGTATATGATTTTTGACATGTTGAGTACAAACGTTTTATGCTGAAAAGATAAACTGTTTTTGAATGCTTTGATAACTGTTAGGAGGGACTCACTAGACCTCATGGTCTAACCCTCGCATTTTCAAAATTAAAACCCTTTTCAGGTAAGCAGGTTTCCAGAAGCTCGGGCAAATAGGCTGAGCTTAGCGTGGAGAGTAAAGGTGGATAGAGGCACTCTAGTATTTAGTATTTCTCAGTTGTGTAGGTTGTTTCCGCAAACCTATTAAGTATTTGTAATGAAATTTTGTGACCGTGATTCTGGGATGTTATGAAATTGATGTTTTGCTTGTTAATGTTCGGGAGGGTCTTTATAGTTGGTATCAGAGCCATAGTTTAAGGGATTTAGGTGACCGAAAGGAGCCTAGACTTAAACTGTGAGGAGTAGAATCACAACTGAGAAACAGGAATGCGTTAGGAGAGCACTATTCTAAGGTAGGATTTATAGGGTGTTGAGGACGGTCATGTAAGGTAAGTTTGGAGTTACATCTGGCCAGTGTAACTGTGAACTTACAGGTACATGTATGTGCTTGAGCTACCTTGTTATCCTGTGTCGCGGCGTTAGAGAGTCTTCTATGCGTTGTTAGACTTTTGTTAGTAAGTAAACTTTCCGTTGTTTTGCTGCTACATCAGAATGTCTGCAAGGTCATTGAGAAGTAGGTCCATACCAGTGGCAGTAGACTCACGAGCCAAGAGTACTACACTGCGTGAGGAAGCGGTGCGAGTCGAGGAAGAACCAGTGAATCAGCCAAGAGTAGTAGCCACTCGTGGACGAGGAAGGGGTCGTGGAAGACCTAAGGGAGCAGCGCCGAGAAAAGCGGCGACTGAAGCGGGGGCAGCAACCGCCAAGGAAAAGGGTAGGAAGAAGAAGGCAACTGTCAAGCGTACGACTAGGAGTTTGGCAGAACCCGAAGTGCAGGCCATTTCTGAACAGGAAAGTTCCACGCCTGCGACAAAGACCAAAGCTAAGAAAGGGCGTAAACCCGAGGCCGAGCAGGCTTTTATAACCGAGGAGAAGTTCACATCCGAGATGGGGAAAATTCAGGAGACTCTGAAAGCAATTTTAGAAAATCAGAACAAGACGGCGTCTGGAGAACCGAGCAAAGGTAGTACTGGGAAGAAGACAGTGGAAGGTAGCGAACCGCGAACTGAGATGGGCACCAACTCGATGATAACTCCGATTGCCGATGAACCAAAGACAGCAAAGGGGTGTACAGTTAAGGCTTTCAACTCATGCAAACCACCGACCTACAATGGGGAGCGTGATCCCGTTAAGGCTATTCAGTGGGTTCGTGAGATGGAGCTAGTCTTTGATACAAGTAAATGCGCGGAGGAAGATAAAGTTCTGTTTGCGAGGTCAGTGTTGAAGGCAGAAGCGATCTTCTGGTGGGATGTTGAAACTGGGGGAAAAGGGTCAGAGGCGGCAAGGAGCATGTCGTGGGAAACATTTGTGAAGAGGTTCAAGGCTCAATACTGCCCTCTGGCGGCAGTTAAGAAGTTGGAGGAAGAGTTTTTGAGCTTGGAACAGGGGTCAATGACAGTACAGGAGTATACGCTGAAATTTATTGAGAAGTCCAGATTTGCTGAGTTATATGTACCAACTGAAGAGAGACGAATCGAGCGGTACATCTATGGGTTGAAAAGCAGTATTAGAGAGTTGGTGCAGGCAAAGGAACCAACTACGTTTCAGGCAGCAGTTGACAAAGCAGAATTGACAGAGAAAGATAAGATCAGGCAGATGAATGAGAGAGTTGGGGATAAGCGCAAATGGGAAGGGCCGACCCGAGACGGTAAGAGGCCGAGCACGAACAGAATTGAACCGCGGGCAAGTTTCCGGCCAGCAGAAAAGCCTTGTAGTAAATGTAACCGAGTGCACCGGGGTGAATGTTTGGCTGATAAAGGGGGATGTTATAACTGTGGGAGGACGGGACATTTGGCCCGAGATTGTCGTGGGCAGTGGACTTGCTTTCGTTGCGGGATGTCGGGTCATGTTAAATGGGATTGTCCGCAGCTAAAGAAGGGCCAGGCAGGGGGTGAAGGTGGTAGCAATGGAGGAAAAGGTAATGAGAGGAAGGTGGAGCCGGCTCGTGCTAGAGCGAGGGCATTCCACATGACAGCTGAGGAGGCGGAGAACGCGCCAGATGTAGTGACAGGTACCTTTCCTATAGACTCGATATTTGCTAAAGTGATGTTTGATACGGGGGCAAATCGTTCATTTGTGTCGCCCGTTTTTGCTCAAAGGTTGCGGGTGAAACCCAAGAGGTTAAACTTGGAGTTTGAAGTAGATATAGCGGGTGATTGTCGAGTCTGGGTAAGGGATGTCTATGAGGGTTGCAATATAGACATAGATGGTCACTCATTTCCATTGGAGCTTTATCCTATGGGAATGGGGGAGTTTGATGTAGTCCTAGGAATGGACTGGCTAGCGGAGAATGATGCGAGCATTGTGTGTAATAAGAAGTTGATCCGTATACCCCTAGCCGATAAGGGAGAGGTGGTAATATACGGGGATCAACGAAATAGGAAGTCGTGTCTAATTTCGTTGATGAAAGCTAGGCGATGCTTGGGGAAGGGTTGCGCGGGGTATCTAGCATATTTACTAGATGCCAAGAAAGAGAAGAAAAATGTGGAAGATGTGCCTGTAGTAAACGAGTACCCGGAAGTGTTTCCGGATGACTTGACGAGCCTACCTCCGGATCGTCAAGTGGAGTTCAGGATTGACCTCGTGCCGGGGGCGGCACCGATTGCTCGTGCGCCCTATCGGTTAGCACCAGCAGAGATGAAGGAGATGATGACCCAATTGCAGGAGTTACTTGACAAAGGTTTCATACGTCCGAGTTCATCACCTTGGGGAGCACCTGTACTTTTCGTTAAGAAGAAAGATGGATCGATGCGAATGTGCATAGATTATCGCGAGCTTAATAAGGTGACCGTGAAGAACAAGTACCCGCTCCCGAGGATCGATGACCTTTTCGACCAACTGCAAGGCTCGAGTTACTTCTCAAAGATAGACTTGAGGTCGGGTTATCATCAGTTGAAGGTGAGAGAAGAAGACGTACCGAAAACGGCGTTCCGTACGAGATATGGGCACTACGAGTTCCTAGTCATGCCCTTCGGGTTGACTAACGCGCCCGCAGTGTTCATGGATCTGATGAACCGGGTGTGTAACCCGTTGTTGGATAAGTGCGTGATCGTCTTTATTGACGACATCTTAATCTATTCTCGTACGCGGGAGGATCACGAGCGTCATCTTCGGACAACGTTGGAGTTGCTAAAGCGCGAAAGGTTGTATGCAAAGTTTTCGAAATGCGAGTTCTGGCTCAGAGAAGTTCAGTTTTTGGGACACGTAGTATCTGCGGATGGAATCAAAGTGGATCCTGCTAAAATCGAAGCCATCAAAGACTGGGAGGCGCCTAGAAATCATTCAGAGGTGAGGAGTTTCCTTGGTCTAGCCGGATACTACCGTAAGTTTATCCAGGACTTTTCTCGAATAGCTTCGCCTTTGACCTTGTTGACAAGGAAGGACGTCAAATTCGTGTGGGAAGAAGCTCAGAGGACCGCGTTTGAGAAATTGAAGGAAAGTTTGTGCAGTGCTCCGATCCTATCGTTACCGAATGGATCGGAAGGGTTTGTAGTGTACAGCGACGCTTCCAAGCTCGGGTTGGGGTGCGTGTTGATGCAGAACGGGAAGGTGATTGCCTACGCTTCGCGTCAGTTGAAAGATCACGAAAAGAATTATCCCACCCATGACATGGAATTAGCGGCCGTTGTCTTTGCGTTGAAAATCTGGCGACATTACCTCTATGGGGTGAAGTGTCAGATTTACACCGACCATAAGAGCCTGAAGCACCTGTTTGATCAAAAAGAGCTGAACATGAGACAAAGGAGGTGGATGGAGCTGTTGAACGATTACGATTGCGAAGTCCTTTACCACCCGGGTAAAGCCAATGTGGTGGCAGACGCGTTGAGTCGGAGAGAACGCGGAGAACAGACCAAAGTCGTGGCTTTCCGAATGGAAGCAACCTCAAATCTGCTCGATGAGATTAAGAAGTTTCAGGAAGAAGCACTGTCAGAAGGAAATGTGAAGAGCGAACGAGTTGTCGGGATTGCGACATCGTTTGAAGTCAACAGTAGCGGGTTGAATTGCAGGAACGGCCGAGTGTGGGTGCCAAGGATCGGTGACTTGAGGGTAAAGATCCTCGAAGAGACGCATAGGTCACGATTGTCCGTGCACCCGGGCACGAATAAGATGTATCAAGACTTGAGACAGTTCTACTGGTGGCCGGGGATGAAGAAGGATATCGCTCATTTCGTGGAGCGGTGTGTGACTTGCCTGAAGGTTAAGGCGGAACATCAACGACCTTATGGAGAGTTGCAGTCCACGGTGATACCAGTGTGGAAGTGGGACAACATCACGATGGATTTTGTCACGAAATTGCCGAAAACCCCTAAAGGCAATGATACGCTCTGGGTGATAGTGGACATTCTCACCAAATCAGCTCATTTCTTGCCTATGAGGGAGTCGGATTCGTTGGAGAAGTTGGCACGGTTGTACATCACCGAGATTGTGCCTAGGCATGGAGTGCCAAAGTCCATTGTGTCTGATCGGGATAGTCGATTCACATCGAAGTTTTGGAGGAGCCTTCAGCGTGAATTGGGGTCTCAAGTGAAGCTGAGCACGGCGTATCATCCGCAGACGGATGGTCAGAGCGAAAGGACCATCCAAACGCTGGAAGATATGCTGAGGGCTTGTATAATTGATTTCAAAGGATCGTGGGAAACGCACTTGCCGTTGATAGAGTTCTCTTACAACAATAGCTATCACGCGAGTATTCAAGCGGCACCATTTGAGGCGTTGTACGGACGAAAATGCCGTACGCCGTTATGCTGGAATGAAGTGGGAGAAAGACAGTTGACGGGTCCGGAAATTGTGCAGCTGACGTCAGAAAAGATAGAAGTGATTCGAGAAAGAATGAAGGTTGCCCAAGACCGACAGAAAAAGTATGCCGATAGGCGAAGGAAGCCGATCGAGTTCCAAGTAGGTGACAGAGTAATGCTCAAGGTGTCGCCTTGGAAAGGTGTGGTCCGTTTTGGAAAGAAGGGGAAGTTGAGACCGAGGTATGTCGGACCATTCGCGATAGTTGAAAGAGTAGGCCCTGTAGCTTACAAGTTAAAGTTACCAGAAGAGCTAGAGCGAATCCACCCGACCTTCCATGTCTCGAATTTGAAAAAGTGTCTAGCCGAAGCCGATGTGGCCATTCCGATAGAAGATGTAAGCATTGACGAGAAGTTGGCGTACGAGGAAGAGCCAGTCGAAATTTTAGACACTAAAGTACGAAAGACGAGGAATAAGGAGACACATTTGGTGAAGGTTCAGTGGAAGTATCATCAAGGTCGAGAAGCAACTTGGGAGGTGGAAGCGGAGATGAGAAGCAGGTACCCTCACCTCTTTAAGAATGGAAATTCCGGGGACGGAATTCTTTTGAGGGGGGAGTGTTGTAACAACCGGGATTTTTGTGTAATTAAATAAAAGGAGCTTGTGTAAAATGTGAATCAAGAAGAAAGTTGAGGGGTCAAAGTGTAAAGTTGGGAAGAATATTTAAAAGGGTCCAAAGCCCTAGGAGAAAAATCATTTTCAGCAATCAATATTATTTTGGTGTGCTCTGTGTGTGTGTGTGTGTGCGACGGCGGTGGGGAATAGAAGAAACGAAAAAAAAGCGTTGTGGGTGTTCTTTGGAAAGCAAGAGAAGAATTCTTGACTTTTGATCAAGTAAGTATTTTAATTCCTTTCTCCTTAGTTCCTTTTTCGATTAGAAGGTGTTTGGGAAGGTTTGAGTGTGTGTAATCACACACACAATCTGTTCCAGCGCTGATTCCTTATTAAGAGGGTGGGGAGATCGCCTTTCTTGAGTTTAATTGGTGATGTGAGCCTAGAATCTTTCTTTGAACTGATTTCTAGTTTAGCCTAAGGATTTTCGATAAGTTTTAGCAAGTTTTCGAGTTGAGCAGTAGAAAAACCCTGTATCAGACCTGTCTGCGTATCTGGTGAAAGAAGATGAAGTGGTTGAGTCGGAATTTCGCAAGCTAAGCCTGCGAGTTTGAGAATTTCGCAAGCTACGCTTGCGAGTTTTGGAGAAAATCGCAACCCAAGGTTGCGAGTTTCAATGCCTTGCGAGTTTCAGTGCCTTGCGAATTTAGAGCCTTGCGAGTTTTTGAGTTCTGCGATTTTCGTGTCTTGCGAGTTAGAGCTGAGAAAGTTTAGGATCCAAGTTAGATGCATCCACTTAATCAATAAATCATTGTTTAGGTGTGCGTTTGGAGCGAGTCTTGAAGTAAACGGGAGTTGCAATCAGGTGAGTTTTCTAAACTAAAATGTGTGGCTTTTAAAGTGTTTTCAAAACGTGTTATGAATGTTGAGAATTGCCATGCTTTATTATTATGCTTTAATTGCATGAAAGTTGTTTAAAGTTTTATGTGGAATGTATGCATACATCGATGAGACGTAAACTGGCAAAGACGGGAAAGTAGTTCCGCCAGCTCTCGTGCGGGAAGGGAGGTCCCTATATGCCAGGAGCGAGGCTCCGCAAGGCAGTGCGAGGCTGACTCGTTGTCACCTTCGGGTGGCTTCAGGGTGTCAGATTACGAGGAGGCGGATTTTAGTTCGTATATGATTTTTGACATGTTGAGTACAAACGTTTTATGCTGAAAAGATAAACTGTTTTTGAATGCTTTGATAACTGTTAGGAGGGACTCACTAGACCTCATGGTCTAACCCTCGCATTTTCAAAATTAAAACCCTTTTCAGGTAAGCAGGTTTCCAGAAGCTCGGGCAAATAGGCTGAGCTTAGCGTGGAGAGTAAAGGTGGATAGAGGCACTCTAGTATTTAGTATTTCTCAGTTGTGTAGGTTGTTTCCGCAAACCTATTAAGTATTTGTAATGAAATTTTGTGACCGTGATTCTGGGATGTTATGAAATTGATGTTTTGCTTGTTAATGTTCGGGAGGGTCTTTATATTGATTGTATATAAAATTTAGTCTGATCTTATTATTTTCATAATAAAGATGTGATGGTCATATGCACAAACTTCAATCATGTGTTTAGACACTTAATCAAGTGAGACGTGAAATTAATACATCTTAAAAGAAACTAAACGTATATTGACGGAAATTATTAAAAACTAATGATATTACTTTATTACAATACAAATTATTAAAAACTATTTATGTTATTCATATGGATGAATTTAGAATCCTAGGTTTGATGCCCTCTTTATCTAAACAAATTTCAGGCAAATTCGTGTTGCAATTACTCATCAACATTAAAAAAAAAGGAGAAGTTGGCAACAATCTTAAAATCAAATGCTAAATTTGGTTCTCTGACTATGCCCGCCAACGGTCATGCAAGTTACTCTACAATGTTAGTAATTTGTTTTTGTAGAAGTCACAATAATAGAAATCTTATTTAAGGTGACAAAGTGACGATGTTAATTTTGTAACAAATTTATTTGAAATCTCATTTATAAATATGAAAAAAAGGAACATTCTATTATAGTGATAATTAGAAGTTTAATTGTGCTAGTAGTGTAAACTCAAACGACACAATTAAGAACCACATCACCAAGCTAGGATAATGGACATTCCTACATAGAATATAAACTTAATATCAAGTGGAGTCGACGACCCACATATCAAATATTAAACAGATAAAAATAAATATTACACTTGAGTTTAACGAAAATGCGGAGATTCAAGAAAATGTATGTTTATCCCATTGGTGGACCTTTATTTTTGTACCCATCACCCTTTTGTCACTTTCATTTCATCATACGATGTGGGACGCAAAGAATAAATTGAGAAAAAAATGACCATTTATTTTTGTATCCACCTCTCTCATGCCCTTTTCATTATCTCATCCAATGTGGGATGCAAATAATAATGTGAGAGAATAGACAATATGAAGATATTTTCAAAGTGAAAGTTCATCTTTAAGAAAAACCATTCTACAATATTTGAATTGTAAATTAGAGAGTTGCGCCAAGACTTGGTAGTAGTTTATGACCAAGACGACGCATAATGAATCACGTCATCAAGCTCATATAATGGATATTCCCTCATAAAAAATAAAATATCAAGTAGGCCGATGACCAAAATATTTGATATTAAACTAAACACATATTTTTCTTGATCTTAACCAAATGATTGAGATTCGGGAAATATATGTTTGTTCTATTGTTAGTCATTTGTTTTTGTACTCACCTCACTTTTGCCACTTTCATTTCATCATCCTATTTTGGATGCAAACAATATTGAGAAAAAAAAGCATGGTCTCTTTCTTTTTGTATCCACATCCCTCATGACTCTTTCATTCTTTCATCCAATTTAGGATGCAAACAATGATGTGAGAAACTAAAAGATGGTCATCCAAAATAAGACAACCCCTTAAATCAAACTATTTTATTTTTGCATAAAGGTCATCCAAAATAGACAACCATATGAGTTAAAAAACATGAATGTACACAAATGCATCCCATCCACCTTTCTTATACATATCACTTTGTTTCAATCTTTCAACTTCTCATCAATGTGGGACAACTCCAAATCAACCACAATTCACCATTTGAGAATACTCAATCCTCATGATGCCACCTCAATAACCCGATATTTTTCCTTTTATATATATAAAGATTAATTAAACCCTTAATTTTGATTTGAATGTGTTTTTTTTAATGATTATTCAATAAAGATATAACCAATGTTGTGGGAAACCGGGAAGTTTAAGTATGTGCAAAAAAATAAATACGTAAATATGAAAATAACAAAAAAATATGGAATTGTTTTTGGTCATTTAATTTAAAGTGAATTACATTGTAGTCCTTATGTTTTGGTGTTTTTAAAAGAACTTTGTCTTTAAAAAACTAATGTTGGGTTTTTATGGTTGCATTGAGACCCATTTTATTAAAAAAATTGTAACTATAAAGATTTAACTCGTTATTTGTTTATGGGCCTATCTCATTAAAATTTGTAATTATAGGGACTCAACCCGTTATTTATTCATGAGCCAAATCTGGTCGTTTTTGCATACCTCAATAGCGAAATTGTAATTTCGAAACTGTGGGAACCGAAAGTGTTATAAACACCAAACCATAGAGACCAAATTTGTAGTTTACTCTTTTATTTATTTATGTTTTTTAGTTGTATGGAGTAAATTTTGGAAATGATAGTTATTTTTCAGTATTTGTTCACGAATTATGTGACATAAAAAAGAATAATATCTATAATTATGAGTTGGTTTTTTAAAATATCTGTTCTATAATGAACGCCAACATACACGACAATATCTTATTTGTGATGGATTATTTAATTCCAATTAAAAAGCATCCCTTTTGACTTTTTTAGGTTTCAAAGTATCAAAAGTTACAAGTGAATATGAAAATGCATGTTGATATGTAAAAAGTTAGTCCCGTGTTGAAAATGCAAGTAGATGGATTATTTGACTGCCTTTTAAGTTTATTTTATTTTTTGAACCATGGGTTTCTGAGTTGGCTTATGTGTCCGATTAATCTGTTAAACGAACACAATGTACTATAATTATCGAGAAATTAACCGGTGCATGTAAGTTGATCCAAAGACTCATGACTGCCTCATAATTTGATCATATTTTTGTTTAAACATGAACATATATATATATATATATGTATGTATATATGTAACTAAAAAGTAATGTTAGATGGAGTTGAGAGTGTTTCCCAACAAGTAGCCAACTTGCTAAATAGTTAATTATGACTAGCATTAGCAAAAACAATGATTAGCCTCTTAATTGGAAAACGCCAAACCATGTGGATCAGTGGATGTTGTTTTTACATTTATAATCACATGTTCTTGTATTCAAGTCCACAAACCAAAAATATATTATAAAACACATTTGTTATCAAAACGTTAGTGAGTTTTAATATTCGAGTTTCACATATTATCACATGATTTTATAGCATAAACAAGTTGCCAAAGGTATTTACTTTTAAAATTCATTTGGAGTGGAAATCAAAACTAGAACTACATGAACATAATTGAAAGCTAACTAGATTACCCGTCGTTGTTTGTAACATCCCAGGCCAACCGTACCAGATATTGTCCGCTTTGTCCACACATCTGGACTTACGGTTTTAAAACGCGTCTAATAGAGGACGTATCAAGTCCCTCTTATAGGGCAACCTCTGTTCCCCTCCCCAACCAATGTGGGATCTTACAATCCACCCCCCTTGGGAGCCCAGCGTCCTCGCTGGCACACCAGTCCGGTTCCCGGCTCTGATACCAACTGTAACAACCCATACCAACTAACAAGCCACACATCCAAAATTTAAATAAATTAAATGCCAAAACGGCCCCACAATTGTCACGCACAATAAAAAATCTTGAAATAAGAATTGGGTTCATGGAATTAACCCTATTACAGCTGAGAATTTGTATTTAAGACTAAAAAAAAAGGGAAGGTCATCTACTTCATCTAGACGCAAGCTCCAGCTCACATCCTTCCCTTGCCTTACTCGAGCCCTCACCCACCTGCTTACCTGAAAAGGGTTTTACATTTTGAAAAGCGATAGTTAGACCATGAGGTCTAGTGAGATCCCTCAAAATAACACATCACACCACACATATCAATTATAATGAGTTTAAAGCAAATAATGAACAATTACACCCTTATCAGTTTAAACAATCACATGTATGCTGATGATTCACACTTGGTCACGTACACACTTGTGTCATCGTGTTTGGGCATACACTCGCCCTTAATAATTACACGGAATCTATTCATTTATTCCGTATGGGACACACTCCCCATCTCAATTATAATATTACCTCTTTAGCATGCGTAATTAAGCCACGTACAAACATGCAAGTTCAATATATAAATGAACAAATAATAACATCAAGTATCGCCAAAGTTTCGGTTTAGAAAGACTCACCTGACGTCCATGCTAAGTGTTCTCACTTGAAACTGCTATCCTCTATCCGCACCTACATTTCACCCAATCACACGAGAGTGAATAAGTCACCCAACAACTATTCAGAGCGAAGGCTCTCGAGACACTCCCTAACAATGCTACTGCAACACAAAGTCCCGGACACGGGCAAATCCGGATTCCGGATACCGCCTTCTGGATCCTCCTGATCTCATCCTTTTCCGGATTCACACAATCCGGACTCTCCCGGATTCCCCTTTTCTGGTACCCACAATCCGGACTCTCCCGGATTCCGGCACAATCCGGACTACTTCCGGATTCCGGTACTTTCCGGACATCTTCCGGATTCCGGTACATTCCGGATCCTATTCCGGATTCCACAACTTTTCCGGAAAACCTCTTCCGGACTCCCAAGGATTTCCGGATAAGGCGACTTCCTGTAACGTCCCAAAAATTACAAGCAAATTTAAAATTTTAAAATAAACATTTCATTTATAACAACTCATTAAATGATCCCAACGCTTCGTTTGCAAACACATAATTAATATCTTTATAAAATAAAACCAGCGGAATAAACGTTTAATTATTAAAATCATAAAGCAACCAGCTCTCCTCGCGCGCCAGTGTGTACCCGTCACGCCTTAGAGCCACACGTACCTGAAACCACAGTTTATTGGGAAAGGGTAAGCACGAAGCTTAGTGAATTCAAACACCATAAATAATACAGTTATTCCACACTACCCCTACCACAGATAGTGACACATAAACGATCATACAGGTCTACGAACAAATCATAAACATGTACATCCACAACCACCCACCTAAAAGGCACAAGTCGGTCCCACCGACCACATGATAACATCTTCGGCCCCGTCGAATCCCCTGTCCCAACGAGTCTCTATGCCACCCGCGTATAAAATCTCCAGCCCCGCCGGATCCTCGGTCCCACCGAGTCTCTACGCCACCCGCGTATAAAATCTCCGGCCCCGCCGGATCCTCGGTCCCACCGAGTCTCTACGCCACCCGCGTATAAAATCTCCGGCCCCGCCGGATCCTCGGTCCCACCGAGTTAACATGACGACAAAGTATCAACTAGACACCCCACTATCTAGTTCCACAACACAATCACATAAAGCTACCACACACGTACTACAACAATGATAAAACAACCGTTATTAGATATAGTGAGAGAACTCACCTCGAATGCGCGCCTAGCTTAACAACACAATTCAAGCTTCACAAATGCGGTCACTTCCCAGCACCTAAACGCATGTTAAAACGTGTCAATACGAGACCCGGACCCTATGACACGACACACGCTTAAACCGTCACTAAAACTATTTTCTGCTCTCGCCAAACAGGTCTGTTCGGGACCTGTTTCGACCTCTTTAAACCCAGAAAAACCTTAATTAAATTACATGACCAGAAAGTACTCTGAGTTAGGGTTCCAAGGACATATTATACACCTACTAACGATTTTTCTACATTTAATTACGGATTTTATAAGATCAGCCCGCAGAACAGCGAAAAACAGCACTTATCAGTATAAAACGACGATTTGGCCTAAGCTACGCTCCGAACTGGATTTTGTACAAAACACAGAAATGTTTATAGACTCAAAAAGGGAACTTTTGGCACCAAAATCACCCCAATCCGAGTTACGAGGAAAAAGTTACAGCTTACGCAAAACAGTGACCGAACTGCAGTTTCTTTTACATAAAATGACGATTCACTGAACTTACGACCACTTTTCCACCTAGCTAGAGGCCGAACCAGTTTTCCGCTAAAACACGGAAAACATGCCCGACCCCGAGCTTGAACCGTGGGCGCCAGTTTCGGCTCAATCGGAGTTACGACAGAAAAGTTATGGTTGACGCAAAACAGTGGCAGAAGGACGTTTTTTCACATAAATTGACGATTTTATAAAACGGTTTACGCGATTCGGGTTTGCAACTAGGGCTGGACAACCCACGCACCACCCACGCACACACAGTGCCGACCACCCACGGCCACCGTAGCGGCGGCGTGCGGCGGTGGTAGTTTCACCGGAGGAAGCGAAAAGGAAAGGAAAGGAAACAAAACAAAACGAAACGAAACGGACGACTTACCTAGCAACGGTTGCTCCTCTCTCCCTCGACTTCTCCGACGAACAGAGCTGGTGGCGGCGGCCTCCGGCGACAGCAGCGCCTCCGGCGAGTTCCCTCCCTCTCGCCTTCTCTCTCTCTCTCTCTCTCGCGATCACTCTCTCTCTCGGTCTCTTCTCGTTGCCGCACCACAAGACAATAGGGTTAGGATAGTTTTTGGTTTGCTTGGCTAACAAGAAAGGGAAAAACGAGACTAGGAAAAAAAAAAGTCTCGGCCCTCTCCTTGCATGGGCCGAATCCATGCTAAGGTTTCACCAAAAAGACGAAAATGGTCCCTCGACTTCTAAGGACTTCTCTTAACTACCCAAAATGCAACCAAGTTAGCAATAAGGTCCTTTTTGACACCAAACCACTAACCAAAACAATTAAAGGTAAACACTTTAAAATGGTTTAAAGATTTATTACGCATTTGGTCAAACTTGCTAACCCCGTTAGTAAAGATTCGCTAAAAGAACGATATTAAAGCAATTAATTAAAATGTATATAAACATACCGGGACACGGGCTTTACAACTCTCCCCCACTTGGATTAGACTTCGCCCTCGAAGTCTCTGCCTACGAATAGCTCCGGATAGTTCTCCCTCATCTCAACCTCAAGTTCCTAAGTCCACTTGAAACTCCTACTAAACTTCTCGAATACTATTCTTGCTAACGTACTCTTTCTAAGACACTGGGATTATGATCGGCAGAACACCCCGACAATTGAAATCATTCCTAGCCAAGCGACTACGGTTGTCCCCCAACCTTAGATATTCCATACATCCCGAGTCAAATCTCAAGCTCTAACCACTCTAAAGCTGCTCACCAGTATACTCCACAGGATACTCGATTACGATCCCTCCTATCATTAATTGACGATTAACTTCTACGAATTCTAATAGACTCCAACGATTTTCAATATCTTATATTAACAAAACATCGACCCCCTGCCGAACATCGGTCCAACCGATTACAATAACAAACATCGGCCACCCGCCGAACATCGGTCCAACCGATTACAATAACAAGCATCGGCCACCCGCCGAACATCGGTCCAACCGATTACCATAACAAACATCGGCCACCCGCCGAACATCGGTCCAACCGATTACAATAACAAACATCGGCCACCCGCCGAACATCGGTCCAACCGATTACAATAACAAACATCGGCCACCCGCCGAACATCGGTCCAACCGATTACAATAACTCACATCGGCGTGGTATTAGCCTAGACACTAACACAAATAGATATCCCCCACAACCGAATCACTAACACACGCGTAGGTCATTCCACCATAACCATCCATCACAAGTGATCATTTTAGGGTTACTACTACCGTCACCATTATTATCTTAAAATCGGCTACAACTCTCCGATTATACTAAAGGTGTTTGGCCTCAAGCCCAAAAGTCGACACCTAAATATACCACCTACCTCAAAATGGTTGATGCGCATTTATTCTCTTAATAACAAAGGGCATCAATCCCTTAACCGATACTATTCGGCCTACAATACTAACGCGCGTGGAATATCTACCTTCCACCGTCGACGTATCATCTACACTTGCTCTACGAAGCCAAGTCACACCGTATCGAGGATACACCTTGACATCTACCTCCCAGGTAACGCCTCAAGACCCGGTACACCGGAACTACCTCCCAGGTAAGTGCCCACAACTATATCCTCCTAGTACCTACTGGAAAGCCTAGGTTAAACCACATGAATACCGGGGTCCCACCCCGAGATACCCAACCGACCATTACCAACGACTGACTAACGTGTCTAAGGATCCAAAGCAAACAGCCTACCAACAACATGCCTATTCCGGATTGACTCACTCACCCAAACATGTAAACACTCAACGTGCAAAGAATGCCAAACGGTGCGACAAAAACAACTCATCAACTAGACTCCACATCGAGCCATTAAAACCGGGCAATTGGCCCATGACTAACTCCAAGTCAAAACCGAGCAAAATGCTCCACGCTTGCTAGACCCATAGGTCGGAAAATGCGTTTAAACAAAGTTTAAGCAAACAATACTCTGAAATCAACCTTAGTCTCAGACTCAACACGGGTTAAACAAAAGAGTTTTCCAAAAGGACTCACACCCTAAAAATTCTCGAAATGACACATGTCACTTAAAAGCACATTTCCCCAAATGGTTTACAAAATCATTTACGAAATATTTGCAACATCAGGATTTTCATCTCAAAAGATCGTATGTAATAAAACTACTATTACCTGATCTATAGTTACACAAAACTGGACACGCTCGTCCCACATAGGAAATTCATGTTGAAAATCGTTCCATTGCAGTTCAGTTTACTCACACAAAAGCAAGCGTAATAAATAATTTCTTTAAAATGAACCGCCTCGATTCCAGTATGGATTGACTCATGACGTGCACTTAAAGTAACCGCTTGACCTTAAACAGGGTGCGACAAAGGTGTGCACATAATTCAAAATAAGTTTCACGACATTTGATTCAAAAATTCTTCTTTTTGATCATAAAATGACGTGGTACAGGGTTCACCACAAATTTTTCGCGCGTCAGTTAATCACACAAAACGATGACACGGTTTACAAATATATTTTTGTTAAAACACAACTGTCTCGTGTAAGTTTCAAACTTGAAGACAGAAACCAGTCCGCTTCTATTAATTAGAAATATCGACTAAAACCTCATAAAATCTCAAACTGGGGGCAGGCATGCAAGCTTGTAACACTTCCTCAAGTTTCGTACTTGGGACATATAACGTCAAAACATTATAGTTTAAAAATGTATTTATCGAAAATGCTCAAAATACTCGTTTCCTCCAATGCAAAAGTTTTTAATTTCCCAAAAAAAAAAATGATCGGTAATTCTAAATTAACCGAATGTCAAAAATCTACGTATTTATATTTCCAAAACATAACACATTGTAATCGTATGCATGATGTTCACAACATTAAAACACTCCTTGGATCAAATGGTCTTTCATTTCGACAAAAAGGAACTAAAACATTTTCATGCACGACTTGTTCATCAAAATGTCGAGAACAAAGGTTACCCCAGTATGCATACCCCTAAGTCGATAAATCGCATTTTCATGGAAATGTCAATAAAACCTTTAGCTGACTAAAAAGCGCACTAAACAACTCCTTATGAAATGTTACCAAAATTCCTCCATGCATCACTTATGTCACGCATGAATCAATCCACACACTGAACTATTTGTAATAAAACACTTAGTAATACAAACTCTCAAACGAAAAGTTAAGCGACACTGGAATTCCAAACTCATTTTAAACAAATCACCAAAATAGCCTTTATACAGACATCGTGGAATGTAACTTTTCGTCTCAACTCTAACACATGTGGAGGAGTTCCAATGTTAGAGTCTCAATCCGTAGTCACTTACCCAACATCTTAACCACCACCAAAACACGGATAACATCGTACCCGAAAGAACCGTTGGAAAAATAACGAAAATGAGACAAATTCTAACAAAGTTTGCACTCCCGTGATAAAACGATTTCATACACTTTCAAAACCATATTTCAAAATCTTGTGCGTGTGCTGAGCAGTTCCCAAAATTCCAAAACACCGTCCATACAAAGATTTGAAACACAAGAATTTGTTAATGCAATCTCATTTTCAAAATAACTTCGTGCATGACTCATTCGGCATTCAACGTCTCGACCCCTACTACTCCGAAACTCTCCGGTCTACTATTGTCATCCAGACATTTAAACCTCTTAAGGCAAGTTGGGAAATCACATCAAATCATCTTACGGGTTTTCCTCAAATCAAAGTTGGCTCTATGAGCCTATGACCCTAGCACAATCTTCCATCTTGGCCCGAAATGATCTGCTTACAACAAATATCATCCTTATCGTCACTCCAAGTGACTAATATTAGAATCGTCTTTCTATTCCAACGACTACTAGTTTAGGACCTTCATCACTACCCCCAACGATCATCACCTCAAAACACTTCGAGTACACACCTGTACTAGTAGGTTTACTATAGTTGTTCCTCCTTGTGATGGCTATTCTGGGTAGACAATACAACGCGTTATTAGCACATAATAACTCATACTAACAACACTCACGCTCAACTCCTTGGATTCCTCGTGACTTTCCCGACTCGAGCATTGATCCTGTGCTTCCGGTAGTAGGAGCTCTACTACTACCTTCCACGCCTATCATCGCCCGTTCCGAGTTCCATCCCAAGGGGTCCAAGTAGTTTCTCACCGAAACCATACACATATGCCCGCACCGGCATATGTACACACTCTTCCTAGCTCCCTAGGAATTCCATCCAAACCACTACCCTTGCTACTGCCAAATCCCTAATAGCAAGCAGCAGACATGCAATACAGTGTAACAAGCACCAAGCAATTTAGCATACATACTCCTATGTTCTAGAAAGCAATCTAGCACACGTACTCATACATAAACACCCTTCCCAGCTCTCTAGGAACTTCCTCTTATCCCACTACCCTTGCTACTACCGAATCCCTACTAATTATAACGGGTGACCTCGCGAATACCCGATTATATGCAGTGTGAAATAAACAGGCAGTCGAATACAAGACTCTATCCTAGAACGGTTGGACTCAAACAAGAGCTGCGCAATAGAACTAAATCGAATATTCTAAGGCTATAAATCTCTTACTGCATACAACCTAGAGGGCATCCACTTAGTAACCTATCATAATTAGCATCAATTCCTAATAGCAAGTAGTTCAACATACAGCATAGTGTCCACAACAGGCAATCTAGCATGCATACTCTATGATCTAGAAAGCAATAAAACACTAAGTACTGTACCTTTCCTCTTTGGCTCCGGCTGACTGTACACACTGCGCCTCCGATCACCGTTTCTCAAACGGATCTTTCCTTTGTTTTATTTCCCAAAAACTTTAAAAAAAAATTATAGCCGCAAACTTGAGATCAAACACACCGAAATGCGTTTGATTCACTCAAGCCGTGCTCTGATACCAAGTTGTAACGTCCCAAAAATTACAAGCAAATTTAAATTTTTAAAATAAACATTTCATTTATAACAACTCATTAAATGATCCCAACGCTTCGTTTGCAAACACATAATTAATATCTTTATAAAATAAAACCAGCGGAATAAACGTTTAATTATTAAAATCATAAAGCAACCAGCTCTCCTCGCGCGCCAGTGTGTACCCGTCACGCCTTAGAGCCACACGTACCTGAAACCACAGTTTATTGGGAAAGGGTAAGCACGAAGCTTAGTGAATTCAAACACCATAAATAATACAGTTATTCCACACTACCCCTACCACAGATAGTGACACATAAACGATCATACAGGTCTACGAACAAATCATAAACATGTACATCCACAACCACCCACCTAAAAGGCACAAGTCGGTCCCACCGACCACATGATAACATCTTCGGCCCCGCCGAATCCCCGGTCCCACCGAGTCTCTATGCCACCCGCGTATAAAATCTCCGGCCCCGCCGGATCCTCGGTCCCACCGAGTCTCTACGCCACCCGCGTATAAAATCTCCGGCCCCGCCGGATCCTCGGTCCCACCGAGTTAACATGACGACAAAGTATCAACTAGACACCCCACTATCTAGTTCCACAACACAATCACATAAAGCTACCACACACGTACTACAGCAATGATAAAACAACCGTTATTAGATATAGTGAGAGAACTCACCTCGAATGCGCGCCTAGCTTAACAACACAATTCAAGCTTCACAAATGCGGTCACTTCCCAGCACCTAAACGCATGTTAAAACGTGTCAATACGAGACCCGGACCCTATGACACGACACACGCTTAAACCGTCACTAAAACTATTTTCTGCTCTCGCCAAACAGGTCTGTTCGGGACCTGTTTCGACCTCTTTAAACCCAGAAAAACCTTAATTAAATTACATGACCAGAAAGTACTCTGAGTTAGGGTTCCAAGGACATATTATACACCTACTAACGATTTTTCTACATTTAATTACGGATTTTATAAGATCAGCCCGCAGAACAGCGAAAAACAGCACTTATCAGTATAAAACGACGATTTGGCCTAAGCTACGCTCCGAACTGGATTTTTCACAAAACACAGAAAAGTTTATAGACTCAAAAAGGGAACTTTTGGCACCGAAATCACCCCAATCCGAGTTACGAGGAAAAAGTTACAGCTTACGCAAAACAGTGACCGAACTGCAGTTTCTTTTACATAAAATGACGATTCACTGAACTTACGACCACTTTTCCACCTAGCTAGAGGCCGAACCAGTTTTCCGCTAAAACACGGAAAACATGCCCGACCCCGAGCTTGAACCGTGGGCGCCAGTTTCGGCTCAATCGGAGTTACGACAGAAAAGTTATGGTTGACGCAAAACAGTGGCAGAACGACGTTTTTCACATAAATTGACGATTTTATAAAACGGTTTACGCGATTCGGGTTTGCAACTAGGGCTGGACAACCCACGCACCACCCACGCACACACAGTGCCGACCACCCACGGCCACCGTAGCGGCGGCGTGCGGCGGTGGTAGTTTCACCGGAGGAAGCGAAAAGGAAAGGAAACAAAACAAAACAAAACGAAACGAAACGGACGACTTACCTAGCAACGGTTGCTCCTCTCTCCCTCGACTTCTCCGACGAACAGAGCTGGTGGCGGCGGCCTCCAGCGACAGCAGCGCCTCCGACGAGTTCCCTCCCTCTCGCCTTCTCTCTCTCTCTCTCTCTCGCGATCACCCTCTCTCTCGGTCTCTTCTCGTTGCCGCACCACAAGACAATAGGGTTAGGATAGTTTTTGGTTTGCTTGGCTAACAAGAAAGGGAAAAACGAGACTAGGAAAAAAAAAAGTCTCGGCCCTCTCCTTGCATGGGCCGAATCCATGCTAAGGTTTCACCAAAAAGACGAAAATGGTCCCTCGACTTCTAAGGACTTCTCTTAACTACCCAAAATGCAACCAAGTTAGCAATAAGGTCCTTTTTGACACCAAACCACTAACCAAAACAATTAAAGGTAAACACTTTAAAATGGTTTAAAGATTTATTACGCATTTGGTCAAACTTGCTAACCCCGTTAGTAAAGATTCGCTAAAAGAACGATATTAAAGCAATTAATTAAAATGTATATAAACATACCGGGACACGGGCTTTACACTTCCGGACTACTGGGGTTTTATCGAGTGATCCCATTCCAAATACCTTAATCACTTCCACAACACAACTTGATGCTAGGTGAAAGCCATAACAAGCAAGAATATAACATTTCTAAACGATTAAGCAAGCTAAACACTCGATTTCCCATACCGATTGGGTTGGGACAATACACCCCGCATTCTTACCTTCTTGAGGAGATACCAGTCAAGAAATCCCAAAACCCCACATAAAATCCTTACTATTTTACCAAACATTACCCAACAGATTAATGGGTTAAGGAGAAGGAATTTACCTCCAAGAACTGATGATTCACACCTCCAAGCTTTTACTCTCCAATGTCCTCTTCGAGCTAACAAGTCTGCTCCTCCACAATTTCACACAGTAGCTGTATACAACAATGAGAAAGGAAATTGAGGTTTAAGGGTTTTAACCCTACTTCCCAACTTCACACAATAGGCACCAAACTTTTCAACTTTCACACCTCACACACTAACTTATTAATTATTTACAAGACAAACCCGGTTATTACAACGTTGAAGCTTTAAAGCTCGTTAATGGAACTGTGGTAAACCATATATAGGTTTGTAGGTCTCGATTGATATAACTAATTGAATCTTAATTACAATACAATAATATCATGTTCCAGTCACATGTACAAAAGAAGTTTAAACTGAACTCAATATAGATCTGAACTGGCTCACTACGATCAGTCAGGGATGACAATGTTTAGGCTGAGATGAGCTTGGGAATCAAAGCACATGATTAGAGTCCCAAAAGCATACTAATTGATTAGGGTTTGATAGATGAAGGTAAGAACTTGTTTTATACTTCCATGATTTGATTGTGACAACTAACATTGTGTCGAAGTAAAGGCATCCCTACGATTCGATTGTGATCCAAGTACTCATCTAAATACCATTAAGCTGGAAGCATAAATTATGGAACTTTTAGATTCCATCATCATATAATTATTCAATATTTATTATCATAGAAATATTCAATATTTATCATCATAAGGTAATTTATTATAAACTAATCTACATCAGACAAGTTGATACGGTAATACCAACCAATTTAATTGATACCAATTTAATTGATACCAATTTAATTGATACCAATTTAGTTGGTATCAATTAAATTAGTACGGTTGATAATGAATTGGTTGGTTTGTCATGACTCCCATAACTGTATATCTTGCAATTGCTTTTGTTGAAGGTTTTTATATCTGCTTTATAAGAGCATCCACACAAGTCTTGCAAGACCTCTTGCAAGATGACATGGCATGTCATGTTGCTTGCAAGGCCTTGCAAGACCAACCTCATCTTTCTAAATTAGAAAGCCCTTCACAAAATAAATATATTAAACAATAACATTTTTTAATTTAATTAATTTGTTTGTTTGTTTATTTAAACATTAATTATTAATATGTTTATTATTTATATTATACTTTTGTAGTTTAGAAAGAAGTTTGGTCTTGCATGTGTGTGAATATAATAACCCAAAATGAATATTTCGATTTAAATGGAAGTTAAGGGGGTACATTTATTTATTGTGGAGTGTTGAGGGTAAAAATTGAAATTTGGGAAACTAATTCCTTTTTTTGGGCGCCTGTAATACCCCGGGTAAGTCCGTTAGTTAAATCCTCTTTCCGTTAAATGAAGTCAACTTTAAAGTTAGATGTTTAGGGTATGTTTGGAAAAAATATAAGCTTAGGGATGTTTGGGTTATAATTGATAAGTTTAAGGTCTATTTGGTAAATTGTGATTTGATATAACCCTTAGACATCAGATATTATCCTAAACCTAAAATTAGTAAGAGTGTGTGTGTGTGAAAGCGAAAAGAAGCAGAATAAGAAAGATACGGCTATCGCATCAATCGATTGATATAGAAGAGATTTTGAGGTAAGTATCTTCACATTTTATGCTTGTAATCTTTCATAGAAGATGTTTACCGGTTTAGAAATCACGATTTCTGTGATTGGTGTTGATTTCAATCGAATCTAGGTAAGATGAAACCGACTGTGTTCTTAGACTCCCGGTGGATTCCCGGTCTGGTCGACTCCCGGTACCATGGAGTCCCGGTACCATAGAGTCCCGGTAGTGTGGACTCCCGGTAGTATGAAATCCCGGTACTGTGGAACCCCGGTAGTGTGGAGTCCCGGTATTGTGACTTCCGGTATTGGTTAAATCTCGGTGATCGAGACTCCCGGTACCAAGGAGTCCCGGTACTGAGAAGTTCCGGTACTCTGTGTAGTCCCGGTAGTTTGTTAAGTTTAGTGATACAGTTAAGAACAGGAACTGGTAGGCTTTATGTGTTTGGTTAGTAAAGCGATGTATGTATCTTAACTTGTTTCAGATTCTGTGGAGTCGTGATAAGAGATAAGACCATTGTGAAAGGAGCTTACGAGCGTGTATAATAATCAAACAGGTGAGTTTTAATTCAAGGTGTTTTTACTGGAATACATTTATGTGGATGTCATATGTGTGTAATTATGATATATTGAGATATTATAAATACGTGAGTATTATATCAGAATATAATATGTGGCCGGGCATAGGACCGGTGTGTTTACTGTATTTGTTGTACAGTAGATTAGTTGGCTCGCAACCAATTAATTTGGCCAACTGTGGAGGAATAAGGTGAAATGAGACGTGTACGAAGCTTGAGTCTTAATTGGTAATTAATTACGTGTGGTATGTGGTTGTTATATGAAAAAAATTTATGTAAATGGTTTCGATACAAAAGTTTACTAAATTGACAGGGATTCCTCACTAGACCATTAGGTCTAACCCTCATTTCTGTTTTCAAAATATGTATTCCAGGTGGCGGATTGAGTAAGAGCAAGTAGGTAGAGTAAAAGAAGGGATGGCTTTTGTGAAGGATTATATGATGAAGATTTTGGCATGTTTAGCAATAGTGTCATCATAGTTAAATGTTATGTATGTTTATAGTAAGTCAAAGTTGTAGTGGAAATGTTTTATTTTGTAATGTAAAAGACTTTGGGACCGTACTTGTAATGTGAAGTTTCGTTTACTATATCAATGTTATATTACATTATGTGATTTGTTGTGTATTTGGGAAATGGGGTTGTTACAGCGCCGCATTTTGCTGGAATGGAGAAAAACACATTTTCATATTTTAGGGTTTTGTGTGTGTGGGTAGAACACAACCACAAGGTACAAAGTTTGTTACACGGGATGACCTAACTGCCGAGATGGGAAGATTACAGGCTAGTATTCAGGCAATGTTTGAACGAAATCGCAATAATGGAGATGATAACCCAGATCCAGAACAAGAAATCGAATTGCCAATCAGCTGAGGGACTATACTGCTCGCTTCTTTGAACAAGCAGCTGTCAGACAATTAGAGGAAGAATTTATGAACCTACAGCAAGGAAATTTGTCAGTGAGGGACTATACTGCTCGCTTCTTAGAAAAATCTCGTTTTGCAGGATATTACGTTGCTACGTAGAAATTGAAGATGGAAAGATTCATATATGGACTAAATTCAGAAGTCAGAAGACTAGTAACTGCAACAAGACCCGATACCTTTACAGCCGCAGTGGATGCTGCTGAAAACGTAGAACGAGACAACAGAAGGGATGCTAGTGATAAGAGTATGGGTAAAAGGAAATGGGAAGGGCCACCACATGATCCGAAGAAGTCCAGATTTCAGAGGTTCGATAACCGTCCACCGTTTCGACCAGCGGAAAGACCGTGTCCGAAATGCAATCGCTACCATCAGGGAAATTGTCAAGTGGAATCTCGAGTTTGTTTTAAGTATGGGAAAACCGGGCATGTCGTTAAAGATTGTCGCGTGACGCGGTTTTGTTATTCATGTAATTCTCCGGATCACATGCTGTCGGATTGTCCACAAAGAAAAATACAACAGGGTGGAACGTCAGGGAAACCAACAATTGCTAGACCAGTAGTTCCAAGATTAGAACCGCCAAGAACAAGGGGTCGTACCTTTCAAATGACAGCTAAAGAGGCGGAGGAAACTCCGGACGTAGTTACAGGTACATTTTTCATAAACTCTACACGTGCTAAAGTGTTTTTTGATTCCGGTGCAAACCGATCTTTTGTGTCTCCTTCGTTTGCTGCTCATATGCATTTAGAGCCAAAAATGTTAGAACATGCTTTACTGGTAGATACTGCAAATGATAATCAAGTGTCAGTAAAGGAAGTTTTTGAGAAGGGTGTGATAAATATAGAGGGATGCGAAGTGTCTATACAATTATTTCCTATAGCTTTGATCGAATTTGATGTGGTAGTAGAGATGGATTGGTTAGCTGAGAATCAGGCTAACATAGTTTGTGATAAAAAGATAATCAATGCCGTTTTACCTGATAATAGATCAGTAGTGATTTATGGTGATCGTAGGAATCATCAGTCTTGCCTTATATCTATGATAAAAGCCCGTAAATGTGTGAATAAGGGTTGCCAGAATTACTTAGCCTATGTGATAGATAGTAGACCTGAAAAGATTAAGTTGGAAGATATTCCCATAGTTAGTGAATTTCCAGAAGTTTTCCCTGAAGACTTGGATAGTCTTCCTCCAGTTAGACAAGTAGAGTTCGGTATAGACTTGATTCCTGGGGCCACTCCTGTAGCCCGTGCACCGTATCGTTTGGCTCCTCCAGAAATGAAAGAGATGATGGCACAACTACAAGACTTATCAGATAAGGGCTTCATCAGACCTAGTTCTTCGCCGTGGGGAGCACCAATGTTATTTGTGAAAAAGAAGGATGGTTCGATGAGAATGTGTATCGACTACCGAGAATTGAATAAGCGCACAATAAAGAACAAGTATCCGCTACCCCGAATTGATGACCTCTTTGATCAGTTAGTTGGAGCTTGCTATTTCTCCAAGATTGATCTAAGGTCCGGTTATCACCAGTTGAAAGTTAAAGAAGAAGACGTTTTAAAGACTGCTTTTCGAACGAGGTATGGTCATCATGAATTTTTAGTGATGCCGTTTGGATTGACGAACGCTCCAGCTGCCTTTATGGATTTAATGAATCGGGTATGTAAGTCGTATCTCGATAAATTCGTAATTGTATTTATCGATGATATCCTTATCTATTCTCGATCCAAGGAAGAGCACGCGCAACATCTTCGTTTGATTCTGGAGCTACTGAAGAAGGAAAAGTTGTATGCAAAATTTTCTAAATGTGAATTCTGGCTACGGAAAGTGCAATTTCTGGGGCACGTGGTTTCTGAGAAAGGTATACAAGTTGATCCGATGAAAGTGGAAGCAGTTGAAAAGTGGGAACAGCCGAAGACAGCAACAGAAGTACGTAGTTTTCTGGGTTTAGCCGGCTACTATCGGAAATTCATAAAAGACTTCTCTCGTATCGCAACGCCTTTGACTAAGCTGACCCGGAAGAATTTAAAGTTCGAATGGAAAGCAGAACAGGACGAGGCATTCCGAATATTGAAAGAGAAACTGTGCAGCGCGCCGATTTTATCACTACCTGAAGGTTCGGAAGACTTTCTGGTTTATAGTGATGCGTCCAAACTAGGATTGGGATGTGTGCTTATGCAGCGTGGGAAAGTTATTGCTTATGCTTCTCGACAATTAAAGGATCATGAAAGACAGTACCCTACGCACGATATGGAACTTGCAGCAGTCGTCTTTGCGTTAAAGATTTGGAGACATTATTTATATGGTTCCAAATGCCAGATTTATACCGATCACAAGAGTCTCCAACACCTCTTTGATCAGAAGGAACTGAATATGAGACAAAGGAGATGGCTAGAATTGCTGAACGATTACGACTGTGAAATCCTTTATCACCCAAGAAAGGCAAATGCGGTAGCTGATGCATTGAGTCGTCAAGAAAGGGGTGGAACAATAAAAGTTATTTCGCTACGAACTGGGCTTCTACCCAACATATTTGACGAATTGCAGAAGTGTCAAATGGAGGCTTATCAGGACGAACATCTGAAATCAGAACGGTTAGCGGGGATGTCAACATTACTAGTAAAAGATGATCGGGGGTTATTGTGTCTGGGAAACAGAGTGTGGGTACCTCGATTGGGTGGGTTACGTGATCGTGTTTTACAAGAAGCTCATCAATCCCGTTTCTCTATTCACCCAGGTACAAACAAGATGTATAAAGACTTAAAGCAATTCTATTGGTGGCCGGGGATAAAAAGAGGGATTGCTCAGTATGTGGAAAGTTGTGATACTTGTAAGAAAGTAAAGATCGAACACCAAAAGCCGTTTGGTCAACTACAACGGCTAGAAATACCTATGTGGAAGTGGGAGCAGATTACCACAGATTTCATCACGAAGCTACCAAGGACTCCGAAGGGATTTGATTCTATTTGGGTGATCGTCGACAGATTGACAAAGTCTGCACACTTTCTACCGATAAAGGAAACCGATTCGATGGAACGATTAGCAAAGTTGTACATTGACGAAATAGTAACTCGACATGGAGTTCCAATCTCGATCATTTCTGATCGTGATAGTCGTTTTACTTCAAGATTTTGGAGAAGTTTTCAAAGAGAAATGGGGACACAGATAAAGTTAAGTACGGCATATCATCCTCAAACAGATGGGCAGAGTGAACGAACGATTCAGACCTTAGAAGATATGCTCCGGGCTTGCATTGTTGATTTTGGGGGATCATGGGATAAGCATTTATCGTTGATCGAATTCGCTTACCACAACATTTATCATTCCATCATACAATCGGCACTGTTCGAAGTACTGTATGGTAGGAAATGTCGAACGCCATTGTGTTGGAACGAAGTGGGAGAGAAACAGTTAGCGGGGCCGGAAATAGTTCAATTAACTGCCGATAAGGTTACTCAGATTCGTGAGCGATTGAAAGTGGCTCAAGACAGACAGAAAAGCTACGCTGACCGACGCCGAAAGCCATTGGAACTTCAAGTTGGGGATTTCGTAATGTTAAAGGTTTCGCCGTGGAAAGGAGTCATCCGATTTGGACGACAAGGTAAACTTAGCCCCCGGTATATCGGACCGTTTGCAATTACAGAAAGGATCGGTGAAGTAGCTTACAGATTAGATCTTCCACCGGAATTGAGCAGAATCCATAATGCATTTCAAGTATCGAACTTCCGAAAGTGTTTGGTTACTCCAGATCAGTCAGTCTCCCTACCAGAAATACAAGTCGATGAAAGACTGAATTATGTGGAAGAACCGGAAGCTATAGTTGATCATAAAGTTAAAGTGCTGCGGAATAAGAAGATCAGACAAGTGAAAGTCCAGTGGAGGCATCATAGAGGTCAGGATGCTACGTGGGAATCCGAATCAGAAATGAGAGCCAAATATCCTCATCTTTTTGCTTAACTGAATTCCGGGACGAAATTCTTTTAAGGGGGAGATGATGTAATACCCCGGGTAAGTCCGTTAGTTAAATCCTCTTTCCGTTAAATGAAGTCAACTTTAAAGTTAGATGTTTAGGGTATGTTTGGAAAAAATATAAGCTTAGGGATGTTTGGGTTATAATTGAGAAGTTTAAGGTCTATTTGGTAAATTGTGATTTGATATAACCCTTAGACATCAGATATTATCCTAAACCTAAAATTAGTAAGAGTGTGTGTGTGTGTGTGTGTGTGAAAGCGAAAAGAAGCAGAATAAGAAAGATACGGCTATCGCATCAATCGATTGATTTAGAAGAGATTTTGAGGTAAGTATCTTCACATTTTATGCTTGTAATCTTTCATAGAAGATGTTTACCGGTTTAGAAATCACGATTTCTGTGATTGGTGTTGATTTCAATCGAATCTAGGTAAGATGAAACCGATTGTGTTCTTAGACTCCCGGTGGATTCCCGGTCTGGTCGACTCCCGGTACCATGGAGTCCCGGTACCATAGAGTCCCGGTAGTGTGGTACCCCAGTACCATGGAGTCCCGGTACCATAGAGTTCCGGTAGTGTGGACTCCCGGTAGTATGAAATCCCGGTAGTGTGGAGTCCCGGTATTGTGACTTCCGGTATTGGTTAAATCCCGGTGATCGAGACTCCCGGTACCAAGGAGTCCCGGTACTGAGAAGTTCCGGTACTCTGTGTAGTCCCGGTAGAGTGTTAAGTTTAGTGATACAGTTAAGAACAGGAACCGGTAGGCTTTATGTGTTTGGTTAGTAAAGCGATGTATGTATCTTAACTTGTTTCAGATTCTGTGGAGTCGTGATAAGAGATAAGACCATTGTGAAAGGAGCTTGCGAGCGTGTATAATAATCAAACAGGTGAGTTTTAATTCAAGGTGTTTTTACTGGAATACATTTATGTGGATGTCATATGTGTGTAATTATGATATATTGAGATATTATAATTACGTGAGTATTATATCAGAATATAATACGTGGTCGGGCATAGGACCGGTGTGTTTACTGTATTTGTTGTACAGTAGATTAGTTGGCTCGCAACCAATTAATTTGGCCAACTGTGGAGGAATAAGGTGAAATGAGACGTGTACGAAGCTTGAGTCTTGATTGGTAATTAATTACGTGTGGTATGTGGTTGTTATATGAAAAAAATTTATGTAAATGGTTTCGATACAAAAGTTTACTAAATTGACAGGGATTCCTCACTAGACCATTAGGTCTAACCCTCATTTCTATTTTCAAAATATGTATTCCAGGTGGCGGATTGAGTAAGAGCAAGTAAGTAGAGTAAAAGAAGGGATGGCTTTTGTGAAGGATTATATGACGAAGATTTTGGCATGTTTAGCAATAGTGTCATCATAGTTAAATGTTATGTATGTTTATAGTAAGTCAAAGTTGTAGTGGAAATGTTTTATTTTGTAATGTAAAAGACTTTGGGACCGTACTTGTAATGTGAAGTTTCGTTTACTATATCAATGTTATATTACATTATGTGATTTGTTGTGTATTTGGGAAATGGGGTTGTTACAGCGCCGCATTTTGCTGGAATGGAGAAAAACACATTTTCATATTTTAGGGTTTTGTGTGTGTGGGTGTAACCTGCACATCGAGAGAGAGAGGAGAAGAGGAAGAAAGCAAGTGAAGAGTTATGTGGGTGGTGTGTCTTGTGGTGCACCGAGAGATGGCAGCGGAGAGAGAGAGAGATGGCTGCGGCGAGAGGGAGAGAGATGACAGCGGCGAGAGAGAGAGAGAGAGATGGATGCAGGAGAGAGAGAGACTGCGAGCGAGAGAGATAGACGATGAGGGAGACTGCGAGAGAAAGATAGACGACGAGAGAGAAGGGGCAGCGAGAGAGAGAGAGAGAGGCGGGGAGAAGGAGATGGTGGTCGCCGGCGGTTGGCTACCGGTGGTGGTCGCCGGCGGTGGCGAGGTTTGGCAGCAGTTTTCCATTTCGTGAGGTTTTATTCGGGTAAGAAACCATCCCCTTGCGTTTTCCCTTTTTCAAGTAATGCTAGATTTGTAAGTTTCTAGTTGTTCTCGGTTAAGTAAGTCGAGAAATCAAATAAGGATATTAATAGAGTTTTGATTCTATTTCATTTTGTCGATTTGAATCAAATGTTCATGTGGGTTATTAGTTGGAGGAATAATTTGTATCAGTTAATAAAAAAAGAATTTGTCGTCGAAATTATATAGAGTTAGAGCCTTGGCGAAGAATGTGGGTTTTATTCGTAATCACCGGTCTCCTGGAACCGTTTGTACCGAAAATCGGTATGCCCCGAAAGTTGACCGTAATTTAAGTTGGGCCGAATTGAGTTTTGGGCCAAAAGAATTATTAAGTCCTTTTGGGCTTAGTTGTTGAATTTGGGCTTAGTTTATTAATAAAGTCTATAATTATAATAAGGGCCTAGTGTATAATTGGTAGCCTAATTATTTATTTAATTTGGGCCATGTTACTAGTATCATGATCCAGTATTGATATTTAGGATCCAGTGTTGTTACTTGTATGTTGAGAATCTAGAATTGGGTAAATAAATGGATCCGGTATAGTATTTCACTTGGATGGGCAAGCAAAGACCAGTAATTATGATTTTTGGACTAGAAGTGTAGTCTACCAACTTAGATGAGTTTGGGTTGAGTTCGGGATTTAACTCGAGTAATAAATGAACGGATTATGACATACGTTATTAATATAATAGGTGTTCCACCTAGAGATCGGAAGTGTAAGTGAGGAGCTTTGGAGCAAGCAAGCCAGGTGAGTTTTCTAAACTAAAACGTGTGGTTTTTAATATGTTTTTCTAAAGCGGATATATGATGAGAAATGCCATGCTTTATGCTTATGCTTTAATTGCATGAATTGATGTTTAAAAAATTATGTGGGATGTATGCATACATTGATTTTGATGTAAATTGACTAAGTCGGGAAGGGGCCCGTCAGCTCGTGCCGGGAGGGTGTTCCCGTTTATGCCAAGGGCGGTGTGACCCTGCAAGGCAGCATGAGACTGACCCGTTGTCGCCTTAGGGTGACTTCAGGGTGTCAATTTATGAGGGGTGGATTTATATCCGAAGCGATTTCATCTAAACTGTTTTATGAACGATTTATACTGAATTGGTATTCTGTTTAAATGCTTTGATAACTGTTAGGAGGGACTCACTAGACCTCATGGTCTAACCCTCGCATTTTCAAATAAAACCCTTTTCAGGTAAGCAGGTACAGAAAGGCTCTAGCAAGTAAGCAGGGCGTTAGCAAGAGAAAGATGGATAGTGTAGCGACACTATAGCTTATCTTAGTTTACTTCTCAGTTGTGTAGGTTGTTTCCGCCAACCATTTTTGGATATTATGTAAGGAATTTTAGAGATGCGATTTTGGGATATTTAATTTATATGAAATGAATTGTTTAGAAATGTCGGGTTGTTACAGTTGGTGTCAGAGCCATAGTTTAAGGGATTTAGGTGACCGGACGGGCCTAAACTTAAACTTGGAGTAGAAATCACAACTGAGAATCAGGAAATGCGTTAGGAGGGCACTAATGTAGATGCAAGAAACGCATTAGGAAGACACTATTATAGAGATATGATTAATAAGGTACTGAGGACTGTCATGTAAGGTAAGTTTGAAATTCCACCTGGGCAGTGTAATTGCGAACTTACAGGTACATGTATGTGCTTAAGCTGCCTTATTTATCCGAAGTAGTAGTCAAAAGCTAGTGTTTATGTCGCGTGCCAGTACTTTAGAATGTCAGTAAGATCCCTGAGAAGTAGATTGAGACCCAATGTCGGGGAGATATCGTAAAAGATCAGTTATGATGTGATGTATGTATACATCGTAGAGAAGTAAGTTGTTTGGAATGTATTGAGTCGTCTAGAGATAGATCTACGTGGATTCGAAGAGGATGAGCGGATGCTTGTGAGTAAGACTCCTGGTTCAGGAGAGTTCCAGTTCTAGAAATCATGGGATAGATCAAAACGAAAATAGTATGAAATGGTGGAGTAAGTGAACCGTTGAATGTATGTACAGTAAGTTGTTGCATGACCGAGAGGGCGACCGTTGGTCGTAGGTGAGGTGTCAAGGACGAGTTGTGTGAGTAAATCGGTTGACCTTGGTTGAGTGAGTAGCCTTCAATTGCAAGTAGAGTTTCATGCACTGAGTTGTACATGTGTACATGAAATTTTTCATATGTAAAGTGAATGTGTAAATTTCAAATTTGAACTAATATGAGTCGGCGTGTACAAGCGTATGTTTAAAGTAAAATGCAAATCCATTTACAATGTACAGTACAGTTTTGAGGTTTACGGTTTGCAAAATATTCCACTCTTTTCATGACGAGTTAAATTGTTGCAAAAGTCAAGAAAACGATTGAATGCAAAACTTTTATAACCAAAATGGGTATTGATATGTTAAAGTTATTTATGAGTATGAAAAACGACTGGTTTACTTCGTGTCGGTAATTTCTTTCAGGATGTGGTCATATGAATAGATTTTCACTCAATATATTTCTGTCGTAACGACAATTTTTGGTGGAGTAATATTAAGTTTATGGAAAATTGCATGCGAACGATTCTCGAGATCGTGGTGCAGAGCATTGAATTTTAAGAGCGATGGGGGCATGTGTAACCAATATGTTTTCAAGTGTTGTGTATTGAAAATGATGAAATGTACGAAATGATTTATTTACCGCGTCGTCATGCATGAAGGCTATGAACTCACTAGGTCATATAGTATTACATGTTAAGCTAAGGAAGGATTGCAAGAGTGGAGAAGCGTCGGACAAATCAGGAATGAATGTTGTAACCGTAGTATTTGGGTGCAAGAGGAAAGGTGAACAGTGGAAGAGTCAGAAGCGAATTATAGTGTCGATTGTGTGAGGGCATGTACCCCTGTTCAGCAACTAGATGTACGGTTGTCGAGAGACGGTTTGGTCCAGGGGAAAGAGTAGAGGTCATCGAGGCGTTAGTAGTAGAAACTCGTTATGAGTATTGTTGAGGGGCATAAGTGAAATGCCCACGGTATTAGGTATGAGTTTGAGGTGAGCTGGTAATATTGATGTTACAAGAGTAAGTCCAGAAAAGAGGGAGACGTATCATGAGGTGATTATGATATGATGGTAGGATTAGGTTCCGTAAGAAAACCCATGTTTAAGAATAAGTTAAGAAAGTAGTTACAAGTTGTCGGTTGTTGTAGAAGTTGATAACTGTGTAAGATGGCAGAGGCCGGAGACATGAACCAGAAGGTTAAAAATTGATAGAACACCTTGTAGGGGGTGTTAAGAGGATGGGAAGTGATCATTTTGAATAAGTGTTCTATTTACGAGGTATGGAGGGATTTGTAGATTGGTGAGGCAGGTAGCTCAAGCGAAGCGAGGGTGTAGATCTTATCGTTCAGTGAGGGGCTGTGCCCTGTTTTGTAAGGGATCGGATCGCGAAGAGCTAGCTAGAATGTTTGCGTTTGAGCTAATTGGGAACTAAGGAGTTATAGTTCAGCTAGAGTGAGAAAGGACTAAGTAGCGAGATAGGCTCGATTGTGTATGCGAGAAAATGTGAAGGCAAGTACGAATTGTGTAAGAATGGCCATGAGAGATTTGGTCTGCAGTGTGATGTTATAGGTGGAGAAGGTACGGGTGAGTAGTGGCATCAATTGCCTAGATAAATGTGTTAGTTAGTGTTGTAGTAATGTGACATTAGAAAGAGGAAGCCTTTTCGGGGGTTTCGGATGAGGTGTACAATTTATTAATCAAGTTGATGGAGCACGTGGTTTATAAGTGGGCGTTGTGATTTGGCTTTTGTCAGATTAAAATGTGGAAGCGGTAATGAGCAATTTCCCATATGGGAAGCCAAGTGTTTTGATAGTATGAGTCGTTAAGTAAGTATATTTTTGGAATCATTGGAAGTTTAAAGAATATGAGGGGTGTGTTAATCAAGATGTGATGTAGTAGATGCGAAACCTTTAATGAATGTGAGTTGCTTTTCAGGCGTGAAAGAATTGTCCGAGAAAGTATTAGTTGGAGATCAAAGAATGCGTAGTAACTTTGAACTGGTGTCGTTTCAAGATGACTTGGTTGAATGCCTTAAGTTAGAATTTTGGTGCAACGGTTTGGTTATGTATATTTTAATGAGAAAATGTTATCAGCATGTGGAAAGGTCGGGAGGGAGAGGCACGTAATGTTTGGAGAGTGGTGCTCTGTAACACCCTAAAAACCAGGGCCAATTTAAACCTCAAGATTCACAAGTTATGACCATCAAAATATCAGACTTTTATAACCAAAGGATCAAAAGTAAAGTTTTATATGTACATAAACATCTAACTTGAATAATCTTACTAATCTAGTCATATCAACATAATCAGATTACTAGATTATCTAAGCTTGCGTCCCAAAAATCATCAAAAGAAGATCTTGATACTTTAACATCTATAAGTCTGATTTCTTCCAGTTACTGCATCTCACTTCCCCAGACTATTTCCCCGAGCTTGTACCTGATAAGAAAATTTAATTTGAAACATTAGGCTTTCGCCTAGTGAGAATATTCAAATCAAATTAAAATTTAACAACTAAAATATTAACAGATATATCAAACCTGTTATCAACCATTTTACCGTACCGAAACTCCTTTCAACAACAGGAATCTACCTCAATCCCATACTTATGACTAATTCATCAAGTCATAATACTATTCTCAAGAATTACTATAAATCGTACCAGATTTTAATTAATTCTCATCCCCAAGAAATTTCAGTTTCTAAACCTGCTTATTTCTTGGTTCAGAAGTAGAGATTACAATTTCAATATCTGCATATCTCTGAACTTCCCTAACAATGAAGATATCAAATCTTCCGTCTGAAATGGGAATTACAAACTCTATGTCTACTATCCGCATTTCATTTTCTCACCACCTTGAAACACTGGCCCCCAAATGGAATTTTATTTCTATATCGCGATCAACAACAAGGGCCCTGGCAGATGATTCAAGATTCACTCCAACAACTAGAAATAACATCCTAATGGTCAATGGCTAGTAAACGGTTTCCATTAGACCGTACTAAATGCCCCCACGACCGGATGAATATTTCTAGCCAACGTAACACAATAACTGTGTATCATCACCCTTTCTATCGTATACTAAAGATGTACGATATATCATATATTCTATATATCTATATACAGAATATTAATTACAACAATTATCCCCATTTTTGCCAATTAGCATCGGGGATCAACATCTCAAATGTTAACTATATGATCGGACTCATAAATAAGTCCTTTACAATTATTCATAACATGGCTTTCGTATCAAATTCTGAGTTATAATCATATAACAAATAGCATATAAATATCAGATTGCATTCCACATAAAAGCTTCAAACTGCTACTGAAAGTCCAAAAAAAATCGCAAGCCACTGTAGCGAAAAGCTACACTTTTCGCAAGCCAAAGCTGCGAAAAGCTCAAAAGTCGCAACCCACTGTTGCGAGTTCTTCAAAACTCGCAAGCCACGCTTGCGAGTTCTTCAAAACTCGCAAGCCACGCTTGCGAGTCCTTCAAAACTCGCAAGCCATGCTTGCGAATTCTATCACTTTGCGCAGCCAAAGCTTGCGCAAAGTGTACTGTTCATCGTCTCTTTCACAAACTTTAAACCAGTATCGATTTTCTTAGCAAATTAAGCCTACAGATGATTCAATCCCAAGGAAAACATATCTATTACCATTCTAATTGCTTAATTTTAAAGAGGGTTGAATAAACTCACCTTATTAAGCAAATCTGCACACTTTCTTGAACACTGGTTCTTCCAAAATCAGTGGCTTGATCACAATCTGGACAAAATACTACAACTTAAATCTATGGAGATGAACGATAACATCAAAGAAAACAAATTCTTACCACAACAATCACCAAACTGATTTCCCTTTTTCCTTTCTTCTTTTCGACTTCTATTTCTCTGTCTCGACTCTATCTCTCTATTCTAATTCTGTTTCCTTTTTGTGAAGCAATTAGCCAAAAGAAATCAGTATTCATAATACTGATTTTTCTCTACTTGACACCTCAATAAAGTGATGAGTCATAAGCCCAATTTCCAACATACACCCCAAACTTTCAAATAATGGCAATTCAAACCCCTCTAGTTAACTTTTCCCATTAACTTAAATTTCACACAAAATATAACATAACAAAAATACAATGAAATTTTCGAGGTGTTACAATACTCCCCAACTTGAAAATGATTTCGTCCCCGAAATCAAACTAAGCAAACAAATGAGGGTATCTTTTCTTCATTTCTTCCTCTGACTCTAAAGTCACGTTACTACCTCGATGATGTTTCCATTGTACTTTCAGGATACTTACTTCTTTGCCATTTCTCAACTTCCGAACAAACTTTTCCAGTATTGCTTCCGGCTCTTCAACACATCGACTCTTCTCATCCACCTTTACATCAGAAATTGGAATTACGTCATTTTTTTCAGCTAAACACTTTCGAAGATAACATACATGAAACGTGTTATGAATTCCTTCTAATTCAGGTGGTAGATCTAATTGATACGCTTGCTGACCAATTCTCTTAGTGATAGTGAAAGGTCCTAGAAAACGAGGACTTAACTTCCCACGCTTTCCAAAACGAATTACACCTTTCCACGGAGATACTTTCAGCATAACTCGCTCCCCAACTTGAAATTCTTTTGGTCTCCTTTTTAGATCAGCATAACTATTATGTCTATCCTGAGCCGCTTTCATGTGTTGTCGGATTTCCTTCACTTTATCAGCCGTTTGTTGTACCATTTCCGGTCCGGCAAACTGTTTCTCTCCAGCTTCTAACCAACATACTGGAGTTCTACACTTTCTACCATACAAGGCTTCGAACGGTGCTCTTCCGATACTAGAATGGTAACTATTGTTATACGCAAATTCCACTAATGGTAAATGCGTATCCCAATTACCTCCAAAATCTAATATACATGCTCTTAGCATATCTTCCAACGTCTGAATAGTTCTTTCACTTTGACCGTCCGTTTGTGGATGATACGCGGTACTCAAATTTAATTTCGTACCCAACTCTTCTTGAAGTGACTGCCAAAACCTTGATGTAAACCGACTATCACGATCAGAAACAATAGACAACTGGTATACCATGTCTTGACACCACTTCGTCAATATACAACTTCGCCAACTTTTCTATCGGTGAAGCTTCTTTCATAGCAAGAAAATGAGCACTCTTTGTCAACCTGTCAATAATTACCCATATAGTGTCGTTACCTCTTTGCGTCTTTGGTAACTTCGTCACGAAATCCATAGTAATCTTATCCCATTTCCACTCCGGAATTTCCAAAGATTGAAAACTTCCGTATGGCTTTTGATGTTCAGCTTTAACTAAAGAACAGGTTCCACACTTTTCTACACATCGAGCCACGTCTAACTTCATAGTTGGCCACCAATAGTGTAGCTTCAGATCTCTATACATCTTAGTACTCCCAGGGTGAATGGAATACTTAGATTTGTGAGCATCTTCCATAATCAATTCTCGATTCCCACCTATTCTTGGTACCCAAACACGGCCTCTAAATAACTTCACCCCGCGGCTATCTTCTGTCAGTTGAAACCGTTGTTTGACCATAACTTCAGTTTTTAAATTTTCTTCCAAAAGAGCTTCCGTTTGTGCATCCTTTATTCGTTCAATCAGACTTGACATTACATCAATTCTAGCATTAGTTGACTTCAGACAACCATTATACTCCTTCCTGCTCAAGGCATCAGCTACGACATTTGCTTTACCAGGATGGTAATGCAGTTCACAATCGCAATCTTTAAGTAATTCAAGCCATCGTCTCTGCCTCATATTTAACTCTTTCTGATCGAAGACATGTTTTAAACTCTTATGATCAGTATAAAGAGTACACTTTGTTCCATACAGATAATGACGCCATAATTTCAAAGCAAACACTACCGCTGCCAATTCTAAATCATGGGTAGGATAATTCTTTTCATGTTCTTTCAATTGCCTTGATGCATAAGCAATTACCTTGCCTCTTTGCATTAATACACATCCTAGACCCATCTTTGAAGCATCACTATAAACTACAAAATCCTCCGTTCCTTCCGGCAATGCTAAAATGGGAGCTTCACACAACTTCTGCCTTAAAGTTTTGAAAGCTGAATCTTGATTTTCGGTCCAGACAAACTTAAAATTCTTACGAGTTAACACGGTCAAAACAGAAGCAGTCTTCGAGAAATCTTGGATAAACCTCCGATAATACACAGCCAAACCCAAGAAACTTCTTATTTCAGATGCATTCTTTGGAGTCTCCCAATTCATCATTGCTTCTATCTTGGCTGGATCCACTTTCACACCTTCAGCAGAAATTACATGACCCAGAAATTGTACTTCTTTTAACCAAAATTCACATTTTGAGAATTTTGCATACAATTTCTCTTTTCTCAACACTTCTAAAACTTCATGAAGGTGACACTCGTGATCATTTTCATTCTTTGAATAGACTAGTATGTCATCAATAAATACAATGACAAACTTGTCTAGAAAGGGCCGACACACTCTATTCATCAAATCCATGAATATTGCTGGAGCATTAGTCAAACCAAATGGCATCACGAGGAATTCATAATGCCCATACCTTGTTCTGAAAGCAGTCTTCGGAATATCTTCATCCCTTACTCGGACTTGATGATACCCCGACCTCAGATCAATCTTAGAAAAACATCCCGCACCTTGCAATTGATCAAACAAGTCATCAATTCGTGGCAACGGATACTTGTTCTTGATTGTCACTTTATTCAATTCCCGATAATCTATGCACATTCTCATAGTTCCATATTTCTTTTTAACAAACAGCACCGGAGCTCCCCAAGGTGAAGAACTCGGTCTAATAAAGCCTTTGTCTAATAACTCCTGCAATTGTGACATCATCTCTTTCATCTCTGCTGGCGCTAAACGATACGGTGCACGAGCTATTGGTGCTGCTCCAGGAATTAGATCAATTCGGAACTCTACTTGCCTTTCCAAAGGCAAACCTGGAAGATCATCTGGGAATACATCAGGAAAATCACGTACTACTTTGAGGTCTTGTATCTGCTTCTTTTCTGATTTTGTATCTAAAACATAGGCCAAATACGACGAACATCCTTTCGATAAACATTTACGTGCCTTTGCAACTGAGATCAACTGTACTTCTCTCTTCTGCCTTTCCCCATAAATAAATACATCATCTTGGTCAACCATCGGGATTCGGATCAACTTCTTGGCACACATTATTTCTGCTTGATTATCAGTCAACCAATCCATACCCACAATAACATCAAATCCCCCAATTTCCATTAACAACATGTCAATTGGAAACTTGGTATCCTCTATCTGAATTGTACAACCATCTATTCTTTCACCAACCAAAGCTAGACCCCCATTAGCTACCTCAACTACTAAGGCATCTCCTAAAGTAGTGACAGACATAGCTAATTTACCATAAAACACTTTGGATACAAACGAATAATTTGCACCACAATCAAATAACACATGGGCTGGAATAGAATTTATAAGAAATGTACCAGAGACGACATCTTTGGATCCTTTCGCCTCCTCAGCAGTCATATTAAACGCTCGTCATGTGGGTTTAGGAATAACCGTCTTCCTTCCCTGTTCTCCTTCCTTCTTCAATTTTGGACAATCCCTCCGAATATGTCCTGGCTGCTTACATTCAAAACACATCACACCCGGAATAGAACAATTGATTGCAATGTGCCCCATCTTTCCACACTTAAAACACTCTGGTCCGCCTGCTCGACATTGCCCAAAATGCTTACTTTTACACTTCGGACACCAGCTGGGTTCCTTTCGTGAATCTGAACGTATGTTTTTACCAAACAATCTAAGCTTCTGAGAAGAATCAGAACGACCTTCCCATTTTCTTTTATCTCCAACATGAGCTTTCTCTTCCTTATCTCTGGCATACATCTCCTCTATTAACTTGGCCTCTTCAATCGTTTCCCTGAGTGTTACCGCCTTTGAATTCCGCACTCGGGACATCATCTCGGCCGACAACCCTTTCAAGTATGCTTTAACTTTATCTTTCTCAGCAGGAGCCACGTGCCCTACCAAGTTCAGTTTCTCCATAAATAATTCTGTATATCTTCTCACCGACATGTTACCCTTCTTGAGATTTCTAAATTGTTCTTCTATCCGATCCATCTCATGTTCATTACAATACTCTTTTAGTATTTTCTCTTTAAATATTCCCCATGTCATGGCATTTAATACAGGTGTCGCTAAAGAAGCTGTCAAAACATTCCACCAGTTCAAAGCATTACCTCTTAACATCTGAGAGGCAAATCTGACTTTTGATCCTTCCTCACATTCACAGGCTCGGAAAGCTTGCTCTATCTCCCGCAGCCAATTCATACATGCAACTGGACTATCTTCCCCTTTAAATTCAGGCGGCTTGCAGCTTAGAAATGTTTTGTAAGAACAAATTCTTTCTACCCTGCGTTCCATCTCTGGCCTTGGATTACCCGTCGGATTTATCACTCCAGTATCAATTACTTGACGTCTTGGTTCTACATTCCTTTCATTGAACAGCTTCATAAACATTTCGGTTTGTCTTTCCATGGAGGCGTTCATCAACTCAGCTTGTCTTTCTACCGAAGCATTCATCATTCTCGATACGTTCTCCATTATTCTTGTCTCCATATTAGATTCTGCCGTCTGACTAACATTACTTGTACCCACCCTCTGGGCTGGAGTATGCATACCTCCCAAAGAAAGAAAATTTCTTGGTGTATTATGCATATTACTCACTTCTGCTTCATCAGTTCCAACTCTTTCTCTAGGTGGCGTATTCACCATTGTTCTGAACAGACACAAATAACCATACAAATGGTTAAACATAATTCTAAACATACTAAACGTACTTTATCACTAATCAGTCAATGTAACAATTGAGAAACAAGCATGCTTATGTAACAATATATCCATAATAACAGTAGCTAATTGAAATTGCGAACATATTATACATGAGAATTCTCGTTACCATCGTTACAGTACTAATTTCGTGTATTTCAGTCAACCCTAAGACTACCCGGTCTTAGCAATTCTACCCATCTCTCGCAGATCATAACTTAATTTCATCACAGCTTAAGTCTAGGCATCTCAATATCATACCTAGTTCACTTAAACTACTGCTCTGATACCATACTGTAACACCCTAAAAACCAGGGCCAATTTAAACCTCAAGATTCACAAGTTATGACCATCAAAATATCAGACTTTTATAACCAAAGGATCAAAAGTAAAGTTTTATATGTACATAAACATCTAACTTGAATAATCTTACTAATCTAGTCATATCAACATAATCAGATTACTAGATTATCTAAGCTTGCGTCCCAAAAATCATCAAAAGAAGATCTTTATCCTTTAACATCTATAAGTCTGATTTCTTCCAGTTACTGCATCTCACTTCCCCAGACTATTTCCCCGAGCTTGTACCTGATAAGAAAATTTAATTTGAAACATTAGGCTTTCGCCTAGTGAGAATATTCAAATCAAATTAAAATTTAACAACTAAAATATTAACAGATATATCAAACCTGTTATCAACCATTTTACCGTACCGAAACTCCTTTCAACAACAGGAATCTACCTCAATCCCATACTTATGACTAATTCATCAAGTCATAATACTATTCTCAAGAATTACTATAAATCGTACCAGATTTTAATTAATTCTCATCCCCAAGAAATTTCAGTTTCTAAACCTGCTTATTTCTTGGTTCAGAAGTAGAGATTACAATTTCAATATCTGCATATCTCTGAACTTCCCTAACAATGAAGATATCAAATCTTCCGTCTGAAATGGGAATTACAAACTCTATGTCTACTATCCGCATTTCATTTTCTCACCACCTTGAAACACTGGCCCCCAAATGGAATTTTATTTCTATATAGCGATCAACAACAAGGGCCCTCACAGATGATTCAAGATTCACTCCAACAACTAGAAATAACATCCCAATGGTCAATGGCTAGTAAACGGTTTCCATTAGACCGTACTAAATGCCCCCACGACCGGATGAATATTTCTAGCCAACGTAACACAATAACTGTGTATCATCACCCTTTTTATCGTATACTAAAGATGTACGATATATCATATATTCTATATATCTATATACAGAATATTAATTACAACAATTATCCCCATTTTTGCCAATTAGCATCGGGGATCAACATCTCAAATGTTAACTATATGATCGGACTCATAAATAAGTCCTTTACAATTATTCATAACATGGCTTTCGTATCAAATTCTGAGTTATAATCATATAACAAATAGCATATAAATATCAGATTGCATTCCACATAAAAGCTTCAAACTGCTACTGAAAGTCCAAAAAAATCGCAAGCCACTGTAGCGAAAAGCTACACTTTTCGCAAGCCAAAGCTGCGAAAAGTTCAAAAGTCGCAACCCACTGTTGCGAGTTCTTCAAAACTCGCAAGCCATGCTTGCGAATTCTATCACTTTGCGCAGCCAAAGCTTGCGCAAAGTGTACTGTTCATCGTCTCTTTCACAAACTTTAAACCAGTATCGATTTTCTTAGCAAATTAAGCCTACAGATGATTCAATCCCAAGGAAAACATATCTATTACCATTCTAATTGCTTAATTTTAAATAGGGTTGAATAAACTCACCTTATTAATCAAATCTGCACACTTTCTTGAACACTGGTTCTTCCAAAATCAGTGGCTTAATCAACAGCTTAATCACAATCTGGACAAAATACTATAACTTAAATCTATGGAGATGAACGATAACAGCAAAGAAAACAAATTCTTACCACAACAATCACCAAACTGATTTCCCTTTTTCCTTTCTTCTTTTCGACTTCTATTTCTCTGTCTCGACTCTATCTCTCTATTCTAATTCTGTTTCCTTTTTGTGAAGCAATTAGCCAAAAGAAATCAGTATTCATAATACTGATTTTTCTCTACTTGACACCTCAATAAAGTGATGAGTCATAAGCCCAATTTCCAACATACACCCCAAACTTTCAAATAATGGCAATTCAAACCCCTCTAGTTAACTTTTCCCATTAACTTAAATTTCACACAAAATTTAACATAACAAAATTACAATGAAATTTTCGAGGTGTTACATGCTCCACGCTAACGTGGGGAGGCGAATATAGTATGTCGAACTAGGTGAGAAGGTTAGAAGCAGTAAGCTTAGCAGTAACATCGAAAAGGGGGATTAGAGTGTGTAGATCGACATCAGTAAGTGTGCGAACGCCTGGAAAGAGTATAGAGGAAGAGGATTTGGGCATGTCTTGTGCAGGAAAGAAGTGAGTAAGGCAGTTGAATGATTTGAGTTAGTGTCGTTGTGAGAAATGTTCAAACGTTTGATCGTTCAGTGATAAGCTGTTGGGAATGGTTTTGTATGAGCGTGATTACTCCTCCTTGGCAAGTGAGGGTAACCGAAGTTATGCTATATTTGACTAAACGCTTGTGGCAAGCAGTGGGAAATTTAGGTGTTTTCAGGATGTGTTGTGATTCTAACGAAATTCTCACTAAGAGTTGATAAAGGAAAATCGATGGGTTAAAGTGAGAAGTTGATAGAAGTGTGAGGGGATAAGTAATCTTCAAAATTTATTTTGAGAATTTGGGGAGTGATGGGTTACTCGGTGGATGTTGTTAATTAAGAAATCAGTTTTGACTGATGGATTTTGTGATTACCAGCATAACTAGATGTGATGCTAAGTTATGATAATAAGTGATTAAATATGATAATTTATGGTTGATAGAAAGTAATGAATTGCAATTATATTGGAGTTTATCTTCTGAAGTAAGTTGATAATTACAATTGAAATGGGTTGGTTAAGGTAAAGTTGTTTGTGATAAGGAGAAGAAATCGTACAGTTTGGTGCGGTAAGGATCAGTAGTTATATTGCACTAGCCGGGAAAGGCAGTTGAGTTCGGAAACTGTTAATGTGGTCGTGAATGGCATGAGAATAATTAGGAAGTGGTAAGTATTGAGATACTTACAACCTGTGTTCACATGTTATGATTTATAAGATGGATTACGAGATGTTCGTGGGATAGTGTCTTTGAGATTAACACACTGATCGTTAAGGAATCATTTAAGGTAGATCTAAGTCAGAAAGTCGGGATGACTTTTTATGTCTATCTGATTTTGGTCGTGGTGGTTCATCGGAGGAATTATATAACCTGAGTTTCGTAGTGGTCCAGAAGTAATAGATCCGTCTAGGAGATGAAAAATAAGATGATTTCATGTTACGGTTATAAGCAGGGATTGTGAGTTAATCAGAGTTGCGTAGCGAATGCGTGAAAGTATGTTGTTATTGTTTTGTTATTAGAAAGATTTATTCCAAGAGTCGAAATTTAAGTTTTGATAATTAATTGCACCGGTTGGTATTAGAGTGAATTCCGGGACAGAATTCTTTTAAGGAGGGGAGATTATAATAACCCAAAATGAATATTTCGATTTAAATGGAAGTTAAGGGGGTACATTTATTTATTGTGGAGTGTTGAGGGTAAAAATTGAAATTTGGGAAACTAATTCCTTTTTTTGGGCGCCGCATTTTGCTGGAAGGGAGAAAAACACATTTTCATATTTTAGGGTTTTGTGTGTGTGGGTGTAACATGCACGTCGAGAGAGAGAGGAGAAGAGGAAGAAAGCAAGTGAAGAGTTATGTGGGTGGTGTGTCTTGTGGTGCACCGAGAGATGGCAGCGGAGAGAGAGAGAGATGGCTGCGGCGAGAGGGAGAGAGATGACAGCGGCGAGAGAGAGAGAGAGATGGATGCAGGAGAGAGAGAGACTGCGAGCGAGAGAGATAGACGATGAGGGAGACTGCGAGAGAAAGATAGACGACGAGAGAGAGAGAGAGAGAGAGAGAGAGAGAGAGAGAGAGAGAGGCGGGGAGAAGGAGATGGTGGTCGCCGGCGGTTGGCTGCCGGTGGTGGTCGCCGGCGGTTGGCTGTCGGTGGTGGTCGCCGGCGGTGGCGAGGTTTGGAAGCGGTTTTCCATTTCGTGAGGTTTTATTCGGGTAAGAAACCATCCCCTTGCGTTTTCCCTTTTTCAAGTAATGCTAGATTTGTAAGTTTCTAGTTGTTCTCGGTTAAGTAAGTCGAGAAATCAAATAAGGATATTAATAGAGTTTTGATTCTATTTCATTTTGTCGATTTGAATCAAATGTTCATGTGGGTTATTAGTTGGAGGAATAATTTGTATCAGTTAATAAAAGAAGAATTTGTCGTCGAAATTATATAGAGTTAGAGCCTTGGCGAAGAATGTGGGTTTTGTTCGTAATCACTGGTCTCCCGGAACCGTGTGTACCTGAAATCGGTATGCCCCGAAAGTTGACCGTAATTTAAGTTGGGCCGAATTGAGTTTTGGGCCAAAAGAATTATTAAGTCCTTTTGGGCTTAGTTGTTGAATTTGGGCTTAGTTTATTAATAAAGTCTATAATTATAATAAGGGTCTAGTGCGTAATTGGTAGCCTAATTATTTATTTAATTTGGGCCATGTTACTAGTATCATGATCCAGTATTGATATTTAGGATCCAGTGTTGTTACTTGTATGTTGGGAATCTAGAATTTGGTAAATAAATGGATCCGGTATAGTATTTCACTTGGATGAGCAAGCAAAGACCAGTAATTATGATTTTTGGACTAGAAGTGTAGTCTACCAACTTAGATGAGTTTGGGTTGAGTTCGGGATTTAACTCGAGTAATAAATGAACGGATTATGACATACGTTATTAATATAATAGGTGTTCCACCTAGAGATCGGAAGTGTAAGTGAGGAGCTTTGGAGCAAGCAAGCCAGGTGAGTTTTCTAAACTAAAACGTGTGGTTTTTAATATGTTTTTCTAAAGCGGATATATGATGAGAAATGCCATGCTTTATGCTTATGCTTTAATTGCATGAATTGATGTTTAAAAATTTATGTGGGATGTATGCATACATTGATTTTGATGTAAATTGACTAAGTCGGGAAGGGGCCTGCCAGCTCGTGCCGGGAGGGTGTTCCCGTTTATGCCAAGGGCGGTGTGACCCTGCAAGGCAGCATGAGACTGACCCGTTGTCACCTTAGGGTGACTTCAGGGTGTCAATTTATGAGGGGTGGATTTATATCCGAAGCGATTTCATCTAAACTGTTTTATGAACGATTTATACTGAATTGGTATTCTGTTTAAATGCTTTGATAACTGTTAGGAGGGACTCACTAGACCTCATGGTCTAACCCTCGCATTTTCAAATAAAACCCTTTTCAGGTAAGCAGGTACAGAAAGGCTCTAGCAAGTAAGCAGGGCGTTAGCAAGAGAAAGATGGATAGTGTAGCGACACTATAGCTTATCTTAGTTTACTTCTAAGTTGTGTAGGTTCGTTTTCGCCAACCATTTTTGGATATTATGTAAGGAATTTTAGAGATGCGATTTTGGGATATTTAATTTATATGAAATGAATTATTTAGAAATGTTGGGTTGTTACAGTGAAAGGTGTTATTGCAAAACTGATTTGACACTTTAAAAATGATATGATCTTACAGATGTGTAGATAGTCTAATATTCATAAAATTAAATCTGAGTCGTCGACAATATTAATGACTCATGTGTTTTTGTAAAAGGTACGACAGGGTAAATAATTTGTTTGACTCTATACATTTTCAAAGGATAAGAGTGGGACCCACTTTACCAACTCTTTTATTTGAAACAAATTAATCTTTCGTTCACTGTATTCTAAAAACTATACATATTTTTTTCGATAAAAAAATAAAAGTATTGTATTCATACATTGTATATAACCATACTTTATATATATATACATATATATATATATATATAGAGGAAGAGGTTCAATAGAGAAGTGCAAAATTTTAGAGAAATAGAGAAGTGGTCTTGGCCATTTATTCGGTCAAGATCGGCGGCTTTGACCGAGAAGCATCGGATAAATCCACGCGTGGTCTGCACAAGATAGAGGGGTAGTTTCGTAAAAAATACGCGTGACGAGTTTATATATGAATCTGTGTGATTGAACCTTTGTGTTCATATATGAACCTTTGTAATTCACATATAAACACTTTTTAACTAATTCATATATGAATCAGTTAATTTGTTCAGATCAGAAGTAGTTAAAAAAATTTCATATATGAATCACAAAGGTTCATATATGAACACAAAGGTTCATATATGAATTAGTTAAAAAAATTCATATATGAATCACAAAGGTTCATATATGAACACAAAGATTCATATATGAATCAGTTAATTGGTTCAACTGATTCATATATGAACCTACAGTTAATTAGTTTCATATATTAAATACAAAGGTTCATATATGAATCACAAGATTCATATATGAATTAGTTATAAAGAGTTCATATATGAACGCATAGTTCATATGTGAATCACACATATTCATATATGAACTCAACCCGTGTTTTTTGTAAAAGTTACGAAATTGCCCTTCTATTTTTGGAACAACCGCAACTTTTGACCAGTTAAAGCCGCAACTTTTGACCAATTATAACCGATCTTGACCGAATAAATGGCCAAGATCACTTCTCTATTTCTCTAAAATTTTGCACTTCTCTATTGAACCTAAGGCTATATATATATATATATGTATATATAAAGATAAGAAATATAGGTTCATCTTATATATTTATTTGACTAAAATGAAATGGAAATTTGGAAAATTGCAAGTCAACTCTCTTATAAACCCATACAAAAAATCTTTTCATAACATGACGTGACTGTGTTTGCTCTTAAATGATGCAATCAAATCGTTTTATGACGAAATACCCGAAATTGATATTTTATTTTTAAAATCCAATGGAAACATTTTTATTTTCCTTTTCGAACCTTGACAATACACTTCTTATGCTAATTGTAACATTTTCCGAGCTCATTTAAGTACATGGGTTGTGATCATATGTTGTTCAACATAAATATAAAATCAGATTTGTCGGCTTCTTAAAAGCATAAAGTGATAAATTATTAACAACTATTATCATGTTTTGAGTTAAGTTAGAGTTTATTGAGTCGGTTTGTTACTTAACTTTTTGGGAAGGGTATTCCAGGCACAGCCCGGACTAATCCCTGGCACTTAAATATGTCTTATCAATGTTGAGGACTCCTGGGATCGAACCCTGGGTAGATGGGATATTCCACCACATCACACAGGGCGATCAACCACTGCGCTACAACCTGATTGACGGTTTGTTACTTAACTTGTGTCTTGTGCGTTACAAAATGGTATTACAAGTCAATTTTTTGTACCATTGGGATGGTATGAGAAACCCCATCGAGAATGATGAGGCTTATATATAGAGGTGTCTGTATATGTTAACCGGATCATATATCACTGATAAACAAGGAAGATGTTAGATAGGTATGACAAGAACATTATAAGTTTACGTTATGTAAGAAGTTTGTAACAACTCACCTAATTGATAATAATTAAAAAATGTGAGCTTGCTTGTTAGCTAGCTCATTTAAGTTGGGTCCCGATTATGGAAAATTTGCCCCACATTTGTAGGAAAAATGAAATTTGCGAGGTATTTTTATAAACCCAAATTATAGTCTTGGTTTTATGTTGACTTCGAAGATTATCAGGCTAACTGTTGTTTTGGGCTAGATCTTACGTTTATAAATTAAATTTATTATAGATTAACAAAATAATTTTTGTGTGAGTATACAGTTATTTGGAGTATATTATTTTTCGACTATTTCATATCATATACAAACCATTTAACTAAAAGTGTTGATTTTTGGTAAAAATATAGTTATCGTGAGAAGATTGAGAAGATATTATAATCCTTGGATCAATCATAATTGATGGTCAATTAAAAAGAATCTAAACTAATTCATGAATTATTTTAAGACTTAGGAACTATTTGTTTGCCTCTTAATAGTTTATTAAGAGACAATCTCTGAATCGCTAAGAGCCGAATCTTGTTTGGCAAAAAAAAATCTGCCTCTAAATGTTTTTAAAACCCTCTGAATGATTTTGTACTTTGATCTCCCATGGTCATTCAGCACCTTAATTTCATTTTAAACAGTTAACAAACAATCATATTTTATCTTACATTATATAATAAGAGTCTCTTAATCATTCTCCGTCAAACTGTTTAGCAACTGCTAAACATTTCCTAACTAATTAAAAATAATTAAAGATTAAAAATATCCTATTAAATATTACCTATAATACACGCAAGACCCACACGGTGGAAGCTTTTATAAAAGCTTCTAGAACATACCAATTGTTTATTTAGTTTTTTATTTTTATTTTTTAGTGTTGCAATTATATTAATTTAAATTAATGCATACTTTTAATAATTAAATACGTTTATAGAAAATCAAGTAATAAGTGCGTTGATAATTGCCTTTAAAAAATCAACTGAGCGTTTCATAATACAAATAAAACAAATTAAACTACTTGAGCTTTATTATAAATTTCTAATCTTATAAATTTCCATTACTAAAACTTTTCTTGCCATCTAAATTTTTCTTAATATTTTATGTACTTTTAATAGAAAAATGGAGCAAAGCATAGAAGAAGGCTAAATAATATATAATATATTGATTAAACTATTTCAAATATAAATTTAATTATTTGAACTTTATAGCAAGTTGTTGTAACATAAGGGTGCGTTTTGTATACTGGACAGGGCATGACAAAACAGAACATGGATCAATGTCCCATGTTTAATAGAACTTTTATGTGAACATATAAAAACAGGGTGGAACAAAGTGGAACATGCATGTTCCACCCCCACTCCATGAAACAAGATGGAACAAACTTATGTTTTACCAATATAACCTCAAAATAAAATATAACTCTCTTCTGAAACATCAAATACACGTTCTATTTTATATGTTATTCATTCTTTAAATTTTATTTATTGTATTTTATCTAATGTAAATATGTTGTCTACCAAACGTTTAACAGTTGTTCTGTTTTGTTCTGTCTTGTCCCATCTTGTCTTGTTCTATCCTATCCGCGTACCAAACGCACCCTAAAGTATCATTCAAAATTACTAAAATGTTTATTATGTTAATTAATTAAATTATTATAATTATTATGTTTTAGTGGGATATAATGTAATAATATTGAAATAAAATAATTGTAATTATTGTACGCTTAAAGTATCTAAGCATCATAAATTCATGAGCAGTGATATTTGCACCCTCTTTAGTTTTAGAATCAGGTCAAGTTATGCATTGTGGATATAAAAATTAAATTTTGATGTTGACGTTAGTATGAGTGCTTTTAACAATATACAAAGATGCTATTAGCCCCCTACTTTATATGACTAAATTGTAGGATTAAACGGTAAAAAACATAATATCTAAAAGTGTTATGATAGTTTATATTGTAATAACATATGTCCTTATTTGGTGAGATTTTGGAAAAATAGAGTGTTAAGGTGTATTATGACATTATCTCAATTTCCAAGGTGAAATAAAGGGGCAACGAGGGTAAAACCCTTCCCATTTTTGCAATCACACGATTTTGGTGGCTAGAGAGAGATTGGAGAGCTCTTGCATTCTTCATTGAAGGTTTAATGAAGGAGAAAATTTCAGTGGTGAACCCACTTCATATTCAAGGTCTTCATCTCTATCCTTTGTCTTCTATACTCCAAGGGTGGGATTGTGGTTCTATATGTTTAGGGTTTTCGATCTTTGGTTATTATTGGGTTAAACTCTTTTGAGTAAGTGTTTCATTGGTGTGTTAATTGGGTTCATTGAGTTTTGGGCAAAAACCACCATTGATAGTGTTTATCTTCAAGGGATCTTCACTTTAGCAATTTTTGAGAAAATGTGTTCTTTAATGGGTGGATTTCAATAGACAAATCGATGTTATGATGTTTGGTTATTGACTAAAATGATTAAGGACAATGATTCCTTCGCTTTAAGGGCTTAAAATCGACTTGGGAAGGTTTGAGCATAAGAGGTTGTGAGGTTTTTGGCTGAAATCTCGTGCAACGCCAAACAGTGCCTGAAGCAACTTTGAAGCGAGTTAAGTCGCCCCAAAACTGCATGGGGCACTGTTTGCCAATTTTCAGTTTTCGGCTCGTTTTCTAGAGTGCAAACTTGTTCAACAATGTTGGTTCACCAACTCTCCCAACTCGTATTCTAGTATAAGAACATGCCCATCATGTCAGTCAAAATAAGATCTAAACACTATTTTATTAATTTCATATTTTTCTCTACTGTTTCATCTACATACGAAAGGATGAGATATAGCAACTACAAATGCTGAAATGAAAAGTACAAACATGAATGGATAAATAGACCAGATTAAAATTATAAGGTAACATTTAATGCAACGATAGCTATAAAAGATAACATCTGTTATTTGTTGCTACTCATTTGTTTTGAATAAACTTCTTAGTGATAATATATACCAAACATCTTCAATCATTCCATTTTCATTTCCTTTATGAACCAAACACTCTCAATCATTTTCATATTCATTCATTAGCCTTTAATACCCCCAAGGCCCTAACTAAACACCCCCTAAGATTATAACTGCAAGACATGGCCTTAGACTATGTTTGGCAAACTAGTTGATAAAGCTAGTTGATAACTTATAAGCTAGCTGATGACTGATAAACTAGTTGGTACCTGATAAGCTGGCTGATGAATAACTCATGTTTGGTAAAAACTAGCTTATGTTATGTAAAATAACCAAAAAATACATCCTGAAAAAATTATCATTTTCAATATTTAATAATATAATTAAAACAAAACTATAGCAGCATAATATGTTAATTAACACAAACAAGGTATTAAAGAAAAATTAAATAATATAATATGCTAATTAAAAGAATTTAAAATTGAATATTACATATACACTATAAATTTAGAATTTGTTAAAAGAAATTTAGAAAAGATATATATTAACTTATAGTTTTTTAATAATTGTTACATATAATATAAAAAATAATTGAATATAAATTAAAAAATTAATAATTGCCAGTTAAAATATATTGATTAATATTAAAAAAATAAGATAAAAATAATTGATATGATTAACAATAATTTTAAGTAATAAAAAATTAATAATGATTACAATTAAATTTTAGTTTAACAATTTTCAGGTAATATTAATTAGTAATAATTAAATTTTAATAATTAATATTAATGAGGGTATGATTGAAAAAGTCACAAAAACTATTTTTTAGTATATAATATTTATATACGACAAATGTAACAAATAAGCTCTCCCCTCACCGCCAGTGAGGTTTGAACCCTTGACCTCCTAGGAGGCTAAAAATTCCTTAGAGCATCTTCAACAGCTATGTTAAAGTTTTTTTTTTCTAAAATAGAGTAAAAAAAATCAAAATCTCTAAAAAAAAGTTTGCATCCAACTCTAACAACTATTTTATTTTAGCAACTCTAGTATTAATTATCTTATTACAATAATCAATTTATTTAACTATATTATTAAAATATTCAATATATAGAAAGTTGGGAGAAGAAAAATTTGCTTTTGGGGAATAATAATTAGTTTTGGAGGAAAAACTATCTATTTAGAGAGTTCTCTAAATTTAGAGATTTTTACAATATCTCTTCTCTTTTCTCTATTTTATCATAAAAGATAGCATAACTGTTTGAATAATAAAAATGCTAAAATCCTATTTTTTTTTCCATTTTAACATAGCTGTTGGAGATGCTCTTACACGCTAGCTTACCAAAAACTTGACAATTCGATATTAAAACCAAAAATATGAATAAAAAACTGAAATGTTTTTTAAAATTTCATTAAATATGTTATATGTATTTCTTATATCATTATATATTTGTTTTATTTATTGTTGACTAATTAAATGATAAAGGATGAGAAACAATGATGCATGTGAACTTGGGAATTTGTGTCATGCCAAAAAACGTACAACTTGTTTCTATTTCAACCTTCTATATCACGGGTACACACATGCATAAGACCACCCGTACCGCCCTCGGGTAGGGGTGCGGGTTCGGTCCATGTGGCATCGGGTTCGAGAGGCACGAATCGGGTAGGGGTATGGGGGGCCCGGGTAGCAACCGGGTTCGGCTACCGGGTTCCCTAATCCGATCAACCCGTTGCAACTTTATTTTTTTTATAAACTTTTTGAAAAAATACCGTTGCTAAACGGCTATATTAGAAAATAATTTTTTTTAATTTTTTTTTTCAAATTAATCACACTATATATATTAACCTATATCATCTTATTTTTTCACACCAAAACATACTTTCTTCCATTTCTCTCAAATTCAATACATTCTTCCATTTCTCTCAAATTCATCATGAATCCAAACACCACATCTACATCCCGTCGTAACCGATCGGATACACCGCAACAAGACCCGGAGCTTGGCTTCCAAGCGTTTTCTCAACAAGGTTATGTTCCGCAACAAGCGTTTTTTAATGAATGATATGAATTTTTATTTTTATTATTTATCTTATTTTTATTTATTAAAAAATATATAAATATTTTTATTTTGTTAAATAATTAAATGTATAAATAAAAGAATTAAAAAAGATGAGGTGGCAAGTGGGTTCATTGGGTAGTGGTACTCCACTTTTGGGTAAGGAGAGTAGGAAAGAGAAAAATTGATGTGACGCTGAAGTGGCAAGTGGATTCATTAGGTTCATTGGGTAGTGGTCATGGCCTAATGCTATGGTTCTTAGGTATCTATCTATCAACCCCCACCCATGACCCATCCTTATATTATTGTTAAGTGTTAATAAGAATAATCGTCTCAAAATATTTATTAGATTGTGTATATATATATATATAGGTTGAGTTGACTGAGTTTATGATCAAGAAAATTGAACATCTTATAAACTAACGATGACAATATGTACATTCTTATAAACATTACATATTTAAATCTATGCGAAAGATCGTGTGAGAAGTTGAGTTAATGGTGAGAAGCATGAGAAGTGGATCTGAACCCTTGATCTCTTTTAATCCCATACGCTCCCATGAATTGCGGCTTAGAAGGGAATTGATCTGGTGTATCTCATCCTAATATGTTTTTATTTCTCATCCAACGGTTGTTAACCACTTCTCACGTTAACAACTACTTTTCACCAAAACTCAATCCTTTAAATCTAAACCTAATAGTAAGTACAACTATACAAACATTGTGAGGTAAATTAAAGCACGAAAAAACAATTATAAACCCTATAAATCCATTGTAGGGTTAGGTCTGGAGGTAAGATGTATGTATAGTTGTATATCAAACCTTAATTTTAAGAGGTAGAGAGGACGTTGTGCTCAAGAAAACCCTGACTTGCGAAAATTAGCAGGAAAGCTTAGCTAGAGTTGAAGGAAATATAGAAAATAATTACAAGGAAAAGATAAAACAAGAAAACAATTTTTTTGCTAAGAGAACGGTTTAGACAACTATGTTAGTAAAGGGTTGTTTGGTTAGTTTTTCATTAAGCCCTGTATGAATAATGTTGTCTGTGTGGCTTAATATGTTTGTATAGTTTGAGAAGATTTTTGCTTGGGATGACTTTTTTCATAGATATAAGGAGCGTGTTTTTTAATTGAGAGAGACATGTTTGAAAAAAAACACTGACTTTATGCTTAAAGTTCTCTCTTGAAACCTACTAAATAACTCACTTTCTATATTATTAAACTACAACCAAACAATTATGTATAATTGACTAAATAAGAGCATCCACAATGCATAAGTTCGTCTTCAAGTTTCTTAAAAGCTTGAAGATTGGTAGCATTTAAATTCTTGTTTGTACTTTTGCATTTAAATTCTGTCAACGGTGACCTACTGTGGGCACTACTTTAATTTTATGCAAGTAACTTTTATGAACTTCTTTTATATTGTTATGTCTTCTAATTTAATTATGAGCTAAGCACCCCCTTGGGTGTGGATGTGAGCAAACTTGAGACTAGTAGGCAACACTTGGGTGTGGCCATTGTTACTAACTCTCGAGATTGGTCACTTGAGTCGAGACTTAAACTCAACGCGGATAAGCCGATCACTTTGATGTGTTAATATTAGATCTTAGACCTCGAGAGGGGCGGATTTGAAATACAACTTAAGTTATGTACAAAGATTTGAGAGAGTCTTTGATAACCACGTCGAGAGGCGGGTTTTGTATGATTTATTAAGGTTCAAACGCCGGTCGAGATTTATATCACAAAGAGATTTGGGTGTAAATCTCCATATTGGTAGAACTTGACGTTTAGAGTCAAACTTATATAAATCGGAAAGATCGGGAGTCGGTAACAATGGACACTTTATGTAAACTTTGTAGGACCGGTTTATAAAATGCATCATTTCGAGAGATCGGACTTTTTATGAACATTTCGTGTTACAAAGCAACTAACCATTATGTTACTACGAAAATCTCAAGGGAACTCACATTCGTACCCATTTTTAATTATTCAAGAGTTTAATCATTGTACCAACAATACAACAATATTTTTCACAAACCGAGACTTGTGCAAGAAGTTCGTGAAATTCTCTGATTCTCAGTAGTTCAGTCCTCGTGGGTACGATACTTGGTAAATACTTGCCATTTTATTACTTATAGCGATCATAGTTGTGGTGTATACTGTTTGGGTAAAATTTCACCAGTCTCGACCACGACCAGAGCAAGGAAAACATTTATTATACTTTTCCATAATAAGATAAAATCATAAACACTTTATCATCTGACCAAAGTTGAAATCAAAACCTACTCACGACACTCGACCGTCGTATGGAACCTCACGACCTCGACCGACTAACATGCGATATTTCTGTTACGTTTTCAGTGTTTAATGCAGGATCAATGACATTAATGACCAACGGCCATAACCGACGAAGACCATTTACGAGCATTAAATTCAGCGTCAGTTACGACCGTTATTTGAAGCTTTTAAGGAATCAATTAAAGCACTCGAAGACTATAAATACAAAGGCTCAATCATCATTTAGGAGAGCATCTCACATCTGGAAACAACTGAACTCTCAAGAACACTCGAAGCAAATAAGTCACTCTCAAAAGATCGCTCACGACGCACGACTTACACGCACGACGCATAGTCTATACACACGACTCACTTGTTTTACACGCACGATACATTTGTTACTTTACATTTAAAGTCTTTCTTTCATTTGTATTGTAATCTTTGTACCCTCGACACCCGAAACATAAGGACATCACCCCTGTTTGGCGACCATAGTGCAGCGACAACCCCCAAAGTCGTCCGCAGGTTTTTTCCTCGTTGAGGTTTTTCCCGCGTCACCAAAATCTGTCTTATTTACGTTTTTCTGTCTTTGTCGTACGATTTGTCGAACGATTCCCATTCTTTAGTTGTTAAGCTCCACAATCAACCTTAAGTTATCCTTCTGGACGATTTTTGGCATTAACAGTTTGGCGCCCACCGTGGGGCCCCATCTAGAGAAAATCTTCGACAAACGTGCGTCTTACTAACGTTTTCTTGGAGTTTCCTTTCTTTTCTTTTTGACAAAATGGCAGGTAATGGAAACCAAGAGCAGATCATTGCCCAAATGCATTTGGAACTTGAGAATGCACGCCATCAAATCGATGCCCTTGCTGATCAAAGTCGAAGGGCAGCCGAAGAAATCGCGCGACTGAGGAATCCATTCGGACCACAGAACGGTCCTAGACCATTCGTTCAGAATTCGGGTCCAGGATCGTTCGGTCAGAATCCGGGTTCGGGTCCATTCGTCCAGAATCCAGGACCAGGGTCGTTCGGCCTAAGTCAGCAACCAGGCCCATTCATGCAGAATCAGCAGCGAGGATCGTTCATCCCAAATCCCCAATTCGAGCCAATTCCCCCTCAGCATTTGAGGCCACCACCCATGAACAATGGGTCCCAACCATACTACGTCCCTTTCAATGGGGACGCCAATGGTTTGTCGTACGGAAACAGCACCAGTTCAGGAGTTAACCCTCCAGTAGGTGCGAATTCCGATCCTAACGACCCCGTCGCTCAGCGGCTGAAGATGTTAGAAGACCAAAATGAGCGTGTCATGTCCTTGCTCGCTAAGCTACCGGGGGCAGTCGTGCCCGTCGACGTCGAGCCACGCTCAAGATATCAAGCGTCGCCTTTCGTCGATAAGATTGCGCCCGTCGATGTCCCGAAGAAATTCAACATCCCTGCCTTCACACCCAAGTATTCGGGGGTGACCGATCCGACGGAGCACATCGCGCAGTATAAACAGCTCATGTGGACGGTCTCGATCCCACACACGTATCAAGAAGTATGCATGTGTAAGAGCTTTGGGGCGACTCTCACTGGTCCTGCCCTCCAATGGTTGATCAATCTCAAACCCAAATCCATCGGGTCGTTCGCTGAGTTGGTCAATCAATTCTCCCAGCAGTTCGCCAGCAGTCGCAAGATGGAGAAGCAGACCAGTGACCTGTATTATGTCGTGCAAAAGGCTAATGAATCTATCCGAAGTTATTTCAACAGGTTCAATGCAGAGATGATCAGTGTCCGCAATTGTGACGTCAAGACCGCGATCGAAGCTTACAAACATGGTCTGGACGACAGTTCAGGTTTGTATACTGATTTGTCCAAGTATCCCCCAGAGAATTTCGAAGATGTTCGAGCTCGAACCTTAGCATATATGAGGGTAGAGGACGATGCTGCCTTTCGTCGCAAGCATACCGACGACAAGAGGTCATTAGGGGTGAAGAAGCCAGAGTTCAAAACCAAGGCAGTATCCAGGCCAGAGCCCGCGCGTCAAATCTCGAACGTCCGGTTCAAGACAAAAGCGGAAGCCAAGACCGCGACCAAATTCCCTCAGTACCCCAAGATATCCTCCTATGGATTCAAAGGGTCCACTAAAGACTTGGTCGAAGCGCTGAAAACCACACAGGCAACCATCCATTGGCCAAAGAAATCCGATCAGGACGACGCCAAGAAAGATAAGTCAAAGTGGTGCGACTTCCATGTCGACCATGGTCATGCGACAGACGATTGCATAACTCTAAAAAAGGAGCTAGCATATCATGTCCTGAAAGGAAACCTCAAGGATATCATCGACTACGTTGTATCTCCAGCTAGCGACGTTCGACCGCCAACCCCCGAGCATGCTAAGGTCGTCAATTGCATCGCTGGTGGCTCTGATGTATGCGGCTTGACGTATTCCGCAGCCAAACGTCACGCCAGTCAAGCGCCTAACGATCGGCCTATCCCACGTTCGTCGAGACCAAAAGAAGATCTAGAGTTAGAAGATATGAAGACCACGTTCGACCAAGACGACCTCGGCGACTCGTATCAGAAACATCATGACGGGTTGATCATTCAACTCACGATTGGTAATTGTTTAACCCGACGAGTCCTGGTCGATGGAGGCAGTTCAACGAACGTCGTCTTCCTTGATACCGTTAAGGCCATGGGAATCAACCGATCGGAAATCACCCGACGCTCGACGACCTTGGTCGGATTCAACGGGGAAGCGACAAATACCTTTGGAGAGATCGTCTTGCCAGTCTATGCCGGAGGAATCAACAAGCAGACCAAGTTCAGCGTCATCGATTGTGCGTCGGCCTATAACATCATCTTAGGTCGACCATGGATCCATGAAATGAAAGTTGTTCCCTCGACGTATCACCAGATCATGAAGTTCCCTATGCCGTGGGGAATCCAGGAGATAAAAAGTGAGCTAAAAGTCGCTCGTGATTGCTATAAGACCACTCTGAAGCCGCATAAATAGACCTTCTATTGTGGCGACTCACGGCGACATTTAGTGTATCGTCTTAAAATCGCCACAAGGGGGCAAGATGGTAGCAATAATCAAGACATCCCAAGTTGGGACACGACGCATCAGAAAAGGTGCGCCTTCTAAACCCTTTTCTATTTTTTCATACGATTTTTTACAACGACGAATACTGACTTAAGCATCGGAGGGTCGTTGGTTAGCCAACGACCAACCTCTGACATCGTTTTAACGCAGGATCGTATGATATTAGATATTAAGTCTTCTATACGACTTTAAATGTCGTCTCATGATATAAATGATCAAGTTTGTGACCAGCTTATTCTGTCACAGGGATGCATGATCCAGGAACATCGTACGATTTAATTATATAATCGTAATACTCGACAGACGCCTGATCTAAGTTTCTGGACTTAGAAAAATTTGTATGTTCTGTATGAGCACATTGATTACATATGTTTTCTAATACGATTCAGATACATGACTTATATCTTAATCGTTATGAATGCCTTAATCGCATATACATATGCTTTCCAATGTGATCTTAAAGTACGAAAACCTTAAGACTTGTGTGCCAGTCTTTGTAACTACAATAGATGCCTAAGTCACACGATTCCTTGTTTACCTAGCGAATTCTACAAATTAATACTATACTTATTAGCAAACCGTATGGATTGAAGCAATGTGTGAACAAAAGAGTAAATTTCATTCATAAACGAACGATTACATCAGATAACCTGATCACTAACGATCGAGCAGAAGTTATACAAATTGATCCTAAGGCTGAAGAGGAACGTTGGTCGCATGAGGAGCATCGGTCGCATCTTTTCCCGAGGCCTCGCCCACCTCTTCCTCTTCGACCTCCTTCTCGTCGTCGGAGTTGAGATCTCTTGCGGACCCGACCTCTTGCAGAAAGTAAGCAAGGTCGACCAACGTCTGGGCCATATGGTTCCCGACAAGTGTTGCCTCATTATGGCAGCTCGAGCGATCAGTCGAGCCAGAGCAAAGGTAGACGCAGCATCTTCCTTTAGTTTTCCTACCTCCTTCTCCAGACTGACCACCTTAGCCTCGGAGTCCTCAACTTCCTTCTCCTTCGTGACCAAGGACTCCCTCACCTTGATCAGCTCCTCCCTTTGACCATCAATCATTGACAAGGATTGATTTAGACGATTGTTTACCTCGTCCTTCGCACGACCGACGATCTCCAATTCCTTTTTGGCCTCGTCGAGCTGTCGGGACATAGCCTCTTCACGTTCCACGGCGACGTTCGCCCTGGCCAACGCCACGTTCCCCCTCTCATGGGCACAAGATACCAGATCCTTAATCTTCTCTGTATCCGCACGCAAGGCAAAAGAAGATTGAAGTGTCTTTACAAAGAAACATGTCAGTAAACATTCGACAAAAGCTAAGAAAACATCAAAAACACAAGTTTTGAAAGAAATACTTACAAGGAACGCCAGACCGGCAACATGGGATCCCGTTTCCACGAGAGGGAATCCTTCAAAACGCTCCCTGAAAGAAGGGAGCAAATACTTCCCCAGATGAGGAAACAAATCCGTCCCGGATAGGACGTCATCAACCATGAAGTCCGAAGGCAACGTAAAGTTAACCTTCGTGACTTTAGCCTCTCCCGTCGCGTGCTCCTTACCCTTGTCGATCGACAAAGGAACCGACGTGGCAGATGGAGACTTCCTCGATTTCGATGTCATCGCCGGTGGCGCAGAACTAATAGGTGTCGCAGCAATTGGACTAGAAGACGTCTTCGTCTTCCTAGGCGATGCGACCTTCGCCTTCTCAGGCGTATTTGTTGGTTCCCGTATTTGATTAACAAAGATTATCTTATCTATTAGTTCAAATAAGATGTGTTGCGGAAGCGTATTTGAAGAACTAACAGATATGTTTGTATAGAAACAATACAAAATATCAAATAAACAGCATATGAAGAACATATGAATATCTCAAAGTTTACTGTATTTGATGAAGAACACTAACAATAGATTTGACGTTAATTGTGTGTGTGTGTGTGTTTCTCTTGTATGAACTGGTAAGGAAGAGCTCAACATGAGTCTTCCTTTTATACTACTACAAAAGAACTATTCTAGACAAAAGGACTATTGCTACAGGAAAGAAGGGATGGCATGAACAGTTGGAAATCTGCATGCATTAAATGCGCTAATATCAACTTGCAAGGATTCCTATCAGAGTTTGACACGTGTTTGTTGTCGGACCATGCCTTGTACAAGTTGATGAACGGACCCTGGAACAGTAGCAAGATATTTCTGTAACAGTGGTAAGATATTTCTGCAACAGTGGCAAGATATTATAAATATCTTCCAAGTCTTCAGTCTGAACCGCAGAGGCTCTGTCAAGGGTGACAGAGGTTCTGCGGCTCGGTCCTTGGTGAGCATTCTTCTGTTTATCCTTCTTTAGTCCTTTGTGAGTAGTCTTCTGTAGATTCTTGGTGCTTGGTGTTCCTTGAATGATCGTTTGCTTCGGCAGAGCTTCTGTGGAACACCACAGAGCTTCTATGGAACTCTTTCATACTTAAGCCTATTTTTCAATACTTCTAATATTATGAATATTTGGAGCTAACAATCTCCCCCTAAGTATTGAAAAATGAAAATTTGACTTTATGCATAATTTAGGCTAAGTAAAGTAGACAGAGGTTAAACAATACCTCAAAAGTTTCATTTTCATTTCCTTTTAAAGATTACAGAGATAAGTAACTGAGATTTAGACATTTGCATCTTTGAAGTCGTTGAAACTTCTGTTGTCGAATCCCACTTCTCTAAGCTCGTGATAAAATTTGATGCAGAGTTCTCTCAAGCCGATTATAGCATCTATTTCTCTGATCATTCTTTCTGTTGATTCTTGATCCATAAGCTCAATACATCTGTTCTCTTCTAAGATTGATCTGAACTTGTTCAGAGTACTGGTTGCATACTTCTGACAGTCCATTTCCACAAAAAGTTTTACTTGACCAGCAGGATCCTTATACACTAACCCGTACCTTGGTGTTGTTATGATTGAGTTGGGTATTGCAGAAGGTGGGCACTGATCCTCTGGTGGTCTCAGACTCAAGTTTCTGACTCCAAGATCTCTTCCCAGTTGAAAGTCTATCATGCTATACAGCAGAAGCTTTTCTCTCATCGCTTTCCTGAATACTTGATAGGCCCTTCTGTTGGCATCATTGTCGAAGTTTTCTTTCGTCCAACGTAGAAGATCTGGTAGATCGTAGGGGTTCAAGTTCCTTATATCTGCATCTGAAAATTGATTTTCGGACTTGTTCTCCCTTTTGACTTTGTAAATCTTGTACCTGATCTTTGGAAAGGTTCTCGTTTGAGAGAATTTGCAGTATATTACCTTTTCAATTTTGGACTCTGAGAAGACTTTTGCCCTTGATTTTGGCTTTGTTCTGCTGAAGGTGTTGTTAAGGTCAGCTCTGAGTTGAGGATCTTCGATGTGTGGCATAGGATTGTTCTGATATTGCTGTCTGTAAAGGTACCTATACACCACCTCTTCCATTTCTGCATGTCGTGTAGTCGGTGGTGGTATCGGTCTTCGCAGAGCATCTATTCCTTGTATTATCTCTGCAACCCTACCCTTTGTTACTTTTGCTTTTGGATCAAGGATCGGAATTTCTGACAGAGGATCTGAATTGAATGCCCAGTTTTCTTCAGGTTTAGGAGTGACAAAGGCATCAAATGAGCTCTTCATCAACTTCTCTGTCGTCTGAAGCATTGGCTTTTTCTTCTTTGGTTCTTCTGTCATTATGTCCTTTCCTTTATCTTTGGCCTTGGGAGGCTCAGAACCTGTTGCCTGTCTTGGACTCTGTGGGATTTCTTCTGTTGGTTTGGGTGTTGAGGTCTCTGTTGGTATGATGGGGATTGCCTCTTTAGTTTTTGACACTTCAGTTTCTGAGGACTTTGGTGGGGATGGTTCTGTTGGTTTGATTGGGGATTTGGGTTCTGTAGATGTTTCTTCTGTGAGCTCTGTTGTGGTTTGTGGAGGAATATCAAAACGTTTTGCAGCTCTGAAAGCGGATATGAACTCCATTCTCTTTAGGACATAAGTAGCAGAACGTTTAGATGTTTTTGGTTTGTGGGCAATGGATTTTCTTCTTGGGTGAGTTTTGGGTTGGGATTTTGGTGGAGAATGGGGAAGTTCTTCTGAGGATGAAGAAATAAGGATTTGAACTTCAGGGACATCTTTTTCAAGGACAGAGGTGGTTTCCACAGAGGCTGGTGTTTCCTCTGTGGGTCTCTGTTGTGTTTCCTTGGTTTGGGTTTGGGTTGGGGGTGCAGATGAAATTGGCACTGCTGAAATTGGAGGACTGCTTGCAGCTGTTTCCCTTTCTTTCTCCCCTTGTTTCTCCCCCTCAGGATGATCTGATGAATCATCATTATCAGAGTCATCCTGATCCTTATCTTCTTTACCCTCTGCTCTGCAAGTAGTGTCAGGTTTCTTCGCCCCGGCTGCCATCATTTTGGCACATAGATCATCACAGAGACCAAGAAGAGTTTGGACTTCGGCCTCTGTGTTGAACCGCATCTTTCCCACACTAGCTTTGAAGTCTTTTACGTAAGATGCGTTGGCTATTGCGAAGGCTCTGATAAATTCTGTCATTTGATTTAAGATGCTTTTCCCAAGTTCTGTCAACTGTGCTCTGGTCATGTAGTCGGTAGGCTTCATGGCTATAGTGGCTTCTGTTGTTTGTTCCTGAACTTGTCGTAGAGCCTTCTGCAGTTCTTCTGGAGTAATAGCTTTTGATGATGACACTTGTTCTTTCATCTTTTCTAGATATATTTTGATCGAGTTGTTGAAGGCAGAAGTTGCAGCTTTTTCAAAATCAGCAGTAGCAGAGGCAGGTGTGGTGGCAGAAGTTGTGGCAGCAGACTTCATCTGGGCTATAGTAGATTGCACCTCTGTGGACAAGTTGTCCATTTTGGTGTTTAGTTCTGAGATGGCCTTGGATGTAATTTCTGCAAAAGATTTGAAAGAGCTTTTCAACTCTTCCAAAGTTTGGTTCACAGAGGTGACAAGGGTTTGGAACTCACCCCTTGATACTTGTGAACTCGTGGTAACCTCTGGAGGAACACATTCGTCTCCAGAGTTTGTCCTTGTTCCTTGGACACCTTCGTTCACCCCTGTTTGTACGTTGAGGGTGGAAGGATTTCCTTCTGATCCTCGAGGAGAAACATGAGTTTCAACCCCTACAGAAGTTCTGTGAAGGTCAGAGTCCAACTCCACTCCAGAGGTGGGTATTGGAATGGCCTTCTGTTGACTTGGAGACTTGTCTAGAGTCTCTTCGTCATTGTGCTCTCTACTCCCCTCTGAAAGGAGGTTTGGCCCTATCGTTGTGTGCGTGGCAGAGGAAACGAATTCCTCTACTAGGATGTCAGGTGTGATTTGGGGCAATAAATCACGAACTATGGGTGAGTCCTTTCGAGAGGACTCCCCAGGAATGGTTTCCCCGGTTATATTAGGCACAGAGGTTGAAAGAGTAACCTCTGGCTGGCTGGGAGGGGTTGGGATTGAGCTGTGCTGCTCTATTTCAATGATACCCTCTGCCGCTAGACCGACGGTATCAGAAATGTGGGTTGCACTAGGAGGGGGTTGTGTGCCATCTTCTTCTTCGGCATCTTTTTCTGCAGAACCCTCTGCTGTTTCTATCCTACCCTCTTCCTCTATTGTAAAGTCTATGTTTACCTCTTCTTCTGAGGTTTCCTCTGTAGGCGTTATTGTTTCTGCTTCTACTCTTAAGGAATCATAAATGAAATGAGATCCTATGAGTTTTCGTACGTGAGGGTGCATGGTTTGTGTACCTTGAGCTGCAGAAATGACTTATGTTGTGCGCATAGCCTCTGTAGACTGATCCAATGGTTCTGCGACCCATCCTGATGGATCTAAGGTTTGAGCAATGTCGGGATTGTTGAGGAAGGCATTGAAATCTCCCTGTTGGTCTGTATAAACTATTGGGGAGGGAGGTTGCAGAGGTATAGCCTGATCTTCCTCTTCTTGTTCGACATCCTCTGTGATTACCTGCAGAGGTGATCTGGGTTTCTTCTTCTTTGACTTTCTCTTCTTTGGCTTAGGAGCTCCCTCTTCTGTGGATTTGGATTTCCTTATTTTTTGTTTTAGAGGTGAGGGAGGTGCGGAAGATCTTGTTTCTGCAGCTTGTTGTGGAGAAGAGTGTTGGGCTACAGAGGTTGTAGTTTCCTCTGTGGGTTTTCTTTTCTTGCTCTTCTTCTTGGGTGTTGCTGCGGAGGTTTTTCTTTTTGGAGAAGAGGGGTATATACTCTCTCTTTGGGATTTGAAACGGTCTTGTATTGAATAGTGTTTCTCTAAAGCTCTAGCCCATTCCTCTTCTGTCATCCTCTGAACTACATCTACACCTAAGGGGGCTCCTAGACGCGGGGGTGTCACAGGACTTGGTTCTGGAGTCCTGTGGACGCGTATATACTCTAATTTCCTATCATCATCGGTTGCATATGACAGAAGGTTCTTCGACAGAGGTCTGTAGTGGGGGTAACTGTCTTCATGGTCTGTAGGAGTATTTTTATTCATTGGGTAAAACTTTACAGATGGCCCTTCCATTGGCCACTTCTGCATTTGAAGTAGAGGCTCGAAGATTACTCCTAAAATCCTTTGGTATTACAGAGGAGGCAGATACCCTGGTGTATTCTTTTTGGCCCTTTGAGTTGCGAGCTTTCTGTCGATTGTATTCACTATCTCTTGCATCATGATGGTGGCATAATCAAGTGGAATATCGTAATAGATTCCATACATGATGGTCAGGATCTGGAATGAGCTTTGGTCAGGGCTACCGGTTTTCCCTGTTAGGTAACGATTTAAGATGGAGAAGAGAGTATTCCACATAGGTGGTAGTCTGCCTCTGCGGAAATCATTTCGTTTCCTTAGGGTTGTGTTGTACCCTAACATTTCTACGAATCGGCAGAGCTCCTCGTCCGTAGGAACCTCAGCATATTTCTTGATTCCAAGAAGACCTCTGGTTGGCAGGTTGAACTCCAGTGAGAACATGGTTCTGTTAAACATGAGTTCTAGGTACTCAGACTTGTCTGGCTTTGAAATGTAGCCCTTTATCAGAGAATCATCTGAATCAAATCGGCAACTTTGCCAAAATTGATTCAGTTATCGTGCAGGGATTTTTGTTGGGGTTTTGGAAAGGAGAGGGTATAATATATGGTTTTCCATGATATTGAGGAGAAGAGCATGGGCTTCGCCGAAGGCTGTTGGTGAGGGTACCGGGTAGCAGTTGTTGGATTTTAAAGGTAGAACATCCTCAAAATGTTCTTTGTTCAGAAAGTGTTGAAGGTTGGTGGTTGGTGCAAAGTTTGCAGAGTTGCCGGAGTTTTCTGTTTCAGCATTTACGGCGATGTTAGGGTTTTGGGAGTGCTCTGAATGTACTGGGGAGTGTGGAGGAGAGTTCGCTGGAGATTTTTGAGCAGCGTGGGAACTGGAAGCCATTTTGCAAAGTAAAATGAAGATTTGAATATAGTTGCAGGTTCGCCGGAGAAGAGAGTGAGTAAAGTTTTTGTGAGGTATGGTAACTTTGGTTTTATACTGAGTTTGTGGCCGTAGAATCTGAAAGGGTTAATATTTTGAGGTAAATAATATTTGGGGTCCGCACTTGAGTGGTTACGGCGGGTTCAACTTTCCATAGGAACGTGTTGCATGTTGGTCCAATGAAAAGATGACACGTCCTCTCTGTCAGTTATGACGAGACGTCGTGGTCGGCCTTATTAAATGCTAGGCGCGTGGGCCTCTTTACCTCCACATGATTCTCACTCGCAGAAAAGTTACCGTTACTGTTATAGAAATGCATAAAGTAAAAACTGACAGAGGCTCTGTTATTTGAGAATCTTGTTTTTCTTGCCTCTATAGGTTGTACCTTCACAAAGAATGGTTGAAAAGTCCATGGAGAGGATCGATAAATTATGTGTATAGAAACTCCTTTACAGAGGTTTTTGGACCTCTGTCAGAGCCAGCAGAGGGTCTGAGACAAGAAATTTCTTATAACTAATAATTTATAAACATTTTTGATCATCCAGGTTTTTGATTGTTTTTAACAAAGTTTTTAGGACCTGTTTGAAAGCTGGTGTCCTAGAAAATGGTTTTTGAAAAAGGTTTTGTGCAGCAAAAAGTCTTTTTAAAACAAGTGTTGGTCTACAGAGGTTCTTTCTTTTGGAAAGAACTCTGTAACCGGATACTTCTGTTGAAGTGTTTGTACGTGAAGATGCTTTTTGATTTTGATATCTAAAAAGATTTACAGAGTTTCCAAGAATTATTGATTTAAGATCAGAGCTTTTGCCTGCAGAACCTCTGTTGGAATCAACAGAGGCTCTGTGACCTTAAATTTCTAATAATGGAAAACTCAACATTCTTTTTGATCAAATTTTATTTGGAAAGTGTTTAATAATGTTTCTAGGACATATTTAGAAATTTGTGTCCTAGAGAATTATTTTCAAAAAGAATTTGTTCGAGATACTAACCTTTTTGTTCTTCTTTGTCCGACAATGTTCTTTTCTTCTGTTGTTGTCATCTCTTCCTTTGCTCCCCCTTGACTTATAAATCTCTATAGATTAAGCAAGGTCTCCTTTTGCTCCCCCTTGATCTAATCATCATCTGTAGATCAAGATTGTTCTCCTCTGCTCCCCCTTGACCTATGCTTGGTTCAAATAATCAGAAGTAAATGCGTATAACATAGGTCGTGTATCAGAAGTTCTGTAAGGATTGCCAGAGGATCTGAGGAGACTTACAGAATCTCTGTTGTTTTTCAGAAAGGAGTTTTAGAATTTACATACAAAATTGAATTATTTATTAAGTATATATATATATAAATAAAAGAAAGCATTATTTTACAAATGAAGATAAGATACTTACAGAGGTTAATCCATATTTATCATTCCTAATTTACCCTCCAAGTAAAGAAATATTTTCTCATCAAGTGCCTTGGTGAATAAATCAGCAAGCTGAAATTCTGTTGGTACAAAATGCATCTCGATGGTTTGATTTTCCACATGAAACTTCAGAAAGTGATACCTGATATCTATATGCTTTGTCTTTGAATGCTGTACTGGAATTGCAGAGATGGCAATTGCACTTTTGGAATCACATAAGATGGGGATTTTGCAGATGATGTGACCAAAGTCTTTCAACTGAGTTTTCATCCACATAACTTGAGAGCAACAGCTAGCAGCAGCAACGTATTCAGCTTCTGCCGTAGATGTTGAGACACAATTCTGTTTCTTTGAAGTCCAGCTTACTAATTTCCCACCTAGGAATTGACAACTCCCAGAGGTACTCTTTCTGTCGAGTTTACATCCTCCATAATCTGAATCTGTGTATGCTTTTAGTCCAAAACCAGAGTTCTGCGGATACCAGAGGCCAAGATTTTTGGTCCCTCTGAGGTATCTGAAGATTCTCTTTACAGCAATATAATGTGATTTTTTAGGATTAGCTTGATATCTTGCACAAAGACATGTGGCATGCATTATGTCAGGTCTACTGGCCGTTAAGTATAATAAAGACCCAATCATTCCTCTGTAAAGCGTGCACTCGACAGAGATGCCATTTGGATCTGAAAAAAGTTTATTTCCAGTGGCCATTGGGGTTTTCATGACAGAGGCATCAGAGAGGCTATATTTTTCAAGTATGTCAGAGACATATTTTGATTGGTTTATGAAAATTCCTTCTGATGTTTGTTCAGCTTGAAGTCCGAGGAAAAAGGTTAATTCTTCCATCATACTCATTTCAAACTCACTATGCATGAGTTTTTCAAAATCTTTGCATTTTTGTGCATTAGTAGACCCAAAAATAATATCATCTACATATATTTGTACAAGAATAAGCTCATTTCCTTCACCTTTAAATAATAGAGTTGTATCAGCGGTACCTCTGTTGTAGTCGTTATTTAGAAGGAAAGTGGAAAGTCTTTCGTACCATGCTCTTGGAGCCTGTTTCAGTCCATATAGAGCCTTGTGGAGGTAATAGACATACCTTGGGTACTTTGAGCTTTCAAATCCTGGTGGTTGCTGAACGTATACTTCTTCTTGAATTTCACCATTGAGAAAGGCCGATTTTACATCCATTTGATATACTTTAAAACCTTTGTGGGCTGCGAAGGCTAAGAAAATTCTTATTGCTTCGAGCCGTGCAACAGGGGCAAAAGTTTCATCGTAATCGATGCCCTCTTCTTGGCGATATCCCTTGGCCACCAGTCTTGCTTTATTTCGAATGATCACTCCATCTTCATCCTTTTTGTTTCTGAAGACCCATTTAGTCCCTATGGCCTGTTTCCCTCGTGGCAGAGGTACTAGAGTCCAGACTTTGTTTCGTTCAAACTGCAGAAGCTCTTCTTGCATAGCATCTACCCAGTTTGGGTCGTCCAGGGCCTCAGAGATCTTTTTCGGTTCGATCACACTAATAAAGTTGGTAAAGAAACAAAAATTTGCAGAAGATGATCGTGTTTTTACCTTATCAGAGGTATTACCGATGATTTGTGTTTGAGGATGGCTTTTTGTCCATTGAGTTGTTCGTGGAAGATGATCATTTGAGTCATCAAGTTGAACTTTTGTAGTTGAAGTGGTTGATGGTTCAGCTTCTGTAAGAATGGGTATTAAAGTTGGGATTTCCTTCTCTGTAGGTATTGTGGTTTCATCTTTACTTCCCTCTGGTGTTTCTTCTGTTGTTGCTTCCTCTGTTGGATTTGTTAGAATTTGGATAACCTCTGTTGTAGAATCTTTTGTTGTCGTATCTTCTGTTAGATTTTCAGTACCTGTAGTATTTGTAGAAGAGGATGAGGGATTAAATGGATCAGACAAAGAGATACTTACTTCGTTTACAAGTGATTCTGTAGAGGTGCTTTTTGTTCCAGCAGAGGGATCAACGTCGTTGTTGAATATCTCTTGAAATAGAAGACCTAAATCTTCATTTGTTTTTTAGATGCCAGAGGTTTCCATGTTTAGCCCGAGTTCTGAACTGAGTTGTTCAGAAGTCTTTTGGAATGAATCATTAAGAGACACATTGATGCTTTCTACTATCGTGCATGACTTCAGAAGATAAACTCTGTAGGCTTTGGAAGCGGCAGAGTACCCGATGAACTTGCCTTGGTCAGCCTTTTCTTTAAACTTTTCTCTTGAGTCTCTGTCGTTTAAGACAAAGCATTTGCATCCAAACACATGGAGAAACTTGATGTTTGGTCGTCGTTTGTTGATCAGTTCATAAGGAGTTTTGATGTGTCTTTTCACGATTGTTGAACGATTTTGGGTATAGCAAGCAGTTGAAATTGCTTCTGCCCAAAAGGTCATTGGTAATCCACATGCAGAAAGCATGGTTCTTGCAGCCTCCACTAGCGTGCGGTTCTTTCGTTCGACCACGCCATTCTGTTGTGGGGTGCGAGCGGCAGAGAAGTTCTGGGATATTCCTTCTTCTGTGAGATAGGCTTCAATGACAGAGTTTTTGAATTATGTGCCATTGTCACTTCGTAACTTCAGAATTCTGCACTCATAAAGAACTTGGATTCTTTTCATTAGATTAATCAAGATGCATGGAACATCTGATTTCTTTTTGACAAATTCAACCCATGTAAATCGTGAAAATTCATCAATTAAGACAAGTATATATTTCTTGCCACCTAGGCTCTGTATAGCGATTGGACCGCAGAGGTCAACGTGAAGCATGTACAGAGGTCTAGGACAAGACACATCAGTTTTGCCTTTGTGGGAAGCTCTTTTGAGTTTTCCCATTTCACAGGCAGAGCATAAATGATCCTTATTGAATTTAACATTTGGTAAACCTTTGACCAGATCAAGTTTTACCAGTTTATCTAGAATATGAAAGTTTAAGTGACAGAACCTGTTGTGCCATAGTCAGGCTTCTTCACTTTTGCTTGCAACAAGACAAATGTTGTCCTTGTTTTTGGCATTGAAGTTCATTAGATACAGATCACCTTTTCTTTTAGCTCGCAGAAGTTCAATTCATGTGTCTTCACTTAGTAGAGAGCAGAATGTTCTTTTGAACAGTACATCGAATCCTGTGTCACAAAGTTGGCTTACACTGAGTAGGTTGTGTTTTAGGCCATCCACATATGCAACTTTGTGTACTGTGATATTCTCTTTCTTTATGACTCCATAGCCTTTGATATGCCTCTTTTTGTTATCTCCAAAAGTCACTGATCCACCATCTTGTTTTTCTTGGAATGTGGATAGAAGACTTCTGTTTCCAGTCATGTGCCTTGAGCATCCGGAGTCTAGATACCATATTGGCACAAACTGCTTCTGCAAAACAATCACAGAGATTTAGGTACCCATATCCACATGGGTCCAGTTTCGTCAGAATTTTTTAAGTTTGCCATGGCATTCTTGAAATACATTTTATTTTTTGTCGAAGAATCAGTTTGTTTCTCTTTTATATTTGATTTAACTGCAGAGAGAAAACAATTTGAACTACATAAATGATTGTTTAACTTGAACATTAGATCAAAGAAATGACAGTATTGGATATCAGAAGTGATTTGCTTGAAATTTTCATTGAAAGCTTTAAACTGGGCCACATAGGTATTACATTCTATTCTAGCATATGGCTTCCTATTACAAGAAGATTTATGGAGATTAGATTGTTGGCAAAAATCTTTGTTTGTAGCAGCCTTCTGTGAGTCCCTTCTGTGGTGAACTTCTGTTGATTTCACTGTCACAGATGAAAAAGATTTGTTAGGTTTTGTCCATTTACCCTTTTGTTGCCATGTTGGTTTCTCTTTTATTTTTAAGGGTTTTAAAAACTTTGAATCTTTTGGATTTTGAGTGGACAACCCTTTTTGTTTGAAATTTTCAAGTTCAATGGAGGTTTTGGCTTGTATGCACATATCCAAAAAGTCTGGACAGATAGGAATTCCAGTGATTTTCTCTTTTGGAGAAATAGTTCTGTTAAGAACTTCAGAGGTTTGTTTAATAACTTCTGTGTCACATGGAATCTTTTCTATTTTGTCAGTCTCTGAGTCGTCAGATGATGAATCGTCCTCATATACAGAGGTTGAGTCATCAATATTTCTTTCGACAGAGGCTGGACTTTTCGAGCATGTGTCATACTTGCTTTCTTCCTCTGAAAAATTACTTTCTAAGTCAATAGAGGTGTCTGACAAGATCTCTTTAGAGGGTTTTTGATCTACAAAAGGTGTATATGAATTTTTCAACATATCTATTTTCCCAATTTCCATAATTTCCTTTTCAATTATATTTCTTAGTTTTTCTTCTGAAAAGTTTAGTTTGAACTCAAGTGCTTCTGCAGATAATTTCTTTTCAGAATCTATTGTGCAAACAAAAGCAACTTGAGTTTGAGTCTCTGGTTTACCAAACTTGAAGATTCCTATCTGATTTTGAGTTTTCAGATATCTCTTTGGTTTGGATCCTCTTTTGACAGAGGTTGAAGGTGATAAGTCTGTGTTTTCAAACCACACATTTATCATCTTCATGGGTTTCCTTAAGTGAGGTTCCCCAAAGACTTTTACTCTTTTATTTACAGAGATTAAGTTTGGAAAATTAGGTTTGTTGACTTTTCCTAAAGTAAATAGTGATGACAGAGGTTTATTCTTTTTGTTTTCTGTACCTTGACTAATATCATTGTACCCAATACCTCGCCTTCCTATTTGAGTATTTATTTTCTCATACACCTTTTGAGCATCACGATAATTTTTAATTAAAACATCTCTTCTAAGTAGATCTTGCCAAATGACTTCTCTTTCCTTTTGAAAATATTCTTTAAGAGCTAAAATGTTAAGTCTGTCGCTCTCAGAATCTGAAAGTTCTTTTGTTTTGGATTTTAAAGATGTATTTAATTCAGAAATTTTCTCTTTTAAAGGAAAAAGATTTTTGTTCCAGTGTGCTTCTAATTCTTCCTTTTCTTTGAATTTTTTTGCTTTTTCTTCGGTGAGAAGTCTAGCTTCTCTTTCATAAAAAGTGAGCTTTTTCTGAATATCATCACAAGTCTTTTTCAGTTCAACATTTTCAGTTTTAATTATAAGAAAATCAACTTCTGTAGTTTTAGAGGTGGAGTTTGAAGTAGATACCTCAGTGTCAGAGTCGGAGCTGATGTCTGCCATGCCACAGAACAAGGCATTTTTGGTGAATTCTTCATCAGAGGTTGTATCTGACTCCCAATCTTCCTTGTTCACTACTTTATTCGCCATGAGTGACTTTTGAGCATAATACTCAGCTTTCTTTTTGTAAAAAGCTGAGTCTTTCTGTGGGCGATTTGACCTGCTTCTGCATTCATTGGCAAAGTGGCCTGGCTTCCCACAGTTGTAGCAACCTTGGTTCTGGGAAGTATTACCAGCACGATTGTCGGACTTCTGTCGATCACCACCTTTTTCCGATCTGCATTCATTTGCATAATGACCAGGCTTACCACACTTGTAGCATTCTTGTGGTGTGTAGCTTGCCTTGTCATCTGACCCTTGTCGGTCATTTTCTCTGTTGTACCTTTCACTTGACCTCTGTTGGTCGTTACTTCTGTCGTCTGACCTCTGTCGGTCAGCTGATTCTTCTCTTCTTCCTTGATCCCTTCTATTCCAATCTTCTCTTCTCTCTCTATTATCTCTGCCATATCTATCATTACCAGAATTCTTTTGGTTTCCTCTGAATTCTCTTGTCAATAGAGCTAAGGATGTAGCTATTGATGCCAGAGTAATTTCTCCTACTTCCACAATCTCTTCATCTTCGTTGTCAACCACTACCATCTTTTTCTTTTTCTCCTTCTTCTTTTCCTCTGTAGTTCTTTCTTTCCTCGGCCTCTCTGTATCTTCTGTAGTTTTGCCAACCAAAGCAAGAGGTGCAGTGGTTAGTGTCTTTGCTTGTGCGATTTGAGGCTCTTGACCAGCTAATGTTCCGTAGAGGTCTGAAAGAGTCCAGGAATCTAAATCTTGATTGGTTTGTAAAGACATAGATAGCTGGAGCCATTCTTCGTCCAGACTTTTGAGAAACATGACATTATTCTCTTCAGAAGTTCTGTGGATGTCGAACTTTTTGCAGTTATTGATCAAAGAGTTGAACCTGTCGTATGTTGTCTGCATAGATTCATTTGTCAGGGCATTAAAAGCGTAATACTCGTTTATGTATTGAGCCCTTCGGTTTTTCTGAGTTTTAGCTCCCCCTTCAAGTTGTTTTTCCAGTTCTTTCCAAAGATCATACGAAGTTTCGCATGCATCTAAAGACTGGAAGAGATCGTTGGGGATTGCCATAATCAGGATTCTTTTTGTTTTCTGCGCGAGTTCATCTTTTACCTTGTCTTGATCTGACCACCCATCCTTGGTTTTAGGTTTATGATGCTCAGGGATTTCAGGAGTGTCAGTTGTAGCTGGTACACGAGGTACTATTAACATAGGAACATGAGGAGGATTATAAAGGTATTGTACGAGCTCTTTATCAGTACCCTCAAAGAAATGGATCATTCTTATTTTCCACTGAGGATACTCATTTCTTAGAAGAGAAGGTGGTTTGGTTAATGAACCAGCTGTGAAGAAGTTTTGTGTGCTTGTCATTTAAGAGTTGGGAAGATTCAGTATAAAGATATGACACGAAAAAGTACGAAAGAATAATCTGGAAAGATTTTCTGGGTTTGGAAGCTCTTATATGTGCACTTTTATGGGGTTTTAACTGAAGAAACAGTCTCAAGATTTACCAAATATCGAATAAATCGAAAATGGCTGAAAAATAGAATCTGTTTGAAGGAATGAATAACAGGTTAAAATCAGACCATGTTTCTACCAATAATCTTGTTAAACGAGGATCGCTTGATATTGAAAACCAAGCTTCGCTCTGATACCAATTGTTGGTTCCCGTATTTGATTAACAAAGATTATCTTATCTATTAGTTCAAATAAGATGTGTTGCGGAAGCGTATTTGAAGAACTAACAGATATGTTTGTATAGAAACAATACAAAATATCAAATAAACAGTATATGAAGAACAGATGAATATCTCAAAGTTTACTGTATTTGATGAAGAACACTAACAATAGATTTGACGTTAATTGTGTGTGTGTGTGTGTTTTTCTTGTATGAACTGGTAAGGAAGAACTCAACATGAGTCTTCCTTTTATACTACTACAAAAGAACTATTCTAGACAAAAGGACTATTGCTACAGGAAAGAAGGGATGGCATGAACAGTTGGAAATCTGCATGCATTAAATGCGCTAATATCAACTTGCAAGGATTCCTATCAGAGTTTGACACGTGTTTGTTGTCGGACCATGCCTTGTACAAGTTGATGAACGGACCCTGGAACAGTAGCAAGATATTTCTGTAACAGTGGTAAGATATTTCTGCAACAGTGGCAAGATATTATAAATATCTTCCAAGTCTTCATTCTGAACCGTAGAGGCTCTGTCAAGGGTGACAGAGGTTCTGCGGCTCGGTCCTTGGTGAGCATTCTTCTGTTTATCCTTCTTTGGTCCTTTGTGAGTAGTCTTCTGTAGATTCTTGGTGCTTGGTGTTCCTTGAATGATCGTTTGCTTCGGCAGAGCTTCTGTGGAACATCGCAGAGCTTCTATGGAACTCTTTCATACTTGAGCCTAATTTTCAATACTTCTAATATTATGAATATTTGGAGCTAACAGTATTGACTCTCGATGAGCCATCAACCTTCGAAGACGGTTCCTTCGGGATCGTCATCCGCGTCTTCGGTAAAACCCCCGACTCAGTTGTCGAGGCCTGAAGTCTCCTCTCCTTGCCCTTACGGGCGAGCTCGAGTTGAGCTGCTCTTTTGGCCGAGATCGTCGGCACCTTCGTCTGAGACTCTCCTAGAAACATATGAGACAGAAATATTACACGACGAACATAGGAGAAAAAGATCAGAATCAAGCAATATGAAGGTACACTTACCAGTCATCTCTTCTTCTCCTTTCGACTCTTCCTCTGTCTCTTCTTCTTCCTCCTCTGCACGTGTTCCTCCCCGGTTCTCTCCTAAGAATACCAGATCCTCGTCGTCGTCCGGCAATGGTCGTGCGACGAACGATCGCTCGACAGTACTGAACTCTAAAAACGCTTCAACCTTTGTTTGAGAATTGGCGTAAGGCTTCACGTCCTCAAATTTTATAGCTGTTAGCCCATAAAAAGCAAGTTAGGAATCAGCCAAAGATTACAAACAACATACGACAATGCAACTATAAAACCTCACCTGACGTATTCCAGCCAGCCCTAATCCAGTAGCTCTCAGAGTCAAGAGTCGACTTGCGCACAAACGCATACCTAGTTTTCTACTTACGATCGTTCACAGCGGTCTGTAAAACCAAGGTTTTATCGCCTTTATATCTAGAAAACAAGCTATAACGGTGACATTTATCTCTCCTGACTTGGTAGGCTAAGAGAAGATCGCGCACGTTCATGGGAGATTCCCATTTTTCAGTAAGGCGTTCGATCACTTGTATCACCCTCCAAAATTGGGGCATTAATTGAGTTGGCGACAAATCGAACTCGGTCATGAAAGCCTTGGCTAAAGGCGAATAGGGCCATTCAAACCCTATCTTAAAAGGATATTCGTAGATGACTACGAACCTATCAGAGCATAAGTCAGGTCGAGTCTGACCTGCTTTAATCAATGTTATCCCCGTAGGGATTTTTGCTAGACTCCTAAGATCGTCAAGATCTTCAATAGAAATAACAGGTTATGTCGACATTTCTAAAATCCTAAAAAGTTTCTCAAAGATTTCTATCGATAAACTGATAAAAGACTAGAGAATCGTACCTTATATGGGTGCCTAACCTTCGAAATCTCTAAACCAATCGAAGATCTTTCGCAAGATTAAAAAGGATTTGGCGACGAACAAGCAAGTGAATACAGAAAAATATCTCCTAAAAAAGCTCTCCGAAATCGTAAAAGGAAAGTATCCATCGTGGTCTCTATTTATATAAAGGATCATGTCAGAAACGAATCCCTCGATGATCGACACGGGTCCTCGTCTTTTCATATGACCCACGGATCGCAGACACCTGGCAATGACAATTGCTTAGCATAATCGTGCGTCAGCATGACGTCACGACCTTATCCTCTCTTCGACTTCCCATTCGGTTAGAATTGGATCGATCCAGTTCCAAGGCAACTGAAAGGATTTTTTACACGTGTCACTGGCAAAATTTAAAAAACTTTTGAAATTTGAATTTGTCACTCCACTTTTTCAAATTTTGGGGGCAAACTGTTTGGGTAAAAATCCACCAGCTTCGACCATGACCGAGACGTTAAAAACATTTATTACACTTCTATTGTAACAAAGTTAAATCGTCAACACTTTGTCCTTAGACCGAAGCCATAGTCGAAAGTACCTCTCGACACTCGACCGTCATGTAGAAACATACGACCTCGACCAACTAACACGCGACATTTCTGTTACGTTTTCATCATTCAATGCAGGTCAACATCATTCATAGCCAACGGACGAAAACGACAGAGCAGTTATGAGCATTAAAACAACGATGACCGGTACAACCGTTACTAGAAGAAATCATGAAGTCATTAAAGCACTCGAAGACTATAAATACAAAGACAAAGCTATCATTTGCAGATAATCTAACACCGGCTATTTGGGTAAAAATCCACCAGCTTCGACCACGACCGAGACTTTAAAAACATTTATTACACTTCTCTTGTAACAAAGTTAAATCGTCAACACTTTGTCCTTAGACCGAAGCCATAGTCGAAAGTACCTCTCGACACTCGACCGTCGTGTAGAAACATACGACCTCGACCAACTAACATGCGACATTTCTGTTACGTTTTCATCATTCAATGCAGGTCAACATTATTCATACCCAACGGACGAAACCGACAAAGCAGTTATGAGCATTAAAACAACGATGACCGGTACGACCGTTACTAGAAGAAATCATGAAGTCATTAAAGCACTCGAAGACTATAAATACAAAGACAAAGCTATCATTTGCAGATCATCTAACACCAGCAAACTCAAGAATCGCACTGCGTACTCAAGAACATCCGAAGCAAAGGAATATTTCTCCAGTGATCGCTCTCGACGCACGATGTAACTTCCCATATCCCATATACACAACATAACACGCAATATAACACAAATAGATATAACAAACAAACTTCACTTTTCAAGTACGGTCCAGTAGTCTTTTACAATAGAAAGAAAACATTTGAAATACAATCCTTGTACTATTTACATACATAACATTTAACATTTCAATACAACTACTAAATAAGTCAAAAGCTTCATCTTATAGTCCTTCTCACTAGCCTTCCAATTCGTACTCTACTTACTTGCCCTTACTTGATCCGCCACCTGGAATACATATTTTTAAAACAAAATGAGGGTTAGACCTGATGGTCTAAGTGAGAAGCCCCTGTTAATTTAAAACCATTTATATAAACTTTATTCATATAAATCACGCCACATAATTACACATATCCAATTGAATTCACACATCATATACCTTCCTTTCTCATTACCTCCTGGCCATATTAGTGGTAGCAAGCCAGCTAATAAAATACAACGCTTCACAACATCTACAGCCAAACAACGCTATACAAGTTCTATAGCCAATCACACCGGTCTTAAACCCGGCCAACGTATTATAACACATTTATAATACACATGTAAATATAATATCTCACTATATTATAATTCACATTCGAGCACATAATTATCAACAATTTCACTCTCAATTCCACAGATATATGTATTCCAGTTAAAAAGTGTTTTCAAAGCAAAACTTCCACTTATGGTAATCGAACTTGGTAATAAAACTCTTTCCCGGCAAGAAGATCAAAGATTTCCTTCGGGCAAGTTCCACTATAGTTGGGAAAGGAACGGGAACATTTGTTCGCTTTATAGGTACCCCCGAATCTACTAGTCATCGCCTTTGAGCTGGGAAATTTACCTGGGGTCGGCTATTCCTGATTCAGCAAAGGAAAGAAGCCTTGGTCCGCTGCGTCTTTTTCGACTAGTGAGTTGTTGCCGTCACTGAACTCGGTCACTGAAAGACCTTTCGAGTCGAACTATATTTATCAACACGTTTCCAAGCCTTCTAAACAGGTTCAGTCCTTTACTCAGAATTCACAGGATCTGTAACACATAGATACAGATATCTCTTTACCACATAAAACACATAAGTCTTACTAAGGCTAAGAACTCTATAGAACTCAAATGTTCCCCTAAGGCGACTTAACACGGGGGTTCTGCTACCCGGTTAGCGGATGGGGTCAAGGGGCAACGCCCCTAGAAAATTTTCAGAAAACCTTATTCAGTCCTCATTCAAAAACTAGTTAAAAATAACCAAACATCTAAAGTATCCGGATACAACAGAGTTTTCCGGACAACACCAATAATCCGGACAGCATGCCTTTTCCGGACAACATGCCTTTTCCGGACAGCATAAGTAATCCGGACACTATCCGGAAAGATACTTCATCCGGACAATCAAGAAAAGAGAACTTACCCGGAAAAAGACTTGTCCGGACACCTTCAGCTATCATCCGGACACCAACAACGAAACTATCCGGACACATTCATACTGTGTCCGGACACTACTGTCGGTTTATTCCTTTTTGCCCAGAAATCCGACAGAAATCAACCCCAGACTAGATGTGATGATTCTAATCCGATAGATACTTCCTACTAACCATTATAAACATAAATTGTACTAGAAACATACCTTAATCAGTTCAAATAACTCCAATTTGAGCCTTTACCCTTCTTTCTCCTTTCTTTCTTCTTCTTTTTGCTCCCAACACACACACACCTTAATCTGAGTTTTGTTATTATGAAGACATCTGTATCCCTAATTCAGATATTATCAACTAATGTTACCCTTTAGACCCTAATCTATTCAATAATATGCAAAGTACCCTTAACTTAATAATTCATCTCAACTTACCCAAAATAGTAACTTTAAAGTTAAATAATTTAACGGAAATAATATTTTTAACTAACGGACTTACCCGGGGTATTACATCATCTCCCCCTCAAAAGAATTCCGTCCCGGAATTCGGTTAGTCAAAAAGGTGAGGGTATTTGGTTCTCATTTCCGATTCGGATTCCCACGTGGCATCCTGACCTCTATGATGCCTCCACTGAACTTTCACTTGCCTGATCTCCTTATTCCGCAGCACTTTGACTTTATGATCAACTATTGCTTCCGGTTCTTCCACATAATTCAGTTTTTCATCGACTTGTATTTCTGGTAGGGAGACTGACTGATCTGGAGTAACCAAACACTTTCGAAAGTTTGATACGTGAAATGCATTATGGATTCTGCTCAATTCCGGTGGAAGATCTAATCGGTAAGCTACTTCACCGATCCTTTCAGTTATAGCAAACGGTCCGATATACCTTGGGCTAAGTTTGCCTTGTCGTCCAAATCTGATGACTCCTTTCCACGGCGAAACCTTTAACATTACGTAATCCCCAACTTGAAATTCCAATGGCTTTCGACGGCGGTCAGCATAGCTCTTCTGTCTATCTTGAGCCACTTTCAACCTTTCTCGAATCTGAGTAACCTTATCGGCGGTTAGCTGAACTATTTCCGGCCCCGCTAACTGTTTCTCTCCCACTTCGTTCCAACACAGAGGCGTTCGACATTTCCTACCATACAGTACTTCAAACGGTGCCGCTTGTATGCTGGAATGATAACTGTTGTTGTAAGCGAATTCGGTTAACGGTAAATGCTTATCCCATGATCCCCCAAAATCAACAATGCAAGCCCGGAGCATATCTTCTAAAGTTTGTATCGTTCGTTCACTCTGACCATCTGTTTGGGGATGATACGCCGTACTTAACTTTATCTGTATCCCCATTTCCCTTTGAAAACTTCTCCAAAATCTTGAAGTAAAACGACTATCACGATCAGAAATGATCGAGATTGGAACTCCATGTCGAGTTACTATTTCGTCAATGTACAACTTTGCTAATCGCTCCATCGAATCGGTTTCCTTTATCGGTAGAAAGTGTGTAGACTTGGTCAATCTGTCGACGATCACCCAAATAGAATCAAATCCCTTAGGAGTCCTAGGTAGTTTGGTGATGAAATATGTGGTAATCTGCTCCCACTTCCACATAGGTATTTCTAGCCGCTGTAGTTGACCAAACGGCTTTTGGTGTTCGATCTTTACTTTCTTACAAGTATCACATCTTTCCACATACTGAGCAATCCCTCTTTTATCCCCGACCACCAATAGAATTGCTTTAGGTCTTTATACATCTTGTTTGTACCTGGGTGAATAGAGAAACGGGATTGGTGAGCTTCTTGTAAAACACGATCACGTAACCCACCCAAACGAGGTACCCACACTCTGTTTCCCAGACACAATAATCCACGATCTACTTTTACTAGCAATGCTGACATCCCCGCTAACCGTTCTGATTTCAGATGTTCATCCTGATATGCCTCCACTTGACACTTCTGCAATTCGTCGAATATGTTGGGTAGGAGTTCAGTTCTTAGCGAAATAACTTTTATTGTTCCACTCCTTTCTTGACGACTCAATGCATCAGCTACCACATTTGCTTTTCCCGGATGATAAAGGATTTCACAGTCGTAATCATTCAGCAATTCTAGCCATCTTCTTTGTCTCATATTTAGTTCCTTCTGATCAAAGAGGTGTTGGAGACTCTTATGATCAGTATAAATCTGACATTTGGAACCATACAGATAATGTCTCCAAATCTTTAACGCGAAGACGACTGCAGCAAGCTCCATATCGTGCGTAGGATACTGTCTTTCATGACCCTTCAGTTGGCGAGAAGCATAAGCTATAACCTTTCCACGCTGCATAAGCACACAACCCAATCCCAATTTAGACGCATCACTGTAGACGACAAAGTCTTCAGAACCTTCAGGTAGTGATAGAATTGGGGCACTGCACAGTTTCTCTCTCAATATTCTGAATGCCTCGTCCTGTTCCGCTTTCCATTCGAACTTTAAATTTTTCCGGGTCAACTTAGTCAAAGGTGTTGCAATACGAGAGAAGTCTTTTATAAATTTTCGATAGTAACCGGCTAAACCCAGAAAACTGCGTACCTCTGTTGCTGTCTTAGACTGTTCCCACTTTTCAACTGCTTCTACTTTCATCGGATCGACTTGTATACCTTTCTCAGAAACCACGTGCCCCAGAAATTGCACTTTCCGTAGCCAGAATTCACATTTAGAAAATTTCGCATACAACTTTTCCTTCTTCAGTAGCTCTAGAATCAAACGAAGATGTTGCGCGTGCTCTTCCTTGGATCGAGAATAAATAAGAATATCATCGATAAATACAATTACAAATTTATCGAGATACGGCTTACATACTCGATTCATTAAATCCATAAAGGCAGCTGGAGCGTTCGTCAATCCAAATGGCATTACTAAAAATTCATGATGACCATACCTCGTTCGAAATGCAGTCTTTAAAACGTCTTCTTCCTTAACCTTCAACTGGTGATAACCGGACCTTAGATCAATCTTGGAGAAATAGCAAGCTCCAACTAACTGATCAAAGAGATCATCAATTCGGGGTAGCGGATACTTGTTCTTTATCGTGCGCTTATTCAATTCTCGATAGTCAATACACATTCTCATCGACCCATCTTTCTTTTTCACAAATAACACTGGTGCTCCCCACGGTGAAGAACTAGGTCTGATGAAGCCCTTATCTGATAGGTCTTGTAGTTGTGCCATCATCTCTTTCATCTCTGGAGGTGCCAAACGGTACGGTGCACGGGCTACAGGAGTGGCTCCAGGAATTAGGTCTATACCGAACTCTACTTGCCTAACCGGCGGAAGACTGTTCAAGTCTTCAGGAAATACTTCAGGGAATTCACTAACGATAGGAATATCTTCCATCCTATTCTTTTCCGGCTTAATATCTATCACATAGGCCAAGTAACTCTGACAACCCTTATTTACACACTTACGTGCCTTTACTAGTGATATGAGGCAAGACTGATGATTCCTACGATCACCATAAATCACTACCGGTCCCTTCTCTGGCAATACAACATTTATTATCTTTTTATCACACACTATATTAGCATGATTCTCAGCTAACCAGTCCATTCCCACTACTACGTCAAACTCTATTAAAGTTATAGGAAACAATTGTATAGGCACTCCACACCCCTCTATATTAATCACACAACCATCAAATACTTCACTAACCGACACTTGGTTGTCATTTGCAGTATCTACTAATAGAGCATGTTCTAACATTTTAGGTTTCAAACACAGACAAGCAGCAAATGTAGGTGACACAAACGATCGGTTTGCACCGGAATCAAACAACACCTTAGCACGTGTAGAGTTGATCAAAAATGTACCTGTGACCACATCCGGCGTCTCCTCCGCTTCTTTCTCAGTCATTTGAAAGGCACGACCCCTAGTTACTGGCGGTTCCAACCTCGGTATTACTGGTTTAACAATCGCTGGCCTACCCGATGACCCACCTTGCTGTATCCTCCCCCGCGGACAGTTTGACTGAAGATGATCCGGAGAATTGCATAAGAAACATAGCCGCGTTACCTTACAATCCTTGATGACGTGTCCGGTCTTCCCACACTTATAGCATGCTCGTAAATCACCTTGACAGTTTCCTTGATGGACACGGTTGCACTTTGGACATGGTCTTTCCGCTGGTCGAAACGGCGGACGGTTATCATACCTCTGAAATCGGGACCTCTTCGAATCATATTGTGGTCCTTCCCACTTTCTCTTTCCGATACTCTTATCCCCAGCATCTCTTCTCATATCTCGTTCAACATTTTCCGCGACATCGACTGCAGCTGAAAAGGTATCGGGTCCTTTTGCAGTCACTAGTCTTCTAACCTCTGAGTTCAGTCCGAAAATAAACCTTTCCATCTTCATTGCCTCCGTAGAAACATAGTATTCTGCGAACCGAGACTTTTCCAATAAACTAGCAGTATAATCTCGAACGGACAAGCTTCCTTGTTGTAAATTCATAAATTCCCCTTCCAGTTGTTTGACGGCTGCTTGGGGAGAAAATGCGTTCCTGTAGGCTATCACAAATTCTTCCCAAGAGAGGGTAGAATATACGTCAGATCCTTTAGAATGTATAAAAGATTCCCACCAATACAATGCATCTCCTTTTAGCATGGCTGCCCCATACAATACTCTATCTTCATCCGCACATTTGCTTGTTTTGAAAATGGCCTCAATTTCCTTCATCCATCTCATTGCTTTCACTGGATCCCGATCCCCTGAAAACGTAGGAGGCTTGCAGCTAAGAAACATCTTGTAATCACATTTTCTCATTACCGGTAAGACCGTAGGGGTGATTGGCATCTCCTCTTCATGAGTAGGGTCTGGTCCTTCTGTTTCAGTATTATGAGTTTGGTTGAACATAGCTTGAATATTGTCTTGTAGTCTTCCCATTTCTGCCATTAGATCAGCCCTGGTAATGAAATCCGTACTATTTTGTTGGGTTCTGCCTCCGGCTCGACCTCCAGCTCTACCTCCAGTTCTACCCCCGACTCTGCCCCCCGTTCTGCCTCCCCTGTCCCCTGTTCCTACTGACGGATTAGTTCTGTTTGGATTTCTTCCTCCTCCTCGATTCGAATTTCTTGTACCGCTTGCCATTCTGTGGATTTAAACAGGGTTAATATACACATAAGCACATACCCCATATAACAAGGTATTCCAGTTCAGACATGTACCTGTAAGATCACAATTACACTGGCCAGGTGTAATATGAAATTACCTTACATGATGTTCCTTCTACCTTTTATACTTAGTATCCCGAGGTTCTACCATAATAGGGACATCTTACTTCACATGCAGTTTAAGTCTAGGTACAAATACTAATACCTAAATCCCTTAAACTAAGGCTCTGATACCATTTGTAACTTCCCATATCCCATATACACAACATAACACGCAATATAACACAAATAGATATAACAAACAAACTTCACTTTTCAAGTACGGTCCAGTAGTCTTTTACAATAGAAAGAAAACATTTGAAATACAATCCTTGTACTATTTACATACATAACATTTAACATTTCAATACAACTACTAAATAAGTCAAAAGCTTCATCTTATAGTCCTTCTCACTAGCCTTCCAATTCGTACTCTACTTACTTGATCCGCCACCTGGAATACATATTTTTAAAACAAAATGAGGGTTAGACCTGATGGTCTAAGTGAGAAGCCCCTGTTAATTTAAAACCATTTATATAAACTTTATTCATATAAATCACGCCACATAATTACACATATCCAATTGAATTCACACATCATATACCTTCCTTTCTCATTACCTCCTGGCCATATTAGTGGTAGCAAGCCAGCTAATAAAATACAACGCTTCACAACATCTACAGCCAAACAACGCTATACAAGTTCTATAGCCAATCACACCGGTCTTAAACCCGGCCAACGTATTATAACACATTTATAATACACATGTAAATATAATATCTCACTATATTATAATTCACATTCGAGCACATAATTATCAACAATTTCACTCTCAATTCCACAGATATATGTATTCCAGTTAAAAAGTGTTTTCAAAGCAAAACTCACTTGATTGCTTATCAACACGTTTCCAAGCCTTCTAAACAGGTTCAGTCCTTTACTCAGAATTCACAGGATCTGTAACACATAGATACAGATATCTCTTTACCACATAAAACACATAAGTCTTACTAAGGCTAAGAACTCTATAGAACTCAAATGTTCCCCTAAGGCGACTTAACACGGGGGTTCCGCTACCCGGTTAGCGGATGGGGTCAAGGGGCAACGCCCCTAGAAAATTTTCAGAAAACCTTATTCAGTCCTCATTCAAAAACTAGTTAAAAATAACCAAACATCTAAAGTATCCGGATACAACAGAGTTTTCCGGACAACACCAATAATCCGGACAGCATGCCTTTTCCGGACAACATGCCTTTTCCGGACAGCATAAGTAATCCGGACACTATCCGGAAAGATACTTCATCCGGACAATCAAGAAAAGAGAACTTACCCGGAAAAAGACTTGTCCGGACACCTTCAGCTATCATCCGGACACCAACAACGAAACTATCCGGACACATTCATACTGTGTCCGGACACTACTGTCGGTTTATTCCTTTTTGCCCAGAAATCCGACAGAAATCAACCCCAGACTAGATGTGATGATTCTAATCCGATAGATACTTCCTACTAACCATTATAAACATAAATTGTACTAGAAACATACCTTAATCAGTTCAAATAACTCCAATTTGAGCCTTGACCCTTCTTTCTCCTTTCTTTCTTCTTCTTTTTGCTCCCAACACACACACACCTTAATCTGAGTTTTGTTATTATGAAGACATCTGTATCCCTAATTCAGATATTATCAACTAATGTTACCCTTTAGACCCTAATCTATTCAATAATATGCAAAGTACCCTTAACTTAATAATTCATCTCAACTTACCCAAAATAGTAACTTTAAAGTTAAATAATTTAACGGAAATAATATTTTTAACTAACGGACTTACCCGGGGTATTACACACGACTCACACTCTCGACCAAGAGTTTTAGCGCATGACACATTTGTTTTACACTCGATACACTTGTTATTTTTACATTTCAAATCATTTGTATTGTAATCATTGTACGATCGACACCTGAAACAAAGGACATCGCCCCTGTTTGGCGATCATAGTGCAGCGACGGATTCCACAGTCGTCCGTGGGTTTTTTCCTCGTTGAGGTTTTTCTCGCGTCATCAAAATTCTGTCTCTTTACAATTTTGTGTCCTTGTCGCACGCTTTGTCGTAAGATTCTTTTCTTTAGTTGTTAAGCTCCACAATCAACCTCAAGTTGTACTTGTGTGCGATTTTTGGCATTAACAGTTTGGCGTCCACCGTGGGGCCCCATCTAGAGAAAAATCTTTGACAAACGTGCGTCCTACTAACGGTTTCTTGAAAGTTTCTATTTCCTTTTTCATGGCAGGCTTCGAAAATCCCGAGCAAATCACTGCCCGGATGCGCGAAGAGCTCGGGGATGCACAAGATTCCCCTATGATAGCCGATGACTATCGTTTGGAAGAAATCGTCTTGGATCCGAGCAAGCCTGATCAAAAAGTCTTTATAGGATCATCCCTCGATCCCAGCATTAAAGACAAGTTAATATCTTTTCTGCAGGAACATGCTGATTGTTTTGCTTGGTCGCATGAAGATATGGTCGGTATCGATCCTAATGTCATATCCCATAAGCTCAACATCGATCCATCATTCAAGCCCATCAAGCAAAAGCGAAGGAAATTTGCTCCTGAAAGAAATAAGGTGATAAATGACGAAGTCGACAATCTCCTCAAGACACGAAAAATTCACGAAGTAAAATATCCCAATTGGCTTGCTAACGTCGTGGTCGTGGCAAAGAAAAATGGCAAGTGGAGAGTCTGTATCGACTTCACAGACCTCAACAAAGCTTGTCCAAAAGATCCATTTCCATTACCACACATTGATGCCATGGTCGACGCGACAGCGGGGCATGAACTACTGACATTCATGGATGCTTATTCTGGATACAATCAAATCCTAATGCACGACGAGGATCAAGAGAAAACTGCATTCATGACAGACCGAGGTATTTAATGTTATAAGGTTATGCCTTTTGGACTAAAAAATGCAGGTTCTACTTACCAGCGTCTGGTGAATAAGATGTTTAAAGATCACCTTGGTGACACAATGGAAGTCTATATCGACGACATGCTCGTCAAGTCGAAGCAAACAGTCGACCACGTCGAGCACTTGAGGCAGTCCTTCGACGTCCTTCGCAAGTATAGTATGAAGCTCAACCCGACAAAGTGTTCCTTCGGTGTTAGTGCTGGGAAATTCCTAGGATACATGGTCACTCGTCGAGGAATCGAGGCCAATCCCGACCAGATCAAAGCTATTGTCGAGATCAAATCTCCGAGAAATTTCAAAGAAGTCTAAAGACTCACTAGTCGGGTGGCGGCTTTGAACAGGTTTATCTCTCGATCCTCAGATAGATGTCATTTGTTTTATAACGTCCTCAGGAAAAATAAAGGCTTCAACTGGACCGACGATCACGAGCAAGCACTGCAAAAATTAAAAGAATACATGGCGTCACCACCTTTGCTGTCAAAGCCTCACGATCATGAGGTCCTGCAGCTGTATTTGGCTGTCAGTACTAATGCAGTAAGTGACGTCCTGACACGAGACGATGAAAAGCAGCAACTACCGATCTACTATGTAAGTAAATCCCTTTTTGACGTCGAAACCAGGTACTCCTCGATGGAAAAATTACTCTTGTCGCTTGTTACAGCCGCAAAGAAATTGCGACATTATTTTGAATCACACCCGATTACTGTCGTTACTAACTATCCTATCAAGTCTGTCTTGAGAAAAGCTGAGTTGACAGGTCGATTAGCGAAATGGAGTGTATATCTCAGCAGCTACGACATCGACTTCAAACCTAGGACAGCGATCAAATCGCAGGCACTAGCTGATTTTATCGCCGACTTTAGTCCTGAGTTGGGAAAAGAAGCAGAGTTCGAAGTGTCTACTGTGGCGACTCACGACGACGTACCTTGGACCTTACACGTCGATGGGTCGTCCAACATCAGAAGATCAGGACTTGGCGTCGTCTTGAAGTGTCCACAGGGGGGCAAGATGGTATATTCAGTTCGATGTGACTTCAGAGCCACCAACAACGAAGATGAGTACGAAGCCCTGATCGTAGGAATGGATATGGCCCACGACTTGGGGGCAACCTCGCTGCATGTCAAAAGCGATTCTCTTCTGGTCGTGAACCAGATGAATGGAGAATTCGCAGCCAAAGACTTAAAAATGGCGTCGTATCTGAAGATAGCAAAAGAAAAATCAGAAAAGTTCAAATCATTTTCTATTGAACAAATTCCGAGGGATCAGAATACTCAAGCCGACGCTTTAGCAAACCTTGGATACGCCCTAGTCGAACCAATATTCGACAATATTCCTCTGATCCACTTAGCGACGTCACCCACCGAAAGTAACGATGTCGTCCAGATCGAGGAGCAAGAAGATGACTGGTCGTGTGACATTCAAAATTTTGTCTTACACGACCAACTCCCAGAAGACAAGATGGAAGCTCGAAAGATAAGATTCAAGGCATCCAGGTACGTCATGATCGAAAATAGACTCTACCGACGATCATCAACAGGCTTAAACCTAAGATGCCTCGTCAATAAGAATCAAATCCGGAAAATCCTCCAAGAAATGCACGAAGGTGAGTGTGGTAATCACTCAGGAGGTCGTAGTCTGGCTAATCGTATCTCTCGACAAGGTTACTTTTGGCCGACGCTACAACAAGACGCTATCAGGTATGTCCAAAACTGTGATCCCTGTCAACGACATTCAGGTACGTCTCATAAACCATCTGAACCCTTACATTCGACACTGATCCCGTGGCCTTTCATGAGATGGGGTATGGACATTGTCAGCAAGCTACCACCTGCCCCTGGGCAAAAGGTATTCCTCCTCGTACTTACAGATTATTTCTCTAAATGGGTAGAAGCAACAGCCTTTTCCCAAGTTCGGGATAAGGAAGTCGTGTCTTTTATCCAGACTAACATTATATGCAGGTTTGGGATTCCATCCGAAATTGTCTGCGACAATGAATCTCAATTCATAAGCGACAGGACTCGACAGTTCTGTGAAGACCGTAGTATCAAGCTGACGACCTCGACACCCAGATACCCCCAGGCAAATGGACTTGCTGAATCAAGCAATAAGACCATCGTTGCTTCAATCAAAAAGAGACTACAAGCCGCCAAGGGAAAGTGGGTCGAAGAGCTTCCTTCAGTCATGTGGGCAAATCGCACGACGCCTCGTACGTCCACAGGACAAACTCCCTTCTCTTTGGTTTATGGTTGTGAAGCAGTTCTACCAGTCGAAGTTCGGCTCTCGACATCAAGACATACTTCCGTCGACCACAATCTAGTCGATCTAAGTTATGATCTGGACGCCCTCGAAGAGCTCAGAGAGTCAGCGTTGATCAAAATGGCATCACAAAAACAAGTGGTCGAGCGACACTTAAACAAAAATGTCAAAATTAAAGTCTTTCAAATAGGCGACTACGTCCTCCGTCGAGTATTCCAAAACACTCAAGAGCTCAATGCAGGTAAACTTTCCACCAAGTGGGAAGGTCCTTATCGTATCTCAGAAGTCGTTGGTAAAGGTGCCTATCGGCTCCAAACCCTCGACAACCAAGACGTCCCACGTAGCTGGAATGCTACACATTTGAAAAGGTATTTTTTCTAAGTCTTTTTTCTCTTTCATACGATTTTCTCATCGCGACGATTACTAACTTAAGCATCGGAGGGTCGTTGGTTAGCCAACGACCAACCTCTGACATCGTTTTAACGCAGGATCGCATGATATTAGTTATTAAGACTTCTATACGACTTTAAATCTCGTCGCATGATACAAATGTTCAAGTCTATGACTCGCTCTGTCGCAGGGACGCACGATTCACGAGCGTCGTACGATCTGGTTATACGATCGTAGGGTTTAACATTCATCCGATCTAAGTTCTTAAAACCAAGGGAAATTTGTAAGATCTGGATGAACACGTCAATCGCATATGATTGTTAATATGATTCAAATGTATGATACATGTCTTGATCATTGTATTGCAGTGAATGCCTAAGTCGCATGTTTTCTTCTACGATTGAAATTCGCAATTAAACACTTATGATTACTTATAAGGCATGTAAAACAGGGAGGTATGCGAGATAAAGATTCCATTCATCAAAACAACTATTACATTAGATAACTCGATCGCCAACAGTTGAGCACAAAAAACAAAGTCCATAAATCGTAAATTTATCCCAAATATGAAGATGAATGTCGGTCACATCTTTGCCCGAAGTCTCGACCTTGGAATCCTCATCAACCGTGAAGCGCGATGAAGAACTTATGCAAGGATCAAACGAGTATGGGAATTAGTTCCCAACATCGTGCGCCGCGACATGTTGCAGAGGTGAATCCACAGTATCTTTCGAATGCGGCTCTTAAGATTAATGTTAAGGTTGGAGGAAGGAATACGATATTTTTCGTAGCTCTCGACGGTCGACTCCCAGTCCAACATCTCTCTATCTTCACAAAAGAAGGTTGGAATATCTGTAAAATACAAAGAAATATATTAACAAACGCTCGATGAAAAACGTCGAAACGTAAGTTTTAGAAACAGAAACTTACTAGGAACACCAATCCGACTATATGTGATTTCGTCTCTACGACGAAAATTCCTCGGAAACGCTCTTCGAAAGATAAGAGCTGATATTTTCCCAGATACGGGAAAAATTTCGTCCCGACAAGGACATTGTCAACTAAGGGGTCCAACGGCAACGTAAAGTTGACCATCGTGACTTCCTTCTCACCCTCTCCCGTCTTAACACCCTTGCCCTTGTCGGCCGACGAAAGGGTCGACGTGGGCACGTGGCTAAGGGGAACGTCGTCGCCAGTTGCGCAAGATCCACCGATGTCACGTCAATCGCGATCATTGCCTTCTCCTTCTCAGGCGTATTGACTCTCGATGAGCCATCAACCTTCGAAGACGGTTCCCTCAGGATCGTCATCCGCGTCTTCGGTAAAACCCCCGACTCAGTTGTCAAGGCCTGCAGTCTTCTCTCCTTGCCCCTACGGGCGAAATCGAGTTGAGCTGCTCTTTTAGTCGAGATCGTCGGCACCTTCATCTACGATTCTCCTGAGAATATATAAAAGATGAACATCACAAGATAAACTTAAAAATGAAAAAGGCCAAAAGTCTTCAGAGTCAGGGCATTAGTTGAGTCAATGATAAACCCAAAGCATGAATGTCTTAGCTAAAAGACGAGTAAAAGAGTTCAAAACTATACCCTATATAGGTGCTCAAAAGCCACGAAAAATCTAAGTAAGACAGAGATTCTTGCAAGATTGGAAAATATTGAACAAAGAGCAACAAAGAATCCTAGAAGAATCTCGTTCTCAAAACTCTCCGAAATCGTAAAGGGAAAGAATCCGTCGAAGATCTCTATTTATGCTAAAAAATCGTGTCAGGTCGAACCCCTCGATAGTCGACCCGTGCCCCTGCCTTTTCGAACGCTCGACAGATTGTCAACACCTGGCAATGACAGCTGCTTAGCATAATCATGCGTCAGCCTAACGTCACGACCTTATCCTCTCTTCGACTTCTCATTCGGTTAGAATTGGACCGATCCTGTTCCAAGGCAACTGAAAGGATTTTTTACACGTGTCACTGGCAAAATTTTAAAAACTTTTGAAATTTGAATTTGTCACTCCACTTTTTCAAATTTTGGGGGCAAACTGTTTGGGTAAAAATCCACCAGCTTCGACCACGACTGAGACGTTAAAAACATTTATTACACTTCTCTTGTAACAAAGTTAAATCGTCAACACTTTGTCCTTAGATCGAAGCCATAGTCGAAAGTACCTCTCGACACTCGACCGTCCAGTAGAAACATACGACCCCGACCAACTAACATGCGACATTTTTGTTACGTTTTCATCATTCAATGCAGGTCAACATCATTCATAGCCAACGGACGAAACCGACAAAGCAGTTATGAGCATTAAAACAACGATGACCGGTACGAACGTTACTAGAAGAAATCATGAAGTCATTAAAGCACTCGAAGACTATAAATACAAAGACAAAGCTATCATTTGCAGATCATCTAACACCAGCAAACTCAAGAATCACACTGCGTACTCAAGAACATCCGAAGCAAATGAATTTCTCTCCAGTGATCGCTCTCGACGCACGACTCACACTCTCGACCAAGAGTTTTAGCACACGACACACTTGTTTTACACTCGATACACTTGTTATTTTTACATTTCAAGTCATTTGTATTGTAATCATTGTACGATCGACATCTGAAACAAAGGACATCGCCCCTGTTTGGCGATCATAGTGCAGCGACGGCTTCCACAGTCGTCCGCGGGTTTTTTCCTCTTTGAGGTTTTTCCCGCGTCATCAAAATCTCTGTCTCCTTACAATTTTTTGTCCTTGTCGCACGCTTTGTCATAAGATTCCTTTCTTTAGTTGTTAAGCTCCACAATCAACCTCAAGTTGTACTTGTGTGCGATTTTTGGCATTAACACCAGCAAACTCAAGAATCACATTGCGTACTCAAGAACATCTGAAGCAAAGGAATTTCTCTCCAGTGATCGCTCTCGACGCACGACTCACACTCTCGACCAAGAGTTTTAGCACACGACACACTAGTTTTACATTCGATACACTTGTTATTATTACATTTCAAGTCATTTGTATTGTAATCATTGTACGATCGACACCTGAAACAAAGGACATCGCCCCTGTTTGGCGATCATAGTGCAGCGACGGCTTCCACAGTCGTCCGCGGGTTTTTTCCTCGTTGAGGTTTTTCCCACGTCATCAAAATCTCTGTCTCTTTACAATTTTTTAACCTTGTCGCACGCTTTGTCGTAAGATTCCTTTCTTTAGTTGTTAAGCTTCACAATCAACCTCAAGTTGTACTTGTGTGCGATTTTTGGCATTAACAACATCATCTTAGGTCAACCGTGGATCCATGAAATGAAAGTTGTCCCCTCGACGTACCATCAGACCATGAAGTTCCCTACGCCGTGGGGGGTCCAGGAGATCAAAAGTGAGCCGAAAGTCGCCCGTGACTGCTATAAGACCACCCTGAAGCCGCGGAAGTAGGCCATCTAACGGTTACAGGTCCAGGATGCTCCTAGGGCAGCCGACAACCATCACCTGGAGGAAGTCGTCCTGGACCAGAGCAAGCCTGACCAAAAAATCTTTGTAAGTTCGTCTCTCGATCCCTGCCTTAAAGACAAGCTAATATCTTTTTTTTTGCAGAAACACGCCGATTGTTTTGCCTGGTCGCATGAAGACATGGTCGGCATAGACCCTGGCGTCATTTCCCATAAGCCCAATGTCGACCCGTCATTTAAGCCTATCAAACAAAAGCGACGGAAATTTTCTCCTGAAAGGAATAAGGTGATAAATGACGAGGTCGACAACCTCATCGAGACAGGGAAAATTCGAGAAGTAAAGTACCCCGACTGGCTTGCTAATGTCGCGGTCGAAGAATGACAAATGAAAAGGTCCAAGTCGTATCTCAGAGGTCGTGGGTAAAGGTGCCTATCGACTCCAAACCCTCGACAATCGAGATATCCCACGTAGCTGGAATGCAATGCATCTGAAAAGCCAACGACCAACCTCTGACATTGTTTTATCGCAGATCGCACGACATAAATTGCTAAGTCTACTATACGACTTTAGTCTCACAGGATCGCGCGACACAAGTGATCAGGTCTATGACTTGATTATCCTATCGCAGGGACACATGATTCAAGCTCGTCGTACGATCTAGTTGTACGATCATAAGGTCTAGCAACCCCACGATCTAAGTTTTTTAACTTAGAAGAATTTCATGTTCTGAATGAATGCTTTGATCGCATGCGCTTATGTTTGCTTATACGATTCAAAAAGTCGTATGACTTATGTCCTAATCTTTTTATTGCAATGGATGCCCAAGTCGCACGATTTCCTGTTCATTTTATACTTAGTAAATTACACAATTAATTTTATATTTACTTATAAAACGTATGAAACAAAGTGATACGCAAGGTAAATTTCATTTATCAAACCGTTAGTTACATCAGATAACTCGACCACCAACGGTCGAGCGAGAAAAGCAAAATTAAAGATAAAATTTCCTAAGGCAGAGGAGAATCGACAGCCGCATCCTTGCCAGAGGCCTCACCCTTTGAGCCCTCTTCGACCTCCTACTCATCGACTTCTTCCTCGTCGACCTCCTTCACGTTGTCCGAGTCAAGGTCCCGCTCCGACCCGACCTTCGACAAGAAAAACGCCAACTACTCCGACACAGAGGCGAGAGGATTTTTGCCCGACAGGTGTCGTCGCATGATAGCCGCCCGCGCAGTGAATCGGGCAGAAGCGAAGACGGACTTAGTCTCGTCCTTCAGCTCCTTCACCTCTTCCTCCAGGCTCGCCACCTTAGACTTAGACTCCTCGGCTTCTTTTTCCTTCATAGCCAAGGACTCCTTTGTCCTGTCCAGCTCCTCCCTTTGGTCGGAGATCAAAGACAGGGATTGCTTCAGACGAGAGTTCACCTCGTTCTTTTCATGTCCGACGGCTTCCAACTCGTTTAGAGCGTCGTCGAGTCGTACCGACATACCCTTGGCACGTTCCAGAGCAGACCTTTCCCTCTCCAACGCCGTGTCCTCTCTCTTAAGAGCAGAAGACACTAGGCCTTCTATCCTTGTCGTTTCGGCGTGCAGAGCCAGGGAAGACTAGAACGTCTGAAAAACATTAAAACATTGTTAGTAAATATTCGACAAAGTAAACATCGATAAAATAAAACAAGTCTTGAAAGAAAGACTTACCATGAACGCAGTCCGGCAACATGCGATCCCGCCTCCTCGACGGAGACCCCTCGAAAACGCTCCTCGAAAGATGGGAGCTGATATTTCCCCAGATGCGGAAATAATTTCATCCCGTCTAGGACGTTGTCAGCTAAGAAGTCCGACGGCAAGGTAAAGTTAACCGTCGTGACTTCCTTATCCTCGGTTGCGTGACCCTTGCCCTTGTTGGCCGCTGTACGGGTCGATGTCGCAGACGCAGGCGTCGTCTTTGTCGCCTGAAGCGCCGGGCTGACTGGCGTCGCGTCAATCGCGTCGGAATACATCTTCGTCTTCTTAGGAGTCACGATCGCCGCCTTCGCCTTCTCAGGACTAACGACTCTCGACGAGTCGCTTACCTTCGAAGACGGTTCCCTCGGGATCGTCATCCTCGTCTTCTTTAGGACACCCGACCCAGTTTTCGGGATCCCCTTCCTCTTTTCTCTGCCCTGACGGGCCAGCTCAGCTTGAGCTGCCTTCTTGGCAGCCGCAGGCGTCATCTTCGCCTGAAATCCTCCTGTAGGGCAAGAAAAAGAAAGAACGATTAAACGATCGAAAGAAGAGAAAGACTAGATCGAGCGAAAAGAAAGCGAAGGAACACTTACCGGTCATTTCTTCTTTTTCTTCCCTCGACTCTCCTCTCTCCTTCTCCTCTTTCTCCTCTTCCTCCTCTTCTCCCTCTCCTTCTTCTCGTGCCGCTTGTCGGTTTTCGCCCAAGTAGACCAAGTCGTCGTCCTCGTCTACTAAATGTCGCGTGACGAACGATCGATTGATCGTCGGGACTGATCTCCAAGAACTTCCCAATTTTAGCCTTGGAGTCGTCGTTGGGCTTCACGTCGTCGAACTTAATGTCTGAAAACACAAAAGGGAGAAGATTAGTTGAAAAACAAAGCGATAAACATAATAAAGACGCTCAACCATAGCTAAAACTCACCCGTCATGTTCCAGCCGGATCTGATCCAATCGCTGTCGGGGTCCAGCGTCTCTACTCGCACGAATGCGTACCTGGTCTTCCATTTGCGACCGTTGACCGCAGTTTTCAGAACCAAGGTACGATCGCCCTTGTGCTTTGAGAATAGACTGTAGCGACGGTATGTGTCCATCTTGACCTGGTAAGCCGTCTAGAGATCCTTCACGTTCATCGGCGACTCCCAATTTTTGGTAAGTCGCTCGACAACCTGGATGACCCGCCAAAACTGGGGCATCAGTTGCCCCGACGAGAGATCAAATTCACACATGAACGCCTTGGCCAAAGGAGAATAAGGCCACTCGAAACCTATCTTAAATGGGTACTCGTATATCACGACGTACCCATCGGGACACATCTCCGGTCGGATCTAACCGGCCTTGCTCACAGTAATCCCCGCAGGAATTTTCGCTAGATTCCTAAGGCTATCGAGATCATCTTGGTCTCGAATGGTACTCTTGGGTTCTGTCGACATCGCTAGTCCCGTTGGCCAAATTTGCAGGTCTGAAAAACCCCAAATATCCAGTTTTTCCTAGGCTTTCTAGCAATGGACTTACGACGCATACAAAGACTGAAGAGTCGTACCTTATATAGGCGCTCTAAAAACCTCGAAATTCCTAATCGAATCGAAGATTCTTGCAGGTTTGGAAAAGATTGGACGAAGAACAGCAAGAAATCGGGAAAGAATCTCACACTTAAAAATCTTAGAAAGCGTAAACTGGAAAGGATCCACCAAGGATCGCTATTTATGTAATCGATCGTGTCAGGTCGAGTCATTCGATGATCGACACGTGCCCATGTCTATTCGTATGACCGTATGGATCGTCGACACCTGGCGATGATAGCTGCTAAGCATGATCGTGCGTCAGCATGACGTCACGATCTTATCCCCTTTTCGACTTCCTCTTTAGTTGGAATTGGACCGATCCAGTTCCAAGGCAACTGAAGTAACTTTTGACACGTGTCACGACCCTAGACGTCCGACTGACAAAATTTAAAATTCGAATTTGCCACTCTATTTTTAAATTTTGGGGGCAAACTGTTTGGGTAAAATTTCACCAGTCTCGACCACGACTAGAGCAAGGAAAACATTTATTATACTTTTCCATAAAAAGATAAAATCATAAACACTTTATCATCAGACCAAAGTTGAAAATCGAAACCTACTCACGACACTCGACCGTCGTATGGAACCTCACGACCTCGACCGACTAACATGCGATATTTCTGTTACGTTTTCATTGTTTACTGCAGGATCAATGACATTAATGACCAACGACCATAACCGACGAAGACCATTTACGAGCATTAAATTCAGCGTCAGTTACGACCGTTATTTGAAGCTTTAAGGAATCAATTAAAGCACTCGAAGACTATATATACAAAGGCTCAATCATCATTTAGGAGAGCATCTCACATCTGGAAACAACTGAACTCTCAAGAACACTCGAAGCAAAGAAGTCACTCTCAAAAGATCGCTCACGACGCACGACTTACACGCACGACGCATAGTCTATACACACGACTCACTTGTTTTACACGCACGATACATTTGTTACTTTACATTTAAAGTCTTTCTTTCATTTGTATTGTAATCTTTGTACCCTCGACACCCGAAACATAAGGACATCGCCCATGTTTGGCGACCATAGTGCAGCGACGACCCCCAAAGTCGTCCGCGGGTTTTTTCCTTGTTGAGGTTTTTCCTGCGTCACCAAAATCTTTGTCTTATTTACGTTTTTCTGTCTTTGTAGTACGGTTTGTCGAACGATTCCCATTCTTTAGTTGTTAAGCTCCACAATCAACCTTAAGTTATCCTTCTTGACGATTTTTGGCATTAACATATACTTGCGCCCCCACTGTGGGAACACTGTGGCCACTAAGTGGAACTATACGGTTTTCCGCTATCACCATCACTACGAGACCTTAGGCATGTTGTTTATAGTTAAATCCTGGTAGCCTAATTCCCAAATTACTAAACCCAAAACTAGTAATAGATGAAAACCTGATACCCCATTGGACTTGGATGTCCTGTATGGTCGTACGAGCTACACGTGGTCAAGGTCAGGTATGATATTAAATAGCATGTAAATTTTAGATCCGATTGGGTTTTAGTATAGTTTATATTTGATTCATCATATTATTTGTCGAATTGGATTACATAGTTGATTTATCGAACTTTTATGTTGCTCTAAGAATATACATGATATCACACAATGTCATGAATCTAAATTTTAGTATTTTTAATTTTTTATACATATCTTTTTTTTAAACGGTGTCCTAGGCTATGTCTAGACTAATCCATTGGCAAATTATGACTGTAAGACATCAGCCCTGATTAAACCTCAGTAGCCACAAATTGTGTACGTCTGGATTCGAAACCTAGACAGATGGGATATTCCGCCACATCTCCAGGGCCTTAACCAGTACGCCACAATCCTTGTGGTTTTTTTTATACATATCTTTATTTTGGTCAACTTGGATTATAGAGGATGGGATATATTAAACATATTTATTGTGTTTCAAATCATTAAACTTCAATAAATAAATCCAATCATAATATTATTATGTGATTTGGAGTATCTTAGAGAGGTTTTAAAGCATGGACTTAAATCTCAAATAAATATTGCAATTATTATTTTATTTAATTGGGTATGCATTGGAAAATAGAAAACATATATCAATTATTCCAAAATTCATAATACAATGTATTGGTATTATATTATTTGTAATTCAAATATGGAATTGGAGATTTGGGGTTATAACCACTAACATAATAATAATCACAAAAACCAACATGACACCAAACTACCTTAATTTATTAATGTTGTCTCTTAGAATATATTGATGGATGAATTAAACCTCCAATGAGTGGCTTAATTCATGATGGTTTATGGTGGATTATTTATTATTGTTTCAATTAGATGTTTTTTTTTAACGGCAAGGTACTTTCATTAAACCGCCAAAATACAACCAACAACAAAAGTCCAACGAGGTTCTAACGAACAACACTAAACCACTGGACCAATCGAATGCAAAGATCACTACAGCTTAATAAGACCCACCAAAGCAATGAACCAGCAGGCTTACTCCATACAGATTTGTTTGCGAGGTTTAAACAATACTTGTGGAAATTACCTGATACCAACATTCACCATCAAAAACCACAGCTGAAACTGCAAGCTCATGGACGAACACATCTACTATTCCAGACCAGCGCTGCTGTCCAGGAACAGCAGTTACCGTCCAGCAGCCCTGTGCACCTGCAACTGTCCAGATTAAGCCCTGCAGCTGAAACTGCAGTAGCCCTCCCGCGACCAACCTTGAAAGCCATGAAAAAGCCTGCTGAAACACCAAATCAGCCCGTCTGTCCGGGATAAGCCGTCACGAAATAATATTAACAACATCTCCAATAGATTTTCCAAAATTTCTCCAAAATGGAGAACCAAAACTCAAAATCTCCAAAAAAAATACATCCATTTCCAACAAATTCTCCATTTTGGAGAAACAATCATTGATTATAATACTAAAATATTTCATTCATCTATTAAAATATTATATATCTCTCTCTAGATATTTATTTTTCAAAGATTTCTATTGATGCTCTCATTTAGTAATCATTTTTGGAGTTATCTTCATATTTGGAGAAAACTTATTCTCTCTCATATTTTCTCCATTTTAGGGATAGTTTTGAGGAAGCAGCTGGAGCAAAATTATAGCTTAAAATCCCTATATTCTTTAATTTCTCTAAAATGAGAAAGCTGCCGGAGATGCTCTAATAAATTTCAAAAGTAATGATTATCGATAAATAAAAAGATGATTAAATAAAATTAAAAACAATGAAAAGTTTATTATGGCACTTAATGAAATAAAGCTTGTTAATTAGCAATTTAAAAACCTATTAACAAGAAAAAAAAAGTAAATTATACATGTTTATAGAATGAAAGAAAAATACTATATTTTTTGAAGAAAAAAGAAAAATAATATTACGAGTTTAATTTAAATTAAATTTTAGAAAAGGAAAAAGACCAAGTCGGTCAAATTACAGATACCGAAAAAGTCAAAATGTGGCCGGGTTTCCCCACTCCTCTCCTCCTACGATTACATCCTAATTCTACCAATATAATCGCTCTAATTAAACCCAAATAATTAATTAATATAACTCAAGACGTGAGATCAGATCAGACTATTTCCGTGAGACGTGAGACCAAAAAGTTAATACTAAACATTCACAATAAAAAACCGTGAAGGTACTGTGATGGTAAACCTTCACAATGTTTTTGCTGTGAAAGTTTGCTGTTTTTCTTACCTTCACAATGAATCACTGTGAATGTTTAGTGTTAATTTCTTGGTCTCACGAAAACAAGTTGGTCTCACGTGAACCCAACTCTATAACTCAAATAGTTAATTAAACATTTTTCTTAACTATAGTGTTTGGACTAGCTAAAAGAGTGTGTGTTTCTTTCTTCTTGTTTTTAGGTTCTACTGCACTATAATAAAATTGGTTTTATAAGATGTTATCGATTCTCAAGCATTCTAATATACTGTTTATAAGATTTAATTTGTAGAACTAACAGATAATTAAAGTGTTCTATCAAAATATGTTATAATAAACTTATAGGACGCTTATGAATGTTTTAGCAAGTTTTTTAGAACACTTTTAATATAAAGCATTGCATTAGCTATTTTATAGGACATCTGTCTTTATAAGACACTTTTTAAATAGTGTCTTATAAAAAAAATTAATACAATGTCTTTTAGAAAAAAAAATGTGCTAAGTTTTTTTTTGTTACGACGTCCAAAAATGTTCTATAAGCTTGTTAAAACACCTTTGGATAAGACACTTTATTTTTTGGTCCTATAAATTAAGTTTTATAAAACGGCCTATTATGACACTTTTTACAAAAACGGTTATTCTATTATTTGAAAAAAGGATTATATATATATAGGGTTGGGTTCACGTGAGACCAACCTGTTTTCGTGAGACCTGAGACTACAAAATAACACTAAAAATTCACAACGATTCATTGTGAAGGTAAGCAAAACAACGAACCTTCACAACAAAAACACTGTGAATGTTTACCTTCACAGTCTTTTACTGTGAAGGTTTAGTGTTATTTTTTTGGTCTCACGGTTCTCACGAAAATGGCTTGATCTCACATGATCTCAAGTCTCTCTCTCTCTCTCTATATATATATATATATATATATATATATATATATTACCCTACATCACCTTTGGGTGAAATATACTGTCTTGGTTTGAAAATTTGGTGTAGTTTATTTATTAATTTATTGGGAAATTAATTGATTTGCCCTTAGTTGATTGACGTTTCACTCAAATGCCCTATCTCTCTCCCAATTCAGTAAAATACCCCAAAAATCCGTGGCTGAACCTGTGGCCCACGGCCTCCCACGGAATTATGTTTATTCCTATAATTTAAAAAATAATTATATGTGGACTAAAATGGAATTATATATATATATATATTAGTTTATTAGTTTTTGTGCCCACGGCCTCCCACGGAATTTAATATCCAATAATTAAAGAATACAAAAACTAATAAACTAAACTAATGGCTTAGCCCACGGATGAATTACAAGGCCCACGGATCATGAGGGTTGAATATTGGCTTTTTGAAACATAATCCGTGGGTCACGGCTTAGCCCACGGATTTTCAGTGTATTTTTGTTATTTGGGAGAGAGATAGGGCATTTGAGTGAAACGTTAGTTAACTAAGGGCAAATCAATTAATTTCCCTAATTTATTTGAATATTATTACTTAATTTACTTCCTAAAGGTGATGCAACACTCTATCTCATTGTTGGTTTGGTATGCACCAAAAATTATAAAATTCCAAACCCCACAAAACTACCAAGTGGTTGCTTATTTGAAATTTTCTCTTTCTCTCTCTTTAACACTTGATATAAAACTACATATCCTCCCCATTTCTTCTTCATTTCATTTCATCCTCTACTTTTCTCTCCCTACAGCTCATTCTTGCACAACAAGATCACACAAGCCATGACCATCAAGAAAACAGCAACATCTTTCTTTCAAAGCTGTTTCAAGATTCAACATGAACCCGTTGGTCCATTGACGAATAAGCCAAAAAGGAAATCCGCGGTTGCATCGCATAACTCGCCCCGGATGTCGCTTATGGATTATGACAGCTCGACCATTTCGGATGACATATCGAACTCGCTTGCTGGTTCTAACCTCCATGTGTTCACCCTGGCCGAGCTTAAGCTCATCACCCAGTCGTTTTCGTCCTCAAATTTCTTGGGTGAAGGTGGGTTCGGACCCGTTCACAAGGGTTTCATCGATGATAAACTTAGGCATGGTTTGAAACCTCAACCTGTGGCTGTTAAGCTTCTTGACTTAGAAGGCTTACAAGGGCACAGAGAATGGCTGGTACGTCTATATATATTATATATATCAAGAAGGGTTGGGTTTCACGTGAGACCAACCTGTTTTCGTGAGACCAAGTTTTTACACTTGAAACTTCACATCAAAATACTGTGAAGGAACCACAAGGGTTGTGGCGTACTGGTTAAGGCCCTGGGGGATGTGGTGGAATATCCCATCTGCCCAGGGTTCTAATCCAGGCGTACACAACAATTGTGGCCACTGAGGTTTAATCAGGGTTAATTGATGTCTTACGGTCATAATTTGCCAAGGAATTAGTCTAGCCATAGCCTAAGACACTCTTCCCCAAAAACATTCACAGCAAAAACACTGTGAAGCTTACCTTCAGATTATTTTGCTGTGAAGGTTCAAGTGTAAATACTTGGTCTCACGAAAACAGGCTGGTCTCACATAATCCCAAGTGAAAGATCATATTTTTACCAAAAAATACCATCTTTTCTACCAAAAATATCATCTTTTAGCAAAAAAGATTGTCTTTTTTGTAAAAGGATACAAACCCATCAACTTATTCATGATATTATTGATGTTTATAACAGACTGAGGTGATATTTCTTGGAGAACTGAGACACCCACATTTGGTGAAGTTGATCGGATACTGCTGCGAAGATCAACACAGGTTGCTTGTGTATGAGCATATGCCACGAGGGAGCTTAGAGAATCAACTCTTTCGAAGTACGTTCATGTTTTCCTATATATCTTAATTATCACAAATTAATTAAGGTTAATTAAAGATTTTTAACTTCTGTAAATCCTTGTTTTCAAACGTAAAGTTATTTTATGTGAACTAATATTAGTCATCATTATCCTTGAAATAAGGGCATCATTATGAAAATATGCTTATATTAATTATGATTAGCACATATCATCATTATATTCGCTTACTTTATATATATATATATAGAGAGAGAGAGAGAGACCCACTATTTTGTAAACTTCTTTTCGTGTAAACTTTGAATTTTATAGGTTTTCTTGATTAAATTGTTTATTTTGATGAAAGTGTTTCATATCATTCATTTCTTGATGAAATCGTTTCATATATTTGTGGTTTTTTATGTAGTTTCATATTTTGTTTTTCATTCATATGAAACTGTTTCATATATTTTCTCAGTTTGATTAAACTTTGTCGTTTTTACATAAAACACACAAATATATGAAAACAATTTTATCAAGAAATGAATGATATAAACATTTCATCAAAATAAACAATTTCATCAAAAAAACCCTATGAAATCTAAAGTTTAGATATATTTAAAGGTTTACAAATTGTTGTGCCCCTCTCTATACATATACACACTATTGTCGATGATTTTAATAAATTAAAAGAAATAAATAGCTATCTGGGTGGCGATAATTGATATTATATACAGCATCTGGATGATAGTTGATTAATATTATATATATATATATAATATTGTGGGAATGACAGAAATAATTAATGGAAGAAGAAAAATGGTGCAAATTATTTATTTTATAAATACGAAAATGCAAGTTTTTTCCGTGGGTGGTTGACAAATGACAAGTATTAGGGCAAAGACTTGTTCATTTTCCTCCAAACTTTTTTTGACTTTTTGGAAAGTTCTGCAACTCTTTACCAGTTCCACGACTTCTATCTCAAAAGTCAAAACTTTGTTTTTTTGCAAAACAACCTTGAGGAAATAAATTGTTTTCAAAATGGACTTCTTTTTTTAATTTATAAGATTTTAGTTTTCTTTTTCTTTTGAACATGCATGATATCTAACAATTATTTGTATATGAATATATAGGGTTTTCGGTGTCACTTCCATGGTCGATAAGAATGCAAATTGCTCTAGACGCAGCGAAAGGCCTTGCCTTTCTTCACGAAGCACAAAAGCCTGTTATATATCGTGATTTCAAAGCATCAAACATTTTACTAGATTCGGTAAGTGTTTTTGAATGAATAACTTATAGCAATATTGTGTCAATATATATTGTGTTGTTTATAATTAATATCATATGGAACTAAACGGTTTTATAATTTTGTTTGTAATATATAGGACTACACAGCTAAGTTATCGGACTTTGGACTTGCCAAGGATGGCCCCGAGGGAGATGACACACACGTTTCCACCCGAGTTATGGGCACACATGGCTATGCCGCTCCCGAGTACCTCATGACAGGTAATGTACGTGTATTTATGCATGTAGTGCAACTTAATTAATTTCTTGTACAACATGATTTTTGTTTTTCAGATTTTATAGCTCTTACTAAATATGGAATTGGGCTTTTTTATATCTTTTAGGCCACTTAACAGCAGCAAGTGATGTATATAGCTTTGGAGTTGTATTGTTGGAGCTTCTAACGGGTAGGAAATCAATGGACAAGAGTCGTCCTAACCGTGAGCAGAACCTAGCCGACTGGGCTAGGTCTCATCTCAAGTATCCTCGAAAACTTGGCCGAATAATGGACCCAAGACTCGAAGGACAATATTCGGAATTTGGGGCACAAAAGGCGGCAGAATTGGCTTATCAATGTCTTAGCCATAGGCCTAAAGCAAGGCCAAAGATGAGTGAGGTTATTAAAACTCTTGAGCCACTAAAGGACTACAAGGACATCCCGGTTGGAACCTTTGTGTACACGGCTCCAAAAGCAGAGCAAACACAAAATAAAAGAGACTCTAATGGACATATTAACCGCCAACATGAACATGGTCATAGACACAGGACAAAATCACCCTTGTCTCCACACGTAGTCCATTCGGACCCAATTTTACATCGGAATCTCGGGATTGGACCAAATTCTCCGAGGCAACAAAGATTTAAAAGAGGATAGATGACGTGAGATGAACATATGACTTTCTATCTAGACTTGTGTAAGTGGTTGAGATTGACCTTTATAGATTGTTCAAGAATCAGTATAGACATGTCAGTGAACGAAGATAAAATATGTATCTGTGCAAATTAGAAATTTGGTTCTTTTTCTTAGGCACGAGCGAAACGGTGAGCACCCTTAATTTGAAGGGATAACCTTTTTTCTTTCTTTCTTTCTTTACTTAATTTTTTGTTTTTTGGTTCCCGGTATCCTTTTAAGAATTGTATATGGACCGTAAGATTCCAATTTTGTTTTTCATAAACTAAACCAATTGAACTATAATATGAAATGGGTTCAAGATATTGTGTTTCACTAGATACCATCTTTGAAAATATCAATAAATTGTAAACCATATTATTCTATTCAAGTGTCATTGTTAATTAAATAAATTTTAGCCTTTTGTTTTGTTATTTAAAAAATAAATAAATATTTATTAGTAGAATGAAGGAGCATTATTTTGGGTTTGTCCTCATTCATATGTAGAGACGATATTATCAATGATGTTTGATTTTTTTGTTGGACAAAATCAAAAAGAAAGGTTGGGTCCCATGAAAGAAAAATAAAATGATATCCTCCCTTGATTTATGAAAATAATAAATAAATAAAAAATTAAGGTTAGACTTTAGTCGATTGTTTTATTCATCAATTGATTAACACTGGAAGTCTATTCGCACAATGCAACGCGATATATTTTGGTTTTAATGTGTGGTTTTGAGAAAACGGTCATGTTTTTTTTTATAAATTTGTTTAAAGAATGACGCTAGTTTTTTTAAGGAGTTCATGATTTGAGGATTTGAAAGTGGTTATAGATAAGGATTAATTAATAAGAGTCCACGATTTAAGGATTTGAAGGTTGTTAGAGATAAGTATTAATCAAGTAATTAGCATTAAAAGCGGTACATAAAACTTACTTACTTTTTGTTTATTTAATAGTTTCTAGTAATATGCTAATACGTGGAATTAACTTATTGACATATAAATTGTATGAAAAGTTATTTTTTGAGTCTAGCAAGACCAAAAACCAATGGCCAGGGCTAAAAACCCGACCAGGTCGTGTTTTCTTTTTAAGAAACTTGAAAAATCTTAAAAAGACCCGATTATAAAATACGCCCTCGAAAAATATTGTGCTCTTTCTTTTCCGTATTGGGAACGAGTATGAAAGGTCTAGGCTCAAATCCCGAAAAGTACGGACTTTGTACATCTCTACTTGACACATGCTATTACTGATATATATATAGAGAAAAGTTCAAATGAAAACTCAAATTCAATTGTAAACATGAGGACAAATCTCGTCCATTGATCGCAGCCATATTTAAGTCATTCCTAAAATTCAGCTTTAGGGGTATTTTCGTCAAATTAGAATCAGCGCCTATTTTTGTTGAATTTTTATTTTCTTTTTTAATTAAAAAACTTTTACCCCCTTAAATTTTAAAATAAATTATCTCAAAAATTACTAACATTTTAATCAAACAAATTACATCAAAAAAACGAGAATTTCGTGCTCTTCGATATGACATCCATCATGATATAGTTTTTTCGCTTTAACCGTTTTTTACGTGAAATCGTGTATATGTGTTATATTCAGACTGAATATAACACATATACACGATTTCACGTTATAACACATATTCAGACTGAATATAACACATATTCAGTCAGAATATAACACATATTCAGACTGAATATAACACATATTCAGTCAGAATATAACACATATTCAGACTGAATATAACACATATTCAGTCTGAATATAACACATATTCAGTCTGAATATAACACATATTCAGACTGAATATAACACATATTCAGACTGAATATAACACATATTCAGTCTGAATATAACACATATTCAGTCTGAATATAACACATATTCAGACTGAATATAACACATAAAACCATGCGATAAACACGACCAATAATTGTGTGGTAAAACCTAATATGTGGTATATGATATCACGTGATGATCAAGTTCTTCAAACCGAGATGTAGCTGAAAAATATGAGGCTAGCGGTAGTTGAACAATAACCAAATCAAAAAAATTCATGCGATGTATTGATATGTATGTCACCAAGAAAACCAAAGATGGATAATAACAGCAACAATATTCGATGAACAACACAGATGGTTAAGAGAGAATGGCCTTAGTATGCATGCGTGGCATGTATATGCAATGTAAAAGAATGTAGTAATAAATGTGAACAAAAGAAAACGTGAGTGATGAATATGTGTTATATTCAGACTGAATATGTGTTATATTCACTCTGAATATGTGTTATATTCAGACTGGATATGTGTTATATTCAGTCTGAATATGTGTTGTATTCAGTCTGAATATGTGTTATATTCAGTCTGAATATGTGTTATATTCAGACTGAATATGTGTTATATTCAGTCTGAATATGTGTTATAACGTGAAATCGTGTATATGTGTTATATTCAGTCTGAATATAACACATATACACGATTTCACGTAAAAAACGGTTAAATCGAAAAAAACTATATCATGATGGATGTCATATCGAAGAGCACGAAATTCTCGTTTTTTTGATGTAATTTGTTTGATTAAAATGTTAGTAATTTTTGAGATAATTTATTTTAAAATTTAAGGGGGTAAAAGTTTTTTAATTAAAAAAGAAAATAAAAATTCAACAAAAATAGGCGTTGATTCTCATCTTTCCAATTTTACCCCTGCGCGCTAAATATTCATTAAGCCATGAACAAAGTTTCCAACTTATTTACAAAATTGTCACCGTGTTTTTTTTGCCATTGATCTCTTCATCAGATTATTAATCAACGGCTGTGGTTTGTCCTCACGTTTACAATTGAATTTGAGTTTTCATTTGAACCCACCCCTATATATATATATATGGTTGGGTTTCGATGAGACCAAGGGTTTTTCATGAGACCCGTAAGAATAACTCATGCCCATTGATCAAACAATCCTACATTAATTTTGAATGTGTAGGGGTATTTTTGGCTATCTATTTTTTTTTCTTTCTGCACGTGATAGAAAACAATCCCTCCCAGTCCACTACCACCGTGTTCCACAGCCACTGATCAAGAGTTTTCGCAAACAGAAGGTTTTCGCAAGGGTCTGAACAAAAAGTTTTCGCAAGAAGTGATTATCGAAGCTTCCAAGAAAAATTTAGTGGGTTTTGAGTTTTGAATGTGTTAAACTCGATAAAACCACTACAGATCAGTTTGTTTCTGTATTTGGAACAGAAAGCAGCCTTTAGATTTGTTTTTAGTTGAGAAATCAGTGAGTTTCAACCTCACCGGAGACGTCGTCGGAAAACCTGGTTTCGCCGGAAAACCTAGTTTCGCCGGAAAATAAGATCTTCGCCGAAGTTTTGCATTAATTTTGTCTCAAATCGATTTATTTTGGTTTTTTAATCGAAAATAAACCTCCAGAGTTGATTTCCATCGAGTTTGGATCATTGAAAGCTACTGTCGGAAAGTTAAGCTGTTCACCGGATTCTGGAAATCGTCGCCGGAGTTTAATGTGCTACAGTTTACATAATTTTTTACTAGCTTACATAATCCATTTAAAACTAAACCTTCATATAATTTTTTTGTGAACCTTCACATTAACTCTGTTGTGAAGGTTCATAAATCTTTGTGTTATTGTCTTACGTAGTTTATTTAAAATTGAACCTTCGCGTTAAATAGTGCATATGTTCATAAATTCCTTTGTTACTGGCTTACATAATACATTTAAAATTGAACCTTCATATAATTGTTTTGTGAACCTTCACATTAAATCTGCTGTGAAGGTTCATAAATCTTTGTGTTATTGTCTTACGTAATCTATGTAAAATTGAACCTTCGTGTTAAATAGTGCATATGTTCATAAATTTCTTTGTTACTGGCTTACATAATCCATTTAAAATTGAACATTCATATAATTGTTTTGTGAACCTTCACATTAAAACCTTCACATTAACTCTGCTGTGAAGGTTCATAAATCTTTGTGTTATTGTCTTATGTAATATATTTAAAATTGAATCTTCGCGTTAAATAGTGCATATGTTCATAAATTCCTTTGTTACTGGCTTACATAATCCATTTAAAATTGAACCTTCATATAATTGTTTTGTGAACCTTCACATTAAATCTGCTGTGAAGGTTAATGTGAAGGTATAATCAATTGATGTGAAGTTAAGAACAATTGATACAAGAAGTTTAGTATCATCAAGTAAATTGATATAATCAAGATTGAAAACAACACAAGTGTCAAACCAATATACTAAAACTTCGTATATGGAACTCCAAAAGCACTAAACATTCACATGTTTCATTTGTTTTTTTTCCTTGCGAATTTTTTATTGACCGTGAAGTTTCATTCCATGACTATGAAGGTTCATTTAACTTTTAAAATTTTACAATAGAACATGCCTAGGGTCTTGGTTTTACTTTTGTGGTGGTTAGTATAACGTTTATGTTTCGGACTTGATTGGTGAAGTCAATAAATTCAACATAATGAATTCACCTTCACAATAAGGTTGTTGGGAAGGTTCATTCATTCATGTGAAGGTAAAAAGCAACTTCAAACAGGTAATTTAGGATCATTGAGACAATTGATATAATTGTGAATATAAATTGTTTGAAAATGTAACTAAAAGTTAAATTAGCGATAGACTTTTACAGCAATCAACTCGACCCCATAATGAGTTTCTTGTGAAGGTTTGTTCAATTTATGTTAACATAAAAAATAATTTCAAACAAGTAATTTAGGATCATTCATTTAGTGTGAAGGTAAAGTAAGAATTGAGACAATTAGTTGGTAATAAACGTCAACCGATCTACTAAACCTTCATAGAAAGTACCTAAAAACAATGTGTTAAAATCCACACAACACTTTCTGTGCAAATTTATTCAATTGTGATTAATGTAAAGTGCAATACACATTTTCCATTCTATATGTACTTGGATATCAAAATTTAATATGGATTTTGGTACAAATATCAAAATGTTAATGTGATAACTCGACGATACCAAACAAAAAACCGATGTTAAATGTCTTCATGATCCAAGTATTTCATTCTTTGAGCTTGGTGCAAAAACATGTTCCCGTGTGTCTCGTGAGAAATGCCCCATAATCAACAAAAAATCTTTTAGTGCTCCAATTCATTTGCAAGCTTTCCACCTTGTTATGAAGATCTATCATTTCACCAGGCTTCAAATAGTCAATCTCGTATGAATAATGGTTGCTTAAAGAATTATGCTGTAAAAATGAAGTTAAATAAATAGTTTATAACATCAATCATAAATAGTTTGTATTGAAAACCAAGAAAAACATTTATTTTCACAATTGAAGTTGCATAAAAGCTTACCACCATTTCTGGCAGACTTCCACATACTTGCATAATGGTTTCCTTATGTTTGATGTTGTCTATAATCTCAAATGATGGGTTTTCGGAATTGAAGACACCAGGTAGTAATGTTCCCAAGATTATGAGAAACACTTATTCTATCACATACCAATACACAAAGGTAATATAAGGACCTGAGATCAAACTACAATGAAAGTCAAGTTACTTTACAAAACTGAACCTGCACAACAAGGTTACTGTGAAGGTTCAATTATTAAGGTGAAAGTCGAATTATTTATATGATTGTACGCTCCACACAGGAGACATCGTCGACTCGTTGTAACTTAATTTTAGTAGTTGGCAGTTGTGATAGTTACTTGAGTTGACTTATATGATCTATCTAAACAGCAGCACCAACAACAACAATAAAACTAATAATAACTACATTATTATTGCAAAGGTTAATGGCATCTAAAGGAATACGAACCGAAATGAAAATGAGAAAGAAGGGTATTTGTTATTACCTGCTGCAACATTTTGCTTTTGACACTTTGGGGGTGAACTCAACCTTCACAACCATTTGTTGTGAAGGTTCATCTATTCACTTCATATATCTTACACACATATTTAAGATGGATCATGTTTTGTATTGTAACTCAAGGTATTAAAAAGGCAATAACTCAAAGGATAAATACACTAAAATTAGTAAGTTGGTCAAAGTGAAATCATGCGAACCTTCACAATAAGTTTGTTGTGAAGGTTAGTAAACTAGGAAGAAGAACTTGGAGCATTTGTTGCAGACAACCAAAACCATAGAAAGACTATCCAAATAAAGGTGGTAACATGTGTTAAAATACCATTAACTCAAATATTAAATAATATATAAGGTAAGTTGGTCCAAGTGAAATAAAATTGAACTTTCACAGTAAGTTTATTGTGAAGTTTTGTAATTAATACAACAAAAAGTAAACTAAGAAGGAGATTCTTACCTTAAGTGCTCATTTTCTTTAGATGTAGAAACCATTTCATAATCATTAACATCATCTTGAGAGATCCATGAGATAGATACCATAACTATATAATGAAATAAGAAGAAAATAAACATGACATTAAACGTCATTGAAGCTAATTAAGTTTCACATAAGAATAGATTGGTATCGTAAAAGTTGGACAAAAATGTAGTTTTTCTTACAACAATAGACAGAGAGAATCTTTTTTTCTTCATACTGTTCTTGTTAAATAAACATCTTCTTGACTGCTTTGGTGGAGATAAGTAATGATTTTGGTAGGTGTCCTGTAAAAAGAATCAAGTCAATTTTATATGGAGTTCTGTCTGTTTATGGTTTGTTTCATTTTGGTTTATGTAGATAGAGTTTAAAATGTACAATTTGCTAAGTTTCCTATAGTAAATTGTTGGATGATATGGTTAGACTTCATGAGTATGTATGGCAAATAAGTTAGTTGATTCACTGCAAGTCTCTTGTGTAATTTGTTTAGTAAGTTTGATGAACTGATAATTACTAACTGCATCCTTTTAGAGTACATATTATCCATTGACTATGTATTCTTGCTGCTTCTGTTTGTATATTATTGCTTACTCATAAGTCATAGCTATCATATATGCCTTTCTTGGCTTTTCTAAGTTTTGTTTTTCAAACTTTTTGGGCTAACTTTCTTTCTTTCACAACCTTCTCTACCCTTTGTGGTAGAAGCAAGGTCTGCGTAGATCATATCTCCACCTTTGGGTTGGGTATGCTGAGCTGCTTAGTTTTGATTTTATTATCCAGAAGTCAGAACATTTAAACATGGCGTTGATAGTAATACCAAATATGTTCATATTCAATGTTAAATTTTGGATAAAAAAGCAGGGCATAATAAAAAACAGAGATGACCAAACACTGGTATTTTCACCTCCAACTAACACTTTGGTATGTGCTCCTAGGATGGAGTTTGTAAGCATTTTTCTAGATTACATAGGAAGAAGAGAAAACAATAATTGTGAGATCTTGTTAATTGTAGCATGAAGCAAGTAATTGACATCATTGGTTTCAAAAGTAAAATCATCAATTCACCATCATTCATGCTTAATAGACTATCATAGTCTTTTCACTAATATGACCTCCTTGATGCCCAAAACACACAAATTAGCTACCACCTACCAGCATTTGCAACTTATCTAAGCAACACAAGTAATGAGAACCAATGTCAATTAGCCAGTTACCTTGTTTAAACTTTGAGCCATCAAGGATTCTTCAATTAATTAAGTTGGATGTGATATAAGTCATAAAACAGAACAACCAACACTGTTTAATAGAATTGAACTGGGCATGATGTTGCATAACTCAATTCATGGTAACAACTAACAAATCAAGAGTCTAACAGAAGACTTGTTGTGGATAATCCTTATTTTTTATATGTGAACGAATTCTCAAGAAATTTGAATGATGTATCGAATTGTGGATAGAAGACAAATATTCAGGAAACTGGTATAAACCAGGTTATTACAAGGTTATTACAGTAAAAGCAAAATGCTTTAAAAAAAGATCATGTCTCTTAATGTGGTATATGTAAATTGGTGTCTAAAATGCGTTCATAAATCCTAATTGATGAGGGAACCACTTAATTAACCAACATCAATAGCCATACGAGGAGAATTAACATTGATTTATACCAAGGACAAGAACCTAGTCCTCAGATTAATTATGATGAATAATTTAAAGTCAGATTACACTACATAATACTAGAATTCAAAAACATTTCGAAGATTATTGCTACCATATAAATTGAACTTATATCACAACAGATGGATGCTGAAAAGTAGCCGACTTAGAAGGAGAATGATTGTAGTAGTGATATCGAAGTTTACCTTAAGATGAATGACTGTAGAATCGAGAATCATAGTTCGCGTGAGTTTAAGAAGGTATTCGATGAGTGAAGAGATGAAATCAAAGAAACCCTTGACGATACTGAAATGAGGCCGACGATCGAACCCCAGATTTCATCTACTAGAAACCCTAGGGAATTAGGAATCGATGAGAGAATTTTGAAACTATTTCATAAAGGCCATTTGAACTTTCATAAAAGCCACGAGACTTCAAAATAATTACACAAATGCCACCGTACAACTTGAGACCATTGATCACTTTGATGATCTAATCCAAAGGCCAATAATGGGTCTTACCGGTCTCACTAAATTTGTTTGATCTCACGTGATCCCAAGTCTATATATATATATATATTTAAAAAGTGATGCTTTATAAATGTATAATTTGAATGACTCATTAAATTGGTCTTAGAGAGCCCTAACCCTAATACCCAAAAGCCACACAGGCCCATTGTTCACGGATCCGAGACCAATATTTATTTATTATTGAAGCCCACTATAATGATTTTTAGAAACTTAAGCCCAAGCTAAAATTAATTTTTTTATTAATATTCAAATTTTGGAGGACATGGTATTTTTCTAATGGTTTTTGCTGTAAATTGTTTTTTCAATTATAAATAATTAGAGTGTATTTGATTGTAGGTGTCTTCAATTTGCTTTGAATCTAGATATGGTCTTTATTTTCAAAGTAAATATCCTAATTTGCTAGATAGGGTCTATTTTCAAAGTAAATATGAGGGGCTGTTTACCTAATCACTTATTTGGGTGAGTGTTTACCGGTAAAATTCAACACTATCACTTACTTTCTGGGTAAGATTTTAGTCCACCAAAATGACATCGTACGTAACAATTTAGCCGGTAAGCACTAACCGTGGTAAGAGCCGTCGCACTCACTTATCGGGTAAGACTCTCGGTCCTTTCTTTCGACTCTTGGTCCTTGCTTCTGCTCTTACCGGATAAGATTCTTAATCATTGTCGTACTCATCCAGTAAGTTAACATGACTTGGTAATCACTTACCCGGGTAAGCGTTTTATAAACGACCCGTAAGTAGCTTATATTTCGTTACACTCCCAACGAAATAAACTTTAATTTTACCCCAAAATATGAATTGTATTCTGATATTATTTGTTTTATATTATCTGACAGAAAATATTTAAATTAAAAAAAAAAATCGGATTGAGAATATTTTAGTTGAAATAGTCGCAATCGCAACACCATGTCGACATGCCCTAAACACAAGAATTCGTCAAAATTGTTTTGGCGCAACTGATCAGTTTGCAAGGTTTAAGCAACCAAATTCTACGGAGCTTTACCATGGCTTCTCTCGACACCGATGTCACCATGGTTCCAGCCGCCGAAGGTTCAGGCGGAGCCGGACCGTCTTCTTCCACCGCATCCACTTCCACTTCAACTAAGAAAGCTAAGCGATTTGAGATCAAAAAGTGGAACGCTGTTTCTCTTTGGGCATGGGGTACATAAACTTAACCTCCTTTATTTGGAGTGTGTTTTTTTCTTCGTGATTTTAAGTTTCTTAACTTGCTGGTTGATGCAGATATCGTCGTGGATAATTGCGCAATTTGTAGGAATCATATCATGGATCTCTGTGAGTTATATTTTTTCCCTATTAATTTCATTTGTTTAGTCGATTTCATGTTAGGTTATGATTTATGGATGTTAGTTCATGATAAGAGGCGATTTGGTAAGTTTGAATCACACGAAGTTACCAATTTTTACCAGACATAGGGACAAGTAGTCAATGAAAAATAATGTTTGAAAGTGTTGAAGCCTAAAAAAACTACAGTTTAAATGAAAAAAAAAGATATAAATTGAATAATTATCACAACATCAATTTAAAAATAGAACTAGGCACAAAACCTTATGATAATAGGCAAATATCGTAGCTTCAATTTCACACTGTTCATCATAATTCATAAGCTTCCAAGTTCCAGTCACCTGCTTATGCGTATAGTAATAATGAAAATATGTAGTACCCTGCATTTTGATTCATGCAATCTAGGTGTTAAAAAGCGGGAACGTGCCTCAATGCATTTTCCCTCAACGAGGCGAGGCTTATATATATATATCACACAAAATATAATTATATGCTTCTACTCAGAAAATATATGCAAGATATATACAAACACTTGAGACTTGACACTTAAGTACTAGACACAGTGTCAATGTGTGTGTGTGTGTGAGTGTATATATATATATATAGAGAGAGAGAGAGAGAAGGGTTCAAACGAGAACACCTTCATTTTTACGAAAACGTGAGAACAACCTTTTACTATAGCCAATCACATGTGATACAATGGTTTATAACATATGATAAACATGTGATACTAAATCGGAGACGCGGACGATGTTCGGTGCAATCTATATAGGTGACGGGCCAAGTCCCCCGCACACCACTAGGTCCCCTCACGTATATTAGCACATGTGATAAGGGTATATCGATGTGATACTATAATCCGTCACATGTGCTACCAAATCAGTATCGCGGACGACCTTTGGTGCGACTTTAGGTCATGGGCCAAGTCGTCCTCAACCACCGGGTGTCTTTGCGTGTATTATCACATGTGATAAGACCGTTTTCGCGTTTTCGCTAAATTAAGGTGTTCGTTTGAACCTCCACCTATATATAATATATGTATAATGTCATACTTAATTACTAAAAGAATCTACATACACTTTTTTCAATCACGAAATATAGATATAGTAACAATTAACAAAGAAAAAAAATAATTTTCAAAAAAGAAATAGAGAAGGTTTCAGTCATTTTTTAAAATAATTTAGCCTCTGTATGGAGGCGTACGCCTCTCCGCTGCCTCACGCTTCACCGCCTCGGTCAACCGAGGCGTACACCTCGTCTGGGGATTGAGAGGCGCCGCCTCAGGTGCGATTTTAGGCCGCCTCGCATTGAGGAGCTTCGAGGCGTACGCCTCACAGGCTTTTTTAAAACCATGCATGCAATTATAGTTAACCTGCCAGGTTCAACCATTTCAACTCTCCTTTTGGTAACATATATAAAGACTAAAAGATACATAAAAATGCCAATTTCTCCATCCAATTGCTATCAGTAAATGGCAATGGAACATCACCAAGATACAAACTGTATTTACGTACTGCACTAAGGATGAGATCATGAGATATGGCCCAATGATAAACTCCTTACATGGTAATCAAAATATCACTAGTTTGAACCACAACAAGAATGTTTCTTTACAAACAAAGTTCAAAGTTGCTTATCTGTGTACCATGCCTGGACTCTTGAGCTGCCTTTCGTTTCTTTAGTGCTTAAGTTTAGAAGTCGTGTGCAATACTAATCTTAATGATATATTGGATTCGTACATAGAAGATTAAACTCTTACTAAGGAACAAGAATGCCACTAGAACACGAAGCTCTTTGAAAGGCCAATACATAATGAGTCATGCCATACAAAAGTTGGAAGTGATTGCCTTCTCTTCTTATCGTGCAATCTAAACATTACTTTCCTGATCAATTGCTCTAATAATACAAATTTCCATGCAAAATTTCAGCACATAAAAAACTACAGAAATGCAGAACATAGAAAACACAACCATGACTGCATTAGTTCCGGAAGAAAGAACCTGTAAATTCGACCGCTTGCGGTCAGCCTCTTTGCGTGAAACCACTAGCATTTTCTTCTCTGCCACGGACGAGGATGTTACGTCTGATATTGTTAATCGTTTTTCCGATTTAACCCTCTTAAATTGAAAACTAAAAACAGGAATAATGTGTCGAGACAAACCTTTCTAATTGCATCAGATGATGGTATTGATGCCTTTCTGGAAGCAAGGTACAAATCTAGAGGTCTATAACCCATTTCCTTTTTAAGCCAAGCTAATATGGCTACTGGTTAGGGTGTTGAAATGCCAAATTGACTAATTTGACATGATCTGAACAACCAATTAAGTCGAGTTTAAATAACAAGTCTGGTAGTTAAACAAATACGCTGGGTTTGGCCAACAATTCAAAATGTTTTAAATTAAATGAAAAAGAAAATTGAAAGATATGGGAGGTTTAAAAGGATACTTTGTTATGAACTCACAATATGGAACCAAAGGTTTTCTGAATGATTAAAAGAAGCAGAAAAATAAGACAGCTTCTAGCTATTTGAGAGGCTAGACTCTCTCATTACAATAACTGAGTAAAATTCTGGATGCCCAAACAATACCCCCTACGGGGAAGGATTGTGTGAGAAGTTGAGTTAGCGGTGAGAAGCATGAGAAGTGGATCTGAACCCTTGATCTCTTTTAATCTCATGCCCTCCCATGAATTGTGGCTTAGAAGGGAATTGATCTGGTGCATCTCATTCTAATGTGCGTCCATCTCTCATCCAATGGTTTTTTTGGATAAGGTTCATCTAGGCTTTGCATAGACTACATCCTTGGCAATTTGGAAACAAACAACCAAAGCGGCCGTCTGAGACTAAGCCTGGCCACAGAATGCTGACGCTTGGACTCGAACCCGGGGTGGATGGGATATTCCACCACATCCCCCAAGCCCTTGCCAACACGCCACCACCCTTGTGGTTCTCTCATCCAATGGTTGATAACCACTTCTCATGCTTCTCACGCTTCTCACGTTAACCTCCACTTCTCACCGGACCCCAACCCTACCCCCTACAGCCCCTTTTATACTCATATCCATAACATAGTTATTTAGGTAATTACTCTACTACCCCTCTCCCAGCGAATTTCTCAGTAGATTGCAATTATGAAGTCACCCATTGCTCCTGTGGTCCCCTCCTGGCCTTGTTTATTTGGAGCATTTTTCCTGGTGTAAGTGAATCGAAGGTGAGGATATTTACCATACTCCACTGGTCTCTGAATAGGGAAAAGGACATTGAATAAGAGCATGGTCTGCGCGGATAAGAGGGGAAAAATCAACAAACAACCCATGCATCTTACTGAATAAGAGGCCAGGATCCATTGAGTTTCTAAACGACATAATTAATTAGTGAAGTAAATCATAACTGAGGACATTCTAGTTTTTTATATATGAAATCAGTGAGACTCGCACATGTGACTTCCCCACTAACTTATGATTTTGGTCTTGAAAAGGATAACTCCAAACTGTTTAAAATCAATACCTAATTACCTATAGCATTGAGGGAAATGCTAATAAGTTTTAAATTTGGGTTTGGGTTCCTCATTTATGTATTTTTGTTTGTTGTTTTCTTTCCCGAAGGGTGAAGTTTTGTTTTTTGAAAATAGCTAAGAATCTTATCAAGTATTGGAGAAAGACAAGTAGAGTGTTGAGTCCAATTAATTTTGACCCACAAGGGTCGGGGCTTTTTAGTCTTTGATGAAGTGTAATTGTTTCAGCTGTACTGACACCCTTACTATGTTATGTGGAAGAGAGAGTTCTCACTGTTTTGTTGATTGGCAGGCATCGAATGTCAGGCTAATCAAGCCAGTGCTACCAGTGAGGAATGCACAGTTGCTTGGGGTATGTATACTCTCTTGGAACTCCAAACTATTTCTTAACTTATAATGTTGTTCATAAGCTTGCCTCTTTTTTGTTTCTTGTACTTAGTAAGGAGATATGGATATTTCTATTTGTCAATTAACTAAAAAGAAAGGAAAATAGAACTTTGCTGCAAAAGTGTGTACATTTTTGAGTGATAATTACTAACTAGTGTCTTGCTAAACACACTGTCTATTTAACTTCTAAGGGAATCCCTGTGTTACAGAAAAATGTAAATACAAAAAAAAACTAATTGTGAATGTAAAAAAGAAAACACAATATTTTACTTTCATATTTCTAGTTTCAGGCTTTTTCTTTAAGAAAACGTGGGAGGGGGTTTTCGTAGTTTGTTTTTTTGGCTATATTATGACTTGGGCTCAAGGAGTATGAGGTTATTGGGTAAATCTTTGATTATATATTGGACCCAAAGGGGTGGGGTGACTTTGCCCAAATAAATCTTTTGACTATATATTGGACCCAATATATATCTTTTGCAAAGGGGTGGGGTGACTTTGCTCAAATACATAACAGGTCCTGGGTTCGATCCCAAGCCCCCCCACTAGCCTCAGCCGCTGAGTGAGCCAAAAAACGCTCCCTGGCATTGGTGTCCTTGAAGGAATAGTGGCTTTCAAACCAACTTTATCACAACTTTTGTTGATTTTATCCTCTATTTTTTTAATCGTGTTAGTCATCTGTCTGATTTGACTTATTGTACCATTTCTTTCCATGTCCATAGGGGTCTGCAATCATGCATTTCACTTTCACTGTATTAGCAGATGGCTCAAAACTCGTCAAGTCTGTCCATTGGGTATGCCAATCGCTTTTACTTCTTATCTTGTTACTCCATATTAACGACCTTATTTCCACTCAATTTCTGCTTTTTGTTTATTTGCGCAGATAACAGCGAATGGGAATTCCAGAAGTATGGTCACTAGAAACTTTCTGCATGTTCGACCACATATCATCAAGTGATGATTAAACGACTTTATTCTCCTATTTCTATTTTTACCTCATCACTGGATGATTTTCTTTCAACTTATTCTGAAACTATGGACTTGTAATATTAGGATTAAGAAATATGTTAGATGACATGTAGTTTTGGTTACCGTTCAAGATAAACACTTTCAAGGTTAAAAAAAATTGTTTTCCTTTATTCATCGAATTCTGCCTTGTATGCTTTGTCTTGGTCATTTGCGCAGATATATCGTAGAAATAGAGAAATAGCCATATTCCCACAACCTGTCCTTCAGCATGTGGTAAGTGATGGTGGCAATGGCTGATCAAGGCTTTAATTATAGAGGTTAGTTTCCTAACACATGCTTGCTCAAACTCTATTGGTGGAGTAGATCTAGCTATATGTTAAAATATAACATTCATATGTGAATAGATTCTGATTTTGTTGACTTATATCTTGTTCCCTAGATCTGTACATAGTCTCCCTGTTTTGTCTCAAAAATATGTTGTTATAAGATGCTTACATGTTTATTTTGTTCTTTTTGGCCGATTATGATTAGTTAAATAGGCGAAGGATTGTGTGAGAAGTTGAGGTTAACGTGAAAAGTGGATTTGAACCCTTGATCACTTTTAATCAAATGCCCTCCCATGAATTGCGGCTTAAAAGGGAATTGATCCGGTGCATCTTGGTGCATCTCATCCTAACGTGCATCCATTTCTCATCCAACGGTTGATAACGCTTCTCAAGTTAACCTCAACTTCTCACTGGGAACCGTCCTTAGTAAAATATAGAACAGAATATATGAAGTAAAATAGCTCCAAAGAAGTGGTTTTACACTTTTACTGGCTGAATACTTTACAAGTGGTAAAGTCCTTGGTAAAGAATGTATAACCCATGAAACAGTAACTTTCTGATTTACCTTTTTCTATTGAAAACTACCCATATGTAAAATTCAGTACCAACATAAAGTAGAGCAGTGTCTTTATTGATGTGTACATGACCTTATATGTGATGGTATCCTTGAAAGAGAGGTGTAGACAATTACAATGGTGCATGTGGATCTTATGATTAGGTTGCTTTTTACATCATAAAAAGAAATAGGAATTATGATTTGAAGTCATGATGTGTTAAAATAGCATGTGTATGCTTTTTGTTTCTCTTTATTTTTTCTAATTATGATATGATATTATCATAAAAGGTTTTAGTTATTATTGTCTTATGGATCTTGCATCATTTATATTCAACTTTATTGTATTGGGTGTGGATGTACAAATCATGTTGAGTAGTGGGGGTTATAGTGCTCCATTGTTGTTGAATTTGGTGCTTAGTGTTTTGTATGAAGATGCATTGTTAATACAAAAGGTGCATGATGGGGCCATGGAGCTGTACAACACTTGGTATAATAGTGAGATGATATGTATTCCCTGCCATACCACCTTCACTGCATTATGTTATGAATATATATATATATAGAGAGAGAGAGAGTCAGATTCAAACGAGAACAACACCTATTTAAAAGAACACGAGAACCAACAAAATCATATATGATTTTACATTAACACGTAAAAAAAAGACACGTGGACCTGAAGCCGCGGCCAAAGTCATTTTTTCGCGCGTTAATGTAAAATCATATATGATTTTGTTGTTTATCGTGTTCTTTTATAGGTATTGTTCTCGTTTAAACCTGTCTCACTCTCTCTCTCTCTCTCTCTCTATATATATATATATTACACACACGAAGGATCTTGTGAGAAAAAGAGTTAATGTGAGAAGCATAAGAAAGGAACTGGATCATTGGTCACTTTTAATCTCACACCTATCCATGAATTGTATTTCTCACTACACGACACGACACGACAATTGATCTGGTGCATTTTACTAGTGGGTCCAGATCCTTCTTACACTTTCTTACCATAACTTCTCTTCTCACCAACACCAACCCTATATATATTGTATGAGTGAGGAGGTTCAGAAACCCCCCAAAAAATGAAAACCGAGGAACACTCTACTAACCATTCATTTCTACGGTATGCACAAGTTCAGACAAGCAAGTTGTCTGGCATGCACATGTGTATAGAAACCAGGAAATATCTTCAATTGTTTGTTATACACATGTGCATACCGGACAAATTATTTGTCAACGCATGTGCATACCATACAGATGAATGATTATTAAAGTGTTTCTCAGGTTTTTTCTTCGAACCTGATCCTGTATTGTATAGTACCAGTGTCAACCAATATCTATTTGAATTTTTTTGTAAATCGAAATCATGTTCCTTTTAGTTACAGGTGAGAAGTTTTGTAGTGTGATTGAAGATTATGGATGCAAATTGGGATTGATGGAATATGATAATTGAGTGAAAGAAGGGGTGGTCCATGATTATGAGATGAAAGTATGGCCTTTTCCCTCTTAAACCAGTAGCCATGGTTCGACTTGGATGTAAACCTTTCTACTTGATTTGTTGGACCATCAGACCTTCCGTGGAACTGTCGATCCGTTTTTCTGTCATGTCACATCCGCATTCTATTAAACCTATTCATTTTTCAAACCCCGTCCCATAATCATACAACTTTTTAACAGATTTTTACGCGGTTAATTTTTGTTTTTTTTTTTTACAATTTTGAGTGATTGGTGTTGAAGGTATATGTGTGTCTTCTTGTGCCTGCCTGCAAATGTGGAAGAAAGAGACCCTTGATTCAGTTGTCTGTTTGTTTCTCGTAAGTCTCAATTTGGAAGGGGGTTCACCCTTTTTACACCCAGTGACAGTAGGCGTAGCTTCAATAATATGGTGGATAAAGATGATATTAAACAATCAATAGTTAGAAATATAAGGCAGTTACATTAAAAATGAAAATATTTTTTAGAGAGGCATGATCAACGATCTAGATTGATTTACAACATTTATTAAGTTTACAAAAAATTATATATTTACTGTTATTAAATGTTGAATGGCATAACATTCCATCACAATAACCGATGGAATGAAATCTTATATTTTCATAATTCCAAATATACTTTTTAACCCAAATATAATTTAGTATTTTTATTTTTTTTATTTAATTTAAGAAGGTCAACCCTTATCTCATTTCTTTCCCTTCGGTAAAAAATGTCGGGTTATTTTAGCTACAACAGTTGTTAGCAATGACTGTCTTGTTATTCTTACATGAAGCATTCACTCCAGAAATTGCTTTGACTTTCTTATTAACCCTACCCGAAAGAGAGTTAGTGGTGGATTTAGAGAAAAGCTATTCTTCTTAGCAGTTTTAATTTTTTGGGTATATTTAATTTAATTATATATATATATATTTCAAATATTTAATATTTTACGTATTCATTTTTTTATTTATTTAAATTTTTTTATTTTATTTTGTTTATTCATTTTATTTATTATTTATTTTAATTATTTTATTTTTCAAAGTATTTTTGTAGTTTTATAAAAGTTAAAATTTTCAAAAAAGGGTATTTAGGTCATTTATCAATATTTAATTTCAAATCCAACCAAACAGACATATTGCAATTTCTTAATAGATTACATTCCAATGTCTATCAACCAAACAGGTGATCAAACCTGACAACATTTCATTCCAATTCTTTTAAAATCAAATTATTTTAACAGATTTCATCTTATCCGTAACATTCTGTGAACCAAATGTCATCTAAAAAAAAGAAAAAAAGAGGGGGCTAAGGCCTTCGGTACCGCGTACGGGATGGGGCTCGGGATGGGCGGGAATGGGGTACGGGTCATGCGGGGATGGCGGGGCGGGGATGATTCCGGGGATGGGATCCCAGATCATCCCGAAGGTTTTTAAAAAAAAAATTTAATTAAATTTTTAAAAATGTAACCGTTGAACGGCTATTTGTAAAAAAAAATTATTTTTCTCAATTTAATTCCACTATATATTTAACCCTCAACCTCTTATTTCTCACACCTCTCAACCTCTTATTTCTCACACCTCTCAACCTCTTATTTTTCACACCTCTCAAATTCTCTCAACCTCTTATTTCTCACACCTCTCAAACTCTCTCAAATTCTCTCAACCTCTTATTTTTCACACCTCTCTCATCATGAATTCAAACAGAACACATACATCCCGTCGTAACCGACCGAATACACCACAATCGCAAGAAGATCAAGAGCTTGGTTTCCAAGCGTTTACACAACAAGGTTATCATCCGCAATTTTCGCAACAAATTCCGCCACAATGGTCGCAACAAAACGTACCCAACCTTCCGATGATGACGATGACGAGCAAATTCAACGACCCATCGGGTGAAACAAGGCAAAAAAATCATCAACGAGTAATACGTCCGGGGCGAATACGGACGAAAGTGTTACTCAGTTGTTGACGACGTTCAACAACAAGATTGATGATACAATGGAATACAAAATGAAAAAACTCGATCTCGAAATCGAATGCTCAAAACTCGAACTTCAAAGGTTAGAACACGAACGAGAAATCGAACGAGATAAACGATTTGAGAAAGACTTCGAGTATTTCATAACCCCACATGATCACCTTACGGGAAACGCTTTGAGGGCTACTTTAGCGAGAAAAGAGCAAATCCACAAATTTCATAATTGGTAGTGTTTTGTATTTTGTAATTTTTATTTTTAATGAATGATATGAATTTTAATTTTTATTATTTATCTTATTTTTATTTATTAAAAAATATATAAATATTTTTATTTTGTTAAATAATTAAATGTATAAATAAAAGAATTAAAATAAATGAGGTGGCAAAAGGGTTTGAGGGAATGGGGTACGGGTGTTTAGGGATGGTTAGGGATCGAGTGAGGGATGGAAAAAAAGCTGATGTGGCGCTGATGTGAAATGGAATCTTTGAAAGATGCTGTCCATGAGGTACCGATGGCCTAAGGTTGTAATTATAAAGCGGGCGTCGTATGCTCATATGAGGGCCGAGATGGCGCCATTATTTGCGCTCACATATTGGGAGGGATGGCCCCACACGGCTCACATATAATTTGTAAGATTTTTTTTAAGTCAATTTGTAAGATTTCTATTAACCCTTTTGTTGTAAGATAAAGTTATATATATATATATATATATATATATATATATATATATATATATATAGGTCAAGACTATTTTACAAACCAGTGAAATCTAATAAACCGTACAAACTTTTATTTTCAATGTTTAATTGAATAAAATTGTTTCATGAAAGTGTTTCATATGATGAAATTGTTTCATATAATTCATTTTTTGATGAAATTGTTTCATATATTTTTGTTTCTATATAACAATGAAATTGTTTCATGTATTTTTCACTTTGATGAATTTTGTTTCATATGTTGTTGATTAATCAATCTTCATATATTCTTGATGAAATTGTTTAATGTATTATTGACCAATCAACCCCCATAATAAAGAAAAAGTGAAGAAAATGAAAAAATATGATTGGTTGAACGTGGTTTTTACGGTTTGTTAGATTTCACTGGTTTGTAAAATAACCAACCCCTATATATATATATAAAAGGGAAATTAATTAAAATACCCTAAGTTTGACCTATTCTTATCAAAATACCCTAGATCTCTACCGGTTTACCAAAATGCCCTAAATTTCCGTGGTGGGCTCCGCGATCGCGGACCCAGCCCACGTGTCGCCCAGGTTTGGGAAAAATGTCCCGCGGAGCCCCCCAACTATGGCCGCGGTGACAATTTTGGCCTATCGCGGGGAACCACCACGGGTCAGGGCGAAACTTTGTGACACGTGGGTGTGGGCCCGCGATCGCGGGGCCCACCGTGGAAATTTGTGTCATTTTTGCAAACTGAAAGAGATTTATGGTATTTTGGTAAAAATATAATTATGGAAAAAGTAAAAATAGAAAGAAAAAAGTAAGATAATAATATAGAGAGAGAAAAAAAAAAGGGTACAATTTAACGGGCAGAAAGAAGGTATGGGGAGTTTTCAAAAACACTATTAAATTCATAAAAGAGCCGTTACACCTCCTTTTTCTTCTTTTGTATTTTTCTTATAAAATTATATAGTTTTACTACACGCTTAAAATTTCTATAAAAACTAATTTTGGTGTATTTTTTTTTATCATTAAAATTAGTAACGAGGAAAGGTTTGGGTTTGCTTTCTCACAAACAGACAGGTCATAGAAATGTGTGGCAAAACATCATGTGTTTTCCCAAAAATAACGTCTCTTCCTTATATATATATATATATACATTTTTATTTTTTATTTTTCTACCACTAATTAATAGTTGACAAGTTTGTTCATGTGTAATAATCTAAAGGTTCTTTTTGGAAAGGAGACGGCACTTTTAGCAATATATAGAAAAAAAGGTACATCTGAATGCATGGACGGACCTAGGTAAGAGCATACGGTGGCACGTGTCACCGTATTGTTTCTCCGCCGTAAGATAAAAAAAATTAAGTTTGTGAAAGGTGCAACCGTATCAATTTGATTTGTGCCACCATATATATTTTGAAACTACAATAAAAACACAAACTTCCCTTGGTAGAGTTGGTTTGGAAGTATTTTATTCTACTCAAGACCCGGATTCAAGCCTTGTTAGAGACATTTTTGTAGTTTTTAATTTTTAATTTCATATTTACTATGTTTCTAAAAAAATTGTCATAATGGGACTAGACCTCAGGTTTGAAAAGCAAGGGAATAACCGCTAGACCAATATTGATTTTGTGAAAAATATCTCAATGTTTGTTTCTTATAATTAAATGGTGCTACCGTTTGGAATTTTTTCTGGGTCCGCCACTGTCTGAATGGCGAGGGACTCCCTCTCAACGAAGATCAACTGCCACCATAAAAGACAGACCCGAAACAGGGAATAATCTAAAAGTTAATTGATACGGTAATCATATTTAACATTTAAATAGTATTTTGAAAATGCTTAAGAAGCTTAAATATAAGTTGTAAATTGAAGAGGAACATTTGCATGTGAATGTGCAAATGGAAATATCGGGTGTTGTTTTTAAAGAACCAAACAAATGTCTTGTGACCTTCGTCGACCTCTTTCCCCAATATATTTCATTCTTTTAACTTAATAAAAACAAATATCAACACTTGTTATTATTATTAGAGTAAATTACATTTTTAGTCCCCTATGGTTTGGTGGGTTTTATGAAAATGGTCATTAAATTTCGTTTATTACGGATTAGGACTCATGGTATGGATTTTGTAACGGATTGATCCCTCAAACAAACGACCGTCTGTTTTTTTTCGTTAGAGTCACCCACGTGCTTTGCACGCGAGGGTATTTTCGTCCCATCACATTTGCTCCCTTTTCCCTCTCTTTTATACCGATTGGTTACGGGATAAACCCTAATTTCAGAAAAAATCCTATGACGTACGAGGAGCTATTGAAGAAGAAAGAGAAAAAAACGAGTTTTGGTCCCTATGGTTTGAAGACGTTCCGGTATAAAAGAGAGGACGGAAGGAAGGAAATTTGATGGGACGAAAATACCCTCACGTGCAAAGCACATGGGTGACTTTAACGGAGAAAAATAGACGGTCGTTTGTCTTAGGGACCAATCCGTTATAAAAATCCAAACGACGAGTCCTAATCTGTAATAAACAAAGTTTAAAGGCCATTTTCGTAAAAATCACCAAACGATGGAAACTACATCCTTAGGGCATCCACAATGGTAAAACTTTTAAAAAAAACTTGAAAAAAATAAAAAAATATAAAAAATAGGTTGGTCCCACCAACATAATTTTTCTCTATTTTGGCTGTCACATTCATTTTTTTCAAAGCCTTCTTTGATAAGTAAAGTCATGTTCAAGTCTTTGTCTCTAATAGTTAAGTCATTTTCAAGCTATCTTCAAATAACATTGAAGATGTTACTCTTATTATTATCTAATTGTTTATAAAATGTAAATAGAACAGAAATTTCAAACACTGTTTTTTTTTACAATAAAGTATAAAGGAAGGAAATTTAAAGATGGTTAAGTTTGGCTAGATGATGGCAATTGAAGTAATAAAATGCAACAAGAGTCCCTTATAAGAACACTCCTTCATCACTCCCATTCTGACACTGCCACACAAAATCATCTTCTTCTTTCAACCATCTGTAATTAAAATTACCTCTCCACCATGTGGCTATGGCTGTTGTGCTTATGCTTCCTGCTACCCATTCTGGACGCCAAACGAACCTACATAGTTCAAATGGATCATCATCAAAAACCTACATCTTACATCACACATCACGATTGGTACTCCGATCAATTGCAATCACTCGCATCAACAACCACCCCTGATGCTATCCTCTACTCCTACACTAACGCTTTCCACGGTTTCTCCGCTTCTTTAGATCCAGATCAGGTCGAAACCCTACGACAATCGGATTCCGTACTCGGTGTTTACGAAGACACTGTTTACCAACTCCACACTACTCGCACTCCTGAGTTTTTAGGGATAGATAAGGAATTAGGGTTGTGGTCTGGCCACACGCCTCAACAACTCAACGCAGCGGCAAATGATGTAATCGTCGGTGTGCTAGATACCGGAGTTTGGCCGGAGTCCAAGAGCTTTGAAGATTCCGGTATGCCACCTGTTCCGTCACGGTGGCGCGGTCAGTGTGAAGAAGGAGAAGATTTCAAAGCAATCCTATGCAATAAGAAACTCATCGGTGCTCGGAAGTTTTCTAAAGGATTTCGTCTCGCAGCCGGAGTTATCTCGAAGGAGAAGGAGTCGCCGCGGGACCAAGACGGTCACGGGACGCACACTTCCACCACGGCGGCGGGTGGACAAGTGGCGAACGCCAGTTTGTTCGGGTTTGCTAGCGGGACGGCGCGTGGGATGGCTGTTCACGCGCGGGTTGCGACGTATAAAGTTTGTTGGAAAACCGGTTGTTTTGGTTCCGATATTCTCGCCGGAATGGACAGTGCAATTTCCGATGGTGTAGATGTTTTGTCGATGTCCCTCGGCGGAGGCTCTGCGCCTTATTATCGCGACACGATTGCCATCGGCGCGTTTAAAGCCATGGAAATGGGTGTGTTCGTATCGTGTTCTGCAGGAAACAGCGGACCCGCTAAGGCCTCACTTGCCAACGTTGCGCCGTGGATTATGACCGTCGGTGCCGGAACCCTAGACCGGGATTTTCCCGCATTTGCCGGATTAGGAAACGGCAAACGTCTCAACGGCGTGTCTTTGTATAGTGGGAAAGGTATGGGTGATAAACCGGTGGAATTGGTTTATTTTAACGGTAAAGGGAATAGTAACTCGGGTAATTTGTGTTTACCCGGTTCACTTGAACCGGAACTCGTACGTGGTAAAGTGGTTTTTTGCGATAGGGGTGTGAATCCACGTGTTGAAAAGGGTCAGGTGGTGAAGGAAGCTGGTGGGGTCGGAATGATACTCGGGAACACGGCGGAGAGTGGGGAGGAGTTGGTTGCCGACAGCCATTTGTTGCCGGCGGTGGCCGTTGGGAAAAAGTTCGGGGACCAAATTCGGGAGTATTTGAAAACCGACCCGAATCCGAAGGCGGTGCTTACCTTTGGAGGGACGGTTTTGGGGGTTAAGCCGTCGCCGGTGGTGGCGGCGTTTAGTTCAAGAGGTCCTAACATGGTGACACCTCAGATATTGAAGCCAGACGTGATTGGGCCGGGAGTCAACATCTTGGCTGGATGGTCAGAAGGGGTCGGACCCACCGGGTTGGAGATGGATACCCGGAAAACCCAGTTCAACATTATGTCAGGTAATTCAATTCCCAACTTAAATTTAATTTTAAACAATTATTAGATAGTGTTGTGAAGATTACCAAATATTTGTTTTGAAATATAAAATTTATATAACTTGATAACAATTTGATCATAAAATTTGATGCAAATGATTAAATAATGTTATTTGTGTGGAGTGCATTGGGTTGGGTGGGTAGGAAGATGCCTTCATTGATTTCATCACTTTGAGTGGGTTTGTGGTGCTGCTCTGCTTATTTAGCTGGCATAACTTAATGGTCCAGAGGCACTCTCTAGTGATTTTAAGTGTTTTAGTGGCAATGTAGTTTTAAAGGGAACCAAAACAGTCATTGGCAACCCCAAGGTTGTGGCGTACTGGTTAAGGCCTCGAGGGATCTGCTCAGGGTTCTAATCCAGGCATACACAACAATTGTGGCCACTGAGATGGTTTAATCAGACCTGATGTCTTACGGTCATAATTTGCCAAGGGATTAGTGTAGGCATAGCCTAGGACACCCTTCCCAAAAAAAAAAAAAACCATTGGCTTGGAGCTCGGTTGGTAAAGAAACAAAGCGTTAGAACCTTTAGCTCAGTTGATAAAGAGGCAAAACGACTTAGTCAGTGGGAACTAGAACCTTTCTTTTCCCGGTTGATTAGACTTTGTGGAGATGTTTATTAGTACAACACCTTTGAGTGAGCTTAATGATGGTGAGTGGGTTAGGTCATTCTTTACTTTACATTCAGACCTCACTTTCACAAATCTTTTAGCTGAATACCCACTTCTAATTCCAGGTACATCCATGTCTTGCCCACATATCAGTGGCTTGGCTGCACTGCTGAAAGCAGCACACCCCGGATGGAGCCCCAGCGCGATCAAATCCGCCCTCATGACCACCGCATACACAGTCGACAACACCAAAATGCCGCTACGTGATGCAGCCGGAGGTCAAGTTTCTACCCCTTGGGCTCACGGATCCGGTCACGTGGACCCACACAAAGCCATCTCTCCTGGGCTCGTGTACGATATCTCAACCGAAGAGTATGTTGCCTTCGTCTGCTCTTTGGGCTACGACATCAAGCAAGTTCAAGCCATCGTCAACCGTGCAAACGTCACTTGTTCCAGACGATTAGGGGATCCAGGTCGGCTGAACTACCCGTCGTTCTCCGTCCTTTTTGGAAAGTCAAGAGTAGTTAGATACACCCGGCAGCTAACAAACGTTGGCCCCGCGGGTTCTGTGTATGACGTGGTGGTTGAAGCACCAGAAGGAGTTCAAATCGGTGTGAAACCAAAAAGACTTGTTTTCAAGAATGTCGGAGATAAGTTGAGGTACACGGTTACGTTTGTCTCCAAGAAAAGCGGCAGTGGGGATGCGTTTGGGTCGATAACATGGAAAAACACTGTGAACCAAGTTAGAAGCCCGGTTGCGTTCGGCTGGGCACGGTTTGTATAATATTATACACCATTGAAGTCCACCACCACCCAAAAAGGTGACTTTTTAGTTCTATAAGTAAGATCCTTTTGTTTGCACATTGATAGAAACATGAAAACCAAATATGGGTCATGTTTCTTGTGCTTCAAAAACTAATGTAATAGAAATAGGTGTTTATTATTATTGTTGTTGTTTCTATGGAAATGAATGAAGAGGAGTTTTTGCTTCAAAAACTAAAATTGAGAAACTGTCGAAATCGTCGATTTTGTATGTTTTATTTCATTAGCAACATCGACAACACGAGTAACAACAGTTTAGGCTAAAACAAGAACAACTGGTACACTTTGGAAGTTTAGGGCAAGAGCACTTGGTAGGGAAGCAACATGAGAATGAACATTTGCAGCAGCAACAACTGCAATCCAGGCAAGACGGCCATTTCGGGCATTTGCATTTTGGGCAACCGAAACATGCTTTTAGACATTTCGGGCAGCTTGGCCGGAACCCGCAACTGCACCTTGGCAACGAGCAGGAACAGCAGTCGGGCAACGAGCAGGAACAGCAGTCGGGCAACGAGCAGGAACAGCAGTTTGGTGACTTAAGCGAACTGCAGCAGTAGCAACAGCAGCAAACCCATGACATATTGAAGCAGGAATTTCCACTGGAAGCAAAACAACTTAATGTTGATTCTCAAGCAGCATATAGAAATGAAATCTGTCTTATCTTCTAAGTAAAAAGATGCAACAAGAAAAGATATACCATAGCCACTTCCAGAAACCACATGATTTTCGAGTCTTCTTACACCTGCTTTAATTTTGAATTCAAGTAAATGATGGTTGATTTCAGTAAAAGAAACAAGATTAAAAGGGTCACTTACGTAGTGATCAATGGTTCTGGGTTTGCAACCACATAATCAGCAACCCTGTCAAGAATTCAAACTTGGGTTAGATAGTGAAAACTATATATATATATATATATGTGTATATGAATGTTGGCTTACTCTTTAATGCAACAAGAAGCAGGCTGTAAAGTTTCAATCGACTTCAACTCTTCCTGCTCGTAAACAAGTACCAAATCAGACCCAAAAAAACAACTAATTATACAAAATGAGCCAAGATTTTGAGACCCAATTTGTTATAAAAAAAAAGAGAGTATGGTTTCATTTGCAGATCGAGCTTAATTACAGAATCAGGAGCAATTTGCAAGACTCAAAGTACATAAAAAGCTTCTTAGAAACCAAGAACACAGAAACACACCCATTTGAGTTGAAGTTAAAAAGAAAAAAAAGCACCCAAATTTAGCAATTAGTTCAAGTGAAAAAAAATTGAAATTAGAGAGTGAACTGAAATGAAACCTGAAGGAAGCCAATTTCTCTTTCCAACATGACAACCTTGGCCAACTCCCTCCGTTTGCCGTACAACTCCGGCGGCGATTTGGGTCTTGGACACGGCGGAGATCCATGGGGAGAAGCCATATCAGAATTCAAGAGAGCTAGTAGAAACAAGAGAGAGAGAAAAGAGGGTAAGTAGGTGTGAAGGAAATTATTACTGGTGGTGACAGAGTGGGGATAATTGTTGCAGATGAGCCCTAGTTAAGTTAGTACACACAGACAATAATGTCTATACATACATACATACATACATTCAATATATATATATATATATATATGTAATTAGTTAATGTACTCCATTAAAACCCACCAAAGTGAAGAAGAAAGAAGAAAGAAGAAAGAAGATGGTGGTGGTGAATGGGCGGCAGAGATGGAGGCAGAAGGCCGCACGTGACTGCTTGGTAGGATGGATGGTTTATACAGACGATTCAGAGACTAGTTGCAGACTTGCAGTTCCTACTACTACTACTGCCACTCTTACGTACGCCTCCTTTTTTTTATTTATTTACTTAATCTCGTATTTTCATTTTTATTTATAAATTTGGTTTTTAATTATTAAATGGTAAAAAAGAAAATTTCAGAAATGGTTGCAGAGAGAGTATCAACCATCAACAATGCTTTGGTTTCACAACTTATTCCAATCAAGTGTCAATTTATTGTACTTTTAGAATTTTTTTCATCAAAAAGATATTAAATTAGTTGTTGGCTTATAAATTGTAAAATGATATATTGTAAAAAGAATCTCAAACAATAAAAAGGAAAGAGTTAACGGGGAGAAGTCGGATTACAACGCCGTGAAGGTTAAGACCTACCAAAAGTTGTAACTCGATGAGAAAACCAACAAAACAAGGCAAGTTAGATTTCGAATTGCAAATCACCATCCTCAAGCAAAGCTACCAAACACAAGTTTATTTCGAGAATTTTTTGAATCAAAAGGGGGGAAATTCAAATAATGCTCATAAGACAATATAGTAGGGTACCCACTTCAGGGTCAAAGTCAATTAAAACATCTAAAATTGAAGCTAAATGCCGAGAAGAGGAAGCCCACCACTTCAGGATCTTACCCCACAATAACGACCCCGCAGGGTACTTGAAAGGATAATGTTTTTGGTAATTTATGTACATAATTGAAGGGAAAAAGGTGAAAATAACACATGAAGCTTATTGAAATGTAAAAGACAGCTAATAAGCTACTTTTTCGGTTATCAAATGCAATTTTTTTAATACACTAAAAAACTAAACTAACTTATGGTTGACAAACATGAGCAAAATCACAACATAATACCATAACATTGCTTTTAAATGTAGTACAAAAGAAAGTTTAAAGTACTGCAATTAGAATAACAGTCTATTCTTAAATATCAACAATCATCAAATCGATAAACAAAAACTTAACTACTGAGTAGTGTCGTTAGTCAACCTTTCATCGTCTTCGTCCTCAAATCTTCTAATTTTCCCTATAGCTACTTCTAATCAGATAATTTTTGAAATATTTTGGCAAAGTCTAATGAATACGATGTTTTCATACATCAATCTTTTACATTGATTTCAATCTGTTAAACAATCAATAAATTTCTAGCAAAAATGTGATAAACATTCAGTTGGTAATGGGTGGGGGCATCTTTGTACAAAAAGCAGAAGGTCTCGAGTTCGAACCTTTGTGCAAAAATCTCCATTTTGCCTAAAAATTCTTTTTTTTAATCTAAAAATAAGGGGTTGTTTGGCGGTTACTGGATGGTTTGGTGCGAAATGATTAAGTGATCAGAATGATTAAGAGACTTTTATGATATAGTGCAAAATGAAATACGATTGTTTGGTAATTGTTTAGAATGAAATCAGGGTGCTTAATGGTTAAGGGAGGCCCATGATGCTAAATCATTCAGATGGTTTCAAAACCATTAAAAGACAGACATTTTTTTTTTGCCAAACATGATTTATCTCTTAACGATTCAGAGGTTCCCTCTCTAGAGCATTTCCAACAGCTTTACTAAAATAGAAAAAAATGAGTTTTTGTTTCCTAAACCTCTCCAACAGATTTGCTATCTTGTTTGCTATAATAGAAAAAAGTTGAAAATTTTCCAAGTTTAAAAAATTCTCTAAAACTTGATGGTAGGAGAGAAAAATAATTAATTTATTCAAACCCACCAATGACATTAAACTTTTATCATTTTATATTAAGTTTTTTTTGTAAAAAGTGTATTGGAAACATAAATTAAGGAATATTATATTAATATAACTTGTGTTAAAATCTTTAAAATAGAAAAGCTATTGAAGATGAATATAAATCTTTTTAGAGATTTTAATATGTAATTCTCAGTTTTAGAAAAATTATAGCAAAGCTGTTGGATATGCTCTAATAAAACTATTAAGAGGTAAACAAACTCGCTCTACATCTTACATAGATATGTATGATCATTACGAGAATTCTGGTTAAATAAATTTTTTAATTCAAAAGATATGAAATGAATATGAATATGAATATTTTGGAAAGAGGGATCCAAAGTTGTCATAATAATAAGATTAATTTCAATGACAAATGGCGAGGATCTCGCCTCGTTCTACGTTCCTCATTCTTACAACATTTATTTATTTTACCATTAAATAACTTACATATTTTTAGTTTTAAGTGATATTAAATTTTTAAAATTTTAAGTCTTATTTTATTTACATTAATAAAAGATTACAAGTCTACTCATGTAATGCAACGCGATATATTTTAATTTTAATGTTTTAATTTATTTTAATTTGTGGTTTTGAGAAAACGGTCATGTTTTTTTATAAATTTATTTAAAGAATTACGTTTTTTTAGGAGTTCTTGATTTGATAATTTGAAAGTTGTTAGAGATAAAGATTAATTAATAAGAGTCCATGATTTAAGAATTTGAAATTTGTTAGAGATAAGTATTAAAGTTGTTAAAGATAAGTATTTCCAAGTAAGACTTCTCTCTCTAACGAACTAAAGAGCACATATTCGGTAGGGTTGGAAGATTTTGCCAAGAAATTAGGAGTGAATTGGGAAAGGAATTTTGACGATGGTAAGGGGGGAGGGGCTGCCTCAAACCAGTAAGATGGTTGGCCTATGTTCGTATCGACAAAAACTTTTTTATGAAGATTGTCTCTTTAAATGTGAGGGGATTGGGAAAGGGGAAAAAAAGGAATGGGTGAGAACGATATGCAAAACGGAAGACCCCTGTATCATTGGATTACAGGAAACAAAATTAAAGTCAATAACGAGTGGTTGTGTGGAGTATTTATGGGGGTCAAACGACGAAGATTTTGTTCACGTGAAAGCAGTAGGTAATTCGGGTGGTTTGCTGTTGATGTGGAACAAGAACAAATTCAAAGGCGAGTTTATAATAGAGGAGAATTTTGTGGCAGTAGTAGGCAAATGGGGTTTGATGGAGGGATTGATAGGGTGTGTAAACGTCTACGGGCCACGGGAACATAAAGATAGAGTAGAATTGTGGGCAAAACTGGATCGGTTGTGCGACAAGGAGGAAGTACGGTGGGTGTTCTTTGGGGATTTTAACGAAGTGCGGGGAGACAATGAAAGATTAAACTCTCGTACAAACCCGAAAGGAGTGGAGGAGTTTAATGGATTCATCCGGAGAAACAAATTAGAAGACATGAGACTTGGGGGGCATAAATTTACAAGATTCAGTGATGACGGAAAAAAGTTTAGTAAGCTTGACCGGTTCTTGGTATCAACAGAATTTGGTTCACTTTGGAAGAAGCTAGGGGCAAAAGTATTGGAAAGAAAATGGTCGGACCATAGTCCGATCATGCTCAGTGACGAATGGCTTGATTTTGGACCGCGCCCATTCAAATTTTTTGACGTGTGGCTTAAGGAAGAGGAGCTGCAAAGAGTGGTAAAGGAAGCGTGGGGGAAAGACGTCACCACATCGCGACCGGATTGCAGATTTCGGGATAAACTCAAAAATGTTAAAAACGCAATAAAAAGTTGGCGGCACTCAAATTGGGGGGACGTTGACAAAGAATGTAAGACCAAAAGGGAGGAAGCTAAACAATGGGAACATAAAGCCGGGTTGAAATTATTGGAGGAAGAGGAAAGAAGGAGTTGGATAGAGGCACGAGCGAAGTGGCTCGCTTTGGAAGAAAAAAGTACGGACATGGCCAAGCAAAAAGCAAAAATCAAATGTCTTAAAGAAGGCGATGAAAATTCAAGGTTCTTTCACATGTCGGTTAGAAATAGATCAAGGAGGAATGCGATTCTCGGCCTAAACATCGATGTGGTTTGGAAAGAGGACCCGAAGGAGATAAAAGATTATGTTTTCGACTTTTTCAATTGGGACCGGACGGGTTTACTATTGGATTCGTCAAAATAATTTGGGACGATTTGAAAAGCGATTTAATGGCGGTAGTCGAGTGGTTTTGGGAAAAGGGGGAAATTCACGAAGGCTGTAATACATCTTTCTTGACATTGATACCGAAAGTCGAAAATCCAATTGGGTTAAACGATTTTCGACCGATTAGCCTTATTGGTATTCTTTACAAGGTGATATCGAAAGTGTTGGCGGAGAGAATAAAGATGGTCATGGAAAAGGTAATTAGTAGAGAACAAAGCGCATTCATCAAAAGGAAATCAATATTAGATGGAATTTTAATAGCGAACGAAGTGGTGAGTGATCTAAAGAAAGCAAAAAAGAGAGGTTTGATTTTTAAAGTGGACTTCAAAAAGGCATATGATACGGTGGAGTGGGATTTTCTCTTGGACACTTTGAAAGCGATGGGATTCAGAATAAAATGGAGGCAATGGGTAGAGTGTTGGTCCCAGCTATGGATTAGCAATGGTAAACAAGTATTGTAGAAGGGGGGGTTGAATACAATACACAAAATTTTTCACTTAATTAATTCTTTATTGATTTAAAATCAAGAATTACACATAGAAAACTTAAAGATTGTTGCGGAAACAATCTAACACAAAGTCACACAGAGAATAAGAACAGTTGTAAAACACTTAGAAAACAAATGAACTTCTGAGAGAGAGTAATGCGCCAGCACTTGAAAGCTTGAGAGAGTTTGTAAACTGGTGAGTTGCAAGGATGAAGATGATCTCCTTTTATAGTGCCTCATGCAATAAATGCAATGGACACTTGTCAAGGAGGGCTTGGAAGGCAGAACGGAAGCAGTCTTCTGAAAAGTGATTTTGTCTTTTCACTTTTGTCTTCAAGCGTTGACCTGCTTGTTGAAGCTGATGTTTCTTGAAGAAGATAAGAAGTCCAAAGAACCTTTTTCTGATCTTAGGATGATGTCTCTGTCAATGCAAGATATCCTGAATATATTCTGCAGATAAAGTTAATATACCTGCTAAAATTTCTTTGCCGAAGACTTCTTTGCCGAAGATGTTCCTAACATGTATTTTGCCTAACATGTTATCCTCTTCAAAGATCTTGCCGAAGATATTGTCTTCAAGATTTTGATCTTCTTCAAAGTTTTGCTTCTTCAAAATCTTGCCTAACATTTCATCTTCTTCAAAATTTTGCTTCTTCAAAATCTTCAAGTGACCTGGCTAAGACTTTAGGAAAAGTCTTCAAGTAGCAGCTTAATTTTGGTTGAGAATTCTATCTTCAATCCGCTTTGAAGATATACTTCTACTTTGTTTCTTCGGTTGATCTTCGACTTCACCGAACATTTTTATACAATTAAACTGATTGTAAAGAACCTAAAAATTATTCTAAGTATGAACTGTGAAATTGAGAGACTGAGGTCATCTTCAAATCTAAGTGACCCAACAATCTCCCCCTATTTGAGGATGACATCCATACTTAGAATCTGAGAAGTAAACACTGAATAATTCATTTTTGACCCTTGTTTACTCTTTTGGGTTCTTTTCACATAGTCCATTCTTTTTGGATTTTTTTTTATTGTATCCGACATTTACAAGTAAAAAAAATGGTAAAGTATACTGTAAAAACTATTAACAAAAATGTATTTGTATTGAAAACTTGAAAGAGCAATAATCATAAGTTTACAAGTACATATCAAAAGCATATAAAGATGATCAATTCATCCTTTTCTGTAGTTCAGCTAGGATGGCATGTTGTAGTGGAGGGATTGCAGTTGTGTCAGGGGTAATGATAAGGATGGCTTCAAGGAAGATAGAGTCAGCCATAGATATCTCCTCATATCGGAAGAATTGTTGTGTGCCTTGGGCATTGTTGAAGAAAATACCCCGATACGGTCTGTATAACACAGAAGGAGATTTTATGGTGGGGACTGAAGGAGGCGTTAGGTTCAGGTTCTTGATATCAGGAAGAATTCCTATAGCAGCAAGATCTTGAAAGATGGTTTGGTGGAATTCTTTCCTTATCTTCTTTAGATTGTCAAGAAGTCCGCTGATATATATCTTTGCATCAACTAGGTTCGGACTTTTTGAATCTTTAAGACATTCAACGATTTCGTACCATTCTAACATACCATAAGAATCAAGGTCATGAAATCTTACCGGTGTGATGGAGTTGTCAGCTCGAGTAAGTATCACATAGACATCATGTGATTCTTTGTGAGTAGCTAGTTTGGCTTTGACAATTTTAGAGATACTGGTCCTTCCAAGTAACCTTTTCTTGCACCATGCAAACTTTTTGGAGAACTCAGATTGCTCCCCCTCAACTAGTGTACCTGCATTTTCAATGGTTTGCTCCCCCTGAGTTGGTGGATCTGGTTGTGCCGATTTGGATGGGTCAGAGGGACCAGGTGTTACAGAGGAACCCGGTCGGTCGCTGGTAAATTTGTTTGGGCTTTTCTCCCCCTCAGCGGCAGACAGGTAATAACGTTTCACCCATCCAGCAAAGGTGGTGAGTGTGCGAGCCTGATCTTCAGGAAGAGCATCCATCTTGTGGTGAAGAGATGTAAGAGAACTGAGGAGCTGAGAGTTGATGTCCTTTTGGCTTTGAAGTTCAGATTGGAGCCTATGAACATCTTGGTCACGAGTATCTGAGGCAGCTTGCATGGCAGTCATGGATAGAGTGAGACTGGCATTTGAGGCTAGGAGAGACTGAACCTGAGATTGTAAGCTTGAGATGGAATCCTGGATGGAGTCAAGTTTGCGTGCTACATATCTGGTGGTTGAGGCTCCAATAAGTGGAGGACGACGAGGAGACGATGACCTTGAAGATGAAGGAGAGGATGACACCACCAGCATGTTAAGGATAGGATCGTCTGTAGGATCCCCAGAAAGTGGTAGAGTGGTGGATGAACCAGCAACATTAGAGCTTGAATGCTCAATTGAGTTGTCTTTGGAAGAAGACAACTTAAGTTCTTCGGTGGCAGTTGCTGAGTGAGAAGGAGGATCACCTGGAGACTCTTCAACAAGAAAGTCAAGTAAACATGTAGGACCCGTAGGGGGTCGTGCAGAAACATCGATCGCAGAGCGATCAGGTGATAGGCCGTGCAGTGAGAAAGCAGTACCTTGGGCTGGAGAGAGACCCAAGTCATCTTCAACCACCAATAAGTTGGTAGAAGAAGGAGCATTGTGGGTCCCCAAATTTTCAACCGCAACCTGTTGGGAGGAGACGGAGGAGCTAGCTAAGAGGTTAGCAGGTTCCCTGGGCCCGGTAGGGACAATTTCAACAGTTCCCGATTTTCGAGAATCGGTAGCTGGACGGTCTGGTTTGGCCCTTAAGGATGTCCTAAGTCTTTTCAGGGAAGACTCAGGAAGGGATTTGGAGTGCCTCCGCTTTGAAGAGGGTTTTATGACTGGGGAAGCCGCCGAAGGTTTGGTCGGCGGCAAAGTCATGGAAGAGAGTGCGGAGGTACCGGAAGCCTTAGATTGTTTTGAAGTGCTCGCCGGTATCACTCGGGAAGAGGGAGGAGGGTCCACTACATTGGAGGGATTTACGGACAGTTGAGAAGGTGGAGTGTCCGGATTATCCCCCCATTGTAGATTGGGAGAGTTAAGGATAGAAATCATACCTGGAAGAAGACCATTGTCAGTTGCCTTTGGTGGACGTTGAAGAATTGCCTTCGTGATGGTAGGTACAAGAAAATCATAGGTGAACTTTGGGTTTGCCGCCTTGCGATCAAGATCAAGTAATTTACCCAATTTATGTTCAATGATGATGGAGAGGAACCTGGGGTAGGCAACATGTGGCCTTTTTGGAGGAGTCACAACTTCAACAATTTCATCAAAAAAATAGCGTGCAAAATCTATTTTTCTTTGAAACATAATGGCATGAGCAAGATTGGTGATATAGGAGGTGGATTGATCATGACCTCCAGTTTTGCGACTCAAGCAGAAAATAATATGAGTGAAGAAGAAATGCCATACCCCACCCATGTATTTGCGCAGGAAAGTGCTAGGGCTTTTGTACTTTGCATCGACGGTGTAGTTCATGGCTTGTACCACATCTTCATGTTCGTTGTTAAGCGGAAAAGGTGCATACGAATCGTAACTGTCAAGATGAAGAGCGGCACGGACATCTTCCATATCAAAGGTAAGATCATGATCACCGGTGTCCGAAAGAATGCACGCGGAAATGGTTTTGGGTTCACCATCATGCACAAAGCAAGTTAACCAAAAGTTGCCAAGTAGCTTTTTGCTCATTTTGAGAGATTTGGAGAAGGCATAAAGTAGAGGGGTTTGTTGTAGAAAATGAGAAATAGGTAAGTGATCGGGATAGTCTGGATCATTTTCAAATCTCGCAATATGATTGCAAGTCTTGAAGACAAGATCGTCATAGCATGTGGGAATTATGAATTTTGAAGATTTGGGGTTAGGATTGGGAGAAGAAGTGGACATGGGAGAAAATTGAAGAGAAGAGATTGGAAGAAATGAGAAGGAAAGTGGTGTTTTTATAGTGGGAAATAGATGAAGAAGGAAGAAAAATGTATGATGGGTAAAAGGAAGTGAAGGGATTGAGTGTATGGGGAAGAGAGAATTATGGGGAGTTGGAAAAGTAGGAGAGAGGGTGTAAGAGAAATTTGGAACAAATGGGTGTTTAAGGGTATAGGGAAGTTCGGCTAAGGGGGGGGGGGGGGGGGGGGGGGGGGCGTTTCGGGAGAGAGGTAGAGGCGCCGGGGGGGGGGGGGGGGTTCGGAAAGGGGGTAGCGGGAAGGGGGGGGGGGTTCGGGAAGGGGGTAGCGGGAAGGGGGGGGGGGTTCGGGAAGGGGGTAGCGGGAGGGGGGGGGTCGGGAAGGGGGGGTCGGGAAGGGGGGGGGGAGCGGGAAGGGGGGGGTCGGGAAGGGGGGGGGGGGTTGGGAAGGGGGGTCGGGAAGGGGGGGGGAGCGGGAAGGAGACCGCCGAAGGGGTTGTTTGGTGCGGCAATGTGGGTTCGGCAAAATGGTCAAAAAAAATATGATTTGCCGAACGAGAAGGTAGGAGAAAAATATGGTATGGCTAGGTTTTGGGAGATATGTTTTAGGAATATGGTATGGCTAGATATTTATAGGAGAGGGTAAAAAAATAGGTTGTGTTTGTATAGGGTAAGGTTTGAGGGTAGGTTGTTTTTGTTTAGATGAAAAAGGAGGGTGTGGATTAAAAGTAAAAATAGATAGGTAAAGAGATGGATGGTTATGATGGAGAGTGACTTGGATTGAGAGAGGTAAAAAGGTGTGTTAGTTTGGTGGGAGAGATATGGTAAAAATAGAAAATGAGGGTTAGATGGGAAAGGAGGTTGACTCTGCTGATAGAATATCAGTACTTGAAAAAATCGAACTGATAAAAAAAATTTATTATATATATATATATATATATTTTTTGACCAAACTATATATCTAAGTTTAACATACCAAGTTCTCCTAAGAGAAACTTGAACCGAGGTTCTTCAAGAGGCTTTGTGAAGAGATCTGCTAGTTGAAGATCGGTGGGGATGAAATGCAGTTCAATATCACCTTTGGAGATGTGATCTCTTATGAAGTGATACCGAATATCAATGTGCTTGGATCTGGAGTGAAGCACAGGATTGTTTGCAATGGCAATTGCACTGGAGTTGTCACACAGTATTGGGACTTGAGAATAGATCTGATTGTAGTCCCTCAGTTGATTCTTCATCCACAGGATTTGAGCACAACAGCTACCAGCCGCAACATATTCAGCTTCAGCCGTGGAGGTGGAGACTGAGTGCTGCTTCTTGCTAGACCAACTAACAAGTTTACCACCAAGGAGTTGGCAGCTTCCAGTAGTGCTCTTTCTATCAATCTTTGATCATGCAAAGTCAGAATCTGAATAACCCATTAGATCAAAACCTGAGTCTTTGGGATACCAAAGACCCAGATTCATGGTACCTTTCAGATACCGAAAGATGCGTTTAACCACAGCCAAGTGAGATTCCTTAGGATTGGCTTGGTAACGCGCACACAGGCAAGCAGCAAACATAATATCAGGTCTACTAGCAGTAAGATAAAGAAGTGACCCAATCATTCCTCTAAACTTGGTGACATCAACAGACACACCATTAGGATCAGCATCAAGTTTTAGAGGTGGTGCCATAGGAGTTTTCAAGGGAGAGCAGGTATCAAATTGAAACTTTTTCAAAAGATCACGAATGTATTTGCTTTGGTTTATAAAGATACCTTCAGAAGATTGTTTTACTTGGAGACCCAAGAAAAATGTTAGCTCCCCCATCATGCTCATCTCATATTGGCTCATCATGAGAGAGGCAAACTCATCACACAGTGATTCATTGGTGGCACCAAAAATGATGTCATCCACATAAACTTGAACAAGAATAAGATTACCTGATTTTTGCTTGATGAAAAGAGTGTTGTCAATCTTACCTCGAGTATAGTTGTTCTTCAGAAGAAAGTCAGCTAGAGTGTCATACCAGGCACGAGGGGCTTGTTTAAGGCCATAGAGAGCCTTATCCAATCTGTACACATAGTCAGGATGAGAGGGATCTTCAAATCCAGGAGGTTGTTTCACATAGACTTCTTCAGCAAGCTCTCCATTTAGGAAGGCACTCTTGACATCCATCTGGAATACTCTAAAGTTCTTGTATGCAGCATGAGCAAGGAAGATTCTGATTGCTTCAAGTCTAGCAACTGGAGCAAATGTTTCATCATAGTCAATTCCTTCTTCTTGCCTGTACCCTTGAGCAACCAGTCTGGCTTTATTTCTGATGACAGTGCCTTCTTCATCCATCTTGTTTCTGAAGATCCACTTGGTTCCGATAATTGTTTTTCTGGAAGGACGAGGAACCAATCTCCAGACCTTGTTCCTTTCAAACTGAGAGAGTTCTTCTTGCATGGCAGTGATCCAACATGGATCAGCTAGAGCTTCTTCAACCTTCTTTGGCTCTATAAGAGACAAAAAGTTTACATAGAGACAAATATTGCCTACTCCTCTTCTGGTTTGGACACCAGCCTGTTGATCACCAATTATTTGATCGATTGGATGATCCTTGGTCCATTTTATAGCAGGAGGCAAGGCTGGGGGATAGGAAGGTTGTGGATGAGAGGTGGAGGGTAGATCTTCAGGGGGATTGAATGAAGAAGTATGGGGTGGATTTGATGAAGAAGGAATATTTGAGGGACGAGAGAGAGTGGTGTTTTGAAGAGAATTTTGGTTTTGGGACGTTTGGATCGGCAGAGGATTTTCTTCTTGGTTTGAAGAAGGGTGTGAGGATGAGGAATGATTATTATCTTGAGAGGTAGGATTTTGAGGAGAAGGTATGGGAATAGTTGGGTTAGGTGGAGAAGGAGAAGCATCACTAATGCAAGAGGTGATCCAACTATTTAATTCATCATCATCTGAGGAGAGAGATGATACCTTGAGGTCATCAAACTTGACATGTATTGATTCATCAATACATTTTCTCCGAAGGTTGTAGACCCTGTATGCTTTGGAGGTGAGAGAATAACCCATGAAGATGCCTTCATCTGCTTTAGGATCAAACTTCCCCAAGTTTTCTCTGTCATTCAAAATGTAGCAGACACACCCAAAGACATGAAGAAAACTGATGTTTGGTTTTCTACCATAAAAGACTTCATAGGGAGTCTTATTATGCCTTTTTACAATGATGGACCTATTCTGGGTAAAGCATGCAGTATTAATTGCTTCAGCCCAAAAGTAGGTCGGTAGGTGAGATTCACTCAGCATGGATCTGGCAGCTTCACACAGCGTCCTGTTCTTTCTCTCTACCACACCATTTTGTTGTGGAGTCCGAACAGCCGAAAAGTTCTGAGATATGCCCTTTTCATTGAAGAAGTCATCCAACACACTGTTTTTGAATTCAGTGCCGTTGTCACTTCTCACAGATCTCACCAGCTGCCCATTCATCACTTCAGATCTTTTGATGAACTTTATGATTTCTTCAGAAGCATCACTTTTGTACCTGAGAAAAAATACCCAAGTATAGCGTGTAAATTCATCAATAATAACAAGAATGTACCTTCTTCCACCAAGGCTTGGAGTGCTGACTGGTCCACACAGATCCATGTGCAGCATCTGAAGAGGTTGAGAAATGGAGAAGCATTGCTTGGACTTGAATGAAGATTTTGTGAGCTTTCCCTTCTCACAAGCAGCACACAGCTTTTCTTTCACAAAGGTCAGCTTTGGCATTCCAGATACGAGCTCTTTAGAGGAGAGAGAGTTCAAGGTTTTGAGGTTGAGGTGAGAGAGACGCTTGTGCCAGAGCCAACTGATTTTAGGAGAGTTTTCAGAGACAAAGCAGATGTTTGTTTCAGAAGATGAACTCTGTCCCATGTCTATTACATAGACATTTTCTTTTCGGTACCCGGAAAGTACAGCTTTCATGTCTTTGTCAACCACCGTGCAAATGGATAGTTCAAAGATTACTTTATAACCGAGATCACACAGCTGGCTTATGCTCAAGAGGTTGTGCATCAAGCCTTCAACGTACGCTACTTTATTAAAGGTGACAGAACCATTGGAGAGAGTTCCGTAGCCTTTAGTGCTGCCACGAGAATTATCGCCAAAGATAACAGATGGACCTTTAGCCGACACGAAGTTAACAAGAAGAGATATGTTTCTAGTCATATGACGTGAACATCCACTATCCAGATACCAGATCGGTTGATGTCCATAAACCTGCAGTCACAGAAGAATTAGTTCTTTGGTACCCATTTGGATATGGGTCCTTTTGGGTGAGAAGAAGAAACAGAGAGATCTTTAGATGAGTTCCTGTCCATTCTCTCAAGAGGACAATCTTTAGCCATATGAAAAGTGTCACCACAGTTATAGCATTTTCTATAGATAAAAACCTTTTTAACATTATTACCACTGTCCTTGTTTTGACCTTTCGCATTGATTTTTATGATCTTGGCCGAAGAGGATGAGCCAAGAGGTGTGGTTCCTAGGATTCCTTTGTAAGGTATGAGGGTTGGTGAGTGACAGGATTCTTTGGAATCTGACTTTTTCAAAAGCACGGATCGAGGAATGGGAAAGATGGAAGAGTTACCAGAATATTTCTTTGGAGTTTTTCTTTTGGGATGGAACTCGACGACTGATTTTCCTTTGTCAGAAGTGGAAAATCTGTTTTGAAGAGGTTGAGGTTCTCTCTTTAGGATCTTTGAAGGCTTAGGTTCAGAGGAAGAGGCTTCATCTATGTGTAGGGATTTCATCAGCTCATGAACAGGTTGAGGAGGGTCATTAGAGCCTTGGGCTTCTTCAACTTTAGAAGTTGAGGCATCACCTTTAGCTTTTATGAACATCCCAAGCTTTAAGGCTTCATAAGGATCAACAGAGTTCATTGAATGAGTATCACTTGAGTGGAGTTCAGAGGACTCATTGAGTGGAGGAGGCACAAGGGAAGTAGAAGCATGAACAGTTGAGGAAGAGTCAATGTCCATTTTGCCAAAGCCAAGACCAGATTTGTCACCACAGTTCATTTGGTCTTTAAAAATCTTTTCTAAATTTTTAGAAGAGTTAGTCCACTTTTTCACAGTTTCTTGTTCCTCTTTAAGTCTTTTGAACAACTTATTTTTCTCTTTAGCAAGTGTGAAGTTTATGGTTTTCAGATCTTCAAGCTCAACTTTGATTTTGTCAAAATGTTTTAGTTGAGAAAGACAGATTTGAAGTTGAGAGGAAAGAGATTTTATCTGAGCATTTGCCTTTTTCTTAGCATCTTTAGCATCATGGAAGTCAACAGTTAAAGAGTCAAATGCTTCAATCTTTTCAGCATCAGTAAGAGAGTGAAAGGGATGCTTCAATCCGCTTTGAAGATATACTTCTACTTTGTTTCTTCGGTTGATCTTCGACTTCACCGAACATTTTTATACAATTAAACTGATTGTAAAGAACCTAAAAATTATTCTAAGTATGAACTGTGAAATTGAGAGACTGAGGTCATCTTCAAATCTAAGTGACCCAACATAGAGGCATGTTTAAAATCGGCAAAAATATCCGTCTTAGTCAATGGTGCACCGACTAATCAATTCCCAATGGAGAGGGGCTTAGGCAAGGGGACCCTCTTGCTCCTTTCTTATTCTTGATAGTAGCCGAGAGCCTCCACATTATGATGGAGGAAGCGAAGGAGAAAAGCCTATTCGAAAGCATTAAAGTTGGGAAGGTGTAACATCCTGAATTTTTTCTATTTAATATTTTAATGAGGATTGGGATGTATTTGTATTTTGTGTTAACTTTGAGTTATATGGGAAATTTTATAATTCATTAGGGTTAAAATACAAGAGATGAAAGTTTGGTGTAAATTGTGGAAGTAAGGAAACATGAGGGTGTGTTTTGTTATTAAGTAAATGTGTATATGATAATGTAACACCCGGAAAATTCACGTAAGTAAATTTAGTTCCTCTTATACCGTTTGATGTACCATTGATAGGCGGGTTACACCCCCCCTAAATCTAACCGTAAGTGTACGGTGTCGAAATCAAGTAATAACGTACGGTAAGTACGAGTATCGAATCCACGGGAACTAGGAACTAAGTATCACAATTACTACAATCGCTATTAACTGAGCTGTCGAATTGAGAGATGGTTGGCTATTGTTAAACTACTTAATTGCAGAAAGTAAATTACAACTCAAACACAAACGAAACAAATAACGACTTAGGAAACTTCGATAGAGAGAAAGTTGGGGGTTAGAAATCCTAAGGTTTTCCACATGCAAATGCTTGACTCAAAACAATTACCAATTTATCCCTTTAATGATTCCCAAATCTTTTAAGATCACCGTTGTTCTCTTTCAAGCAACAACGGATTTTATTTTGAAAGGACAAGTTAAATCTCTCGACCTCAACTTATGGATTCCAAAACACATTAAGCACCAGATTTATATTAAACGGCTAGATTTCGTCTCTCGATTTCAACCTAACGGTTCAATTGGGACTAAGACTTATTCGATATATCTCTATCACCGATTTATCGTCTTAGGCATGCAATTCCTAGTTCTTTTTAACAGTTAATTCTCTCGAACTCAACTGAAAATAATAAATCAATTGAAAGCTAGCTAGACTCTCAAAGGCATTAAACACAAAATCACATGCTTCATTAATAACGGAAAAACTGATAAAATATCAAGTCAATTGTTTACATGCTTAATAAACCGAATTCATTCCAACCCCCAACACGAACCGGTTAGTTCATGTCGGTGGTGGATTCAAACACAAAAGAAAAGATAATGGAAGTGTATGTAAACATGATTAACGTGATCGTGGTGAATGTGAAAGATGTAGTAATGAACTCCCTTCCCTCGTGCTCGTCTCTACTTCGCGTGTTGAACGTCTCCTTGATCGGCTCTCGATCGTGACCTTGAAAGCTCCGAAAAGTCTCCAGAAATCGCCCCAAAATCGCCCCTGGCCGTCGTGTGAAAGTTGCGTCTCGAATGAATGACCTAAAAATCGGATTTAAAGCTGGAATTCGCGAAACAGTGGGTTACGCCACTTGCCATGCGACTTGCAAGTCGCGTGGTAAGTCGCGCGTATCATTTTTGTAGTGTGGGTCGTCGTCTGGTTCGCGGATCGGGTCCTGGTTCGGTCGTGGGTCTTGGGCTTTGCTTTTGGGCTTCCGTTAGGCTTCGTTTTGACTCGTTTTGGGCTCTTTTTAGCTTCTTTTCTCGAGGATTACCGCCTTTTAGATAACCTGTATCAAACACTAGATAAACCGTAAAATACACGCCTTTTTACTTGAATACAAGCCAATCTCATTGGTTTGAGAACTGAAAATAACGCCAAAAAGTGGCGTTATCAACAACCCCAAACCGAGCGTTGCTTGTCCCCAAGCAAATGAGCGATAAAAACAGAATTAAAGCATATATCTGTGAAATAATAACTGCACAATTCCCAATCGGTACCAAGTGGTGCATCGGTGATTTCCCATACCCGTGAATATCTATCTCACTCTTGCCTCATTCTTATTTCGTTTGATCTATGACCTTCCATTGGGAGTTAAACTCGTGACTGTTCCGATTACGTTCGGGTTAGACTAGGTCCAAACATACTAGGGAAGACATTTCGCCTCGACCCTACCTCACGGGATACTCTCTTTGCACTCGAACCTAGATTATCGCTCATGTTGTCATGTTATGGAGGTTATGTACAAGAATACGCAATAATTTCATGACAACTAACATGAAAGACGCACAAGTGTCCAAAAGATTGATCTCAGAAGGAATCAAGTAGCAAGACAGGGAATATCGATGAGGGTGGTCGTATATCGTAATCACATCTTCCAAAAAGATCATCCAGGTCTTTACAAGGGTTGTAATGGGGCTAGGGCTATGGCTGAGAAACGAAGGGTAAAATGGTTCAAAGATCCTTGGCGTGTCAATCATTGGCAGTTCCGAACTTCTCTACTTCAGCCTCTATCATTTGGCCCTCTTTGTCACTATTAGAGTCGTTTTGACTCTCTTATTCAGCTGCTATAAACACTATCTGACTAACTGTATTATTATTATTATTATTATTATTATTATTTTCAAGTTGGGACTTCATTGGTCCTCTTTATTTGATTGGGGCAGCATTGGCCCTCTTTTCTATTTCTTGGGTTACATTGACCCATTTTATTCTCATGACTGGCATGTACTCTTTCTTTTCTGCTCCATCGTTCACTGTTCATTACTGCCTCTGATTTACACGCTTTCGGATAAGGGTTGGCTAAGGCTTTTGGCTAAAGGTTTAATGGTGGGTTTAGAAAGAATTAAGGTGCGTGTTTAGCTGCAAAGGGGGTTATGGATACACACAAAAGGGTGAAAGGGGACGATAGCTAAAATGGTTAAAAACAAAACACATAATGCCTGGAATCATATCTTAAGGTCCACACGATATGGTCTACTATACCCTTACCCAATATCCCGAGGTTCGTCTTTGCTACTCAATGCAATAATGTAGCGAGATCATTCTACATTCACGACAAGGAATTCGAAAAAAAGTGTATAAGAATTAGGTGTATGAATCCCTCGAAATGAAAAACGTCTTTTAGGCTCAAAACTCACTATCGGGTGGTCTCCACTAATGTCTCTAGTCATGTCCTTTCCCGGTCCTTCCCTAACGGTCACGTCACTATCACAAGATTCTTCCCACAATGGTTGGTCTCAATCATTCAAAACAAAAAATTTAGCTATTATGATCTAGACACTCAGAAGTGCAGGAAATCTACGTGCATACTTGGGCCCGATTGGGCAACCCCCAAACCTTACCCACACATTGTCCCCAATGTGCAAGTAAAGTTGTAGGCGATGCGACTCAATCATTGTGCAGTTATTACAGTTATCAAAAGGACGGGCAAGGCATTACAAAACATGCAAAAAGGAATCCCAAAGTTTCTAATATGGGCACCCGAAACCTAGGCCGTGGCCTAGGTTTGCACAGGGTCTAAAGAATTGAGTGTGTAGATGTGAAAGATGAGGCACCCCAAACCTAAGTGAAACTTAGGTTTGTTGCATCTCGTTTAACTAACACGAACAAACATCTTACACCACTCGTTATTATGCAAAATTTAGAGCGTACCTGTTTTGCCCGGATGAAGGAGGATTCTTGAAAGGTTGAGCATCAATCGGAGGAGATAGGGAGAACATGCAAAACAAAGGAAATCAAAGCACAAGACAAAATGCAGGAAGATGAAACACACAAAGCAAGAAAGGAAACAAAAACTGCACGAAAAACGAACAGGGGACACCCGCGGTTTTCTGCGCGGCTTGCAGGCCGCGCCACATCCCGCGTAACCCACTGTTTCACAACAGTCAGGGGAGTCCCGCGGCTTGACATGCGGTATGTAAACTACGGCATAAGCCGCGTATGTCCCTGTTCCAGCTATTTTTGATTTTTCGATTTTTATGGTTTTTTCGGAAATAAAAACACACTCAAAATAAAAATTGATAAAGACAACAAACCTTGGTGGGTTGCCTCCCACCCAGCGCCGTATTTAAAGTCGTGGCACGACTGTGCGGTTTTCAACTTGGCTCCGTATCCGCTGACTCGAATCGCCCACACTTGCGATTCCCCGCGGATTGTTCCTCCTTTGGTCTTCCTTTATCAGCTCCGAGTTCCTCTTTGCTTCGACCTTCCACTTTCTCGAACATCTTGAATATCACTCTCTCGCCGCCAACTCTGAAGGTCACCTCTCCTTCCTCCACATCAATTAACGCTCGACTCGTGACTAGGAATGATCTTCCCAGAATTAACGGGACCTCTTCATCTCCGTCTATGTCAATGACCACGAAATCTACCGGAAAGTAGAACTTACCGACCTTGATCAACAGATCCTCGACGACTCCATAGGGATATCTGATCGATCTATCCGCGAGCTTTAGCGTCATGTATGTCGGGCTTACCTCACCCAGGACGAGTTTCCTGAAAATAGAAAGAGGCATCAGGTTAATACTTGCCCCTAAATCACATAAAACTTTATTAAAAGTAAACTCCCCAATCTGAATAGGGATAGAGAAACTCCCTGGATCTTTAAGCTTCGGGGGAAGCTTATTCTGAAAAATCGCGCTGCACTCTTCAGTGAGTGCAACGGTGGCCTGGTGATCGATCGCCCTCTTTTTGGATAAGATCTCTTTCATGAATTTCATGTAAGAGGGCATTTGCGCCAACGCATCTGCAAAAGGGATATTAATGGTTAACTTTTTAAATACATCAATAAACTTAGAGAAATTAACATCATCCTTATGCTCTTTCAGTCTATTCGGATATGGTACTCGTTGGATTTCCGGCTTGACCGGTGGTGTCACTTCTTTCTCCTTCGGCTTCTTGCTCTCTTCAACCACCGAGTTCTCTTTTATTGCACACTCTTTATCAACTTCTAGTTCAGTCACTTTAATGCTCTCGATCTCTTTCTCTTTCGGACCGGTCTCCCTTGATGACGACTCTCGTAATGGCTCTCTATTCAGCTCCTTGCCATTTCTCAGATAAATGGCATTGCATGTTTCCCGGTTAGTCCTTTCGGTATGACTGGGAAAGGTTCCGGGAGGTCGGTTTTGTAGAGCTTCACTAATCTTCCCCACTTGCCTCTCGAGAATCTTAATTGAAGCCGTATTCTGATCGGTTGCAGCTTTGACTGTACTCACCGTGCTCGCTAATCCCTCAACCGTGCTATCCATCTTTGTCATGAACTTCATCATCATTTCTTCTAATCCCGACTTCTTCTCTCTGGATGGTCCTTCGTTCCTTTGGTTGAAACCTGGAGGACGATAAGCATTATTAGTATTGGAAGAATTTGAAGAGTTAGAAAAATTACCTGGCTGTTGACCGGGTTGACTCCACGAGAAATTTGGGTGCTTTTTCCACCCTTCGTTATACGTGTTGAAGAACGGGTCGTTCCTCGGCTGATGATTCCGGTTTTGGAGGATTTGAACTTGCTCGGGATCTTGTGAATTGCCTCCCTTCAGATGGTTCGTGATCATGGCTAATTGAGCCTTTATCTCTTTAAGCTCGTCCGTCTCTTGAACACTAGCGACTCGTGCAACGGAAGATCGTGGTGTGGAATAGCTATGCTCGTCTAGGTTCTCTATCAACTCGACTGCTTCCTCATACGTCTTGTTCATGAGCGCCCCACCCGCTGCAGCATTGATGTCATTCTTGAATTGCGGGTGAAGGCCTCCAAAGAACGTTTGGATTATGACCCAACCATGTAACCCGTGATGTGGACACTTCTTCAACATGTCCTTATATATCTCCCATGCCTCGTAGAGTGTCTCTTGGTCCCATTGCACGAAGTGGGTAATGTCGGCCATCAGTTGAGCGGTTCTTCCCGGTGGGAAGAATTTCTGGAGGAATGCAGCTTTCAGGTCTGCCCATGTGGTGATAATATCCGATGGTAAGCCTTCTATCCAAATTTCAGCTCTACCCTTTAGGGAAAAACTGAAGAGTCTTAGCTTGATCGCGTTCTCCTCCATCCCGTTGATCTTGAACGTATTACAGATTCGTTCGAATGCTCGTAGGTGCGCGTGGGGATCTTCAGTCGGTGCTCTCCCAAATTGGTTCTGTTGTACCATGACGAAGGTACTCGGCTTGATCTCGAAGTAATTAGCCGCGGTGGTAGGAGGTTGGATCCCTATACGTGCCGCTGCCACATTTGGATTGGCAAATGACCGCATAGGCACCCTCTCCGGAGGTGGTGGAGGATCGTTGCGCGGTGGTCTTTCGCCTACAGGTCTTTCGTCACCCATTTGTAACTGTCGCTTAGCTTTGGTCTCTTGACGTAGGCGACGAGCGGTTCTTTCAATCTCCGAATCGAATTCTTCAATCTCTTTTCCTCATGTCGTCCTTGGCATAAACCAAGTGGTACCTGAAAAGAAAGAAAGTAAAGTCAGTACTCCAAAAAAACTGAAAGTGATGGAATAAAGCAAATAAAAAAAATGCTCAATCTAATAGCGCTTATAGATGGTAGTGCTATTAGCTACAACTAGTTCCCCGGCAACGGCGCCAAAAACTTGATAGGCGGGTTACACCCCCCTAAATCTAACCGCAAGTGTACGGTGTCGAAATCAAGTAATAACGTACGGTAAGTACGAGTATCGAATCCACGGGAACTAGGAACTAAGTATCACAATTACTACAATCGCTATTAACTGAGTTGTCGAATTGAGAGATGGTTGGCTATTGTTAAACTACTTAATTGCAGAAAGTAAATTACAACTCAAACACAAACGAAACAAATAACGACTTAGGAAACTTCGATAGAGAGAAAGTTGGGGGTTAGAAATCCTAAGGTTTTCCACATGCAAACGCTTGACTCAAAACAATTACTAATTTATCCCTTTAATGATTCCCAAATCTTTTAAGATCACCGTTGTTCTCTTTCAAGCAACAACGGATTTTATTTTGAAAGGACAAGTTAAATCTCTCGACCTCAACTTATGGATTCCAAAACACATTAAGCACCAGATTTATATTAAACGGCTAGATTTCGTCTCTCGATTTCAACCTAACGGTTCAATTGGGACTAAGACTTATTCGATATATCTCTATCACCGATTTATCGTCTTAGGCATGCAATTCCTAGTTCTTTTTAACAGTTAATTCTCTCGAACTCAACTGAAAATAATAAATCAATTGAAAGCTAGCTAGACTCTCAAAGGCATTAAACACAAAATCACATGCTTCATTAATAACGGAAAAACTGATAAAATATCAAGTCAATTGTTTACATGCTTAATAAACCGAATTCATTCCAACCCCCAACACAAACCGGTTAGTTCATGTCGGTGGTGGATTCAAACACAAAAGAAAAGATAATGGAAGTGTATGTAAACATGATTAACGTGATCGTGGTGAATGTGAAAGATGTAGTAATGAACTCCCTTCCCTCGTGCTCGTCTCTACTTCGCGTGTTGAACGTCTCCTTGATCGGCTTTCGATCGTGACCTTGAAAGCTCCGAAAAGTCTCCAGAAATCGCCCCAAAATCGCCCCTGGCCGTCGTGTGAAAGTTGCGTCTCGAATGAATGACCTAAAAATCGGATTTAAAGCTCGAATTCACGAAACAGTGGGTTACGCCACTTGCCACGCGACTTGCAAGTCGCGTGGTAAGTCGCGCGTATCATTTTTTGCAGCGTGGGTCGTCGTCTGGTTCGCGGATCGGGTCCTGGTTCGGTTGTGGGTCTTGGGCTTTGCTTTTGGGCTTCCGTTAGGCTTCGTTTGGACTCGTTTTGGGCTCTTTTTAGCTTCTTTTCTCGAGGATTACCGCCTTTTAGATAACCTGTATCAAACACTAGATAAACCGTAAAATACACGCCTTTTTACTTGAATACAAGCCAATCTCATTGATTTGAGAACTGAAAATAACGCCAAAAAGTGGCGTTATCAACCATCCCGGCTTATAGATTTTGTAAAGTGTAGAACTTCGTGTGCGTGCATGCAATATCTTAGAGGCTCATGTTTGGGTCTCGTCTTGTCGCCTAAAATAACAATTTCGGACTCTAATACCCTCGTAAGGACCAGTTTTGACGCAAGAAGAAAACGGACATCAGCTGGGGTGGGGATGGCGACATTGCCCTGTGACAATGCCCTGGGCAAAGTCGCTGGGGCATAGTCGCGATTAGGGATCGAGGTGTGGTTTCTTATATCGTTTTTGGTAGGATTTTAAGAGCATTTGGTATCACTTTCAGCTCCAGAACTCTCTCCATCTTTTAGGGCGATTTTTGGCTTCCAAGTAGGTAAGTTCTCTTCTTCTATCATTCCTCATCCATTATGGATTCTACCCATCACAATCATGAGAAATCTTCTCCATCTTAGGTTAAGGGATTCTCATCTTCAAGAGAACTCAAGTGTCCAAGAGACTTTCTCTCCATCTAGGGTTTTGGGATTTTACCACAAATCTTCTAAGGTGAGTAACTTGAACTCAAAAGTATACTTGATACATAATTTACTCTATCATTTCAATTGTTTCTAACAAATTTACCTTGAAGTATATTTTGGGTCAATAAGCTCTTGTCTCCCTAAAGAGGAGGTTTAAATGGGCTTGATGGTAAGAATAGAGTTATGTAGCAGCTTACTCTACTTGGATTTGTATATTTCATGATATTATTCATTTGGAATTGGTTAAACCCAAATATTAGGGTTTGGAGCTTAATGGATTAAGCTATGTCTTAACAAAGGGATTATGACTTCATGATGAAAGTGACTTAATATATAATTTGGTATACTTTTAATTGCTAGATGACAAAACTCCTATTATCACCAGTACATATGTAAATAACGTGAGGGCTACTTAAATGTAGAAATTACTTGCTTAATGGGATGGTTGGACCGTCTTAGTGGAAGTAATGTATGGTGTTGGGAATTACTTGGAGGAGTTAATTGTTGGTGTTCATAAATTGGAGGAGTCCCTAAGTAGGCACTAGGAAGATATAGTCTTGGGCACCTACCTTGGAGGTTTGTGTAACGATCCACGCCTTCGGGATTTATACCTTGTAGGTAGTCCCGATGTGTCGGGCCTTGAGGCGTTACCTTGGAGGTAGACGCTAAGGTATATCTTCAATTATGGTGTAACTCGGGTTGGTGTTTGGGTCTTCCCATAGAGTCCAAATTGTAAATGATCAAGTTGATATTCTTTATATGAAATAATTACATGTTTTACTATATGTTTGACTCACTAGGCAATTAAAGCCTAACACTTGTTGTTTGTCTAATGTGTATCACAGGTTCTAGTGGTGCCATCATTTAGAAGTCATAGTTGGGGACTTGTGAGCGTGGGATACTTTTGAGATGCCAAAGATAGAAGATCAAACATTGGACTAATTATGACACCTTTTGTAATCTTATTTCTATAGTAGAGATTAGATTAGTCGGTTGTCATTTAGTTGTCAATATTACATCTTGTATGTAAACATGCATATGTATATTCACTTTTATAGCTCGTGCAATGGCATTATATATCACTCTTCCGTTTTATGGAAGTTTTTGTTGACCCTGTTTTTGGGGTGTCACAAGTTGGTATCAGAGCTTTAGTTTAAGTGAACTAGGTATTGACTGTAGTATGCCTAGACTTAAGCTGAGAAAGAGTCATCGACAATCACTACATTGGGTAGATATCCTAGGATGGGAGAGTGTTAGAATTGTGGAATTACATTTGTTGAGAATTATGATGACGGTAACGAGAATGCTTGTGTGTAACATGTTCATAATTTCACCTAGCTAATGCTATTATGAATGTGTTGTTACGTAATTATGCTTGACTACTATTATTGTGATGATTAATGAATGTATGAGTACGCAACTTTAGTCTATTCCTTACCACTATTCTCGCATGTTTGACAGACTAAGATGGTGAACACGCAAGGTCAACTTCAATCAGCACTGGACGGTCACGTCGCGACCGAATCTACGGCCGACCAACTGGCTAATCAAGCAGCGGCCGGACGTCCTCCGAGGCCACCCATCCTAGGTGGAGAACCGAAACTTATACCAATAACCCACATCGGCACCTCCAATCCTGTAATAGAGGAAAATAACCTCAAAAACCGACTGAAGGATAGTATGCTTCAAGCTATGACCTCTGCCATGGCTCAACAGCAAGAAATGTTCATGAAATTGTTGGAAGACCGGGACCACAGTCATCGACGCATTGAGACAGTGGCAGATAATGCAGGAAATGGGTCAGGCGGTCTTGGGAATGTAGCAGTTGCACAAGAGCAAGCAAACGTGCGTGACGGGAGGAGAGAAAGGGGGTGTTCGTATAAGACTTTCCTTGGTTGCAAACCACCGGAATTCGCCGGAACTACCGACCCTGTTCGGTGTATGTATTGGATCCGGGAGATGGAAATGGCGTTCGAGGCTAGTGAATGCGAAGACTCTCAACGAGTTAAGTTTGCTTCTCATCTTCTCAAGGGCGAGGCCTTTACTTGGTGGAATCTCACCCGTTCGTCTCTCACGCCCGAAGTGTTGGCCAAACTCACGCGGCCAACGTTCAAAAAGAATATTCTCGACAAGTATTGTAGTGAGAGGGCCCTAGACAAGATTGAAGAGGAGTTACGTGGATTGAAGAAAGGGAATATGACCATGATCGACTACTCAAAGGCGTTTCTTGAAAAGTTAAGTTTGGTGGAGCATCTGGCTCCCGATGAGAAAATGAAAATAAAGGCGTACCAACGGGGATTGCCAGCCGAGATGAAGACGGCTGTGAGGAACGCCAAGGTGACAACTGTACAAGAAGCAATTGAAGAATCGTTGTTGGTGGAAGACGATTTGACTCAAGGAAAGTTGGAAAGTGGGCATGCGAGTGAGAAGAGAAAGTGGGAGGGACCGTCCGGATCCGTCCGACAACAAAGACAGTTTACCGGGAATAGAAGTGGGGATAACCGTCGTGACACGAGGTGGTGTAATCGATGCAGGAGACATCATGCTTGCTCATGTAGTAACCAACCGCACTCGAACTCACAAGGGTGTTACAAGTGTGGGAAGAGTGGGCATTATGGTCGGGATTGTCCCATGAAAGGGATGATTTGTTTCGAATGTCGTGAAACGGGACACGTAAAGAGGGACTGCCCGAAGTTGAAGTCGAGTGGAAGTGGGGGACCCAAGGCGGAACCACCGAAGGCAAAGGGGAGAGCTTTTCAGATGACAGCCGAGGAGGCAAAGACTTCGACGGACGTAGTGCCGGGTACGTTTCTTCTAAACTCCGTACCTACGCATGTATTATTCGATTCGGGTGCAAGTTTTTCTTTTGTGTCGATGTTCTTTTGTCAAAAGTTGTCTATGCCCACTAAATGTTTAGATGAAGCCCTAGTGGTAGAAATAGCCGACGGTGGTCAAGTTTTAGTTCGGGATATTTTGCGGGGTTGCACTTTAGAAATCGAAGGAAGGAAATTCTCAATCGATTTAATGCCAATAGTGATCGGAGGGTTTGACGTGGTGGTCGGAATGGATTGGTTAGCCAAAAACCAAGCCGAAATCTTGTGCGCAAAGAAACTGATTCGCATACCTTCTCCGGGCGGGAGTCACATAATTATTTATGGGGAACGAAGGAATGGGGATATAGCAATTATTTCAATGTTGAAGGCCCGAAATTGCTTGGTCAAAGGGTGTTCATCCTTCATTGCATACGTTATCGATGCCAAGTTGGAGAAAAGGAAGATAGAAGATGTAAAAGTGGTACGTGAGTTCCCTGATGTGTTTCCGGAAGACTTACCGGGTTTACCACCGGACCGCCAGGTGGAATTTAAGATAGACTTGGTACCGGGGGCGGCTCCAATAGCTAGAGCTCCCTATCGTTTGGCTCCGTACGAGATGCAAGAAATAATGACGCAGCTTCAGGAACTCTTGGAGAAGGGGTTCGTAAGGCCGAGTTCATCTCCTTAGGGAGCGCCGGTTCTATTTGTAAAGAAGAAAGATGGCACAATGTGCATGTGTATAGACTACCGAGAGTTGAATAAGGTAACCGTGAAGAACAAATATCCACTTCCTAGAATCGATGACTTGTTTGACCAACTTCACGGGGCGGGATGCTTCTCGAAGATCGACTTACGTTCGGGCTATCATCAAGTGAAAGTTAAGGAAGACGACGTCCCAAAGACAGCGTTCCGAACACGCTATGGCCATTATGAATTCTTAGTAATGCCGTTTGGACTGACGAACGCACCAGCGGTATTCATGGATTTGATGAATCGGGTGTGCCGACCTTTTCTTGACAAGACAGTAATTGTCTTCATAGATGATATTTTGGTGTACTCCAAGAATGAAGTAGAACACGAGCTGCACCTACGAGAAGTGTTAGAAGTATTGAGGAAAGAAAAGCTTTACGCAAAATTCTCTAAGTGCGACTTTTGGTTGAAGGAGGTCCAATTCCTGGGTCATGTAATTACTCGGGATGGAGTGAAAGTGGATCCGTCCAAAATCGAGGCAATGATGAATTGGGAACCGCCCAAGAGTCCGGGAGAAATCCGAAGTTTCTTGGGATTGGCGGGTTACTATCGGAGGTTCATTCAAGATTTTTCCAAGATTGCTTATTCATTGACGGCATTGACGCGGAAGAATGTGAACTTTGTTTGGGCCAATGTACAAGAGAAGGCATTCCGTACTCTCCAAAAGAAATTGTGTGAAGCACCAATCCTATCCTTACCCGAAGGATCGGAAGATTTTGTAGTCTATAGCGACGCCTCCAAGATGGGCTTGGGATGTGTGTTAATGCAACGGGGAAAGGTGATCGCATATGCCTCGAGACAACTTAAGGTGCACGAAAAGAACTACCCTACACACGATCTAGAATTGGCCGCGGTGGTATTTGCATTGAAGTTGTGGCGTCATTATTTATACGGCACGAAATGCACGTTGTACATGGATCACAAGAGTTTGAAACATGTATTCGACCAAAAGGAGCTGAACATGAGACAACGAAGATGGTTGGAGTTACTCAAAGATTTCGACTGTGAACTACTTTACCATCCGGGTAAAGCTAATGTGGTCACCGACGCCTTAAGCCGAAAAGAGTATAGCGGAAGTTTACGCGCCAACCTCTCGAGAATAGGCATAGTGTCAAGCTTAGTGGAACGGATTAGAGTAGCACAATCCGAGGCCCTAAAAGAAGAAAACCTCAAGGATGAAGTAATGGTGAAACAAAAGCAACTGTTAACCGAAGATAGTCGTGGAGTTAAGTTGTTCAATGGGAGGGTGTGGGTGCCTAAGATCGGTGGGAATCGGGAGCTACTCATGGATGAGGTTCATAAATCCAAGTACTCCATCCATCCCGGAAGTACCAAAATGTATCGAGATTTGAAGCTACATTATTGGTGGCCGGTCATGAAGCTGGAAGTGGCGCAGTATGTGGGACAGTGCACGACTTGTTCTCAAGTAAAGGCCCAACATCAATTACCCTATGGTGAGTTGAAACCTTTGGAAATTCCCGAGTGGAAATGGGAGAAAATCACAATGGATTTTGTGACTAAATTGCCAAAGACTATGAAGGGTCACGACACTATTTGGGTGATAGTGGACCGGTTGACTAAGAGTGCACACTTCTTGCCTACGCGAGAGACCTTACCAATGGACAAGTTGGCAAAGCTTTACATTGATGAAGTGGTTTCGCGACATGGAGTGCCTGTGTCTATAGTTTCCGATCGGGATAGTCGGTTCACCTCAAGATTTTGGCAAGCGTTACAAGAAGAACTTGGCACAAGGGTGAATTTGAGCACGACATACCACCCACAGACGGATGGTCAAAGTGAAAGGACCATTCAGACTTTGGAGGATATGTTGCGGGCGTGTGTAATCGACTTTGGAGGCAATTGGGATACTCACCTACCGTTAGTGGAATTCGCTTACAACAATAGTTATCACTCAAGCTTGAAGGCGGCACCGTTTGAAGCCTTGTATGGAAGAAAGTGTAGAACTCCCGCGTGTTGGCTAGAGGCGGGAGAAAAGCAATTTGTCGGGCCAGAGATTATACAAGAGACGGCCGATAAGGTCAAAATCATTAGAGAACGGTCGAAAGCGGCTCAAGATCGACAAAAGAGCTATGCGGACAAGAGGCGGAAACTAATAGAGTTCCAAGTAGGAGGAAGGGTGATGTTGAAAGTATCCCCTTGGAAGGGATTGATTCGTTTTGGAAAGCGTGGGAAGTTAAGTCCCCGTTTCCTTGGACCATTCACTATTCTAGAACGTGTGGGTTCACAAGCCTATAAATTAGATTTACCCCCAGAAATGAATGGAATCCATCCAACCTTCCATGTGTGTTACTTACGTAAATGCTTAGCGGAAGGGGAAAACGTTATACCATTGTCGGAGATTCGGGTGGATGACCACCGTTGCATCGAAGAGCCCGAGGTTATTTTGGATAGAGTGATTACGAAGCTTCGACACAAAGAAATAGCCAAGGTCAAGGTACAATGGAAGCATCACCGGGGCGCCAATGTGACTTGGGAACCGGAGGAGGAAATGAAACGTCGATACCCTCACTTGTTCGTATAATTCAGATTTTGAGGACGAAATCTTTTCCAAGTTGGGGAGGATTGTAACACCCGGAAAATTCACGTAAGTAAATTTAGTTCCTCTTATACCGTTTGATGTACCATCCCGGCTTATAGATTTTGTAAAGTGTAGAACTTCGTGTGCGTGCATGCAATCTCTTAGAGGCTCATGTTTGGGTCTCGTCTTGTCGCCTAAAATAACAATTTCGGACTCTAATACCCTCGTAAGGACCAGTTTTGACGCAAGAAGAAAACGGACAGCAGCTGGGGTGGGGATGGCGACATTGCCCCGCGACAATGCCCTGGGCAAAGTCGCTGGGGCATAGTCGCGATCAGCTGCCCTTAAGTCGAAATCGAGCAGAAAGTGGTACCTGGAGGGCGACATTGCCCCGCGATAATGCCCTGGGCAAAGTCGCTGGGGCATAGTCGCGATTAGGGGTCGAGGTGCTGTTTCTTATATCGTTTTTGGTAGGATTTTAAGAGCATTTGGTATCACTTTCAGCTCCAGAACTCTCTCCATCTTTTAGGGCGATTTTTGGCTTCCAAGTAGGTAAGTTCTCTTCTTCTATCATTCCTCATCCATTATGGATTCTACCCATCACATTCATGAGAAATCTTCTCCATCTTAGGTTAAGGGATTCTCATCTTCAAGAGAACTCAAGTGTCCAAGAGACTTTCTCTCCATCTAGGGTTTTGGGATTTTACCACAAATCTTCTAAGGTGAGTAACTTGAACTCAAAAGTATACTTGATACATAATTTACTCTATCATTTCAATTGTTTCTAACAAATTTACCTTGAAGTATATTTTGGGTCAATAAGCTCTTGTCTCCCTAAAGAGGAGGTTTAAATGGGCTTGATGGTAAGAATAGAGTTATGTAGCAGCTTACTCTACTTGGATTTGTATATTTCATGATAGTATTCATTTGGAATTGGTTAAACCCAAATATTAGGGTTTGGAGCTTAATGGATTAAGCTATGTCTTAACAAAGGGATTATGACTGCATGATGAAAGTGACTTAATATATAATTTGGTATACTTTTAATTGCTAGATGACAAAACTCCTATTATCACCGGTACATATGTAAATAACGTGAGGGCTACTTAAATGTAGAAATTACTTGCTTAATGGGATGGTTGGACCGTCTTAGTGGAAGTAATGTATGGTGTTGGGAATTACTTGGAGGAGTTAATTGTTGGTGTTCATAAATTGGAGGAGTCCCTAAGTAGGCACTAGGAAGATATAGTCTTGGGCACCTACCTTGGAGGTTTGTGTAACGATCCACGCCTTCGGGATTTATACCTTGTAGGTAGTCCCGATGTGCCGGGCCTTGAGGCGTTACCTTGGAGGTAGACGCTAAGGTATATCTTCAACTATGGTGTAACTCGGGTTGGTGTTTGGGTCTTCCCATAGAGTCCAAATTGTAAATGATCAAGTTGATATTCTTTATATGAAATAATTACATGTTTTACTATATGTTTGACTCACTAGGCAATTAAAGCCTAACACTTGTTGTTTGTTTAATGTGTATCACAGGTTCTAGTGGTGCCGTCATTAAGAAGGCATAGTTGGGGACTTGTGAGCGTGGGATACTTTTGAGATGCCAAAGATAGAAGATCAAACATTGGACTAATTATGACACCTTTTGTAATCTTATTTCTATAGTAGAGATTAGATTAGTCGGTTGTCATTTAGTTGTCAATATTACATCTTGTATGTAAACAGGCATATGTATATTCACTTTTATAGCTCGTGCAATGGCATTATATATCACTCTTCCATTTTATGGAAGTTTTTGTTGACCCTGTTTTTGGGGTGTCACAGATAATATCAGAATTATTGAGATTTTATCTCATTTTATTTGTGTGTGTCGGCAAGCATAGAGAGAAAGAAGGGAAAGGAGAAAAGAAAGAAAAGCAAGGGTTTGTTCATCATTTTGGTATGTAAATCAGTCTAGGTTTTGATTAAATCTGTTGTGGTTATATGATTATAAACGAATCTGTGTATTAGGTTGATTTACAGAATCGTTTACAACAGATTTGGAGTAGTAGATTTGTGCAGGAAGTGGGTATTTGCAAATATAAGGTGAGTTCATTTGTTCTTTGCTCAAATCAGTGTTCTCATGTTAAATTAAACCTTGAAAAAGCTGTATAAATTGGTTATGAACTGTATGGTATGGTTTGGATTAAGCTGAATCGAACAAACATGAAAATAGATTGAAACTTAGGCTGCAGAGCCGACTTTTCCGGATGAATCGTCGTATCCGGAAAACCCTGATGATGAATGTTTCCGGACGCGGGAAGTATCCGAGTAAGTTTTATTTTTACAAGAATCCGGATGAAATTAGTTACCGGATGGTATCCGGATTTCTTTAGTTTCCGGGTGTCGTCCGGATTAAATAGGTATCCGGAAAGTATGGTTTACCCGAAAAGTTGTAGTTATCCGGAAAAGTTCAGCTGTCCGGAAAACCCCTGTTGTCCAGAAAACCCATGTTGTCCGTACACTTTTAAGAAACTGAAAAAGGCTAGGTTCTGATGGATGGATGCAGTTCTGGATGTTTTGTCTGGTTAAGTTTTCTAAAAAAAAATCTAGGGGCGCTGCCTCCAGACCCCGCAAGGGCGTTGCCCCTTGACCCCATTCGCTAACCGGGTAGCGGAACCCACCGTGCTAAGTCGCCGAAGGGGGGCATTTGAGGATGAAGATACGATAGGTTATCTAGTATTCTTAGAATTGAGAATATGATATGAGCTGTAATATGTTGTTATGCATATGCGTTAGTAAAGTGTAATGGATCCATAGGCACTAGTGGTTATGTACACGTAGAATAGATGAAGATTAATCATTATTCTGATGTGTGTGAGAAATCATGGAATAAACGTAATTCCTGATTTCTAAGGAAAAGAAGAGATTGACATGGGTATATTGTAATCACTATTTCCTTCTCTAAGAAATAGGCATGTGTATATTGTTATTTCTTAGATGTGTACAGAAATGGGCATGTGTATATTGCGGTTTCTGGAATAGAGGTGTACGGAACTGGGCATGTGTATATTGCGATTTCCGGAATAGAAACATTACTCTATAATCAGTACAGATTCGTAGAGTAGCTCTGAGACATGATATGATGATGGAATGTGGGTCAGGCATATTCATGGAATTGGGTAAAATCGTGCTAACGGAATAGAGTTACACGTATGGTAAGAGAAAGGGTAATCAGGTTTGTTATAACTTGCTTACATTGATTTTGCAAATGTTATTATTGAAACAAATGTTCTCACTAGGCGTTGGCCTAATCGTTTCATATGATGTTTTCTTACCAGGTACCAGCTCGGGAAGGTAAACGGTTGTGGGACGAGCGTTTTTGGAATAGCAGAGGTGTCAATTAACAAGAGGAGATTTTGATGGATTGCTTAGATAACTTAGTTAATCTGATTATAATGATATGATTAGATTGATAGGTTATTTGAAGGATCCTGTAATGTAAATATACTCTTGATGGTTAATTCACTTGCTATATATAGATAAGTTTGAAGTTTATATTATCATAACTTGTGGAATTTTGAGGTTCAAATTAGCCCGGAATTTGGGGTGTTACAATATGGTATCAGAACATTAGTTTAAGTGAACTAAGTATGGTGATGAGATACTTAGACTTAAGCTGAGATGAATTAAGTTATGATGTGTGAGATATGGGTAGAAGTACTAAGACGGGATAGTCTTAGAGTTAACAGAAATACGTGAAATTAGTACTGTAACAATGGTAACGAGGATTCTCTTGTATGATATATTCACAATTTCAATTAGCTACTGCTATTTATGAATATATTGTTACATAAGCATGCTTGTTTCTAAATGGTTACAGTGACTAATGATCGGTATAAGTACGTTTTGTATGTTCGTATGTGAATAACCATTTCTTATGGTTATTCTTTTGTGTATATCAGAACGATGGTGAATACGCCGCCGTTGTCCCCTATTTCTGCGATGGATAGGTCCATGATCGATGGGACAGGAGAAAGACCAACAGGATTAGGCGAAATTCATGAGACTCCGCCGGGGTTTCTTTCTCTTGGAGGAGTGCCAAGTCAGGTACATAGAACGGGTACCAGTACTTCCAACCCAAGAACGCCAGAAGCAAGTATGGAAGCCCGAATGATGGAAAGCATGACAAGAATGATGACGAACGCAATGGCTCAACAAACTGAAATGTTTATGAAAGCATTGAACGATCGAAGTTCAGAGTTACAGCGAACAGGAATGGATACTGGGGTAATTAATCCACTTCATACTCCAGTAACAGAAACGGAAAGGAGAGTGGAAAGAGTTTGCTCGTACAAAACGTTCCTAAGTTGTAAGCCGCCCAAGTTTAAAGGAACAGATAATCCAGTAACCTGTATGAACTGGATTAGGGAATTGGAACAAGCCTTTCGGGCTTGCGAGTGTGATGAGAAGTCAAAAGTTAGATTTGCTTCTCAATTGTTAAAAGGGAATGCATTGACATGGTGGAACATAGTGACAGCTTCAATATCGGCTTCAGTATTGACTGCTATGACTTGGGAGTCATTCAAGAAGAAGGTTTTGGAGGAGTACTGTAATGAGAACGAGATGGATAGAATAGAAGAAGAATTTCGGACTCTCAAGAAGGGTAACATGTCGGTGAGAAAGTATACTGAAACGTTTTTGGAGAAGCTGAATTTGGTGGGACATGTGGCTCCTAATGAAAAAGAAAAGATTAAAGCTTACTTGAAGGGTTTTCCAGCGGACATGACGTCCCGGGTAAGAAACGCTAAAGCTTCAACACTGAGGGAAACTCTTGAAGAAGCTAAAGTGATGGAAGAAGTATACGCCAGGGATAAAGAAGAAAAGACCCAAGTTGGGGAGAAACGAAAATGGGAGGGCCGATCAGAGTCTTTTCAGAGACCTAAGGCAGCCGGTAAAGGTGTTCGTTACGATTCGCGTCGTGAACCAAATTGGTGTTCAAAGTGCAAGAGTAGACATTTTGGGCCGTGTCGGGTGATAGCCTTGGATTGTTTCAAGTGTGGGAAAAGTGGGCATAGTATGAGCAATTTTCCAGTTCAAGGATTTACGTGTCATGAATGCAAACAACCTGGTCACTTCCGTCGGGATTGTCCAAAGTTGAAAAAAGGCGGGGATCAAAGTATGAAACCAAACGTTCCCAAGCCAGCGGGTCGGGCCTTCCATATGACAGTTGACGAAGCTAAGGAATCGAAAGATGTCGTATCGGGTACTTTCCTTGTTAATTCTTGTCCTGCGCGCATTTTATTCGACTGCGGTGCAAATCTGTCATTTGTGTCCAAGTCGTTCTTTCACAAGTTAGCTATGCCTATTACTACTTTGGAAGATGCCTTAGTAGTTGAAGTAGCTAATGGGGGTCAAGTCTTAGTTCGCGAAAGACTTGATGGTTGTGTTATTACGATAGAAGAGACGAAATTTTCGATCGACTTATTGTTGATGGAAATTGGAGGATTTGATGTAGTAGTGGGTATGGACTGGCTGACAGTCAACCAGGCGGAGATACTTTGTGCAAAGAAATTAATCTGGATCCCTATGGCTAATAGGGATGATGTATTCATCTTTGGGGAAAAGCAAAAAGGGGAAGTTCCGTTAATTTCTGTTGCAAAAGCGCGTAAATGTTTAATGAAAGGATGTTCATCCTATCTAGCTTATGTTTTAGATGTAAAGTCAGAAAAGAAGCGAATGGAAGATATCAAGGTGGTAAGTGATTTTCCAGACGTATTTCCCGATGATCTTCCAGGCCTACCGACTGAGCGGCAGGTAGAGTTCCGTATTGATCTCATTCCTGGATCGGCACCAATTGTGCGAGCGCCTTATCGTCTAGCGCCGGCCGAAATGAAAGAGATGATGACTCAACTTCAAGAGTTGTTAGATAAAGGTTTTGTTAGACCGAGTTCTTCGCTGTGGGGAGCTCCGGTGTTGTTTGTTAAGAAGAAAGATGGTACTATGAGAATGTGTATAGATTATCGTGAGTTGAATAAAGTGACGATTAAGAACAAGTATCCGCTTCCAAGGATTGATGATTTGTTTGATCAACTCCAAGGTGCGGGATGTTTTTCTAAGATTGATTTAAGGTCAGGATATCACCAAGTTCAAGTGAGGAATGAAGATATACCTAAGACAGCTTTTAGAACAAGGTATGGGCATTATGAATTTCTTGTAATGCCATTTGGTTTGACAAATGCTCCAGCTATATTCATGGATCTGATGAATAGAGTATGTCGACCATTTTTGGACAAGTTTGTCATTGTATTCATTGATGACATACTGGTCTATTCAAAGACTGAAGAAGATCATGAGTATCATCTACGTGAAGTTTTAGAAGTGTTGAGAAGAGAGAAGTTGTACGCGAAGTTCTCGAAATGTGAATTCTGGTTAAAAGAGGTACAATTCCTAGGTCATGTGATCACTTTGGAAGGAGTTAAAGTAGACCCAGCAAAGATAGAAGCTATGACGAATTGGGAGACACCAAGAAGTGCATTTGAAATAAGAAGTTTCTTAGGTCTTGCGGGTTATTATCGGAGATTTATTAAAGACTTCTCGAAGATTGCTTCTACTTTGACTTTATTGACTAGAAAGAACGTGAAGTTTGTCTGGACAGAGAAACAAGAACCGGCTTTCAGAACTTTACGTCAAAAGTTATGTGAAGCCCCTATTCTTGCCTTACCAGAAGGAACATAAGATTTTGTTGTTTATAGTGATGCTTCCAAGATAGGCCTGGGATGTGTATTGATGCAACGAGGCAAAGTAATTGCTTATGCGTCAAGACAACTTAAGGAGCACGAGAAGAATTATCCTACGCATGATTTAGAGTTAACAGCAGTTGTTTTTGCTTTGAAGCTGTGGAGGCATTATTTGTATGGGACGAAATGTACTCTTAATACTGACCACAAGAGTTTGAAGCATGTCTTTGATCAGAAAGAGTTAAATATGAGACAACGTCGATGGTTAGAGTTACTTAAGGATTATGATTGTGAATTACATTACCACCCTGGTAAAGCAAGTGTAGTAGCCGATGCTTTAAGTAGAAAAGAGTATAGTGGGTGTTTGAAGACGACCAATGCTAGGATTGATGTAATGTCCAGTCTGATTGAAAGAATAAAAGAGGCACAAGCGGAGGCCTTACTAGAGGAGAATCTAAAAGATGAAGTAATGAGCAAACAACATCTTCAACTGACTAAAGATGGTCGTGGAATTAAGTTGTTTCAAGGCCGTGTTTGGGTACCGAAGATTGGAGGAAATCGAGAGTTGATTCTAGAAGATGCTCATAGATCTAAGTATTCTATACAACCTGGAAGTACTAAGATGTATAGGGATTTGAAGTTACACTATTGGTGGCCAGCTATGAAGGTAGATGTGGTGCGAATAGTGGAAAAGTGTACAACATGTTCTTTAGTGAAAGCTGAACATCAGAAGCCTTATGGAAGTTTCCAATCTTTGGAGATTCCGGAATGGAAGTGGGAGAAGATCACCATGGATTTCGTGACAAAGTTACCAAGGACTCAGAAAGGTAACGACACTATTTGGGTGATTGTGGATCGTTTGACTAAAAGTGCTCATTTTCTGGCTATGAAAGAAGCGTCACCAATAGAGAAATTGGTGAAGTTGTATATTGATGAAGTGGTGTCAAGACATGGTATACCGGTGTCTATAGTGTCGGATCGTGATAGTCGGTTTACCTCAAGGTTTTGGCAGTCACTACAAGAAGAGTTGGGTACGAAAGTTAATTTGAGCACTGTTTATCATCCGCAAATTGACGGACAGAGTGAAAGGACCATTCAAACTTTGGAAGATATGCTCAGGTGTTGTGTATTGGATTTTGGAGGTAATTGGGATACGCATCTACCGTTAGTAGAATTTGCGTATAACAATAGTTACCATTCTAGTATTGGAAGAGCACCTTTCGAAGCTCTGTATGGTCGTAAATGTAGAACTCCGGTATGTTGGTTAGAAGCCGGAGAGAAACAGTTTGATGGTCCAGAATAGGTACAACAAACAGCCGATAAGGTGAAAGAAATTCGGCAGTATATGAAAGCAGCTCAGGATCGACAAAAGAGTTATGCTGATCCGAAAAGAAGACCAAAAGAATTCCAAGTTGGGGAGCGCGTGATGCTTAAGGTATCCCCTTGGAAGGGAGTGATAAGGTTTGGTAAACGTGGGAAGCTAAGTCCTCGTTTTCTAGGACCTTTCACTATTACTAAAAGGATAGGATTGCAGGCTTATCAGTTGGATCTTCCACCGGAGTTGGAAGGGATCCATAACACGTTTCATGTGTGTTATCTTCGGAAGTGTCTAGCCGAAGAGGAAGATGTGATCCCACTTACTGATGTAAGAGTGGATGAGAAGAGCCGCTGTGTGGAAGAACCAGAGGCAATTTTGGAAAGATCGGTTAGAAAGCTACGTAATGGCAAGGAAGTAGCTATGTTGAAAGTACAGTGGAAACACCATCGAGGGGCCAATGTGACTTTAGAATCGGAAGAGAGTATGAAGGATAGGTATCCCCATTTGTTTACCTGATCTTGATTTCGGGGACGAAATCATTTTCAAGTTGGGGAGTATTGTAACATCCTAAATTTTTTCTATTTAATATTTTAATGAGGATTGGGATGTATTTGTATTTTGTGTTAACTTTGAGTTATATGGGAAATTTTATAATTCATTAGGGTTAAAATACAAGAGATGAAAGTTTGGTGTAAATTGTGGAAGTAAGGAAACATGAGGGTGTGTTTTGTTATTAAGTAAATGTGTATATGATAATATCAGAATTATTGAGATTTTATCTCATTTTATGTGTGTGTGTCGGCAAGCATAGAGAGAAAGAAGGGAAATGAGAAAAGAAAGAAAAGCAAGGGTTTGTTCATCATTTTGGTATGTAAATCAGTCTAGGTTTTGATTAAATCTGTTGTGGTTATATGATTATAAACGAATCTGTGTATTGGGTTGATTTACAGAATCGTTTACAACAGATTTGGAGTAGTAGATTTGTGCAGGAAGTGGGTATTTGCAAATATAAGGTGAGTTCATTTGTTCTTTGCTCAAATCAGTGTTCTCATGTTAAATTAAACCTTGAAAAAGTTGTATAAATTGGTTATGAACTGTATGGTATGGTTTGGATTAAGCTGAATCGAACAAACATGAAAATAGATTGAAATTTAGGCTGCAGAGCCGACTTTTCCGGATGAATCGTCGTATCCGGAAAACCCCGATGATGAATGTTTCCGGACGCGGGAAGTATCCGGGTAAGTTTTATTTTTACAAGAATCCGGATGAAATTAGTTACCGGATGGTATCCGGATTTCTTTAGTTTCCGGGTGTCGTCCGGATTAAATAGGTATCCGGAAAGTATGGTTTACCCGAAAAGTTGTAGTTATCCGGAAAAGTTCAGCTGTCCGGAAAACCCCTGTTGTCCGGAAAACCCATGTTGTCCGGACACTTTTAAGAAACTGAAAAAGGCTAGGTTCTGATGGCTGGATGCAGTTCTGGATGTTTTATCTGGTTAAGTTTTCTAAAAAAAATTCTCGGGGCGCTGCCCCCAGACCCCGCAAGGGCGTTGCCCCTTACCCCATCCGCTAACCGGGGTAGCGGAACCCACCGTGCTAAGTCGCCGAATGGGGGCATTTGAGGATGAAGATACGATAGGTTATCTAGTATTCTTAGAATTGAGAATATGATATGAGCTGTAATATGTTGTTATGCATATGCGTTAGTAAAGTGTAATGGATCCATAGGCACTAGTGGTTATGTACACGAAGAATAGATGAAGATTAATCATTATTCTGATGTGTGTGAGAAATCATGGAATAAACGTAATTCCTGATTTCTAAGGAAAATAAGAGATTGACATGTGTATATTGTAATCACTATTTCCTTCTCTAAGAAATAGGCATGTGTATATTGTTATTTCTTAGATGTGTACAGAAATGGGCATGTGTATATTGCGGTTTCTGGAATAGAGGTGTACGGAACTGGGCATGTTTATATTGCGATTTCTGGAATAGAAACATTACTCTAGAATCAGTACAGATTCGTAGAGTAGCTCTGAGACATGATATGATGATGGAATGTGGGTCAGGCATATTCATGGAATTGGGTAAAATCGTGCTAACGGAATAGAGTTACACGTATGGTAAGAGAAAGGGTAATCAGGTTTGTTATAACTTGCTTACATTGATTTTGCAAATGTTATTATTGAAACGAATGTTCTCACTAGGCGTTGGCCTAATCGTTTCATATGATGTTTTCTTACCAGGTACCAGCTCGGGAAGGTAAAGGGTTGTGGGACGAGCGTTTTTGGAATAGCAGAGGTGTCAATTAACAAGAGGAGATTTTGATGGATTGCTTAGATAACTTAGTTAATCTGATTATAATGATATGATTAGATTGATAGGTTATTTGAAGGATCCTGTAATGTAAATATACTATTGATGGTTAATTCACTTGCTATATATAGATAAGTTTGAAGTTTATATTATCATAACTTGTGGAATTTTGAGGTTCAAATTAGCCCGGAATTTGGGGTGTTACAGAAGGAAAATGTGTCCGTTTCTCATCTACAATTCGCGGATGGCGTGATTTTCTTTGGGGAGTGGCGATTGGCGAACTTAAGAAATCTTATGCAAATTTTGCATTGTTTCAATATGGTTTCCGGGCTGAAACTGAATTTAACAAAAAGCAAGCTATATGGAGTAGGAGTTTCGGAGAGAGAAATTCAATCTTGGGCAAGTGGAATTGGGTGTGGGTATGGACTTTTACCGTTAACTTATCTTGGGCTCCCGGTTGGACTATCATTGAAAAAAGTCAAACATTGGACACCGGTGGTGGAAAGGATGAAGTCAAAACTCGCCACATGGAAGGCTAAAATTCTATCATTTGGAAGTCGTTGGACGTTGGTAAGGTCGGTTTTAAGTAGTGTTCCATTATATTATTTTTCGTTGTTTCGTACCCCGATAGGTGTATTAAAAACACTCGAGAGCGTGCGTCGAAATTTCTTTTGCGGGGGGGGGGGGGGGGGGGGGGGGGAGGGGGGGGGGGAGGGTCGCGGTGAGAATGGGGTTGGAAAGAGGACTTGTGCTTGGGTGAAATGGGAATCGGTATTGGGCTCTTTTGAAAAGGGGGTTTAAACATAGGATGGCTTCGTGACATGAACCATGGTTTGCTCGGGAAATGGTGGTGGAGGTTTTTTAAGGAAAAAGATGCTTTATGGGTCAAAGTCATCAAAAGCATCTACGGATGGGGGGGGGGGGGGGGCTGTTGGAGGAGAACCGTAGGGGTGGTTTAGGGGGTGGATCGGTATGGGAGAGTGTGATCAAACTGGGAAAGCAAGTGGATGGGGAGGGGATCCCGTTCTTGACTTCCTTTGGGAAAAAAATGGGCAATGGGGAGACCACGAGGTTTTGGGATGAGAGAGGGACAACAAGAGGGAGACTAAAGGAAGAGTTTAGAAGACTTTATAATGTGGAAATAAATAAAGGGGTATCGGTAGCGGGAAGACGAGGTTGTGTTGGTGAGTCTCGGGTATGGGAATGGGGGTGGAGGAGGGAGCCGAGAGTGAGGGAGTTAGGGGAACTAGAAGAACTTAGAGGGGTATTGGATGATCACACTCCCATTGGAGATGCTGCAGATAGAATATCATGGTCACTGGATCCACAAGAGGGGTTCACAGTAAAGAAGATGCGATTATTGCTAGAAGATAAATGGCTGCAGCAGGGGGTAAACACAACAGCTACAACATGGAGTAAGGCGATCCCAAAAAAGGTAAATATATTTTTATGGAGAGTGAAACGAGGTAAGCTTCCTGTGCGTTCGGTTCTGGACAGTTTCGGCATCGATCTCCATTCGGTTCTCTGTCCGAGATGTAATTGCGAGATAGAGATGGTGGAGCATGCGTTACTAACGTGCAGGGAGGTAAAGAAGCTTTGGGAACAGGTAAGAAGGTGGTGGAATGTTGACATGAGTTCGTGCAATTCCATAGAGGACGTCACGAACGCTTTGGCTACCTTGGGTCCATCATCAAAGGGGTCTCGTAGTTGGATTGGCGTAACAGGTTGCCTACTTTATTTAATCTGGACTAATCGCAATAAATTGATTTTCGCCAAAGGTAACGGGAAGCTGGATGAAAAACTCTTCGAGTTTCAATTGAAAACGTACGACTGGGTTACCAAGCGAGAAAAGGACATGGCACTGGACTGAGTTTCATGGTTATCACGGCCTGCGGAGGGGTAAAATGTACACGCGACATCGCAGACTGCTCGATGCATTTTTGGTCGGGTCTTTTCGGTTACAGATGCTGAATCGGGCCAACCGTGTATTAGGCTTACTGGCACGGGCTGTTCTGGTGGGATTCTTGCAGGTACAGTAGACGTCTGCTGCCGATAAGTCGAGAGGGGAGGCTGTCGAAAATGGTGCCGGTGGTTTTGGAATAAGGGGGCTGTCTTGGGGGGCTTAAAGAGGTGGATGGTTTTGGTTTGTTGCTCATAAACTGGTGCAGCCACCATCCGAGGCTACTCAGGCAGACTGTGGTGGGTGCAGCGTAATTTTTTTTCTTTTGGATCATGTTTCGGTTTGTTCTTGAGATTAATTCTCGTCGTGTTGTATTTGAACTTGGTGTATGTTGTTGGTTGGGTATTCAATAAAATTGTCGTTTAAAAAAAAATTAGTTATTTTTAAAATATTTGAAGTAATTAGCATTAAATAGTGGTACATGAAGCTTTATGAATTGTTTTTAAGAGTTTCTCATAAATGATTTATAATATAATATAGATAAATTGATGAAGTTTAAAAGCAGAATCGACAAGATTCCTTATTTTTATAAACTAATAAATGCCCAAACAGTATCAAAGCTAACAATATGAAAACTATTAATAACAAATACAAGATCATTTATCAAAAATAATATCCTAATTTTGTATATCAAAATAAACAGTGTTTTTAATTTTTAAGAGTAAGATTTGGATAATTTTGACTTACACTTCTTAGATATTCTTAGCTTTAACATGGTATACATCGGTAAATCTTGAGTTTATTTCCCGTCTCTTATTTTCTTATATGGTTCTAAGTTTTTTATTTTTGTTTTAGGAAAATAATAAGACGGTAAGGGACTAAGAGCATCTCCAACAGCTTCTCTAAAATAGAGAAAAACAACATTTGATCCTCTAAAATGCTTCAATAGCTTCTCTATCTCATTCTCTAAAATAGAGAACCATGGGAAAAACTCCCAATATAGAGAATTCTCTATATCTCCAAAAAGATGAGAGTGAAATATTATTTTAATGATTTCCACCAAAAAGATGTGAGAAAAATATTATTTTAATGACTTCCTACAAAAAAAGATGAGAGAGAAATATTATTTAAAAATGAGAAAGAAATATATTAAATATTTTAATAATATAAATAATGATTGGTTCTCTAAAATAAAGAAACTGTTGGAGTTGAAAGAAATATATTTTAGAGATTTTTAATTTTCATTCTCTATTTTAGAGAAATTATAGAGAAGTTGTTGCATGTTTAAGATGCTCTAAAAACATTCAACAATTATGATATAATTTTTTAAGATTAAAATATTAAAATCAAAATCTCTAAAAAGATATTATATTCAATTCTTACAACTGCTATATTTTAGCAACTCTAGCGTTAACTATATTATTAAAATATTCTAAATATTTAATGAAACATTATTTTTTATTTTCTAAAAATTTATTTTTAATACATCTTATTAGCGAGAATCAATTAAAATACTAATTTTATATTTTATATAGAGTTTTAGAGATTTCCTTAAATTTAGCTATTTTCATATCGTTTTTGTTTACCATATAACATAGCATAGCTAATAAAGTCATTGAAGTACAAAACTCCTTTAAATCACCAAAGTTTATATTATAATATTACAAAAGTGAAATTGCTTTAATAAGATATGATTTTATCTTTTTTTCCTAATAAAAAGATGGTAATTATAACAAAAACAATGTTATAAATATAACATTTAATCCAACAAGACATAAAATAATTTAAAAAAAACATTTAAATGTTATATTTTTATTTGAATGTTTTTAATTAAAAGTGGTTCAAACTATAAAGGGGAACTGTCAAATGTCACATGTGGATGTTCATCCCGTCCTTTTTCTTATATTATTTTTAAATGTATTTACCCAATATTCACCTACTTTTATTTACTTCTTCATTATATTTTCTTTTCCTATTAATAATAACAATATAAATATAAATAGGGAAATTAATTAAAATGAACGAAGTTCAAAATTCTGGTTACAAAAATACTCCCTCTCTCCTACTTTAGAAAAATACTCACTTTTCCCGCGATATGACCCTCGATCGCGGACCCAGATAAATATACACTCGATCGCGGACAAGATTTGTAAAATCGCGGATTAGTCCTCTATAGAGGATGGATGAGTCCTGTATAGATGATGGAGACGGCCGAGTCTTTTTGTAAGGATGGATGAGTCTTTTTAATTCAATCCGCGATCGAGGGTAAAATCGTGGAAGAAATGAGCATTTTTGTAAGGTGGGAGCGAAAGGAGGTATTTCTGTAACCAAATTTACAACTTCGTTCATTTTAATTAATTTCCCATATAAATATATTACTAATAAATAAATAAATAAAAACAAAAGAACATATCTTGGGCAGTGGGCAACTGGGCATGGGCTGCTGCTTCGGCTTTACTACATATTTGGGCTTCACCATTTTTTTGTAAAACATGCCTTTTTTATGGTTTAATCAATACGTAATGATGATGAATTTGTACTCACAGTTCATACACCATTTTAAATCTATTTATTTATTAATAAAATGCTTGAAATACAAAATTCAAATATCAAATCTGTAACTACTGATCTAAAAAATCAGTCCGTAATGGTTTTATATGACCAAAATTCTAACCGTAAAAAAGGGATAAATAATTCCAAAGTTTAATAAGTCTGGGGTTTTTGGGGGAATAAAGGAAATATTTAGTTTTGTTTAGTAGCAAAAATAGACCATTCAAATCCTTTTTTAATACATATTAAATGCAAACATAAGTTAACGTATATCGTTGTACCCTATATTTATAGGGATGTGATATCTAATAATATATATATATATAGAGAGAGAGGGAGAGAGAGAGAAGCACCTTGTTCTACAACCGTATTAAATGATGAAACCAATGAAACCGATGATATTTTTGTCTTTTTAACAAATTCGTATTTTTAGAAATAATTCAGATTTTTTTTAAACTATTAATTCTTTAAATAAATTATTCGGTTACCATATATAACTGACTCCATAATTTTAGGAATAATTCAATTTCATAACCATTTAAAAAAATTCATAACCGTAATACAATAATAATTCATACACATTTATAACCGTTCATAAAATTTTATAACCATTCAAAAAAACAATAACTGTAATATAAGACTACTTCGTACATGTTTCATAATTATTCCTAAAATTTCATAATCTTTTCTAAAAAATTCATAACTGTAATACAAAAACAGTAATACCCATTCATAATCATTCCTAAAATTTCATAACCATTCAAAAAAATAATAACTGTAATACAAGACTAGTTCGTACATGTTTCATAACCATTCCTAAAATTTCATAATCTTTCGTAAAAAATTCATAAGTGTAATACAAGAACAGTTCATACCCATTCATAACTGGAACACCTCATATTAATTCTTGTTTCTATTTAGAATAAATAAGATTTTGGGGCCAAAGTGTGAAACATGGAACTAAAGTGCTAAAGGGGGAAAAGTAGAAAGTTAAATAAGATGGAAACCCTCATTTCCTTCTTGGTGTCGGCTGAGAATTTAGGAGAAGAGAAGAAGAGCTCATCCATGGTGGGAGGTGAGGATAGCATCAATGGGAGTGAAGACTTCATCTTCTTCAAGGTATGAACTCTATTCCTCCTTCTTCATAGTTGGGTGTGTTGATTTGTAGCTTGGGGTTTTGTAAACCATGAGATTGTGATTTCTAATCAATGGAAAAGAAACAAATGATTTTGGGAGTGATTCCCTTATGATTTGGATCAGGTCATTAAGAAATCTCTTCATCTTTGTTTGATAATCTCCATTCTTGCTATGGAATGGGTTTTGAGTTTTTGGGTTTGAATCATGAATCAATGGATGTGTTTGAATGAGTTTCATTAGGTTAAATGATGTTTTGATGATTGGTAATTGTGGGGAAAGGTTTAGAACATCCATTATTTCATTTTGGAGGCTTAAAATCGATTTAGGATGAGTTAGGATTGAGAAAGGGTGAGATTTCGACTGAAATTCGTGTGCAGGTGCTCCGCGCCAGTGGTGGCGCCAGTTGGCTAGCGCCAGAACTGGCGCCAGTTACTGTCCAGAGCCCCGCGCCAGTTGGCTGGCGCGGGCAGTGGCGCCGGGAACTGTTTCGCGTTTTTGGGTTTCGTTTCGCGTACGATTTGAGGATATGTTTGTGGTATCACCTAAGGGTTGTTTTGGGGTTTATTAGGAATGGATTTGGGACATAATTAGATGGTTGTAATGTTACGAATTCTATATTATTGATTTTGGGTTGTTACAAATGGTATCAGAGCCAGGTTTAAGGGATTTAGGTGATCGGATGGGCCTAAACTTAAACTGTGGTGTAGAGTGAGACACAACTGAGATATAGGAATCCATTAGGAAAGACCTTAATCATAGGATATCTTGACAATGGTAGTGAGAACCCTCATGTAAGGTAAATTCAAATCGTATCTGGCCAATGCTATTATGAATTTACAGGTGCATAGGTGTAATCAACCTCTATTGTCGGGACGAGTGGTGAGTGTGGCAGTATGTAGAAGGTTCTAACCTTGTATTTGATAGCAAAGAGTTGATGTGGCTTGGGAGATCACTTGTGATGTGATGTTTATACCTTCTAGAAGAAGCGTTGTTTGGAATGTTAATGAGCTGACTAGAGGTAAACTTTCTGGGATTCAAAATGAATGAATGGTTGGTTGGGGGCAAACTCCTAGTTGCTAGTGAGTCCCCACTCTTAGAATTGATGTGTCGATCAGTTGGGATAGGAAGTGAGAATTATGTGGGCATCTTGGAACCTTCAATTCGAGATCGAGTGAGGGAATCTAGTCTTGGACTCCTTAGTTAAGCGGTTTAGTGGCAAGAATAATAAATGAAAGTTATCAGTGTTGTATTGAGGTATGCATAAGAGTAGAAGGTGAAATAATTGGTCAATTGGTAAACCATGTTGAGTGGTCGATCAGGTGGGTTATGAAGCACTTGTACTACAAGTGGTAGCAAAAGTAAGAAAGCGGTTGTTGGTCATAGTATGGTGTCAATGAAGAGTTGTAGTGAGTGCAACGGTTGACCTAGTTAGAGCGAGTAGCCTTCAATTGCATGTTGAGTTCATGCATTATGGCACTAAATGTGTTACACGAGTTCTTTCATGTTAAAAGCATGTATGTGCATAACATGTTTTCTTGTTTTGGGAAATAAGTTGACGCGTGCGAGTGTGTGTTTTCTTTAAAGTAAAAGGCAAACTTGTTTTCACTATACGATAAAGCTTTGAACTTAGAGATCTACGAATTATTTCACGCTTTCATTTGTGGAGAGAACATTCGTTACGAAAATATTGAAAACGTTTTATTGCGAGGTTTTGTTTTATAAACAAAATGAGTATTGACTCGTTATTATCATATAAACGAGTGTTGGAGTTGACTGACCCACTTTGGGTAAGTGATTTCGTTCGAAATTTTCTAATCGTATTTGAAAGGGGTCCATTGGAGACAACCGTTGTGTCGGCATCGATTTGGATGGACAAGGTTGCGAATTATCGTAAGGTTGCTTGTGAACGATCCTTGCGGTCGTTGCGTTTTACTATTCATCTTGAGTGGTGTTGTATCATGCATACTCAAGCTTGTTTTATGATTGTGTATCTATTGCGTTTTTAAAGGTGTGCAAAAATGATTTCAATCGTTATGTCATCGTGCATGAAGGTTATGAACTCGCTAGGTCGGGGAGGGTATTACGATTGAGGTTAAGGAAAGGCTTGGGGAATTGAATATGTCGAATGAGCCAATTTATGGTCGTATTATTATCTTCGTGTTCCGTTAGAAGAAGAGTGGCGAATAATAGAAGTCTCGGATAATGAACTCGGAAATGCTGACATGATGATAGTTCAAACCTTTGTCCGGTTATGTGAGAATGGTTTAATTTGCGGTGAGATTTGAAATGGTCAAAGTGATTCTATTGGTGGAATGGTAATAAGTAGCGTTACGTTACTTGATGTAATGTTATCGACCGTGAGTCTGAGTACTGAGATGGTTTGGTAATTAGATTTTGCGCTAAGATAGGTCTTGTGTTTTCCTCAAGTGACAACGGTGGGGTATAAGTTAGTTATGATGCGTTGGACGAAGCGGGTTCCGTTAGGAATCCTGGATTGTTGGGAAAGAAGGGAATCATCTTCATGTAGTCCATTGATATGGAGGTTGTGACTGTTTAACATGTCCCAGGTTGGAGGTTTTGTCAGGAGATTGAAACTCGAGAAATAAACCCGTTGTGTGAACGGATGAGGTCGTTCGGGAATGTATAAATGATATGGTGTAGGAACACCTAGTGAGGGCATTAGGAGAACGGAAGATCACCAACGTGGATGTGATGTCCATTAAGGTTAGGGCGATTCGTGTATGCGTGAAGTGTTTAGCACAACGGAGATAGATCGCGAGGAGTTGACGAGAAACAAGAACTATTTCGAGGGGATATGAGAAGTAGATTCCTTCGGGAATCCTTGTCTGTCGTGAGGCGGCTGGACATTCGCATGTCGATTGTCGATGTTGAAATCAATGGTCGTTCTGTTGGATAATTGTCAGGAGACTGGTATCGGGGAAGTAACTATAGTGTGGTTATCTTGTTGAGTTATCTTGCAAGACGTAAGAAGTTGTCCGGAGAAAGGTGTGTATCCGGCATGACGCTGGACCATCTTGTGTGAGTGTTACAAAAGTGAAAGATCGTGGTGGCATAAGTGATTTTCCTTTGGGGTTTGATGACCCATATAAGAATGAAATGTTTAGTGTAATCGAAGTGGGTGTGCTTTGAGTAGATGATCTTGACATGTGGTTTGTCTAGACCCGGGAAAGACAAAGTCACGATATTTTTTAATTCAAAATGAAATTGTGTTATGGGTGGCATGAAGGAAGTAATAGCTTTTGTGTGTGTAAAGGCATCATGATAGCTTGTTTGCAATGTGGTCGCATGGTGCAATAGTGGTGTGAGGAAGTGGTAGCATTTTGTACCGAAGGAACGTGTAAGTCATAGATGTAATGATGGTTTGCCGTGAGATTGAAGTATTCAAAGGTGGCGAGTATGCTCGATTGTAGTGTATGGATTTTCAGGCAGTGTACGTTAATGCTATTTCGAGATCAGGAGTTTGAGTTGCGGTTGGTGACGGGATGAAAGAAGAACCCTTGTACTTCTCGATCCCCTTGGATTTTGGGTGAGTTTTCATACTTCACTTGATTGCCAAAGAGGATGTTGTACCCGTTAAGCTGTGGTGCTCATGGTTAAAGAGTTGAGGTAGCTAAGTTCATGTGATTTTGGAGAAACCGTTCTTGTGGACTGTAGCGGTGTGTGATGGGCGTTTCGTGCAAGCATAAGAGAAAGAGACGACGGTATGGCAGATTAAGTATATGCAGGCTTGCGGTAAGAAGATGTCATGAGACACTGGAAAGGGGGGGACTATGATTAAAGAACTGTTATTTGAAGGGCATAAGAAAAGGGATCGTTGTGTATCTCATGGTTAAAGAGTTGAGGTAGCTAAGTTCATGTGACTGGTCTAAAAACTGGCTCAGGTTAGCGAGTCACTCTTTTAAAGCATCTTCAATGTTTTCAAGTTAGAATGGAAGCAGGTGACCAGAATGTGGTGCCCTGGTTGAGAGACCTTTGGATTAGATTCGGTATTGTCGGAGAGAGTGTTTCAAATGAATGTGTCGTTCAGTATTCGATCAATGGGAATAGTTTGAGTGAGCTTGGTCACTTCTCCTTGGGAGAGGACAAGAATTTTGGAGGTCATTCCTGAATAATGGAACCATTCAGTGGATTTTGTGAGGAATATAATTGTGTATATAAATGAGTTATGGCATAATGATTGTTGTAAGTTTGGATCGTTGGTTGGTAACTGTTGTGACACGTGTGATCTGTGTGATTTTAGGGAAACGCAAATTGTGCCAAGGGAACGCTATATTGGTGGGATGGCGTTCTTCTGTTGAAATGAATGTTATTCGGTAAAGAAACTCCGGTGGTGAGAATAAGGATGATCTTGTATGTTGTCGACGAAGGGAATGGTTAGTCTCTGTTTAGAGATTCAGGTTGTTGTGGCATTGACTCCAGTAGAGTTGTCTTCTTTTAAAAAAAAGTAATTTGGTGTGAGTGGTACAGTTGATCGAGGATATTGCAAGTGTGCATGGTTTGGCATGTTACCGATCTAGGAACGTTGTAGTTGACCGAGGAACGATTTCAAAGAAAGTCGTTCGTCGTCGGTTCTTGTAACATCTCGATTTTTGTATAAAATGTTAAGATGGGGTTTATTAATAAATTATGATTTATTATGTGATAGATTAATTTTAGAGTTTAACCTCGAATAAGTTACGTTATGTTGTTTTACGGAGTTAAAAGTTAAGGGGTAAACTTTAATTTTAATCTATAAGTTTGAGGGTGGAAATTGTCATTTGAGGAAAGTAGAAGGGATTATTGGTAAAGTGATGACATATGTGTCACCACCACCGTCTCTTAGATGAGAAAAGAACCAAAAGGGGGACACCTCCTCATTTATCACCTTTGTGTTCTAGTGAGTGTGTGTGTGTGTGTTGTGTACGACAAAGAGAGAAGAGAGAGAACCAAAAGAAAGATAAAAAAGAAGAAGCAAAACAGATTTCAGCTGGAAAAATCTATAGTACAATCTGAGGAATCAAAGGTAAACATCTCACAATAATCCTTCATCTCTTGTAGTTAAAGTTTTCTAATGGTTTAGAAATGGGTCTTGATGATTTTTGGAAGGATATGAGAAATCTGAGTATATGATTATATTCTGTTAATAGTCTTAATCATATCTGCATATTTACAGAATCACTTATAGCTTAAAACTATAAATTTCTGGGTTGCATGTGGTTTTAGTTAGTTGAGACAGTTATGAGTATGTCAAACAGTTAGTTGCGATACTTATGAATATTGTGATAGTTATGAATATCGCAACCTTGGGTTGCGACAAGCTCTATGATATCGCAACAGTTGGTTGCGACAAGATGTGTATCGCAACAGTTGGTTGCGATAAGATGGGATATCGCAACAGTGGGTTGTGACAAAATACTGTGTCGCAAGTAGAAGGTTGCGACAAGGGTTATCGCAGCTAGTTGGTTGCGATAAGAGTCGAGAATCTTGGATATTTAGGATTCTTAGTCTTTAAGGGTTATGTACAGTAGATTAATACCAATACATTATGTATTTGGGTATTTCAGATCTCTGTGAAGTTGGTGACAGAAATTCTTAAGACTTTAAGAGAGTAAAGTAAGAGAGACGCGACTACTATCAGGTGAGTTCATTCTTACCTTACCCTTTTATAATGTTTTTAAATTATGGTAAGGTGCATTTTTATAATGAACTGTTTGGATGAATTTTGGAAGAATGATTTTATGAAGAAAATATTTATTACTTTAAATTGATGGTTTTGCTTAAATTCATTAATGTTATTTGGAAATGAATTAGATTAAGCAATAGCCTGCACGAGTACAAATAAGTGTAATGGATCCATAGGCACTAGTTGTTATGAACACATGGAATTGGCGTGTGGATTAATCGTAATTCCAGTGTGTGTGAGAAATCGTGGAATTGGCGTGTGGATTAATCGTAATTCCCGATTTCTAAGGAAGAGGAGAGATTGACATGTGTAATTGTAATCTCTACTTTCTTTCCAAGAAATGGGCATGTGTAATTGCGATTTCTTGGATATGAGCATTAATCTAGAATCCATGGTGATTCGTAGTGTGGGTTCTGGAATATGATACAATGACTGATTTGGTGTCAGTCATAATCATGGAGTCGGGTATAACCCCGTCATCGAAAGATGTATACGCGTGTAGTAAGAAAAGGGTAAACCAGGTTTGTTATGCCTTGTTTACATTGATTTTAAAAGTATTATTTTGAAACTGAATGTTCTCACTAGGCGTTAGCCTAATCGTTTCAAATGATATTTTCTTACCAGGTACTAGCTCGGGAAATTAAAGGGATGTGGGACGAGAGCTTTTGGATTAGCGGAGAAGTTGATGAATATTGAGGTTTTGATGGATCGCTTAGATAACCTTGTTAATCTGATTATAGTGATATGATTAGATTAATAGGTTATTTGAAGAATTTCATATTTGTAATTATGACCCTCATAGTAATTCTCCGCTTATGTATAAAGTTTATGTTTAAATCTTGTTATAAATTGAGGTTTAAATTAGCCCTGATTTTAGGGTGTTACAATATGGTATCAGAGCATTAGTTTAAGTGAACTAAGTATGCTAATGAGATACTTAGACTTAAGCTGAGATGAATTAAGTTATGATTCGTGAGATATGGGTAGAAGTACTAAGACGGGATAGTCTTAGAGTCTACGGAAATACGTGAAATTAGTACTGTAACGATGGTAATGAGGATTCTCATGTATTGTATGTTCACAATTCCAGTTAGCTACTGTTATTATGAATATATTGTTACACAAGCATACTTGTTTCTAAATTGTTACAGTGACTAATGATCGGTAAAGTACGTTTCGTATGTCTAGATATGTGTAACCATTTCTTATGGTTATTTCTTTGTGTTATATCAGAACGATGGTGAATACGCCACCGAGATCCTCTAATTCTTTGGAGGACAGAGCAGTAAATGATTGGGGGTTGGAGGGACAACCTGGAACGGGCGGAACCCATGAAAGTCCGCCGAGGCCACCTCTAATAGGTGGATTGGAAAGTCAAACGCATAGAACGAGTACTGGTACTTCTAATCCGGAAATGCCAGAATCGACAATGGAGTCTCGTATGATGGAAAACATGACAAGAATGATGAATACAACGATGGAAAAACAAGCCGAAATGTTTACGAAAGCGTTGAACGATCGAAGTACGGAGCTACGTCGAACGGAAACTGATACTAGGGTAATAAATCCAATTCGTAACCCTGTGGTAGAGGCAGAAAGGAGAGTGGAAAGAGTCTGCTCATATAAAACTTTTCTAAGCTGTAAACCGCCAGAGTTTATCGGAGCAGATAATCCAGTAGCCTGCATGAATTGGTTACGAGAAATGGAACAAGTTTTCAGAGCTTGTGAATGTGATGAAAAGTCAAAGGTCAGATTCGTTTCTCAAATGTTAAGAGGTAACGCGTTGACTTGGTGGAATGTGGTGACGACTACAATCACTGCTCCAGTCTTGACTGCTATGACTTGGGAGTCATTCAAGAAAAAGATTCTGGAAGAATACTGCGATGAAAACGAGATGGATAGAATTGAAGAAGAGTTTCAGACTCTCAAGAAAGGTACTTCATCTGTTAGGAAGTATACTGAATCTTTCATGGAGAAGTTAAACTTAGTGGGGCATGTGGCTCCGACTGAGAAAGAAAAGATAAAAGCGTATTTGAAGGGTTTGCCAGCGGACATGATGTCCCGTGTACGAAATGCTAAAGCTTCAACGCTAAGAGAGACAGTTAAGGAAGCTAAAGTTATGGAAGAAGTCTATGCTAAAGATAACGAAGAAAAGACTCAAGTAGGAGAGAAACGAAAATGGGAGGGCCGGTCAGAGTCTTCTCAGAAATCAAAAGCATCTGGTAAAAGTGTTCGATATGAATCGCGCCGTGAACCGAATTGGTGTCCGAAGTGTAGGAGTAAGCACTATGGACCGTGTCGGGTGACAGTGTTGGAATGTTTTAAGTGTGGTAAAAGTGGGCATATTATGAACAACTGTCCTGTACAAGGATCGACATGTTACGAGTGTAAACAACCAGGTCACTTCCGTCGGGATTGCCCAAAGCTGAAAAAGGGTGGGGACCAAAGCAAGAAACCAAATGTTCCAAAGCTAATGGGTCGGGCATTCCACATGACAGCGGATGAGGCCAAAGAATCGAAAGACGTTGTTTCGGGTACATTCCTCGTTAATTCCTTCCCTGCGCGCATTTTATTTGACTGTGGTGCAAATTTGTCGTTCGTGTCCAAGTCATTTTTTCTCAAGTTAGCTATGCCTATCACTACCTTGGAAGATGCCTTAGTAGTTGAAGTAGCTAACAGGGGTCAAGTATTGGTTCGTGAAAAACTTGAGGGTTGTTTAATTTCAGTAGGGGAAACGAAGTTTCCGATCGACTTTTTGTTGATGGAAATTGGGGGATTCGATGTGATTGTGGGTATGGACTGGCTGACAGTCAATCAGACAGAGATACTTTGTGCAAAGAAATTAATCCGGATTCTGATGTCTGATAAGGATGATGTGCTCATCTTTGGGGAAAAGCAAAAAGGGGAAGTTCCGTTAATTTCTGTTGCAAAAGCGCGTAAATGCTTGATGAAAGGATGTTCGTCCTATCTAGCGTATGTTTTAGATGTCAAATCAGAAAAGAAACAAGTGGAAGATATTAAGGTGGTATGTGAATTCCCGGACGTATTTCCCGATAATCTTCCAGGCTTACCGACTGAACGACAGGTAGAGTTTTGTATTGATCTTATCCCTGGATCGGCACCGATAGCGCGTGCACCGTATCGCCTAGCGTCGGCCGAAATGAAAGAGATGATGACTCAACTTCAGGAGTTGTTGGATAAAGGTTTTGTTAGACCGAGTTCTTCACCTTGGGGAGCTCCGGTATTGTTTGTTAAGAAAAAGGATGGCACTATGAGAATGTGCATCGATTACCGCGAGCTGAATAAGGTGACAATTAAGAACAAGTATTCGCTTCCTAGGATTGATGACCTGTTCGATCAACTCCAAGGTGCGGGATGGTTTTCCAAGATTGATTTGAGGTCGGGGTACCATCAAGTTCGAGTAAGAGATGAAGATATCCCGAAGACAGCGTTCAGAACGAGGTACGGGCATTATGAATTCCTTGTAATGCCATTTGGGTTGACTAATGCTCCAGCCGTGTTCATGGATCTGATGAAAAGAGTATGTCGACCATGTTGGAATAATCATGATTTGTATTTGATAGATAATAAGATGACAAGAAAACATACCCGATGATCCTGAGGATCCAGTGAAAGCATTAAACATATTTGCCATTGATTGTCGGGTTCCCAGAACAAGGTGATTGTATGATGATGGGTGAAGATCGATTCTGGAAGAGACGATCACAGGGAGGCGCACGACTGTGTTCTTAATCAGCTGATTTTGTGATTAGGGTTAAAAGAAAGATTAGGGTACTCTATTTATAATGAGAGTATCTTACACTTTTAACCCTTGGTGTTTATTATGTGCAGTATAATCCCCCATAGTTCCAATCACCTAATGGGAAACCCTATAGTATGTCAATAATAGTAAATACGCCCATCAAATATTTACCAGACATAGGGATTTCAGTTATTGTCAATTATCATATCAGGAATGATAAACGATCAGTGACGGTCACTTTTAAGGTGGTTCCAACATTCTCCCACTTGACCAAGCGATCTTTTATCTATGAGTATCAATAAGTCCGGCCGGGATAATACTCATTTTGTTTTAAACTGAAATCATAGCTAATAAGTACAGCCGTAGAGAAGAATATCAACTCAGGACCCCCACTAGTCAAACTATGACTCAAATTTAAAACTGAATAAGCAATGATCAATTGACTAAGACAGATTTTGTTATAATAATGTCCATACACCATTATGAGCTCAAAGCGTAACTAATAGACAAACAAAATCTGAATATAGAGGAAAATTTTATTAAGATAATAGTAATGACCAATAAGTACAATATGCTATTAAATTAAGTCTTTTGTAAGCCCCATCTTCGACACGTGTCCTACGAAGACATTAGGAGGAAGACCTTTGGTCATCGGATCCGCTAGCATATTCTTTGTACTTATGTACTCGATACAAAGGACATTTTCCTCAACCCGTTCGCGCACAAACAGATACTTTGTATCAAGATACAGCCCATCGCCAGTTGAACTGTTACTGTTCGAGAAAGTTACGGCAGCTGAGTTATCACAGTAAAGCTTCAATGGTCTAGAAATGGAGTTGACGATTTTGAGTCCACTGACCAGGTTCCTTAACAACATCCCATGACAACTGGCATTATAAACGGCAACGTATTCAGCCATCATGGTGGACGTTGTAGTCAGCTTCTGTTTGTGACTCCGCCATGAGATAGGTCCACCAGCTAACATAAATATGTATCCAGAAGTAGATTTCTTATCTTCCTTGCATTTAGCAAAATCGGAATCAGAATATCCTACTACTTCTAAGTTGTCACTTCTTCTATAAGTTAATTTGTAGTCTTTGGTCCCTTGCAGATATCGTAGAACCTTTTTAGCCGCTTTCCAGTGTGCTATTCTGGGATTAGATAAGTAACGTCCCAGCATACCAGTGATATAAGCGATATCCGGACGAGTACAGACCTGAGCATACATAATGCTCCCTACTACATACGAATAAGGTATCATCCTCATTTCTTCCTTTTCAATCTCAGTGCTCGGAGCTTGGAAAGAACCAAACACGTCCCCTTTAACTACTGGAGCTACAGTGGGTGTACAGTGCTGCATGTTATAGCGTTTTAAGATACGCTCAATATATGCGTTTTGAGAAAGTCCCAAAACACCATTATGCCTATCTCGATGTATTTCGATACCAATGACATAAGAGGCATCACCGAGATCTTTCATGTCGAAATTTTGCGAAAGCATCCGCTTCGACTCATGCAGCATATCCAAGTTGTTACTTGCTAGTAGGATGTCATCTACGTACAAGACAAGGATTATTAAGTTACTCCCACTGATCTTGAGATAGGTGCATTGATCCACTTGATTCTTTAGAAAACCTCGCCCTTTTACGATTTTATCGAACTTGAGGTACCATTGTCGTGATGCCTGCTTCAACCCATAAATGGATTTCTTCAACTTGCAGACCATATGCTCTTTACCTTCTGGAATGAATCCTTCAGGTTGTCGCATGTATACGTCTTCTTGCAAGTCTCCATTTAAGAATGCGGTCTTGACATCCATCTTATGTAACTCTAAATCATAATGAGCTACAAGTGCCATAACAATCCTTAAAGAATCTTTACGAGAGACATGAGAGAATGTCTCTTGATAATCGATTCCTTCCTTTTGAGTAAAGCCTTTTGCAACCAGTCTGGCCTTATAGCGTTCGATGTTTCCTTTCGGGTCTAATTTGGTTTTGAAGACCCATTTACAACCGATAGTTTTGGATCCTTCAGGAAGTTCAACCAAGTCCCAAACATCATTGTGTTGCATGGAATTAAGCTCTTCAATCATGGCTTCATTCCACTGAGTGGCCTGATCACTATTAATGGCTTCTCGATAAGAGGTAGGATCAGTAAGCTTTCCAATGTCCTCAACTTCAGATAAAAAGGTTACGAAATCATCAAAATTTGTGGCCCTGCGTGCCCTAGATGATCTCCTGAGTTGATTTTCCGGTTCAGTAACATAAGGAGTGGAATCGGTGATATTAGGTTCAGCGTTCGGAAGCGATGATGATGTTCCCTCGGTATTTTGGTTAGGAGGAGCAGGATCAGTGATATTAGGAGCAGCGGTGGGTACAAGAGGAATTATCGGAGGAATAAGTATACCGGAAGAATGGTTTCCCCCCGCTTCTTGTACTTCTTGCAAATCTGAGTCATGATTTGTCGTGCTCCCACTGATCTTTGAGTTCTCAAGAAATGTGGCATGCTGCGTGTCAATGATGCTCGTAGTGTGGGAAGGACAGTAAAACCGATAACCTTTTGAGTTATCAGGATAACCGATAAAGAAACATGTAAGGGTTTTAGGATCCAGTTTCTTTAAGTTAGGGTTATAGACTTTTGCTTCGGCAGGACAGCCCCATACTTTCATATATTTTAGACTCGGTTTCCTACCTGTCCAGATTTCATAAGGAGTTTTAGGGACAGATTTTGATGGAACCCTATTGAGTATATGAACGGCTGTTTTTAATGCCTCAGTCCATAGGAAAGTAGGTAAGTTAGTGTTAGCAAGCATACTTCTCACCATGTCCATTAAGGTTCTGTTTCTCCTTTCAGCAACATCATTTTGTTGAGGAGAACCAGGCATGGTGTATTGGTTAATTATGCCTTGTTCCTTGCAAAAGTTATAGAAAGGACCAGGAGCTTGACCAATATCAGTATGTCTACCATAATACTCACCTCCTCTATCTGATCTCACAACTTTTATTTTATGATCAAGTTGGTTTTCAACCAAAGTTTTAAAATCAATAAAAGTTTGTAAGGATTCAGATTTTTCCTTAATCAGATATAGGTGCATATAACGCGAATAATCGTCAATGAATGTAATAAATGATGTATGTCCTGTGATTGATGCGGGATAAGGACCACTAATATCAGTGTGAATTATTTCCAACAAGTTGGAACTTCTAGTAGCTCCTTTCTTATTCCCTTTCGCCATTTTGCCTTTGAGGCACTTAATACATGTTTCAAAATCACTAAAATCAAGAGAATGTAAGATTCCATCCTTTACGAGTCGAGTCATTCGATCTCGTGAGATGTGGCCAAGACGTTTATGCCACAACATGGAGGAATTCTCTAATTGTTTAGGTGATTTTGTTGTTTTAGTTACGTCATCAATATTAAGTGACAACAAAGACTGTGAGAAATTATGATCTAGTTCCAATTTATACAGTAATCCATCCAAGAAACCTCGACCAAGTAATTCATTATTATGAGTAATAGCAATCTTGCCGCAACCATGAATTATTACATAACCTTCAAGGTCTAGTCTAGATATGGATACAAGGTTCCGAGTAATTCTCGGTACATATAAGGTATCCACTAGTCTAATACACTTTCCGGTACTCATATGTAAATTTAAAGTTCCCATGGCTTCGACATCTAAGAGATCACCACTTCCAACTCTAAGTTTTCTTTGGCCCTTTGGTAGCTTCTGGATTGTAGGGAATCCCTGCATTGAGTTTGTCACATGGACCATAGAACCAGAGTCACCCCACCATGTATTAATAGGGACATCAGTAGTAAAGGAATCAAATATTACATAAAGGATGTTACCTTTCTTAGCTAGCCATTCCTTGAACTTAGGGCAATCTTTCTGTCCGTGCCCTTTGGCACGACAGAATTTGCAGCTAGGTTTGTTAGACAAGGATTTAGAGCCAGAGGCAACGGCACCATGATTATTATCCTTTTGGACTTTATTTCCAGTCTGATTACTGTGGTTACCCTTCCTTTTCTTAGAATTACCAGTGGTTGTCAGGTGAACAGCTTCAGGTTGTACCAGCTTTAGGCGATCCTCCTCTTGCACACACATTGCAATCAGTTCACTTATCGACCATTTATCCTTCATAGCGTTGTAGTTAACTTTGAAGGTGTCGAACCGAGCAGGCAAAGAGGTCATTATGAAATGCACAAGAAAATTATCAGAGACTTCCATCTCAAGACTCTTAAGCTTATGAGCCATATCAATCATTTTCATAATGTGTTCACGGACACTGCTATTTCCTTCATATTTCAGAGTGAGCATCTGTAGCATTAAGCTACTTGCATGAGCCTTAGACGATCCCTTGAAGTGATCCTCAACAGATTTGAGGTAAGTTTTGACTTTATCAGAGTCAGGGATAGCTCCTCGGATACTGAGGTTAATGGAGTTCTTGACCATCATTAGTGACAAGCGATTTGCCCTTTCCCACTTTTCAAAATCCGCTTTCTGAGCTGCAGTGGATGCAGCAGTAATAGCAGTGGGTTCATCATGGCGAATAGCATGGTCAAGGTCTAGCATCCCCAGAGTAAGAAGTAATTGATCCTTCCATGACGCAAAGTTCGCACCAGTAAGTGGCTCAATGCCAAAGTTAGGTACTGATTAGGAAAGGAGGAGGATATAAGTTATAGAAGACTATCATAGTGACGTAGTTAGCTATAAAAGGCGGACAAAGTAATGTTTCTTAAAGTAATGGAATCAAAGTAATGTTAAAGTAAGCAGGCCTAACAGTAATATTCCTTAGAGTAATGAAACTATGACCATTTTAGTGATGAAGCTAGTGATGAGTATACCTATTGTAAACACCAAAACAATAAGTCAAAGTAAGGCTCTACTTAGATGTTACATCACCTTTGGGCAGAAATAACTAATATCTAAGTAAACATGAGCGTTAGGGTTATGCAACGCAATGCTTATCTTTTGACCTTTGGGCACAAAATAGAGCATCGTGTGAATTATGCATGTAGAAAGTCCTTTTGACACACAGGTATATTAAATCACCTTTGGGCAGAATTAGTATACTCAGTGTTCATTATGCAAAAGGAAAAAAAATGCATTATGAGAATCATATTTGACCTTTGGGCACAAATGATGAGACCATAAATATTAGTGCAAGGTTTTCGCTATATACAGTAGCGAAAAGTAAGGTTTTCGCTATGTACAGTAGCGAAAAGTAAGGTTTTCGCTATGTACAGAAGCGAAAAGTAAGGTTTTCGCTATGTACAGTAGCGAAAAGTAAGGTTTTCGCTATGTACAGAAGCGAAAAGTAAGGTTTTCGCTATGTACAGTAGCGAAAAGTAAGGTTTTCGCTATGTATAGAAGCGAAAAGTAAGGTTTTCGCTATGTACAGTAGCGAAAAGTAAGGTTTTCGCTATGTACAGTAGCGAAAAGTAAGGTTTTCGCTATGTACAGTAGCGAAAAGTAAGGTTTTCGCTATGTACAGAAGCGAAAAGTAAGGTTTTCGCTATGTACAGTAGCGAAAAGTAAGATTTTCGCTATGTACAGAAGCGAAAAGTAAGGTTTTCGCTATGTACAGTAGCGAAAAGTAAGGTTTTCGCTATGTACAGTAGCGAAAAGTAAGGTTTTCGCTATGTACAGAAGCGAAAAGTAAGGTTTAACCGAAAAAAAAATTCTATACATTGATCAATTCGGGATAAATAACATTGATCAATTAACATGGCATAATTAGGGTTTAATACGATGGAAAAATAGCATTATAATCGCAGATGATAAAATTGCAATTCAATGCAGTTTTGATGTTTGCGGCGGCATACATAAACACGAAGTAAACCGATAAATTAAAGCCATCAAAACTAATACAAATCATGAATCAATTTTGAACCTGGGGCTCTGATACCACATGTTGGAATAATCATGATTTGTATTTGATAGATAATAAGATGACAAGAAAACATACCCGATGATCCTGAGGATCCAGTGAAAGCATTAAACATATTTGCCATTGATTGTCGGGTTCCCAGAACAAGGTGATTGTATGATGATGGGTGAAGATCGATTCTGGAAGAGACGATCACAGGGAGGTGCACGGCTGTGTTCTTAATCAGCTGATTTTGTGATTAGGGTTAAAAGAAAGATTAGGGTACTCTATTTATAATGAGAGTATCTTACACTTTTAACCCTTGGTGTTTATTATGTGCAGTATAATCCCCCATAGTTCCAATCACCTAATGGGAAACCCTATAGTATGTCAATAATAGTAAATACGCCCATCAAATATTTACCAGACATAGGGATTTCAGTTATTGTCAATTATCATATCAGGAATGATAAACGATCAGTGACGGTCACTTTTAAGGTGGTTCCAACAGACCATTCTTAGATAAGTCTGTTATTGTATTCATTGATGATATACTTGTTTATTCAAAGAACGAAGACGATCATGAATGACATCTTCGTGAAGTCTTAGAAGTATTGAGAAAAGAGAAATTGTATGCAAAGTTCTCGAAATGTGAATTCTGGTTAAAAGAGGTACAATTTCTAGGGCATGTGATTACTTCGGAAGGAGTCAAGGTAGACCCAGCAAAGATAGAAGCAATGACGAATTGGGAGACACCAAAAAGCGCGTCTGAAATAAGAAGTTTCTTGGGCTTAGCCGGTTACTACCGGAGGTTTATTAAAGACTTCTCAAAGATTGCTTCTGCTTTGACTTTATTGACTCGAAAGAATGTGAAGTTTGTTTGGACGGAAAAACAAGAATCGGCTTTCAGAACTTTACGTCAAAAATTATGTGAAGCTCCTATCCTTGCCTTACCAGAGGGAACAGAATATTTGGTTGTATATAGCGACGCGTCCAAGATGGGTCTGGGATGTGTATTGATGCAACGAGGCAAAGTGATTGCTTACGCATCAAGACAACTTAAAGAGCATGAGAAGAATTATCCTACTCACGATTTGGAATTAGCAGCGGTTGTATTTGCATTGAAGCTGTGGCGTCATTATCTGTATGGAACGAAGTGTACTCTTTATACTGATCATAAGAGCTTGAAACATGTCTTTGATCAAAAAGAGTTGAATATGAGACAACGACGCTGGTTAGAGTTACTTAAAGATTATGATTGCGAATTGCATTACCATCTAGGTAAAGCAAATGTCGTAGCCGATGCTTTAAGTAGAAAAGAATATAGTGGGTGTTTGAAAACGACCAACGCCAGAATTGATGTAACATCAAGTTTAATTGTAAAGATAAAGGAGGCACAAGCGGAAGCTTTATTGGCAGAAAATCTAAAAGATGAAGTTATGAGCAAACAACATCTTCAACTGACTGAAGATAGTCGTGGGATTAAACTATTCCAAGGTCGTGTTTGGGTGCCAAAAGTTGGAAGAAATCGAGAGTTGATTCTCGAAGAAGCCCATAAATCTAAGTATTCTATACACCCTGGGAGTACTAAGATGTATAGAGATTTGAAGTTACACTATTGGTGGCCAGCTATGAAAGTAGATGTGGCACAAATAGTAGAAAAGTGTAGAACATGTTCGTTAGTAAAAGCAGAACATCAAAAGCCTTATGGAAGTTTCCAATCTTTGGAGATTCCAGAATGGAAGTGGGAAAATATTACCATGGATTTTGTGACGAAGTTACCAAAGACGCAAAAAGGTAACGACACAATATGGGTAATCGTGGATCGATTGACTAAGAGTGCTCATTTTCTGGCTATGAAAGAAGCGTCACCAATAGATAAATTGGCGAAGCTGTATATTGATGAAGTGGTGTCAAGGCATGGTATACCGTTGTCTATAGTGTCAGATCGTGATAGTCGGTTTACCTCGAGGTTTTGGCAGTCACTGCAAGAAGAATTGGGTACGAAAGTTAATTTGAGCACTGCTTATCATCCACAAACTGACGGGCAAAGCGAAAGAACCATTCAAACTTTGGAAGACCTGCTCAGGTCATGTGTGTTAGATTTTGGAGGTAACTGGGATACACATCTACCGTTAGTAGAATTTGCGTATAACAATAGTTATCATTCCAGTATCGGAAGAGCACCTTTCGAAGCTTTGTATGGTCGGAAATGTAGAACTCCGGTATGTTGGTTAGAAGCTGGAGAAAAGCAGTTTGCTGGTCCGGAACTTGTTCAACAAACGGAGGATAAAGTGAAAGAAATTCGGAAGCATATGAAAGCAACTCAAGATAGACAAAAGAGTTATGCTGTTCCGAAAAAAATACCATAAGAATTCCAAGTTGGGGAGCACGTGATGCTTAAAGTATCCCCATGGAAAGGTGTGATAAGGTTTGGTAAACGTGGAAAGTTGAGTCCTCGTTTTCTAGGACCTTTCACCATCACTAAGAGAGTTGGATTGCAAGCATATCAGTTGGATCTTCCATCGGAATTGGAAGGAATTCACGATACTTTTCATGTTTGTTATCTTCGGAAATGTTTAGCCGAAGAGGACGATGTGATTCCACTTACTGACATAAGAGTGGATGAGAAGAGTTGTTGTGTGGAAGAACCGGAGGCAATTTTGGAAAGATCGGTTAGAAAGTTACGTAATAATAAGCAAGTGGTTATGTTAAAGGTATAGTGGAAACATCATCGAGGTGCTAACGTGACGTTAGAGTCGGAGGAGGATATGAAGATTAGATATCCTCACTTGTTTACCTAGCTTTGATTTCGAGGACGAAATCATTTTCAAGTTGGGGATTGTAACATCTCGATTTTTGTATGAAATGTTAAGATGGGGTTTATTAATAAATTATTATTTATTATGTGATAGATTAATTTTAGAGTTTAACCTCGAATAAGTTACGTTATGTTATTTTACGGAGTTAAAAGTTAAGGGGTAAACTTTAATTTTAATCTATAAGTTTGTGGGTGGAAATTGTCATTTGAGGAAAGTAGAAGGGATTATTGGTAAAGTAATGACATATGTGTCACCACCACCGTTTCTTAGATGAGAAAAGAACCAAAAGGGGGACACCTCCTCATTTATCACCTTTGTGTTCTAGTGAGTGTGTGTGTGTGTGTTGTGTACGGCAAAAGAAGAAGAGAGGGAACCGAAAGAAAGATAAAGAAGAAGAAGCAAAACAGATTTCAGCTGGAAAAATCTATAGTACAATCTGAGGAATCAAAGGTAAACATCTCACAATAATCCTTCCTCTCTTGTAGTTAAAGTTTTCTAATGGTTTAGAAATGGGTCTTGATGATTTTTGGAAGGATATGAGAAATCTGAGTATATGATTATATTCTGTTAATAGTCTTAATCATATCTGCATATTTACAGAATAACTTATAGCTTAAAACTATAAATTTATGGGTTGCATGTGGTTTTAGTTAGTTGAGACAGTTATGAGTATCTCAAACAGTTATTTGCGATACTTATAAATATTGCGATAGTTATGAATGTCGCAACCTTGGGTTGCGACAAGCTCTATGATATCGCAACAGTTGGTTGCGACAAGATGTGTATCGCAACAGTTGGTTGCGATAAGATGGGATATCGCAACAGTGGGTTGCGACAAAATACTGTGTCGCAAGTAGAAGGTTGCGACAAGGGTTATCGCAGCTAGTTGGTTGCGATAAGAGTCGAGAATCTTGGATATTTAGGATTCTTAGTCTTTAAGGGTTCTGTACAGTAGATTAATACCAGTACATTATGTATTTGGGTATTTCAGATCTTTGTGAAGTTGGTGACAGAAATTCTTACGACTTTAAGAGAGTAAAGTAAAAGAGACGCGACTACTATCAGGTGAGTTCATTCTTACCTTACCCTTTTATAATGTTTTTAAATTATGGTAAGGTGCATTTTTATAATGAACTGTTTGGATGAATTTTGGAAGAATGATTTTATGAAGAAAAGATTTATTACTTTAAATTGATGGTTTTGATTAAATTCATTAATGTTATTTGGAAATGAATTAGATTAAGCGATAGCCTGCATGAGTACAAATAAGTGTAATGGATCCATAGACACTAGTTGTTATGAACACATGGAATTGGCGTGTGGATTAATCGATTCCTGTGTGTGTGAGAAATCGTGAAATTGGCGTGTGGATTAATCGTAATTCCCGATTTCTAAGGAAGAGGAGAGATTGACATGTGTAATTGTAATCTCTACTTTCTTTCCAAGAAATGGGCATGTGTAATTGCGATTTCTTGGATATGAGCATTAATCTAGAATCCGTGGAGATTCATAGTGTGGGCTCTGGAATATGATACAATGACTGATTTGGTGTCAGTCATAATCATGGAGTCGGGTATAACCCCGTCATTGAAAGTTGTATACGCGTGTAGTAAGAAAAGGGTAAACCAGGTTTGTTATGCCTTGTTTACATTGATTTTAAAAGTATTATTTTGAAACTGAATGTTCTCACTAGGCGTTAGCCTAATCGTTTCAAATGATATTTTCTTACCAGGTACTAGCTCGGGAAATTAAAGAGATGTGGGACGAGAGCTTTTGGATTAGCGGAGAAGTTGATGAATACTGAGGTTTTGATGGATCGCTTAGATAACCTAGTTAATCTGATTATAGTGACATGATTAGATTAATAGGTTATTTGAAGAATTTCATATTTGTAATTATGACCCTCATAGTAATTCTCCGCTTATGTATAAAGTTTATGTTTAAATCTTGTTATAAATTGAGGTTTAAATTAGCCCTGATTTTAGGGTGTTACAGTTCTGATCAGAAAGGGATGGATAAGTGAATGGGACTAAGAGGATTGGATTGGAAAGTATGAGTATTTTCAATCTCAAGTCGGGGGAACAGTTGAATGGGAAAACATTCCCATGGATTGGAGTAGTGTGTTTCAAGAGGAAATTGAATTGGACCACATTGTAATGGAGTAATGGCAGTTATCGAAAGAATTGGGGAATTATTGAATGAATTAAATGTACTCGGTGAAGTTATGGAACATTCATGGTGTGTTTCACGTCCCTATTTTGGGGAGCGTTGGTCGAAATCTTGGTACGGTGTTACCTTTATAAGTAGCGCAAATGGATGAAGAGTGGGATTTTGTTGTGTCATTAGAAACGAACATTGGACTGGAAAGTCAAGAAGTTGAGATACAAAGAAGTTGGTCAGGTGGAAGTGCAAATGCAATTCTTAAAAGTTGTTAGACGAGGAGGATTTGGAATCAGAAGCTAATTCCAAATAATCGCGTCTGTTCGACAATGGAATTTCGGGGACGGAATTCTGTTAAGGGGGAGGTGTTGTAACACCTCATATTAATTCTTGTTGCTATTTAGAATAAATAAGATTTTGGGGCCAAAGTGTGAAGTATGGAACTTAAGTGCTCAAGGGGGAAAAGGAGAAAGTTAAATACGATGGAAACCCTCATTTCCTTCTTGGTGTTGGCTGAGAATTTAGGAGAAGAGAAGAGAAGAAGAGCTCATCCATGGTGGGAGGTGAGGAAGAAGGATAACATCAATGGGAGTGAAGACTTCATCTTCTTCAAGGTATGAACTCTATTCCTCCTTCTTCATAGTTGGGTGTGTTGATTTGTAGTTTGGGGTTTTGTAAACCATGAGATTGTGATTTCTAATCAATGGAAAAGAAACAAATGATTTTGGGAGTGATACCCTTATGATTTGGATCAGGTCATTAAGAAATCTCCTCATCTTTGTTTGATAATCTCCATTCTTACTATGGAATGGGTTTTGAGTTTTTGGGTTTGATTCATGAATCAATGGATGTGTTTGAATGAGTTTCATTAGGTTAAATGATGTTTTGATGATTGGTAATTGTGGGGAAAGGTTTAGAACATCCATTATTTCATTTTGGAGGCTTAAAATCGATTTAGGATGAGTTGGGATTGAGAAAGGGTGAGATTTCGACTGAAATTCGTGTGCAGGTGCTCCGCGCCAGTTGTGGCGCTAGTTGGCTGGCGTGGGCAGTGGCGCCGGGCACTGTTTTGCGTTTTCGGGTTTCGTTTCGCGTACGGTTTGAGGATATGTTTGTGGTATCACCTAAGGGTTGTTTTGGGGTTTATTAGGAATGGATTTGGGACATAATTAGATGGTTTAACACCATTCTTATGGCGCCAATTCAGGTGTTCGGTTTGAGCTAAAGTGTGTCCCGTAGCGTGTGACGATGTGCTAAGGCTAAAGTGAGTTCCCTTACCTTCTTTGTGCAAATGAAACATTTTGCTAAAAGTTTTCATAAATGATTATGGTTTCGAACATGATGACATGATTAAACATTTGGAAAGGTTTTATTTCACATGACATGGAAATGTTTACTAATGCATGCAAATTATTTATACGTTCGTTGTTACGTAAGTGTTGATTGCATGCTCTTGTGATGTTGTTGCTATGTGTGGAGTCGGGTTGCACAGTGGTATGTTGGACCCGGATGGGTGAGAATTTTCGGTGGACAAGTTAGACCGTGTGCCTCGAATCCATTTCGTGTGCACACGGATACGACATTGACCGAGTGCCGAGGGGATCTACTGTGGATGCCCCGAGTGTTGACCTCGCACGAGAGAGGTGATGGTAGTTGAGACCACTGTGCAATACCCTTATGTGGAGTCGAGAATTTAAACTGAATTTCCGTTTATTGTTATAACGGTTGAATGTTTTAAACTACTATTTATGTGGAACTGTTTTAATAAGGGAATTCACTAGACCTCATGGTCTAACCCTCGCTTTTCAAAAACTAAAACCATTTTCAGGTAAGAGTCGTACTTGGGGTTTCATCTTGTGATGATGGAAAGATGTGGTGTTGTAAAAGAGGTGTAGCTTATTAGAGGCTTGTAGCTTACCGTTGGGCTTCCTGTAGCATCTCAGTTGTGAAGGTGTTTTTCCACTGCGAATCTAGAGTAGAACTGATGTAAATTGTATACTTTGGAACCGTTTTTGGTTGTAATGTTACAAATTCTATATTATTGATTTTGGGTTGTTACAAATGGTATCAGAGCCGGGTTTAAGGGATTTAGGTGACCGGATGGGCCTAAACTTAAACCGTGGTGTAGAGTGAGACACAACTGAGATATAGGAAGCCATTAGGAAAGATCTTAATCATAGGATATCTTAATAATGGTAGTGAGAACCCTCATGTAAGGTAAATTCAAATCGCATCTGGCCAATACTATTATGAATTTACAGGTGCATGGGTGTAATCAACCTCTATTGTCGGGACGAGTGGTGAGTCTGGCAGTATGTAGAAGGTTCTAACCTTGTATTTGATAGCAAAGAGTTGATGTGTCTTGGGAGATCACTTGTGATGTGATGTTTATACCTTCTAGAAGAAGCGTTGTTTGGAATGTTAATGAGCTGACTAGAGGTAAACTTTCTGGGATTCAAAATGAATGAATGAATGGTTGGTTGGGGGCAAACTCCTAGTTGCTAGTGAGTCCCCACTCTTAGAATTGATGTGTCGATCAGTTGGGATAGGAAGTGAGAATTATGTGGGCATCTTGGAACCTTCAATTCGAGATCGAGTGAGGGAATCTAGTCTTGGACTCCTTAGTCAAGCGGTTTAGTGGCAAGAATAATAAATGAAAGTTATCAGTGTTGTATTGAGGTATGCATAAGAGTAGAAGGTGAAATAATTGGTCAATTGGTAAACCATGTTGAGTGGTCGACCAGGTGGGATGTGAAGCACTTGTACTACAAGTGGTAGCAAAAGTAAGAAAGCGGTTGTTGGTCATAGTATGGTGTCAGTGAAGAGTTGTAGTGAGTGCAACGGTTGACCTGGTTAGAGCGAGTAGCCTTCAATTGAATGTTGAGTTCATGCATTATGGCACTAAATGTGTTACACGAGTTCTTTCATGTTAAAAGCATGTATGTGCATAACAGGTTTTCTTGTTTTGGGAAATAAGTTGACGCGTGCGAGTGTGTGTTTTCTTTAAAGTAAAAGACAAACTTGTTTTCACTATACGATAAAGCTTTGAACTTAGAGATCTACGAATTATTTCACGCTTTCATTTGTGGAGAGAACCTTCGTTACGAAAATATTGAAAACATTTTATCGCGAGGTTTTGTTTTATAAACAAAATGAGTATTGACTCGTTATTATCATATAAACGAGTGTTGGAGTTGACTGACCCACTTTGGGTAAGTGATTTCGTTCGAAATTTTCTAATCGTATTTGAAAGGGGTCCATTGGAGACAACCGTTGTGTCGGCATCGATTTGGATGGACAAGGTTGCGAATTATCGTAAGGTTGCCTGTGAACGATCCTTGCGGTCGTTGTGTTTTACTATTCATCTTGAATGGTGTTGTATGATGCATACTCAAGCTTGTTTTATGATTGTGTATCTATTGCATTTTTAAAGGTGTGCAAAAATGATTTCAATCGTTGTGTCATCGTGCATGAAGGCTATGAACTCGCTAGGTCGGGGAGGGTATTACGATTGAGGTTAAGGAAAGGCTTGGGGAGTTGAATATGTCGAATGAGCCAATTTGTGGTCGTATTATTATCTTCGTGTTCCGTTAGAAGAAGAGTGGCGAATAATAGAAGTCTCGGATAATGAACTCGGAAAAGCTGACATGATGATAGTTCAAACCTTTGTCCGATTATGTGAGAATGGTTAATTTGCGGTGAGATTTGAAATGGTCAAAGTGATTCTATTGGTGGAATGGTAATAAGTAGCGTTACGTTACTTGATGTAATGTTATCGGCTGTGAGTCTGAGTACTGAGATGGTTTGGTAATTAGATTATGTGCTAAGAAAGGTCTTGTGTTTTCCTCAAGTGACAACGGTGGGGTATAAGTTAGTTATGATGCGTTGGACGAAGCGGGTTCCGTTAGGAATCCTGGATTGTCGGGAAGGAAGGGAATCATCTTCATGTATTCCATTGATATGGAGGTTGTGACTGTTTAACATGTCCCAGGTTGGAGGTTTTGTCAGGAGATTGAAACTCGAGAAATAAACCCGTTGTGTGAATGGATGAGGTCGTTCGGGAATGTGTAAATGATATGGTGTAGGAACACCTAGTGAGGGCATTAGGAGAACGGAAGATCACCAACGTGGATGTGATGTCCATTAAGGTTAGGGCGATTCGTGTATGCGTGAAGTGTTTAGCACAACGGAGATAGATCCCGAGGAGTTGACGAGAAACGAGAACTTTTTCGAGGGGATAGGAGAAGTAGATTCCTTCGGGAATCCTTGTCTGTCGTGAGGCGGCTGGACATTCACATGTCGATTGTCGATGTTGAAATCAATGGCCGTTCTGTTGGATGATTGTCAGGAGACTGGTATCGGGGAAGTAACTATAGTGTGGTTATCTTGTTGAGTTATCTTGCAAGACGTAAGAAGTTGTCCGGAGAAAGGTGTGTATCCAGCATGACGCTGGACCATCTTGTGTGAGTGTTACAAAAGTGAAAGATCGTGGTGGCATAAGTGATTTTCCTTTGGGGTTTGATGACCCATATAAGAACGAAATGTTTAGTGTAATCGAAGCAGGTGTGCTTTGAGTAGATGATCTTGACATGTGGTTTGTCTAGACCCAGGAAAGACAAAGTCACGATATTTTTTTAATTCAAAATGAAATTGTGTTATGGGTGGCATGAAGGAAGTAATAGCTTTTGTGTGTGTAAAGGCATCATGATAGCTTGTTTGCAATGTGGTCGCGTGGTGCAATAGTGGTGTGAGAAAGTGGTAGCATTTTGTACCGAAGGAACGTGTAAGTCATATATGTAATGATGGTTTACCGTGAGATTGAAGTATTCAAAGGTGGCGAGTATGCTCGATTGTAGTGTATGGATTTTCAGGCAGTGTACGTTAATGCTATTTCGAGATCAGGAGTTTGAGTTGCGGTTGGTGACGGGATGAAAGGAGAACCCTTGTACTTCTCGATCCCATTGGATTTTGGGTGATTTTTCATACTTCACTTGATTTCCTAAGAGGATGTTGTACCCGTTAAGCTGTGGTGCTTCGTTATGAAGTTTAGTCAGGAGCGTTAGAGTATCCCGTGGATGTAAAGAAATACAATGAGTGGGTCGAATGTGTCGGAGAGTTAGGAACTCGTGATAGTTCTCGGTGATAAGTACTTTACGAGAACTTAGCTAAAAGTTTAGACTGAGGATTTTGGAGAAACCGTTCTTGTGGACTGTAGCGGTGTGTGATGGCCGTTTCGTGCAAGTACGAGAGAAAGAGACGACGGTATGGCAGATCAAGTATATGCAGGCTTGCGGTAAGAAGATGTCATGAGACACTGGAAAGGGGGGACTATGATTAAAGAACTGTTAGTTAAAGGGCATAAGAAAAAGGGATCGTTGTGTATCTCATGGTTATAGAGTTGAGGAAGCTAAGTTCATGTGACCGGTCTAAAAGCTGGCTCAGGTTAGCGAGTCACTCTTTTTAAGCATCTTCAATGTTTTCAAGTTAGAATGGAAGCAGGTGACCAGAATGTGGTGCCCTGGTTGAGAGACCTTTGGATTAGATTCGGTATTGTCGGAGAGAATGTTTCAAATGAATGTGTCGTTCAGTATTCGATCAATGGGAATAGTTTGAGTGAGCTTGGTCACTTCTCCTTGGGAGAGGACAAGAATTTTGGAGGTCATTCCTGAATAATGGAACCATTCGGTGGATTTTGTGAGGAATATAATTGTGTATAGAAACGAGTTATGGCATAATGATAGTTGTAAGTTTGGACCGTTGGTTGGTAATTGTTGTGACACGTGTGATCTGTGTGATTTTGGGGAAACGCAAATTGTGCCAGGCGAACGCTATATTGGTGGGATGGCGTTCTTCTGTTGAAATGAATGTTATTCGGTAAAGAAACTCAGGTGGTGAGAATAAGGACGATCTTGTATGTTGTCGACGAAGGGAATGGTTAGTCTCTATTTAGAGATTCGGGTTGTTGTGGCATTGACTCCAGTAGAGTTGCCTTCTTTTAAAAAAAGGTAATTTGGTGTGAGTAGTATAGTTGATCGAGGAGATTGCAAGTGTGTATGGTTTGGCATGTTACCGATCTAGGAACGTTGTAGTTGGCCGAGGAACGATTTCAAAGAAAGTCGTACGTCGTCGGTTCTGATCAGAAAGGGATGGATAAGTGAATGGGACTAAGAGGATTGGATTGGAAATTATGAGTATTTTCAATCTCAAGTCGGGGGAACAGTTGGATGGGAAAACATTCCCATGGATTGGAGTAGTGTGTTTCAAGAGGAAATTGAATTGGGCCACATTGTAATGGAGTAATGGCAGCTATCGAAAGAATTGGGGAATTATTGAATGAATTAAATGTACTCGGTGAAGTTATGGAACATTCATGGTGTGTTTCACGTCCCTATTTTGGGGAGCGTTGGTCGAAATATTGGTACGATGTTACCTTTATAAGTAGCGCGAATGGATGAAGAGTGGGATTTTGTTGTGTCATTGGAAACGAACATTGGGCTGGAAAGTCGAGAAGTTGAGATACAAAGAAGTTGGACAGGTGGAAGTGCAAAGGCAATTCTTAAAAGTTGTTAGACGAGGAGGATTTGGAATCAGAAGCTAATTCCAAATAATCGCGTCTGTTCGGTAATGGAATTCCGGGGACGGAATTCTGTTAAGGGGGAGTTGTTGTAACACCTCATATTAATTCTTGTTGCTATTTAGAATAAATAAGATTTGGGGGCCAAAGTGTGAAGCATGGAACTTAAGTGCTCGAGGGGGAAAAGGAGAAAGTTAAATAAGATGGAAACCCTCATTTCCTTCTTGGTGTCGGCTAAGAATTTAGGAGAAGAGAAGAAGAGCTCATCCATGGTGGGAGGTGAGGATAGCATCAATGGGAGTGAAGACTTCATCTTCTTCAAAGTATGAACTCTATTCCTCCTTCTTCATAGTTGGGTGTGTTGATTTGTAGCTTGGGGTTTTGTAAACCATGAGATTGTGATTTCTAATCAATGGAAAAGAAACAAATGATTTTGGGAGTGATTCCCTTATGATTTGGATCAGGTCATTAAGAAATTTCTTCATCTTTGTTTGATAATCTCCATTCTTACTATGGAATGGGTTTTGAGTTTTTGGGTTTGAATCATGAATCAATAGATGTGTTTGAATGAGTTTTGTTGGACAACCTAAGGGGGGGGTAAGGTTGTATTTTAAGTCTTTTACTTTCAAAAATTCTTTTACAAATAAATACAGTACAGAAACAGTATAAATAAATCAGAGTATACAAATAATAACGAAGAGTGTAAATATAAACAAATACACAGAGATTATATAAATAAATATAAATGCAAAGCAGTTTATATAAACAAATATAATAAAGCACAGCGGAATAAATAAAGAGATAAAGGTAAGAGATACTTGACACGGAGATTTACTGATTTACCACCAACTGTGATAAACCAGCAGCCGAGACACTTCCCGACACGATCCAATAAATGTATTCTTTACGGTAGAATACAAACCAAATACAGAGCAAAGTAAACGGTTCTCTAAGCCTCAGCTTATTGAGATGTACAGGATCACACACCCGTTATTCAAATACTTACAAGAGGAGTATAACTCACAATGGGTAATCACTCTTGTATAATATCTCACACTTGGATATTTTATAAAAAAGGTTTTATAAAATATATATATTATAAATGAGAGAGATCAGATGAGCAGTGATGGTGTTGGTTGTATCTGTATTGTCTTTTTTTTTTCACCATCGCATGCATTTATATAGCAGCTCTTCCAACGGATACATGCATTCGCGGTATACCGCCAAATGCACGCGGTATACCGTGCAGTAAAAAGTACACTGTCAGAAGAGAAAGTCAACCCTGCAAAACAAACGTAAACTTGTACCCGCGGTATACCGGCTAAACATCGCGGTATACCGCCCAACTGTACCCGCGGTATACCTGCTAAACACCGCGGTATACCTGCGTCAGAAAAAAGTACGACCAATCAATCAGAGGTAACATCAAGCCGCCGCGGTATACCTGCTGAACCTCGCGGTATACCTGCGTCAGAAAAAGCAAAATCTTGCTAGATCTTCTAAAAAAAAACTTTATTTATTTAAAATCAATTATGGTTTTTAGAAATATCCAAGTGGTATATTATTTTAGGGTGTTTATCATTATAAATTATAAACACTAATGACAACGTAAATCTTCCGTCTTGAACTCTTCAGATAAAATCTTCGTGTTCTTCAAGAACTGTACACTTGGATAGGATTGTTAGATAAACAATAATACGGTGTGTTTGTAATCATCAAAATAAATATATATAAATATATAGAGATGTGGTACACTTGCACCAACAATCTCCCCCTTTTTGATGATGACAAACACAACCGCTAAGCAAGAGCATATGCGGTTTCTCTCCCCCGTTTGTCGAAACAAAAAAGGGTCAAGAAAGACGGTATGCTTCCCCTCGAGAGATGCTCCCCCTCAAAATATGCATAAAATTGAGAGAGCATAAACTCATGGGTAAAAGAGCTAAAACGCTCCCCCTCAAATTAATAACGATATCAATTTGATTTTATAAAATTTGAGGGATAAAATGCAAAAAGCAATAGAGACAAAGATATACAAACCAATACGAAACACTTGCACCAAAACGGATCTTAAGGCTTCAATTTTCGGTTAATTTTATGTGATAAAAAAAATCACCACGTATTATGACCTCGTCAGGTAACCACGTATTATAACCTCGGCAGGTAACCACGTATTATAACCTCGGCAGGTAACCACGTATTATAACCTCGGCAGGTAACAACGTATTATATCCTCGCCAGGAAACACGTATTATATCCTCGCCAGGAACCACGTATTATATCCTCGTCAGGAACCACGTATTGTATCCTCGTCAGGAAACACGTATTATATCCTCGTCAGGAAACACGTATTATATCCTCGTCAGGAAACCCCTACAAAAGGCAAAGAAGATTTTTTGTGGTACCCTTTTCTTATGGGTCCTTTTAACAGTTAGTATAAAACATAAACTGCAAAAATTATGTTGTCGACATAAAACAAACACGACAAACATACAAAGCCATATAAATGGTTTAAAACCATAAACGCATTCCACCCGGATTATCAACATTAAACATTCCTTTCGGAATCCATTTTCTAACCATTTTAATTTTACGATTGTATTTATCATACACATAAAATGAAGCATTTATATTCACATTATTGTTAGGTCTAGAAAAATTACCATTATACATACGAGCATGCGGTTTCCTCCCATAATTCACATTTTTTATTTTTGACATATATGGAGGTTTTCTCGTATCAACTTTAGGAGATGCAAAAAATCTTTTAATGGGTTTACACGAACATTTATCAACACATGTATCGGAACCAATGCCTTTACGACAATTTATACGATTAGGCATATTTAGCATTTTAAGCACTTTATCATTGCTACTATTAAAAGCATTTGCTAATAAGTCATTTTTCTCATATAAATCGCATTTAGCTTTTAAACATGCATTATCATTTTCAAGTATATCGCATTTTGTACATAAAATATTTTCACATGTTCTTTTCTCTAAACATGCAATTTTATCATTTAAGACAATGCAAGATTTGCAAACAATATTTTCGCATGCTTTCTTTTCTAAAGTGATAACTTTATCATTTAACTCATTTTTGATTTTATTATCACATGCAATGGTTTGTTTACAATTATTCAACTCATTTTGACATAATAATAATTCTTCTTTTAATTTAGCATTCTCATTTTTAAAACTATTTACGAGAACAATCAATTTTTGAAAAGAGACATTTAACATATCAATATCATCATCGTTATCACTACAACTAGAATAACTTGAGTATGAAGTACATACCTCTTTCTCGCAGTCGACGATGAGACAAGTTTCTTCATTTCTTTGATCTCGGGTTTCGTCTCTCTTTTCTTTTGAGTTTTCACCATAGGTGATGTTCAAGTTCTCCCAAATATCACGAGCAGTTTCAAAGAGATAAACACGCTCAATATCATCGTTAGTAAGAACCGAAAAGAGAAAATTTTTGGCTTCATAATTTAAACAATAATTAGCCTTATCTTCGTCGGACCATTCCGAGCTAGGTTTTTCAACAACTTTGTTGTTTTGAAATTTTGTGGGTTTGAAATTTCCTTTAATAATAATATCCCAAATTTTTTGATTTATCCCACGAACATAACGTTCAAAAGAATTTGCCCAAAGATCAAAATTTTCGAAATCAATAAGAAGAGATTTAGAAAACCAAGTATTTTGTTGAGCCATTAAATAAAAGATATAACTTTAAAAATTTAAACAGATAATTTTTGAAAGCCCTGCTCTGATACCAAATGTTGGACAACCTAAGGGGGGGGTAAGGTTGTATTTTAAGTCTTTTACTTTCAAAAATTCTTTTACAAATAAATACAGTACAGAAACAGTATAAATAAATCAGAGTATACAAATAATAACGAAGAGTGTAAATATAAACAAATACACAGAGATTATATAAATAAATATAAATGCAAAGCAGTTTATATAAACAAATATAATAAAGCACAGCGGAATAAATAAAGAGATAAAGGTAAGAGATACTTGACACGGAGATTTACTGATTTACCACCAACTGTGATAAACCAGCAGCCGAGACACTTCCCGACACGATCCAATAAATGTATTCTTTACGGTAGAATACAAACCAAATACAGAGCAAAGTAAACGGTTCTCTAAGCCTCAGCTTATTGAGATGTACAGGATCACACACCCGTTATTCAAATACTTACAAGAGGAGTATAACTCACAATGGGTAATCACTCTTGTATAATATCTCACACTTGGATATTTTATAAAAAAGGTTTTATAAAATATATATATTATAAATGAGAGAGATCAGATGAGCAGTGATGGTGTTGGTTGTATCTGTATTGTCTTTTTTTTTTTCACCATCGCATGCATTTATATAGCAGCTCTTCCAACGGATACATGCATTCGCGGTATACCGCCAAATGCACGCGGTATACCGTGCAGTAAAAAGTACACTGTCAGAAGAGAAAGTCAACCCTGCAAAACAAACGTAAACTTGTACCCGCGGTATACCGGCTAAACATCGCGGTATACCGCCCAACTGTACCCGCGGTATACCTGCTAAACACCGCGGTATACCTGCGTCAGAAAAAAGTACGACCAATCAATCAGAGGTAACATCAAGCCGCCGCGGTATACCTGCTGAACCTCGCGGTATACCTGCGTCAGAAAAAGCAAAATCTTGCTAGATCTTCTAAAAAAAACTTTATTTATTTAAAATCAATTATGGTTTTTAGAAATATCCAAGTGGTATATTATTTTAGGGTGTTTATCATTATAAATTATAAACACTAATGACAACGTAAATCTTCCGTCTTGAACTCTTCAGATAAAATCTTCGTGTTCTTCAAGAACTGTACACTTGGATAGGATTGTTAGATAAACAATAATACGGTGTGTTTGTAATCATCAAAATAAATATATATAAATATATAGAGATGTGGTACACTTGCACCAACAAGTTTCAATAGGTTAAATGATGTTTTGATGATTGGTAATTGTGGGGAAAAGTTTAGAACATCCATTATTTCATTTTGAAGGCTTAAAATCGATTTAGGATGAGTTGGGATTGAGAAAGGGTAAGATTTCGACTGAAATTCGTGTGCAGGTGCTATGCGCCAGTTACTGTCCAAAGCCCCGCACCAGTTGTGGCGCCAGTTGGCTGGCGCGGGCAGTGGCGCCGGGCACTGTTTCGCGTTTTCGGGTTTCGTTTCGCGTACAGTTTGAGGATATGTTTGTGGTATCACCTAAGGGTTGTTTTGGGGTTTATTAGGAATGGATTTGGGACATAATTAGATGGTTTAACACCATTCTTATGGCGCCAATTCAGGTGTTCGGTTTGAGCTAAAGCGTGTCCCGGAGCGTGTGACGATGTGCTAAGGCTAAGGTGAGTTCCCTTACCTTCTTTGTGCAAATGAATCGTTTTGCTAAAAGTTTTCATAACTGATTATGGTTTCGAGCATGATGACATGATTAAACATTTTGAAAGGTTTTATTTCACATGACATGGAAATGTTTACTAATGTATGCAAATTGTTTATACGTTCGTTGTTACGTAAGTGTTGATTGCATGCTCTTGTGATGTTGTTGCTATGTGTGGAGTCAGGTTGCACAGGGGTATGTTGGACCCGGATGGGTAAGAATTTTCGGTGGACAAGTTAGACCGTGTGCCTCAAATCCGTTTCGTGTACACACAGATACGACATTGACAGAGTGCCGAGGGGATCTACTGTGGATGCCCCGAGTGTTGACCTCGCACGAGAGAGGTGATGGTAGTTGAGACTACTGTGCAATACCCTTATGTGGAGTCGAGCATTTAAACTGAATTTCCGTTTATTGTTATAACGGTTGAATGTTTTAAACTACTATTTATGTGGAACTGTTTTAATGAGGGAATTCACTAGACCTCATGGTCTAACCCTCGCTTTTCAAAAACTAAAACCATTTTCAGGTAAGAGTCGTACTTGGGGTTTCATCTTGTGATGATGGAAAGATGTGGTGCTGTAGAAGAGGTGTAGCTTATTAGAGGCTTGTAGCTTACCGTTGGGCTTCCTGTAGCATCTCAGTTGTGAAGGTGTTTTTCCGCTGCGAATCTAGAGTTGAACTGATGTAAATTGTATACTTTGGGACCGTTTTTTGTTGTAATGTTACGTATTCTATATTATTGATTTTGGGTTGTTACAATAACCATTCCTAAAATTTTATAATCTTTCGTAAAAAATTCATAACTGTAATACAAGAACAGTTCATACCCATTCATAACCATTCATAATATTTCATAAAAAATTCATACCCATTCATAACCATTGTTCTTTGCACCTTCATCTGGTTCGACAAAAATGCATTTATTTGTTTCTCTCTAGAAAGCATGATTCATAGGATTCATTGAACGGAAGGGCACCACGTTTGTAGGAGGGAAAGAGATAAAGGGAGAAAAAAGTGGAGATATTTATGATACAATAACCATAAATAGATAATTCCAATTATAAGTAAAATTAAAATTTAATTAAAATATATCCCCAAACTACCCTTTTCTTAATATTTTAATAAATTTAAATTTTCAAAATATGTCATATAAAATCACGACACCTACGGTATCAACTTGCTTTCACATAACGTTAAGATTGCACACAACATGCAAATTTCAATCGGAAATCAAGACAAACCGGGCACTATGGTGAGACGTGAAAACACCCAATCCCATTCCGACCTCGATATGTGAAATCGTCTTGCGTAATGCATGTATATATATATATAATATTATTTGAAATAATTATGCATATAAACTCTAAAACTTGTGCACAAAGGTGACAAACACTAAACATAAGTAGATTTAAAATCTACACCAATAAGATGGTGGCCACCTTTGATCCAACTCAGTACAACTCTTAGTACATAACATGGCCATGCTTTTATGATCATTTGGCACAACATAAAGGTACTTGTTGCATATGTTGGCCTTTGTGGTGTCCTATTCCTATCTATCACTGTTGTCGAATCGTCCTAATATACGACCTACACCGGTACTCAAACCACTTTCATATATACCGGTAATTTTAAAGATATTGAAATAGTGTGTTGACATGTATCTCAGTTTCAAAGTATGTGTGTCGAACTCATTACACATAGTTATTCTTACTTTAATAACAATATAAACTGGAGCACCAATGAGTAAGATCACATTCACATAGACTTGTTAAAATAAAATGAAGGGTGCGTTTGGTACGCTGAATAAGACAGAACATAGATCATTGTCCCATGTTTGATAGAATTTTTATGTGAAACAGACAGGAACAGAGTGGAACAAGCTGGAACAGGCATGTTCCACCTCCGCCCCATGGAACAAGCTGGAACAGGTTTATGTTTTACCAATATAACCTAAAAATAAAATCTAATTCTCTTCTAAAACATCAAATACACGTTCTATTTATATATTTGATTCATTCTTTAAATTTTATTTATTGTATTTTATCTAATGTTATCTGTTCTGTTCTGTCCAGTTCTGTCTACCAAACGCTAAACAACTGTTCTGTCCTGTTCTGTTCTATCTTGTCCCGTCTTGTCCTGTTCTATCTTGTCTGCATACCAAACACACCCGAAGTAAACTAAGAACCTGGTGGTGGTGGTGGGGGGGTTGAAATTAGAGCGAAACAATGAAATGCAATAAGTTAAGCGAAATATAATGTAAGGTAGATTCAATTATGTGAATGTGATACGTTGATCGTTGGTTTGACATTGAAGGTGCAAAAGCCATTATTTAATATTTAGCAGGAAATTATTTATAGTCGTTAACAAACTCTAACACCGTGTTTTTCATTATATATATTATCGATAACTAAAATAAGCTCTTTAGTTTTTTTCCCTAATTCGTAAACAACCTGAAACACGCTCTAAAGACTTAGTTGGTTCAATGTAGAGGAATTAATTCTAGTAAACAAACACGTAAGCGTTGTTTATTTAAATTAGATCACAGAAAACCGTAACGAAGTAACGATAATCAAAAACCTCTTCATAATCAATTTTGTTACTTTACCACTAAAATCTAAACTCTAGACGATTGCGTATCTAGGACCTTTTGTTGTTCGATTTTCTTTGATTTCCGTATATCACGTCTTTTATAAACGTTTGAGTAAAATGACCAAAATGCCCTCGAATTCACAACTATATTGCCTCTCCAACTCTCTCTCTCTCTCTCTCTCTCGACCTTGTTGGGTTTTGCTTCTCTTTTTCTTTTTGATTATTTTTAACCCAATTCTTTTTTATTTTGTTATTTTTTTCAAATCAAAAGCATGTTGTTGCTAGTTGTACTTGTACCGTACATCTTTTTTTATGAGTATCAAGCTTTCTTCGTGAGATGTTTTTAACTAAATAGTTTGTGCAATTAAATTCAGAAACACTCATTTAATTAGTTAAAAGTGTTAAAATCATTTGAAAAATATGATGTCGTTGAGGTTCTCGAACTTGTTACCGTTTTATCTTTTAGAATTTCCACCTCCATGTATAGTATCCAAATATTTTTCAAGATCCAATTAGTTTGATGTTGTTATTGAATCTTAGTGGTGGACCCATAAATTTTTTCATATGGTGGCACCATATAATATACACAAAAATAATTATAAAAAACATTGTTTTTATCGACGTGTTTTCATCTTTTTACAGACGTTCAATACTGTCGATGTGTTTTTAGCCTAATTCCACCGTTTCGAGCGATTTTTGAAACTTTTTGCTTGATTTCGAGAGATTTTTAAGTTTTTTTTATCGATTTTGAGGAATTTTTTCCATTTTTTTGGTTGATTTCAAGAGTTTTTTCTATTTTTTGGTTGATTTCAAGATTTTTTTTTGGTTTTTTGGTTTTTTGGTTAATTACGAGGTAGGGTTGCACCTTCTTGAAGTTTCCAAAATAATACGATAGAACATTCTAAAACGAACCACAAGGGTGGTGGCGTGTTGGGAAGGGCTTGGGGGGATGTGGTGGAATATCCCAACCACCTTGGGTTCGAGTCCAGGCGTCAGCATTCTGTGGCCAGGCTTAGTCTCAGACGGCCGCTTTGTTTGTTTGTTTTCAAATTGCCAAGGATGTAGTCTAGGCAAAGCCTAGATGAACCTTATCCAAAAAAAAAAACATTCTAAAACGATACGGTTGCACCTTTCACGTACCTAAAAAATTTATTAGTTGGTTCAAAGGAAAGTAAAGAATCTCTCACAATCATATTCTCCAACTCGAATATTTCTCAGCACATTCATATCCAATAAATCGAAGTTTGAAATACTTTTCTCTTATTGACTGCTACAACTTGACTTTTACAGTTAAAATTAAGGTTCATAACTTAAGAAATATAAAGATATCAAATATACCCATGATTATTTATTACTCTTTTTTAATCAAACCACAAAAATTCATCAAATCAAACACTATCTTATTTTTAAATTACTCCATACAAATTATTTTTCTAGCTACTTAATGTATATATATATACACACACACACACATATACACATTAAAGATCGGGTAAGAATAAGAGTTAAGGTGAGAAATGTAAAAATGGATTTAGACCCTTAATCCGTTTTAATCTCACACTCATGAATTGGGCTTACAACGGGAATTGATTGTTACATCTCGGTGCACCATATTAGTGTTGATCTTCAATTAGAATTGATTCAAGGGTGGAAATTCATTCTAAACTTTCTCATCATAACTTCCATTCTCACCGAACCCAACCCTATACATACATATATATATATATATATATAGGGAGAGGTTCAATAGAGAAGTGCAAAATTTTAGAGAAATAAAGAAGTGATTTTGGCCATTTATTCGGTCAAGATCAGCGGCTTTGACCGAGAAGCATCGGATAAATCCTCGCGTGGTCTGCGAGTGGTCTGCACAAGATAGAGGGGTAGTTTCGTAAAAAATACGCGTGACGAGTTTATATATGAATATGTGTGATTCATATATGAACCTTTGTAATTCACATATAAACTCTTTTTAACTAATTCATATATGAACATTTGTGATTCATATATGAATTAGTTAAAAAAAATTCATATATGAATCACAAAGGTTCATATATGAACACAAAGATTCGTATATGAATCAGTTAATTGGTTCAACTGATTCATATATGAACCTACAGTTAATTAGTTTCATATATGAAATACAAAGGTTCATATATGAATCACAAGATTCATATATGAATTAGTTATAAAGAGTTCATATGTGAATTACAAAGGTTCATATATGAACGTATAGTTCATATGTGAATCACACAGATTCATATATGAACTCAGCCCGTGTTTTTTGTAAAAGTTACGAAATTGTCCTTCTATTTTTGGAACAAACGCAACTTTTGACCAGTCAAAGCCGCAACTTTTGACCAATTATAACCGATCTTGACCAAATAAATGGTTAATATCACTTCTCTATTTCTCTAAAATTTTGTACTTCTCTATTGAACCTAAGGCTATATATATATATATATATATATATGTATGTATGTATAGATGTATGTTTTTCTTTCTTTCTTTCCATAGGACTATAGGAGTAGAGTTCCACAAGCTACTTATTTGTCTTCTAATCAATTGAAGAAATTAATTAAGTCCAAAATGATTTAACTTGCATAAACTAAAAGTTAAATTAAACTATATTTAAATCAAAATTAAAACTCTTCACACCAAGCAATTAAACTCTAAGTGGCGTTTGGCGTTTGGCGTAATATTTTTGAATAATTTGGATTTTTCAATAGGATTAATAAATCTTTGGCACTTTGTAATTTGTTTGATTAAGGTCCCTCAATCAAACGCTAGTATAATAAATGTATGTTTATACATATCATAAGTACCGGGTGTGCGTGAGTTCGCGGTAGTTGATCGCTAGGTCGATGCCGCAATGTCTTCCAAAAAAAAAAGGTACCGGGTGTAATTAATAACCCTACAATTATAAAACAATGTCTAAAAATATCAAATAAATTTATTGTAACACCTTTATATTATTATATAATTGGTTGGTTCCAAAGTTCGATTTTATTGTAATAAAAGCAAATGATCAATAAAGTTGGATTCGAATCTCATAAGAATAGCATATCTTGCAATTGGTTGCCCTCACTTTATTAATCACACATGTGTGTTTGGATGAGAAAATCCATGTATTATTTATATATATATATATAGAGAGAGAGAGGTTTAAAGGAAAACCTAAAAAAAACGGAAAACTGAAGAACACCCTAGTGGCCCTTCATCTGGACGGTATGCACTTGTGCATACAGACTTTTGGTTTTATGCACAAATGCATGTAACAAATAACCTGTATGCACAAGTGCATATCGTCCAGATGAAGGGCTCGTAGGGTGTTCTCAGTTTTTCGTTTTTTGAGGTTTTCCCTTGAACCTGACCCTATATATATACACACACACATATGAAGGTTCAAAGAAAAATTGAGGAATACCTTGGTAAACTGTTCATCTTGACGGTATGTGTATATACAAGTAATTGAAGTTGTTTTTTGGTTTTTATGCACGTGTGCATGTTATGCACATGTGCATACCGAACAAATTGCTTAGAAATTACTTGTATGCACATGTGCATACTGTCTGGATGAACCACCAAGGGCCTGTTTGTTAGCAGCTTAATGAGCTTAATGAGACTCATAGCTTATTCAGTCAGCTATACATGATTGTTTGGTAATGGCTTAATGATATAGAAAGTGACTTATTTATTAAGCTTTTAGGAGGGAGCTTTATGCAGAAAACCAAGTTTTGTCCAAACCAGTCTCTTCCAATTAAAAAACATGGTCCTTCCATCTATGAAAACACCCTCCCAAACAAAAACCTTTCCAATCTATAAGATTAATCCACACAAACAACTTTATCCGTACAGGACTTAATGGAAAACCAACCAAACAGCCCCCAAGTTGTGTTCATCGGGTTTTCATTTTTTTTACGCTTTTCCCCTAAACCTAACCACATATATATATATATATATATGTGGTATATATATACTGCCCTTAATATGAAACCAGTCAAAATGATGAAACCACTGAAACCTCATCTCAGTCGTTAATTAAACTAATCAAGGGTTGTTAAGGACGCTGTGGCATAACATGTAAATAACTATGAACTTAAGGGCACGATCGACAACTAAAAGAGTATGAAAGGGTATTTTGGTAAAACGATTGTATGAAGTAGTTTTGGAAAGAATCTCGTTCGCGACAAATTAGGGCTTGATTTGGATTCCGGTGATATCAACCACCGATATAGCCGGGAAAAATATGAAATAACTGCTACCGCGAAAGATATTGAGAAACAGACTTGAAAATCGGAGAAACGAAGTGAAACCCACCACAGGAAAAAAATTCAAGCTGAAGAAAAATGGCGGACAATGAAGCAATTGCGCCAAGAAGAGGTTAGATTTCGAATATTTTTTTTGGAATATATGAACCTTCGTACGAAATCAACTATTTTAACCAAGTATAAATACGTGAAACCCTAACAGTTAGACGACCCAGTGAGAGAATACGTCTGAAAACATCGTTTTCAAACTTCACGAACACAACAGATAACCCAATGTGTCTTGACGACACATCACCGAAGACGGAGAAAGGAAAAGGTACTCATATTATATAATTCACTATAGTTATTGTGAAGTGTAATATAATTTATGTTCCGATATGTGTGAATAATTATTAGGGGAAAAAGATACGAAAGTATTAATGGAGAGGAAATCGAGTGTCATTGATAGCGAGAACGCACACAGTCCGATGGAGTTGGTGTATGGGACGAAAGAATGTTCGATAATTGAAGGTATGAAATTGGTAACCTTTTTTGATGTTGTAGTACACATTTATGAAATGCTCCAAATACTGACTTTGAAAGTCGTGCAAAACTTGCAATGCTTCATTCGTATGCCTGCCTTTGTATCTTTGTTTCGAAAGTTATGAAAACATGTGAAATTGTATTGTAAAATACCTAGGATGGTGTCTTCGACATTTGTATAGTATGTTATTTAATATCAAGAAATAAGGTTTCTTCTGAGTATATGGAATTTTTCATAAAACATTCTGATAACAGTGGGAAGCAGCACTGGGAAAGGGGTTTTCGATGATGAATGTATGAAGATCCCTGGAAAAGGTATGAAATCCAATGAATCAATTAGGAGTTTTTTGGAATTTGATCCACTTTCATAATTTCACATGTAAACAAATGTAGATTTGACACACATATTGCAAAAACTAGATAGGGGGTTTAGTACCATGGCATTGGCAGATGAAGGGAAAGGTGGAGTAAACAAAGGTATGAAAATTTTAGTTACATTAGTATTAAATGCGTTACAATATAACATTTTCATAAGCTAACTTGATAGTTTGATTGGTTTCACATGTGACATAACAGTGGAGAGGAGGAAAACAAGAAGCACATCAAAAAAGGTTAGTGAAACAAGAAAAAGACCAAGGCCAGTGAGTATGGACATTGTGTGTTACGGTGAAGGTGAGTAAACATCGTTGTTGTGCTTTTATTATTACATATACATTATGTTTCATTCAATAAAAATGTCTTTGACTATAATTCTTCGCGACAGAACCTGGGGATGACGACGACTTTGTTTCAAAGCCACATCATAATATAGATGCACGTATGGAACGATGAAATGCAACGAAGAAGGTCAAAAAAGGTAAAGATACTAAGCTAGCCAAGCGAGAAAATGTGGGAGGAATAAGGACACGGACTTCACCGATGATACTGCAATCGACGCTAGACGATTTGAACGATGAACAAAATGAGTGCTTATGCGAAATGGGTTTTGAATCACTTTTAGGAATGACAGTCGACGTAATACCGTCGAAACTAGGTTATTTCGTTATGGATAACTTAGACACAGTGGGTATGGCAATAAGAGTTGGAAATTCAGTGATAAGGATAATAGAAGAGGCAGTTCATAAAGTGTTAGGAATTCCAAAAGGAGGCATCGATCTGAGTACTATAAACGTAACACCAAAGGGGATGCATTCTTATGAAAAGTGGAAGAAAGCATACCATAAGGATAAAATGAGGCCGACAAATGTTAGTAATGCGATTATCCAAAAAAGGAGCGTCGGTGATGAGTTCAAATGGAACTTAATAGTGTTGTTCGTGAATTCAATGGGTGAATGTAGCCCAACCGGGGGATGCAACGCAACGTTCATGTCTAAGATTGAGGACGTAAACATGATCAGTCAGATAAACTGGTGCAAATTCATTTGCGACTGTGTGGAACGAAGCAAACGCAACTGGAGGCGAGACACTTACGACAACTTTTATTGTGGGCCCCTGACATTCCTTACGGTATGGTAACTAATTAAATTTCCGTACAATAACTTTAAGATAACATGTGATTCATATACTTGATTTTTTTGTCAGCTTCTGTACGTACATAGCACAAGAGTTGACACCGGTTGTGTGAATAGTATATCGTTGCCAACAAAGGAATGGGACATGGAGAAGCTCAGAAAAAGACAGAACGAAGGGATTCAGAAGGGGGGTCTTCATATGGCAACAATTACATGGGATGCAGAAGACGAATCTGTGCCACTTACGTATACGCAAACTGTTCAAGAGGAAGGTCCATCGACATTGGCGATTGCAGCAGATTTAGATAACACAGAAGGGCATGATAAACCATGTGAAGCAGAACCCAAAAAACCACTGGATGAAGAGGAACACTGTGCAACACAACAAGGGATTCATCTTGAAGACATAGGAACAAGTGGAGTCAACCGAGACGATGACGAGGACGGACTATGTTATGATGAGGAGGAGCTTAGCCGGGTAAATACAAAAGCATCGTTAAATAAGTTTTTACCATTACAAATGATTGTTTTCGTATTTTTTAATATATAAATAATACAACCCAATGTAATCACATGTAATTTAACAGGACTACATGGAGAGGATAGACGGGAAGTTCTTAGAGTTGTACGCCATAAAGTGGGACCTTGAGGAACTAATACAAGAGGCATCAGGTTTGTTCCCATACGAGGATCAATTCACGCATTACAAGGAAAGTTTGGGAAGCATGTTCACAGACGAGGAAACGAAACCCGCAAAAAATGAGACTGATGATTGTGAACAGGCTAAAACAAATGAAGTTCACAACAATGTGGACGAAGATCATACCGTGGGAGTAGTGACACCGGTTAAGCTTGCATTCAATGATACCGACTCTCCGGAAAAGGAAAGCCCGTTATCACAAATATGGTATAGTCAAACGACGTACGGGATAATTGACGAAACGGTTAGGCTAAACTCAAACGAGAAGGTTGAATCAAAAAGGGATCAAGCAGATACATCGACCGTGGATCGTATGAGGGACGAATCTGCACCAAGTTTTGATGTTGGTTTCACCCAGTTAACGCCTTTGGCAGGGGGTGTCATGCTGGATAAGGGAAAAATCGAGTGCGAAAAAAATAACGAAGGAGGATAGGGAAGAGAGAGACAAAGTTGGGGGATAAAATGAAGTCTCCGTACGTGAAAAGACAGGTAATCTTGGGCAAAGGAATAACATTGGAGGAGAAAAAGATACATGAATGGGCAATCTCAAACAATGGAAATCCCAGGTAACATTAAAACACCGTGCATTTATTTTTTTACGTACACTTACGAAAACTTTTTGATTTTGTTTTACTGTTTAAAGTATTCTTTCGTATCGTTTTGACAGTGAGATAGTATTCTTATCCGAGACGGGCCAAACAATAAATAGGGTTGCGATAGAGACACTTGCATCAAGAGAAATGGTATTCGGCAGTGTGATAGATGGGTGGGCTAGCGTGCTGAACAGTGAGGAGCGTCTACGGAGTATATCTTCACGAAAAAGATTGTTCGTGAAAGCAGGAACAACGGTAATTGTCAAAACTTCATAACATAGAAAGATAAAAAGTTAATAGACTAGTCTAACATTTTAATCCTAACAGGACGACGGTGTTTTACTATATGACATGCACGAATTTAATGCAAGATTCAATTGGTTTTCGCGTAACTTTGCAAAGGCATGCGATTTCAACACAAGCCGGATTAATATGAAAGACATAGATATGGTAAGATATGAAAGAATTAAATGCATATACAATACTTGTAATATGGATATGGAACACTATTGCCTGTTTGGAATAACATGATAGGGATTCAATGATTTCACAGGTTTTCATACCAATGAAGAGAAGGCAATATTTCTACTGTGTGGTCTTTGACTTAAAAGTACCACACAGTAGAGATTCTGGATAACACAGCAGATGAAGGAGATGTTGACGACTTGTACCACTACGATGTTCACATCCTGGTAGGAGCCTAAACTATGAATATTTAATTTAACATGTTTTTAATCGTTTGTTTGAAAACTGACTTTATGGGAAACAACATACAATGTTCCTTCGTCACCTCAGAAACCTAAACCACCATGCGGAAACGCAAATGAAGGTAGCAGAAAAGATACGGGTATGCATGCCATGGAGAACGAGCAAGAACGAGATGGACAGTGGAATATTCTTAATGAGACACATGGAAACTTATATGGGCGGTGGAGTTCGTACATGGTACACCGGATTGTGCAAAGAAGGACCGAGCCAAGATAAACAACTTGAACTCCTCCGAAAGAAGTACATGACGAAGTTGTTGTTAAGCGATTGCAACAAAAAGAGAGATATTGTTGAGTATGAGGCAATGGGTTTCAGCATGGTTCCTGCATACGAGAGAGGAAAAAACTAGAAGAAGCAGCGGCGACGAGAAAGCAAAGAATTCGATGGTTTTAGATAAAAAGTGTAATAAACTGTTTATTTAGTTTCATGCATCGGTTGTTTTTTAAGCATTTGGTATTTTATCGACACTTAAAACTTACTCTTTAGGGTGTTGGAATTGAATTTCATATCAAGTTTGATTTTTTTTGGAAGGTTTCTACAAGGTTTCATTTGTTAATCATAGTTTTACATTCTGTGATGAATCATATAAACTTGATTAGTGTGATGCATTTCAATTGTAGAATGTAAAAAGTTAATGGTATATTGCAAAAGTAAATTTGATAAAACATAATGACGATATTTTAAAGCTAAAATAAGTGTTTATTTTAATAATATAAATTTTAAGGGGTTACAAACCCTTGTTTTAAGAATATCTTTTTTACATTAACACCCCAAATAATGTAGGTAGTCCCTTTTGCATATACTTTATGAACACTAAAAAAACCCAAAAAAAAGCTAGGGTTTCATAGTTTTATGTTTACATGTGAAACCGTATTTAATAATATACCATATTTGGTTTTATTTACAAAGTGTATGTTGGTAATATTGATTTCACGTTTATTGACTGCACTACATGTAACAAAAAATGGTAAAATGTATGAAAAATAAAGAAATATCAATAAAAAGGGTTCATAGAGACGTATTGGACGTGAACAACAAGATCAGTCCATGTGAACTGGTTCTGAGAAATAAACAAGATTAACAAAAATATATATTTCAATATTTCATATGGGGGGTTTTCTTAGAAAAAACCCCCAAAAAACCCACCAAAAAACCAACTATCCATTGCAAACTTACATACCATATCCACATGCATACGGTGATGATCCAAACTTAGACATAATCTAATAAACTATTTAACATACCCACAAAAAAAGGATCAACACCTTGAAATACCACATACCAACCCTAAACACCTTCTATGCCATCAAAAGCTTTGCAGTAGCACCACACCTTCACCTTCTTGATTGCCTTCGCCTGTTTGTCCATGGAAACAGTCTTATCCCAAAGCTTGACTGATATGTCGTCATAGTCTTGCTTGCACAACTTGGCAACAGTCTCTTCATGCTTCAGCTTCTGCTTCTTTCTCTGCAGCTTCTCCTCTAATCGGTGCACTTTTGCTTCAAGCTCTCGATTTTCAGCCAACAGACCGAGATTGTGGTTGACTAGAGACCTCAGAAGGTACTGTGGAAAAGGGGGTTGATTGGGGTTTTGGGGTTCATCATCAGAAGACGACATTTCAAAAGGATTACTGTATTTTGTTTGAGAAATGGAAAGTATGTGAAAAAAAACCACGGCCGATTTCGTATATGAAAGGGTATGGGAGGTATTAGGGTTTCTTGGGGAGTGGATTGAAATGATGAGGCCCACTTTCCAACTTAAATAATAAGTACTTATTTTAAAAACAGGTTAAATAAAAAATATTAAGAAATGGAAACGACGGTTTACTCATTATTTGGTAATTTTTTACAAAACACATAATGTGGTGTTTACTGTACACTGAATTTTTTTAAAAAATTAAAGCATACCACTGTTATATAAAAATGAGTATTTCATATATAAAGAATACTAGTAACCTACCTATATAACGCTAATCAAACCAAAAATTATTAACCTGCAAAATTTCAATGATATTTAAATTTCACCGCAAAAAAATCCGCAAATACACTAAAAACAACTGACAACGTCAAAGTTCATAACTATAAAATAAAAAACCTATGCAATCAATCTTCTTTTGAGCGATTCAGACAATTACAGGAATCATGATTAGACAACACATTACACCGTCTACACACTCTTTTGGGACGCTTCGCTGAGGATGACTGGTACGTGCGAAATGTGTGTTTTAATCGCAGTGGGTTGCAAACTGTCCACAGTGGGAAGTGCAAGTGTACACTGTCCACTATGATCGTCACAGCAAGTAATAGTTGGTAAAATACCAGAATCGAATCCACAGAGACTGGACAATCAAGACAATACGGTTCTCATGAGCTCCTTTTACAAGTTTCAACTAGAGAGGAAAATAATACTTTGGTTTGGTTTGGTAAAATAGCTACTTGAAACGATTTACTAAATGCTAAAAAGGAGGAATGTAGGTTGGATTTTCCCTAAATTTTATCTCAAATACTCGGTCCTTAGAGTGATCCTCGTATTCGTGGTGGACATTTTCGCTAGAAAAGCCCGGTTACAAAATACTCACACCGTTAGATAAAAATCCCATACTCTTAGTACTTGTTGTTTTGTCAATGGTAATCTCTAAATGGACCTTTTCAGGCCTCGATGGAATGTGTAGAGACAAATACTCTAAGTGTTTTTAATACACAAATTAGCTTGCCTACTACTCCAGTGGGCAGAGATTAGCTCACTGTGCCGACCTCACTTTCGTAAGTGTCAAAAGAATTCTTTCGAATCCCCTAGCATCATTCAAGCTCGTGTCACTGCGCTCTACTTATTTCTAAGTTAAGAACTAGACTTTAGATCCTTGCAAGTGATCAGCTTGTTCGCATCCTTGGGTAAATATCGAGAATGAAAGACCAAAACAACAAATATTCTAAGTATAAAGATTACTCAAGCATTTTTGATAAAATCCAGGTACTTCTCCTTCCTACATCCCAAAGGATGTTTAGCCTAACATTTCCGAAGTAAAGAAAACAAAAGATGAAGATTTGCACATAATAAAACTGAAAGTGACTTGAATTAACTGCTCACAGTGGGGAACGAGAAGTCGTCCCTGCACTGTGTAATACGAACTACAATTTAAACTAAGAAAGTAAATTACTGAAAATTAAAGCTAGTTACTGCAGTAAATAAAAGACTAAAGCTAATGTGGTAGTTGAGAGAATTTGAGACTAAAAGTATTCAAGGATGATAACCAAGCATGCATTTAATGGCACCCAAGTGCTCCTTTATATACTAGGAGAAGGAGTTGGGTATTACACAAAAGAGGTGGGTCTTCCAATGGGTAAAGACTGCTGAGTTGTGGCAGAATTCAGCTCCTTGTGCAATTCTTTTATCCAATGGTCCCTTCTCCAAGTCAATCTCCAAGTACAAAGAGGTGTACTTGATGCTATCTTCAATGAGAACTACCTTGTACTTCTCCAGCCATTTCTCTGCCATATGAACCTTCCTCCTCCAGAAAATTAGATCCCAACTAAAAGTTTCTTTTTGATTTCTTTTTGATCAGCTCGAAGAGTGGGGAACCGGAGTGGGCACTGTATACGTCACTGCGGATGAAAAATCGTGAAAACACCCAAAACTTCCCCAAATAATTTATTAAAGACCATGGTTCACTCCTTTTGCTCGTTTTCGTAAATCATACCAAGAATGGGGGTTTTTAGAAGTGAAATGGCTAAAATTGACAAAATAAAGTGGAAAATAAATGGAAATAATAACTCTAAAAATAGAGTTATCACAACCTCAAACTTAAATCATTACTTGTCCCCAAGTAATAAAAAGAAAGAAATAAAATGAAACACAATGCATAAAAGGTCTTTGAGGGACTTACATATTTCTTGACTTGAATGGGCGTTGATCTCCTTCCTTCGATACTTCCTTCGGTTCCAAACTTGAAAATTTCACTTTTGTGTTTGACGAAACCTTTCCCTTGTTTACCTTTTGATCAATAGGGCTTTCTTGGGTTTGAAGGGTTTATGGCTTTGAATCTTTTCCCAAGGGTTTTGGCAAAAATTTCCAAACATGGACCGAAGATCTCGCTTTGAGATTTTTATTTCAAGAAGTGGGTGTTTAGTATTTTGCTATGATAAGTACGTACACTTTCAGGCTTTATTTGGGAATAAGGAGTATGGCTATTTTTTTTGTGAGGGTGGGTATTCTGATGGTCCAGAATAGGCACACCATCTTTTTCTGGGAGTGAGCACTTTGATGGTCCAGAAAAGGCACACCATCAATTTTGTTAGTGCTACTCCGATTTTCTTCTGTTTTTGTATTTTTGTGTTTTCTCTTTTTTTTTTTTTTTTTTTTGGGAGGGGGGTACGGAGCCCACCTCAAACTTGGACTTCACAGTGTCCTCACTGTGAGCAAACTGGAGGTCACTCTGGAAGTTCCCACCTCAAACTTAAAAACTCACAGTGTCCCCACTGTGACATAGAAATAACGAACAAAGGTGGTGGTTTGGGGTACAAAAGGGTCGTGTTTAGATGCGAAAAATGGCCTAAATCATTTCACGGGACAAGTTGAGATTTGTACTTACAAAAGTGACCTTTTAAGTCGGAAGCCGAAAGTTGTACCTTGAAATGGAAACGAGGTCAAACAAGCATTCAAACAATCAATACGTTAGTACCCAAAAGTACCTACCTACCGGTAGGATTTTCATGCATCGATATTTAAAAAGTTAAAACAGCAAATAGTGTCAATGCCTAGCCATAGGCACAAAAAGATCAACCAAACAAAATAAAATTGTTTTTGGTGAGCAAAAGAGCGAAACCATTGTTTTAAAACAAACCATTCACGGGGTTTGGGTGGCTTGCGGTGACAGATCCGCATCATCATCATCGAACTCATCATCACTGGCATTGGTTGGGCAAATATCCTCAAGAAAATCTGGGAGCTGAGCAGCTAGCATTGGGTTGGCCTCTTTCATCATCAGGCCCGTCACCTCATCCCGTTCTCTTGTATACATCCAAAATTTCTGCGTGGCCCGGTTCTGATATCGCTGCTCACTTTCCAGCAACTCGATCCTGTATGTGAGCTTCTTCAAAGCTGCCAAAATCTCTCCCATTTGGTTGCTTGATGATCCGGCCTCGGTTGAATGGAGTGGGGTACCCTTCTTCTCCACAGTGGGCACTTCAGTGCCCACTATGTGCTCGTCGGCTATTCGCACATTGGGCTGTACCTGGGCAGGCTCAACAGACGGGCCTCCTATCTCTCTTCTCATCTTCTTAATTGTCTGAATACTGATGTTTTTCGTGGAAATGATCCACTGGTCTTCTTCAGCTGTGGGCACTCCGGCATCTATTAGCAATAGTGTAATAAGGCAAGGAAGGGGTAGGATTACCTTGGTTCGTGTTCTGGCCTGATGGATGGCACCATGCATTATGATTCCCAGATTGATCTTCTTTTTAGTGAGAACGCAGTAAAGCATGGCACACTTATGCATGGAGAGAGTCGTGTCGTGCGATGTTGGGGCCACCGAGGCCCTTAGGAATTGGAACCACACAGCAGCCTCAGTGGTGAGGCTGCCAGCATATAGACACCTTCTTTGGCCATCCTGATTCCATGGCCTTCCCTCAACTGCTATTTCTTTTAAAATCAATTCCTCATCAGCCGGAGTCATCTTTGCCAGGAACTGTCCGAAAGCACAAGGTTCCGGAGCTCCTCTACCTAACACTCGGTTTATATTGCCTGGAGTAAAGTCCACAACCTTTCCTCTGATCTTAACAAATGATTCTTTGGCTTGGGAGGCCTCAGCATAAAATTCTCGGACTAATGATGCATTAGCGCGGCGATTGGCAGTGGCAATGGTTGCCCAATCTTGCGCTACAAGTTTATCTTTGACAAAGGGATTTGCTTCTACAAAGTCGGGGTCGAAACCCCTCTCTAAATTCAACTTCCGAGTGCAAATACACTCAAAGTGGGTTCTAGCAGCTGGGGAAGTGAATTGCCTCGGTATCCCACTGGGGGCATGAGCAGTCCCCACAGTGGACAGATGTGGATTTTCAGAAAGGTTTTGTTCACTTCCCGTATTAGTATCACTAGAAGAAGAACTTAAAGAGGGTTCGATACCCTTACCTTTCCTCGACGCTTTTCTTTTCGGTTTTGCAGACGATGCCTTCTTGGATGCACCAGATCGTGTAACCATTCCCATGTTCCTCTGGAGTGCTCTGGTTGGGGTTTCTTCACTGTGGGCAGTGGTGTGGACATCCTCCACACTATCAGCATTTTTGTTCTGGGGAATGTCTAATGTCTGAGTCTGCTCCTTAATCTTCTTCTGTCTTTCTTCTTCCTCACGAGCCAAACACTCCTCCTCTGCTTGTTTCTTTTTCTGCTCGAATATCCTTGCTTCTTCATCCTTCTTTCGTTCTTCCTCTTTCAATCGCTCCTCCTCCTCTCTTTTTAATCTTTCTTCCTCCTCTCGTTTGATTCTTTCCTCTTCTTCCTTTCTGATTCTTTCTTCTTCCTCTCGACGCCTCCTCTCGACCTCTTCCTTTCTTTTTCTAATGGCTTCCATTTTCTGTTTGAACTCCTCCGCTAACCGTCTCTCTTCTTCTTCGGCTAGAAGTGTCTCGGTCTCGAAATGAGTGATACTGTTGTCTGAGACTTGCGATGTTGAAGTAGCCTTTGGGCTTTCGTGCTTTGAAGAACCCTCGTCGGCCGCACCGGAGATGATCGGGTTTTCGCCGGAGTCCGGTGGCGGTTCGTTCAGGTCACGGGTGACGGCTTCCGGTGGTTGTTCCTCGGCGGTCCTGCGGCGGACGGCCGCACGTGTGAGTGCATCGGGGTTGGTGTTCATTCTCTTGGTTCTTGCCATTTTTAGGGTTTTGGAAGGGTTTTGCTGGTGGGTTTTTCGTAGAGAGAGAAATGAAGAAGAGAAAGTTTGTTGGGTAAATTTTGGAAGCCAAGGAGGTTAAGGTGGTTTTTGGAAATGTTTTCTTTTTAAAATTGGGGGGAAACCGCCGATTTTAGGAGAGAGGAAGAGGATTGACAATGATAGCTTTGCTTGGGAAATGATGAACTATGACACCATGGCCTAAAAGTAGACTTGATGGCAGCAAAAGGTGAAAGCTTGTCAGCATTGGGCCCCAAAAATAGTCCTTTCATTCGTCAGGTGGGGAGTGGGGAGCGCAGTGACCTGAGCCTTCCCCACTGCAAAGTACTTTCCTTGATTTTTCTTCAAAAGGTGGCACGTTCTTCTACACACATTAAAACAAACTACCATGCAGAATTAAAAAGACCAAAAATAATAAAAAGACAACAAATAAGTGAAATAAAATATTTACAAACGGTTGTGAATTTCTCTAACCATAGCGAGGCGGAGAGTGGGCAGGGATGTGGGCACTTTCATGCAAAAAATGCTTTACCCTTTGCCCATTGACTTTAAAGGTTTGACCCGATTGTGGGGATTTCAACTCCACTGTTCCGAAAGGACTCACCTTGACAATGGTGTATGGTCCCGTCCATCTTGATTTAAGTTTACCTGGAAAGAGTTTGAGACGGGAATTGAACAATAGTACCTGTTGTCCTTCCATGAACTCCCTATGGTTGATTCGACGATCGTGCCACATCTTGGTCTTTTCCTTGTACAACTTTGCATTCTCATAGGAGTGATATCGCAACTCCTCTAGCTCATGTATTTGCAGACTCCTTTTGATTCCCGCGGCATCCTCACTCATGTTAAGCTCTTTAAGGGCCCAGAACGCCTTGTGCTCTAATTCAATCGGTAAATGGCAAGCTTTGCCAAAAACTAATTTGAATGGAGACATTCCCAGAGGAGTTTTATAGGCTGTTCTATAGGCCCAAAGAGCATCATCGAGTTTGATTGACCAATCTTTACGGTGTGGCTTAACAACTTTTTCCAAAATTCCCTTGATCTCACGATTTGAAAGCTCGGCCAACCCATTGGTTTGTGGGTGGTATGCGGTGGCCACTCTATGATGAATATCATATTTAGCAAGAACCGAGGCCATGACTTTGTTTACAAAATGGGTGCCTTCGTCACTAATTAATGCTCGTGGTGTTCCGAAGCGAGTGAATATATTTTTGTGTAAGAACTTCACCACAGTGTTAGCATCATTGGAGTGACAAGCAATGGCTTCTACCCATTTTGAAACATAATCTACCGCAACTAAGATGTAAAAGTTATTGTTGGAATTTGGAAAAGGTCCCATAAAATCTATCCCCCATACATCAAAAAGTTCGACCTCTAGAATGTTGTTAAGAGGCATTTCATTTCTTTGCGATATATTCCCCGTACGTTGACATTGCTCACAATTTTTCACGAATTCAAATGAGTCTTTAAAAACAGTGGGCCAAAAGAATCCACTTTGCAAAATTTTTGCTGCGGTACGGTTTCCACCGAAGTGGCCACCGTAGTGGGATGTGTGACAACCATGGAGTATTTGATGTTGTTCACTCCCATGGACACAACGCCTCAATATTTGGTCCGCCCCTATCTTGTACAAGAAGGGATCGTCCCAAACGTATTGTCGTGTGTCGTGTAAAAATTTCTTGAATGGTTGTCCACTCATCCCGTGGGGCTTAAGTCCACTTGCTAAAAAGTTTGCAATATCAGCATACCAAGGAGTTTCATTATGATGTTGCGCAGATAATAATTGTTCATCGGGAAAAGTTTCTTTTACCGGAGTGGGGTCAACAGTGGGGTCAACAGTGCCCACTGTCTTCTCGAGCCTGGACAGATGATCAGCAACCTGATTGCTTGTTCCTTTTCTGTCGACGATCTGGAGGTCAAATTCCTGCAGCAACAGCACCCATCTGATCAACCTCGGTTTAGAGTCAGCCTTGTTGATCAAATATTTGATGGCTGCGTGATCGGTGTGTACTATGACCTTTGCTCCAATTAAGTAAGACCTGAAACGATCAAAAGCAAAAACTACTGCAAGTAGTTCTTTTTCGGTTACAGTGTAGTTGATTTGAGCCTCGATCAAAGTCTTGCTTGCATAGTATATTGGATGAAAAATCTTATCTTTTCGTTGGCCTAGTACTGCACCTATAGCCCAATCGCTGGCGTCACACATGACTTCAAATGGGAGTGACCAGTCAGGAGTGGTCACTATGGGTGCAGTAACTAAGGCATTTTTGATTATTTCAAATGCGTTTCTACATTCTTTGGTAAAAACAAACTCTCTTTCATGTTGCAGCAGGTTACATAGGGGTTTAGTTATTTTGGAAAAATCTTTTATGAACCTCCTATAGAAACCTGCGTGACCTAAAAAACTGCGAATGCCTTTTACCGTTGTGGGCTCGGGAAGTTGGGAGATTACTTCTAGTTTTGCTTCATCAACTTCCAAACCCTTTTTCGACACAAGATGACCCAAAACGATGCCCTCTTCGACCATGAACTGACATTTTTCCCAATTTAGAATAAGGTCGTGGGTTTCACATCTCACCAAACTTTTTTCTAGATTCCTCAAACAGTTATCAAATGATGTGCCGATCACAGAAAAATCGTCCATAAAAACTTCTATGGTATCTTCTATCATATCAGTAAAAATGGCCATCATACAGCGTTGAAAAGTAGCGGGAGCATTACATAAACCAAAAGGCATTCTCCGGAATGCAAAAGTACCATATGGACAAGTAAAGGTGGTCTTTTCTTGGTCTTCGGGTGCGATGTGGATTTGGTTATATCCGGAGTATCCATCTAGAAAACAATAAAATTCCTTTCCCGCTAATCTATCAAGCATTTGATCAATAAAAGGTAACGGGAAATGGTCTTTCTTTGTTGCTAGATTCAGTTGCCTATAGTCCATGCATATTCTCCATCCCGTAACAGTCCTAGTTGGAATGAGTTCGTTCTTTTCATTTCTGACCACTGTTGTTCCTCCCTTTTTAGGGACACATTGAACGGGGCTCACCCAACTACTACTGGCAATGGGATAGATAATACCGGCATCTAACCATTTCAAGACTTCTTTCTTAACTACCTCCTTCATGATGGGGTTCAACCTTCTTTGGGGTTGGACTTTCCCCGGGTGGTCACTCTCCAAGTTAATCTTATGTTGACATAAAGAGGGGCTAATCCCTCGAATGTCCGCTATGGTCCAACCAATTGCTCCCTTATGCTTTATCAACAAATCAATCAGAAGTTGTTCTTGTTTCTCACTAAGTTTGGAAGAGATAATGACGGGAAGTTTATTATCCTTAGCGAGATAAGCATACTTTAAATGGGAAGGCAATGGTTTAAGCTCTAACTCGGGAGGTTGTTCTATTGAAGGGGATTGAACATCTCTATCTTTGAAGTCCAGAGGTTCAAAAGCTGCAACCATTTCATTACACTCATCCTTGAAAGTGTCATTACTCTCTGATTCAGAGTGCTCACTGTCAATCCCCACTGTGGGAACTGTACTCCCCACTGTGGGCAAATTGCCAAAATTGTGGGTTTCATAAATCGAACTTAAGGCAAAACAATCTTCGGTGTCTATATATTTGAGAGATTTGAAAACATTAAAAGTTACCTCTTGGTCATTAACTCGCATCGTGAGTTCTCCTTTGTGCACATCGATCAAAGTACGTCCGGTTGCAAGAAACGGACGTCCTAAGATGATTGGGATTTCTTTATCGGCCTCATAATCTAAAACAAGAAAATCGGCGGGGAAGATAAATTTATCCACTTGGACCAAAACGTCTTCTATTTTTCCCTTGGGGTAGGCAATGGATCGGTCAGCTAGTTGTAATGTCACGGTTGTGGGTCTAGCCTCTCCAATCCCTAACTTGTTAAAAATGGACAAAGGCATCAAGTTGACACTAGCTCCTAAATCACAGAGTGCTTGGCCTACTTCTTGTCCTCCTATAATGCATGGAATGGTGAAACTACCCGGGTCTTTCAACTTAGGTGGAATCTTGCTTGTTAGGAGGGCACTACATTCTTCGGTCAAAGCCACAGTTTCAAATTCACCCAACTTCCTCTTTTTGTTCAAAATATCTTTTAAGAATTTAACATAGCTTGGCATCTGCTCGAGAGCTTCTACCAAGGGTATGTTAATGTGAAGTTGCTTAAAAATGTCTAAGAATTTTTTAAACTGAACATCGACATTTTTAGGCTTCATTCTTTGAGGAAATGGAATGTTTCGTGGGTCAATCTGAGTTTGCTGTGGTATTGGCTTTGGAACAGTAGTCTTTGGGACAGGTCCAAAAGTGGGAAGGTCAGGGATGTCGGTCCCCACTGTGGGGATCACAGTGACTTGAGGAGTGCCCACTGTGGTGCTCACAGTGGGTTTTTGAGGCGAATCATCAGATTCAAAAATGATATTTTTCAGATCCTTTCCACTCCTTAAAGTTATGGACTTGACATGTTCTGGTCCTTTTCCTATCACTCTAGCTTGCTCGGTATCACTCGGTAACGTTCCTGGTGGTCTATTCTTAACTTCAACGGCTAGCTGTCCTACTTGGGTCTCTATATTCCTAATGGCTGCTTGGGTTTGATTCATAAAACCTTTGAGAATCGACTCGATCGATTGTTGAGCCTCAGCTGGTTGGTTGGATCGTGGTTGGTATGGTTGTGGGGACTGCCCACTGTGATGTGGGGATTGCCCACTGTGATGTTGCTGAAATCCCGGGGGATTGTATGGTCTTTGCTGGATGTGACTCGGTCCTTGGGGTTGGAGTCCTTGATTACCGGACCAAGAGAAATTCGGATGATTTCTCCAACCTGGATTATAAGTCTGCGAATAAGGGTTGTTCCTTTGGTTGGTCCCTATGACATTAACAGATTCGGGGTTTGCTGGACAATAGTCGAAAACATGCTCCTCTCCACAAAGGGAGCAGTTATCAGCGAGATGGGTTGCGGAATTGACTTGGCCTCGATTTTGATTTAAAACGATTTTTGGCAAGGCCACTAATTGTGCATTCATGGTTTTGAGTGCTTCGGAATCTATGGTGTTGGTCTTAGACATGGGTGCTCTCGGATTTGACCATTCGGTATTGTTGTTGGACACTTTTTCTAAGATTTGATATCCTTCGTTGCAAGTCATACTCGTAAATGTTCCACCGGCTGTTGCATCTAAGATGATTTTGGCTGCATTGGAAAGATCATTGTAAAAGGTCTCCAATTGGATGCAATGTGGGATGCCATGATGTGGGCACTTTCGAAGTAAATCTTTAAATCGTTCCCATGCATCCGAAACAGCCTCATCTTCCTCTTGCCTAAATAAAATTATATCATTTCGAAATCTAACATTCCTTGTTGGAGGAAAGTATTTTTGCAAAAATCTATCGGCAAGTTCTTGCCAAGTGGTTATCGAGTGAGGTGCATGTGCGTTCAGCCAAGATTTTGCTTTGTCCCTTAATGAAAAAGGGAAAAGCCTTAGTCTTAATGCCTCATCACTAACACCTTGCAATTGAAAGGAATCGGTCATTTCTAAAAAAGATTTTAAGTGCGAGTGCGGATCCTCAGATGGCGATCCTCCAAATTGACCCTTGGCTTGGATCATTTGAAACATCACCGGTTTGAGTTCAAAATGCGTTGCAACAATATTGGGTCTCAAAATTCCGGAGCTTAAATCACCAACTCCGGAAGTAGCATAGTCCCGTATTTTTCGATCTTTGTTATCGGCAATCGTGATTGTGGTCTCCACTATAGGTGGCGGTATTGCAGCCATGTTCACAGTGGGGATCACAGGAGGTTGTTGATTTGTTTTCTTGCTTCTTCGTGTTTTTCGCAACGTTTTTTCTATTTCGAGATCTATTGGAACCAAATGTTCGAGTTGTCGCCGTGGCATACAATACGAACAGCTTAGAAAAACTAGTTACTCGGGCTCGAACAAAAACTAATGTCTTGAGATTTAAAATCACGCCAGTCCCCGGCAACGGCGCCAAAAACTTGGTACGTGCGAAATGTGTGTTTTAATCGCAGTGGGTTGCAAACTGTCCACAGTGGGAAGTGCAAGTGTACACTGTCCACTATGATCGTCACAGCAAGTAATAGTTGGTAAAATACCAGAATCGAATCCACAGAGACTGGACAATCAAGACAATACGGTTCTCATGAGCTCCTTTTACAAGTTTCAACTAGAGAGGAAAATAATACTTTGGTTTGGTTTGGTAAAATAGCTACTTGAAACGATTTACTAAATGCTAAAAAGGAGGAATGTAGGTTGGATTTTCCCTAAATTTTATCTCAAATACTCGGTCCTTAGAGTGATCCTCGTATTCGTGGTGGACATTTTCGCTAGAAAAGCCCGGTTACAAAATACTCACACCGTTAGATAAAAATCCCATACTCTTAGTACTTGTTGTTTTGTCAATGGTAATCTCTAAATGGACCTTTTCAGGCCTCGATGGAATGTGTAGAGACAAATACTCTAAGTGTTTTTAATACACAAATTAGCTTGCCTACTACTCCAGTGGGCAGAGATTAGCTCACTGTGCCGACCTCACTTTCGTAAGTGTCAAAAGAATTCTTTCGAATCCCCTAGCATCATTCAAGCTCGTGTCACTGCGCTCTACTTATTTCTAAGTTAAGAACTAGACTTTAGATCCTTGCAAGTGATCAGCTTGTTCGCATCCTTGGGTAAATATCGAGAATGAAAGACCAAAACAACAAATATTCTAAGTATAAAGATTACTCAAGCATTTTTGATAAAATCCAGGTACTTCTCCTTCCTACATCCCAAAGGATGTTTAGCCTAACATTTCCGAAGTAAAGAAAACAAAAGATGAAGATTTGCACATAATAAAACTGAAAGTGACTTGAATTAACTGCTCACAGTGGGGAACGAGAAGTCGTCCCTGCACTGTGTAATACGAACTACAATTTAAACTAAGAAAGTAAATTACTGAAAATTAAAGCTAGTTACTGCAGTAAATAAAAGACTAAAGCTAATGTGGTAGTTGAGAGAATTTGAGACTAAAAGTATTCAAGGATGATAACCAAGCATGCATTTAATGACACCCAAGTGCTCCTTTATATACTAGGAGAAGGAGTTGGGTATTACACAAAAGAGGTGGGTCTTCCAATGGGTAAAGACTGCTGAGTTGTGGCAGAATTCAGCTCCTTGTGCAATTCTTTTATCCAATGGTCCCTTCTCCAAGTCAATCTCCAAGTACAAAGAGGTGTACTTGATGCTATCTTCAATGAGAACTACCTTGTACTTCTCCAGCCATTTCTCTGCCATATGAACCTTCCTCCTCCAGAAAATTAGATCCCAACTAAAAGTTTCTTTTTGATTTCTTTTTGATCAGCTCGAAGAGTGGGGAACCGGAGTGGGCACTGTATACGTCACTGCGGATGAAAAATCGTGAAAACACCCAAAACTTCCCCAAATAATTTATTAAAGACCATGGTTCACTCCTTTTGCTCGTTTTCGTAAATCATACCAAGAATGGGGGTTTTTAGAAGTGAAATGGCTAAAATTGACAAAATAAAGTGGAAAATAAATGGAAATAATAACTCTAAAAATAGAGTTATCAATGACGCTTTTTCATATGCTCCAATAAGTCGCTTCCCAGTTCCACAACCTTTGTTTCGTATACCGGATGGGGGTAGGATTTCTGCTTCATCAGGTACTTCAACACCATAACACTCACGCAATGCTTCAGCTTTGTCTATTGCTGGACAAGGGACATAATTCTCCACATCAAAATCAACCTTCATCTTGTCTAATGTTTCAGAAAAAGAAGAGAGTTTCTCCTTATCGTTCCTCAAACGACTAACAAGAACGTCAACCTTCGCATAAACTTCATTAATTACACGCTCCTTCTCAACATCCACCTCCCCGTATCGCGCCTTTGCCGCTTGAATCTCAACTGGGACCAAGGATCTAGTCCACCGACGTTCTATTATGTAGTCAGGAATTGTAACATACCCGTCATTCATCAAAACTTTGAACATGTGGCGACATATCAATCCGTTTTGTACAAAATAATTACATTCACATCTCATAAATTTCGCGTCGTGATCATGAACAACCTACATTTCACAGAGTCGGGTCAGTTTTAAAATCTTAAAAAAAAGTAAGTTCCAAATAATTAAAATAATAATGTCAACAACACTTACAATATAAGTCGTCTTAGCAGCAAATTTCTTGTTTTGGTGAGTTACACGAAATCGATTGGCACCAACATCTTGAACACGGCAAAAATATAACCCCTTACTAATTTCTTTTTGAACGTCAAAAAAAACAGTTCGCGTGTATACCTCATATGCATGCTTCTCAATCAACATTGGTGTAACGCATCGCGGTAATGTATTACGAGTAACAAACTCCAACAACCGATGTTTGTTTCGTTGCTTTTCTATCGACGCATCAAATGCACGAATAAATTTAACCAGATCATTCCGAAATGACGCAAACAACCGAAAAAAGGCATGAGAACTCTCGGAACGGGACATTGTTTGCATCAGCCCAGGCATACGATCATCCTTATAATATGCAGGGATCCAGAAATGTCGGATGTCAAACATATGTTTCAACCACTCATTACGATGCAACGAATAATCCTCGACCATCTCATTCCATCCACACTCAAAAGCATCCGGAGTAGTATTGTAGTCCCAAACCAACTTGTTAAACCGCCTTTTGAACTCATCATTAACATCGGCAGGCAACATAACCTAATATTTAAACTTTTAAATAGGCTTAACGAAAAAAATAATAATTATACCAGTAACATCTACTCGTGAGAAATACCTTGTTCTGTACTTTCTCCGTAATGTGCCACATGCAAAGGCGATGCTTTGATTCTGTGAAAACCTCGGGTATGGCTTGTTTCATAGCGGCGCATTGATCAGTTATTACAAATATAGGCTGCTTCCCATGTGCTTCAATAAAAGACTTCAACACCCATTTAAAATTAACGATGCTCTCGTGACTAATCAAAGCAGCAGCAACGACAACAGACCGCTTGTGGTTGTCGATTGATATGAATGGCACAAAATTCATAGCATGCCTGCATATAAAAACATACAATTGTAAGAAATATATAACAAAAGAATAACTAAAGAAACAAATTTCACCTGTTTGTGCGGTATGTTGCATCAAAAGACATCGTGTCACCGAACTCCTTGTAATTTATCTTCGCAATCTCATCAACCCAAAAGATAGCTTGAAGTTCACGATCCTCCACTAAATAATCAAAGAAAAAATTAGGGACTTTAGACCTACGTTTCGCAAGCAAGTTTATGAGCATTTGCGCATCTTTGTTGCCAACAAATGAACCCATATCCCTTCTAGCATTCTCGTAATCAGTCGGGGTAGCACCAACGTACTCGTATCCACTTTTCATAACAGCTTCAATGGTATGAGCCCTTGCACCACCAATACTTGTCGTCGACGCATTATAAACGTTCCTATAGTCGGTGTATTGCAATTGCCTTCTCGATTTACAAAGCATTTTATCGTGAGAATTATATAACGCATGATTGTGCCTTTCTTCAAAGTTGTACACAACAAATACATTGCCCTCTTTCTTCAAACGAAACTTAACACACGCCTTACACCTCGATCTTTTGACATTTGACTTACGCACTCTACGATTAGAACTACTATTTTCATAGTCTATCTTTTTTTTCAGGCCAACCTTCACGACTACATAGAAGATACCTAGATAGAATGTCCCCTTTCCTATTTTTCTTTTTATTAGACCTCCTAACATCAAACCCTGCAAGCTGGGCATATTTCATATACGCAGCCTCGGCCTTTTCAATAGAAGAAAACTCATGCCCAACCAATAACTTAAATTCATCATCTACGCGGGGGATCCAATACTTCGTACCACCAGGAGTCACGAACGTGTCAACAACATCTATTACGAAATTGGAAAATTTGTTTAAAATAAAATTACAAAAAACAATTGTATAAAATTGAATACAATTAACATTTATTTTGAAACACTTCATGCTTCATGCTTCATAACTTATAATGTTTCATAATTGTCATACAAACAACCTTAAATTAAAAACCCATTAATATATGGTCCAGGGGAAAAAAATAATGGTCCAAATCGCAAAGTCCAAGCAAATAAATTTAAAACTATTGATAAGTGCTCAATTTTGAGTACTTAAGCAATTATTTCTCTTCTCTTTTAGATAGGATTTTACACTTTTACATCCCAATTTGAGTCTTTTATTTCATTATTTTACACTTTCTTGATTTGGAGTTTAGGATGATTTACTTGTGTTCATGGGATGTTTGGGTTAATTCTAACTTGGTTTGAAAAACCTCTGTGATGAACAGGTCATGCTGCAGCAATCCTTGCAGCACTGGACAGTGGCCGAATTGAAGCTAATGGGAGAATTGGAATTGGCTTAACTAGGAGTGGAAGAAGCCTTTTGTTTATCCAATGGTTAAGCCAATTATTCAGCTGAAACAAACTAATAGTTGTAATCTAATTACCTTTTGTACTTTCCTAGTTAGTTTTTGTAACTAAGGGTTGATTACTAACTAGATTGGTTATTATTTTACACCTTTAGCCCCTCCCTATTTGCTATAAATAGGAGGCTTTGGGTGCCCTAATTAGCATCACACTTACTACCTTCTCTCTCTACTTTTTGTAATATCATTGGCTGAATTTTTTCAGCCCCAATTCTCTCTTAAAATTCCAGAAACTTTCCAGATCTTCAAGTGTTCTTCATTTAATGTTCTTATCATCTTCAAATCTTCATATACACGTATGAATGCTTGTAGCATCGTCTGTAGCACTGGGCAGTGATTTTTATTTGCTTTCTTTTAATTCCATCTTGTATCTCTAATCTTGTTAGTTAGTTTATGTCTTTATTTTTCTGCACTTAATATAAGCATCTTACATTATTGTACTTACATTTCATCCTTTAATATTGTCATTTACTTCCTTGTACTTTTATTTTCTTGTTATTTATTAGTTATAGTCTTTTACTTTCCAAGTATCATTTACATTCTAGCATCATGTTTACTTTCCAAGTCTCGTGCATTTATTTCAGTTTATTTATTGTCATGAGTAGCTAAGCATATTAGCTTGGGTGTGAGGCAAATGGTGTTATGTTGACCAAAAGAAAGTAGACATTTATGTGGCAAAAATGATGTTTTATTATTCCAATCCAAGTTTCTTCAAGATAATATGATCCCTTGACAAATTGATCACTTTGATAGTGTTAAAGTGTCATGGACCTAGAGATAGGCCATTGAATAACACGTCAATTTGGATGACATAAGGGGTAATATCGAAAGAGTTACTTGCAACGAGAGTTGTTACTTTTGTTTTCTAAAATGATTCATTCTTGATAAGTTGTCACTTTTTCAAAGGGTTAAAATGGAGTAGACTTAGAGATAAGCTACTTAGGAATGCACAAACTTGGGAGGTACGGGGGTTATATCGAGAGAGTAACTTTTAACAAATAGAATTTGTTTCGCCGTATATTTTGGGAACTCCATTCCATCGTTCCTTTACCTTAGGTTCTGCTCAGAGATGAGATTACTTACTGCTACTGGAATCATGGGATGGTGTGAGTCCGAGAGGAATTTGTCTCAAAGTAGATAATAAAACCAGTTTTTGTCACTGTTATACTGTAGCATTAGCCTACTGGAAGTTGGTTTAACATAACATCACAAGTCTTACACACTTGCTTCTCTTTTATTACTGTTTGTTATAACATGTGATACTCATCAACCAACCAATCAAAGATATTTTCTTCCAAATCATCTTCCGAAATCATTTCTTTCATCATACTTTTATAGCAATTTTAACTCCAATCTCTGTGGGACGATAATCGGTATTTTACCACTTTATTACTTGATAGACGACATAGTTCACGTAAGTATACTTGCTTATGGGTTCTATTAGCACACGTCTATAGGTGTATTCAAAACACGCTCTCATCAACTATTCACGCATCATTCATTATAAACAGTTCATGTTTCATATAATGATTACTAGGATTAAGATGAATGTAGACTTTCATATACTATTCATAACTTATGATGTTTCATACTTCTCGTACATATCCATTGACATATGGTCTAGGAAAAAAAACTTACGGACGAATTCACAAAGTCGAAAAAAAAATCTTTTAAAACTACAATCGAATCTATTGATTACAAAAATTTCGATTAAACCCTAAAATAATATAAGAACTAACCATTGTCTTTGATGTCACGGACCCTATTATCTTCATGCACGATTTCGTCAGCATCTCCCAGTAATGGACCTTCATCTGCAAACTCATTAACAGTATCATCTGATTCATCATCTACGATGAACTCGGCAACAACGGCGGATGCTCGGTTTTCGTTTTCCATGGCCAAAATAAAGGAATCATCATCCATGTTCGTAATACAGAAAACTTTTGAAAACGGAAACTGGAAATATGAAGACGATGGACGATAACATTACAATCAAAATCGAAAAAAACTGTTTTAGAATGTATGAAATTCGGGAAACCGAATCTATCCATAATTAACTACCTACAAAAAAAATCGAAAATAATATTAGTTGAACAATTAATAATATGAAATGTCCTTATTGCCCTTAATCATGTTTAGCGGCCTAATTAGAATCCTACGGCTGAGATGAGGTTTCATTGGTTTCATCTTTTTTACTGGTTTCATTTGAAGCTCCCTCTCTCTCTCTCTCTCTCTCTCTATATATATATATATATATATAGGGAAGAGTTTAATAGAGAAGTCCAAATATTTAGAGAAATAGAGAAGTGATCTTGGCCATTTATTCGGTCAAGATCGGCGGCTTTGACCGAGAAGCAGCGGATAATTACTCGCGTGGTCTGCACAAGATAGAGGGATAGTTTCGTAAAAAATACACGGACTGAGTTCATATATGAATCTGTGTGATTCACATATGAACTATACGTTCATATATGAATCTTTGTAATTCACATATAAACTCTTTTTAACTAATTCATATATGAACCTTTGTGATTCATATATGAATCAGTTAATTTGTTCATATGAGAAGTAGTTAAAAAAATTTCATATATGAATCACAAAGATTCATATATGAACACAAAGGTTCATATATTAATTAGTTAAAAAAATTCATATATGAATCACAAAGGTTCATATATGAACACAAAGATTCATATATGAATCAATTAATTGGTTCAACTGATTCATATATGAACCTACAGTTAATTAGTTTTATATATGAAACACAAAGGTTCATATATGAATCACAAGATTCATATATGAATTAGTTATAAAGAGTTCATATGTGAATTACAAAGGTTCATATATGAATGTATAGTTCATATGTGAATCACACAGATTCATATATGAACTCAGCCCGTGTTTTTTGTAAAAGTTACGAAATTGCCCTTCTATTTTTGGAACAGCCGCAACTTTTGACCGACCAGTCAAAACCGCAATTTTTGACCAGACAAAGTCGCAACTTTTGACCAATTATAACCGATCTTGACCGAATAAATGGCCAAGATCACTTCTCTATTTCTCTAAATATTTGGACTTCTCTATTGAACCTAAGACTATATATATATATATATACATACGGATGAAATCGGAAAAAACCATTAAAAAGGACCGAATAAACTCATTCAAGCCATTAGAATTGAGATGAGTTAATGACCATGATTAAAAAGGTGGTTATAACAACTTTTTTATAAAATAAAGAGTAAAGTTCACTTTTGGTCCTTAAAGTATGTCAATTTCAACGGATTTCGTCCCTAAAGTTCATTTTTTGAGAAAAGACCCTGACCTATCATACTTTCTCTCACTTTTGGTCCAAAGGACTCACACCGTTTAAATCTTGCCGTTAGTACCCACACACGTGCATCTCACGTGAGGGCATTTTTGTCATTTTAAACATTTATGTTATTTTCTATTAAAAATAAAATTATATATATACATATTCATAGAAAATCAAAGACAAAGGGCCAAAACAGTAATTTTCTTTTTGATTTCAGGGCCAAAATGGTAGTTTTCTTCCGGTCATTTTGTCATCTACGGTCTTCTTCTCCGGCAATAACCCCTCTCCGGTCTTCTTCTCCGGCAATAACCCCATCTCCGGTCATCTTCTCCGGCTAAACCTCAATCACAAAAACTCAACCAAAATACAAATCCAAATCACCAACACTCAAGTCTCAACCTAAACCCCGTATCGTATTTAAAGCTTTAAAAAATACTTCAAAAATATATAAACAAAAACATTATTTTCTATGAACATCACCCAAAACAAGAACAAATGAAGAATAGATAACTCTAAAAAGCATTAAAAAATCTTGAATCTAAAATCAAAACTCAAATAATTTATAAATTTATTCCGTGAACATAACCTTTAACCCAGATAATAAACATCAATATCTTATATCTTAAGAACAATTTCATTCATATACACAACTAAAATAGAAGTAAAAATCTATTACAACCAAATTATCATCTATCTAAACAAAAGAAGCAAAATCAGAAACCTAAGCTACCGATTTGAGTGTCGGAAGAACACACCAGATCTCGACTGAGTGCTTGAAGAACATCACCGTCGGCCACCGTCTACCACCCCTCCTTCACCCACTCCAAGCCCCTTGAGAGATAGAAAGATTTGAGAGACGGAGAAAGAGAGATCGAGATACAGAGAAAAGTGAAGATAGATTCGAATGTGTTACCGGAGGTATCACCGGAGGTGTCGCCGGAGGTATCACCGGTGGAGTCGCCGGTTTTTGGCCTGAGGTTTTGGTCCTTGGGTTTTCTTCCTGACCACTCATCAGGACAGAGAAATCGAGACAGAGAGAGAGAGAGACGGAGAAGAGAGACAGAGAGAGCGAGAGACATAGAAGATGACGGTGAGGGTGGGTGTCGTCGACGACCAGTCGCCGGAGGTGCGACGACGGCGGGGTTTTCTTCCGGCGGCTGGGTTTTCTTCACTCATCATCAGGTTATCAGGTTATGTATATACAGACACATATATGTATTAGAGTAATTACATAATTGGTCCCTAATGTTTGAAGATTTTTGTAAAAACAAAAAAAAATAGAAATCATGTAAAATTGACAAAAATACCCTCACGTGAGATGCACGTGTGTGGGTACTAACGGCAAGATTTAAACGGTGTGAGTCCTTTGGACCAAAAGCGAGAGAAAATATGATAGGTCAGGGTCTTTTCTCAAAAAATGAACTTTAAGGACGAAATCCGTTGAAATTGACATACTTTAAGGACCAAAAGTGAACTTTACTCTAAAATAAAAATATTTACTCCTTATTTTTTAAATCAAAATTTGACGAAATACAATAAAAATTGAAGTGAAACAAATTACACAAAAAGAAATCGATCATTTTATTATCTTTAATTTGACATTTTTTTTAATATATTTTTTCATCCGATTTTATAGGTATCCGTTTTTTCAAGGTTCTCTCTTAATCTATATATATAAGCATGATATATAATTGAAATCAAACAATTATATATATGACGAGTAAGTTAGTGATCATTTCAATGTTTTAAGCATAAAGTTTCATTATGATTAACCATTTGGGTTATGGCGTACTGGTAAAGCCTTTGTGAGATGTAGTGGAAAATCTCATCTACCCAAGATTCAAATCCAGGAGTTGTCAGAGCCCTTGTGGCCATGGAGGTTCACCTACAATAACTCCAGATCATTTGTGGTCGCTTAGGGATTAATCGGTACGAATAAGTTGGCCCAAAACCCACGGTTACCAGGAAAAAACATAATAAACATTCATACATGTGTTTCATTAGAAGAGTGAGTACGTGTTAACTTCATTGCATGTGAACTTAACATGATCACATGCATGACACCCTGTTATATACACATAATTTGAAATAATACAAACAAAAAGAAAGTGATATATATGATGCACATAACTAGTTAAGGAGATACCGTAGACGCATGATATTCACATAATATGGTCCAACTATATATATGCTTACTTTTAGGCTTACCCAATTTCAAAGGGATATATAGATGACCCTTTTCGTTTGCATGTCTTTGTTTTAAGCTTCCACGTTATATATATATATATAGAGAGGCGGGTTCAAACGAGGAGCGTAACAATTTAAGAAAACGCGAGGAGCACCGCCCATGTACAAAATCACATGTGATTCACAGTACAAACCGCGGGACAAATTAACCGCGCGCTTTGCATTTTTTAATCACATATGATTTTGTTGTGAATCACATGTGATTTTGTACATGGGCGGTGCTCCTCGCGTTTCTCGTAAATTGTTACGCTCCTCGTTTGAACCTTTTTCTCTCTCTCTCTCTCTCTCTCTCTCTCTCTATATATATATATATATATATATATATATAGGGTCAGGTTCAAGGGAAAACCGCAAAAAAAACGGAAAATTGAAGAACACCCTAGGAGCCCTTCATCTGGACGGTATGCACTTGTGCATACAGGTTATTTGTAACATGCATATATGCACAAATGCATAATGCACTTGTGCATAAAATTAAAAAGTCAACTATTTACCTGTATGCATAAGTGCATACCGTCCAAATAAAGGGCTTCTAGGGTGTTCTTCAGCTTTCCGTTTTTTTGAGGTTTTCCCTTAAACTTCCCTATATATATATATATATATATATATATATATTCTTTGTATCCCACACTTAAAGACATAAAAAAGTAATCATATCCCATGCATTGTTAACTTAATTATTTGGTAGAAGATAGTAGTCGAGACTTGCCAAACATTTAATGTCTATATATATCTTCTTCCTCTTCGATATCGTAATAAATTGAAACTTACCTTTCAAGATAGCTACTAGCTAGGGTTACTATTACTAAAGAAGAATTGAAAGAAACCCGATTAGTTTATAAAAATGGGTGCAAAAGTGAAGGAGATGCCGGTGGTGAGCAAGATGTTTTGTTCATCGAGTGAGGTGGTTCTAGGGGTTCGATCTCGCCCCCATGTTGTTGGCGGTGGCGGCTTTGTCGTCACCGATTTGCATACCCACCAACCCGTCTTCAAGGTTGATGGTTGTGGTGTTCTTGGTAAAAAGGATCAGATGACGCTCACAGACGCCTACCAAAACCCCGTGCTTCTCATCCGTCGCAAGGTAACTAATTTCTACGTATCATCACAAATCTATCGTTTAGTTCAAATATTTCATTCATCTGTTATTATATATATGATGTATGTATATATGTATGTATGTATGTATGTATGATTTAGGGAGGAATAGTTGAAGCGGTAAGCCTTCATAGACAATGGGGAGGTTACACCCCAAATTACCAAGGATTGCAAAAGTTGGTTTTTACATTGAAAGATCCAAAATCATGCCTACCAAAGAATAGACCGATAAGTGTTTCGATTGAACGAAAAGACGAAATCATCTATTGCAAAAACTTTCAGATAAAAGGTTACTTCCCAGACAGAGATTGCAGCATTGTGGACTCCGGAGGCAACGTCATTGCCCAGGTATATATATTTGTCATTCTCGTTTGAACCTGTCTATATATAAGTTTTTTTTTAAAGGGTATCCTAGGCTTTGCCTAGACTGATCTCTGGCACTGATTGACTGCTAAGCATGTAGCCCTGAGATAATTCCTCGGTGGCCACAAGTTGCCAACGCCTGAATTCGAACCCGGGGTAGATGGGTTTCTGAGCCACATCCCCCAAGGCCTTAACCAGTACGCCACAAGCCTTGTGGTTTATATATAAGTATATTGATGAATTGAAATGGTGTATATAGGTTGGGGTGAGTAAGGAGGTGGAAGAAGTGATGGAAAGCAAGGATGTATATCAAGTGGTGGTGAAGGCAGGGATTGATCAAGCATTTGTGGTGGGTGTGATTGCAATTCTTGATTACATTCATAATGGATCTACAAGATGCTAATTCAATTTAGTTAAACAACTAAGTGTGATTAATTGTATGATTGATTTGATTGCTTGCATGTAAGAAATTCAACTTTTTTAGATTGCGTAAGGCTTAAGAAAAGAATTTTGGAAATATATGGTGTTTCGTAAGAATCAATCAATGTTATGTTGCATTTGGAAACTCCAACTTTGTATATATCCATATTACCTACTTATATTCTTAATGTTCTCAAACTCTTTATTTATTTATTTATGTAATTATGTCATTTTTGTTGCTTTTAATTTGTAAGAATTAATATGATGGAAAGGGTTTAAACGAGAAGAGAACGCCTTCATTTTATGAGAACGCAAAGAACACCCTCTTATTATAGTTAATCACATGTGATACTAAATCAGAGACGTAGACGGTGTTCGGTGCGACCTAAGTTGGGGGCTAAGTCGCCCGCACATGTGACAAGGGTATTTCGATGTGATATTGTAATCCATCACATATGATACATATGTGATACTAAATTGCAAACGACCTCTGGTGCGAGTTTAGGTCATGGGCCAAGTCATCTCAACAACCGGGTGTCCCCACGTGTCTCAGCACATGTGATAAAAGTGTTCTCTCGTTTTCTCAAAATGAAGATGTTCTCGTTTGAACCACCACCATAACATAATATATGACATAAAGTTTTATTTATTATTCCATTTAATAGGTTGGAATTGGATAATTAGAACAAATTTAGAAAGTCCATTTAACTCGTTCCGGTCCGGACTAAAAAGGATGCAAGCCCAAACTTGTTTCAAAAACAAAATTTTCGACCCGCATAAAAACAGCCCAACTCCATAAGCAAGACGAACCAACTCCAAGTACTGACCCGGAGGCCGAAAGCATGCGGGCCCTGGGGTCCGCCCCTAGTCCAACCCACCGACACAAACCGCCACGTGTTTCTTCTTGACTCGACACGCTACAACAGCATTGGGGCAGACTTTCGGCCAGTTTTTGCTGTTTTGACCTCTTTTCATGCAATGTTATAGTCCAGGTGATTTACGACATTTTAACACAAAAAATATAAAAAACCTTTAAGAAGCGAGAACGAGTTTAACATATTTATTTATAGTTTTCAATGTTGGATTTGTTTTTCAAGAAAACCCAAATTTAACCATCCAAAAGCCACTGTAAATATCATTCAAGCATATCGTCATATTAATAACTTGAAACCAAACAAAAATATATGGAAACTTTGAAAATAAGTCGTATACCCGCGAATAAACTCGAGCTTATTCGCGGGTTTGATTTGGATTCACTAAGACCGAGCTACATGTTCACATAACAAGTTGGGTTTTAAACCTCAAAAATCCCATCCATCGATCCATGGCTGCCATGTATTTCTTCAAACCAACACGTACTCCCACGCTTCTCATATTAACCTCAACTTATCACCAGAATCCAATCATATAGGGTTGGGTTCCGATGAGAAGTGCCAAATTTGGTGAGAAACGTGAGAAGTAACTATCAACCGTTGGATTAGAAATGGACGAACATTAGGATAAGATACACCGATATGGACCGGATCAATTACAGTATAAGTCGCAATTCATGGAAGGGTATTTGATTAAAAATAAGCACCAGTTTAAAAGTATTTCTCACCAAAAATGACACTTCTTACATGATCATATGCATATATATATATATATATATATATATATATATATATATATATATAGGGGTGGGTTCAAATGTGAATTCAAATTCAATTGTGAACATGAGGACAAGTCACAACCATTGATCAAGATTTGGAAAACTATTCAATGGTTAAAACTTAATGAAACCAATTAAGAAGTGATTAGGGACAAATATGGAAATTTGAATCAGCGCCTACCATCTTTGACTTTTTATTTTCTTTTTTAATTAAATTTTTTTACCCCCTTAAAGTTTAAAATAAATTATCTTAAAAATTACTAATATTTTAATCAAACAAACTACATCAAAAAAACGAGAATTTCGTGCTCTTCGATATGATATCCATCTCGATATAGTTTTTTCTTCATTTTAACCGTTTTTATGTGAAATGTTATGTATGTGTTATATTCAGTATGAATATGTATGCACGTTTCCTGCTGTCCATATTGTAACACCGTGATTTTCGGATAAGTACAATTTCGAGTCAGTGTGGAATCGATCTTTTAAGATAAATATGAAAAATAGAATTTTGGATTTAATCCTAGATTTTTATGGCCTAGTTGGATAGAGAATCCAAATACGAATCCAACGGTCCTTTCCGGAGCAAAAACGGAGCTAAAACGAAGAAGTTATGACCAAAACAGTGATCGGGCGACAAACTGTGTCAAGTGGACGTCCGCAAGGTGCTTCAAGCGGACGTCCGTATAGGCCAAAATTGTGCTTCCACGGAAGAAACAGAAACTGGGGTCCGGGTGCAAGTGGACGTCCGCATAGGACATCAAGCGGACGTCCGCATGATGTCTGACGTGATTTTTCCCCCTTTTCTTCAAGAAAACCCTCCCCTTTCTCATACTTCACTTCAAAACTCGAAACTAACTCACCCTCTCCCTCAAAACCGTTCTCCCTCCCCAAGAAACCCTAAATCCTTCATCTTCTCTCTATCTTTCTTCCCCAAATCAAACCCCTCACCATTTTTATGAACCATAACCTTTCTAGAACCCTTTAACTTCATCTTCTTCATCAAGTTTCTAGGGTTTCATCCAACCCTTTTTCTCCATTTGGAAGATTTGGAGTGTGTGGTTCATTTTGGTGATTCTAGAGGTATTGTGGTTGGTGGATTCAAGTTGTGGTTAAGGTAATATTCTCTTTTCTTCATCTATGTAAGTTAGGGTTTTGGTATAATTTGTGGCTTTGATGTTTTATGTTGGGGAAATGATTCTAAGTGTTTGGGGATGAATATTTTGGTTGGAAACTTGTGGATCTAGGTTTTTTGGAAGATTTGGCTTGAGGATTCATGTGCATCAAAGGAGCTTACGTTTGGGGAAAATCTAGATTTAGCCTAAATCTAGCAAGGTGAGTTCAAGTTGCTTTGTGAAAACTTTGTACATGCCAAAAATGTTATTTTTCCAAGTATTTATGTGTTTTACATGAAAATTATCAATGGTTGAGTTATTTGGTGGGTTTTAACCTTTTGAAGTATTTATTGTTGTAAATATTGTAAAATACCTACATTTGGAATTTTTGGGAAAATTTGATAGATAAATTATAAATGAAAATGTGTTGATGATTTATTTTATGAATGGAGTCTATTTGTTATGAAAATGCATTTTTGCGTATATCTTGGAAATATGCATATAGTACGCTATGGGACGATTTTGAAATGTAACGGTGTGAGTTCCTTGGAAAAGAGGGTTGTCCTAACCCAACGTCTTGTTTCGGGTTTTCATGGATTTGAAATATTTATGGGTAAAAGTGTGTGTTGCTACGCTTAATTTCACTTTATGACTTTTCATGATTGGTCTTTTGGGTTAGTCGAGCTTATGGCTCGGTAATGGATTTTATTAAGTCTTGGGGACATTTGTCCAGTTTTGATAGCTCAAAGTCGAGTTTGATCATGATTTATGTTTATTGGAGAATTACACATTTTGAATGCGTTTGTTCATTCGTTTGGGGTCATGTAATGTTTTAGACCTTATTAGCTATGGATCCATAGGCACTTGAGTTTTACGTTCAATATAGAGACGCTAGTTTCTCTTTTGTAACACAGAATAGGCATCGGGTTCCATGGTAAGTAAGACGTGGGCCTATATGGTCGGGCGTCGTCCCATGGGCAGTAAGGTGTAATTCCATATGTGCTTGGCACAAGATAGGCATCGGGTTCCATGGTAAGTAAGGTGTGGACTTATATGGTCGAGCAGCGTCCCATGGGCAGTAAGGTGTAATCCCAAACGTGCTTGTTTTGTGGATTTGGAGTGACCCAATGTATGGACCTGGAGTGGTTGAAATTGGGGGCTCCCAAGTCTCGCGGGCAATAGATCTGGAGTGATTGAGCTCATTTTACGAGAGTAGTCCACGTGTTTGTTTTGTTGCATGGTATGTGACCCACTTTTGTGTTCCGTCACGTGCAATGTAAACGGGCCTCCCCCGTCACCGAAAGATGTTGTTTTGGGTATTTGTTTTATACATGTTTTCGGTGACGTATCATGTTATATGGGTTGTTTTCCCACGTTATGTGAGTTATGGGTTATGCTTTATCCATGTTTGGGATGTTTGGAATAATAACGATTTATTTATGAATTCAATCGTTTTGGAAATCAAATGCTATTTCACTTTTCATGTTGGTTTTGGGATGAGTCCATTTTGAGAAATCATTTTATACTAAAGCTTCTAGCATGGGATTTGCGGGTGTTGGAAAAATGGGTGATTTGCATCTAAAGTAAATTCTTTTGAACTCATGACTTAAATTGTACCACTCTGTTGGTCCCGAAGGGTTATACAAGTTTAGAGAGGGGGGGGGGGGGTTGAATACAAACACACGATTTTTACTTTCTAAATTGTTTATTGATAAATATCAAACAATTTACAACTTGTTGCGGAACAAGATTAAGGATTAAACCTAATCTAAACAAGTTATGAGAAACACTAAGTTTCTTGCACTAGAATTAAGACAGAAAAGGAGATAAGAATATTACTAATAATATTCTAACACACAGATAGTAGAGATAAGAAGATGGTCGATCACTTCATTTCTGAAGTAGGGTTCTTCTTATATATTGCATGCATTTAATGCATAGCAATACAACTTTACACGTGGCAGCAGCTGTTTGGTTGCATGTTTTGACCTTGGTAGACAACCTAGTAGCCGCATGATGAACATTGTAGAATCAGAGTTGGTTGTACGATTCAGGACAAAAGGGATGTCCTTTCTGACATTATCGTACGGAGGCGTGCAAGGGGGTAAGACAAAAGTAACTTGTAGAGGAAGACTTCATGATCAGTGTTCGTTGAATAGATCTTTATCAGCGAGTGATAATGTTCAGCGTTCGCTGAAGTCTTCTACTTGTAACTTCACATTGAGTGGACAGGTCTTGGCTTTGCTGATATCCGCATCAGTTCATTAGTAGACTTGTCGCTGGTTCTTTGGCTTGATCTTCGACTTCAACGTAGAACATTTGTTGACGTGAAACTTGTCTTCAGGAATCATAAGTAAACAACTAAACTATCAGCGATTATCAACAAGACTGAACAGGCTCAGAGCTTTATTGATGAACAGTATCGCTGAATGTAAAAGTTAAAGAGCGTGAGTTTCCTATCAGCGGTACTGTAGAGACATAGTACTTATCAGAGATAGTGAAACTCTAATACATATTGTCTACTTACAATTTTCACTAAGTATTTCTTAAAGAGTCATTATCAAATCACTGAGGGTTTGGATCAACAATCTCCCATATTTGATTATGACATAGCAATAAAAGAAAATTGCTAACTATGAAAGCATAAGGATAAAAAGAACTCATAAAATATTTGTCCCTTTTACTGTTTTCTGGGATCTTTTGAGTACTGATGGAGTAAAGTACATTCGCTGAAATTTTTCTTTAAACTTCGTATAAGTTACAGAGGGAAGTGGAAAAATTACAAGTACAGCAAATAAATTTACAAGTACAAAATATATAAGCTGATAAAGATAGAGGAATTACAAGCAAATCCTATCAGCTAGAAAGGTTCTTCCTTAATGAGAAGTTCATCAAGGGTTCTTGTAGAGGGAATCATCCAGTCAGGGACTTTTTCTCCAAGATCCCGTTTGTTCTTTGCTTCTGTGAAGATCAGGGGCTTCAAGTATTGTCCGAGAAGATCTTTTCTGAATTCACACCAATAGACGAGATCCCTGAGTTGTTCGATAGGAGTGATGGGAAGCTCAGAGATGCGTTGAAAGCGTTCTCGTCCATCATAGTCGTGAAAGAAGATACCATAAGGTTCGCTTAGGACATTTCCAGGGATGAAGCGTTCACCAGGGGGTAAAGAGGTGTCAAGCGCTGAGAGGTTCAGGACCCAGTACTTCAGCACGTGAAAAACCAATGCATGTTTCGTTCCAGATAGGAGGACCTGAGTCTGAAGGTATTATCTTTTTCTTTGCAGAGGCCCTTCTTTGTTGAGCTGGATTAGGAGGAGGAGGAGGAATATCCACAGTAGATGAAACCAAGTCGATATGAGAATTTATAATTTTCTCGACATGGCTTTTATATTGTGAGCGAGATCGTTGAATGGCTATTCGCATCTCCAACCATTCAGAGAGACCGTACTTCTTGATCGTAGCAGCATAGATGGTCTCCTTGGTACCATTTTCTCTGAATATGTCAACTTCAAGGACATTAACGCTTATGGTCGTTCTTCCCCTGATGTTCACCTTGTTGATCCTGGCTGCCCGAGATCGATAGTGCAGTCTTTCTTTGCACCATTCCAAGGTAGAATCAGATACCTTGGTCTTTTCTTCGATGGTCTTCTGGGCGTCTTCAGAGAGACCGTACTTCAGATCAGGATCCTTCACCGATTGTTGGACAAGCTGGATGGCGTAGGCTTTATCTTGTTCTTCAGCTTTCCTTCGATCGGAGACTTGTTTTTCAGCCTTGAGATGATCAGTGTATTCCTTCCTTGATAGTCTGAACTTAGGAACATTGATTTTGTGTCGAGGAAGGATGATTCGCTGATCTTCAAGCTGTTTGATCATTGCATCTCTCTTTTTCTGATCTTCTTCACTTAGCGTTTGAGGAGCTAAGGAAGGTCTTTTGTTGTGAGAGAGCAGTTGTTCTTTAGGTTCATCAGTCTCAGTGAAATCCAAGACTGGGATTATTTCTTCAGCGATAGGAGCTGAATTTATTGTTGTAGTTGCAGCCGGAGGAACTTCAGCTGGATCCTCAAGCAGGGGAGAAGACTAGCTAAAACCCAGCGATCGTTTAAGTAAGATCATTTGGGAGAAAAGAGATAGAGAAAGAATGAGGTTAAGTGTTTATAGGTTTTATGGAGAGGAGAACTGAGGTTGAGAAGGGATAGAGGAGGGATGCAGTGTAAGGGAATAGAGTGTATGTTACCTGACAAACTGGCTTGCTGAAGAGAATAGCCAAGTTGTCTTCAGATGAGACACCTTTGTTTTTGCCTTTGTCAGCTTCAGACGCTGCAGGCTTTGTCTTTGTCCCCTCCCCTGATGGTTCATTTAACATAATCCCTTTCTGAGCTGGGGCCTTCTTAGGCTGGACGAAGAAGAAGTCGTCATCATCATCATCATCATTTTTAGGAGATGATGATGGTTCATCATCAGCGATGTCTACGTCTTCATCGTCTTTAGCTTCTTCTTTAGATTCTACCTCTTCAGCATAAGGTTCGGTGACATCAGCTTCAGCTTCCAGGTGCTCATCGAGTTGCTCCCCCTCAAATTCAGAGGGAGGTTTCTCGGTTCCCTCAGGGTTTTCAACTCCCTGAGGTTGTTCAGTAGCAGCATCAGAAACAATACCCTCCCCCACAGAGTTATGGGGAAGGTCTTCAAGAGTTTTCTTCTCCCTCTCAACATTATGGGGAAGGTCTTCAGTCTTCTCCCCCTCTTCCACATGATAAGTGGGGGAGGTAACCGGAATGTCAGCGGTAGCGGCATCAGTGTGCATTGGGTCACTATCTTCCAGGCCAGAGATCCCAACACAGGTTTCAATCCTACTTAATATGTCTTCCAGGCCAGATATAGCAGGAGTGATTCTTTGAAGATCCTCTCGATCCACCTGAGTAAAATGCGAAGGAGCACATGTAGCAGCATTCAGGCGTTCGAGGATTTGCTGCAGTAGACCGGTGGCAGTGCTGACATCCGTCTTCAAGGTAGACATCTCTCCCTGAAGGTTACCAACCGTTGTCTTCAGCGATGTGACTTCGCTGGACAGGGTTAAGAAGTTGGTGGATAGAGTGTCGTTGGTGAAGTTGAGATTGTTGATGGAGGTGGAGTTTTCAGCGAGAGTAGTAGCAAAGTTTCCAATGCTACCATCCACCTTCTCCATATCAACACTGGAGGCTTTCTTTTCGACCTCAGTGGTCAGCGTCTTTAGAGCATCTCCAGCGTTTGTAACCGCTGAAGAGTTAGCAGTGAGTGTGGTGGTGAAAGAGTCCACCTTTGTCACCAAGTCTTTCAGGGAGTTGTTGATATCTCCCAAATTAGGACCTGCAACAGTTAATAACTTATGAACAAAGGAAAGCTCAGAAGTTGGGGATTTGGATAAAGGAGTGTGTATGGTTTTTTGTATACCTGCAGGCGGGTTGGTGAAGTCCTCGAAACTTCGATAACTTGTGAAGTGTTCCATGTCGCCTTCCAGAGTGCCTTGGCGCATAGAAGTGCCTGCAGATCCTATATTTTGATTCATCATCCCCTGTAAAGTTGCAGCTGATGCATCTTGGAGGATGATATTTGATGAAGAGAATGGGGGGAAAATAGGTGGAGTGTCCAAAGGAATGGTGGGAGGAATAACGGTTGAGAAGAGAGTTTGGGTGACGGGTTCAGCGTTGGATCCGCTGAGAAATACTTCTTCAGACCTTAGAGATTCTGAAGGAGGGGGGTTCAGTTCCAAGTTTATAACCTCAACGTTTAGAGACGCTGAGATTGGTATGGAAGGGGTGGCTTGATCAGCTGTGGCAGAGCGTACCACGGAACTATCCAGCGGCTCTTGTACAGAAAGAGTCGTGGAGTCTTCAACATGTGAAGGCTTGGGGGATTGCTCCTTGGTTTTCTTGATCCTTTGAGAATCAAGTGGGGTAGTAGAGTGTTTCCTTTTCTTAAAAGGAGTGGAGGTTGCAGCCTGTGTATCAGCAGTTGGAATTACCGCTGAGGTAGCCGCAGAAGTAGAAGAAGTTGGGGGATTGAGAATAGATAAGAGTTTAGAGAGACGTACCTCATTTGGCAGGGGCTTGAAGTCAAGAACTTTAGGGCCAACCTTTGAGAGCCTCAGGTCGCCCACCTTTGGGTATTTGTTTTTCAAGCCTTGTGCGAAGAGGGCACTGACAAACCTAGGGTATGGAACAGTTGTTGGTCTGTCAGCTGCATCCACCCTGAGCATCATATCATCGTAAATGATTTTTGCCCAATCAACGTGGAGACCTTTCAGCAGTGAGTACCCCGTGGCCTGTTGGAGTTGTGATGCTTAGTCAGTTGATCCAGTTTTTGCTGTCAGGCAGCTGATCAAATGAGCAAAGATGAAGTTCATCTCGCTTGGCATTTTGGACTTCTTGATGGCAGCCAACTTCTTGTCAGGGAGTTCATCTCTCCCTGAGTCCCATACGTACTTCTTTGCATCGAAGAATGCAATCAGGGCTTCCCTATCGGCTGAGTTTTTGGGATTTGGTAGAGGGATAAAGCATTTTTCTTTTGTGGTTGCGGGGAGGTTTAGGGCACACCTGATATTACCAGGTGTAATCTTGGAAGTACCATGGTCGGTGTCAAAGAGGATGACATCGATTTTCTTCTCTGGGTCTTTGGTAGAGGTGATCTAAGCTCTTCTAGCAGAATACCAGAACTGAGCTAGTAGATGTCTATTGGCTGGAGGAGTGATGGTTAGAGCTGTGGAGAGAGGGCATGTCTTGAGAAAGTTCACAGCGTCATCAAGATGTGTGACATGCTTCTTTTGAGGGAAATCGAAGAGGGCATATGGTTGTTGCTCTGAAAGGTGACTTGCTCATGTTTAAAAGTAACCGGAGGAGCTTTTGTGATTTCAGTAGCCTCAGCAGTAGTAGGGGACTTGGTGGTAGGAGCTTCAGTTGAGGATGCCATTTCTGTTTATAATATAAGAATAAAGAATATGAACAGAAGATCTTAAAATGGATAAAATATCCAAAATAAGGGTTTTAGGGTTTTGTAATTTCGATTTAGAGAAAGAAATTGAAATTAGGGTTTTGATATTTTTGAACAAAGAGTACAAAACATAGAGAATATGTGTTTTCCAGTTTCTATTTAAAGAAGAGATTCTGGAAAAACATATTGAGATGTCAAAGTTTAAGATTATTAGATTAAACTTTGAAGAACAATTTGTTTCCAGATTGTGTTCATAAAATCATGAAGAGAAATGATTTCATTTTAAAAAGTTTCATTTGTTTGATCTTTTAGAAACAAGAATAAGATCAATGACAAGTTTAGAGTTGAAAAAAAGAAATATTAACCTGTGAAGAAGATGAAGATGAATAGATTATTGAGTTAATATTTTGAATGCAACAGAGAGTTCTTGCTTTGAAGGAGATGATGTTCGCGTAAGGTAGAAAATATAAACTCGAATGTGTTTATATAGTGAGAGTAGAGAGAGAGAGAAACTCTGAGCGAGAAAGTTTTTCATGATGACACGGACACGTCCCTTGAATTTGATTGGACAAGGAAGTCGAAACGGGCGAACGTGTCAGAGAAAACGTGCCATTGTTTATTTGTTGTGATGACGTCACAAACTGTAACACCCTAAAAACATGGTTAGTTTAAACCTTAAATTAAAACAAGATTTAGTCATAAACCTTTTTAAAACCTTAAACACAAGCAGAGAACCACTATGAGGTCAACTACACGCATGAAATTCTTTAAATAACTTATTAATCTAATCATGTCACTATAATCAGATTAACTAAGTTATCTAAGCAATCTCTCAAAACCTCAGTATTTAATCTTCTCCACTAATCCAAATGCTCTCGTCCCACATCCCAATACTTTCCCGAGCTAGTACCTGGTAAGAAAACATTATTTGAAACGATTAGGCTAATGCCTAGTGAGAACATTCAGTTTCAAAATAATATTTATAAAACATTGCAAACAAGTCATAACAAACCTGCTATACCCTTTTTCCTTACCACGTACTGAACCATTCATCAATATCAGTTTAAACCTGATTACATGACTACGATCTGACATTATGTAAATCGTTTCTCATGCTCCACTTCCATGACTACGAATCTGACATTAAGTCAATCGTTGCTCATGTTCCAATTCCATGACTATGAATCTGACATTTAAGTCAATCATTGCTCATTTTCCAGTTCCATGACTATGAATCTGACATTTAAGTCAATCATTGCTCATGTTCCAATTCCACACACATCAGAATAATGAAAATCCATCATCTATTCTACGTGTACATAACCACTAGGGCCTATGGATCCATATCACCTAATTTTACTCATATAGGTATTTACTTAATATAAATTCCTCTTAGAAATCGTATAAGCGAATTATATTTATACCTCATAAATTCCTTATAACAATCGTATAAGCGAATTATTTAACACATAGATTCCTCAAAGCAACCGTATGAGCGAATCTCCTTTAAAATCCTTTATGTCATTTATTATAAGCAAATTACATTTAACATGTCAATTTCTTATAACATTCGACTAACCATCAATTACGGTTCCATAATATAATTTTACTTCATAAAATCATTCTCCCAAATCCTTCATATCAAATAATAGATTTTATTTATAAAATCCTTTCCAACAATTCATCCAAACAATTCATTTATAGAATATACCTTACCATGATTTAAAACATTATAAAAACGGGTAAGGTAAGAATGAACTCACCTGTTATTAGATGCGACACTCTTTCTTTGATTCCGTCATTACCTCCCCAAAGATCTGAAATACCATATATATATAATATACTAGTATAAATCCACTGCACATGATTCTCTAACGACTAGAAATCCTTAATATCTAAAAATTCTCGTCTCTTATCGCAACCCCCTATTGCGATATCTCCTCATGTCGCAACCACTGTTGAGACATGGCACGAAGTCGCAACCAACTGTTGAGACTTGGTCACGAAGTCGCAACCAACTGTTGAGACTTGGTCACGAAGTCGCAACCAACTATTGAGACTTGGTCACGAAGTCGCAACCAACTGTTGAGACTTGGTCACGAAGTCGCAACCAACTGGTGAGACTTGGTCACGAAGTCGCAACCAACTATTGAGACTTGGTCACGAAGTCGCAACCAACTGTTGAGACTTGGTCACGAAGTCGCAACCAACTGGTGAGACTTGGTCACGAAGTCGCAACCAACTATTGAGACTTGGTCACGAAGTCGCAACCAACTGTTGAGACTTGGTCATTAAGTCGCAACCAACTGTGTTCATACATGTCTCAACTAACTAAAAACGTAAAAACCCAGAAATTATCAGTTTTAGACTATGTTTGTTTCTATAAACATGCAGATATGTTTAACACTACTTATAGAACATATCGATCCACCCATATTTATCATAACATCCATAAATCATCAAAACCCATTTTTAACCTCATAAAAGCTTATGAACACAAAATTCATCATTTCAACTATACATGTTTCTATAATTCTTCAGGTATGTTTAGAACTACCATCATAACAAGATTTTCTGTTCAGATTAACATAATATTCAAAATCATCTAAAACCCATTCCAAAATCCAAAGAATTCATTTTTAAGCATCTTATTCAAAACAAGATTAAGATTATCAACATACCTTTGATTCCACAGATTAATTCCTTAATTATCAGCTGCAAATTTACTCCAGATCCTTGTTTCTTCTTACTTTCTTTCTTCTTTTGTTTCTACCTCTCTCTTTCTCTTCTTCTTTTCGTAGTCAGTACACATACACACAAAAGATGATGCAAAAGAGTAAAAAGGACACCTCTTCACTAAACAAATCCTTTTTTTACTGAGATGTTGACACCTCTCACCTCATTTGACCAAACCAACCTCCAACTATCCTTTCTTGACAAGTTCCACCCTTCAATGTATAAATTAAATTAAAGTTCACCCCATACTTAATTTTCCAATAAAATACATAATGAATCTTACTCGGGGTTAAACTCTAAAATTAATTTATCACTATATAATTCACAACTTATCAAATAACTATTCAATTTATTTAATAAACCCTAAACATCATCTTTTACAGAAATTGGGATGTTACACAAACGTCCTTTCATATTTTTAGGATGTCTCTGAGGTTTTTGAAAGTTCAGGGATATTTTTGAAAACATGAAGCACTGAATAGAAATATCAGTGTTAGATTTAGAAATTTCAAAGTATCACTGAAAGTAAGAGATATTCAGCGATGTAATTTGTTTTGAAATCTTGCATTCATATGCGAACGTCAGCGAGTAAGAGAGAACATACCTTGATATCAGCGAATCAATTTTGTTCAGAGAGTAGGTGATAAGTATGGGTTATACAAGTTTGTTGTTATCACTGATCAAATGTGAACCGCTGAAGATTTTACTCTTCTAAGTTCAGCATTCCAAGCTCGCTGATGAGAAAGTTGAATCTTGTCTCATCACGAGGTTTGGTGAATAGATCAGCTAACTGAAAATCAGTTGGGATAAAATGAAGTTCTATATCACCATTCATCACATGATCTCTGATAAAATGATACATGATTTCGATGTGTTTGGTCTTTGAGTGTAGCATTGGATTGTTGGCTATAGTGATGGCACTTGTGCTGTCGCAATAGATTGGAATCTTCGAGAGCTGAAGATCATAGTCCAGTAGTTGATTTCTCATCCACAAGACCTAAGAACAACATCTTCCATCGGCTACGTACTCAGCTTCAGCGGTTGAGGTGGACACTGAGTTTTGCTTTTTACTTATCCAACTCACCAGCTTTCCACCCAGGAGCTGACAGCCTCCTGTGGTGCTTTTCCTATCCAATTTGCAACCTGTAAAATCACTATCTGAATAGGCGATTAGATCAAACCCTGAGTCTTTGGGATACCAAAGACCTAGGTTAGGAGTACCTTTAAGGTAACGAAAGATTCGCTTTATAGCAATCAAATGAGATTCCTTAGGTTCAGCTTGATATCGTGCACACAAACAAGTTACATACATAATATCAGGTCGGCTAGTTGTAAGATACAGGAGAGAGCCTATCATCCCACGGTATGTCGTGACATTAACAGGTTTTCCAGAAGGATCCTTGTTTAGTGTCAGCGGCGGTGCCATAGGGGTTTTCATAGCTGAACTCCGAGTTAAATTAAATTTCTTCAGCATATCCTTAACATATTTTCCCTGATTAATGAAAGTTCCTTTTTCATTTTGTTTGATTTGAAGACCTAGGAAATATGTTAGCTCACCCATCATACTCATTTTATACTCGGCTTTCATCCTTTCAGAGAAACGAGTACAGAGGTCAGGGTTAGTGGAACCAAATATAATATCATCGACATATATTTGAACAAGAATAATATGACCTTTTACTTTCCTGAAAAATAGAGTTTTATCGATTTTACCTCGCTCAAATTTTTCAATGTGGAGATAAGTAGAGAGTGTCATACCATGCACGAGGGGCTTGCTTTAAGCCATAGAGTGCCTTATCCAGTTTATAAACATAACCTGGATGCTTAGGATCTGAGAATCCTTGAGGTTGTTCCACGTAGACTTCTTCATTCAGCTTTCCATTAAGGAACGCTGACTTAACATCCATCTGATAAACCTTGAAGTCTTTGTGTACAGCGTAAGCTAAGAATAGATGAATGGCTTCGAGTCTTGCTACTGGAGCAAAGGTTTCGTCGTAATCTATACCTTCCTCTTGTCTGTATCCCTGAGCAACAAGTCGAGCCTTGTTGCGGGTTACAGTTCCATGTTCATCCAACTTGTTTCGATAGACCCATTTAGTGCCTATCACTGACTTGTCGAATGGTCTAGGAACAAGCTTCCAAACTTTGTTTCTTTCGAATTCTGTCAGCTCTTCTTGCATAGCGCTGACCCAGTTTGGATCTTGGAGGGTGTCATCTGTTTTCTTTGGTTCAATCAAAGAAATAAAGTTAACAAATAAGCAAATATTACCTGCACTTTGTCGAGTCTGAACACCAGCGTTTGGATCACCAAGAATTTGTTCAATAGGGTGATTGATAGTACATCGCTGAGCCAAAGCATGATTTTCTGACTCAATTTGAACTTCTGGAGGAGCTGAAGATGAGGCTTCAGCAACTTCTGGTATATCAGCCAAGAGAGGAAGAGGTGCAGATGTCATTTTATTTACTGATTGCTGAGAAATAGATGGTATATCTGAGATAGAAGGTTCATAAGCAGGCATAGTGTTAATAGGAACAACTGAGACCCATGATGTTTTAGCTTCACTATTCTGCATGCTCGGGATGATAGTAGGATCATCATCTTCAGCGGGATGAGTATGAGATGGAGGAGTGGGAATGTCTTCTGAATCACCAAGATGAGAAAACATCCATTGATTCAGTTCTTCAGTATCAGCAGACGTATATTGTTTCTTCTACAGTCTGTCTTCTCCGATTGAAGACTCTGAAGGCTTTGGAGACTGAGGAGTATCCAAGAAAGATTCCATCATCAGCCTTAGGATCAAACTTTCCAAGGGCATCTCTGTTGTTCAATATGAAACACTGACATCCAAATATGTGAAGAAAGCTAATTGAAGGCTTTCTCCCATGGAAGAGTTCAAAGGCTGTTTTCTTGAATCTTTTGACAATCCGCGACCTGTTTTGAGTGAAACAAGCAGTGTTGACAGCTTCTACCCAAAACTGAGTAGGTAGATGAGAATCGCTGAGCATTGAACGTGCAACTTCGATGATAGTTCGATTTCTTCTTTCAGCGACTCCGTTTTGTTGCGGTGTTCTCACTGAGGAAAAGTTATGAGAAATACCCTTACTTTCAAAGAAGGAATCAAGAGAACTGTTTTTGAATTCAGTACCATGATTACTCCTTATTGAACGAACGGTCATGTTGTTCAGGGCTTCCATTTTCCTGACAAAGGTGATGAGTTCTTCAGGGGTGTCACTCTTAGAACGTAGAAACATTACCCAGGTATAGCGAGAGAATTCATCAACTATGACCAATGTATATTTCTTTCCAGCGATGGATTGTTTGTTAACAGGGCCAAACAAATCCATATGGAGAAGTTGTAGAGGAGATGACACTGAGGAAACTTGCTTAGATTTGAAGCTTGCTTTGGTCTGTTTCCCTTTCTCACACGCTGAACATAAGGACTCCTTAGCGTATGAGTGTTGAGGTAGACCAGTAACCAACTCTTTAGAAGAGAGAGTATTCAGTGTCTTGAAGTTGAGATGGGAAAGCCTCTTATGCCATAGCCAGTTGACATCAGATGAGGCTTTTGAGAAGAAACGGGAGTTCTCAGTGGTTGTAGAGTCCATGTTTATTACATAAACATTTTCCATACGATAACCGCTGAGAGCTATCTTCTCCTTTTTGTCAGTGACAAAGCAGGATTCCTTAGTGAAAATCACTTTGTTATCCTTGTCACACAGCTGACTAATGCTTAGAAAATTATGCTTCAGTCCTTCAACGTATGCAACTATTCCAAAGGTTGTTGTACCATTTGAGAGTACACCAAACCCTCGGGTATAGCCTTTTTCGTTTCCACCGAAAGTCACAGAGGGACCCTTCTCTTCCTTATACTCAGTGAGCAGGGTTTTCTTTCCAGTCATGTGTCTAGAGCATCCGCTATCAAGATACCAGATACCCTTTCGAACCTCCACACAAAGGAAGATTAGTTTGACTTGGGCACCCATTTAACCATGGGTCCACACTTGTCAGTGGTGGTAGAGGAAGTGGAAGGTTCAGCAGTCTTCGCAGCATTTGAAGATTCGGCTTCAGAATTATTCTTCACTTTGGTTAATTTCTTAACCTTAGTGGTCTTCTTTGCCTTGGGGGCATTAATCTTCACCTTAGCTAACTTTTCAGCTTTGGTGGCTGTGGGGCACTTACTAGCAATGTGATCGGTAAGTCCACAGTGATAACATTTCCTATAGCTAAAAGTAGCTTTAGGATCATTTGCATGCTTAGTCATTAATTTTAAATGAGCAGGGCCAGCACCAAGAATACCTTTAGCGTCAGATCTTGGGGGAACCTGAGGTTCATCAAGATTCTTAGCTAGAAAGTGCAGCTTGATCCTAGGAATGGATCGCTGAACATTTTCATAAACCTTATCCTTAGAGGATGAGGAATGATTAACTGAAGGTTTAACATTCTTCAGATTTGGTATTTTGGTACCCTTCTGAGGTTTTGGATAAACAATTTTCTCTTTACCTTTAGAAGTTAAGGTAGAGATTTCCTCAGGGATGGGAGTTTTAGAAGAAGAACACTGAGATGAGGAAGTGTTAGGAATAGAGGACACGAACATTCCAAACTTAAGCATGGAATGATCAGTGGTTGGTTCTTCAGCGTCAGCTTTGTAACCAAGACCACGTTTGTCACTCAGAGGAATCGGAGACTTAATTATCCCAGTGATCGTTGTTGAGGATTTACACCATCCTTCAACAGTAGCTTTTTCAGCTTTTAATGCATCGATAGCTTCTTCTCGTTCGATTTTGACTAGTTGATTTATATGAACCTGATCTTTTAAATCTTCTTCAATTTTAGAAAGCTTTTCTATTTGAAGGTGACAGTTTTTAAGCTGTTCGGCAAGCTCAAGGTTTTGATTTTCAACAACAGTTTTGCCATTCATGGCATCATATAAACTCATAGTCAAAAGATCGATTTTACGAAGACTATCAGCTTCATCAATATCTGAAATATTGGTAAAGAAGGAAGGTGATACCTTAGTAGCAGAGGTTGAAGTAGAGGGAATGTCCGAATTTTCTTCCTCTTCTTCGATTTTGGCCATGAGACAGAGATTGGCCTCATCATCTTCAGAGTCGGATGATTCTTCTTCATCAGAGGCAGCCCAATCAAAGTCAGCCATCAGGCCTTTGCCTTTCTTCTTAAAGCTTTTCAGCTTTGCATACTTTTCTTTTAGCTTTTGATACTTGTCATCTCTAGCCTTGGGGTTAGAGGATTTCTTAGAGAAGGCTGATGTAACAACCCCAATTCCCATATACACAACAAATCACATAATGTAATATAACATTGATATAACAACGAAACTTCACATTACAAGTTCGGTCCCAAAGTCTTTTGCATTACAAAAATAAAACATTCCATTACAACTTTGACTTACTATAACCATACATAACATTTAACTATGATAACACTACTGCTGCTAAACATGCCAAAAATCTTCGTCATATAATCCTTCACAAAATCCATCCCTTCTTTTTACTCTAATTACTTGCTCTTACTCAATCCGCCACCTGGAATACATATTTTGAAAACAGAAATGAGGGTTAGACCCAATGGTCTAGTGAGAAATCCCTGACAATTTAGTAAACTTTTGTATCAAAACCATTTATATAACGCTTTTCATATAACACCCACATATCACACGTAATTAATTACCAATCAATACTCAAGCTTCGTACACATCTCGTTTCACCTTATTCCTCCACAATTGGCCAAATTAATTGGTTGCGAGCCAACTAATCTACTGTACAACAAATACAGTAAACACACCGGTCCTATGCCCGACCACGTATTATATTCTGATATAATACTCACGTAATTATAATATCTCAATATATCATAATTACACACATATGACATCCACATAAATGTATTCCAGTAAAAACACTTTGAATTAAAACTCACCTGATTGATTATTACACACGCTCGCAAGCTCCTTTTACAATGGTCTTATCTCTTATCACGACTCCACAGAATCTGAAACAAGTTAAGATGCATACATGCTTTACTAACCAATCACATAGAGCTTACCAGTTCCTGTTCTTAATTGTATCACTAAACTTAACAAACTACCGGGACTACACAGAGTACCGGAACTTCTCAGTACCGGGACTCCTTGGTACCGGGAGTCTCGATCACCGGGATTTAACCAATACCGGAAGTCACAATACCGGGACTCCACACTACCGGGGTTTCATCCTACCGGGAGTCCATACTACCGGGACTCTATGGTACCGGGACTCCAAGGTACCGGGAGTCGACCAGACCGGGAATCCACCGGGAGTCTAAGAACACAGTCGGTTTCATCTTACCTAGATTTGATTGAATTTAACACCAATCACAGAAATCGTGATTTCTAAACCGGTAAACATCTTCTATGTAAGATTACAAGCATAAAATGTGAAGATACTTACCTCAAAATCTCTTCTATATCAATCGATTGATGAGATAGCCGTATCTTTCTTATTCTGCTTCTTTTCGCTTTCACACACACACACTCTTACTATTTTTAGGTTTAGGATAATATCTGATGTCTAAGGGTTATATCAATTCACACTTTACCAAATAAACCTTAAACTTCTCAATTATAACCCAAACATCCCTAATCTTATAATTTTCCCAAACATACCCTAAACATCTAACTTTAAAGTTAACTTCATTTAACGGAAAGAGAATTTAACTAACGGACTTACCCGGGGTATTACATCATCTCCCCCTTAAAAGAATTCCGTCCCGGAATTCAATTAAGCAAAAATATGAGGATATTTGGCTCTCATTTCTGATTCAGATTCCCACGTAGCATCCTGACCTCTATGATGCCTCCACTGGACTTTCACTTGTCTGATCTCCTTATTCCGCAGCACTTTAACTTTATGATCAACTATAGCTTCCGGTTCTTCCACATAATTCAGTCTTTCATTGACTCGTATTTCTGGTAGGGAGACTGACTGATCTGGAGTAACCAAACACTTTCGGAAGTTCGATACGTGAAATGCATTATGGATTCTGCTCAATTCCGGTGGAAGATCTAATCTGTAAGCTACTTCACCGATCCTTTCTGTAATTACAAACGGTCTGATATACCGGGGGATAAGTTTACCTTGTCGTCCAAATCGAATGACTCCTTTCCATGGCGAAACCTTTAACATTACGAAATCCCCAACTTGAAATTCCAATGGCTTTTGGCGTCGGTCAGCGTAGCTTTTCTGTCTGTCTTGAGCCACTTTCAATCGCTTACGAATCTGAGTAACCTTATCGGCAGTTAATTGAACTATTTCTGGCCCTGCTAACTGTTTCTCTCCCACTTCGTTCCAACACAGAGGCGTTCGGCATTTCCTACCATATAGTACTTCGAACGGTGCCGCTTGTATGCTGGAATGATAACTGTTGTTGTAAGCGAATTCGATCAACGATAAATGCTTATCCCATGATCCCCCAAAATCAACAATGCAATCCCGGAGCATATCTTCTAAGGTCTGAATCGTTCGTTCACTCTGCCCATCTGTTTGAGGATGATATGTCGTACTTAACTTTATCTGTGTCCCCATTTCTCTTTGAAAACTTCTCCAAAATCTTGAAGTAAAACGACTATCACGATCAGAAATGATTGAGATTAGAACTCCATGTCGAGTTACAATTTCGTCAATGTACAACTTTGCTAATCGTCCCATCGAATCGGTTTCCTTTATCGGTAGAAAGTGTGCAGACTTAGTCAAACTGTCGACGATCACCCAAATAGAATCAAATCCCTTCGGAGTCCTTGGTAGCTTCGTGATGAAATCTGTGGTAATCTGCTCCCACTTCCACATAGGTATTTCTAGCCGTTGTAGTTGACCAAACGGCTTTTGGTGTTCGATCTTTACTTTCTTACAAGTATCACATCTTTCCACATACTGAGCAATCCCTCTTTTTATCCCCGGCCACCAATAGAATTGCTTTAAGTCTTTATACATCTTGTTTGTACCTGGGTGAATAGAGAAACGGGATCGATGAGCTTCTTGTAAAACACGATCACGTAACCCACCTAATCGAGGTACCCACACTCTGTTTCCCAGACACAATAACCCCCGATCATCTTTTACTAGCAATGTTGACATCCCCGCTAACCGTTCTGATTTCAGATGTTCATCCTGATAAGCCTCCATTTGACACTTCTGCAATTCGTCAAATATGTTGGGTAGAAGCTCAGTTCGTAGCGAAATAACTTTTATTGTTCCACCCCTTTCTTGACGACTCAATGCATCAGCTACCACATTTGCCTTTCCTGGGTGATAAAGGATTTCACAGTCGTAATCGTTCAGCAATTCTAGCCATCTCCTTTGTCTCGTATTCAGTTCTGTTGGTGCAAGTGTACCACATCTCTATATATTTATATATATTTATTTTGATGATTACAAACACACCGTATTATTGTTTATCTAACAATCCAATCCAAGTGTACAGTTCTTGAAGAACACGAAGATTTTATCTGAAGAGTTCAAGACGGAAGATTTACGTTGTCATTAGTGTTTATAATTTATAATGATAAACAACCTAAAATAATATACCACTTGGATATTTCTAAAAACCCAATAAATGATTTTAATTAAATAAAGTTTTTTTTAGAAGATCCAGCAAGTTTTTGCTTTTTCTGACGCAGGTATACCGCGAGGTTCAGCAGGTATACCGCGGCGGCTTACTGTAGATCTCTGATTGATTGGTCGTACTTTTGTCTGGGCGGTATACCGCGGTGTTTAGCAGGTATACCGTGGGTACAGTTGGGCGGTATACCGCGATGTTTAGCCGGTATACCGCGGGTACAAGTTTACGTTTGTTTTGCAGGGTTGACTTTCTCTTCTGCAAAAGTACTTTTATTACTGCACGGTATACCGCGTGCTTTTGGCGGTATACCGCGGATGCATTGTTTCCGTTGGAAGAGTTGCTATATAATGCATGCGATGGTGGAGAAGAATAAAATAACAGATCAACAACACACTGCCATCTATCCATCTGATCTCTCCCAACTAATATTCCATACTACATATTATCACTACATATTTATTTTATAAAACGTTTTTATAAAATATCCAAGTGATAAATATTATACAAGAGTGATTACCATTGTGAGTTATACTCCTCTTGTAAGTGTTTGAATAACGGGTGTGTGATCCTGTATATCTCGATAAGCTAAAGCTTGAGAGCCTATTGCTTTCCTTTGTATTTGGTTTGTATTCTACCGTAAAGAATACGTTTATTGGATCGTGTCGGGAAGTGTCTCGACTGGTGGTTTACCAAGTTGTGGTAAATCACTAAATCTCCGTGTCAAGTATCTCTATCCCTTATCTCTTTATATTTCCGCTGTGCATTTAATTATATCTGTTTATATAATTATTGTATATTCATTGCATTTATACTCTGCTTTATTTACTATATTTATCTATCCTGTATTTATACGTATCTATTGTGTTTTCATATACTCTGTTGTATTTACATTATTAAGATATTTTTATAAAAGAATTTTTGAAAGTAAATTATTTAAATACAACCTTACCCCCCCTAGGTTGTCTAACAATTGGTATCAGAGCAGGGCTTTCAAAAATCGTCTATTTAATTTTTTTTTAAAATCCGTTTTTGTTATGGCTCAACAAAATGCTTGGTTTTCTAAATCTCTTCTTATTGATTTCGAAAATTTTGATCTTTGGGCAAATTCTTTTGAACGTTATGTTCGTGGGATAAATCAAAAAATTTGGGATATTATTATTAAAGGAAATTTCAAACCCACAAAATTTCAAAACAACAAAGTTGTTGAAAAACCTAGCTCGGAATGGTCCGACGAAGATAAGGCTAATTATTGTTTAAATTATGAAGCCAAAAATTTTCTCTTTTCGGTTCTTACTAACGATGATATTGAGCGTGTTTATCTCTTTGAAACTGCTCGTGATATTTGGGAGAACTTGAACATCACCTATGGTGAAAACTCAAAAGAAAAGAGAGACGAAACCCGAGATCAAAGAAATGAAGAAACTTGTCTCATCGTCGACTGCGAGAAAGAGGTATGTACTTCATACTCAAGTTATTCTAGTTGTAGTGATAACGATGATGATATTGATATGTTAAATGTCTCTTTTCAAAAATTGATTGTTCTCGTAAATAGTTATAAAAATGAGAATGCTAAATTAAAAGAAGAATTATTATTATGTCAAAATGAGTTGAATAATTGTAAACAAACCATTGCATGTGATAATAAAATCAAAAATGAGTTAAATGATAAAGTTATCACTTTAGAAAAGAAAGCATGCGAAAATATTGTTTGCAAATCATGTGATGTTTTAAATGAGAAACTTGTATGTTTAGATAAAAGAATAGAAGAAAATGACATATGTGCAAAATGTGATATTCTCATAAATGATAATGCTTGTTTAAAAGCTAAATGCGATTTATATGAAAAAGATAATATGTTAGCTAAAGCATTTCAAAATAGCAATGATAAAGTGTTAAAAATGCTAAATATGTCTAATCGCATTAATTGTAGAAAAGGCATTGGTTCTAATACATGTATTGATACGTGCTCGTGTATTCAAATTAAAAAGTGTTTTGAACCACCTAAAGTTGAAACGAGAAAACCTTATGTGCAAAAACCCCCATATATGTCAAAAATGAAAAATGTGAATTATGGGAGGAAACCGTATGCTCGTATGTATAATAGTAATTTTTCTAGACCTAAAAATAATGCGAATATAAATGCTTCATTTTATGTGTATGATAAATACAATCGCAAAATTAGAATGGTTAGAAAATGGATTCCGAAAGGAATGTTTAATGTTGACAATCCCGGTGGGATGCGTTTGTGGTTTTAAACAAATTTTGTGGATTGTATGTTGTCTTGTTTTATTTTATGTCGACAACATATTTTAATTTTTTTTTTGCAGTTTATGTTTTATACTAACTGTTAAAAGGACCCATAAGAAAAGGGTACCACGAAATATTTTCTTTGCCTTTTGTAGGTGTTTCCTGACGAGGATATAATACGTGTTTCCTGACGAGGTTATAATACGTGTTTCCTGACGAGGATACAATACGTGTTTCCTGACGAGGATATAATACGTGTTTCCTGACGAGGATATAATACGTGTTTCCTGGCGAGGATATAATACGTGTTTCCTGACGAGGATATAATACGTGTTCCCTGACGAGGTCATAATACGTGGTAATTTTTTTTGCTCACATAAAATTAACCAAAAAATCGAAGCCTTAAGATCCTTTTTTTTGGTGCAAGTGTTTCTTTTTGGTTATTTTGTTTTATGTCTATTATATGCTTTTTTATGCATATTTTTTTGTCCCTCAAATTTTATAATTTGTTATTAATTTGAGGGGGAGCTTTTTATCTTTTAACCATGAGATTATGCTCTCTCAAATATATGCATATTTTGAGGGGGGGCATCTCTCGAGGGGAAGCATACCGTCTTTCTTGACCCTTTTTGTTTCGACAAACGGGGGAGAGAAACCGCATATGCTCATGCTTAGCGGTTGTGTTTGTCATCATCAAAAAGGGGGAGATTGTTGGTGCAAGTGTACCACATCTCTATATATTTATATATATTTATTTTGATGATTACAAACACACCGTATTATTGTTTATCTAACAATCCAATCCAAGTGTACAGTTCTTGAAGAACACGAAGATTTTATCTGAAGAGTTCAAGACGGAAGATTTACGTTGTCATTAGTGTTTATAATTTATAATGATAAACAACCTAAAATAATATACCACTTGGATATTTCTAAAAACCCAATAAATGATTTTAATTAAATAAAGTTTTTTTTAGAAGATCCAGCAAGTTTTTGCTTTTTCTGACGCAGGTATACCGCGAGGTTCAGCAGGTATACCGCGGCGGCTTACTGTAGATCTCTGATTGATTGGTCGTACTTTTGTCTGGGCGGTATACCGCGGTGTTTAGCAGGTATACCGCGGGTACAGTTGGGCGGTATACCGCGATGTTTAGCCGGTATACCGCGGGTACAAGTTTACGTTTGTTTTGCAGGGTTGACTTTCTCTTCTGCAAAAGTACTTTTATTACTGCACGGTATACCGCGTGCTTTTGGCGGTATACCGCGGATGCATTGTTTCCGTTGGAAGAGTTGCTATATAATGCATGCGATGGTGGAGAAGAATAAAATAACAGATCAACAACACACTGCCATCTATCCATCTGATCTCTCCCAACTAATATTCCATACTACATATTATCACTACATATTTATTTTATAAAACGTTTTTATAAAATATCCAAGTGATAAATATTATACAAGAGTGATTACCATTGTGAGTTATACTCCTCTTGTAAGTGTTTGAATAACGGGTGTGTGATCCTGTATATCTCGATAAGCTAAAGCTTGAGAGCCTATTGCTTTCCTTTGTATTTGGTTTGTATTCTACCGTAAAGAATACGTTTATTGGATCGTGTCGGGAAGTGTCTCGACTGGTGGTTTACCAAGTTGTGGTAAATCACTAAATCTCCGTGTCAAGTATCTCTATCCCTTATCTCTTTATATTTCCGCTGTGCATTTAATTATATCTGTTTATATAATTATTGTATATTCATTGCATTTATACTCTGCTTTATTTACTATATTTATCTATCCTGTATTTATACGTATCTGTTGTGTTTTCATATACTCTGTTGTATTTACATTATTAAGATATTTTTATAAAAGAATTTTTGAAAGTAAATTATTTAAATACAACCTTACCCCCCCCCCCCCCCTAGGTTGTCTAACAAGTTCCTTCTGATCAAAGAGGTGTTGGAGACTCTTGTGATCGGTATAAATCTGGCATTTGGAACCATAAAGATAATGTCTCCAAATCTTTAACGCAAAGACGACTGCTGCAAGTTCCATATCGTGCGTAGGGTACTGTCTTTCATGATCCTTTAATTGTCGAGAAGCATAAGCAATAACTTTCCCACGCTGCATAAGCACACATCCCAATCCTAGTTTGGACGCATCACTATAAACCACAAAGTCTTCCGAACCTTCAGGTAGTGATAAAATCGGCGCGCTGCACAGTTTCTCTTTCAATATTCGGAATGCCTCGTCCTGTTCTGCTCTTCATTCGAACTTTAAATTCTTCCGGGTCAACTTAGTCAAAGGCGTTGCAATACGAGAGAAGTCTTTTATGAATTTCCGATAGTAGCCGGCTAAACCCAGAAAACTACGTACTTCTGTTGTTGTCTTCGGCTGTTCCCACTTTTCAACTGCTTCCACTTTCATCGGATCAACTTGTATACCTTTCTCAGAAACCACGTGCCCCAGAAATTGCACTTTCCGTAGCCAGAATTCACATTTAGAAAACTTTTCCTTCTTCAGTAGCTCTAGAATCAAACGAAGATGTTGCGCGTGCTCTTCCTTGGATCGAGAATAGATAAGGATATCATCGATAAATACAATTACGAATTTATCGAGATACGGCTTACATACCCGATTCATTAAATCCATAAAGGCAGCTGGAGCGTTCGTCAATCCAAACGGCATCACTAAAAATTCATGATGACCATACCTCGTTCGAAAAGCAGTCTTTAAAACGTCTTCTTCTTTAACTTTCAACTGGTGATAACCGGACCTTAGATCAATCTTGGAGAAATAGCAAGCTCCAACTAACTGATCAAAGAGGTCATCAATTCGGGGTAGCGGATACTTGTTCTTTATTGTGCGCTTATTCAATTCTCGGTAGTCGATACACATTCTCATCGAACCATCCTTCTTTTTCACAAATAACACTGGTTCTCCCCACGGCGAAGAACTAGGTCTGATGAAGCCCTTATCTGATAAGTCTTGTAGTTGTGCCATCATCTCTTTCATTTCTGGAGGAGCCAAACGATACGGTGCACGGGCTACAGGAGTGGCCCCAGGAATCAAGTCTATACCGAACTCTACTTGTCTAACTGGAGGAAGACTATCCAAGTCTTCAGGGAAGACTTTTGGAAATTCACTAACTATAGAAATATCTTTCAACTTAATCTTTTCAGGTCTACTATCTATCACATAGGCTAAGTAACTCTGGCAACCCTTATTCACACACTTACGGGCTTTTATCATAGATATAAGGCAAGACTGATGATTCCTACGATCACCATAAATCACTACTGATCTCTTATCAGGTAGAATGACATTGATTATCTTCTTATCACAATCTATGTTAGCCTGATTCTCAGCTAACCAATCCAACCCTACTACCACATCAAATTCGATCAAAGCTATAGGAAATAATTGTATAGGCACTTCGCATCCCTCTATATTTATCACACCCTTCTCAAAAACTTTCTTTACTGACACTTGATTATCATTTGCAGTATCTACCAGTAAAGCATGTTCTAACATTTTTGGCTCTAAATGCATATGAGCAGCAAACGAAGGAGACACAAAAGATCGGTTTGCATCGGAATCAAACAACACTTTAGCACGTGTAGAGTTTATGAAAAATGTACCTGTAACCACATCCGGAGTTTCCTCCGCCTCTTTAGCTGTCATTTGAAAGGTACGACCCCTTGTTCTTGGCGGTTCTAATCTTGGAACTACTGGTCTAGCAATTGTTGGTTTCCCTGACGTTCCACCATGTGGTATTTTTCTATGTGGACAATCCGACAGCATGTGATCCGGAGAATTACATGAATAACAAAACCGCGTCACGCGACAATCTTTAACGACATGCCCGGTTTTCCCACACTTAAAACAAACTCGAGATTCCACTTGACAATTTCCCTGATGGTAGCGATTGCATTTCGGACACGGTCTTTCCGCTGGTCGAAACGGTGGACGGTTATCGAACCTCTGAAATCTGGACTTCTTCGGATCATGTGGTGGCCCTTCCCATTTCCTTTTTCCCATATTCTTATCACTAGCATCCCTTCTGTTGTCTCGTTCTACGTTTTCAGCAGCATCCACTGCGGCTGTAAAGGTATCGGGTCTTGTTGCAGTTACTAGTCTTCTGACTTCTGAATTTCGTCCATATATGAATCTTTCCATCTTCAATTTCTCCGTAGCAACGTAATATCCTGCAAAACGAGATTTTTCTAAGAAGCGAGCAGTATAGTCCCTCACCGACATATTTCCTTGCTGTAGGTTCATAAATTCTTCCTCTAATTGTCTGACAGCTGCTTGTGGACAGAATTGTTTTGTGAAAGCTAAAACGAATTCTTCCCAAGGAAAAGTAGAATATATGTTTGATCCTCCCGATTCAATGTGAGCCTCCCACCAGTATAAAGCATCGCTTTTCAACATTGCTGCTCCAAAAAGTACTCTATCTTCGTTAGCACATTTACTCGTCTTGAAGATGGCTTCGATTTCTTTCATCCATCTCATCGCCTTCACTGGATCCCGATCACCTGAGTATGTAGGGGGTTTGCAACTAAGAAACATTTTATAATCGCACTTTTTCGTTACTGGTAAGACAGTAGGAGTGATCGGCAATTCGATTTCTTGTTCTGGATCTGGGTTATCATCTCCATTATTGCGACTTCGTTCAAACATTGCTTGAATACTAGCCTGTAATCTTCCCATCTCGGCAGTTAGGTCATCCCGTGTAACAAACTCTGTACCTTGTGGTTGAGTTCTACCCCAGTTCGTCCTCCAGTTCTACCTCCGGTTCTGCCTCCACCACGGTCTCCTCCTCTCCCTCCTGTTCCTACTGGTGGGTTCTCTCCACCCGAATTCCTTCCTCCCCTTTGATTCCTTTGTCTGGTGCCGCTTGCCATTCTGTTGATCCAAACAAGGTTAATATACACATAAGCACATACCCCATATAACAAGGTATTCCAGTTCGAACATGTACCTGTAAGATCATAATTACACTCGCCAGGTGTAATCTGAAATTACCTTACATGATGTTCCTTCTACCTTTTATACTTAGTATCCCCAGGTTCTAAAATAATAGGGACATCCTACTTCTTATGCAGTTTAAGTCTAGGTACAGATACTAATACCTAAATCCCTTAAACTATGGCTCTGATACCATCTGTAACAACCCCAATTCCCATATACACAACAAATCACATAATGTAATATAACATTGATATAACAACGAAACTTCACATTACAAGTTCGGTCCCAAAGTCTTTTGCATTACAAAAATAAAACATTCCATTACAACTTTGACTTACTATAACCATACATAACATTTAACTATGATAACACTACTGCTGCTAAACATGCCAAAAATCTTCGTCATATAATCCTTCACAAAAGTCATCCCTTTTTTTTACTCTAATTACTTGCTCTTACTCAATCCGCCACCTGGAATACATATTTTGAAAACAGAAATGAGGGTTAAACCCAATGGTCTAGTGAGAAATCCCTGACAATTTAGTAAACTTTTGTATCAAAACCATTTATATAACGCTTTTCATATAACACCCACATATCACACGTAATTAATTACCAATCAATACTCAAGCTTCGTACACATCTCGTTTCACCTTATTCCTCCACAATTGGCCAAATTAATTGGTTGCGAGCCAACTAATCTACTGTACAACAAATACAGTAAACACACCGGTCCTATGCCCGGCCACGTATTATATTCTGATATAATACTCACGTAATTATAATATCTCAATATATCATAATTACACACATATGACATCCACATAAATGTATTCCAGTAAAAACACTTTGAATTAAAACTCACCTGATTGATTATTACACACGCTCGCAAGCTCCTTTTACAATGGTCTTATCTCTTATCACGACTCCACAGAATCTGAAACAAGTTAAGATACATACATGCTTTACTAACCAATCACATAGAGCTTACCAGTTCCTGTTCTTAACTGTATCACTAAACTTAACAAACTACCGGGACTACACAGAGTACCGGAACTTCTCAGTACCGGGACTCCTTGGTACCGGGAGTCTCGATCACCGGGATTTAACCAATACCGGAAGTCACAATACCGGGACTCCACACTACCGGGGTTTCATCCTACCGGGAGTCCATACTACCGGGACTCTATGGTACCGGGACTCCAAGGTACCGGGACTCCACGGTACCGGTAGTCGACCAGACTGGGAATCCACCGGGAGTCTAAGAACACAGTCGGTTTCATCTTACCTAGATTTGATTGAATTCAACACCAATCACATAAATCGTGATTTCTAAACCGGTAAACATCTTCTATGTAAGATTACAAGCATAAAATGTGAAGATACTTACCTTAAAATCTCTTCTATATCAATCGATTGATGCGATAGCCGTATCTTTCTTATTCTGCTTCTTTTCGCTTTCACACACACACACTCTTACTATTTTTAGGTTTAGGATAATATCTGATGTCTAAGGGTTATATCAATTCACAATTTACCAAATAAACCTTAAACTTTTCAATTATAACCCAAACATCCCTAATCTTATAATTTTCCCAAACATACCCTAAACATCTAACTTTAAAGTTAACTTCATTTAACGGAAAGAGAATTTAACTAACGGACTTACCCAGGGTATTACAGCTGAGGGTCTAGAAACTTTCTTTGACCTGCACTCGCTAGCAAAATGTCCTATCTTTTCACTGTTATAGCAGGTAGCAGTAGCCTTATCAACAGGGGTTGATGATCTAGGCTTGTCAGTGAGTGCGAGGGGCTTGTTCTTTCTGAAATTTTTCATTTTGGCGAATCTCCTGAACTTATTAGATAAGAGAGCCATAGATTCATCAAGATCTGAAGAGTCAGCATCTGATGAGCATTCAGAGTTAGTCTCCAACTTAGTGATAGTAACAGTGGATCGCTGAGTGGAAGGTGACTCTGAGATTAAAGCAACACGGGTGCTTTTGGAATCTTTTACAAGATTCTTCTTAAGATGACACGACTGCTCAGATTGAGCATAGTGCCATATAAGGTAGAAAGAGTCATAGATTTTAGATCCTTTGATAGCTTGAGACACATTGAATAACTGTCCCAACTTTCAGGTAAACATTCTAAGAACTTTGTCAGAACTTCAAAGTTAGAATATTCCTTACCAACGGTTTCAGATCTATAATTAAACAGTTAAACCGCTGATGTACTTCAGAGAGAGATTCATTCTTACCACAAATGAAGCTTTCGTACTGTCTTACCAGGTTGATCTTTCTTGAGTCCTGGACTTCATACGTACCTTCATATTGAACACAGATTGTGTCCCACATGGCTTTGGAGGTTTTCAGGTTCATGACGGAATGGTAGACTTCGTCAGGAAGAGCCATAGAAAGAATGGATCTGGCTTTGGTGTTGATAGCCACTTTCTTCTTATCTTCTTCAGACCAATTGTGAGGTTCCTTAGGCACGACTCTTTCAGGAATGGTAGCTCTAGTAGCAGTGCCTGGAACTTCAGGGTCAATTCTAACAGGAATATAAGGGCCATTTTCGAGATAGTAAGGCATAGTAGGGTCTACACCTTCTAAGAAGAGTATCATCCTATTTTTCCACAGACTGAAGTTATCTCTGGAAAATCTAGGGGGTTTTGCAAGAGAACCATTGTCAATATAGTTTGTGTTTGTGTTGGTAGCCGTAATGAGAAATAGTAAGGAAGAAAAAGATTAGTATAAGCAAGATCTTGTTTATGAGTTTAAACAATCCGCTCTGATACCACTTGTTGGTCCCGAAGGGTTATACAAGTTTGTAGAGGGGGGGTTGAATACAAACACACGATTTTTACTTTCTAAATTGTTTATTGATAAATATCAAACAATTTACAACTTGTTGCGGAACAAGATTAAGAATTAAACCTAATCTAAACAAGTTATGAGAAACACTAAGTTTCTTGCACTAGAATTAAGATAGAAAAGGAGATAAGAATATTACTAATAATATTCTAACACACAGATAGTAGAGATAAGAAGATGGCCGAGCACTTCATTTCTGAAGTAGGGTTCTTCTTATATACTGCATGCATTTAATGCATAGCAGTACAACTTTACACGTGGCAGCAGCTGATTGGTTGCATGTTTTGACCTTGGTAGACAACCTAGTAGTCGCATGATGAACAGTGTAGAATCAGAGTTGGTTGTACGATTCAGGACAAAAGGGATGTCCTTTCTGACATTATCGTACGGAGGCGTGCAAGGGGGTAAGACAAAAGTAACTTGTAGAGGAAGACTTCATGATCAGCGTTCGTTGAATAGATCTTTATCAGCGAGTGATAATGTTCATCGTCCGCTGAAGTCTTCTACTTGTAACTTCACGTTGAGTGGACAGGTCTTGGCTTTGCTGATATCCGCATCAGTTCATTAGTAGACTTGTCGCTGGTTCTTTGGCTTGATCTTCGACTTCAGCGTAGAACATTTGTTGATGTGAAACTTGTCTTCAGGAATCATAAGTAAACAACTAAACTATCAGCGATTATCAACAAGACTGAACAGGCTCAGAGCTTTATTGATGAACAGTATCGCTGAATGTAAAAGTTAAAGAGCGTGAGTTTCCTATCAGCGGTACTGTAGAGACATAGTACTTCTCAGCGATAGTGAAACTCTAATACATATTGTCTACTTACAATTTTCACTAAGTATTTCTTAAAGAGTCATTATCAAATCACTGAGGGTTTGGATCAACACACTCCCGTTTTATGAATTATATGGTCATGATAAATCTTTTGAACTCACTAGGCGTTAGCCTAACCCTTTTTATTTGTCGGCATGTGCAACAGGTTTTAGGTTGGGAATAGCTTTAGCTACACTGTGGAGTGATGAGTGCTACTAGGGTGCACGAGAAGTGATTTGCTTAAGTAAAGTCTTCCGCACTGATTGGGATTAGCAAATTGTAATTTTGTTAAGTAACACCCGACTTTATTTGGTTACCTAGTATAATTTGAATTATTAATTGTGAGAGGTATTATGTTTATCTTGAGGTAATTTCAAGAATGGCTTGTAGAAGGAATTTTATTCTTTAAGTGATTATTATTTTTATCGAAATTTTATTTAGTTGCCCTTCCCAAATTCGAGGGTGTTACACATATTTAGTATGAATAACAAAGGGGGGACGTTCATTCACTATTCATGACGAATAACACAGTATTCAAAATGAATATACAACATTCAGGATGAATAATACACGAATTCCTGATTCATGTATTATTCACCTTGAATGTTGTATTATCCATCCTGAATGGTACATTATTCATGATGAATAATATATGAATGATCCGTGAAGGTGTGAACACATGACGCACTCTCTTTTGTTTTCCAATTCACAACCGAGACTTGGTTTTATTCTTTATGAATATGTATGCACATCTCCAGGTGTTCACATTCAGTATGAATAACAAAGGTGAACGTTCATTCACTATTCATGATGAATAATACAATATTCAGGATGAATAATACAATATTCAGTATGAATAATACATCATTCAGGATGAATAATACACGAATTCATGAATCGTGTATTATTCACCCTGAATGATGTATTATTCATACTAAATGATACATTATTCATTAAGAATAATACATGAGTGACCCGTGAAGGTGTGGAGACGTGACGCACTCTCTTTCGTTCATTGCTTCACAATCGAAACTCGATAGGTTTCCGATTCATCTCGATGGGTGTTGGGTTACGGTAATGAAGAACACGATGCCTTAGGACGTTGAAGAAAGTGTTGTAGAAGGTGATGTCGAGTTACGGACTTACGGTGTCGAGATGTTGTAAACACTTGAACGTACATAAATATTCATAATGAATATAACACATATATGACATTTCACGTAAAAACGATTAAAACAACAAAAAAACTATATCGAGATGTATGTCATATCGAAGAGCATGGAATTCTCGTTTTTTTATGTAATTTGTTTGATTAAAATATTAGTAATTTTTAAAATAATTTATTTTAAATTTTAAGGGGGGTAAAAGTTTTTAATAAAAAAATAAAATAAAAAGTCAAATATGGTAGACGTGAGTTTAAATTATCTTCCTTTTTTTACTCTTAATCATCTTAATTAATAATTTCAACTAAAAATTCTATTAAATATGAGTTATTGGATCAATAGAGATGGAAGGGTCAAGATTCGGCCTCACGTTCACGATTGAATTTGAGTTGACATTTGAACTTTCCTATATATATATATAATTTTATATCTTACACCAATTGAGATTGGGATCAACCGGTTGAATTTAATGAATAAATATTAGAAAAAATTAAGCTATTGAATTTCTTTAATGGGAACGTAATTACATATAAAGTGTGCAACTTGCTTTTTAAACCTCACACGTTGATGAGTAAAGTCTTACAAAAGTTAACATAAAAAAGTCAACTAACTAATGTTGAGGGTTTTATTTATTATTAATAATTTATATTTTCATTACGTGACGATAGTAATAATAATAATTATAATTATTTTACTTGAAAAATAAATATATTTGCTTAAAAAATGTGATGGAATGGGCAGTCGACACAATTTACCCCCCTCAAGTATTCCCTCACTTTCATTTACCCCCTCCATTTTTCTATTTTGCCATACAAACCTTCATTCCACACAAACACAATAACAGTAGTACACAACATAATTACCTAATGCCTCTTCTCGTGTTAATTATGCAAATATGTACAACAACTATAAAAATTAGACCACGATCGCGACCACCGTTTACGAGTCCGCTTTAAAGCGTTCCATTAACGACAGCCATCCCTATTCTCAAACACAAAAACACACAGTAAATGCCGATAAGCCCGATCCCCAACAACTTGTTAGGTTGCATTTTGTTTTTTGGCAACACGACAAGCGACCAAACAAGCCCGATTACGATAAACCCAAGATTACAGAACAAGCCGCTATCAAGAGACATTATGTAAGACTCGGGCCGCTTTGACCACGATCCAATCAACATCGAAATCCCCAAGCCCACAAGTGTGTTGAACATTGGCCCAGCGTAGCATCCAGATATTGCTATCTGCACACCATCCGCTCCATTCAACGCAAGTGCAACATTCGACATCAAATCACCCATCGAATTCCCCCACGCCAACACGGTTAATCCAAGAATCGATGGGTTCACCCTAAATATATAACCGAATGCAACCAAGAGCGCGACTAGCTCATCGGCAACCAAGCAAAACCAAATGATGCTCATAAAGAACCCGCCTAGGACCCACGGAAGCAACATCTTTTGTGGCGGGTGGTCGGATCTAGTGCGCGCAAATGCGGCAACCCCAAGCACGCACCCAAGAACCGCACTTCCCAAATAGATTAAGTTTTCGCTCAATTGACCGCCATCCGGCTCGTGTCGGATGTTCCAAACGAATGCGACTAGTAACGGTGCCAAACTGACGCTAGCCACCGCGTAACCTTTTGACCATCGTTCTTCTTCTATAATCGGAATAGTCAACCTTCTTGATAACATCAAAGGAAACTCCAACCATGTGAACAACTTCCAACACCAAAACGAAAAACCCGAATTCGTAGTTGGTGTCTCCGGGTCGACCCAACCCCACATGGGTTTCGGGTTATCCGAATATATCGCCACATTCGTCCCCCACATCCAATGTGGAACCTTCGATTCCACAAGATGCGGAACATCTTCCGTCTCAGTAATTTCACCGCTCGTTGCAACCGGCAACAACGGCGGCGCGTACAAATCACCCTTTTTTTCCCGCAAAATTTCCGTAACGGCAACAAACGTCGCGTAAAACACATATATCGACACGAACGCGATCGCGCCACCTACGTTAACCTCGCCCACAAACAAAATACCCGAAAGCGACACGATAGCGAACAAGAACACGGACACATCCCTCACGAAGCATTTGCGATCAATCGTCACGCCCTGGCCCGCGACGCAGAGCGAAATCGTCCCGACCACGACACAAATGACGAAAACAGCCCCACCGGAGATGCTATTGAGTCCGACATCGGCGTTATCGGTGCCGACGAAAGCCGCAATGCTGGCAAACACATCAGGGGCACCATTCCCTAATGGAAGCAAGGTTACCCCTGCTACAGTTGGTGGCAACCTCAACACATTTGATAATTTTTCAAGGCAACAACAGAAGTAATCTGCAGATGTATTCCCCAAAAGATAAAACAGAGCAGCTAACCATATAACAAGAATAACGTAACCCAAAACGGCGTAGTTTTGACAGTCGCAGTAGAAAAACTTTAAATAATAAAAGAACCCATCTTCGTCACATTGGGGGTTAGCTTTCAAGAACTCACATTGGTTTTGAAAACCTTTGTGTTGATTCAGCGCAGAACAATCAGTGGGTTCTGTGATGTTTGAGGTTCCTAAAAACGAAGTGTAATTTGAAGTGAGACCTAACCCGACCCGATGGGTTGGTTTATTCGATGGTTGGTTGAAGCAGAAAACGATGAATGCAAGGATACAGAGAGCTTGGAAAGATGAAATGCGAAAATTGATGGGTTTGAGATGAGAAATTGTTTCCAAGAATCCCATCTACAAGAAGAAGAAATCCGATTTTGTTTGCAGAAAGAAATTAGGGTTGTTGATGAATTGGGTGTATGTATGTGATGAATGGAGAATGTTGAGAAGAGAAGAGAATCGTGACGTGGAAGAGCTGTATAGAATTCTCCTGACTTTTGAACGCGTTTTGTATACAAAAGAAGGGTTAAAGTTTATCCACCATTGCTGCCCAACTAAGGCAAGGGTGGGTGGTTATGTCGACCATGGGGAAATAGCAGGGAATATATATTTTTTTACAAACCAGTTTAATCTAATAAATTGTATAAATTTTTGTTTTCAATGTTTAATTAAATGAAAAATGTTTCATATAATATTTTTTTTGATGAAATTGTTTCATATATTTTGTTTCTATGTAAAAATGAAATTGCTTCATGTATTTCTCATTTTGATTAAATTTGTTTCATATATTCTTGATTAATCAATTTTCGTATACTTTTGATGAAATTGTTTCATATATTATTGACTAATCAACTCCCATAATAAAGAAAAAGTGAAGAAAAAGAAAAAATATGATTGGTTGAACGTGGTTTGTACGGTTTGTTAGATTTCACTGTTTTGTAAAATAATCGATCCATATATTTATATATATAGGCGAATAATTGGATGAGAAGTTGTGGTTAGCATGAGAAGCGGGAAAATTGATCTGAATTATTTATCACTTTTGATCAAATGTTTTTTTCATTAATTGTGTTTTAGAAAAGAATTGATCTGGTGCATCACAGTGCATCTCATCCTAATGTGCGTCCATTTTTTATCTAACGATTGATAACCACTTATGACACTTCTCGTGTTAACCTCAGTTTCTCGCCCGAACCAAACCATATATATATATAGAGACCCACTATTTTGCAAACTTTTTTCGTGTAAACTTTGGATTTCATAAGTTTTCTTGATGCAATTGTTTCATGGAATTATTTATTTACGAGTTTTTTAGAACATTATTCAAGATACGTCAAACATTGATTACCAAATCTTTCATATTATATTTTAAAACAATATTATTTTCTTCAGAATATCAATTTTACTTTAATTTATATTTGTATTTTCATTTAATAAAAATAAGAAGAAAAATAATGTGATTGGCTGATGAGGAGCAGAGGGACAGGCAGCCCATAAAAAGGTTACACACAACAAGATATCCATCCAATTGTCTTTAATGTATGGCCTAGCCTACCTCACCATCCATCCATACCTTATTTACCATTTACCCCAAACAATAAGCATCTTGCTACTTTGTATTATTTTTATTTTTCAATTTCGTTTTTGCTACAGATAAGGAGAAAAAGACAAGAAAAATATATCTTCTATAAAACCATATACATTATTTTCTTGTTTTTAGTTTATGGCAAAGGTCAAATACTTAAAATATATATATATATATATATGGGTTAAATCATGTGAGGACCCAAAAAAAATGGAAACCGTGAGAACCGATCTAAGCTGTAATTTGGTTTTGATCATATGGTTTTAATTAAAGTTTATTTCACCTCATGAAAATGGCATAATCGTCATTTTGGTAACAAGGATTCACCAGATGAAACACATATTATTTCAATGTTCACCTTGTTGGGTTACCAAAGATTTGAAGATGACATCTAGATCTCCTTTATAATCCCTATAAAACATCTTTTGTACTTAGATAATTTTATGTTCTTTGCAATAGCTTAGTCATGTATTCAAAGTTCGGTGAAATCAAAGACTAGCCGAAATCAAGAAGAAGAGAGTCTACCAATGCGGATTGAAGATGAACTTCTCAACCTCAACTAAGTTATTCCTGCCGATTTCCTTTATGACAAATCGACAGGATCCTCAAAATCGGAGGATTCTCATTTGTCTTCTTGCTAAGAAGATCTTCACTAACTTCGTACCTGATAGAGATACTCCCTACATTCTGAAAAAAAAGATATCTGTATTTTCCACATTTTCAGACGTTGTCTACATCATGGTCTGCATATCTTCCTTATCGGATGAAAGACAAAATGACACTTTGTCTCTATCAAGAACATGTCTGACTTTCAATCCTATTGTGACAAGTGTCTCATGCATTTAATGCACATGAGAGTATTTAAAAGTAAAGACCCCTCCATGCAAGGTTACGCTTTTTTAGAATTCTCCTAAGTGACTGAAGCAAAAATAAGCAGAAACTTTTCTCTCTCAAGAACTTCATAGCCTTGTTCTTTGTGTTCAAAGTTGTGTCCAGTTTTCTGTATTCTATGTGAAAGATTGTTAGGATATATTTTATCTGTTCTTTTCCGCAACTATCTTAAAAGATTTCTGTGAGTAAATCTTGATTTTCAATCAATAAAGAATTAAATTAACTAATTTTTTGTGTATTGTATTCAACCCCCTCCCTTCTACAATACTTGCAATTGTGTGCTATTTCATAGCTGGGACTAACACACCTCATGAAATAAAAACGAAATTTTCATAAATATTGTTGGCAGAAGCTACTGTTGAAGACTTGGTCCACAAAGAAAAAGAGAGCAGTGAATAAAATCCCTGATGCTTAGGAGCACGTGGTTCTGTTTTTGATTTAGTATTTCCTTTCAATCTTTATCCCTTTAGTATCGGCTAGTTAGTTTCTCCATTTATCGCTTTGTAAGCCTATAAAAGGCACCTCTGTTTATTCAATAAAGCATCAGTTTAGCTCTCAATTTCTCTGATCTTCTGTTTCTTTCTTGAAGTTCAACAAAGTGGTATCAGAGCCACTCTTCAAGGAGGGCTGATTTGTGAGCAGAGACAGTACAGAAGAGCAACCAAACAGAAGATGACGAGTTCTGATAAGATGGCGAATTCAGATAAGTTTGTGCAACCGGCTATTCCCAAGTTCGATGGACACTTCGATCATTGGTCGATGCTAATGGATAACTTCTTGAGAAGCAATGAGATGTGGAATATGGTGGAGGAAGGAATTCCCGAAGCAACGGGATCGGTGGCTGAAACACAGAAGAAGAGCATAGAAGATGCCAAACTGAAAGACATGAGGGTAAAAAAATTACCTTTTTCAAGCAATCGACAGGGAGATTCTGGAAACAATTCTGGACAAAAGCACATCGAAGGGAATCTGGTGCTCGATGAGACAAAAATACGAAGGCTCTACGAAAGTGAAGAGAGCCCAGTTACAAGCTCTACGGAGGGAATACGAGCTTTTGTCTATGAAGGAGGGAGAGAAGGTGGACTCTTACCTTGCCAGAACCTTAGCGGTGGTTAACAATATGAAGATAAACGGTGACGATGTAATGCCCAACAACGTCGTATCGAAAGTTTTACGTTCACTTACACCAAAATTCAACTATGTGGTGTGCTCAATCGAGGAATCCAACGACCTTGATACTATGACGATAGACGAGCTCCATGGTAGTCTATTAGTCCATGAACAAAGATTGTTTGGTCAGAAAGAAGATGAGCAGTAGGCTTTGAAAGTCGTTTCCAAGCCTGCCAATAGAGGAAGAGGAAGAGGCTTATGAGGCAGAGGAAGGGGACGTGGGAGATACGTTGTCACTAGAAGCACCGTAGAATGCTATAAGTGTCATAAGCTTGGACACTTTCAAAGTGAGTGTCCAGAATGAAAGAAGGATGCTCATTATGCAGAGCTTAATGATGCAGAAGAGATGGTTTTGATGTCACAACTGGAACAAAAAAATGCAACCAGGGATCAGGTATGGTTCTTAGACTCTGGTTGTTCAAACCATATGAGTGGTGAGAAGAAGTGGTTCTGTGAACTAAATGAAGACTTCAGACACAATGTTAAGCTTGGAAACAATTGTACGATGCTAGTGACGGGGAAGGGTAATGTACGGTTTGAACTTAATGGACTCAAGCATCTCCTTACAGACGTGTATTTTGTTCCAGACTTGAAAAACAACTTGATCAACATTGGGCAGATCCAAGAAAATGGGGCAGCAATTCTTATGCAACATGGAACATGTAACATTTATCACCCAGAAAGAGGATTGATTGTCGAGACTCCCATGACAGCAAATCGTTTGTATCTGATTGTTGTCAATATGTTTTCTTCAAAAAGTAATTTTCATAAAGCAGACATGGAAGACGTTACTCAACTTTGGCATCATCGTTACGGTCACCTTAATCACAAAAGCTTGAAGGTGTTGGAAAGCAAGGAAATGGTCTTGGGGTTGCCAACTTTTAAAGAAGATAACAGGCCGTGTCAGGACTGTTTGATCGGGAAGCAGCAAAAAAACTCATTTGCAAAGAAGAGTTCTTGGAGAGCGACACAGAAGTTACAGCTAGTCCATTCTGACATTTGTGGACCCATATCACCCGAATCCAGCAGCCAAAAAATGTATGTGATCACATTTATTGACGATTTCTCGTGAAAGTGTTGGGCATATTTTCTATCAGAGAAATCACAAGCACTCGAAAAGTTCAAAGTCTTCAAAATGCTGGTCGAGAAGGAAATCGGGATGCCGATCAAATGTCTTAGAACGGATAGAGGCGGTGAGTACAATTCAAAGGAGTTCGGAGCCTTCTGTGAAAACCATGGGATTCAAAGACAACTCACTGTTGCGTATACACCACACCAGAATGGTGTGGCAGAGAGAACGAACAGAACCATTTTTAACATGGTTCGAAGCATGCTGAGCGGAAGAAAAGTCCCAAAAGTCTACTGGCCAGAAGCGACAACCTGGTGTATTCACGTTTTAAACCGAAGTCCGACTACGGCAGTGGAAGGAATTACTCCAGAAGAAGCTTGGAGTAACAAGAAACCATCTGTAGGCTACTTCAAGGTATTCGGTTGTGTGGCACATGCTCACATACCAAAGGAAAGAAGAAAGAAGTTGGATGACAAAAGCGTCAAATGCATGATGTTTGGTATGAGCGAAGGGTCGAAGGCTTACAGGTTGTACAATCCTGTAGAAAACAAAATCATCATCAGTAAAGACGTTGTTTTCGAAGAAAACGCAGCATGGAATTGGGGGCAAGACTCAGTAAAGAATCAAGGAAAATTGATATGGGAAGACAACGTTGACGCCGACGGTGAGGAAGAAGCAATAGACACTCAGAAAAATGGCACAGACAACTCCAAAGACGATACATGTATTGAGAAAGAAGCCGACACTCAGAGTGAAGATTCAAGCAAATCAAATGGGTTTGGAGAATTACCGACTGAAGTTGAAGGAAGACAGAGGAAAACGCCTGCTTGGATGGAGGAGTACACAGATGGAGAAGGCTTATCTGAAGATGAAGAAGCTTCTGGCAACCTTGCAATGTTTGCCACCATACAAGATCCATCAAGCTTTGATGATGGGGTTCTTGATGAACGATGGAGACAGGCTATGAAGCAGGAAATTGAAGCCATCGAAAAGAACAACACATGGGAATTGTGTACACTACCTGCTGGAGCAAAAGCAATTGGAGTCAAATGGGTCTTCAAGACCAATTTGAACAAAGGCGGTGACATCGATAAATGCAAAGCTAGACTCGTGGCGAAAGGCTATGCGCATGAGTATGGTATAGACTATACAGATGTATTCGCACCTGTCGCAAGGTGGGATACCATTCGAGCCATTTTGGCTCTTTGCCCAAAAAGGTATGAAAATCCATCAGCTTGACGTAAAAAGCGCCTTTTTGCATGGGGAACTCACGGAGACGGTCTATGTCGAACAACCACAAGGTTTTGAAAAGAAGGGAAGCGAAAGAAAAGTGTACAAGCTAAAGAAGGCACTGTACGGACTCAAGCAAGCACCAAGAGCGTGGTACAGCCGTATCGAATCCTATTTCAGCAAGAATGACTTTCAGAAGTGTCCCTATGAGCCTACACTTTTTGTTAAATTCGATAAAGAAGGTAACACGTTGATTGTCTCTCTATATGTGGATGATCTTATTGTGACTGGTACTAGGCTTAATATGATAGAAGAGTTCAAGGAATCTATGAAAGCTGAGTTCGATATGACCGACCTTGGAGAGATGCGGTACTTTCTCGGTGTGGAAGTACTTCAAAATAAATCAGGAATACACATCAGCCAAATGAAGTATGTTAGAGAGATTTTAGAAAGGTTCCAAATGGGTGAATGTAATCCAGTAAAGAACCCGATGGTACCCGGTTGCAAACTCGTGAAAGATGATCAAAGTGGCTTGGTGGATTCAAGTCTGTACAAGCAAATGATAGGGTGCTTGATGTACCTAGCTGCTACAAGGCATGGCCTTATGTTTGTTATCAGCCTAACTAGTAGATTCATGGAGAGCCCTACTGAACAACACATGGAAGCTGTGAAACGAGCTCTTAGATACATCAAAGGTACGCTAAACTTTGGGTTACATTATAAGAGAAGTGGCAGTGAGACATTAACTGCCTATACCGACTCAGATTATGCCGGAGATCTCGACACTAGAAGAAGTGCTTCAGGGTATGTTTGTTTCTTGAGTAATGCGGCTATAGCATGGTCTTCCAAAAGGCAGCCAATTGTGACTTTATCCACCACCGAGGCAGAATTTGTAGCTGCAACAACAAGTGCGTGCCAAGTTGTGTGGCTGAGAAGAATATTGAAGAATATTGGTTTGGCACAAGAAGGAAGCACTACAATATATTGTGATCATATGTCCACTATCAAGCTCTCAAAGAATACAGTCATGCATGGAAGGAGCAAACACATTGATGTGAGGTTCCACTTTCTACGAGAGCTGGCAAATCAAGGAGTGGTAGAACTGGTTCATTGCAATACCCTTGAACAGGTGGCTGATATAATGACGAAGCCATTAAAGCTCGATTTGTACGAGAAGATGTGTAATATGCTCGGGATGTGCGAAGCTCCTACGATAAACTGAAGACAAGTCATCTTAGTTTAGGAGAAGGTATGTTGGCAGAAGCTACTGATGAAGACTTGGTCCACAAAGAAAAAGAAAGCAGTGAATAAAATCCCTGATGCTTAGGAGCACGTGGTTCTGTTTTTTGATTTAGTATTTCCTTTCAATCTTTATCCCTTTAGTATCGGTTAGTTAGTTTCTTCATTTATCGCTTTGTAAGCCTATAAAAGGCACCTTTGTTTATTCAATAAAGCATCAGTTCAGCTCTCAATTTCTCTGATCTTCTGTTTCTTTCTTGAAGTTCAACAAATATGACATTTCACCTCATGAAATCCAAACATAATATTCATATATATGTTATTTCACCACATGAAAGCAAACACTATATGTTATTTCACCACATGAAACCAAACACTATATGCTATTTCACCATATGAAACCAAACACTATATAACATGTTGATTAAAAGAATTTTAAGTTTATTATAACATATATATTATAAATTTTAAATTTGTTAAACCAAGTTTAAAAATATATATATATATATATATATATATATTAACTTATGATTTTAAATAGCCGTTACATATAACATGAAAAAAATCAAATAATAAATAAAAAGATAATAGTAATTGATAACTACAAAATATTCATTAATGTTAGTAAAATATATAAAAATAATTTATATGATTAACAATAACTCTAAATAATTAAAAGCTAATATCAATGTATATTAAATTTTAATTTAATAATTTTCAGTTAATATTAATTAAAATATTTATTAATTCATAATAATTAATTTAAAAAATTAATATTTATTTATAACAATAGTTAATAAATAATAATTAATATTAATTAGACCAATATTGGAGTATTTACAAAAAACAATTCCAGGTAGCGTTTCAAAACGTTTGTTTATAAGCTAGCTTATGATCATCAAAACATGTACCCAAAAAATAAGCTAGCTTTTTTTTACCAAATGATACCTAAGGTGTTAAACAGTGGCGGACCCAAGATTTTTCCCGAGCGAGTGCACCTTTAAATTGAACCAAATGCCCACAAATTCGCTCTATGTGTTTTTAGCCGAATTCCGCTTTCAAGGGATTTTTTTGGTTTTTTGTTGATTTCGAGATAATTTTTCGATTTTTTTGGTTGATTTCAAGATTTTTTTAAAGTTCTTTTGTTGATTTCAAAAGAGGTTTTTTGTTTGATTTCGAAGGAATATTTCGAATTCCGTAGTACTCAATTAATAAATAGAGTATTCTACAAATTAAAATTAACTAAACAAATTTAATTAAAATAAATAAGACAACAACTATAAAAACTCAAAACAAACAAATAACTCATGTAAACAAATCAATGAAATATGTATAATTTGAATAAAAATGTGATGTCATTAGAATGAGACAAAAAAAAATTAAAGATTAATGGGTAATTTGAAAGAAAAAAAATAAGAAACAAATTTTGATAAGTTTAATAAAAAGTTCAATTTAGTCTCTTAGGGTGCGTTTGGTAGGAAGACTGGATGGGACGGGACGAGACAAAAAAAATAGTCTCATGTTTGGTATACCATGGGATAAAAATCAGATGGTACAACATGGGATAAAAACAAGTTTTCATGGGACAAAACTTAAGAGTTTTTGTTCCACCAAAATAGGTGGAACAACATGGGACTAAAACATAAGATTACTAAAATAACTCTTTTTTCCAACGTAACTTAGATTAAAATTATCTTCTCCAGTCCCGTCCAGTTCCGTCCCGTCTCATCCAGTCTGCGTACCAAACGCTGCCTTAGTTTCAAAATATTTCAGAAACCCTTCTATTTTTAAATGTTCCTTTTGTTAAAATTTAAGTTTAGTCCCTTTAGTTTCAAAATATTTCAGAATATCCTTCTATTTCTAAAAGTTCCATGTGCAAAGAGAGACACCTTCACAAAGTTCCAGGAGCACCTTGTTGTTATGATTTTCGTTTTCAATTATTTAAGAGCACACTTAGAATTAAGCAGGTGCACCACTTTAACGACTCATTTTTTTCCCTCTTGCTATAATCGATTAAACAAATGCACGAGACCCCTCCCAAGTGTTAGTGGGTCCGCCCCTGGTGTTAAATTTGTACCAAACCAAACCAGCCAACATGGATATCAACGGTACCAATGAAATTGGTACCAACTTAACTTTATTATTATTGTTATACCAAATATACAAACTTGGTAGGTATACAATACTAAAGATCATAAACCAAGAACCATTGTACCGTATCATACCGACTTTTATATATTTAAATAGTTAATTATTATTAATTTACTACAGTAGTTGTTAACTAAGATAGCTTTTGAAATACAGTTTTGAACATCAACACTTGGATCCAACCACCTCTACCTTTAATTTCACTTTTAGTTTGATTTATTGTTGAACAAATATGCATTTGATCCCAACTTTATTCACACTAGTACCTAAAACTAGGCATAAATGTTGACCCAATGTCGGTTTTCCATCGCGATTTATCTAGAAACACACAACACATTCATATCGATAACGTAACAACTCTTCAGTTATTCGCTCATAGTCTTCTGTACAAAGCCCTTGATGTCGAAAACCTCATTCCCAATCTTCGTAATCACACCCTGAACGTAAAAGAAACATTCGTAAGAATAGATTCACAAATACGTCTCATAGAGAAAAAAGATTCACCTTTTCGGTTATGATTCCATTTATCAAACAAGCAGGTGTAACATCAAAAGCGGGATTCCAAACAGCAATTCCCGAAGCTGCAACTTGTTCCCCGAGACCTCCACGGGTGTTTAGCAATTCCTTAGCGGATCTTTCTTCGATAACAATCTCGTCACCAGAAGACAGAGATAAATCGACCGAAGTCAAGGGCGCGGCAACGTAAAACTGAACGCCGTGATGCTTAGCACATAAGGCGAGGCTATATGTTCCAATCTTGTTGGCGGTGTCACCTGCAATTAAGTTATACGTTTCTGTATCAATTAGCAGCGTTTGGTATGTAGACATAATAGAACAAGACAGTTTGGTAAGGCAAAACTGGACAGAACAAACAGATAATACGACCTAATAAGTTGTTTATATATTTTGATTAATTATGTAATTTATTAAATTATAATTAAATAAATATTTTTCCTACCAAAATATATTATTAGAAAGTTTCTTCAAGATGATTAAAGTGACAAAAAAAAGTTTATGTAGTTTCCAAATTTTATTTTCTAACCTTTTCTATACTTTTTTACTATTAATATTTAATAATTTACATTAATTAATCAAAATATAAAAATAATATTTTGAGGACAGTAAAGTGAAAGTTTAAAGAGCATAAAATATAATAAGTAAAATTTAAAGAATGAATAAAATATAAAAAAGAAGGCGTATTTGATGTTTTAGAAAAAAAATAGATTTTATTTTGAGATTATATTGGTGATACATAAGTCTCTTCCATCTGTTCCACATACTTGTTCTGCTAAACATGGAACAGTGATCCTGTTCTGTTTTGTCATGTCTAGTGTACCAAACGCACCCTTATGGGTTTCGTTACGTTAATTGTAGCAAGAAGTTACCATTAGCAGCAACACGATCAGCTCCAACGATGACAGCGTGCACACGTCCAGCTTTCATTAAAGCGGCAGCCGCAGAATCTGCTATAAGAGTGGCTGGTATTTTGTCATGCACCAACTCAAAAGCCGTTAATCTTGATCCCTACTCGCACGATTAAAAATAATGATTTTTTATATTCACCCACATAACGTAAAACCACAAAAGGGGACTGTGAAAATTTCAACAAGTTCACAAGACATGACAATGAGACACTTAATCTTGTTTAGATTTGGGATGCAAATGCAACCATTAACTATCAAAGTAATGTATTCCAAAAAGTAGCTTAAATTGCTTACTTGATTGAATGGGCGGGTTTCTGTGCAATATGCACTTTCTAGTACTCCATCGGCATAAAGTGCACGGATTACTCCAAGAGCGGTTCCATATCCAGCTGTTGCAAGACTAGTGAAACCGTAAAGAATAAACTGTAAGCACAAGTAGCTCAAAAACCAAAAGAGGTTGCCACCTATTATGGTGCGTTTGGTACACTAGACATGACAAAACAGAACAGGGAGGAACAGGGATCACTGCTCCACGTTTGGCGGGACTTTTATGTGGAACACACATGTTCCACCCTCACCCCATGGAACAGGTGGAACAGACCTATATTTTTCCAATATGACCTCAAAATAAAACCTAATTCTCTTATAAAACATCAAATACGTCTCCCTCTTTACATTTTATTCATTATAATTTATGCTCTTTAAACTTTTAATTTATCGTCATCAAAATATTATTTTTATACGGTTTTTATATTTTGGCTAATAATATATATATGTGTATAGGGTATAAAATAAAAAATTGGAAACTACATAAACTTTTTATTTTGGTGTCATTTTAATCGTTATGACAAAAACTTTCTATTGATATATTTTGTTATAAAAATATTTATCTTGTTACAATTTAATAGATTACATAAATTAATCGGAATATATAAACAACTCATTAGGGGTTGATAAAAATAAAAATCGAATAACCAAACAATAAATTGGAACAATAACTGTTGAATTACTGGAAATCAAAGGAACATGAAGATAAAATCAAAAGGGAGCCACAGATTGGTCTACCCTCCTGCCCAAGCTATAATAGCCGACCTCTCACTAGAAAAGCTAAATTCTCACATAACTCTCGTATTTCTAATAGGGTTCATATTTATAGTATTGTTATTTAGAATTGGGCTTGGGCCAGTGAGCCGTTCCCTATCAGGGGTAAATTGGTTATTTTATTTGCTTTGTCCCGTATGGTCTTACCAAACATTGAACAACTGTTTTATCCTGTCTCGTATACCAAACGCACCCTTAATAACAGTCATACACTCATACTAACCTGCCAGTATTGCAATGTGTTAAAACAGAGAATTTCTTAAAATCCTTTAGTTGATTCTGAATGAAAGAAGATCCGTATGACCCAATTGCTTTATTGGAAGCAACATCATCCTCCAGCATTATTTCAGCAGCCTCAATGTAAGCCTGATAAAGCAGAAAACATAAAATAACTAATTACTCGTAATTACAGATTTACAGTACACTTTGTAGCAAATTAATAGTCTTGTTTGGTTGGTTTTCCATTGGTTATTAAGTGTTGTATGGATAAAGTTGTCAGTGTGAATTAATATGTCTGTATAGATTGATAAGGGTTTTCTTTGGGAGATCTTTTTAGATATGGAAGGAGTGTGTTTTTTAATTGGGAGGGGCAGGTTTGGAAAAAACTTGGCTTTCTGCAAAAACTCTCCTCTAAAAGCTTATTGAATAACCACTTTCTATATCATTAAGCCACTACCAAACAGTAATGTATAGCTGACTAAATAAGCTGTGAGTCCCATTAAGCTCATTAAGCTGCTAACAAACAGACCCTTAGTGTTTACTGATCAAAAGCAAAGAGAGAAGGATTACTTGGAACACTTGATTGGCATCTGTAGCAGTTGCAGCAGAGTTCATTACGATCTCTGTAAGTTTAGTTGCGGCATCTAAAAGATTCACCGCAGTTGGACGACTGATAAACATTACAACAAATCATTTTCAGTTTTGAGAAAATTATACGATACTAAACTTGAATATGTCCAAATTACCCTTTCAAAAGTTACCTTGAGACAAGATATTCCAATTTCTTTTTAAGAAAAGATGCAGCCTCATTTGGGGTTCCACTAAATCCCTCGAGTTTAGATACTTCTACAGCCAAAGAAAGTGCCGCAGCTATGGCGATTGCAGGGGCCCCACGAACCACCATCTCTTTTATCGCTTCCCTATATATACAAACACGAATAATCGAACTTAAGGAGAAAAACCAAATTATAATTTGGTTAAAATTTCATTCTGTCAAGAAATATAATCACCTTGTATGCATCATTACAAGATTTCATTGTAAATTAATGAGAAAATGACCAACAAGGGCATTAGGGTAAATTTACTAGTACATACACCAAGTGACAAAACCTAAAAAAACAAGAACATAAAGCTTTGGTCTTTAACCTTTGAAAGGAGACATGTAAATACTTACCAGCCCTCGGCAGCATCTCGAATTTCCAAATAGATGGTATCAAGAGGAAGTTTTCTCTGCTCAAATTGAAATAAGTCAAGTGCAAAGATAGTTGTGTTCACTAATTTAAGCACTCAATTATACATAGATTACCATAATCAATAGAAAAAACATAATGATTATACTGCCCTTTGTTCCTAGCAAGTTTAAAGTCGGATTATTTTTCAGTTCAAACCCAGTATTCAAAAACAAAAAGTGTAGTAAACTATTAGGTGGCGTTTGTTTTTTAAGAGGTCTGAAGTCTGTTTCACTTCTGATTAATAAGAGGTGGTGCTTTAAGAGGTTACAAGAGATTAGGTTAGCTCTTCTAATTTCAGACGTATTTCATTGCCTCTGAAATTTGGAAAAAAAACAAACGGTCTGAACGTAAAAACTTCTAACCAATTCAGACTTCTGAGTATTAAGAGCTATTTGACATTTAATTTGTAAGAGCTATTGGGTCCATTTAGATTAGGTTTTAATTTCATTTTATTTAATCAAATACTTGGTTTCAAATTCTGGGCAGCATCTTAAACAAAAGATAACTGTAGAGAAAGGTTTGATGGATGAATTGATGAACTGAATGCTCCTAAGTCCTAACCCTAAAAGAATCATGAACCAGCCATAGCTAATTTATCTTTTGGCCATTTCTTTGTTATATAGTGTGAATGCCCAAATGCTTGAAAGGTGTTGGAAAGAAAAGGGTACCTGGTCAAGTAGTCGAAGTGAGCCACGGAGATAACGGATGGATTGCAGAGATGAGTCGTCTTGAGATCCCATTGATCGAAAATCGAAGCAAAAACTGCAAATTCAGCAACAAAAAGATAAAACAGTTTTAATCGATATCTCAAGTGATGAATAGAAAGAAGTTGGTTTCAGATGGTGATTACGGTGGTGGAGATTAAACGCAGAAGACGACGGAGGGAGGCGGCGAACGATAGACTCAGGTGGAAAAAGGCAAGGAATTTATGGGTTCTTGCGTTTCAATTCCTTTCAAGGGAATGAATACTTGTTCTCCAGGAGTGGGAAATTATACCTTTTGTCCCTATGGTTTAATGCTTTCTAAAAAAGGTCCTAAAAATCACTTGCTTTTTATATGTACAATTGGGTTGGGGTTGGATTACACTAATTTGAATTTAATTTATGGAAATTAATTAAAATGCCACAAGTTTGAAAGGAACTTACCAAAATACCCCAAACATTTAATTTCTTACCAAAATGCCATTTTTTCCCACGATAAGAGCCCGCGATCGCGGACAGGGACCAATTGTGAAAATTTTTGCAAGATATATTTACACTTTCAATCCCCGGCCCCCACGATCGAGGCCCGCGATGGCTCTATCGATGCCCGTGATGGCCCGCGGTGGGGACTAAAAGTGTAAATAATCTTGCAAAATTTTTCACTTTCAGTCCCTGCCCGCTATAGAGGGCTCTCACCGTGGAAATTTATGGCATTTTGGTAAACTTTTCAAATTTTTGGGTATTTTGGTAAGTCCCTTTCAAACTTGTGGCATTTTAATTAATTTCCCTTTAATTTAACCCGATTTCTTTTTATATTATGAATTTAATATGATTGATAAGTTTTTTTATTAATATATGTACAAAAGATATTAAACCAATTTGTAATTAGTTATATTCAGAATTATATTACAATTGCAACCGTAGTTTTACTTAATATAAACTTTTAAAAAAATTGAGCTTGTTACCTTTTTTGTATGTTCCAAGAATCTGAAGTTGGAGCCGAGAAAAAAATCCCCAGTGGATAGGGATCATTTTTATCTTAAACGTTTAGCTAATGTCCTTTAAGATCAGAACCATAGAGATTAAGAAAAGAGGATATTATATTACAGTAAACTGACCTTCTCTAAAACAAGAGTGTTTGGCATTGTAAAATGATGTATCAAAGTTTTAACCTAATCACATTGCATTTGGGTTGAGTTAGGATGTGGTTTTGCTTGGGTTGAGATTCTACAAACCACAATCATTAGATTAAGGCTATATTTGGCAAACTAGTTGATAAGCTAGCTGGTAGCTGATAAGCTAGTTGTTGACTCATAAGCTAACTGATGAAAAAGTCATGTTTGGCAAAACTAGTTTATAAACATGTATAATAACCAAAAAGGACATCTTTAAAAAAATATCAATTATGATATTTAATTATATAATTAAAACAAATTTATAAAAATATAATATGTTAATTAATACAACCAATGTAGTAAATGAAAAATTAAATAATACAACATGTTAATTAAAAGAATTTATTATTTATTATTACATATATACCATAATTTAGGTTTTAGAAAAAAATATATATCAACTTGTGATTTTAAATAACCGTTACATATAATATAAAAATAATAATAAAATAATACTTAAAAAGATAATAGTAGTTGGTAATTAAAATGGGGAAATTAATTAAAATGCCACAAGTTTGAAAGGGACTTACCAAAATACCCCAAAAATTTAATTTCTTATCAAAATGCCATTTTTCCCCGCGATAAGAGCCCGCGATCGCAGGCAGAGACCAATTGTGAAAATTTTTGCAAGATATATTTACACTTTCAGTCCCTGGCCCCAGCGATCGAGGCCCGCGATGGCCCGCGGTGGGGACTGAAAGTGTAAATAATCTTGCAAATTTTTTCACTTTCAGTCCCTGCCCGCTATAGAGGGCTCTCACCGTGGAAATTTATGGCATTTTGGTAAACTTTTCAAATTTTGGGATTGTTGGGTCACCAAGGATTTGAAATTGACTCACCGATGTTTTCCCTAAAACTCCTACTTAGAATATTTTAGTCCAGTTCTTTGAATTACTTGTACAAGATATCAAATGTTTGGTGAAGTCGAAGATCAACCGAAACCAAGCTTGAAGACTCTCTACTTGTGGAAAATAGAAGACTCTCGGCAACATTCAAACAAGTCATCACCACCGAAATCCTTGACATTTCGGTGGCTTTCTCTCCACCGAATTTATAGGACATTTTCGGTGGCCTTCTCCCACCGAAGTGCATGGACAGTTTCGGTGGCCCCATCCACCACCGATGAACATTTCGGTGTTTCTCTCACCACCGAAATATTCTTGTAATTTCGGTGGTCCTCTCCACCGAATCATGCTCGCAATTTCGGTGGACTAGTTACCACCGAAACATGCTTGCAACTTCGGTGGACTAGTCTTCTTTCCACCGAAGTTTTCTCAAATCTCGGTGGAAACCACTTCGGTGCTAAAGGCTCAAAACAGAAGATCATTTATTATGGGACAATATCCTCCAGCAGAGAAAAGTGACAGTTTGTCTCTTTATCCACTTTCAGTTAAGGTCCCTATTATCTGCTCAAGCTACTCTGTCTGCACCTAGTGAAAAGTGACAAGGACTTCACAGTTCTCCTGAAGTCAACATTATCAGCATATGTGAAGATGACAAGTGTCCCAAGCATTTAATGCTTGGGCACTCCTTGGCACTATAAAAGGAGAAGTGCTCTTCATGCAATTCTCACGCTTTCAAGAAATTCTCTCAGTGCAAGAAACCTTCTTTTAAGCCTTAAAACTCAATAGCTTTGCTCTTAGTGTTCTTAGTTGTTTTGTTGTATACTTTGTGTAAGATTGTTAGAATAGTTTATCTGTTCTTTTCCGCAACAATCTTAAGTTTTCTGTGTGTAATTCTTTTGAAAGTTTTTCAAATATAAGAATTAAAATTGTGAAATTTTTGTGTATTGTATTCAACCCCCCCTTCTACAATACTTGTTAAGCCATCTGGGACTAACAAGTGGTATCAGATCAGAAAGTTTAATTCCATAAACTTGATCTGCGATGGCTGCCTCTTCTTCTTCTATTGTTGAAAACTCTTTTCAAAATAACTTCTCTGAAAATGGCTCTATTTCAAAACCTCCTAACTTCAATCCCAACAACTTCTCTTTGTGGAAAAGCCGCATGATGCTATTCATGGAAGGAGTGGATACTAGATATCCAACCATTCTCAACGAGGGACCCATTATCCCCAGAGTTTGGGCTCGCTATGAAACGCAGAGGCCAGGTAAAGAGACCTTTGAAAAGGAAATCTCAAGTGATTCTGATGAGGAAAAATCCAGTGCTACTGGTCGGTATATTCTCAAAAATCCTAAAAAGTATACTGATGAGGAGAAACGTTTAGTTACTATTGACTCCAAGGTAAGAGCTATTATTGCTCTCTCTCTCTTCCTGATGAGGTCTACCACTCTTTGGTGAACTTTGAAACTGCCAAAGAAATGTGGACCACTCTATGTGTTCTGTACGAAGGTACAGAGGAAGTCAAGAAATGTAAAAAGATTGGTCTTATCAGAAAGTATGAACTATTTTCTTTTGAAAAAGGAGATTCTCTTCCTAGCTTCTATAACCGCTTCAACTCTCTTTTAAATGATCTTAAGTTGTTGGGCAGAGTCTATGATAATGAGGAAGTCTTGTGCAAGTTCATGGATTGTCTCCCAGATTTTTGGGAAAATATATGTACTTGCATCAAAACTACCAAGGACCTTGAGTTCATGCCCTTAACCGTTTTATATGGTACTCTTTTCAACTTTGAGCAAACCAAGCTTCAACGGAAATCTTTCATCAAGGAAATAAAGAGCTCCTCTATAGCTCTTGTTAGTGAAAGTTCCAAGAATTCTCAAAATCTTCCTAGAATCACCTATCCTTCATCTGACTCTGACAATGACAGCCAAACCAATGTAACCCACCAAACGGAAGCATATCTTAGTGATGCTGATGATGAAGGTGAGGATATCATGGTTGAACAGTTTTCGGATGAGATGGCAATGATGGCCGGTTCTAAACACAAGTTTCGTCCCTTCAACAAATCTCGAAGTCTTAGAAAAACTTCATCTTTCAAAACTTCTTCTGACAAGTCTAATGAGGAATGCTACAACTGTGGCAAGAAAGGACATTTTGCATCTGAGTGTAGAAGCAAGCGTATCTCCAAGTCCAAATTTACTTCCTCTGACAATCCCTCTTCAAAAAGGGAAAAATCCAAACACATGCCTTTCAAATCAACCTTTCCCAAAAAGGAGTCCCCACCATCCTTCTTAAATCATCAGGAGCGTGCTGAGAAATACAAGGCCAAGTACAAGAAAGAGAAGGAAAGGAGTGAGGGTCTAGAGAGAAAAGGGAAGGGTCTCATGGAAGAAACCCACGATTGGGACGACGAAGACACCTCCGACAGTGATTCTCAGAATAGATGCTTCGTGGCCATCTCAGAAGAAATGGAAGTTTCCGAAAAGGCCACTTCACCTATGGCTCTAGTGGCAACTGGGTGCTCCACAGCCTACGCTCAGGTACATCCCTTCAATAATATGTCTGATATTGAAAAGATCAATGCCTATGAATCTTTAACTCAAGATTTTTATTCTGTTAAAGACAGTAAGAATAGAAAATCTGCTCAAGTGAAAGAGCTCAAAGCTGAACTTGAAATTTGCATGTCTAAGCTTAAAAGGTTTGAGGAAATAAAAAATGAGCTTGAGGACTTGAAAACAATAAATCATGTGATCTCAAAAGAAAAGAACTTTCTGTTTAAGAAACTAAAAAGGGAACAAGAAGTCATCAAAAAATGGTCAAGCTCTTCCAAAAATCTTGAACAAATCTTTCAAAGTCAAATCTGTAGTTCAAACAAGTTCGGTCTAGGATTTGGAAAAACTGATGTTTGTGAGTCCACTCTTGCTCTTGTTCCCCCCACCAATGCATGTGATGATCTCTCTGATTCTAGCTCTTGTGATTCCATCTCTTTGAACTCGTTAGATCTGTGTGAAGCCTTAAAGTATGGCATATCCTTAAAGGCCAAAGACTCCTCATTGCAAGTTATTGAGAAGCAAGATTCAAATGACGTTTCCAAACCCATCCATGATCAGCTCAATTTTTCGGTCATGGATGAAGCCTCCTCCTCAAACTCTTCAAAAGCTAATCCTTCCAAAAGATCTAAACCCACCGATCTTATCCCCTTTGTGCCCACCGATCCCTCAATCTATGACCCTCCAATTCCTCTTCATGAAGTGTTGAAATCTATTCACATAGATACCTACACCGAACCTAAGCCCTCAAAGATCCCCAAAAGAGAAACTCCTGTTCACTCAAAAAGGATCTCCTGTGCTGACAAAGGAAAATCGGTGGTCAACTGCATGGCAAGCTCCCATCCTAAAAGTTCTACCCCAAACATTCCCTCTAACAACACTTATGTTCCTAGATCTGTGCTTTTAAGAAAATCAACTTCCAAAGATTTATCCAAAGGAATCCTTGGGTCCAAGCCTCCTGCTCTGTTCTCCTCTAACAAGGTTATAAGAACAAATGATAAAAGCCAAAACATGAAAAATGCTAAAAAGGTGTTTATCTATAGAAAATGCTATAACTGTGGTGACACTTTTCATATGGCTAAGGACTGTCCCAAGGATAGGATTGATAGATCCAAGCTTAAGGAATCATGCTCTTCTAACCCCAAAGGACCCATTACAAAATGGGTACCAAAGAACTAATATGTGTTTGCATGCAGGCTTTTGAGCACCATCAAATTTGGTATTTAGACAGCGGGTGCTCACGCCACATGACGGGAAACAAGTCTCTTCTCATCAACTATGTGCCGGGAAAAGGTCCATCTGTAACTTTTGGTGATAATTCTAAGGGTTACACCAAAGGATACGGAACTCTCTCTAACGGATCTGTAACCTTCAATAAAGTGGCTTTTGTGGACGGCCTCATGCATAACCTCCTCAGCATTAGCCAACTGTGTGATCTTGGATACAAAGTTATCTTTGAACTTTGTGTCTGCTCCGTGGTAGACAAACAATTCAATGTGGTGTTATCGGGAAGACGGATGGAAAATGTCTACGTCATAGATATGGGACAATCCAATTCTTCTTCAAATGTCTGCTTTGTGTCAAATGATGCATCCAAAAGAAACTGGTTGTGGCACAAACGTCTCTCTCATCTAAACTTCAAGACCTTGCATAAAATCTCCAACAAAGAGCTGGTGACGGGCATGCCAAAGTTGAACTTTGTCAAAGAGAAGCTGTGTGATGCATGTGAAAAGGGAAAGCTCACCAAAACATCCTTCAAGACGAAGCAATGCTCTTCCATCACTCTTCCTCTTCAATTGCTGCACATGGATCTATGTGGACCAGTCAGCACTCCAAGTCTTGGAGGCAAAAGGTATATTCTTGTTATTGTTGATGAATTTACCAGATATACTTGGGTGTTCTTTCTCAGGTACAAAAGTGATGCTACTGAAGAAATCATCAACTTTGTCAAGAAAAATGAAGTTCTCAATGGCCAGCTTGTCCGCTCGGTAAGGAGTGACAATGGCACTGAATTCAGAAATAGTGCTCTTGAAGACTTCTTCACCGAGAAAGGGATCTCTCAGAACTTCTCTGCTGTTCGTACTCCTCAGCAAAATGGAGTGGTGGAAAGGAAAAACAGAACACTGTGTGAGGCCGCTAGATCCATGTTGAGCGAATCAAATCTCCCCACCTATTTTTGGGCCGAAGCTGTGAATACTGCCTGCTTCACTCAAAACAGGTCAGTAATATCCAAAAGACATGATAAAACCCCGTATGAAGTTTTTCATGGCAGAAAACCAAATATTGGATTTCTTCATGTCTTTGGGTGTATTTGCTTTATTCTTAATGATCGTGAAAATCTTGGGAAGTTTGATCCCAAGGCAGATGAGGGAATATTTGTTGGGTACTCCTTATCCTCCAAAGCTTATAGGGTGTACAATCTCAGAAGAAAATGCATTGATGAGTCCATTCATGTCAAGTTTGATGACCTCAGATGTTCATCACTTTCAAGTGATGAGGATGATTTACACAGATGGATCTCATCATGTATTGGTGATACCCCCTTAGTCACTTCCACCGATATCTCCTCTATTCCCTCAAATCCATCCACCTCAAAAAACCCAGCTGGATCACTCTCTCCCACCGAAATTGATCAACCCATCTCTCACACCAATTTCCCTATTCCCACCGAAACTCCACACCGAAGCCCTTCTTCCATCCCTAATCCCACCGAAAATCACATGGCTTCCACTACCGAAAATCCCATCTTACACCAAACCTCTGATCCCACTACTCCAGTTCACTCTACTCCTCATACCCCATCACCTTTACCCCCTGCTCTAAAATGGACCAAAGATCACCCCATAGATCAAATTATTGGTGATCAACAAGCAGGTGTCCAAACCCGCAGAGGAGTTGGAAATATTTGTCTCTATGTGAATTTCCTCTCTCTCTCTGAACCCAAGAAAGTGGATGAAGCTCTATCAGATCTGTTAGACAACCTAGGGGGGGTAAGGTTGTATTTAAATAATTTACTTTCAAAAATTCTTTTATAAAAGTATCTTAATAATGTAAATACAACAGAGTATATGAAAACACAACAGATACGTATAAATACAGGATAGATAAATATAGTAAATAAAGCAGAGTATAAATGCAATGAATATACAATAATTATATAAACAGATATAATTAAATGCACAGCGGAAATATAAAGAGATAAGGGATAGAGATACTTGACACGGAGATTTAGTGATTTACCACAACTTGGTAAATCACTAGCCGAGACACTTCCCAACACGATCCAATAAACGTATTCTTTACGGTAGAATACAAACCAAATACAAAGGAAAGCAATAGGCTCTCAAGCTTCAGCTAATTGAGATATACAGGATCACACACCCGTTATTCAAACACTTACAAGAGGAGTATAACTCACAATGGAAATCACTCTTGTATAATATTTATCACTTGGATATTTTATAAAAACGTTTTATAAAATAAATATGTAGTGATAATATGTAGTATGGAATATTAGTTGGGAGAGATCAGATGAGGAGATGGCTGTTGGTTTGTATCTGTATTGTATATTATTTCTTCTCCACCATCGCATGCATTATATAGCAGCTCTTCCAACGGATACATGCATCCGCGGTATACCGCCAAAAGCACGCGGTATACCGTGCAGTAATAAAGTACGTGTCAGAAGAGAAAGGTCAACCCTGCAAAAACAAACGGAAACTGTACCCGCGGTATACCGGGCATTCTTCGTGGTATACCTGCGTCAGAATATGTACCCGCGGTATACCGGGCATTCTTCGCGGTATACCTGCGTCAGAATAGGCAGCTTCCAGGACGCAACCAATCTTTCTCAATAAACCATATTTAATTAAAATCATTTATTGGGTTTTTAGAAATATCCAAGTGGTATATTATTTTAGGGTGTTTATCATTATAAATTATAAACACTAATGACAACGTAAATCTTCCGTCTTGAACTCTTCAGATAAAATCTTCGTGTTTTTCAAGAACTGTACACTTGGATTGGATTGTTAGATAAACAATAATACGGTGTGTTTGTAATCATCAAAATAAATATATATAAATATATAGAGATGTGGTACACTTGCACCAACAATCTCCCCCTTTTTGATGATGACAAACACAACCGCTAAGCATGAGCATATGCGGTTTCTCTCCCCCGTTTGTCGAAACAAAAAGGGTCAAGAAAGACGGTATGCTTCCCCTCGAGAGGTGCTCCCCCTCAAAATATGCATATAATTGAGGTAGCATAAACTCATGGGTAAAGATAATAAAACGCTCCCCCTCAAATTAATAACGATATTAATTGTTGATTTTAAAAAAATTTGAGGGAAAAAAAAATATGCATAAAAAAAAGCATATAATAGACATAAAACAAAATAACCTAAAAGAAACACTTGCACCAAAAAAAGGATCTTAAGGCTTCGATTTTTCGGTTAATTTTATGTGAGCAAAAATTACCACGTATTATGACCTCGTCAGGGAACACGTATTATATCCTCGTCAGGAAACACGTATTGTATCCTCGCCAGGAAACACGTATTATATCCTCGTCAGGAAACACGTATTATATCCTCGTCAGGAAACACCTACAAAAGGCAAAGAAATTTTTTTGTGGTACCCTTTTCTTATGGGTCCTTTTAACAGTTAGTATAAAACATAAACTGCAAAAAAAAATTAAAATATGTTGTCGACATAAAATAAAACATGACAACATACAATCCACAAAATTTGTTTAAAACCACAAACGCATCCCACCGGGATTGTCAACATTAAACATTCCTTTCGGAATCCATTTTCTAACCATTCTAATTTTGCGATTGTATTTATCATACACATAAAATGAAGCATTTATATTCGCATTAGGTCTAGTAAAATTACTATTATACATGCGAGCATACGGTTTCCTCCCATAATTCACATTTTTCATTTTTGACATATATGGGGGTTTTTGCACATAAGGTTTTCTCGTTTCAACTTTAGGTGGTTCAAAACACTTTTTAATTTGAATACACGAGCACGTATCAATACATGTATTAGAACCAATGCCTTTTCTACAATTAATGCGATTATACATATTTAGCATTTTTAACACTTTATCATTGCTATTTTGAAATGCTTTAGCTAACATATTATCTTTTTCATATAAATCGCATTTAGCTTTTAAACAAGCATTATCGTTTATGAGAATATCACATTTTGCACATATGTCATTTTCTTCTATTCTTTTATCTAAACATGCAAGTTTCTCATTTAAAACATCACATGATTTGCAAACAATATTTTCGCATGCTTTCTTTTCTAAAGTGATAACTTTATCATTTAACTCATTTTTGATTTTATTATCACATGCAATGGTTTGTTTACAATTATTCAACTCATTTTGACATAATAATAATTCTTCTTTTAATTTAGCATTCTCATTTTTATAACTATTTACGAGAACAATCAATTTTTGAAAAGAGACATTTAGCATATCAATATCATCATCGTTATCACTACAACTAGAATAACTTGAGTATGAAGTACATACCTCTTTCTCGCAGTCGACGATGAGACAAGTTTCTTCATTTCTTTGATCTCGGGTTTCGTCTCTCTTTTCTTTTGAGTTTTCACCATAGGTGATGTTCAAGTTCTCCCAAATATCACGAGCAGTTTCAAAGAGATAAACACGCTCAATATCATCGTTAGTAAGAACCGAAAAGAGAAAATTTTTGGCTTCATAATTTAAACAACAATTATCCTTATCTTCTTCGGACCATTCCGAGCTAGGTTTTTCAACAACTTTGTTGTTTTGAAATTTTGTGGGTTTGAAATTTCCTTTAATAATAATATCCCAAATATTTTGATTTATCCCACGAACATAACGTTCAAAAGAATTTGCCCAAAGATCAAAATTTTCGAAATCAATAAGAAGAGATTTAGAAAAACAAGCATTTTGTTGAGCCATAACAAAAACGGATTTAAAAAAATTAAATAGACGATTTTTGAAAGCCCCGCTCTGATACCAATTGTTAGACAACCTAGGGGGGGTAAGGTTGTATTTAAATAATTTACTTTCAAAAATTCTTTTATAAAAATATCTTAATAATGTAAATACAACAGAGTATATGAAAACACAACAGATACGTATAAATACAGGATAGATAAATATAGTAAATAAAGCAGAGTATAAATGCAATGAATATACAATAATTATATAAACAGATATAATTAAATGCACAGCGGAAATATAAAGAGATAAGGGATAGAGATACTTGACACGGAGATTTAGTGATTTACCACAACTTGGTAAATCACTAGCCGAGACACTTCCCGACACGATCCAATAAACGTATTCTTTACGGTAGAATACAAACCAAATACAAAGGAAAGCAATAGGCTCTCAAGCTTCAGCTAATTGAGATATACAGGATCACACACCCGTTATTCAAACACTTACAAGAGGAGTATAACTCACAATGGAAATCACTCTTGTATAATATTTATCACTTGGATATTTTATAAAAACGTTTTATAAAATAAATATGTAGTGATAATATGTAGTATGGAATATTAGTTGGGAGAGATCAGATGAGGAGATGGCTGTTGGTTTGTATCTGTATTGTATATTATTTCTTCTCCACCATCGCATGCATTATATAGCAGCTCTTCCAACGGATACATGCATCCGCGGTATACCGCCAAAAGCACGCGGTATACCGTGCAGTAATAAAGTACGTGTCAGAAGAGAAAGGTCAACCCTGCAAAAACAAACGGAAACTGTACCCGCGGTATACCGGGCATTCTTCGTGGTATACCTGCGTCAGAATATGTACCCGCGGTATACCGGGCATTCTTCGCGGTATACCTGCGTCAGAATAGGCAGCTTCCAGGACGCAACCAATCTTTCTCAATAAACCATATTTAATTAAAATCATTTATTGGGTTTTTAGAAATATCCAAGTGGTATATTATTTTAGGGTGTTTATCATTATAAATTATAAACACTAATGACAACGTAAATCTTCCGTCTTGAACTCTTCAGATAAAATCTTCGTGTTCTTCAAGAACTGTACACTTGGATTGGATTGTTAGATAAACAATAATACGGTGTGTTTGTAATCATCAAAATAAATATATATAAATATATAGAGATGTGGTACACTTGCACCAACAATCTCCCCCTTTTTGATGATGACAAACACAACCGCTAAGCATGAGCATATGCGGTTTCTCTCCCCCGTTTGTCGAAACAAAAAGGGTCAAGAAAGACGGTATGCTTCCCCTCGAGAGATGCTCCCCCTCAAAATATGCATATAATTGAGGTAGCATAAACTCATGGGTAAAGATAATAAAACGCTCCCCCTCAAATTAATAACGATATTAATTGTTGATTTTAAAAAAATTTGAGGGAAAAAAAAATATGCATAAAAAAAGCATATAATAGACATAAAACAAAATAACCTAAAAGAAACACTTGCACCAAAAAAAGGATCTTAAGGCTTCGATTTTTCGGTTAATTTTATGTGAGCAAAAATTACCACGTACTATGACCTCGTCAGGGAACACGTATTATATCCTCGTCAGGAAACACGTATTGTATCCTCGCCAGGAAACACGTATTATATCCTCGTCAGGAAACACGTATTATATCCTCGTCAGGAAACACCTACAAAAGGCAAAGAAATTTTTTTGTGGTACCCTTTTCTTATGGGTCCTTTTAACAGTTAGTATAAAACATAAACTGCAAAAAAAAATTAAAATATGTTGTCGACATAAAATAAAACATGACAACATACAATCCACAAAATTTGTTTAAAACCACAAACGCATCCCACCGGGATTGTCAACATTAAACATTCCTTTCGGAATCCATTTTCTAACCATTCTAATTTTGCGATTGTATTTATCATACACATAAAATGAAGCATTTATATTCGCATTAGGTCTAGTAAAATTACTATTATACATGCGAGCATACGGTTTCCTCCCATAATTCACATTTTTCATTTTTGACATATATGGGGGTTTTTGCACATAAGGTTTTCTCGTTTCAACTTTAGGTGGTTCAAAACACTTTTTAATTTGAATACACGAGCACGTATCAATACATGTATTAGAACCAATGCCTTTTCTACAATTAATGCGATTAGACATATTTAGCATTTTTAACACTTTATCATTGCTATTTTGAAATGCTTTAGCTAACATATTATCTTTTTCATATAAATCGCATTTAGCTTTTAAACAAGCATTATCATTTATGAGAATATCACATTTTGCACATATGTCATTTTCTTCTATTCTTTTATCTAAACATGCAAGTTTCTCATTTAAAACATCACATGATTTGCAAACAATATTTTCGCATGCTTTCTTTTCTAAAGTGATAACTTTATCATTTAACTCATTTTTGATTTTATTATCACATGCAATGGTTTGTTTACAATTATTCAACTCATTTTGACATAATAATAATTCTTCTTTTAATTTAGCATTCTCATTTTTATAACTATTTACGAGAACAATCAATTTTTGAAAAGAGACATTTAGCATATCAATATCATCATCGTTATCACTACAACTAGAATAACTTGAGTATGAAGTACATACCTCTTTCTCGCAGTCGACGATGAGACAAGTTTCTTCATTTCTTTGATCTCGGGTTTCGTCTCTCTTTTCTTTTGAGTTTTCACCATAGGTGATGTTCAAGTTCTCCCAAATATCACGAGCAGTTTCAAAGAGATAAACACGCTCAATATCATCGTTAGTAAGAACCGAAAAGAGAAAATTTTTGGCTTCATAATTTAAACAACAATTATCCTTATCTTCTTCGGACCATTCCGAGCTAGGTTTTTCAACAACTTTGTTGTTTTGAAATTTTGTGGGTTTGAAATTTCCTTTAATAATAATATCCCAAATATTTTGATTTATCCCACGAACATAACGTTCAAAAGAATTTGCCCAAAGATCAAAATTTTCGAAATCAATAAGAAGAGATTTAGAAAAACAAGCATTTTGTTGAGCCATAACAAAAACGGATTTAAAAAAATTAAATAGACGATTTTTGAAAGCCCCGCTCTGATACCAATTGTTAGACAACCTAGGGGGGGTAAGGTTGTATTTAAATAATTTACTTTCAAAAATTCTTTTATAAAAATATCTTAATAATGTAAATACAACAGAGTATATGAAAACACAACAGATACGTATAAATACAGGATAGATAAATATAGTAAATAAAGCAGAGTATAAATGCAATGAATATACAATAATTATATAAACAGATATAATTAAATGCACAGCGGAAATATAAAGAGATAAGGGATAGAGATACTTGACACGGAGATTTAGTGATTTACCACAACTTGGTAAATCACTAGCCGAGACACTTCCCGACACGATCCAATAAACGTATTCTTTACGGTAGAATACAAACCAAATACAAAGGAAAGCAATAGGCTCTCAAGCTTCAGCTAATTGAGATATACAGGATCACACACCCGTTATTCAAACACTTACAAGAGGAGTATAACTCACAATGGAAATCACTCTTGTATAATATTTATCACTTGGATATTTTATAAAAACGTTTTATAAAATAAATATGTAGTGATAATATGTAGTATGGAATATTAGTTGGGAGAGATCAGATGAGGAGATGGCTGTTGGTTTGTATCTGTATTGTATATTATTTCTTCTCCACCATCGCATGCATTATATAGCAGCTCTTCCAACGGATACATGCATCCGCGGTATACCGCCAAAAGCACGCGGTATACCGTGCAGTAATAAAGTACGTGTCAGAAGAGAAAGGTCAACCCTGCAAAAACAAACGGAAACTGTACCCGCGGTATACCGGGCATTCTTCGTGGTATACCTGCGTCAGAATATGTACCCGCGGTATACCGGGCATTCTTCGCGGTATACCTGCGTCAGAATAGGCAGCTTCCAGGACGCAACCAATCTTTCTCAATAAACCATATTTAATTAAAATCATTTATTGGGTTTTTAGAAATATCCAAGTGGTATATTATTTTAGGGTGTTTATCATTATAAATTATAAACACTAATGACAACGTAAATCTTCCGTCTTGAACTCTTTAGATAAAATCTTCGTGTTCTTCAAGAACTGTACACTTGGATTGGATTGTTAGATAAACAATAATACGGTGTGTTTGTAATCATCAAAATAAATATATATAAATATATAGAGATGTGGTACACTTGCACCAACAATCTCCCCCTTTTTGATGATGACAAACACAACCGCTAAGCATGAGCATATGCGGTTTCTCTCCCCCGTTTGTCGAAACAAAAAGGGTCAAGAAAGACGGTATGCTTCCCCTCGAGAGATGCTCCCCCTCAAAATATGCATATAATTGAGGTAGCATAAACTCATGGGTAAAGATAATAAAACGCTCCCCCTCAAATTAATAACGATATTAATTGTTGATTTTAAAAAAATTTGAGGGAAAAAAAATATGCATAAAAAAAAGCATATAATAGACATAAAACAAAATAACCTAAAAGAAACACTTGCACCAAAAAAAGGATCTTAAGGCTTCGATTTTTCGGTTAATTTTATGTGAGCAAAAATTACCACGTACTATGACCTCGTCAGGGAACACGTATTATATCCTCGTCAGGAAACACGTATTGTATCCTCGCCAGGAAACACGTATTATATCCTCGTCAGGAAACACGTATTATATCCTCGTCAGGAAACACCTACAAAAGGCAAAGAAAATTTTTTGTGGTACCCTTTTTCTTATGGGTCCTTTTAACAGTTAGTATAAAACATAAACTGCAAAAAAAAATTAAAATATGTTGTCGACATAAAATAAAACATGACAACATACAATCCACAAAATTTGTTTAAAACCACAAACGCATCCCACCGGGATTGTCAACATTAAACATTCCTTTCGGAATCCATTTTCTAACCATTCTAATTTTGCGATTGTATTTATCATACACATAAAATGAAGCAGTTATATTCGCATTAGGTCTAGTAAAATTACTATTATACATGCGAGCATACGGTTTCCTCCCATAATTCACATTTTTCATTTTTGACATATATGGGGGTTTTTGCACATAAGGTTTTCTCGTTTCAACTTTAGGTGGTTCAAAACACTTTTTAATTTGAATACACGAGCACGTATCAATACATGTATTAGAACCAATGCCTTTTCTACAATTAATGCGATTAGACATATTTAGCATTTTTAACACTTTATCATTGCTATTTTGAAATGCTTTAGCTAACATATTATCTTTTTCATATAAATCGCATTTAGCTTTTAAACAAGCATTATCATTTATGAGAATATCACATTTTGCACATATGTCATTTTCTTCTATTCTTTTATCTAAACATGCAAGTTTCTCATTTAAAACATCACATGATTTGCAAACAATATTTTCGCATGCTTTCTTTTCTAAAGTGATAACTTTATCATTTAACTCATTTTTGATTTTATTATCACATGCAATGGTTTGTTTACAATTATTCAACTCATTTTGACATAATAATAATTCTTCTTTTAATTTAGCATTCTCATTTTTATAACTATTTACGAGAACAATCAATTTTTGAAAAGAGACATTTAGCATATCAATATCATCATCGTTATCACTACAACTAGAATAACTTGAGTATGAAGTACATACCTCTTTCTCGCAGTCGACGATGAGACAAGTTTCTTCATTTCTTTGATCTCGGGTTTCGTCTCTCTTTTCTTTTGAGTTTTCACCATAGGTGATGTTCAAGTTCTCCCAAATATCACGAGCAGTTTCAAAGAGATAAACACGCTTGTTGGTGCAAGTGTACCACATCTCTATATATTTATATATATTTATTTTGATGATTACAAACACACCGTATTATTGTTTGTCTAACAATTTAATCCAAGTGTGCAGTTGTTGAAGAACACAAAGATTTTATCTGAAGATTTCAAGACTGAAGATGCGTCATATTATTTATATTTCACAATGGTGAAAACTCTATAAATAATATACCACTTGGATATTTCAAAAAACCTTACCAAATACTGTTTTTGAAATAATTAATCTTTTAATATATATATTCAAAAGTTATATATATATATATGTATAAAGTATTCAAAGGAACATCATCATTACATATATATATATATTATATTAAAAAGAAAATAAAAAACATAATCATTACATATATATATATTATATATATATTACCGTTTGAAACTTTGAATGAATAGTAATCTTATTCTCATGCAACGGATCTTTTCTTGGTTGGCTATATATTGGGTTGTTTGCATGAAGAAAAAAAAAAGAGCAACATATACAACCAACAGTAACAAGCACCATTAAAAGTCTCAGCTCTCTCACTCTCACTTATTTATATATATATATTTTATAAAACATTTTTTATAAAATATCCAAGTGTGAGATATTATACAAGAGTGATTACCCATTGTGAGTTATACTCCTCTTGTAAGTTTTTGAATAACGGGTGTGTGATCCTGTTTATCTCATAGCAGAGGCTTGAGAAACTATTACAATACCTTTGTACTTGGTTTGTATTTCTACCGTAAAGAATACATTTATTGGATCGTGTCGAGAAGTGTCTCGGCTGCTGGTTTATCACAGTTGGTGGTAAATCAGTAAATCTCTGTGTCAAGTATCTCTATCCCTTATCTCTTTATTTATTCCGCTGTGCTATATTATATTTATTTATATAAACTGCTTTGCATTTATATTTATTTATATAATCTCTGTGTATTTAAATTATATCTGTTTATATAATTGTTGTATACTTATTTATTTATACTCTGCTTTATTTATTCTGTATTTATTTGTAAAAAGATTTTTTGAAAGTAAAAGTTTTAAAATACAACCTTACCCCCCCCTTAGGTTGTCCAACATTTGGTATCAGAGCAGGGCTTTCAAAAATCGTCTATTTAATTTTTTAAAATCCGTTTTTGTTATGGCTCAACAAAATGCTTGGTTTTCTAAATCTCTTCTTATTGATTTCGAAAATTTTGATCTTTGGGCAAATTCTTTTGAACGTTGTGTTCGTGGGATAAATCAAAAAATTTGGGATATTATTATTAAAGGAAATTTCAAACCCACAAAATTTCAAAACAACAAAGTTGTTGAAAAACCTAGCTCGGAATGGTCCGACGAAGATGAGGCTAATTATTGTTTAAATTATGAAGCCAAAAATTTTCTCTTTTCGGTTCTTACTAACGATGATATTGAGCGTGTTTATCTCTTTGAAACTGCTCGTGATATTTGGGAGAACTTGAACGTCACCTATGGTGGAAACTCAAAAGAAAAGAGAGACGAAACCCGAGATCAAAGAAATGAAGAAACGTGTCTCATCGTCGACTGCGAGAAAGAGGTATGTACTTCATACTCAAGTTATTCTAGTTGTAGTGATAACGATGATGATATTAATATGTCAAATGTCTCTTTTCAAAAATTGATTGTTCTCGTAAATAGTTATAAAAATGAGAATGCTAAATTAAAAGAAGAATTATTATTATGTCAAAATGAGTTGAATAATTGTAAACAAACCATTGCATGTGATAATAAAATCAAAAATGAGTTAAATGATAAAGTTGTCACTTTAGAAAAGAAAGCATGCGAAAATATTGTTTGCAAATCTTGCATTGTCTTAAATGATAAAATTGCATGTTTAGAGAAAAGAACATGTGAAAATATTTTATGTACAAAATGCGATATACTTGAAAATGATAATGCATGTTTAAAAGCTAAATGCGATTTATATGAAAAAGATAATCTGTTAGCTAATGCATTTCAAAATAGCAATGATAAAGTGCTTAAAATGCTAAATATGCCTAATCGTATAAATTGCCGAAAAGGCATTGGTTCCGATACATGTGTTGATAAATGTTCGTGTAAACCCATTAAAAGATTTTTTGCATCTCCTAAAGTTGAAACGAGAAAACCCTATGTGCAAAAACCCCCATATATGTCAAAAATGAAAAATGAGGATTATGGGAGGAAACCGTATGCTCGTATGTATAATAGTAATTTTTCTAGACCTAATGCGAATATAAATGCTTCATTTTATGTGTATGATAAATACAATCGCAAAATTAAAATGGTTAGAAAATGGATTCCGAAAGGAATGTTTAATGTTGATAATCCGGGTGGAATGCGTTTATGGTTTTAAACCATTTTTATGGCTTTGTATGTTTGTCGTGTTTGTTTTATGTCGACAACATATTTTTTTTGCAGTTTATGTTTTATACTAACTGTTAAAAGGACCCATAAGAAAAGGGTACCACAAAAAATTTTCTTTGCCTTTTGTAGGTGTTTCCTGACGAGGATATAATACGTGGTTACCTGCCGAGGTTATAATACGTGGTTACCTGCCGAGGTTATAATACGTGGTTACCTGACGAGGTCATAATACGTGGTGATTTTTTTTTATCACATAAAATTAACCGAATATTGAAGCCTTAAGATCCGTTTTGGTGCAAGTGTTTCGTATTGGTTTGTATATCTTTGTCTCTATTGCTTTTTGCATTTTATTTTATCCCTCAAATTTTATAAAATCAATTTGATATCGTTATTAATTTGAGGGGGAGCGTTTTAGCTCTTTTACCCATGAGTGTATGCTACCTCAATTATATGCATATTTTGAGGGGGAGCATCTCTCGAGGGGAAGCATACCGTCTCTCTTGACCCTTTTTGTTTCGACAAACGGGGGAGAGAAACCGCATATGCTCTTGCTTAGCGGTTGTGTTTGTCATCATCAAAAAGGGGGAGATTGTTGGTGCAAGTGTACCACATCTCTATATATTTATATATATTTATTTTGATGATTACAAACACACCGTATTATTGTTTGTCTAACAATTTAATCCAAGTGTGCAGTTGTTGAAGAACACAAAGATTTTATCTGAAGATTTCAAGACTGAAGATGCGTCATATTATTTATATTTCACAATGGTGAAAACTCTATAAATAATATACCACTTGGATATTTCAAAAAACCTTACCAAATACTGTTTTTGAAATAATTAATCTTTTAATATATATATTCAAAAGTTATATATATATATATGTATAAAGTATTCAAAGGAACATCATCATTACATATATATATATATTATATTAAAAAGAAAATAAAAAACATAATCATTACATATATATATATTATATATATATTACCGTTTGAAACTTTGAATGAATAGTAATCTTATTCTCATGCAACGGATCTTTTCTTGGTTGGCTATATATTGGGTTGTTTGCATGAAGAAAAAAAAAAGAGCAACATATACAACCAACAGTAACAAGCACCATTAAAAGTCTCAGCTCTCTCACTCTCACTTATTTATATATATATATTTTATAAAACATTTTTTATAAAATATCCAAGTGTGAGATATTATACAAGAGTGATTACCCATTGTGAGTTATACTCCTCTTGTAAGTTTTTGAATAACGGGTGTGTGATCCTGTTTATCTCATAGCAGAGGCTTGAGAAACTATTACAATACCTTTGTACTTGGTTTGTATTTCTACCGTAAAGAATACATTTATTGGATCGTGTCGAGAAGTGTCTCGGCTGCTGGTTTATCACAGTTGGTGGTAAATCAGTAAATCTCTGTGTCAAGTATCTCTATCCCTTATCTCTTTATTTATTCCGCTGTGCTATATTATATTTATTTATATAAACTGCTTTGCATTTATATTTATTTATATAATCTCTGTGTATTTAAATTATATCTGTTTATATAATTGTTGTATACTTATTTATTTATACTCTGCTTTATTTATTCTGTATTTATTTGTAAAAAGATTTTTTGAAAGTAAAAGTTTTAAAATACAACCTTACCCCCCCCTTAGGTTGTCCAACAACGCTCAATATCATCGTTAGTAAGAACCGAAAAGAGAAAATTTTTGGCTTCATAATTTAAACAACAATTATCCTTATCTTCTTCGGACCATTCCGAGCTAGGTTTTTCAACAACTTTGTTGTTTTGAAATTTTGTGGGTTTGAAATTTCCTTTAATAATAATATCCCAAATATTTTGATTTATCCCACGAACATAACGTTCAAAAGAATTTGCCCAAAGATCAAAATTTTCGAAATCAATAAGAAGAGATTTAGAAAAACAAGCATTTTGTTGAGCCATAACAAAAACGGATTTAAAAAAATTAAATAGACGATTTTTGAAAGCCCCGCTCTGATACCAATTGTTAGACAACCTAGGGGGGGTAAGGTTGTATTTAAATAATTTACTTTCAAAAATTCTTTTATAAAAATATCTTAATAATGTAAATACAACAGAGTATATGAAAACACAACAGATACGTATAAATACAGGATAGATAAATATAGTAAATAAAGCAGAGTATAAATGCAATGAATATACAATAATTATATAAACAGATATAATTAAATGCACAGCGGAAATATAAAGAGATAAGGGATAGAGATACTTGACACGGAGATTTAGTGATTTACCACGACTTGGTAAATCACTAGCCGAGACACTTCCCGACACGATCCAATAAACGTATTCTTTACGGTAGAATACAAACCAAATACAAAGGAAAGCAATAGGCTCTCAAGCTTCAGCTAATTGAGATATACAGGATCACACACCCGTTATTCAAACACTTACAAGAGGAGTATAACTCACAATGGAAATCACTCTTGTATAATATTTATCACTTGGATATTTTATAAAAACGTTTTATAAAATAAATATGTAGTGATAATATGTAGTATGGAATATTAGTTGGGAGAGATCAGATGAGGAGATGGCTGTTGGTTTGTATCTGTATTGTATATTATTTCTTCTCCACCATCGCATGCATTATATAGCAGCTCTTCCAACGGATACATGCATCCGCGGTATACCGCCAAAAGCACGCGGTATACCGTGCAGTAATAAAGTACGTGTCAGAAGAGAAAGGTCAACCCTGCAAAAACAAACGGAAACTGTACCCGCGGTATACCGGGCATTCTTCGTGGTATACCTGCGTCAGAATATGTACCCGCGGTATACCGGGCATTCTTCGCGGTATACCTGCGTCAGAATAGGCAGCTTCCAGGACGCAACCAATCTTTCTCAATAAACCATATTTAATTAAAATCATTTATTGGGTTTTTAGAAATATCCAAGTGGTATATTATTTTAGGGTGTTTATCATTATAAATTATAAACACTAATGACAACGTAAATCTTCCGTCTTGAACTCTTCAGAGAAAATCTTCGTGTTCTTCAAGAACTGTACACTTGGATTGGATTGTTAGATAAACAATAATACGGTGTGTTTGTAATCATCAAAATAAATATATATAAATATATAGAGATGTGGTACACTTGCACCAACAAGATCCTTGTTGGATCACTTCCATGCAAGAAGAACTTTCTCAGTTCCAGAGAAATAAAGTTTGGAGATTGGTTCCCAAACCCAGAAACAAGACAATCATTGGAACCAAGTGGGTATTCAGGAACAAAATGGATGAAGATGGTACTGTTATCAGGAACAAGGCCCGATTAGTAGCTCAAGGATACAGACAGGAAGAAGGCATTGACTATGATGAAACATTTGCTCCTGTTGCAAGACTCGAAGCTATAAGGATCTTTCTGGCTCATGCTGCCTACCGAAATTTTAGGGTCTTTCAAATGGATGTTAAAAGTGTCTTTCTCAATGGGGAACTTGCAGAGGAAGTCTATGTGAAACAACCTCCTGTCTTTGAAGACCCAGCTCATCCAGACTATGTGTACAGACTTGACAAAGCTTTGTATGGTCTCAAGCAAGCTCCACGTGCCTGGTATGACACTCTTGCCAACTTTCTTCTCAAGCATGGATATTCCAGAGGTAAAATTGACAATACTCTCTTCATCAAAGAAACCTCAGGTAATATCATTCTTGTTCAAATCTATGTTGATGACATCATCTTTGGTGCCACTGATGAATGCCTATGTGATGAGTTTGCTTCTCTCATGATGAGTGAATATGAGATGAGCATGATGGGAGAGCTTACATTTTTCTTGGGCCTTCAAGTCAAACAATCTTCAGAAGGGATTTTTATAAATCAAAGCAAATATATTCGGGACCTTCTGAAGAAATTTAACTTTCTAGATAGCTCTCCTATGAAAACTCCCATGGCACCTCCCTTGAAACTGTGTGCCGATCTAAAAGGTGAATCTGTGGATGTTACTCTTTACAGAGGTATGATAGGCTCTCTTCTTTACCTAACTGCTAGCAGACCGGATATTATGTTTGCTACCTGTCTATGTGCTCGTTATCAGGCCAATCCTAAAGTATCACATTTAAAGGCTGTAAAACGAATTTTTCGGTATCTCAAGGGCACACTGCACTTGGGTCTTTGGTATCCCAAAGACTCGAGTTTTGAACTAATTGGTTACTCAGATTCAGACTATGCAGGTTCCCGGATTGATAGAAAGAGTACTACAGGAAGCTGTCAGCTCCTTGGGGGAAAATTGGTAAGTTGGTCCAGCAAGAAACAAAACTCTGTATCAACCTCTACTGCTGAGGCTGAATATGTAGCTGCTGGGAGCTGCTGTGCTCAGATTCTATGGATGAGAAACCAACTAAGGGACTATAATCAATTCTTTTCTAAAGTCCCAATTTTGTGTGATAATTCCAGTGCTATAGCTATAGCAAATAATCCTGTTCTTCACTCTAGATCTAAACACATCGATATCAGGTATCATTTCATCAGGGATCACATTTCCAAAGGCGACATTGAACTGCACTTCATTCCCACCGATTTGCAGCTTGCTAATATTTTCACCAAACCTCTTGATGAAACCAGGTTCAACTTTCTCATCAGTGAACTTGGGATGTGCAATTTCCAAGAATAAACATGTGTTCATGCTCCACCGATCTCACATCGGTGGACACCTTCTTATCTACTTCTCTCTCTATCCACCGATCTCTCATCGGTGGACAAACCTATGTGTTAAATCATTTCTATCTCTTTTCCAACACCGAAGTCCAATTTCGGTGATAATCTCAAGTATCGGTGAAGCGTGTCTACCACCGAAGCTCATTTCGGTGAAAATATTCAAAATCGGTGAAACCTGTCCACCACCGAAGTCTCATTTCGGTGGTCATCTCAAATCGGTGAAACTTGTCCACCACCGAAGTCTCAAATCGGTGATCATCTCAAATCGGTGAAACCATTCTACCACCGAAGTCCCATGAACACCGAATCCACCACCGAAATCCACCGATCGTCTACCGAACGACCACCGAACTTCCACCGATTGTCTACCGAACGACCACCGAACTTCCACCGATCGTCTACCGAACGAACACCGAATCCTCCACCGAAGCATCACCGAGCCTACACCGATCCACACGGTTCCCAAAGCCCACTTGTGACCACTCAATTGCAGTTGTGTCAGACCCTTCGCCTATCCGCCGCTCCGTGTCCCGATTCCCAATAACCCTTTCACCTCATGAGCCGCATGTCCCCTCTCCCCATACAAAATCATCATCACAGTGCCTTATCATTTCCCTATATATACATACCTCCCTTCACTTCACTCCTTTCTCACAATTCAAACCTGCAACTCTCTCTTCTCTTTCAAACATATCTCTCTCATGGCATCCTCACGATATCCAATTCCTACACGTTTTGAAGACCTCCGCTTCAACCAGTGCAATCACGTTGCCCGCCTCGAATCCGATCCCGCTCATCCCGAGTTCTCCACTATTGCTAAATTTCTGTCTCGCTCTCCTCTTCTTCATGCCTTCACATGCAACCCCAAGATGAGCAAAATGCTCATTGGACAGTTCTGGCTCACTTCCGTGTACGATCCATCTAATGAGGCCATTCACGCCTCCATCTTCACCAATGCCGAAGGTGATCACGACCTCACGTTTGGGGTCGATGATGTTCGTCTCGCTCTTAAGATCGACGCCTTTTCCGTCTATGAAGACATGTATTTAGACACCATCCATGAAGACATTGTACTTACCACCGGTTATGTGCTCGACGACTCCTCCAAAAGCTCCAAAGGCCCCGGTACTCTTCTTCGTAGCAAAATGGGAGGCACTTGGAATTTTTTCTTTGCCCACGTTATCCATTGCCTCTCATGCAAAACAAGTGGGCATGATCAATCGCCGTCACACGTCAACAAACTCGCTCATGCCCTCATTTTCCAAAGGAAAGTGGATTTCGCCCAATATTTCTTCTCAGAGCTTGTCGAGGTAATCAAAACTCCCAAGAAGTGTTACGTAGCTTTTCCCCGCTTCATCTCCATGATCTTACAACACAAACTTTCCAAAGCTTTGGAAACCGATCGCTGCTCTTCCTCGCCCCGGTTCTCTTATGATTGGTCATCTCCCGTTGTGGGCACCAAAACCCTCAATGTCAAGCCGCTCGCCACCGATAGCCCATTACGCCCAGGTATGATTTCCTTCGCCCTATCTCCCGAACTTCATTGGGGTGATGCGGAAATTCCCGGGTTTCGCCACCTGGAAATTCCCGAGGTCACTCCAAATGTTGTGGTCCCTTCTCCCCGTTCCCGAGTGACGTCAGGTGGCACTCAAAAGAAACGACAAAAGGCCACCGACACCTCCGCTCCCGCTTCTCGAACCACGTCACCGAGAGATCCCTCGGAGACTTCCCCGGTTCACACCCCTTCTCACAAGCGGAGGCACTCACCTTCCCCTTCGGGATCTCTTCCAAAGAGGTCTCGGAAACCATCGGCCCAACCGACTCATCCAACCGTCGATTCTCCAAAATCGCCGGTTGTTGAACTTCATCCCTCCGGGCCAAGGGTACCTGCTACACACCCCACCGTCTCCTCTGTTGCCTCTCGAAAGGCCTCAGTTACATTTCAGGAGGACCCCCCACATACCTCCCCACTCGACTCTTTGGGTGGTGGAGATGACCTCGAGATCTCTCCGCTCGAGGGTTCTGACTTCACACTACACAGCTTTACACCCGATCAGTTTTCGATCGAAGACATTGCACAACCCTCTAAGGGTTCCCCCCCAATTGCACCCTTTGATTTTTTTGATTTTCTTTTAGCGGACACTGGTTCTCCCCAAACCATCCCGTCCACCGAAGAACATCACACCGAGTCTCCCTCGTCCTCACACCAATCACCCCCCCGATCATCTACTCCCCCACGAATGTTACACACCGACGACTTGATGCCTTACCTCCACATTCCCATTCCCGAACCTGACCCCCACCGACTACTCTTCCAGTTTCCCGAAATCGGTGGCCAAACTTCCCCGCACATCGACCGCACCTCTACCTTTCTTAAATCTACCATCACCTTAATCTCCCAAGCCAATTCCCGCATCTCTACCCTCGAGTCTCAGCTACCGCATCTTCTTCTTGATGCCATCACCGAAGCCCTACGCCCCATTCAAGAAAAATTATCTACCCTTTCTACCACAGTGGAGTCCCTCTCCAAACCTTCCACCGACTCACCCAGTCCTGAACGTTCCCAGTGGGAAATGGATCTCGGTGACTTTGCCTTGGTTCCCCATACCACCGAAACGAGTCTGGCCTTCCTACACTCCAAGTTTGATAAGGCCTTCTATGAGTTGGGTTTCAAGTTACCGGCTGTTCCTGAGGGGGAGAAAACCACGGCTCCACCGAAACTTCCATCCATCAAGAAACTTTCCAGTAACCAGCCTCCACCGAAACCCTCATCACCGAAATCCTCCTCTTCTCCACCGAAACACTCTCCACCGAAATCTACCTCTCCACCGAAATCCTCACCACCGAAACTCTCTACCTCTCCACCGAAACCCTCTTCTCCACCGAAACCCTCTTCTCCACCGAAACATGTCTCACTCTCACCGACCCATACTGGCTCCACCGAAGCTCTTGACCTTAATGCATCAGTTGAGGGGGAGCAGTCCAGCAATGCTCCCGAAGACAAAGGGAAAAGAACTCTTTCGGCCGAAGAATTGGCCAGAGAAGCAAAGAAGAAAAAGGATCTGGCAAGATATGGGGCTCGACCGAAGGACGCGGAAACTCTCAAACTCAAGCCTGCTTCTCAACCTATCACCACCGAACTTGGCCTCTCTGCTCAAGAAATTGAGGAAGCAAGAATAGCTCAAATCGACTTAGACAAATCCAGAGATCTGTCTCTCAAAGCTGCCGCAGAAGAAGCTTCAAAAGTCAAGTCCACCGATGCCATCCAAACACAGAAATCGGTGCTCAGTGCCTTGGAACAACAAAAGAATGAAGAAATTAATTGGTACAAAAAGACCATGCACCACCGGAGCTATAGGTCACAAATTTCTTCAGTAAAGATTGCCACCTCCAAGGCAAATCCTCAAGACATCAGATTGATTATTAACTGGGAAGATGGTTCTATGAAGAGTGTAAAAGAAAGCCATCTCCAACTCTTCGGTCTCTCGGAATGGTATGAAATCACTCAACACCTCGTCAGGAGTCCAAATCCAAGGAAAGACATCTTTGTCAAATACATTGATGGTTTAATGAATAAGATGAAGGAGATCAAAAGAAAACATAACATCATCCTCTCCACCGAAGAAAGAGCCAAACTGCTGTCTCTGAAAGAGAAGATCATCCTCCCCAAAGTCAAAAATCCTCCTGACTCAGTCTTCAAGGAAATGGCAAGAGAAGGTAAAATCCCGAATGTAAGCAATCTTAACCTTACCATTCCCACTTCTGTTCCCTATACTACCACAACCTTAAGCCTCTCACCAATACCAGGATTATTCTTTAACGACGGTCTCGGTCGTCGGGCATTCTTCAGATTTGCCCAGATGTCCATCGCCGATACTATATTTCTGGAAGGCATTCACAACCTCTTTCCGAACATCCCCGAAGCTCAACCGTTCTATAGAAACTTACTGGATGAAATCAAGCGCCGCAAAACCTCAAAGAAGTAAGTTCTCTCCATTTGGTACTTGTAAAAGTTAGTTTCTCATTTTGTAAAAATTGTACGAGAACTTATCTTAATACAAGTATCTCTATTTGAATTTTATTTCCGTACATACTTTATTTTTTCGTTACCTGTAAATACTGTACATAGTATACATACGCATACAAAAGAAAAGGATCAAAAAGAACAAAAAGAATGGTCTATGTGAAAAGAACCCAAAAGAGTAAAAAGGGTCAAAAACGCACTTACTTTTATTTACTCTTGAATATTCTAAGATAAGGAGCTCAAATTCAAATAGGGGGAGATTGTTGGGTCACCAAGGATTTGAAATTGACTCACCGATGTTTTCCCTAAAACTCCTACTTAGAATATTTTAGTCCAGTTCTTTGAATGACTTGTACAAGATATCAAATGTTCGGTGAAGTCGAAGATCAACCGAAACCAAGCTTGAAGACTCTCTACTTGTGGAAAATAGAAGACTCTCGGCAACATTCAAACAAGTCATCACCACCGAAATCCTTGACATTTCGGTGGCTTTCTCTCCACCGAATTTATAGGACATTTTCGGTGGCCTTCTCCCACCGAAGTGCATGGACAGTTTCGGTGGCCCCATCCACCACCGATGAACATTTCGGTGTTTCTCTCACCACCGAAATATTCTTGTAATTTCGGTGGTCCTCTCCACCGAATCATGCTCGCAATTTCGGTGGACTAGTTACCACCGAAACATGCTTGCAACTTCGGTGGACTAGTCTTCTTTCCACCGAAGTTTTCTCAAATCTCGGTGGAAACCACTTCGGTGCTAAAGGCTCAAAACAGAAGATCATTTATTATGGGACAATATCCTCCAGCAGAGAAAAGTGACAGTTTGTCTCTTTATCCACTTTCAGTTAAGGTCCCTATTATCTGCTCAAGCTACTCTGTCTGCACCTAGTGAAAAGTGACAAGGACTTCACAGTTCTCCTGAAGTCAACATTATCAGCATATGTGAAGATGACAAGTGTCCCAAGCATTTAATGCTTGGGCACTCCTTGGCACTATAAAAGGAGAAATGCTCTTCATGCAATTCTCACGCTTTCAAGAAATTCTCTCAGTGCAAGAAACCTTCTTTTAAGCCTTAAAACTCAATAGCTTTGCTCTTAGTGTTCTTAGTTGTTTTGTTGTATACTTTGTGTAAGATTGTTAGAATAGTTTATCTGTTCTTTTCCGCAACAATCTTAAGTTTTCTGTGTGTAATTCTTTTGAAAGTTTTTCAAATATAAGAATTAAAATTGTGAAATTTTTGTGTATTGTATTCAACCCCCCCTTCTACAATACTTGTTAAGCCATCTGGGACTAACAGGGATATTTTGGTAAGTCCCTTTCAAACTTGTGGCATTTTAATTAATTTCCTATTAAAATATATTAATTAATATTATAAAATATATAAAAATAATTTATATGATTAACAATAACTCTAAATAATTAAAAACTAATATCAATATATAAATAAAATTTAATTTAATAATTTTCAGTTAATATTAATTAATTTTTATTAATTAATAATAATTAAATTTAAAAATTAATATTTATTAATAATAATAGTTAGTAAATAATAATAAGGGGCAATATTGGAATATTCACAAAAAACTACTAAAACGCTACTCCAAGTAGCGTTTCAAAAAGCTAGCTTATGGTTATCTAAACATGTACACAAAAAAAAGCTAGCTTATAAGCTAGAGCTAACTTTTTTTTGACAAACAATCCCTAAGTTATTTAAATGTCTTCGACCCAACTAATCCAACCCATATGCAACCTAGTATTGTGTATTGAAAACTTGATTTTGGCTTTTAAACTTGTTTTAATTTCACATCTTATAATATAAAACCTAACTAAAAATCCAAGCTTATGAAAAAAAATTAATAACTTTAGCCCTAACATCAAAGTTATGACCAAACCCATATTAGAAATAAATATGAATTTATACATGGTTGATTTTGAATCTATAAATCCTTTATAATAAAATGTTTATTATTTTTCTAAATTGGTTTGAAATATATTAGACCAAACTATTGATTTAAGTTAAAAGACTACACAAAATCAATCAATATTGAAAAAGATAGATTTTGTTCATTAATGACAATATATCCAAAACCATCAATTATGTACCATAAAACTCTGGATTTGTATTTATGGCATAGCCATAAGTATAACTATCATATGGAAAGAGATGAGATCCTTTTCAAGAATTAAAATTTGTTTTTAAAAGAAAAAAAATCATAAATATGGTGCTAAATAAACCTTATCCTAGCCCGTTTATTAAATGGGTCGGGTTAGGTTCAGACACTCTTAAACCGTTTAACTTTGAACACGACACGTTTGTCATGTCTAAAGTATAATGAAAACAAAAAAATAATAGATTTAGGGGCTGTTTGTTTACCTCTTAATGGTTCCATTAAGAGGCATCATTTGAATCGCTAAGAGGTAAATCATGTTTGGCAAAAAAAATGTTACCCTCTTAATGGTTCTAAAACCCTCTGAATGATTTAGCTTTCTGGGTCTTCCTTAACCATTCAGCACCCTGATTTCATTCTAAACAATTACCAACAACTATATTTCATTTTGCATTATATTATAAAAACCTCTTAATCATTCTGACCGCTTAATCATTCTACAATAAACCATTCAGCAACTGCCAAACAGCAACTTTTGCATACAATTAATACATACAGATTTTAAGGCAAACACCTCCTTAATTTAGGCCATCAGTACCCCATCCACAGCATCTTTCAAAGATTCCCCTCCACCTCAGTGCCACATCAGCTTTTCTCCCATCCCTCACTCCATCCCTCACGATCCCTAAACATCCGTACCCCATTCCCTCAAACCCTTTTGTCACCTCATTTATTTTAATTCTTTTATTTATACATTTAATTATTTAACAAAATAAAAATATTTATATATTTTTTAATAAATAAAAATAAGATAAATAATAAAAATTAAAATTCATTTATGTAAAATTAAGTATAATAATAATAATAATAATAATAATAATAATAACAATAAAAATAATTACCACCGCTTTGTGCGTTACCGACCACTTCGTCGTCGAGATTGATTGCGGGTGAAGGAAGATTGTAGTTGGCCGGAGTAAAACCTTGTTCAATCAAACCGAGACGTGTAAATTGGTAAGGAAATTGTTGCGGAAATTGTTGGTGAAATTGTTGGGGAAATTGTTGCGGATATTGTGGCGGATTTTGTTGCGACCATTGTGGCGGATTTTGTTGCGACCATTGTGGCGGATTTTGTTGCGAAAATTGCGGATGATAACCTTGTTGTGTAAACGCTTGGAAACCAAGCTCTTGATCTTCTTGCGATTGTGGTGTATTCGGTCGGTTACGACGGGATGTAGGTGTTCTGTTTGGATTCATGATGAGAGAGGTGTGAAAAATAAGAGGTTGAGAGAATTTGAGAGAGTTTGAGAGGTGTGAGATTGAGAGAATTTGATAGTGTGAAAAATAAGAGGTTGAGAGGTGTGAGAAATAAGAGGTGTGAGAAATAAGAGATTGAGAGGTGTGAGAAATAAGAGGTTGAGGGTTAAATATATAGTGGAATTAAATTGAGAATTTTTTTTTTCTAAGAAAGAGCCGTTCAACGGTTATTTTTAAAAAAATTTAATTAAATTTTTTTTTTTAAAAAAACCCTCGGGATGGATCGGGAACCCATCCCCGAAAACCATCCCGCCCCGCATGACCATCCCGGGCCGTAGCCCAACCCCGCCCTCACCCCGCTGCCACCTCAGCCCTTCCCGAGCCCTCCCCGCCTGGGGTACGGAAATCGGTCAAATATATGAAAAACAAGAAAAAAAAATGTGACAAATTTTATTTTGGAATGAATCGTGGGAGGGCTTCTGTTCATACTGCATCTCCATCATCGTTTCTATGTTTGGATCCCATTTTAACAACTTCATCAACTCATCTTAATTGCAACAAAAACCGCTTTGCCGGACTATAATCCATTTGGATTTTGGAGCTCCTTTCATTTCAGGTATGTAATTCCTTAATGCATTTTAAGATTTCAAGTATCTGCTTGCCTGTCTGCACTTCATACGTATACATCGTTCGCCGTCTTAGTAGGTTTTTAATTAATTAGGTTTTGAATGTACATTGTTTATCGGTGAAAATCCGTTCATGTCGTTGGATTCTGGTAAATGATTGTTTCAATTTAGCTTTAGATCCATTCCAGATGTTGATTTCCCCCAATTTATACTAATCGTCTCTCCAGTTTACTTGATTTTCACTAAACAACTTTTATTTCATCATCCTACCTGCTCAAATCATTTAGTCCCACAAAATTTCATGATACGGTAGGAGGACAAAAGTTTGAATGAATAATAGAGCAGATCTGGTTGGTGTATTACAAATTTACAATACATATTGTGTTTCTGGTGTGGTTTTGTTGGAGAAGAAAGGCTTTCCAAAAAATTTGGTACTTTTTTTCATTTTTGTGTTATATGCTTTGCAGATATTGGTCTAAAACGCAATGTTGTTGGATTAAGAGCCACAAGTTATTGAGTTCAGTGCCGTAGCGTAGTGCTTAATGATGAAAGGAGGAGGAGGCTACTTCCATGGGCTGAAGATGAAGCAGCTCTCTCTCTTCTTTATCATTTTTGTCTGTGCATCCATTGTTGTTTGGAATTGGGAGAAAACCCCTCCTCTTACAACGTTGCTACCACCTGATGATCAAGTATTGCAGCCCTTATCAGGTTTGCATTTATGTTTAAAATTTTAAATCTCTTCTTTCAGAATGTCATGTTTGTTGTAAATATCACAATAAAGTGTGTTTTGAGAAGTTACTTTTATAATTGTTAATTGTTGAACTTCTTTATGATGACAGATGAATTGAAAAGGGAAGATGTTACTCAAGAAAAAGACGATTTTAGCGAAGTTGAACCTGTGGTGGATTTAGCCCTGCCATCACTTTCAACAACCGCAGCCTCTTTGAATGCTCGACGGGATAAAGATCCAAGAACTTCTAAGGACAAACACCATGGTAGAGTTTTACTCATGTGTTAAAAGCATTAATTCTTTCCTTGCATCCACTGATAATTATCTAAGAAACAATAATATACAATTAATAAACCGCTGGTTTACTATGTGATGGATATCTTTAAAATTTATGTTAAACACGAATTCGCTTGCGATTTTGAGCTTCTTTGGGCTTGCTTCATGTCAACTAAGCACACTTGTTCCTGTTGCATTGGTGCAGAAAACACCACAATTGTAGTGGAAAAAGCCGTTCCTGCATATCAACCGCAGTTAATAGCTTCAGTGAATTCCCAAACAACAGAGTCAGCTGTGAGCGAAGGCGTTGACACTCCAATGACTAACGTAGAAAAGAAAGGTCCGTCTTACGTTCTTTTATTTACTTAAGGCTGGATTACATAAGTGGTTTCTAGTTTAAAAATTTTAGTCTGCTGAATGCTGATAAAATAAAAAGTCTCATTCACGAAATTGTAACTTGTATCGTCTGCTGCACTGCCAAAATCTTATATTCCAGCCTGCAACTTGGGTAAAGGGAAGTGGGTTGCTGCTGATGATCGGCCTCTGTATTCGGGATTTGGTTGTAAACAATGGTTGTCCGGAATGTGGGCTTGCCGCTTGACGCAGCGAACAGATTTTGGGTATGAGAAGTTGAAGTGGCAGCCAAAAGATTGCAAAATGGATGATTTCACAAAAGATAAATTCCTTAAAAGGTATGTAACGAGATCATTTATATATATAGATAGATAGATAGAGGTTCAAGGGAAAACCGCAAAAAAATGGAAAACTGAGGAACACCCTAGTAACCGTTCATCCGGACGGTATGTACATGTACATACGGGTAATTTACCTATAACATGAACACGTGCATAAAAACCAAAAAACAACTTCAATTTCTTGTATGCACATTACCGTCCAGATGAACGGCTACGAGGGTGTTCCTCAGTTTTTTGGTTTTTTGCGGTTTCCTAAACCTCCCTCCCTCCCCCTCTCTCTCTCTCTATATATATGTATATATACACATATATATATATATATATATATATATCACTTTTAATCAAATACCCCCCCCCCCCACACACACACACATGAATTGCGGCTTAAAAAGGAATTGATCGCATTCATCTCATCCTAATGTTCGTCCATTTCTCATCCAACGGTTGATAACCGCTTCTCACCAAATTTGGCACTTCTCACCGGAACCCAATCCTATATCTATATATATATATATATATATATGTATGTATGTTTATATAGGCGTAGGATCGTATGAGAATGTTGAGGTTAACGTGAGAAGTGGATCTGAACCGTTGATCACTTTTAATCAAATGTCCTCCCATGAATTGCGGCTTAGAAGGAATTGATCTGTCTATATATATATATATATATATATATATATATATATATATATATATATATATATATATATATACTACTTGTCATGTTAACTTGTTTCACAACTAATTTTGACGATGCATTCCAGAATGCAGGACAAAACACTAGCTTTCGTTGGGGATTCGTTGGGCCGACAGCAGTTCCAGTCTCTAATGTGCATGGTGACCGGTGGCGAAGAGATGGCTGATGTTGAAGATGTTGGAAAGGAATACGGTCTAGTGATACCTCACGGATCAACCCGGCCCGACGGGTGGGCTTACCGTTTCCCGAGCACCAACACCACCATCCTCTATTATTGGTCCGCAACTCTGTGTGACTTGCAGCCCGTTGACCCCACAAACCCAACCACAGATTACGCAATGCACCTGGATCAACCGCCAGCGTTTTTAAAACATTTCCTCAACAGAATCCACGTCCTCGTTCTCAACACCGGCCATCACTGGAACAGAGGAAAGCTTAATGCAAACAGATGGGTTATGCACGTGGGCGGCAAACCTAACACGAACAGGAGGATTGCAGACATTGGAGGTGCTAAAAACTTTACAATTTACAGTGTGGTGAGGTGGGTGAATTCAGAATTACCAAAACACCCTGGGTTGAAGGTGTTCTTGAGGTCGATTTCACCTAGACATTTCTTTAACGGAGAATGGAATACTGGAGGTACGTGTGACAGCACGAGACCGGGGGCATTGGAAGTGTTGCAAGAGGAGTCTAGTGATCCGGTTGCAGCGGGGGCGGTTAAGGGAACCAAGGTTAAGCTTTTGGATGTGACGGGCTTGTCTTTGGTGCGGGAAGAAGGTCATATTTCGAGATACTCGATTCGAGCGGCTCCTGGAATGCAAGATTGTTTGCATTGGTGCTTACCAGGGGTTCCAGATACATGGAATGAACTCCTTTTTGCACAAATATAGAAAATATATACCATTTGGTTATAGTTTTGTTTTTTTATGTATTAACATCTTAATTAAAATCATACAGTAGGAAGAGAGGTGGTGATCAGTGTTTGTTGTTTTTTTTAACGGGATTTATATGTTGTTATCATCTATAAATTTAAATTCTTGAATTATCTTCTTAGCTCAACTGGCAGTAAAGTTTATGGGTTATCAGTTTGAGTCGTTACGAGGTTAATGAAAAATTTTCTAGCTCTTCTTAGGGTGTTAACGAGTCGTGTCGAGTTGTAGGTTATCCGAGCTCGGCTTGAAAAAATAGTACTGAATAACTTTCTCACAGTAGGGCTCGAGTTCGAATATTTTTTCAATGTTTGAATTCAAGCTCGATATTTGTTTACGGGCTCGACCTCGAGATCAATTAGCTTGCTTATTGGCTCGACCTCAATAATTTCAAACTTTGATTACATGATTTATGAACATGTTTGACTCGAAAAAGTGTATGTTTGGCTCGACTTGATTCGAAAAATTTAATCGAGTTCTCGAACGAGTCAAGTCGAACATTGGTGTTATGGAGCTCGTCTCGTTAAGTTAAACGAGTTTTAGTGTGTTCGAGATAGACTCAAGCTTCAAAATTGTTAAAAGCTCGACTCGTTAATACCTCTATACTGACTCGAATACTCACGGTAATACTGATTCAGACACCTATAGTTTATAAAAAAAGAGATAAAATAATCTTCTTTATAGATGAATGGAGTTGTTGTAGCAGGTTAAAGTGGTGTCATCTTCAACTTCATTTCTAGACATCATCAAACATGGATTTGATTCATGATTCTAATAAAACACTGTTTTTTTAATTTTAAATAAATAAGTGTAGTTATTTTAAAAACAAAATAGTAAGTGAATTTAATTAAAATACCCAAAGTTTGACTTTGACTTACCAAAATACCCATTTCTCTCCCGTTTTTACCAAAATACCCAATTTTTTTCCGTGAAGAGGGTCTGCGATCGCGGACAAGGACCATTTTTGACACTTTTTGAAACTTTTACCCCCCGGGGAGTGTCCGCGTGGACACAATTTCCTTCAATTTTGAATTAAAATGTTACACTTTCAACCCCTATACTTATTTACTTACTTTACTTTATACCTTTTACTTTCATAATTTTAATTTTACATTTAACACATATAATCGTTTATTAACTAAAATACGTTAAAAAAATACGTTTTAATTTTAACAAGTTACACCATTATAATCGTCTCTTCGATACGTTCGAAATGAGTCCAATCTTGAATATTTTTTGATTTATATATTTTAATATATATCATATATACTACATAAAAATATTATTTATATTTACAATTCATACTCTTATAGTTAATTTTTTAATTTATGGTACTCTTATAGTTAAAATACGTTTTATTTATTTTATTATCGATGGTCCAAGTGTAAGTATTAAAAATTGGCGGAGGTTTTATGATGGACAGACATCGAACCTTTTGTGCATACTCTGTAACTGCAAATACTTCAGCTCCAAACACACATGAATCATCATTCGCCAAATACCCATTTTCACAATTCTTAAATGAGTCCAGTGATACCAACTTGTCAAACCCCCATTTCATATTCTTCTCGTGAAACATTGTCCTATTGCCATTCACGATATCTATAAACACATACAAATAATAATAATTTAAAACGATTTAATGAATTAGTTAATATATGATTATTATGTTAATGCGATAGGAGTGTAAAACAAAATTGAAAAAAATAAGAGATGTACCATAAATTAAATAATTAACTATAAGGGTATGAATTGTAAATATTAAAAATATTTTTATGTAGTATATATGATATATAATAAAATAAATAAATCCAAAAATATTCAATATTAGGCTCATTTCGAACGTATCGAAGGGACGATTATAATGGTGTAACTTGTTAAAATTAAAACGTATTTTAGTTAATAAACGATATAAAATTAAAATTATGAAAGTAAAATGTATGAAGTAAAGTAAGTAAAAGTTTCAAAAAATGTCAAAAATGGTCCCTGCCCGCGATCGCGGACCCCCTTCGCGAAAAAATGGGTATTTTGATAAAAACGGGAAAAAAATGGGTATTTTAATAAGTTAAAGTCAAACTTTGGTTATTTTAATTAAATTCCCAAATAGTAATAGAGGAATAATAAAATATATGTTGATTGCATCTACATATCTTAACAGTAAAGGAATGTGGGGACCCATTTTATTCCATTTGAATTATATTTGGTCATTGATTATAATAAACACAAACTAATGAAATATATATATGGAACAATAACTGAATTATTATGATTTTATCACTTTCATAGTCAAAATAAAACCTTTGTTAATTATTGTCATTCTAATTTTCACAATCATGTTGCATTTAATTTTGATATAATTGATATCTAAATTAATAAACTATGGGTCGTTTACCTAATCATTTACCCGGGTAAGTGCTTACCGGTAAAATTCAACACTATCGCTTATTTTCGGGATAAGTTTTTAGTCCACCAAAATGGCATAGTATGCAACAATTTAGCCGGTAAGCAGTAAGTGCTAACCGTGGTAAGAGTCGTCGCACTCACTTACCGGGTAAGACTCTCGGTCCTTGCTTTTGACTCGATCCTTGCTTCCGCTCTTACCAGGTAAGGTTTTTGATCCTTGCCATATTAATCCGGTAAGCTAATGTTACTTGGTAAGCACTTACCCGAGTAAGCGTTTTATAAACGGCCCCTAAGTCAAATATATTAAATGTTTGTATAAATAATATATTAATGATTTCACTACAATGATACAAAATCATCAATTGAGAACACATGGCGCTTCAAGTTAATTTCATTTTTTTTCCCGACAGTTGAGCTCTCCTTTCGTCTCTGACCGCCAGCTTTTGTTAGTAAGAGGCACTAGTTTTTGGGAAATTGGCTCAAATAGCCAAACCATCAAGAACAAGTGACAAAATAGTCACATTTTCTCTCGGCTTATAAAAATAGCCAACGGGTCCGCACTCTGAACCGACCCGGTGAGTGCGGACCGCAATGGGGTCACAAAAAGACAAAAACAAGGCTGGAAACGGTAGGTCCGCACTCTGACCCAACCGTTTTCAAACACTTTTTTTGTCCTTTTGTGACCCCATTGCGGTCTGCACTCACCGGGTCGAGTCAGAGTGCGGACCCGTTGGCTATTTTTGTAAACCGGGAGAGGTTTTGGCTATTTTGTCAAGAGTCTTCGTGGCTTTGGCTATTTGAGTCAATTTCCCCTAGTTTTTCCTCTTTTTTGCTCAACCAATTGTTGCAACTTCCAAGCACTAGGTTTTCAGTTAAGCAACATTTCCAAAGAGCCTTTAGCCTAACGATATTAGAGCCTTTGGCCTTGTAGGAGGTCATGGGTTCAAACCTCACTAAAATGAGGAGGGTGCGTGAGTTTTATTTGTTTCAATTGTCGTATATAAATATTATATACTAAAAAAAAACATTTCCGAGGGTTAGCAACAATTTTAATGTTAGACAATGTTGGTTTTTATGTTTTTGTTTGTCATCTTTTGCACAACTCTTTATCGAAGTTCCCATTAGTGGCATTGTGCAATGTATGTCTCTCCTTAATTATCTTAGGGTGCGTTTGGTACACAAGACATGACAGAACATAACATGGTCCACTGTTTCACGTTTGGCAGAACCTTTATGTGGAACAGACTGAAACAAGGTGGAACAGACTTATGTTTTACCAATATAACCTCAAAATAAAATCTAATTCTCTTCTAAAACATCAAATAAACATTCTATTTCATATTTTATTCATTCTTTAAATTTAGCAAGGGTAAATTGGTCAATGTTATTTGTTCTGTTCTATCCAGTTTTGTCTTACCAAACGTGAAACATTTGTTATGTCCTGTTCTATTCCACCTTGTCTTGTTCTATTCCACCTTGTCTTGTCCTATCCTGTCTGCGTACCAAACACACCCTTAAGGATTGGCATGAAGACAAAACATCCTTAAGGATTGGGTAAAGTTGACATTAGACAAGATCCTTGTTATTTGGTGTCCGTTAACCCCATCCCCAACAATGCCATTAATTATAGACAACGTCATTTTATTTATTTAAAAAATCATTTTTTTTACTTTTATCTATTTGTTCACGGATAATTATCATTTATGATTTATAAGTTTTTTTTAGGGGGTGTTTGGGATTGCTTATTTAAAACAACTTATCTTTATTTTCAAAAGTGTTTATCAACTTATGTTGTGATAAAAAAGAAGTTGAGTGTAAAAATGTAATTTAGACAAATAAGTATAAGCAGTTTCAAATAAGTTAAAATGAATTAACTTATCAAAACCAACTTATTTGTGGTGAGGAAAAGTCATAAATATTTTTTTTTCCAATCCAAACACTAAAAATAGTTTATTTGCGGTTAAGAAAAACAATAAGCAAATAAGTCAAAAATATAAGCAATCCCAAACGTCTACAACTTAACTTTTTTGTTTCGGATATCAAAGTCTACAATTTCTTTTAGATACCAAATGTCTACAAGATTTTAATTTTTATTGTTTAAAACTAAAGTACAATGTTACTTTTATAACAATTTTGATTCTAAATTTATCAATTTATCATCATCAAGTCAATCTCTACAAATTGATGGGTTGGTTATAATTTATTTTCATATAATTTATCCATTGGGGATGATTTTGGGGTAGTTTGACAGTTGCTGAATGACTTGGTGTAGAATGATTAAGTGGTCAGAATGGTTAAGAGACTATAGTGCAACATGAAATATGGTTGTTTGGTATTTGTTTAGAATGAAATCAGAATGCTGAATGGTTAAGAGTGACCCAAGATGCTAAATCATTAAGAGACTTGGAACCATTAAGAGACAGACTTTTTTTGTCAAACAAAATTCACATCTAAAAGATTCAGAGATTGCCTCTTAATGAAACTATTAAGAGATAAACAAACAACCCCTAAATATGTTTAACAACACTGAATTCTGTTTATGTTTTCAAGTAATTGACTATTTTATGCATACAAACTCTATTATTTTTTAATGTCTTACGTCTCCATTTGTAAGGTAATGAAAAGGTAGGGCAGTCCACCAACGGCAATCGGTTATATTATTGTATTATATTATTAATTTTTTCATTTATTTGTCTTTTGTTTTTGATATCCGGTTTTTTGAAAGGAAAAAAAAAATAAATACTAAAAGCTTACCAAATAAGTTACTTTTTATATCATTAAGTTACTATCAAATAGTCATGTAAAGGTGACCAAATAAATTATGAGCTTCATTAAGCTAATTAAGAGCATCTCCAACAACTTCTCTAAAATAGAGAAAATTGAACGTTTGTTCTCAAAATTACTCCAACAGTTTCTTTATATTATTCTCTAAAACTTGATATATGGAGAGAGAAATTATTATTTTTATTCATTCTCACCCTCTACCCTGGCTTTTTGTTGGTTTCTCCCAGGGGCCTTTATCGTATCGCTCGCATCTTCCAACAATCGGGGGAGGCCCCGAGTACATAGGTCCTGGGAATGAAAGTCCATCCCCTCGTGTTTTGGAACTTCTTTTCTTCGGTTTCGACGTGGAGCTTTCGCCTCATATGGCTCCTCTAGGGATGGAGGTAGGCCCAGCCCAGGATTGTGTGGTTAAATAGAATTGAGTTATTATTATTTTATACAAATTTTAAAAAAAAAGTATTGAAATGATAAATTTATATAATATTTTAATGATATAATGAATGTTGAAATCTTTAAAATAGAGAATTTGTTGGAGTTAAATGTAGTTTTTTTTAGAGATTTTAACATTTGGGTCTCTATTGTAGAAAATTTATAAAAAATTTGTGTTAGATGCTCTAAGCTCCCAATAAAAGACCCTGAATTTTTTAAATACAAGTTAAAAATATACAATGCAATCCTAAAAATATAATTACACATACAAGTTAGACCTCTTGCTCAATTGCAACATCATGATTCCTCTTTTGTTTTGTTTGAAAAGTTGATGTTAATTGTGACATATGCATGGTGTGGATTCCACGTTATTGCACTTTAAATTAGATAAGAAAAAAATATAAATGTTTTTTTTTGAATAAATAGATGCTTCTTTTCAAACAATAATAAGGGGTTTCGTTACCGGCAAGTAGAGGTGGCCAAAAATCGGGTTCGGGCCGGGTCGGGGGACAAACCGGTTCCACACAGTAACCGTGAGAAACCGGGTCGGGTCGGGTTTAAACCGAAATCCCCTGACCCGTTTAATGGTATGTAGAACCGGTTTTCATAAAACCGGGTCGGGCCGGGCCAAGAACCGGTTCGGAGTTGGGCCTGCGATTTTTTTGTTTTTTAACTGCTTTCTTTGTATAATAATTAATTACTAAACTTTAACAAAGAAAAATTGGATTGGAATCATTGGATAAGAAAAATACACTTTAAAAATACGTTTTATTTATAATATATATCACTAAAATACACTTTTACGTTTTATAATTTATATATTGCGAGAAACGAATATAACGAGAGCCGAGAAATGAGAATTGTAAGCGTTTTTTGCGTTTTGTAAGCAATTGTAAGGTGGTGATCACTCCATAACACCCCTAGTATTTATATGGGGTTGGAGGGGGTATTTTTGGGTGAAAAAACGGTCGAAAATGGGTTCCCAACGGTCACAAACGGCTATATAACGACTATAATTTTTTGAAAAAAGGCCGGGTCGGGCCGAGAAAATTCTTAAATACACGAACCGGTCCCGGCTCTCGGGCTTGAAACCGGTTCTTGACCGGGTCGGGCCAGAACCGGTTCTTGGCCGGTTTCGGGTCGGGTCAGCCCGTCGGGTCAGTTCGGTTCGGGTCAGTTTGGCCACCTCTACCGGCAAGAGTCACACTCGTGATTCATTTACTTTATTAGTAATATTCCCGGTTATCAAAATAAGTTATTGGTAATCGTTAATTGGATAAAAGTCTTTTCTCTCACTTACTGTATAAAATTATCGGTTTTTGCCATGCTCATTCGACAAAATAAATAACACCCGATACACATTTACCCGATAAACATTTGGTAGATGATCTCTTAATAATTTTTTAAAAATCTCGGATTCAACATATCAAATAAAAATATATTAAGGACAAAAATTGTGCAATTGATTCTTAAGGGGCCAAAACTAAACACTAAGAGATAGTCCAAGGGGCAACTTTTGTAATTCATTCAAGTCATAAGAATTCGAATCAGGTTTCCTTCCCCCACATTTAATTCGCAATCCGGCTGTGGACGGAAAAGGTGACAGCTACATTGTCGTCTACGTTGGATATCACTCGCATCCTCCGATATTATCCCTAAATCGTCGGCGAATCCATCACAAAGAGGAAAAGAAGGAGTAAAACCAGAAACCTCGACGTTACGCCTCCATTCCAAAACCCTAATCTTCCCAAATTCATCTCGCAGTTGACCTAAAAGTAAAAATTAACTTCAAAAATGTCCGGCGATGACTTCACGAGAGGCGTTGAAGACGGCTTGAGGCTCTCCAAACGTATATACTTCGGAAGAGATAGATCGGTGGCGCCGCCGAAGCCTATTTCAGCGATGGAGAAAGCTTCACGATCTTTTTACCCTGTGTCGCCTATGGTTTACGCGGTCATATCGAATCCAGGAATCGTCGATAACCCTGACGTTCCGAGTTATCAGCCTCATGTCCATGGGAGATGCGATCCGCCGGCGTTGATTCCGCTTCAGATGAACGGGATCGGCATTGAGGTCGACTGTTATCTAGACACGGCCTTCGTCACAATGACTGGTTCTTGGAGAGTTCATTGTGTTATGGGAAGTGCCAGCTGTGATTGTCGTATCGCTATTCCGATGGGTTTAGAGGTACTTTATGAAATTTCAAATTCATTTGATGTGATACTATTCTATATTTGTAGCTTTATGAACTAGTGAAAAACCTCTACTTCTTTCACTTAAACTTGTTATGGTATTTTCCGGTATCAGTTTTGTTCTGGAAATCTTGGAATAAGACAAAGGAATTTTAAAAAATGACTTGCTAAAGTTGAATAAAAAGCGTTGTAATTATTATTTTGGAGTTTATTTATTGTTCTCAAGTAATATTGCATCATTTGGCTAACAGGGTTCAATTCTAGGTGTAGAGGCTGAAGTCACCACAAAATCATACACCACACAGCTAGTTGTAATGGATGAAAAGGGGGAAACAGAAAGCGTAGCCAAAGAAGGTGGAGGCTTTCTGAAACCTCACATATTTACCTTAACAATACCACAGGTTAAAATTTGCAAAACGACATCTCATAATTTTCCTATTATTGTAAAAGTTGAGCATAGTTTGACTTCCATGAACTTTTGCCCAGGTTGATGGTGGTTCAAATATTTCAGTCAAAGCAAGATGGTCTCAGAAACTTATTTATAAAGGTGGTGAGTTCACAATAGATGTTCCTTTCAGTTTCCCAGAGTATGTCACTCCTGCCGGAAAGAAACTCTCGAAGAAGGAAAAGATACAACTGAACATTAACGTTGGCTTGGGTTCAGAAGTTGTGTGTAGAACAACCAATCATCCTCTGAAGGTGTAACTTGCATTCATCATTTATCTCATATCTATTGAAAATCTCTTAATAACCAAGTGAAAAACTTTAGGAGCGAAAGCGGGAAGCAGGGAAATTGGCTTACTTGTATGAAGCAGAAGTTCTTTCATGGTCAAGTACCGATTTTGTGTTCACATACTCTGTAAGATTCTATCGTGTTGATTGAACACTTTTATTACATAAATTCTATCAAGTGAATTGAGCTTAAAAAGAATATCCACCATATTTCTGTTTCAGGTTCCTACAAGCAATGCATTTGGCGGTGTTCTTTTGCAGTCTCCATCATCGCTCAGTATTGACCAAAAAGAGTTGTTTTCTTTGTATCTATATCCAGGGACTGATCACAGCAGAAAGGTTGGATTTAAATCTGTATGTTTCTCATCGATGGCAATATTTGTGAAAATGCCTTTAAAAAATTCCAATTCTTGGTATTTATATAATAGGTGATCCGGAAGGAAGTGCTTTTTGTAGTGGATATTAGTGGAAGCATGAAGGGAAGGACAATCGAGGCTACAAAAAATGCAGTTCTCGCAGTATTGTCAAAGCTGGATCAAGGGGACTCGTTTAATATAATGGCGTTTAATGAGCAGACTTACTTGTATTCATCAACCATGGAGTTCGCAACTAAAGAAGCGCTTGAAAATGCAAGCGAGTGGATTGGCATGAATTTCATCGCGGGTGGTGGTACAAACATGTCAATTGCTCTTGATCAGGTTATTATTTCCTTTCATTTGTGAGTAAGAAATGTTTTATATAACACCAACAACAAAAATGTTTTAACTTTTGTGCTGCTGTATCAGGCCATAGAGATATTATCGGGAACCAAGAAATCAATTCCGATAATTTTCTTTATAACTGATGGGGCTGTTGAAAATGAGAGACAAATTTGTGAAGTCATGATAAAGAAACTAAGGAATCAGGGATCAGATCTGTGCCCACGGATATATACATTTGGCATAGGTACTGATTTTGTTATCATGTTCTTACTGCTTCAGTGCTTCTTACTCTTACACCTTATAAACTTTAAATGAATTATTAGCTTTTACATATATATATAATTGTAAACCAAACTGAGCCAAACTATGTATTATATATATATATATAGGCGAGGGATCGTGTGAGAAGTTGAGGTTAACGTGAAAAGCGTGAGAAGTGGATCTGAACCATTGATCACTTTTAATCAAATGCCCTCCCATGAATTGCGCCTTACAAGGGAATTGAATCATTGATCCGGTGCATCTCATCCTAATGTGCGTCAATTTCTCATCCAACGGTTGATAACCACTTCTCACGCTCCTCACGTTAACCTCAACTTCTCACCGGAATCCAACCCTGTGATATATTTCTCATATATTATAATTGTAAACCAAACTGAACCAAACTATGTATTATATATATTATAATCCTCATAATATTAATAATTAATTACATTTATTGTGATTTACCGAAATTCTACATCTTATCTATGTTTTTTAACTTACTTTTAATTAATATTTAACTTATTTTATTGAACTCTGATATATTGTAATTCTCATAATATTAGTAATTAATTACATTTATTTGATTTATCAATATTCTACATCTTATCTATGTTTTTAACATACTTTTTAACTAATAATATACTAATTTTAGTAAACTATGTATGATATTGAATTTCATATTATTTTATAATGTCTGTAAAAGTTGTTTATGATTCAGTTTTGTAGTCAGCCGTGTTATTTCTCAATCTACCCTTTGAATATTATTATGATGCTTCTTTTGTTGCATTTAAGTAAATATTGCATGGTTTATGTTTAATGATAATTTAAGCTGCTAAAAATGTTGTGCTAATATCATTGAATTATATCATGTTAGATCTACAATCAATACAACTTCAAATTTTGTTATAAATAATCCATATATTATGGTATCCAGTGGTCTGTAATCAGCTTGATTTTTTGTATTTTTTTATAGGTTCATTCTACAATCCGTACTTCTTGCGAATGCTTGCAATGATTGGTAGGGGTCATTATGATGCTGCATCTGATCCAGGTAATACATATCTTTACATCGTTAGATTTTTTTTGAATGGCAGATACTGCGAAGTTATTAACGATATTTTGGTAATTATGTGTTTGGTCAGATTCAATTGTAGCTGGAATGGAAGCATTGTTTTGTAGAGCTGCTTCTTCAATTTTGCTAAATATTGAAATTGATGGTCTGAATGATGTTGATGCTCTTGAGGTATGTTCTAAAACGATCTACTGCTTCACTAATTACCTGTTATATTTAAATTTGCATTTTACATAAAATTCTTATTGGCTTTATTCTTCATCAGGTGTATCCTTCAATTGTTCCAGACCTTCGTTCTGAAGGGCCATTGGTCTTATTTGGGCAGTACACAGGTGGTTTTCCTGAGACGCTGAAAGCTAGGGGAATCTTTGCAGATATGAGTAACTTCACCATTGATCTGAAGGTGCAACGGACAAAGGACATACCTCTTGACAAGGTAGGTCTTAAGACCAAGTCATTTTTGTTATGTATTTTTTTTTTATTTTTACTGTGTTTTTGGTAATACTATTATACTATATTCTATTTTCTTAATATTCTCAGATATTATTATTATGGATAGTGTAATCTGAAGCTGGGTGTACAAACTACCCACACTATAGAAATGATATATGAGAACTTATGGACCACCACTTGATCCATCTATAACACTAAGGTGGTGTTTGTTTTTTCAAAAAAGCTCTTATTTGCCACTTATGTCTGATTCGGTTAGACATAAGACAATTCAGACCGTTTTTTCTTTCTTTTCAGAGCCTCTTAACCCTTAATGTCCTCTGATAAATTAAGTGATAACCTAGCCACTTAATTACCTCTTATTTCCATCTAGCACCATTCTTTCGATTTCAACGTCGGTTTAGCCCAGATGCACCCGGAATATGCAAAAACGCAGAACGTGAAGATTGTAGATTGGTGAGTGTTACATCTTGAATCGCTTAAATCGGGCCTTCGGTGTGTGAGATATGATTAAAAATCCACAGCCTCGCAAATCTGTCAACATCCTCTCTTTTTTTTTCCGTTCCTTCCTCCAATCATCGATGCTCACTTCAATTGATGTATTTAAGTCGAATTTTTGATGGATAAAATATACATGTATACATATTCAGACGTTTGTTAGTTTACAAAATTAAACAGTCTTATTGATTCACACTTCAACACCACCTCTTAAAAATAAAAAAACTAACGCCACCTAAGTGACACGATAAGCGCTTACCGAGTAAGTGATTGGTAAATGGCCCCAAACATTGAAAATGCTAGATATACAACTATAACATGTTTCCATATCATAATGTCCCATAGATGATCTAGATTTAGCAAACAAGAAAAAAGGTAAGCACTAGAATGCCTTTGGTTTTTTTTTATTACTCTTGTTTTTTTTTCCGGTTTAGGCTATGGGCCTCGTTTATCTTCTTTGTTATTGAAGGGTTTTTGTGCTTTTGTGTGCTAAGTAGATAATATGCGTATCTCATTTTCTTTTACTCTCTTTTTGTTGGCCCTTTGTTTACTTGATTTCATCTTGGTCACTAGGTCTTGGCAAAGCAACAAATTGAACAATACACAACACAAGCATGGTTTTCACAAGATAAAAAGCTCGAGGAGAAGGTCAGTGACTTGAAATCTTTTGTTTTCCCTTTGCATTAAATAAGACCGAGGTGGACATGGTGCAAGTTTGCTTCCAAGCTCCAAAAGTTGAGTATGTTATGTTGATATTTTGAACAATTTGGTTCTGTTCAGCGTTTGGTAAGACAGAACTAGACAAGACAAAACAGATAAAATGTAACACCCCACCCTTACATATAACACATTTACATGAAATTACTACAAACCATCACATAGGTCCACATATTAGGTCTTCATTACAGTACTACAAATACCACTACTAACTTTTTCCTTCTACTTAACATAAATACATATTCGTGTATATACATAACAGTTACACATATCTGATATCAACTAACACATATACTCTTCAGCTTTTCACGTAACGCAATCCCACAAATACACGTCATGCCTTTTTCCTTTTCTTTATCAAGTATCCTGACTTGGAATACATATTTAAAAACAAAATGAGGGTTAGACCAATTGGTCTAAGTGAGAAAATCTCTGCATTTGTCATACATTGGTATGATCATTTAAAAACATAATAATTCAATAAATCATTCATGTCAAAACATCCATGTCAAAACATCCATGTCAAACCTTTCTCCACTTTATTCAAAAACCGTTGGCACTCTTCTTTATACATTGGCACTCAGGCTCTTTCGATGTACCTTAAAGTACAACTAACCCCAATGACCTTCAAGTACATCCAAAGTGCAAGTGAAGCTGGCGATTCTTAAGCACAACGCGAAGTGTAATGTTCTAGAACAACCGATAGTGTCACCGATTGGCCTCTTTAGGCTTAACCCCCGTATACTAGTGCCAACCACATACATATCCATTCTCATTCATTTCATATCATGAAACACTTTTATTCAATTCATATTATATGTATTCCAGCTTGAAAATAGTTAAAGAAAAACCCACCTTATTAAGAGTTTGAAGCCACACACGAGCAAACGACACAAACGAGCAAATCCGACAAATAATGCCACAACCGAACACCACCCAAGCCACACTTCATCGACGAGTAATCAAGTCTGTAATATACACACATAGATGTAATTTACACAATTATAAACATATAAGACTCCCTACGATGATTAAGGACCCTAAACGACCCGTCGGACGCCCCCAAATCTCAACTAGGCTAGAAACCGAACAACCAACGTCAATCACAGGACTTTGGGTTTGTAATGGACACATAAAAACATGTTCAAAGTGTTCAAATGATATTCTACACTCAAAACGAGTACCCATACCCCTATATTACGCCCATAAACGACACGAGTACGCAACAAACAAAAACCGGGAAATGCTGAAACAGAGCTTGGCACGACTTTGGTGCGACCAAAACCGCGCCAAAGGTCGCGCGGGCCTCTGTGGTGTGCAAACTGTTTCAGCTCTTAACACCCCATGTCAAACCCAACTGAATTCCAAGTCATTTTGGCTCATTTCTATGGAGTTTAGCATGCAAATGGGGTCCTAAACATGTCTAGACTAAAACCGATGATATGTGTAACATCTAAACCGTGCAACAACTACATGATCAAGAATGCCATGAAAGGAGCTCCAAAATCACAACTTATGAAAACACATACTTGGGGTGTTCTTACACCTTTAAGCCATTCTTTTTAAACACAAATAACCATTTGAATAATCTTTTGGAATCATCCATGAAAAGTCATCTTTAAACCATAACTTTGATCAAACTTAAATGATCATCCATGGAAATACATATATACCCAAACCCTAAACTAAAGATGGAGATGATGACAAAGAATAAAGCATGTACCTGAGGAAGAAGAGGAAGAAGAAGAACAAGAAGAAGAAGTTTACTTCAAAGAGCAACAAACTTTAGTCACCAAACCAAGAAACCCTCTTCACTTTAGTTTAGGGTTTGGGTATATATGTCTCTCTCCTTAAACACACACACTACACATACACAAAATCTGGAAAATGAATTGAAAGAAGGAGGAGGTGGAGGCATGACTCATGATGTACTATGGCCACTAGGACCATTTACTCCCTTGACTAACAAAAATGACACTTAAACCCTTTTTTTTATTACTAATAAGACTTATATAACTAACACAATCTACCCCTTAACTTATATGATCACATAAAATACCAAGGTTACTTACTACGGGTTATTACATAAAATGACCAATTTATCCCTAATGAGGTGTTTATATATTTTGATTAATTATGTAATTTATTAAATTATAATAAAATAAATATTTTATAACAAAAGATATCATTAGAAAGTTTTAACTATTAAACTGACAACAAAATAAAAAATTCATGTAGTTTACAATTTTCATTTTATGTCTTTTCTATATTATTTTTTACTATTAATATATAAAAATGTACATAAATTAATCATACACATAGAAACCTTATAAAAATCAAGGTTCTAGATGGTGTGAGGCGTGACGTGGCAGCGAGGCCAAGGCTCAAGCCTTAGGAGCCACGGCGAAACCATGACGTTTTCAAGGCGTGACTTATGGCGGCAAATTTCTAATTCGTATATAATATTATATATAAAACATGTGTTTTGTAGTGTTAATCAATGAGTCAATAGTAATAAGCAAGTTAAATTAGGTTATATGCTAAAAAATATGCAAATACGACATTAAAAACTTAAAAAGTTTTCAAATATCGCATTACGAAAATTACGTGTTAAGCCATGGCGTGCCACTGGCTTAAGGTGGCGTGAGACACAAGCCTTGGTCCATGGCGGCTGTGCAAGCGAGTTTTTTAGAACATTGATAAAAATAATATTTTTAGAACAGTACATTGAAACTTTTAAAGAGCATAAAATAATATAAATATAGTTTAAAGAATGAATAAAATCCAAAGAGGAAAGCATATTTGCTGTTTTAGAAGATAATTAAGTTTTATTTTGAGGTTATATTGGTAAAACACAAGCCTGTTCTACCTTGTTCCATGGGGTGGAGGTGGAACAAGACCGCTCTGCCAAACGTGAAACAGTGATCCCTTTTCCCTTTTCTGTTCTGTCCTGTCCAGTGTACCAAACGCATTCTTAATGCTTGTATACGCTGGTGCCATTGAAGCTTATCACTTACCAATTTGAAACGAGCTTCATTCTTTTTGTGGGCAGGTAGCAAAAATCAGCATGCAGGCTAATGTCGTTAGTGAGTATACACGTATGATCTTATTGGAGACAGTACAAGAAAAGCATGCGACAACATCATCTGGCGTAAAACAGGTACGCTATTATAGCCTTAACTTGCAGAAACTTATTGAATTTTCAATTTTTTTGCCGATCTTTTTCCCGTGGCTTAATACAAGAATATATAAAAGTATTACAAAGTGTATTATTTATTATACAATGCAGGGGAAAAAAGAAACTTTTACTTCTCAGAAAATGGAAGTAACCAAAAAAAGTGACATGATAAAAGTGTTGCCGCATCTGGGTGTTGGGTTCGGCAACTTGATTGCAACGATGGAGAACACACCTCCAGGTTACGAACCAAAATTACCGGACCAAGCGGAAATGTTAGTAAGAGCAGCTGGTAACTGTTGTGTAAATTTATGTAGCAAATGCTGTTGTCTATGCTGCATTCAAGTTTGTTCACAGATGAACGACCAATGTGCGATTGTTATCACACAATTATGTGGTGCATTAACGTTTTTGGGCTGCTTTGCCTGCTGTGAGCTGTGCTGTGGACAAGACTGATCGACCGATGTTATATAAAGATTCAAACCAATGGAAAAGTTGTTGTTTTTGGTAATTGTACGAGTGGCTCGGGCTTGGTTTTTGTTTCGAATGGCGTAGGGATGAATTTGAATCCCATCATTTCGGTTGTGAACGACGTTATATATTCTTTGGTTCGATAGGAGTACCAATGTGTAAAGACAGATACAATTGGTGATGTAATATAAATGAAGTTGAATAAGTTATCAATTGTGTATTGATTATAAGACGACGAATTGTGTGAGAAGTTGAGTTTTTTTTTTGGGAAGGGTATCCCAGACCACATTGGGCCCAGACTAATCCCTTGGCAATTTGGGCCGTAGCCCAGCTGCTAAAGCATGCAGCCCGGGGTCGAAACCCCCGTACCTCCAGGATGCGACACCCCCAGGGTTCGAACTCTGGACCTAGGCTGTCAAGCACTAAGCCAGAGCCCTTACCACTGAGCTAACACCCTTTTGGTGTGAGAAGTTGAGTTACCAATGCTTAGAATGCTTAGGTGGCGTTTGGTTCACTGGAAAGTGATGGAATCTGGTGGAATTAGAATGTGACATTCCATTGACCAGATTTCATTTCAGTGTTTGGTTCAATCTTTTGTAGCATGGAATTTTAAAACTTTCCATTGAATTACTTATTTTATGTATTTGACATTCCATCACATTATGTAGGGATTTTAAAGGAATGAAATGTCTTATTATTTTTATTCCAAAAATACCCCTTGCCTAACTATACCCTAATCTCTAAAATCAGTGACACTTTTCTTATTCACGAGTTCTCCACACAATCGATTACCACAACTTCATCTTCACGAGTTCGTCTTATCTACCGCTTCATCTTCATGAGTTCGTCTTCTCCATAGAGTTCGACTTCTCCATACATTCGATTCGTCTTCCCCACTATTGATTTCTGTATGGTTACGATTCCTGAATCGGTTTCTCCATGGCTATTGATTTCTGGTTTCTGAATCGATTGCTCCATGTTTACTGATTTCTAATCGATTTCTCCATGGTTACAATTTTCTCTCTAGGGTTTGTGGTTACTATTTTCGAATGGATTTCACCACAGTTATGATTTTCTCCATGGTTCGATATGTGTTGTTTGATTTATGTTAAATCGATTTTCTCGATGGTGATATATGTGTTGTAGCAGTGAAGAAGATGGAGGTCTATCAATGGAGTAAGAGGCTTCACTTGGGCTTTCCAGTCACCTCCTTGGGCTTCTGTTTATGTTGGTGCTCATCTGTAGGGTTCTTCTTTCCACTTCAAATGAATGGGGTATTTTGGAACATACATTTTTTGTTTGAGAAAAAATTAAAATTACCAAAAAGGGCATTTTGGTCATTTACCAAAAATTCATTCCAATTCCAAAGCTATTTTCAGTGAATCAAACATACAGATTCCAATTCCTTCAACAGATTCTATTCCAATTATGTCAACCAAACAGGTGGTCAAACCTGACAACATTCCATTCCAATTCCTTCAAAGTCAAATTCCTTTGACAGATTCCATTCCATCCAAAAACATTTTGCGAACCAAACGCCACCTTAGAGAGTTGTTAATATGATGGTCTATTTTTGATTTAGCAGCTATTAAAATAGGAGTATCAATGCATTTCGGATTTACTAATAGTTTATAAAACCTATAATACTCTTAGAACACTACAATAGTTACGGTGGTGTTGATTCTTTTAAAAGATATTAAATTTTGATTTCACTTTTGATTTTTAAAAGGTGGTGTTGAAGTCTGAAATCTGAATCAATAAGACTGTTTGTTTTATATACTGACAACCGTCAGAATATGTATAATTGTATATTTTATCCCTAAAAAATTCAACTCAAATACATCAATTGAAGTGAACATAATGATCGAAGGACAAAATGGAAAAAAGAAACAAAATGATGTTGGCGGATTTGCAAGGCTATGGAGTTTTAATCATATCTCACACACCGAAGCCCCGATTTAAGCGATTCAAGATGTTCTGAAAAGCCAACACACAGATCTTCAATCTTCGTGTTTTGTGTTTTTACAAATTTAGGGTGCATCTAAGCCAAAATTGACGTTGAAATCGAAAGAAAAGTGTTGGACTGAAATAAGAGAAAATTTAAGAGATATGGTTATCACTTTTTTGTACAGTAAGAAACCATATTAAGAGATAAGAGACACTGAGAATAAAGAAAAAACAAACGCCCTAAATTATAAAACATTTAACTGAATCAGACATGCGTAATGATTAAGAGCTTAAAATGGAAAAAAAAACTAACATGTCTTTTTTATTGTAGATAGATGGACAAAGAGGATAATTTGCATTAACATTCTATCAAAAGATGTCATATTTGTTTTCCAACTAATTTTTTTTATTGCCCTTAAAAATAAATATTACAAGATTTAGGTAAAGAAATTCTTTGTTCAGAGAGAAATGATGGATGCACGTGGCGACATGAATAATGGGGGCACGTGTTCCAAGATGGTTTAGCAAAGTTCATTCCAGTTTGGGAAAGCTCGGTGTGCAAGTTGAGGTACACTAAGGGCCGTTTACTAAATGCTTAACCTGGTAAGCGCTTATTGGTCAAATTTAATGCTATCACTTATTTATTGGGTAAGATTTTAGTCCGTCAAATCGGTTTTGTATGCAACAATTCATCCGGTAAGCGCTTACTAGTCAAATTTAACGTTATCACTTACTTAGCGGGTAAGATTTTAGTCCGCCAAATCGGTTTCGTATGCAACAATTCACCTGGTAAGCGCTAACCGTGGTAAGAGTCGTCGCCATCACTTACCGGGGTAAGACTCGTGGTCCTTTCATTCGCTTACCGGGTAAGATTTTTGGTCCTCGCCATATCAATCCGGTAGGTAATGTGACTTGGTAAGCGCTTACCAGGTAAGTGTTTGGCAAACGGCCGGTGTTTGGGATTGCTTATTTGCTTATTGTTTTCCCACACCGTAAATAAGCCATTTTTAGTGTTTGGATTGAAAAAACAAAAAGTACTTACAGTGGCGGATCCAGGATTTTTTTCTCGGTGGGGTCACCTTTAAGATAGCTTAAATGCCTGTAACTATACCTAATGTATTTTTAGCCTAGATCCACTATTTCGAGAGTTTTTTTTTTAAGTTTTTTTTTGGCTGATTTTAAGAGATTTTTAAGTTTTTTTGTCGATTTTTAGAAACTTTTTTGATTTTTTAGTCGATTTCAAGACTTAATTTTAGTTTTTTGGTTGATTTCAAAACACTTCTTTTGGTTGATGGGTCCCGGACCAGAAATTACTGGAGGGACGTTAAGGTATATAGTTAAAAAACCTAAGTTTTTAAACTAAAGTTTTCATTTTTTTCTATTTCAGTGGGGTCCCCCCCCTAACTTAATAGTGCCTCCGCCACTTAATGCTTATGACTTTTCCACACCGCAAATAAGTTATTTTTGATAAGTTATTTAATTCAAACTTATTTAAAACTGCTTATTTACTTTATTACCCCTTACTATAAAACAACTTATAATCACAACATAAGTTGATAAACACTTTTAAAAATAAACATAAGTTGTTTTAAATAAGCAATCCCAAACACCCTCTTAGCCTTTTCCATTAATCTTAATTGTGGGTTTGTGTGAGCATGCCTTTATTTTTGACTCTGAAGTTTTCTTGATTCAACTTGACACCCATTTCCAAAGCCCTTTCTTTCTTTGGTCTACATCTCGAGGAATCAAATTGGCTGTCACTCAAATCCTTGGCATTTGCATGTTTTTGGCTGTGCGATTATGCATATTTTCCCTTAATTCTGTATCATCAAAATGGTTTTAATCAGTTCCTGTTTTTATAAATGATGATAGAAATGATCAAAGATTCTGTTTTTGGTCATAAATTAATTAGGGTTGAGATCAAACATGAATATGGAATGAGTTCATGGTAGAAATGGGATGGCAAGGGCAATGCATGCCAAGTGTTCGACAGAATGCTTCTAAAAAGAGAAATAGTTGATGGACCACAGGAGGCTCTAGATGGCATGTTTCAACATAACCCAGGAGACTAAAAAGACCAGTTTAAAGATTAATGCTCTAACTAACATATGCCCTAATATGATTGGGTAATTAGTTTAGTTGATATCTGATTAGTGGGCCTTTCTTCAATAGATTAATGAAGAAGAAGAAGAAGAAGAATAACTATACTTGAGATGGGTGCACTGTTTTTATGGGATTGGGAGGCATAGATAATCTACATTGATTGGAAACTGCAAAAGATATATATATATATATATATATATATATAATAATTTTATAGTTTAGGTTTAGGAGAGAGGATTAGATTAGTGGGATTGTTGTTATCAATGATTTTGGGTACCCGTTCTCTTTCGAGCCTTCATGGAAATGTGTTTATGTGTACTAGTTTTAATGCTGGATCGACCAGGTGTTGGTCTGACATTGTACGATGAACATTAATCACAATGTTGTGAGATTGACACGATTGGTAAAGTTAAAAGCTCATTGAACCAAGTTGCATGCATGATGGAATACTGAAGTAGGTATGTCGAGATGAACCTATGCATGTGAAAAGACATCTTCACGTGGCTCTTAGTTGGTATTCCTTGTCTTGTGGTATATGTAGAGAGATTATAGGCCATGCTACTTGTATTTATTGGACTTTGAGGCATCATTAGATGATAACTTCACGTCTGGTCGGTGCAAGTAAACATCAAATATCGAATACAAATTGCTGATAATTCATTTTGGTAACTGTGGGGTTACTTTCTCTCCATAGAAAATGGAAATTAGCTTAATATATATGAGATATGGCTTAGGGCGGCCTGTTTGGTAGCAGCTTAATGAGCTTAATAGGACTCATAGCTTATTCAGTATACAGCTATACATGACTGTTTGGTAGTGGCTTAATGATATAGAAAGTGACTTATTTATTAAGCTTTTAGGAGGGAGCTTTATGCAGAAAGCCAAGTTTTGTCCAAACCAGTCTCTCCCAATTTAAAAACATGGTCCTTCCATCTATGAAAACACCCTCCCAAACAAAAACCTTTCCAATCTATACAGACAGATTAATCCACACAGACAACTTTATTCAAACAGGACTTAATGGAAAACCAACCAAACAGCCCCTTAGTGAGGTTCGGTGAGTAAGGGACATCTTCATATGGGAATCTAAGCTGAATCCTCTAGTAAAACCATAGTCCCATACTTCCTTTTCCTGTATTATTGTTTTTCTTTCGGATTCTAGTTTCTTGTCTCGTGTAGCCGACTAATTATGCAATGCATGTTGTGTGCCCATGCCTTTTGTTGCCCTTTATGAATAATAATACTAATACAAAATGTTTGATGGTGCTAGCTGCTTTTAGTTTTAGTCCTGTGCTAGCTGTAGTTTTAATCTAATGGGGTAGACAAGTTGGACAGTTTATATTATTGTGTTGCATGTCTTGACCCATGAAGATATTGTATGCTATATGTCTGACCAGAACCATGTATACTAACAGAGTAGTTGAAAATAAAGTGAGATGATAAATTAAAAAAAAGAAAAAAAAAGTGGCAAAAGCGAATGTATGGGAACTTGAAGCTAACAGGTTGGAGCTAGTGCAACCCCACCAATATATATAACACCCCCAACCTTCATGCATTAAGCTGTGGTATCCAGAGTTTGGTTTCTTTGGATCTTCCCTCTCTGAAACTTGAAGTACCACCTTTTCTAGCTTTCAGAGATCATTCAGCTCCTTAACAATGAAGGTAAGAGATGGGGTCACTTTTAATTGGGTATGATACTTACTTCTTTATATGCATGTTTGAGTTGTTGAATTAAAACTTATATGTTATATGCCTTCATTTTCAGATTTTTAGTTGGATGCAAAGCAAGCTGAATGCCAAGCAAGTGACTAAAAGGCCAGATCAAATTGCAGCTAATAGTAAGCATATGCTGCCTTTGCTATATATATATATATATATGCCAAGCAAGTGACTAAAAGGCCAGATAAAATTGCAGCTAATAGTAAGCATATGCTGCCTTTTGCTATATATATATATATATGCCAAGCAAGTGACTAAAAGGCCAGATAAAATTGCAGCTAATAGTAAGCATATGCTGCCTTTTGCTATATATATATATATACACCGATATACGTTAATAAGCTGCATGCTGTATGTAGCATGAATCTGATGTGGCACTGGATCTCTTGAACCCTTTTTAAGTTGTCTTGCTTCTTTGGTTTTTAGCGACTTATGGATTTTGAACTGATTGAATAAACCTTGTCAAAATACGAGAGTGGTGATATGTAGCATCTGACATGTTCGAATTGCATTTTCGCTACCGCTATTCCATATTACTCCTAAATTATCGTAATATTGGTGAATGAATAACATGCAGATAATTATGATATATATTGCATCAAGACATGGATAGCAATCAATAATTTAATTTTATGATGATCTTCTGTTCATCTAAACCAAGCTAAAACTTGATTTGTAGCTTATTATGATATATATATATATATATATATTGCATCAGAATGCATTCAGTTTGGTTTGTAGTTTGTTAGTTTGAAGTAAAATGGATTAAATGAGGTTTATTCATCTTCATAACTTTTTTCATAGATCATATGGCTCAAGCTACATCGAAAGAAGAATTTAGTGATTGGCCTCAATCACTATTAGCAATTGGAACATTTGGAATCAGTAACTTGAAAGCAGATTCAGAGAGGGAAAGCCAAGGTCCGACTCAAAGCTACCCACAGTCCCCAACGCCTGAAGAACTCCAAGAAGAACTAAGTTCTTATTTGGAGACAGAAGAATCAGAAAGTCTTGAACCCGTTTGTGAAGAAAGAGACGTACGTCTGCAACGTAGCATCTCTGGCATGTTCTCTAGAGGGAAGGACATCTTAATGGACCCAAAAAACAACGTCATCAGAAAGAAGTCGCTAACTTTTCTCCTTAAGAACGTGTTCACATCCAGTAGTAGGTTCAACCATGCTTCACTCATAAGAGATTCATCACCTGACCCAACCTTGGATAAGTCAAGAATGGAGAAGGTATAAACCAAGATTTTTTTTTAATCTTTGTTGCAAGATAGAAAGAATAACGTGAAATTGTTTACAGGTATTGAGGGCTATACTAAACAAGAAGATACATCCCCAAAGTTCTACAGTCAAAGGAACGCCAAAGAAGTACTTACGGAGGAAAGAGATATCCATGGGTGAGGATGATGAGGATGATAACGAAGGAAGCATATGGGTTAAGACGGATTCCGAATGTAAGAAGCTAATATGTTCTTCCTAGTTCTTGCATGTACCTTAAATTCCAATAATGAGCAATCCATATGTTATTATTATTATATATAAATTGTGGGTGCAGATATTGTTCTAGAGATTTGATTGGGACAAACAACATTAGCATCTCCAATTAATCATGAATTCATGTACAAAGTGAAGAAGTTTGGATTAAAAGATGAAGAAAACAAGGATATCCTGACCTGTTGTGAAGAAATGTTACTTGCACCAACCATGTTTGGTTTTTTTCTTGACAACAGATTGATGATCTTTTCCCTCAAAGGAATTTTTATCCAGGCTCCTGCTGAAACATGATGAGATTTAATAATAATCTGTGATTCAAAACTGCTATCATATGCCCATCTTCCATAATACAAACACAACTTCCAGGGTTTATTTTTTCTTTCATAATAGAATTATAATGACGATGATTGTGTTAAAAAATCTGGAATAACAGACTTGGATATCTTGTAAATCTTCATTACACCAAATGGCCGATATAACACTAAAATCAACGACAGATTGTGTACAACAAAAGCAATTGCATAAACATGACGAAACGAGTGAGAGAAAAAAACACAAAATCCCCTTTTTCATGTTGCATTCATCTATTAATATGATGGGAAGGCATCAAACCATACAAATAGTTTATTTCTTCAGGTCATGAAAAAGATAAAACAATCAAACAAAGAGGTTTCTACAGATAAAAAGAAACCATTTGTGTTACTATCTTGCATAAACCTAGGATTTATAATGCCATCAGATCCAATGCCGGCTAAAACTTTGTTAAACTGCAACCTTTGTATTCAATTCTAACAACCTTTCTTCATAAAGCCCTGCAATGAACCTCCCACTCCTGCCCCAACTGCTTCTGCAAAATATTTCACCTGAAAAGCTTACCCAAATACAAAAGTTAAATTTCAAAATTCCAAACGTGTGTGTATTTATATATATATATATAAGATCGTATGAATCACCAACGAGACAACCTCTTGAAAGGTCTTCTTTAAATCAAAAGCATCTCTGACTCGGCCATTTAAGAATATCCATGAATCATGAAAATCTGAAAAAATACCACCACCACCATTATCAATCACTACCGTATGCAACACCGGACACCCACATATGGTGGATTCCGCAGAACCCCAAATGCACTTTTTACAAGTTTTTAACTTTTCACCACTGTAAGGTTAATACAGAAATTAAGAGATAACAAGTACAATATGCTCCCTCACATGTTTCTTTCAGGGTGGAAACAGTGAGATGGTTTTATATTATTTATATAGTTCAAAATCAAGAATCTTGGCATCTTGGCCATTAACTGTAACAAGCAGATAAGATGAGAGTGAGGAAAAGAAACCTGGGGAGTTATCCGTTAGCATGTATACTTCTGTTGTTGAATATATCCCACCAAGAACAGTGCGCTTTACGTACCAATCAACACCGTCCCCTTCATCACTTGAAGCATGCCAAAACTCATCAACCAGCATTGCTCGTTGTTTAAAGCTTGTTGGGAAATTCGATGGTTGCGCCTATGGCCATCCATAATTGTGATTATTTACTTTAAATGTTCCAAATTAACAGAATAAATCTGGATATCAAGATATATATCAATAACTTACCTGAATGCTTAGAGCTTGAGGCCACTTTGATATATATGGAGCTTGCATTAGTAAGCGAACTTTAACAAGCTTTGCAATACGCTCACTCGGTACCAAGTCTTGTAATTGTAACTCACCAGAATCGATTTCATCAATAAGCTTTTGCAAACACTCGTCCATAAAATACTGTAACAAGAGTAAGGGCAATGGAATGTGAGGGGGGTAAAACTGTGACAGATGAATAAGTATGCAAACAGACACATATACCTCTACTAATGCACCTTCTTTTCGTGGAATAGCTCCAACAATGGAAGGGGAAACACCAACATCCCTTGCACCTGCAATCATGGCTGCTTCAGTCCATCCCAATCTCATCTGCAAATGAATTGACTAACCTTGTGAATGTCCAATCTTATTTGTTCAAAAAGAAAAAAAAGGAACTCCAATGAACATGTCACAGAAATTCTAGAGGAGCTCATATAAATTTTCACATCAACTAATATTGCAATTATATATACTTCATTCTAGAATTACAGTTCAAAATAAGAGCAAACAAACACAGTCGAACCTAGGTAGATTTGAAAATCTCAGGTTTGTGATTTTAAAAGCGAAAAGAGAATAGTGTAACGTACGACGTGATGAAGAGATGCGGCGAGCACTCGAGCTTGTTCCTCTTCGTAATTAACCCTAGGTGTGGTTCTTCTTGAGGCACCGCCATCTGAACGATGATTAAAGCCATCTCCTTCGGTGGATGAAGATGATGATGAGGCGGTGTTGAAACCATTAGGTGTTTGATCGGTAGAGAGAAAACGGAAAGCAGGCGGCGGTGGAATTGGAATCCGAGAGCATAAAGATGAAGAATGGGGAAGCAATCGCTTGACTGCAAATCGATACATTTTGTGATGGAAGTTAAGGGAGGGAAGGAGGAAGGAAGGAACTCAACTCACGAAGAAGATGTTTTCTATTTCTGTTTTCATTTTGGGGGTTTTCTTGGTTCCACGTCTACTCATTTTCTTGCCACAAATTGGTTCCTATTATTACTCAATTCCAATAATATTTTGTTGCTAATTTAAGTTGATTAAGGCCCTTTTTGTTAGCAGCTTAATGAGCTTAATGGGACACATAACTTATTCAGTCAGCTATACATGATTGTTTGGTAGTGACTTAATGATATAGAAAGTGACTTATTTATTAAGCTTTTAGGAGGGAGCTTTATGCAGAAAACCAAGTTTTGTCCAAACCAGTCTCTCCTAATTAAAAAACATGGTCCTTCCATCTATAAAAACACCCTACCAAACAAAAACCTTTCCAATATATACAGACAGATTAATCCACACATATAACTTTATTCATACCGGACTTAATGGAAAACCAACCAAACAGCCCCTAAATCATTGTTTATAATTTATGTCAATTAGTAACAAAAATGATTTTATTTTCATATAAAGTGTAGATTTTGATATTCGAATCTTATTGTACATTTTTAACATTTTTGACCAGTAAGTGTATAGGTCAGTTTACGTGTATCTCGACTAATTTCAAAGGTCTTAGAGACCAGCCTAAAAAATTCCCCAATAGTCTTGTAGGATTTGAATCGGTAATCTATGAGGAGAATCCCCAAAAGCCTTTCTCGTTGTTGTGCATTCTTTTACCACTGTTGTACTTCTCATGAGGTTTTCATGATTAATAATTTACAGTTGTGTTATCAACTTAACTAGACAAATAAGAGTTGTTTTAGAGGTTGTTGGGGATTTTGGAAGGAGTGGAAGGGTGTGATTGCGTTGGGGTTTTGTTGGCATGCCATAGAGGGTGTATTTGTTTTTTGGGTGTCGTACATGATGTATAAGTATGATAACCAAGCGATATGAGTTTTGGCGACTTTATGACAACTGGCGTGCACAAGTTGGGAAGCAACGGTATGTTGCACGCGGCATGCAACTTGGGAAGTCGAATAGTTTGAAAGTTATAAGAAGCTCGCGTCACAGGCTACTTGCATATCCGAGTTTTGAAGAGTTGGATGATATTTATGCCATTTGTAAATTTGTGCACAAGTTACATACGACAAATGGTTAAATTAGTTTGACCTAGGTTTTTATTTTCCTTTTGCATTCGCAATAGGCAATTTTTAGAGGAAGATATACCAATGTAAATTATTTTAAGGTAATATCTCATATGTGTTCATCATTTAATCATCGATGTACTTATTTTTCCATCTAAGTGGATGTACAATATTACATCAATAGATGAACGATGTTAAATCATTGTATCATTTATTTGTTTTACATTGCATATGTGATATTGTGGTAGTATTGTTGTTGTTCTCTTCGTTTGTGGGAACTGAGTGCATTGGGCGCCTATTATATTATGTTTTTACGTGTTGTACATTTATAGCATTATTTTGTATATCGGACTTTGGTGCATCTTGTGTATAACATGTTTTCACCCCCAACAATTTACAATATTAGCAATCATATCCGAAGTCACAACAGTGTCATTGGTGGTTCAAACACCCTGAGATTGGTGCATTAGGGGGATTTAGGAGCAAACCGACTACTTCGTTAACCTTTATCACTTGCTAATAACAATTCAAAGTTATGGCAGGATCTTGTTAGTATTGCTTGTAAGTTTGGTCTTTGTAAAGTGATTTGGTAATAAAGTTGCATGTACATCGCATCACTAATTAAGCTTTAGGTTATCTATATTTCTACAACTTTTTTAAATGGGCGTGTTCATAATGTAGTAGCTACTTGGTGCGCTAGATGATGTTGGTTGATTTGAATATATATTTTTATTATTAAAATAGAAATGTTATGTTTTGAGTAAGGTTTATTCGGTCTACATGGGAAAAAATGTTCTAAATTAAGCTATGAGAGATTACAGTCGTCTAGATGTGTACGTTAGTGGAAGACCAGGAACAATACCAATAATAAAGCATGACAATCTAGGGGGCGAGAAAGAGAGACAAGGTTGACTAAGGGGCCGTTTACAAAACGTTTACCCGAGTAGGTGTTTGTTTGGGTAAAATTTCACCAGTCTCGACCACGACCAAAACTAGGAAGACATTTATTACGTTTTTCCATAATGAGGTAAAATCATAACACTTTGCCGTCTGATCAAAAGATAAAACCGAAAGTTATCTACCTCATGATACTCGACCATGACGTCGTCTAGTTCACACGACCGACGTGACATACCTCGCGACCTCGACCGACTAACATGCGATATTTCTGTTACGTTTTTAATGTTTAATTGCAGCAATCAATGTCATTGATGATCAACGGACATAACCGACAAGGTCAGTTATGGGCATTCAATCCAGCAGCCGTTACAACAATTATCGAAGCATTTAAAGAATCAATTGAAGCACCCGAAGACTATAAATACCAAGCTCAAATCATCATTTCTGGGGCATCACACGTCATCTCGGATCATCTCGAAATATCTCAGCACAACTGAACCCTGAAGAACACTCAAAGCAAAAAATTCTCTCTCAAGCAGATCGCTCTCGACGCACGACTTACACACACGACACTCAGTTCTTACACACGACTCACTTGTTTTACACGCACGATACACTTGTTACTTTACATTTAAAGTATTTATTTCATTTGCATTTTAATCATTGTACTCCCGACACCCGAAACATAAGGACATCTCCCTTGTTTGGCGATCATAGTGCAGCGACGACCCCCAAAGTCGTCCGCGGGTTTTTTCCTCGTTGAGGTTTTTCCCGCGTCACCAAAATCTTTGTCTCGTTTACGCTTTTCTGTCTTTGTCGTACGCTTTGTCGAAAGATTCCTATTCTTTAGTTGTTAAGCTCCACAATCAACCTTAAGTTATCCTTCTGGACGATTTTTGGCATTAACAGTTTGGCGTCCACCGTGGGGCCCCATCTAGAGAAAATCTTCGATAAACGTGCGTCTTACTAACGTTTTCTTGGAGTTTCCTCTCTTTTCTTTTTCAGGAAGATGGCAGGTAATGGAAACCCAGAGCAAGTCATTGCCCAGCTGCATTGGGAGCTTGAGAATGCGCGTCGCCAGATCGATGCCCTTGCTGATCAAAGTCGAAGGGCAGCTGAAGAAATCGCGCGGCTAAGGAATCAAAATCCGGGCGGATCGTTCGGACCACAAAACGGTCCTATACCATTCGTTCAGAATCCCGATCCAGGATCGTTCGGCCAGAATCCAGGATCCGCTCCCTTCGTCCATAATCCAGGTCCAGGTCCAGGTCCATTCGTTCATAACCCTGGACCAGGACCGTTCGGTCAGAATCAGCAACCAGGTCCATTCATGCAGAATTAGCAGCCAGGTCCATTCATGCAGAATCAACAGTGTTAATGCCAAAAATCGCACCAAAGTACAACTTAAGGTCGATGTGGACTTTAACAACTAAAGAAAAGAATCTTTTGACAAAGCGTGCGACAAAGACGAAAATGTAAACGAGACAGAGAATTTGGTGACGCGGGAAAAACCTCAACGAGGAAAATAACCCGCAGACGACTGTGGAAGTCGTCGCTGCACTATGGATGCCAAACAGGGGCGATGTCCTTGTGTTTCTGGTGTCGATCGTACAGAGATTACAATACAAATGAAAGAAAGACTTCGAAATGTAAAGTAACAAGTGTTTCGAATGTAAAAACAATGTGCGTCGTGTGTTTAAACTGTGTGTCGTGCGCTGATGTCGTGCGCTGATGTCGTGCGTCGAGAGCGATTCTTCTGCGAGCGATTTCTGTGTTCCAAGTGTTCTTTCGAGTTCGAGTGCTTGTGTCTGTTTTTCGATGTCCCCTGAACTGAGGATTGAGCTTGGAATTTATAGTCTTCGGGCGCTTTAATTGGCTCATTAAATACACCGATAACTGTCGTAACGGACGTCGTCTTTAGTGCTGTTAATGGCTTTCATCAGTTATAGCCGTTGTCCATTAATGACGTTGACTCCTGCAATAAACACTAAACAAACGTAACAGTTGTATCACGCGTTAGCTAGTCGAGGTCGCATGGCTCTATGCGACGATCGTGTGAAACGTACGACATCGTGGTCGAGTGTCGTGAGGTAAATAACTTTTGATCTTAACTTTAGTCGGGGGATAAAGTGCTATGATTTTACCTTATCAGAAGTAACAGAAGTGAGTGCTTTTACTTACCTTGGTCGTGGTCGAGACTGGTGAAATTTTGCCCAAACAGTTTGCCCCCAAAATTTGAAAGTAGAATGCTAAATTCAAATTTTAAATTTTGTCAGTCGGTCGCATAAAACTATGACACGTGTCGAAAGTTACTCTAGTTGCTTTGGGACTAGACTGGTTCAATTCAAACTAGAGAGGGAAGTCGAAGAGGAGATAGGATCGTGACGTCATGCTGACGTATCATGGTGCTTAGCAGCTGTCATGGCCAGGTGTCAACGATCCGTGTGGTTATACGAAAAGACATGACGCGTGTCGATCATCAGGGGATTCGACCTGATACGATCGATCGCTTAAATAGAGACTTTGATGGATCATTTCCTTTTATGGCTTTTGGAGAGTTGTTTAGGGTGAGATTCTTTTTCGGATTCCTGACTGTCTTCCTTCCGATTTTCTCTGAAATTGCTAGGATTTCTAGCTTAATATTTCGAAGTTTTTGAGCTATATATAGCTTCTCGCCCTTCCATTCATTCTTGACTAAGGCATTCGTGCTTTGAGTTCATCACTTTTAAGTTTTATTATGTGATGTTCTTCTGTTGTATGTTCTTAGGAAGATCGTTGACAAAGGTGCCAACCATCTCTGCTGGGAGAATGGTACAACTTGAGCGTACCTATAAAGGAAAGATGCAAAGGGACCCTGATCGCTGTGTCGGGGTTTTACTGAGGATGGGGACGACAACTCTGAAAGGGATGCTTTCATAGGTTGATGACTTATCGAGAGTCACTATGCCTGAAAAGGTGAAGGCATTGATTGCGATTGACGCGATGTCCGTGGAATCTGCGCATCTGGCGACGATGACCTCTGCAACCATGTCGACCCCTTCGTCAGCCGACAAGGGCAAGGGTGCAAAGATGGGAGAGGGTGAGAAGAAAGTCACGACGGTCAACTTTATGTTGCCGTTGGACCTCTTAACTATCCATGTCCTTGACGGGATGGAGTCGTTTCCGCATCTGGGGAAATATCAGCCCCTATCTTTCGAGGAGCGTTTTCGAGGGATCTCTGTCGTGAAAACGGGATCACGTATAGCCATACAGGCGTTCGTTGTAAGTTTTTCTTTCAAAACTCGTGTTTTCAATGTTTTTCTCAGTTTTCATCGGACGCTTGCTAACATATTTCTTTTGTTTTTACAGATGTTTCGATCTCTCCTCGTTCGATATGCGAGGACAGAGAAGATGTTGGACCGGAAGTTGATCTTTGAGAGTGTCATATTCCTTCCTCCAACCTTAACATTAATCTTAAGAGCCGTATTCTCAAGATACTGCGGACTTACCTTTACGACATGTCGTGGCGTAGGATGTCTTTCATACTCGTTTGATCCTTGCATAAGTTCTTTAATGCGCTTCGGGGCCGACGAGGATTCTAAGGTCGAGACTTCGGGAAAAGATGCGGCCGAAAATCTAGCCTTAGGACAAACTTCTGTTTTACGAATTTTTCATACCTGATCGTTAGTGATCGAGTTGTCTAATGTAATTATGTTTAAGTATGAATGAAGTTTCGTGATATTTTTCATTGTTCACTGCAAGTAATTGTCGGAAGTAATTTCAATTGTATGAATACACTTGTAAATCGAATACAACTGTAGATACGTGCGACTAAGGCTTTCTATTGAAAGATAACGACCATAACATTAGTCGTGTAAAAATCAAATATACATGCGTTTAGAGCATTCATTCAGAATATGAGGCTTTTCTAAGTCGAGACACTTAGATCGTGAGCCGATTGCATAATCGAATCATGTGATGACTTTAAATCACGTATCGAGTCGTGTATGTGATTTTGGGAAAGTCACATGATAAACTTTTGTCGTGCGATCCTGCGATAAAATATCGTCAGAGGTTGGTCATTGGATAACCAACGACCCTCCGATGCTTAAGTTAGTTACCGTCGAGGTGAAATAAAAAATCGTATGAAAAAGGGTTTAAAAGAAATACCTCTTTAGATGCGTTGCATTCCAGCTGCGTGGGATATCTTGGTTGTCGAGGGTCTGGAGTCGATAGGCCCCTTTACCCACGACCTCAAATATACGATAAGAACCTTCCCACTTAATGGAAAGTTTACCTGCGTTGAGCTCTTGAGTGTTTTGGAATACTCGACGGAGGACGTAGTCGCCTTCTTGAAAGACTTTGATTTTGACGTTTTTGTTGAAATGTCGCTCGACCGCTTGCTTTTGTGACGCCATCCTAATCAAGGCCGATTCTCTAAGTTCTTCGAGGGCGTCGATGTCGTATCCTAAATCGACCAAGTTGTGATCGACTGAAGTATGCCCTGAAGTTGGGAATTGGACCTCGACCGGCAAGACTGCTTCGCAACCGTAGACGAGAGAGAAAGGGGTTTGTCCTGTGGACGTGCGTGGTGTCGTGCGATTTACCCACAGGACTGATGGGAGTTCTTCGACCCATTTTCCCTTTGCAGCTTTTAGCCTTTTCTTGATCGAAGCAATAATGGTCTTATTACTTGATTCAGCAAGTCCGTTAGCTTGGGGGTATCTGGGAGTCGAGGTTGTCAGCTTGATGTTTCTGTCTTCGCAGAATTGTTGGGTCCTGTCGCTTATGAATTGGGATCCGTTGTCACAGACGATTTCAGATGGAATCCCAAATCTGCATATGATGTTAGTCTGGATAAAAGAGATGACTTATTTATCCCTAACTTGGGAAAAAGCAGCTGCTTCAACCCATTTGGAAAAATAATCGGTGAGTACAAGGAGGAATACCTTTTGTCCCGGGGCCGGGGGTAGCTTGCCGAAAATATCCATTCTCTACCTCATGAAGGGCCATGGGATAAGTGTCGAGTGCAAGGGTTCAGAGGGTTTATGTGACATACCTGAGTGTCGTTGACAAGGATCACAGTTCTGGACATATTTGACGGCGTCTTGTCGCAACGTTGGCCAAAAATACCCTCGTCGAGAGATACGATTAGCCAAACTGCGACCTCCTGAATGATTGCCACATTCGCCGTCGTGCATTTCTTGAAGGATTTTCTGGGCCTGACTTTTGCTAATGACGCATCTTAGGTTTAATCCTGTTGATGATCGTCGATAGAGCCTATCTCCAATCATGATATATTTATATGCTTTGAATCTGATCTTCCGGGCCTCCATTTTGTCTTCTGGGAGTTGGTCGTGAGTGAGGAAATTTCGGATGTCGCACGACCAATCATCCTCTTCATCTTCGATCTGGACGACATCGACGTTTTCGATGGACGATGTCGCCAGATGGATCATGGGAATGGCGTCGAATATTGGTTCGACCAAAGCAGACCCGAGATTTGCTAAAGCGTCGGCCTGAGTATTCTGATCCCTCGTGATCTGTTCAATAGAAAAAGATTTGAATTTTTTGGATTTTTCTTTTGCTACCTTTAAGTACGCTGTCATTTTTGAATCTTTGGCCGCGAATTCCCCATTGATCTGGTTTACCACCAGGAGAGAATCACTTTTGACATGTAACGCGGTTGCCCCCGAGTCGTAGGCCATATTCATTCCTATGATCAGGGCCTCATACTCAGCTTCGTTGTTGGTGGTTTTGAAATCGCACCAGATCGAATATACCCTCTTGCCCCCCTGTGGCGATTTTAAGACGACGCCTAGTCCTGAACCCCTAACGTTGGACGAACCGTCGACATGCAAGATCCAAGGCACGTCGTCGTGAGTCGCCACAGTTGACACTTCGAGTTCTGCTTCTTTCTCCAATTCAGGGCTAAAATCAGCAACGAAGTCTGCCAAGGCCTGCGATTTAATCGCAGTCCTGGGTTTGAAATCAATGTCGTAACTGCTGAGATATATACTCCATTTTGCTAAGCGACCTGTCAACTCAGGCTTTCTTAAGACAGACTTTAGAGGAAAGTTAGTCACGACAGTAATAGGATGCGATTCAAAATAGTGTCGCAGTTTTTTAGCAGCTGTGACTAGCGACAAAAGCAATTTCTCCATTGAGGAATACCTGGTTTCTGCGTCCAAAAGGGATTTACTTACATAGTAGATCGACAATTGTTGCTTTTCATCTTCTCGCGTCAGTACGACGCTTTTTGCATTTGGACTAACAACCAAATATAGTTGCAAGACCTCATGATCGTGAGGTTTCGACAATAGAGGAGGCGACGTCATGTACTCTTTAAGCTTTTGTAATGCCTGCTCATGGGCGTCGGTCCAGTCGAAGCCTCTATTTTTCTTGAGGACATTGTAAAATAGATGGCATTGTTCAAGGCTGCTACCCGACCAGTGAGCCTTTGGACCTCTTTGAAATTTCTCGGAGACTTGATCTCGACGATAGCCTTGATCTGGTCGGGATTAGCCTCGATGCCTCGACGAGTGACCATGTAGCCTAAGAATTTCCCGGCACTGACGCCAAAGGAACATTTCGTCTGATTAAGCTTCATGCTATATTCCCGAAGGATGTCGAATGATTGACTTAAATGCTCGACGTGATCGACTGCTTGCTTTGACTTGACGAGCATGTCATCGATGTATACCTCCATTGTGTCGCCAAGATGATCCTTGAACATCTTGTTCACCAGGCACTGGTAGGTAGATCCTGCATTTTTTAGTCCAAATGGCATAACCTTATAACAGTAAATACCTCGGTCCGTCATGAATGCCGTTTTTTCTTGATCCTCGACGTGCATTAGGATTTGATTATATCCGGAATAGGCATCCATGAACGTCAATAGTTCGTGCCCCGCAGTTGCGTCGACCATGGCATCAATATGTGGCAATGGAAAAGGATCTTTTGGACAAGCTTTGTTAAGATCGGTGAAGTCGATACAGACTCTCCATTTGCCATTTTTCTTCGCCACGACCACGACGTTAGCAAGCCAATCGGGATATTTTACTTCGCGAATTTTTCCCGTCTTGAGAAGGTTGTCGACTTCGTCATTTATCACCTTATTCCTTTCAGGAGCAAATTTCCTTCGCTTCTGCTTGACAGGTTTGAACGATGGGTCGACGTTGAGTTTGTGGGAGATGACGTCAGGATCTATACCGACCATATCTTCATGCGACCAGGCGAAACAATCAGCATATTCCTGCAAAAAAGACATCAACTTTTCCCTAAGGCAGGGACTAAGGGATGACCCGATAAAGACTTTTTGCTCAGGCTTGCTTGGATCCAGGACGACTTCTTCCAAGCGATAATCGTTGACTGCTTCAGGAGCATCTTGTGCATTTTCGAGCCCCTCCTGTTCTGGGACAGCGGATTGTTCTGGGTTTCCGTTATTTGCCATCCTCCTGAAACAGGGAATAAAGAAGACTACAAGAAACCGTTAGTAGGATGCACGTTTGTCAAAGATTTTCTCTAGATGGGGTCCCACGGATGGCGCCAAACTGTTAATGCCAAAAATCGCACCAAAGTACAACTTAAGGTCGATGTGGACTTTAACAACTAAAGAAAAGAATCTTTTGACAAAGCGCGCGACAAAGACGAAAATGTAAACGAGACAGAGAATTTGGTGACGCGGGAAAAACCTCAACGAGGAAAAAAACCCGCGGACGACTGTGGAAGTCGTCGCTGCACTATGGTCGCCAAACAGGGGCGATGTCCTTGTGTTTCTGGTGTCGATCGTACAGAGATTACAATAAAAATGAAAGAAAGACTTCGAAATGTAAAGTAACAAGTGTTTCGAATGTAAAAACAATGTGCGTCGTGTGTTTAAACTGTGTGTCGTGCGCTGATGTCGTGCGTCGAGAGCGATTCTTCTGCGAGCGATTTATGTGTTCCAAGTGTTCTTTCGAGTTCGAGTGCTTGTGTCTGTTTTTCGATGTCCCCTGAACTGAGGATTGAGCTTGGAATTTATAATCTTCGGGCGCTTTAATTGGCTCATTACATACTTCGATAACTGTCGTAACGGACGTCGTCTTTAGTGCTGTTAATGGCTTTCATCAGTTATAGCCGTTGTCCATTAATGACGTTGACTCCTGCAATAAACACTAAACAAACGTAACAGTTGTATCACGCATTAGCTAGTCGAGGTCGCATGGCTCTATGCGACGATCATGTGAAACGTACGGCATCGTGGTCGAGTGTCGTGAGGTAAATAACTTTTGATCTTAACTTTAGTCGGGGGATAAAGTGCTATGATTTTACCTTATCAGAAGTAACAGAAGTGAGTGCTTTTACTTACCTTGGTCGTGGTCGAGACTGGTGAAATTTTGCCTAAACAAGCAGCAGGGATCGTTCAACCCAAACCCTCAGTTCGGGCCAGTCCCTCCTCATCATATAAGGCCACCACTCATGGACAATGGGTCCCAGCCGTATTTTGTTCCTTTCAACGGGGATGCCAATGGTTCGTCGTACGGCAATGGCACCAGTCCGGGAGGTAACCCTCAAGCAGGAGTAAATTCTAATCCTAATGACCCCGTCGCTCAGCGATTGAAAATGCTAGAAGATCATAACGAGCATGTTCTGTCTTTGCTCACTAAGCTGCCGAGGGCAGCCGTACCTGTCGATGTCGAGCCTCGTTCAGGATTTCAGGCGTCGCCTTTCGTCGACAAGATCGCGACAGTCGACGTCCCGAAGAAATATAATATCCCTGCTTTCACGCCCAAGTATTCAGGAATAACCGATCCGACGGAGCACATCGCGCAGTATAAGCGGCTAATGTAGACGATCTCGATCCCTCAAATGTATCAAGAAGTCTGCATGTGCAAAAGTTTCGGGGCGACCCTCACAGGTCCTGCCCTCCAATGGTTGATCAACCTCAAACCCAAATCCATCAGGTCGTTCGCTGAGTTGGTCAACCAGTTCTCCCAGCAATTCGCCAGTAGTCGCAAGATGGAGAAGCAGACCATCGATTTGTACTATGTCGTGCAAAAAGCTGGAGAGTCGTGTTAATGCCAAAAATCGCACCAAAGGGACAACTTAAGGTCGATGTGGACTTAATCAACTAAAGAAAGGATCTTTCGACGAGACGTGAGATGAGGGAAAAAATAAACGAGACAAGGAATTTGATGACGCAGGAAAAACCTCAAGCGAGGAAAAACCCTGCGGATGACAGTGGGTGTCGTCGCTGCACTATGGTCACCAATCAGGGGCGACGTCCTTGGTACTGGCGTCGGTCATATGATGATTACAATACAAATGAAGGAAATACTTCGAAATGTAAAGTACACGTGTTTGAATGTAAAAACAGGTGTTTGTCGTGTGTGAATACAAAGTGTGAACTTCTGGTCGAGGGCTGTTGTCGTGCGTCGAGAGCGATACTTGAGCTTTCCTTCGAGTGTTCTTGAGTTCGCGGTAGGGTTCTGGCTTTCAGTACTTGATCTACAGAGTTTGAATGTTCTTTGCTACGAGTTTGGATGATTCTCTCTGCTGTTTGGTGATGTTCGCTGATGTATACTGGATGTTAACTGATGCCCTTTGAAGAGAGGCTCTATCTTGTCTTTTATAGTCTTCGCGTCATTAATTAGCTCCATTAATGATTTGATCAACGGCTACAACGGCTGGAAACGGTCGCCGGAGTGATTATCCATAATGTTCTTCGTCCGTTACGGCTGCTTGCTGTTAATGGCTTTGACTCCTGCATTAAGTACTTAACAAACGTAACAGTCAAGGTTAACGTTAGCTTTGGTCGAAGGTGCAATGATCTTACTCGACGGTCGTAAGGGACGGGTGATGCTATGGTCGAGCGTCATGGGAGACGTACGACTTACCTTTTACAGGAGACGACGGATGTTTTTTGGGTTCTTGTCGAGACCTTATCTTAATACAAGATTTAGTTCATAATCATGCGTCTTACCTGTTCTGGTCGTGGTCGTACGACGTGATTTTTTGCCCAAACAGTTTGCCCCCAAAATTTGAAAATTGAATGTCAAATTTAAGTTTTAAATTTTGTCAATCAGACGCATAGGAAATAAAACAAGAGTTAGAAATTACCTCAATCGCCTTGGAGCCAGACTGGTCCATTTCTAACTGAACGAGGAGTTGAAAAAGGGAATGAGGTCGTGACGTCATACTGACACACGATGATGCTTACCAGCTGTCGAGGACAGGTGTCGAAGATCCTTGTGGTCATACGAAAGGACGGGGATGCACGGCGGTTATCCCGGGATTCGATCAACCCTGTTTTCGGTCTAAATAGGGATTTTGACGGATCATTTCCTTATTTCGCCCTTGAAGAGTTTGTGCTGTGATTTCCTTGCCATTCTTTGTCTGATATCTTCGAACTTGTGAAAATCTCTGACTTGGTTAGGTTTCTTTGAGGGTTAACGCGCCTATAAGTAAGGTACGATTTCTCTGACTTCTGCAAATTTTGTTTAGAAATGTCGAGGGATCCTGAGAGTGTTATTCAAGAGTCATCGGACCTCCGGGACTTTAGAAAGTTAGCGAAAATTCCTGCGTGGGTCGAATTGATCCGTCCAGGCCAGATCCGATCAAACGAGTGTCCCGAGGGGTACATCGTAATCTATGAATACCCTTTTAAGATAGGTTTCGAATGGCCTTTTTCTCCTCTGGCCAAGGCGTTTATGTTAGAGTTTGACTTGGCACCGAGTCAGTTGATGCCCCAGTTCTGGCGAGTCGTACGAGTGATCGAGCGTGCTACTAAGAAATGGGATTCTCCCATGAATATACAGGACCTTCTCTCGGCTTATCAAGCCAAGATGGACGGATGTCATCGATGTAGTTTACATTCTAGATTCAAGGGCGATCGCGTTTTGGTCTTAGGAACGGGTGTGAACGACCGTGGGTGGAAGTCTCGATATGTTTTCGTGCGTAAGTTGTCCCTTGACTCTGAGAGTGAGTGGATTAGGACGAGCCGGAATACGTCGGGTGAGCCTCGTTATTTCATCTGCCGTGCGCTGTAGATGATTTACATATGATTTTTAACTTGTTTTTTGTATGTTGACAGCCATAAAATTCGAGGTCGTGAAGCCAGACGCTAACTCTCAAGCGAAGATCAATTCGTTTTTAGAATTTAGCGTCGCGGAGAGGTCTTTCGTCGTGCGACACTCGGCGGATGACGACGATTTAGAATCTTCAGGAGAGAATCAGGGGGAGAAGTGTGAAGAGAAAGGAAGAGAAGAGGAAGAAGATAAGTCGAGAAGAAGGAGAGGGATGACGGGTAAGTTTTACTTTCCTTTTCTTCCTATGTTACCTCGAGTCTTTTTCCTTTGCGTGCTTTATGACATCCCATTTTTCCAGGAGAGTCTCAACCTAAAGTGTTGAAGGTTTCTGCTAAGAGAGCAGCTGAGCTGGAGTATGCTCGTCAGGGCAGAGAGAGGAGGCTAAAAGCCATGTCTGCTAGCCCTGAAATTCCGAAGAAGACGAGGACGACGACTCCGAGGGAGTCGTCGGCTGGGGTTAATGACTCGTCGAGAGTCGCTTCACCTGAGAAGGTATGGGTCGGATCACTTAAGAAGGTGATTGCAGCGACACCCATCAATTCTGCGCCTCTGGCGGAAACGGTGAAGTCCCCGTCTGCCGCGTCGAATCCTTTGTCAGCCGACAAGGGCGAGGATCACTCGACGGGAGGGGAGAAGGTCACGACGGTCAACTTTTCGCTGCCATCGGACTTTATGACAGGTGATGTCCTAGACGGGACGAACCTGTTCCCTCACCTGGATAAATTCCTACTTCCATCTTTCAGGGAGCGTTTTGAGGGGTTTCCTATCGAGGAGATGGGTGCCCATGTAGCCGGGTTGTCGTTCATGGTAAGTCTTTCTTTCAAGACTTAGTTTGTCTAGGCCCAGATTTCGTTGTCATTGTCGTTGTCATTGTCCACTGATGATGTTTTCGCAGGCACTTCAGGCTTCTTTGGCCTCGCGAAGTGGAGCGGCGAAGGTGAAAGATCTCTTGTCTGCTGCACGTGAAAGAGAGAAAGCGGTGCTGGACAGAGCGAGTGCCTCTACAAGTCGTGCTGAGGATTTTTCGAAGCGGCTCGACGATGCTTTAGAACATTTGAAGATCGTTCATCTTGCTAAGGAAGATCTTAGTCATCGTCTGACGCAATCCTTGTCCATGACTGCTGAACAAAGGGAGGAGATGGAAAAAATTAAGGAATCCGTGGTCGCTGTTTCGAAAGAGGCTGAGGATTATAAATCCAAGGTAGAGATTTTGGAGAAAGAAGTGCAAGCTGTAAAGGACGAGGGTAAGTCGGTTTTTGCCATAGCTCGTCTGACTGCTCGGGCGGCGATCATGCGTCGACATTTGCTGGGGAAAGACCCTCTTGCTTCGGCGAAGGAGGAGATGGACATCTATCTGAATGGTGTTGGGACCGAGAGGGATCTTGACTCGGACGATGAGAAGGATGCTGAGGAGGAGGTGGCAGGCGAAAGCCTTCAGGACGAGACTTCGGGCGTGAATGCGACAGATGTTCCTCCTTTAATTTAAGAATTATATTTTGTTTTGCTTTGCTGCTTGATCGTTGGTGGTCGAACGTGTACCTGACGATCTTTTTAAATGCACTTTTTGTTTGAACTTGTGCTTTATTCAAATCACATTGGTTATGAATTTGATCATAAAATACATATGAAATCATGCGACTAAGGTATTCATTGTAATACGATGATAAGAACGTAAAACCAATATAAAAACACGCGATCAAAGCATCCATTCAGTGTATGAAAGTTAAGAAACTTAGGGGTAAAGTCGTTTAGACTCTGTGATCGTACGACCAGATTGCACAGTAAGTTTGTGTCGTATGCCCCTGTGGAGGAATGATTAAGTTAGAGACCTGATCGTCTATGTCGTTCGACCTTGCGATATTAAAGTCATATAGTAGACTTAATGACTACTGTTGTGCGATTCTGCGATAATCTGTTGTGCGATTATGCGATAAAACGATGTCGGGGGTTGGTCGTTGGCTCACCAACGACCCTCCGATGCTTAAGTCAGTAAACGTTTTGTGAGAAAAAATCGTATGAGAAAGAGCTAGAAAGAGCTAGAGAATGTACCATTTCAGACTCTCTCTATTTGCCCCCTGTCATTTATTACCGTATCCTTTTTGGGAGGAAAAGATAGGTTTTAAATGACAGAGTGACACGGAGAAATATTTTCCTGCGGTCGACTATGTTGTCGTGCGACGAGGCACCATAGTAGATTTATCCCTGTGGAAAAGATATTAATTTAGGGATAGAATGTAACACCCGGAAAATCCTTGTTAGTAATAATAGTCCAAATATTTCTTTATATTTTGACTTCTTAGATTATAATTGAATTCCTAAGAAATTTCCGTGATTGTTACTTGTTATTTGAGAACTTCCGATAGAAATCCGTAAATTTATTTCTTAAGGAAATTAATGAAAAATAGATGATAAAGTTAAATATTAGATTTTATGGATTAGTTGGATGGGTAATTTGAATACGAGTCCAACGGTACTTTCCGGAGTAAAAACGGAGTTTTAACGAAGAAATTACGGCCAAATCAGTGGAAATTGAGAAGACTAGCAAACAGAAGTTGGCGCCGATGCATCGGCGCGGGTGATCGGCGCCGAGCACCCGACGTGCTAAAAGGGGGTTAAACCCACCTCTTGGTCCTTAGTCATTCATCCTTTCATCTTAGAACTCTAAAATCAGACTTTACTCTCTATTTCTCAGAGGATTTCTCCATCTAAATCTTAAGGTAAACTCATATCTCTCAATCCAAATCCAATTCAAACACTTATTAGATGAATCTTACCAATTAAACTTCATTTAGGGCTTGGCATCTTCATCTTTCTTATGGGAGTGATAAAGTTCAAATCTTCAAATTAGGGTTGTTTCAATTGAAGATTAGAGGTGAGTAACTTGTATCTAATTAATTGTATTACACCTTATTATCATTCTCTATCTTGATTTTGTTATTGTTAATGAGAAATCTTGGTTAATAAGCTCTTAATGGTTAAGAGGGAAACAAGAAGAGTTCAAGTAAGTTATGGTGGATTAATTGTGTTTTATTACTTAGAATGCCATGGTAAATGTTAGTGTTAAAGGTTTGGGTTGATTATACATCATTGGTATGTGATTATGATGATGGCTTAATATATGTCTTAATGAAGTAATGATGGCTTAATGGTCAAAATGGACTTATTATTGAATTGTAAACATGGATGTTTATTATTGATGTTATATAGAATGTGATTAGATACATATTGATGTATATGAACTACATGGAAGTAGTATTGATTATGTTAAATGGTTGGACCATTGTTAAGTGTTAAATATGCTTTAAATATTACTTGGACTAACATATTTGGTATTCACATAATTGGAGGAGCACCTAGTAGGCATTGGAAGATATATTCTTACACACCGTGGGGTAAGTGTAATTGATTCATACCCTCGGATACCGTGGGGTTTTCCGTTGTGTTATGCCTTGTGACGCTACCGTGGGGTACCGATCAAGGTATATCTTCCATTATGGTGTAACTGGGTAGCAATATGGGCCTTCTCCATGGAATCCAATTTGTGAATGTATCGAATTGTTATTCCTACATGCTATGATTATGCTCAATGTGCTATGTGTAAACCTCACTTAGGCTTTAAAAGCCTAACACTTGTTATGTATTTTATGTGTTACAGATATTAGTGGTTTCGAACACAAGAAGGTCTAGAACGGGGTTGTGAGCATGGGATCATTGATGGAGAGTGAAAGATTGGAAGACTTATGATAGAACTTTCCGACATCCTTTTTGTAATTTGATTGCCATAGTAGTGATCAGATAAGCTAGTGGTCCAATAGTAGTTATAATTAACTAAATCTTTGTATTAATGATTATGAAATGTAAATTAGGTATACTTTTACTTTATTAATGTGTACCACTCTTCCGTTTTATGGAAGTTTTTGTTAACCCCTGTTTTGGGGTGTTACAAGTTGGTATCAGAGCTCTAGTTTAAGTGAACTAAGTATGCTGAGGAGGTACTTAGACTTAAGCTGAGATGAATTAAGTTGTGACTTGTGAGATCTGGGTAGAAGTACTAAGACGGGATAGCCTTAGAGTCGATGGAAATACGTGAATTTAGTACTGTAGCGATGGTAACGAGAATTCTTATGTATGATATATTCACAATCGCAATTAGCTACTGATATTATGAATATATTACTACATGAGTATACTTGCTTATAAATTGTTACAGTGACTAACGTTTGGTATTATATGTTTTGTATGTTTAAATAGATGTAACCATTTCTTGTGGATATGCGTTTGTGTTATAAAAGAACAATGGTGAATACACCACTAAGGTCCTCTAATTCTTTTGAGGATAGAGCGGTAAATGATTGAAGGTTGGAAGGACAACCTGGAACTGGCGGGACTCATGAAAGTACGCCGAGGCAAACTTTAATAGGTGAATTGAAATGTGTAGAGATAGAATGTGAGTTGATTGATCAAGACAGGAATAGTATGAAATGGTTGAGTAAGTGGGCCATGGAATGCATGTATAGCAAGTTTTACAAGACCGAGAGGGCGATCACTGGTCGGAAGTAGAGTGTCAATGATAACGTGCGTGAGTAAAACGATTGACCTTGTTTGAGTGAGTAGCCTTCATTTGCTAGTAGAGTTTTATGTATGGTGTCCTAGTGTGTGTTACATGGGTTTTCGTGATTTCAAAACAAATGCATAAATATCAATTTTAATCGAGGTTGAATCAGCTTGTGCAAGTGTGTATTTAAAAGAAAAAGGCAATTTCATTTACGGCGCACAACGAAATTTGAGCTTGGCAATTTGCAAAATACTTCATACTTTACATGAAAAGTTAAATCGTAGCAAAAAGTCAAGAAAACGTTGACAGCAAAACTTATATAACCAACAAGAGTATTGACTTGGTGATAACATATAAACAAGTGTGAGAACCGACTAGCTTACTTCGTGTCGGTAATATTTTTTTTCTTTCTTCTCTCTTTCACACTTTTGTAATGTGAAAAGATTTTCATTTAATATATTAATGTCGTAATAGCATTGTTTTGATTGAGAAAGATTAAGTTTTATGGAAAGCAGTATGCAAACGATTCTCGAGATCGTTGTGCAGTACATTGGAGTTATGGGAATGTTGGGGACTTGTATGCCCAAGTTGTTCCAAATGTTATTTTTTTTTTAAAAAAGGTGCGAAATAATTTATTTATCGCGTTGTCATGAATGAAGGCTATGAACTCACTAGGTCGTAGAATATTACACTATAAGCTAAGAAAGAACTCCGATAGTGGAGAGGTGTTGAATAAATCATGGGAGAATGTTTATAGTTTAGGTATTTGTGTTCAAGGAAGAGGTGAACAGTGGGAAAGTCGAAAGTGGACGTTGGTGTCGGTTGTCGAGGGACGATTGTGTCCGGAGGAAAGACTAGTAGTCATCAAGATGATGGAATTAGCAAATCGCTATGAGTAGTGTGGTGAGACCGAAAGGAAATATCCTCGACGTCAAATAAGAATCTATGGTAATCTTGAGATATAAATGTTGTACGATTAAATTTGAAATAAAGACTATGGGATGTGAATTGAATTGTGATATATTGGAAGGATTAGGTCCAGTTAGGGACCCTTGTTAAAGAATCGGTTATGGAAGTATAGACAGATTGACTATTGACGTTGAAGTCGACAGTTGCGTAAGGTGTATGAGGCCTTTTGCCTGTCATAGGGTGCGGTCTGGGTGCGTCCCGCGTATGCCTGTGTGGGCAGGAACAAAACCATGAGCGGTACCGGCATGTTGTTTATGCAGAGGGTATGCGCAAAGCGGACAATATCGTGTACGGTGGGCTGGGGATGTTACAGATTAGTATTGACGAATAAATCTTGAGAGAAGGGGTTGTGGTTAATTTATTGGATAAGTGAAAGCTATGTGGTCAGAAGACGCTTTTAGAATTTATTGTGGTTGTGCAATAATTATGATGTGATATGTGCTTAATTACAACCCATTTAAATAAGTGCCGGCTGAAGTATTGGTCTTATGTGTGAGGACCGTTTGATGATCTTGTATTCATAGTACCTTTTAGGATTAATGAACTTTGGCAAAATATATATATATATATATATATATATATATATATATATGTATATATTGTTGAGTATATAAGAGTTGCATATGCGTGTACATATAGATACATATATGATTTGACTTCATTGAGAAGGTAGCAATAAAAGGGGTCGTGGGATTATTACACCTCGGAGCGTGTGTTGCATGATGTGGGTTAGATGCATTTTAAATTGCATGAGTTGATATTGATAAATGATTATTAAATTATTTAAGCAGATGGCTCGGTTTTGGACTCGGTTGAATCTCGAGGGCGTTCGTCCGGTTTAATAAGCTCGACGTAGGTTTAGGGTTGGAATTACATGAATTATATTATAATTGAAACTTTCATGATGTGAATGCTTTGGGTATTCTTTTAAGGTCATGTATGAATGTTAAGTTTTGAATCAGAAGATTAAAAGTTGAAGGACCACCTTATAGGGGTGTTAAGATAGTGAAAGACTATTGTTTTAGATAAGCAGTCTACTTACGATGTGGATAGTTTATAAGGGATAAAGTATTAGACACGAACAACGTGAATGTATAGACTATGTCGATCTGTGAGGGATTGTGCCTTGTCTATGTAATAGTTTGGAATCACAAAGAATTAGCAAGAAATGAGTAAGTTGAGTTAATTATAAGCTTGTGAGTTGTTTTTTTATGTGTGAATGAATTGTCCGAGAAAGTGTTAGTTGAATACCAAAGAATGAATAGTAATTTCAAAAGGTAATATCGTTTCTAAATGACTTAGTTGAATGCCTTAAGTTAGAATCTTGGTGCAAATGTTTGGTTATGTATAGTAATGAGAAGATGTTGTCAGCTTGTGACAAAGTTGGGAGAAAGATGTAATATTTGGAGGGTAGTACTCCACGCTAAAGTAGGGGAGCAATAATAGAAAGATCGGACCTAGGAACGTAGTCATACTACAGATTCAATGGAAACATTACCCTTGACATGTAAACCTTTTAGTGCTTGGTTGCAATATGGTCGCGTGGTGCGATAGAGGAGTGAAGAAATGGTAACATTTTGTACCGAAGAAATGTACGAGTCATGGATGTAATGATGGTTTGCCATGATTATTGAAGTATTCAAAAGTGATAAGTATGCTTGATTTAAAGTACGTGGATTTTCAGGTAGTATACATTAATGTTATTTTGAGACCTGGAGATTGAGTTGTGGTAATGATGGGGTGAAAGGAGAACTCTTGTTCTTCTTGATCCCATTGGATTTTAGGTGAGTTTTTATACTTCACTTTATTATTGAAAATAATACTGTAACCGTTAAGGTGTAGTATTTCGTTATGAAGTTTAGTCAAAAGTGTTGGGGTATTCCTTGGATGTAAAGAAATGCTTTGAATATAGTTATCGGTATTATGAGGATTTAGATAAAAGTCTTAGCTAATAATTCTAGAGAAACTGTCCTTTTGGACTGTAGCTATGTGTGGTGGATTTTTTTCGTGTAAGCTTGAGAGAAATGATAACGGTATGGTAGACCAAGAAATAGTCGGATAAGGATTTGATGATAACAGTACTCTAAGGAGGTTTGTAAATCTAAGTTGGGGAGTGGGTAATGATGAAAGAAGTAAGGTTCAGAAAATATGATTAGATGAATCCTTGTTATTTATGGACTTTCATTTGTGAATTAAGTATGTAAGACTTAAAGAGAAGAGATGTACAAAATATTTTATGTTGGTATGATGTGATTTCACTTACTAAAGTAAGAATGGATGGTAAGAGTAGTTGTTTGGAGAAACTGTAAGGGGTTATAGAAAGATCAGTTAAGAAGTTGTGACCTAAGGGTATGGTATTACATCATTAAGGTGTTAATATGACTTTAGAATTGGATGAGGATATGAAAATTAAAGATCCTCATTTGTTTACCTAGCTTTGATTTCGAGGACGAAATCTATTTCAAGTGGGGGAGAATTGTAACACCCGGAAAATCCTTGTTAGTAATAATAGTCCAAATATTTCTTTATATTTTGACTTCTTAGATTATAATTGAATTCCTAAGAAATTTCCGTGATTGTTACTTGTTATTTGAGAACTTCCGATAGAAATCCGTAAATTTATTCCTTAAGGAAATTAATGAAAAATAGATGATAAAGTTAAATATTAGATTTTATGGATTAGTTGGATGGGTAATTTGAATACGAGTCCAACGGTACTTTCCGGGGTAAAAACGGAGTTTTAACGAAGAAGTTACGGCCAAATCAGTGGAAATTGAGAAGACTAGCAAACAGAAGCTGGCGCCGATGGTTTGGCGCCGATGCATCGGCGCGGGTGATCGGCGCCGAGCACCTGACGTGCTAAAAGGGGGTTAAACCCACCTCTTGGTCCTTAGTCATTCATCCTTTCATCTTAGAACTCTAAAATCAGACTTTACTCTCTATTTCTCAGAGGATTTCTCCATCTAAATCTTAAGGTAAACTCATATCTCTCAATCCAAATCCAATTCAAACACTTATTAGATGAATCTTACCAATTAAACTTCATTTAGGGCTTGACATCTTCATCTTTCTTATGGGAGTGATAAAGTTCAAATCTTCAAATTAGGGTTGTTTCAATTGAAGATTAGAGGTGAGTAACTTGTATCTAATTAATTGTATTACACCTTATTATCATTCTCTATCTTGATTTTGTTATTGTTAATGAGAAATCTTGGTTAATAAGCTCTTAATGGTTAAGAGGGAAACAAGAAGAGTTCAAGTAAGTTATGGTGGATTAATTGTGTTTTATTACTTAGAATGCCATGGTAAATGTTAGTGTTAAAGGTTTGGGTTGATTATACATCATTGGTATGTGATTATGATGATGGCTTAATATATGTCTTAATGAAGTAATGATGGCTTAATGGTCAAAATGGACTTATTATTGAATTGTAAACATGGATGTTTATTATTGATGTTATATAGAATGTGATTAGATACATATTGATGTATATGAACTACATGGAAGTAGTATTGATTATGTTAAATGGTTGGACCATTGTTAAGTGTTAAATATGCTTTAAATATTACTTGGACTAACATATTTGGTATTCACATAATTGGAGGAGCACCTAGTAGGCATTGGAAGATATATTCTTACACACCGTGGGGTAAGTGTAATTGATTCATACCCTCGGATACCGTGGGGTTTTCCGTTGTGTTATGCCTTGTGACGCTACCGTGGGGTACCGATCAAGGTATATCTTCCATTATGGTGTAACTGGGTAGCAATATGGGCCTTCTCCATGGAATCCAATTTGTGAATGTATCGAATTGTTATTCCTACATGCTATGATTATGCTCAATGTGCTATGTGTAAACCTCACTTAGGCTTTAAAAGCCTAACACTTGTTATGTATTTTATGTGTTACAGATATTAGTGGTTCCGAACACAAGAAGGTCTAGAACGGGGTTGTGAGCATGGGATCATTGATGGAGAGTGAAAGATTGGAAGACTTATGATAGAACTTTCCGACATCCTTTTTGTAATTTGATTGCCATAGTAGTGATCAGATAAGCTAGTGGTCCAATAGTAGTTATAATTAACTAAATCTTTGTATTAATGATTATGAAATGTAAATTAGGTATACTTTTACTTTAGTAATGTGTACCACTCTTCCGTTTTATGGAAGTTTTTGTTAACCCCTGTTTTGGTGTGTTACATAGAAGAACGAACCTGTCGAGAGCTTGATCTTGCGACTTCAGTTTATTTTCTCGGCTTCAAGGTAGACTTGTAGCATTCACGAGCGACTTTTGGCTCACTCTTGATCTCCTGGATTCCCCATGGCGTCGGGAATTTCAACATTTGATGATACGTCGAAGGAACAACTTTCATATCATGGATCCATGGTCGACCTAATATGATGTTATAGGCCGACGCACAGTCGATGACGCTGAACTTGGTTTGCTTGTTGACTCCTCCAGCGTAGACGGGCAAAATTATCCCTCCAAAGGTGCTCGTTACTTCCCCATTGAATCCGACCAAAGTCGTCGAACGTCGGGTGATTTCCGAGCGATCGATTCCCATGGTTTTGATAGTGTTGATAAAAATGACATTTGCTGAGCTGCCCCCGTCGATCAAGACTCGACGCGTTAGGCAGCTACCGACTGTGAGCTGAATGATTAACCTGTCATGATGCTTCTGATACGAGTCGCCTAGGTTGACGTGGTCGAACACAATCTTCATAGCTTCTAGCTCCAAATCTCCTTTGGGTCTAGACGAGCGAGGAATAGGACGATCATCGGGCGCCTGACTGGCATGACGCTTGGCCGCTGAATACGTCAGACCACACACATCTGAACCACCGGTGATGCAATTGACGACTTTCGCGTGCTCGGGGGTCGACGGTCGATGGCCATTAGCTGGAATAGCGACATCGTCGATGATGTCCTTGAGATTTCCTTTTGAAAAATGATATGCTAATTCCTTCTTCAATGCGATACAATCGTCTGTCGCATGACCATGATCGGCATGGAAGTCGCACCACTTTGATTTGTCTTTCTTAGCATCGTCCAGGTCGGACTTTTTTGGCCATCAAATGGTAGCTTGAGCGGTCTTCAGAGCTTCGACTAAGTCCTTTACAGATCCTTTGAATCCGTAAGAAGATATCTTGGGGTACTGAGTGAACTTAATCGCGGTCTTGGCCTCTGCTTTCGTCTTGAAACGAACATTTGAAATTTGGCGCGCTGGCTCTACTCTGGAAACAGCCTTTGTCTTGAACTCTAGCTTTCTGACGCCTAACGACTTCTTGTCGTCAGTGTGCTTGCGACGAAAGGCTGCATCGTCTTCGACCCTCATATATGCTAAGGTTCGAGCTCGGACGTCTTCGAAATTCTCCGGGGGATATTTGGTCAGGTCGGTGTATAAACCCGAACTATCGTCCAGACCACGCTTATAGGCTTCGATCGCGGTTTTGACGTCGCAATTGCGGATGCTGATCATTTCGGCATTGAATCTATTGAAATAACTTCGAATAGACTCATTAGATTTCTGCACGATGTAATATAGGTCGCTGGTCTGCTTCTCCATCTTACGACTGCTGGCGAATTGCTGGGAGAACTGGTTTACCAACTCAGCAAACAACCCGATGGATTTAGGTTTGAGATTGATTAACCATTGGAGAGCTGGACCAGTGAGAGTTGCTCCGAAACTCTTACACATGCATACTTCCTGGTACATAAATGGGATCGAGATCGTCCACATAAGCTGCTTGTACTGCGCGACGTGCTCGGTTGGATCGGTCACACCCGAATACTTGGGAGTGAAGACAGGAATGTTATACTTCTTTGGGACCTCGACGGTGGCGATCTCGTCGACGAAGGGCGACGCCTGATACCCCGAGAGAGGCTCGACGTCGACAGGCACGGCTGCCCCAGGCAACTTGGCGAGCAAGGACAGGACGCACTCATTTTGGTCTTCTAACATCTTCAAACGTTGGGCGACGGAATCGTTAAGATCAGGATTTGCCCCTGTCGAGGGATTGGTCCCTGGACTAATGCCATTACCATGCGATGAACCATTGGTGTCCCCGTTGAATGGAACAGAATATGGCTGCGACCCATGTTGGAATTGCTGCGGTCCATTCTGAAACGACTGTGGTCCCTGCTGGAATGGCTGCGATCTCTGCTGGAAAGATTGCGATCCTTGCTGGAAAGGTTGCGGACCACTTTGGAATGGCTGGAAAAACGACTGGGATCCATTCTGAAACGACTGGGCGCCACTTTGCAATGGTTGGGATCCATTGTTCAAGGGTGGTGGTCGGATGTGCTGAGGGGGAATTTGCCCAGACTGGGGATTCGGAATGAACGGACCCTGGATGCTGATTCTGCGCGGGCGGGCCTGGTTCCGGACCTGGATTCTGGATGAATGGTCTAGGACCATTCTGGAATCCAAAAGGATTTCTTAGCCGCGCGATCTCTTCAGCTGCTTTGCGACTCTGCTCTGCCATTGCATTGAGTTGATTCCTGGCAACCTCGAGCTCCTGATACATCTGAGCGACGACTTGCTGCGGATTTCCAGAGGCTGCCATTTTCCTGCAACAGAAAATAGAAGAAACTCCAAGAAACTGTTAGTAGAATGCACGTTCGTCGAGGATTTTCTCTAGATGAGGTCCCACGGATGGCGCCAAACTGTTAATGCCAAAAATCGCACCAAAGGGACAACTTAAGGTCGATGTGGACTTAATCAACTAAAGAAAGGATCTTTCGACGAGACGTGCGATGAGGGAAAAAATAAACGAGACAAGGGATTTGATGACGCAGGAAAAATCTCAAGCGAGGAAAAACCTGCGGACGACAGTGGGTGTCGTCGCTGCACTATGGTTACCAATTAGGGGCGACGTCCTTGGTACTGGCGTCGGTCATACGATGATTACAATACAAATGAAGGAAATACTTCGAAATGTAAAGTACAAGTGTTTGAATGTAAAAACAGGTGTTTGTCGTGTGTGAATACAAAGTGTGAACTTCTGGTCGAGGGCTGTTGTCGTGCGTCAAGAGCGAAACTTGAGCTTTCCTTCGAGTGTTCTTGAGTTCGCGGTAGGGTTCTGGCTTTCAGTACTTGATCTACAGAGTTTGAATGTTCTTTGCTACGAGTTTGGATGATTCTCTCTGCTGTTTGGTGATGTTCGCTGATGTATACTGGATGTTAACTGATGTCCTTTGAAGAGAGGCTCTAGCTTGTCTTTTATAGTCTTCGCGTCATTAATTAGCTCCATTAATGATTTGATCAACGGCTATAACGGCTGGAAATGGTCTCCGGAGTGATTATCCATAATGTTCTTCGTCCGTTACGGCTGCTTGCTGTTAATGGCTTTGACTCCTGCATTAAATACTTAACAAACGTAACAGTCAAGGTTAACGTTAGCTTTGGTCGAAGGTGCAATGATCTTACTCGACGGTCGTACGGGACGGGTGATGCTATGGTCGAGCGTCATGGGAGACGTACGACTTACCTTTTACGGGAGACGACGGATGTTTTTTGGGTTCTTGTCGAGACCTTATCTTATACAAGATTTAGTTCATAATCGTGCGTCTTACCTGTTCTGGTCGTGGTCGTACGACGTGATTTTTTGCCCAAACAAGTCGATCCGGAGTTATTTCAACAGGTTCAACGCAGAAATGATTAGTGTCCATAACTGTGACATCAAGACCGCGATCGAAGCCTACAAACGTGGTCTAGACGACAGTTCGGATTTATACACCGATCTAACCAAGTATCCCCCAGAGAATTTCGAAGACGTCCGAGCCAGAACCCTTGTTTATATGAGGGTGGAAGATGATGCTGCCTTTCGTCGGACGCACACCGACGATAAAACGTCATTAAGCGTAAGGAAGGCAGAGTTCAAGACAAAAGAAGTATCCAAGTCAGAGCCTGCGCGACAAATCTCAAACGTCCGATTCAAGACGAAAGCGGAGTTCAAGACCGCGACCAAATTTCCTCAGTACCCTAAGATATCCTCCTACGGATTCAAAGGGACTACTAAGGACTTGGTAGAGGCTCTGAAGACCGTTCAGGCAACCATCGGTGGCCAAAGAAGTCCAACCAAGACGATGATAAGAAAGATAAATCGAAGTGGTGCGACTTCCATGTCGACCATGGTCATGCGACAGATGATTGCATAGCTCTAAAAAAGGAGCTAGCATATCACGTCCTGAAGGGCAATCTTAAAGATATCATCGACGACTTCGTTACTTCAGCTAACAACGCTCAACCGCCGACTCCCGACTGTTTGGGTAAAATTTCACCAGTATCGACCACGACCAAGACACTAAGAACATTTATCACACTTCTTATGTAACAAAGTCAAAACTATAGACATTTTGTCCTTTGACCAAAGCCGAAGTCAAGAGTACCTCTCGACCTCGACCGTCGTGTGGAATCACACGACCTCAACCAACTAACGCACGACATTTATGTTATGTTTTCCTCATTTAATGCAGAGTCAACGTTATTCATGGCCAACGGACGAAACCGACAGAAGCAATTATTAGCATTAACAGCAATGACCGTTGCGACTGTTATTCTTGCATTCATGAAGAACAATTAAGGCCACGAAGACTATAAATATGAAGATCCCAGCCTCACTTTAAAGACATCTGATTTCAAGTACAAGGAATACACAGCGAAACTATCCAAAGAACTTTCTCTCAAGTGATCGCTCTCGACGCACGACGCACGACTTATACGCTCGACCTACAGTTTTTTACACACGACACACTTGTTTTTACATTCGATACACTTGTTATTTTTACATTTCAAGTCTTTTGTATTGTAATCATTGTACTCTCGACACCAGAAACAAAGGATATCGCCCCTGTTTGGCGATCATAGTGCAGCGACGACTTCCACAATCGTCCGCGGGTTTTTTCCTCGTTGAGGTTTTTCCCGCGTCATCAAAATCTTTGTCTCTTTTACATTCTTTGTCTTTAACACACTATTTCGTCGAACGATTCCTTTCTTTAGTTGTTAAGCTCCACAATCAACCTTAAATTATCCTTCTGGACGATTTTTGGCATTAACAGTTTGGCGCCCACCATGGGGCCCCATCTAGAGAAAATCTTAGACAAACGTGCGTCCTACTAACGTTTTCTTGGAGTTTCCCTTCTTTTCTTTTTCAGGAAAATGACAGGTAATATAAACCAAGAGCAAATCGTTGCCCAGACGCTTGGCAAGCTTGAGGATGCACAGGATGTTCCTGCAGTAGCCGACGATTATCGCCTGGAGGAAATCGTGCTAGATCAGAGCAAACCTGATCAAAAAGTCTTTATAGGATCGTCCCTCGATCCCTGCATTAAAGACAAGCTAATATCTTTCTTGCAGGAACATGCCGATTGTTTTGCCTGGTCGCATGAAGACATGGTCGGTATCGACCCTGGTGTCATTTCCCATAAGCTCAATGTGGACCCATCATTCAAACCTGTCAAGCAAAAGCGGCGGAAATTTGCTCTTGAGAGAAATAAGGTGATAAATGATGAAGTCGACAACCTCCTCAAGACAGGGAAAATTCGAGATGAAAAGTACCCCGACTGGCTTGCTAATGTCGTGGTCGTGGCGAAGAAAAATGGCAAATGGAGGGTCTGTATCGATTTTACAGATCTCAACAAAGCCTGTCCTAAAGACCCTTTCCCATTGCCACATATCGATGCCATGGTCGACGCGACAACTGGGCATGAACTATTAACGTTCATGGATGCCTATTCTGGATACAATCAGATCCTGATGCACGTCGAGGACCAGGAGAAAACTGCATTCATGACGGATCGAGGTATTTACTGTTATAAGGTTATGCCTTTCGAACTAAAAAATGCAGGTTCTACCTACCAGCGCTTGGTGAACAATATGTTCAAAGATCATCTCGGCGACACAATGGAGGTTTATATCGACAACATGCTCGTCAAGTTGAAGCAAGCAGTCGACCACGTCGAACATCTGAGGCAGTCGTTCGACATCCTCCGGAAATATAGCATGAAGCTCAACCCGACGAAATGCTCCTTCGGTGTCAGCGCTGGAAAGTTCTTGGGCTACATGGTCACTCGTCGGGGAATCGAAGCCAACCCCGACCAGATCAAGGCCATTGTCGAGATCAAATCTCCAAGAAATTTCAAAGAGGTCCAAAAGCCCACTGGTCGAGTGGCGGCCCTGAACAGGTTTATCTCTCGATCCTCAGACAGATGCCATTTGTTTTACAATGTCCTCAGGAAAAACAAAGGCTTCGATTGGACTGACGATCATAAGCGAGCACTACAGAAATTGAAAGATTACATGATGTCACCGTCCTTGCTGTCGAAACCTCACGATCATGAGACCTTGCAGCTATATTTAGCTGTTAGTCCAAATGCGGTAAGTGCCGTCCTGACTCGAGAAGATGAAAAGCAACAATTGCTGATCTACTATGTAAGTAAATCCCTTTTGGACGCCGAAACCAGTCTGTCTTGAGAAAACCTGAGTTGACAGGTCGATTGGCAAAATGGAGCATATATCTCAGTAGCTACGACATCGATTTCAAACCCAGGACAACGATCAAGTCACAAGCACTAGCTGATTTTATCGCCGACTTCAGTCCTGAGTTGGGAAAAGAAGCAGAGCTCGAAGTATCTACTGTGGCAACTCACAACGACGTACCTTGGACCTTACACGTCGACGGGTCATCCAACGTCAGAGGTTCAGGACTTGGCGTCGTCTTGAAGTCGCCACAGGAGGCAAGATAGTGTATTCTGTGCGATGCGACTTCAAATCCACCAACAACGAAGCTGAGTACGAAGCCCTGATCGTGGGAATGGATATGGCCTACGACTCGGGGGCAACCTCGCTGTTTGGGCAAAATTTCACCAGTCTCGACCACGACCGAGGTAAGGAAAACACCTACTTCCCTTTTCTTTGGTAAGGTAAAATCATGAGCATTTTTATCCCCTGATTTGAGTTGAGATCGAAAAGTTATTTACCTCACGACACTCGACCACGATGTCGCCTATTTCACACGACCGTCACATAAAACCATGCGACCTCGACCAACTAACGTGCAATGTGACTATTACGTTTGTTTAGTGTTAAATGCAGGAATCAATGCCATTGATGAACAACGGCTATAACCGACAAGATCAATTATGAAGATTTAATCCAGCGAACGTTATGACAGTTATCGAAATACTTAATGAGCCAATTAAAGCACCCGAAGACTACAAATACCAAGCTCAATCATCATTTCAAGGGACATCTCGGACTTCAGACACAACCTTCCAAACTCAGAAGAATATTCAAAGCAAAGAACTCTCTTGAAGAATCGCTCTCGACGCACGACATTCGCACACAACACTTTATTTTTACACACAACTCACATTGTTTTTACATTCGAAACACCTGTTACTTTACATTTCAAAGTCTTTCTTTCACTTGTATTGTAACCTCTGTACGATCGACACCAGAACCATAAGGACATCGCCCCTGTTTGGCGACCATAGTACAACGACGACATCCGCTGTCATCCACGGGTTTTTTCCTCGTTGAGGTTTTTCCCGCGTCACCAAATTCTCTGTCTCATTTACATTTTTTGTCCTTATCGCACGCTTTGTCGAGAGATTACTTTCTTTAGTTGTTAAGCAACACAATCAACATCAAGTTGTACTTTTGTGCGATTTTTGGCATTAACAGTTTGGCGCCCACCGTGGGGCCCCATCTAGAGAAAATCTTCGACAAACGTGCGTCGTACTAACGGTTTCTTGGAGTTTCTTCTGTTTTCTTTTTCAGGAGAATGGCAGGCTTCGAAAATCCAGAGCAAATCATTGCCCAGATGCACGAAGAGCTCGAGGATGCACAAGATTCCTCTACGATAGTTGATGACTATAGCTTAGAAGAAGTCATCCTAGATCAGAGCAAACCTGATCAAAAAGTCTTTATAGGATCCTCCCTCGATCCCTACATTAAAGACAAGCTAATATCTTTCCTGCAGGAACATGCCGATTGTTTTGCTTGGTCGCATGAAGATATGGTCGACATCGATCCTGATGTCATCTCCCATAAGCTCAATGTCGATCCGTCATTCAAACCCATCAAGCAAAAGTGAAGGAAATTTTCTCCTGAAAGGAATAAGGTGATAAATGACGAAGTCGTCAATCTCCTTAAGACAGGAAAGATTCGCGAAGGAAAATATCCCGATTGGCTTGCTAACGTCGTGGTCGTGGCAGAGAAAAATGGCAAATGGAGAGTCTGTATCGACTTCACCGATCTCAACAAAGCTTGTCCAAAAGACCCATTTCCATTGCCACACATCGATGCCATGGTCGACGCGACAGCGGGGCATGAACTATTGACGTTCATGGATGCTTATTCTGGATACAACCAAATCCTAATGCACGTCGAAGACCAAGAGAAAACCGCATTCATGACGGACCAAGGTATTTACTGTTATAAGGTTATGCCTTTTGGACTAAAAAATGCAGGTTCTACCTACCAGCGTCTGGTGAATAAGATGTTCAAGGATCACCTTGGCGACACGATGGAAGTTTATATTGATGACATGCTCGTCAAGTCGAAGCAAGCAGTCGACCACGTCGAGCACTTGAGGCAGTCGTTCGACGTCCTTCGGAAGTATAACATGAAGCTCAACCCGACAAAGTGTTCCTTCGGTGTCAGCGCTGGAAAGTTCTTGGGCTACATGGTCACTCGTCGAGGAATCGAGGCTAATCCCGACCAGATCAAAGCCATTATCGAAATCAAATCCCCGAGAAATTTCAAAGAAGTCCAAAGACTTACCGGTCGGGTGGCGGCTTTGAACAGGTTTATCTCTCGATCTTCAGATAAGTGCCATTTATTTTACAATGTCCTCAGGAAGAACAAAGGCTTCGACTGGACCGACGGTCATGAGCAGGCATTGCAAAAGCTTAAGGAGTACATGACGTCGCCTCCTTTGTTGTCAAAACCTCACGATCACGAGGTATTGCAGCTATATTTGGCTGTTAGTCCAAATACAGTAAGTGCCGTACTGACGCGGGAAGATGAAAAGAAACAATTGTTGATCTACTACGTAAGTAAAACTCTCTTGGACGCAGAAACAAGGTATTCCTCTATGGAAAAATTGCTCTTGTCGCTAGTCACAACTGCTAAGAAATTGCGACATTACTTTGAATTACATCCTATTACTGTCGTGACTAACTTTCCTCTTAAGTATGTCTTGAGGAAACCTGAGTTGACAGGTCGCTTAGCAAAGTGGAGCATATATCTCAGCAGTTACGACATCGATTTCAAACCCAGGACCGCGATCAAATCGCAAGCCTTAGCAGATTTTATTGCTGATTTCAGCCCTGAATTGGAGAAAGAAGCAGAGCTCGAAGTGTCAACTGTGGCGACTCACGACGACGTGCCTTGGATCTTACATGTCGACGGATCATCCAACGTTAGAGGTTCAGGACTAGGCGTCGTCTTAAAGTCGCCACAGGGGGGCAAGATGGTATATTCAGTCCGATGCGACTTCAAGACCACCACCAACGAAGCTGAATATGAAGCCCTGATCATAAGAATGAATGTGGCCTACGACTCGGGAGCAACAACGTTACATGTCAAAAGCGATTCTCTCTTGGTGGTAAACCAGATCAATGGAGAATCCGCGACCAAAGACTCAAAAATGACAGCGTACCTAAAGGTAGCAAATATGAAAAATCCGAAAAATTTAAATCTTTTTCTATTGAACAGATTCCAAGGGACCAGAATACCCAGGCCGACGCTTTGGCAAACCTTGGGTCTGCGCTTGTCGAACCAATATTCAACAACATTCCCATGATCCATCTGGCGACATCATCCATCGAAAATGTCGACGTCGTCCAGATCGGAGACGAAGAAGACGATTGGTCGTGCGACATCCGAAATTTCCTCATGCACGACCAACTCCCAGAAGACAAGATGAGAGCTTCGAAGAACTCATCAGCCTTGATTAGAATGACGTCGCAGCGACATTTCAATAAAAATGTCAAAATCAAAGTCTGTCAAGAAGGCGACTACGTCCTCCGCCGAGTATTCCAAAACACTCAAAGAGCTCAATACAGGTAAACTTTCCATTAAGTAGGAAGGTCCTTATCGTATATCCGAAGTCTTGGGTAAAGGGGCCTATCGGCTCCAGACCCTCGACAACCAGGAAATCCCACGTAGTTGGAACGCAACGCATCTAAAAAGGTATTTCTTTTAAAACCCCTTTTCTCTCGTACGATTTTATCCACCTCGACGATAACTAACTTAAGCATCAGAGGGTCGTTAGTTAACCAATGATCGACCTTTGACAGTATTTTATCGCAGGATCGCACGACATAAGTCTATCGCGTGACTTTCGCAAGATCGTAGTTGGGTAAAAAACATGACTTGACACGTGATTTAGATTCCTCGCTCGGTGTAATTGTACAGTTGACCCGCGATCTAAATGTTCTAAACATAGAAAAAACCTCATGTTTTGAACGTATGCTTCAAAAGCATGTATACATGTTCGCTTACACGATTTGTGTTTTAGCTGTTATCTTTCAATAAAAGGCCTTTGTCGCACGTTATATATGACTTGCGAGTGTTTTCATACGTTTGATATTTTACTCGAAAATTACTTATAGAAGACGATGAAAAATCTTACGTTCGAAAGAAACTTCATTCATACTTAAATGTGATTACACCAAGGAGACTCGACCCCCAACGGTCGATCGACAAAAACAAAGACAAAAGAATTTTTAGATTTGAGGAGGAACGTCAGCCGCATCCTTGCCTGAAGCTTCGCCCTGAAGACCCTCATCTGTCTCCTCCTCAACCTCCTTCTCATCGTCCGAGTCAAGGTCTCTTTCGTTTCCGACCTCCCTGTAGAAAAGGTCTAACTCGTCCGACGCCGAGGCCAGAGGACTCTTACCCAATAAATGACGTCGCATGATCGCCGCACGCGCAGTAAGTCGAGCAAAGGAAAAAAGGGACTTATTCTCGTCCCTTAGCTCCTCCAGCTCCTTCTCTAACCTCACCACCCTGGATTTGGACTCTTCGGCCTCCTTTTCCTTCGTGGCCAAGATTCCTTCAGCCCATCTAATTCCTCCCTTTGGTCACACATCAAAGATAGGGACTGCTTCAAGCGCGAGTCCACTTCATCCCTCGCATGGCCGACGGCTTCCAACTCATTCAAAGTATCGTCAAGTCGCACCGACATCGCCTTTTTACGTTCCAGAGCGGACCTTTCCCTCTCCAAGCATGCATCTTCTTTTTTGATAGCACAAGCCATTAAGCTCTCTATCTTTGTCATTTCAGTATGCAATGCCAAAGAAGACTGAAACGTCTGAAAACATACGAAAACACATTAGCAAAATATACGACAACGACAACAGACGAAAAACAAAGTCTTGAAAGATAGACTTACCATGAACGTCAGTCCAGCGACATGGGATTCCGCATCTTCAAGGGAAACCCCGTTGAAACGCTCTCTGAAAGACGGGAGCTGATAGTTTCCCAAATGGGGGAACAGTTTCGTATCGTCCAAGACGTTATCCTCTAAAAAATCCGACGGCAACGTAAAGTTTACCGTCGTTTCCTCCCCAAAGCCCGTCTACGCACCTTTACCCTTGTCGTCGACGAAGGGCCTGACGCGGCAGTAGGAGACATCGTCGGCGGTTGCGCAGTATCAACGGATCTTGCGTCGATCGTGTCAGAAGTCTCCTCGACATGCACGGTCGACGCCTTCGCCTTCTCAGGCGAAACGACTCTCGATGAGCCGCCCGTCCTCAGAGACGGTTCCTTCATGTTGGTGCAAGTGTACCCAGCTTTAAATATTGTGATATATTTTTGGTACACATAAAATCACATCTCTATATTTATTTTGATGATTACAAAACACACCGCATTTTTTGTTATCTAATATTTTATCTGAGTGTGCAGATATTTAAATGATCTCAAATCATTTTATCTGAAGAATCCAAGACTGAAGAGTTTCGTCATTTTATTTTAAAATGACAAACACCCTAAAATAAAATACCACTTGGATATTTTTCCTAAAACTGAATTTAATTAAAACCTTTATGTTTTATTAATATTTTATGAAATTGTTTTTGGAAGTTTTCGTATATATATATATATATTATATATTTCTCCTAATCAAAGTATATATATATATATTACATTCTAAATTCATCATTATTTTTTTATTTTTTAAAACTAAAGTTTTTTTTTATTAAATTAATCCTTTAAATATTTTGTGTGTTGGAAGTTGTTTCCATGTCAGCTCAAAATCGATCCATATCTCAAAGTTACTGTTTGCATTTAATGAGGAAGATGTGTCAGCCGAAATAAGCCTCCCTTGCTGCCATGCTCTCATTGGTCGCGTCACTATTCACTGTCAGATGTAGCAGGAAGTTGGCATTGCAAGTTCAAGTATAAATACACCTCTCCTGGTAGCATTCAAGACACACCAACCAGCAATTAATTTCCTCCTCAGCATTTGATCAATACTCTGTTGTTTCTTCTCTCAATCAGTTATAATTTATAAAAATATTTTTGAGCAAGAAATCTTGAGTTGATAGCAGATTAAAATCTCTTGATTAGTTGAATCAGCAAAACAACTCAAGTGATCAAACTCTCTCTAAAAATCCAAGTGATTAATATTTTACAAGAGTGATTGTCATATTAAAATTATACCCTCTTGTAAGTGTTTGATTAGAGTGAGTGATCCATATAATTCTCTCAACTGAGTAGAGATATTCGTGATTGTATTATTGTATTAAGATTTGTGTTTCTACCGTAAAGAACACGTTTCGTATTGGATCTCCGAGAAGTGTTATTTTCTCGAGGTGGACTAGCCAACTTTGTGTTTGGTGAACCACTTTAAAAATTCCGTTGTCAAGTATTCTCTTTCCCTTATCTATTTACATTTCCGCTGTGCATTTAAATTATATCTGTTTATATAATTGTTGTATACTTATTTATTTATACTCTGCTTTATTTATTCTGTATTTATTTGTAAAAAGAATTTTTTGAAAGTAAAAGATTTAAAATACAACCTTACCCCCCCCTTAGGTTGTCTAACATTTGGTATCAGAGCAGGTCTTTCAAAAATTTCTGCATAAATTTCTTTTATTCCTTTAAATGGCTCAACAAACTAATATTGTGTTTTCAAAACCTCCCTTGATAGATACTGAAAAGTTTGGCATTTGGGCCGAGCTATTTGAATGTCACGTGCGTGGCAAAAATCAAAAGATTTGGAATATTATAGAAAAAGGGAATTTTAAACCCACCGTTGTGAAAGATGATGTTTTTATTGATAAACCTATAGATGAATGGACTACTTCTGATGAAACTCATTTTTGTTTAAACTTTGAAGCTAAGAATATATTATATGCTGCTTTAACAACTGACGAAATTGAAAGAGTATATACATATAAAACTGCAAATCAAATATGGGAAAGTTTAAATAATACTCATCGTGGAAACACGGAAGTTAAATCTAGTAAAGTGAATATTTTAGTTCACGATTATGAACTGTTCGAAATGAAACAAGATGAGTCAATTGACTCAATGTTTAAAAGATTTAACCTTATTGTGACTACTTTGAAAGGTTTGGATCGCACTTATCCTAACGAGGACTATATAAGGAAAATCCTACGAGCCCTTCCTTCGGAGTGGATGCAAAAGATAACATCTTTAGAAGACTCCCGTGACCTTTCCATAATGAAGATAGATGACTTGATCGGTAATCTTAAAGTGCATGAAATTGCACTTAAAAGAAACAAAGATCAGGAGCAAGTCAAGAAGAAGTCAATCGCTCTCAATGCCTCAACACCAAAAGTCGAGAAGAAAAAGGAGAAAGCTAGCTCCTCGAAAGATCCATCCGAAACTCTCGATGAAGTCGCCATGTTGGTAAGAAACTTTTCCAAATTTCTTAATAATAATAATAAATTTTCTAACAATGGCAGATTTCAAAGAAACGGTAACTACCGTCGTGGTGGTGAAAATCGAAGTCGTAAGTTCCATAAACGAGACGAAAAAGTTAAGAAAAATGGCGACTCGAGTGAAGACGATAAAGCTAAGCCAAAGAGAGGCTTTTGCTACTCATGTGGTGACAAAGACCACTACGCCAATGAATGTCCGAAAAAGAACAAGTTCCAAAAGAAGAAGGAGAAAGCCTTCATTGGAGGCGCGTGGAGCGAGAGTGAAGAAGAAGATGACTATCAAGCCATTTGTCTTATGGCCGAAAGCGACGACGAGGTAAAATCTTCTTATTCAAATTACGATAGTGATTATGATAGCGATAGTGAAAACAATCTTGAAGAATTATATGAATCATTTCACAAAATGGCTAATCTTGCTAATAATTATAAAGACGAAATTGCTATGTTAAAAGAAACTGTAAATGCATGTAAAAAGGAAATAAATAATGTTAAACAAAAATCTGAAAATGATTTAAATATAATTGCTAAATTAGAAACTAAATTAGGAGAAAAAGATTTTTGTAAATCTTGTGATGCTTTAAATAAAGAAATTGCATGCTTAAATAAAAAATCACATGAAAATATTATTTGTACAAAATGTGATATACTTGAGAATGAGATTACATGTTTAAAGGCTAAATGTGCTTCATATGAAAAAGATAACATGTTAGCTAAAGCCTTTGAAAGTAGTAATAAAAAAGTTCTTAACATGCTAAATATGCCTAACCGTATAAAATGTAGAAAAGGCATTGGTTCCAATACTTGTGTTGATAAATGTTCGTGTAAACCCATCAAAAGATTTTATGAATCACCTAAAGTAAATACAAGAAATCAATATGTGCAAAAACCTCCGTATGTGCGTAAAATGAATAATGCAAATTATATACCGAGAAAACCGTATGCTCGCATGTATCATGATAAATATTCTAAACCTAATAATAATGCGAATATAAATACTTGTTTTTATGTGTATGATAAATATAATCGCAAAATTAAAATGGTAAATAAATGGATTCCAAAAGGAATGTTTAGTAATGATAATCCCGGTGGTATGCGTTTATGGTTTTAAATGTGTTACATATTATATATATAGTTTGAATATAATTTATTGTATATATTATATATAAGTAATATAATAGTATATGTACTTTTATATTGTTTATATATATATGTACTGTTTATATATATATATACCTACGCACTACATATATATATATTTTGTGTGTTTAATGTATTATATATATATTTTGTTTGACTTGTATGTGTTATATATATATATTAATATTGTTTGATGTATTATATATATATATTAATATTGTGTAATGTATTATATATATATATTCTGTTTGACTTTATATATATGCATGTTGGTTGACATTGAAACTAATTGTCAAGGACCCACGAGAAATGGGGACCATAAAAGTTACATCTTCATTATTGTAGATTGATCTCGATATGGACTGGATACTCGATAGTGGGTGCACGCGTCACATGACCGGAAACAATAATCTCTTTTCATCATATAAGTCATGTGATGGTGGACAGGTAATTTTTGGAGGAAACTCCAAAGGAAATATAATTGGTAGAGGTACAGTTTCTTGCAATAATGTTCAATTTCTTAATGTTAATCATGTTGATAATTTACATTTTAATTTGTTAAGTGTTCGCCAATTGTGTAAAAATAATACAACTGTTGTCTTCGAAGAAGACTCGTGCAAAATCTTGAAAAATGGCCAAGTTCTTTTGACTGGTTCTGTGAAAGGAAATTTATATATTTGCAAAACTGTTGTATCTGAAAATGTATGCTTATCTTCTTTTAATGATGTTTCTACTTTATGGCATAGGCGTTTAGGTCACGCTAATCTAAGATTAATTCAAAATTTAAAAAATAAGGAGCTTGTGAGTGACCTGCCAAAATTAAAGTTTGATAATCATTTTTGTGACGCTTGTCGTGTCGGCAAACAACATCACGTTTCTCATAAATCAAAAAATGTTATTTCTACTCAAAGAGTTTTAGAACTTTTACATATGGATCTTTTTGGCCCGATGGCTATTCAAAGTTTTGGAGGAAATTTTTATACTTTGGTTATTGTGGATGATTATTCCCGTTATACTTGGACTTTATTTTTGAGACATAAAAATGAGGCTTTTGAAAAGTTTAAAATTTTGGGAAAACGAATTCAAAACCAACAAGGTTGTACGATTGTTTCCATACGTACGGACCATGGACGAGAATTCGATAATGATGTACAATTTGGTGCCTTTTGTGATAAACATGGTATAACTCATAACTTTTCTGCTCCTCGAACACCTCAGTCAAACGGGGTTGTTGAAAGGAAAAATCGAACGTTGCAAGAAATGAGTAGAACTATGCTAAACGAACATCAAGTTCCCCAAAAGTTTTGGTGTGATGCCGTTGCTACCGCGACCTATGTGCTTAACCGTGTCCTAATTAGAAGTATCCTAAATAAGACACCCTATGAACTTTACCGTGGTAGAAAACCTTCCTTAGCTCACCTGAAAGTTTTTGGTTGTAAATGTTTCATTTTAAACACCAAATCCTACTTAACCAAATTTGACCCTAAAGCCTATGAAGGAGTGTTCCTAGGTTACTCTTGGAATAGCAAAGCCTATAGAATCCTAAATAAGGAAACCATGGTAGTGGAAGAATCCCTTAATGTTAGTTTTGACGAGAGTCCTCCCAAACCGAGTGCACCCTTAGCAAATGACAATGTTTGTGAAGGAGATGTCTTAGCCCAACAACTTAGTACCTTGGATTTAGGTACCCAACCTTCCACAAATAATATTGAAACTAGTGATGCCCCTCCTTGTTTTATTCCACAAGGTGTAGATGATCCTAATCTTAGAACCGCTCGAGGCCATCCCGTAGATCAAATTATAGGTGACCTAAACCAAAGGACAACTAGATCACAAATCCATACCCATTGTGCTTTCCATGCCTTTATCTCAACCATAGAACCTAAAACCATAGATGAAGCTTTAGGTGATGAGGATTGGATTATGGCCATGCAAGAAGAGTTAAACCAATTTTCTAGGAATGATGTGTGGGACTTAGTGCCTAGCCCTAGTAGTCAAACCATTATTGGCACAAGATGGGTCTTCCGAAATAAGGTAGACGAGAACGGTGGAGTCACACGAAACAAGGCACGTTTAGTTGCCAAGGGGTACAGTCAACAAGAAGGTATAGATTATGACGAAACCTTTGCACCGGTTGCTAGGTTGGAGTCTATTCGAATGCTTCTCGCTTTTGCAAATGCTAAAGATTTTAAGTTATTTCAAATGGATGTTAAAAGTGCTTTCTTAAATGGTATTATAAATGAGGAGGTATACGTTTCTCAACCTCCCGGTTTTGAAAGTTTTGAAAATCCGACACATGTTTATAAATTAAAAAAGGCGCTTTATGGTTTAAAGCAGGCTCCGCGTGCTTGGTATGATAGATTAAAAACCTTTTTAATTTCTAGTGGTTATATTATGGGTAAAATTGATAATACTTTATTTGTGAAATATGTTCAAAATGATATTGTGGTTGTGCAAGTATATGTTGATGATATTATTTTTGGTTCCACTAATGAAAAATTGTGTAATGAATTTTCTGCGAAAATGACTAGCGAATTTGAAATGAGCATGATGGGAGAATTAAAATTCTTCTTAGGATTGCAAATAAAACAATGTGAAACTGGTATTTTTATTAGTCAATCTAAATATTGTAAAGATATGTTGAAAAAGTTTAACTTTGAAAATGTCAAACCCGTTGAAACTCCAATGACCACAAATTTGCAATTATCTCGTGACGAGGAGGGAAACGATTTTAATGAAAAGATTTATCGTGGTATGATTGGTAGCTTGTTATATTTAACTGCTAGTAGACCTGATATTATGTTTAGTGTATGTTTATGTGCTCGCTTTCAATCTTCACCTAAACAAACTCACTATGAAGCTGTCAAGCGTATTTTTCGATATTTACGAGGTACTACTAATCTTGGCTTATGGTACGCAAAGAAACCCGAGTTAGAAGTAACGTGTTTCGCCGATTCCGATCTTGGTGGATCTATTGTTGACCGAAAGAGTACTAGTGGGGTATGTGCCTTTATAGGTCTCTCACTTGTATCTTGGTTCTCTAAGAAACAACAATCCGTAGCTTTGTCTACCACCGAAGCGGAATATGTAGCCGCCGCAAGAGCATGTGCTCAAGTTCTTTGGATGAAACACACTCTTACCGACTTTGAGGTACATCTAACCAAAATTCCAATTATGTGTGATAACTCAAGTGCCATAAATCTAAGTAAAAATCCTGTTTTACATTCTCGTACCAAACATATTGAATTGAGACATCACTTTTTACGAGATAATGTTCAAAGAGGCCAAATCGTGCTTGAAAAGGTTGATTCGGAAGATAATTTGGCCGATATTTTCACTAAAGCTCTAAACAAGAAGGCGTTCTTTAAATTAAGGCTTGGTTTAGGCATGCTTGAGTATAACCCTTGAGAAAATACTAACTCTCAAATATTTCATATTTTGAGGGGGAGCATCTTTTGAGGGGGAGCATAAGCGATTTTCTTAAACCCTTTTTGCTTCGACAAAAGGGGGAGAGAAACCGAGTATGCTCTCGTGTTTAGCGTTGTGTTTGTCATCATCAAAAAGGGGGAGATTGTTGGTGCAAGTGTACCCAGCTTTAAATATTGTGATATATTTTTGGTACACATAAAATCACATCTCTATATTTATTTTGATGATTACAAAACACACCGCATTTTTTGTTATCTAATATTTTATCTGAGTGTGCAGATATTTAAATGATCTCAAATCATTTTATCTGAAGAATCCAAGACTGAAGAGTTTCGTCATTTTATTTTAAAATGACAAACACCCTAAAATAAAATACCACTTGGATATTTTTCCTAAAACTGAATTTGATTAAAACCTTTATGTTTTATTAATATTTTATGAAATTGTTTTTGGAAGTTTTCGTATATATATATATATTATATATTTCTCCTAATCAAAGTATATATATATATATTATATTCTAAATTCATCATTATTTTTTTATTTTTTAAAACTAAAGTTTTTTTTATTAAATTAATCCTTTAAATATTTTGTGTGTTGGAAGTTGTTTCCATGTCAGCTCAAAATCGATCCATATCTCAAAGTTACTGTTTGCATTTAATGAGGAAGATGTGTCAGCCGAAATAAGCCTCCCTTGCTGCCATGCTCTCATTGGTCGCGTCACTATTCACTGTCAGATGTAGCAGGAAGTTGGCATTGCAAGTTCAAGTATAAATACACCTCTCCTGGTAGCATTCAAGACACACCAACCAGCAATTAATTTCCTCCTCAGCATTTGATCAATACTCTGCTGTTTCTTCTCTCAATCAGTTATAATTTATAAAAATATTTTTGAGCAAGAAATCTTGAGTTGATAGCAGATTAAAATCTCTTGATTAGTTGAATCAGCAAAACAACTCAAGTGATCAAACTCTCTCTAAAAATCCAAGTGATTAATATTTTACAAGAGTGATTGTCATATTAAAATTATACCCTCTTGTAAGTGTTTGATTAGAGTGAGTGATCCATATAATTCTCTCAACTGAGTAGAGATATTCGTGATTGTATTATTGTATTAAGGTTTGTGTTTCTACCGTAAAGAACACGTTTCGTATTGGATCTCCGAGAAGTGTTATTTTCTCGAGGTGGACTAGCCAACTTTGTGTTTGGTGAACCACTTTAAAAATTCCGTTGTCAAGTATTCTCTTTCCCTTATCTATTTACATTTCCGCTGTGCATTTAAATTATATCTGTTTATATAATTGTTGTATACTTATTTATTTATACTCTGCTTTATTTATTCTGTATTTATTTGTAAAAAGAATTTTTTGAAAGTAAAAGATTTAAAATACAACCTTACCCCCCCCCTTAGGTTGTCTAACACTTCAGAATGGACATCCTCGTCCTCTTTAGGAGTCCCGACCCAGCTGTCGAGGCCTCTTTTCTCTTTAGGACCCCGACCCAGTTGTCGGGGCATCCTTCTGCCTGTTTTCCCTCACCTTGCGAGCCAGTTCGATTTGAGCCGCCTTCTTGGCAGCTGCAGGAGTCATCTTCGACCGAGATTCACCTGTATGGCAAAAGAAAGAATTAGACTATTAAGAATAAGGAAAGACTAGGTCGAGCGGGAAGAAAGTAAAGGGATACTTACCAATTATCTCTACTTCTGCTTCTTCCCCCTTCTTTTCCTCTTCGGTCTCCTCGGATTCCTCATCTTCCTCTTCCTTTTCTTCTCGACCCATCCGCATTCTATCGCCCAAGAAAACAGTATCGTCGTCCCTGTTTGGGTAAAAAATCACACCCTCGACCGACCTGAGGAAATCCCCTCGACATGACCCATGGACATTGATTACCCTGCCCCCGACCGACAAGGATAATACCCATTATTATCATATCCCCGACATACGTTAAATAACCACTATAGTTGACTTATTGGGTCAGTAGTCATCTTACATCTAACGATCGCACATCGCCAGTCACACGTCACTAGTCTTGTGTCGCCAGTTATGACTCGTCGATCTTACGTCGACAGTCTTCTGCCATCGCTGTTATATCGCTCTGGCTCTGCGACAACATCGTCCTGACATCCTGGTCTTACGACCTAGTGGTCTTGCGACCTAGTCTTACGATTATACTATCCGTTAACATACGTTTTTCTGTTTATCAATACAGGTCTTGACCACGACCAGAAAAGGTAAGACACTTGTTATGAACCATACCCTGTATTAAGATAAGGTCCCGACAAAGACCCAGAAAACCTCCGTCGTCCCTCCTGAAAGGCAAGTCGAGAGTTCCTCGCGACACTCGACACTCGACCACGACGTCGCCCGCTTCGTACGATCGTCGCATAGAACCATGCGACCTCGACCAACTAACGTTCACATAATATAACTGTTATGTTTGTTAAAGTGTTTAATGCAGGAGTCAACGTCATTAATGGACAACGACCAGTAACGGACGAGTCATCAAGAGCATTAATGACCCGATAGTGGTTACGAAAACCTCTCATCAATGACATTAAAGCTCCCCAGCGGTTACAAGACCAAACATTAAAGCATATTTAAAGCCACCAAGACTATAAATATGAGGATGGCAACTTCACTTTGGGAGATCGATCATCTAGCAACAAACATCCGAAGCAGAACTCGAGAAACACATACAGAAAGCTATCATCTAGCACCGAATTACAGAATACTACAGCGAGCTCAAGAACACTCGGAGGAAAGCTCAAGTATCGCTTTCGATGCACGACAACAGCCCTCGACCAGAAGTTCACACTTTGTATTCACACACGACAAACACGTGTACTTTACATTTCGAAGTATTTCCTTCATTTGTATTGTAATCATCGTACGACCGACGATAGTACCAAGGACGTCGCCCCTGATTGGCGACCATAGTGCAGCGACGACACCTCCTGTCGTCCGCAGGTTTTTTCCTCGTTTGAGGTTTTTCCTGCGTCATCAAATCCCTTGTTTCTTTATTTTTATCCTCGTCGCACGTCTCGTCGAAAGATTCTTTCTTTAGTTGTTTAAGTCCACATCAATCTTAAGTTGTCCCTTTGGTGCGATTTTTGGCATTAACAGTTAGGCGCCATTCGTGGGACCCCATCTAGAGAAAATCCTCGACGAAACGTGCACCTTACTAACAGTTTCTTGGAGTTTCCTCTACTTTCATCACAGGAAAATGACGGATAAGGGAAACCCAGAACTAACCGCTATCCCGATGACTGGAGGATTCAAAAATGCTCAAGGCACTCTCGAATCAATCAATGATTTTCGCATGAAAGAAGTCATCCCAGATCAAAGCAAACCTGAGCAAAAAGTCCTCATCGGATCATCCCTCGATCTCAACCTCCGAGAAAAGCTGATATCTTTTTTGCAGGAATATGCTGTTCCCGATATCATCTCACACAAGTTCAATGTCGACCCATCGTTCAAGCCTGTCAAACAGAAGCGAACAAATCTTCAAGATCCTGTGATTTAACTTCAATCGGAATCAAATGCGGCTCGAAGCCAGATTCAAACCTTAAAAAAATGCTCCGTCAAAATATCGCATGGATCGCATCGTCCGAGGGGCTCAGGGGCTCGGAACGCCCGTCACAAAATAGAAAACACCATATTTCCATTTCAAAAGTCCTTGGAGAAAAAGGCGCTTATCGACTCCAAGTTACGGTAACTGTGACATCCCGCTTGGATGGAATATGGTATAAACAACTCTATATATATACTCTAAGTATATTCTCCTCGTTCAATTATTATGATCTAACATATGAATGTTGATTTAAGCATCAAAGGATCATTGGTAAAACCAACGACCACCCCCGATTTTACATTGCAGGCTCGCAAGATCATATAAAACGCAGGTCTTACGATTTATATTGTTAAAACTTTCGGTCGCCAATAAAAGGGACTCACATGTTGAAATCGCGTGATCGCTAGTCATTACATACGTCGTCAATAAAGACAACTCGTACATTGAAACTCGCAAATCACCAGTCATGATTCCAAGGGACCATAATACTCAAATCGACGCTTTAGCAAACCTTGCGTCTGCTTTGATCGAACCAATACTCGACAGCATTCCAATCTGGCGACGTCGTCCATCGAAAATGACGATGACATCCGGATGGAAGACCAAGAAGATAATTGGTCGAACGACATCCGAAATCGTCTACGACAATGGATCCCAGTTCATAAGCTACGAGACTCGACCATTCTGTGAAGACAGCGACATCAAGATGACGACCTCGACACCCAGGGGCAAGCGGTCGAGCGACATTTCAACAAAAACGTCGAAGCTAAAGTCTTTCAAGAAGTTGACTACATCCCCTGTCAAAGTATTCCAAAGCACTCAAAAGCTCAACGCAGGTAAAATTTCCACCAAGTAGGAAGGTCCTTATCGTATCTCAGAAGTCGTAGGTAAAAATGCATATCGGCTACAAACCCTCGACAGTCGAGATATTCCACGCATCTGGAATGCAACGCATATGAAAAAGATCGCACGACATTAGTTGCATACGACTTTAGTCTCGTAGGATCGCACAATATATATTGCTAAGTCTATCGTATGACTTTAGTACACTCTCACAGGATCGTACGACATAAACGATCAGGTTTACGACTTGATTATCCTTTCGCAGGAACACATGATTCAAGTTCATCGTATGATTGAATCACACGATCGTAAGGTCTAGCGACCCCACAATCTAAGTTCTTTAACTTAGAAATATTTCACGTTCTGAATGAATGCTTTGATCGCACGCGTTTACGTTTGCTGATACGATTCGAAAATATGAAAATTTTGTGACTTACGTTCTAATCGTTGTATTACAATGGGTGCCCAAGTCGCACGACTTCTTGATTCATTCTTGTACTTAATGAATTTCTTCAGTTGACATTACATTTGTCCATGACATGTAATACGCAGGCTCAATAGAAAGGTAATTCTTTACCGATTATCGCTAAACTTACAATTAGCTAAAAAAGCTAGACACAACGTGACTCAGATCTCCAACGGCCAGACCACGACGGCTCGAACGCCAGAACATAGGTCTCTAACGACTGCATTGGACCGAGCGCCAGAACATATGTCTCTAACGACCGTATCGTCTGTGAACGCCAGATCACAGGACCACGTCGACCGGGAACGCCAACCCAGCGACATGGGCCCCTATCTCCTTGATAGGAAAAACGTTCCCTGAAAGACGGGAGCAAATATTTCCTCAGATGAGGAAACAACGTCGTCCCGTCTAGGACACCCACAACGTCGTCCCGTCTAGGACACCATCGGCCGATAACCCGTCCCCCTTGTCGGCAGACGCTGGGGACAACACCTTGGACACTAGCTTCGTCACTGTCGTCGGAAGCGCCGAACTTGCTGGTATCGCATCCATCGCGCCAGGACGGCTGAATGACGCCCTCGCCTCCTTAGGCGTGACAACTCTCGACGAAACGTCAGCCCTCGAAGACGGTTCCTTCAGGACTACCGTCCTTGTCTTCTTCAAGATTCCCGACCCAACTGTCGGAGCATTCTTTCTCCTTTCCCGGCCTCGAAGGACAAGCGCAACTTGCGTCGCCTTCTTTGGCTGACCAAGTCAGTTTTCCTCTGATGATCTTAGCAAAAAGCAACACTGTTGATCCAAACCCTCAGTGATTTGATAATGACCCTCTCTTATATACTTAGTGAAAATTGTAAGTAAACAATATGTATCAGAGTTTCACTATCGCTGATAAGTACTAAGATCTTACAGTACCGCTGATAGGAACTCTCGCTCTTTAAATTAAACATTCAGCGAACACTGTTCACCATTAAAGCTCTGAGTCTGTTCAGTCATTATGATGATCGCTGATAAGTTAGTTGTTTACTTATGATCCCTGAAGACAAGTTTCACGTCAACAAAGGTTCTACGCTGAAGTCGAAGATCAAGCTCAAGAACCAGCGACAAGTCTCCTAATGAACTGATGCGGATCAGCGAAGACTCAGATTTGTCCACTCAACGTGAAGTATCAAGTACAAGACTTCAGCTATCGCTGAACTTTATCATTCGCTGAATAGAAAATGATAATCGCTGAATCAACGAAAAGCTGATCATGAAGTCCTCCGTACAAAGTACTTTTGTCTTAACCTCCCTTGCACGACTCCGTACGAAATGTCAAAAAAGAACCTCCGACTGTCTGAGATCGTACAACCACTCTGATACTACACTGTTCATCCATGCGGCTACTAAGGTTGTCAACCAAGGTCAATGACATGCAACCAACCAGCTGATGACACGTGTAAAGTGTATACTGACTTGCATTAAATGCATGCAGTATATAAAGAGATGAACCCACTTCTTTTGAAGTAACTTGCTAACTCTGGACAAGTTCAATCTCTTATCTCAAGATAGGTTATTATTAGTAATTTCCTTATCTCTCTTAGTGCAAGAAACCTTAGTGTTCCAACTTGTTTAGATTTAGGTTTATCCTTAATCTTGTTTCCGCAACAAGCTGTAAATTGTTAATGATTTATCAATAAACAATTTAGAAAAGTAAAATCTGTGTGTTTGTATTCAACCCCCCTTCTACAAACTTGTATAGGCCTTCGGGACCAACAAGTGGTATCAGAGCCGATTTGTTTAAATCTCATAAACAAGATCTACTCTAAGATATTTCTCTTCCTTGCTATTATTTGAAAATGGCCACCAACACAAACACAAATTATATAGACAATGGTTCTCTTGCTAAACCCCCTAGATTTTCCAAAGATAACTTCAACTTATGGAAAAATAAGATGACACTCTTCTTAGAAGGTGTAGACCCTACTATGCCTTACTATCTCGAGAATGGTCCATTCATCCCTGTAAGAATTGATGCTGCTGTTCCAGCCGCTGAGAATAGACCTGCTATTCCAGAAAGGCTGGTACCTAAGGAAATCTTTCAATGGACTGACGAAGATAAGAAGAAAGTGGCTATAGATACAAAAGCCAGATCCATACTATCCATGGATCTTCCTGACGAAGTCTACCATTCCGTCATGAATCTGAAAACATCAAAAGCCATGTGGGACACAATATGTGTTCAGTATGAAGGAACGTCTGAAGTCCAGGACTCAAGAAAGATCAACCTGGTAAGACAATACGAAAGTTTCATTTCTGGTAAGAATGAATCTCTCTCTGAAGTTCACCAACGTTTTAATTATTTAATTATAGATCTGAAAACTGTTGGTAAGGAATATTCTAACTTTGAAGTACTGACAAAGTTTCTAGAATGTTTACCTGAAAGCTGGGACAATTATGCTATGTGTCTCAAGCTGTCAAAGGATCTAAAATCAATGACCCTTTCAACCTTATATGGCACGTTGCTGAATCATGAGCAATCGAGCCATCTTAAGAAGAATCTTGTAAAAGATTCCAAAAGCACCCCTGTTGCTTTAATCTCAGAGGAACCTTCTACTCAGCGACCCTCGGTCACTATCACTGAGTTAGAGAGTAGCTCTGAAAGGTCATCAGATTCTGATTATTCAGATAATGATGAATCTTTGGCTCTCCTAACTAAGAAGTTCAGGAGATTTGCCAAAAAGAAAATGTTTAGAAAGAACAAACCTCTTTCCATAACTGACAAGCCTAGATCATCAGCTTTTGTTGATAAGGCTGCTGCTACTTGTTTTAACTGCGAAAAGACAGGACATTTCGCTAACGAGTGCAGGTCTAAGAAAGTTTCTAGACCCTCAACTTTTACAAAGAAACCCTTTGTTCCAAGGAATAAAGATGACAAATATTCAAAGCTGAAAGAAAAATATGCTAAGCTGAAAAGCTTTAAGAAGAAGAATAAAGGCCTGATGGCTGACTATGATTGGGCTGCTTCTGATGAAGAAGCATCATCATCTGACTCTGAAGATGATGAAGCAAATCTATGTCTCATGGCCAAGATTGAAGAAGAGGAAGAAAGCTCAGACATTCCCTCCACTTCAACATCTGCTATTCAGGTATCACCTTCTTTCTTTACCAATATTGCAAATATTGATGAAGCTGATAGTCTCCGTAAGATCGATCTCTTGACTAGAAGTTTATACGAAGCCATGAACGGCAAAACTGTGGTTGAAAACCAAAATCTTGATCTCGCTGAAAAGCTTAAAAACTGCCACCTTCAAATAGAAAAGCTTTCTAAAATTGAAGAAGATTTTAAAGATCAAGTATATTTAAATCAGCTAGTCAAAATCGAACGAGCAGAAGCTATCGCTGCATTAAAAGCTGAAAAAGCTACTGTTGAAGGATGGTGTAATTCTTCAACAAAGATCACTGAGATAATAAAGTCTCAGATTCCCCTGAGTGATAAACGTGGTTTGGGTTACAAATATGATACTCCAAAACCAACCACTGAGCGTTCAATGCTTAAATTTGGAACGTTCGTATCCTCAGTCGCTGATACTTCATCTTCTCAGTGCTCCTCGTCCATTACACCAATCCCTGAGGAAACTCCTACCTCCTCAAAAGGCAAGGAGAAAATAGTTTATTCAAAACCTACCTCTGTCTCTAAAGACAAAGGTAAAGGAATTGTTATTTACCAGAATCCTCAGAAGGGTACCTTAGTACCAAAGCTGAATGCTTCTAAAGCTTCAGTGGCTCATCCTTCTGGATCAAGGAAGCAGATCTCTGGATCTATTCAACGATCTACTCCTAGACTCAGATTGGATGTCCTTGGTAAGAAATCTGAAGAACTGAATGTTCGTCCCATTTCTAAAGCCAATAGTTTACTTGGTGCTGGCACTTCTAATTCGAAATTAAAAGCTCAACATTCAAATGGTCCTAGAACTACTTTTAGTTATAGGAAATGTTATCACTGTGGACTTACCGATCATATTGCTAGTAAGTGTCCCACAACCACCAAAGTTGATAAGATAGCTAAGGTGAAGATTGCCCCCAAGGCAAAGAAGACCAACCCTGGTGCAAATCAGGTCAAGGTGAATCCTACCACTGAAGTTAAGAAATTAACCAAAGTGAAGAAAGACAAAGCTGAATCTTCAAATGCTGCGAAGACCGCTGAATCTTCCATTCCAACTACTTCCACTGACAAATGTGTATACATGGTAAAGTGGGTACCCAAGAAAAACTAATCTTCTTTTGTATTGCAGGTTAAGAAGGGTATCTGGTATCTTGATAGCGGATGCTCTAGACACATGACTGGAAAGAAAAGCCTGCTCGCTGAATACAAGGAAGAGAAGGGTCCCTCTGTTAACAAACAATCCATCGCTGGAAAGAAATATACGCTGGTCATAGTTGATGAATTCTCTCGCTTCACTTGGGTAATGTTTCTCCGTTCTAAGAGTGACACCCCTGAAGAACTCATCACCTTTGTTCGAAAGATGGAAACCCTGAACAATCTGACCGTTCGCTCAATAAGGAGTGATCATGGGACTGAATTCAAAAACGGTTCTCTTGATTCCTTCCTTGAGAGTAAGGGTATTTCTCACAACTTCTCTTCAGTGAGAACACCACAACAAAATGGAGTCGCTGAAAGAAGAAATAGAACAATTATTGAAGCTGCACGTTCAATGCTCAGCGATTCTCACCTGCCTACTCAGTTTTGGGCAGAAGCTGTCAACACTGCTTGTTTTACGCAAAACAGGTCGCTGATAGTTAAAAGATTCAAAAAGACAGCCTATGAACTCTTTCATGGGAGAAAGCCTTCAATCAGCTTTCTTCACATCTTTTGATGTCAGTGTTTCATACTGAACAACAGAGATGCTCTTGGAAAGTTTGATCCTAAGGCTGATGATGGAATCTTTCTTGGATACTCCTCAGTTTCCAAAGCTTTCAGAGTCTTCAATCGTAGAAGACAAACTGTAGAAGAAACTATTCACGTCACGTTTGACGAATCCCGTTCAGCGAACTCTAAACCGTCCGCTGATACTGAAGAACTGAATCAATGGATGTTTTCTCATCTTGGTGATTCAGAAGATATTCCCACTCCTCATGCTCATCCAGTAGAAGATGATAGTCCTCCTATCATTCCAAACATACAGAACAGTGAAGCTGAAACATCATGGGTCTCAGCTATTCCAATAAACACTATACCTACCGCTGAACCAAATGCCTCAGACATTCCATCTATCTCTCAGCAATCAGTAAATGAAATGACAAATGCAAGTATTCCTCTCTTAACTGAAACTCCAGAAGTAGCTGAAGCCTCATCTTCAGCTCCTCCAGTTCAAGATGAGTCAGCGACTTATGCTTCGGCTCAACGATGGACTGTAAATCACCCAATTGATCAAATTCTTGGTGATCCAAACGCTGGTGTTCAGACTCGTCGAAGTGCATGTAATATTTGTTTATTTGTTAACTTTATTTCTCTAACTGAACCAAAGAAAGTAGATGATGCCCTCAAAGATCCAAACTGGGTCATCGCCATGCAAGAAGAGCTGACTGAATTCGAAAGAAACAAAGTTTGGAAACTTGTTCGGAGACCAACTGATAAAACGGTAATAGGCACTAAATGGGTCTATCGAAACAAGTTGGACGAACATGGTACTGTAACCCGCAACAAAGCTCGTCTTGTTGCTCAGGGATACAGACAAGAGGAAGGTATAGATTATGACGAAACATTTGCTCCAGTAGCAAGACTTGAATCTATTCGTCTATTCTTAGCATATGCTATACACAAAAACTTCAAAGTACATCAGATGGATGTTAAGTCAGCGTTTCTGAATGGAAAGCTGAATGAAGAAGTGTATGTGGAAAGCTGGATAAGGCACTTTATGGCTTAAAGCAAGCTCCTCGTGCATGGTATGACACTCTTTCTACTTATCTCCATATTGAAAAATTTGAGCGAGGTAAGATTGACAAAACTCTATTTTTTAGAAAAGTGAAAGGTCATATCATTCTAGTTCAAATATATGTTGATGACATTATATTTGGTTCTACTAACCCTGAGCTTTGTACTCGTTTCGCTGATAGAATGAAAGATGAGTACAAAATGAGCATGATGGGTGAACTAACATATTTCCTTGGTCTTCAGATTAAGCAAACTGAAAAAGGAACTTTTATCAATCAGGGAAAGTATGTTAAAGATATGCTGAAGAAATTTGATTTAACTCATAGTTCAGCTATGAAAACCCTATGGCACCACCGCTGACACTTGACAAGGATTCAAAGGGAATACCTGTTAATGTCACGCTGTACCGTGGGATAATCGGCTCTCTCTTGTATCTTACAGCTAGCCGACCCGATATAATGTATGCAACATGTTTGTGTGCACGATATCAAGCTGAACCTATGTTATCTCATATGAAAGCTGTAAAGCGAATCTTTCGATATCTTAAGGGTACAACGAACCTAGGTCTTTGGTATCCCAAAGATTCAGGATTCGATCTAACCGCCTATTCAGATAGTGATTTTGCAGGTTGCAAAATGGATGGGAAAAGCACCACAGGAGAATGTCAGCTCCTGGGTGGAAAGCTGGTAAGTTGGACAAGTAAAAAGCAAAATTCAGTGTCCACTTCCACAGCTGAAGCTGAATATATAGCTGCTGGAAGCCGTTGTTCTCAAGTCTTGTGGATGAGAAATCAGCTACTAGACTATGATCTTCAGCTCTCCAAAATTCCAATCTATTGCGACAGCACAAGTGCCATCGCTATAGCAAACAATCGAGTACTACATTCAAAGACCAAACATATAGAAATCAGATATCATTTTATCAGAGATCATGTGATGAATGGTGATATAGAACTTCATTTTATCCCAACTGATTATCAGTTAGCTGATTTATTTACCAAACCTCTTGATGAGACAAGATTCAACTTTCTCATCAGCGAGTTTGGAATGCTGAACTTTGAAGGGTAAAATCCTAAACGGTTCACATTGATCAGCGATAGGGTAAAATCAACTCATATAACCTATTCAATCATCTTCTCTCTGAATAAAACTTGGTTAAAGCTGATATCAAGGTATGTTTTCTCTCTCTGACAATCGCATGAAAATGCAAGATTTCAAAACAAAATGCATCGCTGAATATCTCTTATTTAACAGCGATATTTTGAAATTTCTTAAAACCATCGCTGAATATTTTCATTCAGTGCTTCATGTTTTCAAAAGTATCCCTGAGTTTTTCAAAACCTCAGAGACAACCAAGAATATGAAAGGACAGTTGTGACGTCATTGCAACGGATAAACCCCGACACGTTTTCTCTTCCTGACACACGTTTTCACGTCTCGTTCAAACTTCCAATCAAATGCAAACACGTGTCCGTGTCATGATGAAAATCTTTTCCCGCTCAAGATTTTCTCTCTCTAATCTCTATATATAAACAAACTCGTAGTTTATATTTTTCTTTTACGCGATCAATCTTCCTCCGCAAAAAAGAATTCACTGTTGCATTTGCGCTTTCAAAAATTTCAAGAACTGTTCATCATCTTCTTCATCAAACATCAAGGTTAATATGTTCTTATTTATTACCAAATGCGTATAACTTGTTTCTGATCTTTTCTTTGTTTTAACAAGATCAAACAAAAGAACTTCTTAAAATGAAATCATTTTCTTTCATGGTTTTATGAACACAACCATTTCATGGTTGTTCTTCAAGTTTAAATGCGAAAATCTTAAACTTGTTCTTCATTCGTTTCCAGAATCTAATTCTTCATAGAAAACTGGATAACAAGAATAAATGGGTTTACATTTCGTTTCTTAAAATCAAGAAAAACCCTAATCTTCATTAAGACATTTGTGTCTGATAGAAATGAATAAATTTTGAACCATCTTAATGGAAAATCTTTCCACATTAAGATAATTCTTATTTGTTAACATCTTTGGTTGAACTGATAATACAGAGAAATGGCTTCGTCTGACATTCCTGCTACCGCTGAGAACATCTCCGCTGATTCTGAGGAAGTGGACATCCTCAAGGCTCCTCAAGTCAAGTTTGCCCTTGACAAACTGGATTGGACCAAGGTGAACAACCTCTATGCGCTTTTCGAGTTTCCTCCTCGAAAGCAAGTCACACATCTAGATGATGCTGTGAAATTCCTAAAGAATTGCTGCATCTCCACAGCCCTGACCATAACACCTCCTGCTCATCAGCTCTTGCTCTCACAATTCTGGTACTCAGCCAGACACTCTCAACTATCTTCAGCCAAAGACCCCTCCAAAACAATCGATTGCATCCTCTGCGACATCGAATATGGCACCATGAAGATCACCCCTACCATTATTCGCAAAGCTCTCAGCCTTCCCATCGCCACCAAGGAAAAACCTTTTGTTCCCCTCCCTGACCCCAAGAAAAACTCAGACAGGGAAGCCATCATTGCATTTTTCGATGCAATGGGCTATGTATGGGAAATCGGCAGAGACATGAAGGCCGAGAAGAAGCTGACGATTATCAAGAAATCAAAAATGCCCAGCGAGATGAATTTCATCTTCGCTCATCTAATCAGCTGCATGACTGCAAAGAGCGGCTCCTCTGACCAAACTGCTAAACCTCAGCAAGCAATAGGGTATGCACTGCTGAAAGGTCTCAACATAGACTGGGCATCGATTATCTATGATGACCTAGTTCTAAGAGTGGACACCGTCGCTGACAGACCTCCATGGGTTCCTTACCCCCGATTCATCAACGCCATATTCCAATATGGCCTGAAGGAGAGCTACCCAACTGAAGGTGACCTGAAACTCTCTCAAGTCGGCCCAAAGATACTCGACTTCAAACCAATGGTGAATGAGGTACGTCTTTCTACACTCTTGTCTCTTCTCAACCCTTCTTCTTCTCATTCTGTGGCTCCTTTAGCGACAATACCCATCGCTGATACCCTGGCCACAAAATCCTCTCATTCTAAGAAAATGAAACATTCTTCTACCCCACTTGGTTCTAAAAGGATAAAAAAAACAAAGGAGAAACCCCAGCAATCTCATGCTGAAGACTCCTCAGCTCTTTCTGCAGAGCTGAAGGAACGTTCAGTGGTACGCTATGCCACATCTGAACAAGCCATCCCTTCAATCCCAACTTCAGCGTCTCTAAACGCTGAGGTTACAAACTTGGAACCTACCCAACCTCCTTCAGTCTCTCAAAAGACTGATGAAGTGATTGTCAGCGAATCCAACGCTGAACTCAGAACCCAACCCCCATTCTTATCCTTCGCTCCTCCCTCTACTCATTTGGTCTCTACTCCAGATCTCGCTGGAGCTGCCATCATTTCTACGGAACCTAAAGCTGATTCTCCAGGAATGATGAAGACATGACCTGCAGGACAATCCATGGGCACTTTTGAAGATGACATGGAACTTTACTCAGGAACCCGTGATTTTGATGAATTCACCAATCCTCCTGCAGGTACACACCAACCCATAAACACTGTGACTAAACCCCAAACTTCTGAGCTTTCCTATGTTCACAAGTTTTTATATGTTACATGTCCTAATTTGGGAGACATCAACGCCTATTTGAAAGCTGTGGAGACAACGCTGACAGATCTCACCACTACTCTTTCTAATAACTCTACAGCTGTAACAAACGCTGGAGAGAATCTGAACAAGCTGACAACGGTGGTGGAGAAGAAGGCTTCCACAGATGACTTGAAGCAAGTTGATAACACTCTCAGCAACTTCGCCAAGGTGCTCTCTGACATCTACACAGACTACACCTCTCTCAAAAATTCAGTTTCATCCATGTCCAGCGAGGTCACATCGCTGAAGACATCGGTTGGACATCTAGAGGGAGATATGTCTACTGTAAAGGCTGACTTAGGCTCTGTAAAGACCGATGTTAGTTCGATGAAATCGATGATCGAGCAGCTTCTACAGAAAGCGAATACTCCTGCTCCGGCCCCTGCCCCTGTCCCTGCATCTGACAACTTCACAGCGGCGGATCGCACTGAGCTGAAGAAAATCAATCCTACTATTTCTGGCCTTGAAGACAGAATAGCAAAGATTGAAGTTTGTATAGGTCTCTTTGGCCACGAAGACAGAGAACCTACCAACGCTGCTGAATCTACCCATTCCTCCCCCAGTCATCATGAAAAAGAGGGGGATAAGAGCGCTGAAGACCTCTCCAAAAGCGCTGAAGACCTTTCTCATGATGAATCTATTAGGGGAGAGAAGGATACTGAAGAAACCACCGCTGGACCTCAGGGAGATGAAAACCCTGAGGAAACCGAGAAGCTCGCCTCTGTATCTGAGGGGGAGCAACTCGAAGAAGAAGCTGATAAAACCGAATCCGAAGCAGAAGATGATGAAGTCGTCGACATCCCTGATGATGAACCATCCTCCTCTCCAAAGAATGATGATGATGATGACGAAGATGACGATGACTTCTTTATCGTCAAACCTGCTCCGAAGATCAAAGCTCTTAAGGGAATCTCGATAAATGAACCTTCAGGGGAGCGGACAAAGACAAAGCCCTCAGCCTCTGGAGCTGAGAAAGGCAAAGCAAAACGATCGCTGAAAATGACAATATGATGATCTTGCTTGAAAAGCCGGTTTGTCAGGTATGCTAAACATCTCTCACTCCATCCCTCCTCTATCATACACTATCAGTTCTACTACCCAAGCCTATACACTTGAACCAATTCTCTCTATCCGATTCTACCCAAGTTCTTACTTGTAAGATCGCTGTGTTTCAGCTAGTCCTCTCCACTGTTTGAGGATATCGCTGAAGGCTCCACAACTACGACTTCACCAATAATACCAGCTGCTGCTGAAGAAATAATCACAGTCTTAGATTTAATCTCTGAGACTGATGAACCAGAAGAACAGCTACTCTCGCACAGAGGCAGACCTTCCTTAGCTCCTCAAAAGCTAACGCTGCGTTCTCGAGTTTTAGAAGGAAAGAAAAGAAGAGAAAGGGAAGAGAAAGAAAAGAAAGGAAAGGAAAAGGGAGGAAATAAATATTTGTATTTGTGTTCTTGAGATTGAAGGAAAAGAAAGGAAGGAAGTGGAAAGAAAATAAATTTTCATGTTCTTGAGTAGGAGAGAAAGGAAAGGAAAGATGTTACTTTTACTAATATACCCTCATTTATTTCATAATGAAATGTAATTAATGGGTATATGTGTAATTTTATAAATATTTTTAATTCTTTTTATTTCATTTCTTTTCTTTCCTTCCGTTTCCTCCCACATTTGGGCGGAAAGTTTTGAGAGGAAAATTAGCAATATTTTCCTTCCCCTTCCTTTCTTTTCCCTCTTTAAAAAAACTCGAGAACACAACATTTTTTATTTTCCTCCTACTTTCCTCCCCTTTCCGTTCCTTTCCTTCATAAAACAAACTCGAGAACACAGCGTAAGTGAAGAGGATCAGAAAAGAAGAGAGGAGATAATAAAGCGATTCGAGGATCAGCGAATCATTCTGAGGCGTGATCAACTTCCTTCAGTTCCTCCAAAGTTCAGGATTTCCAAAAAGTAATACAAGGAACACCTCAGAGCTGAACGCCTAATCGCTGAAAGAAAGGAAGCTGAAGAAAAAGACAGAGAATACGCCATCCAGCTTTCTAAACGATCAATAAAAGACCCCAAGCTGAAAAGAGTTCCCATTGATGTTCAACTTCAGCTATGGGATGATGCTCAAGAGATCGTTAGAGAAAAGACTAAGGTCTCTAATACGACTTTGGAATGGGCTAAACAAATGCTGACCTATCGATCTAGACCATCCAAAATCGTCAAGGCAAACATCAGAGGAAGACTGTACGCTGAAGTTCCTGTTGTTGAAGTGGATGTCTACAGAGATGATGAAACCAAGCAAACCTTCTATGCTGCTACCTTAGAAAAGTTTGGTCTCTCTGAATGGTTAGAAACAAAATTAGCCATTCAGGGATCGCGCTCAAAGTTCAAAAGCCATGTCGAGAAGATCTTAAACAAACAGATCGACCTGCTTTCATCTGCTGTGGATATTCCTCCTACTCTTCCTCAACCAAGAAAAGTCTCTAATAAGAAAAAGAAAGCCTCTGGTTCAGGTCCTCATATTCGGAATGAAACGGGCATTGGTTTCTCTCGTGCTGAAATTGTTGGCCCTGATGCCGATCTCTCAATGCTTGACACCTCCCTACCACCTGGAGAAACATTCACTCCTGGCACAGTTGTAAGTGATCCCTATGGTATATTCTTTTTAGACTACTATGGAAATCATCACTTTCAACGTATCTCTGAGCTCGACATCGCTCCCATCGAACAACTCAGAGATCTCGTATACTGGTGTGAAGTCAGACGCGACATCAAAGCTAGACACCTGAAGCCCTTGATTTTTGAAGCAGCTCTGAAGAAAAAGAATCAAGGAGTAGATGTCCCTGACTGGATGATCCCCACATCAAAGACCCTTGATGAACTTCTCATCAAGGAAGAACCCTTTACAAGCTGATATGATCGCCTTTTCTCTATTGTATCAGTTATTCTTCTGTACTTGTAATTTATTTCGCTCGTACTTGTAATCTTTCCATTTCTCTTTGTAACCTGATTCAAAGTTTTAAAGAAAGATTTCAGCGAATGTACTTTACTCCATCAGTACTGAAAAGATCCCAGAAAACAGTAAAAGGGACAAATATTTTATGAGTTCTTTTTATCCTTATGTTTTCATTAAATAGCAATTTTCTTTGTTGCTATGTCATAATCAAATAGGGGGATACTGTTGATCCAAACCCTCAGTGATTTGATAATGACCCTCTCTTATATACTTAGTGAAAATTGTAAGTAAACAATATGTATCAGAGTTTCACTATCGCTGATAAGTACTAAGATCTTACAGTACCGCTGATAGGAACTCTCGCTCTTTAAATTAAACATTCAGCGAACACTGTTCACCATTAATGCTCTGAGTCTGTTCAGTCATTATGATGATCGCTGATAAGTTAGTTGTTTACTTGTGATCCCTGAAGACAAGTTTCACGTCAACAAAGGTTCTACGCTGAAGTCGAAGATCAAGCTCAAGAACCAGCGACAAGTCTCCTAATGAACTGATGCGGATCAGCGAAGACTCAGATTTGTCCACTCAACGTGAAGTATCAAGTACAAGACTTCAGCTATCGCTGAACTTTATCATTCTCTGAATAGAAAATGATAATCGCTGAATCAACGAAAAGCTGATCATGAAGTCCTCCGTACAAAGTACTTTTGTCTTAACCTCCCTTGCACGACTCCGTACGAAATGTCATAAAAGAACCTCCGACTGTCTGAGATCGTACAACCACTCTGATACTACACTGTTCATCCATGTGGATACTAAGGTTGTCAACCAAGGTCAATGACATGCAACCAACTAGCTGATGACACGTGTAAAGTGTATACTGACTTGCATTAAATGCATGCAGTATATAAAGAGATGAACCCACTTCTTTTGAAGTAACTTGCTAACTCTGGACAAGTTCAATCTCTTATCTCAAGATAGGTTATTATTAGTAATTTCCTTATCTCTCTTAGTGCAAGAAACCTTAGTGTTCCAACTTGTTTAGATTTAGGTTTATCCTTAATCTTGTTTCCGCAACAAGCTGTAAATTGTTAATGATTTATCAATAAACAATTTAGAAAAGTAAAACCTGTGTGTTTGTATTCAACCCCCCCTTCTACAAACTTGTATAGGCCTTCGGGACCAACAAACACGTCTCCGTAGCAACGCATTTTTCTTTAAGTGCGAGATCTGAAATTCCAATGGCTTTGAAATTCAGATCTCGGGGGGCTAACTGTTTGGGTAAAAAATCACACCCTCGACCGACCTGAGAAAATCCCCTCGACATGACCCATGGACATTGATTACCCTACCCCCGACCGACAAGGATAATACCCATTATTATCATATCCCCGACATACGTTAAATAACCACTATAGTTGACTTGTTGGGTTAGTAGTCATCTTACATCTAACGATCGCACATCGCCAGTCACACGTCACTAGTCTTGTGTCGCCAGTTATGACTCGTCAATCTTACGTCGACAGTCTTCTGCCATCGCTGTTATATCGCTCTGGCTCTGCGACAACATCGTCCTGACATCCTGGTCTTACGACCTAGTGGTCTTGTGACCTAGTCTTACGATTATACTATCCGTTAACATCCGTTTTTTATGTTTATCAATACAGGTCTTGACCACGACCAGAAAAGGTAAGACACTTGTTATGAACCATACCCTGTATTAAGATAAGGTCCCGACAAAGACCTAGAAAACCTCCGTCGTCCCTCCTGAAAGGCAAGTCGAGAGTTCCTCGCGACACTCGACACTCGACCACAATGTCGCCCGCTCCGTACGATCGTCGCATAGAACCATGCGACCTCGACCAACTAACGTTCACATAATATAACTGTTATGTTTGTTAAAGTGTTTAATGCAGGAGTCAACGTCATTAATGGACAACGACCAGTAACGGACGAGTCATCAAGAGCATTAATGACCCGACAGTGGTTACGAAAACCGCTCATCAATGACATTAAAGATCCCCAGCGGTTACAAGACCAAACATTAAAGCATATTTAAAGCCACAAAGACTATAAATATGAGGATGGAAACTTCACTTTGGGAGATCGATCATCTAGCAACAAACAACCGAAGCAGAACTCGAGAAACACATACAGAAAGCTATCATCTAGCACCGAATTCCAGAATACTACAGCGAGCTCAAGAACACTCGGAGGAAAGCTCAAGTATCGCTCTCGATGCACGACAACAACCCTCGACCAGAAGTTCACACTTTGTATTCACACACGACAAACACTTGTACTTTACATTTTGAAGTATTTCCTTCATTTGTATTGTAATCATCGTACGAGCGACGCCAGTACCAAGGACGTCGCCCCTGATTGGCGACCATAGTGCAGCGACGACACCTCCTGTCGTCCGCAGGTTTTTTCCTCGTTTGAGGTTTTTCCTGCATCGTCAAATCCCTTGTTACTTTATTTTTATCCTCGTCGCACGTCTCGTTGAAAGATTCTTTCTTTAGTTGTTTAAGTCCACATCGACCTTAAGTTGTCCCTTTGGTGCGATTTTTGGCATTAACAGTCCCCGTCTATCAGGTGAGGCGTGACGTACGACCGATCATCGACACTAAATTCCAGGAACTTCTTAACCTTGGCTTTAGAGTCATCATCAGGCTTTACCTTGTCGAAATTAATATCTATGCATAAGGAAGAAGATTAGTCAAAAAGCAACCAAATAGCAAAGTGACATAAGACGTACAACAAAATGCTAGAAAAAGCTTACCCGCCATATTCCAACCAGACCTGATCCAGTCACTATCGGTGTCTAAAGTCGCCACTCGCAGAAGTACATATATGGTCTTCCATTTTAGGTCGTTGACTGCAGTATTTAAAACCAAGGTGCGCTCGCCCTTGTACCTCGAAAATAGACTGTAACGACGGTAATGGTCCTTCTTGACCTGGTACGCTGTCAGCAGGTCCCTCACGTTCATGGGAGACTCCCAGTGCAAAGTAAGTCGTTCGATGACCTAGATGACTCGCCAGAACTGGGGCATCAGTTGCCCCGGCGAAAGGTCGAATTCGCACATAAACGCCTTGGCAAGAGGCGAGTATGGCCATTGGAAGCCTATCTTGAACGGGTACTCATAGATCACGACATACCCTTCGGGGAACATCTCCGGACGAACCTTGCCAACCTTGCTTACAGTGATCCCCGCAGGGATCCTCGCTAAACTTCTGAAATCGTCAAGATCTTCTTCGTTTCGAATGGTACTTCTAGGCTCTGTGGACATTGCTAACCCCGTCAACCAAGTCTGTATCTCTGAAAGGCCCCAGATATCCCAGTTTTTTCTAGGCTTCCTAGCGATGGATTTGCGACGCATGCGCAGGCTGAAAAGTCGTACCTTATATAGGTGCCCTAGACCTCAAAAAATCCTAACTGATTCAAAGATTCTTGCAGGTTTTAGAAAAGATCGGACGAAGAAAAGCAAGAAAATCAAGAGGAAATCTCTGCTTAAAACTCTCTTTGAAATCGTAAACAGGAAAAGATCCATCATGGTCTCTATTTATGCAAACGATCATGTCAGGTCGAGTCCCTTGATGATCGATACACGCCCCTGTCTTTTCGTATGACCACCCTCGCCGACACCTGGCAATAACAGCTGCTTAGCATAATCATGCGTCAGCACGACGTCACGACCTTATCCTCTCTTCGACTTCCCTCTCTAGTTAGAAGTGAACCGATTCAGTTCTAGAGCAACCAAGGTAACTGAAGAAGTTATTATTCGATACGTGTCGCGACCCCAGGCATCCGACAAGCAAAATTTAAAAAACTTTTTGAAATTTGAATTTGCCACTCCACTTTTTCAAATTTTGGGGGCAAACTGTTTGGGCAAAATTTCACCAGTCTCGACCACGACCGAGGTAAGGAAAACACCTACTTCCCTTTTCTTTGGTAAGGTAAAATCATGAGCATTTTTATCCCCTGATTTGAGTTGAGATCGAAAAGTTATTTACCTCACGACACTCGACCATGATGTCGCCTATTTCACACGACCGTCACATAAAACCATGCGACCTCGACCAACTAACGTGCAATGTGACTGTTACGTTTGTTCAATGTTAAATGCAGGAATCAATGCCATTGATGAACAACGGATATAACCGACAAGATCAATTATGAAGATTTAATCCAGCGAACGTTATGACAGTTATCGAAATACTTAATGAGCCAATTAAAGCACCCGAAGACTACAAATACCAAGCTCAATAATCATTTCAAGGGACATCTCGGACATTAGACACAACCTTCCAAACTCAGAAGAATATTCAAAGCAAAGAACTCTCTCTTGAAGAATCGCTCTCGATGCACGACATTCGCACACAACACTTTATTTTTACACACGACTCACATTGTTTTTACATTCGAAACACCTGTTACTTTACATTTCAAAGTCTTTCTTTCACTTGTATTGTAACCTCTGTACGATCGACACCAGAACCATAAGGACATCGCCCCTGTTTGGCGACCATAGTACAGCGACATCCGCTGTCGTCCGCGGGTTTTTTCCTCGTTGAGGTTTTTCCCGCGTCACCAAATTCTCTGTCTCATTTACATTTTTTGTCCTTATCGCACGCTTTGTCGAGAGATTTCTTTCTTTAGTTGTTAAGCTCCACAATCAACCTCAAGTTGTACTTTTATGCGATTTTGGGCATTAACACTCGCTGCATGTCAAAAGCGATTCTCTTCTGGTCGTGAACCAGATGAATGGAGAATTCGCGGCCAAAGATTCAAAAATGACATCGTACCTGAAGATAGCAAAAGAAAAATTAGAAAAATTTAAATCATTCTCTATTGAACAAATTTCGAGGGATCAGAATACTCAAGCCGAAGCCCTAGCAAACCTTGGGTCTGCTCTAGTCGAACCAATATTCGACAATATTTCTCTGACCCATCTAGCGACGTCGTCCATCAAGAATAACGATGTCGTTCAGATCGAAGAGCAAGAAGATAGCTGGTCGTGCGACATTCGAAATTTTCTTGTATACGACCAGCTCCCAGAGGACAAGATGGAAGCTCGAAAGATAAGATTCAAGGCATCTAGGTATGTCATGATCGGAGATAGACTCTATCGACGATCATCGATAGGCTTAAACCTGAGATGCATCGTTAGTAAGAATCAAATTCAAAAGATCCTCCAAGAAATGCACGATGGGGAGTGTGGCAATCACTCCGGAGGTCGCAGTCTGGCTAATCGTATCTCCCGACAAGGCTACTTTTGGCCGACGCTACGACAAGACGCCGTCAGGTACGTGCAGAACTATGATCCTTGTCAACGACATTCAGGTACGTCCCATAAACCATCTGAACCTCTACATTCGACACTGATCCCATGGCCCTTCATGAGATGGGGTATGGATATTGTCGGCAAATTACCACCTGCCCCTGGGCAAAAGGTATTTCTCCTCGTACTTTCAGATTATTTCTCCAAATGGGAAGAAGCCGCCTTTTCCCAAGTTCGAGACAAGGAAGTCGTGTCTTTTATCCAAACTAACATTATATGCAGGCTTGGGATTCCATCCAAAATTGTCTGCGACAATGGATCCCAATTCATAAGCAACAGAACTCGACAGTTCTGTGAAGACCGCAGCATCAAGCTGACGACCTCGACGCCCAGATATCCCCAGGCAAATGGACTTGCTGAGTCAAGTAACAAGACCATCATTGCTTCAATTAAGAAGAGGTTACAAGCCGCGAAGGGAAGGTGGGTCGAAGAACTCCCTTCAGTCCTGTGGGCAAATCGCACGACGCCTCGCACATCCACATGACAAACTCCCTTCTCATTAGTTTATGGTTGTGAAGCAGTTCTGCCAGTCGAGGTTCAGCTCCCTACCTCAAGGCATACTTCTGTCGACCACAATCTGGTTGACCTAAGTTATGACCTCGATGCCCTCGAGGAACTCAGAGAATCAGCATTGATCAAAATGGCATCACAAAAGCAAGTGGTCGAGCGACACTTCAACAAAAATGTTAAAGTTAAAGTCTTTCAAGTAGGCGACTACGTCCTCCGACGAGTGTTCCAAAGCACTCAAGAGCTCAATGCCGGTAAACTTTCCACTAAATGGGAAGGTCCTTATCGTATCTCCGAGGTCGTGGGTAAAGGTGCCTATCGGCTCCAAACCCTAGACAATCAAGATATCCCACGTAGTTGGAATGCAAAGCACTTGAAAAGGTATTTCTTTTAAATCTTTTTCCTTTTCCCATATGATTTTTTACCACGACGATTACTAATTTAAGCATCGGAGGGTCGTTGGCTAGCCAACGACCAACCTCTGACATTGTTTATTCACATATCGCACGACATAAGATTGTAAAGTCTATTACACGACTTTTAATCTCGCAAGGTCGCATGACATAAGTATTCGGGTCTATGACTTGCATATTTTATCGCAGAGACGCCCGATCCAAGAACGTCGTACGATTTAGTTATATAATCGCAAGGTCTGACGTCCCCCTGGTCTAAGTTTCTAGACTTAGAAAAATTTATACGTTCTGAATAAACACATTGATTGCATATATTTGTGTTTGCCAAAATGATTCAAATGTATGACTTATGTCTTAGATGCCTAAGTCGCATGTTATCTTCCACGCTTTAAATTCTCAATTAAACGTTGTGTTTTCTTATGAGACGTGTAAAACAGGAAGATATGCGAAATAAAAAATTCCATTCATCAAATCAACTACTACATTAGATAACTCGATCACCAACGATCGAGCATGAAAAACAAAATTCATAAAAGGAACATTTATCCTAAGGCTAAGGAGGAGTGTCGGTCGCATATTTGCCAGAGACCTCGACCTTGGAACTTTCATATACTTCTTCCTCTTCGGCTTCCTTCTCGTCATCGGAGTCGAGATCTCTTGCAGACCCGACCTCTATCAAAAAGTAGGCAAGCTCGTCCGACGCCAGGGCCAGAGGGTTTTTTCCCGACAAGTGTTGCCTCATTATGGCAGCACGAGCGGTCAATCGAGCCAGGGCAAAGGTGGACGCATCCTCGTCTTTTAGCTTTCCCACCTCTGTCTCCAGACTGACCACCTTGGCCTTGGAATCCTCAACTTCCCTCTCCTTCGCGACCAGTGACTCCCTCATCTTGTTCAGCTCCTCCCTTTGACCGTCGATCATCGACAAGGACTACTTTAGACGACGGTTCGCATCATCCTTCGCATGACCGACGACCTCCAACTCTTTTTTGGCCTCGTCGAGCTGTTTGGGCATAGCCTCTTCACGTTCCAAAGCGACCTTCTCCCGGTCCAACGCTGCGTTCCCCCTCTCATGGGCGGAAGATACCAAACCCTTGATCTTCTCTGTCTCCGCACGCAGGGCAAGAGAAGATTGAAACGCCTGTAAAACACAAAGGAAATTGTTGATAAACATTCGACAAAAGATAAGAAAACATCGAAACACAAGTTTTGAAAGAAAAACTTACAAGAAACGCCAGTCCGGCAACATGGGATCCCGTCTCCTTGATAGGGAACCCCTCGAAACGCTCCCAGAAAGAAGGAAGCAAATATTTCCCCAGATGAGGAAACAAATCCGTCCCGGACATGACGTTATCGACCATAAAGTCCGAAGGCAACGTAAAGTTAACCTTCGTGACTTTATCCCCTCCCGTCGCATGCTCCTTGCCCTTGTCGGCAGACGAAGGGATCGACGTAGTAGAGGGGACTTCGCCGATTTCGCCGTTTTTGCCGGTGGCGCAGAATTAACGGGTGTCGCAGCAATCGCACTAGAAGACGTCTTCGTCTTCATAGGCGATGCGACGTTCGCCTTCTCAGGCGTAACGACTCTCGACGAGTCGTCAACCTTCGAAGACGGTTCCCTCGGGATCGTCATCCTCGACTTTGGTAAAACCCCCGACTCAGTTGTCGAGGTCTTTTGTCTCTTCTCCTTGCCCTTGCGGGTGTTTGGGTAAAATTTCACCAGCCTCGACCACGACCAAAACTCTAAAGACATTTACTTCACTTCACTTATAAACAGAGTCAAATCGCAAACCCTTTGTCCTTTGACCAAAGCCAAAGTCGAACGAAACCTCTCGACCTCGACCGTCGTGTAGAAACACACGACCTCGACCAACTAACGTACGATTCTTCTGTTATATTTTCCTCATTTAATGCGGGTCAAACGGCATTTATGGCCAACGGACGAAACCGACAAAGCAGTTATGAACATTAAACAACAAAGACCGTTGCGACCGTTACAAGAGGAATTCAAGGAGTCATTAAATGCTTTCGAAGAATATAAATATGAAGGCAAAGTCATCATTGACAGGGGATCATCGAACTTTGAATCACACACTGCGTACACAAGAACATCTGAAGCAAAGAAATCTCTCTCAAGTGATCGCTCTCGACGCACGACTTACACTCTCGACCAGCAGTCTTAGCACACGACACACTAGTTTTACATTCGATACACTTGTCATTTTTACATTCCAAGTCATTTGTATTGTAATCACTGTATCCCCGACACCTGAAACAAAGGACATCACCCCTATTTGGCGATCATAGTGCAGCGGCGACATCCACAGTCGTCCGCGGGTTTTTTCCTCGTTGAGGTTTTTCCCGCGTCACCAAAATCTTTGTCTCCTTTACGATTTTCTGTCTTTAACGCACTGTTTTGTCGAACGATTCCTTTCTTTAGTTGTTAAGCTCCATGTTTGGGTAAAAAATCACACCCTCGACCGACTTTGGAAACTCCCTCGACATGACCCATGGACCTTGATTACCCTAAATCTACGACGGTCATACCCCCGACCAACAAAGGTAATACCCATTATTGCCATACCCCCAACACACGATAATTGGTTATTTAAAGCCATATTGGATCAATAATCATCTTACATCTAATGATCGCACGCGTCGCACGTCGTACATCGCTAGTCTCACAACATTAGTCTTACGTCACTAATCTTATGTCGCCAGTCTTATGCCGCCAGTTACGACTCGTCGGTCTTACGTCGACAGTCTCTTATCATCGGTCTCATATCGCTCTGGTCCTGCGCCAGCGTCATCCTGACATCCTGGTCTTACGACCAAATGATCTTACGACATTTCTATAAGACCTTTCTCATTTTAAGGTAAAATCATAGTACTTTATCTCCTGATTAAAGATAAAGTCGAAAGTCTTTTGCCTCACGACACTCGACCTCGACGTCGTACTTTTCACACGACCGTCGCATAAAACCATGCTACCTCGACCGACTAACGCGCTATACGACTGTTATGTTTTGTTCAGTGCTTAATGCAGGAGTCAACACCATTGATGGACAACGGCTATAACCGAAATAATCAATTAAAGAACATCAATTCCAGGATTAAAGACACCGACCATTACTACAGCTATCAAAGGCCTTAATGATCCAATTAAAGTGCCCAAGGACTATAAATTCCAAGCTCAATCCTCAGTTCGAGACATCGAATAACACAGAGAGGAACACACATAGACACACACAGAACAATATCATCGAACAACAATCTCAAGCACTCAAACTCTGAAGAACACTCCTTCGAAGAAAAAGAGTCATTCACAGAAGATCACCCTCAACGCACGATCTACATACTTGACACATTGTTTTCACACACGACATACACTTGTTTTACATTCAAAACACTTGTACTTTACATTTCGAAGTTTTTCTTCACTTGTATTATAATCTCTGTACGATCGACACGCGAAACACAAGGACATCGCCCCTGTTTGGCGATCATAGTGCACTGTCGACTCTCACGGAGTCGACCGCGGTTTTTCGCTCGTTTTGGGGTTTTCCGCGTCACCAAATCCCTTGTTCCTTTTACTTTTTCCTCGCGATCGTGTTATTTGGCTCGAGATGCATTTCTTTAGTTGTTAAATGTCCACATCGACCTTAAGTTGTACTTTGGTGCGATTTTTGGCATTAACAGTTTGTCGCCATCCGTGGGACCCCATCTAGAGAAAGTCTCAGGCCAATATACACATTGCTCTAACGATTTGGAAAAGTTTTTTGTTGTTTCCAGGTAAATGACAAACCAACAAGATCCCATGGCTCAGCTTCACGCAGAATGGAATGCAGCTCGAAGTCAAATTTAAGCTTCGCACAAAGCCTTGGTGCGACACTTACAGGTCCTGCTCTCCAGCGGTTGATCAACCTCAAGCCCAAGTCCATCAGCAACTTCACAGGGTTGATCAACCAATTTTCATTGCAATTCGACGATAGTCACGAAATGGAGAAGCAGACCAGCGACCTGCGCTGCATCGCCTAAAAACCCGGATAGTCCATCCGTGGTCATTTCGATGATCATCGTTCGAAATTGTGGCATCCAAACCGCCATCGAAGCATACAAGCATGGTCTCGGCGACGGCTTACGTTTTTTCTTACGATCGTCAAGTATGGACGACAAAAAGGACAAGACCACGTGATTATGCATGGCAACTGCGCACGACAGACAATTGCTTGGCTTTACAAAAAGAACTACCTTGGATGCACGACATAAAGGCAGTCCCTTCGACCTAGCATCTGGCGATCAGATTCCCAACACCTTGGGGGCTGCAGGAAATCAGAAGTGAACAGAAGACCGCCCATGATTGCTGCAAAGCAACCTTTAAACCCAAAAATAAGAACAATACTATGGCAACTGCGCACGACACGACCAACCAATCCATACGCCAGAAAAGACAGGACTTGGTATCGTCTCGCAGCCTCCACAAGGGCAAAATGGTATACCCCATACAACGCTCGGTTTCACGACTGGAGGGCTGATGGACTTCACGATAGAGGTAATTCTCTATAAACACCATTAGGTACGTAACGCACGTCAACGACACTCAGGTAAAAACTTTTACATATGTCCTTAATCCCTCGACCCTTCATAAGGAAAGGACGGACATCGTTAATAAATTACCTCCAGCCCTAGAGCAGAAAATTATTCATACTAACGTTCTATTCAAAATTCGGAATTCCTTCCGAAATTATACACGACAATAACCTACAGGCTCGCAGGAACGCTTGAACGTCAGTCTTACGATTCATGTCATAAGAAATGACATCTCTAAAGATTGTTAGGTTATGACTGTGCATGTCAACCTCTCATGACTGACATGTTATGAAACAGATCTTGCGAGTCAATGCATAAATCGCAGGATCCAACAGGTACATCCAAAGCTAAGCTCTGAAGATAATGTCATATGACTTATCTCGAATATACGTTCGTCCCAGTCGCCCGATCATTTCAAAAAATAGTTCCTTCCTTACGATTCATATCGTAAGAAACATCAATCTTGCAACTCGTGTTGCGAAAAATAAAGTCTCTACGACTTAAACACAGGTCTTACGATTTACATCGTGAGAAATAAAATCTCCACGACTTGAAGCGCAATTTATAGTCGTTGATAAGAAACGACTCACATATTTTATGATCGCCAGTCACGACATAAGGAACTAAGTCTACTATATGACTTGACCATGTTATCGCAGGGACGCATGGCTCGAATTTATCGCATGATTTACTGGTGCGATCATAAAGTCTAAACGACTTCACGATCTAAGTTCTTTAACTTAGAAGAACTTTCACATTTTGGATAAATGCCCAAGTCGCACGTACCCATGTTTGCTTAGCACGACTCAAAGATCTCAAGATCTCGCAGTCTACATCTTAACCCTGAAAAGTTGATGTGTTGTAATGAATACCTATGTCGCAAGTCTTATATTCATTCTTCACACGATGTGTATTTACTTGATGAAAATCACAACTGATATCGTATCTATTTCACGAAATGATATGCAAGTTCATAAATTTCATTTATCAATCATCGGTTACCTGAAATGACTCGACCACCAACGGTCGATTGACAAAAAACGGATCATAGGTCTTTAACGACCGTATCGGCTGTAAGCGCCAGATCTTGGGTCTATAACGACCGTGTCGGCTGTAAACGCCAGATCATTGGTCTCTAACGACCGTATCGGCTCGAACGCCAGATCATAGGTCTTTAAACGACCGTATCGGCTGTAAGCGCCAGATCATTGGTCTCTAACGACCGTATCGGCTCGAACGCCAGATCATAGGTCTTTAAGCGACCGTATCGGCTGTAAGCGCCATATCTTAGGTCTCTAAACGACCGTATCGGCTCGGAACGCCAGACCATAGGTCTTTAAGGACCTTATTGGCTCAGAACGCCAGATCATAGGTCTATAACGACCGTATCGGCTCGGAACGCCAAGCCGTACGTCTTTAACGACTGTATCACAAGATTCATTTTTTATCTTGGTTCAATCATATTATGATCGCCGCCAAGCTTTATTTCGGACCAATCGTCTTACGATTAACTCCCGACCCATACGTCTCATTTTGATAAAGATCGTCTTACGATCACCGTCGGTTCCTTACGTTTTAAGACCGTCTTACAATCGTCACAAGTATCTCGTGCATTAAAGATCATCTTTCGATCGCCGCAACTTACTTAATATCATCGACTGGTCACGCAATTTTAGCTGACCAATCTGGTTTTATTTTAATGATCCAATCAGCAGAAATGACACGACTCATCATTCTACTTTGATGCGAGATCTAAAATTCAAATGGCTTCGAAATTCAGATCTCAGGGGGCTAACTGTTTGGGTAAAATATCACACCCTCGACCGACTTGGGAAACTCCCTCGACATGACCCATGGACCTTGATTACCCTAAATCTACGACGGTCATACCCCCGACCAACAAAGGTAATACCCATTATTGCCATACCCCCGAAACACGATAATTGGTTATTAAAAGCCATATGGGATCAATAATCATCTTACATCTAATGATCGCACGCGTCGCACGTCGCACATCGCTAGTCTCACAACATTAGTCTTACGTCACTAATCTTATGTTGCCAGTCTTATGCTGCCAGTTATGACTCGTCGATCTTACGTCGACAGTCTCTTAACATCGGTCTCATATCGCTCTGGTCCTGTGCCAGCATCATCCTGACATCCTGGTCTTACGACCTAGTCCTATGACATCGTCATCTTGGTCTTACGACCAAATGATCTTACGACATTTCTATAAGACCTTTCTCATTTTAAGGTAAAATCATAGTACTTTATCTCCTGATTAAAGATAAAGTCGAAAGTCTTTTGCCTCACGACACTCGACCTCGACGTCGTACGTTTCACACGACCATCGCATAAAACCATGCGACCTCGACCGACTAACGCGCTATACGACTGTTATGTTTTGTTCAGTGTTTAATGCAGGAGTCAACAGCATTGATGGACAACGGCTATAACCGAAAGAATCAATTAAAGAACATCAATTCCAGCATTAAAGACACCGACCGTTACGACAGCTATCAAAGGCCTTAATGATCCAATTAAAGTGCCTAAGGACTATAAATTCCAAGCTCAATCCTCAGTTCGAGACATCGAATAACACAGAGAGGAACACACATAGCCACACACATAACAGTATCATCGAACAACAATCTCAAGCACTCAAACTCTGAAGAACACTCCTTCGAAGCAAAAGAGTCATTCACAGAAGATCGCCCTCAACGCACGATCTACACACTTGACACATTGTTTTGACACACGACATACACTTGTTTTACATTCAAAACACTTGTACTTTACATTTCGAAGTTTTTCTTCACTTGTATTGTAATCTCTGTACGATCGACACCCGAAACACAAGGACATCGCCTCTGTTTGGCGATCATAGTGCACTGTCGACTCTCACGGAGTCGACCGTGTTATTTCCCTCGTTTTGGGGTTTTCCGCGTCACCAAATCCCTTGTTCCTTTTACTTTTTCCTCGCGATCGTGTTATTTGGCTCGAGATGCATTTCTTTAGTTGTTAAATGTCCACATCGACCTTAAGTTGTACGTTGGTATGATTTTTGGCATTAACACTCCACAATCAACCTTAAGTTATCCTTCTGGACGATTTTTGGCATTAATAGTTTGGCACCCACCGTGGGGCCCCATCTAGAGAAAATATTCGACAAACGTGTGTTTTACTAACGGTTTCTTGTAGTTTCCTCTGTTTTTTGTTTCCGGAAAATGGCAGCCCCGGGAAATCCCGAGCAAGTCATTGCCCAGATGTACCAGGAATTGGAAGTTGCGCGAAATCAAATCAATGCCATGGCTGAGCAGATTCGAAGAGCAGCTGAGGAAATCGCCCGACTGAGGAATCCCTTCGGACCGCAGAACGGTCCAAGACCATACGTCCCGAATCCAGGTCAAGGATCGTTCGGTCAGAATCTAGGATCTGCTCCGTTCGTCCATAACCCTGGTTCGGCTCCGTTCGTCCGTAATCCAGGACCAGGTCCATTCATGCAGAATCAGTAGCCAGGTCCATTCATGCAGAACCAGCAGCCGAGATCGTTCAACCTAAATCCCCAGTCTGGGCATATTCCACCTCAGTATATCAGGCCTCCACCCATGCAGAATCGGTCGCAGCCATTTCAGAACGGGTCGCAACCGTTTCAGAATGGATCGCAACCATATTTCATCCCTTTCAACGGGGATGCCAATGGCTCGTCGTATGGTAATGGCACTAGTTCAGGTGTTGATCCCCTAGCAGGTGCTAATCCCGATCATAGCGACCCCGTCACCAAGTGATTAAAGATGCTAGATGATCAAAATGAACGTATCATGTCCCTACTCGCTAAGCTACCCGGGGCAGCCGTGCCCGTTGACGTCGAGCCTCGCTCAGGATTTCAGGCGTCGCCATTCATCGACAAGATCGCGACAGTCGACGTCCCAAAAAAATTCAACATCCCCGCCTTCACGCCCAAGTATTCAGGGGTGACCGATCCAACGGAGCACATCGCGCAGTATAAGCAGCTCATGTGGACGGTCTCGATCCCACACATGTATCAAGAAGTATGCCTGTGCAAGAGCTTTGGGGCGACACTCACTGGTCCTTGTTTGGGCAAAATTTCACAGGTCTCGACCGCGACCAGAGAAGGTAAGACGTATGTCATGAACTATACCTTGTATTAAGATAAGGTCCCGACGAAGACCCAAAGAACCTCCGCCATCCCTCCTAAAAGGTAAGTCGAGAGTTCCTCACGACACTCGACCTCGACGTCGCCCGTTCCGCACGACCGTCGCATAAAACCATACGACCTCGACCGACTAACGCATTAACAACTGTTATGTTTGTTCAAGTGTTTAATGCAGGAGTCAAAGTTATTAATGGACAATGGCTATAACCGACGAAATCAGTTATGAGCATCTAAACTCACATTGAAGACGACGACCGTTACAACAATCATCAAAGATCTTAATGATTCAATTAAAGTCATCCGAAGACTATAAAGTCCCAGCTCAATCATCAGTTCAAGACACCTGATCAACACCAAAGTATCAGAGAACATCAAACACAGAAGCTAAACATCCGAGCTCAGAAGAACACTACAAGCGGAAAGCTCTCACTCGAAGAACTGCACTCGACGCATGACTTTCGCTCTAAACCAACAATTTTACACATTGTTTTCACACGCGACATACACTTGTTTTACATTCCATACACTTATACTTTACATTTCGAAGTCTTTCCTTCATTTGTATTGTAATCTCTGTACGATCGACACCAGTAACACCAAGGACATCGCCCCTGATTGGCGACCATAGTGCAGCGACGACATCCACTGTCGTCTGCAGGTTTTTTCCTCGTTGAGGTTTTTCCTGCGTCATCAAATCCTCTGTCTCATTTACATTTTTATCTTTGTCGCACGCTTTTGTCGAGAGATTCCTTTCTCTAGTTGTTAAAGTCCACATCGACTTTAAGTTGTCCCTTTGGTGCGATTTTGGCTTTAACAGTTTGGCGCCATCCGTGGGACCCCATCTAGAGTAAATCTTCGACAAACGTGCATCGTACTAACAGTTTCTTGGAGTTTCCCCTGCTCTCTATTTCAGGAAAAATGGCAGATAATGGAAATCCTAAACAAGTCGCTATTCCGGTGCATGAAGGGCTCGAAGATGTGCAGAATCCCCCAGCGGTAGTCGATGATTATCACCTGGAAGAAATCATTCTGGATCAAAGCAAGCCCGACCAAAAAATCCTCGTGGGATCGTCCCTCGAACCCAGCATTAGAGAAAGACTCATATCTTTTTTGCAGGAGCATGCTGATTGCTTTGCCTGGTCGCACGAAGACATGGTCGGGATCGACCCCAACGTTATTTCCCATAAGCTTAACATCGATCCGTCGTTTAAACCCATCAAACAAAAGCGACGCAAATTCGCTCCTGAGAGGAATAAGGTAATAAATGACAAAGTTGATAACCTCCTTAAAACAGGAAAGATTCGAGAGGTAAAATATCCCGACTGGCTCGCCAACGTCGTGGTCGTAGCAAAGAAAAATGGAAAATGGAGGGTATGTATCGACTTCACGGATCTCAATAAAGCCTGTCCAAAAGATCCTTTCCCATTGCCACATATCGACGCCATGGTCGACGCAACCGCATGGCATGAACTATTGACATTCATGGATGCCTATTCCGGGTATAATCAGATCTTAATGCACGTCGAAGATCAGGAGAAGACCGCTTTCATGACGGACCGAGGTATTTACTGTTATAAAGTTATGCCTTTCGGACTAAAAAATGCAGGATCTACCTACCAGCGTCTAGTAAATAAAATGTTCAAAGACCATCTCGGCGACACGATGGAGGTATATATCGACGACATGCTGGTCAAGTCAAAGCAAGCGGTCGACCATGTCGAGCATCTGAGGCAATCGTTCGATATCCTTAGAAAGTACAGCATGAAGCTCAACCCGACGAAATGTTCCTTCGGCGTCAGTGCTGGAAAATTCCCGGGTTATATGGCCACTCGCCGTGGCATCGAAGCTAATCCCGACCAGATCAAGGCCATTGTCGAGATCAAATCTCCCCGAAATTTCAAAGAAGTCCAAAGGCTCACTGGTCGGGTAGCGGCTCTAAACAGGTTCATCTCCCGATCCTCAGATAAATGTCACCTATTTTATAATGTCCTCAGGAAGAACAGAGGTTTCGACTGGACCGACGATCATGAGCAAGCATTGCAAAAACTCAAAGATTACATGGCGTCACCTTTTTTGTTGTCAAAACCTCACGATCATGAAATACTACAGCTATATTTGGTTGTCAGTCCTAACGCCGTAAGTGCAGTCTTGACACGAGAAGATGAAAAGCAGCAATTGCCGATTTACAATGTAAGTAAATCTCTTTTGGACGGGGAAACCAGGTATTCCTCTATGGAAAAATTGCTTTTGTCGCTAGTCACAGCTGCTAAAAAACTGCGACACTATTTTGAGTCGCATCCCATTACTGTCGTAACTAACTTCCCTCTTAAGTCTGTCTTAAAAAAACCTGAGTTGACAGGTCGCTTAGAAAAATGGAGCATATATCTCAGCAGTTACGACATAGATTTCAAACCCAGGACTGCGATCAAATCGCAAGCCTTGGCAGATTTTATTGCTGATTTCAGCCTTGAACTGGAAAAAGAAGCAGAGCTCGAAGTGTCAGCTGTGGCGACTCTCGACGACGTACCTTGGATCTTACATGTCTACGAATCATCTAACATTAGAGGCTCAGGACTAGGCGTCGTCTTAAAGTCGCCACAGGGGGGCAAGATGGTATACTCAGTTCGATGCGATTTCAAGACTACCAACAACGAAGCTGAATACGAAGCCCTGATCATGGGAATGAATATGGCCCACGACTTGGGGGCAACCGCGTTGCACGTCAAGAGCGACTCGCTCCTGGTGGTAAACCAAATCAATGGAGAATTCGCAGCCAAGGATTCAAAAATGACAGCATACCTAAAGGTAGCAAAAGAAATTTCCGAAAAATTTAAATCTTTCTCAATTGAACAGATTCCAAGAGACCAGAATACTCAAGCCGATGCTTTAGCAAACCTTGGATCTTCTTTGGTCGAACCAATATTCGATGCTATTCCTAAGATCCATATGGCAACATCGTCCATCGAGAACATCGAGGTCGTCCAGATCGAAGACGAAGAGGATGATTGGTCGTGCGACATCAGAAATTTTCTTACGCACGACCAACTCCCAGAAGACAAGATGGAAGCCCGGAAGATCAGATTCAAAGCATCCAAATACGTCATGATCGGAGATAGGCTCTATCGACAGGATTAAATCTGAGATGCGTCGTCAGCAAAAATCAAACTCAAAAAATCCTTCAAGAAATGCACGATGGAGAGTGCGGAAATCATTCAGGAGGTCGCAGTCTTGCTAATCGTATCTCACGACAAGGGTATTTTTGGCCTACACTGCGACAAGACGCCGCCAAGTACGTCCAAAGTTGTGACCCCTGTCAACGACACTCTGGTATGACTCATAAACCCTCTGAGCCTTTGCACTCGACACTTATTCCATGGCCCTTCATGAGGTTGGGGATGGATATTGTCGGCAAGTTACCACCCGCCCCTGGCCAAAAAGTATTCATCCTCGTACTTACAGATTACTTTTCTAAGTGGGTCGAAGCAGCTGCTTTTTCCCAAGTCAGGGATAAAGAAGTCATCTCTTTTATCCAAACTAACATCATATGCAGGTTTGGGATTCCGTCTGAAATTGTCTGCGACAATGGATCACAGTTCATAAGCGACAGGACCCAACAATTCTGCGAGGATAGAAGCATCAAGCTGACGACCTCGACGCCCAAATATCCTCAAGCTAACGGACTCGCTGAGTCAAGCAATAAAACCATCGTCGCATCGATCAAGAAAAGGCTAAAAGCTGCAAAGGGAAAATGGGTCGAAGAACTCCCTTAAGTCCTGTGGGCAAATCGCACGACGCCACGCACATCCACAGGACAAACCCCTTTCTCCCTCGTCTACGGTTGCGAAGCAGTCTTACCAATCGAAGTCCAACTCCCAACCTCGAGGCATACTTCCGTCGATCACAACCTGGTCGACTTAAATTAGGACCTCGATGCCCTTGAAGAGCTTAGGGAATCAGCCTTGATCAGAATGGCATCACAGAAGCAAGCAGTCGAACGATACTTCAATAAGCACGTCAAAGCCAAAGTCTTTCAAGAAGGCGATTACGTCCTCCGTCGAGTGTTCCAAAACACTCAAGAGCTCAATGCTGGTAAGCTTTCTATTAAATGGGAAGGTCCATTCCGTATCTCCGAAGTCGTGGGTAAAGGAGCCTATCGACTTCGAACTCTCGACGATCAGGAAATCCTACGCAGTTGGAACGCAACACACCTGAAAAAGTATTTCTTTTGAAAACACTTTCCTCTCATACGAATTTTTATTCGTCTCATTTAAACATTGGAGGGCCGTTGACTAGCCAACGACCGACCTTTCGCGGGAACGCACGACATAAGTGCCCAAGTTTAAGACTTGGTCGTTTTATCACAGGGGCACATAATGCAAATCTCACCGTACGATCTAGTTGCACGATCGTAAAGTATAAATGATCCTCCGACTCAAGTTTTTTTTACTTTGTACGTTCTAACACATCGATATTCGAGTTCATCAACGCAATGCAAATGTATTCTAATTGTTATACTACAATGAATGCCTAAGTCGCACGATTTTTTATCATTCTATGCTTGATGAATTGTACGGTCGATATTACACGAGTTCAATCTCATTCATGAAACGAACGATTACATACGAGCGACCAACGGTCGAATATCCAAAAAAAACAAGGTTCGTTATATAGCTCGATCACACACGACCGGGCATAATTCGTAAAACAGAAGTCTATCCTAAAACTAGGAAGAGTATCGATCACGCACTCTGCCTCAAAAGTCTCGACCCCGAAGCATGCTGAAACAACTGATGCAAGGATTAAACGAGTATGATAGAAGTTGTCTCCCGACTTATTACGCCACGACATTCCGAGAATGTTGCTCTTAAGATTAATGTTAAGATTGGAGGAAGGAATATGTTCTTCCCGACGGTTGACTTCCAGTCCAACATCTTCTCTATCTTCGCGTATCTAACAAAAGAAGATCGAAGCGTCTGTAAAATACAAAAGAAGTCTATTACACAAACATTCAGCGAAAACATTAGGGACACGAGTTTCGAAAGAAAAACTCACAAAAAACGCTAGTCCAGCTAAACGCGATCCCGTCTCTTCGATGGAGATCTTTTGAAAACGCTCCTTGAAAGACAAGAGCTGATATTTCCCCAGATACGGAAATGACTTCGTCCCGTCAAGGACACAGTCAGTCAAGAGGATCGACGACAACGTAAAGTTGATCGTCATAACTTCCTCCTCACCCTCTCCCGTCCTCATACCCTTGCCCTCGACGACTGACAAAGGGGTCGACGTGGATACAGAGGACATCGTCGCCAGATGCTCAAGATCCACGAACGTCGGGTCTATCGCAATCAAAGTCTTCATCGACTCGGACATAATCATTCTCAAATAGCTTCCAATCTTGGAAAGCTTGAGAGAAATCGAGAAGCTATACCTCGTATGGACACTCCAAAAATTTCGAAAAGTATTGAACAAAGAACAACAAGGGATCAAAGAAGAATTCCTCACTAAGAAACTTTTCAAGAAGATATAAAAGGAAGTGATCCATTATGATCCCTATTTATGCAATCGATCATGTCAGGTCAATCCCTTTGATGATCACCGCGTGCCCTCGTCTCTTCGTATGACTGCACGGATCGTCGACACTTGTCAAAGACAGCTGGTAAGCACAATCGTACGTCAGTATGACGTCACGACCTCGTTTTCTCTTCGACTTCTCATTCGGTTAGAATTAAACCAGTTCGGTTCCAAAACAACCAAGGTAATTTTCAACGCAAGACCCTGAACACCCGACAAGCAAAATTTAAAATTCGAATTTGCCATCCTACTTCCAAATTTTGGGGGCAAACTGTTTGGGCAAAATTTCACAGGTCTCGACCGCGACCAGAGAAGGTAAGACGTATGTCATGAGCTATACCTTGTATTAAGATAAGGTCATGACGAAGACCCAAAGAACCTCCGCCATCCCTCCTAAAAGGTAAGTCGAGAGTTCCTCACGACACTCGACCTCGACGTCGCCCGTTCCGCACGACCGTCGCATAAAACCATACGACCTCGACCGACTAACGCATTAACAACTGTTATGTTTGTTCAAGTGTTTAATGCAGGAGTCAAAGTTATTAATGGACAACGACTATAACCGACGAAATCAGTTATGAGCATCTAAACTCACATTGAAGACGACGACCGTTACAACAATCATCAAAGATCTTAATGATTCAATTAAAGTCATCCGAAGACTATAAAGTCCCAGCTCAATCATCAGTTCAAGACACCTGATCAACACCAAAGTATCAGAGAACATCAAACACAGAAGCTAAACATCTGAGCTTAGAAGAACACTACAAGCGAAAGGCTCTCACTCGAAGAACTGCACTCGACGCACGACTTTCGCTCTCAACCAACTGTTTTACACATTGTTTTCACACACGACATACACTTGTTTTACATTCCATACACTTGTACTTTACATTTCAAAGTCTTTCCTTCATTTGTATTGTAATCTCTGTACGATCGACACTAGTAACACCAAGGACATCGCCCCTGATTGGCGACCATAGTGCAGCGACGACATCCACTGTCGTCCGCAGGTTTTTTCCTCGTTGAGGTTTTTCCTGCGTCATCAAATCCTCTGTCTCATTTACATTTTTATCTTTGTCGCACGCTTTTGTCGAGAGATTCATTTCTTTAGTTGTTAAAGTCCACATCGACCTTAAGTTGTCCCTTTGGTGCGATTTTTGGCATTAACAGTCCTACCCTCCAATGGTTGATCAATCTCAAACCCAAATCCATCGGGTCGTTTGATGAGTTGGTTAATCATTTCTCTCAGCAGTTCGCCAACAGTCGCAAGATGGAGAAGCAAACCAGTGACCTGTATTATGTCGTGCAGAAAGCTAATGAGTCTATTCGAAGCTACTTCAATAGGTTCAATGCAGAAATGATTAGTGTCCGAAACTGTGACGTCAAGACCGCAATAGAAGCTTATAAACGTGGTCTGGACGACAGTTCAGGTTTATACACTGATCTGACCAAGTATCCTCCAGAAAATTTTGAAGTCGTCCGAGCTCGAACCCTAGCGTATATGAGGGTGGAGGACGATGCTGCCTTTCGTCGTAAGCATACCGACGACAAGAGGTCGTTAAGTGTAAAGAAGCAAGAATTCAAGACAAACGCAATTTCCAAGATAGAACCCGCGCGCCAAATCTCGAATGTCCGATTCAAGACAAAAGCGGAGGCCAAGACTGCGACCAAATTTCCTCAGTACCCCAAAATATCCTCTTATGGATTCAAAGGGTCCACTAAGGACTTGGTCGAGGCTCTGAAAACCGCCCAGGCGACTATCCGGTGGCCAAAGAAATCCGATCAGGACGACGCCAAGAAAGATAAGTCGAAGTGGTGCGATTTCCATGTCGACCATGACCATGCGACAAATGATTGTATAGCTCTCAAAAAGGAACTAGCATATCATGTTCCAAAAGGAAACCTCAAAGATATCATTGACAATGTCGTTACTCCAGGTAACGACGTTCGACCGCCAACCCCCGAGCATGCTAAGGTCATCAATTGCATCACTGGTGGTTCCGACATATGCGGTCTGACATATTCCGTGGCTAAACGTCACGCCAGTCAAGCACCTGACGATCGACCTATCCCGCGTTCATCAAGACCCAAAGGAGATCTGGAGTTGGAAGCTATGAAGATCGTGTTCGACCAAGACGACCTCGGTGACTCGTATCAGAAACATCATGACGGGTTGATTATTCAGCTCACGATTGGTAATTATTTAACCCGACAAGTCTTGGTCGATGGAGGCAGTTCAACGAACGTCATTTTCCTTGACACCGTCAAGGCCATGGGAATCGATCGATCGGAAATCACCCGACGTTCGACAACCTTGGTCGGTTTCAATGGAGAAGCGACGAGTACCTTCGGAGAGATCGTCTTGCCTGTCTATGCCGGAGGAATCAATAAGCAGACCGAGTTCAATGTTATTGACTGCTCGTCGGCCTATAACGTCATTTTAGGTCGACCATGGATCCATGAAATGAAAGCAGTCCCCTCGATGTACCATCAGACCATGAAGTTCCCTACGCCGTGGGGAATCCAAGAGATCAAAAGTGAGCCGAAAGTCGCCCGTGACTGCTATAAGACCACCCTGAAACCGCAAAAGTAGGTCATCTTGCAGTTACAGGTCGACAAAGGCATCCTAGATCAAAGCAAGCACGAACAGAAAGTCTCGACAAGTCCGTCTCTCGATCTCTACCTTAAAAACAAACTAATATCTTGTTTGCAAGAACATGCCAGTTGTTTTTGCCTGGTCGCACGAAGAGGACAACGTGTCTACTGTGGCGACTCACGACGACATGTCCTAGATTCCGCGTATCGTCTTAAAGTTGCCACAAGGGGGCAATGTGGTATGGTATACCCGAAATTTTTTGAAAATCGAAAAATTCAAAGTCCTCCAAGTAATCCTCCGACGAGTGTCGAGTGTTTCAAGACACTCAAGACATCCCACATAGCTGGGATGCGACACATCAGAAAAGGTATGTCTTCTAAGTCCTTTTCTATTTCTCATACGATTTTTTACCACGACGATTACTGACTTAAGCATCGGAGGGTCGTTGGCTAGCCAACGACCAACCTCTGACATTATTTTATCACAGATCGCACGACATAAGATTGCAAAGTCTACTACACGACTTTAATCTCATAAAGTCACATGACATAAATGTTCAGGTCTATGACTTGAATATTCTATCACAGGGGCATACGACTCAAGTTTCGTCGTACGATCCAGTCGTACGATCGTCTGGTCTAGCGATCCATGATCTAAGTTTCTTAACTTAGACAAAATTACATGTTCTGAATGAATGCTTCGATCGCATGTACTTATGTTCTCCAGTATAATCCTAAAGTATGAAAACCCTATGGCTTATGTGTTAGTCTTGGTAATTACAATGGATGCCTAAGTCGCACGATTCCCTGTTTGTTCCATACTTAACGAGTTTTCACAGCTGATATTATATCTATCTACGACATGTGTAAATCGACATCGTACATAAGTTCGATGAAAAAGCAAAATTTCATTCATAAATGAACGATTACATCTAAAAGTGACTCGACCACCAACGGTCGAGCATTCACAAAAACAAACAAAATTCTCTAAGGATTAGAAGGAGCGCCAGCAGCATCCTTACCCGAAGCTTCGCCCTGGAGGCCCTCGTCCGCAACCTCTTCTTCCTCAGCCTCCTTCTCATCGTCGGAGTCGAGATCCCTGTCGGTCCCGACCTTGGCTAAGAAGAAGGCCAGCTCCTTAGTCGCAGACGCAAGGGGATTCTTCCCCGACAAGTGTTGCCGCATAATCGCCGCCCGAGCTGTTAGACGAGCAAGGGCAAAGGTAGATGCAGCCTTATCTTTAAGCTTCCTCACCTCTTTCTCCTTCATGACCAATGACGCTTGCATCCTGTCCAGCTCCTCTCTCTGATTTGCAATCACAGTGAAAGACTCCTTCAGACGAGAGTTCACGTCGTCCCTCGCATGACTGACGGCTTCTAGCTGGTCCAAGGCATCATCAAGTTTTACAGACATGTCTGCGACACGCGCCAGGGCAGACTTCTCCCTCGCCAACGCCGCATCCTCTCTCTTAATGGCGGAGGATACTAGACCTTCCATCTTCACCGTCTCGGCTTGCAGGGCCAGTGAAGACTGAAACGTCTGAAACATATGAACTCATTAGTAAAAATACATGACAACGACAACGACATCGACAATGACAATGACAACGACATCGACAATGACAACGACAATAACGTCGACAATGATAACGACAACGAAAAACAAAGTCTTGAAAGATAGACTTACCATAAACGCCATTCCGGCGACATAAGCCCCTGAGCTCTCGATAGAGCACCCGTTGAAACGCTCCCTAAAAGAGGGGAGCTGAAACCTGTCCAAATGGGGGAATAAGCTCGTCCCGTCTAGGACGTTGTCCACCATGAAATCCACCGGCAATGTAAAATTTACCGTCGTTTCCTCTCTAGAACCCGTCTACGCGCCCTTGCCCTTGTCGGCCGACGCAGGACCAGACGCGGTAGCAGGAGACCCCGTCGATTTCGTCGGATGCGCAGGATCGACAGGTGTCGTGTCGACCGTATCGGAAGTCTTCTCGACAGATGCGATCGACACATTCGCTTTTTCAGGCGAGACGACTCTCAATGAGTTGCCTGTCTTCAAAGACGGTTCTTTCCGGACGGACGTCCTCGTCCTCTTGAAGACTCCCGACCCAGCTGTCGGAGCCTCTTTTCTCTTAAGGACCCCCAACCCAGCTGTCGGGGCTTCCATCCTTCTTTCCCTCACCTTGCGAGCCAGTTCGGCCTGAGCCGCCTTCTTAGCCATCACAGACGGCATTTTTGGCTGTGGCTGTTGGGATTCCTGCTGGGATTCTTGTTGAGATTCTCCTACGAAACAAAGAAAGAAGAGCAGTTAGGCGACTGAAACGATGGAAGAAGCATGTCGAACAAAGAAAGGTATACTTACCGGTCATCTCTTCTTTCGACTCCTCTTTCTTCTCCTCTTCCTCAGTCTCCTCGGTATCCTCAGACTTGTCCTCCTCTTCTTTCTTCTTTTCTTCTTTCTCTCTCTCCTCTCGACCCAACTGTATCCTATCGCTCAAGAATACCGCGTCGTCATCTTCGTCTATTAGGTGACGTGTGATGAACGATCGATCCTCAGGACTGATCTCCAAGAATTTCTCGATTTTTTCCTGAGAATCTTCGTTGGGCTCCATGCTATCAAAGTTGATGTCTTAAAACACAGAGAAAGTAGGTTAGCCAAAAAGAAAAGTAACAAATATAACAAAGCAGACGCTCGGCCGCAGCTAAAACTCACCGGCCATGTTCCATTCGGACCTGATCCAATCACTGTCAGTGTCTAACGTCGCTACCATACGAAGACGTACCTGGTCTTCCACTTACGGTCGTTGACCGCAATTTTTTGGACCAAAGTACGATCACCCTTATACCTCGAGAAGAGGCTGTAGCGACGGTACGTATCCTTCTTGACCTGATATGCGGTCAAGAGGTCTTTCACGTCACTCGACGACCTGTATGACCCTCCAAAATTGGGGCATCAGTTGTCCGGGGGAAAGATCAAACTCGCACATAAAAGACTTCGCCAGAGGAGAGTAGGGCCACTCGAAGCCTATTCTAAAGGGATACTCGTATATCATGACGTACCCCTCGGTACACATCTCTGGTCGAATATTATCGGCCTTAGTCACAGTAATCCCCGCAGAGATTTTTGCTAAAGCCCTAAAGTCGTCTAGAGCGTCCTGATCCTGGATGGTACTCCTAGGCTCCGTCGACATCGATAAACCAGTTAACAAGATTTGACGCTCTGAAAAGCCCTAGATATCCCAGTTCTTCCTAGGTTTCCTAGCGATTGACTTACGACGCATACAAAGGCTGGAGAATCGTACCTTATATAGGCGCTCTAAACCTCGAATCTCTAACAAGTCGAAGATCTCTCGCAAGTTTGGAAAAGATTCGGCGAAGAATAGCAAGCAAATCAATAAAAATCTCTCTTAAAAACTCTCTGAAATCGTAAAAGGAAAAGATCCGTCGAAGGTCTCTATTTATGTTGATAGTCGTGTCAGGTCGAGCCTCTCGATATTCGACACGTGTCCTCGCCTTTTCGAATGCTCGACAGATTGTCGACACCTGGCAAATACAGCTGTTATGCACGATCGTACGTCAGCATGACGTCACGACCTTATCTCCTTTTCGACTTCCCATTCAGTTAGAATTGGACCGATCCAGTTCCAAGACAACTGAAAAGGTTTTTTACACGTGTCACGACCCCAGACGTCCAACTAGCAAAATTTAAAAAACTTTTGAAAGTCGAATTTGCCACTTCACTTTTTCAAATTTTGGGGGCAAACTGTTTGGGTAAAATTTCACCAGCCTCGACCACGACCAAAACTCTAAAGACATTTACTTCACTTCACTTATAAACAGAGTCAAATCGCAAACCCTTTATCCTTTGACCAAAGCCAAAGTCGAACGAAACCTCTCGACCTCGACCGTCGTGTAGAAACACACGACCTCGACCAACTAACGTACGATTCTTCTGTTATGTTTTCCTCATTTAATGCAGGTCAAACGACATTTATGGCCAACGGACGAAACCGACAAAGCAGTTATGAACATAAAACAACAAAGACCGTTGCGACCGTTACAAGAGGAATTCATGGAGTCATTAAATGCATTCGAAGACTATAAATATGGTGGCAAAGTCATCATTGACAGGGGATCATCGAACTTTGAATCACACACTGCGTACACAAGAACATCTGAAGCAAAGAAATCTCTCTCAAGTGATCGCTCTCGACGCACGACTTACACTCTCGACCAGCAGTCTTAGCACACGACACACTAGTTTTACATTCGATACACTTGTCATTTTTACATTCCAAGTCATTTGTATTGTAATCACTGTATCCCCGACACCTGAAACAAAGGACATCGCCCCTGTTTGGCGATCATAGTACAGCGGCAACATCCACAGTCGTCCGCAGGTTTTTTCCTCGTTGAGGTTTTTCCCGCGTCACCAAAATCCTTGTCTCCTTTACGATTTTCTGTCTTTAACGCACTGTTTTGTCGAACGATTCCTTTCTTTAGTTGTTAAGCTCCACAATCAACCTTAAGTTATCCTTCTGGATGATTTTTGGCATTAACAGCGGGCGAGCTCGAGTTGAGCTGCTCTTTTAGCCGAGATCGCCGGCACCTTCATCTGAGATTCGCCTAGAAGCAGATAAGAGAGAAATGTTACACGACGAACATAAAAGGATCATAGTCGAGCAATTAGAAGGTACACTTACCAGTCATCTCATCTTCTCCCATCGACTCTTCCTCCTCTGTCTCCTCTTCTTCCTCCGCTTTCTCTCCCAGATTCTCTCCTAGGTATACCAGATCTTCGTCGTCGTCCGCCGAATGTCGAGTGACAAACGATCGCTCGACAGTACTAAACTCTAGAAGCGCGTCAACCTTCGCTTGAGAGTTAGCGTAAGGCTTCACGTCTTCGAATTTTATAGCTGTTGATACATAAAAGCAGGTTAAAAAGCAGTCAAAAATTACAAACGACGTACGACAATGAAACTATAAAATCTCTCCCGACGTATTCCAACCAGCCATAATCCAGTTGCTCTCAGAGTCAAGAGTCGACTTACGCACGAGTGCATACCTAGTTTTCCACTTACGATCGTTTACAGCTGTCTGTAAGACTAACGTACGATCACCCTTATATCTAGAAAAAAGGCTATAGCGATGACATTTATCTTTCTTGACTTGATAAGCCAAGAGTAGATCGCGCACATTCATGGGTGATTCCCATTTTTCAGTGAGGCGTTCGATCACCTGTATTACCCTCCATAATTGGGGCATTAGCTGGGCTGGTGCTAAGTCGAACTCGGTCATAAAAGCCTTGGCCAAAGGAGAGTAAGGCCATTCAAAACCTATCTTAAAAGGATATTCGTAAATAACTACGAACCTATCGGGACATGTATCAGGTCGAATTTGACCTGCTTTAACCAATGAAATCCCCGCATGGATCTTAGCCAGACTCCTAAGATCATCGAGATCTTCAATGGAACTAATAGGTTCTATCGACATTTCTAAACCTAAAAGTTTCTTAGAGTTTTCTAGTAATAGACTTGTGAAAGACCAAAGAATCGTACCTTATATAGGTGCCTAAAACCTCGAAATCTCTAACAAGTCGAAGATCTCTTGCAGATTTGGAAAAGATTCGGCGAGCAACAGCAAAGAAATCAGGGAAAATCTCTCTTAAAAACTCTCTGAAATCGTAAAAGGAAAAGATCCGTCGAAGGTCTCTATTTATGCTAATGATCGTGTCAGGTCGAGCCTCTCGATTGTCGACACGTGCCCCTGCCTTTTCGAATACTCGAAAGATTGTTGACACCTGGCGTTTATAGTTGTTATGCACGATCGTGCGTCAGCATCACGTCATGACGTTATCCTCTTTTCGATTTCCTCTTTAGTTGGAATTGGGCCGATTCAGTTCCAAAGCAACTGAAAAGATTTTTTGACACGTGTCACAACCCTAGACGTCCGACTAACATTAAAAATTAAAAATTCAAAATTGCTTTCTCATTTTAAATTTTGGGGGCAAACTGTTTGGGTAAAATTTCACCAGTATCGACCACGACCAAGACACTAAGAACATTTATCACACTTCTTATGTAACAAAGTCAAAACTATAGACATTTTGTCCTTTGACCAAAGCCGAAGTCAAGAGTACCTCTCGACCTCGACCGTCGTGTGGAATCACACGACCTCGACCAACTAACGCGCGACATTTCTGTTATGTTTTCCTCATTTAATGCAGAGTCAACGTTATTCATGGCCAATGGACGAAATCGACAGAAGCAATTATTAGCATTAACAGCAATGACCGTTGCGACCGTTATTCTTGCATTCATGAAGAACAATTAAGGCCATGAAGACTATAAATATGAAGATCGCAACCTCACTTTAAAGACATCTGATTTCAAGTACAAGGAATACACGGCGAAACTATCCAAAGAACTTTCTCTCAAGTGATCGCTCTCGACGCACGACGCACGACTTATACGCTCGACCTACAGTTTTTTACACACGACACACTTGTTTTTACATTCGATACACTTGTTATTTTTACATTTCAAGTCTTCTGTATTGTAATCATTGTACTCTCGACACCAGAAACAAAGGATATCGCCCCTGTTTGGCGATCATAGTGCAGCGACGACTTCCACAGTCGTCCGCGGGTTTTTTCCTCGTTGAGGTTTTTCCCGCGTCATCAAAATCTCTGTCTCTTTTACATTCTTTGTCTTTAACGCACTGTTTCGTCGAGCGGTTCCTTTCTTTAGTAGTTAAGCTCCACAATTGATAGGCGGGTTTACACCCTCCTAAATCTTACCGCAAGTGTACGGGTCGAAATCAAGTAATAGTACAAAAGTACGAGTATCGAACACAGGGAACTAGGAACTAAGTATCACAATGACTATAAGATCTATTAACTGAACGGTCGCAATTTTGGGTGGTTGGTATAAAACTAATTAATTGCAAGAAAACAAATCACAAACGGGACAGTAAACAACTTAGGAAACTTTGATAGAGAAAACAGTTGAGGGTTGGAAATCCTAAGGTTTTCACGTACAAACAATTAACTCAAAACAATTACCAGTTATTCCGTATAATGAATACCCAATCTCTAAAAATCACCGTTGTTCTCTCTCAAGCAACAACGGGTTTTATTTCGAAAACACAAGTTTTATCTCTCGATCTCAACTCATGAAATTCAAAACACATTAAAAGCAAGATTTAACGGGACTAAGGCTTACTTGGTATATCTCTATCCAATTTCTCACCTTAGGCATGCAATTTCTAGTTCTAGTTACAATTAATTCTCTCGAACTTAATTGGAAACAAACAAAACAATTGAAAGTTGGCCAAACTCACAAAGGCATTAAAAACTCAAATCACCTGCTTCATTAAATTAAGAAAAACTGATAAAAGGTTCAAATCACATGTTTATAAGCTTAAACCAAATTCATTCCAACCCCCAACATCTAAAGATTAGTTCATGTTGGTGGTGGATAAAAACATAAGAAAAGGAAGAGAAATCGTGTGTGCAAACATAATGATCGTGGATGTGATGAATGTAATGGTGGACTCCCTTCTCTCGGCTCTAATCCGATTATCTTCGTGAACTCCTCCTCAATCGATCCTCTATCGTGGCTCCAAAGTGTGTGAAAAACCTCTGAAAATCGCTCCGAAGCTGCCTCCCGTCGCGCGTGTCGAGATAATGACCTAAAATCCGGAAAACACCAAATTATAGAAAACAAACAGAGACTTATGCCACTTGTCCCGTGGCTTGCAAACCGCAGGACAAACTGCACGGTTTTTCTGATGCGTCCGGATCAGGTGCTGGGTCAGGTTCGGGTCCTGGTTCGGGCACGGGTCTTGGGCTTGGATCTCGGGCTTCCGTTGGACTTCGTTTTGGCTCTCTTTTGGACTCTTTTTCGCTTCTTTTCTCGATGATTGCAGCCTTTTAGATTACCTGCATATTTCACTCGATAAACCATAAAATTCTGCCTTTTTGCTAGAACACAAGCCAATCTCATTGATTTGAGGACCGAAAATAACGCCAAAAAGTGGCGTCATCAACAACCCCAAACCGAGCGTTGCTTGTCCTCAAGAAAATTAGCGATAAATAGAATAAAGGCACACATCAGCGAAAAAATAACTGCATAATTCCCAATCGGTACCACGTAATGCACTGGTGATTTCCCATACCCGTGAAAGCTTATCTCATCCTCGCCTCATCCTTATTCTGTTTGATCTATGGCCTTCCATTGTGAGTTGAACTCGTGACTGCTCCGATTACATTAAGGTCGTACTAGGTCCAAACATACTAGGGAAAACATTTCGCCTCGACCCTACCTCACAGGATACTCTCATTTCACTCGAACGTAGGTTGTCGCACATGTTGTCATGTATAGGAAGTTATGTACAATAATACTCGAAAATTACATGAAAACTCTAATGAAAGACGCACACGTGTCCAAAAGGTTGATCTCAGAAGGGAATTAAGTAGCAAGACAGGGAATATTGGTAATGGTAGTCGTATACTCTAATCACGTTTTCCAGAAGATCATCCAGGTCTTTACAAGGGTTGTAACGGGGTTAGGGTTATAGCTAAGAAACGAAGGGTAAGCGGATCAAAGATCCTCTATGTGTCAATCTTTAGCAAGTCTGAACTTTCTTGCTTCACATTCTATCCTTTGGCCCTCTTTATCACTACTGGAGTCGCTTTGACTCTCTTATTGAGCTGTTGTAAAGCTATCTAAATAACTGTATTTATTTTCTTTTTGTATTTTTTTTAAGATGGGACTTCATTGGTCCTCTTTATTTGATTGGGGCTGCATTGACCCTCTTTTTTTATCTATTTTTCATGACTGGCCTGTACTGCTTCTGATTGACACACTTTCGGATAAGGGTTGGCTAAGGCTTTTGGCTAGGGTTTAATGGTGGGTTTGAAATAAACAAGTGGTGAGTGTTTGGCTGCAAAAATGGGTTATGGATACACACGTAATGGGTCAAAAGGTACGTTAGACAAAAACGGGTTAAAGTGCACACAATGCCTGGAATCATCTCTTAAAGTCCACATGATATGGTTTACTATACCCTTACCCAATATCCCGATGGTCGTCTTTGCTACTCAATGCAATATTATAGCGAGATCATTCTATAATCACGACAAGGAATTCGAAAAAGTGTATACGAATTAGGTGTTTGAATCCCTCGAAATGAAAGGCGTCGTTTAGGCTCAAATCTCTCTATTGGGTGGTCTCCACTAATGTCCCTAGTCATGTCTTTTCCCGGTCCTTCCCTAATGGTCACGTCACTATCACAAGATTCTTCCCACCATGGTCGGTCTCAATCAATCAAAACAAAAATTTAGCTACTATGATCTAAACATTCAGAAGTGCAGGAAATCTACGTGCATAAACGTGGGCCCAATTGGGCAACCCCAAACCTTACCCACACATTGTCCCCAATGTGTAAGTGTCGGTGTAGGCGATGCGACAAAAATCAGTGTGCAGTTATTACAGTCATCAAGTAGGAAGGACACAACATCAATACAAAAACATCAAAGAGCGGGCCCAGAGCTATTCATATATGGCCACCCCAAACCTAGGTCGTGGCCTAGGTTTGCCAACTAAGGCCAACCCCAAACCTTGGTAAAACCGAGGTTTGCACAGGATTAAAGGTGAGTGTGTAGATGTTGACAGGTGAGGCACCCCAAACCTAAGTGAAACTTAGGTTTGTTGCATCTCGTTTAACTAATAAGGAAACAAAACATCACACACCACTCGTTACTTACAGAGTTAGAACATACCTGGTTGCCCGGACGGAAGAGATTCTCATGAAACGTTTTAGCGCCCAGATGAGAGACATCGGAGGCGACGGAGAGAGAGAATGCAAAAACAAAAGAAAAACAAAGCAAAAGACAAACGAAAGCAAAGAAATGAAACACACAAAGCAATAACGGAACACACTGCGCAAGAACAACTTAGAAAGTCATGGGGGCCCGCGCGGTTTTGGCTGCGGTTTGTAAGTCGCGGGATAAACCGCGCAACATTCTTTTTCGCAAAACAAACAGAAGCTTACGCGGTTTTGGCCGCGATTTGTAAACCGCGCAGGAACCCGCGTAAGTCTCTGTTCCCCAAAAAATAATTTGTAAATCAATTCACTCAAAAGAAAAAATTAAACGGAATCAAACCTCGGTGGGTTGCCTCCCACCCAGCGCCTTGGATTCGGTCGTGGCTCGACCTTCCTTCTGATCACTCCTTCGTGTTGATCCAAACCCTCAGTGATTTGATAATGACCCTCTCTTGACACTTAGTGAAAATTGTAAGTAAACAATATGTATTAGAGTTTCACTATCGCTGATATGTACTAAGACTTTACAGTACCGCTGATAGGAACTCTCACTCTTTAGATTAGATATTCAGTGAACACTGTTCATCATCATATAGCTCTGAGCCTGTTCAGTTCTATTGATGATCGCTGATAGTTTAGTTTGTTTACTTATGATCTCTGAAGACAAGTTTCACGTCAACCAAAGTTCTACGCTGAAGTCGAAGATCAAGCTCAAGAACCAGCGACAAGTCTACTAATGAACTGATGAGGATATTAGCGAAGCCAAGATTTGTCCATTCAACGTGAAGTATCAAGTAGAAGACTTCAGCAATCGCTGAACTTTATCATTCGCTGATAAAGATCTGACTCAACGAAAGCTGATCATGAAGTCTCCCTGCATGTTACTATTGTCTTACCTCCCTTGCACGTCTCCGTACGAACTATCAGAACGGACATCCCTTTTGTCTGTAATCGTACAACAACTCTGATTCTACACTGTGCACCATGCGGCTACTAAGGTTGTCTACAAAGGTCAATGACATGCAACCACTCAGCTGCTGCCACATGTAAAGCAATACTGCCATGCATTAAATGCATGCAGTATATAAGAAGAACCCTACTTCAGTTTTGAAGTGTGCTCGGACCACCTTCTTATTTCTCTCTTATTGTTAAGTTATTATTCATAATTTCTTTAACTCTTTCTAGTGCAAGAAACTTAGTGTTCTTAACTTGTTTAGATTAGGTTTATCCTTAATCTTGTTCCGCAACAAGTTGTAAATTGTCTTGATTTATCAATAAACAATTTAGAAAAGTAAAATCGTGTGTTTGTATTCAACCCCCCCCCCCCCCTTCTACAAACTTGTATAACCCTTCGGGACCAACAAGTGGTATCAGAGCAGATTTGTTTAATCTCATAAACAAGATCTGATCTATACTAAGATTTCTCTTCCTTGCTATTTCTTAAAATGGCTACCAACACAAACACCAACTATATTGACAACGGTTCTCTTGCAAAACCCCATAGATTCTCCAGAGATAATTTTAATCTATGGAAAAATAGGATGATTCTCTTCTTAGAAGGTGTAGACCCTACTATGCCTTACTATCTTGAAAACGACCCATATATTACTATAAGAATTGATCCTGTAGTTCCAGCCGCTGAGAATAGACCTGCTATTCCAGAAAGGCTGATTCCCAAGGAAATTCATATGTGGACTGATGAAGATAAGAAGAAAGTGGCTATCGACACCAAAGCCAGATCCATACTCTCCATGGCTCTTCCTGACGAAGTCTACCATTCCGTCATGAACCTGAAAACCTCAAAAGCTATGTGGGACACAATCTGTGTTCAGTATGAAGGTACTTCAGAAGTCCAGGACTCTCGAAAGATCAACCTGGTAAGACAGTATGAAAGCTTCATTTGTGGTAAGAATGAAACTCTCTCTAAAGTACACCAACGTTTTAACTGCTTAATAATAGATCTGAAAACTATTGGTAAGGAATATTCTAACTTTGAAGTACTGACAAAGTTCTTAGAATGTTTACCTGAAAGCTGGGACAGTTATTCAATGTGTCTCAAGCTGTCAAAAGATCTAAGATCTATGACTCTTTCTACCTTATATGGCACGATGCTGAATCATGATCAATCTAGTCATCTTAAGAAGAACCTTGTAAAAGATTCTAAAAGCACCCCTGTTGCTTTACTCTCAGAGTTACCTTCCACTCAGCGATCTACGATCACTGTCACTGAGTTGGAAACTAACTCTGAACGTTCATCAGACTCTGACGCTTCAGATGATGATGAAACTCTGGCATTCCTGGCTAATAAGTTCAGGAGATTTGCTAGAAAGAGTAATTGCAAGAAGAACAAACCTCTTGCTATTACTGACAAGCCAAGATCATCAACCCCTGTTGATAAGGCTACTGCTACTTGCTATAACTGTGAAAAGATAGGACATTTTGCTAGCGAGTGCAGGTCAAAGAAAGTCTCTAGACCCTCAGCTTTTCCTAAGAAAAACTTTACTCACAGGACTAGAGATGAAAAATACAAAAAGCTAAAAGAAAGGTATTCAAAACTGAAAACCTTTAAGAAGAAAGGCAAAGGCCTTATGGCTGACTATGATTGGGCTGCCTCTGACGAAGAAGAATCATCTGACTCTGAAGATGATGATGAAGCCAATCTATGTCTCATGGCCAAACTTGAAGATGAGGAAGAAAATTCTGACATTCCCTCTACTTCAACCTCTGCTACTAAGGTATCACCTTCCTTCTTTACCAATATTTTAAATATTGATGAAGCTGATAGTCTTCGAAAGATCGATCTCCTGACTAGAAGTTTATATGAAGCCATGAATGGCAAAACTGTTGTTGAAAATCAAAACCTTGATCTCGCTGAACAGCTTAAAAACTGTCACCTTCAAATAGAAAATCTTTCTAAAATTGAAGAAGATTTTAAAGATCAAGTTCACCTAAATCAGCTAGTCAAAATCGAGCGCGAAGAAGCTATCGTTGCATTAAAAGCTGAAAAAGCTACTGTTGATGGATGGTATAATTCCTCAACAAAGATCACTGAGATAATTAAGTCTCAGATTCCCCTGAGTGATAAACGTGGTCTTGGTTACAAAGCTGATACTCTAGAACCAACCGCTGACTGTTCCATGCTTAAGTTTGGAAGGTTCGTATCCTCTATCCCTGACACTTTCTCATCTCAGTGTTCCTCTTCTAAACCGCATATCCCTGAGGAAATCTCTACCTTAACTTCTAAAGGCAAAGAAAAAGTTGTTTATCCCAAACCTACCTCAGTCTTTAAAAACAAAGGTAAAGGAATTATTTTTAATCAAAATCCTCAGAAGGGTACCTCTGTACCAAAGCTGAATGCTTCTAAAGCTTCAGTGACTTATCCCTCTAGTTCAAAAAATAAGATCCCTGGATTTATTCAGCGTGGATCTATTCAGTGATCTACTCCTAGAATCAAAGTGGAAATTATTGGTAAGAAATCCGAAGAACTGAATGTTCCTCCCATTTCAAAAGCCAATAGCTTACTTGGTGCTGGTCCTTCTAATTCAAAATCGAAAGCTCAGCATGCAAATGGTCCTAGAACTACTTTTAGTTATAGGAAATGTTATCATTGTGGACTTATCAATCATATTGCTAGTAAGTGCCCCACAACCACCCATGCTGAAAAGATAGCTAAGGTGAACATCATTGCCCCCAAGGCAAAGAAGACCACTGAGGTTAAGAAATTAACCAAAGTGAAGACTGACAAAGCCGAATCTTCAAATGCTGCGAAGACTGCTGAACCTTCCACCTCCTCTTCTACCCCCACTGACAAGTGTGTACACATGGTTAAGTGGGTACCCAAGACAAACTAATCTTCCTTTGTAATGCATGCTAAGAAGGGTATCTGGTATCTCGATAGCGGATGCTCTAGACACATGACTGGTAAGAAGAACCTGCTCACTGAGTACAAAGAAGAGAAGGGTCCCTCTGTAACTTTCGGTGGAAATGGAAAAGGACATACCCGAGGGTTTGGTGTACTCTCTAATGGTACAACAACCTTCAGAAGAGTCGCATATGTTGAAGGGCTGAAGCATAATCTTCTCAGCATCAGTCAGCTTTGCGACAAGGATAACAAAGTAATCTTTACTAAGGAATCCTGCTTTGTCGCTGACAAAAAGGAGAAGATAGCTCTCAGCGGTTATCGTTTGGAAAATGTTTATATAATAAACATGGACTCAACAACCACTGAGAAATCTTGTTTCTTCTCAAAAGCCTCATCTGACGTCAACTGGTTATGGCATAAGAGGCTCTCTCATCTAAACTTCAAGACACTGAACACTCTTTCTTCAAAAGAGTTAGTCACTGGTCTACCTCAGCACTCATACGCCAAAGAATCCTTATGTTCAGCGTGTGAGAAAGGCAAGCAGACCAAAGCAAGCTTTAAGTCTAAGCAAGTTTCCTCAGTATCATCTCCTCTACAACTTCTCCATATGGATTCGTTTGGCCCTTTAACAAACAATCCATCGCTGGAAAGAAATATACACTGGTCATAGTTGATGAATTCTCTCGATATACATGGGTTATGTTTCTCCGTTCTAAGAGTGACACCCCTGAAGAACTCATCACCTTTGTCAGGAAGATGGAAACCCTGAACAACTTGACCGTTCGCTCAATAAGGAGTGATCATGGGACTGAATTCAAAAACAGTTTGTAGGTTCCCAGATTCACGTTGTATCATATTAATGGTAGTAAAATAGACAGCGGAAGCATATTAAATAAAGCCATTAAAATGAGTGATTGTGTAAACGATAAGTGAACTATGAGAATCAAATATTGAACAGTAAAATGATAACAAGATCAGATATAAAAGCTGCTCATATATTGATAATGAATCACACCAAGAACAAGTTAAAGTGTGTTCGGAAATCTCATAGGACAACAATATCGTACGGAGGTAGTGCTCGGGATTGCTGTAGTGTGTGCTTAAACAATTGTGGAAAAACTACTCTTCCCAAAAGCTTACAATTGTTGTTCCACTACCTCGCTATTTATAGACCTGATAAAGTGTAGACAGTGTACTATCGTACCCTTGAATGACACGTGGAAAGTGTGTCTCCAATCTTTAGGACATACGTGGAAAGTATGGACACGTGTCTAACACTTAAGGTTTCCTATGAGACTTAGGCTGACAGAGGTCTTTTACTTCACAGAGCTCTGTCGCAAGAGCTCTGTTGGTCTTCTGTTGAATACTTGTTCTCTTGTTGGAATTCTTCGACAGAGCTCTGATGAGCTCTGTTGGATCCGACAGAGCTCTGTTGAGCTCTGTTGGTCTTCTTGATGAACTTCTTCCAAGTCTTCTGTCTGATCTCTGTTGGTCTTCTGACTTGAACTATTTTCAATACTTTTACATAACATATACTTGGGGCTAACAATCTCCCCCTAAGTATTGAAAATACAAATTTACATTTGACAGAGATTTAAACAAAAGAACAGAGAACTTTTACCTCTGTTGAAACCTTGCACTAATCTTTTAGAATGTTACAAAAAGATTAAAAGACCAGTACATTTAAGCAAAATTATCTCCCCTTAAGATTCTGTCAAATCTTCTGATGAGTTCTCGGAAGTTGATCATAAGATAGATCTGGGTGATGAAGTTTCTCTGTTGCTCTTCCGGACATTTTTCTCTTGGGAGATTTTGAATGATATCTCTGAGGTATTCCAGCGACTCTATTGAGTACTTGTGGATTTCAGAAGCTCTGAGGGCCTTCTTGATTTTTCTCTGTCGGCAGATGAACACTGGTGGATCTCCAACTACGGTTCCGGTTCTGTAGTGCTCATAGCCTTGAAGGCTCTCATTTGGTGGAGCAGTCGCTAGTTCTTCTACTTCGAACTCTATGCCTAGCTGAAAGTCAATCTGAATTCTTAGATTTATGTGCTCTTGCATAGCGAAGCGTACCTCAGGAAGTGCTGTTCTTGCCTCTTTGTATCTGTCACTGAAGTTGTAACAGTAGGCATGGAGTTGAATCAGATCATAAGGGTTCAGAAGTACCAGGTCGTTTCATTGAAGTGCTCAACCCTGTTGTCGTTTGATTCAACTATGAACTCGTGATAGCTCATTTGTATTCTGTTGTGCCGAAAGGTCTTCTGCTTGATGTCTACGATTCTGCGGATTCCAAAGTCTGAGTTTATATTGCTGTTCAATCTGGACTTGGTTTCGATGAATTTCCGTCTAACGTCAGAGATCGTATTTATCCTGCAGGGGCTTAAGTATGGATTGATGGGCACAGCATTTGAGGGGATGGTGTCATGGTCACCATAAAGATAGGCAAAGATTTCTTCTAGCGGAGGTTTGCCAGAATGTTGAGTTGAGGATTCGGGGTTCTGTTCTGTTGGCATGGGATTTGGGTCTTCATGAGTTTCTGCCATGAGTATGTCAATGTGGGCAGATTCTTGTGTTGTTTGGGTTTGGACTTGAGGTTGGGCTTGTTTCAATGTTTCTTCAGCAGAGAATGGGTCGGTTCTCTCTGGTTCTGTTCTTGGTGAAGTAGGAGGGGTGTCCAGGATAATAACCTCAGGTGGTTGTTGAGAGGATTCTGTAGGCTTGATGATTCTGTCTTTGAACATGTAATCAAAAACCACCATAGTCACCTCTGGTAAGTCTTCAGAAGTATTCCCTTGGTCTCCTACTTTAGTTGCCTCAGCCTCAGATACCTTTTCTTTCCCCTTAGCAGATCCCTCAGCCTCTGTTGCAGGTTCCTTTTCCTTCTCTTTTTCCTTCTCTTTCTCCTTCTCCTCCTCTTTATCCTTCTCTTTCTACTTCTCTTTCTCCTTCTCTTTCTTCTTCTCCTCTTTATCCTTCTCTTTCTCCTTCTCCTCCTTCTCCCCCTTTTGTTGTTCTGAGGACTCACCCATCTGATTGTCTGACTGATCTTCTGTAGCATCCTCAAAGTCATCATCATCGTCAGAGGATTCAATTCGAGCTTTTGGTGAGGGCGGAACAACAAACTTTGGGTTAGCCTTATGCCTTTTGCTCGAAGGTTCTTCTGCAGGTGCTTCTTCAGCAGGTCGTTTTGATGTAGAGGTCTGTAAAATAATATTATTGAAGTCTAAGGCTGCTTTTCGCATCACCTCTTCTACCTCTGTTGCTGCACCTCTGATTTCTTCCACTTGAGATTTGAAGTTGACCTTGTGTGTATCGAGTGAGGCTTGCACATGCTGTTCTGTTGATTTGGCCTTCATCACGAATTTTGAGGAGATTGACATCATTTTGCTTAGAACTTTTCTGCTGAACTCACCCATCTGACCGACAGTCATTGGTAAGTCATTGGGTCTGGGGCCAGAGAGCTGGATAGGTGCGGCAGAAGAAGTCGTGGCTTCTGTGATGGCGGTCTTAACAGAGTTGTTGATCAGCTCTGTCAAGGTTCTGATGTTGGAGTCTGATAGAGAAGGGGTTGGCAGGGTTCTGTTCATCTGAGCCGTATGATTTTCTGCTAAGAGCGTCTTCAGAGCGGCTACTTCTGTCGTTAATGTCTGAACCTTTTCCTGGAGAGAAGCATTCTCCTTGCGGATCAGCTCCTCCTTTTGATCATTGATGAGTTTATACTCATTCAAGGAGTTGTTGATACTGTCACAGAAGCTTGTGAACTCTGCTCGTGTGACAGTGTCAACGGGGATATCCTTGGTACCAACACATGGTTCCATGTTAACCTCGAGCTCAGAGGTGCCTGCTTCAAGAGTTGTTTTTAGGTTGGCTCTTGCAGGACTTCCACACGATCCTTGATGTTCCCTTTGAGGGGAAACAACTATAGGTGTTCTGATCAGAGTTTCCTCTTCCAGCTCAGGTTCTGAAGAAGGAAATCTGGTGTGATGGGAAGCATTTGGATCAAGCATTGTCTTCCCTTGTTCTACTATGGTCTCCCATTGTCCCTGAGTCGGACAGATGCTACGTGAGATTACAAAGATCTCTGGTCTAATTTGTGTAGTCTCTAAATGAGCCACAGAGGCATCATCGTGTGGAGGTGACCTATCGATGTCGTGAGGCAAAGTGACATCATTACCGAATATGGATCCCCCAGTTTCGTGCATATCAGAGGCATGAAGAGTTGCCTCTGATGGTATAGGCTGGTTGGGGTTCGAGGTGTGCACCTCTGTTTCAATATCCCTCTGGTCTTGATCACCAGGGATAGCATGTGTGGAAGCACTGGGATGTGGGGTAGGATTTCTCTCAGATGTGTCATCTTGGACATCTTCTTCTATCCTCACATTTTCCTCGGATCCTATGGCTGTAGAACACTCGGGTTCCTCTCTGTTATCCTCTTTCTCACCAGTATCAGAGGAAAGAACTTCGACCTCTGGTGACTCCTGTACTTTTTGAACAGCCTCTCTAGGAGATGCTCTGTTCTCTAATTCCACTCTAGAGGAAGACCCCACTTCGGGTACTCTTGCCTCTTCTTCCACTCCTATTTCCTCACTCGTACTCTCTTCAGATGGCTCAGAGCCTAAGTATGTTAGGGTTCTCACCTCAGGTTCTTGAGGTTGAGCAGCATGTCTATAGTTTTGGATAGAAATGTGGTCTGGGCTTATCAGAGCGAGCATTGTACCTGGAACGCGTCGAATGAGGGGATATTCTCCTGAAGTGGTGGGATTGAATCTGGTCATGACCCAGTTCCTGAACGTGTTGCCTTGTTGAGTCAATTCCAGACTCTGAAATGCTCTTCTGATCACCAACCCGATAAACCTTGGAAACTTAATGTTCTTTAGGAATTTATGTTGCCCAACTTCTCTTCCTTTGGCAATGGCAGAGGTCTTGAGATTGACAGCAGTGAGAAGGTCGGTGTAGAGAATGCTGGCATAGTCAAGATTTCTTTGAAAGAACAATCCATACATTATTTGTAGGATTTCTATGCTGGCTTGATCTTGACTACCAGATTTTCCTGTGAGGGTTCGGTTCAGTGCAGAGAACATGAAATTCCACACTGGTGGTAGATTCTGTCTTTTGAATGCTCCGATTCGGGTGATATCTTTGTTGTAGCCTATAAATCGTACAAACTCCAGAAGGACAGCAGTATTGGGTGGCTTCTCGAAAGCTTCTATGTTGAGCTGTCGCTTGCTCTTCATTCCAAGGATTCTCCGCAGCGTAGTTGCTCTGATTCTGATCGTTCCAGAACCTCCATCTCGACCGGAATCCACATTGCCGATTATTCCGTTGAGCTCTTCTACGTGTTGGCATGTAATCCACCATTGCTTGATGTAGAGCTCAGGAATGTTGTCGTCGAAGTCTGTTAGGGCTTTGAAGATTTCTGAGTTTCTGAAGAACTCCATAAATATGTGGTATGTGGGTAGATAGAGAGCAGGGTTTGGATCTAATCGATGGTTGCTTTCAGCAAATTCGTATGGAAGAATAACAATTTGGTCGACGGGACCAATACGGCTTGAATCTGCTGAGTGTTGGGGGTTTGCCATTGTTGCAGGTTTGGGTTTTGAAGGTTTGAATGAAGAGAAAAGATGAACAGGGTTTTAGATAACTTAGAAGGCGTAAGAAATGGAAAGGTTTAAAGGAAATGGGTATTTATATGGGAAATGTGTGGCTGGATCACGGTCATAGGTACTGTAGGTACTCGAGGGTTGATTAGTGGAACGGTTGCTACAGTGAGAATGTGGGAACAACTAGCGGTTTGTCTTTCAATCAGAGATTGCCACGTGGATTTGTTCTGACCACTTTTTGTGCAAGTAAACCGTCGTGGTTAGAGATGTGTGGGTTACAAGTGGTTGACGTTTAGAAATGACCCGCACTCTGATGACGTGTTTCTGATGACGTGGCAGAACAAGTTAACAGAGCTCTGATGGAGCTGTGTTAAGTTGCTTCTTGTGTGGCCTTCATTTCTTACTGTTACCTTTACCAGAACTTGTTCTGATGTGAGATGGTTAGAACTTTACATGATTAAACAGAGTTCTGATGAGAAGCAACAGAGGTTCTGATGAGATGTCAGAGTTCTGACTGGTTCTCCAAAAGATTTAGCTTTAAGCTCAAAAAGCAAAGTCAATTTGGTTTGGAAATTTGATTATTGACTTGCTTCCCCTAAAACCATGCAATTTTCCTTTATAAGCTCCCCCTCGATAGATTAGTCCCCCTCTTTTTTTTTGATAAACAAAAGAACGCTTTTGTACGACCATGGAGAGAAAAAATGTGTGACAGAATTCTTGTGTACAACAGAACTCTGTTGAACTATCCTACCCAACCTTTTGACAGAGCTCTGGTAGAAACAACAGAGCTTCTGTTGATTTTAAACAGAGTTAGGAGGACAAGTTCAGCATACCCAGTTTGCTGATTAGGAAGTTAAATCTCCTTTCATTTAGGGCTTTTGTAAACAAATCAGCAAGCTGGATGTCTGTTGAAACAAAGTACATTTCAATAGTCCCTTTTTCAACATGATCCTTTATGAAGTGATACCTTATGTCGATGTGCTTGGTCTTTGAGTGCTGAACTGGATTCGCAGTTATGGCAATGGCACTCTTGGAGTCACATAGAATTGGAATCTTACCATACTCCAGACCATAATCTCTGAGTTGTGTCTTCATCCATATTACTTGGGAACAACAACTAGCAGCAGCAACATATTCCGCTTATGTTGTAGAGGTTGAAACACAGTTCTGTTTCTTGGATGTCCAACTCACCAACTTTTCTCCAAGCATTTGGCAGCTACCAGAGGTACTCTTTCTGTCGTTCTTGCATCCTCCATAGTCTGAGTCTGTGTAAGCTACAAGCTCGAAACCAGAGTTAAGAGGATACCAGAGACCCAAAAATTGAGTCCCTTTCAGATATTTAAAGATACGTTTGACAGCTGTTAAATGAGTTTTGGTAGGATTTGCCTGAAATCTGGCACAGAGACAGGTTGCAAACATTATATCAGGTCTACTGGCGGTTAAGTACAAAAGTGACCCTATCATGCCTCTGTAGTGCTTGACATCTGTTGGTTCACCATTAGGATCAGAGTCAAGTTTAACTCCAGTGGCAATAGGAGTTTTCATTGGTTTTGAATCATTGAGCTTATATTTTTTCAACATGTCAGAGATGTATTTGGACTGACTTATGAAAGTCCCTCTGTCAGATTGTTTGACTTGTAAACCCAGGAAAAAAGAGAGTTCTCCCATCATGCTCATTTTGAATTCACTTTTCATTAAAGTTTCAAAGTTATCACAGTACTCTTGCCGTGTAGACCTAAAGATAATATCATCAACATATATTTGTACCAGAAGTATATCATTTTTATATCTCCTGAAGAATAGAGTTTTATCGACGGTACCTTTTTCGAAGTGATTGACCAACAGAAATTTGGACAGAGTTTCATACCAGGCTCTGGGAGCTTGCTTAAGACCGTAGAGAGCTTTGTCTAGCTTGTAAATGTGGTCTGGAAACTCTGAGCATTCAAAACCATGTGGTTGCTGGACATAGACTTCTTCTTGTAGTTTGCCATTCAGAAATGCAGACTTGACATCCATTTGATAGACCTTGAAACCCTTATGAGCAGCATAGGCTAGGAAGATTCTGATTGCTTCTAGCCTAGCCACAGGAGCAAAGGTTTCGTCATAGTCAATCCCTTCTTCCTGTCTATATCACTTTGCAACCAGACGGGCTTTGTTTCTGATGATAATCCCATCTTCATCCTTCTTGTTTCTAAACACCCATTTGGTTCCAATGGCTGTTTTTCCTTTTGGGAGTGGAACCAAGGACCAGACTTTATTTCTCTCAAATTCCAGAAGCTCTTCTTGCATAGCTTCGATCCAATTTGGGTCCTCTAGGGCTTCAGAAATCTTCTTCGGCTCAATCATGCTTAGAAAATTTACAAAGAAAGCTTCATTGATTGTGGCCGATCTTGTCTTTACACCATCTTCAGCATCACCAATTATAAGATGATGAGGATGATCCTTTGTCCATCGTGTCATGGGAGCATGGACAACGGGTGGCGTTTGTGCTTCTGATGGGAAAAGACGAACTTCAGCATCAGAGTTCTGTAGGTTTGGACCAGGGCTCTGTGGCACACAACTTTGGAGAGTGGCCTCATTGCTCTGAGAGTCATTAACAGGGCTCTGTGATGGTGAACTTTCAAACAAGGAATTTCTTCCGACGTTTGTCATCAGAGGTGATGAAGGCTCTTGTTCAGGTTCTCTTTCAATCTGGTGAGGTTCCTCATTTCTCTGAATTACTCCTGTAGACAGAGAAGTAGATGGTGAAGTATTAGAGGGACCAGTGAGAGATGTACCTGTCAGATTTTGATCTGTTGAGTTCTGAGCTTGATCTCCTCTGTTAATGTTATCATAGGAATCATCATCGAAGAAATCATTGAACATGAGATTGATGTCTTCTTCCCTTGATCTAGAGGAAGTTATCTTCTCTTGTTCTGTCTGTATCCCCTCTGTTGATTTTCGATCAGAGGAGCTTGATATGCTTTCATCAAAGGACACATTTACACTCTCTTGAATGACCCGACATCTAGTGTTGTAGACTCTGTAGGCTTTAGAGGTTAAGGAATAACCAATAAAGATTCCTTCGTCTGCTTTCTTGTCAAACTTTCCCAGATGTTCTCTGTCATTCAGTATGAAGCACTTGCAACCGAAGACATGAAAGAATTTCACATTTGGTCTTCTGTTGTTAATGAGTTCATAAGGAGTCTTCTTGAATCTTTTTACAATTACAGCTCTGTTTTGGGTAAAACATGCTGTTGAGACTGCTTCTGCCCAGAAGTTCATTGGAAGGACAGAGCCAGCCAACATGGTTCTGGCGGCTTCTACCAGAGTTCTGTTCTTTCTTTCCACAACTCCATTCTGTTGTGGAGTTCTGGCAGCTGAGAAGTTTTGGGAAATTCCTTCCTCTGTTAGGTATGCATTGATTCTGTCATTCTTGAATTCTGTCCCGTTATCACTTCTCAACTTCTGTACCTTTAGATCTAACAGAACCTGTATCCTTTTCAACAAACTTATCAGAATTTCTGGGACATCAGATTTTACTCTGATGAACTCAATCCAAGTATATCTAGAGTATTCATCAATTAAAACAAGGATATACTTCTTGCCCGACAGACTTTGCACAGAGATTGGACCGCAGAGATCCACATGAAGCATATGCAAAGGTCTGGGACAACTATGATCACTCTTTGTTCTGTGTGAAGATCTTTTCATCTTTCCAAGTTCACAAGCAGAACAGAGATGGTCTTTGTCAAATTTCAGAGAAGGAAGTCCTTTTACTAACTTCAGTTTCACGAGTTTGTCAAGATTTCGAAAGTTTAAATGAGCAAATCTTTTGTGCCAGAGCCAGGCATCTTCATTATTCAAAGACACTAAACAGAGTCTCTCTGTTGTAGTGTTTTGGTTTGGTTTGAAATTCATTTTGTAAAGATTGCCTTTTCTATCAGCTCTTAAGAGTTCTTGACCAGTCTCGGAAAGTAACAAGGAACAATAATTCTTCCTAAAATTGACATCGAAACCGTGATCACAGAGTTGACTTATACTGAGAAGATTATGATTTAATCCTTCAACATAAGCAACTTCAGAGACTGAAACACCACCATTTACTAATGTACCATAACCTTTAATCTGTCCGCCATTGTCTCCTCTGAAGGTTACTGCACTTCCCATCTTGTTTTTGAAAGAAGTTAACAACTCCTTATTCCCCGTCATGTGCCTGGAGCATCCAGAATCCAAGTACCAGATCTGCACATGAGGTTTCTGCAAGACAGATTAGTTCTTTTTAGGTAACCATCTCATAATGGGTCCTTTCTTGTTAGGTTTTGGTGGTGCGTCAGAGGTTTTCCTTTGTGTGTTCGGAGTGGTCGTGGAGTTTTTCTTTTGAACAGAACGACTCAGAACACAGTGAGGACCATTCAGATGATTCTGTAATTTCAATAACAGTTGAATACAATTGCAGTTGATGGAGCATGACTGATGCACATTGTTTTTATTCAAAAACTGTTTGGATGAAGCTTGATTCTGAAAGATTTTAGGACCAGATGTCTTTGCATACAATCTGTCCTGACTTCGTTTCTTAAAAACAGACTCGATTGATGTGAGGTTCTTTGAATTTGACTCTTTTGACATGAAATTCTTGGAAATGGACTCATTTGAGCGAAAAGAATTTCTTCCTTGATTTACACCGGAATTCGGAACAGACTTAGCTATCCACTTTCCCTTTTGTTCTGGTGTGAATCTTACAGGTTTGAAAGCAAGAGGAACATTTGAGTTTACAAAAACATTTTTGTTTTTCTCTTTCTTCTCTACTTCTACTGCATTAGAAGCAAGAATCTTGAAATCTTTGTTGGTAAAGCTTGTTACTGGTATAAATCTTGACTGTTTCTTAAAGAAAGAAACATCCTCTTTTAGATCCGGAGATCCTACCGGTAGTTGCTTTAACTTGTGTAAGATGTTCTTTCGACCACAGAAGATCTGTTCATCTACCTCGGAGTCAGAGTCACAATTAGAGGCTAGAAAGTCTCTAGTGGCTCTGTTGGAGGAATTTGATTCAACGGGTATGACAGGAATATTTGTTTTAACAGATCTGAACTTTCTCATCTTTGGTTTTAAAGAATCAGAGATAGCATTTTCTTCAATAACTTTCAACAAATCTTCTTCAAAAGATGTTCTTATAGATTCAGAGGTAGGAGAGAAAACTGGTGCTTCTGGATTCAGCTTGCTCTGTGGTATTTCAACAGAGGGGTCTGTCGCAGAAGTAACAGACTTCTGTCCTTTGAAAGAATTGAAGTTGAAGATCTCTTTAGTGCCCAAGTTCTTAACAGAATTAGGAAGTATGATTCTAGCTCTTCCTTGATCAAGAATAAACTCTGATGATGGTTTTAAAACCTTCTTTTGACCAGAGGAGTCATAGCTGACGTTCCTATAGTTAAGTTGTTTTGGTTTTGAGAAAGCATCTGAGATTTTGGTTCTTTTGAAAACGGCATTACCAGATATCACGTCCTCTTGGATTTTCCCAATACAGAAGGCGGAGGACAGAGATGTCTTCTTCCTTTCGTTGTAGGGAGCAAGGTCAGATAAACCAAGACCTTGCGTATCCATCTGTGAATTTATCTTGATATGCACATCTTGTGCATCTTGGTACTTCTTAATCTGAATTTCTTTCTTTTGTAGGGATTGATGAAGTATTTCCCTTTCTCTTTGAAAATAATCAGTTAGAGCAACAGAGTTGAGTCTCTCTGTTTCAGACTGTTTCAACTTTTCAGACTTCTGTTTCAAATCATTTTCATAAACTTTGATCTTTTCAGAAAACAGACTTTCCTTCTTCTTTTGTAAGATTTCTAACTCAGATTTTTCTTTGAAGATTTCTTCCTTTTCTTGTTCCAAGAGTGTCTTTTCTCTCTTGTAAAAAGATAGGTCCTCCTGAGCTAGTTTTCTTAGCTCCTTTTCTTCAGAAAGTTTTTGTTTTAGAAGCTGAAATTCCTCATTCAACATGGAAACATGCATTTCTAATTCTGGGTCAGATTTAGATTTAGATGAGCATACCTTGGCACTGGGTCTGGTGGTCTCCAGCGCTCTGTCATCAGATTATGTCGTGGTAAGAGCAAATGCATGAGCTAGATCTTCTTCTTCTGTTGTTCCCTTCGTTATTTCTGGTTCTCCAGTCATCCAGTCAACAGCTGCTTCTAAACTTTCATCATCCACAGCAACTCCACAGAAGTTGGCTTGTTCTGGTTCATCATCAGAAGATGAGTCAGAGACCCAATTTTCCATTTCAGCAACATAACTTCTTTCTCTGTAATTGTAATTGTATTTGTTTTTGTAGTAGTCCTGGTCTTTTACCAGGTTTGCCGCATCTGAAGCAGCGTCCATCATTTTGATTGATGGGCTGGGCTGCATCGGCCTTCTGTTGTGCTGGTGGATTTTCTCTTCTTTGTGGAGGTTTCCCTAATTTTGTGGCAACTCTGTTGGAACTTTGCTCTGGTGCTGTATATCCTCTTCTGTCTTCCCTTCCTTCTCTCTCATATCTGCCTCTTCTGTCGAACTTATTGCCAAATCTCTTGTTAAATTGCTGAGTTATTAAAGCAAGAGATTGGGCAAAGGCTTGAATGTCATCATCCTCTGATGAGCTCTCATCTGTTTCACTTTCTGCAATCAAACTTTTCTTTCCTTTCTTTTTATCAGACTTTTCTTTCTTTTTTTCTTTGCTTGAACTCTCTCTGTTGGACCTTTCAGATGTGGTTTTCTTAGAATCAGAAACTAAGGCGATTGGACCAGCACTGATGGATTTGCCTTTTTGCTTGACAACCTCCTTTTCTTGTGCGGCCAAAGTGCCATACACATCCGTTAAAGACCATACGTCTAAGTCCTGATTAGCTTGTAAAGACATGGACAGATTTAACCATTCATCATTCAAACTTTTCAAAAACAGAACATTGTTATCTTCCTTCGACCTAACAACCCCACATTTTTTGCATTTATTGATCATAACATTAAATCTGTTGTAGGTTTGCTGTAAGGTTTCCTCAGGAAGTGCCTTGAAATCGTTGTATTCATTTATACATTGGGTCCTTCTGTTCTTTTGGGTCTTGATACCACCCTCAAGTTGATTAAGAAGTTGATCCCAGATTTCCTTAGCAGTAACACATGAATCTAGTTCTTGAAATATTTCGTTAGGAATGGCCATAATCAGTAGTCTAACTGCTTTAAGATCATTTTCCATTTTTAGATTTTCCTCATCAGTAAAACTTGTGGTTTTAACTTCATAATGAGCTGGAATCTCAGCAGTAGTTCCTGTTGCGGGTACACGGGGAACAAAAACCATGGGTTGGAATGGTCCATCCGTGACAGATCGCATGAGGTCTTTATCCATACCATCGAAAAAATTAACCATCCTGATTTTCCATTGAGGATATTCATCTCTCAGAAGAGTAGGAGGTTTTGTTAAAGAGCCAGCAGTATAGATAGCATTTATACCGTTGTTAGCCATTTTGAAAGAAAAACAGAGTACAGTTTGTTGCAAAACGATTTTTGGCTAGAAACAGAGTTTCAAACAGTAACCAATGGAACAGTAATTTTTTGAGAAGATTTTAAGCTAAACTAGAAAGTTTTAAACACAGTTATATGAGCTCTGAAGGCTTGGTTAGACTAGAAAGCAGTAAAACAGAGTATATTATGAAGCTTTTAAAGTCGCACAGACACAATCAACAACAGTGAATCAACCTTGGTAGATTGGATCGTTTGGCTTAAGAAAACCAAAGATGCTCTGATACCAATTGTAGGTTCCCAGATTCACGTTGTATCATATTAATGGTAGTAAAATAGACAGCGGAAGCATATTAAATAAAGCCATTAAAATGAGTGATTGTATAAACGATAAGTGAACTATGAGAATCAAATATTGAACAGTAAAATGATAACAAGATCAGATATAAAAGTTGCTCATATATTGATAATGAATCACACCAAGAACAAGTTAAAGTGTGTTCGGAAATCTCATAGGACAACAATATCGTACGGAGGTAGTGCTCAGGATTGCTGTAGTGTGTGCTTAAACAATTGTGGAAAAACTACTCTTCCCAAAAGCTTACAATTGTTGTTCCACTACCTCGCTATTTATAGACCTGATAAAGTGTAGACAGTGTACTATCGTACCCTTGAATGACACGTGGAAAGTGGGTCTCCAATCTTTAGGGCATACGTGGAAAGTATGGACACGTGTCTAACACTTAAGGTTTCCTACGAGACTTAGGCTGACAGAGGTCTTTTACTTCACAGAGCTCTGTCGCAAGAGCTCTGTTGGTCTTCTGTTGAATACTTGTTCTCTTGTTAGAATTCTTCGACAGAGCTCTGATGAGCTCTGTTGGATCCGACAGAGCTCTGTTGAGCTCTGTTGGTCTTCTTGATGAACTTCTTCCAAGTCTTCTGTCTGATCTCTGTTGGTCTTCTGACTTGAACTATTTTCAATACTTTTACATAACATATACTTGGGGCTAACACAGTTCTCTTGATTCCTTCTTTGAGAGTAAGGGTATTTCTCACAACTTTTCTTCAGTGAGAACACCGCAACAAAATGGAGTCACTGAAAGAAGAAATAGAACTATTATTGAAGCTGCACGTTCAATGCTCAGCGATTCTCACCTGCCTACTCAGTTTTGGGCAGAAGTTGTCAACACTGCTTGTTTTACGCAAAACAGGTCGCTGATAGTCAAAAGATTTAATAAAACAACCTATGAACTTTTTCATGGGAGAAAGCCTTCAATTAGCTTTCTTCACATCTTTGGATGTCAGTGTTTCATACTGAACAACAGAGATGCCCTTGGAAAGTTTGATCCTAAGGCTGATGATGGAATCTTTCTTGGATACTCCTCAGTCTCCAAAGCCTTCAGAGTCTTCAATTGAAGAAGACAAACTGTTGAAGAAACTATTCACGTCACCTTTGACGAATCCCGTTCAGCGAATTCTCGACCTTCTGCTGATACTGAAGAACTGAATCAATGGATGTTTTCACATCTTGGTGATTCAGAAGATACTCCCACTCCTCATACTCATACCGTTGAAAATGATGGTCCTACTATCATCCCAAACATGCAGAATAGTGAAACTGAAACATCATGGGTCTCAGCTATTCCTTTAAACACTATGCCTGCTTCTGAACCAAATGTCTCAGACATTCCATCTACTTCTCAGCAATCAGTAAATGTGATGACATCTGCACCTACTCCTCTTGGCAGATATTCCAGAAGTTGCTGAAGCCTCATCTTCAGCTCCTCCAGTTCAATTTGAGTCAGCGACTCATGCTCCGGCTCAGCGATGGACTGTCAATCACCCTATTGATCAAATTATTGGTGATCCAAATGTTGGTGTTCATACTTGACGAAGTGCAAGTAATATTTTTTTATTTGTTAACTTTATTTCTCTGATTGAACCAATAAAAATAGATGATGCCCTCAAAGATCCAAACTGGGTCAGCGCCATGCAAGAAGAGCTGACTGAATTCGAAAGAAACAAAGTTTGGAATCTTGTTCGAAGACCAACTGATAAGACAGTGATAGGCACTAAATGGCTCTATCGAAACAAGTTGGACGAACATGGAACTGTAACCCGCAACAAGGCTCGACTTGTTGCTCAGGGATACAGACAAGAGGAAGGTATAGACTACGACGAAACATTTGCTCTAGTAGCAAGACTAGAATCTATTCGTCTATTCTTAGCCTACGCTGTACACAAAGACTTCAAAGTATATCAAATGGATGTTAAGTCAGCATTTCTCAATGGAAAGCTGAATGAAGAAGTCTATGTGGAAGAACCTCCAGGATTCTCAGATCCTAAGCGTCCAGGTTATGTTTATAAACTGGATAAGGCACTTTATGGCTTAAAGCAAGCTCCATGTGCATGGTATGACACTCTATCCTCTTATCTCCTAACTGAAAAATTTGAGCGAGGTAAAATCGACAAAACTCTATTTTTCAGAATAGTGAAGGGTCATATCATTCTTGTTCAGATATATGTTGATGACATTATATTTGGTTCTACTAACCCTGACCTTTGTACTCGTTTCGCTGATAGAATGAAAGAAGAGTATAAAATGAGTATGATGGGTGAGCTAACATATTTCCTTGGTCTTCAGATAAAACAGAATGAAAAAGGAACTTTCATTAATCAGGGAAAGTATGTTAAAGATATGCTGAAGAAATTTGATTTAACTCAGAGTTCAGCTATGAAAACCCCTATGGCACCACCGCTGACACTAAACAAGGATTCAAATGGAATACCTGTTAATGTCACGTTGTACCGTGGGATGATCGGCTCTCTCTTGTATCTTACAGCTAGCCGACCTGACATTATGTACGCAACCTATTTGTGTGCACGATATCAAGCTGAACCTAAGGAATCTCATATGATCGTTGTAAAGCGAATCTTTCGTTACCTTAAGGGTACTACGAACCTAGGTCTTTGGTATCCCAAAGACTCAGGGTTTGATCTAATCGCCTATTTAAATAGTGATTTTGCAGGTTGCAAATTGGATAGGAAAAGCACCACAGGAGGCTGTCAGCTCCTGGGTGGAAAGCTGGTGAGTTGGACAAGTAAAAAGCAAAACTCAGTGTCCACCTCAACTGCTGAAGCTGAGTATGTAGCCGCTGGAAGCTGTTGTTCTCAGGTCTTGTGAATGACAAATCAACTACTAGACTATGACCTTCAGCTCTCGAAAATTCCAATCTATTGCGATAGCACAAGTGCCATCGCTATAGCCAACAATCCAGTACTACACTCAAAGACCAAACATATCGAAATCAGGTATCATTTTATCAGAGATCATGTGATGAATGGTGATATAGAACTTCATTTTATCCCAACTGACTATCAGTTAGCTGATCTATTCACCAAACCTCTTTATGAGCCAAGATTCAACTTTCTCATCAGCGAGCTTGGAATGCTGAACTTTGAAGAGTAAAATCTTCAGTAGTTCACATTTGATCAGCGATCGGATAAAACCAACTTATATAACCCATTCTAACATTCGCTGATATCAAGGTATGTCTCTCTTTACTCGCTGACATTCGCATGTAAATGCAAGATTTCAAAACAAATCACATCGCTGAATATCTCTTCCTTAACAACGATACTTTGAAATTTCTTAAACTAACACTGATATTTCTATTCAGTGCTTCATGTTTTTCAAAATAGTCCCTGAGCTTTCAAAACCTCAGAGACATCCTAAAATATGAAAGGACATTTGTGACATCATCACAACGGATAAACCCTGCCACGTTCTTTTTCTGACACACGTTTGCACGTTTCGTTTACCATCTAATCAAATGCAAACACGTGTCCGTGTCATGATGAAAAACTTTCCCGCTCTAGTTTTTCTCTCTCTCAAATCTCACTATATAAACTATTTCGAGTTTATATTTTTTCTTTACGCGAACTTCTTCTCCAAGAAAGAAAAGAGTTACTGTTGCTTATTGAACTCGAGTTTTTTTCCAGAAAACTGTTCATCTTCTTCTTCGACAACCAGGTTAATATTCTTATTATTCACCTGCATAACTTGTTTATGATCTTCTGTTGCTTTTAACATATCAAACAAAAGAAACCTTTCTAAAATGAAATCATTTCTTTCATGGTTTTATGAACACAACCTTTTCATGGTTGTTCTTCAAGTTTAAAACTCAAAATCTTAAACTTGTTCTTCATTCGTTTTTTTCAGAATCCTTATCTAAAGGAAAATGGAAAACAAGACTTTTACTGGGTTTGTTTTTCTTTTTCAAAACAAGAAAACCCTAATCTTCATTAAGACATTTATGTCTGAATGAAATGGACAAAATTCGAAAACATCTTATTGGAAAATCTTTCACATTAAGACTATTCTTTATCTATGTTCATGGTTGATATGTTAAACAGAAATGACATCTTCTACTCCTGCTCCTACCGCTGAGAAATCCACTGCTGCAAAGAAACTGACTCTCATCAAAGCTCCTCAGGTCAAGTTCAAGCTTGAGGAAGTCGATTTTTCAAAATCGAACAACCTCCATGCGCTTTTCGAGTTTCATCCTCGAAAGCAAGTCACACATCTGGATGATGCTGTGAATTACCTCAAAACATGTTGCTTATCTACAGCCCTAACTATTACACCCCCTGCTCATCAATTCCTACTATCTCAGTTCTGGTATACTGCTAAAAGAGCTCAGGTACCCCATGCCAAAGACCCAACGAAGATCGTTGACTCCATTCTGTGTGACACAAAATTTGGCACCACCAAAATCAACCCTGCCATTATCAGGAAAGCACTGAGTCTTCCTACCTCTACCAAAGAAAACCGCTTTGTCCCTCTCCCAAACCACAAAACCATGTTGATAGGGAAGCCATCACTGCATTATTCGATGCAATGGGTTACGCATGGGACACTGGAAGGGACTAGAAGCCTGAGAAGAAACTGACCTTGATCAAGAAGTCCAAAATGCCCAGCGAGATGAACTTCATCTTCGCACATCTGATAAGCTGCATGACAGCGAAGAGTGGCTCTTCTGATCAAGCTGCTCAACCTCAGCAAGCAATGGGCTATGCATTGCTGAAAGGTCTAAATGTTGACTGGGCCTCAATCATCTACGACGACCTTGCGTTCAGAGTGGATATGGCTGAAAGACCTTCATGGGTTCCTTATCCCAGATTCATCAGCACCGTCTTTCAACAAGGACTTGGCGAGAAGTACCCAAAAGAGGGTGATCTGAGACTCTCTCAGGTTGGCCCTAAGGTGCTCGACTTCAAGCCGCTGGAAAACGAGGTACGTCTTTCTACTATCTTATCTCTTCTCAATCCTACTTCTTCTACTTCTGCAGCTCATTCAGTGGAAATCCCCACCGCTGATACCCACGCTGCACCCTCCACTCCTTCTCGAAAAAGGAAACACTCATCTTCCCAACTTGGTTCCAAAAGAATCAAGAAAACCAAGGAGCACCCCCCCCCCCCCAGCATTCACATGCTGAAGACTCCACAGCTCATCTTGAAGAGCTGATGGATAGTTCAGTGGTACGCTCTGCCATAGCTGATCAAGCCACCCCTTCCATCCCAGCTTCAGCGTCTCTAAACGCTGAAGTTATAAACTTGGAAATGAACCCACCTCCTTCAGCCTCTCTACAGACTGAAGTGATTTTCAGCGAATCCAACGCTGAACCCAGCACCCAACCCACTTTCTCAACCATCATTCCTCCCACCTCTCCTTTGGTCACTCAATCTCTTCCCCTATTCTCCTCAACAAACATCGTCCTCAGCGTTACTACTGCTGAACATCTTCAAAGGATGATAGAACAAAACACAGGACCTACAAGTACTTCCAGTCGTCAGGGAACTATTGAAGACGACTATGAAACCTACTCAGGGTTAAGAGGCTTCGACAACTTCGCCAACTCGCCTGCAGGTATACACATTATCCCAAACACTTCTTTCTCTCAACCCCAAACTTCTGAGCTTTCCTCTGTTCATAAATTAATAACTGTTTCATGTCTTAATTTGGGGGATATCAACACCTCCCTGAAGGCCCTGGAAACAAAGGTGGAAAATTACAACACCATTCTCTCCACGAACTCTTCAGCGGTTACAGACGCTGGAGAGAAACTCAAAAAGTTGACCGAGATCGTTGATACGAAAGCCTCCAAAGCTGATCTGGAGAAGGTGGATGGTAGCATTTCTCAATTTGCTACCACCCTCGCTGACAATTCAACCGCCACCATCTCTCTTTCAACAAACTTCACCACTATGTCCAATGAAGTCACATCATTGAAGACAGAGGTTGGTTCTCTTAAGGGTGAAGTCTCCACGATCAAAACTGAGGTCTCCGCCGTCAAAAAAATTGTTCAGAAAGTACTCGATCGCCTGAACGCCCCAACTTCTTATTTTACTCAGGTCGATCGAGAGGATCTTCAACAGATCAATCCTGCTATAACTGGCCTAGAAATCAGATTAGCAAAGATTGAGAACTGTGTTGGGATCTCTGGCCTAGAAGACAGGGACCAAATACACACTGCTGCTGCTGAACAATCTGTTACCTCCCCCAACCATAATGTGGAAGAGGGGGAGAAGACTAAAGAAGACCTTCGCCATAATGCTGAGGGGGAGGGTATTGAAACTGCTGCTGCTGCTACTTCTACTTCACAACCTCAGGGAGTTGAAAACCCTGAGGAAACCGAGAAACCTCCCTCTGTATCTGAGGGGGAGCAACTCGATGAGCAACTTAAGGAAGCTGCTGCTAACGTGACCGAACCTTATGCTGAAGAGGTCGAGTCTGAAGAAGAAGCTGAAGACGATGAACCTGTCGACATCTCTGATGAAGAACCATCATCATCCCCCAAAGATGATGATGATGACGACTTCTTCTACGTCCAGCCTGTTGCAAAAGCCCCAGATGTAAAAGGGATCGAGATAAAAGAACCTTCAGGGGAGCGGACCAAGACAAAGCCTGCAGCGTCTGAAGCTGACAAAAGCAAAAACAAAGGCCTCGATGAAGAAGACAATCTGACGATCTTGCTTCAAAAGCCAGTTTGTCAGGTACACTACCTTCTATTCCCTTACACTACATCCCTCCTCTATCCCTTCTCAATCTCAATCCTTCTATCCTTAAAACCTCTATACACTTAACCACATTCTTTTCTCTATCTCTTTCTTCCCATGTTCTTACTTAAACAATCGATGTGTTTCAGCTAGTCCTCTCCCCTGTTTGAGGATCCCGCTAAAGCTCCTACGACTACACCAGAAATAATCCCAGCCACAAGAGCTGAAGAAATAATCCCAGTCTTGGATTTAACCACTGAGACTGATGAACCTGAAGAACAGCTGCTCTCTCACAAAAACAGACCTTCCTTGGCTCCTCAAAAGCTAAGTGAAGAGGATCAAGAAAAGAGAGATGCAATGATCAAACAGCTTGAATATCAGCGAATCATTCTTCCTCGTGACAAAATCCCTGCTCCCACAAAGTTCAGGATATCAAGGAAAGAATACGAGGATCATTTAAGAGCTGAAAGATTACTCGCCGAAAAGAAGGAAGTTGAAGAAAAAGATAAGGCTTTCGCCATCCAGCTTGTCCAACAATCGGTGAAAGACCCCGCGCTGAAAAGAACTCCCATTGATGTCCAACGTCAGCTATGGGATGATGCCCAAAGGATCGTTGAAGAAAAGACTAAGGTATCTGATTCGACTTTGGAATGGTGTAAAGAAATGCTGAACTATCGATCTCGACCATCCAAAATCATCAAGGTAAATATCATAGGAAAAACGTTTGTAGACGTTCCTGTTGTTGAAGTTGACGTATTCAGAGAAGACAAAACCAAGCAAACCTTCTACGCTACTTCATTAGAGAAGTTTGGTTTCTCTGAATGGTTGGAAGTGAAATTAGCCATTCAGCGATCTCGCTCAAAGTTCAAGAGCCATGTCGAGAAAATTTTAAATTCTCAGATCGACTTGGTTTCTTCTGCTGTGGATATTCCTCCTTCCACTATTCTTCCACCTCAACAAGGAAGGGCCTCTGCTAAGAAAAAGAAAACCTCAGACTCAGGTCCTCTTATACGGAATGAAACATGTAAAGGTTTCTCACGCGAAGAAGTACTTGGTCGTGACCCTGACCTCTCAGTACTTGACACCTCCCTGCCTCCTGGTGAAACTTTCATCCTTGGAAAAGTCGTAAGTGAACCCTATGGCATCTTCTTTCTAGACTGCTATGGAAATCAACACTTTCAACGCATATCTGAGCTTCCAATCACTCCTTGATGAATCCGGGCTAACTTGAACCTTAAATTTTAACAAGTTATGGTAAAATAAACTTCAACTTTCATATATATATAGCAAGTGAATTAACCACTAGGAATATATTTACAAATACAGAATTATTCAAATAACCTATTAATCTAATTATGCCACTATAATCAGATTAACTAAGTTATCTAAGCAATCCTTCAAAATCTCTTTCTGTTAATTGACTTTTCCGCTATTCCAAAATGCTCGTCCCACATCCCTTTTACTTTCCCGAGCTAGCACCTAGTAAGAAAACATTATATTTAAACGATTAGGCCAACGCCTAGTGAGAACATTCGTTTCCACAATAATATTTGCAAAATCAATGTAAACAAGTTATATCAAACCTGATTACCCTTTTTTCTTACCAAACGTGTAACTCTATTCCGTTAACACGATTTTCATCCAATTCCATGAATATGATTGACACACATTCCATCATCATATCATGTCTTAGAGCCACACTACGAATCTTCACTGATTCTAGATTAATACTCTTATTCCAGAAATCGCAATATACACATGCCCATTTCCATTCATATCATATTCCAGAGCCACACTACGAATCTTTCTCAGATTCTAGATTAATGCTCCCACCTAAGAAATCGCAAAATACACATGCCCATTTCCTAGGAAAGGAAGTAGAGATCACAATTACATATGTCAATCCCTCTTCTTCCTTAGAAACCGGGAATTACGTTTATTCCAGGGTTTCTCACACACATCAGAATAATGACTAAACTTCATCTATTCCACGTATACATAACCATTAGTGCCACACACATCAGAATAATGACTAAACTTCATCTATTCCACGTGTACATAACCATTAGTGCCACACACATCAGAATAACGACTAAACTTCATCTATTCCATGTGTACATAACCATTAGTGCCTATGGATCCATTACACTTTACTAACGTATATGCATAACAACATATCACACCACATCTCATATCATATTCTTAGCTCTGATAATACTAGATAACCTATCGTATTTTCATCCTCAAATGCCCCCCTTCGGCGACTTAGCACGGGGGTTCCGCTACCCGGTTAGCGGATGGGGTCAAGGGGCAACGCCCTAACAAGGGGCAACCGAGCCTGAAATATATAAACACATTGATGACCTCCACATAATTATATGTATACAAGACTCACTACGACAATTGACAACCTTAACAACCCATCGGACACCCCCGAATCGCAACCGAGCTAGAAACCGAACAACCGACATTAAAAACAATACTTGGAGTTGTTATATGTCCAAAATAACATGTTCAAAGTGTTCAAATGCTATCTTACACTCAAAACGAGTACCCATACGCCTATATTACGCCCTAAAACGACACCGATACGCAAGAAACAAAAATCAGAAACTGCTGAAACGGTGATGTGCGCGCCTTCTGGCGCGCCCCAAGCCTCGCCCAGACACGCGCAAATGTCTGTTGGGCACCAAACAGCCCCTGTTCTTACCCTTTAACATCCCAACTCAATCCCCACTTGATTAGGTTCATTCTATGGAAGGTTTAGCATCAAAAATGAGTTTTTTTAACATCAAATAACATGAAGAATCCATGTAGCAACTCTATACACATATGCACTCAATCCAATTTAAGGTTTATAACATCAAAATAGGATGAACTCACCTTATTTTGCAAACACCCACTTTTCTGCACGATTTTGATTCCAATCTGTTGTTACTGATTTTGAAAACCTAATCAACAAACAGATTCGTTTATAACCCAACCTCTATAACAATTATATCTGAAAACATGATCAATTTCCTTACCAATTTGAAGCCAAAACTCTTGTTTTTCCTTCTTTCTCCCTTTTCTCCTTTTTCTCTCTTTCTCTCTGCCTCTTGACTGACCCAGATCACAAAAACACTGAGATATTTTCCATCTCATTTGTTTTATCCATACATACTTTCATAAATGACCAATTACACCTCCAAGTTCCAATATTTCCAAAATAGCACCAAACTCTAATCACTTGCATTTTAACCCTATTGAATTATAAACTTACTATATAATTCAAGGTTTTAACCAAAATACACATAGATCCCAATCCTCATTAAAATAATATTATTGAAAATTCAAGATGTTACAATACTCCCCAACTTGAAAATGATTTCGTCCCCGAAATCAAAGCTAGGTAAACAAATGAGGATATCTAACTTTCATATCCTCCTCTGATTCTAAAGTTACATTAGTACCTCTATGGTATTTCCATTGTACCTTCACCTAACTACTTCTTTACCATTTCATAACTTTTTAATTGACTTATCAAAATTTCTTCTGGTTTCTCCACACAACAACTCTTCTTATCCACTCTTACTTTAGTAAAAGAAATCACATCATACCAACATGAAACATTTTGTACATCTCTTCCCTTTAAGTCTTACATACTTAATCCCAATTAAAAGTCCAGAAAGAACAAGAATTCATCTTTTCATATTCTCTGAACCTTACCTCTTTCATTAGTGTCCGCTCCCCAACTTGGATTTGCAAACCTCCTTAGAGTAACTGTTCATCATCAAATCTTTACCCGAATATTTCTTGGTCTACCATACCGTCATTAACCGTAACTCGATCTCCGGGTCTCAAAATAACATTACCATCTACTGCTTGAAAATCTACACTCACCTTAAATTGAGCATACTCACCACTTTTGAATACTTCGATAATTACGGCAAACCTCTGTTACATCCATGACTCACACGTTTCTTCAGTACAAAGTGCTACCATTTCCTCACACCACTATCGCACTACGCGACCATATTGCAACCAAACACTAAAGTGTTGTGTATCAAGGGTGATAATTCCATTGAACCTGTAGTATAACTACATTCTTAGGTCCGACCTTTTTATCATTTCTTCCCACGTTAGCATGGAGTACTACCCTCCAAACATTACTTGTCTCTTTCTCCCAGCTTTTCCACATACCGATAACATTTTCTCATTACTATACATAACCAAACAGTTGTACCAAAATTCTAACTTAAGGCAATCAACTAAGTTATCTTGAAACGACATACCGTCCAAAGTTACTACACATTCTTTAATCTGCAACTAATACTTTCTCGGACAATTCTTTCACACATAAGAAGCAACTCGTATTCCTTAAGGATTTTGCATCTTTTACATCACATTTTGACTAACATATCTATCATTTTCGTTAACTTCCAATGATTCAAAAATATAAACTTACTTAGCGACTCACACAACCAAAATCGCTTTGGATAAACACCCACTATCTTTCCACATTTCTATCCCGATATTAGCCATATCACTACACCATCTTACAAACCACATACTCCAACAATTTTATTGACAAAATAATACTCTTTATCTGGAATCCCCGAAAAGACTTCCATCGGATGCTTCCTCTTTCTAACTTCACATTACATACTAGTTGACACACTTATCTTGGCACTTGATGCCGCTACTCGTTCGTACATTCTCCACCCATAACATCTCACAGCAGACTAGGTCTCTCATGGTCCTTTGTACACAATTCAAACGTACATTCATGTTCTCCCGCATGATTAACTGAGTCTATTTCACTATTATAATCCTCCCCAACTTTAGTTGGACCACAACTCACGGTTTCTAATTAATTTCAACTTACTCGTTTCCTGCTAGCTCTTCGTGATTCCAAACCAATACATAGACAGGGCACAATCCCTCACAGATCGGCATAGTCTATACACTCGCTTCGTTCGTGCCTAATACTTCATCCTTTATAAACCATCCACACTGTAAGAAAACGCTTATCTAAAACAACAGCCCTTCACTATCCTAACACCCCTACACGGTGGTCCTTTAACTTTTAAATCTTCTGATTCAAGACTTAACATTCATACATGACCTCAAAATAACCAATGTATTCACATCATGTAAACTTCACTTATAATACAATTCATGTAATTCTAACCCCAAGCCCACGTCGAGCTTATTTAAACCGAGCGAATGCTCTCAATACTCAACCGAGTCCAAAACCGAGCCATCTGCTCAAAGGATCTAATGATTATTTATCAACATCTACTCATGCAATTAAATACATCTAACTCACATCATGCAACACACGCTCCGAGGCGTGATAATCTCACAACCCCTTCATTGCTACCTTCCCAAATCCCAATGAAGTCAATTCATATTTGTATCTATATGTACACGTATATGGAACTCTTTTATACTCAACAATGTATATCACTCACCAAGGTTCATTAGTCCCAAAGGTACTAGGAATACAAGATCATCAAACGGTCCTCACACATAAGACCAATACTTAAAACGACACTCATTTAAATAAAATGCAATTAAGCACATAACACATCATAAATATTGTACAACCACAATAACTCTAAAAGCGTATTTTGACCACATAGCTTTCTCTTATGCAATAAATTAATCAAAATTTCTTTCACTCGTGATTTAATCGCCAATCACTCAAATTCCCCAAAAGTGGGTGTTTCACAAAATATATACCATTCTGTAACATCCCCAGTCCACCGTACACGATATTATCCGCTTTGCGCATACCCTCTGCATAACAACATGCCGGTACCGCTCACGGTTTTGTTCCTGCCCGCACAGGTATACGCGGGACGCACCCAGACCGCACCCAGTGACAGGCAAAAGGCCTCATACACCTTACACAACTGCCGACTTCAAAGTCAATAGTCGACCTATCAATACTTCCTTAACCTAATCTTTAACAAGGGTCCCTAACTGAACCTAATCCTTTCAACATATCATAATCTAATTCACACCCCATTGTCTTCATCTCCAATTTATTCGTGTAACGTTAATATCACAAGATCACCATAAATTCTTATTTGACGTCAAGGATGTTTCCTTTCTGTCTCACCACACTATTCCATCACCTTGACGACTTCTAGTCCTTCCTCCGGACACAATCGTTCCTTGGCAACTGAATTTCTAGTCATCGAACAAAGGGTACAGACCCTCCTACATCCGACACTAAAGTCCACTTTCGACTCTCCCACTGTTCACCTTTTGTCTTGAACACAATTTCCAAAACTACAAACATTCTCCCATGATTTATCCAACACCTCTTCTGTAACGCCCCAAAATCCGGGCCAATTTAAACCTCGAGTTATAACAGGTTATGATAACAAAACTTCAACTTATATAGATAGCAAAGGAATTAACCATCAAGAGTGTAATTACAATACAGGATACTTCGAATAACCTATCAATCTAATCATGTCACTAATATCAGATTAATTGAGTTATCTAAGCTATCCTCCAAAAATCTCTTCTTTGTTAATTGCCACTTCTGCTATTCCAAAAACGCTCGTCCCACAACCCTTTATTTGCCTGAGCATGTACCTGGTAAGAACACATCATATAAAACGATTAGGCCAACGCCTAGTGAGAACATTCGTTTCAAATGCAAAAATCAATGTAAACAAGTTACAACAAACCTGATTACTACTTTCTTACCGTACGTATAATTCTATTTCATTATACAATTTTATCCAATCCTATGACTATGACTGACAACAAATCCATCAGCATATCATACTCCAGAGCCACACTACGAATCTTCAAAGATTCTAGATCAATGCTCTCCACTAATAAATCGCGATTACACACGCCCATTAACAGTAAGGAAGCAGAGATTACAAGTACTTATGTCAACCTCACTCTCTTCCTTAGAAACCAGGAATAACGATTAAACGAGAAATACCACACGCCTATTCCATGATTTCCCACACACACTGGAATAACGATTAAACGAGAAATACCACACGCCTATTCCAAGTGATTACCAAACTTTAGTGCCTATGGATCCATTACACTATCTACTCGTGCAAGTCAATGCTTAATACAGATTTCTCATATCATTCAGTATGAGCAAATCACCTTTATACCATACAGATTTTCTCCTATCATTCGGTATGAGCCAATCTCCTTTACATATACCAAACACCTGCCTAGTATCAAACCGGCACAGTTATCAAGCCTAACATACTACCCTTCGAATGTACGTATGTTCATGCTAAACTAATTATGTATCAATCACTAGATCATAACGATTCACAATTAACAGAACTGAAAACTGCCCAGTCTGCACAAAGTGTCCGGACAATCCAAAGTTTCCGGATAACCCATCTTATCCGGACGTTTCTATTTTCCGGATACCCTAATTTCCCCGGACAATCCCAACACCCGGACAACACATCCTTTCCGGTAAATTCCTACTTTTCCGGATAATATTCCAAATCCGGGCAACATCCGGACTCTATGATCATCCGGATTCTTATATTAAAATACAACCTACCCGGATACTTCCTGCGTCCGGAAACATTCATTAATGGACTTTTCCGGATATGACGATTCATCCGGAAAAATCGGGTCTGCAGCCTAAAAATTAATCTAACTTGTCTGTTCGATTCAGCTCATTCCCAGTACAACCATACAGTTTATAATCACTTTATACAACTATTTCACGGTTCAATTTAACATAAGAACACTGATTTAAGCAAAGTACAAATGAACTCACCTTATGTTTGCAAAACCCACTTCCTGCACAAATCTGATTTCCCCCAATCTGTTGATAATGATTCTGTAAATTAATCCAATACCCAGATTCGTTTATTCTCATTCATTCACAACAAGAATTATCATAAACCAATACAAATTCCTTACCAATTTGAATCAAATCTTGCTTTTCTTCCTTTTTCCTTCCTTTTCCTTCTTTTCTCTCTAATTCTTTCTTTCTCTCTGCCTTTTGACCGACCTCAACATAAGAAATGAAACAATATCTGATTTCCAGCTATAATATCTTACATACTTTCCAAAATTGACCCAACACCCCCTCAAGTTCCAATTATTTCCAAAAGTAGCACCAAACTTAATCACTTGCATTTTAACCCTATTGAATTATCAATTTCCATATAATTCAAGATTTAAAACCAAAATACAATTAGATCCCAATTCTCATTAAATCACTAATATCAAAAATTCAGGATGTTACAATACTCCCCAACTTGAAAATGATTTCGTCCTCGAAATCAAGGTCAGACAAACAGATGGGGATACTTATTCCTCAAACTCTCTTCTGACTCTAAAGTCACATTGGTACCCCTGTGATGCTTCCACTGTACTTTCAACATAGCTACCTCATTACCATTACGTAGCTTTCTAACTGATCTTTCCAAAATTGCCTCTGGTTCTTCCACACAGCGACTCTTCTCATCCACTCTTACATCAGTAAGTGGAATCACATCTTCCTCTTCGGCTAGACATTTCCGAAGATAACAAACATAAAAGGTATTATGAACTCCTTCCAACTCTGGTGGAAGATCCAACTGATACGCTTGTAAACCAATCCTTTTAGTGATAGTGAAAGGTCCTAGAAAACGTGGACTTAACTTCCCGCGTTTACCAAACCTTATCACACCCTTCCATGGGGACACTTTAAGCATCACGCGCTCCCCAACTTGAAATTCTTTTGGTCTCCTTTTCGGGTCAGCATAACTCTTCTGTCGGTCCTGAGCTGCTTTCATATGCTGCCGAATTTCTTTTACCTTATCAGCTGTTTGTTGTACCAATTCTAGACCAGCAAATTGTTTCTCTCCGGCTTCTAACCAACATACCGGAGTTCTACATTTTAGACCATACAAAGCTTCGAAGGGCGCTCTTCCGATACTGGAATGATAACTGTTATTATACGCAAATTCTACTAACGGTAGATGCGTATCCCAGTTACCTCCAAAATCCAATACACATGACCTGAGCATATCTTCCAAGGTTTGTATAGTCCTTTCACTTTGTCCATCAGTCTGTGGATGAAAAGCAGTGCTTAAATTAACTTTCGTACCCAATTCCTCTTGTAATGATCGCCAAAACCTTGAGGTAAACCGACTATCACGATCTGACATAATCGACACCGGTATACCATGTCTTGACACCACCTCATCGATATACAGCTTTGCCAACTTCTCAATTGGTGATGTTTCTTTCATAGCCAGAAAATGAGCACTCTTAGTCAAACGATCCACAATCACCCAAATAGTGTCGTTACCTTTTTGTGTCTTTGGTAACTTTGTCACGAAATCCATAGTGATCTTCTCCCATTTCTATTCTGGAATCTCCAAAGATTGGAAACTTCCATAAGGTTTCTAATGTTCAGCTTTCACCAACGAACATGTTCTACATGTTTCTACCTTCCGGGCCACATCCACTTTCATAGCCGGCCACCAATAATGCAATTTCAGATCTCGATACATCTTTGTATTCCCCGGATGTATGGAATACTTAGATCTATGAGCGTCTTCGAGAATCAGCTCTCGATTTCCTCCAATCTTTGGTACCCAAACACGACCTTGGAACAGCTTTATTCCACGACCATCTTCAGTTAGCTGAAGGTGTTGCTTGCCCATCACTTCTTCTTTCAGGTTTACTTCCCGTAAAGCCTCCGTTTGTGCCTCTTTTATCTTTCCCATCAAACTCGATGTCACATCAATTCTAACATTGATCGATTTCAAACATCCACTATACTCTTTCCTACTTAAAGCATCGGCCACGACATTTGCTTTACCAGGATGGTAATGCAATTCGCAATCGTAATCTTTAAGTAATTCTAACCATCTTCGTTGTCTCATATTTAACTCTTTCTGATCAAAAACATGTTGCAAACTTTTATGGTCAGTAAAAAGAGTACATTTGGTTCCATACAAGTAGTGCCTCCACAGCTTTAAAGCAAACACAACAGCCGCTAACTCCAAATCATGTGTCAGGTAGTTCTTCTCGTGTTCCTTAAGTTGTCTTGACGCATAAGCAATCACTTTGCCTCATTGCATCAATACGCATCCTAGGCCCATCTTTGAAGCATCATTGTATACCACTAAATCTTCTGTTCCTTCTGGTAAAGCAAGAACCGGAGCCTCACACAACTTTTGATGTAAGGTTCTGAAAGCTGATTCTTGTTTCTCCGTCCAGACAAATTTCACGTTCTTTCTAGTCAGAATAGTCAAAGCAGATGCAATCTTAGAAAAGTCTTTAATAAACCTTCTGTAATAACCTGCTAAACCCAAGAAACTTCTTATTTCAGATGCACTCCTAGGTGTCTCCCAATTTGCCATAGCTTCAATCTTAGCTGGGTCTACCTTGACTCCTTCTGAAGTGATCACGTGACCTAGAAATTGTACTTCTTTTAACCAAAATTCACATTTTGAAAACTTCGCGTACAATGTCTCTCTTCTTAAAACTTCTAAGACTTCACGTAGGTGTTGTTCATGATCTGTTTCAGTCTTTGAATACACAAGTATGTCATCAATAAAGACGATAACAAACTTGTCCAAGAAAGGTCGACACACTCGATTCATCAGATCCATGAAGACAGCTGGAGCATTTGTCAACCCGAATGGCATTACTAGAAACTCATAATGCCCGTATCTGGTTCTAAAAGCTGTCTTAGGAATATCTTCATTTCTAACCCGCACTTGGTGATATCCTGACCTCAAATCAATCTTAGAAAAACATCCTGCCCCTTGAAGTTGATCAAATAGATCATCGATTCTTGGAATCAGATATTTATTCTTAATCGTCACTTTATTCAGCTCGCGGTAATCTATACACATTCTCATAGTACCGTCTTTCTTCTTAACAAACAGGACCGGAGCTCCCCAAGGCGAAGAACTCGGTCTGACAAAACCTTTATCTAATAATTCCTGGAGTTGAGTCATCATTTCTTTCATTTCAGATGGCGCTAGACGGTAAGGTGCCCGCGCTATCGGAGACGAACCTGGAATGAGACCAATTCTAAACTCCACCTGTCTTTCAGTAGGTAGACCAGGAAGATCATCAGGAAAAATGTCAGGAAACTCACTTACCACCTTGATATCTTCCAATTGTTTCTTTTCCAACCTTCCATCTAAGACATACGCCAGATAGGATATACATCCTTTCATTAAACACTTCCGCGCTTTCACAACCAAGATTAACGGAATTTCCCCCTTTTGCTTTTCCCCGAAGATAAATACGTCATCCTTATCGGTCATTGGAATCCTAATTAACTTCTTTGCGCAAAATATTTCTGCTTGATTGGCTGTCAGCCAATCCATACCCACAACTATGTCAAACCCTCCAATTTCCATCAACAACAAGTTGATCGAAAATTTCGTCTCTTATAAAAGAATAGTACAACCATCAAGCCTTTCTCGAACCAAAACTTGACCCCCATTAGCTACCTCTACTACTAAAGCATCATCTAAAGTAGTAACATGCGTAGCTAATTTAGGATAGAATGATTTGGACACAAATGACAAATTTGCTCCACAATCAAACAAAATACGCGCAGGACAAGAATTAACAAGGAATGTACCCGAGACAACGTCCCTTGATTCCTTAGCTTCATCAGTGGTCATTCGAAAAGCTCGGCCCGTTGGCTTTGGAATAACTGGTTTCTTACTCTGATCGCCGTTCTTTTTCAACCTTGGGCACTCCCGACGAAAGTGACCCGGTTGCTTACATTCAAAACATGTATTCCCCCGCACTGGACAATTATTCATAGTATGCCCACTCTTTCCACACTTAAAACATTCAGATGCTATTACTCGACACTGCCCGAAATGCTTGCTCTTACACTTTGGACACCAGTTTGGTTCACGGCGTGATTCATAAGAAGTACCTTTACCAGTGTTCCTTGACCTCTGTGAATACTCTGATCGACCTTCCCATTTCCACTTCTCCCCAACTTGGGTCTTTTCTTCTTTATCCTTAGCATACACTTCCTCTATAACCTTTGCTTCCTCGATCGATTCTCTCAATGTTGAAGCTTTTGAACTCTGCACCCTTGACATCATATCTGCTGGTAAACCCTTTAGATAAGCTTTAACTTTGTCTTTCTCATTTGGAGCCACATGCCCCACCAGGTTCAGCTTCTCCATGAAGGATTCTGTATACTTTCTCACAGTCATATTGCCTTTCTTGAGGTTCCTGAACTCTTCCTCGATTCGATCCATTTCAGTTTCGTTACAGTACTCCTCCAGAATCTTTGCTTTGAACTGCTCCCAAGTCATAGCATTCAAAACAGAAGCTGTTACAGAAGCTGATAGCACATTCCACCAAGATAACGCGTTACCGCGTAACATTTGTGATCCAAATCTAACTTTAGACTTTTCATCATAACACTCACAAGCTCGAAAAGCTTGTTCAATTTCCCTTAGCCAATTCATGCAAGCTATTGGACTATCTTCTCCTTTGAATTCCGGTGGTTTACAGCTCAAGAAGGTTTTGTAGGAGCAATTTCTTTCAACCCTTCTTTCAGTATCCGACCCTGGGTTGCCAGTTGGATTTATCACACTAGTATCAACTCTTGTCCGTCTTGGTTCCGTACTTCGATCATTAAACAATTTCATGAACATTTCTGCTTGTCTTCCCATGGTGGTGTTCATCATTTCAGCTTGTCTTTCCATTGATGCATTCATCAATCTGGTAACATTATCCATAATGCGTCCTTCCATACTTGCTTCTGATTGTGTTTGATCGACAGTACTGGTACCCATTCTGTGTACCGGATTACGCACTCCTCCTAAAGAAAGAAAATCTGGTGGCGTCTCATGAATTCCGCCTACTCCAGTTTGTCTTTCTCCCGTATCGTCTAACCAATTCCTATTCATAGAATAATTAGGAGACCTCGGCGGAGTATTTACCATTGTTCTGGATGAGCACAAAAGAATACCCATCAGTAATGGTTTATACATAACTAGACATACAAAACGTAATTTACCGTTAATCAGTTACTGTAACCATTTAGAAACAAGCATGCTTATGTAACAATATATTCATAAATAACAGTAGCTAATTGAAATTGTGAATATATTATACAGGAGAATCCTCGTTACCATCATTACAGTACTAATTTCACGTATTTCCGTCACCTCTAAGACTATCCCGTCTTAGTATTCCTACCCATTCTCACGAATCATAACTTAATTCATCACAGCTTAAGTCTAAGTACCTCCTCAGCATACTTAGTTCGCTTAAACTAATGCTCTGATACCATATTGTAACGCCCCAAAATCCAGGCCAATTTAAACCTCGAGTTATAACAGGTTATGATAACAAAACTTCAACTTATATAGATAGCAAAGGAATTAACCATCAAGAGTGTAATTACAATACAGGATACTTCGAATAACCTATCAATCTAATCATGTCACTAATATCAGATTAATTGAGTTATCTAAGCTATCCTCCAAAAATCTCTTCTTTGTTAATTGCCACTTCTGCTATTCCAAAAACGCTCGTCCCACAACCCTTTATTTGCCTGAGCATGTACCTGGTAAGAACACATCATATAAAACGATTAGGCCAACGCCTAGTGAGAACATTCGTTTCAAATGCAAAAATCAATGTAAACAAGTTACAACAAACCTGATTACTCCTTTCTTACCGTGCGTATAATTCTATTTCATTATACAATTTTATCCAATCCCATGACTATGACTGACAACAAATCCATCAGCATATCATACTCCAGAGCCACACTACGAATCTTCAAAGATTCTAGATCAATGCTCTCCACTAATAAATCGCGATTACACACGCCCATTTATCAGTAAGGAAGCAGAGATTACAAGTACTTATGTCAACCTCACTCTCTTCCTTAGAAACCAGGAATAACGATTAAACGAGAAATACCACACGCCTATTCCATGATTTCCCACACACACTGGAATAACGATTAAACGAGAAATACCACACGCCTATTCCAAGTGATTACCAAACTTTAGTGCCTATGGATACATTACACTATCTACTCGTGCAAGTCAATGCTTAATACAGATTTCTCATATCATTCAGTATGAGCAAATCACCTTTATACCATACAGATTTTCTCATATCATTCAGTATGAGCCAATCTCCTTTACCTATACCAAACACCTGCCTAGTATCAAACCGGCACAGTTATCAAGCCTAACATACTACCCTTCGAATGTACGTATGTTCATGCTAAACTAATTATGTCTCAATCACTAGATCATAACGATTCACAATTAACAGAACTGAAAACTGCCCAGTCTGCACAAACTGTCCGGACAATCCAAAGTTTCCGGATAACCCATCTTATCCGGACGTTTCTATTTTCCGGATACCCTAATTTCCCCGGACAATCCCAACACCCGGACAACACATCCTTTCCGGTAAATTCCTACTTTTCCGGATAATATTCCAAATCCGGACAACATCCGGACTCTATGATCATCAGGATTCTTATATTAAAATACAACCTACCCGGATACTTCCTGCGTCCGGAAACATTCATTAATGGACTTTTCCGGATATGACGATTCATCCGGAAAAGTCGGGTCTGCAGCCTAAAATTTAATCTAACTTCTTGTCTGTTCGATTCAGCTCATTCCCAGTACAACCATACAGTTCATAATCACTTTATACAACTATTTCACGGTTCAATTTAACATAAGAACACTGATTTAAGCAAAGTACAAATGAACTCACCTTATGTTTGCAAAACCCACTTCCTGCACAAATCTGATTTCCCCCAATCTGTTGATAATGATTCTGTAAATTAATCCAATACACAGATTCGTTTATCCTCATTCATTCACAACAAGAATTATCAGAAACCAATACAAATTCCTTACCAATTTGAATCAAATCTTGCTTTTCTTCCTTTTTCCTTCTTTTCTCTCTAATTCTTTCTTTCTCTCTGCCTTTTGACCGACCTCAACATAAGAAATGAAACAATATCTGATTTCCAGCTATAATATCTTACATACTTTCCAAAATTGACCCAACACCCCCTCAAGTTCCAATTATTTCCAAAAGTAGCACCAAACTTAATCACTTGCATTTTAACCCTATTGAATTATCAATTTCCATATAATTCAAGATTTAAAACCAAAATATAATTAGATCCCAATTCTCATTAAATCACTAATATCGAAAATTCAGGATGTTACATCTTCACTCTCGGAGTTCTTTCTCAGCTTATAGTGTAATACTCTATGACCTAGTGAGTTCATAGCCTTAATGCATGACAACGTGATAAATGAATCATTTCGCACATTTTCTCATTTTAAAGAACAATCACAAGGAACAACTTGGGTACAAATGACCCCAATATTCTCATAACTCCAATGTACTGCACAACGATCTCGAGAATCGTTTGCATACAACTTTCCGTAAAACTTAATCTTTCTTAACCAAGCGATATTATTACGATAGTAATATATATTAAATGAAAATCTTTTCATACTACAAAACTTTGAAAGAAATTACCGACATGAAGTAAGCTAGTCGGTTCTCACATTCGTTTATATGATAACATCAAGTCAATACTCTTGTTGGTTATAACAGTTTTGTTGGCCAACGCTTTCTTGACCTTTTTGCTACAATTCAACTTTTCATGTAAAATACGAAGTATTTTGCAAATTGCTAAACTCAAAATTTTATTGTGCGTCGTAAATGGAATTGCCTTTTTCTTTAAATACACACTTGCACATGCTGACTCAACCTCGACTAAAATTGTTGTTTAATCATTTGTTTGAAATCATAACAACTCATGTAACACACACTAGGACACCATACATAAAACTCTATTCGCAAATGAAGGCTACTCACTCAAACAAGGTCAATCGTTTTACTCACGCGGCTTGTCATTGACACTCTACTTCCGACCAGTGGTCGCCCTCTCGGCTTTGTAACACTTACTATACATACATTCCATGGCCCACTTACTCAACCATTTCATACCATTTCCGTTTTGATCAATCATTTCACATTCTATCTCTACACATTTCAATTCACCTATTAAAGTTTGCCTCGGCGGACTTTCATGAGTCCCGCCAGTTCAAGGTTGTCCTTCCAACCCTCAATCATTACTGGTCTGTCCTCCAAAGAATTTGAAGGACCTTGGTGGCGTTTTCACCCTCGTTCCGTTATAACACAAAGGGATAACCATAAGAAATGGTTATACGAATATAGACATACGAAACGTACTTTACCGATCATTAGTCACTGTAACAATTTAGAAACAAGTATACTTGTGTAACAATACATTCATAATAACAGTAGCTAATTGGAATTGTGAACATATCATACAGGAGGGTCCTCGTTACCATCGTTACGGTACTAATTTCACGTATTTCCGTTAACTCTTAAGACTATCCCGTCTTATTGTTTCTACCCATTTCTCACGAATCATAACTTAATTCATCATAGCTTAAGTCTAAGTATCTCCTCAGCATACTTAGTTCGCTTAAACTATTGCTCTGATACCATATTGAAACGCCCCAAAATCCGGGCTAACTTGAACCTTAAATTTTAACAAGTTATGGTAAAATAAACTTTAACTTTCATATATATAGCAAGTGAATTAACCACTAGGAATATATTTACAAATACAGAATTCTTCAAATAACCTATTAATCTAATTATGCCACTATAATCAGATTAACTAAGTTATCTAAGCAATCCTTCAAAATCTCTTTCTGTTAATTGACTTTTCCGCTATTCCAAAACGCTCGTCCCACATCCCTTTTACTTTCCCGAGCTAGCACCTAGTAAGAAAATATTATATTTAAACGATTAGGCCAACGCCTATTGAGAACATTCGTTTCCACAATAATATTTGCAAAATCAATGTAAACAAGTTATATCAAACCTGATTACCCTTTTTCTTACCAAACGTGTAACTCTATTCCGTTAACACGATTTTCATCCAATTCCATGAATATGATTGACACACATTCCATCATCATATCATGTCTTAGAGGCACACTACGAATCTTCACTGATTCTAGATTAATACTCTTATTCCAGAAATTGCAATATACACATGCCCATTTCCATTCATATCCTATTCTAGAGCCACACTACGAATCTTTCTCAGATTCTAGATTAATGCTCCCACCTAAGAAATCGCAATATACACAAGCCCATTTCCTAGGAAAGGAAGTAGAGATCACAATTACATATGCCAATCCCTCTTCTTCCTTAGAAACCGGGAATTACGTTTATTCCAGGGTTTCTCACACACATCAGAATAATGACTAAACTTCATCTATTCCACGTGTACATAACCATTAGTGCCACACACATCAGAATAATGACTAAACTTCATCTATTCCACGTGTACATAACCATTAGTTCCACACACATCAGAATAACAACTAAACTTCATCTATTCTATGTGTACATAACCATTAGTGTCTATGGATCCATTACACTTTACTAACGTATATTCATAACAACATATCACACCACATCTCATATCATATTCTTAGCTCTGATAATACTAGATAACCTATCGTATTTTCATCCTCAAATGCCCCCTTCGGCGACTTAGCACGGGGGTTCCGCTACCCGGTTAGCGGATGGGGTCAAGGGGCAATGCCCTAACAAGGGGCAACCGAGCCTGAAATATATATACACATTGATGACCTCCACATAATTATATGTATACAAGACTCACTACGACAATTGACAACCTTAACAACCCATCGGACACCCCCGAATCGCAACCGAGCTAGAAATTGAACAAACGACATTAAAAACAATACTTGGAATTGTTATATGTCCAAACTAACATGTTCAAAGTGTTCAAATGCTATCTTACACTCAAAACGAGTACCCATACTCCTATATTACGCCCTAAAACGACACCGATACGCAAGAAACAAAAATCAGAAACTGCTGAAACAGTGATGTGCGCGCCTTCTGGCGCGCCCCAAGCCGCGCCCAGACACGCGCAGACGTCTGTTGGGCACCAAACAGCCCCTGTTCTTGCCCTTTAACATCCCAACTCAATCCCCACTTGATTAGGTTCATTCTATGGAAGGTTTTGCATCAAAAATGAGTTTTTTTAACATCAAATAACATGAAGAATCCATGTAGCAACTCTATACACATATGCACTCAATCCAATTTAAGGTTTATAACATCAAAATAGGATGAACTCACCTTATTTTGCAAAAACCCACTTTTCTGCACGATTTTGATTCCAATCTGTTGTTACTGATTTTGAAAACCTAATCAACAAACAGATTCGTTTATAACCCAACCTCTATAACAATTATATCTGAAAACATGATCAATTTCCTTACCAATTTGAAGCCAAAACTCTTGTTTTTCCTTCTTTCTCCCTTTTCTCCTTTTTCTCTCTTTCTCTCTGCCTCTTGACCGACCCAGATCACAAAAACACTGAGATATTTTCCATCTCATTTGTTTTATCCATACACACTTTCATAAATGACCAATTACACCTCCAAGTTCCAATATTTCCAAAATAGCACCAAACTCTAATCACTTGCATTTTAACCCTATTGAATTATAAACTTACTATATAATTCAAGGTTTTAACCAAAATACACATAGATCCCAATCCTCATTAAAATAATATTATTGAAAATTCAGGATGTTACACATCGAACAGCTCAGAGACCTAATACACTGGTGTGAAGTCAGACGCAACATTCAGGCACGTCACCTCAAGCCCCTGATCTTTGAAGAAGCAAAGAACAAAAAGGATCAAGGTGTAACGGTCCCTGACTGGATGATTCTCACATCAAAGACCCTTGATGAACTTCTCATTAAGGAAGAACCTTTTGACGGATAAGATCACCTTGTAATTCTTTCTATCCTTATCTGTCTACATCTTCTGTACTTGTAATTTTATTTGCTGTACTTGTAATTTTTCCACTTCCCTCTATAATCTTTACGAAGTTTAAAGAAAAAATTTAGCGAATGTACTTTACTCCGTCAGTACTGAAAAGATCCCAGAAAACAGTAAAAGGGACAAATATTTTATGAGTTCTTTTTATCCTTATGTTTTCATTAAATAGCAATTTTCTCTGTTGCTATGTCATAATCAAATAGGGGGAGATTGTTGATCCAAACCCTCAGTGATTTGATAATGACCCTCTCTTGACACTTAGTGAAAATTGTAAGTAAACAATATGTATTAGAGTTTCACTATCGCTGATAAGTACTAAGACTTTACAGTACCGCTGATAGGAACTCTCACTCTTTAGATTAGATATTCAGCGAACACTGTTCATCATCATATAGCTCTGAGCCTGTTCAGTTCTATTGATGATCGCTGATAGTTTAGTTTGTTTACTTATGATCTCTGAAGACAAGTTTCACGTCAACCAAAGTTCTACGCTGAAGTCGAAGATCAAGCTCAAGAACCAGCGACAAGTCTACTAATGAACTGATGCGGATATCAGCGAAGCCAAGATTTGTCCATTCAACGTGAAGTATCAAGTAGAAGACTTCAGCAATCGCTGAACTTTATCATTCGTTGATAAAGATCTGACTCAACGAAAGCTGATCATGAAGTCTCCCTGCATGTTACTATTGTCTTACCTCCCTTGCACGTCTCCGTACGAACTGTCAGAACGGACATCCCTTTTGTCTGTAATCGTACAACAACTCTGATTCTACACTGTGCACCATGCGGCTACTAAGGTTGTCTACAAAGGTCAATGACATGCAACCACTCAGCTGCTGCCACGTGTAAAGCAATACTGCCATGCATTAAATGCATGCAGTATATAAGAAGAACCCTACTTCAGTTTTGAAGTGTGCTCGGACCACCTTCTTATTTCTCTCTTATTGTTAAGTTATTATTCGTAATTTCTTTAACTCTTTCTAGTGCAAGAAACTTAGTGTTCTTAACTTGTTTAGATTAGGTTTATCTTTAATCTTGTTCCGCAACAAGTTGTAAATTGTCTTGATTTATCAATAAACAATTTAGAAAAGTAAAAACGTGTGTTTGTATTCAACCCCCCCCCCCCCCCCTTCTACAAACTTGTATAACCCTTCGGGACCAACACTTCGGCTTTTCATGATTGCCCGGCCCCTCTTCAACTTTACCTCTACTCTCGAACATCTTGAACACTGCTTTCTCACTACCAACCCTTAAGGTCATTTCACCTTCTTCCATGTCGATCAACGCTCTGCTCGTGGCCAGAAAGGATCTTCCCAATATCAGTGGGACCTCTATATCTTCATCGATATCCAGCACCACGAAATCCACCGGAAAGTAGAACTTGCCAACCTTGATGAGCACATCCTCTATCACTCTATATGGGCACACTATCGATCTATCCGCGAGCTTAAGGGTCATGTATGTTGGCTTCACCTCTCCCAAGCCAAGTTTCCTGAAAACAGATAAAGGCATTAAGTTAATACTTGCTCCTAAATCACATAACACTTTATCAAAATTAAGCTTCCCAATTTGAATAGGGATTGAAAAACTCCCTGGATCCTTAAGCTTCGGGGGAAGCTTGTTCTGGATGATCGCACTGCACTCTTTAGTAAGTGCAACTGTCGCGTGGTGTTCGACTGCCGTCTTCTTGGATAAGATCTCTTTCATGAATTTGAGATATGTTGGCATTTGGGTAAGTGCTTCTGCGAAGGGGATGTTGATGTGTAGCTTCTTGAATATGTCAAGGAACTTCTTGAACTGTTCCTCATCTTTATGTGCCTTTACTCGACTCAGAAATGGTAGCGGTGGCATATACGGGTTGACTGGTGGTTGCTTCTTCTTCTTTTCTCCATCCTCCGGGTTTTCCTTCGCCATACCTTCTTCACCGGCTTCCATCCCATCCACTTCTATGATCTCGACATCTTGCATTTTGAGCTCGGTTTCCTTTGATGACGTTTCTCGTGTAGGCTCATTGATCAGCTCCTTGCCACTTCTCAGATAAATGGCATTGCATTCTTCTCTTGGTTTCCTTTCAGTCTGACTCGGAAACGTTCCTGGGACTCGGTTTTGTAGGACTTCAGAAATTTGCCCCACTTGTCTTTCAAGGATCTTTATGGATGTCGTGTTCTGATCAGTTGCTGCTTTCACTGTGTTAACCGTGCTTGCTAACTCTCCAACCGTGCCATCCATCTTTTCCATAAACTTCATCATCATATCCTCCAGCCCCGGTTTCTTCTCTACGGATGGTCCTTCGTCGAATTTCCTTTGGTTGAAACCTGGAGGACGGTAAACATTGTTAGACTGAGAAGAATTAGAAAAGTTAGAAGAATTACCGTATTGTTGTTGCCCTTGAGGTTGACTCCATGAAAAATTAGGGTGTTTCTTCCACCCCTCATTATACGTGTTCGAGAAAGGGTCGTTCCTCGGTTGGTTGTTCCGGTTCTGCAAAAACTGAACTTGTTCGGGTTCTTCCGGACTACCTCCTTTCAAATGGTTCGTGATCGCAGCTAGTTGAGCTTTTATTTCCTTCAGCTCATCCGATTCTTGAACACTCGCAACTCTTCTAACGGCTGATCTTGGAGTAGAAAAACGGTGTTCAGCCAGATTATCGATCAGCTCGCATGCTTCCTCATAAGACTTATCCATTAGGGCTCCACCTGATGCAGCTGTGATGTCGTTCTTGAACTGCGGGTGAAGTCCACTGAAGAAGGTTTGGATAATGACCCAACCTTGTAACCCATGATGAGGGCATTTCTTGATCATGTCTTTGTACCTCTCCCAAGCTTCATATAGTGTCTCTTGATCCCATTGAGCAAAATGAGTGATCTCGGCCATGAGCTGGGCGGTTCTGCTTGGTGGGAAGAATTTCTAAAGGAACGCCGCCTTCAGTTGTGCCCAGGTGGTGATTGAGTCCGGTTGGATACTCTCGGTCCATGTTTCGGCTCGGCCTTTGAGAGAAAAACTGAATAACCTTAGCTTTATGGCATCCTCGTTCATCCCATTGATCTTAAACGTGTTGCAAATTCGCTCAAATGCACGGAGATGTGCATGAGGATCTTCTGTCGGTGCTCCTCCATACTGATTTTGTTGTACCATCACGATGGTACTCGGTTTAAGCTCAAAAAATTTCACCCCAGTAGTGGGCGGTTGGATGCCTATGCGTGCGGCTGCCACGTTCGGATCGGCAAACGATCGCATAGGGCGTCTCTCAGGAGGAGGCGGAGGCGGGTCATTGCGAGGAGGTCTCTCGTTGACAGGTATCTCGTCGCCCATCTTCAGTTGCCTTTTAACTTTTGATTCTTTGAGTAATTGACGGGCGGTTCTTTCGATTTCCGGATCGAGTGGTTCGATTCCTTCCCCTCGGGTTTTTCTTGGCATAAACCAATTAATACCTGAAACAGAAAGTAACCAAAATTAGCAATCCAAAAACTGAAAGTGATGAAATCAAATAACAAAAATAAAAAAAATGTTCAATGTAATAGCGCTTATAGCTGGTAGTGCTATCAGTTGCAACTAGTTCCCCGGCAACGGCGCCAAAAACTTGATAGGCGGGTTTACACCCTCCTAAATCTTACCGCAAGTGTACGGGTCGAAATCAAGTAATAGTACAAAAGTACGAGTATCGAACACAGGGAACTAGGAACTAAGTATCACAATGACTATAAGATCTATTAACTGAACGGTCGCAATTTTGGGTGGTTGGTATAAAACTAATTAATTGCAAGAAAACAAATCACAAACGGGACAGTAAACAACTTAGGAAACTTTGATAGAGAAAACAGTTGAGGGTTGGAAATCCTAAGGTTTTCATGTACAAACAATTGACTCAAAACAATTACCAGTTATTCCATATAATGAATACCCAATCTCTAAAAATCATCGTTGTTCTCTCTCAAGCAACAACGGGTTTTATTTCGAAAACACAAGTTTTATCTCTCGATCTCAACTCATGAAATTCAAAACACATTAAAAGCAAGATTTAATGGGACTAAGGCTTACTTGGTATATCTCTATCCAATTTCTCACCTTAGGTATGCAATTTCTAGTTCTAGTTACAATTAATTCTCTCGAACTTAATTGGAAACAAACAAAACAATTGAAAGTTGGCCAAACTCACAAAGGCATTAAAAACTCAAATCACCTGCTTCATTAAATTAAGAAAAACTGATAAAAGGTTCAAATCACATGTTTATAAGCTTAAACCAAATTCATTCCAACCCCCAACATCTAAAGATTAGTTCATGTTGGTGGTGGATAAAAACATAAGAAAAGGAAGAGAAATCGTGTATGCAAACATAATGATCGTGGATGTGATGAATGTAATGGTGGACTCCCTTCTCTCGGCTCTAATCCGATTATCTTCGTGAACTCCTCATCAATCGATCCTCTATCGTGGCTCCAAAGTGTGTGAAAAACCTCTGAAAATCGCTCCCAAGCTGCCTCCCGTCGCGCGTGTCGAGATAATGACCTAAAATCCGGAAAACACCAAATTATAAAAAACAAACAGAGACTTATGCCACTTGTCTCGTGGCTTGAAAACCGCGCGGTTTTCCTGATGTGTCTGGATCAGGTTCTGGGTCAGGTTCGGGTCCTGGTTCGGGCACGGGTCTTGGGCTTGGATCTCGGGCTTCCGTTGGACTTCGTTTTGGCTCTCTTTTGGACTTTTTTTTTGCTTCTTTTCTCGATGATTGCCGCCTTTTAGATTACCTGCACATTTCACTCGATAAACCATAAAATTCCGCCTTTTTGCTAGAACACAAGCCAATCTCATTGATTTGAGGACCGAAAATAACGCCAAAAAGTGGCGTCATCAACAATCAACCTTAAGTTATCCTTCTGGACAATTTTTGGCATTAACACCGACCATGCGAAGGTCGTCAACTGCATAACTGGTGGTTCCGACGTATGCGGTCTGACGTATTCCACGGCTAAACGTCATGCCAGCCAAGCACCTAACGATCGGCCTATCCCGCGCTCATCGAGACCCAAAGGAGATCTGGAGTTAGAAGCCATGAAAATCACATTCGACCAAGACGACCTCGGTGACTCATATCAGAAGCATCATGACTGGTTGATCATTCAACTCACGATTGGTAATTGTTTAACCCGGTGTTTGGGTAAAAAATCACACCCTCGACTGACCTGGGGAATTCCTTCGACATGACCCATGGACTTCGATTACCCTAATGCCTACAAAAGCCATACCCCCGATCGATGAAGGTAATACCCATTATTGTCTTATCCCCGACATACGATAGTTGATTATTAAAAGACATCTTGCGTCAATAGTCATTCAAGACAGTATCTTACATCTAATGATCGCACGTCACGTGTCGCACATCATGTGCCGCACGTCGCACATCGTTAGTCTTACGTTACTAGCCGCATGTCACTAGTCTTATGTCGCCAGTTACGTGTCGCCAGTTACGACTCGTTGGTCTTACGTCAACAGTCTCCTGTCGTCGATCTTATATCGCTCTGGTCCTACGACATCATCATCTTGGTCTGACGACCTAGTGGTCTTACGACATTTTTATCCTAGTCTCACGACATTTTTATAAGACCATTCCTATACTAAGATAAGGTCTTACAAGATATTTACAGTCATATACATGGTCTTGTATTTCGGTGACGGACGTATGCTCCGTAAGACCGACGTCCTGAACTTAAGACGGTCTTACGATTACACTAACTATCAATGGTCGACAGCCGTTTCTTTTGTTCATTAATGCAGGTCTACAAGCCATTATGGTACAACGGTCAATAACGGTCGAGCTCTTAATGACATTAAAGACTCGACAGCGGTTACAAAGCCAATCATCAAAGCGCATTTAATATCGGCAGCGGTTACAAGACCAGCCATTAACAGCACTAAAAACGACGTCCGTTACGACAGTTATCGAAGTATTTAATGAGCCAATTAAAGCGCCCGGAGACTATAAATTCCAAGCTCAATCCTCAGTTCAAGGGACATCGAACAACAGACACAAACACTCGAACTCGAAAGAACACTTGAAGCACAGAAATCGCTCTCAGAAGAATCGCTCTTGACGCACGACATCAGCGCACGACACACAGTTTAAACACACGACGCATATTGTTTTTACATTCGAAACACTTGTTACTTTAAATTTCGAAGTCTTTACTTCATTTGTATTGTAATCTCTGTACGATCGACACCCGAAACACAAGGACATCGCCCCTGTTTGGCAACCATAGTGCACTGTCGACTCTCACAGAGTCGAACGCGGTTTTTTCCCTCGTTTTGGGGTTTTCCGCGTCACCAAATCTCTCGTCTTATTTACTTTTTCCTCGCAATTGTGTTATCTGGATGGAGATACGTTTCTTTAGTTGTTAAATGTCAACATCGACCTTAAGTTGTACTTTGGTGCGATTTTTGGCATTAACAGTTTGACGTCATCCGTGGGACCCCATCTAGAGAAAATCTCAAGCCAACACACACCGCTCTAACGATCTTGTAAAGTTCTTTCAGGTACATGGCAAACTATCAAGATCCCCTGATTCAACTTCAATCGGAATTGAATACGGCTCGAAACCAGATTCAAGCCCTAATAAAAAAAATGTTTCGTCAAAGTATCGCATGTATCGCATCATCCAAGGGACTCGGGGGCTCGGAGCACCCTTCACAAATTGAAAAATACCACATTTGATTTCAAAAGTCCTCGGAAAAGGCGCTTATCGACTCCATATTACGGTAACTGTGACGTCCCACTTAGAACAACTCTATATATATACTCTAAGTATATTCTCCTCGTTTAATTTTTTTGATCTAATATATGATCGTTGATTCAAGCATCAAAAGATCATTGGTCAAAACCAACGACCACCCCCGATTTTACATTACAGGTTCCCAAGATCATATGAATACAGGTCTTACTATTTACATCGTGAGAAACCAAAGTCTCTACGACTTAAAAACACAGGTCTATAATATATAATCGTCGGTAAAAGACGACTTACGTTTTTATGATCGCCAGTCATGGCAAACGCAGGTTGCAATTTGTAATCGTCGATAAGAGACGACTTATATTTTAAATCTTACAATCGCCAGTCAAGGCAAACGCAGGTCGCAATTTATAGTCCTCAGTAAAAGATGACTCACATTTTCTTATGATCGTCAGTCACGACAAACGCAGGTTAAAAATTGTTGGTCGCCAATAAAAGCGACTCGCACGATCGCTAGTCATGACATATGTCGTCAATAAAGATGACTTGTACATTGAATCTCACAATCACCAGTCATGGTAAGACGCATGTCAAAACGCAAAAGTCGCCAATAAGTACGACTCGCATATTTTAATCTCATGATTGCCAATAAAGGCAAGCCGCAAGATTAACCGTATAATCACAAGCAATAGTCTTTCAAGAAGGCGATTGCGTCCTCCGACGAGTGTTCCAAAGCACTCAAGAGCTTAATGCAGGTAAACTTTCCACCAAGAGGGAAGGTCCTTATCGTATCTCAAAAGTCGTGGGTAAAGGTGCCTATCGGCTCCAAACCCTCAACGGTCGAAATATCCCACGCAGCTGGAATGCAACGCATCTGAAAAGGTATTTCTTCTAAATCCTTTTCCTTCTTTCATACAATTTTTTATTCATCACGACGATTACTGACTTAAGCATCGGAGGGTCGTTGGCTAGCCAACGACCAACCTCTGACATTGCTTTATCGCAGGATCGCACGACATAAGTTACTAAGTCTATCATACGACTTCAGTAAAATCGTACGGTATAAACAATCAGTTTTATTAGACGACTCGATTGTATAACTACAGGAACACATGATTCAAGTTCATCGTATGATCAAATCACACGATCGTAAGGTCTAGCGACCCCACAAGCTAAGTTCTTTAACTTATAAAAATTTCATGTTCTGAATGAATGCTTTGATCGCATGCGCTTATGTTTGCTTATACGATTCAAAAAGTCTTATGACTTACGTTCTAATCGTTGTATTACAATGGACGCCCAAGTCGCACGACTTCTTGTTCACTTTTTGTACTTAATGAATTTTTACAGTTGACATTACATTTGTCCATGACATGTATGAGTCGACATAATACTCCGGATCAATAGAAAGGTAAAAAAATTACCGATTATCGCTAAAGCAAAACTTACACAATGTAACATAGGTCTCTAACGACCGTATCGGCTGTAAACGCCAGATCTTAGGTCTCTAACGACCGTGTCGGTTCGGAACTCCAGATCATAGGTCTCTAACGACCGTGTCGGCTCGGAACGCCAGATCATTGGTCTCTAACGACCGTGTCGGCTCGGAACGCCAGATCATTGGTCTCTAACGACCGTATCGGCTGTAAACGCCAGATCTTAGGTCTCTAACGACCGTATCGGCTGTAAGCGCCAGATCTTAGGTCCTTAAAGACCGTATCAGCTCGGAACGCCAGAACATAAGTCTTTAACGACTGTATCACAAGATCCTTAAATTTTATCTTGGTTCGATCATCTTATGATCGCCGCCAAGCTTTATTTCGGACCAATCGTCTTACGATTGACTCCCGACCCATACGTCTCATTTTGATAAAGATCGTCTTACGATGACCGTCGGTTCCTTACGTTTTAAGGTCGTCTTACGACCGTCAGATGAACACCACAAGTATCTTGCGCATTAAAGGTCATCATTCGATCATCGCAACTTACTTAAACACCATCGACTGGACTCACGATTTTAGCTAACCAAGTCGATTTTCTTAGCAAAAGTGACACGTCTCCGTATAAACACATTTTACTTTGGTACGAGATCTGAAATTCAAATGGCTTTGAAATTCAAATCTCGGGGGGCTAACTGTTTGGGTAAAAAATCACACCCTCGACTGACCTGGGGAATTCCTTCGACATGACCCATGGACTTCGATTACCCTAATGCCTACAAAAGTCATACCACCGATCGATGAAGGTAATACCCATTATTGCCTTATCCCCGACATACGATAGGTGATTATTAAAAGACATCTTACGTCAATAGTCATTCAAGACAGTATCGTACATTTAATGATCGCACGTCACGTGTCGCACATCATGTGTTGCATGTTGCACATCGTTAGTCTTACGTCACTAGCCGCATGTCACTAGTCTTATGTCGCCAGTTACGTGTCGCCAGTTACGACTCGTTGGTCTTACGTCAACAGTCTCCTGTCGTCGATCTTATATCGCTCTGGTCCTACGACATCATCATCTTGGTATGACGACCTAGTGGTCTTACGACATTTTTATCCTAGTCTCACGACATTTTTATAAGACCATTCCTATACTAAGATAAGGTCTTACAAGATATTTACAGTCATATACATGGTCTTGTATTTCGGTGATGGACGTATGCTCCGTAAGACCGACGTCCTGAACTTAAGACGGTCTTACGATTACACTAATTATCAATGGTCGACAGCCGTTTCTTTTGTTCATTAATGCATGTCTACAAGCCATTATGGTACAACGGTCAATAACGGTCGAGCTCTTAATGACATTAAAGACTCGACAGCGGTTACAAAGCCAATCATCAAAGCGCATTTAATATCGGCAGCGGTTACAAGACCAGTCATTAACAGCACTAAAAACGACGTCCGTTACGACAGTTATCGAAGTATTTAATGAGCCAATTAAAGCGCCCGGAGACTATAAATTCCAAGCTCAATCCTCAGTTCAAGGGACATCGAACAACAGACACAAACACTCGAACTCGAAAGAACACTTGAAACACAGAAATCGCTCTCAGAAGAATCGCTCTCGACGCACGACATCAACGCACGACACACAGTTTAAACACACGACGCACATTGTTTTTACATTCGAAACACTTGTTACTTTACATTTCGAAGTCTTTCCTTCATTTGTATTGTAATCTCTGTACGATCGACACCCAAAACACAAGGACATCGCCCCTGTTTGGCGACCATAGTGCACTGTCGACTCTCATAGAGTCGACCGCGGTTTTTTCCCTCGTTTTGGGGTTTTCCGCGTCACAAAATCTCTCGTCTTATTTACTTTTTCCTCACAATTGTGTTATCTGGCTTGAGATACGTTTCTTTAGTTGTTAAATGTCCACATCGACCTTAAGTTGTACTTTGGTGCAATTTTTGGCATTAACACCCGGCGAGTCTTGGTCGATGGAGGCAGTTCAGCGAACGTCATCTTCCTTGATACCATCAAAGCCATGGGAATCGATCGATCGAAAATCACCCGACGCTCGACAACCTTGGTCGATTTCAATGGAGACGCAACGAGTACCTTTGGAGAGATCACCTTGCCTGTCTATGCAGGGGGAATCAATACGCAGACTAAGTTCAACGTCATTGATTGTCCGTCGGCCTATAACATCATCTTAGGCCGACCGTAGATCCATGAGATGAAAGTCGTTCCCTCGACGTACCACCAGAAAGTCGCACGTGACTGCTATAAGACCACCCTGAAGCCGCAGAAATAGGCCGTCTAGCAGTTGCGGGTCGAGGAAATCATCCTGGACCATAACAAGCCTAACCAGAAAACCCTCGTAAGTTCGTCTCTCGATCCCTGCCTTAAAGACAAGCTAATATCTTTCTTGCAGGAACATGCCGATTGTTTTGCCTAGTCGCACGAAAACATGGTCGACATATACCTTGGCGTCAATTCCCAAAAACTCTGTGTCGACCCGTCATTTAAACCTATTCGCTCCTGAAAGGAATAAGGTGATAAATGACGAGGGCAAATCCCCCTTGAAGACAGGAAAAGTCGGAGAAGGTATTTTTCTGAAGTCCTTTTTCTTCTTTCATACGATTTTTTATCACGACGATTACTGACTTAAGCATCGGAGGGTCGTTGGCTAGCCAACGACCAACCTCTGACATTGTTTTATCGCAGGATCGCACGACATAAGTTACTAAGTCTATCGTATAACATCAGTACACTTTCTCAAGATCGCATGACATAAGTGATCGGGTCTACTATATGACTTGACTATCTTGTCGCATGGACATGTGATTCAGATTCGTCGCATGATTTAAATTTTGCTATCGATCCACGATCTAAGTGTGTTAACCTCGAAAAAAAATTCATGTTCTGAATGTATGCTTTGATCGCATGTACTTATGTTCGCTTACATGATTTACAAATATTGGTCTTACGATTTATGTTTTATCTCAATAAGCGCCTCTGTCGCAAGCGACTACGTTTATTATATACGACTTCTGTTTATTCACGTACGATCAATATTGTACTTGATGTTTGCTTATTGATTGACAATAAAGTAATGCACAAGTTCGCAAGAAATGTAAATTTCATTTTTCATCAAACGGTCAGTTACAAATGGCTCGACCACCAATGGTCGAGTGATAGGAGCAAAAATTAAAATTTTCCTGAGGGTTAGGAGGGACGTTGCTTGCATCCTTGCCCGAGGCTTCGCCCTGGAGACCCTCGTCTATCTCTTCCTCCTCGGCCTCCTTCTCGTCGTCTGAGTCGAGGTCCCTGTCGGTCCCGACAGTCGACAAGAAGACTGCCAACTCGTCCGATGCTGAGGCAAGGGGATTCTTCCCCAGCAGGTGCTTCCGCCTCATCCTTGAGGGCCTTCACCTCTTTCTCCAAGCTCGTCACCTTAGACTTGGACTCCTCGGCTTCTTTTCCCTTCATAGCCAAGGATTCCTTCGTTCTCACCAGCTCTTCGGCTCTTCCCTTTGGTCGTAGATCAAAGATAGGGACTGCTTTAGACGAGAGTTCACCTCATCCCTCGCATGACCGATGGCTTCCAACTCATCCAAAGCGTCGTCGAGTCGTACCGACATACCATCGGCACGCGCCAGGGCGGACTTCTCCCTCTCTAACGCTGCGTCTTCTCTCTTAAGAGCAGAAGACACAAGACCTTCGATCTTCGTCGTCTTGGCATGCAGGGCCAAGGAAGACTGAAACATCTGAAAAACATAAAAACACGTTAGTGAATATTCGACAACGTCAACGTAAAACGAGTCTTGAAAGAGAGACTTACCATAAACGCCAGTCCGACAACATAGGACCCTGAACTTTCGACAGAGACCCCGTTGAAGCGCTCCCTGAAAGAGGGGAGCTGAAACTTATCCAAGTGAGGGAACAAGCTCTTCCCGTCCAAGACATTATCAACCATGAAATCCGACGGCAACGTGAAGTTTACCGTCGTGAATTCTTTCTCGCCCTCTCCCGTCTGCGCGTCCTTGCCCTTGTCGGCCGACGAGGGGCCCGACGTGGCAGTAGGGGACACCGTCGATTTCGCTGGATGCGCAGGGTCGACGGGTGTCGCGTCGATCGCGTCGGAAGTCTTCTTGACGGATGCGGTCGACGCCTTCGCCTTCTCTGGCGTGACGACTCTCGACGAGCCGCCCCTCTTCAAAGACGGTTCCCTCGGGACGGACATCCTTGTCCTCTTGAGGACTCCCGACCCAGCTGTCGGGACCTCTTTTCTCTTTAGGACCCCCGACCCAGTTGTCGGGGCCTTCTTCCTCTTTTCCCTCGCCTTACGAGCCAGTTTGACTTGAGCCACCCTCTTGGCCATCGCAGACGACACTTTCGTCCGGAATTCTCCTGTAAAACAAAAGGGAGGAACAATTAAACAACTGAAACAAGGGAAGAAATATGTCGAAATAGGGTAGGGTACACTTACTAGTCATCTCTACCTCTGCCTCTTCTTTCGACTCCTCTTTCTTCTCTTCTTCCTCAGTCTCTTCAGACTCCTCTTCCTCTTCTTCTTCTTCTGCCTCCTCTTGACTCTCTTGACGATTTTCACCCAAACACACCAGGTCGTCGTCTTCGTCCACTAAATGTCGTGTGATGGACGATCGATCGTCAGTGCTGATCTCCAGGAACTTCTCGATCTTGGCTTTGGAGTCGTCGTTGGGCTTCACCTTGTCTAAGTTGATATTAAAGGTACATAAGGGAGAAGGTTAGTTGAAAAACAAATAAACAAATCTAACAAAAGCGCTCGACCAAAGCTAGAAACTCACCCGTCATGTTCCAACCGGATCTGATCCAGTCACTTTCGGGGTCCAACGTCGCTACCCGCACGAGTACGTACCTGGTCTTCCATTTGCGGTCGTTGACCGCAGTTTTCAGAACCAAGGTACGATCGCCCTTGTGTTTCGAAAACAAGTTGTAGCGACGGTAGGTATCCTTCTTGACCTGATAAGCCATCAGCAAGTCCGTCACGTTCATCGGCGACTCCCAGTTCGCGGTAAGTCGCTCGATGACCTGGATCACACGCCAGAATTGGGGCATCAATTGCCCCGGCGACAAGTCAAACTCGCACATAAATGCCTTGGCTAAAGGCGAATATGGCCATTGAAATCCTATCTTAAACGGGTACTCGTATATCACGACGTACCCTTCAGGACACATCTCCGGTCGAATCTGACTGGCCTTGCTCACTGTAATCCCCGCAGGGATTTTGGCTAAACTTCTAAAGTCGTCAAGATCATCCTGATCTCGAATAGTGCTCCTAGGTTCTGTCGACATAGCTAATCCTGTTAACCACGTTTGTCGATCGGAAAAACCCCAAATGTCCCAGTTTTTCCTAGGTTTCCTCGCAATTGATTTACGACGCATGCAAAGAAGAAGATGTCGTACCTTATATAGGCGCTCTAAATCCTCGAAACTCTAACTCTAATCAAGATCTTTTAGGTTTGGAAACGAATCGCTGAAAAATCGCAAGAAAATCTTACTCTAAAAAAAACTCTCTGAAATCGTAAAATGGAAAAGATCCGTCGTGGGTCGCTATTTATGTAAAAGATCATGTCAGGTCATGTCGCCTGATGATCGACACGTGCCCTTGCCTTTTCGAATACTCGACAGATCGTCGACACCTGGCGCTTACAGCTGTTAGGCATGATCGCACGTCAGCATGACGTCACGACCTTATCCCCTTTTTTACTTCCTCTTTAGTTAGAATTGGACCAATCTAGTTCCAAGGCAACTGAAGGGATTTTCGACACGTGTCACGACCCTAGGCGTCCGACTAACAAAATTTAAAAACTTTTTGAAACTTGAATTTGCCACTCCATTTTTAAATTTTGGGGGCAAACTGTTTGGGTAAAATTTCACTAGTCTCGACCACGACCAAAACTAGGAAGACATTTATTACGTTTTTCCATAATGAGGTAAAATCATAACACTTTGCAGTCTGATCAAAAGATAAAACCGAAAGTTATCTACCTCACGGCACTCGACCATGACTTCGTCTGGTTCACACGACCGACGTGACATACCTCGCGACCTCGACCGACTAACATGCGATATTTCTGTTACGTTTTTAATGTTTAATTGCAGGAATCAATGTCATTGATGATCAACAGACATAACCGACAAGGTCAGTTATGGGCATTCAATCCAGCAGTCGTTACGACAGTTATCGAAGCATTTAAAGAATCAATTGAAGCACCCGAAGACTATAAATACCAAGCTCAAATCATCATTTCTGGGGCATCACACATCATCTCGGATCATCTCGAAATATCTCAGCACAACTGAACCCTGAAGAACACTCAAAGCAAAGAATTCTCTCTCAAGCAGATCGCTCTCGACGCACGACTTACACACACGACACTCAGTTCTTACACACGACTCACTTGTTTTACACGCACGATACACTTGTTACTTTACATTTAAAGTATTTCTTTCGTTTGCATTGTAATCATTGTACTCCCGACACCCGAAACATAAGAACATCGCCCCTGTTTGGCGATCATAGTGCGGCGACGACCCCCAAAGTCGTCCGCGGGTTTTTTCCTCGTTGAGGTTTTTCCCGCGTCACCAAAATCTTGGTCTCATTTACGCTTTTCTGTCTTTGTCGTACGCTTTGTCAAAAGATTCCTATTCTTTAGTTGTTAAGCTCCACAATCAACCTTAAGTTATCCTTCTGGACGATTTTTGGCATTAACAGTGTTTACCAAGTCACATTAGCTTACCAAATGAATATGACAAGGACTAAGAATCTTACCCGGTAAGAGCGGGAGCAAGAACCGAGAGTCGAAAGCAAGGACCGAGAGTCTTACCCGGTAAGTGAGTGCGACAGCTCTTACCGTGGTTAACGTTTACCGGCTAAATTGTTGCATACGATGCCATTTTGGTGGACTAAAATATTACTCGAGAAGTAAGTGATAGTGTTGAATTTTACCGTTAAACACTTACCCGGGTAAGTGATTTGGTAAACGACCCCTAAGAAGGATGTGGGATGAGTAGCTAAGTTTAATTATTTCGCATTCACTTGTGATAATGGCCACATTATTGTGTTGCTTTCGTATAAAATTTATAAATTTATTGTTCAGGACCGTGTGACCTAAACGGCTAAACCCAATTACAATGGGAAATCCAATTGGGTTTATATATATATATATATATATATAGAGGTTTAGAGAAAACTATAAAAAAATTAAGGAACATCCTGGTAACCGTTCCTCTGGACGATATGCACATTTGAATATGAGTAATTTGTAACATGCACTTGTGCATATGTATACATGCATAAAAACCAAAAAAAATAGCTTCAATTGCTTGTATGCACATGTACATATTGTCCAGGTTAGTGGTTATTAGGCATTCCTCAACTTTTTTTATTATTTTGTTACAGTTTTTGCTGAACCTCCATCTGTCTATACTATATAATATATATATATATATATATTGTTTATGCTTAAGTTGTTGGTTTGAATTTGCATAAAGTCATTATTTGATTGATCCATTTCCACACAAAGCTTCACTTACAGTAATTATCTAAATAAAAAATATATGATTTTGTGAAGTCGGAGCTCTGACTGCCTTCAAAAATATTCCTTGATTGACTCGACCCGACCGTCTTGACCCCAACCTTAGCTTCTTGTCCAGACTTCCTCCTCCCCCTTCCTGTCCCATGCATGCATTTATATTATACGACTTATTATGTCTCCCCCTCAAACACTTATCTCTTCTATCCTTCTTATTGCTTCATTCATCTCCATTCTTTGGTCAACCTCGCTTTCCGTACAGGCTGCTCCGATATGGAGAAGCTTCTCCATCTCCCCAACTGACTCTTTTGCCCCCGATGCTATTTCTGGATCAATCAGCTCTCTTTCCCTCTTTTCAGCAAGAGCTGATCGAACCCATTGCACCACGTCTGTCCCACCCTTTTGGTTATTGAAATACTGTGATGGGTATTTTCCTGTTATGATTTCTAGGATGATGATGCCCATGCAATACACGTCGCTTTTCGGACAAACTTTCTGGCTCAACATCGCCTCTGGGGATTTAAAAGCAAACATGCATTGTCCCGTTGGGGTTTGGTTAACCAAAGGATAGAAAGCGTAATCACTCAGAAGTGGCTCGTAGTCTTTCCCAATAAGCACATTGCTCGATTTCAGATTCCCATGAGGCAAATCATACGATGCAAATTCTGTATGAAGGAAACCCATTCCTCGAGCAACTCCTTTTATGATCTTTAATCGATTACTCCAGTTCAATTCAGCATGGGAATTCCCACGATCACCTGCATGACATGCATCCATTCATATATGAATAAGAATAAATATATTCACACACATATGTATTATCTATATATGAATAGTAATTTAAGTTTGGATCGTACCATGTAAAATATAGAGTAGACTGCCTCTGGGGACATATTCTGATACCAAAAGCTTCTCTTCTTTCCTGTAATGATATGCCAATGGTGTCAATATGTTTTGGTGCTTCAATTTCGCTAGCTTTTTCACCTCTGCATCAAACACTTCCTTAGTCATTTGGTTCATCTCTCTCACCCTTTTCACCACCACTGACACTCCATTCCCGAGCATTGCCTTGTATGCAGACCCTAACCCGCCATTTCCAAGTACCTCGGCTGCAGCCTTCATCAAGTCATGCAACCCAAAAACTCCTCTCTCTTCATTCACCATCACCAGATCCCCCAACGGCCCCCCTGGCAGGGCCGCACCCTTTTGAGATGAACGGGCTGGTGCATCTTTCTTTTCCTTAATAACATTCACGCTGCTAACCTTAGTGTTATTGTTATCATTATTGTTGTTGTTACTACTGCTACTGCTACTAGTGTCCATGGCAACGGGGGTAGGGACGGGGGCAGGGGTGGGGGTGGGGGCGGTGGTGGTGTTAGTGTTAGTGTTCAAGTTTTCGTAGGATTTTCTACTAGAGCTTGTGGTTCTCTTGGGGACGGTTGGGATATTGACAATAGCTTCATCAACACGGGGTTGCTTACCTGAAGGTCTCCCATGATCTTCTTCTTCTATTTTATTTGCTTTGGCCAAAATGATCAAGATTAACAAGGCCACGACGACAATCATTATGATCCATTTCGTTGATGAGTGTGTTCTTGTTGACGGCTCTTCTTCCGGTTGGTTCAAATCTTCCGCCTTGCATTCTTTATCGAGTTGTGGACCACAAAGGTCAGCGTTGTTTTCAAACGCTTTGGCATCAAACTGGTTCAAACTCTTGGGTATTTCTCCTTCTAGTTTATTGTTGGAGAGATCAAGCTTGGTTAGGATATCTGGGTCTGAAAATGCGGGAATGGGTCCTGAAAATTCATTATCCTCTAAATGGAGTTCCTTGAGATTTGGTAATTCTCCAATGGATATCGGAATTTGGCCGGAAAATTTGTTATGTTGTAGCCAAAGTTTCTTCAAGGATCCCAATGTTTGGAAAAAATCAGAAGGTATGACGCCAGAAAACTGATTACTACCGGCGTAGAAAGCTTTTAAATAACGAAGACGATTGATTTGGGGCATGGGGCCAACAAGAGAATTGTTTTCTATGCTGATGGCTTTAAGACCGTCGATAACCTCCAAGGCACCAATATCAGGTTGGCCTTGGAGACCCATGCCTGAAAGATTGATGCTGCTAATCACGCCATCGGCACAAATGATTCCAATCCACACATTATTGGGGTCACAAGGGTTGGAACCATCGTCTTTCCAATTGGTTAAAGAATCAGATACGGAAAAAGATCTCTTGAGTTGGAGGAGCGCATTAGATGGTGATTGTTGTTGGGAAAAACATGGAATCAGGAAAAGGGATAGGAAAAAGAAGAAGGAAAGGTGGCGGCCACAAACAGCGGCCATGTTTGGTGACGCCGGCCGGGAGGGAGATGGCTCCGGGAAGAAACGGGCCGCTGTCTGGAAAGAAAAAGGGTTTCTGTGAATGAAGAAAATAATGGTTGGAAAAATGAGTGGTGAAAATGTAATGGTGGGTGGTGAATTTGGGATGGCATGGTGATGATGGTGATGGTGGTGTTAGAGAAAAAACAATGGTTGGTGGGTAGAAACTGGAAAGTCTTCAACTCCGAATGTATAGTCGATCAGATTCCAGGTGGTGGTGGTTATCATTTCATTGAAATTGTCAAAACTCTCAACTTTCTTATCACAACCCCCTTCTTTTTATTGTCCTCAAACATACATTTCATTTTAAAATTGATATATCAATAATAACCCTGTAATCTCCAACAGCTTCTTTGTTTTGGAGAAAATGAAAAATACTAGAATTTTGGATTGTTTTTTCTCCAACAGTTTCCTCAAAACTATCTTCAAAATGGAGGAGAAAGTAGGAGAGAGAAGGAGTTTTCTCTAAATATGGAGTTAACCCAAAAAATGATTACTAATCGAAAGCACCTATAGAAATCTTTGAAAAATAATATTTAGAGAGAAAAATAATATTTTAATATTATAATCATTGTTTTTTCTGTTGGAGATGAATGTAATTTTTTTAGAGATTTTGACTTTTGGTTCTTTAGACCATCCACATTCCTGCAATTCATTTACACTTTCAATTGTGCCACATCAGCTTTTCCAATTACCTTCCACACACATGCAATCCAGCTACACTTTCAAAAGTGGTCCCCACTACAACATTTATAAATTACTTTATAAATTATTATTTACATTCTATTTTTTAATTAATATAACATAATATATAAAATTCTTTATTTTAATTTAATGTTAATTAAAATATAAACATTAATTTCAAATAAACGATTAATATATGATATAATAATACAATACAATCATTTTATTTATTTTATATTTCATTGTTTTAATTTAATATATAATTTATTAAATTATATCAAAACACAACATTTATTGAATTAAAAAGATTACATATAGATAGAAATAACATATTACATTAATCACTGTTTTCTTTTCCTGCAAATCGACTCCAAATCTCTTCAACCAAGTCTTCTTGTAGTTGATTGTTATGAAACCTGTTACGTATCCTTGCATGACTTTGAAGATAACTTTCATACTCAGGAAGATGATTTCGAGAAACTTGAGGCATTGATATACTAAAATTAGCATCATCTGTAAAATCAAATTAACGAATATACGAGTCTCGTTCATCTTCCACAATCATGTTGTGCATTATTACACAAGCTCGTAGTATTTCACCGATTATTTCCTTGAACCACATGCGTGATGGACCTCTAACTATAGCAAACCGTGATTGTAACACCCCAAACGCTCTTTCTACATCTTTCCTAGCCGATTCTTGTTTTTTTTTTGTAAATAGTTGATGTTTTTGACTTTGGGGTAATGGGATGGACTTCACAAAAGTAGCCCAGTTAGGGTAGATTCCATCTGCAAGGTAGTATCCTAAATTATAGTTGTTACCATTAACAGATAAGTTAACCTCTGGTGCTTTCCCTTCTAAGACCTCATGGAAGATAAGAGAACGATCTAGCACGTTGATATCATTTAATGTACCTGGAAGCCCAAAAAAAGCATGTCATATCCACAAATCTTGTGAATCAACTGCTTCTAACATAATTGTTGGAGTTTAATTATATTGTATATAATTCATATAAAAAACAACATATAAACATAAATAGAATATTTTTTTAAATAAGAATAATTAATTTAATTAAAAATAAATTCATATTAATAATTTATAAAGTTTATTGTTTTCAATAGCCATTTAATATATAATTTATTAAATATTATTATTTTATTTATTTAAATAAATAGAAAATGAGAAGATGAAGTTGACGTGGCCTTGCAATGACAATTGCAACACTTGCAATTGCTTTATGACATGGCTTTCACACCATTTGCAATTCATTTTGAAAGCCCTGTGTGGGTGGTCTTATTTTAGAGAAATTTTAGGAAAGCTATTGGAGATGCTCTTACAAATTAAAGACGGCCATCTACCAACTTTAGATTTAACTACATATCGTGCATTCGTTTCATGGGTTTTAAATTTTCTAACTATTACATATCCCCATTTTCTTCATTCTCTAAAATAGGGAAGCTGTTGGAGATGAATGTATCTTTTTTAAGGATTTTGGCTTTTGATTCTTCATTTTAAAGAAATTATGGGAAAACTGTTAGAGATGCTCTAAGGATCAAGTGTTAAAAGACTTAAAGTTAGGGTCAAGAAATATTGTGGTTGCTTACATATAAAGCAACGAGCTTTTGATTGCTAAAAATTCAACCAAGTTTTCACAATTAAGCAAAAAATATATATTATTTTAATGAGCGGATTAATAATTCATTAAACTTGTTAATAGAAAAATACTATTTAACAAGTGAACAAATAAGTTTTTAACTAATTAACCGAACAAAAAAAACTCACACATGTAGCATTTTATGTTGATGTGAGGTTGGATTGGAATTTTTCGTTATTTTTTGTATTACATGATAAAATATCACATCGTTTTATGCCACTAATATATTATAACACGAATCACCTGAGACTTTTCCTAATTCGGACACTGAATTAAGTTGATCGAGAGTTTTGTTCAGCTGCCAACTAGACTTAACGAAGTTCAAATCACTCACTAGTTGACAATTAATAAGACAAATGCCTATCGAACCTTTAGAGACCAGATATTGCAAATGGAAGATGGTTAAGACATTTCAAACGACAACGACCAACATGATAAACTTAATTGGTTGAAGACGTTCTCGAATAAGTTAATCCTCTAATAGTTGCGAGAAAACGATGACCATAGAAATAGAAGGTAAAGAAGCCTTGTGATGGTAACTAGCACCAAGAGATGTTCTATCAAGAAAGAAATCACATTGGGTCCATACCAAAGAGATGGATCCTCTCAAAACACTGAAAATGATCCAATACTCAATTGATGATGATGGGGATTAAAATTTGGGCTAAACAAGATTTAGTAATGTACTTTTTATTTTATTTAATTTATAATAGTATTGTACACTTATTTTTTATTAAAATATTGTACTTTTAACTTATTTTTTTATTAGATATTATATTTTGAAAAATCTATTTAAATTAACAAGGTTTTTATGTCTATCATTGATGTCATAAATTTTTAAATGGAACAATTTCAAAAGGTAATTTACCTAACCCATAAGTTACGTTTTCTAAAGTTTTTGAATCTAAAATGTTTTTTAATTGAGATGGCAGACCATGGAGACCTTGTGAAGTGCACATGGTGACACATGTCACCGTATTATTTCTCCAACGAAAGGTAACAAAATTTGGTTTCGTGAAATGTGCAACTGTATCGTTTTAGGAGGTGCTATCGTATTCTTTTGAAAGTACAATCGTACCTCGTAGTCAACAAAAAAAACCCAAAAAGAACTCTTGAAGTCAACCAAAAATACCGAAAAATCTATTGAAATCAACCAAAAATACCAAAAAAGTCTCTTGAAATCGATAAAAAAACTTAAAAATCCCTAAAATCAAGCCAAAAGTTTTAAAAATACCTCGAAACTTTGAAATTTGTCTAAAAGCACATCGACTGATATTGAACATTGGTGAGAAATATACACAATGTCGATAAAAATCGTATGAAAAATATGATACCAGTACCACGAAAAAGTTTCTGGATCCGTCGCTGTTACAAACTTACAAAGATTAAATCACTTTTAACAATCGAACAATAAGGTGGGTAAAATACTAACGGTATATTTTTGTTTTAAGTTTAGAATGGAAACTCGAGTGATACAAGTTTTACACAGGGTTCTTGAAACAAACATTCTAAAACCAAATTTCAATCATCTTTGATCTGAATCTCATCTTCCTTCCTTTGATTCCTTCACCAAATTCAATCCAAACTGCTACTAATTTTTGGTTACCATGTGATCATCATCATCCCTTCACCTTCTAATCTCATTCCATTCATGGTGGATACCCTAAATTCATCGCCATCTATGTGGCGGTTCCACCACCGCCGTTGGATTCATTCCCTCTTCTCTTCTTACAACACCTTTTTCACACTCCTCTGGATCGTCGGATTCACATCTCTTTTCATATGGCAACGCAACATCGTCGATGGCTTCTTCATCTTCCGCCGCCCCCTCTCTTCTCGCCCCTTGCCCCACCTCCGACCCTTCGCCTTTAATCTTACGGATTTTGGAGCTGTTGGAGATGGCGTCACTATCAACACCAAGGCTTTCGAAAATGCTGTTTTAACTATCTCGAAGCTAGGGAAGAGAGGTGGTGGTCAGCTCAATGTACCCGCCGGAAGATGGTTGACGGCGCCGTTTAATCTAACGAGTCATATGACACTGTTTCTTGCTGAAGATGCAGTTATACTTGGAATCGATGTGAGTGTTCTACTATTCCTTTTTCCAATTTCGAAATCAAACTTCTTTTGGATTTAATTTTGTTACAATGTATTGCGAATCTAGGGAAGAAAGGGTGGTTTTGGCAGTGTAATCAGTCTAAGATTACTAGTAAATTTGATCAATTTAATCAGACAAATTGATTGGATATTTTGCTCAAGGATATGCATATATTTGTCAAAGTTCTAAATGAGTAAATGGGCTACAATTTATGTTGTGTACATGGATTTTTAAGGGGTTTTTTGCTGTGAATTGCTAATGTGAAATCGTTTATTTGACAAATTTGTCACTTGGTAATAATTGTAATAGAGTTATTCAAAAGTTAGTTGGTTTGTTAGTTAAAAGTACATGTGTCTCAACCATTTGGGTATCCGGAGGGGGGTTCATCTCCAGGTTCTCTCCCTCTGAACGAGTCAGGGACTGTTTACTTACAACTTAATGAGCTTAATGGTCTGGGCGGCTTTTTAGCTCAGCCATACATGAGTGTTTCTGTACAGCTTAATTGTTAAGCCATTAAGCTAAAATGGCTATATGGAATAAGCCAATACCCCTTACTTGTCCTCATTAAGGTACCCAAAAAAAATTAATATACAGCCCTCTCTCTCTCTCTCTCTTTGCCTCCCTCAAACCCATTGGTTTCCCGTCCCTCAGACTTAGAGATTTATCCAGACCGACAACTTAACCTATACAAGGCTTAATGTAAAAAAAGGTAAACAACCCCTTACATATACAAGAGAAAAGGGCATATTTGACCATGGGCCAAGTAATTGGCTTGTTAACTAAACAGAAAGTTCTCTGCATAAGGCATGTCCACACCTTATGACAAAACATCTTCTGTCCAGCTCTTTAACATACAAATAGTATTCCTCGGATAAGGCTTGCCCACACCTTATTACAAGACTTCTTTCGTCCAACATACAAATAATGTTCTGTCCACAACAGAACATTCCGATTTAAAGTTGCATTGACTTGTATTTCATTGAATAATCTAGACTACATGCATTGGTACATGATTATGTCATCTAAACCTTAAAATTGCCATCGTTGGTAAGTTTTTGTGACTTTTTATTATGTTTTTGTTCACCTATCTTCATTTTGTTGACAGGATGAAAAGTATTGGCCTCTAATGCCTCCTTTGCCATCTTATGGTTATGGTAGAGAGCATCCTGGACCTCGATATGGAAGCTTAATTCATGGTCAGAATCTCAAAGATGTCGTGATCACAGGTAACAACCTTTTCTGAAGTTGCACGCTAAGATAGACCATTTATTCAAGGATAAATAGGGTTGGGTTCCGGTGAGAAGTTGAGGTTAACGTGAGAAGCATGAGAAGTGGTTATCAACCGTTGGATGAGAAATGGACGCACATTAGGATGAGATGCACCGAGATAAGATGCATTGGATCAATTCCCTTGTAAGGCGCAATTCATGGGAGGGCATTTGATTAAAATTGATCAACGGTTCAGATCCACTTCTCACGCTAACCTCAACTTCTCACACCATCCTTCGCCCGGATAAATAACCATGAGAAGTGTCCATGGATGCATACGTGAGCTGATGATATATATGTTTTTAATCCTGACAACAGGACATAACGGTACCATTAATGGGCAGGGTCAAGCATGGTGGAAAAAGTATCGCCAAAAGCTTCTTAACCACACGAGGGGCCCACTTGTGCAAATTATGTGGTCAAGTGATATTCTGATATCTAACATCACTTTGCGCGATTCACCATTTTGGACACTCCATCCTTACGACTGTAAGAATGTAACGATCAGAAATATGACAATTTTGGCTCCCATTTTCGAGGCTCCAAACACAGATGGCATAGATCCTGGTAAGTTTATCTATTTAGAATTGTTAATAGTTCTTCTGGAGTTTTTGGTGTTCGTTTTTGCTATTATTATGATTGTTGTAACGGTTTGAACAGATTCATGTGAGGATGTGGTAATAGAGGATTGCTACATAAGCGTAGGGGATGACGGCGTCGCGATAAAAAGTGGGTGGGATCAGTACGGTGTTGCTTACGGACGGCCATCGAAAAATATTCTCATTCGGAACCTTGTAATTCGCTCTATGGTCAGGTGAGATCTCTTTGTGGTTTTGTTTTTATTTGGGCTATGTTTGGCACACAAGCTAGCTGATAGCTTATAAGCTGGTTGATGAATAAGTCACGTTTGGCAAAAACTGGCTGATAAGCATGTAAAATGACGTAAAATGACCAGAAAAGACATCTTGAAAAAATAATCAATTACAATATTACATAATATAATAAAAACAAATTTATAGTAATATAATATGCTAGTTAATACAAACAAGATAGTAAAGAAAAATTAAACAATATAATATGTTAATTAAAAGAATTTAAAATTTATTATTATATATACACTATAAATTTTGAATTTGTTAAAACAATTTTTAGAAAAAATCAACATTAACTTATGATTTTATATTGCCATTACATATAATATGAATGAAATAAATAATTGAATAATAATTAAAAAATAATAGTAATTGATAACTAAAATATATTGACTAATATTAAATATATATATATATATATATAAGTTATTGTTATGATTAACAATAATTCTAAATAATTAAAAAATTAACAACGGTGTATAATTAAAATTTAATTAATAATTTTCAATTAATATTAGTAATAGTTAATATAATAATAATAATAATAATAATGAGGGTATAATTGGAAAAAGTCACAAAAAGCTCCTCATAAGCTACTTCAAGTAGCTTATCAATAAACTAGCTTATAAGCTAGCTTAGTCCATCCAAACGTGTTCCAAAAAATAAAGCTAGCTTATTTTTTGCCAAACGATGCATCAATCTATGTTACGGAATTTGAATACGGATGTACGTAAACTGTTGGCAGTGGTGGAATATCCATAGGCAGCGAGATGTCAGGGGGGGTATCAAATGTGACGATCGAGAATATTTTAGTTTGGGACTCAAGACGTGGTGTTCGAATCAAGACAGCTGCAGGTAGAGGAGCGTATGTTAAAGATATAAAATATCGGAACTTGACATTTGAGAATGTGAGAGTTGGGATTATCGTAAAAACGGATTACAACGAACACCCAGATTCAGGTTTCGATCCAAAGGCGTTTCCAGTTATAAGGGACATAAAGTACGAGTCTATCCATGGGGAGGGAGTGCGGGTGGCTGTTCGTATACAAGGGAGTGAGGATATTCCTGTAAGAAATGTGAGTTTCAGGGATATTTCTGTAGGGATGAGAGACAAAAAGAAGCATGTTTTTCAGTGTAGTTATGTGGAAGGAGGAGTAATAGGGAGCATATTTCCAGCACCTTGTGTAAATCTTGATCTTTATGATGAACAAGGATTACTTGTGAAGAAATCTGTTTCAGAAAATGCTTCAGACATAGATTATGATATTTGAGATTTGTTTTATTTATTTATAGATTAGATTTGATGTATGTATGTTTTATTAGTATAATATACTAAACAAGATTTCTTCATTTGTAATAGAAATGATGTGAATCTGATTCCAAAAAGTGATGTCTATTTGGTTATATCTAATTGTTAATTGTTAGTTATTAGAGTAAATTACATATTTGGTCCCTGTGGTTTGGTACCTATTACGATGAAGGTCCCTAAACCCTAAAATTCATGGATGGGGTCCCTTATCTACGCTTTTCTCACAACTGGGTCCCTGAACCTAGCTGTCGTTAAAAACCTTCGTTAAGTCAGGGCATTTTGGTCAATTTACTTATATATATTTTTTTATTTTCTATTAATAATTTAAAAGTATTAATATTATATATAATACATATATATATATATATATATATATATGTGTGTGTGTGTGTGTGACCTCCGGCGAACCCAATCGACCTCCTCCATCTTTTTCTTCTCCGGTGAGACCTCCAGCGAACCCAAAAATCGAAGGATTGTTGCTTGAAATTACAGAAATTGCATATTGGCAGAAATCATTGAACCAAGAAGGGGGAAATATTGGGAAATTGAAAGGTGCTAAATGAGAGAGTTGGCCTAGGGCTCGCAGCTTAGTGGAAACAATTTTTAGCATGAGGAGAGTAAGAAGAAGACATCACCATGGATAATAACAAACCAAATAAGCAAGAAGATCATGATTCTAACCCTAGAAAACCTACTCCGGCCATGGATTTAAGCAAGAAAATCATGATTCACGAGGGTTTCGACCAACGCCGTGGTGATTGAATCGGTGACGCCGGACTTCCCCACCTGCTGAGATTTAAGCTTTTTCCCCAAACTGTTGGCGTAAGAACCCAACTCTTTCACACTCACACCTTTCAATTTTGACAACATTTCCTTATGCTCATTCGAAAGTTTAGCATCCACAGGGTTTTCAATTTTAGTTACAATCTGATGGTTATCCTCAATTCCGACTTCTGAAACGGCGTCGTTTTAGGTGTCTTGATTGGTGGAGGTGGAGAGAGAACGAAGAGTGAGCAAGGAGAGAGTGGTGCGAGAGATAGGAAGAGGAGGGTTGGGAGGGATACAGAAGATGTAAGTTTGAATTGTTTGATAAAAGAAGGGGTTTTCATCGAAGAAGGTAGCCGAAGAAGATGGTATTCAATAAGAAAACCTGAAATGACAAAAATGGCCCTCACGTGAGGGGCACGTGTGACGCTTAACGAAGCATTTTTAACGAAAGTTAACTCCAGGGACCCCAATCGTGAGAAAAGCATAGATAAGGGACCCCATCCATGAATTTTAGGGTTTAGGGACCTTCATCGTAATAGGTACCAAATCACAGGGACCAAATATGTAATTTACTCTAGTTATTATTTTGGTAGAAAATGGGAAGATTTATTACAAAGAACTCGTACTTTAACCATAAGGGTTGTAGCGTAGTGATTAAGGTCTTGGGGGATGTGGTGGAACATCCCATCTGCCCAGGATTTGAATCCAGGCATACACAACAACTGTGGTCATTGAGTTTATAAAGGCTGATTTCTTGCAATCATAATTTGTCGGAATTAGTTTAGGCATAGCCTAGGACATCAAAGTGTCAGAAATAGTGAAAATGTCGTCGACAAAGATTGGTTTCGCAATGACTTTGGATCCCTTTTACCGCAAGTTAAGTTTTGCGGTGGGTTTTTGTCACCGGTAAATGTATCTTTTCGGGTGGTGACGTTTTTCAACGGTAAAAGTTTCGTTGCTAACAACTTTTAGCAGACATTCTTTAGCCGGTTTACATCAAAGGTTTCAGACTTTTGTTAGCGACTTTGGGGATTTTTGTCGGCACAAACTACGCCTCATGGCAAAAGTTATCAAAAGGGTAAAGAGTGAATTACACCGGTGGTCCCTGTGGTTTATCCAAAATTTGGATTTGGTCCCTAAAGTACATTATCTACGGTGGTGGTCCTTAACTTTTTAATTTACTTTCACTCATGGTCCTTTAATATTGTATATATTGTTACTTTAATTTAGTTTCTAAATTTGACATTGATTATATTATTATATAAATAAATATTACTTAAAGTTAAAATGAAATTTGAAGTTACTATAAACATTTTTCATTGGCAAGAAAAATAGAATTTAAATAGAGAAATTAATTAAAATACCCAAAGTTTGAATTTGACTTACCAAAATACTCATTTTCTCTTTGATTTTACCAAAATACCCATTTTTCCGCGATGGGGGTCCGCGATCACGGACAGGGACTGAAAGTGTAAATATGGAATAAAAAAATTTCAAAATTGGTCCCTGTCCGCGATCGCGGACCCCTATCGCGGAAAAAATAGGTATTTTGGTAAAATAAGAGAGAAAATGGGTATTTTGATAAGTCAAAGTCCAACTTTGAGTATTTTAATTAAATTCGCATTTAAAAACATGTTCAAAACATGATTATAATTAAAATAAAAACCAAAATAGAGATTATAGATTAAAAAAATCAAATATTGTTTTTAACGTTTAAAGAGTGATATTTATTTTCCGTGGTGTAGGTTTGATGCTTATCAATTATCTTGACTTCTTTGTCTGTGGATTGCACCAAATTCGTTTTTATCTTTTAAGTGTACGTGTGTAACATCCTCAAATTTGGAACGAGCAACTAAATAAAATTTCAATAAAATACCCAACAAGATAAAATCATTTCTACAATTCATTCCTTAAATTACCTCGGAATTTAAAACATTATAATTCCCCCAATAAATTAACTTAAACGAGTGATACTTAACACGACACAAGTTGCTAATTCCAAATACGTGCGGAAGACTTCACTAATTCAAATCACCTCGCGAGCACTCTACTAGCACACGACCTTTCACACGTGTCACTAGAACTACTCACAACCTGAGACCTGTTGCACATGCCGACAAATAAAAAGGGTTAGGCTAACGCCTAGTGAGTTCAAGCATTTTATCATGACTATATAAATTCATAAATCGAGAGGAGTGTAGCTTTTTAGTCATGATTCCAAAAGAGTTTACTTTAAATGTAAAGTACCCATTTTCCAAATCCCACAATTCCCATAAATGAAATCTTTAATGCAATATGATTTCCAAAATAGACTCATTCCCAAAATCCACGTAATAGGGTGAAATACAATTTGATACTCAAAATAATTAAATCCATAATTCAATTTGTCATTATTCCAAAAACATCCCAAACACGGTAAAAACATAATCCATAACTCATATAACATGGAAATGCAATTCTCATAAATATGATACGTTACCGAAAACATGGATAAACACAAATACCCAAAAACATCACACACGGATGAGATATAAACCACAACTTGCATACCATGGAAAACAATCCATATAAATATAACACGTCACTGAAAACATGAGTAGCAATAAATACCCAAAACAACATCTTTCGGTGACGGGGGAGACCCGTATACATCGCACGTGACGGAACACTAAAGTGGGTCACTTACTATGCAATAAAACACACACGTGGATTACTCTCGTAAACTGAGCTCAATCACTCCAGATCTATTGCCCGCGAGACTAGGGAGTTCCCAACTTCAACCACTCCAGGTCTATATATTGGGTCACTCCAAATCCACAACAGCACATTAGGGATTACACCTTACTGCCCATGAGACGACGCCCGGCCATATAGGTCCACGCCTTACTTATCATAGAACTCGATGCCTATCCCGTGCTAAGCACATATATGGAATTACACCTTACTGCCCATGAGACGACGCCCGACCATCTAGGTCCACGCCTTACTTATCATGGAACCCGATGCCTATTCCGTGCTACAAAATAAACTAACGTCTCGTAAAACTGAGCTCAATCAATTCCGACCTCTTGCCCGCGAGACTAAAGGAAACTCAAATGCCTATGGATCCATAGCTATCAAGGTCTAAATATTACACAACCCCAAATAAATAAACACATGCATTCAAAACATGCAATTCCCCAATAACATAATTCATTATCAAAACTCAATCTTGAGTTACCAAAACTGGACAAATGTCCCCAAGACTTAATAAGATTCAATACCGAGCCACAAGCTCAACTAACTCCAAAAAAGGTAGTTTATGAATGTTATAAAATGACATCAAATATAACAACACACACCGTTTTCCGGTAAATACTTCGATTCCATGAAAACCCGAAATAACACTTTGGATCGGGTAAACCCTCATTTCCAAGGGCTCACGCCTTTACGTTTTCAAAACATTACATGATGTACTATATGCATATTTCCAAAACATCCACAATGCATTTTTATAATAAATAGACTCCATTTATTACATAAATCAACAACTCATTTCATGTATGATTTATTATCACATTTTTCCAAAATATCCAAAAGTAGTGTTTTATAATATTTACAACAATTAATACCTCAAAAGGTAAAATCCACCAAATAACCCAATATTGATAATTTTAAGGTAAAACACACAATTACTTCGAAAAATAACATTTTGGCATGTACAAAGTTTTCGCAAAGTAACTTGAACTCACCTCTGCTAGATTAAGCTAAATCTAGATTTTTCCCAAACGTATGCTCCTTTGATGAAGTTTGCATCCTCAAGCCAAAACTTCCAAAACCTAGATTTATGAATTTCCAACCATCAATATCACAATCCAACCATGTAGAATCATTCCCTAAACATTTAGAATCATTTCTCCCAACATATTACACCCAAAATAACCAATACATCGAAACCCTAATTTCCAAAATATAGATGAGAAATACCAACCTCAACCTAAGGGTCCTTGTAACGAGATGGAGGAGGGACTTTGATTTACAAGATTTGTGGCTTCAATGGCTTCAAAATCGTTTTGAAGGGTTAGGGTTCGGTTTTGGGAGAGTTTAGAGAGAAAGAGATGGAATAGAAATGAAAGAAAACTGAAAGGCGTGGGTTTAAAACCCTTAGAGTCTGCTCGCGATTGTGACACGGCGAGAGTGACCATGTCACAATCGCCGGGGCACTCTCGCCCGCTACCCAAAATGCTCACGGTACACTTTCGGCGAAAGTGACACTGTAAAAGTGACCATGTCACTCTCGCGAGTGTCATACTTGCTGGACTTGTACCGAGTCCAAACTTGGCCAAATTCTCGAGAGATCCAAATAGCATTACGTGTTCCACACTCCAAAGCACAACCTTGTCCTTTTTAATAAATCTAGACGGAATCATTTACAATTGGAGTTAGGATTTTCGGGGTGTTACAATCCTCCCAACCTTAAAGAGATTTCGTCCTCGAAATCTAGTCCTCACTCACTTAATGGCCACCGCGCCCAACACATTCCAAATTCCCTCGGTTTCAACCCGGTTCCAATTTATTTCCCACATAATTGTCCACATCGGTTTCTTGGTGTTACTCACAACGATTCCCCGATAAGGCGTAAAACACCCACATTCAACTGAAGGACTAAGCTGCTAGAGGGGCCTTTTGGCCACCAGATTAAGTTGTCTCCCAACCATAAGTGGTCCATACTATCCCAACGACAGATTCGAGTCCCCAATCATACCACCTTCACGTATTCTTAAACTTTCTCTCCAAACCAACCCAACGTTTAAATCATTACTAACCTTTAACCAAAACTTCAGTATTCTCAATTAATCCCACTACTGAATTAGCATTCGCTCTCAGCGGATTCTATCGATTCAACACCAACGGTCTTCATCGACTCGTCAATTACCCAATCCCAACGATATGCCTAATTATCAATCATCCGGTTAGCAGATTCCCTTACCACACGAGGCAAGTCATTTCACTAACTCATCTTATCACAATTGAGCGTCTTAAGAATATTACAGCCATTACCATCATTCCTTTAAAATCGGACTAAAATCCCCCGGTTACACTAACGGTGTTTAGCCTCAAGCCCAAAAGTCGACACTTAAATATACCACCTACCTTAATATAGGTTACTGCGAATTTATCCTCTTAATTTCAAAAGGACATCATCCCCTCAACCGATACCATTCGGCTTACCGTACTATCACGCGTGGAATACCCAACCTTCCACTGTCGAAGTGCTACACGCACTTATCCTTAACTGATTTACTTACCCTTTCCAAGGTCCTAACGAGTTCAAGGTTTCAAGTGCATTATTCAATAAATATGCCAAACAACAAAACCTTTCACAAAGTTTTCAACATAAGGATTTTCATATAGAAATAATCGTACGCATAGAAAACTACTATCATTAATTCGGTAGTTACGCAAAAACGGACACGCTCGTCCCACATATGAAAACCATGTTGAAAAATTATTTCATCGCAGTTCAGATTATCAACAAAACGCTAAAGCGTAATAAACAGCTTCTTGATACGAGGCTTTCACACCCCGAGAATCTTACCGCAAGTGTACGGGTCGAAGTCAAGTAATAGTACTTAGAGAAGTACGAGTATCGAATCACGGGGAACTAGGAACTAAGTATCACAATTACTATAATCGCTATTAACTGAACTGTCGAATTGAGAGATGGTTGGTTTTAAACTCAATTGCAGAAAATAAAACAAACACAAGACAGACAATGAACAGCTTTGGAATTCAGATAGAGAAAACAGTTGGGGGTTGGAAATCCTTAGGTTTTCACATATGAACATCAGACTTAAAACAAATACCAGTTATTCCTATCAATGAATACCCAATCTTTATCTAATCATTGTTCTTTTTCAAGCTACAACAATTTTATTTGCAAAGCATGGTTCTTTTTCAAGCAACCGTGATTTCTATTTTGAAAACATAAGTTTTATCTTTCGATCTCAACATATAGGGTTCAAAACGCATTAAGTTTAAGATTCAAACGGGACTAAGATTTACTCGGTATATCTCTATCCTTTCTTACCTTAGGCATGCAATTCCTAATTCTATTTCTCAATTACTTCTTTCGAACATAAATTGAAAGCAATAAAACAATTGTAAGGTAGCTAATCTCACAAAAGCATTAAACACCAAATTGCATTCATTCATTAAAATAGGAAAACTGATAAAGGTCTCAGGTCATCTGTTTACAAGCTTAAACCACATTCATTCCAACCCCCAACATGAACCGGTTAGTTCATGTCGGTGGTGGATTCAAACACAATAGAAAAAGATGGAAACAAGTATGTAGACATGATAATTGTGGTAACTGTAAATGGAATGGTTACTCCCTTCTATCGTGCTCGTCTCTACTTCGCGTGATGAACGTGTATCTGATCCTCCCTCTATCGTGGCTCCAACGGGTGTCACTCGGCTCTGAAAATCGCCCCCGGAACTGCTCTGGCCGTCGTGTGTGAGTTTGAATGATATCGAAAAGTGACCTAAAACCCGAAATAAAATACTGATTTTCGCGAAATAGTGGGTTACGCGACTTGCCACGCGACTTGCAAGTCGCGGGCTAAGTCGCGTGTATGGTTTTTGCAGCATGGGTCGTCGTCTGGTTCGTGGTTTGGGTCCTGGTTCGGTCGCGGGTCTTGGGCTTGACTTTTGGGCTTCCGTTAGGCTTCGTTTTGGCTCTTTTTGGGCTCTTTTTAGCTTCTTTTCTCGATGATTGCCGCCTCTTAGATAACCTGTATAATTCACTAGATAAACCGTAAAATACACGTCTTTGTACTTGAACACAAGCCAATCTCATTGGTTTGAGAACTGAAAATAACGCCAAAAAGTGGCGTTATCAACAACCCCAAACCGAGCGTTGCTTGTCCCCAAGCAAATTAGCGATAAAAACAGAATAAAAGCATATATCTGTGAAAAAATAATGACTGCACAATTCCCAATCGGTACCAAGTGATGCATCGGTGATTTCCCCTACCCGTGAATATCTATCTCACTCTCGCCTCATCTCTATTTTGTTTGATCTATGACTTTCCATTGAGAGTTGAATTCGTGACTGTTCCGATTACATTAAGGTTAAACTAGGGCCGAACATACTAGGGAAAACATTTCGCCTTGACCCTACCTCACGGGATACTCTCTTTGTACTCGAACCTAGGTTATCGCACATGTTGTCATGTTATGGAGGTTATGTACAAGAATACGCAATAATTTCATGACAACTAACATGAAAGACGCACAAGTGTCCAAAAGATTGATCTCAGAAGGAATCAAGTAGCAAGACAGGGAATATCAGTAGAGGTATTCGTAGACTCTAATCACGTTTTCCAAAAGATCATCCAGGTCTTTACAAGGGTTATAACGGGCTAAGGTTAAGGCTTAGAAACGAAGGGTAAAAGGATCAACGGTCCTCGGTGTGTCAATCATTGGCAATTATGAACTTTCTCCTCCACTTTCTATCACTTGGCCCTATTTGTTACTCTTGGAGTCACTTGACTCACTTATTATGCAGCTCTAAGTGCTATCTAAGTACTGTATTTATTCTTTTTTTTCCGGGTTACATTGACCCGTTTTATTCTCTTGACTGGCATGTTCTATTCTTTTCTGCTCTGTCTTTCGTAGTTCATCACTGCCTTTGATTTACACGCTTTCGGATAAGGGTTGGCTAAGGCTTTTGGCTAAGGTTTAATGGTGGGTTTAGAAAGAATTAAGGTGCGCGTTTGGCTGCGAAGGGGGTTATGGATACACACAGAAGGGTAAAAGGTAACGATAGCTAAAACGGGTTAAAACAAAACACACAATGCCTGGAATCATATCTTAAGGTCCACACGATATGGTCTACTATACCCTTACCTAATATCCTGATGTTCGTCTTTGCTACTCAATGCAATAATGTAGCGAGATCATTCTACATTCACGACAAGGAATTCGAAAAAGTGTATAAGAATTAGGTGTATGAATCCCTCGAAATGAAAAACGTCTTTTAGGCTCAAAACTCACTTATCGGGTGGTCTCCACTAATGTCCCTAGTCATGTCCTTTCCCGGTCCTTCCCTAACGGTCACGTCACTATCACAAGGTTCTTCCCACAATGGTTGGTCTCAATCATTCAAAACGAAAAAATTTAGCTATTATGATCTAGACACTCAGAAATGCAGGAAATCTACGTGCATAACTTGGGCCCGACGGGGCAACCCCAAACCTTACCCACACATTGTCCCCAATGTGCAAGTAAAGTCGTAGGTGATGCGACTCGAATCATTGTGCAGTTATTACAGTTATCAAAAGGACGGGCAAGGCATTACAAAACATCAAAAGAAAACCCAAAATTTCTAATATGGGCACCCCAAACCTAGGCCGTGGCCTAGGTTTGCCAAATAAAAGCCAACCCCAAACCTCGGTGAACAGGGTCTAAAGAATTGAGTGTGTAGATGTGAAAGATGAGGCACCCCAAACCTAAGTGAATGTTGCATCTCGTTTAACTAACACGAACAAACATCTTACACCACTCGTTATTATGCAAAGTTTAGAGCGTACCTGTTTTGCCCGGATGAAGGAGGATTCTTGAATGGTTGAGCATCGATCGGAGGAGATAGGGAGAACATGCAAAACAAAGGAAATCAAAGCACAAAACACACGACGAAAAAAAACATGAAAATGAAACACACAAAGCAAGAAAGGAAAAAAACTGCACAAAAAACGAACAGGGCACAAGGGACTCCCGCGGTTTAGCCCGCGACTTGCAAGTCGCGTGGCAAACCGCGTAACCTACTATTTCAGAAAACAAACAGGGGGTCCTGTGGCTTGATGCGCGGTATGCAAACCGCGTGGCAAGTCGCGTATGTCCCTGTTCCAGCTATTTTTGATTTTTCAATTTTTCGATTTTTATGGTTTTTTTTCGGAAATAAAAACACACTCAAACTAATAATAAAAGGAAACAAACCTTGGTGGGTTGCCTCCCACCCAGCGCCTTATTTAAAGTCGTGGCACGACTATGTGGTTTCAACTCGGCTCGGTATCTGCTGACTCGAATCGCCCACACTTGCGATTCCCCGCGGATTGTTCCTCATTTGGCCTTCCATGACCAGCTCCAGATTCTTTTTCTCCTCCAACTCGCACCTTCTCGAACATTTTGAACATCACTCTCTCTCCGCCAACTCTGAATGTCACCTCTCCTTCCTCCACATCAATTAAGGCTCGGCTCGTGGCTAGGAATGATCGTCCCAATATCAACGGGACCTCTTCGTCCTCGTCTATGTCTATCACTACGAAGTCTACCGGAAAGTAAAACTTACCGACCTTGACGAGCACATCTTCTATCACTCCGTAAGGATATCTGATCGATCCATCCGCGAGCTTCAGTGTCATGTATGTTGGGCTTACTTCTCCCAATCCGAGTTTCCTGAAAATAGAAAGAGGCATTAAATTAATACTTGCCCCTAAATCACATAAAACTTTATTGAAAGAAAGATCCCCAATTTGAATAGGGATAGAGAAACTCCCTGGATCTTTAAGCTTCGGGGGAAGCTTATTCTGAAAGTCGCGCTGCACTCTTCAGTGAGTGCAACGGTGGCCTGGTGATCGATCGCCCTCTTTTTGGATAAAATTTCCTTCATGAACTTCATGTATGAGGGCATTTGTGCCAATGCATCTGCAAAAGGGATGTTAATAGTTAACTTTTTAAATACATCGATAAATTTAGAAAAATTAACATCATCCTTGTTTGCTTTAAGTCTATTTGGATAAGGCACTCTTTGAGGTGTCGGCTTGACCGGTGGTTGCTCTTGCTCCTTCACTTTGCTATTCTTGTTCTCTTCATCCATAATCTTCTCATCGGTCTCTAGATCATCCAGATTTACCATCTCAAAATCTTGCTCGGTTTCCTTTGATGACTCTTCCCGTGTAGGTTCCCCATTCAGCTCCTTGCCACTTCTTAGGTAAATGGCATTACAATTCTCTTGGTTCCTCTTTTCAGCCATGCTTGGAAATGTGCCAAGTGGTCGGTTTTGTAAATCCTCGGAAATCTGCCCCACTTGCCTTTCGAGGATCTTAATGGAGGCGGTGTTTTGCTCGGTAGCCGCCTTGACGATGTTGATCGTGCTTGCTAATCCCTCGACCGTGCTGTCCATTTTCGTCATGAACTTCATCATCATTTCTTCTAAGCCCGACTTCTTCTCTCCGGATGGTCCTTCGTTCCTTTGGTTGAAACCTGGAGGACGATAAGCATTATTAGTATTGGAAGAATTTGAAGAGTTAGAAAAATTACCTGGTTGTTGACCGGGTTGACTCCACGAGAAATTTGGGTGTTTTTTCCACCCTTCGTTATACGTGTTGGAGAACGGGTCGTTCCTCGGCTGATGATTCCGGTTTTGGAGGAATTGAACTTGCTCGGGATCTTGTGAATTGCCTCCCTTCAAATGGTTGGTGATAAAAGCTAGTTGAGCTTTAAGTTCCTTCAGCTCATCAGATTCTTGAATATTAGCAACCCTTCTAACAGATGATCTTGGAGTGGAAAAACTATGCTCAGCAAGGTTCTCGATCAGCTCGCATGCTTCCTCATATGTCTTCTCCATTAAGGCTCCACCCGCTGCAGCAGTAATATCATTTTTAAACTGCGGGTGAAGGCCTCCAAAGAAGGTCTGGATGATGACCCAACCGTGTAATCCATGATGCGGGCATTTCTTCAACATCTCTTTATACCTCTCCCATGCTTCATAAAGGGTCTCTTGCTCCCATTGAGCAAAGTGTGTAATGTCGGCCATTAACTGTGCGGTTCTTCCCGGTGGGAAGAATTTTTGAAGAAATGCGGCTTTTAGGTCGGCCCATGTGGTGATAAGATCTGCTGGCAAACTCTCTATCCAAATTTCAGCTCTACCCTTGAGTGAGAAGCTGAATAGCCTTAGCTTGATCGCATCTTCATTCACCCCATTGATTTTGAAGGTGTTGCAGATTCGTTCGAATGCTCGTAGATGCGCATGGGGATCTTCAGTCGGTGATCCCCCAAATTGGTTCTGTTGTACCATGACTATGGTACTCGGATTGATCTCGAAATAATTGGCCCCGGTAGTGGGAGGTTGGATCCCTATACGTGCGGCTGCCACATTTGGATTGGAAAAAGACCGCATAGGTACCCTTTCCGGAGGAGGTGGTAGATCGTTGCGCGATGGTCTCTCGTTGACAGGTCTCTCGTCACCCATTTGTAATTGTCGCTTAGCTTTGGTCTCTTGACGTAGGCGACGAGCGGTTCTTTCAATCTCCGGATCGAATTCTTCAATCTCTTTTCCTCGGGTCGTCCTTGGCATAAACCAAGTGGTACCTGAAACGAAAGAAAGCAAAGTCAGTAATCCAAAAACTGAAAGGGATAAGGTAAAATAACAAAAATAAAAAAATACACAATCTAATAGCGCGTATAGCTGGTAGTGCTATTAGTTACAACTAGTTCCCCGGCAGAGGCGCCAAAAACTTGACACGAGGCTTTCACACCCCGAGAATCTTACCGCAAGTGTACGGGTCGAAGTCAAGTAATAGTACTTATAGAAGTACGAGTATCGAATCACGGGGAACTAGGAACTAAGTATCACAATTACTATAATCGCTATTAACTGAACTATCGAATTGAGAGATGGTTGGTTTTAAACTCAATTGCAGAAAATAAAACAAACACAAGACAGACAATGAACAGCTTTGGAATTCAGATAGAGAAAACAGTTGAGGGTTGGAAATCCTTAGGTTTTCACATATGAACATCAGACTTAAAACAAATACCAGTTATTCCTATCAATGAATACCCAATCTTTATCTAATCATTGTTCTTTTTCAAGCTACAACGATTTTATTTGCAAAGCATGGTTCTTTTTCAAGCAACCGTGATTTCTATTTTGAAAACATAAGTTTTATCTTTCGATCTCAACATATAGGGTTCAAAACGCATTAAGCTTAAGATTCAAACGGGACTAAGATTTACTCGGTATATCTCTATCCTTTCTTACCTTAGACATGCAATTCCTAATTCTATTTCTCAATTACTTCTTTCGAACATAAATTGAAAGCAATAAAACAATTGTAAGGTAGCTAATCTCACAAAAGCATTAAACACCAAATTGCATTCATTCATTAAAATAGGAAAACTGATAAAGGTCTCAGGTCATATGTTTACAAGCTTAAACCACATTCATTCCAACCCCCAACATGAACCGGTTAGTTCATGTCGGTGGTGGATTCAAACACAATAGAAAAAGATGGAAACAAGTATGTAGACATGATAATCGTGGTAACTGTAAATGGAATGGTTACTCCCTTCTATCGTGCTCGTCTCTACTTCGCGTGATGAACGTGTATCTGATCCTCCCTCTATCGTGGCTCCAACGGGTGTCACTCGGCTCTGAAAATCGCCCCCGGAACTGCTTTGGCCGTCGTGTGTGAGTTTGAATGATATCGAAAAGTGACCTAAAACCCGAAATAAAATACTGATTTTCGAGAAACAGTGGGTTACGCGACTTGCCACGCGACTTGCAAGTCGCGGGCTAAGTCGCGCGTATGGTTTTTGCAGCGTGGGTCGTCGTCTGGTTCGCGGTTCGGGTCCTGGTTCGGTCGCGGGTCTTGGGCTTGACTTTTGGGCTTCCGTTAGGCTTCGTTTTGGCTCTTTTTGGGCTCTTTTTAGCTTCTTTTCTCGATGATTGCCGCCTCTTAGATAACCTGTATAATTCACTAGATAAACCGTAAAATACACGCCTTTTTACTTGAACACAAGCCAATCTCATTGGTTTGAGAACTGAAAATAACGCCAAAAAGTGGCGTTATCACTTCTTAAAATGAACCGCCACGGTTCTAGTATGGATTGACTCATGACATTCACGTAAGGTAACTGTCCGACGTTAAACAGGGTGCAACAAAAGTTGTGCACGTATTTCAAAAAGATGTCCAAATGACATTTGACTCCAAAATTTCCTTTCTAACCATAAAATGGCATGAAACAAGATTTACCCATCAAATTTGCGCGCGTCCGTTTATTAAACAAAACGATAAAACGATTCATAATTACACTATAGTCAAAACACAAACCGACTTGTGTAAGTTCCAAGTTTAAAGACAAAACTAATTCGTTTCCATCATTTGAAAATATCGACTAAAACATCATGAGAAAATTTCAAATTGGGGTAGGCATGCAAGCTTGTAACACTTCTTAGAAATTTCTTGTAATGACACACATGCACCAATTAACTCACACCAAAATTTCAAGGGATGAAATCCTTTAAATCGATTTCCCCAAGATTTCTCATCCGATCCGATAATAACATTTGAATAAGACGTTTTTGGCAACTTGCACACAACAATGCGTTTTTCCAAAATATACGAGGGAATAAGTGTTAATAATTTTATTGACACCAAAAAGGGTTCGAAGTTATTCTCAAATTCCAAATTGCACCAACGGTGCGCATCAATGTTCAAAACATAAGAATCCCACATATCATAATTTTATACAAACGAGTTTTCTAAAATCTTTATCACGAAGCATTTTCCTCAAAATTCCGTACTTGGAACATAAAACGTCGAAACGTCATTGCTTAAAATGTATTTGTTAAAATACTCAAAATACACATTTCCTCCAAACCAAAAGGTTTTCAATTTTTCAAAAATATTCGGCAAATCAAAATTGACCAATGTCAATGACTCATACATTCGTGTTTTCAAAATGTAAAATATTGCGAACTATGCATGATTTCCACGACACCAAAACACCCTTTGACCGAATGGTCATCACTTGTACAATGAGTTAATAAAATAATTTCACTCACGATTCGTTCAACAATGTGACGAGAAACAATGGTTGCCAAGCTATGCATACCCCTAAGTCGATATAACACATCTACATGAAAATGATAATAAAACATTTAACTGAACAAAAGCGCACCCAGTAAATCATTACGAATGTTACCAAAAATGTTCTTTCATGCACTACTTAAGTCACGTATAAGTTAATCCATACACTGAACTATTTGCAACGAAATACTTAATAACACAAACTCTTGAAAGAAAAGTTACGCGACACTAGAGTTCCAAACTCATCTCTTCTTAGTCGCCTTATGGCATAAAATTAACTTTTCTCACCAAAACTCGAGTGGGACCAAATGCTCAACATAACTCGTAAACTTTTCACATAAGCAAATAGAGTATGCATATAGTAAAATTGTACCCACGCGACACAAAACGTCGTACAATAAAACTCCATGAACTTCAATGGACTCAATGACCTCAAGTCAATAAAACGGCACTAAACATCATGCTTCCAAAGCCAAATCGCTATAAGAAAAATCATGAATGTGACGCCAAAATCCCAAAATCCCCTTCTAGGGTAATATCATATAAACAACATTGTTTAACTACTCACATTAAACAAATTCCCAAAATGACTTTACATAGACATAATGGAAAATAACTTTCCGTCCAAACTCTAACATATGTGGAGGAGATCCAATGTTAAAGTCACAAGCCGTAGTTATTGCCCAACATCTTAAACATCATAAAATATGATTATCATTATATCCGAAACAAATGTTGAACAACAATGAAATAAGGCAAAACAAATCCCGGCGGAGTTTGCGACTCTCGCAATAAAATAATTTCATGCACGTTAAAACCATGATTCAAAATCTTGTGTGTGTGCCAAACATTTCCCAAAATTCATAACACAATCCATATAAGGATTGGAAACACAAGAAATAGTTGATGAACTTTATTTTCAACATAAACTTTGTGCATGACTTAGTCGGCATTCAACATCTCAACTCATACCCTTCCAAATCCCTCTGGTCCACTATTGTCATCCGGATGCTTTAACCTCTTAAGGCAAGTTGGGGATCACATCAATTAACTTTACGGTCTTTCCTCAAATCAAAATCGGCTCATTGGGCCTATGGTTCTAATCCAACCATCAATCTCGACCCGAAGCGGTCTACTTAACGCATTTATCATGCTTATCGTCACCCCAATTGACTAATACTAGAATTGTCCATCTAATCCAACGACTACTAGCTTAGAACCTCCTTCACTACCCCAACGATTGTCACATTAAAGTAATTCAAGTACACACATGTACTAGCAGGTTCACCATGACACTGGCCAGGTGTCACTATGAACGCACCATACATGATTATCCTTGTTACTCTCAATGTGACTCTCGTTTCTAACAACATCCATCAACTTCAAAACATCCTATCTTAAAGTGCCTAAAGGTGAATTTCACTCTCATTTACTTAAACAAACGCTAGTTTGAGTCTAAGTATCCAAATCAACACCTAAATCTCTCAAACTTATGCTCTGATACCAACTTGTAACACCCTCAAATTTGGAACGAGCAACTAAATAAAATTTCAATAAAATACCCAACAAGATAAAATCATTTCTACAATTCATTCCTTAAATTACCTCGGAATTTAAAACATTATAATTCCCCCAATAAATTAACTTAAACGGGTGATACTTAACACGACACAAGTTGCTAATTCCAAATACGTGCGGAAGACTTCACTAATTCAAATCACCTCGCGAGCACTCTACTAGCACACGACCTTTCACACGTATCACTAGAACTACTCACAACCTGAGACCTGTTGCACATGTCGACAAATAAAAAGGGTTAGGCTAACGCCTAGTGAGTTCAAGCATTTTATCATGACTATATAAATTCATAAATCGAGAGGAGTGTAGCTTTTTAGTCATGATTCCAAAAGAGTTTACTTTAAATGTAAAGCACCCATTTTCCAAATCCCACAATTCCCATAAATGAAATCTTTAATGCAATATGATTTCCAAAATAGACTCATTCCCAAAATCCACGTAATAGGGTGAAATACCATTTGATACTCAAAATAATTAAATCCATAATTCAATTTGTCATTATTCCAAAAACATCCCAAACACGGTAAAAACATAATCCATAACTCATATAACATGGAAATGCAATTCTCATAAATATGATACGTTACCGAAAACATGGATAAACACAAATACCCAAAAACATCACACACGGATGAGATATAAACCACAACTTGCATACCATGGAAAACAATCCATATAAATATAACACGTCACCGAAAACATGAGTAGCAATAAATACCCAAAACAACACCTTTCGGTGACGGGGGAGACCCGTATACATTGCACGTGACGGAACACTAAAGTGGGTCACTTACTATGCAATAAAACACACACGTGGATTACTCTCGTAAACTGAGCTCAATCACTCCAGATCTATTGCCCGCGAGACTAGGGAGTTCCCAACTTCAACCACTCCAGGTCTATATATTGGGTCACTCCAAATCCACAACAGCACATTAGGGATTACACCTTACTGCCCATGAGACGACGCCCGGCCATATAGGTCCATGCCTTACTTATCATAAACTAACGTCTCGTAAAACTGAGCTCAATCAATTCCGACCTCTTGCCCGCGAGACTAAGGGAAACTTAAATGCCTATGGATCCATAGCTATCAAGGTCTAAATATTACACAACCCCAAATAAATAAACACATGCATTCAAAACATGCAATTCCCCAATAACATAATTCATTATCAAAACTCAATCTTGAGTTACCAAAACTGGACAAATGTCCCCAAGACTTAATAAGATTCAATACCGAGCCACAAGCTCAACTAACTCCAAAAAAGGTAGTTTATGAATGTTATAAAATGACATCAAATATAACAACACACACCGTTTTCCGGTAAATACTTCGATTCCATGAAAACCCGAAATAACACTTTGGATCGGGTAAACCCTCATTTCCAAGGGCTCATGCCTTTACGTTTTCAAAACATTACATGATGTACTATATGCATATTTCCAAAACATCCACAATGCATTTTTATAATAAATAGACTCCATTTATTACATAAATCAACAACTCGTTTCATGTATGATTTATTATCACATTTTTCCAAAATATCCAAAAGTAGTGTTTTATAATATTTACAACAATTAATACCTCAAAAGGTAAAATCCACCAAATAACCCAATATTGATAATTTTCAGGTAAAACACACAATTACTTGGAAAAATAACATTTTGGTATGTACAAAGTTTTTGCAAAGTAACTTGAACTTACCTCTTCTAGATTAAGCTAAATCTAGATTTTTCCCAAACATATGCTCCTTTGATGAAGTTTGCATCCTCAAGCCAAAACTTCCAAAACCTAGATTTATGAATTTCCAACCATCAATATCACAATCCAACCATGTAGAATCATTCCCTAAACATTTAGAATCATTTCTCCCAACATATTACACCCAAAATAACCAATACATCGAAACCCTAATTTCCAAAATAAAGGGGAGAAGATTACCTCAATCATCAAGTGAATCCACCAACCAAACACTTCTAGTGTTACCAAAGTGAGCTTCAATCTTCACTTCACCCAAAGAAATGAAAGGTTTAGGAGAGGGTTGGGTAAAACCCTAGAATAGTGTAGAAATTCCAACCAAAAGGAGATGAGATGAGAAATACCAACCTCAACCTAAGGATCCTTGTAACGAGATGGAGGAGGGACTTTGATTTACAAGATTTGTGGCTTCAATGGCTTCAAAATCGTTTTGAAGGGTTAGGGTTCGGTTTTGGGAGAGTTTAGAGAGAAAGAGATGGAATGGAAATGAAAGAAAACTGAAAGACGTGGGTTTAAAACACTCAGAGTCCGCTCGCGATTGTGACACGGCGAGAGTGACCATGTCACAATCGTCGGGGCACTCTCGACCGCTACCCAAAATGCTCACGGTACACTTTCGGCGAAATTGACACTGCGAAAGTGACCATGTCACTCTCGCGAGTGTCATACTCGCTGGCCCTCCCAAAACCCTCGGTACATTCTTGGCGAAAGTGACACTGCGAAAGTGACCATGTCACTCTCGTGAGTGTCATACTCGCTGGACTTGTACCGAGTCCAAACTTGGCCAAATTCTCGAGAGATCCAAATAGCATTACGTGTTCCACACTCCAAATCACAACCTTGTCCTTTTTAATAAATCTAGACGGAATCATTTACAATTGGAGTTAGGATTTTCGGGGTGTTACAACGTGTCTAAAAAATAAATCTATATATTAAATTGTTTCAGTTGATTTAAAAAATCATAAAAAAATATTCACATTTATTTATTCCTTACCTAAAAGTTATAACATTGTACTTAAAGATGGCATGTCATGTGTCTTGCAAGACCTTGCAAAACTTACATGATCTTGCTAATTGTGCAAGGTCTTGCAACCATTATAATATATTAAATAAAATATTTATTAATTTAATTAGTTAGTTTGTTGTTTATTTAAACATTAAATATTAATATGTTTATTAAATCAATATTATTTATATTATAATTTATTAGTTTTGCATGTGTGTAGAAGGTGTTATTGCAAAGCTGATGTGACAATTTAGAAAGGAGTATGGTCTTGCAGGTGTGTGGATGGTCTTACGAATTACTTCTCTATTTTTTTCATCTTCTCGAGATTAGTGTACATTCTATCTTTTTTACTATAGTGATTTGACTGGTTTTTCATATCTATAGACAAGGCAACTCAATTGTAGACAGACTGGCTTCTCATGCTTACTCTCACAGGTCTGATTGCATCGTTGAAGCTCTTCGACATATGTATCCAAACCTTCTTAAACTACTCTTGCTCGATTTATCCATGATTGAACGCAGTTCTAGCTTTGCCCGAAATGTGTTGTTTGGAATCCTATCCAACATGATATGTGTAATAACCGAGTATGTTATTGGTTTAATTAAAAGTATTATGGAGTTAGAAGTTAAGGGGTAAGGTTTAATTTTTATTTGGAAGTTTAGGGGTATGTTTTAACAAATAAGATAAGTGTGGGGTTTGTTTGGTGAGTGTGGAGATAATATCCACCCCCACCGCCATTTTCACTTCATATAGAGGAGGTGTCCTCTTTGTAGAAAAGTTAGTTTTCATTTATGTGTATAGTGTGTGTGTGTTTTCAGTGAGCAAGAAAAGAGAGAAAAGAGAGAGAGTCGTGAAAAAGAAGAAGGAAAAAGAAGAAGGAAAAACAAGGGATTTCAGTTGGAGATTTTAAGGAGCAAGCTATAAAACAAAAGGTATTCATCTTGCAATTTCATCTTTTATGTGTATTAGGTTTTATATGAGTTTTGGAAGTGGGTTTTGATAATTTTGGGTTTGAATCATGAATCATTGGGTGAGTTTGAATGAGTTTCACTAGATTAAATGATACTTTGATGATTGGTAATTGTGGGGAAAGGTTTAGGACATCCATTATTTCATTTTGGAGGCTTAAAATCGTTTTGGGATGAATTGGGTTTGAGAAAGGACCATTTCCGGCTGAATGGAAGTGCAGGTGCTCTGCGCTAGTTTGGTGCTAGTTAACTAGCACGGGAAGTAGCGTCGTTCTCTGGTCCAGTGCCCCGCGCCCATTGTGGCGCGAGTTAGCTAGCGCGGGCAGTGGCGCCGGACACTGTTTCGCGTTTTCGGGTTTCGTTTCGCGTACGGTTTGAGGATATGTTTGTGGTATCACCTAAGGGTTGTTTTGGGGCTTATTAGGAATGGATTTGGGACATAATTAGATGGTTTAACACCATTCTTATGGTGCCAATTCAGGTGTTCGGGTTGAGCTAAAGTATGTCCCGGAGCGTATATCAATGTGCTAAGATCAATGTGAGTTTTACTTTAAAACGTTTTCAAACTGGAATACGTATATGTGTGGATTGGGTATGTGATAGATGTGTGATTATGTGTTTATATTAAAATGGATATGTGGTTGAAAAGTGATGACGTTTTTATAAATGAAAGTATAACATATTGAGATATGTATTTTATTTATAAGAGCATACACTACACGAGAGCACGTGAGCCGGGTTTCGGACTGACGGAGTTGTTGGCTGTACGGAGGGACATCGGTGTTGGCTGTAGGTTAACACAGCGGAGTGAATTGATTAGTTGGCTTGCTACCAATTAATTTGGCCATGGGAATGAGGATGAGGAGTTGTACACGATGCACGAGTCTTGATTGGTATATGTGTGTTCTTACAAAGGTTTTATATAAACTATTTTGATATATGGTTTTATATAAATTGGTTTTATAAAGGTTTACTAAACTGACAGGGATTATCTCACTAGACCGTTTGGTCTAACCCTCATTTTTGTTTTAAAATATGTATTCCAGGTCGAGGATCTTTTAGCGGCAAAGGAAAGGATAAAGTAGGAGGCTTTTGATGATTGATGTTGATTAGGAAGATTGTATGTATTTTGTAGTTTCGAGACTAAAGGGACCGTACGTGATTTCTTATGTATTTTCTTTTATGAATGTAACGACGTTGTGCAATATATGTTATTTGATGCATGTTTGGGAAACCGGGTCGTTACAGATGGTATCAGAGCCCTAGTTTAAGGGATTTAGGTATTAGTATATGTACCTAGACTTAAACTGCATGTGAAGTAGGATGTCCCTATTATTTTAGAACCTTGGGATGTTAAGTATAAAAAGGTAGAAGGAACATCATGTAAGGTAATTTCGAATTACATCTGGCCAGTGTATTTGTGATTTTACAGGTACATGTTTGGACTGGAATACCTTATTATATGGGGTATGTGCTTATGTGTATATTAACCTTATTGAAATCTACAGAATGGCAAGTCGATCTCGACGTATGGATGGAGATGAAGACATGTATATTCCTATAAACTCTATACGTGCTAAAGTGCTAAATTGTACTTCGGTGCAAACCAATTCTTTTGTGTTTTCAATTTTTATTATTTGTATTAGAAAAGTATTTGATAATTGTGTTAAGAGATATAGATGGGTGTAAGTTCGATGTAGTAGTGAGAGTTAAGTATCCGTATCTTTTCGCTTGATCGAATTTCGGGACGGAATTCTTTTAAGGGGAGATGTTGTAATAACCGAGTATGTTATTGGTTTAATTAAAAGTATTATTTTATTAAGTATTATGGAGTTAGAAGTTAAGGGGTAAGGTTTAATTTTTATTTGGAAGTTTAGGGGTATGTTTTGCCAAATAAGATAAGTGTGGGGTTTGTTTGGTGAGTGTGGAGATAATATCCACCCCCACCGCCATTTTCACTTCATATAGAGGAGGTGTCCTCTTTGTAGAAAAGTTAGTTTTCATTTATGTGTATAGTGTGTGTGTGTGTTTTCAGTGAGCAAGAAAAGAGAGAAAAGAGAGAGAGTCGTGAAAAAGAAGAAGGAAAAAGAAGAAGGAAAAACAAGGGATTTCAGTTGGAGATTTTAAGGAGCAAGCTATAAAACAAAAGATATTCATCTTGCAATTTCATCTTTTATGTGTATTAGGTTTTATATGAGTTTTGGAAGTGGGTTTTGATAATTTTGGGTTTGAATCATGAATCATTGGGTGAGTTTGAATGAGTTTCACTAGATTAAATGATACTTTGATGATTGGTAATTGTGGGGAAAGGTTTAGGACATCCATTATTTCATTTTGGAGGCTTAAAATCGTTTTGGGATGAATTGGGTTTGAGAAAGGACCATTTTCAGCTGAATGGAAGTGCAGGTGCTCCGCGCTAGTTTGGTGCTAGTTAACTAGCGCGGGAAGTAGCGCCGTTCTCTGGTCTAGTGCCCCGCGCCCATTGTGGCGCGAGTTAGCTAGCGCGGGCAGTGGCGCCGGACACTGTTTCGCGTTTTCGGGTTTCGTTTCGCGTACGGTTTAAGGATATGTTTGTGGTATCACCTAAGGGTTGTTTTTGGGGCTTATTAGGAATGGATTTGGGACATAATTAGATGGTTTAACACCATTCTTATGGTGCCAATTCAGGTGTTCGGGTTGAGCTAAAGTGTGTCCCGGAGCGTATATCAATGTGCTAAGATCAATGTGAGTTTTACTTTAAAACGTTTTCAAACTGGAATACGTATATGTGTGGATTGGGTATGTGATAGATGTGTGATTATGTGTTTATATTAAAATGGATATGTGGTTGAAAAGTGATGACGTTTTTATAAATGAAAGTATAATATATTGAGATATGTATTTTATTTATATAAGCATACACTACACGAGAGCACGTGAGCCGGGTTTCGGACCGGCGGAGTTGTTGGCTGTACGGAGGGACAACGGTGTTGGCTGTAGGTTAACACAGTGGAGTGAATTGATTAGTTGGCTTGCTACCAATTAATTTGGCCATGGGAATGAGGATGAGGAGTTGTACACGATGCACGAGTCTTGATTGGTGTATGTGTGTTCTTACAAAGGTTTTATATAAACTATTTTGATATATGGTTTTATATAAATTGGTTTTATAAAGGTTTACTAAACTGACAGGGATTATCTCACTAGACCGTTTGGTCTAACCCTCATTTTTGTTTTAAAATATGTATTCCAGGTCGAGGATCTTTTAGCGGCAAAGGAAAGGATAAAGTAGGAGGCTTTTGATGATTGATGTTGATTAGGAAGATTGTATGTATTTTGTAGTTTCGAGACTAAAGGGACCGTACGTGATTTCTTATGTATTTTCTTTTATAAATGTAACGACGTTGTGCAATATATGTTATTTGATGCATGTTTGGGAAACCGGGTCGTTACAATATGTCAATGTATCTACTAGATTATCGTAACTTCTACGATTTGCAATTTCCTCCATCTGCCTTCCTCATTGCTCAACATTCTGACCCACACAATATAGCTAGTCTAACGAGTTTTAGGATTCCAATGTATACTAGTCTAACGAGTTTTAGGATTCCAATGTATAATTTTCGCTTTAGTTTACATTGATGTTCTATTCGCATGAACTCCCGTGACAACTCTCCACTTTAGGGTATCATTTGATCCTTGGTGTTGGCACATACCACCTCGGTGATATGTTCGCTTCTGAAGTTGCTGATAAACGTTTATCCGAATAAACGTCTGGTAAACGATCCCTTATATTTAACATACCTCCATGGTCCCTTTTCTCTTCTAGACTCCTCCAAATCGCATCTCGTGGCACTCTAACATACACCTGCTCCTATTCTTTTAGTCAATGATCCTTTTATTATGCTTTCTATATTTCTCCACGAGACATCTAGGATGTGGATTGTTGTGCTCCCTAACGCTGTGTTCTCTAGTGAGGAGAGAAAAGAAAAGAAATGGATGGAGAAGAAAGGCAGGAAAAAGAAAGGTATGGAAAATAATTTTTTTTATTTGTGTTCTCGAAAGCGAAAGAAAATGAAGGAAAGGAAAGAAAATATTTTTTCGTGTTCTTGAATAGGAGAGAAAAGAAAGAAAAGACGTCATTTTTACTAAAATACCCTTAAAAATATATTTTTTATGATAAAAGATCGGGTAGATTTGTAATTTTAATAATTTTAGTAAATTTTTTTAAATGTTTTTAATTGCTTTCCTTTCCTTTCCTCCCACATTTGGAAGAAAATATTTGGAAGAAAACTTATCATTATTTTTTTCTGTTTCCTATCCTTTCTCTTCTAAAAAAGTTTCAAGACCACGAGTTTTTTTTACTTTTCTCCCTTTTCTTTCATTTCCTTCATAAAATAAGTTTCGACAGCGTAAATATTAATATATTAATATGTAATTATAATTAGGGGTGGGCTAAATACACCAAAAAATGCTAAATGCACCTAAAAGTCAAGATTAATGATTATTTTTTTTATTTTTTTTGTTTTTTGTCTTTTTGTTGTCTTTTTTTATTTTTATATTTTTTTTTGATTTTAAGTTATATAGATTAATAATGTTATTTTTATTTTTTTATATTATATTTATATAATATCTATTAATAAAAAATAATTTTTTTATATATTATATATTTTTATTATGTCTATTATAATTTAAGGTTTACACTTTGAGTTTTTTTTTACTTTTTAATTTATATTTAAAAATAAATAAATATTTTTTGAATAATTATACAACTTCAGATGGGTCCCCATCTGAGTCACGCCTGCTTCTTTTAATAACAATAACGAAACCAAGTGAAGATGTCATGTTGCGTACCCAATTAATTAGCTCTTGACGAGAATTAAACACCTGAAATTGATTGTTTTTCTTTTAGTTACAACTGCTTGTTTTATCATATGATTTCACAAGAACAAATGAAACTTAAAAATACCATATCGGTAGAAAATGCTCCTGGATGAGGGTTTCTATAAGCTCCAGATGAATTGTTTGGATGGACATTGTTATCCTACACAAAACATAAACCCTAAGAAATAATATCATATATATACACACACATACACAAAGAGAAATATATATTTATATATATATATATATATTCGACGAAATACCTCATTGTTTGAATTGTGATACGCTAAAAAATCTTCTCCCCAATTAGCCATTTTATAAATCTTATACCAGTAAATTCGAATGTCGATCTGAATAATAAAACATGAATAGTAATATGAATAGTGACATGAATAGTTTTCTATTCACATCATTTCCTTTTTTACTGGTATAAGATTTATCCTACCCATCGACACTTACACCCTCACCCTACGAAAGCCTATCTCACTCACATCATTTCCTTTTTTATATTTAATTATTATATAATTTACATTTTATACCCTTAAACTTATTTAATTATTTACTTTATACCTTTTAGTTTTCTATATTTCATTTTACATTTTTATCATATTAACACATATAATTGTATATTGACTAAAATACGTTAAAAATACATTTTAATTTTAACAAGTTACACCATTATAATCGTCTCGTCGATACCTTCGAAATGAGCCAAATATTGAATATTTTTGGAATAAAAAAATACCCTAATATATTTATTATTTTTATGTTAAAACACTTACGAGTGATTTTTTATTTTTTCAAAAATATAAAATAAAATCAATTAACCAATACGTTATAGCGGCCTATAAATAGTTAAATCAAAAAATATTCAATATTTGGCTCATTTCGAAGGTATCGACGAGACGATTATAATGGTGTAATTTGTTAAAACTAAAACATATTTTTTAACGTATTTTACTCAATATACGATTATATATGTTAATATGATAAAAATGTAAAATGAAATATAGAAAACTAAAAGGTATAAAGTAAATAACTAAATAAGTCTAAGGGTGTAAAATGTAAATTTAAATAAAAAAATTTAAAAAATTGAAGTGTGAGGTGAGAGGGTATATTTATAATTTCCCTAGAATAATAGTAATAATAAAATATAATAAAATATAAGAGATAAGAAAATGTATATATATATATATATATATATATATATATATATATATATATATATATATATATAGAGGAAGGTTCAAACGAGGAGCGCATCAATTTAAGAGAACGTGAGAAGCACTCCCATGCTTCTGATCACATATGATTTACAACCCTAAAAAATCGGATTTAACTCGAAAATTCGCGCAAAAGTGGCGCGAGGTGGTTTGCGAGGCGTGCAAGTCGCGGATCATTAATGATTCATAACTGCCAATCACATGTGATTCATAACTGTCGATTGCTCCTCCAGATCAGTTGTGAATCACATGTGATCCACAACTGCCAATCACATGTGATTCATAACTGTCAATTGCTCCTCACGTTCTCTTAAATTGGTACGCTCCTCGTTTGAACCCGCCTCTATATATATATATATATATATATATATATATATATATATATATATATATCTTATAATAATAATAGTAAGAGTAAATTACATGATTGGTCCTTGTGGTTTACATAAAATTGCACTGTTGGTCCCTAATATAAAATAATTATGGAAAACGTCCCCGTGGTTTACATTTTCACACGCCTTTGGTCCCTTTCCCCTAACACCATTAGTTAAGTCTGTTACACAGGTTAAATGAGAAGGGTAATTTGGTCATTTTGATAATTTTTTATTTTCTATTAAAATTTCAGGGACTAAAAATTTAATCAGTCTATACCAATACCATATACTCTATAATATATTAAAACCTTGAGTCCTTGACCCCACCATCTTTCTCTTTCCTCTTTTGATGCCTTTCCATGTTTCCCCTTCACTCTCTGGCCACAAAGCTGCCATCCTTCAAATTTCCTCTTCACTCTCTTTTACCATTAAGGTCATCCGTAGCCCAGGGTTCACAACCCTCTTACCCTCAGCGCCACATCAGCTTTCCACTTTGAACCCTGTTGAACCTTTTTGAACCCACAAATCCCGTACCCCAACCTTTTGAACCTCTTGAACCCACATGCCACCTCATCTAATTTTTTAATAAAAAATCATAACATTCATAAAAATAAAAATAAAATTACAAAATAAAATTAAAAATTACAAAATAAAATTAAAAATTCCAATTATGTTTTTGTCGAATTCTCTCTTTTCTCGCCAAAGTAGCCTTCAAAGCAGCTCCCGTAAGGTGATCGTGCGGGGCAATGAAAAACTCGAAGTCTTTTTCATATAGCTTTTCCAACTCGATTTCACACTTTTATTGTTCGACTTGCCACTTTTGTTTTTCGACTTGGAACTTTTGTTGTTCGACTTCAAGTTTTTTTCATTTTGTAATCAACCGTATCATCAATTTTACTTCTCAAGTCACTTATTTCGGAGTAAAGGCGGTTGTCGTCCGTACTACTCGTTGCTGCCTTTTTGCCGTGTTTCTCCAGATGGGTCGTTGAAGTTGCTGTTGGGTCATCACAGATTTGAAGTTGACTCAATTAAACCCACTTAGATACTTAGAATATTTTTGGATCCTTTTGTGTAACTTGTACTCTTATATCAATTGTTTGGTGAAGTCGAAGATCAACCGAAACCAAGTGCAAAGACTATCTCATTGCGGAAGTGAGAAAATCGGCAGCAACTTTTCTACAAGTTACATCACCATCGATATGCTTGTGCTATCGGTGGACACGCATCACCGAATTGACGAAATTCGGTGAGAAGCTCAAGAAGACTTCCACCGATATGTGTTCAGAAATCGGTGAGAGTTCAAGAAGACTTCCACCGATATGTGTTCAGAAATCGGTGGGAGTTCAAGAAGACTGCACCGAAATATTATACACTTCGGTGAAACTTTGACTTTTCTAAAGAAGTGAGATTTCGAATTGGTGCAGTTTCCAATACAGGAGGTCGGTAGCCTTATTCTCTAAAGACAAAAGAGAAGATCATTTATTATGAGACAATATCCTATTATCAGATAAAAGTGGCATTTTGTCATTTTATCTATTCTCAGATAAGGTCCTTTTCTGGTACGACTGTCCTCCTGGTTCCTTGGATAAGTTAAAAAGGAGATATCAGCTTTTCAGAAGTCAACCTCTACAATGAATGGAAGAGTGACAAGTGTACCAAGCATTAAATGATGCATGGACTATAAATAGAGGTGAAGACTCTCCATGCAAACCACGGCTTCTGAAGATAACTAAGTGCAAGCTCCTTTCTTACTGAAACTGCATCTTGTGTCTAAGTGTCCAATTTGTTCTAATTGTTTTTCAGTTTACTTTGTGTTAGATTGTTAGAATAGTTTAACTGTTCTTTTCCGCAACAATCTTTTGTTTTCTATGTGTAATTCTTATTGAAAGATTTTCAATATATTGAATTAAAACTTGTGAAAAATCTAAGTATTGTATTCAACCCCCTCCCCCTCCCCTTCTACAATACTTGTTGAGCCATTTTGGGACCAACAAATGGTATCAGAGCAGAAAGTTTAATTCATAAACTTGATCCGCAATGGTTGCCTCATCTTCATCCCCAACTGTTGAAAACACTGGTCAAAACAATTTTGCTGAAAATTGTTCCATTTCAAAACCTCCCAAGTTTAATAACAACTTTTCTCTATGGAAAAGTCGTATGATGCTATTTATGGAAGGAGTGGATACTAGATATCCAACCATTCTCAAGGAGGGACCTATCATCCCGAGAGTTTGGGCTCGCTATGAAAAGCAGAGGCCTGGTAAGGAACCAGTTGATAAGTCAAGTGACTCTGATGATTCTGAACCTTCCGACATAGAGAAAGCAAAGACTACTGGTCGTTACATTCTCAAAAACCCAAAGGAATATATTGATGAGGAAAAACGATTGGTGTCTCTGGATTCTCGGCTTAGAGCAATCATTGCTCTCTCACTTCCTGATGAAGTCTATCACTCTCTTGTTAATTTTGGTACTGCTAAAGAGATGTGGACTACATTGTGTGTACTTTATGAGGGTACAGAGGAAGTGAAGAAAAGCAAAAAGATTGGCCTCATTCGAAAATATGAGCTCTTTGCCTATGAAAAGGGAGAATCTCTTCCAAGCTTTTATAACCGATTCAACTCTCTCTTAAATGATTTAAAGTTACTAGGTAGAGTTTATGATAATGAGGAAGTTCTATGCAAGTTTAGGGATTATCTTCCTGACTTTTGGGAAAACATTTGCACTTGCATTAAAACTACCAAGGATTTGGAATACATGCCTTTAACTGTTTTGTATGGAACTCTGTTCAACTTTGAACAAACCAAGCTTCATAGGAAAACCATCTTCAAAGAGATAAAAAGCTCTTCAATAGCTCTTATCTGTGAAAGTTCCAAGAAAAGTCAAAATGTTCCTTGTATCACATATCCCTCATCAGACTCTGACACCGAAAATCAGAACAACCCTTCTCACCAAACGGAGGCATATCTGAGTGATGCCGATGATGAAGGTGATGAAATTTCGGTAGACCGAATGTCTAATGAAATGGCTATGATGGCTGGTTTTAAAAATAAATCTCGAAATTTCAACAAACCCAGAAGTTTCAGAAAACCATCCTTTACAAAAATGTCTTCTTCTGACAAGACAAATGAAGAATGTTTCAACTGTGGTAAGAAAGGACACTTTGCAGCTGAGTGCAGAAGCAAGCGTGTGTCAAAAGTCAATTCTACGTCCTCTGACAAATATCCCTCCAAATTTGAGAAACCCAAAGATAAATCCTTCAAATCCTATTTCAAGAAAGATTCTCAATCCTCCTCACTCTCACATCAGGAACGTGCTGAAAAGTACAAAGCTAAGTACAAGAAGGAAAAAGAAAGAAATGAAGGATCTCAAAGAAAAGAAAAAGGATTGATGGCAGAGGCTCATGATTGGGAAGAAGAAGAAACCTCTGACAGTGATTCTCCAAATATGTGCTTTATGGCCATATCAGAAGAGGTGGAAGAAGAAAAGGCAAAGTCTCCAATGGCATTAGTTTCAACTGAATGCTCATCATCATACTCTCAGGTACATCCCTTTAATGACATGACTGATATTGAAAAGATAAATGCTTATGAATCTTTAACTCAAGACTTTTACACTGTCAAAGATAGCAAGAAAAGAAAATTTGCTCAAGTTAAAATTCTCACATATCAACTTGAATCTTGCATGTCTAAACTTGAAAAGTTTGAGGAAATCAAAGCTGAGCTTGAAAATCTAAAAGTCATAAATCATGTAATTGAAAAGGAGAAAAATAAATTGTTCAAGAAGTTAAAGAAAGAACAGGAAGTTGTCAGAAAATGGACAAACTCTTCAAGGAATCTTGAACAAATCTTTCAAGATCAAATCGGTGGTGATAACAAGTTTGGGTTAGGATATGAAAAATCCATGCTTGAAAAATCTTCCCATGCACTTGTTCCCATCACCGATACATGGGATGATGACTCTGAGTCAAACTCTTGTGATTCCATTTCTCTAAATTCTGTTGATCTTAGTGAAGCCTTAAAATATGGAATTTTTATAAAAGCCAAAGAATCTTCATCAGATCAAGCCCATAAAGTGAAAGAATTGAAGGATGCTGTTAAACTCATTCATGATGTGTTCAAAGACTTAACCATTGATAACAACTCTTCAAATCTTTCAAAATCACAAGTGTTCAAATAAAAACATACCACCGAAAAATCCATCACCGATTTTGTCCAAAAGGGAAAGACCAAAGTTTTCTCAAGAAAGACCCCTGACCATGCTTCAACCTCAAGAACCGAACTTTTTAGAGGTCCTCGCAATCCCCTTTTCGGTCCAAAGATTAAGATTGATATAATTGGAAAGGGAAAAGGAAAGGAACAAAAACCCAAAAGAACTTTCATGTACCGAAAATGTTATAATTGTGGTGATACCTTTCATCTTGCTAAGGACTGTCCAAAGGAAAGAATTGACAGATCTAAACCCAAGGTCTCTCATATTTCTAACCTAAAAGGACCCATTACCAAATGGGTACCTAAGAACTGACTTGATGTTGTCTGCGGGTTTTTGAGCACCAACAAGTTTGGTATTTAGATAGCGGGTGCTCACGTCACATGACTGGAAACAAACATCTTCTTGTAAACTATGTGTCAGAAAAGGGTCCTTCTGTAACCTTTGGGGACAACTCCAGAGGTCACACTAAAGGATATGGAACTCTCACAAATGGAACCCTTACCTTCAATAAAGTGGCATTTGTTGAAGGTCTCATGCATAATCTCCTAAGTATTAGCCAATTGTGTGATCTTGGATACAAAGTTATCTTTGAACTGCGTATATGTACTGTTGTTGACAAGAATATGAAGATTGTTCTCTCTGGAAGAAGGTTAGATAATGTGTATATCATTGATATGAGTCAAAACAACTCTTCAAATGTCTGCTTTGTGTCTGACGATACAGTCAAAAGAACCTGGCTGTGGCATAAACGTTTGTCTCATCTTAACTTCAAAACCCTTCATAAATTATCAAACAAAGAGCTGGTGACTGGCATGCCTAAGTTGAACTTTGTCAAAGAAAAGCTGTGTGATGCATGTGAAAAAGGGAAGCTCACCAAATCTTCTTTCAAAACCAAGCAATGCTCTTCCATCAATCTTCCACTTCAGATGCTGCATATGGATCTATGTGGACCAGTCAGCACTCTCAGTCTAGGAGGAAGAAGGTACATTCTTGTTATTGTTGATGAATTCTCTAGATATACTTGGGTGTCTTTTCTCAGGTACAAAAGTGATGCAACTGAAGAAATCATCAACTTTGTCAAAAAGAATGAAATTCTAAATGGTCAGCTTGTCAGATCAGTAAGAAATGACAATGACACTGAATTCAGAAACAGTGGTTTAGAAGACTTCTTCAATGAGAAAGGAATCTCTCAAAACTTCTCTGCTGTCAGAATTCCACAACAAAATGGTGTTGTGGAAAGAAGAAACAGAACTCTATGTGAAGCAGCAAGGTCTATGCTGAGTGAAGCAAAACTGCCAACCTATTTTTGGGCTGAAGCTGTCAACACTGCCTGTTTCACTCAAAACAGGTCGGTGATAACAAAAAGACATGAGAAAACCCCGTATGAAGTCTTTCTTGGAAGAAAGCCAAACATTGGTTTCCTTCATGTCTTTGGCTGTGTGTGCTTTATCCTAAATGACAGGGAAAATCTTGGGAAATTTGATCCTAAGGCAGATGAAGGAATCTTTGTGGGATATTCCTTGACCTCCAAAGCCTACCGAGTTTACAATCTTCGGAGAGAATGCATTGATGAATCTATCCATGTAAAGTGTGATGATTCAAGATCATCTTCTATGACAAATGATGATGAAGAACTACATAGATGGATATCATCATGCATTGGGGAATCTCCCATTTCAACCTCCACCGATCCACCTTGTATTCCAAATATTCCTTCAGTTCCAAACAATCAAGTTGGGTCATCATCTTTATCACCTGAAACCCTCTCTGCCGAAATTGCCTCCACCGAACCCTATCCATCATCCACCGAAATTAACCCCATCACCGAATCTCTTACTGCCGATAATCCCTCTGACGAACCACCTTCATCACACCCTGCCAACACTCCAGCCTCGAACTTTCCTTCCACTTCAATTATTCCTCCACCGATGCCCCCTGCTCTTAAATGGACCAAAGATCATCCCATGGATCAAATCATCGGTGATCAGCAAGCTGGTGTTCAAACAAGGAGAGGCACCAGTAACATCTGTCTCTATGTGAATTTCCTATCTCTTGTTGAACCTAAAAAGATTGAAGAAGTCCTAAGTGACCCATGTTGGGTTTCGGTCATGCAAGAAGAACTCTCCCAATTTCAAAGAAACAAAGTCTGGAGACTTGTGCCTAGACCTTCAAGGAAAACAATCATCGGCACAAAATGGGTCTTCAGAAACAAAATGGATGAAGATGGTACTGTCATCAGAAACAAAGCCAGACTCGTAGCTCAAGGCTACCGACAGGAAGAGGGTATTGACTATGATGAAACATTTGCTCCAGTTGCCAGACTTGAAGCTATCAGGATCTTTCTTGCTCATGCTGCTCACAAGAACTTCAGGGTATTTCAAATGGATGTGAAAAGTGCTTTTTTGAATGGAGAACTAGCTGAGGAAGTCTATGTGAAGCAACCTCCAGGCTTTGAAGACTCCACACATCCAGACTATGTGTACCGACTTGACAAAGCTCTGTATGGGCTCAAGCAGGCTCCTCGAGCTTGGTATGACACTCTTGCCATCTTTCTACTCAAGCATGGCTATACTAGAGGTACAATTGATAACACTCTCTTCCACAAGCAAACTTCAGGTAATCTCATTCTTGTTCAAATCTATGTGGACGACATTATTTTCGGTGCCACCGATGAGTCTCTGTGTGATGACTTTGCCTCTCTCATGAAAAGTGAATATGAGATGAGCATGATGGGGGAGCTAACTTTTTTCTTAGGTCTTCAAGTGAAACAAATTTCAGAAGGAATTTTCATAAACCAAAGCAAGTACATTAAAGACCTTCTGAATAAATTTGGCTTTGAAAACTCCTCTCCCATGAAAACTCCCATGGCACCACCTTTGAAACTTGATGCCGATTTAAATGGTGAATCTGTGGATGTTACCCATTATAGGGGCATGATTGGTTCTTTGCTTTATTTAACTGCTAGCAGACCAGATATCATGTTTGCTACTTGTCTTTGTGCCCGTTATCAAGCAAATCCAAAGAAATCTCACTTGGATGCTGTGAAACGGATTTTTAGGTATCTAAAGGGTACCATGCATCTGGGTCTTTGGTATCCCAAAGACTCAGGTTTTGAACTCATGGGGTATTCAGATTCTGACTTTGCAGGTTCCAAAATTGATAGAAAAAGCACAACAGGCAGTTGTCAACTTCTTGGTGGGAAATTGGTGAGATGGTCCAGCAAAAAGCAAAATTCAGTCAACATCCACTGCCGAGGCTGAATATGTTGCTGCTGGAAGTTGCTGCGCACAGATTCAATGGATGAAAAACCAGTTGAGAGACTACAATCAGTTCTACTCCAAGATACCCATCCTATGTGATAATTCAAGTGCAATTGCAATTGCAAACAATCCTGTTCTTCACTCAAGGTCCAAACACATCGATATCCGATATCATTTCATCAGGGACCATATCTCCAAAGGTGACATTGAGCTGCATTTTATTCCAACTGATCTTCAGCTTGCAGATTTGTTTACTAAACCTCTGGATGAGGCCAGATTCACCTTTCTCATCGGTGAACTTGGCATGTTGTATTTAGAATAGGTTCAAAAAAAAATTCGGTCTGATAATTCTCGGTGGCAACAAGCTCCTCTTTCGGCATGAATATCCTAAGTGAGCTTTTCGGTGATCCATCTCTCGATGGATCTCCTCGGTGCGCATATCTGCCCTCTTCGGTGTCTCAACGCCTCGGTGAATCTCTTCGGTAAGCAAATCCTCACCGATTCCATCTCGGCATACCTTTCACCACCGATGTCCACCGATAATCTCTTCATATTCCTCACCGATGTCCACCGAACTTCAATCCTATCCACACGTCACCTGTCAGACCCTTTCACCTCCCCGTTTCGTGAAACGGATTCCTGACCACAATTCCCAAGGTGGTCATGATTACCCTTTCTATTTTATTTCATTTTATTCTACTTTATCTTATTTTCTTTAAACCGTTCCCCCCATTTTTTCGAAAACCCTATATATACTCGACCCTTCACTTTCATTTTTCCTTTACGTTTCCTTCATCTTCTTCTCCGTTCTCTCTCTATAACCTGCAACCTAATCCTCTTCTTCGAGCTCTCTCTCGATCATCAATGGCGTCCTCAAAGAACATCCCCCCTACGTGTTTTGTTGATCTCAAGTTCAACCCATGCAATCACGTTGCTAGATTTGATCCCGACCCCTCCCATCCTGAATTCAATCACGTCATCAAGTTCTTCACTCGCTCTCCCCTTCTTCATGCCTTCACCTGTAATCCCAAAATGAGCAAAATGCTCATTGGGAAATTCTGGCTTACCTGTGTGTATGACACCTCCAATGATGCGATCCATGCATCCATCCTTTCTAAAGACAAGGGTGATCACGACCTCACTTTTGGGGTCGATGACGTTCGCACTGCCCTTAAAATCGATGCTTTCGATCCCTATAACGAATGACATTCAGATACCGTTCTCGAAGATGTCCTTAGTGCAACAGGTTACGTGGTCGGTGACAACTCCAAAAGCTCCAAAGGTCCTGGAACTCTTCTTCGGAGTCACATGGGTGGTGTATGGAACTTCTTCTTTGCCCATGTGATCCACTGCCTCTCCCGAAAGACGAGCGGCCCTGATCAATCCCCTTCATACATCACCAAACTTGCCCATGCCCTAATCTTTCAACGCCGAGTGGATTTCGCCCAGTACTTCTTCACCGAATTAGTGGAAGTGATCACACATCCAAAGAAGTGCCACGTTGCCTACCCCCGATTCATCTCTATGATCATCCATCACAAACTTGGCAAAGCTCTGGACGAAGACCGCAAGTCCCAATCTCCCAGATTCACTTATGACTGGTCTCCACCGATCGTCGGCAGCAAAACTCTCAACGTCGGTGTTCTCGACACCGATCGTCCTTTACGCCGAGGTATGATCACTTTAGCCATCTCTCCAGATCTTCAATGGGGTGATTCTGAAATTCCAGGGTTTCAACACCCCGATATCCCCGAGGTCCTTCCTGCTGTTGTGACCTCTTCCCCCCGTCCTAGAGTAAAATCGGTCGGCGCGAAGAAGAGATCGGCCGCCGACACCTCCGCCGCTGCTTCCAGGACCATGACACCGATTAACCCATCGGTGGCTTCCCCGGTCCACAAACCTTCTAAGCGGAGGCACTCTTCGTCCCCCCCCCCCCCCCCCCCCGAAAAATCGTCTAAAAAGATCTCGGGGAACTGTCCGTGAGCCATCCCCTTCCAAATCATTTTTGTTCACCACCGACCATTTGGTTATCCCTAAGGCATCCCTAAATTTACCTCCTCCAACTCGTTCTTTGAGTGAACACGCAGGCTCTTCCGCCGAAAGTCTAGACTCTCCCTCCGAAAGTCTGGACCTTGCACTGCACGGCCTTTCACCCGGTCATTTCTTGATCGATGATGATGCACAACCCGTTCAGGGTTCCCCCCCCCCCAATAGATCCCCCCCATGACTTCTTTGCAGGTCTCTTTGACGACACTGGTTCTCCCCGAACCTCCCCGTCGGTCGGAGCGATCCTCATTGAGTCCTCTTCCCCCTCACCAACAAAGTCACCTTTGAACCAAACTTCTCCCCGAAGTTCTCCCTGGGTTCGAACTCCTCAAAGATCGCCTACACCACATCGATCACCCTCCCCGGGTCAGGCATCACCCCGACGATCTCCCACTCCGCCACCGAGACCACTATTCCCCGATGAAATGTTATATCCGAGCAACATTCCCATTTCGGCGGAGGATCCCCATCGCGTCCGCTACATAGTTACTGGGGATATCGGGGGTGACACCACTGTTCAAGCGCCCTCTTTGATTGAAGACCTACAAGAAAGTGCTCGACAATGTCGGCTTGTCGGCACCCAATTTGAATCTTTCAAACAGGCCACTCTTGCAATGATCGTCATGACGGGTTCCCGAATGTCCACTATCGAGTCTCGCCTGCCGCAGATTCTTTCAGATGCTATTACCGATGCTCTACGGCCCGTTACCACCGACATCTCCTCTTTGGTTTCCAAGGTGGAATCTTTGTCACAATCTCATGGGGATCTTGCCTTCTCCTTTGGTGCATTCAAGGCAGCCTCCACCGTCAAGGATTCTGAACTTCAGAGGATGCTTCAAGAAGCTAAGTCTCATCAAGACTTCAGCCAGGCCACTGCCAACTCTCTTCGTGACATTCATGCCCAACTTCAAGAATTCGGCCATCTGGAAATGGATCTCGGTGACTTCACCATGGTTTCTGAAGAGGTACCGAAACAACTTTCTTTTCTTCATGAGAAATTTGACTACATTTTCAGACAGATGGGTATGAAGATTCTGGCTGGTACTGAGGGGGAGAAAAAGACAACCCAACCCAAGTTGCCATCTCTTAAACAGTCGGTCATCCCCAAGCCTCCATCTTCCACCGATGACATTCCTGAAACCACCGAAACTCACGCTGAAACCGCCGACGCTGAGGGGGAGCAACTCTCTAAATAAAAAGAGTTGGAGTTGGGAAACAAAGCAACAACAGAGGGGGAGCAACTCTCTGCGGCCGAAACAGACAAGGGAAAGAAAAGTCTTACTGCCGAACAATTGGCCGAACAAGAAAGAATAGAGAAAGAAAAGATGAAGTATGGGACTCGTCCCACCGATGCAGACAAACTCAAACTTAAACCTCCTTCATCACATCTGCAGGAACCCAATCTCGGTCTGACTCCTCAAGAAATTGAGGAAGCCAGATTAGCCCAAAAAGCCCTTGATGATTCCAAGGCCCTCTCTTTAAAAGTTGCAGAGGAAGAAGCCAAAAAAGCCAAGACCACTGATGTCGTGTCGGCACAGAAATCGGTGCTGAGTGAATTTGAACAAGAGAGAAATGAAGAAGTTAGCTGGTACAAGAAGAAGATGCACCACCGATCCGACAGAACCCCGATCTCAGGTGTCAAGATCGCAATCTCCAGAGCCAACCCAAAAGACATCAGGCTTATCATTGATCGGGAAGATGGCTCCTTGAAAAGTGTGAAAGACTACCAACTCAAAACCTACGGTCTCCCCGAATGGTACGAGATCTCTCGACACTTGGCCAAAAATCCAAACCCAAAGAAGGACATCTTTGTCAAATACATTGATGGTCTAATGGAAAAGATGAAGGGGATCAAAAAGAAGTATAGCATCGTGCTGACCACCGATGAAAGATCGCAATTGCAATCCTTGAAGGAAGAAGTGCGCCTTCCCAAAGTTCAGAATCCCCCCGACACTGTCTTCAAGGATATGGCAAAGGAAGGAAAGATACCGAATGTAAGTAACTTAAGTCTTTCCCTTCCCACTTCGGCATCATATCCCACGACAACTCTGGGCCTGTCACCGATTCCAGGACTGTATTTCAACGATGGTTTCAGCAAACGAGCCTTCTTCAGATTCTCTCAAATCCCCGTTGCCGACACCATGTTTCTTGAAGGCCTCCACAACTTGTTCCCTCACATCCTCGACGCTCAACCCTACTACCGAATCCTAATGGATGAGATCAAGCGCCGACAATCGTCAAAGAAGTAGGATTTCATTTTACCTATCGGTAGTTTTGATAATCTTTTGCTTCCTTTCCTTACCGATGTATGAGAATGACTTATGCAATTCAAGTGCTTCTCTTGTTTATATTTTGCTGTACATACCTTTTATTTCCTTGCTTTATATATACTGTATAGATATACTCAAAGAAACATAGTTAAAAAAAAAGGTCTATGTGAAAAGAACCCAAAAGAGTAAAAAGGGTCAAAATGCACTTATTTTCATTTGCTCTTTAATATTCTAAGGATAGAGATCAAATTCAAATAGGGAGAGATTGTTGGGTCATCACAGATTTGAAGTTGACTCAATTAAACCCACTTAGATACTTAGAATATTTTTGGATCCTTTTGTGTAACTTGTACTCTTATATCAATTGTTCGGTGAAGTCGAAGATCAACCGAAACCAAGTGCAAAGACTATCTCATTGCGGAAGTGAGAAAATCGGCAGCAACTTTTCTACAAGTTACATCACCACCGATATGCTTGTGCTATCGGTGGACACGCATCACCGAATTGACGAAATTCGGTGAGAAGCTCAAGAAGACTTCCACCGATATGTGTTCGGAAATCGGTGAGAGTTCAAGAAGACTTCCACCGATATGTGTTCAGAAATCGGTGGGAGTTCAAGAAGACTGCACCGAAATATTATACACTTCGGTGAAACTTTGACTTTTCTAAAGAAGTGAGATTTCGAATTGGTGCAGTTTCCAATACAGGAGGTCGGTAGCCTTATTCTTTAAAGACAAAAGAGAAGATCATTTATTATGAGACAATATCCTATTATCAGATAAAAGTGGCATTTTGTCATTTTATCTATTCTCTGATAAGGTCCTCTTCTGGTACGACTGTCCTCCTGGTTCCTTGGATAAGTTAAAAAGGAGATATCAGCTTTTCAGAAGTCAACCTCTACAATGAATGGAAGAGTGACAAGTGTACCAAGCATTAAATGATGAATGGACTATAAATAGAGGTGAAGACTCTCCATACAAACCACGGCTTCTGAAGATAACTAAGTGCAAGCTCCTTTCTTACTGAAACTGCATCTTGTGTCTAAGTGTCCAATTTGTTCTAAGTGTTTTTCAGTTTACTTTGTGTTAGATTGTTAGAATAGTTTAACTGTTCTTTTCCGCAACAATCTTTTGTTTTCTATGTGTAATTCTTATTGAAAGATTTTCAATATATTGAATTAAAACTTGTGAAAAATCTAAGTATTGTATTCAACCCCCCCCCCCCCCCCCTTCTACAATACTTGTTGAGCCATTTTGGGACCAATAGTTGCTCATTCTCCCGAACATTTTCAGCGTCTTCATCGGAAGTTTGGGTACGTTTTGAACCCCGGGATGTATTTGTCATAGTTGGAACCGTATTCCATTTTGGAGATAATTTGAGGATATCCCAAACTTGTTCATGGGTAAAGGCAGTTTGGTATCCATTTTCGTACCGGACGTGTGCCGCTTTTAAAATATCGGCTTCACTCGATCCGCTTGATCTACTATTATACAAGTTGTTGTAGATGCCAGCGAATTGTTGTATCTTTTTGTTTAAATCTTTATATTTGATGCTTAGTTGATGATGTGTTCTATATTTTTCACGACACATCAACTTATAAAACACCTTCTCGATGCGACCCCAGAAGCTATCTATATTTATATAACAATAATAATAATTATTATAATTATGATAATAATAATAATAATAATAATAATAATAGTACCTCCGTTTTGTGCGTTACCGACAAGGGGGTCCTCCGAAACGTCGATCCACGCCGACGCTAAAGCCACTTCCTCCGCTTTAGTCCACGGTTGTCGGGCGGCTCTTTTTTCAATTTTTTTCTTTTTTTGGTTTTGCGTTGGTGACGGGTTTGGTGTTGGGCTTGGTTGTCGATCCGGGGATGATTGTTGTGTGGAGATCGTTTGTGGTGTTTCCGGAATAATCTCTTCAAGATCGATTCCGATGTTGAAAGCGGGTGGAGGAAGTTGGAAATTTGCGGGCGCAAAACCTTGTAGGATCAAGCCTTCACGAGAAAATGGATAAATAGGACTTTGTTGAAATTGTTGGAAACCAACGTTCGGGGCAAATTGCGGAATATAAGGACTTTGTTGAAATTGTTGGAAACCAACGTTCGGGGTTTCTTGCGGTGAATCCGACCTCGTCGATCGGTTACGACGGGGTGTGGGTGGGGTGTTTGAATTCATGATGAGAGAATTTAGAGGATTGAGAGAATTGAGAGTGAAAAATGAATTGAGAGAATTGGTGTGAAAAATGGATGAGATTTGAGGTTGATTTATAGTGTTTAAATTGAAGAAAAAAAATTGCAAAGAGCCGTTTGAATTGTACCGTTGGAATTAAAAAAAAAATTGAGAAAGGCTTCGGGTATGAGCAGGGTGGGGAACCCGATCGCCGAACCCGCACCCCGAAACCGCTGGAACCCGCCCCCTGCGTACCCGGTTGCCGCGGTACCCGGGGAACCCGCATGCCAAGCCCGTCACCGAGCCCGCATGGGGTACGGATGGCCTAAGCGATCTGGGTTTTGTTTTTTTTTTCTTTATGCTTTTAATCTTATTTAATTTGGTTTTCCTATAATCTAACTGTTAGATGATCTAACTTAGATCAATCGTCTTCTTTCTTGGTATTTATTATTATATATATACACAAACTTTTTTTCTCTCTCTCATCTTTTTTGATGATATATACACACAAACACTACATATATATACACAACATATCTCTACACATTGGAGCAAAAACACCACATATAGAGAACATTAACACACACATTTACATATATATATATATATATATATATATATACATACACACCCCAATGTTTATGATTTCTTCAAGTTGGGAATTCATCAAATCTATGTTAGTTTTTTTTATACTTTATGGAGTTGGCTAAAAGTGATTTCTATAATTATGAGCAACATGGTTAGAGGGCAGAAGCTTCGATGATGGCCTATTTGATGATGTTGTAACAGAAGATTCAAATGGTGTTCAATTCCAAGATTTCTTTCTTCGACGAGCTTCCATGGGCAATCGACTGTGTTTTTGACACACCACTTGTGCTTCTCTCACGAGTGGAGTTGGTATCAATACCTTCTGCTTTTCTGTTGCAACAATTAATTTTGTGTATTGTTTTGTTGGTTATGGTGATTGTAATGGTTGTTGGTGGTGGTGAATGATGGTTATAATGGTGGATGGCGGTGGTTGATGTTAGATGATGGTGTGTGTATATATATATATATATATGTTCTATATTTATGGGTTAGTGGGTGTATATATATATATATGTACATGTGTAGATCTAGGGTATTTATGGGTTACATTCTTGGTAGTTTTAATAGAAAACAAAATATTATGAAATGACTAAAATGCCCTTTTAAATAATCTACTTAACAAGATTGTTTTAACAGTGTTAGAGCACAGGGACTAAAGGAGTGTGAAATTGTATACCACAGGGACCAAAGGCGTGTGAAAATGTAAACCACGGGGACGTTTTCCATAAATATTTCATTTTAGGGATCAATAGTGCAATTTTATGTAAACCACAGGGACCAATCATGTAATTTACTCTAATAGTAATAATAATAATAGTAATAATAATAGAATATATATATATATATATATATATATATACATATATATATTTTAGAGTAAACTACACTTTTGGTCCCTGTGGTTTGGTGTTTATAACACATTTGGTCCCTACAGTTTAAAAATTACACTTTAGCCCCTACTGTTTGCCATTTGGTCCGGATTTGGTCCCTCTGACAGACGTCCGTCCAATGTCAGACGTTAGAGGCAACCATGTGAGTTGCACATGAGGGTAAATCCGTCTTTTTACCTCACAGGGACCAAATCTAAACGTTTACCTCAAAGAAACATGAACTCCGGCGAATCTTTCCAATAACCCAATCACACTAATTTGTTTCTGTAATTTAATCAAAGTTACTGTTTTATGAACGATTTAACATCACAAAACGATCTGTGAAAGATTTGCGTATAAACCACGGTCACAACTTGATATTCCGGTAAAACCCGGTTTTCCGGCGAGAATTCCGGCGAGAACTTTGAGATCACATAACTTATTGTTTTCTCGATCAAAGTTGATTCTGAAAGTTGCTTTGTGTTCCAAAATCAAATACAAAAAGAAATGAAGTGGTTTTATCAACTAAATCCCGTGCAAACTTCAAAACCCATTTGCGTGATAGTGATGATATGGTCATTTTACTTATGGTCATTTTACATATACATATATACGTGATGGTGATGATATGTGTGTGTGTATTTTTTACATATATATGTATATGTAAAATGACCATATCATCACCATCACGCAAATGGGTTTTGTGTGTGTGTGTATTAAGTGTGTTTAAGTGGGTTTGTGTGTGTGTTTATTAAGTGGGTTTGTTTGGAGGGTGTGTGTTTATATATATACATATATGTGTGTGTGTGTGTGTGTGTGTGTATGTGTGTGTTTGTGTTTATATATATATATATATATATATATATATGTGTGTGTGTGTGTGTGTGTGTGTGTATTAAGTGGGTTTGTGTGTGTGTATTAAGTGGGTTTGTTTGGAGGGTGTGTTTATATATATATATATATACATATATATATATGTGTGTGTGTTTGTGTGTTTTTATATATATATATATATATATATATATATATATATATGTGTGTGTGTGTGTGTGTGTGTGTGTGTGTGTGTGTGTATTAAATGTGTTTAAGTGGGTTTAGGGTTTAGGAGGGAGTGAGTTGGGAAAGAAGAAGATAGGAGAGAGAAAGAGAGTAGGGGTGGGGTGGGGTGGGTTTTAGACTTTTAGTAAACGTTCAGATTTGGTCCCTGTGAGTTAAAAAGACGGATTTACCTTCATGTGCAACTCACATGGTTGCCTCTAACGTCTGACATTGGACGGACGTCTGTCAGAGGGACCAAATGGCAAACAGTAGGGGCTAAAGTGTAATTTTTAAACTGTAGGGACCAAATGTGTTATAAACACCAAACCACAGGGACCAAAAGTGTAGTTTACTCTATATTTTATAATGAGTTAATGAGTTAATAATAATAATAGTAATAATAATAGTAAAATATATATAATGATTGGATCAATTTTTAATGCATTTTGCACCCTTGACTTTGACTTTTGGGTGCAAATAGCAACCCCTATAATTATATAGGAACTAGGAAGGTCAAAGTCATATATTCCACCACGTGTTTATTTTATATGTTTTTGAAACAGAATCTTTTCTTTATTAAAGATAATAGTGGTGCTCTCTTACCTCCCAATTTCCATATATGTTTTTGTATTAAACCACTTTGTAATGATTTTTTCCATAAAATAAAGAGTAAATTACATATTTGGTCTTATGATTTAGAGTAAATTACTGTTTTGGTCTCTCAGGTATGTCAAAAATTATGAAACTGGTCCTTTAACTTCAAAAATTACCTTTTTAGTACTTGTGGTATGCATTTCGTTACGAAATTGGTCCCTCGAGCTGACGGCTGTCTCTTTCCTCAGTTATCATTAAGGGCATTTTTGTCTTTTTATATTTTTTTCTTTTTAGACTTAAATTTTACTGAGTTTTTATTTTTTTATTTTTTCTTAATTTTAATTGACCAATTAGAAAATGACACGTGTCAATATAGTTAAAAAACTTTTTTTTTTCTTTTTCTTTCTTCTCTGCAACTTTCTTTCTTCTCTTTCTTTTTCATTTTCATGGTGGATGGTGGAAGAAGATGGAGAAATGTAATGAGAAGAAGGTGGTGGGTTGACGATGGTGGTCGTGGGTAATTTATAATTATAACGCATTAGGTCCATTATCACTAACTCCGTTAGATTTTTATGTTAAATGGTTTAATAAAATTAAGAGTAAATTACATATTTGATCCCTATGGTTTATGTATTTTAATATATTGAGTCACTACTTTGAAATGTCTATAGATTACATCCCTGTGGTTTGCAATTTATAACGCATTAGGTCATTTATCACTAACTCCGTTATATTTTTATGTTAAATGGTTTAGAGAAGATGACATTTTGGTCATTTTTATCATATAGATTGTATATTAATATCCCTATGATCAAAATGTCATATTCTCTAAACTATTTAACATAAAATTTAACGGAGTCAGTGACAAGGAACTCAATTCATTATAAATTACAATCCACATGTACGTAATTGATAGATATTTCAAACCAAGGATCAAGAGTGTTAAAACATATAAATGCCAAAGACCAAATATGTAATTAACTCTAAGATAAATAATGTTTTTTCCTTAAAAAGTCAATATTTTCAAATAAATTAAACCAACACTCTGAACTTTTCTTTTCATAACAAAAGCATTCGTAAAATAATCTGTTTACTTAGAGCATCTTCAATGGAGGTTCTTACAAGAACCTTCTTTTTGCACTTTTTGGTGTCATTTCATTTCCAAATCATTAAATTGAAATTTTATATAAAAATCCACAATGGTAGTTTTTATAAAAACCTCATTTTTGTGGATCCCACATATTTATCAACATAAAAAATTATTATATATTTATAAATAAATATCAAGTATTTAAATTAAATACCAATAGAAATGAAGAAGGTGTCACTTCACACCAAAAATCAAGGTAAGAACCAAAGTTCTTGTTTAAGAACTTAGAGAAGGTTGAGTTCTAATAAAAACTCTCAACAATGGCAGTTTTCTTACAAGTCACTACATTTTTTGCTGATAAGAACCTTGCATTGGAGATGCTTTTATATATAAAATTTAGAGTAAACTACACTTTTGGTCCCTGTGGTTTGGTGTTTATAACACATTTGGTCCCTACAGTTTAAAAATTACACTTTAGCCACTACTGTTTGCCATTTGGTCCGGATTTGGTCCCTCTGACCAACGTCCGTCCATTGTCAGACGTTAGGGGCAACCATGTGAGATGCACATGAGGGTAAACCAGTCTTTTTCCCTCACAGGGACCAAATCCGAACCTTTACTCAAACCCCTTCTCTCGCCGGTTTTTAGGTTTTAGTCGCCGGAAACTGCTACTCTCGCCGGAAAATCGAGATCTCGCCGGGAACTGGGTTTATATCGCCGGAAAGTTCATCCATGTCGCCGACCACCATTCAACCACCGACGACCAACCATACCAGAGGTCTCTCTCTCTCTCACTCTCGTCTCTCCTCTACCCTCTCGATTTTCTGCCCTAACATCACTCCCGTTGCCGCACCACAGATCGTCGGTGCCACCTCTCTCCATCTCTCTCACGCATCTCTGAACTCTCGGTATTCCCCCTCTTCTTCCCTCTCGCTCTCTAGATCGACCCCCCTTTCGATTACAGACCTGCAACCACTTCTCTGCAGGTCGTCGGCCACCAATCTGAGTTCTCCTACCACCGCCACTCCGCCAGCGGTAAGAATCTGCCCTCCCTCTCGATTTCGTCACCACTCTCCATTTCCCCCTTTTCTTGGTCGATTGCAGACCTGTAATCGGCCTCACCCCTCTTTCTCTCTCGATTGTTTCTAACAACGGCAACAAGAACACGCATCGACCACTGTCCTACCTTCGTCCCGTTTGCAGACCACCACAAACCTATGCTCAGAAAAATTAAATGCATAAATAAATCATCACAACCTCGATTGAAAATAAAAGCAAAGAGATGGATCGAAAGCAGTACCGAAAGCGATTTGATGAACAAAATGTTGGTTGTTCAGAAAAGCAAGCTGATGATGATGCTTATCCATTTATTTTTCTAGACAAATTTTGCACACCAAAACCCAAGTTCCTCAAGGTAATGGTATATGGGTTTTGATGTGCAAAATTGTCTAAAAAAAGAAGAGGAAGATGGTAATTGTATATGTGTGTGTGTGTGTGTTAATGTGTATTAAGTGGGTTTGTGTGTGTGTGTGTGTGTGTGTTTGAAGGGATTGAGTTGGGGAAGAAGAAGATAGGAGAGAGAAAGGGAGTAGGGGTGGGGTGGGTTTGAGTAAAGGTCCGGATTTGGTCCCTGTGAGGGAAAAAGACTGATTTACCCTCATGTGCATCTCACATGGTTGCCCCTAACGTCTGACAATGGACGGACGTTGGTCAGAGGGACCAAATCCGGACCAAATGGCAAACAGTAGTGGCTAAAGTGTAATTTTTAAACTGTAGGGACCAAATGTGTTATAAACACCAAACCACAGGGACCAAAAGTGTAGTTTACTCTAAAATTTATTTTAAAATTAAAAAATATTTATATATATATTGTTTGTGTGGTGTGACATTTGATGATAATTAAGTGTGACAGGGGACAGGTGGGGACCGGAAGAGGAGCCATAAGTCTTCCCATGTTTTCCTCGTGCTTTAATTCACGCCTTTTCTTTAAAAAATATTATATATATTTTATTTATTTATTTATTTATTTATAAGAAGGATAGCACCCAATTGATTCTATTCCCTTTTCTAATTATGTCTACCTCTTCTGAAACTGTGGATTCCATGCCCCTCCTCCCCACCTCCAATTTCTCACACTCTTTCAACCTCTTCGCTCAATACTTGAAGAAGAAGAAGCACGAAAACGCAGATCTCAATCCTCCTCCTCTCGGTATGTATGTTAATTTCAACTTCAAATTCCTTAATTACTTGTAATAATTCCTTCATTTTTATGTTATGTTGTTGGATCTGATATGATGTATGAATGAATCGATGATTTACTGTAGATATGGTATCATCCGCCATGAATCTGTTTCCGGTGACCGCCAAATCAAGTGATGCTGGTGCTGATTGTGGTTTTCCCCCAAATAAGCAAGAGTCTGAGCCTGAATCAGCTCAAATGAGCATCTTCTATGCAGGGAGGATGATTGTGCTTGATGATTTTCCAGCCGATAAGGCCATGGAAATATTCATGATGTTGGAGAAAGTAAAACGGATCCCCAAAACCGAACCTTCGGATCTGGTTGCATCCACACACATAATAAAGATGGAGAACCAAGGTGTTAGGTTACCAGGTAATTAACTTAGGTGGCTTTTGTTTTTTAAGAGTTCTGGAGTCTGAAGTCTTATTTCACTTCTGATTAATAAGAGTTCGTGCTTTAAGAGGTAGAGGTTATAAGACATTAGATTACCTCTATTTCAGATTAAGAGCCTCTGAAATCTCGGAAAAAAAAACAAACTGTCTGAATTTAAAAATGTCTGATCGATTCAGACTTCAGAGGTATTAAGAGGTTTAAAGAAAAAAAACAAGGAGCCCCTTAATCTAATCATCTCTCTCTTAATTTGTAGTAGGAAAACGATTATAATCAGCGATTACTTTCGTGCAGGTCTTCCTATTGCAAGAAAAGCTTCCTTGGCTAGGTTCTTGGAGAAGAGAAAAGAGAGGTAATCAATTAATGAAACTAATTGTATTTTGGTGGGAATTAATTAGTAAATTAATTAAGATTAATCTATTGATTTATGTTTTTTTTTCGAAGTATATAATATTTATATACGGCAATGCAACAAATAAACTCACACAACTTCTTCACCTTTGATGAGGTTTGAACCCCTGAGGGCCCCTCAGATACCGCTAGGTCAAAAGGCCCTTTGACTAATTATGGGTTTATTTGTGACAGAATCACGGCACGAGCACCGTACCAACGTGAGAAGGCAACATGGTTGGGGTTAGCAGAAGAATCGTCGTGATCGATCGATCAATCTATTATTATATTATTATTATTATTAACAGTCTATTATATGATTAATTATCGTTTTTACCAAGATTATCATGTCTTGGGTTATAGTCACAAGATGCATCTCTAACTCTTTTTACATCTTAGTGTTTGTTGTTTTAAGTGAAGAAAACAATGGAATTACTTTCCATTGTGTTTATCTAAGATGTATTGTAGACATTATGTAGTAGACTTTATTTGTATTAAGTCTGTTTTCTTTTTGTTAACTATAAATATTTAAATCAGCTTACGTGTAATTCAATTAATCTGGTGGTCTTGTAGAACAGGTATAAGTGACCTTAATTGACTTAATCGGATAAGACAAGTGAGCGATAATAATATCTACCTATATATACTTTATATTGAAAGAAAGCAATGGTATGAAATTGAAGTCGGCAACCATATGTAGCCATCCATCTCCCATCTCAGACCATCCTCACATCTGCAACACCATATTCCTTTCTAAAGTGTCACGTCAGCTTTGCAATAACACATTCCACACACATGCAAGACCAAACTTCTTTCTAAACTAATAAATTATAATATAAACATATTAATAATTAATGTTTAAACAAACAAATTAATTAAATTAAAAAATGCTTTTGTTTAATATATTTACTTTGTGAAAAGATTTTCTAATTTAGTAAGATGATAGTTGTCTTGCAAGGTCTTCCAAGACGTGTATGGATGCTCTCAACCATAACATAAAAGAAGGTTAAATTAACCTTTTTCTATATATTAAATAAGTATATATATTTTTTTTATAAATTTAAATTTTGTTTTATGTCAAACTTAAACTTTTCTTTGACAATTTTCGGATATTAATTAGATTTTAATAAAGTTTTATTTAACAATACCCTATGTGAGATATTTTTGATTTGTTATAATATATTTATTTATTGATGCAAGGCTTGTAAGCATCTTTAAAACGTGGGAATACCATTATAATATCTTGTACTTGGCTTTTTCTTTTCCTAAAAGACAAACAAGAATTTAATTGGTGGGTTTCTCATTTTTTTTTAATTTACATGTATATGTTATTCATCATTATCATAACCTTGTTTATTCATACCTCCAAAATTCCTTCTACTTCGTATTTTTCATTACTCATGAGTTTTTTAATCGAGTTTGAACTTGAGAATTGGTTTTTGAGTTCGAGTCAAGTATAATGATGATTAAGCTCGACTCACATCATTACACCCCTACTATGTTCACACGTTCCTTTTTTTGGGGTGTTCCTCATTCCAAGGTTGTTTTGACTTGTCATGGGCCTAAATCGGAGCCTTGTAGCAAAAGTTATAGACGTTTAAGCGTGACACCCATTTTTGGCCGATACACCAATAGGAATACCCTTTGGGTTTTCTCGTCTGGATCAATTGTGCCGGATTTTTATGAATTTTACATGGGCCATCTAAAATATTAATGAGAAGGTTTTCACAAGAAAATACCTGAAAAAAATCGTTCCCATGTCGGAAAATGTTGGAGCCACGCATTGGCCAAACCAAACAAACATACGTCGTGCAGCTTATTGAAACACACTAAAATCATGGTTTATTAATAAAAAACGATCATCCCATGGTGTGTTCCAAGGTTCGTTTTGACTTCGTGGGCCTAAAAAGGAGTCATGTGGGTTGTAGCAAAAAGTTACGGGGTACCCTTTGGGTTTTTTCCGCCTGGACCGAACGTGTCGTATTTTCTTAAAACTTTACATGGGCCTTCTACAATGTTAATGAGAAGGTTTTCACAAAAAATTACTTGAAAAATCTGCTCTCGTGCCGGGAATTGTCGGTGCCACGCATTGGCTAAATCGAACAAATGTGTGTCGTGTAGTTTATCGAAACCCATTTAAGTCATGGTGTATTCTAGAAAAGGACCTATCCATGGCATAGTCCTTGTTCCAAGTTTTGTTTTTACTGGTCATGGGCCTAAAACGAAGTCCCGTAGTAAAAGTTGTGGACGTTTAACGCGACACCCATTTTTGGCTTATACACCAAAGGGTGTACCCTTTGGGTTTTCTAGTCCAAACTGACCGTGCCGGATTTCTATGAAAATTTACATGTTCCATATACAATGTTAATGATACGGTTTTCACAAGAAAGTAATTGAAAAAACCCACTTTCAGACTAGAAATTTCAGGAGCCGCGCATTGACTAAATCGAACAAATGTATGTCGTGCAGTTTATCGAAACTCACTCAAATGTATGTCGTGCAGTTTATCGAAACCCACTCAAATATAGTGTATTGATAGAGAACTACCTATCGATGGTGTGTTCCTCTTTCCAAGGTTCGTTTTGACCAGTCATGGGCCTAAAAAGAAGTTTCATAGCAAAAGTTATGGACGTTTAAGCATGACACTCATTTTTGGCCAATACACCAAAAGGGTGGGTGGGGGGGCTTTGGGTTTTCTCGTCCGGACCAACCGTGTCGTATACAATGTTAATGAGAAGGTTTCCACAAGAAATTAATTGAAAAAAAGCGCGCTCGTGCCAGGAATCGCGAGAGTCACTCTCTAGCCAAACCGAACGAATTTGTACGTCGTGCAATTTTTTGAAACACACTCAAATAACGGTGTATTTGTCATGAAACGACAAACCAATGGCATGGTCCTCGTTCCAAGGTTTGTTTTAACTAGATGAGCCTGAAACGAAGTCTCGTAACAAAAGTCATAGATGTTTAAGCAAGACACCCATTTTTGGCTGATACACCAAAGGGGGTACCCATTGGCTTTAGGCATGGGAATGGACCCCGACCCGTCGGGGAACCCGGTCCACCCGCCCCGGTCGGGGATGGGTATTCCCCGTTAAACCGAGGATGGGGACGGATATGACAGCCCTGCCCCCCGTCCCCGTAATATATTTTAATTAACAAATTAAATACATGTTATTTATCAAAACTAAATCGGTAATTCATAATTTTCTATTTTGGTATGTGTGACGTTAAGTTTTTTTTTTGGATTAAGTTTAATATCTATTGGTTTTAGGTTGTTAATTATTGTATGATGCTGTGGTTTTTTTATGTATTAAAATAAATTCTTTTAGATTTTATATTTTTTGAAAATATGTGAGATTTTGTAGTGTCTCATATGTTTGATTTAAATAGCTTACGTAAACGAGGAGAAAATCCCCGTTGGGGGTGAGAATGTGATCATATTCCCTGATGGGGATGGGGATGGGGACGGGGATGTGATTGAAGATGAGGGATCGGGGACAGGGATGGGTATTGAGGTCCCTGCCCCATTCCCATGCCTAATTGGGTTTTCTCATTCGGGCCGACCGTGCCGGATTTCCATGGACCATCTACAATGTTAATGAGAAGGTTTTCACAAAAAAGTTTTTGGTAAAACCCGCTCCCGTGCCGGAAATTGCCGCAGCCAAACCGAACGAACAAGAATTAAATCATCTACTAAACGCTTACAAATGATTATAATTTTCGGTGTTGAAATGTAAAGTGTTCAACCTTAAAAGTGAGGTTTACACATCATTTTATAGCCAAAGCCATGAGTATGTTGGGAACTCCTGATTTTTACTCCCAACTTTTGTTGCAAGTATATGATTTTGTATTTAACAATTTAATTTTTGATTGACAATCCCATACGTATTGATGATTGACAAATAATTTGAAGTGTTTTATGAACTAATATTTTCAGTTATGTTGTTAGCAAATATTATGTATTCTTAATATTTTAAGGTTGCATTGATACATATATCCGAATTGTAAAGTGTCGTTACTTTACAGCTAATAATCGCCGTCACGTCACGCCTCACGTCATTTAGAACCTTAGATTTTCACATAATATTTTCAGATAATAAAATTTCGCAAACATTTTGGTTTAAAATTTCACATAATATGTTTAATTTTTTTGTTCTGATTTCAAGCATTGATAAAATCCACTTATTACATCATCTTCGTATTTAATATAAAGATATTTGCACTTATAAAAGAGGACTTGTTAAAGGCGTTGCATTGGTTTTGGGAGAAGGAAGAAATTAGTTGGGGTTGCAACTCATCATTCCTAACTTTGATTCCAAAAGTCGCGAATCCATCGGGGCTAGGGGAATTTAGACCGATAAGCTTGATCGGTATCTTCTATAAACTGGTGTCTAAAGATTTGGCGGAAAGGATGAAGTCCGTGTTGGGGAAAGTGATAAGTAAAGTTCAAAGTGTGTTTATAAAAGACCGCTACATTTTGGATGGAGTGTTAATCACAAACGAGGTGGTTGACTTCATAAAAAAGAGTAAGAAGAGCGGGTTGATCTTTAAAGTGGACTTCGAAAAAGCGTACGATAGCGTTGAGTGGCCGTTCCTTCTAGAGAGTTTAAAGATAATGGGATTCGGGAAGAAATGGAGGAATTGGATCATGGCATGTCTAAAATCCACAACGATGTCGGTTCTCGTAAATGGGTCGCCAACCAAAGAGTTCAAAATGAAAAAAATGATTAAGACAAGGAGACCCGTTAGCTCCTTTCCTATTCCTAGTAGTTGCCGAAAGTCTCCATGTCTTAACGGAGAAGGCGGTGGACAAGGGCCTTTTTGAAGGAATTAAGGTGGGCAAGAATGAAGTAAATGTTTCGCATCTACAATATGCGAATGACGTCGTTTTTTTTTTGGTAAATGGAGTTTGACAAATTTGAAAAACCTCATGAAGATTCTTAGATGTTTTCAAGAGATCTCGGGCTTAAAAATAAATGTGTGTAAAAGTAAGATATACGGGGTCGGGGTATGTGATGAAGAGGTTCAAATATGGGCAAGAAGCTTGGGATGTGGATGGGGCACCCTACCTTTTATCTACCTCGGTCTCCCGGTTGGAACATTGGAAACCGGTAATTGAAAAGGTGAAGAATAAACTCGTTTCATGGGAAACAAGAATTATGTCTATTGGTGGTACATTAGCTTTGGTTAAATCGGTACTCGGCAGTTTGTCGTTATATTTTTTCTCATTGTTTCGAGCCCTGAGAGGAGTGACCAAAGAGTTGGAGAGAATTAGAAATACATTCTTTTGGGGAAGGGCGGGAGGGAGAGAGAAAAAAACATGGTATGGATCAAATGGGCTAGAGTATTGGGACCTCTCAAAAAATGGGGGTTGGACGTGGGTTCGCTACAATCGGCTAATTGGGGACTCTTAGCAAAGTGGTGGTGGCGGCTCAAAACGGAAAGTGGATCATTGTGGGTTAATGTTATAAAGAGCCTCTATGGGGAAGAGGGTGGACTTAGGGGACAACAAAGGGGATATAGCGGTAATGGGTCAACGTGGGGGAACATAATTCGAATAGGACCGGAATTGGAAAAGGCAGGGGTGGACTTGGTCAACTCGTTTATTAAAGAGATTGGGGATGGGTCGGTACGAAATTTTGGAGAGACACGTGGGTGGGAGTTGAAACTTTGGAAAGCACCTTCCACCGATTGTATAGGTTGGAAACTAACAAAAATGTTTTGGTTTCGGATAGGGGGAATGGACGAAAAATGTATGGGTATGGAAATGGAATTGGAGACGGGAACCTAGGGGTAGGGAGTGCGGGGAATTGGAGCAACTAAAATCAAAACTTCAAGAGTGGATCCCGGTAAAGGATTGGAAAGATAGGATGGTGTGGGTGTTGGTTCTTTCAAGTACCTTCAATGTAAAGACAATTAGGAAACTAGTGGAGGAATCTACGGAGGGAAGAGGAGGAAACTTTCTAGAGACTAGACGGAGTAAGATGATCCTGAAAAAAAATTGTATCTTCATTTGGAGGGTGAGATCGGGACGTATTCCAACACAGTCGGTATTAGACAAGATGGGAATGGACTTGGACTCGGTACTTTGCCCAAGGTGCGGAGACATAATTGAAACGGTGGATCATGCACTTGTGGGATGTAGAGAGGTCAAGAAGCTTAGGATTCATACCGGAAAGTGGTGGGGAAGGAATGTGGAAGATGTGGATTCGATACAAACGCTACTTTTAGAGGATCAAAATTCGGGGGGTGACAAAACGAAAAGAGCATCATGGGAAGCGGTGCGGTTGAGTTTTCTGTATCTCATTTGGGCACATAGGAATAAGATCGTGTTCCAAAAGGAGAAAAGTAAGATATACGACATATTCTTTGAAATCCAAAGGATAGTTTTCGAGTGGATTCACAAAAGAAATATAAAGGCAAGATTGGATTGGGGAATGTGGTTGACGTCTCCTTACGGGTAAGTGAAGTCGAAATATATAGCTGCTGTTTGGCAAGGACAACCTCTGTTTTGCTACTGTTCGGCTTCGACAGCCCATGCTTGCCACCGTTTCGACATTACATACACATTAGTCTCGCTCGAAATTCAGTGCGAAGATTGGATGTTTGGGTGCTAACGGGATGTCATGTAACACAGTCGACGGTTTACCTCTCGCAAACATGTCCTCGGCCAATACAGCTTCCTTATCAGTTGTGGTTTTGCTCTAATATGTGTTGTATTCTGTAACTTAGCAACTTTGATTTTACTGCTGGTTGTTTTGTAGTTTACTGCACCTTTTAATTGGGTGATGATGGTTTTAATAAAGTGATGATGCCTTTCAAAAAAAATAATACTTATTATGTTTTATAATATAGTATAGATATGTAATAATTCTGTAAATAGAAGTAAGGAAGTTAAAACAAATTCAAATCCAAATTAACTATTGTATATGAACCATTCAACACTTGTACAACAAACTACAACAATAAACTAATAATGATTTGAAGAAAACAAGCACTAAATTCTAAAGTGGGCTTAGGCCCCAACCAAATGGACTTATTAGTGAATGAAATGGGTTGGGTTTTGAATGCCTACTTTTGTCTGGTAATCCAATATTCCAATTCCATAGACAGTCACAGCAGCAGATCAGATGAGGTCCTTCCTTCCTTTGTTTATAAAGAGGTCAAACCACACACGACTTGCTAATAATCTCGTCTCTTTCATTTCGACTGGAACTGGATCATTCATCCTCTCCTTCTCTTTTGAGGGATTTTTCCTTTCCTTTCCCTTTTTTTTTCTTTTTTTTTTCCTTTTTTTTTTCATCAAAAACCCTAGATTCTCTTCCTAGCTCTATTTCATCTACATATATATACATATTTCTTTCAGAATATGCAGCATCAAAGGATAAGGCAACAGCAACAACAAGCATTGATGCAGCAATCCCTTTATCACCCAGGCCTCTTAGCCTCTCCCCAGGTATGCTATTGCTATCTTTATCCATTTTCTTGCTTAAAGCCTCTTGCTTTTTTTTTCTTTGCAAAAAATAACAAGAAAAAGAAAGAAAGGAACTCATAGTGTTTCTCTTTGGTCCAACTTAGCTGTTTTTTCAAGTCTTCTTTCCTTTCCCATGAAAAAGATGAAGAAATTGTATGCTTTTTAAGGAAACAAAGGCTCTAGGTCACTGCTAATTGGTTTTTGTTTATGTTTACTTGAAACTTATCAATTTCTTCACACATAATCTTTCATCAACACCCACTGATTCGATCGTCTGAATTTTTTGTTAGTGATTAGAAAAATGCTTTCTTGAAAACTAAATATTCAAACCTAATTGGTAGTTTTCTTTCCATCTAGTACAGAATGTTAGGTTGCCAGTTTCATTTCTTTAAATACCAAACATGGGGTTGGGTGTGACTTTTTTCAATTTGGGGTTTTGTGGCTCAATTTGTACAAGTGATTACTTAAGTGCCAATCTTGTATGATATACTTTTCTTGCTTAGTACTTGCTATATGTGTTTAATTGTTAATTGAGTTTGAAGTGTGCTGCTAACAATGGAGAATGCCTACTACTAGTTGTATTCTTTGTGCTTAGGGGCTGTTTGTTTACCTCTTAATAGTTCCATTAAGAGGAAACCTCTGAATCGCTAAGAGGTGAATCTTGTTTGACAAAAAAAGTCTGCCTCTTAATGGTCCTAAAACCCTCTGAATGATTTTGTATCTTGGGCCTCCCTTAACCATTCAGCCCCCTAATTTCATTATGGACAATTACCAAACAACCATATTTCATTTTGCACTATATCATAAGAGCCTCTTAATCATTCTGACCACTTAATCATACATCACCAAACCATTCAGCAACTTCAAACAACCCCTTAGTTTGTAATTTTGAGAGAAATGGTTTTGTTCATAAGTTTCTTTTTCCTCTAAAGTTCCTTTTTTTATCATTTATTTATGCTTAATTCATGGTATTTGCAGATAGAGCCTATCTTGAGTGGAAATTTGCCTCCTGGATTTGATTCAACTACATGCCGCAGTGTGTGAGTGTATTTAAACGTTCTCTTTTGTTTGTTCTCCTCCTTTTAATTTGAACCAAAATCTTTGTTTTTTTGGCATTTATAAAAAAAGTTTAGATTATTTAATTATGTTTCAAGTGTCCGATTCAATAACGATATATGTGACGAGTTAAATTTGATGTAGGTATGTTGGAAACATTCACCCACATGTTACGGAAATACTACTTCAAGAGATTTTTTCGAGCACTGGTGCTTTGGAAGGATGCAAACTTATTCGGAAAGAGAAGGTATGGTCTTTTCTTCCAGTTTTTGAGAGATTTTCTTGCTATGATTTCTTAACTGCTGCAGTTTCCACTCCTGCTAATAGTTTAGCATATTCTTTGTTTTCGATTGTTGAAGAAAAGAGTAAACTACAATTTTGGTCCCTGTGACACCTAAACCTGGCAAAAACTGACACGACAAGCTAACCCGACACGAACTCGACACGAAATAAACGGGTTCGGGTAATACATTTCAACCCGTTTAAGTAAACGGGTTGACACGACACGACACGAATATTAAACGGGTAAGGTCAGGGTCAAAAATTTCAACTCGAAAGTGACCCGAATAACCCGTTTATATATATAAGTTTTCTTTTTAATGCTTTGGATTTTTAATGTTTTGGATTTTTGATGTTTTGGATTTGGTTAAACATACAAGTTTGAACTGTAAAATTTAGATTCCTAATGCTTTCATTTGTATTTTGGATTTCACTAAGTACAGTATGGGTCACTGTGATTCGTATTTACTTTGAAAGTGGTACCCGACACTAACACCGTTAGGCAAAGTGCTGTAAACGAAGGGCATTTTCGTCCTTTTACCTTTTCAGTGAAGCATAGGGACAAGTTTCATAATTTTGTATAAACCACATGGACCAAGATTGTCTCTTTCCCCTGGCGCCGTCTGTGTTTTTTGTTTGTTTACCGAGCCATCTGCAATGGCATCTCCGGTGACCCAAAATTATTTGACTTATGTATTTTTCCCTCTTTATGTATATAACCACACACAAACACACAATGTGTGTGTATATATATAATAATCACACACATAATATATATATATATATATATATATATATATATATATATATATATATATAGGGGAGGTATCCGTTGCAAACCAGTCAGTTTGTGCAAACCTCGTACAAACCAATCTAGCAATCACGTAACTTTGTTTTTTTTATCCATAAGGGTATTTTAGGGCTTTTAACATATTGTTTCATCTCCACCAATCATGTAACTTATTTTTTTATATCCATAAGGGTATTTTAGGGCTCTATCGGAAAATATAGATTCATGAAGCCAAATTATATATTCATGAAGCCAAAATATAGATTCATGAAGCATCAACAAAAAAAATTGCAGATTCATCATTGTAGATTGGTTTGTACGGGGTTTGCACAAACTGACTGGTTTGCAATTGAGACTTCACCTATATATATATATATATATATATATAATTACACACACCCATCCCTTCCAACAGCATGTCAGCATCTCCTCCAACAGCTTTTCCTCCCTCCACCGTGCATACACACACACTGCACACACATACAACACACCCTGTGCATACACACACTACACACTGTCTGTCTCTCTATAGATTCACACACCCATATATACACTATACACACACAGAGGCCAAAAAACATCAGCATCTCCTCTGTTTTTTTATTTGTTTGAGAGAAAGGAAAATAGCAATGGAGTTGCAGGTGGGGTTTTGTGTTATGAACCAAATGATTGAACAAATGAAATGGAAACCAGATGACTGTCAAATGCTTCAATTAACCAGAAAAGTAGGGAACATCTAGCGATTCGAGAGGCTAGTCTCTCCTAAACCAAACACTGGACAATATTCTGGATCCCTCTACTCTCCCCCCACACTCCTATTTATACTATTTATTTATTTAGAACTACCCAAAATAACTCTTCTTAACTCTTCTAGAATATTACTTAGAAATGGGCCTGGGCCTCTAAATGGATGCATGACATTACCGCGCCCCCAAAGAGCCACCTTGTCCTCAAGGTGGGTAGAAAAAATAGAGAAGTTGCCGCTGCCCAATTACATCATCTTCCCCCTGGATATGAGTGTTCCCAACCTTAATGCCCAAACCCGCAACTTGAAACCATTCTAACAATTTTGTTTCATGTTCCGAGTAATCTGCTAAACTCCACATCAGGATATCATCCCCATCTTGAGCAGTCTTAACACCATTCAACTCGGCCACCAGCTTCAACTTAACTACCATTCTCAAGAACTTCATCAGACCTGACCCCCCATTAATATCCTCCCACACAAGGTACTTAATGACTTTGTGGCAGCCCCAAACAAGGATCAAACCAATTAGCATAGTCACCACTTTGCTAACCTTGTTCAATTTCTTCAATGATGCATTTTCTTCACTTTGTGGTGACTCTTGGACCTGGAAATGCACTCTTCTTGACTCTGTTACCCGTCCAATGCCATTCCCCTTTACAACCTCGGCCCCCCTAGATACCATATCGATCTCCCTTGGAACTGGTTTACTAGTGTTAACATCGCCTTCCCTTGTTCCAATTAAGGAACCGAGACCGATCGGTGAGCCAATTATCTTGAGGACCCTCATACGAGTAACGACATGTGCTCGGACCAGTAACTTTACAAACTCCACATTATCTCCTAAAAATTTGTATGAAGCTCGAGTTGAGTGCAATACCTCCTGTTCAGCTCGTGAGAGAGCATTCTGATATTGATTGCCATCCACCAAAGCACCCTACCCCCTCACGAGATCATTCAAATATGTTTTTTCCAGGTACTGGAAAACGTATACATGTGAGTTTTTCGTAAATGTAAGCTCCCAATCATACTCTTCTGCCAGTGATTTGAAGACTTTAATTGGAACAATTCCCTCTTTTCTTTTCGTCGAACTCGGTATTGTGAACCATTCACCCGGTGAACAACCCTGAGGCCTAAGAAAATACCAATTTGGCTGTTCTGGAACTGGAAGCTTACCAAGTTCTTCCGATTCAAGACTGTCGACAACCTGTTTCTTTGCCGAATCGTAGCTTCCACTGTAGAGCATGTATTCTAAAAACTCCTCTCCACATGTCCATTCCGTAGCGTTCTCCATGTGTGAGTCATTCAGAATTGATGGTAATTCAGCATTCAAGTCATCAAACACCTCAACCACAATAAGCCCATGGTTGTTTTCCTTGGTGTCCTTCAGTGGATGACATAGCCACTTCCTTAAAAACTGCCTACCAATTGATATTGTATAAATTTCAAGACACTGATACAGAGTTCCTGGTATAGATGAATCATATGCACCATTCTTGAAAATGATTGCCCTAGCCGTTTCTCGCCTCAATTGAAGCCACTCCCCCTGCACTGCTTTTGGTTTCCCAACCTCTGACCCTTCACCTTCGGCATGCCTATTTGTTAATCCTCCATAGCTTGTATTCGTATCCTCCTCCATCAATTCGTTTCCCTGATCAATGAAAAAGGAGTCCACGATTGTCTGCTGAGAAGTCGATCCAGGAAGAAGTCGATAAATAGCAGCAATCGGGCTTTGCTTGCCGTGTGCCGTCTCCTGGACCGTTTTTGGGCTGGGCCGAAGTAGGCCCCAAAATGTTTACTCTGTAGTCTCTGTTGAACGTGGGCTTGTAATCAATTTTCCCACGAAACCAACCAGAGGCGGTGGGACATCAACGTCCACATTTGGCGGTTCTGGATCTGGACGCAATCCTAACTCCCCGGATTGTGGATTGTTGGCTAATTGTTTCTTCATCGAATCGAAATCTCCGCCGATGAACATGGAATCTGGGGACCCTTCTTCATTTATCAGTCCTATCTTCTCGTTCAACGATGCTTCCTTCTCGTCATTCTCCTTTTCTTCCCCTCTTTCCTTTGATTCGTTGAACGAGTCGATAGAATTTTGAGCGCTAACTTGAAGGCCAAGAATCGTACCATCATCCTCTAGATTGTCGAGGTGAGACATCGGCCCAAAAGAGAGTCCAAATGCTGACTTAATTGGACTGAGAATGCCTTGGGCTGTTTCATGGCCCATACATGGATTGGGCCAAACTTGATCATAATCTACCGCTTCATCTTTGATGTTCGTAGAAAAATGAATCGAGGACACCGTCCAAATCCCTTCCCCACTCCTTGTCGAACTCGGTATGGTGGACGATTCCACCGGAAAACTAACCTTAGGCGCTGTACAATACACATCCGGCGGATCTGGATCTGGATTTGGAGACGCATCTAGTTCCTTCGATTCTGGACTGTCGCTTGGAAAACTTTTAGTCGAGCTATCGCCTCCACAGTTGGATACGTAATCAGATGACCCTCCCACCACTATAGATCCTTTCTTCTCCTCTGCTTCTCCTCCTTCTCCAATCGTAAATACCTTGAGATCTGGAATTTGTTTCGTCTCACCCGTGAAATCAAACATGGACAAATGGAATGCGTTTGTGTTGTTAATTTCTCTGGTGGAGTCTGAAACCTCTTGTCGTACGGTTGAAGTTAAACAACGATGCTCTGCCACCATCTCTTCCAATTTCTGGTCTAACAAAGCAAACTGGTTACTGAGCAGTTGTTGCATAGACTGCTGAAAATTGGAAAAGCTCTCACGCCATGCCTCCATTCCCTGGGTCTTAGATTGGGAAGCCATGGCTAATCAGGAATCGATGATGCTCTGATACCAATTTGTTATGAACCAAATGATTGAACAAATGAAATGGAAACCAGATGACAAACAGGCTGTCAAATGCTTCAATTAACCAGAAAAGTAGGGAACATCTAGCGATTCGAGAGGCTAGTCTCTCCTAAACCAAACACTGGACAATATTCTGGATCCCTCTACTCTCCCCCCACACTCCTATTTATACTATTTATTTATTTAGAACTACCCAAAATAACTCTTCTTAACTCTTCTAGAATATTACTTAGAAATGGGCCTGGGCCTCTAAATGGATGCATGACATTTTGGTCACGACTCTTGGTTGCAGGTGGTGGCTGGAGGTGGGGGTTGGTGACAAGTGAGGGTGGTGAAGAAAATAGGCGGCAAGGGGAGGGGAGAGGGAGAGGGAGAGATGGGTGGTGTGGTTGGTGTAAGAGAAAAAAAGCAAGAAAAATACAAAAAAGTGTAAAAAGACAAAAATAACCCTGACTTAGAAGACCATATTTAACAGAGTTAGCCAGAGGGACTACTTTCAAAGCAAAATGCAAACCCCATTGACTAACTGTACTCATTGAAGTCTAGGGGCGTGGTTGCGGTTCGTAGTTGGGTGTATACCAGAGGGACCAAAATTGTAATTCACTCTAAAGAAAAAGATGCTTGCAATCTTACTTATGACTACAATCAGTCTTATCCCGGGTTGTCCTGAAATTTAGGTCATGTTATGAAGATCTGATGACTTATATGATACATATTTATATCTCTCATGATTCAGAAATAAATTATTTACCACATAAATACCAGCTTGTTAATGTTTATTCTCTTTTGCTTGTTTTGCAGTCATCTTATGGTTTTGTGGACTACTTTGATCGCCGTTGTGCTGCTCTTGCTATCGTGACTCTAAATGGAAGACATGTGTAAGTATACATCTTTGAAAAAAATCCGGTTTCCGCATCCACAATCAACGAAAATTGCTTCTAACAACATGTATTTGCAGGTTCGGTCAACCTATCAAAGTTAATTGGGCATATGCCAGTAGTCAACGAGAAGACACATCAGGTTTCTCACTGTTTGTGTAGTTCAATACACTAAATGGTTGGCTAAGTGTTAATTTTCCGATTCTGATTTCTTGTGCTATTGTTGTCTTGGTTTTGCAGGCCACTTCAACATTTTTGTAGGTGACCTTAGCCCCGAAGTCACTGATGCCACTTTATTTTCTTGCTTCTCTGTATACTCTACTTGCTCGTAAGTACAACTTTCTCTGCGTGATACAGTTTTCAGTTGTAAACCCTAAACCCTAATGATCTTATCTGTGGTAGTGATGCAAGAGTTATGTGGGATCAGAAGACAGGGCGGTCTAGGGGATTTGGTTTTGTTTCGTTTCGGAGTCAACAGGTAAAGTGCTGTAACATGTTGAATTGAACCGAAACATACTTAAAATGCTAACTATTATTTACTTGACTTTCTTTTTTGTAACAGGAGGCCCAAAGTGCAATCAATGATATGAATGGTGAGGATCTTACGTGTGTTCGAAGCTTGCAAAACAGAAATTAAGCTGGTTTTTAGTTGTTTGTAACTTTATATCTGATTTTATCCAAGAAATTTTCGTTTAGTGGGACCTGGTTTATGTTGTAGGGAAATGGCTTGGAAGCAGGCAAATTCGTTGCAACTGGGCTGCCAAGGGTGCTGGAACAGATGAGAAACAAAGTTCAGATTCTCAAAGTGTTGTTGAGCTGACGAATGGAACATCAGGTTAGCTTAGTAAGGGGCTTTTTGTTTACCTCTTAATAGTTCCATTAAGAGGCAACCTCTGAATCGCTAAGAGGTAAATCCTGTTTGGGAAAAAAAAGTCTGCCACTTAATGGTTCTAAAACCCTCTGAATGATTTAGCATCATGGGCCTCCCTTAACCATTCAGCACCCTGATTTCATTCTAAACAATTAGCAAACAACCATATTTCATTTTGCACTATATCATAAAAGTCTCTTAATCATTCTGCATCAAACCATTCAGCAACTGCCAAACAGCCCCTAAAAGTTCCCCTTTCTAAAATAAATATAAACAGAGAAATCTTGTGGACCATGTCGATAGTATCTTGTAAGGATTACCAAGGGCAAATGAGTAAATATTGCTTATTGTGCAGATGATGGTCAAGAAAAGACTAGTGAAGATGCTCCAGGGAACAATCCTCAATATACAACTGTTTACGTTGGCAATCTGGCCCCGGAGGTTAGCTTTTGTTTCACGTATTTTTAAAGTATGCTGTTGGTGTTTGTAGAATAATTATAATGAAGAAATCATAATTTGCAGGTTACATCAGTTGATCTCCACCGCCATTTCCACGCTCTTGGTGCTGGTGTTATTGAAGATGTTCGAATACAAAGAGACAAAGGTTTTGGTTTCATAAGGTATAGCTCCCACGCCGAGGCAGCTCGAGCCATTCAGTTTGGAAATGCCAGGGTTCTGTTCGGCAAACCACTCAAGGTAATCTTAGTATAGATTATTAAGCCAAGTTGTAAACTTTAGAAAATTGATTTTATGTGCGTTACAGTGTTCATGGGGTAGCAAGCCCACGCCTCCAGGAACCAGTTCGAGCCCATTGCCGCCACCAGTGGCGGCAGCTGTAAATGTGAATGCAACGGTAGGTGGTTTTTCAGCGGTGGAGCTTGCAGCGTATGAAAGACAAGTGGCTCTGAGTAAAATGGGCGGCGTTCAAGCTCTGATGCATCAGCAGGCGCAGCGGATGGGGATGGGGATAGGAATGGGAATGGGGATGGGGATGGGTGGTAACCAGGCGGTCTATGATGGTGGTTACTCGGGTATTGCTGGTGCGCAGCCCCCTTTGTACTACCAGTAATAAAAACAAGTTTTGGAGAAAATCACTTTAGGAGGATGATTTTTGTTATAATTTCTATTGGGGGTGCTTGTTAATGTTTTTTCATCTGATCAGTATGGGGTCAGTCAGTGTATGATGGATATATGCATGTATGTACTTGTTTGTCATCCGATCTTGTGTACGATGAATGGAGGGAGCTATGTTAAACACTTGATGATTAAGTTAGGTGGTTATATGGGCTTTTTGATAAATTACCATTTTCTGGATTTAAAAAAGCATAAAGTTTTAGCTTTACTAAATCTTACACCAAACACTAAATTTAGTGTAAAAAACACTATTCACATCTCCAATGGGGTCTCTATTTTTCACACTAATGAATAGTCTGCTAGACTCGCCTCACCTGGCATGCTGGACCCGCCCCACCACCACCAGGCCTGTCAGAAAAGCGGGTTTGGACAATCATTCTTGAAAGAATGGGATGCCTCGGGATGGACTGCTAAAATTAATGGACGGACTTGGACAATGAAGAAAGGAATTCGGACAAACCTGCCTGACCCATTATATTATTATAGTTGATTATAATTACTAATCTATTGTTTTTTATTAAAAAGATTTAGAAGTGGCTTTGAGTTGAATTTCCTCTACTGTGTATCAATCGTCATCCAAATATATATAACATGTGTTATGTTATATAGGTTGTCTCAAATCTTGATCTTGAAATATTAGGTGGATAATATTTTGTTATTGAAAAAACCTAAACTTTAAACGTTGATGAATCATTAGAGAGAAAATGTTCATGCTCCATATATTGTGAAACTATTTTTCAATACGCTATGTTCATTAATATCTTTTACGTCCCATTTTATGCTTGAAAGAACTAATGTAATGTAAATGATATAACTTATGATTTGATATAAGTTATGGTTTTTAAATGTAGAAAAAGCCTGCTAGCCCGTGGGCAAGCCCGACCTGTTTATAAGGCAAGTATAGTAAGTTCATAAGCCCGTAAAAACGGGCTTGAATTTGCTATATTAAACCCGTTGTACAAATAAAATATGTTAAACCCACATGCTTCTATTGGGAGCATTTCGGGGTATAGGTCTAACGCGGTCCAAGCCTGCAAATGATCACCTTTTAGTCATGAGATCAATTAAAGTTGTGGCATTTATATAGTGTTGGTGGTGTTATTCATCTGCCAATTCTTGGCTTGTGGAGTTGATTTCTTATATATATATATATATATCGTATGTTTGGTGGGTATATATATATATATATATATATATATTGTAAAGGTCATAATTGATTTGAACTGGTAATATTAGCAGCTACAGGCAACGGCAATATATATGTCCACCAAAACATGATGGATTTGCACAAGAAATCTTGAAATTCGAAATTACAATCTAATTAACAAAACTGTGTTGCTCTTTTATATATATATATATATATATATAATTTGATTATAAGGCGAAGATCCTTGTGGACAGCATATGGCCATGATCATGATGAGATGAGCTGGAAACGGCTTCTGTGCTACAATGTTTTTCTCTCCTTTCGTCCATCCCGATCTTCCTGGACCTACACTCTATGCTACAAAATGCTTTCTCTCCCCTGCAATGCAATCATCATGTCATTTCATTTCTTTTATAAATCTTTTAAACATACATACATATATATATATATAGAAATATAAGAAGATGATGATATTTTTGGTACCTGTACATGTAGATGTCTTTTCCATGGAGTTTTTTGTTGCATAGGTGACAACAAGTCAGAAAATCAGGAGGTGGGTAGCATTTGATTTGATCAAGTGTTGGAGATATGTCGAAAAGGCAGGTCTCTCTGCTCTTGCCACCGCATACGAATCCGGCATCATCATTTAAGAAGTTGGTTATATATGAATTGTTTGGCATATTGTCTTCTTCTTCTTCTTCTTCTTCTTGTTGTTGTTGTTTAGAAGTTTGGCGATGATGATGATGTTTTGGAGGTTGATTTAGGGAAGTAGTATTAGTAGTGTTGTGATGAAGGGCTGCAACAATAGCCAGTCCAACCCCAGCAAGGTCACAATTGACCAAGCCTGTAGGTGACAGAATCTTTAACTCGAATGGACTTGTTGGGCACCGGTGGCCGTTTGTTAGCAAGTTTCCGATCACGGGTCGTCTTTTGTAGGATGCCATGACCAATATTAAAGAGAGATTCAAAGAGATGGAGTTGTGTGAATTATTGGGAAACTAGTTTTAAAGAGAAAGAATAGATGATAATAGTTGTAAAGGGGAGGAAGAGGGTGAAGGGGGTATGTATATGAATTATGATTGAGATGCATGACCAATGCCCATGCTTGTTTCTTTTGGCTTTAATTCAAATCAATTGATGTTGCTTTTAATTACTTTCTATTTAATTTTTTTGTTTAATTCATATATAATATATAATACTAGAATTCTACTCTGCACAATTCAACGCGATATATCTTAATTTTAATGTTCTAATTTATTTTGATGTGTGGTTTTGAAAAAAACGTCATGTTTTTTTTATAAATTTGTTTAATAATGACGTTTTTTAAAGAGTTCATCATTTGAGGATTTGAAAGTGGCTAGAGATAAAGATTAATTAATAAGAGTCCACGATTTAAAGATTTGAAGGTTGTTAGAGATAAGTATTAATAAAGTAATTATCATTAAAAGCGGTACATAAAGTTTCATTAAATTTTTAAGAGATTTTAAGTAATTAGCATTAAATAGCGATACATGAAGCTTTAGGAGCTGTTTTTAAGAATTTTTTATAAATGCTTTATAATATAGTAAATAGAGTGAATTGTGGATTTGGTCCCTGTGGTTTTGAGTTTTTTTTTACTATGGTCCTCATTCTATGTTTATTATAGATATGGTCCTTGTGGTATGCAATATATTGTGACTATGGTCCCTCAACACTAACACCGTTAATTTTGAAAGGTTAAAGACATCATGTGCCTTGAAAGTATTTGAAAGGTTGAAGACATATATTGAACATGATGGGTTTAAACTCTAATTTTGGTTCATGTGTTTATAGTATTTGAAAGTGGTCCCTATGGTTTATTATTATTTTTATATTTTCCTTTAAAAATTAATAAAAAATATAATTTTATATATATATATATATATATATATATATATATATAAATATTATTAAAATAAAAGTATATTATGTGATTCATATTTATATATATATCAATATATATATTAAAAATTTATAATATTTTAATAATATTTTCTTATATAAATTTAATATTTTGTTTTCTTTATAAATCCGTCAGTATTTTTATATTTAAAATATATAAATAATATATATTTATTAAAATTACATAATTAATAAATTTATTGTTTAAATTTAATGTCAAATTTAATATTTAAATTTTGACATAAAATATTAAATTAAACATTATATAATTTTAATAAGTATATATATTATATATTTTTAATATGAAAGTGTTGATGAGATCGATTAAGAAAATAAAATATTAATTATATATATATATATATATATGAAAATGTTATTAAAAAATTACAATACTTTTAATATAGGGAAATTAATTAAAATACCCCAAGTTTGACCAACTGTTACCGAAATACCCTAAATCTCTCCCACTTTGCAAAAATACCATTTTTTTCCGCGATGGGAGCCCGCGATCGCGGGCCAGGGACCATTTCTGACACTTTTTTAAACTTGCAGGGACCATTTTTGAAAAATGGCATCCCGCGATCGCGAAGGAATCCCGCGATGGGATTATTTTGTGACTTTTCAATTGCAAGAGACCATTTTTGAAAAATTCCAGGGACCATTTATGAAAAATTCACCCGCGTTTGACACTAATGTTACACTTTCAACCCCTATACTTATTTACTAAATTTACTTTATACATTTTACTTTCATTATTTTAATTTTACATTTAACACATATAATCGTTTATTAACTAAAATACGTTAAAAAAATACGTTTTAATTTTAACAAATTACACCATTATAATCGTCTCTTCGATACGTTCGAAATGAGTCCAATCTTGATTTTTTTTGGATTTATATATTTTAATATATATCATATACAGTTATACACTACATAGCTAATTAATGAGAATTTAGATCAGATTTATATGGTACTATCAAATGCAAGTTTCTATAATATAGATATTGTTCTACATTACATGATACCAATTTTTGCATCATATGAATCACTTCCAGACAACAAGAACCAATACCCCAATAATCTCTGTATTAGGATTATCGCAAGTTTCATAAACCTACTTACTAGGTGTTGGAAATATGGGTTTTACTAAACTTTGGATGCATTTAAATTTATATATATGTGTTATATATAACTAACTTTTAGTAGGTTTATGTTCTTCTATATGAGATCTTCGAAATGATATATAATGCGTCCAAAATAGAGTATGTGTGAAAGAGATATCGATACTCAAAGTTGAGTAAATGGATGAAATTAGCAAAAACCAAATGAAGTAAACAGTAAGTCAATCACAATACTTTAACAAAATAAGTTAATACTAAAAATAACAATTATTTAATGTTACATAAACAACCTAAGTTTGATTTATTTGACAATGCGCATAAATGGACTCCGCCATATGTATGCGAAATGCCTTGGCCTCGGCCTCGGTCTGGTCAGGGTGTACAAATACCACATCGTTATTTATCAAGATGCTGGCATTACGACATACCCAGACACCGCAATCCGCATTCATCCCGCCCTGCTGGGGTGTATTCTTGGCGAACTTATGGCGAAAGAGCTCTGACCTATCGCGACGCCTCGTGTCCTTGACCCGACAAAAGAAGTCAAATAGCACATCTTTAAACATTCTCATCTGGTCTTCCAATTGGTCTCTGAAGAGACTGGCACTATCGCTGTCATATATGGTCATGGTCATAGCGTCAAGCTCAAACACTCCGAGCAGCCAATGTTTGGGATGAATGCATATTGGGATGTACACCTGAAATATTACAATATTAGACAACTTAGTTAGCAACAAAACAACTTAAATAAAATAAGAGTAAAACGATTTACATACCACATCGAGGAGAGCCCAAGAAACCCCTTCCACGCCGTTGCATGAGTTGGCCACGGAGGCGGGACCTTGATGGGGGAGCAACAGGTAGGGAAAGAAAATACTATACATTATGGTCCACCTCGTGTCTGTTCCACGATGTCTTTGCAGCAGCGAGACCCAACAATCGATGTGCTATACATAAAAAATAGATGGTTAGACATGTATTATAAATATATTTGATTATATGACTATAGTTAAACTTCATACTAACCACATCCTGTAACTCAGACTCCAAAGGGTCATCCGCCAACAATACTTGGAAAAAGCGGGGGGTGATTTCCATGCTCAAGTAAGGGACGAATATCATGGGGAAGAGGCGACCAGTCCGACACATCCTCAATATTTCCGATGCCGGTTGAGGCTCCGGTGAAGGGACCTTTCCCTTTTTCTTTCCTCCCTTATTTCCCCCCGCTTTCTTTGCTTGTTTTTTAGCGGCCGGTGGTGTCGTAGATCCTTGTTGGCCAAACGGGTGACGAAACCATTGTGAAATTTTATGCGACCGCTTTTGAGGGAGCGGGGTCACCTGTGGTGGTGGATCTACAACATCCATCGAGTCATCGTCAGGCTCCGAGAAGTGCTCCGAGAAGTGATCCTGGATAATAGGAGACCCCGTCTGAAAATTACGTTACTCAATGTTTTAAGTACAATTTAGGAAATGTTCACAATTAAACCAAAACTACCAAAATAACTTACAGTATGCATTTCCGGCCTGTAATAGTCATCGGCCGAACCGCCAAAGATGTTTGTGTATGCCCCCGACATCCCGGCCTGCGTGACATTGATCATTAAAATAGTTACAAAATTAGGAACAAACATATAACTATAATGGTTACTCAGTGTCACTTACACTCTCCGGGATAGTAGAATAGGATGTGGCCACGAACGGCGTTTGGGACATCCTGGCCCCTGACATCCCGGCCTGCGTGACATTGATCATTAAAATAGTTACAAAATTAGGAACAAACATATAACTATAATGGTTACTCAGTGTCACTTACACTCTCCGGGATAGTAGAATAGGATGTGGTGGTGAACGGCGTTTGGGGCATCCCGGCCCCCGACATCCCGGCCTGCGTGACATTGATCATTATAAGAGTTACAAACTTAGGAACATACATATAACTATAATGGTTACTCAATGTCACTTACATTTTCAGGGAATGACGGATAGGATGTGGTGGCAAACGTCGCCTGTGCCCCCTGTCCGAACGGAGCGGGGATCGGTGTCGTACTCGACAGCTAAAACAAATTTAGAACGTAATATTAATATACAAACTAAATAAACGTGGCCAACAAATTAAGTTAAACACTAACATTGACAGCGCTAAACTGTCTGTAGAATCCCTCCAGAAGCTGTACACGTGACTCTAGCGGCCCGTGGACGTAGTCCCACAGGTGCTCATGAGAGCCACGCTGTGGCTCGTAGGAAGGGGCCGCCTCATATGGATTGTAGGAGGAGGAATGGGGCGGCTGGTAGGAGGAGGAACGGGCCGGCTGGTAGGAGGAGGAACAGGCCGACTGGTAGGAGGAGGAAGGGGGCGGCTGGTATCCACCGGAAGGGGGCTTGTCGTCGTCTTCCTCATCTTCGGAAGTAGGGGGACGTCGAGCCCTTTCCGCCTCTGCGTCAATAAAGGCCACGTTGTCTCTGTACCAATCTGTGCCCATCTCGTCGACAGTAGGCACAAGGCGATCGAAAGGCAAGAGTGGCTGCTAAATATATGATAAAACATAAAAGAAATTAATAAGTGGGACTAACGTATGCAAATTGTAAACATAGTAAAAGAACTTACATTTCTAGACGCATTGAAGAACTGAAACCAAAGCGACCTACTTAGGGTAACACGCTTGTCCCAACGGGTTCCCCTAAGTACTCGATCGTCGCGCTTGACGAAATATCGGATTGATGCGGGAAACATCTCCAAGATCCATATCTGGAATTAGACAAGAAGAGCAAGTACGTAAAAAGAAAAGCCAAACAGTTTGTATGTATTATTAACAATTGTTATACTACGTATCTAACCTTGAAGGCGTATGTAAAACCACAAAGATTCATCTTTGCATGTCGATCAACGCGTCTGGCTATGGCTCGGTGCAGAATAGAGTAGCAATGTGTCCAGATATGGCTACCCCACGGGTAGCTGTTAAACAGCTCAAGGTCCTCGACGGCCCTAAGGACCGTCTCGGAAGCATACTGGCTATACTCACGGCCCAGGAAGCCCATATCCACGATCACCACCAAGCATACACGGACAACATCGTCGTCGGTTAGGGCACTAAGGCCCTCTTTCATCATGTCCCGGGCTGCCTTCAGCTTCAAACGAGATGCTGAAATGCCCCAAACCCTAGGAACGAAGGAGCAGTCTTCTAAGGGAGGAAGGGGGGAGCCTCTCCAAAACGTAGTCCTGTAATTAGACAGAACTCACGACGCCCAAAATGCAATTGAGAGCCGAAGAAATCAAAATGCATCTCCTCCGGCTCAGCGTTGGCGTCCTCGACCTCCAACTGTAGAAACATGTGTACTAGCGTAGGGTCGCCACCAGAGTAAGACACATCCATCCATGGCCCGAACGGTGTCCCTCTATAGATGGTCTCAAGGGTATCCGCGCGATCACCTAATCCCCTAAAGAGCGCTCCTAATTCCTCGATGTAGGATACTTTGCACCTTACCGTCAAGTCGATGTTAAAGAAATCCTTCTACATAGTCATTCACAGATGTTATAGTTAGTGTTATATATAGATGCTGCAGTTTATTTTATTTTATATAGATGTTGCGGTTTATTTTATTTCAACGTATCATATTGTTATATATAGATAAAGTGCGGTGGTATTTTATTTCAACGTATAATAGTGTTATATATAGATAAAGTGTTGTGGTATTTTATTTCAACGTATAATAGTGTTATATATAGATAAAGTGCGGTTTATTTTATTTCAACGTATCATATTGTTATATATAGATAAAGTGCGGTGGTATTTTATTTCAACGTATAATAGTGTTATATATAGATAAAGTGCGGTTTATTTTATTTCAACGTATCATATTGTTATATATAGATAAAGTGCGGTGGTATTTTATTTCAACGTATCATATTGTTATATATAGATAAAGTGCGGTTTAGGAACCCTAGTTGTCATTCTTAAAAGTTTAGGACCTAATTGGCATTCTTAAAAGTTTAGGGACCTAAGTTGTCATTCTTAAAACCGTAGGGACCTAAGTTGTCATTCTTAAAAAACACATTCTTAACAATTTTTTTATAAAAACAGTTTTTTTTATAAAAAATTGTTAAGAGTGTGTTTTTATAAAAAAATTGTTATAGTTTTATGGTTTTATGTTTGAATATGATATTTGTATGTTATAATGTGTATGTTGTTATAGTGTGTTTTTTCATATAAAAATTGTTAAGAGTGTTTTTTTATAAAAAAATGTTAAGAGTGTGTTTTTATAAAAAAATTGTTAAAAATGTGTTTTTTTTAGTAAAAACACACCCTTAACAATTTTTTATAAAAACACACTCTTAACAATTTTTTTTTATAAAAACACATCCTTAACAATTTTTTATAAAAACAGTTTTTTTATAAAAAAATTGTTAAGCGTGTGTTTTTATAAAAAAAAAACACATTTTTAACAATTTTTTTTATAATAACACACTCTTAACAATTTTTTTTATAAAAAACACTCTTAACAATTTTTTAATGAAAAAACACACTATAACAACATACACATTATAACATACAAATATCACATTCAAACATAAAACCATAAAACTATAACAATTTTTTATAAAAACACACTCTTAACAATTTTTTATAAAAAAACTGTTTTTATAAAAAATTGTTAAGGGTGTGTTTTTATAAAAAAAATTGTTAAGAGTGTGTTTTTATAAAAAAAACACATTTTTAACAATTTTTTTATAATAACACACTCTTAACAATTTTTTTATAAAAAAACACTCTTAACAATTTTTTTATAAAAAAACACACTATAACAACATACACATTATAACATACAAATATCACATTCAAACATAAAACCATACATATCATGTTAAACATAGAACATATTCAAACATAAGTTATAAACACTATAACAACCTACAAATCATATATCTTAACTTAAAATAACATACAAAAAATAACAAAAAACATAAGGAAAACATACCACAGAGGTAATACGAGACATCTTCACAAAACCCGAACGCGTATTCCACACGACAAAATTGAGAGAGTGGGAGAAAATTGAGAGAGTTTGATTAAAAATTGAGAGAGTTATTAAAAAAATGAGAGTGGCCGGTTTTTGGTCCCCCCTCCCTTATATAGTGCGGCCGAAGAACAAATTTAGGGTTTGGTTCGTCAAAGGGATTTTAGGGTTAACCCTGTGCCGACACGTGGCACTTTTGCCCGCGATCGTGGGGGGTCAAAGAAAGTCAAACGCGGGCAGGGACCAAAACTGCACACGCGGGCATTCTTGAGGGACCAACGCGGGCAAAGTGGGCAAACTTAGCCCGCGATCGCGGGGGTCAACGAGAGTCAAACGCGGGCAGGGACCAAAACTGCACACGCGAGCATTCTTGAGGGGGGAAAGCTGGACCGCGGGCATTCTTGAGGGACCAACGCGGGCAAAGTGGGCAAACTTTGGTGACACGTGGCCTGGAGCCCGCGATCGCGGGCCCTATCGCGGATTTTTGGGGTATTTTTGTAACATGGGAGAGATTTGAGGTATTTCAGTAAAACATGGTTTGACTTAGGGTATTTTAATTAATTTCCCTTTAATATATATATATTTATATATTGATATATATAAATATGAATTACATAACATACTTTTATTTTTCTAATAGTACTTATATATACTTATAATTTATTAATATATATAAATAATTTATTATATTGTTATTATATATGTATATTAATAATACTAGATATCTACCCGCGCGCGATACAGCGCGAAGTATCTCGAATCTAAAACCGAGAATTCAAAAAATAAGTTTGTTTCATGTTCATATTTATTCGCTTTTAAATCGCATATTAAATGTATAAAATTAAAGGTCAATATGGTTAATTGGTCAAAAAAATAAAAAATATCCGTTCGATAGTGAGGTCTTCAAACCCATAACATTTGTGCTCATTTTGAAGATTTTGATGAACGATTATAATGGTATAATTTATAAAAAAAGAAAATATATTTTGTTTAATATATTTTAGTTTATGTACGTTGATATGATAAGGATGTAAAATGAAAAATAAAAGAAGAATGAATATAAAGTAAATTAAATAACTAATTATAATGATATAAATTGTAATTTAAAAAAAAATTATTTTTAATTATCATGTTGAACGTTGGAGGTTGTAAAACTTTTAAACTCGTACATGATGTATTGAAATTTGTACTTCTTAAAAATTCAAGAATAAACGTAACTGAAATTATTTTTAAAAAAGTATAATAGATAAATATAGATAAGAGCGTAAAATGTACAAGTTTAAAAAAAATCTCGGTACGTCATTCTTGAAAAATCTTGATACGTATTTATGATATTTAACAATATTATTATGTTAAAAAAATATTCAATAATAAACTTATTTTGAAATTATCGACGATAATATTGTAATAATATAATTTGTAAAAAAATGCAGTTATTAATATGTTTTAATTAAACTATTATTATGTATTTTTAATATTATAAGGGTGTAAAATGAAAATAAATAATGTAAGGGATATAAAACAAATTAATTCGTACATGTTCATGATATTTAATAATGTGATTAAATCCAAAAATATTCAATATTGGACCCATTTTGAATGTATTGACGAGACGATTACAATGGTGTAATTTGTAAAAAAAGAAATGTATTTTTTTATTGCATTTTAGTTCATTTACATTATTTATGTTTATATGATAAGAGTCTAAAAAAAAAGTAAGTGATTAAAAGTAAACTACATACCTAATTATAAGGGTAGTAAATGTAACGTATAAATTAAAAAAAATGAATTAAGGAGAGATTTAAGGAGGAGTAAAGTAAGTAAATAAGTATAGGGTTGAAAGTGTAAATATCAAATTCAATTCACAAATTTGAGTGTGTAGCGGGATGCAAAGTTTCAAAAAACACCCTATCCCGCGATCGCGGGACAAATCGCGGAATTTTTGGGTATTTTTGCAAAAGGTGAAAAAATGGGTATTTTGGTAAGTCAAAGTCAAACTTTGGGTATTTTAATGAAATTCCCTAAAGTATATTCATTTAATTACAGCTAAAATGTGTATTTAAATGTCATAAAAGTAAAAACATATTGAATGTATAGTGTCAAAATATTGCTAAAATTGAGAATATGAATAGTAATTAAAATTTCCTTTTTGTTTGAAGAAAATTATTATGAGGTACAGGTGTCCCAGCCAAGGACAAGGACCTTCATTTCCTCTACCCTACATTCTTAAATTATAGAGTGAATTACGGATTTTGTCCATGTGGTTTTTAAAAAATTATGACTAACGTCCATAAACTCGATTAATTATGGATATGGTCCCTGTGGTTTTCATTTTTGCATTACTAGGGTCCTTCTCACTAACAGAATTCGTTAACTAAGTTAACTCAAAGGTAAAAAAAACCAAAATACCCTTGTTTTTTACTTTTCCTAAATTCGTAAGGACCAAAAACGTCATTCTCTTTTTACTTTTTGATAGAATTGTTCATCATGTTCTCAAGAGATGAACAATAAAGAACATCATATCTTTTCCAGAAAAGCTTGGTCCAAAACCCCAAATCCAAACATGGATCAAATTCAAAATCAAAAGCGCATATCAAACCACAAATCAAAACTAAAGTAAAAGACGTAAATTAAACCAAAAAATTTAATGAATCACTAAATCAGATCCCAAAGCAAACGATAGCTTAATATTAACAAGAACATCACATCAATCTAAGAATCTCAAGAACACACATAAAAAATTTGTTTGTAATACCAAACAAATATAAATCAAAAACCTAAATCTAAATAAAAATTTGTATGATCTGCAGAGATATTAAACCAAAACCCAAAACTTATGGCTACCCAGAAATGGAAGGGAAATAAGAGTGTTATTTGAAATACACAGAGATGGGGAACCAACAACATGGATTCTAAAAAACCCACGTCATCTTCATCTAGGGAAGGGACGTGAAGAAAGAGATGGGGAAGGCGGTGCACAACAACAACAACAACAGTGGGCTGAAGAAAGGGTGGTTGAAAAAGAGGAATTGGGGGGAGGGAGGAGGCGGTAACTGGGCGACGGTGAACATCAACGGGTGGGCAGAAGAAAAGAGCCTCTCTCTCCCAAAACTTATGGCTAATCGCCGGTGAATGGGCGGACGGGAGGAGGTCGGCGAGAGGAAGATGGGGTGTCGATGGTAACAATAAAGAAGAAAAGAGCCTCTCTCTCCCAATCTCCCTCTTATATATATATATATATGTGTGTGTGTGTGTGTGTGTATAATGTTGACTTACGTTTGGTTTACTTTAATTTGTGTTTATAATTTTGAGTTTGATTAAACTGTATAATTGTTCTGAATGTTCTTCGTCCTTCTGTATGTTCTTCATCCTTCTTAATGAAGAAGATGAAGATTCAATCTATTTCTCAAAATAAGAGGAAATGGTGCAAAGACTCAAATACCCCTGAATTAACGGAATCACAGTTAACTGAGTTAGTGAGAGGGACCCTAGTAATGCAAAAATGAAAACCACAGGGACCATATCCATAATTAATCGAGTTTAAGGATGTTAGTTATAATTTTTATAGACCACAGGGACCAAATCCGTAATTCACTCTAAAGTATATTTAATAAATATTGTCTCATGACATGACATGACATATTTAACAATTATTAAATTGTGATTATATAATATTATATAGAGCAAATTATGGATTTGGTCCTAAGGTATGTCAAAAGTTACGGATTTATGCTTTAAGTTCGTTTATTACACGACCGTCTAAGTATGCAATTTGTTATGGATTTTGTCCCTTGAGCAAACGGTCGTCCGCTAGTTCCATTAAGTGAGAGGGCAAAATTGTGTTGACATTTTCTTTGTTTTAATGATTTTTAATTAGTATTTAACAATTATATGATATTTTTTGTTTAAAAAAGAAACAATTATACAATATTTATATTTATATTAATAACATATATGTATATTAGGGTTTAAATCAAGAGAGAGCTTCCTAGATTAAGAAGTTGTAACACCCGTAATTTTCGGATAAGTACAATTTCGAATCAGTGTAGAAATGGATCTTTTAAGATAAATATGAAAAATAGGATTTTGGATTAAATTCTAGATTTTATGGTCTTGTTGGATGGGAATTCAAATACGAACCCAACGGGTCTTTCCGGAGCTAAAACGAAGAAGTTATGGCCAAAACAACTTTCGGTACAACCTCGGCAAAAGTGACCAGCAAAAGTGACACTTGTGTCACTCTCGCATGTCACACTCGCCGGTTTTGTACCGAGGGCATTTGACCATGGCGAGAGTGCCCAGCGAAAGTGACACTTGTGTCACTCTCGCACGTCACTTTAGCCGTCGGGTACCTAGAGCATAAAAACGTGATTTTCACCATTTCAACCCCATTTTTCATTTCCCACTTCTTCCTCTTCAACCCTTTCTCTCCCAAACCGAAACCCTAAGCCCCCAAAGTCGATTTTGAGCCATTTAACCATAAGATTCGAGATTTGGAAGTGATTTCTTTATCTACCATGGTTTTAGGAAACAAATCTTGAAACCCTTTCACTTCATCTTCTTCACCCAAAGTTTTCTAGGGTTTCATTCAACCTTTTTGTCCATTTTGAAGAGTTGGAGCTTGTGGTGTTTTGTTGGCGATCTAGAGGTGTTTTGGTTGGTGGGTTCAAGTTATGGTTAAGGTAATCTTCTCATATCTTCATCTATGGAAATTAGGGTTTTGGTATAAGTTGAGATCTTGATGTAAAATGTTTTGGGAGTGATTCTTTATGGTTGGATGTGAATATTTGTGGTTGGAACTTATGGATCTAGGTTTTTGGAAGATTTAGGCTTGAAGATTCGTGTTTCTTCAAAGGAGCTTACGTTTGGGAAAAAATCTAGATTTAGCATAATCTAGCAAGGTGAGTTCAAGTTGATTTGTGAAAACGTTGTAAATGCCAAAAATGTTATTTTCCAAGTATTTGTGTGTTTTACTTGAAATTATCAATTGTTGAGTTATTTGGTGAGTTTAACCTTTTGAAGTGTTTAACTTTATAAATTTTGTAAAACACCCATATTTTATTATGTGAAGGGCATCATTTTTCTCTTGACAAGCTCCCTTTGCAAAAGAGCCACACCACCCTTGAACATCTCCAAATGAAGCAAATATGACATCGGTGATGGTTCGACCTTGGCAGGATATCTCCATCGTCTTGTTCTCGTAAGCACTCCCGCATGTTCTTCCGACCCTCACCGTCTGCAAGTTCACCAACGATGGATTTCCTCCAAACTCTTCGAACAAAACCAACTCATTCATCTCTCCATCCACCAAGAATGATAGGGGAACATGATACCATCTCTGACTAGGTTTACCACACTTAACGCATTTGTAATTGTCATATTTACCACGATAATCACAAGCTTTTTCGGTACAATTACTGTCTTTCCCAATGTTACTTGGCCAATATTTCCCGATGCTAATCCCATTCATCCATGCAAGTCCTTTACCTAGTCCTTCAAGATCCAATGCCACTAGATCACTTCCTATTGGAGCCTTGAATGTTGTCTACATATATCCATCCAAAATTAACAAATCATGTTAATTAACTAACCCATGCAAATATACAAATATAATATATATATGTTCAGGTTCAGGTTCAAAACCTCAAAAAAATGGAAAACTGAAGAAACATCATGGTAGTCCTTCATTTGGACCGGTGGCAGATCCAAGATTTTTTTCTTAGTGGGTACCTTTTAAGGTAGATTAAATGTCCGTAAAATTGTTCGATGTATTTTTAGCGTAAAAAATACGTTTTAACATATCACATTAACATACATAATTACGTTAAAATATATTAAGGAGTTCGATATATATATATAATCCAAATAATTTGACGATTTAATAAATTAGTTCATATATGATTATTATGTTAATGCGATAGGAGCGTAAAACAAAATTGAAAAAATAAGAGATGTACCATAAATTAAATAATTAACTATAAGGGTATGAATTGTAAATATTAAAAATATTTTTATGTAGTATATATGATATATAATTAAATAAATAAATCCAAAAATATTCAATATTGAACTCATTTCGAAGGTATCGAAGAGACAAGTCACGTGGCATGCTAGTTACTTATTTATTATATGTATAGATTTATATATATATAGTTGTATTTTTATTAGTTTTAAAAAAAATGTAAAATTAATAATAAACCACGGGGACCACTTTCAAAGATTTCTATAAATCACAGGGATAAAGTTAGAGTTTAAACCCATCATGAGCAAGACACATAATACCTTTAACATTTCAAACTTAACGATGTTATTGTTGAGGGACCCTAGCCATAATATATTGTATACCACAAGATCCATATTCATAATAAATATAGAATGAGAACCATAATAAAAGAAAACACAAAACCACGTGGATTAAATCCACAATTCACTCTCGATAATATAATATAATATAATATTATATACCTTATAATGAAATAATTAAATAGATGAAAAAGACGTTTAGAAAAGAGGAAATAAATAATTAAACAGAAACCTTATTAAAAGACAGACGTCCACACCAATCGACATTCGACACCAACCTTATTGAGTTTGAGAAAACAAAGCATTATTATTGAATTAATATAATATTATATAATAGAGTAATTAATTACGGATTTGGTCCTTAAGGTATGTCAAAAATTACGGATTTGGTCCTTTAATTTCATTTATTACATGATAACCTTCCAGGTATGTAATTTGTTACGGATTTGGCCCTCGAGCAAACTGCCCTCGAATTTGTCCGTTAAACACGAGGGTATTATGGTCATTTTACCTTATTTCATTTATTTTACCATTTTTTTAATTAATTATAATTTTTTTGAACATTCATCTTCTCCAATAACACCATGATGAACCCCAATAACATGAACACCAAGAAAAATATATCAAAATTTAAACCCTAAATCCAAATCTAATCTCAAAAACACCAACAACATTTAATAAATCCAACATCCAAAACCAAATATGTTTCAAATCTCAAATCTGAACTCAAATCGTGGACACAATCTGATCGAACAAACATATTTTATTTCCCAAATCCAAAACCAGACTTGTCAGTTTCATTGGACAAATTTCCGATCAAAGGAACAGAAGAAGAAAAAAAACCCTAACTCTAAGTTCGTTCGTCCCAGATCCTAACTCAATGTCAAGAATTAATAACAAAAGAAATCTAACTCAAAATTAGGAAGACAAAAAAAACCCTAACTCTAAGTTCGATCTGGAGCAACAATCGATGGTTTGTTCAATCCGTTTTCAACCCAGATCAAACCCTAACAGAAGAAGAAAAAAATAAACCCTTCGATCTAGAGCAGCAATCGATGGTCTTCACGGACGAGCAATTGATGGTCTTCATGAACCAACAATCGATGGTCTTCACGATTTGGAGAAGCAATCGATGGTTAGTTCGATCCGTTTTTCAACCCAGATCGAACCCAGAGCAACAATCATTCGATCTGGAGCATCAATTGATGCTCTCGAACCCAATTCAACTGACGTGGGAGAGAGAAGAGGGAAGAGAAGTGTGGTGGCGTTGTGCCTGCTGGTGGTGGTGATGGATGGATGCATATTTGTTGCCTATGACGTCGGAGATGGAAGTGGCGCCAGTGAAGGTGGTTCTGCTTCTGTAACACCCTCAAATTGGGAAAGAGAAACTGAATAAAATTTTCAATAACACATCCAAAAGAATAGAATTTCTTCCTATAAACCAATACGAGAAATACCTCAAATTAAAATCTATGATTAACCTCAAACAGTTTATAACCCAAGTCTTATTACAAAGGCTAAATTCACATCGGGTGTTACTTAACTCAAGTACATGCTATTCCCAAAAATTAACGCGGAAGACTTCACTTAACCAATTCACTTCTCGAGCACACTACTAGCACTCGACCTTTCGCAGTATCACTATAACTACTCCCAACCTGAACCTGTTGCACATGCCGACAAATAAAAAGGTTAGGCTAACGCCTAGTGAGTTCAAGAGTTTATAACATGATTTCCAAAAGAGTTTATGAAAATGATGTAAACGACTCATTTTCCAACGCACACAAAATCTATGAGAAAAGTTCCCAAAATGTATATAGCGTTTTCCAAAATGAATTCCAACCAAACTCACTCAAAACGTGAATAAATCTATATTATGCAAAACCTCCAAATACGGATGGTGACATAAAACTCAACCCATAAATCATGGAAGAACAATTCATTCAAGTATAATACTTCACCATAAACATGATACGAACCAATACTCACACGAACGTAAAATGTAATGAAGTCTAAATACCATAAATATGGAAATGACCTGCTTCATTCAAACTTTAATATACATGGAGGGAAATCCAATATTAAAGTCATCAATTGCAGTCAATCGCACAAGACCAACGATAATAAAACAAGGACATTATAATATCCAAAGTAATGTTGGCCGACGACGGGGGAGACCCGTATCCATTGAGAGTGGAAGAACACAAAAGTATGCCACTCATACAACGTTAATCGTATGACACTTCACGACATAAAAGCCCAAGTGTCCCTACGACTCCTTTCATGACACACCCAAAGAGACAGCTGACCTTGCGGAATATTAACATGAATACCACCAAAGGCTCGGCACAAGCGGGGTTACAACCATGTCATTGCCCCGACATGGCGAATGTCATAAACGCCCATCAATCATGATAGCTCAACCGGACTCAGCCCTCCTAGTTTACCCTTAAAAGGTAAAGGTCATAAACATTGGGCCCGGTCAAATCCCGCAACACCCAGTAGACCATCAAATAAAGACTGACTTGCGTGCCTATGGATCCAATGCAACACAGTCTACAATTACATGCCCATCACGGAATGACTAAAGCACTCGAGCATGTGAATATCAATAATATGCAATAAAATGCAATAAGTTACAATAAATGCAAACCATCTATAGGACTCCACATTGAGCCATCAAAATCGGACAAGATGTCCCCAAAGACTCCTTTAAAGTCAAAACCGAGCAAAATGCTCAAAACTCATTAGACCAATAATTAACGGTCCTCAAAATATAAAATGCATTTAAGCATCGCTTAGGTAAACATATACCATAAAATCATCATTAACCCAAAACTCGTCACGGGTTAGAACAAATGGTTTCCCCAAATGGACTCATGCACTTATAATTCTCAAAATGACTCATGACACGAAAATGTGCATTTTCCTAATTGGTTTATAAAATCAATTACACCAACATGCTTAAACCATTGAATAAACTCCATTTGAGCAATAAATCATTTAAGGACATACATATGATTTCTACACATTAAAATATCCAAAAAAAATCCCAAATATGGGTGTTTTACAAAATTGATAAAGTTAAACACTTCAAAACTTTAAACTCACCAAATAACTCAACAATTGATAATTTCAAGTAAAACACACAAATACTTGGAAAATAACATTTTTGGCATGTACAACGTTTTCACAAATCAACTTGAACTCACCTTGCTAGATTAGGCTAAATCTAGATTTTTTTCCCAAACGTAAGCTCCTTTGAAGAAACACGAATCTTCAAGCCCAAATCTTCCAAAAACCTAGATCCATAAGTTCCAACCACAAATATTCACATCCAACCATAAAGAATCACTCCCAAAACATTTTACATCAAGATCTCAACTTATACCAAAACCCTAATTTCCATAGATGAAGATATGAGAAGATTACCTTAACCATAACTTGAACCCACCAACTAAAACACCTCTAGATCACCAACAAAACACCACAAGCTCCAACTCTTCAAAATGGACAAAAAGGTTGAATGAAACCCTAGAAAACTTTGGGTGAAGAAGATGAAGTGAAAGGGTTTCAAGATTTGTTTCCTAAAACCATGGTAGATAAAGAAATCACTTCCAAATCTCGAATCTTATGGTTAAATGGCTCAAAATCGACTTTGGGGGCTTAGGGTTTCGGTTTGGGAGAGAAAGGGTTGAAGAGGAAGAAATGGGAAATGAAAAATGGGGTTGAAATGGTGAAAATCACGTTTTTATGCTCTAGGTACCCGACGGCTAAAGTGACGTGCGAGAGTGACACAAGTGTCACTTTCGCTGGGCACTCTCGCCATGGTCAAATGCCCTCGGTACAAAACCGGCGAGTGTGACATGCGAGAGTGACACAAGTGTCACTTTTGCTGGTCACTTTTGCCGAGGTTGTACCGAAAGTTGTTTTGGCCATAACTTCTTCGTTTTAGCTCCGGAAAGACCCGTTGGGTTCGTATTTGAATTCCCATCCAACAAGACCATAAAATCTAGAATTTAATCCAAAATCCTATTTTTCATATTTATCTTAAAAGATCGATTTATACACTGATTCGAAATTGTACTTATCCGAAAATTACGGGTGTTACAACTTCTTAATCTAGGAAGCTCTCTCTTGATTTAAACCCTAATATACATATATGTTATTAATATAAATATAAATATTGTATAATTGTTTCTTTTTTAAACAAAAAATATCATATAATTGTTAAATACTAATTAAAAATCATTAAAACAAAGAAAATGTCAACACAATTTTGCCCTCTCACTTAATGGAACTAGCGGACGACCGTTTGCTCAAGGGACAAAATCCATAACAAATTGCATACTTAGACGGTCGTGTAATAAACGAACTTAAAGCATAAATCCGTAACTTTTGACATACCTTAGGACCAAATCCATAATTTGCTCTATATAATATTATATAATCACAATTTAATAATTGTTAAATATGTCATGTCATGTCATGAGACAATATTTATTAAATATACTTTAGAGTGAATTACGGATTTGGTCCCTGTGGTCTATAAAAATTATAACTAACATCCCTAAACTCGATTAATTATGGATATGGTCCCTGTGGTTTTCATTTTTGCATTACTAGGGTCCCTCTCACTAACTCAGTTAACTGTGATTCCGTTAATTCAGGGGTATTTGAGTCTTTGCACCATTTCCTCTTATTTTGAGAAATAGATTGAATCTTCATCTTCTTCATTAAGAAGGATGAAGAACATACAGAAGGACGAAGAACATTCAGAACAATTATACAGTTTAATCAAACTCAAAATTATAAACACAAATTAAAGTAAACCAAACGTAAGTCAACATTATACACACACACACACACACACACACACATATATATATATATATATATATATATAAGAGGGAGATTGGGAGAGAGAGGCTCTTTTCTTCTTTATTGTTACCATCGACACCCCATCTTCCTCTCGCCGACCTCCTCCCGTCCGCCCATTCACCGGCGATTAGCCATAAGTTTTGGGAGAGAGAGGCTCTTTTCTTCTGCCCACCCGTTGCTGTTCACCGTCGCCCAGTTACCGCCTCCTCCCTCCCCCAATTCCTCTTTTTCAACCACCCTTTCTTCAGCCCACTGTTGTTGTTGTTGTGCACCGCCTTCCCCATCTCTTTCTTCACGTCCCTTCCCTAGATGAAGATGACGTGGGTTTTTTAGAATCCATGTTGTTGGTTCCCCATCTCTGTGTATTTCAAATAACACTCTTATTTCCCTTCCATTTCTGGGTAGCCATAAGTTTTGGGTTTTGGTTTAATATCTCTGCAGATCATACAAATTTTTATTTAGATTTAGATTTAGGTTTTTGATTTATATTTGTTTGGTATTACAAACAAATTTATTATGTGTGTTCTTGAGATTCTTAGATTGATGTGATGTTCTTGTTAATATTAAGCTATCGTTTGCTTTGGGATCTGATTTAGTGATTCATTAAATTTTTTGGTTTAATTTACGTCTTTTACTTTAGTTTTGATTTGTGGTTTGATATACGCTTTTGATTTTGAATTTGATCCATGTTTGGATTTGGGGTTTTGGACCAAGCTTTTCTGGAAAAGATATGATGTTCTTTATTGTTCATCTCTTGAGAACATGATGAACAATTCTATCAAAAAGTAAAAAGAGAATGACGTTTTTGGTCCTTACGAATTTAGGAAAAGTAAAAAACAAGGGTATTTTGGTCTTTTTACCCTTGACTTAACTTAGTTAACGAATTCTGTTAGTGAGAAGGACCCTAGTAATGCAAAAATGAAAACCACAGGGACCATATCCATAATTAATCGAGTTTAGGGACGTTAGTCATAATTTTTTAAAAACCACATGGACAAAATCCGTAATTCACTCTATAATTTAAGAATGTAGGGTAGAGGAAATGAAGGTCCTTGTCCTTGGCTGGGACACCTGTACCTCATAATAATTTTCTTCAAACCAAAAGGAAATTTTAATTACTATTCATATTCTCAATTTTAGCAATATTTTGAGACTATACATTCAATATGTTTTTACTTTTATGACATTTAAATACACATTTTAGCTGTAATTAAATGAATATACTTTAGGGAATTTAATTAAAATACCAAAGTTTGAATTTGACTTACCAAAATAACCAATTTTTTCACCTTTTGCAAAAATACCCAAAAATTCCTCGATTTGTCCCGCGATCGCGGGATAGGGTGTTTTTTGAAACTTTGCATCCCGCTACAACCCCGCTACACACACAAATTTGGGATTTGAATTTGATATTTACAGTTTCAATCCCTATACTTATTTACTTACTTTACTTTATACTTTATACTTTCCTAATTTTAATTTTACATTTAACACATATAATCGTTTATTAACTAAAATACGTTTTAATTTTAACAAGTTACACCATTGTACTCGTCTCTTCGATACCTTCGAATGAGCCCAATATTGAATATTTTTGGATTTATTTATTTTATTATATATCATATATACTACATAAAAATATTTTTAATATTTACAATTCATACCCTTATAGGTAATTATTTAATTTATGGTACATTTTTTACTATTTCAATTTTCGTTTTACATTCCTATCGCATTAACATAATAATCATATATTAACTAATTGATTAAATCGTTTTAAATTATTCGTTTTAAAATACTATCGCATTAAAATACTAATTGATTAATTAAATCGTTTTAAAATACTAATTGATTAAATCGTTTTAAATTATTCGTTTTAAAATACTAATTGATTAAATCGTTTTAAATGATTCGTTTTTCAATTTTCGTTTTACACTCTTATCACATTAACATAATAATCATATATTAACTAATTGATTAAATTGTTCGTTTTACATTCCTATCGCATTAACATAATAATCATATATAATTTAAAACGATTTAATCAATTAGTTAATATATGATTATTATGTTAATGCGATATGAGTGTAAAACGAAAATTGAAAAAGTAAGAAATGTACCATAAATTAAATAATTACCTATAAAGGTATGAATTGTAAATATTAAAAATATTTGTATGTAGTATATATGATATATAATAAAATAAATAAATCAAAAAATATTCAATATTGGGCTCATTTCGAAGGTATCGAAGAGACGAGTACAATGATGTAACTTGTTAAAATTAAAACGTATTTTTAACGTATTTTAGTTAATAAACGATTATATGTGTTAAATGTAAAATTAAAATTAGGAAAGTAAAAAGTATAAAGTAAAGTAAGTAAATAAGTATAGGGGTTGAAAGTGTAAATATCAAATTCAAATCCCAAATTTGTGTGTGTAGCGGGGTTGTAGCGGGATGCAAAGTTTCAAAAAACACCCTATCCCGCGATCGCGGAACAAATCGTGGGATTTTTGGGTATTTTTGCAAAAGTTGAAAAAAATGAGTATTTTGGTAAGTCAAAGTCAAACTTTGGATATTTTAATTAAATTTCCTATACTTTATATAAAACATTTATTTAATAACATATAATACGACAAAATAAATATATTATTATTTATAATACTTTTTATTTACTTTTGTTTTCTAGTAAATTAATTCATTAATTATGGCAAATTGATTAATTAATACGAGGTTTAAATTAGATATAAACTAGTTCAACGGTTGAACACCAAATTTTGATGAGATTTAAATTACTACTCCACAATTCACTGTAACCACATCTATAAATACACCTACTACTACTATTCACTCTCTCATTCATTTGTATTATTGTATGTATTCATTGTGAATGATATCATAAAACATATAATGGCATGTTTAACATTCACTGCTATAATTACTTTCTTTTGGCTTTGTCTTCTACTCCTGACGACGACTGATGCAACCAAAGTTTCTCATGATGGTAGGGCCATCACAATTGATGGCCAACGTCGACTTCTCATTGCTGGTTCCATTCATTATCCACGTAGCACCACTAAGGTATCATATATATATATATATATATATATATATATATATATATATATATATATATATATATTCTAATTCTTTTTTAATATATAAATTAATTTATGTCTTAAATTCCATTACTAATTAAGTTGTATATTCATAATGATGATGATATGATCCATATATGAATATATATGGTATTTAGATGTGGCCCGATTTGATTAAGAAAGCAAAAGATGGAGGCGTTGACGCAATCGAGACTTATGTTTTTTGGAATGCCCATGAGCCAATTCGTCGTCAATATGACTTTTCCGGCAACTTGGATCTCATAAGGTTTATAAAAACTATTCAAGATCACGGCCTATATGTCATTCTCCGCATTGGACCTTACGTTTGTGCTGAATGGAATTACGGGTATGTGAGTACTATATATCTGATGATTGATAATATGATGTATATATATAGAGGAAGGTTCAAACGGGAACACACTATTTAAGAAAACACAAATCATGTGTAAAATCACATTATCGGCAAAAAAGTTGGATGTGGGCGACTTTGGTCGCGACTTAAGTCACGAGGCAAAGTCGCATGAATCATGTAGGATTTTGTACATTAACGGTCGTTCTTGTGGTTTTTTTAAATTGTTAGTGTCTTTGTTTGAAGCGACCCCTATATATATATATATGCATTCGTTAATGTTGTGTATCTATTTATGTTTAGAAAAATCTTATTTAATTTGCTAACATTTTTGTATTGTTGTTAATTAATAAAAAATAACGTGATCGACACGTTTGATAAAATGGTTTCAGAGGATTTCCGTTATGGTTGCACAACATGCATGGGATAGATCTACTACGAACAGCTGATACGGTGTACATGGTAATTAATCATGTTTTTAGTTGTCGATATTTTATTACGACGTTAATTATATATAAATAATTAATTAAGTTGGTAGATTACAATTTATCTGACTTAAAAAATGTGATATATATATATATATATATATATGTATATATTGTCTAATTAAGGAAATTGTTGTTGTGTATAATTAGAATGAGATGCAAAATTTTACTGCATTGATAGTGGATATGGTAAAACAAGAGAACTTGTTTGCTTCTCAAGGAGGACCCATCATTCTTGCTCAGGTATTAATTAATTAGCTATGTGCACATCATATATTAATTATGAACTAATCTATATATATATATTATATTATATTAATTATATATATTAATTAAAACTAATTAATAGGTAGAGAATGAGTATGGCAATGTGATGAGATCTTATGGGGATGCTGCAAAAGCCTATGTTGATTGGTGTTCAAGGATGGCTGATTCACTGGATATTGGTGTGCCATGGATCATGTGCCAACAGGGTGATGCTCCAAAGCCTATGGTAATTAATTATATATATAACTATTTATTCATAAGGGTTGGGTTCCGGTGAAAAATGTGTCAAATTGATGAAAAATGTGAGAAATGATTATCAACTGTTAAATGAAAAATAGACGAACATTAAGATGAAATACATCGAGATAAGATGCACCGGATCATTCTCTTTTAACCTGCAATTCATGGGAGAGCATTTGATTAAAAATGATCAGTGGTTTAAAAGTACTTTTCACACTTGTCACATGATCTCATGCCTATATATATAGGGTCAGGTTCAGAGGAAAACCTAAAAAAAACGAAAAACTGAAGAACACCCTGGTAGCCCTTTCATCCGGATGATATGCACTTGTGCATACAAGTAACGATATGCACTTGTGCATACAAGTAATTTGTAACATGCACAAGTGCATAAAAACAAAAAAAACAACATAATCTACATGTATGTATAAGTGTATACTGTACGTCCAGATGAAAGACCACCAGGGCGTTTATCAGTTTTCCATTTTTTTAGGTTTCCCTGAACTTCCCCCTTCTCTCTCTCTCTCTCTATATATATATATATATATAGGGTGCGTTTCTTTTGCAAACCAAACAGTTTGTAAAACTTTGCAAACCACTATATTAGGCAACAACAAATATATTTATGGTAATTATTATCATTCATTAATAATAATTGTGATATATATGGAAGATGATTAAGTTCATTAATTATGATCATAACATTAGATTAGGAAACATAATAAAATCAGATATTTATTAGACTTGATGAACGGCTAAAATTGGTTTGTATAGTTTGTACGAATTGCTTGGTTTGAAAAATAAACGCACCCTATACATATATATATATATATATATATATATATATATACTTTTTGCTATTTAAAAATTAATATTATGATAATAAATTATAAATTGGTTAATGTTATCAGATAAATACGTGCAATGGATTTTATTGTGATCAATTTACCCCCAACAATGCCAACAGCCCAAAGATGTGGACTGAAAACTGGACTGGATGGTATACTATACACTTGGTTTTTTCATATAATCCTAATTAAATATATATGTACCATTAAATTTTCTTCTTTAATTAGATTTATATTATTATTATTATTATTATAATCAATTTTGATTTGCTATTTATTAGGTACAAGACTTGGGGTGGTTCAGATCCCATGAGAACAGCTGAGGATCTTGCTTATGCTACTACAAGGTTTTTTCAGCTTGGTGGTACTTTCCAAAACTACTATATGGTAAGTATATATAATTCAGTGAATTAATTAATATAATTACAATAACTCCTTCTTAATTGCCTGCCTGATGATGTGTCTCAGTATCATGGTGGCACTAATTTTGGTAGAACTGCTGGTGGTCCATATATTACAACCACATATGATTATGATGCACCTCTTGATGAATATGGTATTTCAATTTTTCACTTAAGATATATTAATTTTCCCTAACACATATAGATTATGTGAGAAGTGTCATTTTTGGTGAAAAGTGTGAGAAGTACTTTTAAACCGTTAGATCACTTTTAATCAAAATACCCTCCCATGAATTGCGGCTTAAAAAGGAATTGATCTGGTGCATCTTATCTCGATGCATCTCATCCTAATTTCTCATCCAATGAGTGATAACCACTTCTCACGTTTCTCACTAAATTTGGCACTTCTCATCGGAACCCAACCCACATATGATGATGAGCATATATATTCGATATTTCGATCCATTTTTTATGGCTTGTTAATTAATAATTAATTATGTACAGGAAACTTGAATCAACCCAAATATGGGCATTTGAAGGAGCTTCATACCATTCTCCATTCAATGGAGAAGCTTCTTACCCATGGAGATGTTTCACACCAAGACATGGGGAATTCTATTTCGGTATATATATATATGTTTTTATTAATTATTATTACTATTATAAATGTTATTTGCATGCAAACAAACTTAATTAATTAATTAACTTGGCATGCATGCAGCTGAGAATTAATTAGTTTAATTAATTTAACATGCAGGTGACAATTTACAAGACAGGTGATGAATCTGGTTGTTTCTTGAGCAATACAAATACAACAGCAGATGCTATGGTCAATTTTCAAGGAGCATTGTATGACGTTCCTGCATGGTCTGTTAGTATACTTCCCGACTGTAAGAATGAAGCATATAACACTGCCAAGGTACCTACCCAACCAAATTAAAAATAATATATATATATATATATGCATCTGATGCTGCATATATGTGTGAATTGAAGGTAAACACTGAAACATGGGTGATGGAGATGAAGGCGAATGAAGCAGAACATGAACCAGCAGACTTGAAGTGGGTGTGGAGACCTGAGATGATTGATGATACTGTTATCAGAGGCGATGGTGAGAAAACTGCTTCCAAACTAATGGATCAGAAAGTTGTTAATGATGTTAGTGACTACCTGTGGTACATGACCAGGTATATATTTCCGGAATTAATAGAACTTGATTAATTAATAAAACGATTAGTTAATTAATCATATATAATTAATTAACTTGCAGTGTGAATCTTGATGAAAATGATCCAATTTGGAGCGATGATATGAGGCTGAGAGTCAATTGCACTGGCCCAAGTTCTTCATGCATACGTGAATGGTGAATATGTTGGCAACCAATTTGCTAAATATGGAATTAACATTATGTTTTCGAAAACAAGATTCAATTGAAGCCTGGCCCTAACCAGATAACCCTACTTAGCGCCACCGTTGGGTTCCAGCATTACGGACCCAAATTCGATGTGATTGCAAATGGTGTGAGTGGTCCAGTAGAGATCATTGGAAAGAAAGATAATATAAGGATGATTAAAGATATTTCGTCCCAGACATGGTCTTACAAGGCTGGCTTAAACAGCATCGATCGCAACAATAAGATCCTAATCAAGATGATTCTTCAGAGTGGAAAGCTCAACAACTTCCCACACAACGAAAAATGACTTGGTACAAGGTATGTACTTACCAAAGGGCCTTTAATTTGGCCTAGCGGTATGCATGGGAACCTTTGTCCTCGTAGGAGGTCAGGGGTTCAAACCTCAACAAAGGTGAGGAGGGTGTGTGAATTTAATTGTTGCATTTGCCGTATATGAATATCATATACTTAAAAAAGGTATGTGATTATTCAATAATACCTCACAAAAATAGAAAAATGAAAACCCTGCATACAAGTAAAAAATTAAGTAGTTTTATGCATGTGTGCATATCGTCTAGATCGGGCGGATCTAGTTTAGAAGTAGTGGGGGATGGGCCCCTTTAAAAAGAAAAAAATGTGAAATTTCTTAATCAGTTAAAAACACATATTTTTTAGCTTTTTACCTTAGTTTTCCCTAGTAATTTTTCCTTTGGGACCCATCAACAAATAAAGTGTATCGAAAGCAACAAAAAAACTAAAAAACACTCTCGAAAGCAACCAAAAAACTAAAAAACACTCTCGAAATCAACTAAAAAACTTAAAGTTCCTTGAAATCAACCAGAAAAACTTAAAAATCCTTTAAAACGGTGGATTTACGCTAAAAATACATCGAACAATTTTACGGACATTTAATCTACCTTAAAAGGTACCCACTAAGAAAAAAATATTGGATCTGCCACCGGTCCAAATGAAGGACTACCATGATGTTTCTTCAGTTTTCTATTTTTTTGAGGTTTTGAACCTGAACCTGAACCTGAACCTGAACCTGAACATATATATATATATATATATATATATATATATATATATATATATATATTATATTTGTATATTTGCATGGGTTAGTTAATTAACATGATTTGTTAATTTTGGATGGATATATGTAGACAACATTCAAGGCTCCAATAGGAAGTGATCCAGTGGCATTGGATCTTGAAGGACTAGGCAAAGGACTTGCATGGGTGAATGGGATTAGCATCGGGAGATATTGGCCAAAGTAACATTGGGAAAGACAGTAATTGTACCGAAAAAGCTTGTGATTATCGTGGTAAATATGACAATTACAAATGCGTTAAGTGTGGTAAACCTAGTCAGAGATGGTATCATGTTCCCCGATCATTCTTGGTGGATGGAGAGATGAATGAGTTGGTTTTGTTCGAAGAGTTTGGAGGAAACCCATCGTTGGTGAACTTGCAGACGGTGAGGGTCGGAAGAACATGCGGGAGTGCTTACGAGAACAAGACGATGGAGATATCGTGCCAAGGTCGAACCATCACCGATGTCATATTTGCTTCATTTGGAGATGTTCAAGGGTGGTGTGGCTCTTTTGCAAAGGGAGCTTGTCAAGAGAAAAATGATGCCCTTCACATAATAAAAAAGGTATGTAGGATCCTTCAATTCAATTCTTTATATTATAAATAATTAACATATATATATATATATATATATATATAATATAGAAGAAGGATCATGCGAGAATTCTCAAATATTCGCGACAAGGCGAAAAGTGTGATATCATATATGATTGCACGACATGTGAGTGTGTTTAATCATATATGATTAAGCTTGTGTATCGTATATGATATCATACTTCTCACATAAGGTTTAGTTTATCGTTTGAACATGTCCATATATATATATATATATATATATATATAGACTTGAGATCATGTGAGACCAGACTATTTCCATGAGACCGTGAGACCAAAAAACTAACACTAAACCTTCACAGCAAAAGACTGTGAATGTACTGTGATGGTAAACCTTCACAGTGTTTTTGCTGTGAAGGTTCGTTGTTTTTCTTACCTTCACAATGAATCACTGTGAATGTTTAATGTTAATTTTGTGGTCTCACGAAAACAGGTTGGTCTGACGTGAACCCAACCCCCCCCTCTCTCTCTCTCTCTCTCTATATATATATATATATATATATGCATGCATGCATGATGAATATATATTATACATAGGAATGCGTTGGGAAGGAGAAATGTGTGATTAGAGCAGATGAAGGCGTGTTTGGTTCCAAAGACTGCCAAGGCCTCAGAAAGAGACTTGTTGCTGAAGCAGTTTGTTAAATTTAATTAATTTCTTAATTTTTTTTTGAATTTATAAGTTAAGAAGGAATGTAGCTATCTTGATGGCTGGCAGGCTTTTTATTTCCTTTCCATGGATGTCTTAACTGGATTTTGTTAATTTGTTTTGTAGTGAGTAATTAAGTTTGATCTTAATTTTTTTTGAACTAGAATTAATTAGCAAATGAATGAATGCGAATTAATGAAACATAAGGGTGAATTAATTGGATATATAGGAAAAACTTAATTAACAAGAAGAATTAAAATTCATACTTGAGAACAATAGCTTTTTATTTTTGTATGGAATATATCGATTCCTTTTCGTGGAACGGATATATATATATATAGATGCGGGTTCAAACGAGGAGCGTAACATTTAAGAAAACGCGAGGAACACCACCCATGTACTGAATCACATGTGATTCACGTACAAAATCATATGTGATTCACACCTGATCGGAGGGGGGTTCAAACGAGCAGCGTACCTATTTACGAGAAACGCGAGGATCGCCTTCCATGTACTGGATCACATGTGATCCACTACTCCCGAAAAAATCGGGTAGCGGGCGACCTGGTTCGCGAGTCGCGTGGAAGTCGCCCGGATCACATGTGATTTTAGGCGTGAATCACAAGTGATCCACTACATGGACGGAAGCCCCCCGATCAGGTGTGAATCACATGTGATTTTGTACGTGAATCACATGTGATTCAGTACATGGGCGGTGCTCCTCGCGTTTCTTAAATTGTTACGCTCCTCGTTTGAACCCGCCTCTCTCTCTCTCTAATATATATATATATATATATGTTGGTCCCGAAGGGCTTACACAAGTTTGTAGAAGGGGGGGGGGGGGGGTTGAATACAAACACACGTTTTTACTTTTCTAAATTGTTTATTTGATAAATCATTAACATTTACAGCTTGTTGCGGAAACAAGATTAAGGATAAACCTAAATCTAAACAAGTTGGAACACTAAGGTTTTCTTGCACTAAGAAAGATAAGGAAATTACTAATAATAACCTATCTTGAGATTAGAGGATGAACTTGTCCAGAGTTAGCAAGTTACTTCAAAATGAAGTGGGTTCATCTCTTTATATACTGCATGCATTTAATGCAAGTCAGTATACACTTTACACATGTCATCAGCTCATTGGTTGCATATTATTGACCTTTGTAGACAACCTTAGTAGCCGCATGAATGAACAGTGTAGTATCAGAGTGGTTGTATGTGAGATCCCACATCGGCTAGGAGGGGGAACGAAGTCCTCCTTATAAAGGTGGATGGATACCTTCCTTGCATGAGGCCTTTTGCCTGTCACAGGGTGCGGTCTGGGTGCGTCCCGCGTATGCCTGTGCGGGCAGGAACAAAACCGTGAGCGGTGCCGGCATGCTGTTATGCAGAGGGTATCCGCAAAGGCGACAATATCGTGTACGGTGGACTGGGGATGTTACAGATGTCATATCGAAGAGCACGAAATTCTCGTTTTTTGATGTAATTTGTTTGATTAAAATATTATTAATTTTTAAGATAATTATTTTAAACTTTAAGGGGGTAAAAGTTTTTTAATTAAAAAAGAAAATAAAAAGTCAAAAATGGTAGGCGCTGATTCAAATTTCCATATTTGTCCCTAATTACTTTTCAATTGGTTTCATTAAGTTTTAACCATTGATTAGTTTTCCAAATCTTGATCAATGGTTGTGACTTGTCCTCATGTTCACAATTGAAAATGAGTTTTCATTTGAACTAACCCCTATATATATATATATATATATATTGTTGATCCAAACCCTTAGTGATTTGATAATGACCCTATCTTAAATACTTAGTGAAAATTGTAAGTAAACAATATGTATTAGAGTTTCACTATCGCTGATAAGTACTAAGATCTTACAGTACTGCTGATAGGAACTCTCGATCTTTAGATTAAACATTCAGCGAACACTGTTCACCATAATACGCTCTGAGCCTGTTCAGTCCTTATGGTGATCGTTGATAAGTTAGTTGTTTACTTATGATCTCTGAAGACAGGTTTCACGTCAACATAGGTTCTACGCTGAAGTCGAAGTTCAAGCTCAAGAACCTGCGACAAGTCTCCTAATGAACTGATGCGGATCAGCGAAGACTCATATTTGTCCACTCAAACGTGAAGTATCAAGTACAAGACTTCAGCTATCGCTGAACTTTATCATTCGCTGAAATAAAATGATAATGCTCTGAATCAACGAAAGCTGATCATGAAGTCCTCCGTACAAAGTACTGTTGTCTTAACCACCCTTGCACGACTCCGTACGATATGTCAGAAAAGAACCTCCTTATTGTCTGAAATCGTACAATGTAACATCCCGAATTTTTCAATAATAGTATTTTAATGAAAATTGGGATTTATTTGTATTTTAGTTTTAGTCTTGAATTATGTAGTAATTTTATAATCCAATGGGGTTAAAATACGAAGGATGGAAGTTGGATGTTACTTTTGGAAATATTGAAAATTGGAGGTGTGTTTGGTCAATTGCTGAAAGTGTGTATGGATAAAGTGTAACATCCCGAATTTTTCCGTTGAATTATTTGGTGAATTACAAGTTTTAACTTGGGGTTAAATTTGTAATTATTTAAAGTCTTTATTTGAAGTGGATTTGCATATTGAGGGTTGGTTGTGTAATTCTTTGAAAGTTAAGGGTGTATTTGGTTAATGTCCTATGACTCATCATATTAATGAAAGGTGTCACACAATTAGTCTTAAGTGACTAATTGTGTGAGTGTGAATGTAAGTGTATGTGTGTATTTCGGTGGAGAGAAAGAGATAGAGAGAGCCGAGAGATAGACATAACGAGAAGAGGAAAAGCAAGTAAAACAAGGATTTTCAGCTGGGTTTTGGAATTAATTGAAGAAGCAAAGGTAAACTAATCTTACTTTTATGTTCATAAATTGTTAGATAAATGTAGAGATGGGTTTTTTTTTATGAAATATGAATGTTATGGGAAATCTGAGTATGTGAGTAGGTTCAGTTTATAGCCTTAATCATATCTGCATATTATCAGAAACATTCATGGTGTAAAAACTACAAAATCTGGGTTTAAGGATGAACATAGTGGACTGAGACATGGATGAACATCATGGATGTCGCAACCTTGAGCTGCGACATTCATGCATGTCGCAATAGACAGTTGCGACTTAGTAGTGAAGTCGCAATAGACAGTTCTGACTTGGTGTTGAAGTCGCAATAGAAGGTTGCGACTTTGCATTGGAGTCGCAACAGTTGATTGCGACTTGGTGTCGAAATCGCAATAGAAGGTTGCGACTTGGGTTTGGAATCGCAATAGTGGGTTGCGATTTGGTGTTGGAATCGCAGTAGTTGGTTGTGACTTGGCCCAGTGCGTTGCGACTGGAGAAGTAGATTTTAGAGATTAAGGATTCTTAGTTCTTAGAAAGTCCTGTTCTGTAAATTAATACCAATATATTTGTATATTGAATATTACAGTAAACTGTGGTAGTGAAGACAGGAGTCCCTACGACTTTATAAGGATTAAAAGAAGTGACTACGCATCATGTGAGTTTATTTAACTATCTTTAAAGTTCAGCAATTAATATTGAAATAGTTATGAATATGTATGTCTAAACATGATAAATAAAGGACTCGTCTTAATCAGTAAAGAGTCCGAGTAGATAATTAAAAGTTATGCTATGTCGATCCCCGTGCTAAATTGCAAAGAGGGGATAGCCAAGAAGTCGAGATACTAGAATTATTAAGATTCTTTATAAATACATATATAGAATGTATTACATTGTGTGTTATGCATATACACTGATAAGAGTTATAATACTTATGTATTATGTTGTAATTACTAAAAGTAGGCATCCGGTCATCGGGGGCACCTGGGTACGGTCTAATGGGAACCGAATACTTGCCATTGACCAAAGGGATGTAATTTTTAGTAATTGAGTGTACCTTGAATCATCGGGGGTCCCGATTGTTTATCGCGATATAATAATCCCATTAGGACCATTGATTCTGAGGTGAGGAAAATATGAAATGTGGAATAGGCAGATTTTGATTTGTAATTCCTATTTCAAATGGAAGATCGGAGATTTCCATTGTTGCAGGGAAGATCAGAGATTTCCCAATTATGAAAAGAGGAATAAGAAATAGGCAGGTTTTGACTTGTAATTTCTTAGATAAGAGTTTTGACTTTGAATCTGGGATGATTAATAGTAGACTCTTGGTAGTGTGGTTATGGCTAGACGAATTGGTCATAAGTATGGGAGTGGGGTAGATTCCCAGTATTGAAAGGAGTTATTGTACGGTAAGATGGGCGAGAACAGGTTTGTTATATCTGTTGAGATTTTAATTGTTTAACTTTAATTTGATTTGAATATTCTCACTAGGCGAAAGCCTAATGTTTTAAAGTTGAATTTTCTTACCAGGTACAAGCTCCGGGAAATAAGAGGGAAGGTGTGATGAGGATTTTTGGAAAGACTCAACTTAGAGATAATGGAGGATCTAGCTATTTTGGATGCTTTTGGGACAAAGGATTAGATAACTTAATTAATCTAATTATGATGTATGATTAGATTAATAGGTTATTTGAATTAAGATATGTTGTATATAAAGCCTTTACATTTGATCCTCAGGTTATAGAAGTTTGAAGTTTTATGATCATAACTTGTGGCAATTTTTAAGTTTTAAATTGGCCCTGATTTTAGGGTGTTACAATATGGTATCAGAGCATTAGTTTAAGCGAACTAGGTATGAATTTGAGATACCTAGACTTAAGATGTGATGAATTAAGTTATGATTCGTGAGTTATGGGTAGAAGTACTAAGATTGGGTAATGAGAATTCTCATGTATGATATGTTCGCAATTTCAATTATCTACTGTTATTATGAATATATTATTACACAAGCATACTTGTTTCTAAATTGTTATAGTGACTGATTAGCGGTAAAGTACGTATTGTATGCCTAGTTGTATAAACCATTACTGATGAGTATTCTGTTGTGCTCATATCAGATCAATGGTGAATACACCTCCGAGGTCTCCAATTTCTGCTATGGATAGGACTTGGCTCGATGAGCCGGAAGAAAGACCAGCTGGAGTAGGCGGAATTCCTGATACGCCACCAGATTTTCTTCCTTTAGGAGGAATGCGGAATCGGGTACATCGAGGGGGTACCAGTACTGCCGATCAAACACCATCGGATTCAAGTATGGAAGGCCGCATAATGGATAATGTGACCAGGTTGATGAATGCATCAATGGAGAGGCAAGCATAAATGATGAGTAACACGATGGGAAGACAAGCAGAGATGTTTATGAAAATGTTCAATGACCGAGGTACAGAACCAAGACGAATAGTAGTTGGTACTAGTGTGATAAATCCAACTAGTAACCCAGGGACGGAGACGGAAAGAAGGGTTGAAAGAAACTGCTCCTATAAAACTTTCCTGAGCTGTAAACCGCCGGAATTCAAGGGAGATGACAATCCAGTGGCTTGTATGAACTGGATAAGGGAAATTGAACAAGCCTTTCGGGCTTGTGAATGTAGTGATGAAAGGTCGAAAGTTCGATTTGGGTCACAAATGTTACGCGGTAACGCGTTGCAGTGGTGGAACGTGTTGTCATCTTCTGTGACGGAAACAGTTCTGAATGCTGTGACTTGGGAACAGTTCAAAGCAAATATTCTGGAAGAATATTGTAACGAGACCGAAATGGACCGAATCGAAGAAGAGTTCAGAAATCTCAAGAAAGGTAACATGACAGTGAGAAAGTATACCGAATCCTTTATGGAAAAGCTGAACCTCGTGGGGCATGTGGCTCCAGCTGAGAAAGACAAGATTAAATATTATCTGAAGGGTCTACCGGCGGATATGATGACGAGGGTCCGTAGTTCGAAATCTGCTACTTTAAGAGAGACGATTGAAGAAGCAAAGGTGATAGAAGAAATGTACGTTAAAGACAAAGAGGAGAAAGCGCAACCGGGGGAAAAGAGAAAGTGGGAAGGTCGTTCAGAATCTTCTCAGAAAATAAGGTTGTTTGGAAAGAACATTCGTTATGATTCTCGTAGGGAACCAAGTTGGTGTTCTAAATGCAAGAGTAAACATTTTGGTCAATGCCGAGTGGTTGGAAATCAATGTTTCAAGTGCGGGAAGGCGGGGCATATAGCAACAAATTGTACAGTACCAGGATCAGTTTGTTTTGAATGTCAACAACCAGGTCATTTTCGGAGAGACTGTCCGAAGTTGAAGAAGGAAGGAGATCAGGGAAGAAAGTTGGTCATTCCCAAACCAACTGGACGTGCATTTCAAATGACTAATGATGAAGCGAAAGGATCAAAAGATGTGGTCTCGGTTACATTTCTTATAAACTCCATTCCTGCACGTGTGTTATTTGATAGTGGCGCAAATTATTCTTTTGTATCCAAGTTGTTCCAGCATAAGCTAGCTATGCCTGTCACTACTTTAGGAGATGCTTTAGTAGTTGAAATAGCTAATGGAGTGCAGTCTTTGGTTAGTAAAAGTTTGGCCGATTGTACCATTTCGATAGAGGGGACAGAATTTCCGATTAACTTATTGTTAATGGAAATTGGGGGTTTTGATATTATTGTGGGTATGGACTGGTTGAGCAATAACCAGGCGGAAATAATGTGTGCAAAGAAGCTGATTCGAATTCCGATGACCGACAAAGATGACGTATTCGTATTTGGAGAAAAGCAAAAAGGAGATGTTCCATTGATTTCAGTGGCAAAGGCGCGTAAATGTTTATCGAAGGGGTGTTGGTCTTATTTAGCTTATGTTATAGATACGAAGTTAGAAAAGAAACATATTCAAGATATCAACGTGGTGCGTGAGTTTCTGGATGTATTCCCAGATGATCTTCCAGGTCTACCGGCTGAAAGACAAGTAGAGTTTCGCATCGATCTTATTCCTGGAGCAGCACCGATAGCTCGTGCACCTTACCGCCTAGCGCCAGCTGAGATGACAGAAATGATGTCTCAATTGCAAGAACTGTTAGATAAAGGTTTTGTTAGACCGAGTTCTTCACCTTGGGGAGCTCCGGTATTGTTTGTTAAGAAGAAAGATGGCACTATGAGAATGTGCATAGATTACCGGGAGCTAAATAAGGTGACGATAAAGAATAAGTATCTGCTTCCAAGGATTGATGATCTGTTTGATCAACTCCACGGTGCATGATGCTTTTCCAAAATTGATCTAAGGCCGGGGTATCACCAAGTGCGGGTAAGAGAGGAAGACATTCCAAAGACGGCATTTAGAACGAGGTACGGACATTATGAATTTCTTGTGATGCCATTTGGATTGACTAATGCTCCAGCTATATTCATGGATCTGATGAATAGAGTGTGTCGACCGTTTCTAGACAAGTTTGTTATCGTGTTCATTGATGATATACTTGTTTACTCGAAGAATGAGGAGGATCATGAACGCTATCTTCGGGAAGTGTTAGAGGTGTTACGCAAAGAGAAATTGTATGCAAAATTCTCTAAATGTGAATTTTGGTTGAAAGAAGTACAATTTCTCGGTCATGTGATTTCATCGGAAGGGGTGAAAGTAGATCCAGCAAAAATAGAAGCAATGATGAATTAGGAGACTCCGAAAAGCGCGTCTGAAATAAGAAGTTTCTTGGGTCTCGCAGGGTATTACAGAAGGTTTATTAAAGACTTCTCAAAGATTGCTTCTACTCTGACTATGTTGACTCGTAAGAATGTGAAATTTGTCTGGACCGATAAAGAGGAGACAGCTTTCAGAACCTTACGGCAGAAGTTGTGTGAAGCTCCTATTCTTGCACTGCCAGAAGGAACTGAAGATTTGGTAGTCTATAGTGACGCATCTAAAATGGGTTTAGGATGTGTGTTGATGCAACGAGGTAAGGTAATTGCCTATGCGTCAAGACAGTTGAAAGAACACGAAAAGAACTATCCTACCCACGATTTAGAATTAGGAGCTGTTGTGTTTGCTTTAAAGCTGTGGCGTCATTATCTCTATGGAACGAAGTGTACACTCTTCACTGATCATAAAAGTTTACAGCATGTTTTTGATCAGAAGGAGTTGAACATGAGGCAAAGGCGATGGCTTGAATTGTTGAAGGACTACGATTGTGAATTGCATTACCACCCAGGTAAAGCAAATGTTGTAGCCGATGCCTTGAGTAGAAAAGAGTATAATGGGTGCTTGAAATCGACAAACGCCAGAATTGATGTAATGTCAAGTCTGATTGAAAGAATAAAAGCTGCTCAAGTGGAGGCTTTGTTAGAAAGCAACTTGAAAGAAGAAGTAATGACCAAGCAACATCTTCAATTGACTGAAGATAGCCGTGGGATTAAATTGTTCCAAGGCCGTGTCTGGGTACCAAAGTTAGGTGGAAATCGGGAGTTGACTTTGGAAGATATGCTTAGATCATGTGTGTTAGATTTTGGAGGTAACTGGGATTCTCATTTGCCGTTAGTAGAATTTGCTTATAATAACAGTTACCATTCCAGTATTGGAAGAGCACCTTTCGAAGCATTGTATGGTAGGAAATGCAGAACTCCGGTGTGCTGGTTAGAAGCCGGAGAGAAACAGTTCGCTGGTCCGGAACTTGTGCAACAAACCGCATACAAAGTAAAGGAAATTCGGCAGCATATGAAAGCGGCTCAAGATAGACAGAAAAGCTATGCTGATCCGAAAAGGAGACCAAAAGAATTTCAAGTTGGGGAGAGTGTAATGCTCAAAGTATCCCCATGGAAGGGTGTGATTCGGTTTGGAAAGCGTGGGAAATTGAGTCCTCGTTTTCTAGGACCATTCACTATTACCAAAAGAGTTGGTCTTCAAGCGTATCAACTGGATCTTCCACCAGAGTTGGAAGGGGTTCATAATACCTTTCATGTTTGTTATCTTCGGAAATGCTGAGCCGAAGAACAAGATGTAATTCCACTTACTGATGTTAGGGTGGATGAAGGGAGCCGATGTGTTGAAGAACCAGAGGCGATCTTGGAAAGATCGGTTAGAAAACTACGCAGTGGTAAGGAAGTAGCTATGTTGAAGGTACAATGGAAACACCATCGAGGTGCTAACGTGACGTTAGAAACGGAGGAAGATATGAGGAATAGATATCCCCATTTGTTTGTTTAGCTTTGATTTCGGGGACAAAATCATTTTCAAGTTGGGGAGTATTGTAACATCCCGAATTTTTCCGTTGAATTATTTGGTGAATTACAAGTTTTAACTTGGGGTTAAATTTGTAATTATTTAAAGTCTTTATTTGAAGTGGATTTGCATATTGAGGGTTGGTTGTGTAATTCTTTGAAAGTTAAGGGTGTATTTGGTTAATGTCCTATGACTCATCATATTAATGAAAGGTGTCACACAATTAGTCTTAAGTGACTAATTGTGTGAGTGTGAATGTGAGTGTATGTGTGTATTTCGGTGGAGAGAAAGAGAGAGAGAGCCGAGAGATAGACATAACGAGAAGAGGAAAAGCAAGTAAAACAAGGATTTTCAGCTGGGTTTTGGAATTAATTGAAGAAGCAAAGGTAAACTAATCTTACTTTTATGTTCATAAATTGTTAGATAAGTGTAGAGATGGTTTTTTTTATGAAATATGAATGTTATGGGAAATCTGAGTATGTGAGTAGGTTCAGTTTATAGCCTTAATCATATCTGCATATTATCAGAAACATTCATGGTGTAAAAACTGCAAAATCTGGGTTTAAGGATGAACATAGTGGACTGAGACATGGATGAACATCATGGATGAACATCATGGATGTCGCAACCTTGAGCTGCGACATTCATGCATGTCGCAATAGACAGTTGCGACTTAGTAGTGAAGTCGCAATAGACAGTTGCGACTTGGTGTTGAAGTCGCAATAGAAGGTTGCGACTTTGCATTGGAGTCGCAACAGTTGATTGCGACTTGGTGTCGAAATCGCAATAGAAGGTTGCGACTTGGGTTTGGAATCGCAATAGTGGGTTGCGATTTGGTGTTGGAATCGCAGTAGTTGGTTGCGACTTGGCCCAGTGCGTTGCGACTGGAGAAGTAGATTTTAGAGATTAAGGATTCTTAGTTCTTAGAAAGTCCTGTTCTGTAAATTAATACCAGTATATTTGTATATTGAATATTACAGTAAACTGTGGTAGTGAAGACAGGAGTCCCTACGACTTTATAAGGATTAAAAGAAGTGACTACGCATCAGGTGAGTTTATTTAACTCTCTTTAAAGTTCAGCAATTAATATTGAAATAGTTATGAATATGTATGTCTAAACATGATAAATAAAGGACTCGTCTTAATCAGTAAAGAGTCCGAGTAGATAATTAAAAGTTATGCTATGTTGATCCCCGTGCTAAATTGCAAAGAGGGGATAGCCAAGAAGTCGAGATACTAGAATTATTAAGATTCTTTATAAATACATATATAGAATGTATTACATTGTGTGTTATGCATATACACTGATAAGAGTTATAATACTTATGTATTATGTTGTAATTACTAAAAGTAGGCATCCGATCATCGGGGGCACCTGGGTACGGTCTAATGGGAATCGAATACTTGCCATTGACCAAAGGGATGTAATTTTTAGTAATTGAGTGTACCTTGAATCATCGGGGGTCCCGGTTGTTTATCGCGATATAATAATCCCATTAGGACCATTGATTCTGAGGTGAGGAAAATATGAAATGTGGAATAGGCAGATTTTGATTTGTAATTCCTATTTCAAATGGAAGATCAGAGATTTCCCAATTATGAAAAGAGGAATAAGAAATAGGCAGGTTTTGACTTGTAATTTCTTAGATAAGAGTTTTGACTTTGAATCTGGGATGATTAATAGTAGACTCTTGGTAGTGTGGTTATGGCTAGACGAATTAGTTATAAGTATGGGAGTGGGGTAGATTCCCAGTATTGAAAGGAGTTATTGTACGGTAAGATGGGCGAGAACAGGTTTGTTATATCTGTTGAGATTTTAATTGTTTAACTTTAATTTGATTTGAATATTCTCACTAGGCGAAAGCCTAATGTTTTAAAGTTGAATTTTCTTACCAGGTACAAGCTCCGGGAAATAAGAGGGAAGGTGTGATGAGGATTTTTGGAAAGACTCAACTTAGAGATAATGGAGGATCTAGCTATTTTGGATGCTTTTGGGACAAAGGATTAGATAACTTAATTAATCTAATTATGATGTATGATTAGATTAAAAGGTTATTTGAATTAAGATATGTTGTATATAAAACCTTTACATTTGATCCTCAGGTTATAGAAGTTTGAAGTTTTATGATCATAACTTGTGGCAATTTTTAAGTTTTAAATTGGCCCTGATTTTAGGGTGTTACATAAAGGGGCTGAAGGATTGAGATAATATCTCATTTTCTTGCTTGGGTCGGTTTAGAAACAGAGAGAAGGAATAGAGAGAAAAAGGAAGAAAGCAAGGTTTTGGACTCAAATTGGTAAGAAATTTACCTTAGATTCAGATAATAATTGTTGTAGATGTATGATTGTAAACGAATTTGGTTGTTGATTAGGTTTTCAGATTCATTAACAACAGATTTGAGCAGCAGTTTGTGCAAAAGTGGGTTATCTCCTTTAAAAGGTACTAGCTCAGGAAAAGTAAAGGGAAGAGGGATGAGTGCTTTTGGGTATTCAACTTATTGATGTTAAGAAGAGAAGTTAGCTGATATGAGGATGTTTTGATGAATGACTTAGACAACCCGTTTAATCTTTTCATGGTGAAAAATATTGGATTAATAAGTTGTTTTGGAGAATCCGAATTGTATGTATTAAACCTCATAGTTAATTCTCTACTTATATGAAAGTTGGATAATTCTATAAGTAAACCTTATTAAACTTAATGTTTAAATTAGCCCTGATTTTTAGGGTGTTACAATATGGTATCAGAGCAGTAGTTTAAGTGAACTAGGTATGCTAAGTGAGATACCTAGACTTAAGCTGAGATGAATTAAGTTATGATTCATGAGATATGGGTAAAAGTACTAAGACGGGATAGTCTTAAAGTTGACGGAAATAAGTGAAACTGGTACTGTAATGATGATAATGAGGATTCTCATGTATTATATATTCACAATTTCTATTAGCTACTGTTATTAGGAATATATTATTACACACGCATACTTGTTTCTAAATTGTTACAGTGACTAATGAGCGGTAAAGTACGTTTCATATATCTAGTTATGTGTTGTGAGATCCCACATCGGCTAGGAGGGGAAACGAAGTCCTCCTTATAAGGGTGGATGGATACCTTCCTTGCATGAGGCCTTTTGTCTGTCACTGGGTACGGTTTGGGTGCGTCCCGCGTATGCCTGTGCGGGCAGGAACAAAACCGTGAGCGGTACCGGCATGCTGTTATGCAGAGGGTATGTGCAAAGCGGACAATGTTGTGTACGGTGGGCTAGGGATGTTACATGTGTAACCATTTCTTATGGTTATTTATTTGTGTTATATCAGAACCATGGTGAATACGCCACCGAGGTCTTCTAATTCTTCGGAGAACAGAGCAGTAACTAATTGGGGGTTAGAGGGACAACCTGGAACGGGCGGAACTCATGAGAGTCCGCCGAGGCCACCTTTAATAGGTGGATTGGAAAGTCAAACGCATAGAACGAGTACTGGTACTTCTAATCCGGAAATGCCGGAATCGACAATGGAGTCTCGTATGATGGAGAACATGACGAGAATGATGAATACAACGATGGAAAAACAAGCTGAAATGTTTATGAAGGCACTGAACGATCGAAGTACGGAGCTACGTCGAACGGAAACCGATACTGGGGTAATAAATCCAGTTCGTAACCCTGTGATAGAGGCAGAAAGGAGGGTTGAAAGAATATGCTCATATAAAACGTTTTTAAGCTGTAAACCGCCAGAGTTTAAAGGAACAGATAATCCCGTAGCTTGCATGAACTGGATTAGGGAAATGGAACAAGCTTTTCGAGCTTGTGAATGCGATGAAAAGTCAAAGGTTAGATTTGCATCTCAAATGCTAAGAGGCAATGCGCTGACTTGGTGGAATGTATTGACGGCTACAATGTCGGCTTCAGTCTTGACTGCTATGACTTGGGAGTCATTCAAGAAAAAGATTCTAGAAGAATACTGTAATGAAAATGAGATGGATAGGATCGAAGAAGAGTTTCGGACTCTTAAGAAAGGTACTTCATCTGTTAGGAAGTATACTGAGTCCTTTATGGAAAAATTGAATTTAGTGGGGCATGTGGCTCCAACTGAGAAGGAAAAGATTAAGGCTTACTTGAAGGGTTTGCCAGCTGATATGATGTCCAGAGTTAGGAGTTCAAAAGCTTCAACACTGAGGGAAACGATTGAGGAAGCAAAAGTGGTAGAAGAAGTTTATGCAAGGGATAAAGCGGAGAAGGCTCAAATGGGAGAGAAAATAAAATTTGGATGTCGATTGGAACCTTCACTAGGACTGAAATCCCTTGGTGAGGACACTCAACTTGAGACTCGATCAGAGTCTAATTGGTGTCAGAAATGTAAGAGTAAACATTTTGGGTCGTGTCGGGAGATATCAAGGGAATGTTTTAAATGCGGAAAGAGTGGTCATCAAATAGAGAGCTGTCCTATCCAAGGACCAACTTGCTATGAATGTAAGAAGCCTGGTCATTATCGAAGGGATTGCCCAACGCTGAAAGATAGCGGGAGTAAAGGGAAGAAACCCAACATCTCAACAGCAAAGGATTAAAACTTTTCATGTGACAATGAAAGACGTTAGGGAATGTATGGATAAGTTTTGATATTGTCCTTGTTTTGGTGTATGTGTGGAATGTAAATAATGTTAACTTATCTTTTTATATTTTGGTGATATCAAAAGTTAGCTATATCGGATGTTATTATTGAAAAACGCTTTAAATTTTGAAATAATTAAAGAAGATCAAACAATAGTGGGATAAAGATTGGATGATAATAGTTGCTTTAAGGAGGATTGCAATTCTAAGTTGGGGAGCTGGAAATGTTGAAAGATGTAAGGTTCAAAAAATGTGGAAAGTTTAGTCCCTATTCTTCCTGTACTTTTAATTGTGATAAGGTTTGGCAACGTGAGAACTTGAGTCCTCGTTTTCTAGGACCTTTCATTATCACTAAGAGGATCGGATTGCAAGCTTATCAGTTGGATCTCCCACCGAAGTTAGAAGGAGTCCATAATACTTTTCATGTTTGCTATCTTCGGAAATGTTTAGCCGAAGAGGAAGATGTGATTCCACTTATTGACGTAAGAGTGAATGAAAAGAGTCGCTGTGTGGAAGAGCCTGAGGCGATTTTAGAAAGATCGGTTAGAAAGTTACGTAATAATAAGGAAGTGGTTATGTTGAAAGTACAGTGGAAACACCATCGAGGTGCCAATGTGACTTTAGAGTCAGAAGAAAGTATGAAGGATAGGTATCCTCATTTGTTTACCTGATTTTGATTTCGGGGACGAAATCATTTTCAAGTTGGGGAGTATTGTAACATCCCGAATTTTTCAATAATAGTATTTTAATGAGAATTGGGATTTATTTGTATTTTAGTTTTAATCTTGAATTATGTAGTAATTTTATAATCCAATGGGGTTAAAATACAAAGGATGGAAGTTGGATGTTACTTTTGAAAATATTGAAAATTGGAGGTGTGTTTGGTCAATTGTTGAAAGTGTGTATGGATAAAGGGGCTGAAGGATTGAGATAATATCTCATTTTCTTGCTTGGGTCGGTTTAGAAACAGAGAGAAGGAATAGAGAGAAAAAGGAAGAAAGCAAGGTTTTGGACTCAAATTGGTAAGAAATTTACCTTAGATTCAGATAATAATTGTTGTAGATGTATGATTGTAAACGAATTTGGTTGTTGATTAGGTTTTCAGATTCATTAACAACAGATTTGAGCAGCAGTTTGTGCAAAAGTGGGTTATCTCTTTTAAAAGGTACTAGCTCAGGAAAAGTAAAGGGAAGAGGGACGGGTGCTTTTGGGTATTCAACTTATTGATGTTAAGAAGAGAAGTTAGCTGATATGAGGATGTTTTGATGAATGACTTAGACAACCCGTTTAATCTTTTCATGGTGAACAATATTGGATTAATAGGTTGTTTTGGAGAATCCGAATTGTATGTATTAAACCTCATAGTTAATACTCTACTTATATGAAAGTTGGATAATTCTATAAGTAAACCTTGTTAAACTTAAGGTTTAAATTAGCCCTGATTTTTAGGGTGTTACAACATCCATCTCGATATAGTTTTTTTCATTTTAACCGTTTTTACGTGAAATGCTATGTATGTGTTATATTCAGTATGAATATGTATGCACGTTTCCTGCTGTCCATATTCAGTATTAATAACAAAGGGGAACGTTCATTCACTATTCATGACGAATAACACAGTATTCAAAATGAATAATACAACATTCAGGATGAATAATACACGAATTTCTGATTCATGTATTATTAAACATGAATCATGTATTATTCACCTTGAATGTTGTATTATTCATCCTGAATGATACATTATTCATGATGAATAATATATGAATAACCCGTGAAGGTGTGAACACATGACACACTCTCTTTTGTTTTCCGATTCACAACCGCGACTTGGTTTTATTCTTTATGAATATGTATGCACATCTCCAGGTGTCCACATTCAGTATGAATAACAAAGGTGAACGTTCATTCACTATTCATGATGAATAATACAATATTCAAGATGAATAATACAGTATTCAGTATGAATATTACATCATTCAGGGTGAATAATACACGATTCATGAATCGTGTATTATTCACCCTGAATGATGTATTATTCATACTGAATGATACATTATTCATGAAGAATAATACATGAGTAACCCGTGAAGGTCTGGAGACGTGACGCACTCTCTTTCGTTCCTCGGTTCACAATCGAAACTCGATAGGTTCCCGATTCATCTCGATGGGTGTTGGGTTACGGTAATAAAGAACACGATGCCTTAGGACGTTAAAGAAAGTATTGTAGAAGGTGATGTCGAGTTACGGACTTACGGTGTCGAGATGTTATAAACACTTGAATACATAAATATTCATAATGAATATGACACATATATGCCATTTCACGAAAAAACGGTTAAAACAACAAAAAAAACTATATCGAGATGTGGGAATCATCCAGTCAGGAACTGTTATATTTTGATTTCTTTTGTTCAGAGCTTCTTCGAAGATCAAGGGCTTCAGATGTCGTGCCTGAATGTCATTCTTGAAGTCACACCAGTAGATAAGATCTTTCAGCTGTTCGATGGGAGTGATGGGAAGTTCAGAGATGCGTTGAAAACGCTTTCCTCCATCATAGTCCAAGAAGAATATCCCATAGGGTTCGCCTATGACTTTCCCAGGGACGAAAGTCTCACCTTCAGGAAGTGATGTATCAAGTCCGGAGAGATCAGGGTCAGGACCAAGGACTTCAGCACGAGAAAAACCAATACCAGTTTCATTTCTTATACGAGGACCATCATTTGAAGATTTAGACTTCTTCTTCGCTGAGGCCTTTCTTTTCTGACTTTTGAGAGGAGGATGAGGAGGAATATCCATACAAGAGTAGACCATGTCGATCTGCTTGTTTATCAGCTTTTCGAAATGTTCTTTGTGCTTAGACTGAGACTTCTGTATGGCTAACCTGATCTCCAACCATTCAGAGAGACCATAGTTCGTGATTGCTTCAACATAGAATTTTTCGTACTGGTCATTTTCTCTGAATATCTCGATTTCAGCAACTGAAACTTTAAGGGTTAATCTTCCAGTGATGAGTACCTTGATTATTCTGGAAGCTCGATGTCTGAAATGAATTTTTTCTTGACACCAGGCTAAGGTAGATTTGGACACTGTTCTCTTTTCTTCCACGATCTTTTTTGCATCTTCCCATAGCTGACGTTGAACTTCGATAGGAGCTCTTTTCAGCTTGGGGTCTTTCACTGATCGTTGAGAAAGCTGGATGGCGTATTCTCTGTCCTTTTCTTCAGCTTCTCTTCTTTCAGCGAGTAGACGTTCAGTTCTGATGTGATCCTTGAATTCCTTTTTAGAAATTTTGAACTTTTTAGGAATGGAAGGAAGTTGATCACGTCTCAGAATGATTCGCTGATCCTCGAATGCCTTTATTATTTCTTCTCTTCTTCTCTTCTTCTCTGATCCTCTTCACTTAGCTTTTGAGGAGCCAAGGAAGGTCTGTGTGTATGAGCGAGCATCTGTTCTTCTGGTTCATCAGTCTCAGAGATCAAATCCAAGACTGGGATTATTTCTTCAGCAGCAGCTGGTATTATTGTTGGTGAAGTCGCAGTTGTGGAAACTTCAGCGATATCCTCAAACAGGGGAGAGGACTAGCTGAAACACAGCGATCTTACGAGTAAGAACTTGGGTAGAATCAGAGAGAGGAAATTGGTTTTAAGTGTATAGGCTTGTGGATAGTAGAACTGATAGTGTATAGAGGAGGGATGGAGTAAGGAAGATTTAGTGTACCTGACAAACCGGCTTTTCAAGCAAGATCGCCAGATTGTCATCGTCTTCAGCGACACCTTTTCCTTTGCCTTTTTCAGCTTCAGACGCTGAAGGCTTTGATTTGGTCCGCTCCCCTGTGGATTCTTTTATTACAATCCCTTTAAGAGCTTTGATTTTCTGAGCAAGCTTGACGATAAAGGAGTCATCGTCATCTTCGTCATCATCATCATCATTCCTTGGAGAAGAGGATGGTTCATCACCAGCGATGTCGATGGCTTCTTCATCTTCAGCTTCAGACTCAGATTCTTCAGCTACTTCTTCGAGTTGCTTCCCCTCAGATAAAGAGGTAAGCTTCTCGGTTCCCTCAGGGTGTTCAGATCCCTGAGGTCCAGTGGTTGTTTCTTCAGTGGTCTTCTCACTCTCTTCAGCGATGGTGAGGTCTTCAGTCTTCTCCTCCTCGATAGATTCATCGTGGAGAAGGTCTTCAGAGTTCTTCTTCTCTCCCCCCCTTCTTCATGATGAATGGGGGAGGAATGTGTTGACTCAGCAGCTGTTTTGGGTTCCCTGTCTTCTTGGCCAGGGATCCCCATAAAAACTTCAATCTCTACTATTCTGTCTTCTAGGCCAGTAATAGCAGGACTGATCTTCAAGAGCTCAGTACGATCCGCCTTAGTGAATTGCTCAGGTGCAGGGGCAGGGGCAGGAGCAGGAGCGTTCGCTTTGTTCAGTAGCTGCTCCATCATAGTTTTCATCGAACCAACGTCAGTCTTGACATAACTTAGGTCAGTCTTCAGAGAGCCAACGTCAGTCTTTACAGCAGACATGTCCCCCTCGAGTTTTCCAACCGATGTCTTCAGCGTTGTGACTTCGCTGGACATGGATGAATCTGAAGTCTTGATTGAGAGATAGTCTGTGTAGATGTCAGCGAGCACTTTGGCGAAGTCGCTGAGGCTCTTATCAACCTTCTCCAAGTCATCTTTGGAGGCTTTCTTCTCTACCACTGTTGTCAATTTGTTCAGATTCCCTCCAGCGTTTGTTACAGCTGTAGAGTTGTCAGAAAGAGTAGTGGTGAGACCTGTCAGCTTTGTCTCCACGGCTTTCAGAGAGGCGTTGATGTCTCCCAAATTAGGACCTGTAACAAATAAGTACTTGTGAATAGAGGAAAGCTCAGAAGTTTGGGGTTCAGTTACAGTGTTTATGGGTTGGTGTGTACCTGCAGGAGGGTTGCTGAAATCGTCAAAATTTCCGTGTCCTGAAAAGTGTTCCATGTCGTCTTCAAGAGTGCGTGGACGCATGGTTAGTTCTGCAGGTCCTGTGGCCATCATTCCTTGAGTATCAGCTTTAGTTTCCGTAGGAATGACGGCAACTCCAGTGATAACTGGAGGAGAGACCAATGGAGTAGAGAGAGAAGCAGATGTTGAGAATTTGGGTTGGGTGCGGAGTTCAGCGTTGGATCCGCTGAGAATCACTTCTTCAGTCTGTTGAGAGACTGGAGGAGGTTGGGTAGGTTCCAAGTTTGTAACCTCAGCATTTAGAGACGCTGAAGTTGGAATAGAATGCATGGCTTGTTCAGGTGTGGCATAGCGTACCACTGAACGATCCTTCAGCTCTTCTGAATGAGCTGAGGAGTCTTCAGCATGAGATTGCTGGGGTTGTTCCTTGGTTATCTTAGTCCTTTTGGAACTAAGTTGGGTACTTGATTGTTTCCTTTTCTTTGAAGGAGAGGATTTTGTGGCCTGGGTATCAGCGAGGGGTATTGTCGCTGAAGGAGCCACAGAAGTAGAAGAATTAGGGTCGAGAAGAGTTAAAAGGGTAGAAAGACGTACCTCGTTTTCCACCGGTTTGAAGTCAAGTACCTTAGGGCCAACCTGAGAGAGTTTCAGGTCACCCTCTTGCGGGTAGCTGTCCTTCAGGCCATATTGGAAGATGGCGCTGATGAATCTTGGGTATGGAACCCATGAAGGTCTGTCAGCGGCAGAGTCTACTTTTTGCAGCAAGTCATCATAGATTATTGATGCCCAGTCAATGTGTAGACCTTTCAGCAGAGCGTATCCCATTGCTTGCTGAGGTTGAGCGGCTTGGTCAGAGGAGCCGGTCTTTGCAATCATGCAGCTGATTAAGTGAGCGAAGATGAAGTTCATCTCGCTGGGCATTTTCGACTTCTTTATCAGGGTCAGCTTCTTCTCGAGCTTCTTGTCTCTTCCAGTTTCCCATACGTAGCCCATTGCATCGAAGAATGCAATGATGGCTTCCTTGTCAGCGAGTCTTTTGTGGTCAGGAAAAGGAACAAAAGGTTTTTCTTTTGTAGCATTGGGAAGACTGAGGGCTTTGCGAATGATGGCAGGGGTGATCTTTATTGTGCCATACTCAGTATCGCTGAGGATACAATCAATTGTTTTTGAAGGATCTTTGGCGGATGGTAGCTGAGAGTGTCTGGCAGAGTACCAGAACTGGGATAGTAATAGCTGATTTGCAGGAGGTGTGATGGTCAGGGCTGTTGAGATGCAACTATTTTTTAGGAAATTCACAGCATCTTTCAGATGTGTGACTTGCTTACGAGGAGGAAACTCGAAAAGCGCATACAGGTTGTTCGTCTTGGTCCAATCTAGTTCTTCCAGAGAGAACTTGACTGGAGGAGCCTTGATTATTTCCACTTCCTCAGTATCAGCGGCAATGTTCTCAGCGGTAGCAGGAATGTCAGAAGATGCCATTTTCTGTATTATCAGTTCAACCAAAGATGTTAACAAATAAGAATTATCTTATTGTGGAAAGAATTTCCAATAAGATGGTTCGAATTTTGTCCATTTCATTCAGACGAAAATGTCTTAATGAAGATTAGGGTTTTTCTTGTTTTTGAAAACGAAATGCAAACCCATTAAAAGTCTTGTTTTCCAGTTTCTTTTGAAGAATGAGATTCTGGAAACGAATGAAGAGCAAGTTTAAGATTTTTGCATTTAAACTTGAAGAACAACCATGAAATGGTTGTGTTCATAAAACCATGAAAGAAATGATTTCATTTTTAAGAAGTTCTTTTGTTTGATCTTGTTAAAGCAATGAGAAGATCAGAAACAAGTTATACGCATTTGGTAAAAAATAAGAACATATTAACCTTGATGTTTGATGAAGAAGATGATGAACAGTTCTTGAAATTTTGATAGCACAAATGCAACAGTGAATTCTTTCTTGCGGAGGAAGATTGTTCGCGTAAAAGAAAAATATAAACCAAAAGTTTGTTTATATAGAGAGATTAGAGAGAGAAAATCTTGAGCGGGAAAAGATTTTCATCATGACACGGACACGTGTTTGCATTTGATTGGAAGTTTGAACGAGACGTGCAAACGTGTGTCAGAAAGAAGAACGTGTCGGGGTTTATCTGTTGTCACAACTGTCCTTTCATATTCTTTTAGGATGTCTCTGAGGTTTTGAAAGCTCAGGGACTCTTTTTGAAAACATGAAGCACTGAATAGAAATATCAGTGATGGTTTTAGAAATTTCAAAATATCGCTGATTAAGGAAAAGATATTCAGCGATGCAATTTGTTTTGAAATCTTGCATTTACATGCGATTGTCAGAGAGAGAAAAACATACCTTGATATCAGCGAATCAAGTTTATTCAGAGAGAAGATGATGGAGTAGGTTATACAAGTTGATTTTATCCTGTCGCTGATCAAATGTGAACCGCTGAAGATTTTATCCTTCAAAGTTCAGCATTCCAAGCTCGCTGATGAGAAAGTTGAATCTTGTCTCATCAAGAGGTTTGGTGAACAAATCAGCTAACTGATAATCAGTTGGGATAAAATGAAGTTCTATATCACCATTCATCACATGATCTCTGATAAAATGATATCTGATTTCGATGTGTTTCGTCTTTGAATGTAGCACTGGATTGTTGGCTATAGCGATGGCACTTGTGCTGTCGCAATAGATTGGAATTTTTGAGAACTGAAGGTCATAGTCTAGTAGTTGATTTCTCATCCACAAGACTTGAGAACAACAGCTTCCAGCGGCAACATATTCAGCTTCAGCTGTGGAGGTGGACACTGAGTTTTGCTTTTTACTTGTCCAACTCACCAGCTTTCCACCCAGGAGCTGACATCCTCCTGTGGTGCTTTTCCTATCCATTTTGCAACCTGCAAAATCACTATCTGAATAGGCGGTTAGATCGAATCCTGAGTCTTTGGAATACCAAAGACCTAGGTTCGTTGTACCCTTAAGGTATCGAAAAATTCGCTTTACAGCGATCATATGAAATTCCATAGGTTCAGCGTGATATCGTGCACACAAACAGGTTGCATACATAATATCGGGTCGGCTAGCTGTAAGATACAAAAGAGAGCCGATCATTCCACGGTACAGCGTGACATTAACAGGTATTCCCTTTGAATCCTTGTCTAGTGTCAGCGGTGGTGCCATAGGGGTTTTCATCGCTGAACTATGAGTTAAATCGAATTTCTTCAGCATATCTTTAACATACTTTCCCTGATTAATGAAAGTTCCTTTTTCAGTTTGCTTTATCTGAAGACCAAGGAAATATGTTAGTTCACCCATCATGCTCATTTTATACTCTATCTTTCATTCTATCAGCGAAACGAGTACAAAGTTCAGGGTTAGTAGAACCAAATATAATGTCATCAACATATATCTGAACTAGAATGATATGACCTTTTACTTTCCTGAAGAATAGAGTTTTATCTATTTTACCTCGCTCAAATTGTTCAATATGGAGATAAGTAAAAAGAGTGTCATACCATGCACGCGGAGCTTGCTTCAAGCCATAAAGTGCCTTATCCAGTTTATAAACATAACCTGGACGCTTAGGATCAGAGAATCCTGGAGGTTGTTCCACATAGACTTCTTCATTCAGCTTTCCATTTAGAAACGCTGACTTAACATCCATCTGATGTACTTTGAAGTCTTTTTGTACAGCATATGCTAAGAATAGACGAATAGACTCTAGTCTTGCTACTGGAGCAAATGTTTCGTCATAATATATGCCTTCCTCTTGTCTGTATCCCTGAGCAACAAGACGAGCTTTGTTGCGGGTTACAATACCATGTTCGTCCAACTTGTTGCGATAGACCCATTTAGTGCATATCACTGTTTTGTCAGTTGGTCTTCGAACAAGTTTCCAAACTTTGTTTCTTTCGAATTCAGTCAGCTCTTCTTGCATGGCGCTGACCCAGTTTGGATCTTTGAGGGCATCATCTATTTTCTTTGGTTCAGTTAGAGAAATAAAGTTAACAAATAAACAAATATTACCTGCACTTCGTCGAGTCTGAACACCAGCGTTTGGATCACCAAGAATTTGATCAATTGGGTGATTTACAGTCCATCGCTGAGCCGGAGCGTGAGACACTGACTCAAACTGAACTGGAGGAGCTGAAGATGAAGCTTCAGCAACTTCTGGAGTATCAGCCAAGAGAGGAGTGCTTGCAGTTGTCATTTCATTCACTGATTGCTGAGAAATAGATGGAATGTCTGAAACATTTGGTTCAGCGGCAGGTATAGTGTTTAAAGGAACAACTGAGACCCATGATGTTTCAGCTTCACTATTCTGCATATTTGGAATGATAGTAGGACTATCATCAACTGTATGAGTATGAGGAGTGGGAACATCTTCTGAATCACCAAGATGAGAAAACACCCATTAATTCAGTTCTTCAGTATCAGCGGACGGTTTAGAGTTCGCTGAACGGGATTCGTCAAACGTGACGTGAATAGTTTCTTCAACAGTTTGTCTTCTACGATTGAAGACTCTGAAGGCTTTGGAAACTGAGGAGTATCCAAGAAAGATTCCATCATCAGCCTTAGGATCGAACTTTCCAAGGGCATCTCTGTTGTTCAGTATAAAACACTGACATACAAAGATGTGAAGAAAGCTGATTGAAGGCTTTCTCCCATGAAAAAGTTCATAGGCTGTCTTTTTGAATCTTTTGACTATCAGCGACCTGTTTTGCGTAAAACAAGCAGTGTTGACAGCTTCTGCCCAAAACTGAGTAGGCAGGTGAGAATCGCTGAGCATTGAACGTGCAGCTTCAATAATTGTTCTATTTCTTCTTTCAGCGACTCCATTTTGTTGTGGTGTTCTCACTGAAGAAAAGTTGTGAGAAATACCCTTTCTCTCAAAGAAGGAATCAAGAGAACTGTTTTTGAATTCAGTCCCATGATCACTTCTTATTGAGCGAACGGTCAAGTTGTTCAGGATTTCCATCTTCCGAACAAAGGTGATGAGTTCTTCAGGGGTGTCACTCTTAGAACGGAGAAACATAACCCATGTATCGAGAGAATTCATCAACTATGACCAGCGTATATTTTTTTCCAGCGATGGATTGTTTGTTAACAGGGCCAAACAAATCCATATGGAGTAGTTGTAGAGGAGATGACACTGAGGAGACTTGCTTTGACCTAAAGCTTGCTTTGGTCTGCTTCCCTTTTTCACACGCTGAACATAAGGACTCTTTGGCGTATGAGTGTTGAGGTAGACCAGTGACTAACTCTTTTGAAGAAAGAGTATTCAGTGTCTTGAAATTCAAAAGAGAGAGCCTCTTATGCCATAGGCAGTTGACATCAGATGAGGCTTTTGAGAAGAAACAGGAGTTCTCAGTGGTTGTTGAGTCCATGTTTATTACATAAACATTTTCCAAACGATAACCGTTGAGAGCTATCTTCTCCTTTTTGTCAGTGACAAAGCAGGATTCCTTAGTGAAAATCACTTTGTTATCCTTGTTGCAAAGCTGACTGATGCTTAGAAGATTATGCTTTAGCCCTTCAACATATGCGACTCTTCTGAAGGAGGTTGTACCATTTAAGAGTACACCATACCCTCGGGTATGCCCTTTTCCATTTCCACCGAAAGTTACAGAGGGACCCTTCTCTTCCTTGTATTCAGCGAGCAGACTTTTCTTTCCAGTCATGTGTCTTGAGCATCCGCTATCGAGATACCAGATACCCTTCTTAACCTGCATTACAAAGGAAGATTAGTTTTTCTTGGGTACCCACTTTTCCATGTATACACATTTGTCAGTGCAAGTAGTTGGAATGGAAGGTTCAGCAATCTTCGCAGCATTTGAAGATTCAGCTTTGTCAGTCTTCACCTTGGTTAATTTCTTAACCTCAGTGGTCTTCTTTGCCTTGGGGGCAATCTTCACCTTAGCTATCTTTTCAGCTTTGGTGGCTGTGGGGCACTTACTAGCAATATGATAAGTGAGTCCACAGTGATAACATTTCCTATAACTAAAAGTAGTTCTAGGACCATTTGAATGCTGAGCTTTTAATTTTGAATTATAAGTACCAGCACCAAGTAAACTATTGGCTCTAGAAATGGGAGGAACATTCAGTTCTTCAGATTTCTTGCCAAGGACATCCACTCCGAGTCTAGGAGTAGATCGCTGAATAGATCCAGTAGATCGCTGAATAGATCCACGCTGAGTAGATCCAGAGATCTGATTCCTTGATCCAGAGGGGTAGGTCACTGAAGCTTTAGAAGCATTCAGCTTAGGTACTAAGGTACCCTTCTGAGGATTTTGGTAAATAACAATTCCTTTACCTTTATCTTTAGAGACAGAGGTAGGTTTTGGATAAACCATTTTCTCTTTACCTTTTGAAGAGGTAGGAGTTTCCTCAGGGATAGTCGGTCTGGACGAGGAACACTGAGAGGATGAAGTGTCAGCGACTGAGGATACGAAAGTTCCAAATAAGAGTGTGGAACGATCAGTGGTTGGTTCTTGAGTATTAGCTTTATAACCAAGACCACGTTTATCACTCAGGGGAATCTGAGACTTAAATATCTCAGTGATCTTTGTTGAGGATTTACACCATCCTTCAACAGTAGCTTTTCAGCTCTTAAAGCAGCGATAGCATCTTCTCGTTCGATTTTGACTAGCTGATTTAAGTGAACTTGATCTTTAAAGTTTTCTTCAATTTTAGAAAGATTTTCTATTTGAAGGTGACAGTTTTTGAGTTGTTCAGCGAGATCAAGATTCTGATTTTCAACTATTGTTTTGCCATTCATGGCTTCATATAAACTTCTAGTCAAGAGATCGATCTTACGAAGACTATCAGCTTCATCAATATTAGCAATATTGGTAAAGAAGGAAGGTGATACCTGAATTGCAGAGGTTGAAGTGGAGGGAATGTCTGAACTTTCTTCCTCATCTTCAATCTTGGCCATAAGACATAGATTGGCTTCATCATCTTTAGGGTCAGATGATGATACTTCTTCATCAGAAGCAGCCCAATCATAGTTAGCCATCAGGCCTTTGCTCTTCTTCTTGAAGCTTTTCAGCTTTGCATACTTTTCTTTCAGCTTTGAGTATTTGTCATCTTTATTCCGGGGAATAAAGGATTTCTTTGGAAAAGCTGAGGGTCTAGAAACTTTCTTTGACCTGCACTCATTAGCGAAATGTCCTATCTTTTCGCAGTTGAAACAAGTAGCAGTAGCCTTATCAACAAGAGCTGATGATCTTGGCTTGTCAGTTATGGAAAGAGGTTTGTTCTTTCTAAACAATTTCTTTTTGGCGAATATCCTAAACTTTTTAGTTAGGAGAGCAAAAGATTCATCATCATCTGAAGAATCAGAATCTGATGACCTTTCAGAGTTACTCTCTAACTCAGTGATTGTGACCGAGGGTCGCTGAGTAGATGGCTCGATTGCTCATGATTCAGCATCGTGCCATATAAGGTAGCAAGGGTCATTGATTTCAGGTCCTTTGACAGCTTGAGACACATGGAATAACTGTCCCAGCTTTCAGGTAAACATTCTAGAAACTTTGTCAGCACTTCAAAGTTAGAATATTCCTTACCAACAGTTTTCAGATCTATAATTAAACAGTTGAAACGTTGGTGAACTTCAGAGAGAGTTTCATTCTTACCAGAAATGAAGCTTTCATACTGTCTTACCAGGTTGATCTTTCGAGAGTCCTGGACTTCAGCAGTACCTTCATACTGAACACATATTGTGTCCCACATGGCTTTTGATGTTTTCAGGTTCATGACGAAATGGTAGACTTTGTCAGGAAGCGCCATGGATAGTATGGATCTGGCTTTTGTATCGATAGCCACTTTCTTCTTGTCTTCATCAGTCCACATGTGAATTTCCTTGGGCACCAATCTTTCAGGAATTGCAGCTCTAGTAGCAGTGCCTGGAACTTCAACATCGATTCTTACAGGGATGTATGGACCGTTTTCAAGATAGAAAGGCATAGTAGGGTCTACACCTTCTAAGAAGAGAATCGTCCTATTTTTCCATAGATTAAAATTGTCTCTGGAAAATCTAGGGGGTTTTACAAGAGAACCATTTTCGATATAATTTGTGTTTGTGTTGGTGGCCATTTTTTAGAAAATAGCAAGGAAGAAAAAAATCTTAGATTAGATCTTGTTTATGAGATTAAACAAATCTGCTCTGATACCACTTGTTGGTCCCGAAGGGCTTACACAAGTTTGTAGAAGGGGGGTGGGGGTTGAATACAAACACACGTTTTTACTTTTCTAAATTGTTTATTGATAAATCATTAACAATTTACAGCTTGTTGCGGAAACAAGATTAAGGATAAACCTAAATCTAAACAAGTTGGAACACTAAGGTTTTCTTGCACTAAGAAAGATAAGGAAATTACTAATAATAACCTATCTTGAGATTAGAGGATGAACTTGTCCAGAGTTAGCAAGTTACTTCAAAATGAAGTGGGTTCATCTCTTTATATACTGCATGCATTTAATGCAAGTCAGTATACACTTTACACGTGTCATCAGCTCATTGGTTGCATGTTATTGACCTTTGTAGAAAACCTTAGTAGCCGCATGAATGAACAGTGTAGTATCAGAGTGGTTGTACGATTTCAGGCAATAAGGAGGTTCTTTTCTGACATATCGTACGGAGTCGTGCAAGGGTGGTTAAGACAACAGTACTTTGTACGGAGGACTTCATGATCATCTTTCGTTGATTCAGAGCATTATCATTTTATTTCAGCGAATGATAAAGTTCAGCGATAGCTGAAGTCTTGTACTTGATACTTCACGTTTGAGTGGACAAATCTGAGTCTTCGCTGATCCGCATCAGTTCATTAGGAGACTTGTCGCTGGTTCTTGAGCTTGATCTTCGACTTCAGCGTAGAACCTATGTTGACGTGAAACCTGTCTTCAGAGATCATAAGTAAACAACTAACTTATCAGCGATCACCATAAGGACTGAATAGGCTCAGAGCGTATTATGGTGAACAGTGTTCGCTGAATGTTTAATCTAAAGAGCGAGAGTTCCTATCAGCGGTACTGTAAGATCTTAGTACTTATCAGCGATAGTGAAACTCTAATACATATTGTTTACTTACAATTTTCACTAAGTATTTAAGATAGGGTCATTATCAAATCACTGAGGGTTTGGATCAACAATATATATATATATATCTATATATATATATATAGGGGTGAGTTCAAATGAAAACTCATTTTCAATTGTGAACATGAGGACAAGTCACAACCATTGATCAAGATTTGGAAAACTAATCAATGGTTAAAACTTAATGAAACCAATTGAAAAGTGATTAGGGACAAATATGAAAATTTGAATCAGCGCCTACCATTTTTGACTTTTTATTTTCTTTTTTAATTAAAAAACTTTTACCCCCTTAAAGTTTAAAATAATTATCTTAAAAATTACTAATATTTTAATCAAACAAATTACATCAAAAAAACGAAAATTTCGTGCTCTTCGATATGACATCCGTCTCGATATAGTTTTTTTTTCATTTTAACCGTTTTTACGTGAAATGCTATGTATGTGTTATATTCAGTATGAATATGTATGCACGTTTCCTGCTGTCCATATTCAGTATTAATAACAAAGGGGAACGTTCATTCACTATTCATGACGAATAACACAATATTCAAGATGAATAATATAGTATTCAGTATGAATATTACATCATTCAGTGTGAATAATACACGATTCATGAATCGTGTATTATTCACCCTGAATGATGTATTATTCATACTGAATGATACATTATTCATGAAGAATAATACATGAGTGACCCGTGAAGGTCTGGAGACGTGACGCACTCTCTTTCGTTCCTCGGTTCACAATCGAAACTCGATAGGTTCCCGATTCATCTCGATGGGTGTTGGGTTACGGTAATAAAGAACACGATGCCTTAGGACGTTAAAGAAAGTATTGTAGAAGGTGATGTCGAGTTACGGACTTACGGTGTCGAGATGTTATAAACTCTTGAATACATAAATATTCATAATGAATATGACACATATATGCCATTTCACGAAAAAAACGGTTAAAACAACAAAAAAAACTATATCGAGATGGATGTCATATCGAAGAGCACGGAATTCTCGTTTTTTTGATACAATTTGTTTGATTAAAATATTAGTAATTTTTAAGATAATTTATTTTAAACTTTAAGAGGGGTAAAAGTTTTTATTTAAAAAAGAAAAAAAAATCAAATATGGTAGGCGTGAGTTTAAATTATCTTCCCTTTCTATTGGATCAATAGAGATGGAAGGGCCAAGATTCGTCCTCACGTTCACAATTGAATTTGAGTTTTCATTTGAACTTTCCTCTCTCTCTCTCTCTATATATATATATATAGGGTTGGGTTCACGTGAGACCACACTAACATGTTTTCGTGAGACCGTGAGACCACAAAATAATACTAAACCTTCACATCGATTTATTGTGAACGTATGAAACACAACGAACATTCACAACAAAAACACTGTGAATGTTTACCTTCACAGTCATTTGCTGTGAAGGTTTAGTGTTATTTTTGTGGTCTCACGGGTCTTACAGAAATAGTTTGGTCTCACATGATCTCAAGTCTATATATATATATATAGTGGTGGGTTCAAACGAGAACGTTAACTATTTACGAGAACACGAGAACGGTCGCCCATGTACAAAATCACATGTGATTTTACACTACCTGGAAATCTGGACGTGAATCACATGTGATTTTGCACAAAATCCAGGTAGTGTAAAATCACATGTGATTTTGTACAAATTGTAATACCCCGGGTAAGACCGTTAGTTGGATTCCCTAATCCGTTAATGTTACTTACTCTATAATTGGTGTTTAGGGTAATTATGGGTAAATCTATAAGCTTAGGGATGTTTTGGTTATATTTGAGAAGTGCAAGGTTCATTTGGTAGTTGTGGTTTGATATAACCTCTTAAGCATCAGATATTATTCTGATAACCTAAAATAGAAAGAGTGAGTGTGTGCGGGAGTTCTGAAGGCGAAAAGAAGCAGAAGAAGAAAGTTACGGTTGCTACATCAATCGATTGAGTTGGAATCGATTTTGAGGTAAACCCTTTTCATTATGTGTTTGTAATCGATAATAGAAGAGGTCTATCGGTTTAGAAACGTCGATTTCATTGTTTAGTGATAGTCTCAATCGAATCTGGAAAATTTGGAACCGACTGTGTTCTTGGAGTCCCAGTGAAGTCCCGGAGAACTCCCGGTCTTGTCGACTCCCGGTACTATAAAGTCCCGGTATAGTGAACTCCCGTTAATACTAACTCCCGGTAGCGTGAACTCCCGGTATTAACAACTTCCGGTGATCTAACTCTCGGTACCAATGAGTCCCGGTACTGTGTAGTCCTGGTACCCTGTGTAGTCCCGGTAGTGGGTCAAGTGCAGTGTGTAATGGGACAGTTGAGGATAGGAACTTGTTAGGCTTTGTGTAATTGGCTAGTAAAGCGATATATGTATTTTAAATTGTTTCAGATACTGTGGAGTAGAAGTGAAAGATATAATCTTTTTGAAAGAAGCTTGCGAGCGTTTTGATAAGCGAAACAGGTGAGTTTTACTTTAAAAAACGTTTTTAACTGGAATACATATACGTATGGTTTGGGAATGTGATAATTGGTGATTATGTGTTTATATGTGCGATATATGTGAATTATAATATATTGAGGTATTGTATTTACATGAGTATTATAATGTGTTATAATACGTTGGCCGGGCTTAGGACCGGTGTGTTTGGCTATAGAATCCGTATAGCGTTGTTTGGCTGTAGATGTTGTACAGCGTTGTAAATTTATTAGTTGGCTTGCAACCAACTAATATGGCCAGGAGGAATGAGAAGGGAAGGTATATGATGTGGGAGTTCAAATTGATATATTTGATCGTGTTGTGTGATTTATATAAATAAGGTTTATATAATTGATTTCAAACTAACAGGGATTTTCTCACTTAGACCATCAGGTCAAACCCTCATTTTTGTTTTAAAAATATGTATTCCAGGTGGTGGATCGAGTAAGGGCAAATGATTAGAGTAATCAATGGATAGCTTTTGTGAAGGAGTACAGTAATGAAGATTTTGGCATGTTTAGCAGTTGTACTATAATAACTAAATGTTATGTATGTATTTAGTATAAAGTTTGTAGTAGAATGGCTTCTTCTGTTTGTAAAAGACTACGGGACCGTACTTGTAATATGATGTTTCGTTGGTTATATCAATGTTATGTTATGTAAATGTGATTTGTTGTGCATATGAGAATTGGGTTGTTACAAATGGTATCAGAGCCTTAGTTTAAGGGATTTAGGTATTTGTATCTATACCTATACTTAAACTCCATGTGAAGTAGGATGTCCCTATCATTATAGAACCTTGGGATGATGAAGTATAAAAGGGAAGAAGGAACATCATGTAAGGTAATTTCAGATTACCCCTGGCCAGTGTAATCATGATCTTACAGGTACATGTTTGAACCAGAATACCTTGTTATATAGGGTATGTGCTTATGTGTGTATTAATTTTGTTTGAATCTACAGAATGGCAAGTGGTACTAGACAAACGAATCGAGGAGGAGGAAGAAATCCGAATAGTACTAATCCGCCGATAGGAACAGGGGACAGGGGAGGCAGAACTGGGGGCAGAGTCGGGGGTAGAACCGGGGGTAGAGCTGGAGGTCAAGCCGGAGGCAGAGTCCAGCCACATGGTACAGAGTTCGTTACCAGGGATGATCTAATGGCAGAAATGGGAAGATTACAAGCCAATATTCAAGCTATGTTCAACCAAACTCATAATACTGAAACAGAAGGACCAGATCCTACTCATGAAGAGGAGATGCCCATTACACCTACTGTCGTACCGGTGGTGAGGAAATGTGATTATAAAATGTTTTTAAGCTGTAGACCTCCGACCTACTCAGGAGACAGGGATCCCGTGAAAGCAATGAGATGGATGAAGGAAATAGAAGCTATTTTCAAGACGAGTAAGTGCGCTGACGAAGATAGAGTATTGTATGGAGCAGCAATGTTAAAGGGGGATGCTTTGTATTGGTGGGAATTTTTTATTCATTCTAAAGGATCTGATGTTTACTCTACCCTCTCTTGGGAAGAATTTGTGATAGCCTACAGGGAACAATTTTGTCCCCAAGCAGCCGCCAAACAACTGGAAGGGGAATTTATGAACTTGCAACAAGGAAACTTATCCATTCGAGATTACACCGCTAGCTTTCTGGAAAAGTCTCGGTTCGCAGAATACTACGTTGCTACGGAGACGATGAAGACGGAAAGGTTTATCTTCGGGCTGAACTCAGAAGTCAGAAGGCTAGTGACTGCAAAAGGACCCGATACCTTCTCAGCTGCAGTTGATGCCGCGGAGAATGTTGAAAGAGATATTAGAAGGGATGCTGGCGATAAAAGTATCGGGAAGAGAAAGTGGGAAGGACCACAACACGATCCGAAGAAGTCCCGATTTCAGAGGTATGATAGCCGTCCGCCGTTTCGACCGGCTGAAAGACCATGTCAGAAGTGCAACCGTGTCCACCAAGGAAATTGCCAAGGTGATTTACGAGCGTGTTATAAGTGTGGGAAGACCGGACACGTTATTAAGGATTGTAAGGTAACGCGGTTATGTTTCTTATGCAATTCTTCGGATCACCTTCAGTCGGACTGTCCGCGGGGGAGGATACAGCAAGGTGGGTCATCGGGCATGCCAGCGATTGTTAAACCAGTAATACCAAGACTAGAACCACCAGTAACCAGGGGTCGCGCATTTCAAATGACTGAGAAAGAAGCGGAGGAAACTCCGGATGTGGTCACAGGTACATTTTTAATAAACTCTACACGTGCTAAGGTGTTATTTGATTCCGGTGCAAACCGATCGTTTGTGTCTCCTGCATTTGCTGCTTGTCTGTGTTTGAAACCTAAAATGCTAGAACATGCTCTATTAGTAGATACTGCAAATGATAATCAAGTGTCGGTTAGAGAAGTATTTGATGGCTGTGTGATAAATATAGAGGGGTGTGGAGTGCCGATACAATTATTTTCGATAACTTTGATAGAGTTTGATGTGGTAGTTGGGATGGATTGGTTAGAACCACCAGTAACCAGGGGTCGCGCATTTCAAATGACTGAGAAAGAAGCGGAGGAAACTCCGGATGTGGTCACAGGTACATTTTTAATAAACTCTACACGTGCTAAGGTGTTATTTGATTCCGGTGCAAACCGATCGTTTGTGTCTCCTGCATTTGCTGCTTGTCTGTGTTTGAAACCTAAAATGCTAGAACATGCTCTATTAGTAGATACTGCAAATGATAATCAAGTGTCGGTTAGAGAAGTATTTGATGGCTGTGTGATAAATATAGAGGGGTGTGGAGTGCCGATACAATTATTTTCGATAACTTTGATAGAGTTTGATGTGGTAGTTGGGATGGATTGGTTAGTTGAGAATCAGGCTAACATAGTTTGTGATAAGAAGTTAATAAATGTTGTACTACCTGATAAAAGACCGGTAGTGATTTATGGTGATCGTAGGAATCATCAGTCTTGTCTTATATCGATAGTAAAAGCACGTAAGTGTGTTAATAAGGGTTGTCAGAGTTACTTGGCTTACGTGATAGATATTAAGCCAGAAAAGAATATGATGGAAGATATTCCTATTGTTAGTGAATTCCCTGAAGTATTCCCCGAAGACTTGAATAGTCTTCCGCCCGTTAGACAAGTAGAGTTCGGTATAGACCTGATTCCTGGAGCCACTCCTGTAGCCCGTGCACCGTATCGTTTAGCACCTCCAGAGATGAAAGCGATGATGGCACAACTACAAGACTTATCCGATAAAGGCTTCATCAGACCTAGTTCTTCACCGTGGGGAGCACCGGTGTTATTTGTGAAAAAGAAGGATGGTTCGATGAGAATGTGTATCGACTACCGAGAACTGAATAAGCGCACGATCAAGAACAAGTATCCGCTACCCCGAATTGATGACCTCTTCGATCAGTTAGTTGGAGCTTGCTATTTCTCCAAGATTGATCTAAGATCCGGTTATCACCAGTTGAAAGTTAAAGAAGAAGACGTTTTAAAGACTGCTTTTCGAACAAGGTATGGTCATCACGAATTCTTAGTGATGCCGTTCGGACTGACGAACGCTCCAGCTGCCTTTATGGATTTAATGAATCGGGTATGTAAGCCGTATCTCGATAAATTTGTTATTGTATTTATCGATGATATACTTATCTATTCCCGATCCAAAGAAGAACATGCGCAGCATCTTCGTTTGATTCTGGAGTTATTGAAGAAAGAAAAGTTGTATGCTAAATTTTTGAAATGTGAATTCTGGCTACGAACAGTTCAGTTTCTGGGGCATGTAGTTTCCGAAAAAGGGATACAAGTTGATCCGATGAAAGTGGAAGCAGTTGAAAAGTGGGAACCGCCAAAGACAGCAACCGAGTACGTAGTTTTCTGGGTTTAGCCGGCTACTATCGGAAGTTCATAAAAGACTTCTCTCGTATCGCAACGCCTTTGACTAAGCTGACCCGGAAGAACCTGAAGTTTGAATGGAAAGCAGAACAAGACGAGGCATTCCGAATATTGAAAGAGAAACTGTGCAGCGCGCCGATTCTATCACTACCTGAAGGTTCGGAAGACTTTGTTGTTTATAGTGATGCGTCAAAACTGGGATTGGGGTGTGTACTTATGCAGCGTGGAAAGGTTATTGCTTATGCTTCTCGTCAATTAAAGGATCATGAAAGACAGTATCCTACGCACGACATGGAGCTTGCAGCAGTCGTCTTCGCGTTAAAGATTTGGAGACATTATCTGTATGGTTCCAAATGTCAGATTTATACCGATCATAAGAGTCTCCAACACCTCTTTGATCAGAAGGAACTGAATATGAGACAAAGGAGATGGCTAGAATTGCTGAATGATTACGACTGTGAAATCCTTTATCACCCGGGAAAGGCGAATGTGGTGGCAGATGCGCTGAGTCGTCAAGAAAGGAGTGGAACAATAAAAGTTATTTCGCTACGAACTGAACTCCTACCCAACATATTTGACGAATTGCAGAAGTGTCAAGTGGAGGCTTATCAGGATGAACATGAAATCAGAACGGTTAGCGGGGATGTCAGCATTGCTAGTAAAAGATGATCGTGGGTTATTGTGTCTGGGAAACAGAGTGTGGGTACCTCGTTTGGGTGGGTTACGTGATCGTGTTTTACAAGAAGCTCATCAATCCCGTTTCTCTATTCACCCAGGTACAAACAAGATGTATAAAGACCTTAAACAATTCTATTGGTGGCCGGGGATAAAAAGAAGAATTGCTCAGTATGTGGAAAGATGTGATACTTGTAAGAAAGTAAATATCGAACACCAAAAGCAGTTTGGTCAACTACAACGGCTAGAAATACCTATGTGGAAGTGGGAGCAGATTACCACAGACTTCATCACAAAGCTACCAAGGACTCCAAAGGGATTTGATTCTATTTGGGTGATCGTCGACAGATTGACAAAGTCTGCACACTTTCTACCGATAAAGGAAACCGATTCGATGGAGCGATTAGCTAAGTTGTACATTGACGAAATAGTAACTCGACATGGATTTCCAATCTCGATCATTTCTGATCGTGATAGTCGTTTTACTTCAAGATTTTGGAGAAGTTTTCAAAAGGAAATGGGGACACAGATAAAGTTAAGTACGGCGTATCATCCCCAAACAGATGGTTAGAGTGAACGAACGATTCAGACCTTAGAAGATATGCTCCGGGCTTGCATTGTTGATTTTGGGGGATCATGGGATAAGCACTTACCGTTGATCGAGTTTGCATATAACAACAGTTATCATTCCAGCATACAAGCGGCACCGTTCGAAGTACTGTATGGTAGGAAATGCCGAACGCCTCTGTGTTGGAACGAAGTGGGAGAGAAACAGTTAGCGGGGCTGGAAATAGTTCAGTTAACCGCCGATAAGGTTACTCAGATCCGAGAAAGATTGAAAGTGGCTCAAGATAGACAGAAGAGCTATGCTGACCGACGTCGAAAGCCTTTGGAATTTCAAGTCGGGGATTTCGTAATGTTAAAAGTTTCGCCATGGAAGGGAGTCATCCGATTTGGACGACAAGGTAAACTTAGCCCAAGGTATATCGGACCGTTTGCAATCACAGAAAGGATCGGTGAAGTAGCTTACCGATTAGATCTTCCGCCGGAGTTGAGCAGGATTCATAACGCATTTCACGTATCAAACTTCCGAAAGTGTTTGGTTACTCAAGATCAGGCAGTCTCCCTACCAGAGATACAAGTCGATGAAAGACTGAATTATGTGGAAGAGCCGGAAGCTATAGTTGATCATAAAGTTAAAGTGCTGCGGAATAAGGAGATCAGGCAAGTGAAAGTTCAGTGGAGGCATCATAGAGGTCAGGATGCTACGTGGGAATCAGAGACGGAAATGAGAGCCAAATACCCTCATCTTTTTACTTAACTGAATTCCGGGACATAATTCTTTTAAGGGGGAGATGATGTAATACCCCGGGTAAGACCGTTAGTTGGATTCCCTATTTCGTTAATGTTACTTACTCTATAATTGGTGTTTAGGGTAATTATGGGTAAATCTACAAGCTTAGGGATGTTTGGGTTATATTTGAGAAGTGCAAGGTTCATTTGGTAGTTGTGGTTTGATATAACCTCTTAAGCATCAGATATTATTCTGATAACCTAAAATAGAAAGAGTGAGTGTGTGCGGGAGTTCTGAAGGCGAAAAGAAGCAGAAGAAGAAAGTTACGGTTGCTACATCAATCGATTGAGTTGGAATCGATTTTGAGGTAAACCCTTTTCATTATGTGTTTGTAATCGATAATAGAAGAGGTCTATCGGTTTAGAAACGTCGATTTCATTGTTTAGTGATAGTCTCAATCGAATCTGGAAAATTTGGAACCGACTGTGTTCTTGGAGTCCCGGAGAACTCCCGGTCTTGTCGACTCCCGGTACTATAAAGTCCCGGTATAGTGAACTCCCGGTAATACTAACTCCCGGTAGCGTGAACTCCCGGTATTAACAACTTCCGGTGATCTAACTCCCGGTACCAATGAGTCCCGGTACTATGTAGTCCTGGTACCCTGTGTAGTCCCGGTAGTGGGTCAAGTGCAGTGTGTAATCGGACAGTTGAGGATAGGAACTTGTTAGGCTTTGTGTAATTGGCTAGTAAAGCGATATATGTATTTTAAACTGTTTCAGATACTGTGGAGTATAAGTGAAAGATATAATCTTTTTGAAAGAAGCTTGCGAGCGTTTTGATAAGCGAAACAGGTGAGTTTTACTTTAAAAACGTTTTTAACTGGAATACATATACGTATGGTTTGGGAATGTGATAATTGGTGATTATGGGTTTATATGTGCGATATATGTGAATTATAATATATTGAGGTATTATATTTACATGAGTATTATAATGTGTTATAATACGTTGGTCGGGCTTAGGACCGGTGTGTTTGGCTATAGAATCCGTATAGCGTTGTTTGGCTGTAGATGTTGTACAGCGTTGTAAATTTATTAGTTGGCTTGCAACCAACTAATATGGCCAGGAGGAATGAGAAGGGAAGGTATATGTTGTGGGAGTTCAAATTGATATATTTGATCGTGTTGTGTGATTTATATAAATAAGGTTTATATAATTGATTTCAAACTAACAGGGATTTTCTCACTTAGACCATCAGGTCTAACCCTCATTTTTGTTTTAAAAATATGTATTCCAGGTGGTGGATCGAGTAAGGGCAAATGATTAGAGTAATCAATGGATAGCTTTTGTGAAGGAGTACAGTAATGAAGATTTTGGCATGTTTAGCAGTTGTACTATAATAACTAAATGTTATGTATGTATTTAGTATAAAGTTTGTAGTAGAATGGCTTCTTCTGTTTGTAAAAGACTACGGGACCGTACTTGTAATATGATGTTTCGTTGGTTATATCAATGTTATGTTACGTAAATGTGATTTGTTGTGCATATGGGAATTGGGTTGTTACACAAATCACGTACAAAATCCAGGTAGTGTAAAATCACATGTGATTTTGTACGTGAATCACATGTGATTTTGTACATGGACGGCCGTTCTCGTGTTCTTGTAAATAGTTAGCGTTCTCGTTTGAACCTTTCTCTCTCTCTCTCTCTCTCTATATATATATATATATATATATATATATAGGGTTCATTTCCGTTACAAACCAAATAGATTGTACAAACCCTGCAAACCAATCTTAGCTGTTCATCAACTCTAATCAATATCTGATTTTATTATGTTTCCTAATCTAAAGTCATGATCATAATTAATGAACGTTGTCAGCTTCCATATATATCACAATCATTATTAATGAATCATAATAATTACCATAAATATATCTGTTGTTTTCTAATATAGTGGTTTGCAGGGTTTGTACAATCTATTTGGTTTGTAAATGAAACGCACCATATATATATATATATATATATGGAGCTTCAAGGGAAAACCTCAAAAAACGAAAAATTGAAGAACACCCTAGGGGGCCCTTCATCTGGACGATATGCATTTGTGCATACCAGGTAAATTAAATTGACTTTTTGGTTTTTATGCACAAGTGCATTATGCATTTGTGCATATGCATGTGTGTATGTTACAAATTACCTGTATGCACAAGTGCATACCATCCAGATGAAGGACCCTTAGGGTGTTCTTCAGTTTTCCGTTTTTTAAGGTTTTCCCTTGAACCTGACCCTATATATATATATATATATATATATATATATATATATATATATATATATATATATATATATATATATATACTTGATCTCTTTTATGTGGAATGAGGGTCACTAGAAAGACTTGGAGTGGTGGATTGAGTTGTCGGAAAGAGATAGCAAGAAGCAATTCGAGAAGAGAGCGTGAAAAAGGAGAAACTAGTATGTTATTGTTTGGGACTTGGGAGTGTTTTTTTTTTTTTTTTTTAATCTGAGGGGGAAGGGAGGTATTATTTTGGGTTGAATATGGATAAATGAATTATAGATTTTGCAAATAAACCCACCTATTTTCTATAAAATTGCAAGTAAACATATTAAAATGTATGTGTATACAAGTCTACCTATTTTCTATTAAGATGCAAGTAAATATCTCAAAATTTGTGTGCAAATAAGCCAATAATTAAGCTATCAAGTCCATTAAGTTTAAAAGTAAAGAGCCCTTTTGATGAGTAGCAACTTGAGGCCTTTGCCAATTCGTATATGAAATAATCCTTATCTTTTATTTTTCCTTTTCCTTTTCCTAGTCTGATTACGATTCCTTAATTTTCCTTTTCCTAGTCTAATTACGATTGTTTAGTTTATTTTATTAGTTTCCTAGTTTAGATTAATTTTCTTCAGTATAAATAGTGGTGTAGCCTCTCGTTTTTTTACAACTTTGATAATAGAATTTTCTGATTTTGACGTTCTCTCAATTTTTTGGGTTTTACCCTGTTTCCGTTCTGCGTCACCTTTAGTCATTATATCCTATTACAACCAATATGTTTCATTAAGGGGTCGTTTATCAAACGTTTACCGGATAAACGCATATTGAGTATCACTTACCTTACAAGGTGAACACGATAAAGACCAAAAATCTTTCCCAATAAGAAGCATAATGGAGATCAAAAATCTTACCCAATAAGTGAGCGAAAAACTAATACTTGGTTAACACTTACCGGGAATGTGAGACTACCAACAATCAATTTTGATGGTTATTAATATCACCCAATAAAGAAGTAAGGGTAATGACTATTGGCTATAACCGCTTACCCCTAAAACTCATTATACCTAATAAGACATATTATCATCAATTACAAAACTATTTAATATGATCCATTATCACCAACTAAAACCAAATAGGATTTGTTATAATACGTTACATTAACCAATTACATGTGACTCATTAAAATTGGTTACATTAACCAAATACATATCTCATTATAACCCGTTACACTAACCGGAAATATATGACTTGTTACAACCTGATGGTCCGATCGAGCCATGGGCCCAACCAATTTTTGGCTCGAGATCGGTTTTTTTCGAGTTTCTTGTCGTGCAAAAAACCTCACTAACTTTGTAGATGATCCACATAATATTTCATGGCAATTTGGAACGGTCGGACCAGACGAGAAAATTCAAAGGGTATAACCCACCACAAAAATCGACCCTATCAGTGACAGACAATTCCGTCGCTGATCCGTCACTGAAAGTATATTCCGTCGCTAATCCGTCACTGAAAGTCTGTCGCTGGTCAGGTGGTGGGTGATACTATCAGCAACGGACCAAGGACGGAACTCAGCGACGGATCAACGACGGAGTATATCATTGACGGATCAACGACGGATATATTCAGCGACGGGTCAACGGCGGAATTCCGTCACTGATGCGTCGCTGATTTTGGGAAAAAATAAATATATAAAAAAATTGGCGATGGAATTCCGTCACTAATCCGTCGTTGATTGTAGAAAATAAATAAATATAAAAACGGTAATTCCTGTATTTTTATATAAATACTTGCCCATGATTTAATTGAAAACACCAACCCAACAAATTCAAAATACCAAAATATAAATTCAAAATTCAAAATAAAGTACGAGTGCAAATACAATAATAACAATCTAACTAGGGTAGGGCCGGTAGGGCCGGGAGAGGGGAAAACGAATCCCTGTTGCCGCATAAAAATCCCAAGGTATACCTTTGGTGTATTTGCCAAAAATGGGTGTCGCGCTTAAAAGTGCATAACTTTTGCTACAAACTTCACGACGCACGTTCTTTCGATTTGGCCAATGCATGGCTCCGACGATTTCCGACACGATAACGGGTTTTTTCAAATTCTTTATGGCGTTCTCATTAATATTGCATATGGCCTATGCAAGTTTCAAATTCTTTATGGGTTTTTTTTCTTTTTAATGGGTCCCATCCCCCCACTAATCATCAAGTGGATCCGCCCCTAGGGCCTGGACTAGTGTACAGTTGCGTTGTCTGATGTGGACTGTTTGATACACCACTACTTTTACACATATATATTTTGCATGTACTAGAGCCCTCTCAAACATTAATAAATAATCTTGCACTAGATAAAGAACTCAAAAAACACGTTTTCATGCCTGAAATACACATGGCCTAATTTATTAATTAGAGATATTGGTCGACATCTTCAATGGGTCACACTATATTTTACACTAAATTTCAAAAATAGTGTAAATTTTAGTGTTAATAGAAAATCTTCTATAATATGTAACACTATTTTAAAAGTGATGTAAAAGTTAGTGCAAAAAAAACATGTGCAATATTTATCGAAGATGGTCTTAGCACCAATAGCATAAATAATCATTGAAGATGTAAATAATGGACTTATAAAAGAAAAAAACAATAGGTTTTTAATTGAATTTGGTATATTTATTAATTAGAGATATTGGTCGACATCTTCAATGGGTCACACTATATTTTACACCAAATTTCAAAAATAGTGTAAATTTTAGTGTTAATAGTAAATCTTATATAATGGGTAACACTATTTTAAAATTGATGTAAAAGTAGTGTAAATGAATATTGTTGTAGCAAATATAGTGTAATACAATTCATTACACCAAAATTAGTATGAAAAATAGAGATCTAATTGGAGACATGAATAGTGTTATTTACACTAAATTTAATGTTTAGTCAGGGGCGGAACACAAGCTTTCCAACCGCAAGGGCGGACCCGGGAACTTTTTCATACGACGTCACTATATTTTTTCATACGGCTTTTATCGACGTGTCTTCATCTTTTTACCAACGTTCAATATCGTCCGATGTGTTTTTAGCCTAATTCCACCGTTTCGAAAGATTTTTAAAGTTTTTTTACTTGATTTCGAGGATTTTTTAAGTTTTTTTTATCGAGTTCAAGAGACTTTTTCGGTTTTTTTGGTTGATTTTAAGAGTTTTTTTCCAGGTTTTTAGGTTGATTTCAAGAGTTTTTTTTTCGCGTTTTTAGGTTGATTTCAAAAGTGTTTTTTTCCAAGGTTTTTAGGTTGATTTCAAGAGCTTTTTCGGTTTTTCTAGATATCTAATCTCTATGTTCTATCAAAAATTCAAACAAGTGAACAACTTAAATTCCTAATTAAACAAGTCATAGAGATGCATCAAACAATTTCAAATAAATTTAAAACCTAACTAATCAAACAATTTTAAATAAAGTTAAACCTAAGTTAACTAATCAAACAGTTTCAAACAAGTATGAGATTATGAGCAAAGACATTTTAAAATTAAAACTTTGAATAGTTGACTAACAATATAAAAAGCCAAAGAAAAATGGATCCTAAATCCAAAACCCATATTTTCCTTGTCTAGCAACACAATTAAATCGAGAGTGAGAGACAGAGAGAACCTGAGAGAGAGGGTCAGAGACAAAGAGGGCTGAGGCGACACTTCACACAAAGTCCATTGAAGATGAGGGCTGCTTAGGGTAAAACTTTAACCGTCGAGGGATGAGGGAGTGAGCTGTGAGGGCCGAGAGGGCGTGAGTGCTTCGTTTCATCGGTTTTTCTATTTTCGTTTAAGATAAAGTTACCGCCGCTGCCCGCTGGTAAGTTGAGACGATGAGGAAGAGACCAAGAATCAGGTCATGTGTAACACCCTAAAAACCATGGCCAATTTAAACCTCAAAATAAACAAGTTATGATCACCAAAATATCAGACTTTTATAACCAGAGGATCAAAAGTGAAGTTTTATGTACATAAATATCTAACTTGAATAATCTTACTAATCTAATCATAGCAACACAATCAGATTACTAGATTATCTAAGCTTGCGCCCCAAAAACATCAAAAGAAGATCTTGATCCTTTAACATCTATAAGTCTGATTTCTTCCATTTACTGCGTCTCACTTTCCCAGACTATTTCCCCGAGCTTGTACCTGATAAGAAAATTTAATTTGAAACATTAGGCTTTCGCCTGGTGAGAATATCCAAATCAAATTAAAATTTAACAACTAAAATATTAACAGATATATCAAACCTGTTATCAATCATCTTACCGTACCAAAGCTCTATTCAACAACAGGAATCTACCCAATTCCCTTCCTTATGACTATTTCATCTAGTCATATCACTATCAACCAACAATTACTTTAATCCCACTTGATTATAAGTAATCTTCAACCCCAAGAAATTACAGTTTCTATACCTGCTTTTTTCTTAGTCCGAAAGTAGAGATTGCAAATTTCAATATTTGTTTATCTCCAAATTTAAAATGAAGATATCAAATCTTCCGCCTGAAATGGGAATTACAAACTCTATGTCTGCCTATTCCACATTTCACTATCTCACCATCTTGAATCACTGGCCCCCAAATGGAATTTAATTTATTTAGCGCTTAACAACAAGGGCCCTCACAGATGATTCAAGATTCACTCCAACAACTAGAATAACATCCCAATGGTCAATGGCTAGTAAACGGTTTCCATTAGACCGTACTAAATGCCCCCACGACCGGATGAATATTGCTAGCCAACGTAACACAATAACTGTGTATCATCACCCTTTCTATCGTGTACTAAAGATGTACGATATATCATATATTCTATATGTTTATATACAGAATATTAATTACAACAATTATCCCCATTTTTTTGCCAATTAGCCTCGAGGATCAACATCTCAAATGTTAACTATGTGATCGGACTCATAAATAAGTCCTTTACAATTATTCATAATATGGTTTTCGTATCAATTTCTGAGTTATAATCATATAACAAATAGCATATAAATATCAGATTGTATTCCACATAAAAGCTTCAAACTACTACTGAAAGTCCAAAACTTTTCGCAAGCCACTGTAGCGAAAAGCTACACTTTTCGCAAGCCAAAGCTGCGAAAAGCTCAAAAGTCGCAACCCACTGTTGCGAGTTCTTCAAAACTCGCAAGCCACGCTTGCGAATTCTTCAAAACTCGCAAGACATGCTTGCGAATTCTATCACTTTGCGCAACCAACTGTTGCGAAATTCTCCCTTTTCGCAAACACTGTTCATTCGTCTTCTTCATTAAGTCAGTTCATAAATTCATCTCATTAAGCCTACCATTTCTCAATTAAGTCATACCATCATGTTTAAACACAAGTATAACATATCAATTTCAATTCTAATTGCTTAATTTTAAGAAGATTGAATAAACTCACCTGGGTAATTTCTGAACACTGAGTTCTTCACAAAACTTGATTCTTTAGCTTAATCAATAGCTAAAAACATAAATTAACCAATTACTTATCTTCCTTACAAGAAATCAGTAGGAGAAGTCAAGTTTCTTACCACAAATTCAAGCCAATTGCTTTCTTTCTTCTCTTCTTCTCGATTTCTATCTCTCTGTCTCGTTTTTCTCTATCTCTCTCTGTTCTAATTCTATTTCCTTTTTGTGAAGCAATAACCAAAAGAAATCAGTATTCATAATACTGATTTTTCTCTACTTGACACCTCAATAAAAAGATGAGTCATTAATTCATTTTCCAATTGTATCCCAAACTTCCGAATAATGGCAATTCAAACCCCTCTAGTTAACTTTTCCCATTAACTTAAATTTTAAACAAAATATAACATAACAAAATTACAATGGAATTTTCGAGGTGTTACAATACTCCCCAACTTGAAAACGATTTCGTCCCCGAAATCACACTAAGTAAACAAATGAGGGTATCTTTTCTTCATTTCTTCCTCTGACTCTAAAGTCACGTTACTACCTCGATGATGTTTCCATTGTACTTTCAGCATACTAATTCTTTGTCATTTCTCAATTTCCGAACAAACTTTTCTAGTATTGCTTCCGGCTCTTCAACGCATCGACTCTTCTCATCCACCTTTACATCAGAAATTGGAATTACGTCCTTTTCTTCAGCTAGACACTTTCGAAGATAACATACATGAAACGTGTTATGAATTCCTTCTAATTCAGGTGGTAGATCTAATTGATACGCTTGCTGGCCAATTCTCTTAGTGATAGTGAAAGGTCCTAGAAAACGAGGACTTAACTTCCCACGCTTTCCAAAACGAATCACACCTTTCCACGGAGATACTTTCAGCATAACTCGCTCCCCAACTTGAAATTCTTTTGGTCTCCTTTTTAGATCAGCATAACTCTTCTGTCTATCCTGAGCCGCTTTCATGTGTTGTCGGATTTCCTTCACTTTATCAGCCGTTTGTTGCACCATTTCCGGTCCGGCAAACTGTTTCTCTCCAGCTTCTAACCAACATACTGGAGTTCTACACTTTCTACCATACAAGGCTTCAAACGGTGATCTTCCGATACTAGAATGATAACTATTGTTATACGCAAATTCCACTAATGGTAAATGCGTATCCCAATTACCTCCAAAATCTAATATACATGCTCTTAGCATATCTTCCAACGTCTGAATAGTTCTTTCACTTTGACCGTCCGTTTGTGGATGATACGCGGTACTCAAATTCAATTTCATACCCAACTCTTCTTGAAGTGACTGCCAAAACCTTGATGTAAACCGACTATCACGATCAGAAACAATAGACACTGGTATACCATGTCTTGACACCACTTCGTCAATATACAACTTCGCCAACTTTTCTATCGGTGAAGCTTCTTTCATAGCAAGAAAATGAGCACTCTTTGTCAACCTGTCAACAATTACCCATATAGTGTCGTTACCTCTTTGCGTCTTTGGTAACTTCGTCACGAAATCCATAGTAATCTTATCCCATTTCCACTCCGGAATTTCCAAAGATTGAAAACTTCCGTATGGCTTTTAATGTTCAGCTTTAACTAAAGAACAGGTTCCACACTTTTCTACACATCGAGCCACGTCTAACTTCATAGTTGGCCACCAATAGTGTAGCTTCAGATCTCTATACATCTTAGTACTCCCAGGGTGAATGGAATACTTAGATTTGTGAGCATCTTCCATAATCAATTCTCGATTCCCACCTATTCTTGGTACCCAAACACGGCCTCGAAATAACTTCACCCTGCGACTATCTTCTGTCAGATGAAACCGTTGTTTGACCATAACTTCAGCTTTTAAGTTTTCTTCCAGTAAAGCTTTCGTTTGAGCAGTCTTTATTCGTTCAATCAAACTTGACATTACATCAATTCTAGCATTTGTTGACTTCAGACAACCACTATACTCCTTCCTGCTTAAGGCATCATCTACGACATTTGCTTTACCCGGATGGTAATGCAGTTCACAATCGTAATCCTTAAGTAACTCTAGCCAACGTCGCTGCCTCATATTTAACTCTTTCTGATCAAAAACATGTTTTAAACTCTTATGATCAGTATAAAGAGTACACTTCGTTCCATACAGATAGTGACGCCATAGTTTCAAAGCAAACACCACTGCAGCTAACTCCAGATCATGAGTAGGATAATTCTTTTCGTGCTCCTTTAATTGCCTCGATGCATAAGCAATTACCTTGCCTCTTTGCATCAATACACATCCTAGACCCATCTTTGAAGCATCACTATAAACTACAAAATCATTTGTACCTTCTGGCAGTGCTAAAACATGAGCTTCACACAACTTCTGCCTTAAAGTCTTGAAAGTTGAATCTTGCTTTTCAGTCCAGACAAACTTTACATTTTTACGAGTTAACACTGTCAAATCAGAAGCAATCTTCGAGAAATCTTGGATAAACCTCCGATAATACCCAGCCAAACCCAAGAAACTTCTTATTTCAGATGCATTCTTTGGAATCTCCCAATTCATCATTGCTTCTATCTTGGCTGGATCCACTTTCACACCTTCAGCAGAAATTACATGACCCAGAAATTGTACTTCTTTTAACCAAAATTCACATTTTGAGAATTTTGCATACAATTTCTCTTTTCTCAACACTTCTAAAACTTCATAAAGGTGACTCTCGTGATCATTTTCATTCTTTGAATAGACTAGTATGTCATCAATAAATACAATGACAAACTTGTCTAGAAAGGGTCGACACACTCTATTCATCAAATCCATGAATATAGCTGGAGCGTTAGTCAAACCAAATGGCATCACGAGGAATTCATAATGCCCATACCTTGTTCTGAAAGCAGTCTTCGGAATATCTTCATCCCTTACTCGGACTTGATGATACCCCGACCTCAGATCAATCTTAGAAAAACATCCCGCACCTTGCAACTGGTCAAACAAATCATCAATTCATGGCAACGGATACTTGTTCTTGATTGTCACTTTATTCAATTCCCGATAATCTATGTACATTCTCATAGTTCCATCTTTCTTTTTAACAAACAGCACCGGAGCTCCCCAAGGTGAAGAACTCGGTCTAATAAAGCCTTTTTCTAATAACTCCTGCAATTGTGACATCATCTCTTTCATCTCTGCTGGCGCCAAACGATACGGTGCACGAGCTATTGGTGCTGCTCCAGGAATTAGATCAATACGGAACTCTACTTGCCTTTCCAAAGGTAAACCTGGAAGATCATCTGGGAATACATCAGGAAAATCACGTACTACTTTGAGGTCTTGTATCTGCTTCTTTTCTGATTTTGCATCTAAAACATAGGCCAAATACGACGAACATCCTTTCGATAAACATTTACGTGCCTTTGCAACTGAGATCAACTGTACTTCTCCCTTCTGCTTTTCCCCATAAATAAATACATCATCTTGGTCAACCATCGAGATTCGGATCAACTTCTTGGCACATATTATCTCTGCCTGGTTATCAGTCAACCAATCCATACCCACAATAACATCAAATCCCCCAATTTCCATTAACAACATGTCAATTGGAAACTTGATATCCTCTATCTGAATTGTACAACCATCTATTCTTTCACCAACCAAAGCTAGACCCCCATTAGCTACCTCAACTACTAAGGCATCTCCTAAAGTAGTGACAGGCATAGCTAACTTACCATAGAACCCTTTGGATACAAACGAATAATTTGCACCACAATCAAATAACACATGAGCAGGTATGGAATTTATAAGAAAAGTACCGGAGACGACATCTTTGGATCCTTTCGCCTCCTCAGCAGTCATATTAAACGCTCGTCCTGTGGGTTTAGGAATAATCGTCTTCCTTCCCTGTTCTCCTTCCTTCTTCAATTTTGGACAATCCCTCCGAATATGTCCTGGCTGCTTACATTCAAAACACATCACACCCGGAATAGAACAATTGATTGCAATGTGTCCAGTCTTTCCACACTTAAAACATTCTGGTCCGCCTGCTCGACATTGCCCAAAATGCTTACTTTTACACTTCGGACACCAGCTGGGTTCCTTTCAAGAATCTGAACGTATGTTTTTACCAAACAATCTAAGTTTCTGAGAAGAATCAGGACGACCTTCCCACTTTCTTTTATCACCAACATGAGCTTTCTCTTCCTTATCTCTGGCATACATCTCCTCTATCAACTTGGCATCTTCAATCGTTTTCCTGAGTGTTACCGACTTTGAATTCCGCACTCGGGACATCATCTCGGCCGACAACCCTTTCAAGTATGCTTTAACTTTATCTTTCTCAGCAGGAGCCACGTGCCCTACCAAGTTTAGTTTCTCCATAAATAATTCTGTATATCTTCTCACCGACATGTTACCCTTCTTGAGATTTCTAAATTGTTCTTCTATCCGATCCATCTCATGTTCATTACAATACTCTTTCAGTATCTTCTCTTTAAATATTCCCCATGTCATGGCATTCAACATAGGTGTCGCTAAAGAAGCTGTCAAAACATTCCACCAGTTCAAAGCATTACCTCTTAACATCTGAGAGGCAAATCTGACTTTCGATCCTTCCTCACATTCACAGGCTCGGAAAGCTTGCTCTATTTCCCGCAGCCAATTCATACATGCAACTGGACTATCTTCCCCTTTAAATTCAGGCGGCTTGCAGCTCAGAAATGTTTTGTAAGAACAAATTCTTTCTACCCTTCGTTCCACTTCTGGCCTTGGATTACCCGTCGGATTTGTCACTCCAGTATCAATTACTTGACGTCTTGGTTCTACATTCCTTTCATTGAACAACTTCGTAAACATTTCGGTTTGTCTCTCCATGGAGGCGTTCATCAACTCAGCTTGTCTTTCTACCGAAGCATTCATCATTCTTGATACGTTCTCCATTATTCTTGTTTCCATATTAGATTCTGCCGTCTGACTAACATTACTTGTACCCACCCTCTGGGCTGGAGTATGCATACCTCCCAAAGAAAGAAAATTTCTTGGTGTATTATGCATATTACTCACTTCTGCTTCATCAGTTCCAACTCTTTCTCTAGGTGGCGTATTCACCATTGTTATGAACAGACACAAATAACCATACAAATGGTTAAACAGAATTCTAAACATACTAAACGTACTTTATCACTAATTAGCCAATGTAACAATCGAGAAACAAGTATGCTTATGTAACAATATATCCATGATAACAGTAACTAATTGAAATTGCGAACATATTATACATGAGAATTCTCGTTACCATCGTTAAAGTACTAATTTCGTGTATTTCCGTCAACCCTAAGACTACCCGGTCTTAGCAATTCTACCCATCTCTCGCAGATCATAACTTAATTTCATCACAGCTTAAGTCTAGGCATCTCAATATCATACCTAGTTCACTTAAACTACTGCTCTGATACCATATTGTAACACCCTAAAAACCAGGGCCAATTTAAACCTCAAAATAAACAAGTTATGATCACCAAAATATCATACTTTTATAACCAGAGGATCAAAAGTGAAGTTTTATGTACATAAATATCTAACTTGAATAATCTTACTAATCTAATCATAGCAACATAATCAGATTACTAGATTATCTAAGCTTGCGCCCCAAAAACATCAAAAGAAGATCTTGATCCTTTAACATCTATAAGTCTGATTTCTTCCAGTTACTGCATCTCACTTTCCCAGACTATTTCCCCGAGCTTGTACCTGATAAGAAAATTTAAATTGAAACATTAGGCTTTCGCCTAGTGAGAATATCCAAATCAAATTAAAATTTAACAACTAAAATATTAACAGATATATCAAACCTGTTATCAATCATCTTACCGTACCAAAGCTCTATTCAACAACAAGAATCTACCCAATTCCCTTCCTTATGACTATTTCATCTAGTCATATCACTATCAACCAACAATTACTTTAATCCCACTTGATTATAAGTAATCTTCAACCCCAAGAAATTACAGTTTCTATACCTGCTTATTTCTTAGTCCGAAAGTAGAGATTACAAATTTCAATATTTGTTTATCTCCAAATTTAAAATGAAGATATCAAATCTTCCGCCTGAAATGGGAATTACAAACTCTATGTCTGCCTATTCCACATTTCACTATCTCACCATCTTGAATCACTGGCCCCCAAATGGAATTTAATTTATATAGCGCTTAACAACAAGGGCCCTCACAGATGATTCAAGATTCACTCCAACAACTAGAATAACATCCCAATGGTCAATGGCTAGTAAACGGTTTCCATTAGACCGTACTAAATGCCCCCACGACCGGATGAATATTGCTAGCCAACGTAACACAATAACTGTGTATCATCACCCTTTCTATCGTGTACTAAAGATGTACGATATATCATATATTCTATATGTTTATATACAGAATATTAATTACAACAATTATCCCCATTTTTTTGCCAATTAGCCTCGAGGATCAACATCTCAAATGTTAACTATGTGATCGGACTCATAAATAAGTCCTTTACAATTATTCATAATATGGTTTTCGTATCAATTTCTGAGTTATAATCATATAACAAATAGCATATAAATATCAGATTGTATTCCACATAAAAGCTTCAAACTACTACTGAAAGTCCAAAACTTTTCGCAAGCCACTGTAGCGAAAAGCTACACTTTTCGCAAGCCAAAGCTGCGTAAAGCTCAAAAGTCGCAACCCACTGTTGCGAGTTCTTCAAAACTCGCAAGCCACGCTTGCGAATTCTTCAAAACTCGCAAGCCATGCTTGCGAATTCTATCACTTTGCGCAACCAACTGTTGCGAAATTCTCCCTTTTCGCAAACACTGTTCATTCGTCTTCTTCATTAAGTCAGTTCATAAATTCATCTCATTAAGCCTACCATTTCTCAATTAAGTCATACCATCATGTTTAAACACAAGTATAACATATCAATTTCAATTCTAATTGCTTAATTTTAAGAAGATTGAATAAACTCACCTGGGTAATTTCTAAACACTGAGTTCTTCACAAAACTTGATTCTTTAGCTTAATCAATAGCTAAAAACAGAAATTAACCAATTACTTATCTTCCTTACAAGAAATCAGTAGGAGAAGTCAAGTTTCCTACCACAAATTCAAGCCAATTGCTTTCTTTCTTCTCTTCTTCTCGATTTCTATCTCTCTGTCTCGTTTTTCTCTATCTCTCTCTGTTCTAATTCTATTTTCTTTTTGTGAAGCAATAACCAAAAGAAATCAGTATTCATAATACTGATTTTTCTCTACTTGACACCTCAATAAAAAGATGAGTCATTAATTCATTTTCCAATTGTATCCCAAACTTCCGAATAATGGCAATTCAAACCCCTCTAGTTAACTTTTCCCATTAACTTAAATTTTAAACAAAATATAACATAACAAAATTACAATGGAATTTTCGAGGTGTTACATCATGGGCTGGCAGCTGTGATGTTGGACACTTGGACTCTATGGGCCCAACTGATTTTTTTTTTAAATTTGGCTTACAAATCCTACACTGCTACTAAATTTTTTAAAAACCCCCCGGCCTTGGCCTGTAATAGCCCAAAGGGCAGACCTGGCAAACGTGTCGTGTCGTGTCGTGTCGTGTTCAAAGTTAAACGGGTTGAGAATGCCTAACCCTAACCTGACCCGTTTAATAAACGGGCCAGGAAATCCCAACCCTAACCCGACCCGTCTAACCCGCTATGATCCGCCTAACCCGTTTAACCCGTTTAATATTTATAAAACTAAAAGTTAAATATAAAAAATTGACAAGAAAATTACAAATCCAAAATTCAAATAAAAGCATTAAAAATCTAAAGCATTAAAAAAGAAAAGTTATAAGTTATAACCAAATTCAAAACATTAAAAATCCAAAGCATTAAAAAGAAAACTTATAATATATATATAAATGGGTTATTCGGGTCATTTTCGAGTTGAAATTTTTGACCCTGACCTTACCCGTTTACTTTTTGTGTCGTGACGTGTCAACCCGTTTACTTAAACGGGTTGAAATGTATTACCCAAACCCGCTTAATTCGTGTCGAGTTAGCGTGTCGTGTCAGTTTTTGCCACGTCTATCAAAGGGCCTTCCGGCCCTGTGTTTAGTTTAAGATTTAGGGGCCGTTTACAAAACGCTTACCCGGGTAAGTGCTTACCAAGTCACATTAGCTTACCGGATGAATATGGCAGGGACTAAGAATCTTACCCGGTAAGAGCGGAAACAAGGACCGAGAGTCGAAAGCAAAGACCGAGAGTCTTACCCGGTAAGTGAGTGCAACGGCTCTTACCACGGTTAGCGCTTACCGGCTAAATTGTTGCATACGATGCCATTTTGGTGGACTAAAATCTTACCCGAAAAATAAGTGATAGTGTTGAATTTTACAGGTAAGTACTTACCCGGTTAAGTGATTAGGTAAACGGTCCATTAGTGAACCCATTGGAGATGCGATATATAATTTGTCAATTAGACCGTAAGTAAGGAAGCAACAGCAATGAAAACTGTTATTCAGCATGCAATGTAATTAATCTTACAATTGATTAACTAAATAATTAATGCAATAGATGAGTCTATTAATTATAAATTCTTGTGTTTGGTGAGTGTATTCATGTACACAAGTACAGCACTATTTTTGAATGAAAGCCAAAACTGGAGATTGGTCCCATGAATAAAAAGTGGTCCATCTCCGCATAATTGATCAGCAACTCCGGCAACTAAAACTCTTCCAGAATTCCGATTATGATCCATAGATGCAGCATGTATACGTATACTTTTGTGTGTATATATATATATATATATATATGTGTGTGTGTGTACCTAGTATTCAAAAGTTCCAAAGGAACGATGAGCCTTGTAAAATTATCCCATCAAAATTCTCAGCTTCCCGGTAGTCATCAGTAATCGTAGGCGGCGATGGCATGAAATAATCATCAAACCCCGGATATATCCCGAAATCCGGCACACCGGCAGTACCATTAATGCTACTGTTATCAAGATTCATATAGTCGGTGAAGTCATCGAGAAACGGCGATGTTAGGTCCATCTGGGACGTCCAACTCTCATCGTGATCTGTCCGGACGCCGCCGTCAGACAACGGCGAGTCGGTTTGGAGTTGGGATGAATTCCAGGAGGAAGAAGAATTATCGATATCGTGTGTTGTAGTAGTAGTAGTAGTGCAGTTAGTATCGTGGGATTTTGCAAAGCGAGCAGCGACAGCTTGTATCTGTGAGGGAGGTAACGATCTTCCTCCGGGAATGTCAGGTGGTTGATCGGGGAAATTGAACTTGGCGGTGGAACCACGGAGGCAGAATAGGGCGGCGTCGAAGGCTCTAGCGGCTTTTTCCGGGGTGTCGTAAGAGCCTAACCAGATTCTTTCCCGGCTGTTGGGTAGTCTGATTTCCGACACCCATTTTCCCCATTTCCGTTTTCGAACGCCGGTGAATTTGGCGTCACTTGTTCTGTTTGGAGTGGAGGAGGTTGTTGGTTTAACCATGGTCGGAGTTGGAATTGGAAAATCAGAAGAAGTAATATATATCGAATTTATTACACCAAAATCGTACCAACTGCGGTTGGAGTTGGAGTTGGAGTTGGAGTTGAGGATGATTGGAATGGAATGGAATTGGCGGCTACTGTATATATTGGTGAGGGAGGGGAGGGGAGGGGACTTAGGGAGTGACAGGGAGAGTCAACATGGCGCGTTGACTGAAGAAGCCAGGTGGCACACACACACAGTAAGGTGTTTGTGTGTGTGTGCTTTTCATCTCGAAAGAGTTTGCTTTACGCGGTTCGTAATGCCACATGTGTTTTTCTTTTGTTTTGAGGTAGAGTTTATTCACGTGTGTTATTTCACGACTTCCATGTGCTTCTTTCTTTTTTTCCTAAAGAGTAAACTACAAATTTCGTCTCTAGTGTTTATCAAAATCTTTGAAAGTGGTCCCTATACTTCAAAAACTGTAAATATAGTCATTGGTCTTTGAAAATTGCTTTGAAAGTGGTCCCTCATCGTTAACTCTGTTAAAAAACTCAGTTAAATGAATGGTATTTTTGTCCTTTTACACTTTTTATTGTCTTTTTCTGTTAAAATAAAATAAAACAAAAATATTTTATATTTTATATATTTATATTATATTATACGTATGTATATATATATACTATATTATACATATATATATTATAAGGAAATTAATTAAAATACCCCAAGTTTGAATTCCCTTTACCAAAATACCATAAATCTCTTTCACTTTACCATAATGCCACAACTGCTCGCGATGGGGCCCGCGATCGCGGACTAGGGCGTACGTGGCACCCGTGTTTGGCCAAAGTGTCCCGCGGAGCCCCTCAACTATGGTCGCGGTGACACTTTTGGTCCCTCCCTGCGGAGGTTGCCCGCGATAGGCCCGCGGTGGGCAAATTTTTTTCATTTTTGGCCCCTGTATTTGAACGAATCTTACATGCTTTTACTGTTTGTTTCTGTTTTTTTCCACAATTATTGTACTTTGAAGACCAATTTGTGGTTCAAATTCACTGGCTTGTTTCATCAATGTTGAATCAGTGTTTTTGGAATACCAATTTGTGGATGAAATGAGAGATTGGTTGTCATCAATGTTGGTTGTTTCATCCATAAATAGATGCAAAATGCAATCCATAATCCACACACCGATTCCATACTTCTTTCTTGCTTTCTTTCTTCAATATTTTGTTTTTGAGATACTACTGAAAAAATGAGTTCATCTGTTGCAAAGGCTAAGCTATATTTCTGTTTTGATGGTGAATGGGTGCAAGATAACAATGAGTGGAATTTTGCTTATAAATCTAAGCATGGTGTAAAATTGTCAGTAAACTATACTTATCAGAAGTTTGTTGCATATGCCATGCAAAAATGTGGAATCAACCCTTCTGCTGTTTGCAAGTTAGTGTTTAAAAATGCTGATGGGTCATTTGTGGATTTATCCAACGATGGGGATATCTTTGGTTTTCTGCACTTTGCAGCAGATTCAGAAAGGCCGCCATTACTTTTTGTGTGTGCCGCCGAATCCGACGAAGACGATGACGAAGGTGACGACGACGGTGATGACGAAGACCTCCAAATAGAGCAGACTGATTCTCAGGCGTCCCACGGCCCAACAGTTCATTTCGATCATGCATATGGTCTTAACGACTGTATTCCTGATTATGTTCCGGAGACGCAACAACAACAACCACAACCACAAGAAGGACGTTGTGCTGGAGTTGCTGATGACGAAACCTACGTTTTCAAAACGGGTAATGCTGATATAGACAGATCAGATACCGATAGTGATGATCACGAAAAATGTACCCCTAGTAGAAAATCATGTAGTCAGATAAATGACTTTTTTGATATGCCCCCTATTCTTTCAGACCAGAATACCCAGTCACAAACCTACGAACCTACACCTTATATTCGCAGTGAAAGGTTAAGTGTAGGTCAGATATTCGATTCGAAGGATATCTTGGCAAGTCAGGTCGGACTTAAGTTCTTGGAAGAGGGTTTCCAAAGTCACATGCCGAAATCTGACAAAAGCAGATACATAGTTGAATGTGCCAGAGAAAACTGTGAGTGGAGGATGTACGCGATTCACACGGGTCCCAAAGGAGGGGCGTTAATGATTAGAAAGTTGCACGACGTACACACTTGTACGAGGACGCAACTGAATCCCCACCACAAACAAGCCGGCAAAAAGAGTTTGGGTGCGATACTGAAAAACAAATTTCTTGATGTTAGCAGGTCATTGCGTCCAAAGGACATCGTCCACGATGTTCACCAGCAGTTCGACGTCACGATTGGTTACCACCAAGCGTGGCGTGCGCGATGCCAGGCACTGCTTATGGTGAGAGGCATTGTAACACCCGGAAAATCCTTGTGAGTAAAAATAGTCCTAATATTTCTTTATATTTTGACTTCTTAGATTATAATTGATTTCCTAAGTAATTTCCGTGTTTGTCACTTATTATTTGAGAACTCCCGATAGAAATCAGTAAGTTTATTCCTTAAGGAAATAAATGAAAAATAGATGATAAAGTTAAATATTGGATTTTATGGATTAGTTGGATGGGTAATTTGAATACGAGTCCAACGGTTCTTTCCGGAGCAAAAACGGAGTTCTAACGAAGAAGTTACGGCTAAATTAGTGGAAGTTGAGAAGTTTGGCAAACAGAAGCCGGCGCCGATGGTTTGGCGCCGATGCATCGGCGCGGGTGATCGGCGCCGAGCACCTGACGTGCCAAAAGGGGATTAAACCCACCTCTTAATTCATAATCAGTATTCTCTCAATTTAGAACACTGCTGCTCTCTCTCTCCAGGCGATTTTCATCCTAAGTTTGGGGTAAGTTCATATTCACCAATCTTAATCTAATTCAAGTAATTAGTAAATGAATCTTACTCAATTAAACTTCAATTAGGGCTTGGTATCTTCATTTCATCTTGATTTGGAGAATTAGGGCTCAAGTCTTCAAGTAAGGTTATACCAAATGAAGATTAAAGGTGAGTAGCCTGTACCTAAATGATTTCATTATACTTATCTAACATTTCTTATCTTGAAATTGTGTTGTTAATGTGAAATCTTGAGTTATATGCTCTCAATGGTTAAGAGGGAAACAAGAGGAGTTCAAGTAAGTTAATATGGATTAATTGTGGTTATTATTTAGTATGCCATGATAAATGTTGATGTTAAGAGTTTGGTTTGATTATATATCAATGGTATGTGAAATTGAGATGATGGCTTAATAGATGTCTTAATGATGAACTGATGGCTTAATGGTCCTAATGGACTTATTCTTGAATTGTAAACATGGTGGTTTATTACTGAATTCTTATAGAATGTGAATTAATACATGTGGATGTATGTGAACTACATGGAAGTAGTATGGATTATGATAAATGGTTGGACCATTGCTAAAGTGCTTAATATGCTTTGAATCTTATTTGGAGTAACATATTTGGTATTCACTTAATTGGAGGAGCACCTAGTAGGCATTGGAAGATATAATCATACATACCGTGGGGTAAGTGTATTTCGTTCATACCTTCGGATACCGTGGGGTTTTCCGTTGTGTTATGCCTTGTGACAATGCCGTGGGGTATCGATCAAGGTATATCTTCGATTATGATGTAACTGGGTAGCGATATGGACCTTCTCCATGGAATCCAATTTGTGAATGTATCGAATTGTTCTTCCTACATGTTATGATTATAATCTATGTATTATGTGTAAACCTCACTTAGGCTTTAAAAGCCTAACACTTGCTCTGTGTTTTATGTGTTACAGATATTAGTGGTCCCGGATACAAGAAGTTTAGACTGGGGTTGTGAGCATGGGATCATTGTTGGAGAGTTAAAGATTTGAAGATTATGATAGAACTTTCCGACACCTTTTGTTATCTGATAAGCTAGTGGTCCATTACTAGTCGTAATTAACTAAATCTTCGTATTAATGGTTATGTAATGATTTATGTATACTTTTACTTTAGTAATGAGTACCACTCTTCCGTTTTATGGAAGTTTTTGTTAACCCCTGTTTTTGGGGTGTTACAAGTTGGTATCAGAGCTTTAGTTTAAGTGAACTAAGTATGATGAGGAAATACTTAGACTTAAGCTGAGATGAATTAAGTTATGAATCGTGAGAGTGGGTAGAAGTATTAAGACGGGATGGCCTTAGGGTCGACAGAAATACGTGAAATTAGTACGGTAACGACGGTAATGAGGATTCTCATGTATGATACATTCATAATCGCAATTAGCTACTGTTATTATGAATATATTGTTACATAAGCATACTTGTTTCTAAATTGTTCTGGTGACTAATGATCGGTAAGGTACGTTTCGTGTGTCTATATTCATATAACCATTTCTTAGGGTTATTTTTTTGTTTTATAGCATAATGATGGTAAAAACGCCACCAAGGTCTTTCAATTCTTTAGAGGACAGATCGGAAAATGATTGAGGATAGGAAGGACAACCTGGAACTGGCGGGACTCATGAAAGTCCGCCGAGACAACTTTAAATAAGTGGATTAAAATGTGTGGAAATAGAATGTAAGATGTTTGATCAAGATGGGAATAGTATGAAATGGTTGAGTAAGTGAGCCTTGGAAGGCATGTATAACAAGTGTTAGAATGATTGAGAGGGTAACCACTGGTTGAAAATAGGGCGTCAATGATAAGTTGCGTGAGTTAAACGATAGACCTTGTTTGAGCAAATAGCCTTCAATTGCAAGTAGAGTTTTATGCATGGTGTCCTCGAGTGTGTGTTACATGGGTTTTTGTGATTTCAAAACAAATGCATAAATAACAATTTAGTTGATGATGAGTCAGTAGGTACACGTGGGTATTTGAAGAAAGAGGTAATACCATTTACGTCGCGCAGTCAAATTTTGAGTTTAGTAATTTGCAAAATACATTATACTTTACAAGAAAAGTTAAATATAGATGAGTGTGAGAACCGACTAGCTTACTTTGTGTCGGAAATTTCTTGCAACTTTTGTCGTATGAAAAGATTTTAATTAAATATACTACGGTCATAACAATATCGTTTTGGTTGAAAAAGATTAAGTTTTGCGGAAAGTAGTATGCAAATGATTCTCGTGATCGTTGTGCAGTACACTAAAGTTATAAGAATCTTGGGGTCATGTGTACCCAAGTCGCTCCAAGTGTTGTTCTTTAAAAGGAGGAAATGTGCGAAATAATACATTTAATACATTGTTATGTATGAAGGTTATGAACGAACTAAGTCGTAAAATATTACTATAAGCTAAGAAAGAACTCTGAGAATGGAGAGGTGTTGGATAAACCATGAGAGAATGTTTGTAAGTTTTGGTAATGGTGTTTAGGAGGAAGGTGAACAATGGGAGAGTTGAAAGTGGACTTTAGCGTCGGTTGTAAGAAGGTCTATACCCTTGTTTGGTAACTAGAAATACAGTTGACAAGGGACAGTAGTGTCCGGAGGAAGGATTAGTAGTAATCAAGGTGATGGAATTAGCAAATTGCTATGAGAAGTGTGGTGAGACAGTAAGGAAATACCCTCGACATTAAATAAGAATTTATGGTGATCTTGTGATATTAGTATTGCACGAATAAGTTTGAAATGAAGACGATGAGATGTAAATTGTTTTATGTTTTGTCGAAAGGATTAAGTTCAGTCCTTGTTGATGAATAGATTAAAGAAGTATCGATAGGTCGACTATTGATATTGAAGTCGGCAGTTGTGTAAGATGTATGAGGCCTTTTGCCTGTCACAGAGTTCAGTCTGGGTGTGTCCCGTGTATGCTTGGGCGGACAGAAACTAAACCATGAGCGGTACCGGCATGCTGTTATGCAGATGGTATGCACAAAGCGAATATTATCGTGTACGGTGGACTGAGAATGTTACAGAATGTTATAGAATGCGGACAATACATATCTTGTGAAACACCACATGTGTGGATTTGGAGTGATTGGCGAATAAATCACGAGTAGAAAAGGTTTTGGTTAAATTACTACAGAAGTGAAAGTTAGGTGGTCAAAATACGCTTTTAGAAGTTTATTGTGGTTGTGCAATAATTTTGGTGTGTTATATGCTTAATCGCATTTTTAGTGCTTGGTTGCAATGTGGTCGCAAAGTACGATATTGATGTGAGGAAGTGGCAGTACTTTATACTGAAGAAACGTGTGGGTCATAGATGTAGTGATGGATGCAGTAGATATAGAAGTATTCAAAAGTGGTGAGTATGCCCAATTTAAAGTGAGTATGGATTTTCAAGCAGCATACGTTAATGTTATTTTGAGATATGGAAATTGAGATGTGGATGATGACGGTATGGAAGACTAGGCAATAGTCGGATAAAAGTTTAATGATAAACGGTTACTTTAAGGAGGCTTACAAATCTAAGTTGGGGAGCGGTTAATGAGGAAAGAAGTAAGGTTCAAAAATATGAAAGATGAAACCTTGTTTCTTCTAGATTTTATTTGTGAATGGAACCCATGTGTGGGTTTGGTTAAAGTGCAAAGGTTGGTGATAATTAGGTGTCAACTTTTGGGTTTAAGGCCAAACACCTTTAGGGTAATCGGGAAATTGTAGCTGATTTTAAAAAAGAATGATGGTGATGGTAATAGTAACCATAAGATACTCATTTGCGATGAGTGGGGATAGTGAACTAATCTTTGAGTATGGTTAATGAACCTGTCCGTTTGATGATTAATTATTAAAATGGATTTTGGAGTCTATTAGAACTCTTTGGATGTAAGTGGTCGTTATCGATAGGGACAATTGAAATTAGAAATTCGGTTGGTCTCAGTATTAATTGAACCTTAAATTGATTTAGAGTTTGAAACTGAAATCAAGATGTATAGAACATTTTAAGGTTGGGAGACGACTGGAGTCGTATGGTTGGGAGTCTTCTATGGTTGGAACGTTTATTCATACATAAGTTCAACGTATGTGTAGGGACTTTGTTAATAAACAATTGTTCGAAGAATTGTCTTTATAGATCGTGTGGATGGAACTTAGATTCCCTTTAGGAATTGTTGAATTATGGTCGACCGCGAGTCGGTTGACTTTGGGTTGAAAAGGATATAGATTTCGAGGACGAAATCGTTTTAAGGTTGGGAGAATTGTAACACCCGGAAAATCTTTGTGAGTAAAAATAGTCCTAATATTTCTTTATATTTTGACTTCTTAGATTATAATTGATTTCCTAAGTAATTTCCGTGTTTGTCACTTATTATTTGAGAACTCCCGATAGAAATCAGTAAGTTTATTCCTCAAGGAAATAAATGAAAAATAGATGATAAAGTTAAATATTAGATTTTATGGATTAGTTGGATGGGTAATTTGAATACGAGTCCAACGGTTCTTTCCGGAGCAAAAACGGAGTTCTAACGAAGAAGTTACGGCTAAATTAGTGGAAGTTGAGAAGTTTGGCAAACAGAAGCCGGCGCCGATGGTTTGGCGCCGATGCATCGGCGCGGGTGATCGGCGCCGAGCACCTGACGTGCCAAAAGGGGATTAAACCCACCTCTTAATTCATAATCAGTATTCTCTCAATTTAGAACACTGCTGCTCTCTCTCTCCAGGCGATTTTCATCCTAAGTTTGGGGTAAGTTCATATTCACCAATCTTAATCTAATTCAAGTAATTAGTAAATGAATCTTACTCAATTAAACTTCAATTAGGGCTTGGTATCTTCATTTCATCTTGATTTGGAGAATTAGGGCTCAAGTCTTCAAGTAAGGTTATACCAAATGAAGATTAAAGGTGAGTAACCTGTACCTAAATGATTTCATTATACTTATCTAACATTTCTTATCTTGAAATTGTGTTGTTAATGTGAAATCTTGAGTTATATGCTCTCAATGGTTAAGAGGGAAACAAGAGGAGTTCAAGTAAGTTAATATGGATTAATTGTGGTTATTATTTAGTATGCCATGATAAATGTTGATGTTAAGAGTTTGGTTTGATTATATATCAATGGTATGTGAAATTGAGATGATGGCTTAATAGATGTCTTAATGATGAACTGATGGCTTAATGGTCCTAATGGACTTATTCTTGAATTGTAAACATGGTGGTTTATTACTGAATTCTTATAGAATGTGAATTAATACATGTGGATGTATGTGAACTACATGGAAGTAGTATGGATTATGATAAATGGTTGGACCATTGCTAAAGTGCTTAATATGCTTTGAATCTTATTTGGAGTAACATATTTGGTATTCACTTAATTGGAGGAGCGCCTAGTAGGCATTGGAAGATATAATCATACATACCGTGGGGTAAGTGTATTTCGTTCATACCTTCGGATACCGTGGGGTTTTCCGTTGTGTTATGCCTTGTGACAATGCCGTGGGGTATCGATCAAGGTATATCTTCGATTATGATGTAACTGGGTAGCGATATGGACCTTCTCCATGGAATCCAATTTGTGAATGTATCGAATTGTTCTTCCTACATGTTATGATTATAATCTATGTATTATGTGTAAACCTCACTTAGGCTTTAAAAGCCTAACACTTGCTATGTGTTTTATGTGTTACAGATATTAGTGGTCCCGGATACAAGAAGTTTAGACTGGGGTTGTGAGCATGGGATCATTGTTGGAGAGTTAAAGATTTGAAGATTATGATAGAACTTTCCGACACCTTTTGTTATCTGATAAGCTAGTGGTCCATTACTAGTCGTAATTAACTAAATCTTCGTATTAATGGTTATGTAATGATTTATGTATACTTTTACTTTAGTAATGAGTACCACTCTTCCGTTTTATGGAAGTTTTTGTTAACCCCTGTTTTTGGGGTGTTACAGGCATGTTCGAGGAGTCGTATGAACGACTCCCAACATATTTATATAATTTGCAGCTGCAGAACCCTGGTACTGTCACGCAGCTACGAACCGATTCACGTGGACGATTTGAGATGTGCTTCGTGGCCCTTGGACCCGCGGTACGTATTTTAACACGTCATATGTTTACACATTATAAACTATAACATTTACAAAAGAAAATCACCTATGTTTTTGCAGATCCGCACATTTGTGGCAAATCTACGTCGTGTCCTGGTAATAGACGCAGCCCATTTAAAGGGTCGTTACTTGGGTATGATGTTCCTGGCGGTTGCCATGGACGGGGATAACTCCATCGTTCCAGTAGCTTTCAGCGTAGGCAAGTCCGAAACCGGGGACGAGTGGACTTGGTTTATGTCCATGTTGAGACAAGCTATCGGAGACCCGCAAGGGTTGGTGTTTATGTCCGACAGGGCTCCTTCCATAAGCGCCGCAATCTCTGCCATGTTCCCAAACGCCCCTCACGCCATATGCTGTCGACATTTGGAGATGAACGCCAAAACCAAGGACAAACGTATTACCACCCATAAGGATGTCTACTGGGCGGCATGCAGAGCATATACGGATCGAGAGTTTAACCGGTACATGAATCTGCTACGATTTAGTGCCAAGGAAGCAGCCAAAGTCATGGACAAAGTTGGACCGGAGAGGTGGTCCGCGACCCATTTTCCTAGACAACGGTATGACATTCTGACCTCCAATAGTGCAGAGTCAGTGAATGCACTCTCTCGTTTTGCGCGTAGATGTCCGATTGTTAATCTTATGGACTACTTTCGGGCCTTTCAACAAGAGTGGTACCAACTTCGACGCCGAAAAGGAGCTGAGATGCAAAATGCACTCACACCAACGGCGGAGGAGATAGTTCAGAACAGGGCGCGTCGCGCGGCGACATGGGCGGTAAGAGAAATCGGGTATGGGAGGTACGAGGTTCAGGATGGCCATGTTCACGCGATTGTGCATATGACCGATCACACTTGTTCGTGTCACGAATGGGAAAAATATGGGTTACCGTGCGGCCATGCCATCGTTGCGGCAAGATATATGGGTCGTAGAGATTGCAGCGACTTGGTTGTTCCTTTCTTCAGGTCCGAATATTACCGGAGAACATACGTGGAGGTAATAAACCCAGCTGGACCCCCTGAAGCATGGGTGTCTCCACCCGACCCGCTTCCGCCATGTTATCCACCTTTAATCAATAAGAACAGAGCCGGGAGACCGAGAAAGAACGACCGACGTCCATCACGTGGTGAAGGTTCGATACAGCGAAGATGTACTCGGTGCCAATGCGTAGGACATACTCGTGGAGAGTGTCCAAATTCCGCCCCTTCAAACGTGCCAAGGAGTAGACGCACAAGCACTCAACTAAGTAACACCGTGGGTCCGTCAGAGCTTGAACCACATGGAACTATATCATATGATACTGTTGATCTAAACGTGCCATAAGAATTCAAAAACAGGCTCGTTGCGGGCCCACATGGATAGAGTACGACTACCAAAATCTAACATCATTAACAAGCAAAACCTCATGTTTGTTTATCCGAATGAGGTAACCTCTGACTTGACCTTGCATGATGTATCCAACCTAACCGTGGTTCAGCGGCTTAAAACTCCAATCAGCCAACCTATACGGGATGTCAAGTGCACAGAGATTCGGAATTCTTGTGTACTCGGTTGTTTGGATAAATTTGTATTGTATTTACTAGTATGTGTTTGCTATGAAATAATCTTGTATAACATTTATGACTTGTATTTTTCACATGAACCACATGGAACTATATCATATGATACTGTTGATCTAAACATTGATTGAGACGATAAATATTGTATGTTTAGTGCGTTGTAATTTATCAAACATAACTTATGTGCGTTGATCTGAACATTGATTGGGACCAGTTATCTTTTGAAAGGTACTTGAAACAGAACATGGGATGATGATCATAATGGTAGTAGTCTAAATGGAGAGAATAGTAATGGTTATATAGAACTATATCATATGATAGCGTTGAATGTAACTTTCAAATCAAAAAATTAAAAATCAAGGGTGTTAAATGTAACTTTCAAATCAAAAAATTAAAAATCGAGGATTTGAAAGTTACATTTCACACCCTTATATTTATTTAGTTAATTTACTTTATACTTTTTAGTTTTCTATTTTTCATTTTACACTTTTATTATATTAACACATATAATCGTATATTAACTAAAATACGTTAAAAAATACTTTTTAATTTTAACAAGTTACACCATTATAATTGTATCGTCGATACCTTTGAAATGGGCCCAATATAGAATATTTTTTGATTTAATTGATTAAATCATCAAATTATTTGGATTATACGTCTCGCTGCATTGCAGCGGGTAAATAACTAGTATATATATATATATAAATATATATATATATATATATATCGAACTCCTAAACATTTTTAACGTAATTATGTATGTTAATGTGATATGTTAAAACGTATTTTTTAACATAATTAAATCCAAAAACATTCAATATTGGGGCTCATTTCGAAGGTATCGATGAGACGATTATAATGGTGTAACTTGTTAAAATTAAAACGTATTTTTAACGTATTTTAGTTAATATACGATTATATGTGTTAATATGATGAAGATGTAAAATTAAAATTAGAAAAGTAAAAGGTATCAAGTAAACTAAGTAAATAATTACAGGGGTATGAAATGTAACTTTGAAATCAAAATATAACAAATTGAGGAAAAATGGTACCATCACGGACAAATATGTTTTGTAACATCCTGAATTTTCAATAATAGTATTTTAATGAGAATTGGGATCTAATTGTATTTTGGTTTAAAACCTTGAATTATGTTGTATTTTTATAATTCAAAAAGGTTAAAATACAAGGATTAAGGTTTGGTGTCAATTGTTGGAAAATTGAAACTTGGGGGTGTAATTGGTCAATTTTGGAAAGTGTGTATGGATAAATCAGATGAAAAGGAGAAAATATCTCATTTGGTTCTTTGGGGTCGGTTTAGAAGGCAGAGAGAAAGAGAGAAAAGAGAAAAGGAAGAAAAGCAAGATTTTGGCTCAAATTGGTAAGGAAAATTTATCATGTTTGCTGATTAACTTGTTGTGAATGAATGATGATGAACGAATCTGTGTATTGGGATTGATTTGCAGAATCATAAACAACAGATTGAAGTTTCAGATTTGTGTAGGAAGTGGGTTTTGCAAACTTTAGGTGAGTTCATTTGTTGTTTGCTTAAATCAGTGTTTTCATGTTAAATTAAACCTTGAAATAGCTATATAAATTGGTTATGAACTGTATGGGATGGTCTAGAATGAACTGAATCGAACAGACATCGAATTAGGTTGATTTTTAAGCTGCAGGTCGAAGGTTTCCGGATAAAATCATGTATCCGGAAACCGTGGTGATGAAGGTCTCCGGACGCGATTAAGTATCCGGGTAAGTCTCTCTTCTCTATAGTTTCCGGATGAGTTAAGATACCGGATGCTGTCCGGATTTCTTTGGTGTCCGGATGACGTCCGGATTGTATAGGTTGTCCGGAAAAGTCATGTTGTCCGGAAACGCCATGCTGTCCGGAAAAGCCATGCTGTCCGGAAAAGTAGTGTTGTCCGGATAACTTATGGTATCCGGATACTTTAGCTGTTTGATCATTTTTGAGATTTCAGATGCTTTTAGCTATGGTTTTTGAATAAGGACTGAATAGCGGAACCCCCGTGCTAAGTCGCCGAAGGGGGGGGGGGGGCATTTGAGGATGAAGATACGATAGGTTATCTAGTATTCTTAGATTTGAGAATATGATATGAGCTGTAATATGTTGTTATGCATATACGTTAGTAAAGTGTAATAGATCCATAGGCACTAGTGTTTGGTAATCACATGGAATAGGCGTGTGGTAGTAATCGTTATTCCAGTGATGTGTGTAGTACTAATGGTTATGTGCACGTGGAATAGATGAAGTTAGTCATTATTCTGATGTGTGTAGTACTAATGGTTATGTGCACGTGGAATAGATGAAGTTAGTCATTATTCTGATGTGTGTAGTACTAATGGTTATGTGCACGTGGAATAGATGAAGTTAGTCATTATTCTGATGTGTGTAGTACTAATGGTTATGTACACGTGGAATAGATGAAGTTAGTCATTATTCTGATGTGTGTAGTACTAATGGTTATGTGCACGTGGAATAGATGAAGTTAGTCATTATTCTGATGTGTGTAGTACTAATGGTTATGTGCACGTGGAATAGATGAGGTTAATCATTATTCTGATGTGTGTGAGAAACCCTGGAATAGGCGTGTGGTAATAATCGTTATTCCAGTGTGTGTGTGTGGAAATTGTGGAATAGGCGTGTGGTAATAATCGTTATTCCCAATTTCTAAGGAAGAAAATGGGATTGACATAAGTGCTTGTAATCTCTACTTCCTTTCCGATAAATGGGCATGTGTAATTGCGATTTATTGGATAAGAGCATTAATCTAGAATCAGTGAAGATTCGTAGTGTGGCTCTAAGACATGATATGATGATGGAATGTGTGTCAGTCATATTCATAGGATTGGATGAAAATCGTGTTAACGGAATAGAGTTACACGTACGGTAAGAAAAGGGTAATCAGGTTTGTTGTAACTTGTTTACATTGATTTTGCAAATATTATTATGGAAACGAATGTTCTCACTAGGCGTTGGCCTAATCGTTTCAAATGATGTTTTCTTACCAGGTACTGGCTTGGGAAAATAAGGGTTGTGGGACGAGCGTTTTGGAATATCAAGGAAGTCAATTAACAGAAGGAGATTTTGAGGGATTGTTTAGATAACTTAGTTAATCTGATTAAAGTGACATAATTAGATTAATAAGTTATTTGTAGGATCATGTATCTGTAAATGTACTCTTGATGATTAATCCACTTGCTATTTATGTAAGTTTGAAGTTTATATTATCATAGCTTGTGGAAATTTGAGGTTCAAATTAGCCTAGAATTTTGGGGTGTTACATGTTCCATACGCGGTCTCCCAATCGATGGCCAATTGGCCGGGTCCGCGATCGCAGGCCCAATCGCGGGAAAACGGGGCATTTTTACAAAACCAAAGAGATTTGGGGCATTTTGGTAACTTAATTTTGAACTTGAAGCATTTTAATAAATTTCCGAATAAATTGCATTTTTGGTACTTGTGGTTATATGATTTCTTTGAAAAGAGTACCTGTGGTTATATGGACGAAACTACCCCTGGCACTAACGGACCAAATAGACAGGGGTTAGTGACCAGGGACTACATTTGCAGCAAAATCGCATAACTCAGGGACCAAACCCTGAATTATTGAAGTTCAAGTACTCCTTTCAAAGAAATCATATAACCACAGGTACCAAAAATGCAATTTACTCTTTTCCTTATATATATATATATATATATATAGAGAGAGAGAGAGAGAGAGATAATAAATTGTAAACCGCTAAATATATGTAAACTTGTAAACTTTTGGATTTCATAGGTTTTCTTGATGAAATTATTTGATAAAATTGTTTATTTTGATAAAAATGTTTCATATCATTCATTTCTTAATGAAATTGTTTTATATTTGTGTTTTTTTATGTAAAACGAAAAAGTTTCATAGGAATGAAAAAAAAAATATGAAACTACATAAAAAACACAAATATATTAAACAATTTCATCAAGAAATGAATGATATGAAACAATTTCATCAAAATAAACAATTTCATGAAAAAATTTCATTAAAAAACCTATGAAATCCAAAGTTTACACGAAAAAAAGTTTACAAAATAGTGAGCCTATATATATATATATATATATATGTGTGTGTATATATAGGGTAAGGTTTAGGGAACATCTCAAATAAACGGAACACTAAGGAACACTCTGGTGGCCCTTCATCTGGACGGTATGCACTTGTACATACAGATAATTTGTAACATGCATTTGTGCATATGCACAAATGCATAATGCACTTGTGCATAAAAACCAAAACAACATAATTTACCTATATGTACAAGTGCATACCGTCCAGATAAATGGCCACCAGGGTGTTCTTCAGTTTTTCGTTTTTTTGAGATTTTCCCTTGAACCTCCCTATATATATACATATATATATACACACACGCATATATATATATATATATACATATATATATATATACACACACAGAGGAAAGTTCATCTAAAAACTCAAATTCAGTTGTAAACGTGAGGACAAATCTCGTCCATTGATCGCAGCCATATTTAAGCCATTCCTAAAATTCAGTTTTAGGGGTATTTTCGTCAAGATTAGAATCAGCGCCTCCTTTGTTGACTTTTTATTTTCTTTTTTAATTAAAAAACTTTTACCCCCTTAAATTTTAAAATAAATTATCTAAAAAATTACTAACATTTTAATCAAACAAATTACATCAAAAAAACGAGAATTTCGTGCTCTTCGATATGAAATCCATCATGATATAGTTTTTTTTTCGTTTTAACCGTTTTTTTACATGAAATCGTGTATATGTGTTATATTCAGAGTGAATAATACAACATTCAGGATGAATAATATCTACATTTATTCGGACTGAGTATATAAAATTATTCAGACTGAATAAATGTAGATATTAAAAAAAACTTATTCATGTCTTGATATAGTTTTTTTTCGTTTTAACCGTTTTTTACGTGAAATCGTGTACATGTGTTATATTCAGAATGAATAATATAACATTCTGGATGAATAATATCTACATTTATTCAGATTGAATATATAAAATTATTCAGACTGAATAAATGTAGATATGAAAAAAGAACAAAATTTAAACATTTATTCGTTTTGAATATCTACCTTTATTCAGTCTGAATATATAGAATTATTCAAATTGAATAAAGGTATATATGAAAAAGAACAAAACTTAAACATTTATTCGTTTTGAATATCTATCTTTATTCAGTCTGAATATATAGAATTATTCAGACTGAATAAAGGTAGATATTCAAACGAATATAATTATTCAGACTGAATAAAGGTAAATTATTCAGACTGAGTAATTTCATATATTCAGTCTGAATAATTCTATATACTCAGTCCGAATAAATGTAGATATTATTCATCCCGAATGTTGTATTATTCACTCTGAATATAACACATATACACGATTTCACGTAAAAACGGTTAAAACGAAAAAATTATATCATGATAGATGTCATATCGAAGAGCACGAAATTCTCGTTTTTTTGATGTAATTTGTTTGATTAAAATGTTAGTAATTTTTGAGATAATTTATTTTAAAATTTAAGGTGGTAAAAGTTTTTTAATTCAACAAAAGAGGGGCTGATTCTAATCTGACGAAAATAATTACCTTTATTCAGTCTGAATAATTACCTTTTATTCAGACTGAATAATTTTTTTCCGATTTTACCCCTGCGCGCTAAATATTCATTAAGCCATGGACAGAGTTTTCAACTTATTTACAAAATTGCCACCGCGTTTTTTTGCCACTTATCTCTTCACCGGACTATTAATCAACGGCTGTGGTTTGTCCTCACGTTTACAATTGAATTTGAGTTTTTATTTGAACCCAGAGAGAGAGAGAGAGAGAGAGAGAGAGAGAGAGAGAGAGAGAGAGAGAGAGAGAGAGAGAGAGAGAGAGAGAGAGAGAGAGAGAGAATAAAAGTTATAGTTAGAATAATGGAAACACTTTTAAGTTTTCGAGTGAGTTGACTTTTTAATGTAACTTAATTTTTTCAACTTACTTTTAACACTTTCAATTACATTCATTTTCACAACTTGTGCATATATTTAATCATTTCACATTTTTATTTAATTATTGAAGAATATTTCATATTCTTTTTCGTTATATAAACATTTCAGTTTTGCACATGTATGATAAAACATGGTGACTTATACCCAATCCTCATAATGGGTGTAGCTCAGTTGGTAATGGATGGAGCATCTTTGTACAAAAAGCAGAAGGTCTTGGGTTTGAACCCAAGACACCCCCATAGCCACAACCGTTGAGTGAGTCAGATATACCCCCACGTAAAATTCCAAACATGTGCACACGTGCATCACCGTCAATTTTCGAATGTGTTCTTGTGCACGTATGTTTTCTATACATTTTTTATGTTGATTTTATTCACAAATTTTTATCTATTTTTAGTTCACAGGTACACAAACTAAAATTTCTCATGAATTCATCCTTAATAAAAATCCTTGTTATTACTTCAAGATATGTTTTGGAAGATTTTGGATTTGCTTCAATCTCTTAATTGCTAGAATTCCGGTATTTGCTCCATCAATTTTGTTCATGCGGAAAACTTACCTTTTTCATTTAATGTATATTTGACCCTTTTACCCTTTGTGTATAAATCAAACTCAAAGCTAGTGCTCGCTTCAAACAATAAATCAAATAAAATCCCTGATTAACTGTAGGTCGTTGATCTTGATTATGAACGAATAAGATTGATTAACATGGTTAACACTAATATCTTGATTAACAAAAGAAATGACTATTTAAATATATTGACTTTTAAAAACAAACATGATAATTAATTTAAGCCACAAGTAATTTGGACATGTATTAAAAACCTAATTAAGGAAAAGTTAAGTAGACCTGGCAAAAACTGACACGACACACTAACCCGACACGAAATAAACGGGTTTGAGCAATACATTTCAACCCATTTAAGTAAACGGGTTGACATGACACGACACGTAAATTACACGGGTAAAGTCGGGATCAAAAATTTCAACTCGAAAATGACCCGAATAACCCGTTTATATATATAAACATAGATAAATATTATAAGTTTTATTTTTAATGTTTTGCATTTTTAATGTTTTGGATTTGGTTATAACTTAAAAGTTTGAACTATAAAATTTAGATTTCTAATGCTTTCATTTGAATTTTGGATATGTAATTTTTTTTGTGAATTTACGATTTTTAATTTTAGTTTAATAAATGTAAAACGGGTTAAACGGGTCGTGTCAGGTTAGGGTTGGGATTTCTGACCCGTTTATTAAACAGGTCGGGTTAGGGTCATGCACTCTCAACCCGTTTAACTTCGAACCCGACACGACACGTTTGCCATGTCTAAAGTTAAGGTGCAAATTAAAGAATAAATTCCAAACATGAAATAAACATGCATGTTTGTAGTTTTTCATATTTAAAATAATATAGTATATATTAATTAATTAATTAGCCAATGAATTGAATAAAGTAGTTTTAATAAGGTCAACCATGGCGCTTTAATGCATCTTTTGGAAACAAACAAAACCACAAGGGTGGTGGCGGGTTGACAAGGGCTTGGGAATGTGGTGGAATATCTCATCTGCCCCAGGTTCAAGTCTAGGCGTCAGCATTCTGTGGTCAGGCTTAGTCTCAAACGGCCGCTTTGTTTGTTTGTTTCCAAATTGCCAAGGATGTAGTCTAGGCAAAGTCTAGATGAACCTTATAAAAAAAAACAACTTCAATCTTTCTATGTATATTCTTGAGTTTCAACACGTCATTCCAATTTCTACTTCTATCACAAATATCCCTTTCTCGCCAACTTCCTACACATCCAACTTTCCTTCCCTTTCCTTTTTCGATAATCCCAATACATTTTTAAAAAAAAAATTATAACACTTTCAATCTCGGTTAGAGTTTGAGAGTTGTACTGATCGTATGCAAACTGTATAATCACTTGAATTGTGTATATTCGTTGTCCTAATACAATAATCCAAATGAAAACTCTAATACCTGAGGTTGTAAGATCAAGTCCTTGTATATACCTGGATTCCACGTTTACATACTTACATGCCGGTCATTTTGTAACTGAACGGCATTATAATCGTGAACTAATAAGATCGAACATCAGTCACAACTGATCCATAAGCTCTGAGCTCAAAACTCAAAAGTTTTGGGCTTAGGACTCAGAGAGGCTCTAAGCAGAAAGCTTAGAAGCTCCGAGTCCAAAGGCTTTCGACTTATACTAATTCAAGAAGCTTTCCAACCTTCTGAATTTCATCTAGAATGTCCCAAACCTCAAATTCCTAAGTAAACCTCTTCATAAACCACCACCGGGGGCACTGTCTCATGGACCCCGCAATGAGGGCCCCTTGACCCCTGCCTTATGGTAATCTAAGGTGATAAAAGCAAGTTATAGAATTTTTGTCTCTTAAACCATCTTATTTTAACAAGGTCAAGATGAAAAGGGTCACTATCCATATTTCTTCTAGTATTCATGGATTCTCATCTCAACTCACTTCCTAATTAACTTATGTCTTCTTTTACTCATCAGAGAATCATGCAAATAACACATCTCATTAACTTCAACTGTAATCAAGTCTTGTTAACACCATAATCTTAGATTCCTATCTATCTATATACATGGTGAATGGTGAGACACAAAAGCAATATATAAGAAAGAAAAATATATGTCATCTCTACTATATATCCAACTATATTGATGTTACCTGTTGGCACCCTGCTCTTTTAACACATTTACAAAGTACCTACCTATCATCTCTATGCTCATCAAAACTCTATATATAATACAAGAATACATCCTTCTTCTTCTTGTAATTTGCCTACAAAGTCTCTGCCAACTAACTCTTCATCTGTGCTGTGTATCTGCCATCAAAGATTTCTTGTGCCCTCAATACAGTAACACCTACCAACTCATTAAGCCTTTTACCTGTTAAAAGATGCAGCTGAGTTGTCTTCGAATTGCCCTTTCCATGGATTCCCGCTATCAGTCCCACTCGAAGCTGCTTGATTAGGGACTGGCATGTTACCCAAGTCCCCATCCAAACTCATCTTTTGTACTTCAGAATATGATAGTATCTTTATGCTTTGAACACAGCTAACAAATTCTCTGCAACATGCATGTTTACAACTAAATTCACATACACACACACACACACACACATATATATATATATAGAGAGAGAGGGAGGTTCAAGGGAAAACTGAAAAAATGGAAAACTGAGAAACACCCTGGTAGCCCTTCATCTAGACGTAGTGCATACAAGTAAATTAAGTTGTTTTTTGGTTTTTATGCACGTGTGCATTATGCGGATGTCCGCATGCACATGTGCATGTTACAAATTACTTGTATGCACATGTGCATATCGTCCAGATGAATGGTTGCGAGGATGTTCCTCAGTTTTTCATTTTTTTGTGGTTTTCCCCTGAACCTGACCCTATACATATATGTATAATAAAGAATTATGGTTTAGTCACTTACTCCCATGGGTCATCGCCAACGAGCAATATGTCATTCTCATGATCAACATAAACGAGTTTCCAATCAGTCCTTTGTGCATCTTCTAGTTGACCTTCGATACCAAACATGCGAGCCAAATCACGCCTAAGCTCTTCGTACCCCACGTAACGCGTCACGTCAATTGTTCTTCCTACAGACCCACGCTTTTGAACCTAATACCATCTCAAATTTATATAAACTCATTTCAAAAAAGAAATAAAAATGCATAAAAGGGATATTTACCTTCGTGTATGTTCGCACACGCTGAGCCTGATTACCCCACAACCCGTTTCCTAAAACACCCGAATCATTAACAGCAACATCATTTGAACAACCTGGCTTGAAAGAAATATCTGGCATCCCAAATGATTGTGGATTAATCTCAGCACTTGACAACTCTGTCTCGATATCTCTAGGACCACCACAAAAGCTGGAAACTAGGTTTTGTGAATCAAAACCCCTCGACAACAAAGCATCAGGTGGCAAACTATCGATATTAGACACTAAAGGAAAATTGTTCTTAGTTTGTGGCTGAATGATATCACCATCCACACAGAAGTTTGGGATCGAGAAGTTCTGTTGAAGGCCTCCAGCATCCAAGCAGTATGACGTGACAGATGTGGAACGTTCCAACTGTTCATTTGCAATGCTTTTGTATTTAGGTGGCTCCGGTAGTTTCACGTCGGTCAACTCATGTTTGACTCGTGTATTAGATTTGCTTTGACTTTGAAGATCATGATCAAATTTTGAAGCAGGATCAACCATGGAATCATTCACAAAAACTGATGGTCCTGGTTGGTTCTTGTTCAGGAAGTTTGATTGAGTTAACTGGCAGTTATTCGTTGAGGGTGAGGTGGAACACGAGGGAGCATCTCCATCAGTAAGACCAGAATGAGCTCTTATTGGAATCAGTTGTCTGGATTGATTCTGGGCTTGGTTTGTAGGAAACGGTGGCGACTGCAGGAGGGTTGATGTTGAGAAGCTATTCCCACTAAGCTGTTGCTGAATCAAAACCCGATTAGCTGAATTAGCATTTTTCTGGGACTGACCATTTCCTGCCATTTGTTGCATATTTAGATGTTGCAATGGCTGCTGCAGTTGTTGCTGTTGCTGTTGATGTTGTTGTTGCTGCTGCTGTTGCTGTTGTTGCTGTTGCTGTTGCTGTTGCTGTTGCTGTTGCTGTTGCTGCTGCTGCTGCTGCTGCTGTTGCTGTTGCTGCTGCTGCTGTTGCTGCTGTTGCTGTTGCTGTTGCTGCTGTTGTTGTTGTTGTTGTTGATGTTGATGTTGCTGTTGATGTTGATGTTGCGGTAGCTGAATATAGACAGAATTCTGTTGTTGAAGATGCTGCATATGCTGTTGTTGCACTTGTTGAGGTTGCAAATGTTGTTGTTGTTGCTGGTGTTGGTTGAAATTAGTAGCATGTAACAGATGTTGTAGATGTTGCTGTGGGGTCCATTGAAGAGATGGTTGTTGTAGTTGACTCACGAGTTGGTTTGTTTGGTTAGTTTTGTTCAGCTGGGAATTTGGGACGAAGAGATTAGGGTTTTGAAAGCTTAATAATTTTGACGAATCTTCGGTATTTAAACAATTAGAAGAAACAACGGGTCCCGGTTGCATAGACGGGATGCCATGATTCTGCTGCATACTCATCCACTGGACTAAACTCAACCCCGGGAAGACTGAACTCGAAGCATCCTTCATACCAAAATCATCAAGCCAAGGAATGCCTCTCTCGTCTTCTACAAAAGCACAAAGAAAATAATATTAGCACCTTTTTACATGAATCAACTAAAACCGTAAAAATGTAAAAATGTAAAAGTGAAAATCAATGTGAAATTTTAATAAGATTACCTAATTGTCTCGGGAATTTTTGTTGGAAAAACGGAGGCGGACATATATAGAACGGAGACACAACGGGTTCAATTTCCCAGACGGAAACACGGCTTGGACGTTGACCAGCCGTTGACTCATCCCACCCAACCTGAAGACTTCGCCATTGTGAATTCTTCCACCGGGCTGAATCAAGATCACTGATACCAGTTACGGTTCCCATGTACCTCCGCACTCCTGACTCCTCGGTTTCAAACATCATTCTGAATCGCATGCCCATAGAAACTTGAGTATACATGGCTTTATTATACTTGGCTAGGGGGATCACAAACTCTGCAGGACTGGCCCTGTGAAATTCGATTAATTTGCTGTTAATAAAATTGTACAGCGAGGATAACAAATAAACCAAGTTCTCCATAGGCAAAGGGTCGTGTGAGAAGTTGAGGTTAACGTGAGAAGCGTGGGAAGTGGATCTGAACCCTTGATCACTTTTAATCAAATGTCCTCTCATGAATTGCGCCTTAGGAAGAGAATTGATCCGGTGCATCTCGGTGCATCTCATCCTAATGTGCGTCCATTTCTCATCCAACGGTTGATAACCACTTTTCACGCTTCTCACGTTAACCTTAACTTCTCACCGGAACCCAACCTGTTCTTCATACCTAGGATTGAAAAAGATGATAAATGGCCTGTTATTTGTGGCGGCATGAGCAGCGGCAGCAAGAATTCCGATGTGCATACTGTCACTGGAGATAACCGATGACGAAAGAGCAGGCTGCTGTCTGTTGGCACGTCTGATTCCCAACAGAAGCTGTGATTTCTCATCTCTACATTCAGATATACAAATTCCGTAATGACAGAAAAGATAAATAGTGACGATATATAGAATTATTTTTAACTCATTGTTTAAAATACCGTATGAAAAGAACAGCATCCCCGGCAGAAAGTCTTTTCGAGCTGACAAATACGCTCCAACCAGTGGTCAGCAGATGCCTCTTTGGTTGGCCTGCAATTAACGAAGAAATTATAGACTAATATAGTTTAATCGAACGAAAGGAGAAAAATGTAAATTTTTAAAAAACCTCGATAAATATGTCTGAATGTCCATGATTGGTCATGCAAATCTCTAGCTACAAGCTCTTGGGCTGGAGGTTGCATTGAGAAATCCTACAAAGCATCTTCCGAGTGAGCCATGGAATAGTAAGACACAAAAATCTACCAATCTTGATAACAAGGAATTAAGCACAGTTGAGTTGAGTTTGAGTTTGACTTACCAGAGGCGGAAAAATCTTCTCAGCCGCTCGACGTGGAACAGAAAATCCACCATGGGTGCTTGTGTCACTAGCCGTAAGAGTTTTACAAAAGAATTCAGCCGGCTGCTTGTTTTGCTTCAGACCCATTTCAGATATAAGTAATGCTTCCTGATCATACTGCACAATTAACATTTTAGATATCTTGAAATGTTTATGTTGGCATGTAAAAATGATAAAGAAAACATGGCTGATTTACTTTATTTACAGGTTGAAGTGTCATCTGTGCATAGACTTCATCAGTTTCAGCATCAGCCTAAATCAAAGTAACAAAAGTAAGAGATAAGCTTATTTATTCATTAATGAATGAAACAAGGGAAGTATGAAGAATGTAATACATGCAAAGCGACATTATGAAGCAAGCAGATGAGCTTGGAAGGAAGATTAGGATAGCTAGGGATGTTTTCTGTATCCTTCTTCATCGACGCTGCAACCTTAAAACAGTTGTCAAATAAACTTTTATCAGTAAACAAAATACCAATATTCTCAAACACGAATCACGAGGGGAATCTTACTTGCTCGCTGTGACCTTGTGGAAAGTAAACCACAAGACTTCCGATAGGAGGCAACGAAACTAAAGGACCAGCACAAGCATGCCATAACTCCGAATTCATTACCTTCCTTGCACCTGATATATAACAAATTAAGGGGCTGTTCCATTAAGAGAGGTGAATCTTGTTTGGCAAAAAAGAAAGTGGCCTCTTAATGGCCACTTAATGTTTTAGCATCTTGAATCTTGTTTGGGAAAAAAAAGTCTGCCACTTAATGGTTCTAAAACCCTCTGAATGATTTAGCATCTTGGGCCTCCCTTAACCATTCTGCACCCTGATTTCATTCTAAACAATTACCAAACAACCATATTTCATTTTGCACTATATCATAAAAGCCTCTTAATCATTCTGCACCAAACCATTCAGCAACTGCCAAACAGCCCTAAGCCAAAAGGGTATGTGTTTAAATTGTTTCAAAAGAAAAAAAAAAGAAAAAAAAAGGTATGCCCTGGAACACATGAGGACAACTCACAAAGATTTGGCCTAAAGATAAAATCAACTAAAAGCTTTGACACCCAAATTGGAATATTTCTTCTAGTTGTCAAAGAACCAGTCTTTATGAAATAAAGATTTACCTGCTCATTCCCCTACCCTTCCTACATGTTCTTAATCTTGTGGAATTTAACTAATTTATGTCCTTTTTTTATTATCTTTGAAAGGAACTTAATTAATAATTTCCCCAATGAAACAGCTTTGGCATCAATGGACATCTAAACAGAAAGGGGGGATCCAGATAAATGGTGGTAATACTTGATATAAAAATGATCTGAATGAAATTAAAAGGGGGATACCAAAAGATTGATAACTTTTTAAGGATCTGTTTAACTAGATAATTAATTATAAAAGCAATTAGCAGAGATGATAAAAAAAATAAAAAGAAATACAGATTACAGACCTTCTCCACCTGAACTGGGTTGATAAGCATTTGACGGAGCTTTCATTATTCAAAATTGTGAAATGTAATTAAGGAATCAGAAAGTTATGAGTTGTTGTGATGGAAAGAAGTTGGTCCAACGAAGCTTGCATTGATTGCAAAAGCAAGCATGGAGTTTGGGTTCAACATCAAATTCTAGTACCGGCGAAGAAAAAGCGTTGAAGTTGTTTAGAAGAAAAGAGAAAGATTGAAGAATGAGTTGGCCGGAATCGTAATAGAAAGAGAAGGGAAAAGTGGAGTGGAAAGGCAGGAATTGGGGAGGAATGACGGTGGTGGTGGTGATGATGATGGAGAGCGGAGAAAGAAAGAATCTTGAGAGAGGTTCCCCGGAAAACCTGCCTGTAAAAGAAAGCGGTGTTGCTTTATAACATAACATGCCCACCCGCCCTCCATTTCTTTTTATTTCTTTTTATATTAAGAGTAAATTACGGATTGGTCACTATATGTGCGTTTGATTCGCAGACCGGATGAGACGGAACGGGACAAAAAAAATAGTCTCATGTTTGGTATGTCATGGGACAAAATTCAGATGGGATAACATGGGACAAAAACAAGTTTTTATGGGACAAAACTTAAAAAAATTTGTTCCACCAAAATAGGTGGAACAACATGGGACTAAAACATAAGATTACTAAAATACCACTTTTTTCCAACGTAACCTAGATTAAAATTTTCCTCCAGTCCACTCCCGTCCAGTTCCATCCCGTCCCGTCCCATCCAGTCTGCGTACCAAACGCTACTTATGGTTTTAAATTTGGTTTGTATTTAGACGAGCGTGCGGTTGGGGGTATTGATGGGTAATGAATGAGAATGATGATAAAACTGTTGTTTAGTTTAATATAATATAATATAATGGGTCTATTACCTCAAACCCATCAATTTCTTTTTCTGATCAAATTGGGCGAATGAAAATTTTACTCTCGCTCGGTCGCTTTTTTCTCATGTGTCCCTTCATTTCTCGATGTTGAAGAAAAAATGACGTCACATATTTGTATTAAAAATGTTATATAATTTTTTTTAATTATATTGGTTTAACCAAACAGCATCAATGAAATGTTCATTCCTATTCTCATTCTTCTGCATTTTCATTTTCATTCCCGTTTTAAGTCTCCAGAATATGTGTATTTTAAAATAGCTCTCAGAATTTGTATTTTTGTAAGATATTTGTCCATCTTATTAATGGTTGTTAACTTATATCAAGTAATGATTCAAATAGATAAGATCTTCTTCCATGATGAACATCTCCTCCAACTTGTAGATTCTTCTTCATGAATCTCTGTTACTTTCTCTAAAAAAAAATTCACAATGTATACATTCCTTTTATGCATATCCATTTTTGTGGGTATTATATCAATAAGTGTTTGAGATTGATTCAAGCTTAGATAACCATTTTGATAATTGAAGTTTATATTCTTTTTAATTAGTTTTGGATTATTTTATTTAAGGTATTAATTTAATGAGATATGTGGTCTAGAATCCTTCTCATCTTCTTGTAAAATGTTCTTTTTAACACAGCATATGGATTCAACCTTCTGATGTAATGAGTAAAAAGTCTTCTTTCTGAATCTTCAAGAAAGGGTGTTCTTGAAGACGGAGTTTTTCTTCAGCAGGGTCAGGTTGAGGTTGTCTTGAAGAGGATGGACCAGCTTGAGAACTTGATGGGTTAGATGGACCGGCTTAATCAGAATGAGATACAGGAACAACAAGTGGAATTATTGGTTCTTAACATCAACAAATTCAGGCTGAGAAACTTTAGGTTGTACATGAGTAGCGTCTTCTCGTGTGATTCTCCCTATATTACATATTATATATTGTGTGTGTATATAGAAGTAGCGGTGCTCTGTGGTCACTATCACCTCATTTGCACCTGGAGGTAGGCCTGTGCATCGGTCGGGTCGGGCCCAAAAATCCCCAACCCGATCGGGTTTCGGATGGACGAAATAGGCCCCGAAACCCGTCCTAAGTATTGTTCGGGGTTCGAGGTTCGGGTCTATTCGGGTTCGGGTTCAGCGGGGTGGTTTGTACAAACAAGAAAGAAACTTAAGAAACTCTCAAAGTTTGTAAACACTAATCAGTATACAGTAAGTTTGTAAAATGTAAACACTCAAACTCTCAAAGTTTGTAAACACTCTCAATAGCCAAATTAAAAACACTAAACAGTAAGTTTGTAAACACTCAAACTCTCAAATTAAACACAAATCAGAGAAGAACTGAAGAACTTAAAAAGAGAAGAAGAGAAGAACTTACAAATCACTCACCCTCTCACAAAGTCACAGACTCGTAAAATCGTCAGTCGTCTCCTTCGACTCTTCGAGGCTTCGACCTTCGTGGATTGACTGGATTCGTGCCTTCGTCCTGGTCAATCGACAATCGTTCGCTTCGAAGTACGAAGTTCCACCTGGTAAATCGTCCCCTTCGGCCCTTAATTCGCCCCTTCGTGGCTTCGTACAGTGAGGAGTGAGGTCTGAGTGAAATTAGGGCAGAATGAGAAATTGAGAATGGAATTAACTCATTAAGTCTGAAATGAGATTAGAATTTTTTTTTAATTAGTTCGGGTTTCGGACGGGTTCGGGTTTGGGAAAACCCAACCCAACCCGATCCGTTTTATCCGAGAAAATATATCGGGTTCGGACCACTTCGGGTTTCGGGCTAACGGGTGAGTGAATTTCGGGTTCTTCGGGTTGGGGGGGTTTTGCTCACCCCTACCTGGAGGAAGGGTTAGCGTGTGAGAGGGATGTGATGGGGGGTAGAAAAAAGGGTGGGACGGATGGTGGGGCTACGTTTTTGTTTTTCGTTTTTGCATTTTATATATTATATAATATTTATGTTTTAATGTAAAATAAAAAAGAATTGTAAATTACCCAAAGTATCCCTTATTTAATGGATGAAAGTTAACAACTGTTAGTGATAGAGACTAAAACGTTACAAAAGTACAAATTCTAGGGGCTAGCTTGAAATAAACAAATTATTGTGAAGATAAATTTATAACCACAAAGAGTAAATTTGTAATTTACTCTTTTATCTATTATATAAATCAATGGTATTTATTTATTAAACCTATAATTTAAGATGGTTTAATAATTGACTAATAACAAGCTTGTTGATACATTACATCTGAAATTATACATGAAATTTTGGTTATATTAGTAAAAAGTATTGTGTTTCTCATATGAGGTTACAATTACAAATCAATAATCACAACATTAACTAATTTATACTATATTATTAATTATTTTTATTAGGGGCGTTCATTTAAACCGTTAAACCGGTTAATTTACCCACATCGCAACATAACATGTGGTTTAGAACATCCACGATACGGTTTGCAATTTTGAATCATCGAATTACGGTTCAAATCACACAGCATTGGAAATCTTTTTTGATTTTTTCAAATATATATTATACATTCTGTAGAGACATTATTGATTATTTATTAAATCTTCAGTTTCTTTTTTAAGTTTTACGTTACAGAGTTCCTATTTGAATCTTTTTATTTTGTATTTCTCAAATATCATGATCGAATTTATTTTGAAGTCAACTTTTCAAATATATTTCTATTAATCTCGATTTTTTTAGTTTATGTTACACTATTTTTAATAACACACTTCGGATATATTGAATCTTTTTATTATATAAAATATTGAAACGTTAATTTTAAAGTTATGATTTTAAATTATTGGATTAAAATATATTAGGTATAATAAACTACATATGCTTGCGGTTTATGGTTTAGAAAAATCTTTAAATCGCATGTGCGTGTGTGGTTTAGAGTTCTGCACCACAAAATCTTTAAATCGCATACCCGTATGCGGTTTATGGTTTAGAAAAATCTTTAAATTCCACTCTTTTGCCTCCTAAAAAAAGGCTTTTAGAATCCCCTTCTTACCTATCTGTAACGAATCAAGTTCCATAAAAAACACATAGGTTTGGTTATAAGTAAACAAGAATGTTTATTATTTAACTAAGCTATGGAATAGGACTAATAATGTATTAGTAGGATATATATTATTGGTAAATAATGTATTTATCAAACACCTAATTATTGCCCAAGGACCACTATCTTTTTTCTTTTCCTTTTTAAGTTAATAACAATGCTTTATTTGATACATAACTTCACTAAATGTATTTGTTTCTTTCTTAATTATGTAAAATGTTTCTTGATTAAAAAAAGTACAATACTCATAAAAGAAAAGGCTACACTAACATCCATCATTGAAATGTTATTCTAGATAAATATAGACTGCAACTATTTTATATAATTTTTTTAAACAAAAAATAAGACTTTTTTTTGAAGAGTGTTCTAGGATATGCATACACTAATCATTTAACAAATTATGACCGTAAGACATCAGCCCTTATTAAACTGAGTGGCCATAATTGCAAAAAAAAAACTTAATTTCTGTACAAAAAGTAGATATATTAAGGGTGCGTTTGGTACACTGGACATGACAGAACAAAAATCATTGTCTTATGTTTGGCAGAACTTTTATGTGGAACAGGCAGGAACATAGTGAAACAAGCTGGAACAGGCATGTTCCACCCTCACCCCATGAAACAAGGTGGAACAGATTTATGTTTTACCAATATAACCTCAAAATATAATCTAATTTTCTTCTAAAACATCAAATACACATTATATTTTATATTTTATTCATTTTTTAAATTTTATTTATTGTATTTTATCTAATGTTATATGTTCTGTTCTGTCAAGTTATGTTTACCAAACGTTGAACAACTGTTCTGTCCTATCTTGTCTTGTTCTATCTTGTTTGCGTACCAAACACACCCTAATAGCTCACAGATATAATTTTATATATGTATATTGTGTAAAAAGAACGATCCACTTCACTATAATTATATATTGTCTACCTTGATAATTCACTAGGCTCAACTGGATTTATGTCGGGTTCGGTTTAACTTTTGGTGTTTTTATTTGTAAGTTTTTAGTTTCTTCTCTTTTATTTTTGCTTCATTTAGACTTTACACTTCGTAATAGAGGTGGCCAAAAAATCGGACCAGACCGGGCCTCGGGAAGGACCGAGCCGAAACACTATTTCAAGGTTCGGGCTTTGGTCGGGCCCGGGCCTGGCTTGAGCATAAATATTTGGGCCCGCTTAGGCTTTTTATAAGCCCGGGCTTTCGGGCCGGGCCCTAAACCGGGCCTTCACAAAAAAATATTTTTAAAAAATTTATAAATGTTATTCTAATTATCTAATACACTTAAAATGCGTAATTGGGTCGCTCAAATATACTTAAAAATACGTTTTATTATAATTTGTTCGTTTGATTCATCACTGCCGGCCATTTTGAGCGAAAGATGGAAGAATTGAGAGATAGAGAAGTTGCGAAAAACGAACACGGGGTAGCGAGAAATCGAGAATTGTGAGCGAGAATTGTGTTTTTTGCGTTTTATAATTTGGTATGTAACCCCATACACCAACTTTCCTATTTATAGTGTTGAGGAACCATTAAAAACCAAAAAAAGGTCACAAATCATCAAAAACGGTCATATAGTCGTTATATAACGATCAGATTTTCAAATTCGAAACGGGTCGGGCCGGATCAGGCTTGGGTCTGGGCCGCAATCGGGCTTCGGGTCGGGCCGACGAAACTTCCAAATACTAGGCCCGGTTGGGCCCGACGGGCCGAGGCCCGGGCTTTGGCCGGGCCTGGCCAGGCGTTATGCGGGCTGGGCTTCGGGCTTCTAGTGGGTCGGGTCGGATCAGGGCTTGTTTGGCCATCTCTACTTCGTAATAGCCTAGTCTGTATTCTTATTAACCTTTTTGCTTAATAAATTTTGTTACCTATATATATATATAGAGAGAGAGAGAGAGAGGATCATGCGAGAAGCAAACTGATATGGGAGAAGGCGAGAAGGAATATGAACCACAAAATCCATTAATTAAAAAAATACCATAAATTAAAAATTAAAAATAAATTTAGAGATTAGGATAATTACTATTTTAAATTGGATAAACTCTTAAAGTTTCATTATATCTTTTAGATTTATTTATATTTTAATTTCAATTAATTTATTATTTTTTTAATTAAGTTTATCTAATAAAAAATCTGGATACACTTTTAATAAAAAAAATCACAATTTAGATCAAATATCACATATGATATTCATAATCAATTCATTATTGTTTTTCACAATTTTCTCTATTTTTTGGATCTTGAATTACATGTGATTAACTTAAGTTATCAAATGATTTATTACGTATCACTTATGATTCACTATCTGTTAATTTTTGTACATATCATATTGTCACATGTGATTATGTATATTATCACATGTGATTATGCATATTATCACATATGATTATGCATATTATCACATGTGATTATTGTAGGTATTTTAGTTAATCATATGTGATTATGTATATTTATATTAATAGATCTTTTTATGATGTAAATATCATCATGTGTGATTATACGTCTTTTATATTCGGATGTATATTATCATATGTGATATATACAAAAATTCACATACTGGATCATATGTGATACATAACAGATAATATATTAAACGAAGTTAATCACATGTGATTAAAAACGTGGATCAAGAAACTAGATATAAAATGATAAAAAAGATAATAAATTGATGGTGAAACTCACATGTGATATTGATGAAAATTAGGATTTTTTAATCAAAAGTGTATCTAGAAAAAATAATATAAAAGTTGATAAAAATATGAATTTATTAAAATTAAAAAATAAATAAATTTAAAAGATATATGAGATATTTAAGGATTTATCCAATTTAAAATGATAATTATCCTAATTTCTAAAATATTTTTTATTTTTTATGTTATTTTTTAAATAATGAAGTATGTGGCCCACATTCTTTCTCGCCTTCTCGCAAATGAACTGTTTTCTCGTTTGAACCTGTCCCTATATATATATATATATATATATATATATATATATATATATATATATATATATATGGTGTCTACCGTTATTACAATATAACATTATTTGTGGCCATATATAATTGCTAAAAACGACTATTATAAACTTTTGCATGCAAATAATATATAACAATTTTCATATTTCACACAATGTATGTATGTATGTATGTATGTATGTATGTATGTATGTACACACATGTGTCTTTGTGTTTATAATATACACATAATGTTTACGAAATTACAATTATTATGCATTTATCATTTTCTCCCAATTTCTAAAAAATATGAAAAATGATTATATATATATATATATATATATTATTATATTCAAATGGTTAAATTTTGGGTGACATTACATATATGTTCCAAATGACTTCCTTTATAAAAATATTTTTTTATAGTTAAGTTAGCTCTATTATTAATTAGTAGAAGTCTATTCGCGCAATGCAACGCGATATTTTTTGATTTCAATGTTTTAATTTATTTTAATGTGTGCTTTTGAGAAAACGGTCATGTTGTTTTTATATATTTGTTTATAGAATGACGCTTTTTAAAAAGTTCTTGATTTGAGGATTTAAAAGTGGTTAGAGATAAGAATTATGTAACACCCTCAAAATCGGGACGAGCAACTAACTTTAATTTCAATAAAATAACTAAAAGATGATAAAATCATTTCTTCATATCATTCTTGAAAATACCTCAAAGTTTAAATATCACAAATTAAACAACTAACAACTTAAGGCGGGTGTTACTTAACCCATTTACAAGTTGCTAATCCCAATAAATGCGGAAGACTTCACTAAGCAAACCACTTCTCGTGCACTCTACTAGCACTCATCACTTCACATTGTAGCTAAAGCTATTCCCAACCTGAACCTGTTGCACATGCCGACAAATAAAAAGGTTAGGCTAACGCTTAGTGAGTTCAAGAGTTTACATCATGAGCAAATCATTTGATAGACCCAAAAGATTCGATTTCATCTATGATTTCCAAAAAGGGTTTGTATAAAAGACATCGACAACCCATTTTCCAAACGCAAACAATTCCTGTGAGGAAAGCTTCCAATGAAAATCATTTCTCCGCAATGGATCCAATTCCAAAACTCACTCAAGAGGTAAATAAATAATAATCTCTCAAATAATCGTCAATGAGAATAATACTCCAATAATTGAAAACATCCAATAAGGATAAAACATAAAATCCGTCCATCAATCCTGGAAAGCAATCCATACACATATATTATGACATCGACAACGCGGATAACAAAATACCCGAAAACAACACCCTTCGGTGACGGGGGAGACCCGATTTCATCGAATGTGGCAAACACATAAATTAAACCACAATTAATAACACAAATAAGCTTCATGGATGGGAAACACATGACATCAACCCAAACCGGGTCTTTAGTCCATCTCCGGCATCAACCAAACTAGGTCTTTAGCCCACCTTAGACATCAACCAAACTAGGTCTCTAGTCTATCTCTGGCCTCAACCAAACTAGGTCTTTAGCCCATCTCCGACATCAACCAAACTAGGTCTTTAGTCCGTCTCTGGCATCAACCAAACTAGGTCTTTAGTCCAAACCACCAAGTTCAATCCTACTGGATCTTTACCTTAGGAAACCCACCATCCAACACACGTTTACTTGACTTAAATATAAATACATGACCCCAAAAGAATAACCAATGCATTCAAATCATGTAAAACTCAAATATAATGCAATTCATGCAATTCAAACCCCAAGCCCACGTCGAGCTTATTAAAACCAGGCGAATGCCCCCAAGACTCAACCGAGTCCAAAACCGAGCTCTCTGCTCAAAAGATCTAATGATCGTTTATCCACATCAACTCATACAAATAAAATGCACCTAACCCACATCATGCAAACACACGCTCCGTGGCATGATAATCTCACAACCCCTTCATTGCCATCTTCCCAATGAAGTCAAATCATATATGCATCTATATGTGTGTGTGTATACGTATATGCAACTTTTTCATAACTCGACAATGCATATAACCCATCAAGGTTCATTAGTCCCAAAGCTACTAAGAATACAAAATCATCAAACGGTCTTCACACATAAGACCAACACTCAAACCGGTACATATTCAAATAAAATGCAATTAAGCATATAACACATCCAAGACTCCACCTCGAGTCACTAAAACCGGCAAACACTCAAAAGAATCATTTGAGTATAAATCAAGCCTTTAAAGGCCAAAATAAACGTTTGGCTAAATACATGTCACTCACACGGTTACGTAAACCAAAATACCTCGTTACCCAAAATCTTTACCCTTTTAATTTCTCCATTGGCCATCGGCCCCAAAATAAAAGGTTTACAACTCTCAAAACATTTATACGGTCGGATCGACCAAAATCCCCAACTCACACGTTCACACTTTAAAATGTAACAAATCATAGTTATAGCCTAATCACAAAAACACTAAAAGTGTATTTTGACCAAATCACCTTCACTTATGCAATAAATTAACAAAACATCTTTTACTCGTGATTTATTCATCAATCACTCAAAATCCCCAAATGTGGGTGTTTTTACAAGATTTGTAAAGCTCAACACTTAATTAAATCAAAACCCACCAAACAACTCAACAAGGGATAATTTCATATAAAGCACACAAATACTTTAAAATAAACATTTTGGTATGTACAACGTTTTCACAAATCAACTTGAACTCACCTTGCTAGATTAGGCTAAATCTAGATTTTCTCAAACGTATGCTCCCTTGAAGAAGTCCGAATCTTCAAGTCCAAATCTTCCAAAACCTAGACCCATAAGTTTCCAACCATAAGTATTTATCCCCAAACACTAAAAATCATTCCCCAAACGTTTTGCATCCAAGAATACCAAATATACCAAAACCTTAATCTTCATAAATGAAGAAGGAGAAGATCACCTCAACCCAACACAACAAAATCATCCAACAACACCCAAAATAGAAAGAAGATGAAACCAACAATAACCTAGCTTTTGGGTAGAGAGATATTACCTTTATCACTTGAATATCCATCCAAAACCTCCTAATCATCCACAAAAGCTTCAAGCTCCATATCTTCAACAATGGTGGAAATGGGTTTAGATTAGGTGAAGAAGATGAAGGGTTTGCGTTACTCTTGAGGAAAATCGGCTGAGAGGAGGGAGAGAGATTTGAGTTAGGGTTAGGAAATGGAATGAGGAAATAGAGAGGGGAAAAGTCTCTCTTAAAACAAAAAGTGCCATCAGACACATCGCGGACGTCCGGCACCAGCCGAACCGATTCCTTCCCAAACTTCTGTTGCTTCCGCGGACGACCCACAGACTTTCGCGCTACGCGGACGTCCGGACCTTGGCTATGCGTACATCCGCAAGTCCAATTTTCGTATCTCGATTTTCGGGGTGTTACAATCCTCCCAACCTTAGAATGATTTCGTCCTCGAAATCTAGATCCCTTACAACCAAAGGCTATCCAAATCAACGTCGACCCTGTTCCAATAGCTTTTTAACTGAAATCAAAATTTTCCCACATAGACTGTTATGACAAACCTCAAACAACCCTTACCAACAATGTCCTCTCAGACACATTGTACTTATGTCCGGGTGAACGCTCCATTTACTGGATTATTTCCCAACTAACTACCTCAGTTGTCTCCCAACCTTAGGTGTTCCATACTTCCCCGACGACGGATCCCGACTCTAAATCAATCCGTGTCCACTCGCTCTTAAATTTCTCCAATTAATCCAAGGTTTGATTACATCTAAAACCAACGAACCTCCAAATCTAAGGTTCCCACTGCTGAACCGGCACTTACTTCTAACGAGTCCCATTAGACTCCAACACCGACGGTCGTCACTAACCCATCAGTTACACCACTCCCAAAACACGTCTAATTCCAATCATCTAGTCGACAGATTCTTCTACCAAAGGCGGAGGGTCATCCGCTATACTATTCGTCACAATCGAACCTAATTTCATCATAATCGATACCGCCACTTATTAAAATTGGACTACACCTTCCAATCACACTAGTGGTCCTTGGCCTCGAACTCCAAAAGTCGACACCTAGTCACACCACCAAAACTCGACTCATCACCGAGCTCCACACACGAACTTCATTCCTCAAATAGTCCCACCAATCCATGGTCATCCCACGATCTCAAGGGTCCTACACGACCTTCACACAATACCGACAGCCCAAGACAAGGTTGCCGAAGTGAACAGTTACCAAAGCACTAACAAGGGACACCGCAAGTCCCACCTTTTAGTTGTCTACAAGAAATGATTCGTCCCCGACAACGACATCATACGGCTTACAACAAAACACGCGCTAGAAACCCAATCTTTCCTCGAAAGGTTCTACACGCCCTCACCCCTAACTGGGGTTGCTCAACCTCACCAAGCCTAAAGAGTTCAAGGTTTTCAAGTGACAGACTCAATAAATATGCCAATAAAGTTCTCACTAGATTTTTCAACACAAAGGTTTTTATACTAACATCATATACGTACAAAAACTTACCACTACTCAGCTAGTGGATGTACAATCATGGACACACTTGTCCCACGTATGAAAAATCATTTTCGAAAACCTTTTTATCACAAATCAATTTACTACCGAAACGTAAAAGCGTACTCTACAACTTTTAAAATGAACCGCTAGGGTCCCAACACGGGTTTACTCATGCCACCCGCGCAAAGTAAACTCCGACATTAAAATAGTGGCCAGCAGCCTGTTTATAAGAACTTCAAAAGAAGGATTTACACGACATCAATTTCCAAAATTCTCTTTTTAACCATAAAACGACATGAACTGTAATTTATTAACAACTTCGCATGTGTCAGTTCGTTCACAGAGGGACGAAGCAATTCATCTACACACTTTGGTTAAAACACGACATGGTCTGGGCCATCTCCCAGATTTTAAATCGAATAACATGATATTTTCATCATTTGGAAATATCGGTTTAAACGTCGAAAAGAAATTTCAAATCAAAATTTTCCATTCCAATCTGCAACACTTTCTGAGTAGTCACTCTGAAATGGTATAACACATACCGGATAGTCATTACTAATTTTCGAAGTAGAAATTCATTAACTCAAATTTCAAAGCTTCTCATTCAGTCGTATAATGACAAGTAAATAAAATCTTTTGACCAGACTCGCATAACTCAATGTGTTTTTCCTCAAAACCTCAGAAAACAATACGTGCACATAATTTGATTAACACATAACACAACTCAAGTCATCTTCAAGCCTTAAACCGCACAAGAGATGCACACTAACGTCTCAAAATAGTGGTTACAAAACTATTCATGTCAATGAATTAATACAGTGCATGCGTGAGAAAGAATATCAACAATGTCAACAAATGAGAGTGCATAAAACAGAACATTAGAGATGTACTATCATGATGCTCTTATATGCATTACTCACGCCACGTATAAATCAATTTGTACCCCTAGCAAGTTGCAACAAATATGCTACCACAATCCTTAAAGGAGAAGCCATGCGGCATCAAAACTCCAAAACCACTCTTTTTTATGCAAAACGTCATGAAGCATATTTTCAACTAAATTCGCATGAGACGCAATACTCACTCAACCCATATATTAACGCACACAATCATTCAAGCATGCACATGACCAAGTGTCACCCATGCACCATGAAACGTCGTAAAACGAAACTTCATCGTACTCCACAAAGCTTCCATCAAACTCGATGGAACTCAACAACATCGAACCAAGTAAATGGTGTCACAGTTTTCGTTTTCAATAAACGGCTCGCATAAAACAATGCTATGATTAAATAATCCAAATCATAAAACCTCGCAACACAAAATAAAACGACACCCTTTCGTCAAGGCTCGCAAAATCGAAATTCCCATTAAAATCAACACTGAAACAAGGGAAGGTAACTCTCCGTCCAACCTTAACATATGTGGAGGAGATCCAATGTTAAGGTTGCAAGTCGCGGTTACTTATCCAAAACCATAAACGACATTAAAACATGGGTATCACAATATCCAAAAGTAGTAGTGGACGACTACAAGGAATAAAAAAAATCCCGACTAGGTTCACAACCGCCTGTCGTAAAATAATTTCATGCATGTTCCAAGTCATGGTTTAAAAATCTTGCGTACGTCAAACTTTTTCCAAGATTTAGCGGTACCGTCCATCTGACGATTCGAAACACAAGAAATAATCGATGCAATTTATTTTAAAAGCAAAATAAATTTCGTGCATGCATTTTGTCGACACTCAACGTCCAGGTCACATTCCTCCAATTTTCTCGATTACACTATTGTCATCCGGATACTCACACATCTTAACGCAAAGTGGGAAGCCACATCGACTAACCCCACATTTCTCCTTGAATCAAGTCAATTCAATAAGCCTACGTCTCCAATCCAACTATCAAGTCCGACCAAAACGGTCCACTTAGTACATTCCATCATGCTTACCGCCACTCCCAATGGCAAATGCTAAAGTCGTCAACCTCTTCTAACGGCTACTCGCTTAGAACTCCTTTACCACCCCAACGGTCATCACGCTAGAGTCGTCCAAGTACTCTCATGTAACCGGTAGGTTCACTATCACACTGACCAGGTGCAATTCTGAACGTACCGCACATGATCACCCTTGCTACTCTTGACGTGACTTCCCGCTTCTAGTGACCCCAACAACTTCCGAATATCTTATCTTAGAGTGCCTAATGGTGCAATCTCGCTCCCAATCACTTAAAACAACGCTAGTTTGAGTTTAGGTATCCAACAATTAATACCTAATTCTCTCAAACTTATGCTCTGATACCAACTTGTAACATCCTCAAAATCGGGACGAACAACTAACTTTAATTTCAATAAAATAACTAAAAGATGATAAAATCATTTCTTCATATCATCCTTGAAAATACCTCAAAGTTTAAATATCACAAATTAAACAACTAACAACTTAAGGCGGGTGTTACTTAACCCATTTACAAGTTGCTAATCCCAATAAATGCGGAAGACTTCACTAAGCAAACCACTTCTCGTGCACTCTACTAGCACTCATCACTTCACAGTGTAGCTAAAGCTATTCCCAACCTGAACCTGTTGCACATGCCGACAAATAAAAAGGTTAGGCTAACGCCTAGTGAGTTCAAGAGTTTACATCATGAGCAAATCATTTGATAGACCCAAAAGATTCGATTTCATCTATGATTTCCAAAAAGGGTTTGTATAAAAGACATCGACAACCCATTTTCCAAACGCACACAATTCCTGTGAGGAAAGCTTCCAATGAAAATCATTTCTCCGCAATGGACGCAATTCCAAAACTCACTCAAGAGGTAAATAAATAATAATCTCTCAAATAATTGTCAATGAGAATAATACTCCAATAATTGAAAACATCCAACAAGGATAAAACATAAAATCCGTCCATCAATCCTGGAAAGCAATCCATACACATATATTATGACATCGACAACGCGGATAACAAAATACCCGAAAACAACACCCTTCGGTGACGGGGGAGACCCGATTTCATCGAATGTGGTAAACACATAAATTAAACACAATTAAAAACACAAATAAGCTTCATGGATGGGAAACACATGACATCAACCCAAACCGGGTCTTTAGCCCATCTCCGACATCAACCAAACTAGGTCTTTAGCCAACCTTAGACATCAACCAAACTAGGTCTCTAGTCTATCTCCGACATCAACCAAACTAGGTCTTTAGTCCGTCTCTAGCATCAACCAAACTAGGTCTTTAGTCCAAACCACCAAGTTCAATCCTACTGGATCTTTACCTTGGGAAACCCATCATCCAACACACGCTTACTTGACTTAAATATAAATACATGACCCCAAAAGAATAACCAATGTATTCAAATCATGTAAAACTCAAATATAATGCAATTCATGCAATTCAAACCCCAAGCCCACGTCGAGCTTATTAAAACCGGGCGAATGCCCCCAAGACTCAACCGAGTCCAAAACCGAGCCCTCTGCTCAAAAGATCTAATGATCGTTTATCCACATCAACTCATGCAAATAAAATGCACCTAACCCACATCATGCAAACACACACTCCGAGACATGATAATCTCACAACCCTTTCATTGCCACCTTCAAATCATATATGCATCTATATGTGTGTGTGTGTGTGTGTATACGTATATGCATCTCTTTCATAACTCGACAATGCATATAACCCATCAAGGTTCATTAGTCCCAAAGGTACTAAGAATACAAAATCATCAAACGGTCTTCACACATAAGACCAACACTCAAACAGGCACATATTCAAATAAAAAGCAATTAAGCATATAACACATCCAAGACTCCACCTCGAGTCACTAAAACCGGCAAACACTCAAAAGACTCATTTGAGTATAAATCAAGCCTTTAAAGGCCAAAATAAACGTTTGGCTAAATACGTGTCACTCACACGGTTACGAAAACCAAAATACCTCGTTATCCAAAATCTTTACCCTTTTAATTTCTCCATTGGCCACCGGCCCCAAAATAAAAGGTTTACAACTCTCAAAACATTCATAAATGTACGGTCGGATCGACCAAAATCCCCAACTCACACGTTCACACTTTAAAATGTAACACATCATAGTTATCGCCTAATCACAAAAACACTAAAAGTGTATTTTGACCAAATCACCTTCACTTATGCAATAAATTAACAAAACCTCTTTTACTCGTGATTTATTCATCAATCACTCAAAATCCCCAAATATGGGTGTTTTTACAAGATTTGTAAAGCTCAACACTTAATTAAATCAAAACCCACCAAACAACTCAACAAGGGATAATTTCATATAAAGCACACAAATACTTTAAAATAAACATTTTGGCATGTACAACGTTTTCACAAATCAACTTGAACTCACCTTGCTAGATTAGGCTAAATCTAGATTTTCCCAAACGTATGCTCCCTTAAAGAAGTCCGAATCTTCAAGTTCAAATCTTCCAAAACTTAGACCCATAAGTTTCCAACCATAAGTATTTATCCCCAAACACTTAGAATCATTCCCCAAACGTTTTGCATCCAAGAATCCCAAATATACCAAAACCCTAATCTTCATAAATGAAGAAGGAGAAGATCACCTCAACCCAACACAACAAAATCATCCAACAACACCCAAAATAGAAAGAAGATGAAACCAACAATAACCTAGCTTTTGGGTAGAGATATATTACCTTTATCACTTGAATCTCCAACCAAAAGCTCCTAATCATCCACAAAAGCTTCAAGCTCCATATCTTCAACAATGGTGGAAGTGGGTTTAGATTAGGTGAAGAAGATGAAGGGTTTGTGTTACTCTTGAGGAAAATCGGATGAGAGGAGGGAGAGAGATTTGAGTTAGGGTTAGGAAATGGAATGAGGAAAGAGAGAGGGGAAAAGTCTCTCTTAAAACAAAAAGTGCCATCAGACACATCGCGGACGTCCGCAAGGTTCTATGCGGACGCCCGGCCCCAGCCGAACTGATTCCTTCCCAAACTTATGTTGCTTCCGCAGACGACCCACGGACTTCCGCGCTATGCGGACGTCCGGACCTTGGCCATGCGGACGTCCGCAAGTCCAGTTTTCGTATCTCGATTTTCGGGGTGTTACAAATTAATTAATAAAGTCCACGATTTAAGGATTTGAAGGTTGTTAGAGATAAGTATTAATCAAGTAATTAACATTAAAAGCGGTACTTAAAGATTCATTAGTTGTATTTAAGAGATTTTAAGTAATTAGCATTAAATAGCGGTACATGAAGCTTTAAGGGTTGTTTTTAAGAGTTTTTCATAAATGCTTTATAATATAGTATAGATTAAGATCTAATACATGAAAAAACATATCTATACATAGAGATAAAGTCTAAAATATTTTGACATGATTATTTATATAAAAATAAATTTAAGGGAAATTAATTAAAATACCCAAAGTTTGACTCTGACTTACCAAAATACCCACTTTCTTGCTGAGTTTACCAAAATACCCAACATTTCCGCGGTAGGCCCCGCGATCGCGGGCTAGGGCCTACGTGGCACACCTGTTGGGCCAAAGTGTCCCGCGGAGCCCCCCAACTATGCCCGCGGTGACACTTTTGATCCCTGCCCGCGGTGGTTGTCCGCGATGGGCAAAAATATTTACATTTTTGGTCCTTTTTTGCACGAATCTTTGCATGCTTTTACTGTTTTTTTCCACAATTATTGTACTTTGAAGACCAATTTGTGGTTGAAATTCACTGGCTTGTTTCATCAATGTTGAATCATTGTACTTGGAATACCAATTTGTGGTTGCAGTTCATGTTGGTTGTTTCATCAATGTTGGTTGTTTCATCCATAAATATCAGTAAAATGCAATCCATAATTCACACCCATTCCATACTTCTTTCTTGCTTTCTTTCTTCAGTATTTTGTTTTTGAGATACTACTGAAAAAATGAGTTCATCTGTTGCAAAAGCTAAGCTATTTTCTGTTTCGATGGTGAATGGGTGCAAGACAACAAATCAACAATGAGTGGAATTTTGCTTATAAATCTAAGCATGGTGTAAAATTGTCAGTAAACTATACTTATCAGAAGTTTGTTGCATACGCCATGCAAAAATGTGGAATCGACCCTTCTGCTGTTTGCAAGTTAGTGTTTAAGAATTGTAAAGTCCGTATCCCGGTATGTAATTTCTTTTATAAATTCTTTTCTTTTAAGTTTGATTTTATGTGGTTTCCGTTAACGGGGTTAGTCGAGTTGGACCTAATCGTTAAAAATGTCGGAATTTTGGTTAGTTGCGAGAAGGTTTGTAGTTGAGGGGCTATTTGTGTCAAGGGCCAAAACACTTCATAGGTTTCGGCCCATGCATCTCATAACCGAAACCCATTTCTTTCTTTTGTTAATTGTTGCCGTGACTCACAAGAAAAAGAGGAATAGGAATAGCAAAACTTAACCTACGGCTTCTACCCCCCTTCCCCTTTTCGTTGTCGCCGGCCGGAAAAGAGAAGAGAGAGAGAGAGAAACCGAGAGGGTTAGAGAGAGAAATCGAGGAGGAGGAAGGAGGTCGCCGGCGTAGGAGAACCACCGTCGGTTTCGGTGTGGTTACAGTCGTGTCGTCGCCGTCTCGAGGTAAGAATCTAACCCGTTTTCTTTCCCGTTGTCTCTTCGATCACAAAACCACCACCACCACCGCCGCAACCACGGCTGCCGGCGGTGGGGCTGCCGCTGCGTGCCGCCGGGTGGCGGCAGGAGGAGTGTGTACGTGGGCGGGTGTGTGGGTGTGTGCGGGTATGAGGTTGCGGGTAAGTCGGAATGGGCGGTGTTTGGGGTGTGGTTTCGCCGGAAATTCTTAGCCACCGCCGCCGCCAACGGCCGCCTCTGCCGGAGGTGGCAGAGGGTGGTGCTCGGGCCGCTCAGCCCATTTAGTCTTGATCATTAAGTCTTCTGGAATCACAGGTCTGAATGCTTAAGTCGTGGCTTAATGGGTTAAGAGTTAAAGATAATCAATGTTTGTCATTTCATGTGAAAGTAACAGTTTTCTGCCTCTGTTTTGGGAAAGCCATAACTTTTTATAGGAATGTCGTATTGGGGTGAAACCAGTGCCAAAATCTCCCATTCTGAGTCTAGTAAGTTTCTTATGTTTTGCGGAAAAACCAGTTCGGACCATAACTAGTGTCACACTGCTGTTTTGTACTGAAAGGTCCTGTTTTTCACTGTGCAGCAAGTCGGTTTTGTAAAATCAATAGTAAATTGTAGAAAAATCGTTAGAGCGCGTGCGATATGTCCCTGGAACCCTAAGACATGGGACTTTGTGTTTATGGAAAAATATTTCTGGTTTAATCAGTTTATAAGGGGTTAAACAGGTCCCGAACAGACCTGCGTGTTGAGAGTAAAAACTGGAAAAATGTGTTTTTAAAATTAGTAGTCGTGGCTTTGGTTTGGGGCGTCACTTTGACAATTGTTAACGCTTATTTAGGTGGAAAAAGGTGAACCGGTGTTGGCCGGTTCGTGTTGCGGTTGAGGTCATAAGCTTTGCGTTTGAGGTGAGTTCTCTCACTACATAGGATGGGAATTATATTTGTGTTGCTATAGTTCGAGTGTGTTGATTATGATTGTTTATTGATATTATTGTGGTATGGAATATATATATATATTTGTGTGTATATATTGAACTGTGATTGATGTACTTCTTGATGGATGTTCCAAGAGGTATATGCATTTGTATAGCGAGTTGTGATTATATCTTCTTGAGGGTTGTTCCAAGAAGTATAAGGCCACTTCTTGATGGTTGTTCCAAGGAGTATGTGTATTGGTATAATGTGTTGTGATTATATCTTCTTGATGGTGGTTCCAAGGAGCATAAGGATTATTATTAATCGTGTTATATTTTCTTGATAGATGTTCCAAGAAACTTATGTGCTGGTATGTTTAAGGGTGATGCTGATATAATTGCGATCCTATGTAAGGATTGAATTCACTAAGCTTCGTGCTTACCCCTTCCCAAAATCTTATGATTTCAGGTGCGAGTAGCAGTCGGGCATGACGGTACACACGGGCGCAAGGCGATGATGGTTTAAATTTATTTTTAGTAAATGGGAATTGATTTATATAACTTTTCCGCTGCTTAAACTTTGTTGACGGTTTTAAATAACAACGTTTATTCTTATTGTAATGTGATTGGTTAACTTTTGGTTTGATTATAATGAAATGTATTACTTTTAAAAAATTTAAATTCCTTGAAATTTTTGGGACGTTACAACTTGGTATCAGAGCACAGCTTGAGTGAATCAAACACATCTCGGTGTGTTTGGTCTCAAGTTGCGGCTATGAAATTTTAAATTCTTTTACTAAAATCTTTTAGAATAAAGGAAAAAGGAAAACCCGTTTGGGAAACGGTGATTGAGGGCGCAGTGTGTACAGTCAGCCGGCGCTAAGTGGGAAGGTACAATACTTAGTGTATTTATCGCTTTCTAGATCATAAGGTATGCATGCTAGATTGCCTATGTAGTTTACACTGTACTGTATGATGATTGCTTGCTAGTAGGAATCAATACTAGTTATAGTAGGTTGTTAAGTGAAGGCCCTATAGGTTGTATGCAGTAAGGATCATATAGCCTTAGAATATTTGATTTAGTTCTATTGCGCAACTCTTGTTTGAGTCCAACCGTTCTAGGATAGAATCTTGTATTCGAATGTCTATTTGATTCACGCCGCATGCGACTGGGTATTCGCGAGGCAACTCGTTATGGCTAATAGGGATTCCGTTGTAGCAAGGGTAGTGGGATGAGATGAAATTCCTAGTGAGTTGGGAAGAGTGTTTACATATGAGTATGTATGCTAGAATGCTTTCTAGAACATAGGAGTATGTGTGCTAGATTGCTTGGTACTTATTACACTGTACTGCATGTTTGTTGTTTGCTAATAGGAGTTCATGCTAGCCTTGATAACTTGTTAAGTGAATGCACTATAGGTTGTATGCGGTAGGAATCAAATAGCCTTAGAATGTCGGATTTAGTTCTATTGCGCAGCTCTTGTTTGAGTCCAACCGTTGTAGGATAGAATCTTATATTCAAATGTCTATCTGGTTTTACACTGTGTGCGACTGTGCATTCGCGAGGCGACTCGTCACGACTAGTGGGGATTTCGTCATAGCGAGGGTAGTGGAGTTGGGTGGAATTCCTAGGGAGCTAGGAAGAGTGTGTACATATGCCGGTGCGGGCATATTTGTGTAGTTATCGGCGAGAAACTACTTGGACCCATCGGATGGAACTCAGAACGAGTGATGATAGGTGTGGAAGGTAGTAGTAGAGCTCCTACTATCGGAAACACAGGATCAATGCTCGAGTCGGGGAGAGTCACGAGGAATCCAAGGAGTTGAGCGTGAGCGTTGTTAGTGTGAGTTATTATGTACTAATAACTCGTTGTAATATCTACCCAGGATAGCCATCACAAGGAGGAACGATTATAGTAAACCTACTAGTACAGGTGTGTACTTGATTTGCTTTGATGGGATGATCGTTGGGGTAGTGACGAAGGTTATAAATTAGTAGTTGTTGGAATAAAAGGACGATTCTAGTATTAATCACTTGGAGTGATGATAAGGATGATGTTGATTTCGGGTCAAGGTGGATGATTGTGCTAGAATTATAGGCTTATAGAGCCGACTTTGATTTGAGGAAAAATCGTAGGGATTATTTGACGTAATTTCCAACTTGCCTAAGAGGTGTAAATGTCCGGATGACGCTTGTGGATCGGAGAGTTTTGGAGGGGTATGAGTCGAGACGTCGGATGCTGTTTGAGTCATGCACAAAGTTTATTTTGAAAATAAATTACATTAACTAATTCTTGTGTTTCCAATACTTTTGTGAATTGTGTTTTAGGATTTTGAGAAATGTTTAGCACACACACAAGATTTTCAAATATGGTTTTGAAAGTGTATGAAATCGTTTTATCACGGGAGTGCAAACTTTGTTAGAATTTGTCTCATTCCGTTATTTTTCCAACGGTTCTTTCGGGTAAGATGATATCCGTGTTTTGTGGTGTTTAATGCAAGTGACTACGGCTTGTGACTTTAACATTGTAACTCCTCCACATATGTTAGAGTTGAGACGGAAAGTTACATTCCACGATGTCTGTATAAAGCTATTTGAGTGATTTCGTTAAAATAAGTTTTGTTTTACGGCATGTTGAGTCGTGTGGGTTTAATTTCACGAGGTGCATATCTTATTTGTTTATGTGACCATTTGGGGAAATCTTGGAAATCAATTTAAAGAACCCCACCTTTTGAGATTTTATGAGATTTTATGAGATTTTAGTCGATATTTTCAAATGATGGAAACGAATCGGTTTTTATCTTTAAGTTGAAACTTACACGAGACAGTTGTGTTTTAACAAAAATATATTTGTAAACCGTTTCATCGTTTTGTATGACTAGCCGACGCGCGTAAGATTTGTTGGTGAACCCTGTGCCACGACATTTTATGTTGAAAAAGAGAAAATTTGGGGTCAAATGTCGTGGAACTGATTTTGAAAATTATGTGCACACTTTTGTCGCACCCGGTGTAAGGTCGGGCGGTTACTTTAAATGCATGTCATGAGTCAATTCATACTAGAACCGTGACGGTTCATTTTCAAAGAAATTATTTATTTCGCTTTACGTTTTGTGAGTAAACTAAGCTACAATGAAATGATTTTCAACATGATTTTCATATGTGGGACGAGCGTGTCCATTTTTGCGTAACTACCGACCTGGTAATAGTAGTTTTATTGCTTACGGTCTTTTTGAAATGAAAAATCTTGACGTTGAAAATATTTTGTAAATGATTTTGTAAACCATTTGGAAAGTGCGCTTATAAGTGTTATGTGTCATTTGAGAATTTTAAGGGTGTGAGTCCTTTTGGAAAACTCTTTTGATTAACCCGTGTCGAGTTTGGGACTAATGTTGATTTTAGATTATTGCTTGCTTAAACTTTATTTAAACGCGTTTTGACCGACTTATGGGTCTAGCAAGCGTGGAGCATTTTGCTCGGTTTTGACTTTGAGATAGTCATGGGTCAATTGCACGGTTTTTAATGGCTCGATGTGGAGTTTTGTTGATGGGTTGTTTTGTTGCACAGTTTTGCACTTATTGCACGTTGAGTATTTACATGTTGGGTGAGTGAGTCATGTTGTTGGTAGACTGTTTTGCATTGGATCCTTGGTCACGTCAGTCAGTCGTTGGTAATGGTCGGTTGGGTATCTCGGGGTGGGACCCCGGTATTCATGTGTTATGACTTTGACTTTCCAGTAGGCACTAGGAGGATATAGCCTTGAGACGTACCTGGGAGGTAGACGTTAAGGTGTATCTTGATACGGTGTAACTAGGCTTCGTAGAGCGAGTGTGGAAGATACGTCGACAGTGGAAGGTTGGGTATTCCACGCGTGTTGTTAGTGTAGACCGAATAGTGTCGGTTAAGGGATTGATGCCCTTTGTAATTAAGAGAATAAATGCGCAGTAACCTTTTTGAAGTAAGTAGTATATTTAGGTGTCGACTTTTGGGCTTGAGGCCAAACACCCTTAGTGTAATCGAAGATTTGTAGCCGTTTTTAAAATAATTATGGTGATGGTAGTAGTAATCCTGAGATGTTTGCTTGTGGTGAATGATTATGGTGGAGTGACCTTCGTGAGTGATTTTAAATTTACTGGTTTGACGATTCGTGTAGGGTAAATTTTGGGAGTCTAGTAGAACTCGTAGGAGTTAATCGACAGTTAATAGTAGGAATGATCGGATCCGAGTATCCAGTTGGGTATATTGGTAAGCAACTTTAGAATGTTAGAGCTTGAGATTTGAATCGGGAGGTATAGAATATCTAAGGTTGGGATACAACCGAAGTCGCTTGGCTAGGAATGATTCCAATTGGTGAAGTGTTCTATCGATCATAATTTCAGTGTCCTAGAAGGAGTACGTTAGTAAGGAAAGTATTCGAGAAGTTTTAGAAGGGGTCTCAAGCGAACTTGGGAACCTGAGGTTGAGATGTGGGAGAACTATCTTTAGCTATGCACGGGCATAGACTTCGAGGACGAAGTCTAATCCAAGTGGGGGAGAGTTGTAAAGTCCGTATCCCGGTATGTAATTTCTTTTATAAATTCTTTTCTTTTAAGTTTGATTTTATGTGGTTTCTGTTAACGGGGTTAGTCGAGTTGGACCTAATCGTTAAAAATGTCGGAATTTTGGTTAGTTGCGAGAAGGTTTGTAGTTGAGGGGCTATTTGTGTCAAGGGCCAAAACACTTCATAGGTTTCGGCCCATGCATCTCATAACCGAAACCCATTTCTTTCTTTTGTTAATTGTTGCCGTGACTCACAAGAAAAAGAGGAATAGGAATAGCAAAACTTAACCTACGGCTTCTACCCCCCTTCCCCTTTTCGTTGTCGCCGGCCGGAAAAGAGAAGAGAGAGAGAGAGAAACCGAGAGGGTTAGAGAGAGAAATCGAGGAGGAGGAAGGAGGTCGCCGGCGTAGGAGAACCACCGTCGGTTTCGGTGTGGTTACAGTCGTGTCGTCGCCGTCTCGAGGTAAGAATCTAACCCGTTTTCTTTCCCGTTGTCTCTTCGATCACAAAACCACCACCACCACCGCCGCAGCCACGACTGCCAGCGGTGGGGTCGCCGCTGCGTGCCGCCGGGTGGCGGCAGGAGGAGTGTGTACGTGGGCGGGTGTGTGGGTGTGTGCGGGTATGAGGTTGCGGGTAAGTCGGAATGGGCGGTGTTTAGGGTGTGGTTCGCCGGAAATTCTTAGCCACCGCCGCCGCCAACGGCCGCCTCTGCCGGAGGTGGCAGAGGGTGGTGCTCGGGCCGCTCAGCCCATTTAGTCTTGATCATTAAGTCTGCTGGAATCACAGGTCTGAATGCTTAAGTCGTGGCTTAATGGGTTAAGAGTTAAAGATAATCAATGTTTGTCATTTCATGTGAAAGTCACAGTTTTCTGCCTCTGTTTTGGGAAAGCCATAACTTTTTATAGGAATGTCGTATTGGGGTGAAACCAGTGCCAAAATCTCCCATTCTGAGTCTAGTAAGTGTCTTATGTTTTGCGGAAAAACCAGTTCGGACCATAGCTAGTGTCACACTGCTGTTTTGTACTGAAAGGTCCTGTTTTTCACTGTGCAGCAAGTCGGTTTTGTAAAATCAATAGTAAATTGTAGAAAAATCGTTAGAGCGTGTGCGATATGTCCCTGGAACCCTAAGACATGGGACTTTGTGTTTATGGAAAAATATTTCTGGTTTAATCAGTTTATAAGGGGTTAAACAGGTCCCGAACAGACCTGCGTGTTGAGAGTAAAAACTGGAAAAATGTGTTTTTAAAATTAGTAGTCGTGGCTTTGGTTTGGGGCGTCACTTTGACAATTGTTAACGCTTATTTAGGTGGAAAAAGGTGAACTGGTGTTGGCCGGTTCGTGTTGCGGTTGAGGTCATAAGCTTTGCGTTTGAGGTGAGTTCTCTCACTACATAGGATGGGAATTATATTTGTGTTGCTATAGTTCGAGTGTGTTGATTATGATTGTTTATTGATATTATTGTGGTATGGAATATATATATATATTTGTGTGTATATATTGAACTGTGATTGATGTATTTCTTGATGGATGTTCCAAGAGGTATATGCATTTGTATAGCGAGTTGTGATTATATCTTCTTGAGGGTTGGTCCAAGAAGTATAAGGCCACTTCTTGATGGTTGTTCCAAGGAGTATGTGTATTGGTATAATGTGTTGTGATTATGTCTTCTTGATGGTGGTTCCAAGGAGCATAAGGATTATTATTAATCGTGTTATATTTTCTTGATAGATGTTCCAAGAAACTTATGTGCTGGTATGTTTAAGGGTGATGCTGATATAATTACGATCCTATGTAAGGATTGAATTCACTAAGCTTCGTGCTTACCCCTTCCCAAAATCTTATGATTTCAGGTGCGAGTAGCAGTCGGGCGTGACGGTACACACGGGCGCAAGGCGAGGATGGTTTAAATTTATTTTTAGTAAATGGGGATTGATTTATATAACTTTTCCGCTGCTTAAACTTTGTTGACGGTTTTAAATAACAACGTTTATTCTTATTGTAATGTGATTGGTTAACTTTTGGTTTGATTATAATGAAATGTATTACTTTTAAAAAATTTAAATTTCTTGAAATTTTTGGGACGTTACAAGAATGGTGATGGGTCATTTGTGGAGTTATCCAACGATGGGGATATCTCTGGTTTTCTGCACTTTGCAGCCGAATCAGAAAGACCGCCATTACTTTTTTGTGTATGCCGAATCCTCGGTGTGCGACGAAGACGAAGACGAAGACGACGGTGACGACGAAGGTGATGACGACGCTGATGACGAAGACCTCCAAATGGAGCAGCCTGATTGTGTTCCGGAGACGCAACAACAACAACAACCACAACAAGGACGCTGTGTTGGAGTTGCTGATGACGAAACCTATGTTTTCAAAACGGGTAATGATGATATAGACAGATCGGATACCGATAGTGATGATCACGAAGAATATACCCCTAGTAATAAATCATTTAGTCAGTTAAATGACTATTTTGATATGCCCCCTATTCTTCCAGAACAGAATACCCATACACAAACCTACAAACCTACACCTTATAATCGCAGTTTAAGGTTAAAAGTAGGTCAGATATTTGATTCGAAGGATCACTTGGCAAGTCAGGTCGGACTTAAGTTCATGGAAGAGGGTTTCGAAAGTCACACGCCGAGATCCGACAAAGGCAGATACGTAGTTGAATGTACGAGAGAAAACTGTAAGTAGAGGATGTACGCGAGGCCCGCGGGAGAGAAATGAGGGGCGTTACTTATTAGAAAGTTGCACGACGTACACACTTGTACGAGGACGCAACTGAATCCCAAACACAAACAAGCCACCAAAAGGACTTTGGGTGCGATACTGAAAGGAAAATTTGTTGATGCTAGCAGGTCATTGCGTCCAAAGGACATCATGGACGATGTACACCAGCAGTTCGGCGTCACGATTGGTTACCACCAAGCTTGGCGTGCGCGATGCAGGGCACTGCTATTGGTGAGGGGCACGTTCGAGGAGTCGTATGAACGACTCCCAGCATATTTATATAATTTGCAGCTGCAGAATCCAGGTATTGTCACCCAGCTAAGGACCGATTCACATGGACGGTTTGAGATGTGCTTCGTGGCCCTTGGACCCGTGGTACGTATTTTAACACGTCATATGTTTACACATTATAAACTATAACATTTACAAAGGGAAACCACCTACGTTTTTGCAGATCCGCACATTTCTGGCAAATCTGCGTCGTGTCCTGGTAATAGACGCTGCCCATTTAAAGGGCCCTTACTTGGGTATGATGTTCCTGGCGGTTGCCATGGACGGGGATAACTCCATCGTTCCAGTAGCTTTCGGAGTAGGAAAGTCCGAAATCGGGGACGAGTGGACTTGGTTTTTGTCCATGTTGAGACAAGCTATCGGAGACCCGCAAGGGTTGGTGTTTATGTCCGACATGGCTCCTTCCATAAGCGCCGCAATCTGTGCCATGTACCCAAACGCCCCTCACACCTATTGTTGTCGACATTTGGAGATGAACGCCAAAACCCAGGACACACGTATTACCACCTACAAGGATGTCTACTGGGCGGCATGCAGAGCATATACGGATCGGGTGTTTGACCGGTACATGAATCTTCTACGAGTTAGTGCAAACAAAGCAGCCAAAGTCATGGACGATGTTGGACCGGAGAGGTGGTTCGCGGCCCATTTTCCTGCACAACGGTATGACATTCTAACCTCCAATAGTGCAGAGTCGGTGAATACACTCTCCCGTTTTGGGCGTAGATGTCCGATTGTTAATCTTATGGACTACTTTCGGACCTTTCAACAAGAGTGGTACCAACTTCGACGCCGAAAAGGAGCTGAGCTGCAAAATAGACTCACACCAAAGGCGGAGGAGATAGTTCTCTTCAGGGCGCGTCACGCGTCGACATAGAGGGTAAGCGAAATCGGGTATGGGAGGCACGAGGTTCGGGATAACCATCTTCACGCGACTGTCCATATGACCGACCATGTTTGTTCGTGTTTCCAATGGCAAAAATCTGGGTTACCGTGCGGCCATGCCATCGCTGCGGCAAGACATATGGGTCGTAGAGATTGCAGTGACTTGGTTGTAACTTTCTTCACGTCCGAAACTTACCGGAGAACATACGCAGAGGTAATAAATCCAGTTGGACCCCCTGAAGCATGGGTGTATCCACCCGACCCCCTTCCGCCATGCTATCCACCGTTAAACGATAAGAACAGAGTCGGGAGACCGAGAAAGAACAACCGACGTCCATCACGTGGTGAAGGTTCAATACAACGAAAATGTACTCGGTGCCAAGCAGTAGAACATACTCGTGGAGAGTGTCCGAATCCCGCCCCTTCAACTGTGTCGAGTAGACGTTCAGTCAGCCAAGTAAGTAACACGCAGGGCCCATCATATGATACCGTTGATCTGAACGTTGATTTCCCTTGATTGGGACGATACATATTGTATGTTTAGTGCGCTTGTTTATATATAACATGATTTTATCTACTTTATCGGCCCGTTGTAATTTATCAAACATAATTTATGTACGTTGATCTGAACATTGATTTCCCTTGATTGGGACCAGTTATCTTTTGAAAGGTACTTGAAACAGATCATGGGATGATGATCATAATGGTAGTAGTCTAAATGGAGAGAATAGTAATGGTTATATAGAGACGATTATAATGATATATATTAAAATATATAAATAAAAAAATATTCAATATTGGGTTCATTTTGAACGTATCGAAGAGACGATTATAATGGTGTAACTTGTTAAAATTAAAACGTATTTTTTAACGTATTTTAGTTAATAAACGATTATATGTGTTAAATGTAAAATTAAAATTATGAAAGTAAAAGGTATAAAGTAAATTAAGTAAATAAGTATAGGGGTTGAAAGTGTAAATTGCAAATCAAAACAATCAAAATCATTCAATAGCGGGAGAAGATTTTTCAAAATTGGTCCCTGTCCACATTTGCCTATAAATAACCCACGCTAGATTAGTCATAAAACACATATACGAGAACATATTATTTGTACTGTATTGATTAGTATGTGTTTGTTATGAAATAATCTTGTATAACATCTATGAGTTGTATTTTTAATATGAACCACTTTTTAGACAAATTTCAGACTACTTAAACACTATTTTTCAGACAAATTAAAGACCTATATTCATGACAAATTAAACAACAACATACAAACAGGAAAGGAACGAAACAACAATGTCAAACTGGAAAAGTACAAAACAACAACACATGAACAACAAAGTACTAAAGCAACACCCGTACCACCACCTACTCAAAAATTGCTTTAGTTTGATCAATCCAACTTTGCTTCTCGCTTACCTTCGCTTGAAGAATTGCGAAGTCTTGCGTAATGTGGTGAATTTCTTCTTTTTCTCGACGAATACGAGCCTCCTTATCTTTTATATCCCCTTTCATCCTTTTGATCTCCTTTTCTTCCACTTCGATCCTTGTCAAGTGGACATTCTTCCTGGCGATCATCTGTTTCCACTCTTCTATCAGTTGGTCTATCTCCTTTTCCTTTTTTGCTATCGCCTTCTGGAGTTTAGGTGACATTCTTTCAGGTGTAGACGATGGGTTAGATGACGATGCCAGTTGTTTACTGAAGAAAGAAAGCAAGAAAGAAAGAAAGAATGATGGAATGGGTGTGAATTATGGATTGCATATTACTGATATTTATGGATGAAATCTCAAACATGCCAGTGAATTTCAACCACAAATTGGTCTTCAAAGTACAATAATTGTGGAAAAAACAGTAAAAGCATGCAAAGATTCATGAAAAAAATACCAAAAATGTAAATTTTTTCCCCATCGCGGACAACCACCGCGGGCAAGGACCAAAAGTATCACAGCGGGCATAGTTAGGGGGCTCCGCGGGACACTTTGGCCCAACAGGTGTGCCAGGTAGGCCCTAGCTCGCAATCGCGGGGCCTACCGTGGAAATGTTGGGTATTTTAATAAACTCAACGAGAAAATGGGTATTTTGGTAAGTCAAAATCAAACTTTAGATATTTTAATTAAATTCCCTAAATTTAATCCTTATTATACATATATAAAAGTGGTTGAAAGATAGGGTCACTATCTAAAATTTGGACCATAAGAGTGCTATATCATGATTGCTATTCCAGTATATCATCATCTCACATATCTTTACTTAATTACAAAATTCTATTCTTTTTCTTTCTTTCTTTTAAAAGCACTTCAAACGTTGTATCGGCTCAGGATTCAATCACCATCCAATTGTAACAAGAAATTTTACATGAAAAGTGTATTAAAAAGTTAATGCCAACTTTCACACACTTCAAACGTTGTATCGGCTCAGGATTCAATCACCATCCAATTGTAACAAGAAATTTTACATGAAAAGTGTATTAAAAAGTTAATGCCAACTTTCACACAATATAAAGTTATATTTACATGAGCTTACATTATACTATATGAAGTGTTACACTTTTTTTTGAAAGGGTATCTTAGGCTTTGTCTAGACTAATCCCTGACACTGATTGACTGCTAAGCATGCAACCCTGAGATAATTTCTCTGTGGCCACAAGTTGCCAACGTCTGGATTCGAACCCGGGGTAGATGGGTTTCTGAGCCACGTCCCCCAAGGCCTTAACCAGTACGCCACAAGCCATGTGGTTGTGTTACACTTCTTACAAGACGAGTATCTCTCATCGGATGATGTGATAAGTGGGTTAATTTGCGAGAATGTCCAGATCACATGTGGGTCAATTTGAGAGAATTCTCTCTCTCTCTCTCTCTCTCTCTCTATATATATATATATATATATATATAAGGTTAGGTTCATGGAAAATCCTAAAAAAACGGAAAATTGAAGAACACATTGGTAACTCTTCATCTGGACCGTATGCACTTGTGCATACAAGTAATTTATAACATGCACACATGCATAAAAACAAAAAACAACAACATAATTTACCTGTATGCACAAGTGCATACCCTTAAGATGAAGGGCCACCATGGTGTTCTTCAGTTTTCCGTTTTTTGAGATTTTCCCTGAACCTCTCTCTCTCTCTCTCTTTATATATATATACTAGGTTCGAACTCGTGTATTACACGGGGTAATTTAAAAAAAATCATGCCAGAAAACTTATCTTACAGATATGAATGATCATCGAAAGTACGATGCTACTTTTCCAAGTTTTTTTCCTTTAGAGTTGTTTTTTTGCAGCTGGTTACAAAATGTCCTTGTTTTAGGCAGTTTTCACAAATGATGTTTTGCAAAAAATTAATAAACAAATATGAATAAATATTAAGAATTTATAAAACAAAATTTATAATAGAACGTAAATGAAATTATGGAAAAGTACATAGTTAAAATATTAATAAAATAAGAATCGCGTATCATAAATTACCAAATACTTCTTTATATACAACATTATTTGTTCTATTGCTAATTATACCTTCATCATCCATAATTAATATTTTTAAACCTTGCCTACTTTTTACTCTAGATAAAGCAGCATACAACTGGCCATGGGTGAAGACTGGTTGTCTCAGAAACAAATCAACCTTCGATAATGACTGTCCCTGGCTTTTATTTATGGTCATGGCTAAACATACATCAATTGGAAATTGTCTTCTTTGAAACTTGAACGGAATCCTTTTGTCTGTAGGTGTCAAAGACATTCTTGGAATAAATGTTCGGCTTCCAATATTGCTTCCAGATATGATCTCTGCTTCTATAACCCGATTTCCCAAAGATAACACCCGTAGTCTAGTTCCATTACATAACCCAGATTTCTGATCATTATTCCTTAGTAACATAACTGGAACACCGACTTTTAGTACTACTTATGGTTTGGCAAACCCGATAATTTAAGACCATTTAAGACATCAGGTGAGTACAAAGTTTCATCAAACTGTTCATGAAGATGCTCTGATTCACACAAACTATCTGAACTTAGGTACTCGTTTTCGTCCCCGGAAACAATGATAGCAAACGATCATTTATTTCTTGAACGACTTCATGCTTGGGTGCAAGTATTGCTCTTTCCTGAAAATATGATGAATTCTTGACATTTACAAGAATAGAAGGATAGACAAATTCAATTAATGCAGATATAGGATCCGTTGAATCGGTAATGAGAAGATCATCAGGTATATCGATAATTGCCTCACCATCATTCACACTACCAACCTTGCCTTCTCCTAAATCCAAAAGCCAGTTTGCAAAAATCCTTGTTTGTTCGATATCAGAAGCTTGACTATCAACAGTTAACCTCATGTTTTTAGTTAATCTTAGGACTTTGCATTTTTTCCAAATGTAAGATGAACTTAACGACGCATTAACAATGTCTTGTCTACTTGCGTTGGAAAAAACCGGCATAATTTGTCTGAAATCTCCTCCAAAAACAACTACTTTGCCACCAAAAAGCATTTTCAAGTCAGTAATGCCTTGACTACCAAAAATATCGTTCATACTTCTATCCAATGCTTCAAATGCATGCCGATGAACCATTGGTGCTTCATCCCATATAATCAACCTAGTCTTCTTTATTAACTTGGCAACATCATTGCCTGGCTTTATGTAACAAAGAGAATCTTCGTTAAGAATTAGAGGAATTTGAAAGCGAGAGTGTGCTGTACTACCTCCTGTAAGAAGTAAAGAAGCAATACCACTCGAAGCAACGTTTAAAACAATTTCTCCTCTAGATCTTATTGATGCAGATAATGTCTTCCATAGAAATGTTTTACCTGTTCCGCCATAACCATATACAAAAAACACACCTCCTTGGTTATTTGGAACCGTTGTGATGATATCGTCATAAACACCTCATCGCTCGTTTGTTAAAGCACCTAGAAGTTGACGAAACTCGTTCTGTAGATTAGCTATGTCGTAATCTAGCTCCTCCGTAATCAAACGATTGTTTGAAGGCTCAACAAAATCATCATCAGGGTAAGGCATAGTGGTGAATTTTTTTAGGCTGGAATTGTTACGAAGTAAAATCTTTTCAATCTCAAACAATGTCAAGTTTTTGACTTGATCATCATTAAGGGATAAACTTGTAACATATATAATATAAATGTTAAACAACCATAACATAGAAATAATAACTGAAAAAATATTTAAGAAAGAAAATAATATTTAAAAAATAATAAAACAATAAATTGGTTCGTATTTAAATAATAACTGTATAAATACCTAAATAGATAATTAACATACCTGGAGACTTTAGTGCAATTCGTCGATTGTAAATAATCTCATCTGCCAAGTATTTCCATGTTTTTTGCCAAACAAATTCAGGTCTAGACAGACTATTTGAAATCAGCATGGTTGCAAATAAAGACCGTAGATAAAAACCAGAACCGGTTAAACTTGTTTCTTCAATGGCATCAACATATTCCTTGTCGTCATCTAAAAGCCCAATAGCATAACATGCATCTCTAAAAGTAGAAAATATATCTCCATTTACTGTACGAATGTCTTCGAATGATTTAGGACCTTTGACTTTATTCAAAAGAATTCTTAAATAATACGCTTCACCAAGAGCAGGAGAAACTGAATGAATTCTTCCAATTGAAAAGCCTTTTTTCCTTTGATCCCAACGTCGCTCTTCCAGTTTCCACACAAACTCTGTAGGGAATTCAACATAAGTAAGTTTTCGTGCTTCTTCGTAAAGTTCATTACACTTCATCCAAGCTAAGAACATTGAAGACGCTACATAAGTTTTCTTTATGACATTTTCAATATCATCTTCAGCACCAAAAACGACTTGTTGTTGTCCAGAAAGATGGAAAGGAAGCCTCAAAACAGAAGGAGTCCTGTAATGAACATCATACCCAAATATACGCCAAGAAGTTTCACATGCAGATACATATCTACAGTCATAATATTCCTTTATTTCATCAATGGAATTATTATTATCTTCTTCATTACTGCTTTCTACAACCGCAACAGTAGCTCTATTCGGACCCTTGTTGATATATTTGAACAAATATTTTTTAGAAGAAGCCTGATTGCACCACTCAACATTAATGTGTGCCTGATATCTTTTCAAAAGATATTTGTTATAAGCAACAACATTTCTGTTATCTAATTTAACACCTAACTTTTCAACAAACGTCCATCATTTCGTCTGCGATATAGAGGAAAACCATTACCATCAATGAAAGTGTGTTCAGAAAACCTTTTTGGATAGTTTTTTGAACACTTTCTATCAATCATGCAGGGACAGTTAACGGGTAAGATTTTAGTCCACCAAAACGGCATTGTATGTACAATTTACCCGGTATGCGCTAACCGTGGTAAGATTCTTGGTCCTTTTATATTTATCCAGTAAGATGATGTGACTTGGTAAGCGTGGCGCCTTAAATATCTATATCAATCGTATACTTATATTTTATAATAATATCAATCAATTTTTTTTATATAATTATAACCAAATCAACTATTATGAAAGATTAATTTAAAGTGAATTGATCAAAGCATGTGTAGCCCAGTGGTAAGGTAACATCCTTGGGGGGTCAGTGAATGGTATCCCTGACTACCAGGGTTCGAACCCCGTGGTAAGCATGTCTGAGATACCCGCCTAACCTCTGGTTGGGCCGTCCTTAGGTGGTCCAGTCGAAGACTGGGCTATCGCCCCAGCCCAATGTGGTTGGGAATAGGCCTAAGCGTAAGCTGGGCTGCGGACGCGGCGGATTAGTGGGCTGTCCTTGGATGCCCGATACTGCCGGGACGGTGTGCGTGTGTTCGTGGTAGTCGTTCGTGGGTTCGATGCCGCATTGCCGTTCAAAAAAAAAATAAAGTGAATTGACGGGAAGCATAACAATTTGACTTTGAAAATATCATTAACCAACCATCTGTTGATAACTGATATTATGTAGTTCAATTAAAATTAGAGGAAATAATATAATCATGATTAAGAAAGTATAAATAATTAAATATACTATACTAAAATATTTGCATATTTATATTTTTGAAAAATGTTCGAACTCATAATCCAAAAGTCAGTTGATAAGTGATGTCTTTTTTTTTCAAGTAATTAAATCTCTTATGATAATTCTAAGGGTGTTTCGTTGACAGAATGGAATTTGCATAAGAATTGTAATTCGTCGAAGGAATTCGACTTTGAAGTAAAAATTGATATGAAATTGCAAAAAGAAAATCACGACAATTTAGTGATTATTTGTATCAAATCCCATAGTAATTTCAACAAATCACATACTAATCACGACACATTAATTCGTATATATTTATGATATTTAATAATATAATTAAATCCAAAAATATTCAATATTGAGGTCATTTCGAAGGTATTGACGAAACGATTACAATGGTATAATTTGTAAAAAATAGAAATGTTTTTTAATGCATTTTAGTTCATATACATTATTTATGTTTATATGATAAGAGTCTAAAATGAAAAAGTAAGGGATTAAAAGTAAACTACATACCTAATTATAAGGGTAGTAAATGTAACGTATAAATTAAAAAAACTGAATTAAGGAGAGATTTAAGGAGAAGTGAATGTGGGTGTGCTAATTGAACTTATAATGTAAATTGCGTCCACATACATGTTTAGGCGGGAAAATACTAAAGTCGGCTCACCAGAAGACGACACGTGGCATGCTAGTTACTTATTTATTATATGTATAGATATATATATATATGTGTGTGTGTGTGTATTATATATAATATAATATACACTATATTATAAAGAATTTGATTCAAAGTCTTAAAAACAACTTTTAAACACCACGAACTACTATTTAATGTTAAATTACTTGATTTTTAACTTGACAAGTAATTGGTGCATGACTACAACTTTTTAATACTGCATGTTTGAATTCATAACTAACTAATAAACATGATCAAATACATTATAAACATCACATTTTAAATATAAAGAATCTAAAATACATTTAGAATAATCATTGAATTTTAACAAAATACTTAATTATTTTTTGATTCTAGTAAACCTAAAATAAATAACATCATTATTAAACCTAAATATAGAAAAACAACAAATTTATAAAAGACATTACCACTTTCTCAAAACCACACAAAACTGTATTATAAAATTGACACAAAAATAAAATGAAACATTAAAAACAAGATACATCACACGCACGAGTACACTTCTAGTGTGTGTGCGTGTATATATATGTATATATATATATATAGAGAGAGAGAGACTCCGTAAAATACAAATTTTGTATTTGTTGCATACCTTACAAACCATAGTGTGCATGTGTGAACAACCAGTGTGCATATGTAAACAATGTACATATGCATACGTGTAAGAATATACATATAATGGACATAAATTCATATGGGATAATGCATATATGCATCTCAGATTATGCATATATACACATTGGTTTGTAAGGGATGCAACAAATACATGGTTTGTATTTGATTTGTATTTTATATATATATATATATATATATAGAGAGAGAGAGAGAGAGACACTTGGGATCATGTGAGACCATATTTTTATATTTGAAACTTCACAACAAAATAATATGAAAGTAACCTTCACAATGTTTTTGTTGTGAAAGTTCTGATTTTCTTTTACCTTCATAGTGTTTTGTTGTAAATGTTCAAGTGTAAAAGTGCGGTCTCATGAAAATACGTTGGTCTCATGTGAACTCAACCTTATATATATACAAATATATAGGGATTAAATCATATGAGAACCACAAATATGTTACAAACCTGTAAAAACCGATATAAAAATCTTTATTTACATGATATTTTTTTCATCAATGCTAGAACTTAAGATATTTTGTTTCACATATATTTGTTTCGTAATATGATAGTTTCACATGGATTTGTTCCACCATGTGAATAATTTTAACATGTAATTTTCATTTCACTAGGTTCGCGTTTGTTTTTTAAGAGGTGTTAAAGTCTGAATTCTGATTTCACTTCTGATTTTTAAGAGGTGGTGCTGAAGTCTGAAATCTGAATATTTGTTTTTGTAAACTGACAAATGTCTGAATATGTATAATTTTCTATTTTATCCCTAAAAAAATCAACTTAAATACGCCAATTGAAGTGAGCATCGATGATCAAAGGACAAAATCGAAAAAAAATAAAATCAAAAGAGGACGCTGACAAATTTGCGAGGTTGTGGAGTTTTAACCATATATCAAACACCGAAGTGATTCAAGATGTTTTGGAAAGCCAACACACAAATATACGATAATCGTGTTTTGTGTTTTCACAAATTCGAGAAGCTTCTGGGCTAAAACCGACATTGAAATCGAAAGAATGATGTTGGATGTAAATAAGAGGTAATTAAGTGGCTAGGTTGTCACTTAATTATTCAGAGGGCATTAAGAGTTAAGAGCATCTCCAACCCAAAACACCAAAAATAACACCAAAACACTAAAATTGGTAGGACCCTTAACACTAAAAAAACATCTCAACTCCAATCATACTTCAAAAAAAACACCAAATTGGTGGGCCCATCTAAAAAAACCATTTTCCAAAAGCTTATAGCATACAGAAAGGTAATTTGCAGTGTGAATAGTAACACACCAAATTTGGTGTGTTTTGAAAAAAACGAATAGTAACACACCAAAAAATTTGATGTTATGGTGTATGGTTGGGTTCCACCATACTGCAAATCTCCTCTTTTGCAGTATGGTTGGAGTTGGTCTAAGAGGCTCTGAAAAGGAAGAAAAGCAAACGGTCTGAATCATATTACGACCGAATCAGATATAAGTGACAATTAAGAGCTTATTTTGAAAAAACAAACACTACCTAGGTGAATCAATAAAAACATTCCACTTGTACTCTTTTCATAAGGTGAACACAAACATATATGAAACAATATTTTAAATCTTAGGTTTTGATGAAAAAAATCATGTAAAAAATATTTTTATATTAGTTCCCACAAGTTTGTAACATTTGTGGTTCTCATTTGATTATCGTCACACACACACACACACACACACACATATATATATATATATATATATATATATATATGTGTGTGTGTGTGTGTGGAGGGGGGTTCCAAGAATGGAGATTCCTTCTCACCCTTCTCCATAAGTGTTTGCGACCGAGACTTGGAGATGATAATGGGAGCGGATAAAGAATCGTGTGTGTTTCACTTTCCAAATAAACAATTCGACCCTAATAGCCTTGGGTTCACAAATTTCGTATTGGGACAATTCTTGATTTTTCTCTCTAATTTCAAAGGCTGTGAAATCGAGATATTATACCAAGATTCTTGTTTTTACATGTTTATACAAGAGATCGACGATTACATGTAGTTTAACGGTAATAATCGTTAATGGATAAGAATGAGAGCTAGTTATAACCAAAATAGAGTTCAGAGGTCGGAGTCGGAGTCCAGATCGCTGCACACACAGGTCCAAATTTTTGAATGCATGGTCCAGATTTCTGAGCTTATTGGTCCAGATTTCTATGTCCACAATACAGAGTTAAGGACTTGGTCAAAATTCAAGACAATTCAAAACCCTGATCACAGTAGTCAGACTTATATATATAACTTGTATGTAGCAGAAAATGAATTATAATAATTAAATATTGTGCGAAATTTGAAATGGCTTCCAAAAGAAGCTCAAGTCAACCTCCCATAAATTCAACAAAAAATAAGTAATAAGTAGGTGTTTGGTTTTAGAAAAAGCATGGCATACAGCTACATAAAATGGCTGGTAGCCATGTCTCCACGAATGGAGTCTGAATATATATATATATAGAGAGAGACGTTCAGAGGAAAACCTCAGAAAAAGAGAAAACTGAAGAACACCCTGGTGGCCCTTCAACTGGACGGTATGCACTTTGTATACAGGTAAATTATGTTGTTTTTTTGGTTTTTATACACTTGTGCATATGCACGTGTGCCTGTTACAAATTACTTGTATGCACAAGTGCATACCGTCCAAATGAAGGCTACCGGAGTGTTCTTCAGTTTTCCGTTTTTTTGAGGTTCTCCCCGAACCTGACCCTAAATAAAGATATTCTAGTCTGAATCTCCACAATAAGAATATATATGTATATATATTATTTAATTGACAAAAGCGTGGGGGGGGGGGGGGGGGGGGGTTCATTTATGAGGCAGCCAAACCAGGGTGTGTGGGGATGGATAAAAGGAAAATGAAGGATCCAACAACCTGTTAAATCATCAACATTTTAACATAAAATTAATCAATATCTTCATCTCCATCCCTATATAATATATATATAGGCCATATATATATATATATATATAGCACATACTCATCACACTGATGGTAGAAACCATAAACATAGGTCAGTTGGTGTATGTGGAGAGGAGTAGCATGTTATTTATCATTCATTGCAATAATAATATTCATCTTTCCCTTTTCCCTTTACATGCATATATATATATATATATATATATATATGTAATCTTGACCTGCTAATTATTCACTTACACTCCACATGGGAATCTAAAATCATTACATTTAACCATACCTCTATTACTATTTCACCATTAGGCCATGAGTACCGGTACCCAATGAACCCACTTGCCACCTCAGCGCCACATCAGCTTTTCTCTTTCCTACCCTCCTTACCCAATCCTTACCCAAAAGTGGAGTACCACTACCCAATGAACCCAATGAACCCACTTGCCACCTCATCTTTTTTAATTCTTTTATTTATACATTTAATTATTTAACAAAATAAAAATATTTATATATTTTTAATAAATAAAAATAAGATAAATAATAAAAATAAAAATTCATATCATTCATTAAAAAATTAAAAAATACAAAATACAAAACACTAAAAATTATGATATTTTCTAATTTTCTCTTTTCTCGTTAAAGTAGCCCTCAAAACATCTCCCGAAAGGTGATCATGCGGGGCTATGAAAAACTCGAAGTATAAGAATAATAACAAGAATATTAATAATAATAATAACAATATAAATAATAATAATAACAATAATAATAATAATAATAAAAATATTACCACCGGTTTGTGCGTTACCAACAACGGGGTCCTCCGAAACGTCAACCCACGCCGACACTAACGCGACTTCCTCCTCTTTAGTCCACATCTGTCGGGTGGCTCTATTTTCATATTTTTTCTTTTTTCCTTTTTGCGTTGGTGTCGGGTTTGATGGTTCCGGGATTGATTGTTGTGTGGAGATCGATTGTGGTGTGTGCGGTTGTTGGGTTTCAGGAACAAAGTCGTCGTCGAGATTGATTGCGGGTTGAGGAAGTTGGTAATTGGCGGGAGTAAAACCTTGTTGAAGCAAACCATGACGTGTAAATTGATAAGGAATATATGGGTGTTGCGGAACTTGTTGAGAAAACGCTTGTTGCGGAATATAACCTTGTTGAGAAAACGCTTGGAAGCCAAGCTCCGGGTCTTGTTGCGGTGTATCCGATCGGTTACGACGGGATGTAGGTTTGGTGTTTGGATTCATGATGAAATTTGAGAGAAATGGAAGAAGGTATTGAATTTGAGAGAAATGGAAGAAAGTATGTTTTGGTGTGAAAAAATAAGATGAAATAGGTTAATATATATAGTGTGTATAATTTGAAGAAAAAAAATTAATTTTTTTTGTAATATAGCCGTTTACCAACGGTATTGTTTAAAAAAATTATTAAAAAAATAAAAAAAAATTAAATATGCAACGGGTTGATCGGGTTGGTGAACCCGGTAGCCGAACCCGATTGCTACCCGGCCACCCCCCTTACCGCTGCCCGATGAAACCCGCTGGCCACCTCAGCTGAGCCCGAGCCCGTACCCGATGGCGGTACGGGTGGTCTTATAATTATAATTATAATACTTCACCACCAACTAACTTAGTACTATATATAGTAACTTTGTTTCTGTAAATTAAAGAACAGAATATTTATATAAATAAAATGATGATATATATAATGAGCTGCTTCTTCCAATTCCAGTCCTTTGCCGTCATTTGCCAAAATCCAAACTTGTTGAATTATTGGGTTGGAAAAGGATTAGACAGTGGGCCAGCCATATACAATTAATCTGGTTCTGGACACTACTATTATTGATTATCACTGGCCCATCCTTAATTACTGGGCCACACCCAGGTGATGTTCATGTCTAAACTAACATACATACATACATACATACATATCCCCATCACCATCCTTCATGCCTACGTGGCTCAACATCCACCTCATCACCATCACATGTCAAAACCATCCTATCCTTTCTGCATTTCATCTTCCATTTCCATTCTTCTCTAGCTCTCAACTAACACATGCAACAAACCCCTACTCACTAATCCTCAACTATACTATATATGTATCTCTTCATGTTAGCCATATACAGATTCTAAAGGATAAAAGAACACAGCACAACAAGTTCCAAAACTGACAACAACCATCCAAACATAAATCAATAATAATAATCATTAAGCAAACTTACTTGATACATGTTTCTGGACTTGAAATAAATAAGATAGAACACGGAGCCATCCAAAACTTTTGAGCAGGCGATATTCTGTAGCTTCAACACATTGCAATAACAGAGAATTCCCCTTTTCGCCCAACCCTGCACATCCCAGATCAAATCTAGTCTTAGGGGTTGTTTGGCAGTTGCTGAATGGTTTGCTGCAGAATGATTAAGAGGCTGTTATGATATATTGCAACATGAAATATGGTTTTTTGGTAATTGTTTAGAATGAAATTAGGGTGCTGAATGGTTAAGGGAGGCCCAAGATACAAAATCATTCAGAGGGTTTTAGAACCATTAAGAGGCAGATTTTTTTTTGCCAAACAAGATTCACCTCTTAACGATTCAGAGGGAACTATTAAAAGGTAAACAAAGAGCCCCTTAGTTACTAATTTTTATGCGCATCTGACGATCATCTAATCAAAGTAGTCACGCAGACAAGAGGAAGAAAATCACAGAAAGGTAATGTATTTCTTGGACATGCCTTTCAACTATTATAATGTGTTTATAGAAAGAAATCACTATTCACTAACTAACTACACTCACTTGTTTAGCCATCAGCTAACTTCACCAACTTTTGTTGTAGAAAATCTAGTTTACATAGAATATGCAGGAAGATTGCTGCATTTCTGGAGAGTTTTTAATACACATAAAAACATCAACTACTTTACTACCATATGATCATACATGTATATACATAGCGACAGTTATAAACGGTTACAACTTCCAACCGTTCGATAACAGAAAATGTAACAGACTGCTACTTAAACTGTCTAGATTAACCTTTTAACACTTCCCCTTAACCTAGACACGATATACTCCTAGCTTATCTTTCATCTTCATAAAGTCACCAACATCAAAGCTTTGGTGAAAACATTTGCAACCTGTTCACTTGTTATGCAAAAAACAACTTCAATCTCCCCAAGACTTACCAATTCGTGTATAAAGTGGTATTTGATCCGTATGTGTTTGCTCTTGCCATGGAAGACTGGATTTTTTGCAAATGCGATCGCGGATTTGTTATCACAATGAATCAACGTTGATTGTTCTTGTGGGTGATGTAATTCACTGAGAAGTCCTCTAATCCAAATTACTTGACATCCCACGAAAGAGACAGACATATACTCGGCCTCTGCCGAAGACAAAGCAACTACTTTCTACTTCTTGGATTGCCATGAGATAGCACCAGATCCCGTACTCAACACGTAGCCTGAAGTGCTTTTGCTATCATCAATACTCCCTCCATAATCGTTGTCACAATATGCTAATAACCTTGGATTTTCAACCTTCTGGTAAGTGATACCGTGATCAAAGGTTCCCTGGTGTACTTCAGAATTTTCTTCCCAGCTTCCCAATGACTTTTGTTGGGAACTTCTGTGAACCTGCCGATAACACTCACAACATACATAATGTCCGGTTTTGTAGCCATTAAATACATTAGACTTCCAACTAGGCTTCTATAAATTCTTGAGTTCACAGTTTCTTCTCTGGAGTCCTTGATTAACTTTAATCCAAATTCCATTGGTATGGAACTTGACTTGGCATCTTCCATATCGAATCTTCTCAAAATATCTAAAGCATATTTCTTTTGACAATACTGATTCTATCCCTTCTTTGTTTTACTTCTATCCCCAAAAAATAATAAAGATAACGTAAGTCTGTCATCACAAACTCAGCCTTCATCGATTTCTTGAACTCCTCTATAAGATTTGGACTATTTCGTCATATACGTACAAGCAAACAAATAAGAATTCACCTTTGAGTCTCTTGATAAACAACGTGTGTTCATAGGGGCATTTTCTGAAGTCATGCTTCTCAAAATATGAGTCTATACGGCTATACCAAGCACCGGGTGCTTGTTTTAGCCCGTATAAGGCTTTCTTCAAACAGCACACCTTGTATTCCTCATTCTTCTTTACATACCAAGGGTGTTGGTTTGCATAAACCTCTTCACTCAGATACCCATTTAAAAACGCGGATTTAACGTCCATTTGGTGTATAATCCATCCGTTTTGTGCTGCCAAAGAGGCCACCAAACGTATAGTTTCCAAACGAACATGGGCAAAAGCTTCATTATAATCTACCCCATACTTCTGTTTATATCCCTTTACGACAAGACGAGCCTTATGCTTTTCGACATCGCCATTCTCTTTCAGTTTGGTCTTGAAGACCCATTTCACACCAATTGATTTGTGTCCACTTGGAAGTTCTACCAAATCCCATGTATCATTCCTAAGGATAGAATCAATCTCTTGATCCATGGCTTCCCTCCATATTTTGCTTTTCGATGCAGTTTGAAAATCCATAGGATCAACATCTGCGAATAAAGAAAAATCTCATCAAGATTAATCTCATGAGTTCTCTCATAGATCTCGCTAATTCCTCTAAACCCACGTGGTGATGTATCAGATGGGGATGAAGAAACGGAACGAGTTGGTGATGACTGTTGTGTGTTGTGAGGTTGCAGGACTAGAGATAGGTGAGGCTCCTTGATCGATGTCATTGTTCTCAACAATAGTAAAATGTTGAATACTCATATCTTCAGAAACAATCACAAGAGTTACACTTGCTTTTTTTGTCCATTCCCATGCCTTCTCTTCGACAAAAATAACATCTCTACTGATAATCACCTTATTAGTCACCGGATTAATCAATTTATAGGCTTTCGAGGATTCGTTATAGCCTATGAAAATACATTTTTCAGATCTATCATCCAACTTCCCACGTCCACCGTCAGGTACGTGAGAATAAGCAACACATCCAAACACCCTTAGGTGTAGGACACATTGGTTTGAACCCACTCCATGCCTCTTGGGGTGTCATGCCCTTTACACTTCGAGTAGATGCAAGATTTAACACATATATCGCACAAGATACGACTTCGGCACATACTTTATCAGGAAGCTTCTTGTATTTCAAAATGCTCCTTGCGAGTTCCATAAAGGTCATGTTCCTTCTCTCGGTAACACCGTTTTGTTGCGGTGTATACGGGGTGGTCTTTTGATGTTTGATTCTAGCCTCCTTCAAGAAGGTTTCAAACTGAAGAGAGGTAAACTCTCCCCCATTATCTGAACGTAAGGTTTTAATACCAAGACCACTTTGCTTTTCAACTAGAGACTTAAAATTCAAAAAAAAATCAAATACTTGTGATTTTTCATTTAAGAAATAAACCCAATTTTCCTACTGAAATCATCGATAAAAGTTAGAACATACCTGCTTCCGCCTATAGATGTCGTTCTAATAGGTTCGCACACATCTGTATGAACCAATTCGAGAGGCTTCGATGCCCGCCAAGCTTTGTCTTTTGGAAAATAATTCCTTGCATGTTTGCTTAAGGCGCATACTTCACATACTTGCTTCATGCTGTCAATGGTTGGTAATCCACGCACCATACGAGCTTTACTCATATATGTCAATGAACCCAAATGGCCAAATCTAAGATGCCAAAGTTTTGATTTATCTTTAATAGTCGCACTAAATGCAGATAAGATCTCGTTATTGAATTGCAGCGGAAACATCTTGTTATTCGTCATCTTGACATTTCCCAATATGTTGCCCTTTGGATCTTTTATAACACAGACCCCATCAGCAAAATGCACTTCATAGTTCTATTGCATCAATAGTCCCAACACTCGAGAGATTATGCTCGAGTGCTGGAACGAAATATACATCACATATCCTTTTTGTGCCATAGTTTGTGTTTACCAGAATGTCGCCCTTTCCTTGAACAATATGCTTCCTCTCATCTCGTGTCTAGACTTCACTATGAGATGTATCATCCATAGTTATGAAGATCTCTTTAAACCCAGTCATATGGTTACTGCAGCACTATCAATATACCATATTACACTATCTGCTAATGGTTGAGAGTCGCAAGTCATGAACATAGTCTCGGTCTCCTTAATTTCCCTCTCATGCATGAAGGTTGATTCATTATTTTCTTGAGCCTGTTTCTTTTGACAGAACCTCGCGGTATGACCGAACCTTTGACAGTGATAACACTGTTTTTAAGACAACGGTTTTCTTCTTCCTCTTCCTTTTGAGGATGATTCTTCTTGAACCTCTTGGCCTTGTTTCTCCAAGAATTATTTCCTTTGCCTTTGTCGTTAGTACTCGATTTGGTGGTTATTCGAGACTGGAAGGCATGTTCTACTGCAGGTGTTTCAAATTGTTCTATATGCAACTCATGGGACTGTAATGTCACCAAAGGTGAGGAGGGTGTGTGAGTTTAATTGTTGCATTTGCCGTATATAAATATTATATACTTCAAAAAAAAACTTTCTAAGGAGAGTATTGAGAGATCTTTCGATTCTTCAATAGCCACTACAATATACTCAAATTTTCGTACGAGACTTCTTAGAATCCTTTCAACGACTCTCTTATCTTCTGGGCCTTCACCGTTAAGTCTCATTTGATTCACTAACGCTATTATATGGTTGTAGAAATCTTTCATCTTTAGGCCATCGAATTCGCACCTTAGAGTTTGCAAACGTACGTCTTTACTCTGTTTTCACCTCTGTAACATTTGTACAACATATCCCAAGTGTCCTTTGACGAAGTTGATGCCGAGATTCGTTCGAAGATCGTGGAGGCCACCGCTTGGTAGATAAAAAAACGCTTTCTTATCTTTCTTCTTGTTATCCTTTAATTCGGCTGTTTGTTGTGTCGTTAAACCAGCCTAATTTGCTGGTTCATTTATGCCATTCTCCACCACACTCCAGAGGTCATGTGTTTCGTACAAAACCTTCGTTTGGATGCTCCTAATGATGGTAATTTCTCCCATTCAACTTTGGGAGAACCGGTTGCAAAAGACTGTTGTTTTGCGAACCCATACAGTTATTTCCTACAATCAATCAAGAACCGATAGACATGGCTCTGATACCAATTTGTTGTAGAAAATCTAGTTTACATAGAATAAGCAGGAAGATTGCTGCATTTCTGGAGAGTTTTTAATACACGTAAAACACATCAACAACTTTATTATCATACGATCATACATATATATTCATAGCGATAGTTATAAACGGTTACAACTTCCAACCGTTTGATAACAGCAACTGTAACAGACTGCTACTTAAACTAAATGTCTAGATTAACCTTTTAACACATTAGAAGTTGGGTTTTTGGCTATCTGGATGGCAGATGCATTATCGAACAAGGCCAAAATCCTTTATGAGATGTTGCAACCAAATAACTTCACAAGTGGTTGTCATGATGGCACAATAGTTGAAGACCGTGAAATGATGGATTGTTTCTTGGATTTCCATGAAATCAAATAGTCCCCAAGAGAGATGCAAAAACCAGTAGTTGATTTAAACGTGTCTGCCAACCTGCCCAATCTAAGTCTCTGAACACTTTATTTTTCAAGGAGTCACTGGGCAACCTCGTATACTCAGCTGGGTAATCAAGCAACTCCCCTTCTGAGCTGGATAACTTTAACTTAGGATCGATAGGCCATTAAGTCAGTTTAGCACCAAGCAAACCAGAATCTCCAAGAAGTTCAAGGGCCTATCTTCTTCGAGAGACAGAAATACCTTCTTTGGACCATGCAACCTCAAGGCCTAAATAATGCTTAATCTGCCCCAGGTCTTTTAGTTTTAAAATGGTCACCAATGCAATTCTTAATTGCATTGATTTCCTTGATAGACGCCCCTGTTATAACAAGGTTGTCTACATAAACAAGTAATACAACATAGATTAAGCCACTCCTTTTGCAAAACAAAGAATAATTAGCCTCAGATTAACAAAATCCCTGTGTGAGTACAAATGCTTAGAATTTTGCATATCACTTGCCTTAAACAGTAGGACCTTATACCGTTGGATTCTTGCAAGAACTCTCCCCTTAAATTGATAATGCCATTGTTATTAATAGATGTAAATAATGTATTTCCCGCCCTTTAACATATCTCGGCGTCCCGAGTGCGAAACATCATTTATCATCCCAGGCATCCACAGGTGCTCCAAAAAAACGTTTCATTGCGTCCATGTAAAAACGTTCATCCAAGCACATTTCACATCATAAACTGGATGAGCATAGTAAAGCATAAACGTAAAACATTACAACATTGCATGCATCTCATTTTTGTAAAATAATCATGAAACTCACCTGAATGACCTTGTTGTTCAAAGTTTTGTCACCCACCGGGATTATATTATAATGGTCAATAATCCCTATCAAACGATTGAACTTAGTGCATTCATATTTAATGCCTAGACTTTCTTATATTTCGATCGACCTCCTATATACAATGTCTAAGTTCATATTTGTCCAAGAAGTTCCATCACTCGTATTGTCTGCAAGCATTTTATATTGTCCAACATTAGTTTGTATCATATATGAACTTGTCCTATTATTCCAATATTTTGTTCGTTGTATACAGGAACCCCAATTTATTGAATAAAGGTTGCAAGAAATTGGGATTACAGAACAGGGTAAATGGTAATCGGGAATCTGGATTGCTTGAGAATCGTGTAGGTTCACTTTCTGAATTGATATTTCGACCCTATGCATGGGTATCATGAAATTCAATCCGGGATGATCCTCAAGGACACTTTCGATTTTAGCCTTTTAGGCACTAAAACGAAAGCCAAATTACTGGAGAATATTCGAATGTTCAGAAAATTCGGTGAGTCCAAAACTGGTGTATATTTGTGTATATATATATATATATACTTGTTCCATACGAAAATGGATAAGAATAACAGACAAGGCGGTTTTTGGGAAGTTATAACCGTTAATGGATAAGATAAAAGGTTAGTTACAACCAAATCAGAATTCTGAATGTGCAGGTCCAGAGCTTTGGATATAAGTACAGAGATGGGACTTTGACATTTCAGAAGGTCTGTCCAGAGACAGGGCCACGACCAACCATCTCTGGATTTTTGTCCAAAGTTAAGTCTCAAACATACCTCATGACCGAAGCTCAAAACTGATCAGTACTGACATATCTCTTCATTTTTATCACGTTTTTCCACTGCATTCCAAGTCCAAAATTCTGTAGAGGTTTTAGGGCGCTGCCCCAAACCCCGCGGGACCACCGCCAGGGGCGCGGCCCCTTGACCTCCGCCATTTCGTCGTGTCAGGATCAAACTCGCCTTATATACAAATGTGCACCGCACACAGCCTAACTTGTATTAGATCACAGTTTGAAAACCCCATTGGCACTCATGTTAATTCTAGTCACACTTAAATGGCCGATACACTAAGATCACCAACAAAAGTAATTCTGAATGCTACTTGTAATCATTTCTTTGATAAAAGACAATAATAATTAAATCGTTATTATTTGATGAATTAATAGTCAAATTACATTTAATAATTAAAACATAATAACATATTTACTTTCATAATATAAATCGTGAAGTTCAAACTAAATGCATATTCATAGCATTTATCAATTAAACGAATTACTAATTATCGCAAATGAATTATTTTGTAGGCTTGTAGCTTAAAATAATACTTAGAAGTGCAGGGACCAAGGTTGTCAATAGCCTAAAGTTGCAGTTGCAACCAAATTAGGCGGTCCACTTGCTCTACCCAAATCACCCTGCGACCCACTTCAGATCGACGGCCATTATGTGTATTTCGATTGATTCTTGACGGTTTGATTCTTGACGGTTTTTCACCAAATCTCATATGTGATTCCATAAGTAAATATGTTCACTACATTTTGTTATAAAACCATTGCTTAACTCAAAGTGTTTTAGACCAATTTTGCATTTTAGGTTTATGATTTACCGATTATCGTTTTTCTTTCATTTCAACCTCCGAAATCGAAGCTCTAACGACTACTATAGTCTATAAATGTATAAAAACTACAGCATTATCTCAGGAACATTAAATCGATCAAAATCATATAAACATTTTCAAAAAAAAGTCGAGTATTGATACCTAATTCGAGGTTTGAACCGAACCGTGGGTAGTTGCTTTCGACTAACAAATTCTCAGCTTGAATTCCTGATGCTTTTAGTGAACAAACATGTAAAGAATTCCTTGGGGTTGAAGAAGGATATTTGTGCTGATGAGCTTCATTTTTGTTTGAATAACTACCTGTGTTCTCCAAATTAATTTTAGGAATGAAACAAAAGGGAAATGGGTGTAAAGTAAAAAAAAATCTAATGTTTTCGAAGGAAAGGAAATGGAATGGAAGAAAAATAATGATAAGTTATCTTCCAAAATTTTCCTTCAAACGTGGGAGGAAAGAAAAGAAATTAAAAACATTTAAAAAAATTACTGAAATTATAAAATTACCCGATATTTTCTTATAAAAGATATATTTGTAAAGGTATATTAGTAAAAATGACAATTTTCCTTTCCTTTCTATCATGTTCAAGAACACAAAAAAAATATTTTCTTTCTTTTCATTTCCTTTCCTTTTAAAGAACACAAATAAAAAAATTAACAAATCATGTCTAGCTCAGTTGGTCTACCTAAGGACGGTAACATCCTGGGGGGCTGTGGATGGTATCCCAGTCTACCCGAGTTCGATTCCAAGGGGAGGCAATTGAGGGCATGAGGAGTACACAGTCCTTGGGTGGTCCAGTCTTTGACTGGGTTTACCCCACCAACCTGTGGTTGGGCCTTAGGTCCAGCGTAAGCTGGGCCGGGACAGCGGCGGATTAGTGGACTGCCCTCGGATGTCCGATACCGCCGGGGGGCGTGCGTGCGTGTGTGCGTTGTGTTCGTGGTAGTTGATCGAAAGGGTCGATGCCGCTATGCCTTCCAAAAAAAACAAATAAAAAAATTATTTTCATTTCCTTTCTTTTCTCTCCCTTTCTTTTCTATCCCTTTCTTTTCTCCGGATTAGAGAACACAGCGTTAGACCATCTACAATGGAGTCAAATCTTACAAAACACCAAATTGGTGCAAATAACAGTATTTACATCTCAGATCTCTATTTTTCACAATAAATTTAGTGTAATGAATAGTATTACACTGTATTTGGTGTAACACAATTCATTTACACTACTTTTTACATCACTTTTAATACTACTTTAACTTTGGTGTAAAAAATAGTGTACCCTTTGGAGAAGATTTACTATTAACACCAAAATTTACACTACTTTTTACACTAGTTTTGAAACTTAGTGTAAAATATAGTGTGACCCATTGAAAATGTCCTTACATGCGTTCATATAGATAGATGTAAAGCTTCATCTTTTTTCCCACATTTCACATTTCTATGTCAAATAGTTTATTCTCTACATCTCACATGTATGGACTTGAGTAGTAGGTTATTCGAGCTAAATTTTTTATGGTCAGGATTGAACTCGAGTCGAATAATTTTTTTAACGTTTGAGCTCGAGCTCGATACTCGTTTATGAGCTTGAATTCGAGAATGATTAACTCGATTTTTTACATTAAGCTCGACGATTTTTATATTTTGATTATATAATTTGTTAACGTATAAATATGTATGGCTCGGAAAAGTGTATGCTCGAATGGCTCAACTCGGCTCGACTCGAGTCGTAAAGTTTAATCGAGTTTTTGAACGAGTCGAGTCGAACATTGTTGTTATGGAGCTCGACTCATTAAGGTAAACAAACTTTATTTTGTGTTCGAGATCAACTCAAGCTCGCCAACTATTAGGCTCGAGCTTGAAATAAACGAACTCGAGCTCGAGTAGCTCGTTAAATGTTTGGCTTGTAAACAAGGGGCGTAAACAAGCCAAATGACATCTCGTCGCTTCAAAATCGAAGATCGTCTATTTTCAGAGACTAATGACATCTCTCGTCTCACCTCCACACCTCATACACCCGAACATAATGGGTACGCCGAACAACGACACAGTCACATTGTTTAAACGGATCTCCCACTTTTATCACATGCCAGCCTCCCTCTTTATTTTTGGCCCCACTCTTTTACAACGGCCACAAATCTAATCAGTCGTCTCCATACTCCTACTTTCCACAATTTCTCTCCCTACCTCAAACTCTTCATTACCACCCCTAATTAAACCAAACTCCGAAGCTTTGGTTGTCTTTCTTATCCGTGGTTAAAGCCATACAACACCCACAAAATGCAACCTAAATCCACCCCTTTTGTATTCGTTGGTTACGCTCCCAATCAAAGTGCCTATTATTGTCTCGATCTAAGAACCAACAAAGTTTACACATGTCAAATTTATTGAGTCACAATTTGCTTATTCTACTCCATGCAGCTTGAATTTGATGCCCTTACCTATAACAACACTTGGCACCTTGTTCTTCCTCATGCTTCTCAAAATATCGCTGGTTGTAAATGGTATTTTGCATCAAATATAATCCAGATGGCTCCCTTGAACAGTGCAAAGCCCGACTCGTTGCAATGGCCTTTCACCAATGCCCCGACATTGACTACTCCGAAACCTTTAGCCCAATCGTAAATCCTACCACTGTTCGCCTCATTCTATCCCTAGACGTTTGTCGTGGTTGGTATCTCTGTTAACAACGCGTTTCTTCAAGGTGCTCTTACCGAGAGTGTTTACATGTCTCAACCCACAGGATTTATCGACAAAAAACAAGGTTCTAAATGGCGTGAGGTGTGGCTTGGCGGCGAGGTCAAGCCTTAAGCCTTAGGAGCCAAGGCGAAGCCGTGGCGTTTTCAAGGCGTGATTTAAGGCGTCAAATTTCTAATCCATATATAATTAATATATAAAACATATATTTTATAGTGTTACTCAATGAGCAATAGTTGTAAGCAAGTTATATTAAGTTATATATTAAAAAAAAACATGTAAATAAAACATTAAAAAATTCAAATATTGCATTACGGAAACTGCACATTAGGCCATGCGTGCCACGGGCTAACGTGACGTGAGACACAAGCCGCCATGGCGGCTGTGCGGCGAGTTTTTTTAGAACAATGACAAAAAATATCCTACCCATGTTTGTAAACTTAACAAAATTATTTACGGCCTTAAACAAGCCCCAAGAGCTTGGTACACAAAACTTAAAACTTTCCATCTTCTATCTTCTGGTTTTCGAAACTCCATCATTGATCCATCCCTGTTTCTATACCGCTATGGTAATGCCACTATCTACCTTTTAGTTTACGTCGATGATATTATTGTCACTGGACCTTCTCCCTCATACCTAACTAATCATCTCTACTCTCGCTCATTGCTTCTCCCTTAAAGGCCTCGGTCCCCTCTCCTATTTTCTAGGTGTTGAAGTCGTCCCTAATAACCAAGGACTTTTTCTTAACCAAACCAAATATATTCATGACGTGCTAGTGAAGTATAACATGCATGACTCAAAACCAGTATCAATTCCCCTCGCCGATGTTGCCTATGATGTCAACAAACTATCACAATATATGCATTGCCCCTCTAATGATCATTTGGCTTGCTCTTAAGTGATTACTATGATACTTAAATGGTACTTCAACTCTATCATAATTCTCCGTTACGACTACATGCCTTTACAGATGCAGAGCGGGCTCGGGACACCGATAACTATATTTCTACAACCGGTTACTTAGTCTATCTTAGTCGCAATACAATTTCATGGAGCTCCGAGAAGCAATGTGCTTTAGCTCGTTCTTCCATTGAGGCGGAAATCTGTCAGTGTTACTCTAAATGATAACCACAAATTTATTCATCGCTCCTTTCATTTGATTATATCTTTCTGTTGGACAGAAAAGAGGTGCTACAATCTATGCACAATATAATTTCTTGGTGGAAGTTTCACTTGTGATGCATATCATACGACAGAGCCCACCTAGCATGACATTTTGTTAACAAAATCGACTTGACGTTTGTTGTATCTATTTATAATAATTTCTGAGAATAATTGGTCTTTTCAGTTTTATTCTCCTTGTTAATAGTGCTATATATGTTCTTTATTAATTTAAACCCAATATTGTGAATAAGGAGTGGTTTTGGATTAGGTATATATTGCTCTCATTTTATGCATAGAGAAAGCTTTATCTCAATCTGGCCGGGGTGGCGAGGGATGATGTGAACTACATAAATGCACATGCTACATCAACACCGGTTGGGGACTTCCATGCTCTTCTTCATTGCTTTGAGTATCGGGAGGTGACTCAATCGCTATATATGACATTGTTAAAGTTTCGTTACTTGCAGCAATTTCGTCATGACATTTTTATATTTGCAGTTGCGAGTGAACTCTACGAAATCGATGATAGCTAGGGTCACCTTTAGCTTCTAGGGGCAGCGGGTGTTGTGGAGGCTGTCGGAACTGTACGTACATCTTACAATCTCATAGTGATTAATTTGCTTAGAAGATTAATATTCCAATTTGTAGCACAACACTTGCCTTGTTTTTTTTGAAGGGTATTTTGATTCATCTGTTAGTGAGTATGAAGCATGCATGATTAGTGATGTTGACTCAAGACACAAATGTTCTGGTGGGTTCAAAGAAAGAAAGAATGGATATCAAGGTGGCATTGTCTATATCATTAATTTGGATTTGGTGGTCACATTTCATCCATCTTATTTGCTCCTTTCCAATAGTTAGAATGGTATGGTATGTAAGGAAATATAAAAAAGGGAATTAATTACATTGAGGTCATGTGCAACTTAACAAGTATTTTTAGTTTGAAGAAAATATACAGATGTGGTTGCCTACTTGCCATTGTGTGTAAGCAAAAATAATCCACATCATCACTACATGGTTTTTAATTTTGTAGTATCTTTTCATTGAGACTAGTGAATGTCTTCTAATGTTGTCTTAGGGGCCGTTTACAAAACGCTTATCCGGGTAAGTGCTTACCAAGTCATATTAGCTTATCGGATGAATATGGCAAGGACCAAGAATCTTACTCGGTAAGAGCGGAAGCAAAGACCGAGAGTCGAAAGCAAGGACCCGAGAGTCTTATCCGGTAAGTGAGTGCGACGACTCTTACCACGGTTAGCGCTTACCGGCTAACTTGTAGCACACGATGCCATTTTGGTGGACTAAAATCTTACCCGAGAAATAAGTGATAGTGTTGAATGTTACCGATAAGCACTTACCCAGGTAAGTAATTAGGTAAACGCCACTTACTTTGCAAACACATTAGACATTTCTCTTGATATCAAGGTACTGAGTTTTTAATTCCCAACCATCAATAGCTTTCTTTAATATTTGAGTGAATTGTGGATTTGGTCCATGTGGTTTATTGATTTTTTTACTATGGTCCCCATGGTAAGTTTATTGTGGATATGGGCCTTGTGGTATTCAGTTTGTTTTGGCTATGGTCCTTTTGACTAACGCCTCTGTTAACTCCGTTAAATCAAGGGTCATTTTAGCCATTTTGCATATTCTTTTGCCTTTTTCTTATAAAAATAAAACAATATTTTTATACACAAGTATATATATATAACAATATCAAAATAAATAAAATAAGATATTAGTGTATGATTTGATTAATTTTAAAAAAATAGATTATATTAAATATGATTTAATTCTACTGTTTTATTGCAATGATGCAAAATATATGTTTTTACTGTTTTTTGATGTAAATAAAATTTTAATTTAAACAAATCAAATCAACAAACCATATCTTATTTTGTTTAGAGTGAATAAAATAAGATATGATTTTATGATTTAATTACTTAAATTAAAATTTTAAATACGTCAAAGACGATTTAATTTAAATAATTTTTTTCTATCATTGTAATAAGCAAGCTTATTATCGATTTTTTAATACCAAAATCATTAAAACCACTAAGATATGAACTCCAATTTTATCATCTAACCAAATGAAAGATTCACATAGTATCATCTTTGTAACTTATAATTGAACAAATCCTTATATAGACTTCAACCATTTTTCATACCGAAATAGACAAAAATACTAAAATAATAATTATATAATTAATTTTTAAAAATTAAACAAATCAAATCATAAAATAATATCTTATTTTATCTATTTTGATATCATTATATATATAGTTGTGCATTAAAATGTTGTTTTTATTTTTTATAGGACAAAAAATATGCAAAATGGCTAAAATGACCCTTGATTTAACGGAGTTAATGGAGACATTAGTCAGAGGGGCCATAACCAAAATAAATTGAATACCACAAGGATCAAATCCACAATAAACATACCATAAGGACCATAGTCAAAAAAATCATCAAAACACAGGGACCAAATCCACAATTCACTTGTTCATTTTGTCACTTGAGGTGTGCATACATATTGTAAAGAAATAAATATGTGATTATATTTTTGTAACTAGGTATTTGTAAATGGAAAATAAAAAACAAATAAAGATGGGCATGTATATCACGCATATACCACCAACCAAACAAAAACAAATAATAGCATTTTGGTTCTGGCCACCAAATGGGTGAAAACTCGATGCTCAAGAAAACATTACAACCACTCATACAGACTCTTTGTAGATCTTACTTGGCACCTTCCACATCAAGAATATATAATATAATATTAGGATACAAATCAAATAAAAATTATGTATTTGTTGTATCCTTACAAATCAATGTGCATACATACATAATCTAAGATGCATATATATATGCATTATCTCATATGAATGTATGTCTACTATATGTATATTCTTGCATATATGCATACTATGGTTTGTAAGGTGTGCAACAAATGCAAGGTTTGCATTTTACAGAGCTTTTATAATATTTTATATATATATATATATATATATATATATATATATATATATATATATGGTTGGGTTTCGGTGATAAGTTAAGGGTTAACGTGAAAAGCGTAAGAAGTGGTTATCAACCGTTGGATAAGAAATAGAATGAGATGCACCGAGATAAGATTCTCAGATATATGCACCGGATCAATTCCCTTCTAAACCGTAATTCATGGGAGGACATTTGATTAAAAATGATCAACGGTTCAGATCCACTTCTCACGTTAACGTTAACGCCTGACACAATCATTCACCTATATATATAGGGTTGGGTACGTACGTTCCGGTGAGAATAAAAGTTACGGTGAGTAGGGTAAAAGGATATCTCCACCATCAGATGCATATTAAGATGAGGTGCACCATATCAATGCCCCGTATCAAGCTCGATTCATGAGTGAGTTTGAGATTAAAATTAATCAAGGTCTAAACCTCTTTTTACCATCTCATTTTAACTCTTTTTCTCACACGATCCCTATTCTATATATAAATCCATTATTTGTTTTCTTTGTTTATATAAAAAAATGTCGTTTCTTTCTTACAAAAATACAACAATATTTTGTAGTTTATGATATATGTATAATATTAATTAATTGCAACAGTTTTTTTTTGGTTGGACAAGATTTCAATCTACATATTTCACTATATCAATGGTAGTTATTTTGTAATATATATATATATATATATATATATATATATATTAGATTAAAAGTTTAAGAAGTAGAAATTAAGCATTATGTTTGATCATAAAATTGATGGATAAGATGTTTTAGATAGATTATTCTAATAAAAATTCAATTTAGTAAATTTGTATTTTGCAAAAAGATATATATATATATATATATATATATATATATATAGACTTAGGTTCAATAGAGAAGTGCAAATATTTAGAGAAATAGAGAAGTAAAAAAACACGGGACCGTTCATATATGAACGTTCATATGAACGTTCAGATATGACTGTTATATGAACGTTCATATATGACTGTTTATATATGAACGTTCATATAACAGTCATATATAAACGTTCATATGAACGTTCATATATGAACGGTCCCGTGTTTTTTTACTTCTCTATTTCTCTAAATATTTGCACTTCTCTATTGAACCTTTCCCTATATATATATATATATGTAGGCTAGCTTATGTAATTAATTAATTAATAATTAGCTAGAATTGGCATATTGAATTTTTGTGCAGTGGGGGTGGATCTGTTTGCTTAGATGAATTGATCGAGTGTGGATGGTTGTAACGAAGGCAGGTTCAAACGAGAAGCTAAACCTTATGCGAGAATGTGAGAAGTGTGATATCATATACGATACACATCACTACTAAACAAACCTCATTTTCCGACGGATGTTTCCGGCAGATATTAAAAAGGTAAAATCCCGTGTGATATCATATATAATACACAAGCTTAATCATATATGATTAAACACATGTTACATTGACAAAACATAGACGTTTAATCATATATGATTAAACACACCCACAAGCCGTATAATCACATATGATATCACACTTCTCGCGTTCTCGCATAATGTTTAACTTCTCGCATGATCATCCTTCCTCTATATATGTATTCTGAGGTATATGGATATGAAGGCTGGAGCGCATGCAGTATTAATTATGAATTCATGAAAACATATAGCTATATATATATATAGTGTTGGTGGAAAGCTAATTAATTAAGCATATGTATACTAGTAAATAGTAATTAGCAATTAATTAATTGATGAAATGAAAGTAATAAAAACTTCATTCATCCATGTATTATGTATATACACTTGAAAACTAATTAATCAACACATGGATGAATGGATGGATATGATCTAGATATGAATCTGGGGTAGCTAGCTCATCATCATTCATGTTCATATATGAATGCACTCATATTCATATATGAATAGCTAGCTGATGATTTGATCAGTCCACAACCGAACTACATTACCATCTAACACCGACAAATCCTGGTAACTGTACCACCCCATCTCCCTTATCTTCATCTTCACTAGTACTACATCATCACTTTCCCAATATCCCACATGCTTAATAATTGAAGTACCCATCATCATCAACTCATCATCATCATCATCATCATCACCATCCACTCTCATCCCTCTCTCTTCTTCATCTTCTTGATGGCTCCTAAAAGTGCCTAACAAATATTCTTCATTGTCAATATTATTAATAATATTATCATCAACTTGTCCATAGTGGACACTAAACTTGCCACTTCTCCTATTCTCCAACCTACAAAACGTAGTCGTAGCCGACACCTCATGATCATCGAGCTTCGTTGGTTCTTCATTTGATGATGATGATGATGATGATGATGATGTGAAAGAAAGATGATGATGTGGTAATGAGAAGGAAGAATGGATAGAAGATTTGATCTTCCAGCTGAAGCTAATGGCAGCTGTAAGAAAAGCTATCCATGCCCATACACTAGTAGTGAGAAAAGCTTGGTTCTTAAAGTAGATGATGGCAATTGTTTCCATTGGAGAATCCAAGGTGATACTCATCTCCAAAAGTAGATGCTATATATTTGTAACCACAGTAGTGTAGTGGTGGTATATATATATATATATATATGGGGGTTGTGGGTGCATATATATGATGTAATATAATTAAAGAATTTATAAAAAGTTGAAGAAGGTAGAAGAAGGGAGGATCTAAAGAGAGATGCTAGGAATCAAGATTTAGATGCCAATGGATGGATGGTAGATCCCATCTTTATGCCACTTCTGATGCCCCCCCTCAGCCTCAGCCTCAGCCTCAGCCACCCACTAATATTTGCATCACATCACCTAGCCTGTTTTTTATTCTATTTTTATCAAATTTTAATTTTAGTTCAATCTATTATCTAACTTTATATTTGTTAGTCCAACTTATAATATTACTAATAATAATATTGTTAATAACAAGTCAGGTTCAAACGACAACACTACATATTTGAAAGAAAATGAGAACCAATAAAATTATATATGATTTTATGTTAATGCGTGTAAAAAGGACTTTGGTCGGTTTCAGGTCCGGGTGACTTTTTCACACGTTAATGTAAAATCATATATGACTTTGTTAGTTATCGTGTTCTTTTAAATATGTATTGTTCTCTCGTTTGATTCTTTCTCTATATATATGTATGTATATATAGAGATAAACTAATTTTGCATTGTGCTAATTAGTTTATTTTCAAGGACATTATTTTTTGCTATCTCAGTTATAAATAATTGAAGAGAAACATCACCGCATATATAAATCAAGGTTCTAAATGGCGTGAGGTGTGGCGTGACGGCGATGTCAAGTCTTATGAGAGAGTAATGCTTGACCATGACGTTTTCTAAAGCGTGACTTAAATCGACAAATATATATATATATATATATATATATATATATATATATATATATGTGTGTGTGTGTGTGTGTGTGTGTGTTTATACGAGTGTCTTGAACAATAATGATTAAGTTATTATTAACAATTTAAATTTATATAAAATGATAAACAAAAAAATTTCAAAATTATAATCGATACTAGTGAACAAATTTAAATTAAAATTTCAAAGTACACGATTCGAAGAATCGAAATTACACAGATTCAACATGGCGAGCTCTATGCATGCCTTATAGCCATGCCAAGGAAAAAACGTGACGACAAGGTCACGCCTCGATGCTATGATGACGCCAAAACACGTTTTGTAAAACACTTATATAAATGCAGTAAAAGGGAGTGAACGTTTAATAAGAATGCAAATATATTTTTCTTTTGATTTTTGCCTTTTATATTACATATATACCATTAATATCCAATTTAAGTAACCTTAGAATTCTATGTTTTACTTTTGTTAAGATGAATGTTTAATTACTTAGTGTTGAGTTTTGTTGAAAAGTTGAGGTTAACATACATGAGAAACGTAAGAATTTATTATCAATCGTTGAATGAAAAATAAATACACATTAGAATGAGATGCACCGAGATAAGATGCATCAAGATGTATTAGATCAATTCTTTCCAAGTCATAATCCATGGGAGGACATTTAATTAAAAATGATCAACAGTTCAGATCCACTTATCATGCTTCTTACGGTAACCTCAACTTCTCATACAATTATTCACCTAATTACTTAATACCCAAACATATTCAATTAAGGTGTGCGCAGTAGTATAATTAATTAAGGGGTGGATCATATATTTAATAATGAATGATGAAAGGAAGAAAGCGATGTATAAAATCATTAGTTTTCAAATTTATATATATTTGATGTTGAGTTCGTGTGTGTGTATACGAAACAAATTATACCAAAAAATCCATCATTTTATTATCTTTAATTTGACATTTATTTTCATATATTTTTTTATCCGTTTTTTTGTGGTTCTCCGGTTCTTTTTTTTTTCAAGGTTCTCCCTTGATCTTTATCCTATATATATATATATATATGTATATATAGCCTTATGTTCAATAGAGAAGTCCAAATATTTAGAGAAATAGAGAAGTGATCTTGGCCATTTATTCGTTCAAGATCGGTTATAATTGGTCAAAAGTTGCGGCTTTGACTGGTCAAAAGTTACGGCTGTTCCAAAAATAGAAGGGCAATTTCGTAACTTTTACAAAAAACACGGGCTGAGTTCATATATGAATCTGTGTGATTCACATATGAACTATACGTTCATATATAAACCTTTGTAATTCACATATGAACTCTTTATAACTAATTCATATATGAATCTTGTGATTCATATATGAACCTTTGTGTTTCATATATAAAACTAATTAACTGTAGGTTCATACATGAATCAGTTGAACCAATTAATTGATTCATATATGAATCTTTGTGTTCATATATGAACCTTTGTGATTCATATATGGATTTTTTAACTAATTCATATATGAACATTTGTGTTCATATATGAATCTTTGTGATTCATATATGAATTTTTTTTAACTACTTCTCATATGAACAAATTAACTGATTCATATACGAATCACAAAAGTTCATATATGAATTAGTTAAAAAGAGTTTATATGTGAATTACAAATGTTCATATATGAACATATAGTTCATATGTGAATTACAAAGATTCATATATGAACGTAGCCCGTGTATTTTTTACGAAACTACCCCTCTATCTTGTGCAGACCACGCGAGTAATTATCCGCTGCTTCTTGGTCAAAGCCGCCGATCTTGACCGAATAAATGACCAAGATCACTTCTCTATTTCTCTAAATATTTGGACTTCTCTATTGAACTCTTCCATATATATATATATATATATATATATATATATATGACATGTGAGGCGGCGAATGACCATATATTTAATATGACAAAAACATGCATTTCCTAAAGAATATATTGTGTGGTACATATATACGTAGCCAGCTAGGCCAGTTTATTTCTAAATGGTGGATATCATATATCTATGCGAGGCTGAGGCTCAAAATCAAAGTACCACACCTACATGTCACATATAAGGCCATCAGTACCTCATCCCTCTATCTTTCAAAGATTCCATCTTCACATCAGCGCCACATCAGCTTTTCTCAATCCCTCATTCAATCCCTAAACACCCTTACCTCATTCCCTCAAACCCTTTTGCCACCTCATTTATTTTAATTCTTTTATTTATACATTTAATTATTTAACAAAATAAAAATATTTATATATTTTTTAATAAATAAAAATAAGATAAATAATAAAAATTAAAATTAAAATTCATATCATTCATTAAAAATAAAAATTACAAAATAAATTTAAAAATCTACTCGTCGTCATTGTTGGGAACTTGGATACGCCAAATATGTTCGACCAAATTCGACCGAAGGTTATTATGAGTGTCCCGGTTTATGACTTCTCGAACATTTGTCGCGCGTTGTGTCTCACTGATTTGGCTTTCGATATCATCCGTGAAAAAGTCGTTTTCCACGTCACCACAAATAGCATGGTTTTCGTCTTCGAGTATCACATTGTGTAATATGACACAAGCGTACATAATGTTTGCCAATCTTGAGAGTTCCCATCCGTGTGCCGGGTTATGAAGTATATGCCAACGTGCTTTAAGCACGCCAAAAGCTCGTTCAACATCTTTACGTGCGGATTCTTGCGCGGACTTGAACTTTTGTCGTTTAAGGTCTTGTGGGCACGTAAATGATTTTACGAAAGTAGCCCATTCCGGATATATCCCATCCGTTAGATAATATCCGTGCTTGTAGGTGGCTCCATTCACCTCAAAAGGGCACTCGGGTGCTTTTCCATCATATACATCGTTGAAGATGGGCGACTGATTGAGAACATTGATGTCGTTGTTGGAACCGGCAACACCAAAGTATGTGTGCCAGATCTATAGATCTTGAGAGGCCACTGCTTCTAGCATGATGATGATGATGCGGTTGGTGAACCGGGTTGTGGCGAATCCATATTGTTTAAAATATAGAGAATGGAAGAGTGTTTGAGAGAGTTTGAGAGGTGTGAAAAATAAGAGGTTGAGAGAATTTGAGAGAGTTTGAGAGGTGTGAAAAATAAGAGGCTGAGAGAATTTTAGAGAGTTTGAGAGGTGTGAGAAATAAGAGGCTGAGAGAATTTTAGAGAGTTTGAGAGGTGTGAGAAATAAGAGGTTAAATATATAGTGGGATTAAATTGAGAAAAAAATTTATTTATTTTTGTTTAAAAAGAGCCGTTCAACGGCATTATTTTTAAAAATTAAATAATTTTTTTTTAATAAAGCTTCGGGATGAATCGGGATCCCATCCCCGGAATCCATCCCTCCCCGCCAACCCCGCAAGGGCCGTAGCCCATCCCGCAGCCATCCCGAGCCATCCCGAGCCCCATCCCGAATGGGGTACGGATGGCCTAATGATATAACGTCTAATATCGTCCTTTTAGTTTCTTTCCTTTTCATATTTTCATCCACACATTACACACACACACACACATATATATATATATATATATATATATATATAGAGAGAGAGAGAGAGAGAGGGAGGTTCAGAGGAAAATCTTAAAAAAACAAAAAAATTAAGGAATACCCTAATAGTCTTTTATCTGGATGGTATGCACTTGTGCATACAAGTAAAATTAAGTTATTTTTTGGTTTTTATGCATAGATGCATGTTACAAATTACTTGTATGCACAAATGCATATCGTCCAGATGAAGGCTACCAGGGTGTTCCTCAATTTTTCGTTTTTTGATTTTCCCTCAACCTGACCCTATATATAACAGGAAGTTCAAATAAAAAAACTAAATATTGTGAAAATGTAAGAAAAAACATACTAAAGAAGGTTCATATATGAATCTTTGATTTTTTTTCTTTCAAAATGCGTATATAAACTGGCGTTAGTGCGTTACAAGTTATTCATATGTGTTCACATCTTCGAATGAAGTTTTTCAATAACTCACATATGAAAATTTATTTTTTATTTTCTCACGATATTTAGCCTTTTTTAATTGAACTAGTCTCTGTATAACAATAAACATGGCTTAAATAAAATAACATGAGATCATGATCAAATCATAGGTTCAAAATGGCATGAGTCGTAATGTGGCAGCAAAGTCAAGTCTCAAGTTTTGCACGCAATGGCAAGAACACAACTTTTTTCAATGCATGACATAAGCAGCAAGTTTATGTCATATATATAGAATTATATATATAGAGGCGGGTTCAAACGAGGAGCGTAACAATTTAAGAAAACGCGAGGAGCACCGCCCATGTACTGAATCACATATGATTCACGTACAAAATCACATGTGATTCACACCTGATCGGGGGGCTTCCGCCCATGTAGTGGATCACATGTGATTCACGCCTAAAATCACATGTGATCCGGGCGACTTCCACGCGACTCGCGAACCAGGTCGCCCGCTACCCGATTTTTTCGGGAGTAGTGGATCACATGTGATCCAGTACATGGAAGGCGCTCCTCGCGTTTCTCGTAAATAGGTACGCTCCTCGTTTGAACCTTCCTCTATATACAGGGCCGTTCCTGAGATTTTGGAGGCCCTGTACGAAAAATTAGATGCCTCCATAATTATTTATTTAAATTTTTATTAAATTACTTTTACTACTTGTCAACGTTTATTTGATAATAAATCGACGAATAACCCATCTTTGACTTTGAACAAATTGTTCGTCTTTTCTTCTTTTCAACACTAAATTTTAATTTTTAATGTTATTATGTTATTGGGGATTCAAATTTTATATTTTTTTATAAATGTTAGTGTTTTTTAAATTTCATAACCCTCCTACAAGGTGTCCCGAAAAGAGGTAGATGCTAAGAAATAACATGTATGTGAGTGAAGAGGGTGTATGAATAACAATCTCCTTATATAAAATTGATCAATTATTATGATAATTACGAATATACATATCAACAAGAACCTTTTATTAATCTATTGTCATAAAAAATTAATATATTAAAAATTAAACATATTCCAAAAGAACATATATAGAAAAAATCAATAAATGTTAAAAAAATCTAAATTCTATTAAATTCAAAGAAAAGTATAAAACAAATCATTACAAAAACATGAAACAACCAAAGTTATTCAAAACATCTTTAACGGCTACTCTATAATTTTTCTAAAATAAAGAATCTCAAAGAAAAAAATACATTCAACTTAAGCAGATACTCCATGTTAGTAATTTTGGCATTAGTTATATTACTAAAATCATAACACGTTTAACCAACAATTAAAATAAAATATCGCTTTGTTAAAGATTAAGTTTTAAAAGCCTTTACTCTCTCTATTTTTTCTTTCAATTTTACCATACACTAGATATTAGAGATGACTTATATATTAAATCATCCATAAAAGAATCAAAGAATCGTTAGAATTTTATATATTTATTTTTTAATTTAATTATCTAATTAGTAAAAAATAGAAAAAGGTAAAAAATATTTATATATTTAAATATAGACTATATATATATATAGATAATATACATATATGTTTTTTTATATATTATCTAATACGATAACCATATTAAAAATGTACATTCATTTTAGAAAAAAAACTATTATTACAAAAATAGTTTTTGAATAAATATTTAAAAATAGAATTTAGAAAGGTATTTTTACAACTTTGTTTTAATCGTAAGTCCTTAACATTTATGAATTCATGTAGCTATGAGTGATGTAATTAGATAAATCTATAAATGTGTAAAAACTAAAGCTAAAAATGCAAAAACACAAAAGATAAAAAATTGAAAAAAGTCTCATTTTAAAAGAAAAACACGTTGCAGCGCGCCTCAAGGTGCCATGACGTGAGCCACACCTTACAGAAACACTATGGATCATTCCGTCACGACGGAGACGCGTTTTGCACCATATCGCGCCATAACACACCTTTTTTAACATTGGCCAAATCATATGTGATTTGACCATTAATTCATGTTCTCTTATTTAGTCTTTGTTCTTTTTTGAACCCAACTCATATGTATATATAGGCTTAGTGCTAACCCATAAAAATGAAAAAAAGGATTATCCTAATAACAATTTATTTATCTGATATGCACATATGCATAAAAGTAACTGAAAATATTTCATAGTTTCTTATATGCATGTGTGCATTTTATGCACAAGTGTATACCGGACAAATGACATTTGCACATGTCTATACGAGACAAATTACTTTTGTACATGTGTTTATCAGACAAATAAATGATTATTAATTAAAGCATTTTTCATTTTTAATGAGAGAGAGAGAGAGAGAGAGAGAGAGAGAGAGAGAGAGAGAGAGAGAGAGAGAGAGAGAGAGAGAGAGGGGGAGAACCATATAATCTATGTATGAGATCAAAGAAATGGTCTCTTTTTCCAAATAACATGTACAAATAATTCCTCATGTACTTCATCCTTTTCTTTTTGAAGATGTGTACAAGCACTTGAAGTTACGTGTACGTACCTTTCTTCCTTTTTAGTGTTTGAATTTTGGATGACCAAGAAGCTTATACAAAATAAGACTAATATATATATATATATATATATATATATAAGAGAAGTAGAGAAGTAATCTTGGCCATTTATTCGGTCAAGATCGGTTTTAATTGGTCAAAAGTTGCGACTTTGACTGGTCAAAAGTTGCGGCTGTTCCAAAAATAGAATGACAATTTCGTAACTTTTACAAAAACACGGGACGAGTTCATATATGAACCTGTGTGATTCACATATGAACTATTTGTTCATATATGAACCCATGAAATTCACATATGAACTCTTTTTAGCTAATTCATATATGAACCTTTGTGTTTTATATATGAAACTGATCCATGTAATTCACATATATGAATTCGTCCCGCGTATTTTTACGAAACTACCCCTCTATCTTGTGCAGACCACGCGAGGAATTATCCGATGCTTCTCGGTCAAAGTCACCGATCTTGACCGAATGAATGGCTAAGATCATTTTCTTACTTCTCATATATTTAGCATTTCTCAAATGCACATCTCCCTATATATGTATGTATATGAATGAAAGTTGGTGTAAAGTCCAAATTAATTAATCAAGTAGTTTTGGTTATGTATTTTAATATTTTATGCAACATGCATGCATTGTGGTTATGAGTAGGTATGACCGTATGACCGACCAATATATATGGTTGGGTAAACGTTAGATCACGACGGATTCAAAAAATTTTCTTAGTGGGGTCATCTTTAAGGTAGTTAAAATGCTCGTAAAGTTGTTCGGTGTATTTTTAGGGGGTGTTTGGGAGTGCTTATATTTTTGACTTATTTGCTTATAGCTTCTCCCCACCGCAAATAAGCAGTTTGGAGTGTTTGGATAGAAAAAATCAAAAGTGCTTATTTGCTTCTCCTCACCACAAATAAGTTGTTTTTGATAAGTCAATCCATATCTACTTATTTCCTTCTCCTTATTTCCTTCTCCTTATTTCCTTATCTATCCAAATTACCTTTTTACCCTCAATTTTTAACAAACACTTTTTAAAAACTGTTTTTCATCACCACATAAGCAAATAAGCATAAGTTAAAAATATAAGCACTCCCAAACACCCCCTTAGTCTAAATCCAACGTTTCGAGGAATTTTTAAGTTTTTTTGGTTGATCTTAAGAGATTTTTAAGTTTTTTTGTCGATTTCGTGATAATTTTTTTGGTTTTTTTTGTCCATTTCGAGAGTTAATTTTGGTTTTTTTGTCGATTACAAGACAATGTTTTTGGTTGATGGGGTCCCGGACGAGTAATAGGGGGGACACTAAGATAGTTAGTTAAAAAATCAAGTTTTTAGCCTAAAATTTTCCTTTTTTTCACCCCCCCTAATTTCAATGTAGATCCGTCCCTGCGTGAGACCAATCTATTTTCGTGAGATTCGTACGACTACATTTTTACACTTGAAACTTCACAGCAAAACATTGTGAAGGTAAAAAAAATCTCAACTTTCACAACAAAAACATTATGAAGGTTACTATCATAATATTTTGCTCTGAAGTTTCAAGTGTAAAAATGTGGTCTCACGGGTCTTACGAAAATAATTTGGTCTCACATGATTCTAAGTCTATATATATAGGGTTGGTTCCGGCGGAAAGTTGAGTTAACGTGAGAAATTGTTATCAACCGTTGGATTCACATTCGGATGAGATGCACCTGATCAATCCCCATATCATGCGTGATTTATAGGTGGATTTTATATTAAAAGTAATAAAGTGTTCACATCGACTTCTCATGCTTCTCATGTTAACTCAACTTCTCACGAGCACATTCGCCTATATATAGGGTTGGATTCTTGTGAGAAGTTGAGGTTAACGTGAAAAGTGATTATCAATAGTTGGATGAGAAATGGACGCACATTAGGATGAGATGTACCAAGATATTAAGATGCACTGAGATGCACAAGATCAATTTCGTGTTGGACTGCAATTATTATACAGGAATACATTTGATTGAAATTGATCAACGCTAGGTCCACTTCTCACGCTTCTCATGCTAACATAAACTTCGCACATTAGGGTTGGGTCCGGTGAAAAGTGTCAAATTTGGTGAGAAGTGGTTATGAACCGTTGGATGATAAATGGACGACCATTAGGATGAGATGACCGAGATAAGATGCACCAAGATGCACTGAATCAATTTCTTTTTAAGCCGCAATTTATAGGAGGGTATTTGATTGAAAGTGGTCAACGGTTTAAAAATATTTCTCACACTTCTCACCAAAAATGACATTTCTCACATGATCTCATGCCTATATATATATATATATATATATATATATATATATATATATAGAGGCTCCTTCAAATGTAAACATTCTTTTTTATGTAAACAATGCAACCAAGGGTATTTGGGTTTTTTTCTCCAAATTCATAATTTTAGGAATATCCATAATTTTAGCAACAAACAAACTTCCTTAATTTTCTCAATTATCTTCATCTCTCTCTCTCTCTCCGGCGACCTCCTCCTACTCCGGCTATCTCCAATCCGGCGCCTTGCTCCCACTCCGGCGACCTTCCCCAAAATTTCGGCGAGTTTCATAATTTTTTCGAGTTTCATATCAGTTTTTTCAAAAACAATTTTTTCATAAGTTCGAGTTTTTTAAGTTTTATAAACCGTTTTTTCGAAAATTTCACATTTCATAGGATAAAAAACAATATGAAACTGGCAAGTTTCATACTTTTTTCACGTTTCATAGGAGGGAAAACAATATGAAACCGGCGAGTTTCATAATTTTTTTCACGTTTCATAGGAGACGTTTCATAGAACTGCGATCTTGCTGTTTTAAAGAACACAGCTTTCCGGCTGGATGGTGGCGAGTGGTAGCGGTGGTCATGAGCGGCCGACGATGGTGGTAAATGGGTGGAGATTACGATGACCCAGATGAGAAAAAGTTGGATTCTTGGATTTGAACAAATTGTTTGTACCAATGACTTCTTGACGAGGTTCACTGCAATATCTCCAGGTGGTGCATGGAACTGCGATCTTGCTGTTTTAAAGAACACAGCTTTCCGGCTGGATGGTGGCGAGTGGTGGCGGTGGTCATGAGCGGCCGACGATGGTGGTAAATGGGTGGAGATTACGATGACCCAGATGAGAAAAAGTTGGATTCTTGGATTTGAACAAATTGTTTGTACCAATGATTTCTTGATGAGGTTCACTGCAATATCTCCAGGTGGTGCATGGAACGGCGATCATGCTATTTTAAAGAACACAACTTTCCGGCTGGATGGTGGCGAGTGGTGGCGGTGGAGAGAGAGAGAGAGGGCCGAATTTTGTGTGAGAGAGAGATAGAGATTGATTCAAATCAATTAATATATTCCAAAATTAATAGATTCCAAAATTAAATACCTAAAACATTATTCCCAAAATACCCTTTCCCTATTTTTTAAATTCAAAAATCCCTCAACCGTTGATCAAAAAATCGGATGGCCTGGATTGGCCTACTGTTTTGTACTGAAGGGTCCTGTTTTTCACTGTGCAGCAAGTCGGTTTTGTAAAATCAATAGTAAATTGTAGAAAAATCGTTAGAGCGCGTGCGATATGTCCCTGGAACCCTAAGGCATGGGACTTTGTGTTTATGGAAAAATATTTCTGGTTTAATCAGTTTATAAGGGGTTAAACAGGTCCCGAACAGACCTGCGTGTTGAGAGTAAAAACTGGAAAAATGTGTTTTTGAAGTTAGTAGTCGTGGCTTTGGTTGGGGCGTCACTTTGACAATTGTTAACGCTTATTTAGGTGGAACAAGGTGAACTGGTGTCGGCCGGTTCGTGTTGCGGTTGAGGTCATAAGCTGTGCGTTTGAGGTGAGTTCTCTCACTATATAGGATGGGAATTATATTTGTGTTGCTATAGTTCGAGTGTGTTGATTATGGTTGTTTGTTGATATTATTGTGGTGTGGAATATATATATTTGTGTGTATATATTGAACTGTGATTGATGTACTTCTTGATGGATGTTCCAAGAGGTATATGCGTTTGTATAATGAGTTGTGATTATATCTTCTTGAGGGTTGTTCCAAGAAGTATAAGGTCACTTCTTGATGGTTGTTCTAAGGAGTAGGTGTATTGGTATAATGTGTTGTGATTATATCTTCTTGAGGGTTGTTCCAAGAAGTATAAGGCCACTTCTCGATGGTTGTTCCAAGGAGTAGGTGTATTGGTATAATGTGTTGTGATTATGTCTTCTTGATGGTGGTTCCAAGGAGCATAAGGATTATTATTAATCGTGTTATATTTTCTTGATGGATGTTCCAAGAAATTTATGTGCTGGTATGTTTAAGGGTGATGCTGATATGATTGCGATCCTATGTAAGGATTGAATTCACTAAGCTTCGTGCTTACCCCTTCCCAATGTCTTATGTTTTCAGGTGCGAGTAGCAGTCGGGCATGACGGTACACACGGGCGCAAGGCGAAGATTGTTTAAATTGATTTTTAGTAAATGGGGATTTAATTATATAACTTTCCGCTGCTTAAACTTTGTTGACGGTTTTAAATAACGACGTTTATTCTTATTGTAATGGGATTTGTTAACTTTTGGTTTGATTATAATGAAATGCATTACTTTTAAAAAATTTAAATTCCTTGTAACTTTTGGGATGTTACAACTTGGTATCAGAGCACAGCTTGAGTGAATCAGACACATCTCGGTGTGTTTGGTCTCAAGTTGCGGCTATGAAATTTTAAATCCTTTTACTAAAATCTTTTAGAGTAAAGGAAAAAGGAAAACCCGTTTGAAAAACGGTGATCGAGGGCGCAGTGTGTACAGTCAGCCGACGCTAAGTGGGAAGGTACAGTACTTAGTGCATTTATTGCTTTCTAGATCATAGGGTATGCATGCTAGACTGCTTATGTTGTTTACACTGTACTGTATGATGATTGCTTGCTGGTAGGAATCAATGCTAGTTATAGTAGGTTGTTAAGTGAAGGCCCTATAGGTTGTATGCAGTAAGAATCATATAGCCTTAGAATATTTGATTTATTTCTATTGCGCAGCTCTTGTTTGAGTCCAACCGTTTTAGGATAGAATCTTGTATTCGAATGTCTATTTGATTCACACTGCATGCGACTGGGTATTCGCGAGGCAACTCGTTATGGCTAATAGGGATTCCGTGGTAGCAAGGGTAGTGGGATGAGATGAAATTCCTAGTGAGCTGGGAAGAGTGTTTACATATGAGTATGTATGCTAGATTGCTTTCTAGAATATAGGAGTATGCATGCTGGATTGTTTGGTGCTTATTACACTGTACTGCATGTTTGTTGTTTGCTAATAGGAGTTCATGCTAGCCTTGATAAGTTGTTAAGTGAATGCACTATAGGTTGTATGCGGTAGGAACCAAATAGCCTTAGAATGTCGGATTTAGTTCTATTGCGCAGTTCTTGTTTGAGTCCAACCGTTGTAGGATAGAATCTTATATTCGAATGTCTATCTGGTTTTACACTGTGTGCGACTGTGCATTCGCGAGGCGACTCGTCATGACTAGTGGGGATTTCGTCATAGCAAGGGTAGTGGAGTTGGGTGGAATTCCTAGGAAGCTAGGAAAAGTGTGTACATATGCCGGTGCGGGCATATGTGTGTAGTTATCGGCGAGAAACTACTTGGACCCATCGGATGGAACTCGGAACGAGTGATGATAGGTGTGGAAGGTAGTAGTAGAGCTCCTACTATCGGAAACACAGGATCAATGCTCGAGTCGGGGAAAGTCACGAGGAATCCAAGGAGTTGAGCGTAAGCATTGTTAGTGTGAATTATTATGTGCTAATAACTCGTTGTAATATCTACCCAGAATAGCCATCACAAGGAGGAACGACTATAGTAAACCTACTAGTACAGGTGTGTACTTGTTTTGCTCTGATGGGATGATCCTTGGGGTAGTGGCGAAGGTTATAAATTAGTAGTCGTTGGAATAAAAGGACGATTCTAGTATTAATCACTTGGAGTGACGATAAGGATGATGTTTGTTTCGGGCCAAGATGGACGATTGTGCTAGAATTATAGGCTTATAGAGCCGACTTTGATTTGAGGAAAAATCGTAGGGATTATTTGACATAATTTCCCAACTTGCCTAAGAGGTTTAAATGTCCGGATGACGTTAGTGGATCGGAGAGATTTGGAGGAGTAGGAGTCGAGGCGTAGAATGCCGACTGAGTCATGCACAAAGCTTGATTTTGAAATAGATTGCATTAACAAATTCTTGTGCTTCAAATCATTTTATGGATGGTGTTTTGGAATTTTGGGAAATGTTCAGCACACACACAAGATTTTGAAATATGGTTTTGGAAAGTGTATGAAATCGTTTTATCACGGGAGTGCAAACTTTGTTAGAATTTGTCTCATTTCGTTATTTTTCCAACGGTTCTTTCGGGTAAGATGATATCCGTGTTTTGTGGTGTTTAAAATGTTGGGCAAGTGACTACGGCTTGTGACTTTAACATTGGAACTCCTCCACATATGTTAGAGTTGAGACGGAAAGTTACATTCCACGATGTCTGTATAAAGCTATTTGAGTGATTTGGTTAATATAAGTTTTGTCTTACGGCATGTTGAGTCGTGTGGGTTAATTTCACGAGGTGCATATCTCATTTGTTTATGTGACCATTTGGGGAAATCTTGGAAATCAATTTAAAGAACCCCACCTTTTGAGATTTTATGAGATTTTATTCGATATTTTCAAATGATGGAAACAGATTGGTTTTTATCTTTAAGTTGAAACTTGCACGAGACAGTTGTGTTTTAACAAAAATATATTTGTAAACCGTTTCATCGTTTTGTATAACTAGCCGACGCGCGTAAGATTTGTTGGTGAACCCTGTGCCACGACATTTTATGTTGAAAAAGAGAAATTTTGGGGTCAAATGTCGTGGAACTGATTTTGAAATTATGTGCACGCTTTTGTCGCACCCGGTGTAAGGTCGAGCGGTTACTTTTAATACATGTCATGAGTCAATTCATACTAGAACCGTGACGGTTCATTTTCAAAGAAATTATTTATTTCGCTTTACGTTTTGTGAGTAAACTAAGCTGCAATGAAATGATTTTCAACATGATTTTCATATGTAGGACGAGCGTGTCCATTTTTGCGTAACTACCGACCTGGTAATAGTAGTTTTATTGCTTACGGTCTTTTTGAAATGAAAAATCTTGACGTTGAAAATATTTTGTAAATGATTTTGTAAACCATTTGGGAAGTGCGCTTATAAGTGTTATGTGTCATTTTGAGAATTTTAAGGGTGTGAGTCCTTTTGGAAAACTCTTTTGTTTAACCCGTGTCGAGTTTGAGACTAATGTTGATTTTAGAGTATTGCTTGCTTAAACTTTATTTAAACGCGTTTTTGACCGACTTATGGGTCTAGTAAGCGTGGAGCATTTTACTCGGTTTTGACTTTGAGATAGTCATGGGTCAATTGCACGGTTTTTAATGGCTCGATGTGAAGTTTTGTTGATGGGTTTTTTTGTTGCACAGTTTTGCACTTATTGCACGTTGCGTATTTACATGTTGGGTGTGTGAGTCATTCTGGGATAGGCATGTTGTTGGTAGACTGTTTTGCATTGGATCATTGGTCATGTCAGTCAGTCGTTGGTAATGGTCGGTTGAGTATTTCGGGGTGGGACCCCGGTATTCATGTGTTATGACCTTGACTTTCCAGTAGGCACTGGGAGGATATAGTCTTGGGCACTTACCTGAGAGGTAGTTCCGATGTGCCGGGCCTTGAGACGTACCTGGGAGGTAGACGTTAAGGTGTATCTTGATACAATGTAACTAGGTTTCCTAGAGCGAGCGTGGAGGATAAGTAGACGGTGGAAGAATGGGTATTCCACACGTGTTGTTAGTGTAGACCGAATAGTGTCGGTTAAGGGAATGATGCCCTTTGTAATTATGAGAATAAATGCGCAGTAACCTTTTTGAAGTAAGTAGTATATTTGGGTGTCGACTTTTGGGCTTAAGGCCAAACGCCTTTAGTGTAATCGGAGATTTATAGCCAATGTTAAATAATTGTGGTGATGGTAGTAGTAACCCTGAGATGCTTAATTGTGATGAATGGTTATGGTGGAATGACCTTCGTGGGTGATTATAAATTTACTGGTTGATGATGCGTGTAAGGTAAGTTTTGGGAGTCTATTAGAACTCGTAGGAGTTAATCGACAGTTAATGGTAGGAATGATCGGATCCGAGTATCCAGTTGGGTATATTGGTAGGCAACTTTAGAATGGTTAGAGCTTGAGATTTGACTCGGGACGTATGGAATATCTAAGGTTGGGAGACAACCGAAGTCGTTTGACTAGGAATGAATCCAGTTGTGGGAGTGTTCTTCCGATCATAATTTCAGTGTTCATGAAGGAGTTTTGTTAGTAAGAAAAGTATTCGAGAATTTCTAGACGGGGTGAGAAAGTTAGATTCAAGTTGAGGAAAGTCCAGTGGCCGCACCGAAGGGGTTCGAGTGGACGTGGGAACCCGAAGCGGAGATGCGCGAGAACTATTCCGAGTTATTCGCCGGTCTAGACTTCGAGGACGAAGTCTAATCCAAGTGGGGGAGAGTTGTAAAGCCCGTATCCCGGTATGTAATTTCTTTGTATTTTTTTTCTTTTTAAAAGTTTTATTTAACGTGGTTTCCGTTAACGGGGTTAGACGATTTGGACCAAATTGTTAAATATGTCAAAACATTTATAGTTTTAGTATCGAGAGTTATCACCATTGACCACATGTGTTAATTTCTAGTAGGGGGTTTAGAGGACGTTTGCGAATCGTTGAGGGATCAATTGTGTTAAAGGACCAAAGCTTGGCTTAAGTTTGGCCCATGCAAATGTTAAAACCGAGACCCACTTTTGTGTTGGTTTTGTGTTTCGTGATGTGCAAGGGAAAGTGAGGAAAGGACAACCCTAAGTTTGCTTCTCGTTTTTTTTTCTTTCTCATGCGGCGCCGTGAAGACAACCCCCCCCCCCCCCCACCGTGTGATCATTCTCCTATCTTTGCTGCCGCTGCTAACCACCGAAGCAACCACCAGCGCCACCACTATCCTTGCCGGCGAGAGAGAGAGGTGCAACGAGAGAGAGAGAGAGTGTTTGCCGGAGGAGAGAGAGTTCGCCGGAGAAGAGAGAGTGACGCCGGAGAAGAGAGAGTGACGCCGGAGAGAGAGAGAGAGACGCCGTCGTTTGTTGCCGGAAGCGGGGAGAAGGAAGAGTCGCATCGAGGTAGGTTCGTTCCTTCTCGTTGTTGTGTTGCCAATTTTCTGCCGTGAACCGCCACCACCACCGCCGCAGCCACGGCTGCCGGCGGTGGGGCCGCCGCTGCACGCCGCCGTGGTGGCGGCAGAAGGGTGGGTGCAGTGTGTGCAGGTGCGGGTGTGGTTGCGGGGGAGTCGGGGTGGACGATGTTGGGAGGTTTCGCCGGAAGGTGTTACCGTAACCACCGTCGCCGCCGCCAACCACCACCACCGCCGGAGGCGGAAGTGGGTAGTGCACGGTTGTCGTCCAGCGTAGTATAGTCCTTTCCAGTAAGCTTGTAGGTTGTTCGGGTCTGAATACTTAAGGCATGGCTTAATGGGTTAAGATGTAATTTTAAGCCTTGTTGTCATTTCATGTGAAATTGGCAGTTTCTGCCACTGTTTTGGGAAGGCCATAACTTTCTATAGGAATGTCGTATTAGGGTGAAACCAGTGCCAAAAGTTCCCATTCTGAGTCTAGTAAGTTTCTTATGTTTTGCGGAAAAACCAGTTCGGACCATAGCTAGCGTCAAACTACTGTTTTGTACTGAAGGGTCCTGTTTTTCACTGTGCAGCAAGTCGGTTTTGTAAAATCAATAGTAAATTGTAGAAAAATCGTTAGAGCGCGTGCGATATGTCCCTGGAACCCTAAGGCATGGGACTTTGTGTTTATGGAAAAATATTTCTGGTTTAATCAGTTTATAAGGGGTTAAACAGGTCCCGAACAGACCTGCGTGTTGAGAGTAAAAACTGGAAAAATGTGTTTTTGAAGTTAGTAGTCGTGGCTTTGGTTGGGGCGTCACTTTGACAATTGTTAACGCTTATTTAGGTGGAACAAGGTGAACTGGTGTCGGCCGGTTCGTGTTGCGGTTGAGGTCATAAGCTGTGCGTTTGAGGTGAGTTCTCTCACTATATAGGATGAGAATTATATTTGTGTTGCTATAGTTCGAGTGTGTTGATTATGGTTGTTTGTTGATATTATTGTGGTGTGGAATATATATATTTGTGTGTATATATTGAACTGTGATTGATGTACTTCTTGATGGATGTTCCAAGAGGTATATGCGTTTGTATAATGAGTTGTGATTATATCTTCTTGAGGGTTGTTCCAAGAAGTATAAGGCCACTTCTTGATGGTTGTTCCAAGGAGTAGGTGTATTGATATAATGTGTTGTGATTATATCTTCTTGAGGGTTGTTCCAAGAAGTATAAGGCCACTTCTCTATGGTTGTTCCAAGGAGTAGGTGTATTGGTATAATGTGTTGTGATTATGTCTTCTTGATGGTGGTTCCAAGGAGCATAAGGATTATTATTAATCGTGTTATATTTTCTTGATGGATGTTCCAAGAAATTTATGTGCTGGTATGTTTAAGGGTGATGCTGATATGATTGCGATCCTATGTAAGGATTGAATTCACTAAGCTTCGTGCTTACCCCTTCCCAATGTCTTATGTTTTCAGGTGCGAGTAGCAGTCGGGCATGACGGTACACACGGGCGCAAGGCGAAGATTGTTTAAATTGATTTTTAGTAAATGGGGATTTAATTATATAACTTTCCGCTGCTTAAACTTTGTTGACGGTTTTAAATAACGACGTTCATTCTTATTGTAATGGGATTTGTTAACTTTTGGTTTGATTATAATGAAATGCATTACTTTTAAAAAATTTAAATTCCTTGTAACTTTTGGGATGTTACAAAAATACAGTGTGATACCTATCGTGATACAAAATACAGTGTGATACCTATCGTGATACAAAATACACTACCATTATTATAATTTGACTATGAACGCAAAGAAAACCCAAATCAAGAAAAATGACGAGGATTTCACTTACAAAAATTCTATTCCACAATTAAAACCACAAAAATACGAGCAGAAAAGTGGCGAGGACTTCACCCTCACAGATTCCTCCGATCTCCATCTTGCCCGTGGACCACCAACAAGACTTGTTCTTGGAAGATGAAGAAATCGTCTCTCTTTTCGTCAAAGTCAGATTATGAACTAGAGTGGTTCTCGATGGTTGGTCGCTGCAGTCGATGGTGGAGGATGATGGTGGGTGGTAGGCGGCTGGTGACGACGAAGATGAGAGAGAGAGAGAGGCGGAGTTCGTCGATGGTGTAGATCCACCACCGTCGCTAGAGACCACCACCACCACCGCCGCTGCTAGAGACCACCACCACCGCCGCCGCTAGAGACCACCACTACCCATTGTGCGTTTACTTTTTTGAGAGGAAGAAGGAAAGTGTGTGAGTTTAAAGAAGAGAATTATTTTTAGGGTTAATGAGAGAGAGAGACGTATGAGTTTAAAGAAGAGAGAGAAAAGTAAATTAAAATAATTAAAATAAAGTATATATTTAATTCAATTTACTAATTTACCCCTTACTCTATTTTTGTAAATAATATTAATTATCTTACATTAGTGGCTCATATTGGTTCTTACAGTTACCACAAACAAAATAGTTCTCATTTGATTAAGCCCCTATATATATAGGGAAGGGTTCAATTGAGAAGTCTAAATATTTTGAGAAATAGAGAAGTAAAAAAACACGGGAGTGTTCATATATGAACGTTCATATATAAACAGTCATATATGAACGTTCATATATAAACAGTCATATATGAACATTCATATATGAACACTCCAACGTTCATATATAAACGTTCATATAACAGTCATATATGAACGTTCATATATGAACGTTCATATATAAACAGTCATATATGAACATTCATATATGAACACTCCCCGTGTTTTTTTACTTCTCCATTTCTCAAAATATTTAGACTTCTCAAATGAACCTAACACTATATATATATATATATATACTAGCAGTGTACTCGTGCGATGCAGCGTAGGTGAGTCACAATTCCGAAACATTAGTTCAGCCGCGAGTCATGTTTCTATATCACTTTCAATTTTGCACTCATCCGTAAATAAGTCCTACAAAAAGCACACAATGATTTTAATAGAAACACATTGTACCAAATGGGTAAAAATATAATCGTTGATTATACCTTATTCATCACGTAAAACTTCTTGATAAACAACGTTTGATGTATAGACTCCAGCACGATTGAATTTTTTTCGCAGACTTCACTAACACCTTCGTATTGCACTATGATATCCCTTTATAATGTGAAATCCATTTATATGTCTCACGCCTCATTTCGTATCAAGATTAACAACTAATAATGTGAAATATCTTTATAGTGAAGTATAAAGATTCATGGGTAGAAAAGGAAAGAAAATGTAATTTTCATCATTTTTATTATGTTTCGAGGTCTTGTTTCTTTTTTAATACAATCCATAGAAAGGTTGTTTGTCTCAGACACAGGACAAAACATCCACCGAAAAGAGCTGGAAGATAGTATAGATAGGTAGGTGTGATTACACATGTGTGTATGTAGACATCAATCTACGTGGCTAAATAAAACAAAATTAAACTTCACATCAAAGTGGTGGTTTTAGATAGATGTAAACTATTAGACATTTAAACCAGTCTAATTAATACCATACAATGAAGTGTAAGAACCAAGGATCTACAATGAATTGATGAATTTCTCAATTTTGCACACTTCCTGATGCAGTTTATGATATCCCAATTCCCACTTGTTTTACAAAATTACATATACTTGTGATATTTAATTTCGGGTTTAATGAAATCATATCAATAATAAAGATAAAAACTAAATTTCCATTTGACAAAGGAAATTAAGGGGTAATGTTGCGTTCCTTGAAATTGAGGGACAGATAGAAACTACAATGTGCTGGAGTAGAAACTACAAAAACCAAACATAAGAACAACAATCAATAGAATAAGCTGCATGAATGTATTATAAGGTAGTAATAGATATATGGAAAGTTTCAAAATCATCATATAATAATCCAGAGAGAAGTATTATTCATCCACAACACAATTATGACAACAAGGATGCATGCACATAAAGTAGAAGAGAGCACGAGTAATACCTTGGCATTGGAAGATGTTGATGAACCTGCTCCGGCCCCAATTAGGCCATAACTTGTTGATTGAACCCTTGTTTATGAATCTCTGCATGTAATTCTGGAGCCTGAAAATTGCAATAATTTCATCTATTCAGCTATGTCAGAAGCTAAGACAAATATAATAAATTAACTGATTTTGCAATAAGCATCATAATCACACTACAGTGAAACCAAATTATTCATCATTCAGCAGAAAATGGACAGACATGAACAGAAATATACCTTTGCAGCGACTTCGTATGATTTGCGATAAAGATCATTCCCTGGATCCTGCAACAAACATAATTAACCCATTACACTGCTAACACCAAAAGGAAAAGCATAAATACATGAATGATGCATGATTTCAGAGTCCTTATACATGCATGACAGTTTATAAGCAAATAAAGATAAAGGCAATGATGAGATATGCCCAGTAATTGCCATCTAATGAAATTGAATTTCACAATCCATTCTAGAAGTAAAACTTGCCTCATCGATTGCCTTCTGAAAGTAAGTATTAGCAGCATCAAAATACCCTTTAGCTTCATTTCTATCAGGAGTCAGAAAGGCATAAGAAGTTTGAGCATTACCCATGCACCACAATGCGTCATGTCTCTTTGAGTCAATCAACAATGCTTCATCCAGTTTCGATATAGCATCTATTGAATAAAAATTCAAACAAACCAAAACGAATATAAATCAAACCCCTAGAAAAAAAAACATCCATTTCATACATATTATCTTGTTTTGTTTTACCCCGTCCCTAGTAAAGCACGTCACGAAACCGACACCAAAACATAAATCCACTCATTCACATCATAAAACCAGTCATTACCTTTTATCATAGTCTTCGACTCCTCAATGCTCTGGAATGAAGACAATTCAAGCAAAGCCCCTCCCCATCTAGTTAGGTTCTATGCCAATCAAGGAACAAGAAGAATATTCACAATTCAGAAGATGTTATTGAATAAAGACCAAAAGATCATGCATACATAGAAACAAAAGGTATATTTAACATGCACTGTGCAAATTCTAACCTCGGCGTCGTGAGGGTTTTTTGCATAGGTGGCTTCAGCGCTCCGGCGAGCATGCTCGAAAAGTACAAGGCGGTCGAAGTCCATTTGCATTTCCATTGTTGTCGACTGAATTTCTCCTTTTGGAGTCGACTCAGGCGGGTCTTTGTTTTGGTGTGGTCCTCTTTAATAAAAGTAGAAAACCAAATAAATAATGATATGATATTCACAACAACGTTCAATCAAAATATAAATGTACATAACCACATTACAAAAGTGGAGCACTGATCTTTACAAATTCAACAATGGCCTCAATGAGTCTACTGTCTACACCATCAAGATTAACACCGTCAATTATCCCACAATTTCCAAACCTTCTCAATTGTCATGTATCCCAAAAATTTCACACTACAATTCTACATTATCATGATTAACACTTAGGAATGTGTTATGTGTAAGTTTTCAAAGTTAAAGAATCAAGATAGCTGAACTATTAACGCATTCAAGAATCAAGATAACAGAAGCATTAAAGCATATAAGTCCCCAAACAAATCAACAAAAATATGTGGAAGTTCCCAAAACCCAGATTCAAACCAAATGTGTAAATTGTAATCTATAGATGATAGAATCTTATTATACAGAACCAGAAGCATTCAAAAAGAACAGAAACTTTAGGATAACTCAAGTGATCCAAGTCTAAGGAGAGGTTACTAAAACTAAACCCCCAAATCCAAACTAAAAATGTAAATCGTAATCTTTGGAGGATGGAATCCTTATACAACATAAGCATTAAAAAAAACAGAACCATTGTCCAACTGGAAGAAAACCAGAGAGACCATAAGGAAGATCAAACTTTTATGCACAAAACCAGATCAGGACTTTAAGGGAGTATATCAAATGGAGCACAATTAACCATGACAAATTCAGCCAGAACAATGACTTCTGAGAAGTTACCTGAAAAAATTACAAATTAAGCTTCTCCATGAGTGTTTCACCAAGAAAATGAGTGTGATGCATGCATGAGTATCTCATCTTCAATAATCTTCACAAGGCCAGACTGGTTTCGATTTCCTCTAACATCTCCTGTGTTGTTATTACTTAATTTGTAGCTGTAACTGCACAAAACTAAGGATTATTAGCACATGTCCATGAATCTATGATAATCTGATATCAATACCTAGAATAAGTTTCAAATACTTTGAAAATGTAGAAAATCTCCAATGTTGATCCAGTCAATTAAGAGAAGACAAAAGCTTTTAGGTATTTTATTGGGAATTTAATTTGATGTATGTTGAGTAAATAAGAGCAACAACCTCAGCACACAATGTGTTCAAAACATATTAATACGTGAAAATGAATGTCTTCGGTATGAATACCAACACTACAGATGACTAACATGTGATTCAAAACATGTTAACATGTGAAAATGAATCTCTTCCATATGAACACCAAAACTACAGATGCATGGTATGAGGAAGACATACGGAAACTTTTGGTGGCTGGCCTGCATGGAGCATATTGTTAATTAGAATCTCAAAAAAGAACAGTGAAATTGAAGGACCTTATAGCTCCTGTAACCATCAACACATAATCCATTTATCTTCTTTGTTGCCACATATCGGTCAATAAATACTCATATCCCTAAGGTATATTTGCATTGATTCATTTTTTATAACCCTGGGCTGCAGACTTAGTTACTTTACTCCTTCATTCCCCTGTTCATAAGACTTTTAACTATAAATAAGAGCTTAGCCACCAAGATAGAAATGTACAAAATGGGTTCTCTTCAATTTACAAAAAAGAATGTATACATGCTTTAGTCCTTACTAAAACACTACTACCATCTTCTAGAATATACAGGTCGACTAAAATAACATGTAATGGTATCCACGTTACCGGTAGAGCTCAACCTTCCGAGAGGTCAAGAATTCAAAGCTTATTAAAAGTGAAAGTATGCATAAGTATTTACTATATATATACAATATACCTGAAAAATGGATTGAGCCACTAAAACACAGTTGAGAGAGAGACGACATACAAAAGAACCCATGGTAAATCAATGAAGCGGGCAACAAAACTGATGCAACATGATTGGATGACTTATGGACAACTTAATTTGTTGATTCCATGGAATACCCAAGTAAATCGAGACCTTAAAATTATTAGTTAAACATAATAAACATAATCAATCCATAATATCTTATTTATAAACTTAGAGATCATATAAAAACAAACAAACAAAAATTAAAAAAATTAACCCAAAACATCAAGTATATATTGCAGGGAAAAAAAGCAAACAAATAATAAGTTACCAAGCCATTCTTGAATCCAAGTTTCTTTAATAAAAGGTAAGTCTATGTATTTTAACTACCCATCACTTTAACTGGTCTAATTGGATTTAAGATTAAACAAAAAAAACACACTAATGATTTGAGAAAATCTTCTGCATCCTACCAATTGAAGCAACCATCAACCAAAAATTCCTATAAACAAGATTGAGCAAAATCATTCAAGTGGAACCCAAACAGAACCAGAACCACAGTCTGGTCCCAAGGAGATCCCAAAAAACAAACCCATCAAAATTGATCCCATAGAGGTTCCAAACAGCAAAAAATTACAAAATTACAAAATTACAGCTTAATCCATCTCCATATAAGTTCATCCACTCTTAAGCCCTTCCATATACCAAAAATCTGTATCCATTGTAAACAAACCACCGAAAACTTTTGCTTATAGGGAATCATAAATCACAACGAAACCAAACAACAGAAAAATCAAGCAGCAGAAAACATTGTTTCTAGTCGAAACATTAAAGAAACCAAAATCTATTTTGAAGGTTTAAACCATTGTTTTCAACGTACCATCAAAGAAAATCAAACAGATTGCAGAAACCAAAAAACGTGAGCACAAATTGATTATCAGAAACCTAAACAAAGATTAAAAGTGACGGAGAAATGAAGCCTGAAGAGCGATACAAGAAGAAGAAAACCTAGCAATGGAGAAATCAAACTTATAAAAGCAGTAACCAAATAAAAAAAAAATCTACTGGATACAAATATAATAGACAAAGGAAATTACCTCAAATCTTCCTCTGATTTTTCATCTTTTCAGGGAGTGAAGTGGCTAAGCAAAGGTAAGTGAATCGATGGGTCTCTTTAGATACAAACACATACATCCCAAAGAAATCAAGAAGAAATCGACAATGACAGTAATAACAATACACACTCAAGCAAGTCAAACAAAAACGAAAAAGAAGACAAACCTGATACAGTTGTTTGAAAAAGGTGCTATTCGGTCGATTTTTGGATTTCATCCCCATCCTCTACATCCAAAATTCTTGTTTAAATAGGGATATGAATGAGGGGGAAATTTTGAATTTTGATCTAAACGGGCTGCGGGGATAGGAATGAAGTTGAACAGATTCAGGGAACAGGGAGGGATAACTGATAAGGTTGAATAGTGTTTAAGGGTATGGCTGTGTGGGTATGGTGAAGACGTGAACTACTCTCCATATGGTGAAGGGACTGACGTGAGGAGGTAGAATGAAGTCACGTGGGTATGGCGTGTAAAACTAAAAGGGTTTTGAAGTTGTACATCATGCATAAAGTTTTGTAATTAAGAGATTCTTCAATTTCATGCTTTAAAGTCTTGTACAATATGCTTAAGGAGTTGTCTTTAAGACATTTTGCTTAAATGCTTATATATGTAGTATAGATATATATATATAGAGGAGGGTTGCAAATTATAGCACCCCTATATATATATATATATATATAGTTAGGATGGTACGTCTTAATTATGGCAGCTTAATTGTTTGAGTGTTATATATATTTAGTTTGGTAGATTTTAGGTGTCTAATTATGAGTCATCACCATACATATTCTTATGATAAAATCTTTAGTACGGATCTTAATTATCAATATGTATATATACTATCGTGTGATCATGATGATATATTGATATATGAGTCAATAAGGAAGCTATGTTTTCATAATCAACTATACACTTAATTTGATACTAATTAATGTTTTGTTTAATCAATGTTCTAAAAAACTCGCCGCACATCCGTCATGGCGCGCCATGGCACCAAGGCTTGTGTCCCACGCCACATTAAGCCCGTGGCACGCCATGACCTAATGCGCAGTTTTCGTAATGCAAATATTTGATTTTTCTTTACGTTTTTAATGTTTTATTTGCAAGCTTTTTAATATATAACCTAATTTAACTTCCTTACTATTACTGTCTCATTGAGTAACATTACAAAACATATGGTTTTATATATAATATTATATATGAATTAGAAATTTTACTCCATAAGTCAAGCCCTGAAAACGTCATGGCTTCACCGTGGCTCCTAAGACTTAAGGCTTGGTCTCGCCGCCACGCCACGCCTCACGCTATTTAGAACCTACAAAAGTTTCACCGACTCAAAATAGTATCAAGATGATTCCAAGATCCCTTCTTACAACGCAACAACAATAAGATCTCAAATTTCATATACTTTTAAATTTCAACAAATATAATGATATTAATTAAATTAGAGACTTGTGCCTGCATTTGTACTTCAACATGCACTTCTTATGTTGTCTTCTTTTTCATACTGCTTCTTCTAATTCAGTACTAGCATTATTTGCATATTTTGAAGGAATTGAGTAAACTTAAAACCTAATGAGTATTATAGGCTTTTTATGTGAATATATAAAGACAATTTTCATTTCAAACACATTTTAGAATATTATATCACTACTAAACAAAAGACTTTTACCTATGAACTTTTCCGTAGGAAATCTGTCGCTAAAGGGTGATTCGTTACAAAACCGTCACAAAAGTTGGTGGGTAAATTTTTTGTGGTAATGCAAATCAGTGACAGATTATCCAGGGATTCTCTTGGTGATCCATGGGTATTTTTTCGAAAAATATCGAATTATGTCGAACCATTGATATTCTTTAGGTGATCATTGGGTAATCAACGGCGAAAATTTCCATGGATGAATTTTGTGGGTAAAAGTCATTTGTTTTGTAGTGTATGTATTTGCATCTCTTTTGTAAATAGGCATGCATTATTAATCATATATCATCTTTGATATAGTTGACTATACATAGTGGATATGAAAATCCAGTGACTAAGCTCAGACAAATTCCTTTCTTTCCATCAAAGCTTCCATTTTTTTTTATCTATTTGATGGGATTTTTCCAAAAATGGAACATAAAGGTTCTAAAATACTCAAAATGTGTGTAAACAGCGCAATGCAGACCTTTATCATCGTCGAAATTTGAGCATTGCTTGAGTTTTTTTCATTTGAGGCATGGAAACGGTTCCAGGGACAACAACAACAACCAGGGTAAAAAAAGGCCGAGGTGATCAAAGTGAAGGAAAAGAAAGAAATAGAAGCTAGCTACTCACACTCCCGCAAGCTTAGTAATAAAAGGAAATTGAAACAAATAGGCAACTATATATTTTCCACAAGCTAAGATATTGGGTGAAGACTGGTCTAGTTTGAAAGAGAAGAAAACAAAAAGAATAGCGATGAATCTTTTTCAGTAGCAATTGAGGATGATGTGTTTTCTAGCTCATTCACACTAGCGTTAGGTGACAGGCGTTGAGTATTAGATACCAGAGCATCAAGTCATACGACGTCGTTCAAGACGGTTTCACTTCACTTGAAAAATGAATGAGAAAAAAAATCTCAAAAGAAAATTGAAGAGCATGCAAATTGCAAATATACAATGCATGGATTAGGAATGAAAGCCCATTTTGAAGGTATGGGCTAGTACAAGTAAAAGGGTTATAAAATTGGCCTACCAAGAAACACTTGTTTCTAAAAGAAAATTAAAATGGAATAGTTATATGCAATGTTCTAAAAAACTTGCCACACAGCCGTTATGGCGCGCCATGGCACCAAGGATTGTGTCTCTCGCCACGTTAAGCCTGTGGCACGCCACGTTAAGCATGTGGCACGCCATGGCATAACGCGCAGTTTTTGTAATGCGATATTTGATTTTTCTTTACGTTTTTAATGTCTTATTTGCAATTTTTTAACATATAACCTAATTTAACTTGCTTCTTACTATTGACCCATTAAGTAACACTACAAAACATATGTTTTTATATATAATATTATATATGAATTCGAAATTTGATGCCATAAGTCACGCCTTGAAAACGCCATGGCTTCGTCGTGGCTCTTAAGGCTTGAGGCTTGGCCTCGCCGCCACGCCACGCCTCACGCCATTTAGAACATTGGTTATATGTTATTTTTTCCTTTTATAATTTTATCAAATATTTAAAAATCTATTAAAATACAATAATGCAATTCTTTTTATACATTCGTCTATATTCATATAGCATAAGATTGACAACGTTTAAAAAGATATTAAGACAACATGTGAAGTCGAAAAAGTGTATATATATATATATATAATGATTTTTTAAAGGTAACATTTATAAAGAAATAAAACAAAAACAAACAAGTTTAACGAAACGAAATCAACAAAAGAGAAGGCAAAACCTCTATCTACAAGGCATAGAAAGAAGGGAGGCCACAAACAAACCCAATCCCACATGGGACGCCCAACAAAACGAAAAACAAACTGTCAACTGAGACCAATGATATGCGTTGATTATTCAATGTATAAAACACATAATTCTTCAATTTTAGGTAGATTATTTTCTTTTTATCCCAATCATTGAGTCCCTTTTATTATGTTATTTTCCATTTGTTGTTTCATGTAGCTAAGTGTGTGAATTACCTGTTTTACACCATTGGAGGGCTGACATGAACTTGTACACAAATTGTTTTTGTTATCAGTATTGCCACAACATTGGATCGGCCTATTGGGATGACTTTTTGAAGAACTTGTTGAATTTAGCCATCGAAGTATAAGAGCATCTCCAATACATAACCCTTTCATAGCTTTTTACTATTTGGATAAGCTATTCTAAAAACTAGTTACCATTTGAGTAAAAAGCTTTTTAAAGAAAAGCTTTTAAACCACTGGTCTTTTGGTTGGAAGACTTTTTCCAAACCAATTTTCATTTTATCTCATTTTTCATATAAATTTTCACAATAACCCCTTCATTCAATCTTTATTTTCAATTTACCTTTTTAATCTTTATTAATTAATCTAACTCATTAAATATTTATAATCAAACAAAACATAATTTATAAAAAATACACTATTAAAAAGCTTTCATCAAGAGGTCAAAATAAGACCAACTTCGAATACCCAAAAAAATATATAAATCATATAATATATTCGTCGTCTTTAATTTTTTTATAAGTTAAGTAATTTTTGTTTTCGAATAATATGACGTGGACTTTAAAATGACAAATTAAATAGGGGCTTTTATAAAACATTATAAATAGATGATGATAGATTGTAATAAAATTGATGAACAAGCTTTTAAAAAGGTTTTTGCATTGGAGAAAGATTTTAAGGATATGTTTTTATTAAAAAAAATAGTGGAAATCTGATGTGGCAAAAACAAAAAGTCATTGGAACACTTATGCATTGTGGATGCTCTAATTGCAGTCCAACTTTTTGAGTTAAGGAAACCAGACCTGATGCTCTTCTGGTGATGAAATGATGATTGTTGTACTTTTTTTTGAAATATAAATGATTGCGTCACGATCGTGCTTCGGCCAAGCCATCACCCGATCGGGAGAACAATCCTATCATTAAACTTTTGACCGTTACAGAAAACATTAATACAAAGCGAAATGAAAGACGGAAAAACACCGTAACATTTTGGACAAGATAAAAAACAAAAGTGTCTCGTAGTCAAGTGAGCCGCTTCGTTAGCTTGTCTATCCACCGTATGGATCGAGATAATCTCCCGACGAACCTGAACTTCCCGAGGAAAGGCAAGGCCCCTGCAGTTCCAACTGGAGGCGATCAATGAATTGATTCCTCTTCTTTTTTGCAAAATCACAGCCGAAAGGTAAGGAGAAACAGTGGGAAGGTGCCACCTTTCTTTGACGATTTCCTCCTTTTTGAAAGTGGGTATGGTCCACTTTACTTTCTTGACTTTTCCAATTTGCTGATCATGCCAAGTAACCGAAATAAAATTAAGTTTCTTACTGTGATTGTAGGGGTATCGGAATTTCCAACGTTTCCGGTATTTCCACATTTTTGCTACCATTAACGTTACCAAGTACTCTCCAGAGGCTTTGACAATTTCACCATAGGCTTCGTCGTAAAAGTCATGGAGTTTGGTGCCGATGTGTAACAACCCAAACAAAATATAAACAAACATGCCATTCATAGATAAAATAACATCTGCCAAAACCTGGCTACACTAAAATTTAATAATATTCAACGAGGGTTTATGCGGAAAATAACCCTATTACAGCTGAGAATAATTCTAAGTTGCCAAAAATGGAGGTATTCTACACCTAAGATGCAAGCTTCAGCTCACACCTTCCCTTTCCCTTTGCCCGAGCCTTCCACCTGATTTCCTGAAAGGTTTTTAGTTTTGAAAGCGAGGGTTAGACCATGAGGTCTAGTGACTTCCCTCAAAAGCCACACCACAAAATAGTACAGTTTATGTAAGAACTTTCAGTAAAGGTAATTGCACAATAGATTTGTTATGAATATACATAATGGCCAGCACACTATGACAAGCTAATGGCTCAAACTAAGGTCACACACACCGTGACAATGAACAAGGGCACACACCGCCCATATATGAAACACATTCATATATCCACACATATGGGACACCCCCCATCTCACACCATTGCCATAGCTCGTCCACACGTAATTAACTTTCCATCCACACAATTTAAATCACACTTTTCGTACATGAACATTTGATAAAACGAACACTTACCATTTAATTATGCATATGGTTCCACACTTTAAAAGGAGTTAGGATTAGAAAAACTCACCTACCGTCTCGCTTAATCCTCTCACTAGAAGAGCTCTCCCTCCAACTGCACCTATAAGGGTACATACTACCACGATAAGCCACTTGATGGAATTACACACTCACACAGTTTGCCCCTCGGACTATCAGCATGCACTACTATGTCACACCACACTTTCCGGACACTGTATCCGGATAGTCAAAACTATCCGGACAACCAGAGCTATCCGGACATCCTACCCGGACACCCAAGACTATCCGGACAACCAAAATTATCCGGACTCTCAAGGGTTTCCGGTTAACTACCGGAAACTACAAGCACAGTTCTACTCGGACATAACTATCATCCGGACACCTCAAATCGTCCGGACACTACCCTATATTGGAGGTTTCCGGACACTACGAGAAAACTCAAAAAACGCAGGGAAGGATTATGCCTCTTATCCTAATTCCCTCAACACCTCCAGATTAGCAATATGGGTCGATAAATACACATTCTCCCAAACTACAACACCTCTTAATCAGATTTAATTAGGAACACAGTAAACCCACAAAAATCCATGTTTCTTCTCCAAATACTCACAAAACACACACTAACTTGAAGAGGGATAGGATTGGTTTTACCTGGATGATTGCTGATTCAGGAGTCCTTCCCAAAACCCAGATGAAATCGTCACTCTTCTTCCTCAAATTCCAAAATCCCTTTCTTGCTCTTTCTCCCAGCCACACACACAACACTCACTAGACAAATGCTTAAATGAGAAATTAGGGTTTTTCTTATTCTTTATATACTTTCCTAAAAAACACAAAGCTTTCAATTCTTCCTACTTGGACCACATAACTTTCTTAAACTTCGAATTTCATCCCAGATTTCCCAATTAATGGTTAAATGAAACCCGGTTATTACAACATCCACCCCTCAAAAGAATTCCGTCCCCGGAATTCCCTTTTCAAACAAACGAGGATACCTAGTCCTCATGTCCGATTCCAATTCCCAAGTTGCTTCTTGCCCCTTATGGAATTGCCACTAAACTTTTACTAGAGATACTTCTTTATTCCTCGTCTTTTGGACCTTGCGATCCGTGATTGACAACGGTTCTTCTTCATAACATAACTTCTCATCCACACGGATGTCCTCCAATGACACTGCCATACTTTCTTCGGCCAGACATTTTCTTAGATTCGACACATGAAAGGTCGGGTGCACTCTCCGAAGCTCCTCAGGCAATTCCAACTTATACGCCACCTCACCCACACGTTCGGTGATGGCGAACGACCCGACATACCTAGGCCTTAGTTTCCCTTTCTTCCCAAAACGCACGACTCCCTTCCCCGGTGACACCTTAAGCATCACTTTATCTCCCACCATGAACTCGATCGGTTTCCTTCTTTTATTCGCATAGGCCTTTTGTCGATCTTGGGCCACTTTCAACTTATCTTTTATCACACTAATTTTATCGGCCGTCAGCTGCACTAATTCTGGCCCCGCCAATTGCTTCTCTCCCACCTCATTCCAACATAAAGGTGTCCTGCACTTACGCCCATACAATGCCTCAAACGGTGTTGCCTGAAGACTGGCGTGATAACTATTGTTATATGAGAACTCGATCAACGGCAGATGGGATTCCCATGAGCCCTTGAAGTCAATCACACAGGCACGCAACATGTCTTCCAAGGTTTGTATAGTTCTCTCGCTTTGCCCATCCATTTGAGGATGATAGGCAGTGCTCATCAATAGCTGCGTCCCAAGCTCTCGTTGAAGACTTTTCCAAAAAGAGGACGTGAAACGGCTATCGCGATCCGAGACTATAGACGAAGGCACCTCGTGCCTCATTACTATTTCATTCACATACAACTTTGCTAGCCTATCCAGCGAATCATTCTCCCGAATTGGTAGAAAGTGAGCCGACTTGGTGAGACGGTCCACGATCACCCAAATGGCGTTATAACCTTTCGGGGTCCTTGGTAACTTCGTGACGAAGTCCATGGTGATACAATCCCATTTCCACATAGGTATCTCTAAGGGTTGTATCTCCGCGTACGGTCTTTGATGCTCCGCTTTGACCTTCAAGCATGTCACGCACCGTTTGACCAGATAAGCGATGTCCTTTTTCAATCCTGGCCACCAATACACCTGTCTCAGATCCCGATACATTTTATTGGTTCCCGGATGAACCAAATACCGTGATCTATGAGCTTCCTCCAAAATACGTTCCCGCAGGCCTCCCAGCTTAGGAACCCATACTCGGTTTCCCAAACATTTCACACCACTACCGTTAGATAATAAGGATGTCACATAACCAACAATCCTCTCACTTTTCCACTTTTCTTCCCTTAATGCTTCCTCTTGGAATTTCTTAATCTCTTCCAACAGGTCAGGAATTACGTTGACTCGAAAGGCTACCACTTTAGTTGTTTCTCTCCTTTCCTTCCGGCTCAACGCGTCGGCCACGACGTTTGCCTTTCCTGGATGGTAGAGGATCTCACAGTCATAGTCACTTAACAACTCTACCCAATGACGTTGTCTCATATTCAATTCCTTTTGATCGAACAAATGTTTGAGACTTTTGTGATCAGAATAAATCTGACACTTAACCCCGTAAAGGTAGTGCCTCCAAATCTTAAGCGCAAAAACCACAGCTGTCAACTCCATATCGTGTGTGGGGTAATTCTTCTCGTGCTCTTTCAATTGACGAGATGTATACGCGATTACCTTTCCATTCTGCATTAGCACACATCCTAAACCCAGCTTGGACGCATCGCTGTAGATTACGAATCCTTCCGACCCGTTAGGCAAGGACAAAATCGGAGCACTGCTCAGCTTGTCCTTCAGCTTGCTAAATGCTTATTCTTGAGCCTCCATCCACTCGAACTTAGTACTCTTCTTGGTTAAGGCGGTCAATGGCGTAGCTATCCGGGAAAAATCCTGGATAAACTTCCGATAGTAGCCCGCTAAACCAAGAAAACTCCTAACTTCCGATGGCGACCTTGGTTGCTCCCACTCTTTAATGGCCTCCACCTTGGCTGGATCAACTTTGATGCCTTCCCTGACACTACATGGCCCAAAAATTGGACTTCTCGAAGCCAGAATTCGCACTTGGAAAACTTTGCATACAGCTTTTCCCGTCGTAGCAATTCTAACACCACACGAAGATGCTCTTCATGCTCACTCTGGGATCGAGAGTAGATGAGGATGTCATCTATGAACACTATCACACACTTACCCAACCATACGCTGCACACACGATTCATCAAATCCATGAAGACTGCCGGAGCATTAGTCAAACCAAAAGGCATGACTAAAAACTCATAGTGGCCATACCTCGTGCGAAACGCTGTCTTCGGCACATCTTCTTCCCTCACCTTCAATTGGTGATACCCGGACCTTAGATCTATCTTTGAAAAGAAGCTCGCTCCTTGAAACTGGTCAAACAGATCATCGATCCTTGGAAGTGGGTATCTGTTCTTAACGGTTACCTTGTTAAGCTCACGATAGTCTATGCACATCCGCATAGACCCATCTTTCTTTTTGACGAAAAGCACTGGTGCTCCCCAGGGTGAGGAACTAGGGCGTATAAACCCCTTATCCAACAACTCCTGTAGTTGCGCCATCAGTTCCTTCATTTCCGCCGGTGCTAACCGATACGGCGCACGCGCTATCGGGGCCGCACCCGACATCAAATCGATTCTGAATTCAACTTGACGATCCGGGGGTAAACCTGTCAGGTCATCAGGAAACACCTCCGGAAATTCTCTCACCACGGGGACATCTTCTAGTCCCTTCTTCTCTTTCTTAGCGTCTAACACATACGCCAAAAACCCCTAACACCCTTTCTCTAGACAATGCCTCACTTTCATTATGGAAATAAGACAAGACTTACGCTCTCGTCTATCCCCATAGATTACCACCTCCGACAAGTCCGGCAAGGTCATACGAATCATTTCCTTATTGCACACAATGCTAGCATTATTACTAGCCAACCAATCCATTCCCACGACAATGTCAAACTCTCCCATGCTCACGGGGTACAAACGCAATGGGAAAGAGTGACCCTCAACCTCTATATTACATCCAACATACATCTCTCTAACCAAAACCCGCCTATCGTCAGCAATCTCTACTTCAAACCCACACTCCAACCGTTTAGGCTTAACACCCAATCGTCGGGAAAAATCCGGCGATACAAATGAACGGTTTGCACCCGAATCAAACAACACTTTGGCAAGAACAGAATTTACAAGAAAGGTACCTGTCACAACATCAGGTATCTCCACTGCCTCATCAGCCGTCATTCGAAAAGCCCTTGCCCTGGTCTGAGCCGATTCCACTTTTCTTTCTCCCCCTCTTCCTCCTTGTTTACCACCGAAACCACCCGAATCCCCTCTTTTCAGTTGAGGGCAATCCGGCCTCAGATGATCCACAGACCCACACTGATAACATGCTCGGGGGTTCCGACAGTCGCGCGCCATATGCCCCAACTTTCCACACTTAAAACACCCCTCAGGTTCAGCACATTCTCCACGGTGGACTCAGTTACACTTTCCACACGGTTTTTCCCCAAATTTCGACCCTCCCCGGAACTCCGGTTTGAACACTTTATCCCGCTTCGAGTCACGCGCTGGTGCCTCCCACTTTCTCTTTTCCTTACCCTTTTCCACGTCTTGTCGGTTCTTTTCCTTCTCAACCATTTTTGCTGCATTGATGGCTGCCTGAAAAGTAGTTGGGTTCCTAGCCGTAACCAGTTCCCGCACACTACTCTTTAACCCGAAGATGTACATCTCAACTCGGCGCTCCTCATTCGGTACATATAGCTCAGCAAATCTCGCCTTCTCCATAAACCTTGTAGTATATTCCCTCACTGACAACCCACCTTGTTCCAGATCCATGAACTCTTCCTCCAGTCGTTTTACTGCAGCCAAAGGGCAAAACGAAGCTTTGAACTTTGAAACAAAGGTCTCCCACGTCATACTTTTTGCAGCCTTTGACCCCTCACCTGCAGTTTCCGCATCCCACCAAAACACGACTTCCGACTTTAGCATGGACAGAGCATACATCACCCTGTCGCTATCGGCACACTTACAGGTGTCGAACACCAGTTCCATCTCTCTGATCCATTTCATTGCCAACACAGGATCGCATTCCCCCTTGAAAGCGGATGGCTTACAATAAGCGAATGCCTTGTAACTACAACCTCCACCCAGCACCCGGTCATTTACTGCCAACGGATTAGACTGAGCAGGACTTCCCGAAGCAGAACCATGCGAGCTAGTCGTCCCTTCTTTACTACCACTTGGCTCTTTACTCCCCGATGACGACTCGTCTTGCTTTGCCAACAATGCCTTTAACGTATCCTGGATTTCACCCAAAGCAGTGGCGAAATTTTCTTGTGTCACAAAAGCCTGAGCGCCACCACGCCCATGACTTCCACCTTGACTCGCTCCCCGTCTGGACGCAGAGCTCTCCTGATGAGATGCCTCTGGTTCTTGCGGAACTCCCGCGCTCCTTGTCCCACGGGTAACACGTGCCCTTACTACAACTCTTTCCACATTCTCAATCACCCGAGTAGCCACTCGCCGGGGTGCTCCTACTCGTCCCCTTCCTCGGCCTCTTCCTCGGCCCCTGCCCATACCCCTACCGCGGGTAGCCGCCGACACAGGTGGTGCTTCCATCTCAATTTCCTCATCAACGGGTTCCGATGCACCCCTCATGGATCTCCTCAACATGATTACTGACTGACAAGGAAAACACACAAAAATATTAAATCTACTGCTCCAAATTAATAAGGCAATTAAGCACATACATGTACCTGTAAGTTCGTAATTACACTGGCCAGGTGTAATCGCCAACTTACCTTACATGACAGTTCTCACTACCCCATTAATCATTCTACCCAGTCTCGCTAAGGTCCTCCTAGTTCTCAGCTGTACTACTTGACTCCACAGTTTAAGTTTAGGCCCGTCCGGTCACCTAAATCTCTTAAACTAAGGCTCTGATACCAATTGTAACAACCCAAACAAAGTATAAACAAACATGCCATTCATAGATAAAATAACATATGCCAAAACCTGGCTACACCAAAATTTAATAATATTCAACGAGGTTTTATGCGGAAAATAACCCTATTACAGCTGAGAATAATTCTAAGTTGCCAAAAATGGAGGTCTTCTACACCTAAGATGCAAGCTCCAGCTCACACCTTCCCTTTCCCTTTGCCCGAGCCTTCCACCTGATTTCCTGAAAGGTTTTTAGTTTTGAAAGCGAGGGTTAGACCATGAGGTCTAGTGACTTCCCTCAAAAGCCACACCACAAAATAGTACAGTTTATGTAAAAACTTTCAGTAAAGGTAATTGCACAAGAGATTTGTTATGAATACACATAATGGCCAGCACACTATGACAAGCTAATGGCTCACACTAAGGTCACACACACCGTGACAATGAACAAGGGCACACACCGCCCATATATGAAACACATTCATATATCCACACATATGGGACACACCCCCATCTCACACCATTGCCATAGCTCGTCCACACGTAATTAACTTTCCATCCACACAATTTAAATCACACTTTTCGTACATGAACATTTGATAAAACGAACACTTACCATTTAATTATGCATATGGTTCCACACTTTAAAAGGAGTTAGGATTAGAAAAACTCACCTACCGTCCCGCTTAATCCTCTCACTAGAAGAGCTCTCCCTCCAACTGCACCTATAAGGGTACATACTACCACGATAAGCCACTTGATGGAATTACACACTCACACAATTTGCCCCTCGGACTATCAGCCTGCACTACTATGTCACACCACACTTTCCGGACACTGTATCCGGATAGTCAAAACTATCCGGACAACCAGAGCTATCCGGACATCCTACCCGAACACCCAAGACTATCCGGACATCCTATCCGGACAACCAAAATTATCCGGACTCTCAAGGGTTTCCGGTTAACTACCAGAAACTACAAGCACAGTTCTACCCGGACATAACTATCATCCGGACACCTTAAATCGTCCGGACACTACCCTATATTGGAGGTTTCCGGACGCTACGAGAAAACTCAAAAACGCAGGGAAGGATTATGCTTCTTATCCTAATTCCCTCAACACCTCCAGATTAGCAATATGGGTCGATAAATACACATTCTCCCAAACTACAACACCTCTTAATCAGACTTAATTAGGAACACAATAAACCCACAAAAATCCATGTTTCTTCTCCAAATACTCACAAAACACACACTAACTTGAAGAGGGATATGATTGGTTTTACCTGGATGATTGCTGATTCAGGAGTCCTTCTCAAAACCCAGCTGAAATCGTCACTCTTCTTCCTCAAATGCCAAAATCCCTTTCTTGCTCTTTCTCCCAGCCACACACACAACACACACTAGACAAATGCTTAAATGAGAAATTAGAGTTTTTCTTATTCTTTATATACTTTCCTCAAAAACACAAAGCTTTCAATTCTTCCCACTTGGACCACATAACTTTCTTAAACTTCGAATTTCATCCCAGATTTCTCAATTAATGGTTAAATGAAACCCTAAAAACGTCTCTTACCCCATTGATGGCCTTTTCTTATGGTTCAATAGAGATGATGATTGTTGTACTTATGTACTTGATATAACTTTAGTTGTTAAAGTTATATTTTATTCTGTCTTTAGGTTATTACTATTATAAAAAGCTTTTCAAAAGCTTTTTAATCATTAAGGTGAAAGACTTATTAATGAAAGGGCTGGACCGCTCGAGTACTCAACCTATTGGAGAAAAGCTTTTTACAATAAATTTTTCATGTTGCACCCCCTTAACCATTTTTTTTACTTTATACCTTCACATTTTGTTAATTTATTAAACTAATTTTTAAAAATATTTATAATAAAACCAACATATTTTATTAAAAATGCATTTTTAAAATTTTATTCGTTGATCAAAATACACAAATAGCGAATACTTAAAAAAAACATAAATGATATAATATATTTATCGTCTTTCATTTTTTTAAGTTAAGTCATATTTGTTTTCGAAACATATGACGTAAACTTTTAAACGACAAATTAAATTGGGGCTTTTATAAAACATTTAGTAAAATAGATGAGGATACATTATTATAATATAACTGATGAAGAAGTTTTTGAAAAGTGGTTTTGCATCGCAGATGATTTTAAGGATATGTTTTTGTTAAAAAAATAGTGGGAAGTCGAGGCAAAGAAAATAATAGTTGTTAAATAGTTTATGCATTAGGGACACTCTTAATGTTAGGCTCTAGGTTTTATATTTACATTTTGCCCCCATGATTGACAGTATAAATAGAGGCGTGTGGCATCCAATCAATTCTAAACTGATTTACCTCTTGAATTTCAAATACACCTTAAAGTTCATAGCAAAAAGATACATTTTTTGAGTCCTGTGCTATCCGTGCAAGCAGACCTTCAAAGGACTTCGGCTAACCTATGAATGAAAGCGAGAGGCACACCAAAAAAAAATTTGTAATTGTCAGCAAAGGTGTTTACTATTCATAGAAAGGACTAACACTCCGAATGAGCTCCTCCATTTCTCGCTACTCCCTTAAAGCTTTACCTCGAAGGATACAACATCAACCCTTATATCACCCTAAACCTCATTACTCAAAAAAATACGATTTCTAACTGCGACCTCTTTTCGATTCTCAATATTAAACAACCTTGAGAATTTATCGCAAAGACGAAAATCACCTAGCCATTTATCTTTCCAAAAGGACATCGAAATACCATTACTCAATTTTTTTTCCAGAAACAGAAGCTAAACAGAATACCAATATTATCTAAACCTTCGCAGACCCAAAGTATGCTACCCCAAGTTCCTCCACTCGAAAAGCCATTACACCCAGACCCCCATCAACAGTTTAAAGACTTTTAATAATACAAATCCACAATGGATTGCCACTTACAAGAAACTGCCACCACCATTTACCTAACAACCCCAAAATTGGATGCTTGAAGACTTCCAATACCGAGACCTCTCAACCCAAACCAACGAAGAGCCCGATCCCAATTGACTCAATCGACTTTGGAAGAATTAGAAGACTCACCCAGAAGAAAAAACGCCTTACACTTTCAAGGGTTTGCAGAACTTACGTTGGGGCACGGAAGAGAGATAAATAGTACAAGGTCAAGCTTCCAAGAACTGGCCTGATTAACGTCAAACGACCCCCAAAAGACATTCGTCGAGTTGAGACAAAATTTATCAACAAGCAGGTTCCAACTAGCAACTCGGTTCATATTCTTTCCAATAGGAAGGCCCAAATAAGTGTAAGGAAGCCTACGAAAGCTTCATTTAGAAGAAGCAGCAAGAGCGGCCACTTGATCGTCTGAAACACCAATATTGTAGACAGGGGCGGAGCCAAAAACTAATGCGAGGGGAGCACCAATTGAACTTGAACTCTATTTTTCTTCTGTAAAGAATTGTCTTTGACAAACCTAAATTTTTTCCATATCGTCCAATGTTAGTTTCAGTCTAATTCTACCGTTTCGAGGTTTTTTATAGATTTTTTCTTGATTTCAAAGGATTTTTAAGTTCTTTTTATTGATATCACAAGATTTTTTCGGTTTTTTGGTTGATTTCAAGAGTTTTTTTTTTCCTTTTTGGTTTTTTGGTTGATTACAAGGTACGGTTGCGTCTTTCACAAATCTAATTTTTTTTATTTTACGGCGAATAAATAATACGACAGGAATCATGAATAAAAGGTTTTTAGGAGGACCATTATTCAATACATAAAAATAATGGTTTAAGCTTTCAATAGATAAAGAAATAATAGTTTAGAAGACACCTTTCTATATATATATATATATATATATATATATATATATATATATATAAATATAATAGAAATATATCAAAAAAATTCAAAAATCTTAGGAGGCACCAGTGTCACTTCTGGCCCTGGCCCTGGTGTGGCTCCGCCACTGATTGTAGACTCTGCTCTTCGAAAAGTTTATCTTAAACCTGAGGCTTATTGAAAACAATATAAGATAACCAACATATTAAAATTTCTACGACTCCATTCGTCAAAAAAGATTACATCATCGATGAGTTGAAGATAACCGAGATATTATTCATGCCAACTTTGATCTCCCAAAACATAATATATTATTTTCCCTATTTATGTTATATAATCAATTTTAATGATATGTAGTAAATCAATTACTAGTTACTTAAATATATTACCGCATTTCCCTTACTTTTTGGTATAGGTGAAGAAATGGATATGTTAAATATGTTATTTGGTGGAGATATTTTTATATTATATATAATGTAATATAATATTTGATGTAAATATCCTTGCAACATAACAAGATGTAAGTTTCTGTTGTATATTGATATCGACTGATCAGTGGTCGTTGGCCCGACCTTGTAAGGTGGCCTCTTTTATAAGACAAGACTTTTTCAAATAAATTGAAAATTAATGTAATTTCTTATTAAAAAGTAAATATAATGTGTTTAAAAAAATAGCAATTAGAAGTGGGTTGTTGAACATAGGGGTGTTCACGAGTTGGGTTTAGGGCCGACCCTGGGGGAGGGCTGGCCGGGCGCACGCCTAGGGCCCAAAGGAAATAGGGGTCCAATTTTTTTAAGTATGTACTATATAGTATTAGTAAGAAAAATTTGTAAATAAAAAAGACCAAAAAATTTAGTATATAATAGAACCCAAAAAAGAATTTAGCATTATATTAAGGGTCAAAACATGTATTAATTAATTACATTGGACAATAAAATTTGTAAAAGTTAATTGGTCTTTCATTTGCTTATTATTTTTCTAAGGGGTTGTTTGGTAGATACTGAATGATTTGTACAACATGATTAAGTGATTAGAATGATTAAGAGCTTCTGGATGATTTAGTTCAGAATGAAAAATAAATGTATGGCAAATGTTCTGAATGGAGGGTATAAATGTAAAAAAATTATCATTTTACCCTTTTATATGCATCCATTTACTAATAGTGCCAAACATGATCCTAATTAAGCAGCATTTGGCACAGAGCCAACGACATTGATTCATTGAATGCAGGGTCGTCCCTGGGGGCGGACGCTCAGGGCAAAGGAAATAGGGGCCCAAAGTTTTTAAGTATGTACTATATAATAGTAGTAAGAAAAATTTGCAAATAAAAAAGACCAAAAAATTTAGTATATAATAGAACCCAAAAAAGAATTTAGCATTATATTAAGGGTCAAAACATGTATTAATTAATTACATTGGACAATAAAATTTGTAAAAATTAATTGGTCTTTCATTTGCTTATTATTTTTTATCTATTACTAATATCTAAAAACTATTTTTCCTAAAAACCTTGATATATACTTCATTACTCATCTTTCACATACTCTTTTGATTATTTCATTTACATGAATTTTATTTTTGCGTTAGAATATAGTAGAGTTCTTCTTATTAACTAAGAAAACTCCTACCTATTGAAAACAATTATCAACTATATGAGACGACTCAACTTATATCTATATGTATGATTTCAAAACTATCTTCTTCTTTTTTCATACATTATTAACTCCTTATTACCTGAAATGGAGTGCATGAATCGTAAGTACTCTCGTATCTCTACAACGAGAATAGATTCTCAAACTATAACATCAACATGGACTTTTGATTTTAAGATTGATCGTTCTTAAAAAGTTTGTTTCAACTCTAAAAGTTTCAAAATGGGGATGAAAAAGATCAGGTAACATATGGAAACTCAACTAATTTATAATGATTTACTTAAAGTATTACTCCGAATGGTTAACATAGTGACCTAAAATGATTTCAATTTATATATTAAAAACATATCATAAGATGCCTTTGATGGTGGAACGGAATGACGGTATTATGTAGAAATGATATGGCAGATAATGTTAATTTAGAAATAACTATTGATTGATATTGCGCTTCGAATACCGGGAAAACAGTTTTACATAAATTAGTAATTCTTGAATTCAATGTTATTTTGATTATATAAACAATACATTGAAAAAAAACTATAGTTATCGAGGGCCCATTTTTACTTCTCGCCCCGGGCCTAAAAAGTGTCAGGAACGGGCCTGGTTGGGTTGGTTAGGTTGAAGGCACTTTAACAACCTAACCCAATCATTGCGGTTTGAAAAATCTCAACCCAACTCAATCAAAAGTGCATACCAACCCAACCCAAACCATTCGGGTTGGATTGGGTTGGTCGCGTTGAAAGATAAGTTAAATACACAACACATTGCACACATATAATGATAAAAGTAAGCCTTAAAGTAAGAGTATAGGGCTAGTATTCTTGGATTTTTAGCTTTAGCATCAAATGAAGAGCATAGTGCAAGCTCAACAATATATTAACAAATGTAAGCTAGCATGCATGCATTTACCATCCAGATACATTTTGAGGATTTCACAACAGTGGGTATCCGTGAAACACTATATGCAACATATACTTGGAAGGAAGCAATTGGGAAGAAAAGAATGCGACTTTCTGTTTTTCAACTAGAACACTGGTATCCGAGTGGTTAGTTCAAGAGAAATTCATATAGCAATATAAAAGCTTGGGTTAAATGCACCAATACATGCGGTTTGGTCGGGTTGTCGGGTTGGGCCGGTTTGTTTTCGGCCTAAACCGTTTTGAACCCAATACATGCGGTTTGGTTAAAAATTGTATCGATTATACGTCGGGTTGGCTCGGTTTGAGTTTTTTTACATCAAGTTGGGTTGGGTTGGCCGGGTTGGTCGGGTTGGTTAGAAATTTGAGCACCCCTACTTGAACATTTCTTGCTAATTTTTGTATAAAAATCCTCGAAAATATATTGATATTAGTGTCAAATTAAATATTCTATTGTTTTGTATCATTAATGGTCTAATTTAATTTTTTTCGTTAATTTTAATATTTTATGTAACACCCCAAAAATTGAAAAAAACGGAATTTTTGACTTGCAGACGTCTGCAAGGGCGCAAGGTCGAACGTCCGCGTCAGCACGGAAGTCCGCGGGTCGTCCGCGGAAGCAACAGAGGATTCATGAGGTGCAGACCAACTCAAAGGCCGGACGTCCGCATGGTGTACAAGCCGGACGTCCGCGATGGCCCTGATGAGATATTTTGGTTTCTTTTAAGACCTTTCCCTCCCTCTATCCTCACTTCATTTTCACAACCCTAAATCAGTTTCTCTCTCTCTAAGCCGATTCTCTCCCAAGGAAAACCCTAAATCCTTCCTCCTCTTCTTCATCTTCTCCACTCAAATCAAACCCATTTCCACCATTGTTGAAGATATGGAAGCTTGAAGCTTTTGTGGGTGATTAGGAGCTTTGCTTTGGGGATGCAAGTGATGAAGGTAATCTCTCTCTCTACCATAAGCTAGATTGTTGTTGTTTTCACCTTCTCTTCCATTTTGGGGTATTATTGGGTGATTTTGGTTATGTCTGGTTAAGGTAATCTTCTTCTTCTTCACCCATGAAAATTAGGGTTTTGGTATAAGTTGAGATCTTGATGTAAAATGGTACGGGAATGATTCTTTATGGTTGGATGTGAATATTTATGGTTGGAAACTTATGGATCTAGGTTTTTGGAAGATTTGGCTTGAAGGTTCAAGTTTCTTCAAGGGAGCTTACGTTTGGGGAAAATCTAGATTTACCCTAAATCTAGCAAGGTGAGTTCAAGTAGATTTGCGAAAACTTTGTACATGCCAAAAATGTTATTTTCCAAGTATTTGTGTGTTTTACTTAAAATTATCAATTGTTGACTTATTTGGTAAGTTTGACTCTTTTGAAGTGTTTAATTTTATAAAGCTTGTAAAACACCCATATTTGGGGATTTTGGATATTTTGATGGGTAGAAATCATAATTATGTCCTTAAATGATTTATTGCTCAAATGGAGCTTATTCAATGGTTTAATCATGTGGGTATAATTGATTTCATAAACCATTTGGGAAAAATGCACGTTTTCGTGTCATGGGTCGTTTTGAGATTTATAAGGGTATGAGTCCATTTTGGGAAACCCATTTGTATTAATCCGTGACGAGTTTTGGGTTAATGACGATTTTATGGTATATGTTTACCTAAACAATGTTTAAATGCATTTCATATTTTGAGGACCGTTATTTATGGGTCTAATGGGTTTTGAGCATTTTGCTCGGTTTTGACTTTGAGGAAGTCTTGGGGACATTTTGTCCGGTTTTGATGGCTCAATGTGGAGTCTTGTTTATTGTTTTCATTTATTGCAACATATTGCATATTATTGCACATTATTGATATTTACATGCTCGGGTGCTTTAGTTGTTCCGGGATGAGCATGTTATTGTAGACTGTGTTGCATTGGATCCATAGGCACGTAAGTCAGTCTTTATTTGATGGTCTACTGGGTGTCGCAAGATTTGACCGGACCCCATGTTTTATGACCTTTACTTTCAAGGGTACAATAGGAGGGTTGATTCCGGTTGAGCTGTCAGGTTGATTGACGGGCGTTTATGACCTTCGCCATGTCGGGGCAATGCCATGGTTGTATCCACGCTTGTGCCGAGCCTTTGGTGGTATTCTTAGTAATATTCCGCTAAGGTCTGCTGTCTCTTTGGGTGTGTCTTGAAAGGCGTCGTATGGGACACTTGGGCTTTTATGTCGTGAAGTGTCGTACGATTAACATTGTATGAGTGGCATACTCTTGTGTTCCTCCACTCTCAATGGATACGGGTCTCCCCCGTCGTCGGGCAACATTACTTGGGATTTCGTAATGTCCGTATTTTATTATCGTTGGTCTTGTACTATTGACTGCAATTGATGACTTTAATATTAGATTCCCCCTTCATGTATATTAAAGTTTAAATGGAGCAGGTCATTTTCATATTTATGGTATTTGGACTTCATTACATTTTACGTTCGCATGAGTATTGGTTCGTATCATGTTTTTGGTGAAGTCTTTTATTTATATGGACTATTCTTCCATGATTTATGGGTTGAGTGTTATATCATCAATCGTGTTTGAAGGTTTAGCATAATATGGATTTATTCACGTTTTGAGTGAGTTGGGATTGGAATTCATTTTGGAAAAACGCTTTATACATTTTGGGAACTTTTCTCATAGATTTTGGGTGCGTTGGAAAATGAGTCATTTATATTCTTCTCATAAACTCTTTTGGAAATCATAATCTATGTCGTAAACTTTCATTCAAAAAATTATTTAAATCATGTTATAAACTCTTGAACTCACTAGGCGTTAGCCTAACCCTTTTTATTTGTCGGCATGTGCAACAGGTTCAGGTTGGGAGTAGTTCTAGTGACACTGTGAAAGGTCGTGTGCTAGTAAAGTGCTCGAGAGTTGAATAACTTAAGTGAAGTTTTCCGCATTCATCTTTGGGATTAGCAACTTGTACTTGGGTTAAGTAACACCCGATGTGGTTTTAGTCTTTGTAATGAAATCTGGGTCATCACTTGTTGAGGTTGATCATAGACTTTAGATTGAGGTATTTCCCTTATTAGTTTATAGGGAGAAATTCTGTTATTTTGGATGTATTATCGAAATTTTTATTTAGTTGCTCTTTCCCAATTCGAATATGTTACATTTTAGATATCGATAAAATATAAAACTTTATTATAAAGATAATAATTATTTATTTTGTTGGTGTTCAATGATTCTCATGTAGTTAATTGTGTTTATCATTTGATTATTAGTTAGTTTTATGGAGTTTAAACGACTTTAATATATACACACATTCTTTAATTACTTGTAAATTTGAAATTTAAATGATTATGTATTATTATTCTGTACATAATATTGAAATTTTTTACAATATAAATATCAGATGCAGAGCTAGGAGTTTATAGGAGGGGGATCACTATATAAAATAGAATAAAAATATAAGTTAGCATTATGAGAAGGGCAAAATATAACGCTATTTATCTTTATTTTGGTTTTGTGAAAGTGCCGATATGAGAAGCAAGAGAAAGCATATCACATTAATTTGGCTTATTTTTATTGGGGTGTGAAAGGGTCAGTAAACATTTTAAAAGCTGACCCAAAATTAATAAATAAATAAAAATAGGTAAGAGGGTGTCGCTGGTGCTAAGGTGGCTCCGCCCCTAGTTAGATGTGTATGTGTGTATACAAGAGAATCCTCAACAACTATTAAATTTAGGGATCTTAACAATTTTTTGCTCCAACAATTATGCTATCTTGTATGTTAAAATAGAGGAAAAAAAAGATAAGATAAAAATCTCCAAATTTGAGAAATCTATAAAACTCATTTTTTAAATATAATGGAGATAAATAATATTTTATTAATGTTTCGATTATTTTTATAATATAATCAATGTCACAATTTTATAGAATACTTGTTAAAGGTAGAAATAATTCATTTTGGAGATTTTGACTTTCAGATATCTCAACAGTAAATTAGAAAAAAAAAGTTTTGATCTCTACACTTCTCCAACAACTTTGTTTATTTTGTTATTTATAATAGAAAAGTTTGAAAATTTTCCAAGTTGAGGGAACTTTTTAAAACTTGATAGTGAGAGATTGAAATGATTATTTTATTCAATCTCATCGATTAGATTAATTTTATCATTTTATATTAAGTTTTTTAAATGTATTGGGATGATAAATTAGAGATATTATATTAATATAATTTGTATTAAAATCTCTAAAATATAGAATTTGTTAGAGAATATTATTAAATGTATTGGGATGTATTTTAAAAAAAAATCTAACTTTTGATTTTATATTTATTTAAAGATTTATCAGAGTGCATTTGGTACGCAGATAGAATAGAACAAGACATGATGGAACATGACAGAACAGTTGTTCAGCGTTTGGTAGACAAAACTGGACAGAACAGAACATATAACATTGAATAAAATACAATAAATAAAATTTAAAGAATGAATAAAATATAAAATAGAACATGTATTTAATGTTTTAGAAAATAATTAAATTTTATTTTAAGGTTATATTGGTAAAACATAAGTCTGTTTCACCTTGTTCCAGCTTGTTCCATGGGATGGGAGTGGAACATGTCTGTTCTACTTTGTTTCATCATGTTTCTGTCTGTTCCACATAAAAGTCCTGCAAAAAATAAAACAGTGATCCATGTTCTTTTCTGTCTTGTCAAGTATACCAAATACACCCTTCAAAATACTATTAATACTTTTTCAAAGAAAAAGTAAAGCATATTTATTGAAGATGATTTAGTATATGTATGTGAGATGGTTGGATAGATAGATTCGTGGTATTTGACTTTTTAAACCGAGAATTTAAAAACGGAAATTTCGACATATTTTAAGGATACTTGCGGTTGCGGGAAAAAGTCAAATCAGTAATAAGTAAGAGTCAAAAGTCAAAATTATGGCAATTGAACATGACTTTCTCACTAATTTCCTGCCTGTAATTTTTTTGTTTGAATTTTCTATTTTTACCTTAATTATTTATAAGCAAACGTTTTATTTCTTTAGCAATTGTTGTTGAAAAATGATCCTATCTAACATATTGTTTAGTATAACTTTTATATAATTCAGAAAGTTGGTAAGAAATAAGGGACAATATATATATATATATATATATATATATAGGAGGTTCATATGAAAATCTCAAAAAAAATAAAAAATTGAAGAACACTCTAATAACTCTTCATCTACACGGTATGCACTTGTTCCTACAAGTAAGTTAAGTTTTTTTTTTTGGTTTTATACACAAGTGTATCATGCATTTGTGCATATATGCACGTGTGCATGTTACAAATTATTTGTATGCACAAGTGCATACCATTCAGATGAAGGGCTACCAAGGTGTTCCTTAGTTTTCTTTTTTTTTTGAGATTTTTCCCAGAATCTGACACTATATATATATATATATAGAGAGAGAGAGGGGGGGGGGGTGTTTGTATTCATGTGCATTGACATTAATTAAATAATTAATTATGTTTTGGGTAGTAGCAGTAGTGGGGTATATGATATGAACACGCATACCATGACTAATTAGACATTTGTTATTTGGTTTTGAATTAATTTCAATGAAAAAGAGACCGCGAGATTTGGTAGAATAAATGAATAAATGTTCCCGTCAAACATCCTGCATAACCAATTCAGTCAACCCCGTGCTACTGAACCATCTACTGTTGTATATTAAGTTTTTAAATAATTAAGTTTATATATATATATAGAGAGAGAGAGAGAGAAAATAGACCTACATGTTTTGGGAACTTAGAAACCAATCCTAACTGTCCATCTTATTTGATCAAATCCATCTCATTAAATGATTTTCTCCAATTAAAATTAAGAAAAAAGGGTATAATAGTCATGTATTAAACCATCTTATATGTTTTCCAACATGCATAATCCATTTGGTAGTTAAACCTCCCTAACAAAACCAAGATGCATCCATCTTCGATTTCGTTCTCTTCTGTTGTTCCTCTAATAAACTACCTTTAGTAAAAATCCAGATATATCATCATCATCATCATCATCATATTGTTGAGGTAGAGCTGTTGTAACGTACATAGAAAGAATTGATATACGGGAGGGATTAGAATAATTATCTTTCTTTTGTAGTTATTTGCATGGTGGTGGTGGTGGTGGTGGTTGTGGTGGAGCTTGCCGTATTGTAGAAGATTAAAATGAAGGTGATAGACATTTTTAGTCGAAGTATATGGTTCATACATAAGCTATATATATTCTAAAACAAGAACAACACAAAAAGATGAAAAAGGTTCCATCGTAACGACTTGGAAAAGAGCCAAATGTATGATCAATTAATCCTACAAGTCAAGGCTTCGGTTATTGAATGTTATCATCAAACTTATTTATTTTAAGAAATCTGAAGTTTTTTTCGAACTCTTCTTCTCCTTAAGCAATTGTATCGATGTGTACGCCAACTTAAGAAGAAAAATCGTACAATTATTTACTTAATTTAAAAGAGGTATGAAATTGTGAAATTAATCATCAAGAATTGTTGATTAATAACAAAAGAAAGGATAGTCACTACTCACTAATAGTAATATGAAACATAGGTCAATACTTAAGTTCATATTTTCATGATTAATATTATATGGATATTGTATATTCATAATAAATGCTATATCAACAATGTTTATTTATGATGTATATAATTATAGTGAATATTATTGTAAAAGTATATATTCATCATAAATATTGTATTGATGTATTAATATGAAAGATATTAACTTATTTAATCAAAATATTAATTACTTTTAAGATAAATTAAATTTAAAAATAATGGGGTAAATGTTTTTTATTTAGAGAAAAAAAATTGGGGAAGTGGCGTGTAACATTCATTCAATAATTCTTTAAAAAAAATATAAGGGGGTTAATGTTGTGCTTTCGATGCTGCTTTCTGGCTTGGTCTTCAATTTTTTGTTGCAAAAGTGAGCTTCAGTCTTGATTTCTTCGTTGTTTTAGTTGTCGCATTGTAGTTTTTGTGTTCGGTTTTTGCCTCCCCGCTGGGTGCTGGCCTTTTATTTGTTCTTGTCCCTCGTTTCGTTCCCAACTTTGTTAGTTTTTTTTGGTTTTTGGATGGTTTATTATGCCCCTTGCAGAATTTTTCCATCTTCTTCTATACTTTTGTATGCTTTTGCTTCTAATATATTTCCTTGCTTGTCGTTCAAAAAAATTTCGTTTTTCAATTTTAGCCCCAATTAATGTTTATAACTAAATCATATCAACCCTTACTTCAAATCCATCTTTTATTTACAAATTCGGCACCACAAAATTTAGCCCTTAATTAAAACTGATAAATGGTTGAATCAATTCTATTTTTTTGTAAAGTTGAGTATCATATGTGTGTGAGAACTATATCAATGAGTATATTCATTAGTTGATATCTATTGTATAGGTCAAATTTGGAACAACTTGTTTCTTTTGAATGATATTATTCCTTAGGTTCACTTCTAATTTCATTTATCGCTTAAATTCAGCTTTAATTCCAGTTATCCCTTTTGGTTAGTTTTCGAATTAAATATATATTTTTTCGTGTATGAACTTTGATTATTCAAAAAAATTACTAACATTCATAGGTAAAATCAGAAAGTGAATGAGATAATTAATATAGTTTTAACAATGTTCATAATGTGAATCAACAGTTTTTGTTAAATGTTTATAATGTTTTTTCATGTATGAACTTTGGTTGTTTCAAAATTTATACCAAAATTCATAGGTGAAACCATACAGAAAATGAAATAATTAAGAAAGTTTAAATAAAGTTTACACATTAAACCAAAAAGTTCATACGTGAAACAATGATTTTTTATTTAAAGTTTATACATTTTTTTGTTGCAAGATGAGTTTGTGATACTAGTATGAATAGGGATAAGGAACACTGTACAAACGAGCGGTCAAACACTCTCTTTATCATGAAAGGTATTTGCAAGAAAAAAAAAATTAAAATTTTCAAATTTTAGAAGGAATGAAATAAATTATAAAACATGATAATTAAGTGAATGAAATAATGATATTTAAAAATATAAAAGAAGAAAACATATACCGTAGTTTATAAAATTAATATTAATTACATGATTAGCAAAAGAAGACACAATATTTTTTCTATATAAGGTGTAGCTAAGGAGACCTATATATGGATATCTAGCTTGCTTAATTTGTTTCTAAACAACATAACATAAAGGGAAATTAATTAAAATACCCCAAGTTTGACCAACTGTTACCGAAATACCCTAAAATTTTTCCATTTTGCAAAAATGCCCTAAATACCCGCGATGGATCCTGCGATCGCGGGCTAGGGCTGACGTGGCACGTACTTTGGGTACAAATGCCCCGCGAAGCCCCTCAACTTTGGCCGCGGTGCACTTTTGGTCCCTGCCCGCAATCGCAGCCCGCGATGGCCCGCGATGGACCAAAATTTACAGTTTTGGTCCCTGAAAATTTACACTTTTGGTCCCTGTACTTAGACGAATCTTGCATGCTTTTACTGTTTTTTTCCACAATTATTGTACTTTGAAGACCGATTTGTGGTTGAAATTCATTTGCATGTTTGAGATTTCATCCATAAATATCTGTAATATGCAATTCACAATTCACACTTGTTCTTGCTTTCTTTCTTGATTTCTCTCTTGCTTTCTTTCTTTGAATTGCTTTCTCTCTTGATTTCTCTTCTCTCATTTCATCCACAAATGGCATCGTCATCAAACCCTAAGTCTACTCCTGAAAAAATGCCACCTCAAATCGAGGTCGTCATAGCAAAAAAGGAAAAGGAGATAGATGAACTAACAGAAGAGTGGAAAAAAATGATGGACAGGAAGGCAGTCCATTTGAGAAAGATCGAAGAGGAAGACAGGGAGATCAAAAGGATGAAAGGGGATATAAAAGCTAGGGAGGCTCGTGTTCGTCGAGAACAAGAAGCAATTCACCATATTCTGCAAGACTTTGCAATTATTCAAGCGAAGGTAAACGAGAAGCAAGCTTGGATTGATGAAACTAAATCAAATTTTAAGTAGGTGGTGGTTGTTTTAGTTGTTTTGTATTTTTTTCTTGTTTTGTATTTTTTACTGTGTTGTTGTTTTGTATTTTTTGTTGTTGTTAATTTCTCTGAAAAGTAGTTTTTAAGCCGCTGAACCACGGTTAGGTTGGATACATCATGCAAGGTCAAGTCAGAGGTTACCTCATTCGTGGGCCTACTCCTCTTGTAGAATATATGACAACCCTCAACTCATTTGCTAAAGTGTGTGCGGGTTGTGGTACACAATGGCCATACGTGGTTGCAAAAGCAGAAGCCGTTGAAGAAGGGTCAGAAAGATTGAAGATGAAGAGCATGTTGGATGAAATACAAACTAGCTGTGTTATCAATGTTTATTTAAAAGCATATGTATGTGTGTATATATCTAATATGAATATATTTATCATTTACAAACTAGCTGTGTTATCAATGTTCATTTAGAAGCATATGTATGTGTGTATATATATCATTTACAAATCAGTGTTTAGATCAACAGTATCATATGTGTTTGTTCCAGATCTTACAGATAAAGGTCTCCTTTTTTAAGTCTTCTTCTTCTTCATATATACATAATATATATATATATATATCTAAAAAGCTAGAAACCTGCTTCCATTCTTGCTACTAATCTTTCTTGCTATATAAACAGACATGTGTACTCAGAGTTAACATTCACTGGCATGGTAACAATCAACCTTTCTTCTTTCTTTCGCTTATCATATCAAACTCCTATTTTCTTTATGTGTGTAAATATATAATACGAATATATATATATATCATTTACAAACTAGCTGTGTTATCAATGTTCATTTAGAAGCATATGTATGTGTGTATATATATCATTTACAAATCAGTGTTTAGATCAACAGTATCATATGGGTTTGTTCCATATGGTTCAAGCTGTGACGGGCCCGGGGTGTGACTGACAGAATGTCTCCTTGGCACGGTTGAAGGGGCGGGATTTGGACACTCTCCACGAGTGTGTCCTACGCATTGGCACCGAGTACATCTTCGTTGTATCGAACTTTCACCACGTGATGGACGTCGGTCGTTCTTTCTCGGTCTCCCGGCCCTGTTCTTATCCATTAAAGGTCAATAGCATGGTGGAAGCGGGTCGGGTGGATACACCCATGCTGCAGGGGGTCCAGCTGGGTTTATTACCTCCACGTATGTTTTCCGGTAATATTCGGACGTGAAGAAAGGTACAGCCAAGTCGCTGCAATCTGTACGACCCATATATGTTGCTGCAGCGATGGCATGGCCGCACGGTAACCCAGATTTATCCCATTCGCGACACGAACAAAGGTGGTCTTCCATATTCACAATCGCGTGAATATAGTCATCATGCACCTCGTACTTCCCATACCCGATTGCTCTTACCGGCCATGTCGCCGCACGACGCGCCCTGTACTGAACGATATTCTCCGTCGTTGGTGTGAGTGCATTTTGCATCTCAGCTCCTTTTAGGCGTCGAATTTGGTACCACTCTTGTTGAAAGGCCCGGAAGTAGTCCATAAGATTAACAATCGGACATCTACGCGCAAAACGGGAGAGTGCATTCACAGACTCTGCACTATTCGAGGTCAGAATGTCATACCGTTGTCCAGGAAAATGGGCCGCGGACCACCTCTCCGGTCCAGCATCGTCAAAGACTTTGGCTGCTTCCTTGACACTGTATCGTAGCATATTCATGTACTTGTTAAACTCCTGATCCGTATATGCTCTGCATGCCGCCCAATAGACATCCTTGTAGGTGGTAATACGTTTGTCCTTGGATTTGGCGTTCATCTCCAAATGTCGACAGCATATGGCGTGAGGGGCGTTTGGGTACATGGCAGAGATTGCGGCGCTTATGGAAGGAGCCCTGTCAGACATAAACACCAACCCTTGCGTGTCTCCGATAGCTTGTCTCAACATGGACATAAACCAAGTCCACTCGTCCCCGGTTTCAGACTTGCCTACGCCGAAAGCTACTGGAACGATGGAGTTATCCCCGTCCATGGCAACCGCCAGGAACATCATACCCAAGTAACGACCCTTTAAATGGGATGCGTCTATTATCAGGACACGACGTAGATTTGCCACAAATGTGCGGATTTGCAAAAACATAGGTTAAAATGTTATAGTTTATAATGTGTAAATGTTATAGTTTATAATGTGTAAACATATGACGTGTTAAAATACGTACCGCGGGTCCAAGGGCCACGAAGCACATCTCAAACCGTCCACGTGAATCGGTCCGTAGCTGCGTGACAGTACCAGGGTTCTGCAGCTGCAAATTATATAAATATGTCGGGAGTTGATGTGTTTTAAATTTATACCGCAAGCGTACGGGTTATGTAGCATACGGGTCGATCACGGGGAGGTGACGGTCTAAACATTAACTACTTAATAATCATGGCTAGTTATGCGAATCAGATAATTGATTTGATTTTTATCTAATTGAACATAAAGTAAAAGAGATTAAGGGAAAGAGATACATAAAGAAGCAATTAGAACTAGAATTAAATAAGAGAAAAGACGACTAAAACTAAGAACATTAGGTAATATCAACCTTAGATTTTGGTAATGGTGGGAATTCATTTTTTTTCCAAAATACTTCAACCCTCTCTCGAGGTGAGAAAGCTTTTCTAACCAAGATATGTATTTACTTTCGCAACACATATACATTGGGAAGAAACATTAACATTTAAAACGAATATATTTCCCAACAACGTCCCTAACTATTTACATGTTATGACCGTTGTCATTGATCAATTCAACCCAAGTGAAGATCAAACTTTCGTTTTTAATCAACAACCAATTGAATTACTAGACATTTGTTAAAACCCAATTAAATCAATTCAACTTTCGTTACAATCGAAATGGATTAAAACTCAACATCCGTTTTAAGAACAATTGATCAATCCCAAAACTTCAATCCTAAGGCGATGATTACCCAATTAAACGAACTATTTAAACAAGACCAAGCACAAGTTACTTAATTAGACTTTAACGAAATTAAAACCAAAATTAAACCTAGACTAACAAAAAATCTACATTAGACTCAATCTAACAACAATTAAACACTAACAAATGAAAGATGGACAATAAGCTATTAAATAAACATGTGCAGAAATTATTCTAAATGCCTAAAACTAGTGAATTGATGGAATTTAATTAACCTAACCTATTTTTATGCAGAAAATTAGGGTGCAGAAAATTAATTAACCCTAAAATTAAGTGCAGAATTTAACCAAGTGCAGAATTTTAAATAGAGTTGAAGAAATTAGGGTAGAGATGAGAAATAGAGATGCAAAAGAGTAGAGAGAATACAATAAACACGAAAGAGATGAAGAGAAACTAAATCTAACACTTCAATTAAGAACAAAGATGAATTCATGAACAAAACATTGTTTCCAACCAAATCCAAACTAGAATTCAACAACAAAGTAAGTTAAGAAGAAAGGGAAGAAGATACTAGTATGAAAACCGGTAGCAAATCGGTTCCAATGGCCTAAGCTCCTTGCAATTTCATCTTCTTCCCTCTAATTCTTCAAGAAATCGTTCAAGGAGAAAACTCCTTCTTAGAAACTGAAATTGTCGTGTGATTGAATTGAGAGAGAGTGACTAATTCTAAAAGGAAAACACCTAATATACTTGGAACAAAGGCCTAAGAGAGTTTAAAGACAGGCCCAAGAAGCCCAAAAGAAAAAGGCCCAGAAAATTAAGAGTCCAAAAAATTAAAAGTCCAGAAAATTAAAAGCCCAAATGACTTTCACGGCCGGGGAGATTCCTTCGCGCCCGTGAAAGTACGGCAGCAACTTTCAGTGCTAAATCGAGTGCTTTTCTTTGCTTCCAACCATCTTCTTTCCTTTGTTCTCCGCTTCCTTGCCCACGTACACTTCATCTTTTCCTTCCTTCTTCTTCACAAGCATGCCTCCGCCCATCTCATCTTTCAAATTACGCACAATCTGCACAAAATATATACCAAAAGCATAAAAACAATTCCCAAAATAATTTCCAACCGTGATCAAAGAAAGTAAGAAGACGTGAGTAATAATGCATGAAAAGCCTAACTAAACACTAGAAATAGAACGGAAATGCAACTATTATATACAAAGTTAGGTGCATAAAATGCACTTAACAAACTACCCACAAGCTAAACTTTCTTGTCCCCAAGAAAGAAATAGAATTTATTCGGGTGAAAAACTAAGAAAAGAAAAATGAACGAAGACCCTTGAAGATGTCAAGACGAGTTAACCCACAATCTCACTAACATAATTAAGCATTTAAAATCACATATCATAAACAAACAACCAAATGCCACATGTTGATTATAATAAAAGCAATTAGGAACCTATGATTACCAAAGTGCCAAACCAACAAACACCAATCAAGAATATCGCAAAACGTCGCACCCTAAAAAGATTTCGTAAACATACCATAACCGCTAGGGAGAGGGATGGCGATCTATACGGATGGAGGCTCACGGTGTCACTCTATGCTCTCAAGTGTGTATAGGGACATGTATACGCTCAAGTCCTTCCCGATCGAAACAAATGAATGCAATCTTGACACAATTGAATTTATTCTCAAGTCCAAGAATTTACCATAATAATACGTGCAATGAGGACTTTGGGGTACGGTTAGTGGTTAAAGGTAGGGTTAGGCTTGTTTATTGGTTTTGGAGGCTTTAACGGTTTACGTTTTTTTTTTCTTTTTTTTGTGTATGCACATAAGACCTTTTTTCTAATCTTTTGGATGGATTGAAGGCTTATTTATTTTTGCCCTTCCTTTCTTTTTTTGCGATTTTTTTTGATTTTGTGAACCCACAAGCTATGCTTGTTTTAGGGGCTCAAGAAACTACCCACAAGCTTTGCTTGTGTTTATTTCTAAGCTAAATACCAAATCCATCTATCTTTTCGAAGACTTCAGCAATGTGCATTTTTTTTTGTTTTTGGGGTTTATGGGTGTACAAAAGAAAGGCTAGTGTTTAGGCTCAAAATGGGTTACGAAGGGAAATTATTTTTTGTTAGATTTTTTTTTCGGGACTTAATTTGCACGAAAGAAGGCCTCTATGTATATTTATGATAAATTTGGACGAGAAACCATTCAATAGTCTAGAACTACACCTCGACGGGAGGTAACACACAAGAAATGAGAATTGGGATTGATTACATATGTGTCAATCCAAAAGGCCCAAAATCTTACTAGGTAAATCCATCCACTATAGTCACTTTGTTGTAATGTAGGGGGACTATGGTATGCAAACTAGTCCTAAAAACTCCGTGGAACGACATGCTTAACGGTGTGTGCAAGTGACAACTAAGGTAACATTATTCCTAACAAAGAAGAGGATTTATTCAACATGATGGCAAAAAGTTGATGTGCAATTAGTGAATCAAGCAACTAAATCATGTGAGATGAGATATGGTGTACCACGAATCTTAACACAACAAAGAGAAATCCAAAAATCTTTTTGGATTTTTTTATATATGCAAAGAAAATGGAAAAAGAAAAAGAAACGGAAAACACCTACCCACAAGCGAAAAGAAGCATTGTCCTCAATGCTCGGAATAGGGTGTATAAGAAAAAGAAAATAATCACGGGGAAAAAGGAGGGAGATCGTGCTCGCTATAGTAGTGCTTTAAGATTCGGTGTTGATTTGCGTTGAATAGGGGAAGGTTAATACCACATGTCGAGTTGACCTCCATTGTGAAGAGAAACTCAAGTGTCAAAGGCATGATAAAAGAGAGCATTAAGGTCCAAAGACCTATGCCACTCGAGCCTTCCAAAAAATAGAGATAACATCTTGACGGATCTCTAGTGTGTAGAGGGTCTCCAGGTCACAAAAGTTGGTCGGTTGGATGGCCCGGCCATTCAAGTTTTTAAAACGAGCAACTTGCTTGGGAGACGTGAACTGGATCCCGTAGGTCTCAAGTTCCAGTGGGGCCATGACATTGGCGACAGGGACAACATCAACATTAGGCTGAGCAACCTCATCCCGCCGCGCTCGACTAGAGCGTTGTTGCTTGAACGACTTGTGGAAGCCATGTGTGTGAATAGGTGTGTGAGTGCAAAATGGTAATCCGTGAAGTGTACACAACCTATGTCCGCCCAGTGGTGACGGCACAATCTATCAAACACACAAAAAAGGAGAATCCAAGCAAGCAAATATTTAACAGTTAAACACCCAAAAAACACAACCCACAAGCAGTCCAATCACGTACTCTATACACGTTAAATTGACGAAGAACGTGATCAAAACAAGCAAAGCATAATACGTATCTTTTTCAAGCAAAACCAACCCAGTAAATCAAAGCAGAAAAATTAAGGAAGGATTGTACCCAAATGCGAGGAGGCTAATGATTCTTGCACTTTCTTGAATGTGTACCAATTTTGATACTCAGAAAACTAAGGCTGGACCACGATGCTGATGCTGATTGTTAGGAAATCGTGAAGAGATGTTGAACACGAGATGGTAGCCTGTTGTACAATGATTGAAAGTGGCTACTATGAAGATGCAGAATCGAGAGAAGAATAGAGGTTGTGTGCAACGGTGGCAGCAACGTGTGGAGTAGATGGCGGCGGCGGCAGCTGTGATTCTCGAGGTCACAGGCGGCTGGGTACGGCGGCGGTTTTAGGGTTTTCCAGATGGAGAACTGAAGCGAACGACGACCGGAGAGGGTAGCGATCGGCGGCGATAACTGGACGAGAAGTCGAGAGGAGGGAAGCGGTGGAGTCTGGTGGTTACAGTAGATGGCGGCGGTGGCTGGGTTGTGCTGCAGTCGACGAGAGGAAGGCGGAGAGAACGCCGGCGGCGACTGGAAGAAGATGGTGACGGAGGGTGGTTGCGACGGTGGGGGAAGGAGTTGGTTGCCGGTGGCGACGACGATTGCAGTGGTGATGGGTGGCGTAGGGTGGCGGCTGTGGATGGTAATGGTGAAAGAGAGAGGAGAGCAAGAGGAACGGTGGTGGTAAAACTAGGGTTTTCACTTCCTCAAAAAAAACTGATTTATTATTATTATTTTTATTTATTTTCGAAAATTAGTATAAAATAAAAAATAAAGGTTGCTGTCCAAGTTTCACGGCCGGGTAAATTCTTTCACTCCCGGGGAGTTCGGCCCTCCCCGGCCGGGGAGATTTCTTCACTGGCGGGGAGTTTGGACAGAAAACTTACCTGTTTTTTTTTCCACATTTTCTCACTGGTGGGGCGTTTGGTCAGAACTTAAACACACGATAAAATTAGAAAATATCTATATATACACCAACACACATATTTTATAAATGGCATAAAACACTTTTGGGGTCGATTTTGCAAGCATTTGGAGCCTGAAAAACCGAAAATTTACTGTAGAACAAAGAGGGAATAACGGAGACTCGTTTGACATCACGAGTTTGATGAAGAATTAAATAAAAGGGGAGGGAAAGAGTGACTCGTTTATCGTCGCGAGCTTGACGAAGAATTATACTATTAGGGAGTAAAGAGTGTACAAATCAGTGAAAGTCAAAGGATTGACTTATTTGTTCACCGATTTGTATGGGTTGCGTAAACACAAAAGACACCGTATGATCGATGTGTATTCGTTATATAACAAGTTACGTTACCCATAGCCGAGAATTAAACAAGGGATAGAGAAAGACGGATCGGCGATGTCCGGCTTGACATAAAAAATACCGAACCGAGAGAATAATAAAAATAGCGCACGAGAAGGAATTAATGAGATAGAGATAAAATCACTCATCATTTCTAAAGGTAATAATATCTCGATCTTACCAAACACACATCTCAATGGCCCGTCACTCACCGCCTTTTTCGTCAATCGTGACTTTTCATCCCGTCTGCAAGTTGGCCAAACTACACAAACAAAAACTTCAAGCACACGGTTAAACAAAATAAAAGATGAGATGACGAAATGAAAACATAAAAAGAAATGGGGTAAAGACATAAACTAGTAAATCAAAAAGTGGGTTAATGCTAGGCTAGTCGCCTCCTCGGCAAAGGCGCCAAAAACTTGATGTGTTTTAAATTTATACCGCAAGCGTACGGGTTATGTAGCATACGGGTCGATCACGGGGAGGTGACGGTCTAAACATTAACTACTTAATAATCATGGCTAGTTATGCGAATCAGATAATTGATTTGATTTTTATCTAATTGAACATAAAGTAAAAGAGATTAAGGGAAAGAGATACATAAAGAAGCAATTAGAACTAGAATTAAATAAGAGAAAAGACGACTAAAACTAAGAACATTAGGTAATATCAACCTTAGATTTTGGTAATGGTGGGAATTCATTTTTTTTCCAAAATACTTCAACCCTCTCTCGAGGTGAGAAAGCTTTTCTAACCAAGATATGTATTTACTTTCGCAACACATATACATTGGGAAGAAACATTAATATTTAAAACGAATATATTTCCCAACAACGTCCCTAACTATTTACATGTTATGACCGTTGTCATTGATCAATTCAACCCAAGTGAAGATCAAACTTTCGTTTTTAATCAACAACCAATTGAATTACTAGACATTTGTTAAAACCCAATTAAATCAATTCAACTTTCGTTACAATCGAAATGGATTAAAACTCAACATCCGTTTTAAGAACAATTGATCAATCCCAAAACTTCAATCCTAAGGCGATGATTACCCAATTAAACGAACTATTTAAACAAGACCAAGCACAAGTTACTTAATTAGACTTTAACGAAATTAAAACCAAAATTAAACCTAGACTAACAAAGAATCTACATTAGACTCAATCTAACAACAATTAAACACTAACAAATGAAAGATGGACAATAAGCTATTAAATAAACATGTGCAGAAATTATTCTAAATGCCTAAAACTAGTGAATTGATGGAATTTAATTAACCTAACCTATTTTTATGCAGAAAATTAGGGTGCAGAAAATTAATTAACCCTAAAATTAAGTGCAGAATTTAACCAAGTGCAGAATTTTAAATAGAGTTGAAGAAATTAGGGTAGAGATGAGAAATAGAGATGCAAAAGAGTAGAGAGAATACAATAAACACGAAAGAGATGAAGAGAAACTAAATCTAACACTTCAATTAAGAACAAAGATGAATTCATGAACAAAACATTGTTTCCAACCAAATCCAAACTAGAATTCAACAACAAAGTAAGTTAAGAAGAAAGGGAAGAAGATACTAGTATGAAAACCGGTAGCAAATCGGTTCCAATGGCCTAAGCTCCTTGCAATTTCATCTTCTTCCCTCTAATTCTTCAAGAAATCGTTCAAGGAGAAAACTCCTTCTTAGAAACTGAAATTGTTGTGTGATTGAATTGAGAGAGAGTGACTAATTCTAAAAGGAAAACACCTAATATACTTGGAACAAAGGCCTAAGAGAGTTTAAAGACAGGCCCAAGAAGCCCAAAAGAAAAAGGCCCAGAAAATTAAGAGTCCAAAAAATTAAAAGTCCAGAAAATTAAAAGCCCAAATGACTTTCACGGCCGGGGAGATTCCTTCGCGCCCGTGAAAGTACGGCAGCAACTTTCAGTGCTAAATCGAGTGCTTTTCTTTGCTTCCAACCATCTTCTTTCCTTTGTTCTCCGCTTCCTTGCCCACGTACACTTCATCTTTTCCTTCCTTCTTCTTCACAAGCATGCCTCCGCCCATCTCATCTTTCAAATTACGCACAATCTGCACAAAATATATACCAAAAGCATAAAAACAATTCCCAAAATAATTTCCAACCGTGATCAAAGAAAGTAAGAAGACGTGAGTAATAATGCATGAAAAGCCTAACTAAACACTAAAAATAGAACGGAAATGCAACTATTATATACAAAGTTAGGTGCATAAAATGCACTTAACAGGAGTCGTTCATACGACTCCTCGAACGTGCCTCTCACCATAAACAGTGCATGGCAGCGCGCACGCCACGCTTGGTGGTAATCAATCGTGACGCCGAACTGCCGGTGAACGTCGTGGACGATGTCCTTTGGACGCAATGACCTGCTAACATCAAGAAATTTGTTTTTCAGGATCGCACCCAAAGTCTTTTTGCCGGCTTGTTTGTGGTGGGGATTAAGTTGCGTCCTCGTACAAGTGTGTACGTCGTGCAACTTTCTAATCATTATCGCCCCTCCTTTGGGACCCGTGTGAATCGCGTACAACCTCCACTCACACTTTTCTCTAGCAAATTCAACTACGTATTTGCTTTTGTCAGATGCCCGCACGCGACTTTGGAAACCCTCTTCCAAGAACTTGAGTCCGATCTGACTTGCTAAGAGATCCTTCGAATCGAATATCTGACCTGCTGTTAAACTTTCACTGCGAATATAAGGTGTAGGTTCGTAGCTTTGTGTCTGGGTATGGGAGTCTGGAAGAATAGGGGGCATATCAAAAAAGTCATTTATCTGACTACATGATTTTCTACTAGGGGTATATTCTTCGTGATCATCATTATCGGTGTCTGATCTGTCTATTTCACAATTACCCGTTCTGAAAACGTGGGTTTCGTCATCAGCAACTCCAGCAGTACGCCATTCGTGTGGTTGTGGTGGTTGTTGTTGTTGAGAATCAGGCTGCTCTATTTGGAGGTCTTCGTCGTCGTCACCCTCCTCGTCACCGTCGTCGTCACCGTCGTCGTCACCGTCGGATACGCCGGGATACACAAAGAGTAATGGGGGTCTTTCTGAATCGACTGCAAGGTGCAGAAAAGTAGAGATATCCCCATCGTTGGATAAATCCACAAATGACCCATCGCCATTTTTAAACACTAACTTGCAAACATCAGAAGAGTTGATTCCACATTTTTGCATGGCGTATGCAACAAACTTCTGATAAGTATAGTTTACTGACACTTTTACACCATGCTTAGATTTATAAGCAAAATTCCACTCATTGTTATCTTGCACCCATTCACCATCAAAACAGAAATATAGCTTAGCTTTTGCAACAGATGAACTCATTTTTTCAGTAGTATCTCAAACACAAAATATTGCAGAAAGAAATATTGCAACAATGAAATCGTTGTGTGGGGATTATGGCTTGCATTTTACGTCTATTTATCAATGAAACAACCAACATATCAGAAAACCAATCTCTCATTTCATCCACAAACTGGTATTCCAAAAACATTGATTTAACATTGATTCAAACATGCAAATGAATTTCAACCACAAATCGGTCTTTAAAGTGCAATAATTGTGGAAAAAAACAGTAAAAACATGCAAAATTCGTCTAAGTTTAGGGGCTGAAAGTGTAAATTTTCAGGGGCTGAAAGTGTAAATTTCAGGGACCAAAAGTGTAAAATTTCGGGCCATCACGGGCTGCGATCGCGGGCAGGGACCAAAAGTGCACCGCGGCCAAAGTTGAGGGGCTTCGCGGGGCATTTGGGGCCAAAATACGTGCCACGTCAGCCCTAGCCCGCGATCGCGGGATCCATCGCGGGTATTTTGGGTATTTTTGCAAAATTGAAAAAATTTAGGGTATTTTGGTAACTCAATGTTTGACTTAGGGTATTTTAATTAATTTCCCTAACATAAAGGGGGTGTTTGGGATTGTTTTTTTATTTATTTGCTTATTGCGTTTCCTCATCGCAAATAAGCTATTTTGAGTGTTTAGATTGAAAAAAAAGGTGCTTATGATTTTTTCACACCACAAATAAGTTGTTTTGATAAGTTAATTCATTCTAACTTATTTGAAACTGTTTATAACTTATTTATCCAAATTACATTTTTACCCTCAACCTTTTTTATCACGACATAAATTGATAAACACTTTTAAAAATAAGCATAAGTTATTTTAAATAAGCAATCCCAAACACCCCAAAATAAGTTGAATTAATGAAATGGGAATGCAAGAGTGGAAGTAAAAGCATGGGATTAAATATAAGGGAAATTAATTAAAATACCCTAAGTCAAACCAAGTGTTATCAAAATGCCCTAAATCTCTCACAGTTTGCAAAAATACCCTTTTTTCCGAGATGGGAGCCCGCGATCGCGGGCCAGGGACCATTTCTGACATTTTTTTAAACTTGGAGGGACCATTTTTGAAAAATGGAATCCCGCGATCGCGGGCTCATCCCACGATGTGATACTTTTTGTGACTTTTCAATTTCAAGGGACCATTTTTGAAAAATTCCAGGGACCATTTTTGAAAATTTGAACCGCGATCGCGTAGAATCCCACTGTTCACCCCGCTTTCTTTCAATTTTATGAATTTAAAATAAAATGTTACACTTTCAACCCCTATACTTATTTACTAAATTTACTTTATACCTTTTACTTTCATTATTTTAATTTTACATTTAACACATATAATCGTTTATTAACTAAAATACGTTAAAAAATACGTTTTAATTTTAACAAATTACACCATTATAATCGTCTCTTCGATACGTTCGAAATGAGCCCAATCTTGAATTTTTTTGGATTTATATATTTTAATATATATCATATACAGTTATACACTACATAAAAAAAATATTTTTTATATTTAAAATTCATACCCTTATAGTTAATTATTTAATTTATGGTACATCTCTTATTTTTTTTTTCAATTTTGTTTTACACTCCTATCGCATTAACATAATAATCATATATTAACTAATTCATTAAATCGTTTTAAATTATTATTATTTGAATGTGTTTATAGATATCGTGAATGGCAATAGGAGAAGGTTTCACGAGAAGAATATTAAATGGGGTTTTGACAAGTTGGTATCAATGGACTCATTTAAGAATTGTGAAAATGGGTATTTGGCAAATGATGATTCATGTGTGTTTGGAGCTGAAGTATTTGCAGTTACAGAGTATGCACAAAATGATCGATGTATTTCCAACGTAAATTAGATTAAAATTATCTCCTTCAGTTCAGTCCCGTCCCGTCCAGTTCCGTCCCGTCCCATCTAGTATGCGTACCAAACGCTACCTAAGAGTACCGTAAATTAAATAATTAACTATAAAGGTATAAATTGTAAATATTAAAAATATTTTGATGTAGTGTATATGATATATATTAAAATATATAAATTCAAAAAAATTCAAGATTGGGCTCATTTCGAACGTATCGAAGAGACGATTACAATGGTGTAACTTGTTAAAATTAAAACGTATTTTTAACGTATTTTAGTTGATAAACGATTATATGTGTTAAATGTAAATTTAAATTATGAAAGTAAAAGGTATAAAGTAAAATAAGTAAATAAGTATAGGGGTTGAAAGTGTAAATATCAAATCAGAATCACAATTTGGAATTGAAATTTACACTTTCAACCCCTATACTTATTTACTAACTTTACTTTATACCTTTTACTTTCATAATTTTAATTTTACATTTAACACATATAATCGTTTATTAACTAAAATACGTTAAAAAAATACGTTTTAATTTTAACAAGTTACACCATTGTAATCGTCTCTTCGATACGTTCGAAATGAGCTCAATCTTGAATTTTTTTGATTTATATATTTTAATATATATCATATACAATACATCAAAATATTTTTAATATTTACAGTTTATACCTTTATAGTTAATTATTTAATTTACGGTACTCTTAGGTAGCGTTTGGTACGCATACTAGATGGGACGGGACGGAACTGGATGGGACGGGACGGGACTGAACTGAAGGAGATAATTTTAATCTAAGTTACGTTGAAAATACATCGATCATTTTGTGCATACTCTGTAACTGCAAATACTTCAGCTCCAAACACACATGAATCATCATTCGCCAAATACCCATTTTCACAATTCTTAAATGAGTCCAGTGATACCAACTTGTCAAAACCCCATTTAATATTCTTCTCGTGAAACCTTCTCCTATTGCCATTCACGATATCTATAAACACATTCAAATAATAATAATTTAAAACGATTTAATGAATTAGTTAATATATGATTATTATGTTAATGCGATAGGAGTGTAAAACAAAATTGAAAAAAAAAAGATGTACCATAAATTAAATAATTAACTATAAGGGTATGAATTTTAAATATAAAAAATATTTTTTTTATGTAGTGTATAACTGTATATGATATATATTAAAATATATAAATCCAAAAAAATTCAAGATTGGGCTCATTTCGAACGTATCGAAGAGACGATTATAATGGTGTAATTTGTTAAAATTAAAACGTATTTTTTAACGTATTTTAGTTAATAAACGATTATATGTGTTAAATGTAAAATTAAAATAATGAAAGTAAAAGGTATAAAGTAAATTTAGTAAATAAGTATAGGGGTTGAAAGTGTAACATTTTATTTTAAATTCATAAAATTGAAAGAAAGCGGGGTGAATAGTGGGATTCTACGCGACCCGCGGTTCAAATTTTCAAAAATGGTCCCTGGAATTTTTCAAAAATGGTCCCTTGAAATTGAAAAGTCACAAAAAGTATCCCATCGCGGGATGAGCCCGCGATCGCGGGATTCCATTTTTCAAAAATGGTCCCTGCAAGTTTAAAAAAGTGTCAGAAATGGTCCCTGGCCCGCGATCGCGGGCTCCCATCACGGAAAAAAGGGTATTTTTGCAAAGTGGGAGAGATTTAGGGTATTTTGGTAACACTTGGTCAAACTTAGGGTATTTTAATTAATTTCCCTAAATATAATGTGTGGTAATTCCAAAGAACTTGGTTGTAAGTTTTCTAATTTAATTAGTTAAAGGAAGTTAAGATGTAAAAGTTCTTCAACTAATTACTTTTGGTATTAATTAGAAGTCGTGAAGAGATAAGTAGCATCCATGTTTTTGGGTGCATATAATTTCCTTTCATTTTCTTGGAGCTTTCCATGGGATGCATATATGGTTGGTGTTGGCTACATAATATATATATATATATATATATAGGGTTGACTAGGTTATGGTGAGAAGTTGAGGTTAACATGAGAAGTGGTTATCAACCGTTGGATGAGAAATTGATGGATATTAGAATGAGATGCACCAAGATAAGATACAGTGAGATCAATTCTCTTCTAAGCGCAATTCATGGGAGAGCATTTGATTAAAAGTGATCAACGGTTCATATTCACTTTTCACGCTTCTCACGTTAACCTCAACTTCTCACACAATCTTTTGCCTATATATACATAAATATATATAGAGGGAGCTTCTTTTGTAAACCACTTTTATCCTGTGAACTATGTAAATCAATCTAGGACATTCATTGTCTTGATTGACGATTGAGAAATTTCTGGATTTAAATTTATTAAAAAATAATGAGAAGGTAGTTTGTGAATAGATTTTAAATATTTTAAATTTAAATTTTATTATAATTTGTATTTATTAATTATGGTTACAATTTATCCTTAATTATCTCCATATCTCCCTCATTCTCTGTATCTCTCTCACACACACATAGAATTCCGGCGACCACCATCTCCACCACCATCACTACGCTGACGAACGAGAATCACTGTCGTTCTCCACTACTCCATCCAACAACCTCTTCCCTCTCCGGCGACCATCTCTCTCTCTCTCTGGCGATTTTAACGGGATTCTAAGAATCGATTGAGAAGGAAAATGAACCGCGTTTTTCAGGTGAAGAGAATAACCACGAGGCACACCCACGATTAACTGATTCTACCATGTTTCATACTTTTTAGATTATGAAATCGGCTTAGCAATTTTTTCTGGGAAAACGACGAATTGATATTTTTTTCATAGTTTTCAGACTCGCGATTTTTATAGTTTTCAATTCTCTTTCATAGTTTTTTACCCTGATTCTACCCTGTTTCATAGTTTCCACACTCACAATTTTCATACAGCAGCGAATAGGGGATTTCCAAAGTTTCATAGTTTCTAGACCCACGATTTTCATAGTTAAAAGTTTCTTGAAATCAACAAAAAAACCTTAACAATCCCTCGAAACGGTGGATTTATGCTAAAATTACATCGGACCACTTTACGTGCATTTAATCTTAAAAAGTGCCTCCACTAGGAAAAAATCTTGGATCCGCCACTGCTGTTGTTTGATCCATTTTCATCAATTTCTCAATAATTTCTGAAGCTGATATGACATTTTATAAAGTGTGTTTGGCAAAAAAAAACAGCTTATAAGCTAACTTATTTTTGGGGTACATGTTTGAATGACTTTGTAAGCTAGCTTTTTGATAAATTACTTGAAGTAGATTTTGAGTAGCTTTTTGTGAATATTCCAATTATACCCTCATTAATATTAATTATTATTTATTAATTATTATTATAAATGAATAATAATTTTTTTAAATTTTATTACTATTAATTAATTAATATTAAATAATATTAACTGAAAATTATTAAATTATATTTTAATTATACATTGATATTAATTTTTAATTATTTAGAGTTATTATTAATCATATAAATTATTTTTATATATATTTTAATTATTAATTACTATTACTTTTTTAATATTTTTTAATTAATTTTTTTATATTATATGTAACGGTTATTTAAAATCATAAGTTAATATATATTTTTTTCTAAAACTTGTTTTAATAAATTCAAAATTTACTATGTAATAATAAATTTTAAATTCTTTTAATTAACATAGTATATTATTTAACCTTTATTTAATATATTGATTTTATTAATTAACATATTATATTACTATAAATTTATTTTAATTATATAATTAAATATTATAATTAATAATTTTTTGAAGATGTCAATTTTGGTCATTTTACATGCTTATAAGCTAGTTTTTGTCAAACGTGACTTCTTCACCAGCTAGCTTATCAGCTACTAGCTACCTTATCAGCTAGTTTTTGTCAAACGTGACTTCTTCATCAGCTAGCTTATCAGCTACAAGCTACCTTATCAGCTAGTTTACCAAACGTTGGTTTCATCAAATTGATCACTAATTAGCAACTTTTAGCTAGATCACTCTCTCTCTCTCTCTCTCTCTCTCTCTCTTATTAGTTAATTAGTTGACCATTAGATGATGATTATAGGAATCGGATCGAGTTAATTAAGCATACATGAAGATCATGATGGTTGATTTACCATGCATGCATGCACATGATTCCTTCCAGTCCAAGTATGAAAATTAATATTTTACATTAGAAATTAAAGTCAAAGTATGCTATTTGGTGGTGCATACTGACCAAATATGAACACGACTACTTTCAAGTCTTCTTCTTCTTACTTACTAATTATACACATATATGCCATGCATGAATCCTATAAATACCATGCATCTCTTTGCATCTCCATCCTCACAATTCTTACTTAATTAATCATCATCAACCACTTTGCTAGCTATATATATATATATATATTGATCGATCATGGCCGTCATCTTCTCCAAGATCGGTATCATTGGAGGTGGCATAAGCGGATTAGCCGCTGCGAAACAGCTGTCGAACCACAACCCCATCGTGTTCGAAGCCACTGACTCAATCGGTGGTGTTTGGAAGCACTGTTCCGTTAGAACAACCAAACTTCAGACACCTCGACAAGACTACCAATTCTCTGATTACCCTTGGCCAAACACACAACAAGATGATCATACTTTCCCATCTTCTATGGAGATACTCGACTATCTTCACTCTTATGCCAACCACTTTGATTTGCTCAAGTTCATCAACTTCAATTCAAAAGTCACTCAAATCCGCTTCCTGGGTGACCAGGAAACCATGGCTTACCAAAGTTTGACCTCTGGAAAACCCATATGGGAAGTTGCTGTTCAAAATACCAACTCCCACACCATTCAGGTATACATAGGTCAGGAGAAAACCTAAAAAAAAAAGAAAAACTGAATAACACCTTGGTAGCCCTTCATCTGGATGATATGTACTTGTGCATACAAATAATTTGTAATATATGCACAAGTGTATAATGCACTTATGCATAAAACAAAAACAAAAAACAACATAATTTACCTATATGCACAATTGCATATCGTCCAGATGAAGGGCCACCAGGATGTTCTTCAGTTTTCCGTTTTTTTTTAAGTTTTTCCCCCAAACCTCCCTCTACATACATACATACATACATATATATATATATATATACATATAGGGTCTGGTTCAAGGGAAAACCTCAAATAAACGGAAAACTAAGGAACACTCTGGTAAGCCTTCATCTGGGCGGTATGCACTTGTGCATACAAGTTATTTGTAACATGCATTTGTGCATAAAACCAAAAAGTCAACTATTTACCTGTATGCACAAGTGCACACCGTCCAGATGAAGGGCCACCAGGGTGTTCTTCAGTTATCCGTTTTTTTGAGGTTTTCCCTTGAACCCCTCTCTCTCTATATATATATATTATAAATCAATTAAGGAAGCTAAGCTATAGCTATATATATAGGTAGGATAATTATTAGTTGTTATTAATTAATTTGATTGAATTTGTATTTGCAGTGGTATGCATTTGAGTTTATAGTGGTGTGTAGTGGGAAATATGGGGATATACCCATCATACCAAAGTTTCCAATGAAGAAAGGGCCAGAAGTGTTCAAAGGGAAAGTGATGCATTCTCAAGACTACAGCAAACTAAACACCCAAGAATCCCTCCAACTTCTCAAAGGAAAGAAGGTGGTGGTGGTGGGCTACAAAAAATCTGCCATTGATCTTGCTGTTGAGTGTGCTGAAGCTAATCAAGGTATATTTATATAGGGTCTTTTTCTTTTGCAAACCATACAATTCGTACAAACTATACAAACCACTATATTAATGTCTTGGAGGCAGGTTTTGTGTGGGGCCGGTTAGGGTTGCTGGTAATCAACTTTTTTTGCCCAAATACAAACCACTATATTATAAAACAATAGATATATTTATGGATAATTATCATGATTCATTAATTATGATTGAGATATATATGAAAGATGATATGGTTAATTAATTATGACTAATCCCTTGGAAAATTATGACGGTAATTAAGACATCAGCGTTGATAAACCCCGGTGGCCATAATTGTTTTGTACGTCTGGATTCGAACCTGGGTTGATGGGATATTCCACCACTTCCTCCAGGGCCTTAACCACAACCCTTGTGGTTTTATATGGGTAATTTCATTTGCAAACTATCTTAATTTTGCAAACCGTGCAAACTGTCGATTTCATTGGTTAAGTTAATGAAATTGGTTCATGAAATTGTTTAAATTGATGAAAATTTTCATATAATTATTTTATTGATGAAATTGTTTTATATATCTGTGTTTTTTATGTAAAAATTAAAAGTTTATCAGAATGAGAAAATACATGAAACAATTTTATCAGATTAAGAAAATATATGAAACAATTTTATCAAATTAAACAATTTCATTAATTTAACCAATGAAATCGACGATTTATACGATTTGCAAAATTAGAATGGTTTGCAATTGATTATCTCCCCCCTCCCCCTCTCTCTCTATAATATATATATATATATAATTATAATTAACTTTTTGGCTTTAAATTAAGCTTGTCCATATGCAGATTCTGACTGATTTTGATATATATATATATATACAGGTGAAGAAGGAAAAGCGTGCACAATGGTGGTGAGGACTTCCCATTGGACTGTTCCACATTATTCCGTCTGGGGTTTGCCATTCTACTTATTCTACTCCACCAGATTTTCTCAGTTCTTCCATCAAAGACCCAACCAAGGCCTCCTCAGGAACCTTCTCTGCCACCTTTTCTCCCCACTCGTACGTAATCATGATATCCCATTTTAATGTTTGCTGATCTATATATTTTATCCATTAATTAATTAATTAATTGTATATATATATATATATGTTACAGAGAAAGGCAGCATCCAAGATTATTGAATCTTACCTGGTGTGGAAGCTTCCACTGGTCAAGTACGGACTCAAACCAGATCACCCATTTGAGGAAGATTATGCATCATGTCAAATGGCAATCTTGCCCCAAAAATTCTTTCCGGAAGCCGACAAAGGCAACATAAAGTTCAAAAAAGCCTCAAACTGGTGGTTTTGGGAAGGCGGCGTTGAGTTCCAAGACAACACCAAGTTGGATGCCGATGTCGTGCTTCTTGCCACCGGTTACGATGGCAAAAAGAAGCTCAAACTTATGTTACCCGAACCCTTCCGAAGTTTCTTAGAATTTCCCTCTGGCATGTTGCCTTTGTACAGGTTAGTAAATCATTATTAATTAACCTTTTCTTATATTAATTAAGGGGCTGTTTGTTTACCTCTTAGTAGTTTCATTAAGAGGCAACCGCTGAATCATTAAGAGGTGGATCTTGTTTGGCAAAAAAAAAGTCTGTCTCTTAATGGTTCTAAAACCATCTGAATGATTTTGTATCGTGGGCCTCTCTTAACCATTCAGCACCCTAATTTCATTCTAAACAATTACCAAAAACCATATTTTATTTTGTGCTATATCATAAGAGCCTCTTAATCATTCTGCAACCGCCAAACAGCCCTAAGCGAACTTTAAATTTTCTAGGTATTAATACACTATATATATTGGCATGAATATATGCAGGGGAACAATTCATCCCTTGATTCCAAACATGGCTTTCATTGGTTATGTGGAAAGTGTCTCCAACCTTCAAACTTCGGAGATCCGTTGCAAATGGTTATCACGGCTCGTTGATGATAAGTTTAAGCTACCCTGCACGGAGAAAATGCTCGAACAGATAACCACGGAGATGGAGATAATGAAGAAATCCACAAGATTTTACAAAAGAAGCTGCATATCTACGTATAGCATCAATCACAACGATGAGATATGTAAGGAAATGGGATGGAGTTCTTGGAGGAAGAAGACCTGGTTGGCTGAAGCATTCAGCCCTTACAACAGTCAAGACTACGAGAAAGACATATAAAGAAAAACCAAATCATCGATGTGGCTGGTTGGTTAAGTTCTACACCTGAGTCTAATAATTTCGTAGATTTATCTGTGTATTTGTAACGTACTAAAATAAATTTCGACCTGTACTCCTTTACCGGAGATATGATATATATGTATACACCAATAAAGATATATTTTTTATAAGCGAAAGATTCTCAACATAAGATAGACATGGCTGGTTCTTTGTCTACCATTACAAAAAGAAATTTAAAAAAGAACAAAGCTCTGTGCTTAATGATTCAAAGACTCTGAAGGAACTTGAGGGTCTCATCGATGTGCTTCTCGGGCTGAAACTGGTTGTTATAGATAAGCTGAACGACTCCGTTCTTGTCAAGAACATAGGTCTGTCTACCAGGTAATGTACCAAAAAGATCAGATGGAACTCCCCATTCTTTTCTGATTTTGTTATTCTCATCACTCAGCAAGGTATATGGGAGTTTGTATTTCTTTGCAAATGCCTACATCAACACAAACACTGGGGTCAATAATAAACAAATTTCTGCTACCAATTTTTCAGGATAAATTTTCAGTTTAGATATAGAGGGAGGTTCAGGGAAAACCTTAAAAAAATGAAAAACTGAGAAACACCCCGGTAACGGTACATCTGGACAGTATGCACATGTGCATACAAGTAAATTGTGTTTTTTTTTTTGGTTTTATGCACGTGTACATGTTACAAATTACTTGTATGCACATGTGCATACCGTCCGGATGAGGGTGTTTCCTCAGCTTTTCATTTTTTTGCAGTTTTCTCCGGAACCTGAACCTATATATATATATATATATATGTTTAAGAATCTTAAGAGGTGCAATAAGATCATGATCAAAAGTTTGCAAATATAACCTTGTGTGATGCTCCATCATCACCGCTAATCCCGACAACCTCGGCTCCTGCTTTCTTGAATTTTTCATAGGAGTCCCTAAAAGCACATGCCTGCAGATCATATCACAAATGATTGTTGTTTTTTAATGATACTTTCTAGCCAGTGGCAAAAAGGGGGGAATTATCAAGAAAAGCAATGGCACTTAAATTTCCCAAATATGACACTGATGACTTTTCTGCTGTTTAGCTTGTCTGCTTAATTTTGTCAGAAATTATGCTATACCTTTGTTTTAGGGGAAAAGTAAAAGAAGGAAAAGGGGGATGGAACCATAGAACAATTTCCAAATAGTAATAGACCTAATTCTATATGTAATATGGTGCATTCATGATTCTACATGCATCATAACAAGTAACCCTTAACCATATCAAAATCCCAAGAAATTTACAACTTTTCTTGAATAAACCATATCAATATCCACAGAAAATTGACAACTTCTCTTGAATAAACCATATCAAAATCAAACAAAATTGACAACTTCTCTTGCATAAACCATATCAAAATCCCAAGAAATTAACAACTTTTCTTGAATGAACCATATCAAAATCCCAAGAAATTAACAACTTTTCTTGAATAAACCATATCAAAATCCAAAGAAATTGACAACTTTTCTTGAAGTTGGTGATACAACCATACTGGTGTACCAATTGATGTTGAAATTGGAGGGGAAAGAAAATAAATTTCAGGGAAGCAATAGAAACCTGTTTGGTGCAACCAGGGGTTTCATCAGCAGGGTAGAAATAGACCACAACAGGCTTCCCTTTGAATTTGGAAAGGCTCACATTCCTACCATCTTGATCTTTAAGTGTGAAAGGAGGAGGAACAGACCCTTTGTTAACCTACACTTGCAAACACAAAAACACAATTAATTATGTAATTTTATAAGTAGACACATATGATTGATAAAAAGGGTTGAATGTACCTTAGCAGCTACAATGAGAGAGGTCTTGCTGGTCAACGGAGTCAAAGCAGAAGATGATGAAGAAGAAGGGACGGAGAGAGAGAGTTGGAGGCCATGAAAGTAGGATTGAGAGGATTTGAAAGGAGCATTAGAAAATGGGTATTGTTTGGGGGATTGGGTTGTGGCATTACAGGTGGGGAGGAAAGAAAGAAGAGGCTGCTTTACCAAAGACGCCATTTTTATGTAATAATATTTTTGTGAAGAATTGTGATTGAAGCTTCTTCACTGGAACTGGAAGTGAAAGATGTGGAAGAAAGTTAGGGTGAGCGTAGGAATGCATCAAGATTTCTTGATTGACGTGGATGGTTGCAGACCATCCCTCCGAGTCTCACGAGAGTGGATGAGGGTAGGGGTGCTAAAAACCCGATCAACCCAACCCAATCCGACGTGAAATAACTCAACCCAATGTCTAATCGAGTTGTAAAATCTTCAAATTGTATGTATTGAGTTGATATCGGGTTATGAGAATTTGAACCCAACCCAACCCGATATATATATATATATATATATATATATATATATAGAGGGTCCTTACTATGAAACCATTTAAAAAGGTGAAACCAGTAAAACCTGATCTAGACCGTTGATTAATATGATCAATGGCTAAGAAAAACGCTGTGGCATAGACCATAATAAAGTATGAAATCAAGGGCACGATCATCCAAAATAAAGTATGATAGGGTAAAACTGTAAAATAACATTACGAATCTTTTTAGGAAAGATCCAGGATTGCGCTAAATTAGGGCTTGATTCATAATCAGGTGAAATCAAACACCGAATTAGCCGGAAACGATTATACGAAAATAACTGTAATCAAGATACACTCTGTGAACACGATTGGAAACCGAATTATCAACGTGAAACTCAACAGAGAGTAAATCAAATATGAAACAAAAAATGGCGGACAATGATGAAGTTGCGCCAAGAAGAGGTAAGATTTTGAATTTTCCTTGGTTGTTATCTACTTCCTTAAAAAGATGAAATAACCTCAACAAATATAAATTCGTGAAACACTTGCAGTTAGAAGACCAAGCAAAAGAATCCGTCTGAAAATATCGTTTTCAAATTTCAAGAACACCCCGGATAATCCCGTTTGCCTCGACGGAATTTTGCCAGAAAGTAAGGAAGATAAAGGTACGCGTGTAAGTTAGTTCATATGTATTAATTTAAAGTAAAGTGTCATTAATTAAGAAAATTGTTTAAATGTCTAGAAACAGCCGAAGAAGGTAAATCAATAATGGAGACAAAGGTGGAAGTTATTGCTCAAGGAGAAACACAAAGTCCACTGGAAGTTTCAATAATCGAAGGTACGAAACCTGTTACATTTGTTTGGGCTGCATGATAAGCACGTGCAACATAGAAGTTGATGGTATCGTATGAAACATAAAAGGCATACATTGTTTAATAAAGTTCGTATGATATGAAACTGTGTTACTACTGGCTTTGAATGCTGTGCAAATCGGTATTTTGTATTAAGGTAACAGACTGACTGTTAAAGTACCGTGTGATCCCAAAAAAAGGCATTTATGAAACAAGTGAAAAGGGTTTCATGAATAATGGGTGGAACATGAGTGTATGGAAAGCAATTTTTTTTGGGAAACTGTTTTTATGAAACAAATATATATGTAGGGTTACAAACAAATAAGAGTAAACCTCACTTTTGGTCATGTGTTTTGCAAAAAATAACGAAAATCGTCCCTACAGTTCATTTATTCCAAATTTGCCCCTGTGGTATGCTTTTTTGCCCGGATTTGGTCCCTCTCACTAACGGAAGTTAACCTCCATCCATTAAATGAAGGGCAAATCTGTCTTTTTATATATTTATTTATTTAAACATTATTTTTCTCTTTTTAGTTTTTGTTGTTGGGAACTGAAGATTTGCTTAGTATGGATAGTACTGCCAGAACAACTTTAATACTGCCAGGGCATAATTAATACTGCTAGAGTGAAGTTAGTACTGCTTGTCAAGATTAATACTGCTGAAGCAAGGTTAGTACTGCTGAGTCAAGTTAATGCTGCAGGAATGAGTTAATGCTGCTGGAATGAATTAATGCTGCTGGAGAATATTAGTAATGCTCATGCTGAATGAAGTTAATACTGCTCAAAGATGTTAATGCTGCTTGTGATCATAAGTTTGGAATGCGAGAATGTTGGAGATAAAGATGGAATGATTGAAGATATGCGTGAAAGAATATTCTGAAGATCAATTTTGTTTTGATAGTTATCTTGTAATTATTTTGTATAAATAGATGTTGATAGATAGCTATTCGATATACGACAAGAGTCTGAGAATACGTTTTGTTTTAGAGAGAATTAACCTCAAGGTTTAGAACCCTATTTCTAGAGAAGTAGAAGTCGTCTTGATTGAGCCTGTTCATCAAGATTGAGGTTTGGTTGTAAGCTTGTGAGTTGAATTAGTGAATACAAACAGCTGTGTGTTTTTTGATATATTGTTCTTTGATTGTGTGAATTAAAGTTCTATTCCGCAGATTCTTTAATTCTGAGTTCTAAGTATTATTAGTCTTGTTAAGATTCGATCCTGACAAGTGGTATCAGAGCTTGTGTTTCTTAGAATTCTACAATTATTATGGACAATTCTATTGAATCAAACAGTACTCTTGTTTCTAAGGTTCCCATGCTCAGACCCAATGAGTTTGACATGTGGAAAAATAGAATCAAGCAGTATATTCTGCTTACTGATTATTCCATCTGGGATATCATAGAGAATGGTCCATGTGCTGAAGGAAGAATTGGACCAGATGGCAAAAGACCTCCTCCAAAGACTGATGCAGAGAGAAAAGTCAGACAAATAGAGATGAAGGCCTTAAGCACTCTGCTTTTGGCTATCCCCAATGAATATCAGCATCAATTTCATCACTGCACTGATGCTCAGACTCTGTGGAATGCATTGGAAAAGAGATTCACTGGCACCAAAAGCACCAAGAGGAATCAGAAGGCAATTCTCAAGCAGCAGTATGAAAACTTTACTTCTACTAAGAATGAGTCTATGACTCAAACTTTTGATAGATTTAATAAGCTGATTGGAGAATTGGCCACAGTAGGAGTCAAGATGGAGGCTGATGATGTTAACAGAAAGTTCTTAAGATCATTAGGTGAAGAGTGGACAATGTATATTGTGTCCTTCAGACAGAATGACCAATTGGAAGATAAAGAGCTTGATGATCTTTACAATGATCTTAGAGTCTTTGAAGCAGAGGTTGAAGCCAAAAAGAAGCCCTCTGGATATGTACATAATGTTGCACTCCTTTCAGCATCAACCGATTCTACTAGAAGCCTTCTTTTCTAGTCATGTTAATTCCTCATTGATTAATGATGACTTAGAACAGATTAATGCTGATGATCTTGAAGAGATGGATATCAAGTGGCAGATGGCTATGCTGTCTATGAGGGTGAAGAGATTCATAAAGAGGACAGGGAGAAACAACTTTTCCCAAAGAAGAGAAGATGGTGCTGGATTTGACAAGTCCAAAGTTGAATGCTACAAGTGTCACAAGATGGGACACTTTTCCAGGGAATGCAGAGGTGGAACATCTCACAACAGCCATCAACAAACTCAGGCTGGAAGCTCCAATCAAAACAGAAACTCTATTCAAGCTCTTGTCTCTCAACAAGGAATGGGATTTGATTGGAGTGATCAAGCAGAAGAGGCCATCCAAAATCAAGCACTTATGGCTGAAGTTTCGGATCTTCCCACTGAGGTAAAATCTAATCTCTGTACTCAAGCTTGTATAGACACTGTTAAAAGGTATAGAGATCACAATCAGGGAATGTGTGATGACCTTAAGAGATTAGAAAAGGACAGAAAAGACTATGTAGTAATTGTTGAGAGGTTTGAAGAACATATTAGGGCTTTTCAAGCCAATGAACTTCAACACTCCTATGATACAAACTACTGGAAATGGGAAAAGGATGGTCTAGAGTTCCAGCTTAGAGAATCCAGGGAAGAGTGTGAGAAACTAAAAGGAGAGCTTGAGAAAGTTAAACTTGATGTAGAAAAGTTTAATTGTGCCTCTAAAGTCATGGACAACATAATCAACTCTCAAATCCATAGTAAGTTGAAACCAGGCATAGGGTACAATGCCACACCCCCACCCTACAACAACACCTACATCCCTCCTAAGTCATACCTATTAGAAACCAAGGATAGGAAGGACTTACCTAAAGGAGCCACTGAAGTAGATCCATTAGATGAAGTAGTTGTTGAGAATAAGACTGAAAAAGAAGGATCTGATGAGGAATGTGTAAGTCCATGTGTTAAGAACAATGAGATGAAAAGGACTGGAAAGGGAAAGGGAGTTCATTATACACAGACCACTGTTGTGAACTCTAATACTTGTGAACATTGTTCTTGCAAGAAATCTCAAGAGAATAAGCCCCAAAAACATGATAAAAAGAGGGGAAATCAAAGAAATTGGAATAACCAGTGGGCACAAAAGCAAGGAGTTGATCTGCAAAGGATTAACAGACCAAAACCTTGTTTTATTTGTGGCAAATTGAATCATCTTGCCAAACACTGTTATTTCAATCCTATTAACCAAAAGAAAAGTTTTCAAAGAAGTTTTCAAAAATCTTCTGGTTATAGGAAGCCTGCAAGGAATAATGTGGCTAAGAAACAAGCTGAATCCAAAAGCCACATGAGAAAACAGACTGAAAAGGAATGTGTCAATATGTGGGTCCCCAAAAGCACTAATGTTAGTACTGCTACCTCAGATAGTACTGCTGACAAGGATAGTGCTGCTAGAAGCAATGCTACTGCCAATACTGCTGCTAGCAGTGTTAGTGCTGCTAACACTGTTAGTACTTCTTTTAAAGAGAATGCTGCTGCTAGCAGTGTTAGTGCTGCTAACTCTGTTAGTACCTCTTCTAAGAACAATACTGCTGCTAGCAGTGTTAGTGCTGCTAACACTGTTAGTACTCCTTCTAAGGTTAATACTGCTTCTAGTTTTTGTGCTGCTAGACCAATCATATTGACAAAGTACTCCAGTACTGCAGTACCTAAGTTTGAAAATCTTATCAAAACCCAGTGCAAGTACTTTGATGAGCAAGGGAGACCCAAGACCACTTTGGCTTGGGTTCCCAATAAAAACTAACTGATTTATCTGATGTGCAGGGCAACCAACAGCTCAAAGGGAAGAGCATCTGGCATGTTGATAGTGGTTGCTCCAGGCACATGACAGGTAACATGGCCTGCCTCAAGAATTTCAAAAGAATTGATGGAGGACATGTTGCTTTTGGAAATAATCCTGCAGGAGGTAAGATAAGTGGTAAAGGTGATGTGTCAAAAGGTAAGATGACATTTGAGGATGTTTACTATGTTGAGCAATGACAAGTGCTGCAAAGTGTAAGTATAGTTACTACTGTCAGTGCAGAGTTACTACTGCTAGTACATATTTTCTACTGCCAATATGTAGTTAATACTGCTTTGTAGTTAATACTGCTTAGTGGTTAATACTGCTTTGTAGTTAATACTGCTTAGTAGTTAATACTGCTTTGTAGTTAATACTGCTTAGTAGTTAATACTGCATGTGTAATTAATACTGCTTTGTTGTTAATACTGCTTAGTAGTTAATACTGCTTGTGTAGTTAATACTGCTGTGTAGTTAATACTGCTCAGCCGTTAATACTGCTAAGTCGTTAATACTGCTTTTAAAGAAAATCAGGGCTAGTACTGCTATAAATACTCTTTCAACCCGCCAAAATTCATAACGTCTCTTTGCATTCAATTTATCTCTCTCTCGTTCTAACCTTTTCTCCCTAGAATCTCTGTGTTTTCTATCCAAATCCTCAGGAAGAATGACGACAATGGAGTTTGTCGATGAGCACAATGAGATTGCGATGCTTCAGAAGCCAAAGCAGGCCGCAGGATTTCATGATATTGTGGATTTTCTCAAGTCCACACACATCTCTCATGCCCTAACAGTGTGCCCAACCATATATATCGAGCATCAAAAGCAATTTTGGGAGAATGCCACTGTTATATTCGAAGATGGGCAGAAAATCATTCGAACAAGGGTTTGTGACAAACCCTTGAAGGTCACAAAGGAGGTTATTCGCATCACTCTTCACTTAGATGATGCCTCAGGTATAACCTATCTCTCTAATGATGAACTTTTCTCGACCTTACCAAGAATGGGGTATGAAGGTCCCATTGGAATTTTTAAATTCTACAAGTCAAAGTTTTTCACCCAATGGCGATTTCTTGTTCATACTCTTATGCACTGTATTTCAAAGAAAACAACTGGATGGAGTGAGTTTAGCAGTACCATTGCTTATGCCTTGGTCTGCTTAGCCACTGCCAGAAAGTTCAATTTTTCAGCAATGATTTTTAATGATCTTGTGGCAAACCTAGAATCCAAAAAGAGCTTTTACATGTATCCCAGGTTTGTCCAAGAAGTAATTAACCATGAATTGACGGATTTACCTCAGTCTGCTGAGGTATATGTGCCAAAACCCCCTAAAGGGAAGGTTTTCTCAAATATGAGAAGAATTCCTAGGGACTCGGAAGGAGTTGACACACCATTGTTCTCTACAATGATGGTTGTGTCCCACACCACTGAAGGTATGGCATCAGGGTCAAGGCCCCCATTAGACACACCCACTGATGGCCAATCCCAACCTTCCATCACCAAAGAAATCCCACAGTCCATTCTTTTAAGACCCACTCCCAAAATCACCAAGAAGTTTGAAAGAAGAAAGGTACACAAGGTTCCTTCCCTTGGTGTATCTCCTAATAGCCCAAAGCCTACAAGCCCTCTATTGGAGCATTCTCCAATAGAGAATATCAAAAGGGTAACCACAGGGGTGTCTCCCAACCCCAAGAAGGTGCTCTCTAAGGAGAAGGATGAGCATGTGGGCTGCAAGGCTGCCACTACTTCTGCTAGCAAAGAGAAGACAGTGGTAACATCACTAAGACCTTCCCCACGGCAACTCAGAATGTGAAAACATTCAGAGGACCCAGGCGCCAAGAAACCATGGGAGTAGGTTGTGCTTTTGCTAGGCAAGAGACACCTACTAAAACTTCCAATGATCCTGAAAGGGAGGTAAACACTTCTAAACCAGGTGAGGATGGATATACTTATGAGGAATTGATGGAAACCATTGCCAACATCAACATTGATGTCATGAATCAGCAGAAGGAGATTGATGAGCTTAAGAAGGTGGTTCTTTATCAACACACCAAGATAGAGAAGAATAAGAAGATGATCACCAAGCTGCTGCAAAGAAGGAAGAAAGCTCAGTATGTTCTGAAAAGGAGAAGATCAACCACTGATGCTTCCAAAAAGGGGGAGTTAGAAACTGAACTAAACATGGAGGATGCAAAGGTTGAGGGGGAGAATGAGCATAAGGTTGAGGGGGAGGCTGAGCAGGTTGCAGAAGTTGCAAAGGAAGCAGAAAGTGAGAAAGCAGCAGTAACTGAAACTGCAGAAAATGAGAAGGAAGTAGTATCTGAGTTTCTAGCAGCTGAAACCACAGAAAAAGCAGTAGAAACAGTTAATGCTGCAGTATCTGAGATTGAAGCAGCAGTAGCTGAAACCACAGAAAAAGCAGTAGAAACAGTTAATGCTGCAGTATCTGAGATTGAAGCAGCAGTAGCTGAAATTATGAAGAGTCTTGTTGATGCAGCAGTATCTGAAAGTGAGAAGGAAGCAGTATCTGTATCTACAGTAACTAAATCTGAGATTGAAGCAGAGGTATTTGAGATTGTGAAGAATAGTGTTGAAGCAGCAGTATCAAAGATAGTAAAAGAAGCAGTAACAGATAGAGCAGCAGAAATGGTTAATGTTGCTAGTCAAAAAGCAGCAGAAACCATTCAAGCAACAGAAATGGTTAATGTTGCTGAAAAACATAAGGCAGCAGAAACCATCCCTGAAGCAGCAGAAACAAAGGAAACAGCAGAAACCATCCCTGAAGCAGCAGAAACAAAGGAAACAGCTGAAACCATTCCTGAAGCTGTTAAATCACTCAAAAGAACCAAGATGGTGTCAAACAAAAGACCAAGAACAAAGTCTATAGCTTCAAAGAAGAAAGTTGTAAAGAAGCCTAGGGTGGAACCCATTGTAGAAGAAGCTAAGGAGGAAGTTGTGAAAGAGAAAGCTGATCAAAAAGTTGCTGAAGAAGAAGTGGCAACTCCATCAGGTCAACCAAGCAATGTACAATCACAAACAAATGATCAATGTGATATGTATATTACTGTGGTTGATACTAGTCCAATCAAAGTTAAACCATTAGCTTCTATGGCTCCTGAGATCTTCTTCTGGGACACATTGAAAGAGCAGAGAAAGGAGTACATTAGAATCAAAAGAGCAGATGGGAAGTTTGAAGTCTGTTCTACATGGGGAAGACTTATCAGAATATGCTCTAGATCTGACGTAGAGGAGATGTACAAGGTTGGAATGAAGCTGTATGGAAATATGCTAACTGAGAATGGAATGTCCATCACCAAAATGGTACTTGAATACTTGTGTCTAATGTTCAATACAGAAGCAGTTAAGTATTTGACAGAAAGGCAATTTCAAGCTGTTACCAACTGGATGCTTATTGAAAACTGTGGTGTGTATGTCATAACACTTGACTATGCATATCATGAGTATTATTTGATGGATAAAATATACAAGCACAGCATGACAAGGTTGAATGGAATGCTAAAAGCTAAGTTGGTGTGTGACAAAGATTCTAAGATGGCAAGATACCTGGTAAGAAGGATCATCAATCAAAGTTTGGGATTGAATCCTGACTTGTGTGTTCAAGATTAAGTTTTGGAAGCATCATCATCTGAAGAACTTGACTTCTCTTTCTAAAAGTCAAGTTAGGGGGAGATTGTTGGGAACTGAAGATTTGCTTAGTATGGATAGTACTGCCAGAACAACTTTAATACTGCCAGGGCATAATTAATACTGCTAGAGTGAAGTTAGTACTGCTTGTCAAGATTAATACTGCTGAAGCAAGGTTAGTACTGCTGAGTCAAGTTAATGCTGCTGGAATGAGTTAATGCTGCTAGAATGAATTAATGCTGCTGGAGAATATTAGTAATGCTCATGCTGAATGAAGTTAATATTGCTCAAAGATGTTAATGCTGCTTGTGATCATAAGTTTGGAATGCGAGAATGTTGGAGATAAAGATGGAATGATTGAAGATATGCGTGAAAGAATATTCTGAAGATCAATTTTGTTTTGATAGTTATCTTGTAATTATTTTGTATAAATAGATGTTGATAGATAGCTATTCGATATACGACAAGAGTCTGAGAATACGTTTTGTTTTAGAGAGAATTAACCTCAAGGTTTAGAACCCTATTTCTAGAGAAGTAGAAGTCGTCTTGATTGAGCCTGTTCATCAAGATTGAGGTTTGGTTGTAAGCTTGTGAGTTGAATTAGTGAATACAAACAGCTGTGTGTTTTCTGATATATTGTTCTTTGATTGTGTGAATTAAAGTTCTATTCCGCAGATTCTTTAATTCTGAGTTCTAAGTATTATTAGTCTTGTTAAGATTCGATCCTGACATTTGTCTTATCTGAATTTATTATTTGTTATATTTTTATATTATATACACATATGATGATGAATTTGTTACTCTTCAACAAAACTCAGATTCCGGCGATGTGAGATTTTTCCGGCGTGAAAACCCAGATTCCGGCGATGTGAGATTTTTCCGGCGAAGTCTTTCAAACCTCTTAACTCCTCGATTTCTCAACGGTTTTCAAATCTAAAAATTGCAAACAGTTTGAAACTCAAAATCGAATAGATCTGTGACGATTATATCAACAAAACTCAAACAATCATGTAGATCGATCATATGAACATCGTCTGAAACCAAGGAGCAACTGTCGAACTCCAAAAGTTGGATCTTGATGATTTGTTGCTGAAAAACTGATCTTAAGGCAGTAAACCTCACTTTTTGGAAGATTTCATTTTGAATTTGAAGAACCTTCGAGAACGGCCATGGCTTCCACGATACGACGGGCAGCTCGCCGTCCGTTCGTTGTCATTCTTCTCAACGGAAATAACCTTTTAGAATAGGACGAGAATGCGACAATTGATAGTCGATCTGAGGATGAACATACATGCGCAACACCTTACCGCATTAAGCCATTCCAGGTAGCATCAAACAGCCGACTGTTAGACCACGCTGAACCCAAACAGACGTTGTCCTGCTAGTCCCTACCTTCTACCTGTTTAACCGTAACAGTAGCAAATCACAAAACTGACCGATGGGTAGCCACGTCTTACTGCAACCAACCAACCAACCACCCTCAGCCGAATGACCTGCATCTTCACGAACCCTCCCTAGATGCCGACTAACTCGATCATTCTCGGATCTTTATTCATCCATTTGATATACTGTGTTGATTTTATTGATAAACATGTAATTAGCTTTTATGTATATGTATGTATATATATATATATATGTGTGTGTGTGTGTGTGTATGTATGTTTATTTACATGCAATGAGATGAGTTTGGGAAGGAGAGAGAGAGAGAGTGGGGGTGGGGGTGGGGAGAGTAGGGGTGGGTGAGATGGGGTAGAGGATGAATATGTCTTGTTTGGTCCCTGTATTTTGTCAGAAAAAGATATACATATATAAAAAATTAATAGTAAAATAAAATATATAGAAAATGACCAAAATACCCTTCATTAAATGGATGGATGTTAGCCTCCGTTAGTGAGAGGGACCAAATCCGGGCAAAAACGCATACCACAGGGGCAAATTTGGAATAAATGAACTGTAGGGACGATTTTCGTTATTTTTTGCAAAACACAGGGACCAAAAGTGAGGTTTACTCAACAAATAATAATGTTTGAATGTATGAAACTAGGGGTGAGCAAACGGGCGGTTCAGGCCGTTTTTTGGCCAACCCGATTGGGTTTGGGTGGGAGAATCGGACCCCGAAACCCACCCAAAATGTATTTCGGGTTTCGGGTTGCGGGTTGAATCGGGTTACGGGTTGGGCGGTTCGGGTTGGGCGGGTTGGGCCAGATCCCAGGCCCATTTTTCAGATGTACTTTCAGCCCATTTTTCACTTTTCATTTTTCAATCCAATTTTAAACACACAAAATAAAATCATATAAAGTAAACTACATACTAACTATTAAGTATTAACTAGACTAATTAACTACAATACTACATACCAATGTAGAAGATACAAATCAGTAGCATTATGTCATACATAAACATATTAACTAATTAACTAAACTACATATTAAGTTAAATAAACAAGTAATTTAGAAGATACAAAATACAAATGTCCAAATTTCCAAATTTCCAAAATAAATTACCAACCGACGACGTCCACCAAAATACCAAATCGACCGACGTCCACCAAACTCCAAAGCAATTCTATAACAAACTAAGAACAAAAACAAACATGAATGATTATTTATAAATGAGAAATATTAATAATAAAAGTCATACCTTTCTCAAAGATCACGAATCGAATCATCTTCATGAAAATCCCCCAAACCGGTTGAAGCTTGAGTGCTCGAAGTATCTTCACGAGCCGAAACGGAAGGAGTTCCAATCCTCAAATTTTCCATTTCTGCAAAATTTAAAAAGTAACAAACTTTATGTAATTTATAAGTTATTATAGTCATAAATTAAAATTAATAGAGTATTACATTTCTCAAACTTTTCAAGGTCTTCCAAATTTTCTTTAACCGCAATCGGTTCAATAGGGCCCCTTAACCAATCTTGCGTACAGATAAGTGCTTCAACTATTTTAGGAGTTAGAGAACTCCTAAAATTATCCAAGACCCTCCCACTTGTACTAAAGGTCGATTCGGATGCAACTGTAGAAATGGGTACAGCGAGGACATCTCTTGCAATTTTTGAAAGGATGGGAAACCGTACACTATTCGTTCTCCACCAGTAAAGCAAATCAAATCCGTCGCAATCATCTACAATGGGCTCACCTAAGTATAACTCAAGCTCACTCCGTTTGGCATCCGAGACCCCACTTTGAAGTTTTTGTTTCTTTACCAAACTCTTAATTTGAGGTTTTGACTTTCCAAGAGGGGGGGAGACTTTTTCCCGATTGAGATTGAGATTGGGATGATTGGGGTTGACATTGAGAAGATTCAGAATATTGTCGCACATAATCTTCAAACAATAAAGTGAGTTGAGACTTTACTTTCCTAAAACATGTTTCATATGAACGACTGAAGAAGAAGTATATGAAACCTTATATGTACATAACACAAAATAAAAAAATAGTAATACATAAAAGTGAATACAAAAGGTTGATGTTCAATTAATTTTATGAAAACACTTGGCTTGATTTTACCGTTGAGTACAGTGGGAAGCAGTACCGGTAAAAAAGTTGTTGTAAAGCCCGTGTCCCGGTACGTTTTTGTTTATTTTTTTTTAATTAATTAAAGTGTGTGCCGTTAATTGTTTGTGGTTAGTGAGTTGGTGTCAATAAGGACCAAATGCCGACAGTTGTGAGTTAGTGGTAAGTTGTGAATGTTCTTAGAAGTCTAGGGGCCATTCCGTCCTTTTTGGTGAACCTTAAGCATGGCTCGGCCCATGCAAGGAGAAGGCCGAATACCCTTCCCCTTTGATATCTCGTTTTCCTTTTCTTGGTTTCCAAATAAAACCCAAAAAAAAAAAGAAAACCTCGAGAACCCTACTGCTGGGTCTTGTGTCGTGCGGCAGTGAGTAGGGAACGAGAGAGAGAGAGACGTAGCGAGAAAGGACGATCGCAAGAGAGAGGCCAAAGAAGGTTCATCGCCGGCTGCTGTCGACCGGAGCTGTTACAGCGCCGGCGTCGTCGTCACGGGTTCGCCGGAGAGAGAGAGCCCTGCGAGAGAAGGACGGTTCGAGAAAGAGAGAGTCGCCGGAGTGGGCGCCGCTGCCGTGTCGTCGTCGTAGAGGTAAGACCCGCTTCCTTTCGTTCGCTGTTTTCTACCCGCCACAACCCTACCACCGCCGGCACAGCGGTGGCTGCCGCCGGCGGGTGCCGCCGGGAACCACCAGCAGTGGTCGTGAGGGAGGGTTCGGTGCGGGGGTGGATGTGTGGTTTTGCGTTTTGTCGTGTCGATTTATTGTCTCGTTAAGTTTTCGTAAACCGCCGGTGGCCGCCGCCGCCGCCGCCCACCACTGCCGGAAGTGGCAGTGGGTGGTGCTGGAAATCGTCCAACTCGTGGAACCGTGACCCTAGTCGCGGAATCTAGAACTGATCGCTTGACCCGAACCGTTAAACTTTGAACCGTTCTTAAATCGTTTTTTTTATGCGAAATTATGGTCCAGCCCCTGTTTTGTGACGGCAATAACTTTTCCGTCGTAACTCCGATTGAGCCGAAACTGGCGCCCACGCTTCGAGCTCGAGACCGGGCACGTTTTCTGTGTTTTGGTGGAAAACTGGTTCGGCCTCGAGTTGGGAGAAAAAGTGGTCGCAAGTTCTGCGGTTCGTCATTTCATGTGAAAATTCTGGAATCTGTCTCGGTTTTGCGAAAGCCGTAACTTTTTACTCGTAAGTCGTTTTAACTTGAGGTCAGTGGCCATTTTTCCTAAATTGAGTTAGGCACGTTTTTCGTGTTTCGCCGAAAGGCTGAATCGGCCCAGAACCGGGCTGTTCGGAGCTGTTAGTGCGAACTGGTCCGAAAACGGACAGTTCCGGTAGGCGAACTTAATAAATTCATAATTAATTATAGAAAAATCGTTAGGAGGCGTGTAATATATCCTCGGAAAGGTATTTCAGGGAACTTTTCAACCGTGTAATAAATCTGAGTTTTTTCTGGAGTTTTAGTGGTCAAATCAGGTCCCGAACAGACCTGTTCGGTGTGACCGAAAGTTAGTTTTAGTGACAGTTTGGGGTGTGTCGCGTCGTGGGGTCCGGGTCTCGTATTGACGTATTTTATCGTACGTTTAGGTGCCGGAAAGTGATCGTCGTTGTGTGGAGCTACTTACTATTTTTAGCTAGGCGCGCACCCGAGGTGAGTTCTCTCACTACAATTAATTAATAGTTGTTTATTATTACTGTAGCACGTGTGTGAAAATTGTATGCGGGATTGTTGGGGGCTAGATAGTGGGACGTCTAGTTAACATTATGTGCTACATTATTCGGCGGGGCCGAGTCCCGACGGGGACGGAGGTGTTTTACGCAGCAGGCGTAAAAGGGGCGTTTACGCAGTAGGCGTAAAAAGGATGTCATACGCAGTAGGCGTAAAACGGGTGTTTCCCGCAGTAGGCGGAAACGTGCGGCGGGGCCGTAGACCCGACATCCGCCCGGGGATTTTTTTTATGTGGTGGTTATTATACTTGTTTATGATTTGTTCGTAGACTTGTATGTGGTGGTGTGATCCTCTTTGCTTTAGGGGTAATATGAGATAACCATTGTTAATTGTTGTGTTTGAATTCACTAAGCTTCGTGCTTACCCCTCCCAATTTACAGTGGCTGCAGGTATAAGTGGTACGAAGGCATGACTGGCACACACTGACGCGCAAGATGGATGGGTCGAAGGATTTGCTTATTAAACATTTTCCCGTTATTGAATAAACAATTTAATTTCCGCTGTTGACTTATGTTTTAATAACGCTCGTGGTTGGAATTATTATTTTGGGTTTAATAAATGGAGACTTATTATTAATTATGCGCGTTTAAAATTTTTAAATTTTCTTGAAATTTTGGGGCGTTACAACTTGGTATCAGAGCACAGCTTGAGTGAATCAAACGCACCTCGGTGTGTTTGGTCTCAAGTTGCGGCTGGGAAATTTTCAAATTCTTTATTAAATCTTTTTGGAAACAAAAGAAAAAGTAAAGACCCGTTCGAGGAACGGTGATCGGAGGCGCAGTGTGTACAGTCAGCCGGAGCCAAAGGGGAAAGGTACAGTACTTAGTGTTTTATTGCTTTCTAGATCATAGTGTATGCATGCTAGATTGCCTGTTGTGGACACTATGTTGTATGTTGAACTGCTTGCTATTAGGAATTTATGCTAATTATGATAGGTTACTAAGTGAATGCCCTCTAGGTTGTATGCAGTAAGAGATTTATAGCCTTAGAATATTCGATTTAGTTCTATTGCGCAGCTCTTGTTTGAGTCCAACCGTTCTAGGATAGAGTCTTGTATCCGACTGTCTATTTATTTCGCACTGCATATAATCGGGTATTCGCGAGGTCACTCGTCATAATTAGTAGGGATTCGGTGGTAGCAAGGGTAGTGGGATAAGAGGAAATTCCTAGGGAGCTAGGGAGGGTGGAAGTATATATATATATATGCTGGTGCAGGCATATGGTTAATTATATATTTAATTGTTGTTGTATGATCGGGGTGACCGATGGTTTATTAAGTATACATTTGTGGTTGTCTGATCGGGGAGACCGATGGTTTTATATATACAGTAGTTGTATGAGTTGCCTGTTTAGGATATGTTCTTGAACTGGCATGTGTGGATAAATTATTTTATGAGTATAGTTTCGGCGAGAAACTACTTGGACCCTCGGGATGAGACTCGGAACGAGCGATGATAGGTGTGGAAGGTAGTAGTAGAGCTCCTACTACCGGAAGCACAAGATCAATGCTCGAGTCGGGGAAGTCACGAGGAATCCGAGGAGTTGGGCGTGAGTGTTGTTAGTGTGCGTTGTTATGTGCTAATAACGCGTTGTGTTATCTACCCAGAATAGCCGTCACGAGGAGAGACAAATATAGTAGATCCACTGGTACATGTGTGTACTTGACTTGCTTTGATGGGATGATCGTTGGGGTAGTGTTGAAGGTCCTAAACTAGTAGTCGTTGGAATAGAAAGACGATTATAGTATTAGTCACTTGGAGTGACGATGAGGATGATATTTGTTGTAAGCAGATCATTTCGAACCAAGATGGAAGATTGTGCTAGAGTCATAGGCTTATAGAGCCGACTTTGTTTTGAGCAAAAATCGTAGGGATTATTTGTCGTAATTTTCCATCTTGCCCTAAGAGGTTTAAATGTCCGGAGGACGATAGTGGATTGGAAAAGTAGAGAGGAGCATGAGTCGAGACGTTGAATGCCGAATGAGTCATGCACGAGGTTATTTTGAAAATAAGATTGCATTAACAAATTCTTGTGTTTTAAATCTTTGTATGGGCGGTGTTTTGGGAATTTTGGGAACTGCTCAGCACACACAAGATTTTGAAATATGGTTTTGAAAGTGTATGAAGTCGTTTTATCTCGGGAGTGCAAACTTTGTTAGAACTTGTCTCATTTTCGTTATTTTTCCAACGGTTCTTTCGGGTACGATATTATCCGTGTTTTGTGGTGGTTAAGATGTTGGGTAAGTGACTACGGTTTGAGACTCTAGCATTGGAACTCCTCCACATGTGTTAGAGTTGAGACGAAAAGTTACATTCCACGATGTCTGTATAAAGGCTATTTTAGTGATTTGTTTAAAATGAGTTTGGAATTCTTGTGTCGCTTAATTTTTCTTTCGAGAGTTTGTGTTACTAGGTATTTTATTGCAAATAGTTCAGTGTGTGGATTGATTCATGCGTGACATAGGTGGTGCATGGAGGAAATTTGGTAACATTTCATGAGGAGTTGTTTAGTGCGCTTTTCAGTCAACTAAAGGTTTCATTGTCATTTCGATGAAAATGCGATTTATCGACTTAGGGGTATGCATACTGGGGTAACCTTTGTCCTCAACATTTTGACAAACGAGTCGTGCATGAAAATGTTTTAGTCCTTTCTGTCGAAATGAAAGACCATTTGATCCAAGGAGTGTTTTAATGTTGTGAACATCATGCATACGATTACAACGTGTTATATTTTGGGAAATATAAATGCATAGATTTTTGACATTCGGTTGATTTAGAATTACCGATCATTTCTTTTTGGAAATTAAAAACTTTTGCTTTGGAGGAAACGAGTATTTTGAGCAATTTCGATAAATACATTTTTAAAACTATAATGTTTTGACGTTATATGTCCCAAGTACGAAACTTGAGGAAGTGTTACAAGCTTGCATGCCTGCCCCCAGTTTGAGATTTTACGAGGTTTTTAGTCGATATTTCCAATTATTAGAAGCGGATTGGTTTCTGTCTTCAAGTTTGCAACTTACACGAGACAATTGTGTTTTAACAAAAATATATTTGTAAACCGTGTCATCGTATTGCGTGACTAGCCGATGCGCGAAAAATTTGTGGCGAACCCTGTGCCACGTCATTTATGATTAAAAAGAGGAATTTTTGAATCAAACGTCGGGAAACTTATTTTTGAATTATGTGCACACCTTTGTCGGACCCTGTTTAAGGTCAGCGGTTACCTTAAGTGCATGTCATGAGTCAATCCATACTAGAATCGAGGCGGTTCATTTTTATTTCTTACGTTTTGCTTTTGTGTGAGTAAACTGAACTGCATTGGGACGATTTTCGACATGATTTTCCTTTATGGGACGAGCGTGTCCAGTTTAGCGTAACTATCGATCTGGTAAAAGTAGTTTTATTATATACGATCTTTTTGCGATGAAAATCCTAATGTTGAAATGATTTAGTAAATGATTTTGTAAACCATTTGGGAAAATGTGCTTTTAAGTGTCATTTCGAGAATTGTAAGGGTGTGAGTCCTTTTGGAAAACTCTTTTGTTTAAACCGTGTTGAGTCTGGGACTAAGGTTGAGTCCAGAGTATTGCTTGCTTAAACTTTGTTTAAACGCATTTTTCCGATCTATGGGTCTAGCAAGCGTGGAGCATTTTGCTCGGTTTTGACTTGGAGTTAGTCATGGGCCAATTGCCCGGTTTTAATGGCTCGATGTGGAGTCTAGTTGATGAGTTGTTTTTATCGCACCGTTTGGCATTCTTTGCACGTTGAGTGTTTACATGTTTGGATGAGTGAGTCAATCCGGAATAGGCACGTTGTTGGTAGGCTGTTTGCTTTGGATCCTTGGGCACGTTAGTCAGTTATTGGTAATGGTCGGTTGGGTATCTCGGGGTGGGACCCCGATATTCATGTGTTTTTAACCTAGACTTTCCAGTAGGTACTAGGAGGATATATTTGTGGGCACTTACTTGGGAGGTAGTTCCGGTGTGCTGGGTCTTGAGGCGTTACCTGGGAGGTAGACGTCAAGGTGTATCCTCGATTCGGTGTGACTTGGCTTCGTAGAGCAAGTGTGGATGATACGTCGACAGTGGAGGGTAGGTATTCCACGCGCGTTAGTACTGTAGGCCGAATAATATCGGTTAAGGGATTGATGCCCTTTGTTGTTAAGAGAGTAAATGCGCATCAACCATTTTGAGGTAGGTGGTATATTTAGGTGTCGATTTTTTTGGCTGGAGGCCAAACACCTTTAGTATAATCGGAGAGTTGTAGCCGATTTTAAGATAATCATGGTAATGGTAGTAGTAACCCTGAAATGATCACTTGTGATGAGTGGTTATGGTGGAATGACCTACGTGTGTATTAGTTGTTTTGGTTGTAGGGGATATCTATTGGTGTTAGTGTCCAGGATAATACCCCGCTTATGTGATTTATTGTAATCGGTTGGACCGATGTTCGGCGGGTGGCCGATGTTTGTTATTGTAATCGGTTGGACCGATGTTCGGCAGGGGGTCGATGTTTTGTTAATATAAGTTATTTAAAATCTTTGGAGTCTATTAGGACTCGTAGAAGTTAATCGACAGTTAAGGGTAGGAATGATCGTAGTCGAGAATCCTGTAGGGTATTCTGTGAGCAGCTTTAAAATGGTTAGAGCTGGAAATTTAACCGGGAGGTATGAATCGTCTAAGATTGGGAGACAACCGAAGTCGTTTAACTAAGAATGATTCCGATTGTTGGAGTGTTCTTCCAATTGCGTTTTCAGTGTTCTTGAAGGAGTGTTGTTAGTAAGGAAGTATGCGAGAGAATTATTAAGAGCTGTTTGCGGACGTAGACTTCGGGGACGAAGTCTAATCCAAGTGGGGGAGAGTTGTAAAGCCCGTGTCCCGGTACGTTTTTGTTTATTTTTTTTTAATTAATTAAAGTGTGTGCCGTTAATTGTTTGTGGTTAGTGAGTTGGTGTCAATAAGGACCAAATGCCGACAGTTGTGAGTTAGTGGTAAGTTGTGAATGTTCTTAGAAGTCTAGGGGCCATTCCGTCCTTTTTGGTGAACCTTAAGCATGGCTCGGCCCATGCAAGGAGAAGGCCGAATACCCTTCCCCTTTGATATCTCGTTTTCCTTTTCTTGGTTTCCAAATAAAACCCAAAAAAAAAAGAAAACCTCGAGAACCCTACTGCTGGGTCTTGTGTCGTGCGGCAGTGAGTAGGGAACGAGAGAGAGAGAGACGTAGCGAGAAAGGACGATCGCAAGAGAGAGGCCAAAGAAGGTTCATCGCCGGCTGCTGTCGACCGGAGCTGTTACAGCGCCGGCGTCGTCGTCACGGGTTCGCCGGAGAGAGAGAGCCCTGCGAGAGAAGGACGGTTCGAGAAAGAGAGAGTCGCCGGAGTGGGCGCCGCTGCCGTGTCGTCGTCGTAGAGGTAAGACCCGCTTCCTTTCGTTCGCTGTTTTCTACCCGCCACAACCCTACCACCGTCGGCACAGCGGTGGCTGCCGCCGGCGGGTGCCGCCGGGAACCACCAGCAGTGGTCGTGAGGGAGGGTTCGGTGCGGGGGTGGATGTGTGGTTTTGCGTTTTGTCGTGTCGATTTATTGTCTCGTTAAGTTTTCGTAAACCGCCGGTGGCCGCCGCCGCCCACCACTGCCGGAAGTGGCAGTGGGTGGTGCTGGAAATCGTCCAACTCGTGGAACCGTGACCCTAGTCGCGGAATCTAGAACTGATCGCTTGACCCGAACCGTTAAACTTTGAACCGTTCTTAAATCGTTTTTTTTATGCGAAATTATGGTCCAGCCCCTGTTTTGTGACGGCAATAACTTTTCCGTCGTAACTCCGATTGAGCCGAAACTGGCGCCCACGCTTCGAGCTCGAGACCGGGCACGTTTTCTGTGTTTTGGTGGAAAACTGGTTCGGCCTCGAGTTGGGAGAAAAAGTGGTCGCAAGTTCTGCGGTTCGTCATTTCATGTGAAAATTCTGGAATCTGTCTCGGTTTTGCGAAAGCCGTAACTTTTTACTCGTAAGTCGTTTTAACTTGAGGTCAGTGGCCATTTTTCCTAAATTGAGTTAGGCACGTTTTTCGTGTTTCGCCGAAAGGCTGAATCGGCCCAGAACCGGGCTGTTCGGAGCTGTTAGTGCGAACTGGTCCGAAAACGGACAGTTCCGGTAGGCGAACTTAATAAATTCATAATTAATTATAGAAAAATCGTTAGGAGGCGTGTAATATATCCTCGGAAAGGTATTTCAGGGAACTTTTCAACCGTGTAATAAATCTGAGTTTTTTCTGGAGTTTTAGTGGTCAAATCAGGTCCCGAACAGACCTGTTCGGTGTGACCGAAAGTTAGTTTTAGTGACAGTTTGGGGTGTGTCGCGTCGTGGGGTCCGGGTCTCGTATTGACGTATTTTATCGTACGTTTAGGTGCCGGAAAGTGATCGTCGTTGTGTGGAGCTACTTACTATTTTTAGCTAGGCGCGCACCCGAGGTGAGTTCTCTCACTACAATTAATTAATAGTTGTTTATTATTACTGTAGCACGTGTGTGAAAATTGTATGCGGGATTGTTGGGGGCTAGATAGTGGGACGTCTAGTTAACATTATGTGCTACATTATTCGGCGGGGCCGAGTCCCGACGGGGACGGAGGTGTTTTACGCAGCAGGCGTAAAAGGGGCGTTTACGCAGTAGGCGTAAAAAGGATGTCATACGCAGTAGGCGTAAAACGGGTGTTTCCCGCAGTAGGCGGAAACGTGCGGCGGGGCCGTAGACCCGACATCCGCCCGGGGATTTTTTTTATGTGGTGGTTATTATACTTGTTTATGATTTGTTCGTAGACTTGTATGTGGTGGTGTGATCCTCTTTGCTTTAGGGGTAATATGAGATAACCATTGTTAATTGTTGTGTTTGAATTCACTAAGCTTCGTGCTTACCCCTCCCAATTTACAGTGGCTGCAGGTATAAGTGGTACGAAGGCATGACTGGCACACACTGACGCGCAAGATGGATGGGTCGAAGGATTTGCTTATTAAACATTTTCCCGTTATTGAATAAACAATTTAATTTCCGCTGTTGACTTATGTTTTAATAACGCTCGTGGTTGGAATTATTATTTTGGGTTTAATAAATGGAGACTTATTATTAATTATGCGCGTTTAAAATTTTTAAATTTTCTTGAAATTTTGGGGCGTTACAGTTGTAAAACAGACGCAAGTGACCGGAGCGGATAAAGGTATGAAATTCCTCTGAAGTTGAAAAATTGTGTGAACAGTTGTAATAATTCTACTATTATCCCGTATATACTATAGATTTGATGACCATATTGCAAAAACTAGATAGGGGATTTAGTTCAATGGCATTAGCAGATGACGAAAAAGGTAAACCTCATGAAGGTAATATGGTAATGTGACCTTCTAAGATAAATTCATTTCATATTCATAGTAACAATATGATATAGAAGAATTAGCGGCAAAAATCGAGAGTCAAATCGGAAACCAAGTCAGAAAACCAAAAATCAAAACAGTGGGTTGCGTGGGTAAGCACGCGGCTTAAACCCCGCAACAAGTCGCGCAAGAGACTGTCTCATGTTTCAAATTGCAAATTCACGCCGCATTTCCTTGGAATCCACATCCACCGTCCCACTTTTTCTTGCACCATCCTATTTGGTTTACAATTCCTTTTTTGCACCGTCCAAATAGAATTGGAATTGCAATTCCGAAATCATGGTTTTATTTATTGTTTATTTATTTCGTAATTATCTTTTATAATTATCATTAGTTATCGTTTAGTAGGTTCGATTATAAATAGGTTTTTATTTCTCAATTGGAAAAGTTTATCGATTAATAAAAGTGTATCTTTTTAGAGAGGATTCTCTACTTCTTTGAGTTTTACGTTCGTAATTCTCACCCATTAAAGGGTTTAGACGCTTGTCGATCCTTCCGCAAACCGACGCTGCGTCAAGTGGTATCAGAGCAGGATTCACCTGTCTTTTCACCATCAATGACAGATCAACAACCCGCTACCATAGCAGACCTAGTCGAGATGAACGCGGCCCTTACCGCGGCAATCGTTGATCTGACGGCGGCTGTTAACAGGCTTCAACCCAACGTCCTCAACGACAACCGTCAAAGAAGAGACAGGTTTGAAGAACCGATTATGAGGCCACGCATTGGCAATCGTAACCGGGTCAACCCTTTTAGCTCCGAATCCGAAGAGGAGGAGGAAGAAGAAGAAGAACTGATCAACGTACGAAGAAACGAGCATAACTATCGTATGAAGGCGGACATCCCGTTCTTCTACGGAACCATGGGAGTTGAAGAGTTCTTGGACTGGCAGATCGAAGTCGATCGGTTTTTCGACATAATGGAAGTGCCCGAGCATAAACAAATAAAGATAGTTGCTTTCCGTCTCAAAAGCACCACCGCCGTGTGGTGGGACAAGCTCGTGGTCCAACGACAACGACAACGAAGTGGTCCGATTCGGTCGTGGCGCCGAATGAAACAATTGATGGTCGAACGATTCCTACCCGAAGATTACGAACAGATCCTCTACAAGATGTATCTCAACTGTAACCAAGGCCCGAGATCCGTGACTGACTACACCACCGAATTCCTACGGTTAACCGATCGTAACGAAATCGGGGAATCCGAAGGACAAAAGGTAGCTCGGTACATCAGCGGCTTGAAACCATCAATCCAAGACAAGGTTGGGCTCCAAAACATGTGGACCGTGACCGAAGCTTCAAGCTTGGCTCTAAAAGCCGAGTTGATGGAAAAATATGCACGCACCTCTAACTCTTATCGACGATTTCAAGGGCCCAACGAAAGCTCAAACACCACCGTCGACAAAGGTAAGAGCACCGCATCCCCTCAAGACACTAACCCGCCACACAAAACCAATACCGGCAATCCTAGCGGTGGACCGCAAGGAAAGTCCACACCCTCCAAGACACCCAATCCGTATGCTAAGCCGATGAGTTCAAAGTGTTACCGATGCGGCCAACCGGGACACCGATCTAATGAGTGCACTAATCGAAGAACAACATCACTAATCGACGGGGAGGAAAGCGAGGAAGACAATGCCTATGAGGGTGTCGCCTTTGCCGAAGAAGAGTCTGAAGAGAGAATCAACATCGTGCTCCAACGAGTGCTTCTCTCGTCCAAAGAAGAGGGCCAAAGAAAGAATCTTTTCCGATTCCATTGCTCCGTTCATAAAAAGGTATGTAACATTATCATCGATAACGGGAGTTGTGAAAATCTAGTGTCTCGAAAGCTAGTCGATTATCTTAACCTACCCACTCAACCTCATGAGGCTCCCTATTCTCTTGGGTGGGTCAAGAAAGGCCTGCAAGTTAGAGTCACGCAAACTTGCCGGGTACCCATATCGATCGGGAAATACTACCAAGAAGAAGTTTTATGCGACGTTCTTGATATGGATGCATGTCACATCCTATTGGGCCGACCTTGGCAATTTGATAACGATGTCACCTATAAAGGGTGAGACAATGTCATGTTATTCCGTTGGGGCGACCGAAAGATTGCCATGGCACCCGTTAGTGATTTCGGAAAGACCCCGACAAGAAAAGCAACAATTTGATCATTATGACTAATAGCGAGCGAGAGATGGAAGAAGATGCCAAGAAAGTCGAAGTCTTTTGCCCTATTGTTGTTAAAGGGCTAATAAGTGCAGAAAAGGTCGAGACTGAAATCCCAAAAGAAGTAAACAAGATACTAGAAGATTTCAAGGAACTAGTTGCAGATGATTTACCTCCCGAGCTACCACCCATGAGGGATATTCATCATCAAATTGACTTGATCCCCGGAGCTAGTCTACCGAACTTTCCCCATTATTGGATGAGCCCCAAAGAGAACGAGATCCTAAGATAACACGTCGAAGACTTACTAAAAAAGGGGTTTATACGAGAAAGCATGAGAATGTGTGTCGTACCCGTACTCCTAGTGCCAAAGAAAAACAATCAATGGAGGATGTGCATCGATAGTAGAGCCATCAACAAGATCACCATCAAGTACCGGTTCCCTATCCCACGATTAGAAGACATGCTTGATGAACTATCCGGCTCCACCGTCTTTTCTAAAATCGATCTTAGAAGCGCCTACCATCAAATCCGTATTCGACTGGGGGATGAATGGAAGACCGCCTTCAAAACACCATTCGGGCTCTACGAATGGTTGGTTATGTCGTTCGGCACGTCTAACGCACCAAGCACCTTCATGAGGACGATGAATCAGGTACTACGCCCTTTCATTGGAACTTTTGTAGTTGTTTACTTTGACGATATCCTCATCTATAGCCGAGAAGAATCCTATCACCTTGACCATCTTCGCCAAGTCTTAACGGTCCTCCAAGAGAATAAACTCTACGTTAATTTGAAGAAGTTGTAATGTCCCAAAAATTACAAGGAATTTAAAATTTTAAAACATGCATTTCATTATAAAACAATCACAATTTAATAATTCGTAACTCAAATGAAGTTAGCGTCGTTAACTCGAGCAGTCAATAAAGTTTATGCAGCGGAAATTTCATAAAATAAAATCCAAAGGATTGAAAGTGAAACTTAAACAATTCTCGACACTCCGCGCCTAGTGTGTGTACCGTCAAGCCCGACTGCCGCTCGCACCTGAAATCACAACATATTGGGAAAAGGGTAAGCTAAACGCTTAGTGAATCCTATCACACACGCAGGTAGCAACCCCACGTATATCGCCCCTACTCGCCAGTAGGCAACATCACCATCACCACGGATATAAATTCACATAATAATTAACGTATAAATACGAACCTCGGTCCCACCGAGCACACCAAAAATATATCGATACAAGCTCAGTCCCACCAAGCCCTCGGTCCCACCGAGTAAAGATAATACAATTGTACTAGCTCAGTCCCACCGAGCCCTCGGTCCCACCGAGCCCCCCAGTCCCACTGAGGTGTACACAAGCATACATAATTCACATACACATTCAACAGATCACAACTAGATATCACATCCCAACTAATTCACGTAAACACGTAATAACACATAATGACACGTAACACAAAATAACAATATGCATGAAATTCCTAAATACGCGGTGAGAGAACTCACCTCAAAGCAAAGCGACGCGCTCCCGAGCCGCAACACCAGCACGTCAACCTTCCTCACTTTTTCCCACCTAAATACGCACTAAAAACGTCAACGGAAGGTCCCAACTCACGACACTTTTACTAGTTTAACGAAACTAAAATTCCAGCTTTTATACTAAAAACGCAGGTCTGTTCGAGACCCATTTTACCCCTGCTAAAGTGATCAATCCAGAAATCTAATTCCATATTCCTAAAGTTCCATGTCTTACGGTTCCAGGGACGTATCGCACGCGTCCTACCGATATTCCTAGCACTTTATATGAATTTTACAAAAACACCTCTCAGAGCAGCTAAAACAGGACCTGTCGGCATAAAATGGCAATTTGACACTAGCTATGGCCCGAACTGGTTTTTCCACAAAACAGACAGAACTTAAAGGACTCGTAAACGGAACTTTTGGCACCAATTTCATCCCATTCCGACATTCCTAGCAGAAGTTACGCTCGATACAAAAACAGGGACAGAAAGGTAGTGATCACATGAAATCATAACTTAACCAAAACGGTTTAGATAAATGACAACGGTTTAGGGTTCCGCCAAGGTGGTTTAGGGTTTAGGCCGCGACCCTTACCCACTGCCACCTCCGGCAGTGGGGCACGGCGGCGGCGGCGGCGGTGTTTTCCGGCGGCGGTCGCACACACACACGCAATCCGCACTACCCTCCCGCACCACCGTTCTTCTCTCTCTCGATCGTCCTATCATGCACCTACTCGCACCCATAACCGTACCAGCACTGCCATGGCCAGCCACCACAGCGGCGGCGGCCCCCCCACCGCCGGCAGCCATGGCTGCGGCGGTGGTAGTGGCGGTTTGCTGCGTTTTGATAACCACACAACGGTACGAAAGAAAAATAAACGGGAATACCTCAACGAAGCCTACTTCCTCCTCTTTTTCCGGCGAGAACGGCCTTTTCCTTCCCTTTCTCCGGCAGCCCCTTGGCGGCAGCCTCCTCTCCCTCTCTTCTCCTTGCTAGCGATCACCTAACTCCCTCTCTCTCTCTCTCTCTCTCTTGCGCTCACTTCGCCGGCGACACCAAAGGGAAGGGAATGGGGAGAAGGACTAAGGGTTGTGGTGGTGGTGTGTTACTGTGAAACCGAAGGGAAGAGGAAGGGAGGGTCTCTTGGCTGATCCCTTGCCAAACTTTGGGGAAAAGCCCCTAATAGCCCCTCAACTAAACATTTCCTTGCAAAAAACCCAAAAGTTGACACATTTAACTTTTTGGTCCGATTCGACTAACCCCGCTAAATAAAATATTAGCAATAAATAAATAAATAATAAAAAAATAAAAAAATACTGGTACACGGGCTTTACAACTCTCCCCCGCTTGAATTAGACTTCGTCCTCGAAGTCTTCACCCGCAAACAGCTCCGGATAGTTCTTTCGCATCTCCACTTCAGGTTCCCAAGTCCATTCGGAACCCTTTCGATGTTTCCACTGGACCTTCACTAACTGGAATTTAAGATTTCCCACACCGCCTAAAAATCTCTCGAATACTTTTCTTACCACAAAACTCCTTCAAGTACACCGCAAGTATGATCGGAGGAACACTCCAACAACTGGATTCATTCCTAGTCAAACGACTTCGGTTGTCTCCCAACCATAGATAATCCAAACATCCCGATTCAAATTTCAAGCTCTAACCATTCTAAAGTTGCTCACCAATATACCCTACAGGATACTCGAATTCGATCATTCCTATCATTAACTGTCGATTAACTTTCACGAGTTCTAATAGACTCCCACAATTTATTTCACACGGGTCATCAAACCAGTAAACTTATAATCATCCAAGAAGGTCATTCCACCATAACCATTCATCACAATTAAGCATCTCGGGGTCACTACTACCATTAAAATCAGCTACAAATCTCCGATTACACTTAAGGTGTTTGGCCTCAAGCCCAAAGGCGACACCTAAATATACTAGTTACCTCAAAAATTCTACGCATTTATCCTCTTTATTACAAAGGCATCATTCCCTAACCTATGCTATTCGGCCTACAGTACCCACACGCATGGAATACCCAACCTTCCACCATCGACGTATCTTCCACACTCGCTCTACGAAGCCTAGTTACACCCCAACGCCGACCTCTCAGGTACGTCTCAAGTCCCGGCACATCGGAGCTACCTCTCAGGTAAGTGCCAAAGACTGTATCCTCTTAGTGCCTACTGGAAAGTCAAGGTCATAACACATGAATACCGGAGTCCCACCCCGAGATACCCAACCGACCATTAAGACCGAGCAATTGACCCATGACTACCACGGACAAAATTCGGAATTTCCCCGGAAACTCTCTCGCGTTTGGCATTTTCCTCCAAAACTGCCACCTCCTGAGCACTACCTATTGACTCGAGGTGAGGTGCAACCACTGTTAACCGTTGACACAAGCCCCACAGTGGCTCACCATCCAGATGTCGACTAAGTGCGTCCGTAACAACATCCGCTTTACCGGGGTGGTAAAGTATCTCACCATCAAAATCCTTGACCACGTCAAGCCACCTCCTCTGACGCATGTTGAGGTTTTGCCGGTCATCAAGTACTGGAGGCTTTTATGGTTAGTGTATACACTTGACGCCATACAAATAGTGCCTCCAAATCTTGAGAGCAAACACCACCAAATCTTACATACCCTCCGGCAAAGTCAACATCGGAGCCTCGCATAACGCTGCGTAGCTCCTCAAAGCCCTCTGCTGCTCTTCACCCCAACTAAAAGCCGCAAATTTCTTCGTCAATCAGGTCATCGGTAAAGCAATCTTGGAGAAATCCTGAATGGATCTCCGGAAGTACCCTGCTAACCCAAGAAAACTCCGTACTTCAGTGAGAGTCTTTGGCACTTCCCACCGCATCACAGTCGTAATCTTGGCCGGATCCACCATAATACCATTCTGGTTCACGACATGCCCTCGAAAGTGGACCTCTCGTAACCAGAACTCACACTTGGAGAGCTTAGCATACAGCTTCTCCCGCCTCAAACTTCCAAAACTTCTCGCAAATGCATCTCATGCTCTTCCTTCGACTTCGATTACACAAGAATATCGTCGATGAACACGATCACCGATCGATCCCACATAGGGCTACATACCCGGTTCATGAGGTCCATGAACGCTGCGGGTGCATTGGTGAGCCCGAGAGGCATCACCACAAACTTATAAATGGCCATAACGTGAACGAAAGGCCGTCTACTCCGTATCCTCTCTCCTCACCCGCATCCGATGATACCCCGATCTCAAATCAACCTTAGAGAACCACGAGGCTCCCTGAAGCTGATCGAACAAGTCATCGATCCTTGGCAGAGGATAACGATTCTTCACCGTAAACTTATTCAACTCACGGTAGTCTATACACATCCGTTGGGACCCGTCTTTCTTTTTCACAAACAGAATCGGGGCTCCCCACGGTGGACAACTCGGCTTGATGAACTCCTTTTCGATAAGTTCCTGCAACGAGTGTACAACTCCTTCATTTCCGGTGGAGCCAGGCGATAAGGTGCCTTGGCCACCGGAGCAGCATCCGGAATCAAATCAATGCGGAACTCTACCTGTCGCTCGGGAGGTATCCCCGGTAACTCCTCGGGAAAATACGTCAGCAAACTCCCGTACAACTGGCACATCCTCCGCAGACTTCTTCTCTCCGTCGACGCGCGTGTCGATCACATACGCCAAAAATCCCTGACCACTGTGCTGCAAGTACCTCCGAGCCCTCGCAGCCGAACATATCGCTGATGTCCGCCTGGGCAAGCCGCCCTGAACTAGCATTTCTCCCCCGCTTGGGGTTCGAACTCATACTTGTTTGCGACGACAAACAATCTCCACATCATACGCATCCATCCAATCCATGCCCACAGTCACGCACAACTCCCGCATAGCGATCGGAATCAAATCAATCGGGAACCTCACACCAGAGATCTCCAAAGTGCACCCCCGGTACACGTCAGTAACCGTCAAGGTCCTGTCTTCAGCAACTGCGACCACAAGTGGACAGCCTAACCGTCCTACAACTCGGCCCCAAACACTCACTGACTATGTGAGACACGGAAGGATGAGTAGCCCCGCTATCAATCGTCACCACAGCAAGCACCGAGTTAACCAAGAATGTACATGTCACCACTTTATACGTAGCTTGTGCCTCCTCCACTCCCAGTTGACGAACTCTACCTCAGGCCGCCTCCATCACTACAGCAAGTGAAGCATACTGCGCGGTACTCACGAACTCCCTGATCTTGGTACGTAACATATCCTTGTACCGTGTCCTCTTCATGTCCTCAAAGCAGCATGCTAAGGATAGAATAATGTCATTTCCGTAAACTTTCGGTTCACCTCCTTTATGACCTCCGCAGTCTGACAGAGCTCCAAGAACTCTTTGGCACTCCTCTCCATCTCCACTAGAGGCACATGCTCTACACGAAACATACGACGAACTCCTCCCAGGTCAAGTAGTGCGCCCGTTAAGCGTCAAAGCATTAGCACACCAGTCTTTCGCTCCGTCTAGTAACAGATTCACCGCGAAGCGAACCTTCTAGTTCGCAGGACAACCACCGGTAAGGAATGTGCACTCCATAACCGATCCCGACCCTCTTGTTCGGGGCTGCCCACCCGCAGGGGGTGGAATCGCCGCGATGCGCTCCTCCATCGACACTATTACCTCATCACGAATGGCGGTAATAATTTCGGGGATCGCCTCCTCGAAATATGCGCCACCTCGATCGCAAACATCTCACGAATCTGATCAGCAATAATTCCAGCATCAGCATCTGGATCAACATTATTGTTCCTCCTTAACGAGCTACTATCACGCATTAAAACCTGCTAACTACGCTCACACTCAACTCTTCGGATTCTCCGTGACTTTCCCCGACTCGAGCACGGATCCTGTGCTTCAGATAGTAGGAGCTCTGCTACTACCCTTCACACATATCCTTACTCGTTTCGAGTCCTGTCCTGGGACGTCCAAGTAGTTGCTTACCACAAACAAACACATATGCCCATTCCGGCATATGCAAACACTTTTCCTAGCTCCCTAGAAAAGTCGTAATACCCCACCACCCTTGCTAGAACGGAACCCCCACTAGCCCTGACGAGTCGTCTCGTAAACGCACAGTCGTATACAGTGAAACCAGATAGACATTCGAATATAAGATTCTATCCTACAACGGTTGGACTCAAACAAGAGCTGCGCAATAGAACTAAATCCAACATTCTAAGGCTATTCAGTTCCTACTGCATACAACCTAAGGTGCATTCACATAACAACCTATCAAGGCTAGCATGAGTTCCTAATAGCAAGTAACAAGTATACAGTACCACAAAATCCACGTAGGCAATCTAGCATACATACTCCTATGTTCTAGAAATCAATCTAGCATACGTACTCATATGTAAACGCTATTCCCAACTCACTAGGAATTTCATCTCATCCCACTACTCTTGCTACAACGGAATCCCTGTTAGCCATAACGAGTTGGCTCGCGAATACCCAGTCGCACGCAGCGTGAATCAAATAGACATTCGAATACAAGATTCTATCCTAGAACGGTTGGACTCAAACAAGAGCTGCGCAATAGAACTAAATCAAATATTCTAAGACTATATGATTCTTACTGCATGCAACCTATAGGGTCTTCACTTGACAACCTACTATAACTAGCATTGATTCCTACTAGCAAGCAGTCATCGTACAGTACAGTGTAAACAACCTAGGCAATATAGCATGCATACCCTATGCCTAGAAAGCAATAAATACACTAAGTGTTGTACCTTCCCAATTGGCGTCGGCTGACTGTACACACTGCGCCCACGATCACCGTTTCCCAAACGGGCTTTCTCCGTTCATTTATTTTCAAAGATTTTAATAAGAGAGTTAAAAAAAACTTCATAGCCGCAACTTGAGACCAAACACACCGAGATGTGTTTGATTCACTCAAGCTGTGCTCTGATACCAAGTTGTAACGTCCCAAAAATTACAAGGAATTTAAAATTTTAAAACATGCATTTCATTATAAAACAATCACAATTTAATAATTCGTAACTCAAATGAAGTTAGCGTCGTTAACTCGAGCAGTCAATAAAGTTTATGCAGCGGAAATTTCATAAAATAAAATCCAAAGGTTTGAAAGTGAAACTTAAACAATTCTCGACACTCCGCGCCTAGTGTGTGTACCGTCAAGCCCGACTGCCGCTCGCACCTGAAATCACAACATATTGGGAAAAGGGTAAGCTAAACGCTTAGTGAATCCTATCACACATGCAGGTAGCAACCCCACGTATATCGCCCCTACTCGCCAGTAGGCAACATCACCATCACCACAGATATAAATCCACATAATAATTAACGTATAAATACGAACCTCGGTCCCACCGAGCACACCAAAAATATATCGATACAAGCTCAGTCCCACCGAGCCCTCGGTCCCACCGAGTAAAGACATTGATACAAGCTCAGTCCCACCGAGTAAAGATAATACAATTGTACTAGCTCAGTCCCACCGAGCCCTCGGTCCCACCGAGCCCCCCAGTCCCACTGAGGTGTACACAAGCATACATAATTCACATACACATTCAACAGATCACAACTAGATATCACATCCCAACTAATTCACGTAAACACGTAATAACACATAATGACACGTAACACAAAATAACGATATGCATGAAATTCCTAACTACGCGGTGAGAGAACTCACCTCAAAGCAAAGCGACGCGCTCCCGAGCCGCAACACCAGCACGTCAACCTTCCTCACTTTTTCCCACCTAAATACGCACTAAAAACGTCAACGGAAGGTCCCAACTCACGACACTTTTACTAGTTTAACGAAACTAAAATTCCAGCTTTTATACTAAAAACGCAGGTCTGTTCGAGACCCATTTTACCCCTGCTAAAGTGATCAATCCAGAAATCTAATTCCATATTCCTAAAGTTCCATGTCTTACGGTTCCAGGGACGTATCGCACGCGTCCTACCGATATTCCTAGCACTTTATATGAATTTTACAAAAACACCTCTCAGAGCAGCTAAAACAGGACCTGTCGGCATAAAATGGCAATTTGACACTAGCTATGGCCCGAACTGGTTTTTCCACAAAACAGACAGAACTTAAAGGACTCGTAAACGGAACTTTTGGCACCAATTTCATCCCATTCCGACATTCCTAGCAGAAGTTACGCTCGATACAAAAACAGGGACAGAAAGGTAGTGATCACATGAAATCATAACTTAACCAAAACGGTTTAGATAAATGACAACGGTTTAGGGTTCCGCCAAGGTGGTTTAGGGTTTAGGCCGCGACCCTTACCCACTGCCACCTCCGGCAGTGGGGCACGGCGGCGGCGGCGGCGGTGTTTTCCGGCGGCGGTCGCACACACACACGCAATCCGCACTACCCTCCCGCACCACCGTTCTTCTCTCTCTCGATCGTCCTATCATGCACCTACTCGCACCCATAACCGTACCAGCACTGCCATGGCCAGCCACCACAGCGGCGGCGGCCCCCCCACCGCCGGCAGCCATGGCTGCGGCGGTGGTAGTGGCGGTTTGCTGCGTTTTGATAACCACACAACGGTACGAAAGAAAAATAAACGGGAATACCTCAACGAAGCCTACTTCCTCCTATTTTTCCGGCGAGAACGGCCTTTTCCTTCCCTTTCTCCGGCAGCCCCTTGGCGGCAGCCTCCTCTCCCTCTCTTCTCCTTGCTAGCGATCACCTAACTCCCTCTCTCTCTCTCTCTCTCTTGCGCTCACTTCGCCGGCGACACCAAAGGGAAGGGAATGGGGAGAAGGACTAAGGGTTGTGGTGGTGGTGTGTTACTGTGAAACCGAAGGGAAGAGGAAGGGAGGGTCTCTTGGCTGATCCCTTGCCAAACTTTGGGGAAAAGCCCCTAATAGCCCCTCAACTAAACATTTCCTTGCAAAAAACCCAAAAGTTGACACATTTAACTTTTTGGTCCGATTCGACTAACCCCGCTAAATAAAATATTAGCAATAAATAAATAAATAATAAATAAAAAAAATACCGGGACACGGGCTTTACAGAAGTGCACTTTCTACACCAACAAACTTGTGTTCCTTGGTTTCATAGTCGGAGAACACAGTATCGAGGTGGATGAAGAAAAGGTGAAAGCCATCCGGGATTGGCCGACACCCAAGACGGTTACCGACGTCCGTAGCTTCCAGGGTTAGCGACTTTCTATCGGAGGTTCGTCCGTAATTTTAGTACCATTACCGCCCCGATCACAGAGTGTCTAAAGAAAGGTAAGTTTCAATGGGGACCCGAATAAGACGAAAGCTTTGCCTTAATCTAGGAAAAACTTAGCACCGCACCCGTTCTAGCACTACCCGATTTCGACAAAGTTTTTGAAGTAGAATGTGACGCAAGTGGCATTCGGATCGGTGTTGTCCTAACCCAAGAGAAACGACCCGTCGCCTATTTTAGCGAAAAGCTTAGCGAGCCCCGACGAAAGTGGAGCACGTACGACCAAGAATTCTATGTGGTGGTTCGAGCCTTACAACAATGGGAGCACTACTTGGTTCAAAAGGAATTTGTCTTGTTTACCGATCATCAAGCCCTAAAATTTATCAATAGTCAAAAGACGGTTAACAAGATGCACGCTCGTTGGGTAAGTTTTCTGCAGAAATTCCCTTTTGTAATTAAGCATAAATCTGGGAATCTAAACAAAGTGGCTGACGCTCTTAGCCGAAGGGCTAACCTACTCATCACTCTATCAAACGAGATCGTCGGTTTCGATACCTTGAAAGAGCTTTATAATGACGATAGTGACTTCAAAGACATGTGGGTAAAGTGAAATAGCGGCACCCCTAGCAGCGATTTCTATGTTCGAGACGGTTACCTTTTTAAAGGCAACCAACTATGCGTTCCCAACTCCTCTCTACGAGAAAAACTGATTCGTGACTTGCACGGAGGAGGATTAAGCGGTCATCTCGGACGATACAAAACCATCGCTAGTTTGGAAGAACGGTATTATTGGCCACACTTAAAGAAAGACGCGAGCTCGATCGTGAGAAAGTGCTACATTTGCCAAACCGCAAAAGGACGATCACAAAACACCGGTCTCTACACCCCGCTCCCGATTCCCGAAGACATTTGGCAAGACCTTTCGATGGATTTTGTGTTGGGTCTTCCCCGTACTCAAAGGGGGGTGGACTCTATCTTTGTTGTGGTTGACCGTTTCTCCAAAATGAGTCATTTCATCGCTTGCAAAAAGACCGCCGATGCAAGTAATATTGCGAGACTTTTCTTCAAAGAGGTGGTACGTCTACATGGTGTCCCGAAAACGATCACATCCGACCGCGACACAAAATTTCTTAGCCATTTTTGGATCACACTTTGGCGGTTGTTCGGAACGACTCTCAAGAAAAGGAGCACCGCTCACCCACAAACCGACAGCCAAACGGAAGTTACTAACAGAACCTTGGGAAACATGCTTCGAAGCGTGTGTGGTGACAAGCCGAAACAATGGGACGTGGCCTTAGCTCAAGTCGAGTTTGCTTACAATAATACGGTCCACACCGCCACCGGTCACTCTCCTTTTTCCTTGGTTTACACGTCATCTCCGAGGCACGTGGTTGATTTGGTCCAACTCCCGCGAGATCCCGGAGTTAGCACCGCAGCGGCCAACATGGCTAGAGAAATTCAAGCAACAAAAGACGCCGTCAAACTACGCCTCAAAGAAACCGGTTTGAAGAACAAAGTGGCGGCCGACAAACACCGCCGAAAGAAAATATTCAACGAGGGAGACGAAGTAATGGTTTTTCTCCGGAAAGAACGATTTCCTATCGGGACTTACGGAAAACTCCAACCCAGAAAGTACGGTCCGTTTAAAGTCACGAGAAAAATCAACGACAATGCTTACGTCGTTGCTCTTCCGGATTCATTACACATCTCGAATACCTTCAATGTTGCCGACATATACGAATACCACAAGGATGATCCGATTCCTTTAGAAGAGAACTCGGGGTCGAGTTCTTTCGAAGTGGAGGAGACTGATATAGAGGAATTAGCGGCAAAAATCGAGAGTCAAATCGGAAACCAATTCAGAAAACCAAAAATCAAAACAGTGGGTTGCGTGGGTAAGCACGCAGCTTAAACCCACGCAACAAGTCGCGCAAGAGACCGTCTCATGTTTCAAATTGCAAATTCACGCCGCCTTTCCTTGGAATCCACATCCACCGTCCCACTTTTTCTTGCACCATCCTATTTGGTTTACAATTCCTTTTTTGCACCGTCCAAATAGAATTGGAATTGCAATTCCGAAATCATGGTTTTATTTATTGTTTATTTATTTCGTAATTATCTTTTATAATTATCATTAGTTATCGTTTAGTAGGTTCGATTATAAATAGGTTTTTATTTCTCAATTGGAAAAGTTTATCGATTAATAAAAGTGTATCTTTTTAGAGAGGATTCTCTACTTCTTTGAGTTTTACGTTCGTAATTCTCACCCATTAAAGGGTTTAGACGCATGTCGATCCTTCCGCAAACCGATGCTGCGTCAAGATATTGGAGATCAAATGTTATTGGTTCATAGGTGAAGTGAGATTGGATCGGCGGGTAACACGAAGCTCGTCTAAAAAGCGTAAAGTTGAAAGAAAGAGACCACAACCAAGTAGTTTGGATATAGTATGTTATAATGAAGGTGACGGACTATTATTGATTCGTTAATTTTATGTGTACATATGATTTCATATCATAGTTTTAACGCTTATAAATTTACAACAGAACCTGGTGACGACGATTTCGTGTCGAACCCTAGTCAGAAGGTGGAAGTTCCAAGAGAAAACCACGGTCGAGGAAAAAAGCAAAAAAAAAGATAAAGAAAAAAAGACAAAGAAAAGGGAAAATGTTGGCGGTATCAACCCTGATTCTGCAGTCAACAATTTCATTGATGAGCGCCGAACGAAAGGAAGCTTTAGGTGAAATAGGTTTTGAATCACTCATAGGGATGACAGTTGATGGTATACCATCAAAGCCGGGTTACTTTGTTGTCGACAACCTGGACACGGAGCGTATGGCTTTACGGTTTGGGAATTCAGAAATAAAAATAACAGAGAAGTCAGTGAGCACAGTGCTAGGTATTCAAACAGGGGGTATAGATTTGGACACTATTAATGTGACATTAAAGGGAATGCATTCGTTGGATAGATGGAAGAAGGCTTACCAAAAAGACAAAATGCGGCCGACTGGCGTGAGTAATGCAATACTGGATAAACCGAGCGGAGATGATGAATTCAAGTGGAATTTCATAGTACTATTTGTAAACTCCATGGGTGAGTGTAGCCCAACAGGAGGGTGCAACGCAAACTTTTTGTCCAAAATTGAAAGCGTTGACATGATTGGTAAGATCAGCTGGTGCAAGTACATCTGCGACTGTGTGGAACGAAGCAAAAGGAATTGGAAGCGAGACACGTACGACAGTTTTTACTGTGGGCCTCTAACATTACTAACGGTAAAAACATGTCGGATGTTTTCATAATCATGATTAGCCTAATTTATAGTTCACAAATATAATTTTTTTTAGCTTCTGTACGTCCATCGCACGTCGGTAAAAATTACCGATGTGAATACGTGTTCCTTACCCATCAAGCAGTGGACCATGGAGAAACTACGCGGAAGACAAAACGATGGCATAAAAGGAGGGGGGCTAAATATGGCAACAGTACTATGGGATGAAGAGGTTGATGAAGTTGCAATAAGAAACGTCGAACATTTTGAAGCACCTAATGCAAATAACAAGGCTTCTGAAACGGCATCAGAAAAGTTGCAATGCCAAGATATATTTCATACCATCGAGAACAATCAAACGACAGCTGAAGACGAACCAACGACGCAGGAACATGAGATTGTCATACGCGATATTGGGACAAGTGGAGTAAACGACGACGATGAAGAAGAGGGTTTGTATTTTGATGAGGAAGAACTTAGCAGGGTATAACTTGTTTCATAACTTAATTTATTCGCATATAAAAGTCTTTATTATGTGTTAACTGCTTTGGGTAATAAAACCGATTTGTGAAATTAACAAACAATTGTACAGGACTACATGGAAAGGATAGACGGGAAATTCTTGGAGCTGTACGCAACTAAATGGGACCTGGAACAACTGCTGGATGAGGCTCAAGGTTTGTTCCCATATGAGGCTCAGTTTGAGCATTACAAAGAAAGTTTGGCGTTGATTTTTAAAGACGAAGGAACAGCAGCAGATGAAGAAAAGAATGAAGAAGGTGTGGAAAGTGAAATAGGAGAGGTACGTGACAATGCCATGGGTAAGGAAGCTGCGGGGACAGTGACTCCTGTTAAACTAGTTTTCACGGAGGACGACTGTTTGGAAAAACAAATCCCTTTGTCCCCGATTTGGTACAGTCAGTCAACATACGGAATAATAGATGAGGCGGTTAGGATTAACCCAGGGGAGAAACTTGACTCGATGAAGGAAATAAATATGACACGTGATGTGGTACGTAATAGGGATGAATCAGCACCATCTTTTGATGTTGGTTTCAGCCAGCTCACACCTTTAGACGGAGGGGGGAAGAATGATAAGGGTTAGAAGGTTTACGAACCATCTGACATAGCCCCCAGATTAAGGAAACGAGAATCAAGGTTGGGGGAGCAAATGAAATCACCATACGTGAAACGTCAGGTACTACTAGGAAAAGGAATAACAACGGAGGAGAAGAAAGTTCACGAATGGACAGTCTTGGGAAATGGGATTCAGAGGTAACGTAACAAATACGATAAGTGATCCTTTTACCTACTTTTACATATACATGTTTTATGTTATGAAAGATTTTTAAAATAAATTTGTTTACGTATTGTAATGAAATCGTGTTCTCACCGGACACGGGACATACGATAACCCGGATTGCTATGGAAACCCTCGCATCGCGCGAAAATGTATTCAACAGCATAATAGATGGTTGGGTTACTGTGCTGAATCATGAGGAACGTCTAAGGAGCCAAGAATCGAGACAAAGATTATTTGTGAAGACTGGAACAACGGTACTATTAATAAGTAAGTGTACACAGTAAAAAGAATAAGTGTTTCATTCTAACAGTTTCGTCCAACACAGGATGGGGATGTTTTACTATACGACATGCACGACTTCAACCTGCGATTCAAATGCTTTTCACGTAACTTCGCCAAGGCATGCGACTTCAACACCATCAATATCAACCTAAAAAACATAGATATGGTATAGATTTATTTTAACTGAAAAAAATTATATTCGTATCGTAGAGTCGAATCTACAAATAAAATTTACCTATTACTGCAACGTTTCGGATAATATGCCTAAAAAGTAATTTAATTCACATGTGTTCATTCCAATGAAAAGAAGGAATCTTTTTTATTGCGTCGTTTTTGACATGAAATACCACTCAGTTGAGATCTTGGACAACACCGGGGATTTGGGCGAGATAGACGACTTATACCACTACGATGTTCATATTCTGGTATTAGCAATACAAACTTCCGTATTAATAAAGGTATTTTATATTAATTGTTAACATCTAAATATGGATATACATCATACTATGTTCCTTCGGCATCTAAGGAACATAAACCACCCATCTGAAAATCAAATGAAGCTAGCTGAAAAAACACGTTTATTGTTGCCATGGGTAACAACAAAGAATGACGTGGACAGTGGCGTGTTCCTTATGCGACACATGGAAACATATATGGGGGGGGGAGTTCGTACGTGGTACACCGGTCTTGGAAAAAAGATAAACAGCTAGAGATACTGAAGAAGAAGTACACAGCCAAGCTCCTCTTAAGCGATACGAACAACAAGAGAGGTTATGTCGAGTCAGAGGCCGTTTCTTTTGGCATGCTAGATGCAAACGAGCGTGGAAGGCATATTTCAAAGGCAGCAACAACAAGGAAGGAGAGAATTAGAGGATTTTAGTTGCGATTGTGATTTTACGGTCATCGGTTGCGAAGAAAAACAGTTAAATTAATTTGTGTTTTTAGTTATCGTGGTACTTTTAAAATTAGGTATGTTTTGCGATTGCATTAGTAAAAAATTACGTCGTTAAATTTCACTGTAAGATGGTGGTTGGATTTTTAAACGATTAATGTGGGATTTGGGTTTTGGAAAACTTTATTGATTAGAACATTTCATATGGTTATCAATTAGATTAATATGTTATTAGGTTGTTAAAACAAATTTTTATGATGATGCTTCTTTAGAAAACATTTAAAATATCTACTGTTTTACTCAGTTTGGTAGCTTTTGATGAGAATACCGAAAAAAAATAGCAAAAGTTTTCATAAGTAGTAAAAATTACAACGATCGAAACCCTAATACAATATGTGTTATATTATAAAAGAAATATTATTAACAGTCTGATGGTTTGATGTATAAACTATTTCATAATGAATTAAAGTTCATTAACTAGGGATGGTCTGATATATAAACTATTTCACAATGAATTAATTTTCATTACTTAAGGATTTAACAGTACGACTTAGTTTTTTTTCAATCTCATGAATTTACTTCATCCACATTAATAAAACAAAAGACAAAATCAAATAATTTTTATACACTTACTACAACTCAAGTGGGTTACAATATAATGAATAAAATATAGAGTTTATTTATTGCTTTTAGGGTTTCATAATTACATTAATGACGTACGCAATATTTGGTCAGAATACATTGAAGAGTAAATTACTTTTTTCGTCCCTGAGGTTTATTGAAAATTTCTATTTTCATCCCTGATCTTCATTTATTACACTGGTAGTCACTGTGGTTTGTAATTCATTTCGTTTTTCGTTCCTGAGATTAAGAGTCGTTAAAAAGTCTGTTAAGTAATTTATTTTTTGTCGCTTTATCGTTTCCTTTTTTACCTTGTCCCAATTAACCCTCCCTCCATTCTTTTCTTCCAGAAACCGACCCATTTTCTTCTTCCCCGATGAACACACTGGTCGCTCTTAACCGTCATGACCATGATCGTTCTTCCCGTTTACTCGGATCTCCTCATCCAGTCGATCTCATCAAAGAAATCTGGTAGGTGTAGACGTTCGGAAGAGGAATTGAAGCTCTGATGAAGGTTCATCGGCAAAGAAGGTGTCGGAGAAAAGGTCCAGATAATTTAGACGGTCGACGAGTTTCTTTTTGTTTAAAGCTCTCTCTGCTTTCTCCTTTCTCCACAACACACACATATGGTAACTCCCACCCATATCCAGCATGTACACGTTACAACTACATAGACAGATCCTCGATCATCTATATTTCTGTGTAGTTTTGTTTCAAACACACACTCATTGATTAGCTCCACCAAATCATCTCCATATCCGTGCGAATATGTCTCGACCTCCAATGTGTTTGTCGATTAAGAGAGAGGAGAAAGAGGGAGGGGATCGATGGTGCCATTAATTATGATGGCGGAGAAAACTGGGACTGAGCCTGATGGGATGACGAAGTTTGGGCCAAGTTTCCGATCTGTTTAGTGTGATCGAAGATTGGTGGAGTGCGACTGTGCGAGGGAGTTTTCTTGCACCAAAGATATCAGATTCTTGAGTGTGAGGGAGTTTTCTTGCACGTAAAGTTAGTCACCGTAGACAACACGAAATCGCCGGAGATGGTTTTTGACGGCAACCACCATCACCTGAACAAACCTTGTGGAAGCACTCCCCATGGGTTTTTTGTATCGGTAGCTCGAGAATCCAGCCAACAGAATCAAGATAGAATCGAACATGGTTATGGTGGGGATGCCGATCAAAAAGAGTGTGCGGGATTTCGTGGAGATGAGTAGGGGGAGACGAATTGGGAAGGGCTTTGGTGGTGATGGAGATCGTCGGTGATGGGAAGGGACGCCGGTGACGGGAAGGAGAGCACCAGTTCTGTAATAAAAATGATAATATATTTTTTATTTTTTAAAGAAACTTTTGAGAGAGTAAAAAAGTCAAAACAAACTGAGTTAGACTGACAATCTTAACGGTGGTTAGTTCTAGGGACGAAAAACGAAATCAATTCCAAACCACAGTGACTACCAGCGTAATAAATAAAGACCAAGGACTGAAAAGGAAATTTTCAACAAACCATAGGGACGAAAAACGTAATTTACTCTACATTGAATGTCATTTTTCATAATTTTTGTATTGAATTTAGAGTTAATTGCATTTTTGGTCCCCGTGGTATGTTGATTTTCGCACTTTTGGTCCCCAGAAAAATTTTATTGCAAAAAAAAAACCCTGCAGTATGCAGAAGTGCTCGGTTTTGGTCCCTCGGGACTAACTCTGTTAGTTGCTTCTGTTAAAGCCCCTCATGTGCAAGGCACATGAGGGCATTTTAGTCCTTTTAGTTTGTTTTTCACTAAAGACAAAATAACCACATGGGCCAAAAATGTAATTTCCTTTTACTTAAATTTCTAATTAAAAATTAAAAACAAATATTATATATATATGTATATGTATTGATATGCATTATTTATTAATGCATATTATATCTTTTTCTTCTCCTTTTTAGTTAGGATTTGCTATTTTATCCCAACATTTGAGTCCTTTTAATTACTTATGTTCACTCTTTGTTTAATGGAGCTAAGATTATGATTTACCTGTCGTTTACTGCATTAAGAAAGCTTATTATGTTTATTTATATAGTGCAGCCCTGCCCAATGCTACAGCATTGAAGACTGGACGATTGGAAGGAAGGATCAACTTCTAGAAGACGTTTGTTGCTTAATTTTGGGACTATGACTCATCCATCTTCTAGAAGACTTAAATCAATGCCTGGTGAATTTTTATTCAAACTCTAAAAGGACCATCATGAGAGGCATGGGTGTTATAGTATTTTGTACTTAATGAATAGTTGTAAAATAGTGAAGTTAGTATGTTACCTTCTCTTCTATTAGTATAAATAGGAGATGTGGGTTTTAGTTTTTTGGTAGACAACTTTGTATGGATCAGTTCTCACAGCTGCAGTCCAGAACCTCTCTTTAATTTATACATTTCTAGTTCATGTTATTAATATTGTTCTTCATCTTGTTCTTGATATTCATGCAATTTATGAGTTGCTCCAGCATTGTTCAAGCATTGCTACAATAATTCATAATCCTTTATATTCTTGCATTTTACATTCAAGTCATTTACATTCAAGTCATTTACATTCAAGTCTTTACTTTATGTCTTTCATTTCTGTAATTTACATTTCCTGTCGTTTACATTCCAGTATGAGTAGCTAAATTTAAATAGCTTGGGTGTGAGATTAAAGGGTGAGGTTTTAAACATAATGAAAAGTGGACATCGTTTCTCAATAATGATGTTCATCATTTCATGTTAAGTTTTATAAAAGTTCAAGTTACTTCTGGACGGATGATCACTTTGAAAGTGTTAAAGTGCCATGGTCTCAGAGATGAGTCATTGATATGCACGTCAATCCGAATGACAAAGAAAGTAAGCTTGAGAGAGCGACTGGCAAAGAGATTTGTCACCTCTGTTCTTTCTGGTTGATTTTGCCCGATAAGTTGATCATCTATGTGGATGGTAATAGTGTAGAGTGCGAGTCAGAGATGGCCCACTTAGAACACGTCAACTTAACTGATATGGGAATCGGCTCGAGAGAGTGATTTTAACAAAGAGATTTGTTTATCTGTATACTTGGAAGGACTCTTTTTGCTATTGATAGTTCTGACACATAACACCATAGATGGGTTTAGTGGCTGCTAGATCAGTAGTAAATGGCAGAAAACCCGAGAGGGCAACCTGAAAAGTAGATGGTGAATGTAAGTGTTGAAAGACACAATGCTGTAGCATTGCCACACCATTGGTCCGCTGGAAGTTTTGTTTAAATCTCACCCCAAGATCTTGCACCCTTGCTATCCTTTATTAATTGTTATATAATCTGTGATAATTCCAAACACCAACAAACAAATATAAATCTTCGAACTGATCCTTGGAAACCATTTCTTTTACTAGACTTTTAATACGCTTTTACTCCAATCTCTGTGGGAACGATACATGGTTCTTACCATATTATTATTTGAAAGACGACATTAGATTTTAATGTATACTTGCATTAAGGTTTAATTAATTACACGTCTATCGGTGTATTCAAATCACTGTCAAGTTTTTGGCGCCGTTGCCGGGGATTGGCACGATAAAAGTTTTTAAAAGTATTTTAAAAGATTTAGTTTTTCTAACACCATCCGAATCATACTTTGTGTGGTATATGCCACGAATCCAACGTGGGGAACTTTTTGAGTTAGATCCTGACATAGAAAGAACCTTTCATCTTAGACGGAGGTTACAAAGAGCTTCAAGTTCTATGGATCCTCCCGATATGGATGCACCACCCGGATTTGAGCGTAGACATCTACAACCATTCGTTGCAGTACCACGACCACCAGACGTAGAAATACGACCACCACCTCTAGTGAACCAAATGAGACCGCCAGACTTAGGAAATCCTAGAGCACGCCATAATTTTGAAAACCCACCACCAGTTTTTGGTAATCAACCCAATTTCAGAAATCCTCCCGATTTTAGAAATCCACCAGGTCATGTTTTTCACGAGCAACCAATTAATAATGAGGAGGATGATGATGAAGAATCTCATGGTAACAATGATCGAAATGAACCATTAAATATCATTGATCTTGCAAACTCGAAAAATGGGAGAATCATGGACTATGCAATTCCTAATTTTGAGCAATTAAATTCAGGAATTGTAAAGCCTCACATGGATACAACACATTTTGAACCAAAACCCATTATGTTTCACATGTTGCAAGCCGATGGTCAATTTGTCGGATTCCCATCGGAAGATCCACACCCACATTTAAAATCTTTTAAAGAGATCACCGATGTTTTTCTGATTCCTGGAGTATCTTCTGATGCTCTAAGACTCACACTGTTTTCTTTTTCGTTAAGGGATCGGGCGAAAGTTTGGTTTAATTCATTGTCACCAGGTTCTATACCATCATGGGCTGACATGGCAGAAACGTTTTTGAGAAAATATTTTCCACCTACCCGAAATGCTAAGTCCCGAAATGAAATTTGCATGTTCAAACAAATGGACGATGAAGCAATTCCCGACGCATGGGAAAGGTTTAAGGAATTATTAAGGAAATGCCCTCACCATGGCATTCCCTACTGTATTCAACTCGAGACGTTTTACACTGGACTTGATTCCAATGCAAAACAAATGCTCGACGCGACATCAGGAGGGGCCTTTACTTCCAATACCTATAACACCGGGTATGAAATTCTTGAAAAGATTTCCACAAACAATGGGCATTGGGCTGATCCAAGGGCACCAACTACAAAGAAAACTGCTGGAATGCATGATTTAGATGCTTACACTGCATTGATAGCTCAGCTTGCTTCTATGACCAATATGCTTAAAAACATCACTACCGGTCAGGGAACACAGTTGACTGCCACTACACCTACTCCAGCTGTTCTCTCTGTGCAATGTGTTTGTTGCAATGGAGACCATTCTTATGAACACTGTCCTCAAAATTCTGAATCAGTTAACTATGTTCATAATAGAAATGGTCCTTACTCTAACAATTACAATGCCAGTTGGAAACAACATCCTAATTTTTCATGGAACAGTCCAAGTTTAAACCCACCTGAGCATAAGCAACAAGGAAATTCCAATTTTCAAAACCAGCATCATGCCAGCAGTTCTCAAAACTATCAGAGTAATCAAAATCATCAGAATCAGAATTTTCAAAATAACAAACCATCTTTTCAAAACAAATCCTATTCTCAAACTGAACCATCACCTTCCTTGGAAGATATGTTCAAAGCTTACATGACAAGGAATGATGCCCAAATAAGGAGCCTTGAAACCCAAATCAGTCAAATTGCTCTTAACCAAAACACCCGACCCAATGGGACCTTGCCAAGTAACACAGAAATCCCAAGACCACCGGGAAAAGAGCATGTGAAAGCTGTGACACTTAGGAGTGGGAAAGACTTAGATAAAACCTTAGACAAGGAGTTTGGACCAAAAACCCAAGCTAAAATAGAAAAAAATCCAAAGTCCAAGACCAATGCTACGGCATTGCCCACCATCCTAGAAGAACTATCCCAATCTCTTAAGGAAAACACAGTTGAAAGTGAAAACAACAAAACAACTCCCATCCTAAAGGAAAACACAGTTGAAAGTGAGGTCAACAAACCAAAAAGCCCTGTCAAAGAAAACATAACAAAAGGTATCAAGGATACAAATTTGAGGGTGGAGGAAGTTCACCCTAAAAGCTCAACACAAACAAAGAAAGCCATTATTGAACCAATTCCTCCTTATGTTCCTTACCCCCAAAGGTTACAAAATAATAAGGAAGAACTGCAATTCAAGAAATTTTTTGATGTGTTTAAACAATTGCATATCAACATACCCCTTGTTGAAGCAATTGAGCAGATGCCTAGTTATGCTAAATTTCTTAAAGACATTTTAAGCAAGAAAAAGAAGTTGACTGAATATGAAACTGTGGCCATGGCCAAGATCACTTCTCTATTTCTCTAAAATTTTGCACTTCTCTTTTGAACCTCTCCCTATATATATATATATTATTTAAGAGTAAATTTCAATTCGGTCCCTGTAGTTTGTTGCTTTTAATGAAAAACAAAAGAACGAGCAAAATGACTGATATACCCTCATGTGCCTTGCACATGAGGGGCTTTAACAGAAGCAACTAACAGAGTTAGTCCCTAGGGACCAAAATCGAGCACTTCTACATCCTGCAGGGTTTTTTTTGCAATAAAAATTTTCTGGGGACCAAATGTAACAACCCGAATTTCTATTATGTAGTGAAAGTTTAGTGGCTAATGTTAAAAGAATGAAAGTTAAGTTAAGGGGCCTTTGTGCAAATTGTGAAGAGTATATAATGGTTCAAATCCCTAGGGTTAGCTAATTCTCTCATTTGCTTGGTGTTTGGCGGCTGGAAGAAGAGAATAGAGGAAAAGAAGGAGCAAATTGGGAGAAGTCTTGACTAAGGAAGAGATCAGTGCAGGTAATCATCTAAAACGTTTTCCCTGATTAATTCATGCTTCTCTTCTCTTGTGTCTAAGGAATGGGGGTGAAAACATGAGGATTTAATTGTGTTCTTCACCTAAACCCCATTAGAAGAGTATTTTGGGTTTTAGTTGTATTAATTCGATTTAAATGGTTAAAAGTGGAATAAATGAGTGTTTTATGGTTGGGGGATGAACCCAGATGTTTGCCAAATCAACTCTATGGTAGAAAATCATGTTTTAATCACTTTTGGGAAATGGGTTTTCTTCCAGTTCGTAGTTACCGGTAAGTCTGCAGTTACCCGGTAAGGTTGTAGTTCCCGGGTAAATGTGTAGTTACCGGGTATGTATGTAGTTCCCGGGTAAATGTGTAGTTACCTGGTAAGTAGTAGTTTCCGGGTAAGTGTGGAGTTACCGGGTAAGTTGGTTACCGATTGCGTAGTACCCGGTAAGTCTCTACACCCGGTAAGGGTGTTAGACCCGGTAAGTCCCTGCACCCGGTAAGTAGTATCCGGAAGCTTTAGCTGATTGAGAAATGTTAAATCTGTTAGGTGCCAGGCTCAGTTAACTCGAGGGTAGATCGAGGGTGCGTTTACTACCATCACAAGGTGAGTTCCTTAAACCCGACGCAAGATGTTAAATGTTTTTAACTGATTATGGTTCATTATGATCATGAAATGTTTACCAACTGATATGCATGCTTCCCATGAAAACTCATATTTTATTCAAAGAATATTTAGCATGACGAAATGATTACGATTGTTTACAACAAATTCCAAGTTACATGATTTATGACATGTTATGTGTATGCTATGTGGAGTCGGTCTGTACCATGGGATCAGAGTGCCTCGGGATCCGATGATCCCTTGGACTGGTATGATGAGCCGGTAGGTTGGAATCCGTTTCCCTCCTATTTGGTTAGAGGGAGTCTGCTTGGGCCCCAATATGAGGCGAGAGGGGAGTCTGCTTGGGCCCCGATCGCGGTTTGTTTATGTGATCCTCAACACGGTGCAGTACCATGTCTGATGTTATGTGAAGGATGATGATGAGATTTGTAAATGATTTCAAATTGTTTATGTATGTTGTCTTTCGGAAGGAATTCACTAGACCTTTTGGTCTAACCCTCGCTTTTCAAAAACTAAACCATTTTCAGGTAAGCAAATGGTAGGAGGCTCAGGTAAGTGAGCAAGAGCATGCTAGAGTACAGATGCAGTTAGAGACAGTGTCGGTGCCACTAGTAGTTGTAGTAGTTATTCTCAGTTATGTATAGGTTGTTTCCGCCAACCTCAGTTCTAGATTAATGTAACGAAATTTTGGGACCCAGTTTTGTAATGTTTTTGAGTTAATGCTATGCATGTCCTGTTCTCTTTTTGGGCCGTTACACCAAAAGTGCGAAAATCAACATACCACAGGACCAAAAATGCAATTAACTCTTGAATTTATTATCTTGTTTTCCTGATATACAAAACTGCATTCGTGTAGTTGTTTTTTCATATCATAAAAGTTTTTTAAATTTGTAAAATGTTGTGCATTAGAATCCACAAAATTGCTCACGACGATTCACATTTAACTTGTATAAAACCAAAAAATTAAAAAGCAAGTAAATGAACTAAGTCTCTTTTAGAAATAATAAAAAAACCATACACCTAACAAAAAGTAAATAAACAAGATAGTAAACATAATATACAGAATCCACAGATTAAAAGTAAGAATGACAAGAATATATGATAATCCATCTTCATTTCATAGTTAATATGAACATCTGGGTTTTTCTATAAAAAAATCCTAAAAAAAGGTAAACAAAAAACTGGTCTAACCGACCCATAACCATTAAAAACAAAATATAACCCTACTAGGGTGATGATTCATCTAATAAAAACAAAAAACAAGTTTCATATGCCAAAATGTGATCATCACCCATAACCCAAACCTACCTAAACCCCATCAATACCTTCAAATGCCTTGCATGAGCATCATGCTTTCACTTTCTTTATTGCCTTGGTTTGCTTATCCATGACCACAGTCTTATCCCAGAGCTTGATAGATATGGAATCATAGCCATCCTTCCGCATCTTCGAAATAGTTTGTTCATGCTGAAGTTTCTGCTTCTTCTTCTGCAACTTGGCTTCAAGTCGCTCCACTTTACTTGTCAGCTCGCGATTCTCCACCAAAAGGTCGAGGTTATGGTTGACAAGAGATCGCAGAAGATACTGCGGAACAGGGGCTTGTGGGGGTTGAAGGGATTCATCATCTGAGGATGAATGATTATCCATGATGGAAGATAGAGAGATGAGAAGACGATTATAGAAAAAATAGAAAAGCTATGCAATTTATAGCCGTCGTTTTTCGTATGTGAAACACTAGGGTGGCTTATTAGGGTTTCTTGGAATGGGTTGTGCAATAATGTCGCACACTACCCAATTAAATGAATTTTAAAATTAAATATTATATTGTTTAAGGTAATAATTAAATTATGCAACAACCACTCAATTCGTAAAAAACAAAAAACTTACATTACGTTTAATAAAAAACCATGAGACTAAACCAAGGTAAAACATAAAAATTTTACATCAACATTATTCGGTATCAAACAAACACCTAAAAAACTGACATTTAATTTTTTTTAATCAATAACAACACAAATGAAACACTATCTAAAAAAAATCATTCAACACGAAACTGTTCATCATTGACAAATATCCATCAAAATATAATTTAATACCTGGATAGCAAACATAAACTAATAAGGTAACTCGCATAATGGGAAAAAAACTAGTGTTCACTGCACTAAACAAACTAGCCCATTTATTCATTCGCAACACCGAAATCTAATCGACTTTAGAACGAGAAGGACAATTACGATAATCGTGGTTAGCCATTAACTTGCAACACCTACACAAGCGTTTAGGCTTCTTCGAGGTAGTAGAAGCTTTCTCGAAAGCTCCAATCAATCGCTTGCATGTTCCACATCCTTTGTTTCGTATACCAGAAGGTGGTAAAACTCCTGCCTTATCAGGAACATCAACGCCATAGCATTCCCTCAATGCTTCGGCCTTATCCAGTGCCGGTCATGGGACAAAGTTCTCAACGTCAAAATCGGCCTTCATCTTGTCCAAAATTGACGAAAAAGCGAAAAGCTTTTCCTTGTCATTCCTCAAACGACTAACGAGAACATCAACCTTCGCATATACTTCGTTAAATAGACGTTCCTTCTCGACATCTATCTCACCATACCGAGCCCTAGCAGCTTGGATCTCAACAGGTACCAATGATCTAGTCCACCGCCTTTCTATGATATACTCTGGAATTGTAAGGTGCCCGTCATTCATTAGAACCTTAAACATGTGATGACATAATAACCCGTTACGAACAAAATAATTACAGTCACATTCCATTTGTTTCGCATCCTCGTCATGCATAACCTACAATTAAGCGGCGGATTTAAGTATTTGATGGAAAATATAAATATAAATATACAACTACAGTGAATAGTACTTACAATATATGTCTCTTTCGCAACAAACTTCTTGTTCTGTTGAGTAACACGGTATCGTTTGTTAAAAATAGAGAGCTTTACTGATTTCTTTCTGCACCTAAAAAAAACAGTTCGCGTGTATACCTTGGATGCGTGCTTCTCAATTATCATGGGGGTCACACACCGGGGGAATGTGTTCCTTGTAACAAACTCCAAAGAACGATGCTTGTTTCTTTGCTTTTCTATCGAAGCATCAAACGCGTGTATAAATTTCACCAAATCATTGCGAAAGGACGCAAATAACCAAAAAAAAGTGTGCGAACTCTCAGAATGAGACGTCGTTCGCATTAGACCAGACATCCGGTCACCCTTGTAATACGCCGGAATCCATGACTTACGGATTTCATACATGTATTTCAACCATTCATTGCGATGCAGAGAGAAATCGTCAATTAACTCGTTCCATCCAGTCTCAAATTCCTCCACAGAAGCGATTGGATTCCAAACCAACTTGTTGAACCTACTTTGGAACTCAGAATAGACATCGACTGGCAGCATAACCTAAAAATAAAAAATTATAAAAATACATGTAAAAAGAACAATACAATATCATAAAAAACTGTGACTAACACCTAAAAATACCTTATTAGGAATTTTCTTTGTAATGTGCCACATACATAGACGATGTTTAGCTTCAGTGAAAACCTCAGGAATATCTTGTTTCATAGCAGCGCATTGGTCAGTTATTACAAAAACAGGCTGCTTGCCATGTGCTTGAATAAACGCGTTCAACACCCATTTAAAGTTAACAATGTTCTCGTGACTAATGACCGCAGCAGCAACTACAACGGACCTCTTGTGATTATCAATTGCTATGAATGGTACAAAATTCATAGCATGCATGCATCATACACCAAATAAATTAACAATATAATAAAATTTGTATATAAAAACATAACTAACTAGTACCTATTCGTGCGGTACGTGGCATCAAACGACACTGTGTCACCGAACTCCTTGAAATTTAATTTCGCAATCTCATCAGCCCAAAAAATAGCTTGAACTTCACGTTCATCGACTAAATAATCAAAAAAGAAATCAGGAACGTTGCGCCTACGCTTCTCAAGCAAATTAATTAGCATCTGGCATCTTTGTTTCCAACAAAGGTCCCCATGTCCCTTCTAGCGTTCTCATAATCTACCGGTGTCGGTCCAACGTACTCGTATACACCTTTAAGCGCTGCGTTAATAGTATGGGCCCTTGCCCCACCAATACTTGCGGATGAAGCATTGTACACATTCCTATAATCGGTGCACTGCAATTGCCTACGTGATTTGCAAAGCAACTTATCATGAAAATTGTAAAGGGCATGGTTATGTCTTTCTTCAAATTTGTACACAACATACACGTTGTTCTCTTTCTTCAATCGAAAATTCACACATGCCTTACACCCAGATAGGCTTGTAAACGAACTGAACGTTCACCGAACCGTTCGTGAACCGTTCGGCGGGAAGTTCGTTTATGTTCGTTTATTTAATAAATGAACGAACATGAACATGTTTTTTTTATTCGTTTAGTTAAACGAACGAACATGAACAAGTGTCTCGTTCGTTCATTTACGTTCGTGAACGTTCGTTCATTTATGTTCGTTTATTTATGTTCGTTTATGTTCGTTTATATTTTATATTATAACATTTATATATAAATATTCATTTGTGTAATTAAAATAAAACAAATGTATATTAGATGTTGGGCCTTCTTAACTTAATTTGAGAATTATATTTTGGGCCTTCATTACTTAAATTATGACTTATATGTGGGCCTTTTTAACCTAGTTTACATCTCTACCATTACCATGTACCAATTACCAAATATCCAAAGTAGCGACCGTCTCCATTCTTCCCCACTTCAGCAAGTTCGCCCATTTTGAATTGGATCTGCAAACGTCAAACAGAAGAAGACAAGCAATCGTGCAGATTGAAGAAACCCTAAATCGTCGCTTCCATATAGGTTCGATTATCTCAAAAGACTCAAACTCTCCCTTTTCGACCTTCTTCTACATTCTTATCTACTTTTTCTTGCATCTGCTTGTTAATGTCGTTTTCAAACCACAACCCACAGGTTCGACTTTTTTTTGCATCTGCTTGGTTGTGATGTTAACAAATTGTTACTAATGTGCTTGCTTGCTTGCTTGGTTGTGATACATCGACTTTGCCATATATTACTAATTTATATGAACAAATTATTTGATGGATCGAAATTGGAATCTGCTATATATATATATATATATATATATATATATATATATTTGATGCCTTGGAGTGGTGGAAGGATTTGGGTTTTTCTGAAAATACTTAAATTGTAGATTGTGAAATATATATATATATATATATGATCGTGAACCCAAATGCTTTGTGTGCTATATATATTTTGTTCAAAACTTTGTTTACTGTTTCATATACTAATATATATATATATTGTTCAAAATTTTGTTTACTGTTTCAAAGTTTTGTTTACTGTTTCATACACTAATATATATATATATATTGTTCAAAAATTTGTTTACTGTTTCAAAATTTTGTTTACTGTTTCTCGTAGACATTAACAATTTAACACTTCTTTTGCATTTTAGATGTCTGATGGCTCTTGTAGTGGACCATGTTTCTTTGTTGACGACCATTATTTAGATCACGTGCAAACGCCTCCAGAGTTTGAATCGACTGAAGTTGAATCAAGTGAAAACACATTAAGAATGGAGAATAATCCTGAAGTGGTTGTTATTGAATCGAATGAAGAAGTTGTAGCAACCGGTGTTACAGAAGAGGCCAATCCAGTCAACAACGAAGAATCTACTCCATATGCTAAAAGGAAAAGAAAGAAGACTTCGGGAGTTTGGGAACATTTTCGTTTGGTAAAGTTTCCTGATGGAACTGAAGTGTGTGAGTGCATCCATTGTAGTGAGAAGATAAAGAAGCTTAAAGAAGGAACCACCACACCATTGCATAGACATATTAGTTATTGCCCGAAGTTAAGAGCAGTCAACGCCGTTCATCCAGGTTAGTTAAAGTTAAAGGTTGTGCCCGGGAAATCCGATTCTTCTATGGTCAAAAATTGGAAGTTTGACAATAGTAGGATTAGAGAGATTGTTTCTCACATGCTTATGGTTCATGAGTTGCCGTTTAATTTTGTTGAATATGAATTGTTTAATGTGCTGATGAAAGAATCTAACCCCGAATTTAACAAGATTTCACGTGTGGCGACTAGGCAAGATTGTGTTTCTAGTTACGAGATTGGGAAGAAAAGAATTAGAAAAATGTTAAGTGCTGTCAATCGTGTGAGTATAAAAACTGATATGTGGACATCATGTCAGAATATTCATTATATGGTGGTCACTTGCCACTTTGTAGATTATGATTTCAAGCTTAACAAATGTGTATTGAGTTTTGTTGATGTGCCACCACCTTATACTGGATTATGTATTTATGATTCCCTCTTCAAGTGTTTAAAAGAGTGGAATATTGAGACAAAGGTTGCTACGTTGACAGTTGACAATGCTACAACTAATGATGTGGTTGCTACAAAGATGTTGGAAAATTTGAATCTCCAGAAAAAGCTTGTTGTCGGTGGAAAGTTATTTCATGTGCGATGTTGTGCACATATTCTTAACTTGTTGGTTCTAGATGGTTTGTCGGAAATAAAAGACGTTATTCACAATGTTCGTGAGAGTGTGAAGCATGTGAATGCGTCTCCGGGTCGATTGCATATATTTAGTGAACTCTCCAAGCAATTATCTTTGTCAAAGAAGCATTTGATTTTGGATGTTAGTACTCGATGGAATGCTACATACGCTATGTTGTCTACGGCCTTGGAGTTCAAAGAAGTGTTTGTGAATTATGCCGAACGAGAATCAACATACAAGAATTTGCCAACCGCAGAAGATTGGGAAAGGGTTGAAGGTATTTGCTCTTTCTTGGGGATTTTCAACGAGGTTACCAAAATAATATCAGGTATTATAGACTCTCTTTTATTGTTTATATTATAAATCATTTTTACTATTTATTTACTTTTTTATCTAGTTCTAATGCACTATTTATTTACTTTTTTTATCTTATAGGCTCTGAGTATCCTACGTCTAATTTATTTCTTAGTGAGTTATATGGGATAAAAGAAGTATTGGATGATTTGACTTTAGATGAGAGCAAATACATAAGAGATATGGCTATTAAGATGAAAAAGAAAATTGACAAGTATTGGGGTACTTGTAATTTGTTGATTTCGATTGGTGCTATTTTGGATCCTAGGTACAAGATGAAGCTACTTGAGTTCTCTTTTAATGCCATATATTCACCGGATGAGGCTCCTAAAAATATGAAAATTGTTCTTGATACTCTTACTAATTTGTTTGAAGAGTATGTTGAGCAACACAAAGCGGCTAATGTAGTTTCATCTAGTGGTGTACTTGACAAGAGTGAAAGTGGGGCTAAGAGTGGTTTTACCAATCTAAGTTCTAGAGTTGGTAAGGGTATCAAAAGTGGCACCGCAAAGTATGATCAACATATTAGAAGTGTTGATACTTTTGTAAGTGTGAAATCAGAACTATACACTTATTTGGAAGAAGGGGTGTATATTGGTGAGTCGGGTGCATATTTTGATGCCTTGGAGTGGTGGAAGGAGAAAAACATGAAGTTCAAAATTTTGTCTAAAATGGCTGCTGATGTTTTGACAATTCCCATCACTACCGTTGCTTCAGAATCGGCTTTCAGTGCGTGTGGTAGAGTTATTGAACCCCATCGTTCTCGTTTAGGAACGAAGATGATAGATATGCTCATTTGTGGAAATGATTGGTATCGTCATTATTATGGACTACACAAGAAAAACAAGGTCAACTTCTTCTTATTTCCAATTCCAATACTTGTTTTCTTACAAGTTACAAGTTACAATAACTAATAATTACTTTATTTGTTTGTTATAGGAATATGATGATATGATATATATTGATCTTCCATGATGATTGAAGTCTTGAAGATATGTTTTCCACGAGCATGAAGCTAGAAGAATCATGATGATGAATAGTTTTTTTTGTTCAAACGATGTTATTTGATGAATGGTGATGGTTTTATCTTTTAAACTGTGGAATTTGGATAATTGGCGCACTAGGTAACGAAATGACAAGTAATGATGGTTGCTTTTCTATTTTTGTTCGTTTGTTTATGCTTGTTCATTTAAGGTTGTTCGTTTATGTTTGTTCGTTTAAGGTTGTTCATTTATGTTCGTCCGTTCGTTTATGTGCGTTTACGTTCGTTTAGCACTTAAACGAACGAACACAAACGAACACGAACACACCCATTTCTTAAACAAACGAACACGAACACCTAAGATTTTGTTCGTTTACCGTTCGTGTTCGTTCATTTGTTCGGCTAAGTTAAACGAACGAACACGAACAAGCCTCCGTTCGTGTTCGTTCGGTTCGTTTACAAGCCTACACCCAGATCTTTTGACGTTTGAATTTCGCACTCTACGATCACAATTACTGCTATCATAGTCCACCTTTTTTTCAGGCCAACCTTCGCGACTGCATAACAGATATCTAGATAAAATATCTCCATACCTATTTTTCTTTTTGTTTGACCTCCTAACATCAAACCCCGCAACCTCAGCATATTTCATATATGCTGCCTCAGCCTTTTCAATTGACATAAATTCATGCCCCACGTTTAGCTTAATTTCATCATCCACTCACGGTATCCAATACTTCGTACCACTGGGAGTGACAAAGGTTTCGACAACATCTGATACGAAATATAATGATCAAATGTAACAACTATAAATGGGAAATTTCACACAGAAAAAATATTGAAAAATTTAATAAAACAATGTAAAATTAACATTTCATATATATACTAATTTCATAATTAAAAAAAACGAACCACAAACAATTAAAAACATCGTCGTTCATACATCCTCAATTTACATCTGATACCAAATATAAAAGATCGAATATAAGAACTACAACTGGGAAATTTCACACAACAAAAAAATAATGAACGATTTAATAAAACAATGAAAATTAACATTTCATATACATAATAATTTCACAATAAAAAAAACGATTCAGAAACAATTAAAAACCTAGTCGTTCATACATCTTCAATTTACATAACTGGAGCGAACAACTGGTAAAAAAAACTAACCATTGTCTTTCTTTACGTTAAGAGAAGAATCTTCATCTATGGCATCATCGACATTAAATTCTTTTGAACAATCGCCACCAGACAAATGACGTCTCTTCAGAATCTTCAACTATGAACTCTGAAAAAACAGACGATGCTAGATTATCAATATCTTTTCCAGATGTCACATAATCATCCTCCATTGTCAACGAACAACCAAAAAACTGAAGAAAAAAATTATGTATGAAAAAACGTTGAATTGATAAAGTCAAAATCTGCTACAATGAAATAATACTGAATGGAAAAAAAAAAAATTCAATTGCATGAAATTAGGAAACCGAATCTATCCAAAAATAACTACCCTGAAAATCTTGACGAAAAAAGTAAAATTAAATTAAATAATGAAAAGGACGAAGTTACCCTTGTAGATAATTAGCGGGCTAATCATGATCTAACGGCTTATAATGGTTTCATAAATGTCAATTAGTTGTAAAAGAAGCTCCCTATATATATATATATATATATATATATATATATATATATAGAGAGAGAGAGAGAGAGAGAGAGAGAGAGAGAGAGAGAGAGAGAGGTGGGTCTAATCAAATGAGAACTAGATAGTTTGTGATAACTGTGAGATCCAATGTGAACCACTCATTTATTATAATTAATATTGTTTAAAAAATAAAATTAAAGGATACTTTGGTAAATTAACAATTTAAATTTTTATAACAAATCAATTCCTATCTTTACTCATTTCAATCCTATGCTTACTTAATATAATCTACCCTAATTATAACTCACGCCTCCTACCATTTTCCAGAAACCAATCCTTCCCACACAAAATAAGATGATTTGAAATCGGCGTATGAAAGTGATGTCACCGGTGGTGGTGACGGTGATGGAGCAGGAACTAAACGCGAACACCGCCTCACTCATTCTACGACGGATTCTGCAACCATGACCACTACCGCCGCCGACGGATTCTTCCCTACAACCACCTGTGATCGGCGCTAGGACGGCGGTTTGTTTGGTAGATGGGGTTTGGCGATCCGAACTGACTTCCGTCGATCGTTGTTAAGATTTCTACAACCACTACCGCTCCCACCGTCAACATCTACAGCACCAGTGATTTTTCTGGGCTGGCGGCGATGGTGCCTATGATGAAGGCGAAGGAACAGATTCCTCCAACACCCCCCCCCCCCCCCCCCCCCCACACACACACACACTTTCATATCCCCATCTCAATCACTGTTCTTCCCCCCATCCACTCCGTTGATGGTTCTAAAGGACTTTTCTTGTGTTAGATCTCGGTATGTATCATAATTTGTATATAGGGTGTATCACACTATTTATTTTTGTTGTTTTATGATAGGTATCACATTGTATCACAATATATATTCATATATATATATATACTAATTTTTATGTTGTTATGTATCACATTGCATCCAAATTTCTTCTTCTTATGTTTTTGTTGGTATCACGTTGTATTTTGTATCACATTGGGTACACTTATTTTGATTTTGTTATGTATCACAGTGCATCTCTGTTTCTTTTTCTTCTTCTTATGTTTTCCTTGGGTATCACAGTGAGTAACACAATGGGTATCACAGTGTGTCAATGTATTTTGTATTCGCCGGAATAAGGTTCACAGTCGGTATCACGGCGTATCACAGTCGGTATCACGGCGTATCACAGTCGGTATCACGGATTCACGACGGTATCATAGTTGGACTGTTACGAGAGAGGGAAGAGGGTAGAGGAGAGAGGAGAGATAAATTTTCTAAAATTCCAAAAATGTCCTTTATTTAAAATTAAAGTTAAAATTACCAAATATATTAATTTCCTAAGTTATCTTATAATTTGTGGTTGAGATTGGATCTCACAGTTACCACAAAATACTATGATCTCCCTTGAATGACCCATATATATATATCTATGCAATCTTTTATCCATCTCTATATAACTCCTTCACACGCATTCACACTCACACACACACACACACATACACACACACATATATATATATATATATATATATATATATATATATATATATATATATATATAGTAAATGTTAACATATATATGTAAATTGAGAAAAATGGTTGATGGCGATATGTTTAAGATTTAAGAAATATGCAAATTGGAGACGTCAAATTATTTGATCATATTTGATTTAGACATTTTTATATGTATTATCTAAATAATATCTGAATTATCGGTTTTATTTTAAAAACATGTTTCCTTTATTTTTATGTTTCTAATTTTGATTTTACCTTGTTTAAACACAACCCGACCAACCCGATCAACCCGAACGGGTTGGGTTGGGTTGTACCTTTGTTTGGGTTGGGTTAGGTTGAAATTTTTTCAAACTGCCAACATTGGATTGATATGTCGAAATGCTTTCAACCCGATCAACCTAACCCGTTAGCACCCCTAGATGAGGGTGTTTTCATTGTATATATTTTCAGTTTTGTATCAAAATTCTAACAAGTAATAAGGTTATATTTGGAACTTTTCAATAATTAGTTGTAAATTTAAAAATTAGTTATTAATCGATAAGTGATGTTGGTCGGAGGATCGGGTCTTATTATTCTAGGAAGCCTATGATCGGGCAACTATAAGAGGTTGCATTTAAACGGTCATAATTTTGGGTACGACACTTCGTTTCAGGCTCATGACCAATCTATTCGAAGCCTGAAACAAGACATACGTCGTGGTTATGCCGACTTTTGAACCCCCAAAATTATGTTTAAGTATGTTTTTTTGGACGTTTTTGTGTTTTATTTTTGCTCTTTTCGGCATTTTCGGTTGGGCTTTTATATTCGGCCCATGACCATTTTCAAGCATGTTTTGTTTTGGGCCTCCTATTTATATACTTCTTATGTAATCTGGATGGTTATGCTAAAATTTTAGAGACATTGATTTTAATGCAATTTTTGAGTTCTCGTGAATTCGAATTTGAAGCTTAGGTTCAGTATTCGTCGAATCAACGAATCCTATAAGAGATTGTAACACCCGTAATTTTCGGGTAAGTATTTTCAAGTTAGTGTAGAAATCGATCTTTCAAGAGAAATAGAAAAAATAGGATTTTGGATTGAATCCTAAATTTTATACTCTTGTTGGATGGAGAATTCAAATACGAATCCAACGGTTCTTTTCGGAGCTAAAATGGAGCTAAAACGAATAAGTTATGGTCAAAAGAAGGTTGCACGGGCTGGTGCGCGACCCTGAGTTGCGGCCCGAGCCGCGTAAGTCACTGGAGTTCAGATTGGGAAGCGCACGGCTTCTCACACGACTTGAAACCACGTGAAAAGCCACAGGAACCATCGGGAGCATTAAGTCACGATTTTTTAGCCATTTTCTTCATAACTTCCTCACCACAACTCCTATTTTTGTGATTCAAATTGCTATGGTTTCGTTTCTAAGAGCTCTTCAAGGATCTAGTAAAAGAGAAGTTTATTGGAAGATCCAAGAGTATTTGGTGATTGTAATCTCCTCCTCTCTTTCGATTTTAAGCTAGGGTTTGATGTTTTTTACTCTTCTCATTACATCCTTCATCTATTGGTGTGATTTTGTGTAACACCCGGATTTTTGGATTGAAATACTTTGGTCCAGTCTTCGATTTTTGTAGTCTACGTAGCATTAATTTTTTTTTATATGAGACTTTCGACCCAGTTAATAAATAACAGGCCAGTTGAATCTTAATCGAATTCCTCAAGGTCCAGTTGGCAAACACTAATTCACCCTCACCCTAAAAGACCATTTTCATTTTCCATACTTATCAATTCATATGAGAGCATCTTCTTCTTCTTCTTTTCTTTATGGAGGCGCATATTTTTGTGAAAGCACAATAGCAGCTTCAGCTGCTGTATCCTTTCCTCCTTTAAAAAAAATATATACTATACTCAAATACTTTGAAGACTTCAAAGCACTTAAGAGTAATATAGATATGGGAGCTAGATATTGGAGCTTTGTGGGTTTAAGGTCAAGATCTTTATCTTCTCCAACCATCTTTCCACCATTGTTGATCTAGTTTTGGGGTTTTCTTAAAAACCCATTTGTAAGTTCATCTTAACCTTCTAATCCTTTATTTAAGTTAAAACCTTTCATTTTAACCTTCTAGAACATCTCTCTTAATGTATCTCTCATATTATGAGTTTTGACCTATTTTGGGTGTTTTGGGAGATTTGAGATTTTGACAGAGATTTGTATGAATCTGATTTTGGGAGTTACTCTTGGTGTGTTTTAGGTTTGCTTGTGACCTATATAAGGTTTCTAGTGATGGATGTTTATGGATCTAAAGCCTTCACCAAGGAAGCTCAAGATTTGGGTAAAATCAAGATTTAGCCTAAATCTAGCAAGGTGAGTTCAAGTTGATTTGTGAAAACGTTGTACATGCCAAAATGTTCATTTTAAAGTGTTTTAAGTGTTTTACAAGAAAATATGCATTGTTGAGTTATTTGAAAGATTTTGATTACTTGGAATAATTAATTTTATAAATCGTGCAAAATAACCATTTTTGGGGATTTTTGGATAACTTGATAAAATAAGCATTAATGGAAGTGTTTTGATATATAATGCATAATTGAAGGTTATCTAATAAAATACACTTTTAGTGTTTTGTTGGAAATATGCATAATCTTATATGGTGGTACGTTTTGAATCATGAACGTGTGCGTCATTGGGTTTTGGGTCATTTCCGACCTTGTGAACATTTTAAAAGTTGTAAACCATTCGGTTTGAGAAAAGATGTAAGTTGGGTATTTTGATGGAGGAACCTTAAGCATTGTTATTTTAAATGATCTATTTTACATTTGTAAATCTTTGGGTATAAATGCACTTGGATGTGTACTTTGGGAAATGACGTGTCTTAAATTAAGAGTTGTGTGAGTAATTCGAGTCTATGAAGTATCTTTCGCATAAACATGTGTTATAAGTGTTTTACGGGATTATTTGGTTTTCATGAGTGGTAATTGGTTTTGGTTAAGCTTATGGCTCGATTTCTGACTTTAATGAGTCTTGAGGACATTTGTCCGGATTTTAACATTTGAATATGGAGCTTTGGTAGTCAGTTGCATTTATTGCATTTTATTTAAAGAGTACATGTTTTGAGTGCGTGTGTCATTCAAGTGGAGTCGTGTACTATTAGACCGTAATGCATTGAATCCATAGGCATATGAGTCGGTCATATTTGCATGGTGGAAAGTCTTAGTATTCTCACTTTGGGAAGTATGCCATCTTGGCATTTGTGTGTTTCGGTGTCGGGGAGAGGAACCTCATTGGGTTGTACTCCGGAATCTTGGGTTTGTGGTGTGATGTTCCAACACTTGTGCACGAGAGTTGAACATCTTGAGTTATCAAGTAAGGACTCGAGGCTCCAATTCTTGAATGCTAGTAAGTAGGCAATGTGGGTCCTTTGGGGACCTTGAGGTGTAACTTACTAGAGGCTGAACAGGCAATGAGATCGTGTATCCTTGAGGTGTAGCTGGGCACAACAGGCAATGGGGGATACAGTGGTGCCACCCGTATATGGGGTGGTGGACTTGAGGTGTAGCTTAGCTAGCAGGCACTAAAGTCCGACTCGAGTTGGAGCTTATCAAAGCAGACAATAGAGTCACGATCTGAGGTGTAGTTCAATAACATAATTATGCGACTTAACTTTATGTTCCGTCACATATAATGGAAGCGGGTCTCCCCCGTCACCGAAATGTGTTATCTAGGTATTCATTTTTATCCATGTTTTTTGTGACGTCTTAAATATATGTGGATTGTTGTCCACGATTTATGAGCTGATTTTTATACCCCATCTGCGTTTTGGATGTTTTGAGATATGATGTTTGATCTACATTTTCATTATTTAAGGATTAAACCATTATTCACATTTCGGGTGAGTTTTTGGGTTCGAGCTTATATCTTTAAGAAACGGTTGATGTTGGTATTTCCATCACCTAAAAAATGCATGTTATTGGGAAACGGGTCGTTTTTGTGTTTAAAGAAAATCATTTTGGAAATCATGATTAAAGCTGTGTTTCTTTCCTTTTAACGATTTTATATAATCATGATGTAAACTCTTGAACTCACTAGGCGTTAGCCTAACCTTTTTATTTGTCGGCATGTGCAACAGGTTCAGGTTGGGAATAGTTCTAGCGACACTGTGAAGAGATGAGTGCTAGTAGTGTGCTCGTGAAGTGATTTGCTTAGTGAAGTCTTCCGCACTTGGGGAATAGCAACTTGATTTTGGGGTTGAGTAACACCCGACATTTTGTAGTCTTGGCGAATGACTTAGGTTTTGATTGTTGAAAATATAATGTTTATATTGAGGTAATTTCAAGAATGGTTTGTAGAAGGAACTTTATTCTTAAGTGGGAATTTTATCGAAGTTTTTATTTAGTTGCTCTTTCCAATTTTGAGGGTGTTACATTTTGGTAGCTTTGTGGTATAGGGAAACCTCTTGGGAGTGTTGGATCTAAGATCTAGAAAAAAACCCTTGAAGATTTCAAGTCATCACCAAAGGAGACTCTCATTTTGGAGTAAAACCTAGATTTAGCCTAAATCTAGCAAGGTGGGTTCAAGTTGATTTGTGAAAACGTTGCATGCCAAAAATGTTTATTTTAAAGTGTTTATGTGTTTTTACATGAAATTATCAATTGTTGAGTTATTTGGTGGGTTTTGATTATTTGAAGTTTTACAAATCTTGTAAAACGCCCACATTTAGGATTTTGGGTAACTTAATAGATAAATCATAAATGATAGTGTTTTGATGATTTATTGTACAAATGAGGGTTATTTGATAAAAATGCACTTTTAGTGTTTGTTGGAAATATGTATAGTTTAAGTTATGGGACGTTTTGAAAATATGTATGAGTGGGTCATTTAATGAGTTTACATATTAGTACGTCTCATTCTTATAAATATCATGAGATGTCCATCGTTGGGTTTTTGGACACTTTGGTAAATAAATTGTGAGAGTATGCCCTTTTGGGTGCTCTATCTCATAAATGAATATCATTTGACTTTTATGTACTCTTGATGCTCTTGCTTTTATAACTCATTGTGAAAGATATACGTTATCGAGTTATAAAGTATTTGGGTATATAAATGGTTTGATTTCATTTGGAAAATGTCAATGAAGGGGGTTCTGAGTTAGTCATGTCTTTGGAGCATGTATTTGCATAATATGGGTTAAATACATTTCATTTGCATATGTTGACTTTTAACAAATGGTCATTTGATCTTTTGAGCTTATGGCTCGGTTTTTGACTCTGTTGGGTCTTGGAGACATTTGTCCGATTTTGATAGCTCAATGTAGAGCTTTGGTTATAATTTGCAGGTATTGCATCCTATTTGAGAATTACATGATTTGAATGCACTGGTTATTCTTTTGGAGTCATGTATTAATTTCTAAATTAAACTAGCTTGTGTGGATGGTGAGATCCCAAGGTAAAGACACGGATAAGGTTGAACTTGGTAGTTCTAGGCTAAAGATTCGACTTTGGTTGATGTCCCATGGACTAAGATCCGGTTTGGGTTGATGTCTCACTAGACTAAATATTCGGTTTGGGTTGATGTCTCAATTGACTAAAGATCCGGTTTGGGTTGATGTCTTAATAGACTAAATATTGGTTTGCGTTGATGTCTCCATGGACTAAAGATCCGGTTTGGGTTGATGTCCAAGATTGACTAAAGACCTGGATAGGGTTGATGTCATAGACTTTTCCATCTATGAAACATGCTTGTAACATATATTTGTGGTTTAACTTTGTGTACCCGCCACATTCAATGGATCCGGGTCTCCCCCGTCACCGAAAGGTGTTGTTTTGGGTATTTACTTTTATCCATTGTTTTCGGTACGTATTATATTTATATGGATTGTTTTCCATGAATTATGGGTGGTGTTTTATGCCTCATCCTTGTTTGGATGTTTCGAATGATGGAGTTTTATTCACGTTTATATTATTGGAAATTTAATATTTATTCACGTTTTAAGTGAGTTTTGTATTTGAGTCCATTGTTGAGAAATGCTTTATATTGGAGCTTTCGTCATGGGATTTGTATGCGTTGGAAAAATGAGTTGTTTGCACATTTAATATAAATCCTTTTTGGAAATCATGATTTAAGTTGCATTCTTTTCGTTTAACGAATTATTTAATCATGCTGAAAACTCTTGAACTCACTAGGCGTTAGTCTAATCTTTTTATTTGTCGGCGTGTGCAACAGGATCCGATCCAAAAATAGTACTAGTGACACTGTGAGGAGATGAGTGCTAGTTGTGTGTTCGAGAAGTGAATAGCTTGGTGAAGTCTTCCGCATATTGGGATTAACAATTTTGTATTTGGGTTTAGTAACACCCGACCTTATGTAGGCTTGACGAATGACTTAAGTTAATGAATGTTGAAGTTATTGATGTTCTAAAGTTGATGTATTTCCAATGATGGATTGTAGAAGGGATTTTATCGTTTATTTGGTTATTTTATCGAAGTTTTTTTAATTGTTCTTTCCAATTTTGAGGGTGTTACAGAGATTAACACATGTATTTACAGAGAATCAACGTGTTTTAATTTGTTGTTTGTTTTATCGTTGCATCAATAAGTTTAGAAAATTCTTTAAAACTTGATGGGAGGTGAGATAAATTATTTTTATTTATTTCAGTCAATAAGATTAAACTATTATTATTTTATATAAAGTTTATTTAAAAAGTGTATTGCAATGATAAAGCTATATAATATTTTAATAATATAATTTATGTTGATATCCTTAAAATATAAAAGTTGTTGGAGTAAACTGTATAACAACCCAACATTTTTAAACATTTCATTTCTTACAAATAGAACATGCAAGGTCATATATCATAGAATATCCCAAAATCGAGTCTCAAAATTTCCTTACATCATAACAAAATTGGTTGGCGGAAACAACCTACACAACTGAGAAATAAGCTAAATAGTACTATAGTGTCGCTATACTATCAAGCCTCCTTGCTAACTCCTTGCTCACTTGCTAGAGCCTTTCATCACCTGCTTTCTTGAAAAGGTTTTAGTTTGAAAATGCGAGGGTTAGACCATAAGGTCTAGTGAGTCCCTCCTAACAGTTGTCAAAGCATTTAAAACAGTTTATCATTTTCAGCATAAAACATTCATAAATCTGCTCATTTAAAATCATTCACGGAATAAGGTCCGCCCCTCATAAATTGGCACCCTGAAGCCACCCTAAGGTGACAACGAGTCAGTCTCATGCTGCCTTACATTGGGGCCACACTACCCCTGGCATAAACGGATCACACTTCCCGACACAAGCTGGCGGGCCACACTCCCCGACTTAGACAATTTACATCCAAAACAATGTATGCATACATTTCACGTAGATTCAAACATCATTCATGCGATTAAAGCTTACGTATAAAACATGGCATTTTCTCATTACATCCTTGCTTTAGAAAACATATCAAGAGCCACACATTTTAGTTTAGAAAACTCACCTGGCTAGCTTGCTCCAAAGCTCCTCTCTTACACTTCCGGTCTCTAGGTGGAACACCTATTATATTCATAACGTACGTCATAATTCATTTATTTATTACTCGAGTTAAATCCCGAACTCAACCCAAACTTATCTAAGTTGGTAGATTACACTTCTAGTCCAAAAATCATAATTAATGGTCTTTGCTTACCCATCCAATTGAAAAGCTATATCGGATACATTAATTTACCCGACTCTAGATTCCCAACATAAAAAATAACATTGGATCCTAAATATCAAAACTGGATCATGTTACTAATAATATGACCCAAATTAAATAAATAGACTATCAATTACGTACTAGACCTTTATTATATAATTATAGACTTTAATAATAAACTAAGCCCACTTTAAATAACTAAGCCCAAAAAGGACTTAAGAACCTTTCGGCCCAACTCTCAATTCGGTCCATCAAACCAAACCAGGCCCAAGCTTGAGTTACGGGTCAACTTCCGGTATGCATTTCGGAACTCGGCGATTACGAACTAAAACCCACATTCTTCGCTATTAATCTAACTCTACACGATTTTTACGACAACTCTTCTTTTTAATAAAAGATACAAACTGTTCCCCAACCAAGAATCCTTATAAACATTTGATTTAACTTTGACAATGTGGATTAGAATCAAAACTCTATTTATTCCCTTATTTGATTTCTCAGCTTACATAATTGAGATCAACTAGAAGTTATCAAATCTAACATTACTCACAAAAGAGAAAACACAAGGGAATGATTTCTCACCAGATTAGAACCTCACGAAACGGGAACCGTTGCCAAACGACCTTCTTCTTCTTCCTTGTTTCTCTCTGTCTCTCGCTACTTGAAAGGACAGGACGATTTTTAGGGTTTAGACACCACCTCAGCCACCACCGCCGGCGACCACCACCGGCGACCACCACCGGCAGCCGACTGCCGGCGCTCCTCAGTCGCACCCTCCGGTCTCCTCCTTTGTCGCCGGTGACCTGCAACCTCCCTCTCGCTCGCTGCCACTTTCTCTCGTCGTCTCTCTCTCGCTGACTCTATCTCTCGGTGCCTCTACCTCTCGGTGCACAGCAGGTCACACACACAGAGGACCGTTTATTTCCTCCTCTCGGTTTTCCCTTCTCGATGAGCAGCACGACACACACACACACCTACAGCTCTTCATTTGATTTCTTTCGCTTCTCCTCTCTCTCTCTCTCTCTCTCTCTCTCGATGTGTAGCAGGTTACACACACACACACACCAAAACCCTAAAAACAAATTGTTTTCTAAGCCAGTGATAACACCACTTTTTGGCGTTATTTTCAGTTCTCAAACCAATGAGATTGGCTTGTATTTAAGAAAAGAAGAGGATTTTTAATGGTTTATCTAGTGAAATGAACAGGTAATCCAAAAGACAGCGTTCACCGAGAAAAGAAGCTAAAAAGAGCCTAAAACGAGTCCCAAACGAAGCCAACGAAAGCCCGAGATCCAAGCCCAAGACCCGCGCCCGAACCAGGACCCGAACCGCGAACCAGAAACCGACCCAGAAGCGCTCTGGAAAGCGCGCGACTTTCCACGCGACTTGTTTTAGTAACGAGGGTTTTAGTAACGAGGGTTACTTAAAACAATTACCAGTTAATCCCCTTAATGAATACCCAATCTCTAAAATCACCGTTGTTCTCTTTCGAGCAACATCAGGTTTTATTTTGAAAAGGACAAGTTTTATCTTTCGATCTCAACCTATGAATTTCAAAACACATTAATCACAAGATTCATGTTTGAACGAATAGATTTAATCTCTCGATCTCAACCTAAATGGTTCAATTAGGACTAAGGCGTATTCGGTATATCTCTATCACCAAATTCTCGCCTTAGGCATGCAATTCCTAGTTCTAGCTAACAGTTAATTCTCTCGAACTCAACTGGAAACAACAAAACAATTGAAAGCTAGCTAAACTCTCAAAAGCATTAAGAATCAAATTACATGCATTCATTAAAAAGGAAAACCGATAAACGTTCAAGTCATCTGTTCATATGCTTACAAACCCAATTCAATCCAACCCCCAACATCTAAAAGTAGTTCATGTTGGTGGTGGATTCAAACATAAGAAAAGGAGATGTGAAAGTATGTGTAAACATGATAAACGTGATTGTAACGAAAGTAATGATGAACTCCCTTCTATCCGATCTAATCCGACTCTCGTTGTGAACTTCTCCTCGATCTGTCCTCTATCGTGGCTCCAAAAGGCGTGAAAAGTCTCCAGAAATCGCCCCAAGTCGTCTGCCGTTCGTCGTGTGTGAGTTGCGTCTCGAATAATGACCTAAAATCTGGAGCAAAAGGCTGAAAATCGCGAAACAGAGGGTTACTAAAACAAGTCGCGTGGAAAGTCGTAACCCTCTGTTTCGCGACTTTCCACGCGACTTGCAAGTAACCCTCTGGTCCCGTAACCCTCTGTTTCGCGATTTTCAGCCTTTTGCTCCAGATTTTAGGTCATTATTCGAGACGCAACTCACACACGACGAACGGCAGACGACTTGGGGCGATTTCTGGAGACTTTTCACGCCTTTTGGAGCCACGATAGAGGACAGATCGAGGAGAAGTTCACAACGAGAGTCGGATTAGATCGGATAGAAGGGAGTTCATCATTACTTTCGTTACAATCACGTTTATCATGTTTACACATACTTTCACATCTCCTTTTCTTATGTTTGAATCCACCACCAACATGAACTACTTTTAGATGTTGGGGGTTGGATTGAATTGGGTTTGTAAGCATATGAACAGATGACTTGAACGTTTATCGGTTTTCCTTTTTAATGAATGCATGTAATTTGATTCTTAATGCTTTTGAGAGTTTAGCTAGCTTTCAATTGTTTTGTTGTTTCCAGTTGAGTTCGAGAGAATTAACTGTTAGCTAGAACTAGGAATTGCATGCCTAAGGCGAGAATTTGGTGATAGAGATATACCGAATACGCCTTAGTCCTAATTGAACCATTTAGGTTGAGATCGAGAGATTAAATCTATTCGTTCAAACATGAATCTTGTGATTAATGTGTTTTGAAATTCATAGGTTGAGATCGAAAGATAAAACTTGTCCTTTTCAAAATAAAACCTGATGTTGCTCGAAAGAGAACAACGGTGATTTTAGAGATTGGGTATTCATTAAGGGGATTAACTGGTAATTGTTTTAAGTCAGATATTCGTATGTGAAAACCTAAGGATTTCCAACCCTCAACTGTTTTCTCTATCGAATTTTCCTCAAGTTGTCTACTGTTCCGTTTGTGATTTTCTTATTGCAATTAATTAGTTTAATACCAACCATCTCTCAATTTCGACAGTTCAGTTAATAGTGATTATAGTAATTGTGATACTTAGTTCCTAGTTCCCCGTGATTCGATACTCGTACTTTCTAGTACTATTACTTGACTTCGACCCGTACACTTGCGGTTAGATTTAGGGGGGGGGGGGTGATACCCGCCTATCAAGTTTTTGGCGCCGTTGCCGGGGAACTAGTTGCAACTAATAGCACTACCAGCTATAAGTGCTATTACATTGAACAATTTTTCTTTTTGTTTATTACTTTGTTCCATCACTTTCAATTCCTGGATTACTAACTTTGCTTACTTTCTTTTCAGGTACTACTTGGTGTATGCCAAGGACGACCCGAGGGAAGGAAATCGAACAACTTGATCCGGAGATCGAGAGAATCGTCCGCCGAATACGCAAAGCATCCAAAGACCAAAGACAATTAAAGATGGGTGACGAGAGACCACGTAACAACCCACCTCCGCCTCCTCCGGCGAGAGTTCCGATGCGATCATTTGCCAATCCAAACGTGGCAACCGCGCGGATAGGCATCCAACCGCCCGCTACTGCAGCAAACTACTTCGAGATTAAGCCGAGTACCATTGTCATGGTACAGCAGAATCAGCTCGGGGGAGCACCTACTGAAGATCCTCATGCCCACCTTCGTGCATTTGAACGGATTTGCAATACGTTCAAGATCAATGGGATGGAGGAAAATGCCATCAAGCTAAGACTGTTTAGCTTCTCACTCAAGGGTAGAGCTGAAATTTGGATAGAAGGTTTGCCAGCGGATCAGATCACTACATGGGCAGACCTGAAAGCCGCATTCCTCCAGAAATTCTTCCCACCGGGAAGAACCGCGCAGTTAATGTCCGAGATTACGCACTTCGCGCAATGGGACCAAGAGACCCTATATGAGGCATGGGAGCGATATAAAGACATGTTGAAGAAGTGTCCACATCACGGGTTGCACGGATGGGTCATCATCCAGACATTCTTTAGTGGACTCCACCCGCAGTTCAAAAACGATATCACTGATGGAGCACTAATGGATAAATCTTATGAAGAAGCATGCGAGCTGATCGAGAACTTGGCCGAACATAGCTTTTCTACTCCAAGATCAGCTGTTAGAAGAGTTGCAAGTGTTCAAGAATCGGATGAGCTGAAAGAAATAAAAGCTCAACTAGCTTTTATCACGAACCATCTGAAGGGAGGTATTCCACAAGAACCCGAGCAAGTCCAATTCTTACAAAACCGGAACAACCAACTGAGGAATGATCCGTTCTCAAATACTTATAATGAGGGGTGGAAGAAGCACCCGAACTTCTCTTGGAGTCAACCCGGTCAACAACAGCAAGGTAATTCTTCTAACTTTGCTAATTATCCTAATGTTAACAATGTGTACCGTCCTCCAGGTTTCAACCAAAGGAACGAAGGAGAATCCGGGGAGAAGAAGCCGGGGCTGGAAGAGATGATGACGAAGTTCATGGCAAAGATGGACAGCACAGTTGGAGAGTTAGCGAGCACGGTAAGCACAGTCAAGGCAGTTACTGATCAGAACACCGCATCGATCAAGATCCTAGAAAGGCAAGTGGGGCAAATTTTGGGAGCCTTACAACACCGAGCCCCCGGTACATTTCCGAGTCAGACTGAAACGAAGAACCGGGATGAGTGTAACGCCATTTATCTGAGAAGTGGCAAGGAGCTGAATGGAGAGCCTGCACGAGAACCGTCATCAAGGGAGACCGATCCTAAAGAGAAAGAGGTCGAGATTGTAGATATGGACGAGTTGGAAGCCGAGAAAAAGTTTGAGATGGAAGAGAACTCGGAGGATGGACCGAAGGATAAAGAGGTGACACCGCCACCGAAGCCGGTAGTGAAGCCGTTTGTACCACCACTACCATATTTGAATAGGCTTAAAGCCCAAAGGGAGGATCTTAACTTTTCTAAATTTCTTGAAGTTTTTAAGAAACTACATATTAACATCCCGTTTGCAGATGCGTTGGCACAAATGCCCTCATACATGAAGTTCATGAAGGAGATTCTATCCAAGAAGAGGGCGATCAATCACCAGTCCACCGTTGCACTTACTGAGGAGTGCAGCGCAATTATTCAGAACAAGCTTCCCCCAAAGCTCAAAGATCCAGGGAGTTTTCCGGTCCCTATTCAAATTGGAAAGTTTTCTTTTGATAAGGTATTATGTGATTTAGGAGCCAATATTAATCTAATGCCTTTGTATGTTTTCAGGAAACTCGGATTGGGAGAGGTGAAGCCGACATATATGACGCTTAAACTCGCGGATCGATCGATCGTGTACCCGTATGGAGTGGTAGAGGATGTGCTAATCAAGGTCGGCAAGTTCTACTTCCCGGTGGACTTCGTGGTGCTAGACGTCGATGAAGACATAGAAGTCCCGCTGATTCTGGGAAGATCATTCCTGGCCACGAGTAGGGCACTGATAGATATGGAGGAAGGAGAGATGACCTTGAGAGTTGGCTGCGAGAAGGTAATGTTTAAGATGTTCGAGACTGGAAAGCTTAGAGACAGAGATGGCAAAGGAGAGCCAGATGAGGGAGAATCCGCGAAGAACCGCAAGTGTGGGCGATTCGATTCCGCGGATACTGAGGCAAGTTTAGATCCACATAGTCGTGCCACGACTTTAACTACGGCGCTGGGTGGGAGGCAACCCACCGAGGTCAGTTTTCTTTTAATTTCCAGTTTTTGACTGTGTTCTTAGTTACAAAAAAACCATAAAAATAAAAAAACGAAAAATCAAAAAAATAGCTGAAACAGGGACTTACGCGGCTTGTGAAGTGGCCTACAAACCGCGTGCCAAGTCGCGGGGCTCTCTGTGGGTTTTCGAAACAGGGGGTTACGCTACTTCTTGCGCGACTTACAACCCGCGCACCAAACCGCGCGGGTTCCCCTGTTTTCGTGCCGTGTTCGTTTTCTTGCTTTTTGTGTTTCGTTTTTCTGCTTTCTTTCGTCTTTTGTTTTGTTTCTTGTGTGTTTGCTTTCTCGCTCTCCATCTCCCCTGATTGGCGCTCAAATCTTTCAAGATAATCTCCTCCGTCCGGGCAAACAGGTATGTTCTCCACTTTGTGTGTAACGAGTGGTGTAAGATGTTTTGTTTCTTATTAGTTAACGAGATGCAACAAACCTAAGTTTCACTTAGGTTTGGGGTGCCTCATCTTTTCAACATCTACACACTCACTTTTATCCCTGTGCAAACTTCGGTTTCACCGAGGTTTGGGGTTGGCTTTTGTTTGACAAACCTAGGCCACGACCTAGGTTTGGGGTAGCCATGTTTTTGAACATGCTAGAATAGCTCTTTGATGCTTGTGCCTAATGTTATGTTTTGCCTATCTGATACCGGTAATAACCGCACAACGATACTTGTTTTAGTATCGCCTACACCGACACCCACACATTGGGGACAATGTGTGGGTAAGGTTTGGGGTTGCCCAATCGGGCCCACGTTATGCACGTAGATTTCCTGCACTTCTGAGTACTTAGATCACTTTAGCTAAATTTTTTGTATTGAATGATTGAGACCAACTATTGTAGGAAGAATTTGGTGATAGTGACGTGACCGCTAGGGAAGGACCGGGAAAGGACATGACTAGGGACATTAGTGGAGACCACCCATTAGCGAGTTTTGAGCCTTAAAGACGTTGTTCATATCGAGGGATTCATACACCAAAATCGTATACACTTTTTCGAAATCCTTGTCATGAATATAGAATGATCTCGCTATATTATTGCATTGAGTAGCAAAGACAACCATCGGGATATTGGTAAAGGGTATAGTAGACCAAATCGTGTGGACCTTAAGATGTGATTCCAGGCATTGTGTGTATGTTTAACCCTGTTTTTAGCTATCGTACCTTTTCACCCATATGTGTGTAACCATAACCCTCTTTGTAGCCAAACACTCACCTTTTTCATTTTTAAACCCACCTTTAAACCCAAGCCGAAAGCCTTAGCCACCCCTATCCGAAAATGTGTCAATCCAAAGCAATACAGGCCAGTTATGAAAATAAATAGAAAAGAGGGCCAAGGCAGCCCCAAGTTGAATAAAGAGGACCAATGAAGATCCAAAAAAACTAGTTTAGATATTGATAGTAAGTACAGCATAAAATATGAGAGTCAAAGCGACTCCAATAGTGACAAAGATAGAATAAAAACCAGAAAAGTTCAGAACTATTAATGATTGACACGCCGAGGAAAGCCAACGAAAGCCCGAGATCCAAGCCCAAGATCCGCGACCAAACCAAGACCCGAACCGCGAACCAGAAACCGACCCAGAAGCGCTCTGGAAAGCGCGTGACTTTCCACGCGACTTGCAAGTCGCGTGGAAGGTCGCGTAACCCTCTGTTTCGCGATTTTCAGCCTTTTGCTCCAGATTTTAGGTCATTATTCGAGACGCAACTCACACACGACGAACGGCAGACGACTTGGGGCGATTTCTGGAGACTTTTCACGCCTTTTGGAGCCACGATAGAGGACAGATCGAGGAGAAGTTCACAACGAGAGTCAGATTAGATCGGATAGAAGGGAGTTCATCATTACTTTCGTTACAATCACGTTTATCATGTTTACACATACTTTCACATCTCCTTTTCTTATGTTTGAATCCACCACCAACATGAACTAATTTTAGATGTTGGGGGTTGGATTGAATTGGGTTTGTAAGCATATGAACAGATGACTTGAACGTTTATCGGTTTTCCTTTTTAATGAATGCATGTAATTTGATTCTTAATGCTTTTGAGAGTTTAGCTAGCTTTCAATTGTTTTGTTGTTTCCAGTTGAGTTCGAGAGAATTAACTATTAGCTAGAACTAGGAATTGCATGCCTAAGGCGAGAATTTGGTGATAGAGATATACCGAATACGCCTTAGTCCTAATTGAACCATTTAGTTTGAGATCGAGAGATCAAATCTATCCGTTCAAACATGAATCTTGCGCTTAATGTGTTTTGAAATCCATAGGTTGAGATCGTAAGATAAAACTTGTCCTTTTCAAAATAAAACCCGATGTTGCTCGAAAGAGAACAACGGTGATTTTAGAGATTGGGTATTCATTAAGGGGATTAACTGGTAATTGTTTTAAGTCAGATACTCGTATGTGAAAACCTAAGGATTTCCAACCCTCAACTGTTTTCTCTATTGGATTTTCCTCAAGTTGTCTACTGTTTCGTTTGTGATTTTCTTATTGCAATTAATTAGTTTAATACCAACCATCTCTCAATTTCGACAGTTCAGTTAATAGTGATTATAGTAATTGTGATACTTAGTTCCTAGTTCCCCGTGATTCGATACTCGTACTTTCTAGTACTATTACTTGACTTCGACCCGTACACTTGCGGTTAGATTTAGGGGGGTGATACCCGCCTATCAAGTTTTTGGCGCCGTTGCCGGGGAACTAGTTGCACCTGATAGCACTACCAGCTATAAGCGCTATAAGATTGAACATTTTTTTTATATTTACTTTGTTTCATCACTTCAGTTTTTGGATTGCTAAATTTGTTTTCTTTTCGTTTCAGGTACTAATTGGTTTATGCCAAGGAAAACCCGAGGGGAAGGAATCGAACCAATCGATCCGGAGATTGAAAGAACCGCCCGCCGTTTACGAAAAGAAACAAAAGTCAAAAAAGATATCAAGATCGAGATGGCCGACGAAGCACCTCCTCGCAACAATCCTCCGCCTCCTCCGGCGAGAGTTCCGATGCGGTCATTTGCCAATCCAAACGTGGCAACCGCACGGATAGGCGTCCAACCGCCCGCTACTGCAGCAAGTTACTTTGAGATTAAGCCGAGTACCATTGTCATGGTACAGCAGAATCAGTTCGGGGGAGCACCTACTGAAGATCCCCATGCCCACCTTCGTGGATTTGAACGGATTTGCAACACGTTCAAGATCAATGGGATGGAGAAAAATGCCATCAAGCTAAGACTGTTCAGCTTCTCACTCAAGGGTAGAGCTGAAATTTGGATTGAAGGTTTGCCAGCGGATTAGATCACTACATGGGCAGACCTGAAAGCCGCATTCCTCCAGAAATTCTTCCCACCGGGAAGAACCGCGCAGTTAATGGCTGAGATTACACATTCCGCGCAATGGGACCAAGAGACCCTATATGAGGCATGGGAGCGATATAAAGACATGTTGAAGAAGTGTCCACATCACGGGTTGCACGGATGGGTCATCATCCAGACATTCTTTAGTGGACTCCACCCGCAGTTCAAAAACGATATCACTGCCGCATCGGGTGGAGCACTAATGGATAAATCTTATGAAGAAGCATGCGAGCTGATCGAGAACTTGGCCGAACATAACTTTTCGACTCCAAGATCAGCTGTTAGAAGAGTTGCAAGTGTTCAAGAATCGGATGAGCTGAAAGAAATAAAAGCTCAATTAGCTGCGATCTCGAACCAATTGAAGGGAGGTAGACCGGAAGAACCCGAGCAAGTCCAATTCTTACAAAACCGGAACAACCAACCGAGGAATGATCCGTTCTCAAATACTTATAATAAGGGGTGGAAGAAGCACCCGAACTTCTCTTGGAGTCAACCCGGTCAACAACAGCAAGGTAATTCTTCTAACTTTGCTAATTATCCTAATGCTAACAATGTTTACCGTCCTCCAGGTTTCAATCAAAGGAATTGCAATGAAGGACCATCCGGGGAGAAGAAGCTGGGGCTGGAAGAGATGATGATGAAGTTCATGACCAAGATGGACAACACGGTTGGAGAGTTAGCGAGCACGGTTAGCACAGTCAAGGCGGAAACTGATCAGAACACCGCATCGATCAAGATCCTCGAAAGGCAAGTGGGGCAGATTTCGGAAGCCCTACAAAACCGACCTCCCAGAACATTCCCGAGTATGACCGAAAAGAAACACCGGGAAGAATGTAATGCCATTTATCTGAGAAGTGGCAAGGAGCTGAATGGAGATCTTACAAGAGAGCCGCCACCAAAGGAAACCGATCATGAAGAGAAAGAGGTTGAGGTCATAGAGGTGGACGAGTTGGAAACCGAGAAAGATATATTGACTGAAGAGGCCAAGAAGAGTGAAGAGAAAAAGAGGCCGTCTGTACCACCGCTACCATATCCGAATCGGGTGAAGGCGCACAAAGATGAGGAACAGTTCAAGAAGTTCCTCGATGTTTTCAAGAAGCTACACATAAACATTCCATTCGCGGAGGCACTCGCTCAAATGCCGACCTACCTCAAGTTCATGAAGGAGATTCTATCCAAGAAGAGGGCGATCGATCACCAATCCACCGTTGCACTTACTGAAGAGTGTAGCTGTTGGTCCCGAAGGCTTATACAAGTTTGTAGAAGGGGGGGTTGAATACAAACACACAGATTTTACTTTTCTAAATTGTTTATTGATAAATCATTAACAATTTACAGCTTGTTGCGGAAACAAGATTAAGGATAAACCTAAATCTAAACAAGTTGGAACACTAAGGTTTCTTGCACTAATAGAGATAAGGAAATTACTAATAATAACCTATCTGAGATAAGAGATTTGAACTTGTCCAGAGTTAGCAAGTTACTTCAAAAGAAGTGAGTTCATCTCTTTATATACTGCATGCATTTAATGCAAATCAGTATATACTTTACACGTGTCATCAGCTGGTTGGTTGCATGTCATTGACTTTTGATGACAACCTTAGTAGCCGTAAGGATGAACAGTGTAGTATCAGAGTGGTTGTACGATTTCAGATTTTCGGAGGTTCTTTTCTGACATTTCGTACGGAGGCATGCAAGGGTGGTTAAGACAAAAGTACTTTGTACGGAGGACTTCATGATCAACTTTCGTTGATTCAGCGATTATCATTTTCTATTCAGCGAATGATAAAGTTCAGCGATAACTGAAGTCTTGTACTTGATACTTCACGTTGAGTGGACAAATCTGAGTCTTCGCTGATCCGCATCAGTTCATTAGGAGACTTGTCGCTGGTTCTTGAGCTTGATCTTCGACTTCAGCGTAGAACCTTTGTTGACTGAACAGACTCAGAGCATTAATGATGAACAGTTTCGCTGAATGTTTAACTTAAAGAGCGAGAGTTCCTATCAGCGGTACTGGAAGATCTTAGTACTTATCAGCGATAGTGAAACTCTGATACATATTGTTTACTTACAATTTTCACTAAGTATAAGAGAGGGTCATTATCAAATCACTGAGGGTTTGGATCAACAATCTCCCCCTATTTGATTATGACATAGCAACAAAGAAAATTGCTATTTAATGAAAACATAAGGATAAAAAGAACTCATAAAATATTTGTCCCTGTTTTCTGGGATCTTTTCAGTACTGATGGAGTAAAGTACATTCGCTGAAATCTTTCTTTAAAACTTTGAATAAGGTTACAAAGAGAAATGGAAAGATTACAAGTACGAGCGAAATAAATTACAAGTACAAAAGGATAACTGATAAAATAGATGAAAGAGGCGATTTTATCAGCTTACAGAGGTTCTTCCTTAATGAGAAGTTCATCAAGGGTCTTTTCAGTGGGGATCATCCAGTCAGGAACCGTTACACCTCGTTTTCTTTTGTTCAGCGCTTCTTCAAAGATCAAGGGTTTTAGGTGTCGTGCCTGAATGTCTTTTCTGAAGTCACACCAGTAGATGATATCTCGGAGCTGTTCGATTGGAGTGATTGGAAGCTCAGCGATCCGTTGAAAACATTTACGTCCGTCGTAGTCGAGAAAGAATATTCCATAAGGATTACTGATGACTTTACCAGGGACAAAAAGTTCACATGGTGGCAAAGAAATGTCAAGGGCAGATAGATCAGGGTCAGGACCAAGCACTTCAGCGCGAGAGAAACCAATTCCAGTTTCATTTCGTATTACAGGACCTGAGTTTGAATCTTGACGTTTCTTCTTTGGAGAGGCCCTTTTTCTTTTCAGCTTAAGATCAGGAAGAGGAGGAATGTCCACACAAGAAGATATCAAGTCGATCTGTCTGTTTATCAGCTTTTCGAAATGATCCTTGTACTTAGATTGTGACGAATGGATAGCTAACCTCATCTCCAGCCATTCAGAGAGACCATACCTTTTTACACTGTCAGCGCGAAAGGCTTCAGATTGGCCATCTTCTCTGAAAAGTTTGATGTCAACAATAGGTACTCCGATAGAGGTTCTTCCAGAGATGAATACCTTGTTGATCTTCGCTGGACGATATCTGAAGTGAATTTTCTCTTTACACCAGATCAGGGTGGTCTGAGAAACTTCAGTTTTCTTTTCCACGATCTTCTGGGCTTCTTCCCAAAGCTTTCGTTGGATTTGAATGGGAACACGTTTCAGCTTGGGGTCTTTGATAGATTCTTAAGTAAGCTTGATGGCGTATTCTATGTCTTTTTCTTCAGCTTCCTTTCTTTCAGCGATTAGGCGTTCAGCTCTGAGGTGTTCCTTGTATTCAGCTTTTGAGATTCTGAACTTTGGAGGAACTGAAGGAAGTTGATCACGCCTCAGAATGATTCGCTGATCCTCGAATCGCTTTATTACTTCCTCTCTTTTCTTTTGTTCCTCTTCACTTAGCTTTTGAGGAGCTAAGGAAGGTCTGCGTTTGTGAGAGAGAGTCTGTTCCTCAGGTTCATCAGTCTTAGAGATCAAATCCAAGACTGGGATTATTTCTTCAGTGGCAGCTGGTATTTTTGGTGAAGTCGCAGTTGTGGAGCCTTCAGCGATATCCTCAAACAGGGGAGAGGACTAGCTGAAACACAGCGATCTTACAAGTAAGAACTTGGGTAGAAACAGATAGAGAGAATTGGTTTAAGTGTATAGGCTTGGGTAGAGGAACTGATAGTGTATGATAGAGGAGGGATGGAGTAAGAGATGTTTAGTGTACCTGACAAATCGGCTTTTCAAGCAAGATCGTCAGATTGTCATCTTCAGCGACGCTTTTGCCTTTGCCTTTCTCAGCTCCAGAGGCTGAGGGCATTGTCTTTGTCCGCTTCCATGAAGGTTCATTTATCGAGATCCCCTTAAGAGATTTGATCCTTGGGGCAGGTTTGACGATAAAGAAATCATCGTCATCTTCGTCATCATCATTCTTCTTTGGAGAAGAAGATGGTTCATCATCAGGGATGTCGACGGCTTCATCATCTTCTGCTTCGGATTCTTCAGCGTCTTCTCCGAGTTGCTCCCCCTCAGATACAGAGGCGAGCTTCTCGGTTCCCTCAGGGTTTTCATCTCCCTGAGGTCCAGCGGCAACTTCAGTTTCAATAGTCTTCTCACCCTCTTCAGCGAAGGTGAGGTCTTCGTTCTTCTCTCCCCTGATAGATTCATCATGGGAAAGGTCTTCAGCGCTCTTCTCCCTGGGATGTTCAGCGCTCTTCTCCCCCTCTTTTTCATGATGACTGGGGGAGGAATGGGTAGACTCTTCAGCTGTGGGAGGCTCTCTGTCTTCTTGGCTAGAGATACCCACACAGCTTTCAATCTTTGCTAATCTGACTTCTAGGCCAGTTATAGCAGGATTGATCTTTTCCAGCTCTTTGCGATCCGTCGCTGTGAAAGTTTCCAATGTAGGGACAGGGGCAGGTTCAGGAGCAGGAGTTCTCGCCTTGTTGAGCAGCTCTTCAATCATTGTTTTCATCGAACCAACGTCGGTCTTTATAGAGCCTAAGTCAGTCGTCAGAGTTTGAACATTTGTCTTCACAGCAGACATATCACCCTCTAGTGCTCCAACCGATGTCTTCAGCGTTGTTACTTCGCCGGACATGGAGGAAACTGATTGTTTGAGTGAGGTGTAGTCTGTGTAGATATCAGCGAGCACCTTAGCGAAATCGCTGAGAGTCTTATCAACTTGCTTCAAGTCATCTGCGGAAGCCGTCTTCTCCACCACCGTTGTCAGCTTTGTCAAATTTTCTCCAGCGGTGGTTACAGCTGCAGAGTTGTCGGAGAGTGTGGTGGTGAGATCTGTCAGCTTTGTTTCCACGGACTTCAGAGAAGCGTTGATGTCTCCCAAATTAGGACCTGTAACACATAAGTACTTGTGAACAAAGGAAAGCTCAGAAGTTTCAGGTTTAGTTACAGTGTATATGGGTTGATTTGTACCTGCAGGAGGATTGATGAACTCATCAAAGTTGCGGATCCCTGAAAATGTTCCATATCTTCCTCAAAAGTTCGGTGAGGAATGGTGATCTCTGCAGGTCCTGTCTTCATCATTCTTTGAGAAGCGTCAGCGGAGGCTTCTGGAATGATGGCATCTCCAGTATTCTTTGGAGGAGAGTCCAAGTGAGTAGAGGGAGAAGCGAAGGATAAGAATTGGGTTCGGGTACTGAGTTCAGCGTTGGATTCGCTGAAAATCGCTTCATCAGTCTTTGGAGAGACTGAAGGAGGTTGGGTAGGTTCCAAGTTTCTAACCTCAGCGTTTAGAGACGCTGAAGCCGGGATTGAAGGGATGGTTTGAATGGGTGTGGCAGAGCGTACCACAGAACTTTCCTTCAGCTCTGCAGAATGAGCTGAGGAGTCTTCAGCAGGAGATTGCTGGGGCTGCTCCTTGGTTTTCTTGATCCTTTTGGAACCAAGTGGGATTGAAGAGTGTTTCCTTTTCTTAGAAGGAGAGGAATGTGTGGCCGGGGTATCAGCGATGGGTATTGTCGCTGAAGGAGCCACAGAAGTTGAAGAAGTTGGGTTGAGAAGAGTGAGAAGGGTAGAAAGACGTACCTCATTTTCGACAGGTTTGAAGTCGAGCACCTTAGGGCCAACCTGAGAGAGTTTCAGGTCACCCTCTTTCGGGTAGCTGTCCTTCAGGCCATATTGAAAGATGGCGCTGATGAAACGGGGGTAGGGAACCCATGCAGGTCTGTCAGCGACAGAATCCACGCGTTGCACTAAGTCATCATAGATAATAGATGCCCAGTCGATGTGTATACCTTTCAGCAGAGCATATCCCATAGCTTGCCGAGGTTGAGCGGTTTGATCAGAGGAGCCGGTTTTCGCAGTCATGCAGCTGATCAGATGGGCGAAGATGAAATTCATCTCGCTTGGCATTTTTGACTTCTTTATCAGCGTCAGCTTCTTCTCGGGCTTCTTGTCCCTTCCAGTTTCCTAGACATAGCCCATTGCATCAAAAAATGCAATAAGAGCTTCTTTGTCAGCGTGCTTTTTGTGGTCAGGGAATGGAACAAAAGGTTTTTCTTTGGTAGCGTTGGGAAAGTTTAGAGCTTTGCGAATGATTGCGGGGGTTATCTTTATTGTGCCATACTCAGTATCGCTGAGTATGCAGTCAATAGTTTTGGAGGGATCTTTGGCGGATGGTAGCTGAGAGTGTCTGGCAGAGTACCAGAACTGGGATAGCAATAGCTGACTTGCAGGAGGTGTGATTGTCAGGGCTGTTGAAATGCAGCTATTCTTTAGGAAATTTACAGCATCATCCAGATGTGTAACTTGCTTTCGAGGAGGAAACTCGAAAAGCGCAGAGAGGTTGTTTATCTTGGTCCAGTCAAGTTGATCCATAGAAAACTTAACCTGTGGAGCCATTATGATATCCACTTCTTCAGAGTCAGTGGAGAAGTTCTCAGCGGTGGCATGGATCTTGGAAGTTGCCATTTCTCTGTATTATCAGTTCAACCAAAGATGTTAACAAATAATAATTATCTTAATGTGGAAAGAAATTTCCATTAAGATGTTTCGAATTTTATCCATTTCATTCAGACAAAAATGTCTTAATGAAGATTAGGGTTTTTCTTGATTTTTTTTTTGACAGAAAAGTAAAACCCATTGAATCTTGTTATCCAGTTTTCTATGAAGAAATTAGATTCTGGAAAGGAATGAAGAACAAGTTTAAGATTTTTGCATTTAAACTTGAAGAACAACCATGAAATGGTTGTGTTCATAAAACCATGAAAGAAATGATTTCATTTTACAAAGTTCTTTTGTTTGATCTTGTTAAAACAAAGAGAAGATCGGAAACAAGTTATACGCATTTGGTAATAAATAAGAACATATTAACCTTGATGTTTGATAACGAAGATGATGAACAGTTCTTGAGGTTTTTGAGAGTACAAATGCAACAGAGGATTCTTTCTTGCGGAGGAAGATTTGATCGCGTAAAAGATAAAATATAAACCAAGAGTTGTTTATATAGAGATTTTAGAGAGAGAAAACCTTAAGCGGGAAAAGGTTTTCATCATGACACGGACACGTGTTTGCATTTGATTGGCGAAAGAACGAAACGTGCAAACGTGTGTCAGAAAGAAGAACGTGCCGGGGTTTATCCGTTGCAATGACGTCACAACTGTCCTTTCATATTCTTGGTTGTCTCTGAGGTTTTGAAAAACTCAGGGACTCTTTGAAAACATGAAGCACTGAATAGAAATATCAGTGAAGGTTTTAAGAAATTTCAAAAAGTCGCTGTTAAGGAAGAGATATTCAGCGATGCAATTTATTTTGAAATCTTGCATTTACATGCGATATGTCAGAGAGAGTAAACATACCTTGATATCAGCGAATCAAGTTTATTCAGAGAGAGAATGATAGAATGGGTTATACAAGTTGATTTTATCCTATCGCTGATCAATGTGAACCGCTGAAGGTTTTATCCTTCAAAGTTCAGCATTCCAAGCTCGCTGATGAGAAAGTTGAATCTTGTCTCATCAAGAAGTTTGGTAAATAGATCAGCTAACTGATAATCAGTTGGAATAAAATGAAGTTCTATATCACCATTCATCACATGATCTCTGATAAAATGATATCTGATTTCGATGTGTTTTGTCTTTGAGTGTAGCACTGGGTTGTTGGCTATAGCGATGGCACTTGTGTTGTCGCAATAGATTGGAATTTTTGAGAGCTGAAGATCATAGTCTAGTAGCTGATTTCTCATCCACAAGACCTGAGAACAGCAGCTTCCAGCGGCTACATACTCAGCTTCAGCTGTGGAAGTGGATACTGAGTTTTGCTTCTTACTTGTCCAACTTACCAGCTTTCCACCCAGGAGCTGACATCCTCCTGTGGTGCTTTTTCTATCCATTTTACAACCTGCAAAATCACTATCTGAATATGCAGTTAGATCGAATCCTGAGTCTTTGGGATACCAAAGACCTAGATTCGCTGTACCCTTAAGATATCGAAAGATTCGCTTTACAGCTTTCATATAAGATATCTTAGGTTCAGCTTGATATCGTGCACATAAGCATGTGGCAAACATAATATCGGGTCGGCTAGCTGTAAGATACAATAGTGAGCCGATCATCCCACGGTACAACGTAACATTGACAGGAACACCCTTTGTGTCCTTATCAAGTGTCAGCGGTGGTGCCATAGGGGTTTTCATAGCTGAACTTTCAGTTAAGTCGAATTTCTTCAGCATATCTTTAACATATTTTCCCTGATTTATAAAAGTTCCTTTTTCAGTTTGCTTAATCTGAAGACCAAGGAAATATGTTAGTTCACCCATCATGCTCATTTTATACTCATCTTTCATTCTATCAGCGAAACGAGTACAAAGCTCAGGGTTAGTAGAACCAAATATAATGTCATCAACATATATTTGAACTAGAATGATATGACCTTTCACTTTTCTAAAAAATAGAGTTTTGTCAATCTTACCTCGCTCAAATTTTTCAATATGGAGATAAGAGGAAAGAGTGTCATACCATGCACGTGGAGCTTGCTTCAAGCCATAAAGTGCCTTATCCAGTTTATAAACATAATCTGGATGCTTAGGATCTGAGAATCCTGGAGGTTGTTTCACATAGACTTCTTCATTCAGCTTTCCATTTAGAAACGTTGACTTAACATCCATCTGATGTACTTTGAAGTTTTTGTGTACATCATATGCTAAGAATAGACGAATAGATTCAAGTCTTGCTACAGGAGCAAATGTTTCGTCATAATCTATGCCTTCCTTTTGTCTGTATCCCTGAGCAACAAGACGAGCTTTGTTGCGGGTTACAGTACCATGTTCGTCCAACTTGTTTCGATAGACCCATTTAGTGCCTATCACAGTTTTGTCAGTTGGTCTTCGAACAAGTTTCCAAACTTTGTTTCTTTCAAATTCAGTCAGCTCTTCTTGCATGACGCTGACCCAGTTTGGATCTTTGAGGGCATCATCTACCTTCTTTGGTTCAGTTAGTGAAATAAAATTTACAAATAAACAAATATTACCTGCACTTCGTCGAGTCTGAATCCCAGCGTTTGGATCACCAAGAATTTGATCAATTGGGTGATTTATGGTCCATCGCTGAGCCGGAGTGTGAGATGCTGACTCAACTTGATCTTGTGAAGATGAAGCTTCAGCGACGTCGGGAGTATCAGCCAAGAGAGGAATGGATGCAGTTGTCATTATATTCACTGATTGCTGAGAGATAGATGGAATGTCTGAGATATTTGGATCAACTGCAGGTATAGTGTTTATAGGAATAGCTGAGACACATGATGTTTCAGCTTCACTATTCTGCATGTTTGGAATGATAGTGGGACTATCATCTTCTACTGGATGAGCATGAGGAGTGGGAATATCTTCTGAATCACCAAGATGAGAAAACATCCATTGATTCAGTTCTTCTGTATCAGCGTTCGGTTTAGAGTTCGCTGAACGGGATTCGTCAAACGTGACGTGAATAGTTTCTTCTACAGTTTGTCTTCTTCGATTGAAGAATCTGAAGGCTTTGGAAACTGAGGAGTATCCAAGAAAGATTCCATCATCAGCCTTAGGATCAAACTTTCCAAGAGCATCTCTATTGTTCAGTATAAAACACTGACAACCAAAGATGTGAAGAAAGCTGATCGAGGGCTTTCTCCCATGAAAAAGTTCATAGGCTGTTTTATTGAATCTTTTGACTATCAGCGACCTGTTTTGCGTAAAACAAGCAGTGTTGACAGCTTCTGCCCAAAACTGAGTAGGCAGGTGAGAATCGCTGAGCATTGAACGTGCAGCTTCAATAATTGTTCTATTTCTTCTTTCAGCGACTCCATTTTGTTGCGGTGTTCTCACTGACGAAAAGTTGTGAGAAATACCCTTACTCTCAAAGAAGGAATCAAGAGAACTATTTTTGAATTCGGTCCCATGATCACTCCTTATTGAGCGAACGGTCAGATTGTTCAGGGTTTCCATCTTCCGAACAAAGGTGATGAGTTCTTCAGGGGTGTCACTCTTGGAACGGAGAAACATTACCCAAGTGAAGCGTGAGAATTCATCAACTATGACCAGCGTATATTTCTTTCCAGCGATGGATTGTTTGTTAACAGGGCCAAACAAATCCATATGGAGTAGTTGTAGAGGAGATGACACTGAGGAAACTTGCTTTGATTTAAAGCTTTCTTTGGTCTGCTTCCCTTTTTCACACGCTGAACATAATGACTCTTTGGCGTATGAATGCTGAGGTAGACCAGTGACTAACTCTTTTGACGAAAGAGTGTTCAGTGTCTTGAAATTTAGATGAGAGAGCCTCTTATGCCATAGCCAGTTGACATCAGATGAGGCCTTTGAGAAGAAACAGGAGTTCTCAGTGGTTGTTGAGTCCATGTTTATTACATAAACATTTTCCAAACGATAACCGCTGAGAGCTATCTTCTCCTTTTTGTCAGAGACAAAGCAGGATTCCTTAGTAAAAATTACTTTGTTATCCATGTCGCAAAGCTGACTGATGCTTAGAAGATTATGCTTCAGCCCTTCAACATATGCGACTCTTCTGAAGGAGGTTGTACCATTTGAAAGTACACCATACCCTCGGGTATGTCCTTTTCCATTTCCACCGAAAGTCATAGAGGGACCTTTCTCTTCCTTGTATTCAGCGAGCAGGCTTTTCTTTCCAGTCATGTGTCTAGAGCATCCGCTATCGAGATACCAGATACCCTTCTTAACCTGCAATACAAAGGAAGATTAGTTTTTCTTAGGTACCCACTTAACCATGTATATACGTTTGTCAGTGGAAGTGGTTGGAATGGAAGGTTCAGCAGTCTTCGCAGCATTTGAAGATTCAGCTTTGTCTTTCTTCACTTTGGTTAATTTCTTAACCTCAGTGGTAGAATTCACCTTGACCTGATTTGCACCAGGGTTGGTCTTCTTTGCCTTGGGGGCAATCTTCACCTTAGCTATCTTTTCAGCTTTGGTGGATGTGGGGCACTTACTAGCAATATGATCAGTGAGTCCACAGTGATAACATTTTCTATAGCTAAAAGTAGTTCTAGGACCATTTGAATGCTGAGCTTTTAATTTTGAATTAGAAGTGCCAGCACCAAGTAAACTATTGGCTTTATAAATGGAACGAACATTCAGTTCTTCAGATTTCTTACCAAGGACATCCACTCTGAGTCTAGGAGTAGATCTCTGAATAGATCCAGAGATCAGCTTCTTTGATCCAGGGGGATGGGTCACTGAAGCTTTAGAAGCATTCAGCTTTGGTACTAAAGTACCCTTCTGAGGATTTTGATAAATAAAAATTCCTTTACCTTTGTCTTTAGAGACAGAGGTAGATTTTGAATAAACCATTTTCTCCTTGCCTTTTGAGGAGGTAGGAGTTTCCTCAGGGATTGGTGTAATGGACGATGAGCATTGAGAAGATGAAGTATCAGCGACTGAGGATACGAACGTTCCAAATTTAAGCATTGAACGCTTAGTGGTTGGTTTTGAAGTTTCATATTTGTAACCCAAACCACGTTTATCACTCAGTGGAATTTGAGACTTTATTATCTCAGTGATCTTTGTTGAGGAATTACACCATCCTTCAACAGTAGCTTTTTCAGCTTTAATGCAGCGATAGCTTCTGCTCGTTCGATTTTGACTAGCTGATTTAAATATACTTGATCTTTAAAATCTTCTTCAATTTTAGAAAGCTTTTCTATTTGAAGATGACAGTTTTTAAGCTTTTCAGCGAGATCAAGGTTTTGGTTTTCAACCACAGTTTTGCCGTTCATGGCTTCGTATAAACTTCTAGTCAAGAGATCGATCTTACGGAGACTATCAGCTTCATCAATATTTGCAATATTGGTAAAGAAAGAAGGTGATACCTGAATAGCAGAGGTTGAAGTGGAGGGAATGTCTGAACTTTCTTCCTCTTCTTCAATCTTGGCCATGAGACATTGATTTGCTTCATCATCTTCAGAATCAGATGATGATGCTTCTTCATCAGAAGCAGCCCAATCATAGTCAGCCATCAGGCCTTTGCCTATCTTCTTAAAGCTTTTCAGCTTCGCATATTTTTCTTTCAGCTTTGAGTATTTGTCATCTTTATTCCTTGGAACAAAGGATTTCTTTGTAAAAGCTGAGGGTCTAGAAACTTTCTTAGACCTGCACTCGTTAGCAAAATGTCCTATCTTTTCGCAGTTAAAACAAGTAGCAGTAGCCTTATCAACAAAAACTGATGATTTAGGCTTGTCAGCTATGGAAAGAGGTTTGTTCTTTCTAAACATTTTCTTCTTGGCAAATCTCCTGAACTTTTTGGTTAGGAGAGCCAAGGATTCATCATCTGAAAAATCAGAATCTGATGAACTTTCAGAGTTACTCTCTAACTCAGTGATAGTGACCGAGGGTCGCTGAGTAGAAGGTTCCTCTGAGATTAAAGCAACAGGGGTGCTTTTGGAATCTTTTACAAGATTCTTCTTAAGATGGCTTGATTGCTCATGATTCAGCAACGTGCCATATACGGTAGCAAGGGTCATTGATCTTAGATCCTTTGACAGCTTGAGACACATGGAATAATTGTCCCAGCTTTCAGGTAAACATTCTAGAAACTTTGTCAGCACTTCAAAGTTAGAATATTCCTTACCAACAGTTTTCAGATCTATAATTAAACAATTAAAACGTTGGTGAACTTCAGAGAGAGTTTCATTCTTACCAGAAATGAAGCTTTCGTATTGTCTTACCAGGTTGATCTTTCTTGAGTCCTGGACTTCAGACGTTCCTTCATACTGAACACATATTGTGTCCCACATGGCTTTTGATGTTTTCAGATTCATGACGGAATGGTAGACTTCGTCAGGAAGAGCCATGGATAGTATGGATCTGGCTTTTGTATCTATAGCCACTTTCTTCTTATCTTCGTCAGTCCATTGATGGATTTCTTTAGGTACCAGCCTTTCTGGAATAGCAGGTCTATTCTCAGTGCCTGGAACTGCAGCATCAAATCTTACAGGGATGAATGGACCATTCTCAAGATAGTAAGGCATAGTAGGGTCTACACCTTCTAAGAAGAGTGTCATCCAATTTTTCCATAAGTTGAAGTTATCTCTGGAAAATCTAGGGGGTTTTGCAAGAGAACCATTGTCTATATAATTTGTGTTTGTGTTGGTGGCCATTTTCAGATAATAGCAAGGAAGAGAAATATCTTAGATTAGATCTTGTTTATGAGATTAAACAAATCCGCTCTGATACCACTTGTTGGTCCCGAAGGCCTATACAAGTTTGTAGAAGGGGGGGTTGAATACAAACACACAGATTTTACTTTTCTAAATTGTTTATTGATAAATCATTAACAATTTACAGCTTGTTGCGGAAACAAGATTAAGGATAAACCTAAATCTAAACAAGTTGGAACACTAAGGTTTCTTGCACTAAGAGAGATAAGGAAATTACTAATAATAACCTATCTGAGATAAGAGAATTGAACTTGTCCAGAGTTAGCAAGTTACTTCAAAAGAAGTGAGTTCGTCTCTTTATATACTGCATGCATTTAATGCAAATCAGTATATACTTTACACGTGTCATCAGCTGGTTGGTTGCATGTCATTGACTTTTGATGACAACCTTAGTAGCCGTAAGGATGAACAGTGTAGTATCAGAGTGGTTGTACGATTTCAGATTTTCGGAGGTTCTTTTCTGACATTTCGTACGGAGGCGTGCAAGGGTGGTTAAGACAAAAGTACTTTGTACGGAGGACTTCATGATCAGCTTTCGTTGATTCAGTGATTATCATTTTCTATTCAGCGAATGATAAAGTTCAGCGATAACTGAAGTCTTGTACTTGATACTTCACGTTGAGTGGACAAATCTGAGTCTTCACTGATCCGCATCAGTTCATTAGGAGACTTGTCGCTGGTTCTTGAGCTTAATCTTCGACTTCAGCGTAGAACCTTTGTTGACGTGAAACTTGTCTTCAGAGATCATAAGTAAACAACTAACTTATCAGCGATCATCATAATGACTGAACAGACTCAGAGCATTAATGATGAACAGTTTCGCTGAATGTTTAACTTAAAGAGCGAGAGTTCCTATCAGCGGTACTGGAAGATCTTATTACTTATCAGCGATAGTGAAACTCTGATACATATTGTTTACTTACAATTTTCACTAAGTATAAGAGAGGGTCATTATCAAATCACTGAGGGTTTGGATCAACAGTAGCGCCATCATCCAAAACAAGCTTCCCCCAAAGCTCAAAGATCCAGGGAGTTTTTAATCCCTATTCAAATTGGGAAGTTTTCTTTTGATAAGGTATTATGTGATTTAGGAGCTAGTATTAATTAATGCCTTTATCTGTTTTCAGGAAACTGGGATTGGGAGAAGTGCAGCCGACGTACATGACGCTCAAGCTCGCGGATAGATCGATCGTATACCCTTATGGAGTGATAGAAGATGTGCTCATCAAGGTTGGAAATTTCTATTTCCTGGTGGACTTCGTGGTACTGGACGTTGATGAAGATATAGAGGTCCCGCTCATTTTGGGGAGATCATTCATGGCCACGAGTAGAGCGTTGATAGATGTGGAGGAAGGAGAGTTGACCTTAAGAGTTGGTGATGAGAAGGAGGTGTTTAAGATGTTCGAGAGTGGAAAGCTTAGAGACGGAGCTGATCATGGAAAGCCGGAGGTGGAAGAATCCGTGGAGCATCGCAAGTATGGGCAATTCGATTCCGCGGATACTGAGCCAAGTTGAGACCCACATAGTCGTGCCACGACTTTAACTACGGCGCTGGGTGGGAGGCAACCCACCGAGGTTAGTTTTCTTTTTAATTTCCAGTTTTTGAGTGTGTTTTAGTTACGAAAAAGAAATAAAAATGAAAAAACAAAAAAACAAAAAAAATAGCTGAAACAGGGACTTACGCGGCTTGTGTCGCGGCCTACAAACCGCGTGCCAAACCGCGGGGTCCTCTGTTTGTTTTCAGAAGCAGGGAGTTACGCGGCTTGTGCCGCGGTTTCCAAACCGCGGGGCTCCCCTGTTTTTGTTTTCGTGCTGTGTTTTCTTTTCCTGCTTTGTGTGTTTCGTTGTTTTGCCTTATTTCGCTTTCTGCTTTGTTTTCTTTTTCATGTGCTCTCTCTCTCTCCCTCTTCTCCGATTTCTCTCGTTCGTGATTGCTCAACCATTTCTAGAGAATTTTCTCCGTCCGGGCAACAGGTATGTTCTAAACTTTGTAGTTAACGAGTGGTGTATGATGTTTTGTGTTCCTATTAGTTAACAAGATGCAACAAACCTAAGTTTCACTTAGGTTTGGGGTGCCTCATCTTTTCAAACATCTACACACTCACTTTTAACCCTGTGCAAACCTCGGTTTCACCGAGGTTTGGGGTTGGCTTTTGTTTGACAAACCTAGGCCACGGCCTAGGTTTGGGGTGGACATGTTTTTGAACATGCTAGAATAGCTCTTTGTTGCTTCATGTTATACTATGCCTTGCCTGTCTACTACCTGAAATAACCGCACAATGATACTTGTTTAGTATCGCCTACGCCAACACTTGCACATTAGGGACAATGTGTGGGTAAGGTTTGGGGTTGCCCAATCGGGCCCACGTTATGCACGTAGATTTCCTGCACTTCTGAGTACCTAGAGCACTTTAGCTAAAATTTTTGTATTGAATGATTGAGACCAACTATTGTAGGAAGAATCTGGTGATAGTGACGTGACCGCTAGGGAAGGACCGGGAAAGGACATGACTAGGGACATTAGTGGAGACCACCCATTAGCTAGTTTTGAGCCTTAAAGACGTTGTTCATATCGAGGGATTCATACATGAAAATCGTATACACTTTTTCGAGTTCCTTGTCGTGAATATAGAATGATCTCGCTATATTATTGCATTGAGTAGCAAAGACAACCATCGGGATATTGGGAAAGGGTATAGTAGACCAAATCGTGTGGACCTTAAGATGTGATTCCAGGCATTGTGTGTATGTTTAACCCTGTTTTTAGCTATCGTACCTTTTCACCCATATGTGTGTAACCATAACCCCCTTTGTAGCCAAACACTCACCTTTTTCATTTCTAAACCCACCTTTAAACCCAAGCCGAAAGCCTTAGCCACCCCTATCCGAAAATGTGTCAATCCAAAGCAATACAGGCCAGTTATGAAAATAAACAGAAAAGAGGGCCAAGGTAGCCCCAAGTTGAATAAAGAGGACCAATGAAGTTCCAAAAAAAAACTAGTTTAGATATTGATAGTAAGTACAGCAGAAAATAAGAGAGTCAAAGCGACTCCAATAGTGACAAAGAGGACCGAGTGATAGAATCAAAACCAGAAAAGTTCAGAAGTGTTAATGATTGACACGCCGAGGATTTTTGTTCCTTTATACCCTTCGTTTCTTAGCCATAACCCTAGCCCCGTTACAACCCCTGTAAAGACCTGGATGATCTTTTGGAAAATGTGATTAGCGTATACGACCACCCTTACTGATACTCCCTGTCTTGATACTTGATTCCTTTTTTAGATCAATTTTTGGACAATTGTGCGTCTTTCTTTAGAGTTGTCATGTGAATTTTGAGTATTCTTGTACATAACCTCCCTAAACATGACAACATGTGCGACAACCTAGGTTCGAGTGAAACGAGAGTATCCCGTGAGGTAGGGTCGAGGCGAAATGTTTTCCCTAGTATGTCTGGACCTAGAACAACCTTAATGGAAACGGAGCAGTCACGAGTTCAACTTATAATGGAAGGTCATAGATCAAACGGAATAGGAATGAGGCGAGAGTGAGATAGGCATTCACGGGTATGGGAAATCACCAGTGCATCACATGGTACCGATTGGGAGTTGAGCAGTTATTATCATTTCTCTGATATATGTTTTTATTCTATTTTGTCGCTAATTTGCTTGGGGACAAGCAACGCTCGGTTTGGGGTTGTTGATAACGCCACTTTTTGGCGTTATTTTCAGTTCTCAAACCAATGAGATTGGCTTATATTTAAGCAAAGAAGCGGATTTTTAATGGTTTATTGTAACAACCCGCATCCCATATACACAACATGTCACATAATGTAACACAACATAGATATAACAAACGAACTTCACATTACAAGTACGGTCCCGTAGTCTTTTACAATCGAAAGAAAACCCTTCTACTACAATCTTTGTACTATTTACATACATAACATTTAATATTATGATACAACTGCTAAACAAGCCAAAATCTTCATCTTATAATTCTTCACACAAGCCATCCATCAGTTACTCTAGTTACTTGCTCTTACTTGATCCACCACCTGGAATACATATTTTTAAAACAAAATGAGGGTTAGACCTGATGGTCTAAGTGAGAAATCCCTGTTAGTTTAAAAACCATTTATATCAACTTCATTCATATAATTCACGCAACACAGTCATATACATCCAAATAAGCTCACATATCTTATACTTTCCATTTTCATTCCTCCTGGCCATATTAGTGGTAGCAAGCCAACTAATAATATACAACGTTGTACAACATTTACAGCCAAACAACGCTATACGGATTCTATAGCCAAACACACCGGTCCTAAACCCGGCCAACGTATTATAACACATTATAATACTCATGTAAATATAATACCTCACTATATTATAATTCACATATAAACACATAGTCATCAACTATTTCAATCCCAATCCACGCATATACGTATTCCAGTTAAAAACGTTTTTAAAGTAAAACTCACCTGTCTTGATTATTACACACGCTCGCAAGCTCCTTTCAAAATGATCGTATCCCTTAACACAACTCCACAGAATCTGAAACAAATTAAGATACATACATCGCTTTACTAACCAAACACATAAAGCCTAACCATTTCCTATCACCAACTGTCCCATTACACACTGCACTTAACCCATTACAGGGATTACACAGAGTACCGGGACCACAGAATACCGGGAATGCAGAATATCGGGACTACAGAATACCGGGACTACAGAATACCGGGACTAATTGGTATCGGGAGTTCGATCACCGGGAGTCTCAGTACCGGGAGTCACCACACCGGGACTTACTACACCGGGAGTCCATCACACCGGGACTCACTACACCGGGAGTCTATCATACCGGGAGTCGACAGCACCGGGAGTCGACAGCACCGGGAGTCGACAGCACCGGGAGTCTACCGGGACTTCCCCGGGACTCTCAAGAACACAGTCGGTTCATTTCTCAGAAATCGATTGAAATCTATACCAATTACTGAAATCATAACTTCTAAACCGATAGATATCTTCTATTACAAATTACCAACACAAAATATAAAGGGACTAACCTCAAAATCGTTTCTAACCCAATCGATTGATGCTCAACCCGTAACTTTCCTTCTTTCGCTTTCTTCGCCTCCAAAACTCCCGCACACACACACACTTTCTAATTTCAGTATATGAAAACCATCTGAAGACTTAAGGGGTAATATCAAACCATATCTTACCAAATAGACCTTGAACTTCTCAAATTTAACCCAAACACCCTTAAACTTATAATTTTCCCAAACATACCCTAAACATCTAACTTTAAAGTTAAATTATCTAACGGACTTACCCGGGGTATTACATCATCTCCCCCTTAAAAGAATTCCGTCCCGGAATTCAGTTAAGTGAAAAGATGAGGGTATGTGGTTCTCATTTCTAATTCGGATTCCCACGTAGCATCCTGACCTCTATGATGTCTCCACTGAACTTTCACTTGCCTGATTTCTTTATTCCGCAGCACTTTGACTTTATGATCAACTATGGCCTCCGGTTCTTCCACATAATTCAATTTTTCGTCGACTCGGATATCTGGTAGAGAGACTGCCTGTTCTGGAGTAACCAAACACTTTCGGAAGTTCGATACATGAAACGCATTATGAACCCTGCTCAATTCTGGTGGAAGATCTAATCGGTAAGCTACTTCACCGATCCTTTCAGTTATAGCAAACGGTCCGATATACCTTGGGCTAAGTTTGCCTTGTCGTCCAAATCTGATGACTCCTTTCTACGGCGAAACCTTTAACATTACAAAATCCCCGACTTGGAATTCTAATGGCTTTCGGCGTCGGTCAGCGTAGCTTTTCTGTCTGTCTTGAGCCACTTTCAATCGTTCACGAATCTGAGTAACCTTATCGGCGGTTATCTGAACTATTTCCGGCCCCGCTAACTGTTTCTCTCCCACTTCGTTCCAACATAGAGGCGTTCGGCATTTCCTACCATACAGTACTTCGAACGGTGCCGCTTGTATGCTGGAATGATAACTGTTGTTGTAAGCGAATTCAATCAATGGTAAATGCTTATCCCACGATCCTCCAAAATCAACAATGCAAGCCCGGAGCATATCTTCTAGGGTCTGAATTGTTCGTTCACTCTGCCCATCTGTTTGGGGATGATACGTCGTACTCAACTTTATCTGTGTGCCCATTTCCCTTTGAAAACTTCTCCAAAATCTTGAAGTAAAACGACTATCACGATCAGAAATGATAGAGATTGGAACTCCATGTCGAGTTACTATTTCGTCAATGTATAACTTAGCCAATCGCTCCATCGAATCGGTTTCCTTTATCGGTAGAAAGTGTGCAGACTTTGTCAATCTGTCGACGATCACCCAAATAGAATCAAATCCCTTAGGAGTCCTAGGTAGTTTGGTGATGAAATCTGTGGTAATCTGATCCCACTTCCACATAGGTATTTCTAGCCGTTGTAGTTAACCAAACGGCTTTTGGTGTTCGATCTTTACCTTTTTACAAGTATCGCATATGTCCACATACTGTGCAATCCCTCTTTTTATCCCCGGCCACCAATAGAATTGCTTTAAGTCTTTATACATCTTGTTTGTACCTGGGTGAATAGAGAAACGGGATTGATGGGCTTCTTGTAGAACACGATCACGTAACCCACCCAAACGAGGTACCCACACTCTGTTTCCCAGACACAATAACCCACGATCATCTTTTACTAACCATGCTGACATCCCCGCTAACCGTTCTGATTTCAGATGTTCATCCTTATATGCCTCCACTTGACACTTCTGCAATTCGTCGAATATGTTGGGTAGGAGTTCAGTTCGTAACGAAATAACCTTTATTGTCCCACTCCTTTCTTGACGACTCAATGCATCAGCTACCACATTTGCCTTTCCCGGATGATACAGGATTTCACAGTCGTAATCATTCAGCAATTCTAGCCATCTTCTTTGTCTCATATTCAGTTCCTTCTTATCAAAGAGGTGTTGGAGACTCTTGTGATCGGTATAAATCTGGCATTTGGAACCATATAGATAATGTCTCCAAATCTTTAACGCAAAGACGACTGCTGCAAGTTCCATATCGTGCGTGGAATACTCTCTTTCATGGTCCTTTAATTGTCGAGAAGCATAAGCAATAACTTTCCCACGTTGCATAAGCACACATCCCAATCCTAGTTTGGACGCATCACTATAAACTACAAAGTCTTCCGAACCTTCAGGTAGTGATAGAATCGGCGCGCTGCACAGTTTTTCTTTCAATATTCGGAATGCCTCGTCCTGTTCTGCTTTCCATTCAAACTTTAGATTCTTCCGGGTCAGCTTAGTCAAAGGTGTTGCGATACGAGAGAAGTCTTTTATAAATTTCCGATAATAACCGACTAAACCCAGAAAACTACGTACTTCGGTTGTTGTCTTCGGCTGTTCCCAATTTTCAACTGCCTCTACTTTCATCGGATCAACTTGTATCCCTTTTTCTGAAACCACGTGCCCCAAAAACTGAACTTCTTGTAACCAAAATTCACATTTCGAGAATTTAGCATACAACTTCTCCTTCTTTAATAGCTCCAGAATCAAACGAAGGTGTTGCGCATGCTCTTCTTTGGATCGGGAGTAGATAAGTATATCATCGATAAATACAATTACAAATTTATCGAGATACGGCTTACATACCCGATTCATTAAATCCATAAAGGCAGCTGGAGCGTTCGTCAGTCCGAACGGCATTACTAAGAATTCGTGATGACCATATCTTGTTCGAAAAGCAGTCTTTAGAACGTCTTCTTCTTTAACTTTCAACTGGTGATAACCGGAGATTAGGTCAATCTTGGAGAAATAGCAAGCTCCCACTAACTGATCGAAGAGGTCATCAATTCGGGGTAACGGGTACTTGTTCTTTATTGTGCGCTTATTCAGTTCTCGGTAGTCGATACACATTCTCATCGAACCATCCTTCTTTTTCACAAATAACACTGGGGCTCCCCACGGCGAAGAACTAGGTCTGATGAAGCTTTTATCTGATAGGTCTTGTAGTTGTGCCATCATCTCTTTCATCTCTGGAGGTGCCAAACGATATGGTGCACGGGCTATAGGAGTGGCTCCAGGAATTAGGTCTATACCGAATTCTACTTGTCTAACAGGTGGGAGACTATTTAAGTCTTCGGGAAATACTTCAGGAAATTCACTAACAATAGGGATATCTTCCAACTTAATCTTTTCAGGCCTACTATCTATCACATAGGCTAAGTAGCTTTGACAACCCTTGCTGACACATTTACGGGCTTTTATCATAGATATTAGGCTAGACTGATGATTCCTACGATCACCATATATCACTACTGGTCCCTTCTCAGGTAATACCACATTTATTAACTTCTTATCACATACTATGTTAGCCTGATTCTCGGCTAACCAGTCCATTCCCACTATGACGACAAACTCTATCAAAGTCATAGGAAACAATTGTATCGGAACTTTACACTCCTCTATATTTATCACACAGTTATCAAACACTTCCTTAACTGACACTTGATTATCATTCGCTGTATCTATTGATAGAGCATGTTCTAGCATTTTAGGTTTCAAACACAGACAAGCAGCAAATGTAGGAGACACAAACGATCGAGCACCGGAATCAAATAACACCTTAGCACGTGTAGAGTTTATCAAAAATGTACCTGTAACCACGTCCGGAATTTCTTCCGCTTCTTTCTCAGTCGATTGGAATGCGCGACCCCTGGTTACTGGCGGTTCCAGTCTTGGTATTACTGGTTTAACAATCGCTGGCCTGCCTGAAGATCCGCCTTGCTATATCCTTCCCCTCGGACAGTCTGACTGAAGGTGATCTGGTGAATTGCATAAGAAACATAGCCGCGTTACCTTACAATCTTTGACGACGTGTCCGGTCTTCCCACACTTATAACATGCTCGTAAATCACCTCGGCAATTTCCTTGGTGGACCCGGTTACACTTCTGACATGGTCTTTCCGCTGGTCGAAACGACGGACGGTTATCATACCTCTGAAATCGGGACTTCTTCGGATCATATTGTGGTCCTTCCCACTTTCTCTTCCCGATACTTTTATCGCCAGCATCTCTTCTCATATCTCGTTCAACATTCTCCGCGGCATCAACTGCAGCTGAGAATGTATCGGGTCCTTTTGCAGTCACTAGTCTTCTAACCTCTGAGTTCAGCCCGAAGATAAACCTTTCCGTCTTCATCGCCTCCGTAGCAACGTAGTATTCTGCGAACCGAGACTTTTCCAGGAAGCTAGCGGTGTAGTCTCGAACGGATAAGTTTCCTTGTTGTAAGTTCATAAATTCTCCTTCCAATTGTTTGACGGCTGCTTGGGGACAAAATGCGTTCTTGTAGGCTATCACAAATTCTTCCCAAGAGAGGGTAGAATAAACATCAGATCCTTTAGAATGAATAAAAGATTCCCACCAATACAAAGCATCCCCCTTTAACATTGCCGCTCCATACAATACTCGATCTTCGTCAGCGCACTTACTCGTCTTGAAAATAGCTTCTATTTCCTTCATCCATCTCATTGCTTTCACTGGATACCGATCCCCTGAGAATGTAGGAGGCCTGCAACTAAGAAACATCTTGTAATCACATTTTCTCATTACCGGTAAGACCGTAGGGGTGATTGGTAGTTCGACTTCATGTTTCGGATCTGGTCTATCAGCTTCATTATTACGACTTCGATCAAACATTGTTTGTATGTTAGCCTGCATTCTTCCCATTTCCGCCATTAGATCAGCCCTGGTAACGAATTCCGTACTATTTGGCTGGACTCTGCCCCCGGCTCGACCTCCAGCTCTACCCCCGACTCTGCCCCCTGTTCTTCCTCCCATGTCTCCTGTTCCTATTCGCGGATTAGTTCTATTTGGATTTCTTCCTCCTCCTCGATTCGAATTTCGCGTACCGCTTGCCATTCTGTAGATTTAAACAAGATTAATATACACATACGCACATACCCCATATAACAAGGTATTCCAGTTCAAACATGTACCTGTAAGATCACAATTACACTGGCCAGGTGTAATATGAAATTACCTTACATGAAGTTCCTTCTACCTTTTTATACTTCATCATCCCAAGGTTCTATAATGATAAGGACATTCTACTTCACATGCAGTTTAAGTCTAGGTACAGATACAAATACCTAAATCCCTTAAACTAAGGCTCTGATACCATTTGTAACAACCTGCATCCCATATACACAACATATCACATAATGTAACACAACATAGATATAACAAACGAACTTCACATTACAAGTACGGTCCCGTAGTCTTTTACAATCGAAAGAAAACCCTTCTACTACAATCTTTGTACTATTTACATACATAACATTTAATATTATGATACAACTGCTAAACAAGCCAAAATCTTCATCTTATAATTCTTCACACAAGCCATCCATCAGTTACTCTAGTTACTTGCTCTTACTTGATCCACCACCTGGAATACATATTTTTAAAACAAAATGAGGGTTAGACCTGATGGTCTAAGTGAGAAATCCCTGTTAGTTTAAAAACCATTTATATCAACTTCATTCATATAATTCACGCAACACAGTCATATACATCCAAATAAGCTCACATATCTTATACTTTCCCTTTTCATTCCTCCTGGCCATATTAGTGGTAGCAAGCCAACTAATAATATACAACGATGTACAACATTTACAGCCAAACAACGCTATACGGATTCTATAGCCAAACACACCGGTCCTAAACTCGGCCAACGTATTATAACACATTATAATACTCATGTAAATATAATACCTCACTATATTATAATTCACATATAAACACATAGTCATCAACTATTTCAATCCCAATCCACGCATATACGTATTCCAGTTAAAAACGTTTTTTAAAGTAAAACTCACCTGTCTTGATTATTACACACGCTCGCAAGCTCCTTTCAAAATGATCGTATCCCTTAACACAACTCCACAGAATCTGAAACAAATTAAGATACATACATCGCTTTACTAACCAAACACATAAAGCCTAACCATTTCCTATCACCAACTGTCCCATTACACACTGCACTTAACCCATTACAGGGATTACACAGAGTACCGGGACCACAGAATACCGGGACTACAGAATACCGGGACTACAGAATACCGGGACTAATTGGTATCGGGAGTTCGATCACCGGGAGTCTCAGTACCGGGAGTCACCACACCGGGACTTACTACACCGGGAGTCCATCACACCGGGACTCACTACACCGGGAGTCTATCACACCGGGAGTCGACAGCACCGGGAGTCGACAGCACCGGGAGTCTACCGGGACTTCCTCGGGACTCTCAAGAACACAGTCGGTTCATTTCTCAGAAATCGATTAAAATCTATACCAATTACTGAAATCATAACTTCTAAACCGATAGATATCTTCTATTACAAATTACCAACACAAAATATAAAGGGACTAACCTCAAAATCGTTTCTAACCCAATCGATTGATGCTCAACCCGTAACTTTCCTTCTTTCGCTTTCTTCGCCTCCAAAACTCCCGCACACACACACACTTTCTAATTTCAGTATATGAAATCCATCTGAAGACTTAAGGGGTAATATCAAACCATATCTTACCAAATAGACCTTGAACTTCTCAAATTTAACCCAAACATCCTTAAACTTATAATTTTCCCAAACATACCCTAAACATCTAAATTTAAAGTTAAATTATCTAACGGACTTACCCGGGGTATTACATTTATCTAGTGAAGTGAACAGGTAATCCAAAAGACATCGTTCTTCGAGAAAAGAAGTTAAAAAGAGCCTAAAACGAGTCCAAAACGAAGCCAACGAAAGCCCGAGATCCAAGCCCAAGACCCGCGCCCGAACCAGGACCCGAACCGCGAACCAGAAACCGACCCAGAAGCGCTCTGGAAAGCGCGCGACTTTCCACGCGACTTGCAAGTCGCGTGGAAGGTCGCGTAACCCTCTGTTTCGCGATTTTCAGCCTTTTGCTCCAGTTATTCGAGACGCAACTCACACACGACGAACGGCAGACGACTTGGGGCGATTTCTGGAGACTTTTCACGCGTTTTGGAGCCACGATAGAGGACAGATCGAGGAGAAGTTCACAACGAGAGTCGGATTAGATCGGATAGAAGGGAGTTCATCATTACTTTCGTTACAATCACGTTTATCATGTTTACACATACTTTCACATCTCCTTTTCTTATGTTTGAATCCACCACCAACATGAACTAATTTTAGATGTTGGGGGTTGGATTGAATTGGGTTTGTAAGCATATGAACAGATGACTTGAACGTTTATCGGTTTTTCTTTTTAATGAATGCATGTAATTTGATTCTTAATGCTTTTGAGAGTTTAGCTAGCTTTCAATTGTTTTGTTGTTTCCAGTTGAGTTCGAGAGAATTAACTGTTAGCTAGAACTAGGAATTGCATGCCTAAGGCGAGAATTTGGTGATAGAGATATACCGAATACGCCTTAGTCCTAATTGAACCATTTAGGTTGAGATCGAGAGATCAAATCTATCCGTTCAAACATGAATCTTGCGCTTAATGTGTTTTGAAATCCATAGGTTGAGATCATAAGATTAAACTTGTCCTTTTCAAAATAAAACCCGATGTTGCTCGAAAGAGAACAACGGTGATTTTAGAGATTGGGTATTCATTAAGGGGATTAACTGGTAATTGTTTTAAGTCAGATACTCGTATGTGAAAACCTAAGGATTTCCAACCCTCAACTGTTTTCTCTATCGGATTTTCCTCAAGTTGTCTACTGTTCCGTTTGTGATTTTCTTATTGCAATTAATTAGTTTAATACCAACCATCTCTCAATTTCGACAGTTCAGTTAATAGTGATTATAGTAATTGTGATACTTAGTTCCTAGTTCCCCGTGATTCGATACTCGTACTTTCTAGTACTATTACTTGACTTCGACCCGTACACTTGGGTTAGATTTAGGGGGGTGATACCCGCCTATCAGCCAGCAGCAAAAGCGGCCTACATAGGGGAATTAATTTCCCAATTTCTCACATTTACCCTCATACCTTTCAAAAAGAACACTTTCATCCCTTATTTTCCATTTTAGAACAAAATGCCCATTTTGGGGTTATTACAAAATGAATTTGTTTAGAGATCATGACTTTTTATTATCTACTTTAAAAAAATTATAAAGAATATGTTAGAAATACTCTTATAAACTTGTTGATAAGTCGGATAATGAATATAGGATAATCTAAAAAAGATAATGAAAAACTATTTAATTATAGTTTTATATAACATATTCTATCGTAATAAAATAATTTGTAACAATCACTATGATGTGATTTTTGATATTAGTTAACAAAATATAAATAAAAGAAAAAGTTTGTGGAACGTATAATGAATAGTTATATTTATGCTATATTATAAAGCATTTATGAAAAACTCTTAAAAACAACCCCTAAAGCTTCATGTACCACTATTTAATGCTAATTACTTAGAATCTTCTAAAAACAATTAATAAAGCTTTATGTACCGCTTTTAATGTTAATTATTTGATTAATACTTATCTCTAACAACCTTCAAATCCTTAAATCGTGGACTCTTATTAATTAATCCGTATATCTAACCACTTTCAAATCCTCAAATCATGAACTCCTTAAAAAACGTCATTCTTTAAACAAATTTATAAAGAAACATGACCGTTTTTTCAAAACCACACATTAAAATAAATTAGAACTTTAAAATCGATATATATCACGCTGCATTACGCGAGTAGACTTCTAGTATTTTACTAAAATATTTTATCGAATTTCTTTTATATAAAAAGCTTAAATAATATAAATTTAATTTTTTAGAATAGTTGTTTTTAATAATAATGATGCATGATGACAACAACAATATGAAAATAACTAATAGGGATAACAATAATTCAAAATAGTTAATAAGTGATATTAATTAATAAAGACTAATAATCAAAATATGAATAGTAATATTTAACAATTAACAATTAAACACTTAACATTAATATTTACAAATTAATAATTAAATACTAATGTTGTTAGTTTGCTTCAAGAAATTGTATCTATTGTTTGATTACATAAATTTCGTTCAGTTCAAACAAGATAACAATACATATTTAAAAAGATATGAGAATCAACATGATTTTACATTAACGTGTGAAAAAAGGACATTGATCGCGGCTTCAAGTCCGCATGGCTTTTCCGTGTGTTAACGTAAAGCCAATCATATATGATTACATATATTTGCTAGTTTTCGTGTTCTTTTATTCTTCAAAATATAACTCATTTATTATGAAAATAAACTTAAGTACAATTCCTGATCTAGATACAAATGTGAAACCCTAAAAACTATTGAGAGAGAAGAGAGAGTATTTCTCTAATTTGAAAATGAAAAATTAAATGTGGTGGGTCAAGAGGTATGAGACCCTTCTTTAAATACATCAGCTAATTATTCACTTTTAGCCCCTGAAGTTACTCTTATGTGCTGCGCTACCCTCCGAGAATCAAGCAATGTAAGGCGCCATCCAACAGCATCTGATTTGTCCACTTTTGATCCTTTAACTTCAGCTTTCCTTTAATTCCATAACCACTAATTCTGAAATAATACAATTAAACCCAAAATCAAGATTGTATAAAATAAACATATTTCAACATTTATATGTATTGTTCTCGTTTGATCATCCCTCTTAGATACTAATTACTATACTTATTTTCTAGTTTTTTATTTTATTTTTGTAAGCCCTTATTTTTATAGAAGCAACCTTCAACCATATAAGCAAAAGGATTTTGTGTTTATTCTACGCATCAAGACCCTAGCTAGCTCGATATAAGTTTACTAGGTTCATTAGTTTAGTTTTATTTTCTCTCAACATCTCCTCTCTATGAAGAAAAACAAAGAAATATATGTCAGCCTCGAGTGCAAGCATTAATGATTATGTCGTAAAAGAATGATGATTTTCTATAAGTAAAGATCTTTGAAGTTTGATTCCAAAAGTGATAAAAAGCATGGTAAAAAATGACTAGGAGTCATTATGATATCGGTGCCAACTTGGTTTACTTTCTAAGTCGAAAGATAAATTAAATATTTGTCAAGCGAAGTGAGCTTTATCGAATTAACGGTGAAGAAATGGTAGGGCTCGGAAGACAGACGCATTATAGTTGCGTGCGTTAAGGTTGTTTTTCTTGTTGTTAGATGGAGTCCGGTTCTCCATTTTAAAATAGGATGGCTTCAACGCTTGACTCTGGACAATCAACGTAAACAAAGACTCAACCTAAGCTAAGGCTCTTTCCCTTTGTGGTTGTTACGAAGATACTACGTGGATAACAAAGAGTAGTAGTACTATCCGTAATAAGAAGAGTTCTCCTACCTAAGGCCTAAAAAAAAGGCTTTCCTTTGGGGGCTTGCTTGGCTAGAAAGAGAAACTATTTTCTATTATCTATTGGGTGGATGGAAAGGTATTGAATATTTTTACGAAAAAAGTGCTTATTAGAAGATATAATAAGTGTTGATTAGACTAGGTGCCCGTACATGCAAACACAACAAACAAAACCAAACAAAGATAGTCAACATAGATAGGAGTCTATCTCGAGTAAGACTAAACAAAGAGAGAGAAAACCATAAATTAAAAAAAATCGAGGAAGCGCTCAAGTCGAGACTCTTATATGTCAACTAGACTACGGGTTGTTATTGTAGTAGACATAACCCGAAAGTCGCGCAAATCAGATCACTCTGTACTTTTTACACCTGCTCAATCTCTAAAGCTAATTCAGAAACTTTGGAATGGGAGTAAAGCCCGACGAACCACTCTCGATAGTAAGCATTGGGCGGGCGATAGGGAGGACGATCTCTGGATTAATTTTTGCTGGCAAGGCATAAGAGTCGTTACCTATGGCCTGTGTGATCTTCTGCGGAATTACCAAATGAATGTCTATCTATTTTTCTTGAAAAAGATACAATTTAAATACAATAATAAGCAACATCCAAAAAATCATATCGATCTGAATTACGAGTCATAAGTTATAAGATGATTTAGGGTTACAGCCGCTCTCTCTCTCTCTTGTAGACAAAAGTCCTCATCTTCTCCATCGGAGCTCTCTCTCTCTCTCTGTTCTCTTAACCTAGCCGCCACCACCACCTCCATCTCACCACCACCATCTCGCCTCCTCCACCACCATCAGGCCCTAGTGAGTGACAGAGAAAGAGAGAGAGAGTGCCGCTGCTGCTCCGACGGCCGCCGCCCGCTGATACGACACCGCCGCTGCTTTGCCGCCGCTGCTTCGCCGCCGCTTCTGCTTCGCTCCCTTAGTGGATCAAATTCCCTTTGTGGCTCTAAATCCCTGTGTGGCTCTAAACCCCTTGTGGCTTTTTTTAGTCTTTGTTTCCAGGCATGAGCAGCATTTAGGAAAACACAACCAAGTAGAGTGGTTCATACCCACTTTCATCAAGGAGAAAAACAACAAGTGGCACCTTCCCACTTTTTCTCTTACCTTCCGGCTGCTTATGCAAGAAAGTCAAGGAATCAATTTTTTGATTGCCTTCAGTTGGAACGGTTGGAGACTTATCCTTGCGGTGGAAAGACGAGCTTACGAAGCGGCTTATCTGAGTCACTTCCGTTTTTATCTTGTCTTTAATTTTATGTTGTATTTAAGTCCTTTCATTTCTGGTGTATTACTTTGTTATGTAACGTTCCTTACTTTAATGATAGGATTGTTCCGTTCGGGTGACGGTTAGGCCGTTGCACGTTTCGTGACGCAATCATTTTCCTTAAAAAAAAGTTATAAGATGATTTGGAAATCCAATTTTTTGTAAAATTCCAACATCCAGATGTTCACATTTTGATCATCACTCAACCAAGTAATTATTTTCGTAATAACTTTTGGAGGCTATAATTGATGATTTTTTTTAAGTTGCTTATTATTCTAGTTAACATGTACATATGCTTTGTATATAATTAGTACAATAAATCTTATTTAATAAAGCAAACAGAAGATTTTCAAAATGCCCTCGCATTATAAACACGTGTGATAGCATCTCCAACAGCTTCCCTATTTTGGAGAAAATGGAGAATATGAGCTAAAACAACAACTTTCACAAAACTAACTCCATTCTCCAAAATGGAGAAAGTATGAGAGAGAAGGGGTTTTTCTTCAAATATGGAGATAACCTCAAAAATAATTACTAGATGAGAACACCAATAGAATTTTTTGAAAATAAATATTTGGAAAGAGAATTAATATTTTAATAGATGAATTGAATATTTTAGTAAATAGATGAATACACATGACAATGGTAGCAAAACTGGAAGAAGATACCTTAAATTATTAGTAAATAGCCAAATAAGAATCATATAATAGTTGTAAGTTTCAACATTGAATCATGAAATATATTAATAAAATACATTGTTCAAATCATTGTGTTTAACTGTTTATTACATAAAATATATGGGAAAACTTATATGGTTGACATGGAGTTCATTGATTGTTTTCATTTGTTTAGGGGGGAACATGGTACCGTACTATGTTTTTTTTTTTTAATATTGTGTACCAGTCAATCATAATTGGTACATAAAAATTATACCGTGTACAAACCAACTTTAATTGGTACCAACTTTTTTCGATTGGTACATGTTGGTACGATTTGGTATCAACGTCTCAAATGTTTACAAAGTTTATGAACATGTTGTCTAATATTTGTTATCCGTAAAACTTTTAGTTGTAAAACAATAAAATTCTTAAGTCGAGTTCTTTGAGTTTGAGGGATGAGTAAACTTTCTACTCTTTTACTTTAAATTGTAAAACAATAAAATGTTAAATTACTAAATAGTTAACTGTCTTTAAAACCAATCAGATCATCTCATCATCGTAAAATATGCATAGATAGTACATTAGTAATCAAAATATTTCATTTTGTTAGAGTATTAATGTCAATATGTATAGTTCAGGGTCCTTTCTGTAATTATGTGTAACTTATCTTTGTATAAATAGTCTCTTAGGGTTTCATTATTAGGTTAGACACTTCACTTGTAAACACTCTCTCATTATATGAAAACGGCCGATTCAGCCATCTCGTGTGTCTCTCTATCAATCGACTCTCCAATTCTAACATGGTATCAGAGCTCTAGGTAAGCATCATCAACCATCTTTCAGATCTGCATTTTCGATTTTATTTTCCTCTTTTTGCTGCAGTCGTTTTTTCCTCGAAAATCCTTTTTCTGCTGTTTTTTTGACGAAATTCCAAGTATTAAAGTTGTTTAGAATATCATCACGAACCTTCGTACCAAATTTCAGCCTAAACCGACCTGTTTTGAAAATCCGACTCAAGAACATCATACGTTCATAGTTGTCGCAATCCACACACTCATAGTTGTCGCAACCTTCACTCTTGTGAACAGTACCAAATCGCAACCTTCAGTTGCGACTTCACCTCAAGTCGCAACCTTCACTTGCGACTTCACCTCAAATCGCAACCCTTACTTGCGACTTCACCTCAAGTCGCAACCCTTACTTGCGACTTCACCTCAAGTCGCAACCTTCACTTGCGACTTCACCTCAAATCGCAACCCTTACTTGCGACTTCACCTCAAATCGCAACCCTTACTTGCGACTTCACCTCAAGTCGCAACCTTCACTTGCGACTTCACCCCAAATCGCAACCTTCACTTGCGATATCAGTCTCTAATCGCAACCCTCACTTGCGACACTTTCAGTTATCACAACTCAGAAACTCCTCTTTTCGATTTTCAATTCCGGAACACACAGTTTCGGTACCTCACGATCAGTTTCTTACACTCCGGGTTTTCCTTCCAGTCTTTAGTTCCAGTTCTAAATCAGTTTTCTATTACGTCAGATGGCTCTCAATAGCCAGTCTCAATACAGTGACTGCACGTTTTGTCACTCTACTTCTCATCTTCTTCTCAACTGCCCAATTCGAAAATGTCGATGGTGTGGGATCACACAGCCACGACACTATGGGTCTGACTGTCTAAAACATCCAAGGAACTCAGGTAATCAACGACACTCCGGTAATCTAAGGCAACTGCGTACTCAGTCCTTTGCTGCATCAATCACTCCAGACTCCTCTACATCGCTAATTCAGGCACTGCATAACAACAACTCAGCACCTGGCCTCATGGCACTCCTGCGCCAAAACCAAGACCAAATAAAGCGACTCATGACAGGTTCTATGGGTATGCATAACACCAACTCATCACATATGCATAACATCAACTCTTCACCTGACTCTGTGGCACTCCTGCGACAAAACCAAGACCAAATAGAGCAACTCATGACAGGTTCTATGGGTATGAATTCTCAGTGCAATATCTCAACACCAGGCAATCCTTGGCTATTTGACTCTGGTTGTTGTAACCACATGACACCTAAGGCTGACGGGTTTATCTCAAAGCAAACCTCCAGCATGTACTCATCAGTCCGCACTGCGGATGCCACTCATTTACCCGTATCTTTCAGTGGAACTGTATCTACCACCAACCTTCAATTACCTGATGTGCTACATATTCCAAACTTATCTCTGAGTCTGATTTCTATCACTCAACTTATAGAATCCGGCCTAATTGTTTTGTTTCATCCTACTGGTTGTGTTGTGCAGGATCCAAAGACCAAGCAGATCCTTGGAGTAGGCCGTAAAGTTGGTCGGATGGTTGAAGTGGCCTACCTCCGTCTCCCCTTACAATCCTCAAATCATGTTGCCTCTGTTTCCAGTACCCCTTCCTTTGAATTATGGCATAAACGCCTAGGACATCTATCTCTAGCTAGGATAAAACTGTTAGCTAGTTCAGGACTGTTAGGCAACACCTCTTCTGAAAACGTTTCTTGCTTATCCTGTCAACTTGGCAAACATCATGCCTTACCTTTTCAACTAAATGAATTTAATTCTGCTTCCCCTTTTGACCTCATTCACTCTGATGTTTGGGGACCAGCACCACATCCATCCATGGGTGGTTATCGATACTTCGTTATCTTTATCGATGATCACACACGTTTTACATGGATATATCTCATGAAACATCGCTCCGAACTACCTCAAATCTACATCACCTTCGCCCGTATGATCCTGACCCAGTTTTCCAAGCCTATAAAGATTCTTCGAGCAGATAATGCTATGGAATACAAAGAATCTTCTCTCCTCTCTTTCCTTCGATCTCAGGGTACTCTTTCTCAGTACTCCTGTCCAGGCACCTCTCCACAAAATGGAAGTGCTGAACGTAAACATCGCCACATCCTCGATACTGTTTGTACTCTATTAATCTCAGCCAAGTGTCCAGAACGTTTTTGGGGCGAAGCTGCCTTCACGACTGTCTACACCATCAACCGTCACCCGACTCCTATCCTCAATCAAAAGTCTCCCTATGAAGTGCTTCATGGGGTCTCCCCTGCATATGACCTCCTAAAAGTATGGGGTTGTGCCTGCTTTGTTCAGTTGCAACCTCATGAACACACCAAAACCTCGTTCTCGATTATGCTGCTTTCTTGGCTATGGTATTGAACACAAAGGTTATCGTTGTTGGGATCCAGTCTCTAAGAGACTACGTATATCCCGTCATGTCACATTCTGGGAACATCTTCCCTTCTCAACAGTGTCCAAATTTCAAGACATACCCAATCCTTCCACTTCCTTCTTCACTGATAACTCTATCTCTTTGGATTCCCTCCAATTAGATTCCATGCTGACCTCACCATCTGTCCCACCTCCTTCCAACTCACCTCCATCTGAGTCTTATTATGTACCATCTGTTCCACCTCCTTCCGCTTCTTCTCAACCGGAACCTTTATCTGTTCCATCTGAACCTTCACCTGACCCACCTGTGCCATCTGATCACGATCAATCATCTGCACCAACTCCAAGTACTACTTCTGAGCCATCTGTTGAATCTATGGATCCTCTCTCCTCTCAACCACAAGATGAAGCACGATGCTCCGCTCGGGTAAGACAAGTTCCTTCTCACCTTCGTGATTATCATTGTTATGCCACTTTACTGTCCACCCATGAACAGTCTAACCCTGTTTGGAAGCAAGCTATGACAGAGGAACTTCAGGCACTTGACAAAGCCAATACATGGGAGTTTGTTCCTCTCCCATCGGGAAAGTCACCCATTGGTTGCAAATGGGTCTTCAAAATCAAAACCAAATCTGATGGATCCATTGATCGATACAAAGCACGCCTTGTGGCAAAAGGCTTCAATCAAGAATATAACATTGACTACGAGGAAACGTTTGCTCCTGTGGCTCGTGTCACATCAGTTCGTAGCCTTCTCGCCATAGCTGCCACCAAGAAGTGGCCACTCTATCAGATGGATGTCAAGAATGCCTTTCTGAATGGCGATCTCGAAGAGGAAGTCTACATGAGACTCCCCCCAGGTATGACCTCCCGTCAGGGACATGTATGTCGATTTCGAAAAGCCCTCTATGGCCTCAAACAAGCTCCTCGTGCTTGGTTCGAAAAGTTTAGCAACACTGTCATCTCATTGGGCTTTTCTCCAAGTAACTATGATTCTGGCCTGTTTACTCGGACTACTGCTGCAGGTACTATCTTACTTATGTTGTATGTTGATGACATGATCATCACCGACAGTGACACTATAGGTATCAATCATCTCAAACAATCTTTCAGCTCATGTTTTGAGATGAAAGACCTTGTCAAACTACACTACTTTCTTGGACTTGAAGTTCTATCAGACTCATCCGGCATCTATCTCTGTCAAGCCAAGTATATTTCAGATCTGTTGTCCAAAACTGGGATCACGGACAACAAAGTTGCATCTACACCCATTGAGCAAAATCTGCACCTTGCTCCAAATGTCGGAACCCCGCTGAAAGACCCCACACGGTACCGTCAACTAGTTGGATCTCTGGTCTACCTGACTGTTACTAGACCAGATCTTGCTATGCAGTTCATATAGTTAGCCAATTCATGGCTGCCCCGTGCTCAGACCACTATGCCGCTATTCTTCGTATACTTCGGTACCTCAAAGGGACAATGTTCCATGGACTTCACTTCTCATCCACTTCATCCTTACAGCTTCGTGCCTTCTCAGATGCTGACTGGGATGGTGACATAACCGATCGTCGTTCAACTACCGGCTATTGTTTCTTTCTTGGGGACTCTCTTATCTCCTGGCGCAGCAAGAAACAATCGCTGACAGCTCGGTCTAGCACCGAAGCAGAATATAGAGCCTTAGCTGACACTACTCAGGAACTTGTATGGCTACGTTGGCTACTATCTGATATGGGTGCTCATCAATTTTCCCCAACACCATTATGGTGTGACAACACTAGTGCTATTCAGATTGCTCACAATGATGTCTTTCATGAGCGTACAAAGCACATCGAGATTGACTGTCATTTCACTCGTCAACATGTTCTTCGCAAGACGGTTAAACTTTTTTCAATCTCCACCATTGATCAGACTGCAGATATCTTCACCAAAGCTCATCTTCCAGGGCGTTTTCGGGCCCTTGTTTCCAAACTCAATTTGTCTCATTCTTCCCCTACTTGAGTTTGAGGGGGGATGTTAGATTATTAATGTCAATATGTATAGTTCAGGGTCCTTTCTGTAATTATGTGTAACTTCTCTTTGTATAAATAGTCTCTTAGGGTTTCATTATTAGGTTAGACACTTCACTTGTAAACACTCTCTCATTATATGAAAACGGCCGATTCAGCCATCTCGTGTGTCTCTCTATCTATCGACTCTCCAATTCTAACACATTTCATTTATATTTTATTTAATAAATACTTAAAAACAATATATATATATATATATATATATATATATATATGTATATAAGTCGATACGGTACGGTATTATCATGGTATACGATTTTCAATACCACGTACCAACCATGTTTGTGAAGTTGGTACGGTACTACCAACCAATTTAATTGATACCAATTTAGTTGGTATCAATTAAATTGGTACAGTTGACAGTGAATTAATTGATTTGTCATGGTACAAATTTAACACCCCTGCATTTGTCAACACCAACAAAATATTGTTGTTTATCATTTGGGCCAGAGCACGATGATGGTTTTTTTTTTGTCTTTGTAGTTGAAATAAGCCCATCAATTCTTTTTTGTATTTAACCCACACTTTAGCGACTTTCTTTCCTTCTCCACATGTTATTGGCTTATTACTACTTGCTAGTTGTACCCTACATCTCTTTAATAGATCACCAACTTTTGTTCTTCTTGACATGTTTATCACCAAGAAAAACGTGGACTACAAAACAAATGAGAAACATATTCAATACTAATCAATTAAAAGTGTTAAAATATAGGGATGTATCGTAATCATATACATGAGATCGATTAAGCCACTTGTATATAGTACAAATCGGAGAATTTGTGTATCGGACAAACCTGCCATCAGGGTCGGCCTTGACATTTTGGAGACCGTCTAGCCCTATAATTGTTTTCAAAATATATTATTTATTCAATAAACCCTAAAAACAAACCATTCCTAATAAAAAAGAACCAATTTGGCCCTAAAACACACACATGTGCGCATTCACGCACACACATACATATAGGGTTAGGTTCAGGGAAAACCTCAAAAAAAAAATAGAAAATTGAAGAACACACTGCTAGCCTTTCATTAGAACGGTATACACTTGTGCATACAAATAATTTGTAACATGCACAAGTGCATAATGTCGTTGTGCATAAAAACCAAAAAAACAACATTACCTGGCACAAGTGCATACCGTCCAGATGAAGGGTCACCAAGATGTTTTTCAGTTTTTCATTTTTTTAGGTCTCTCTCTCTCTCTCTCTCTCTCTCTCTATATATATATATATATATATATATATATATATATATATATAGGGGCAAGTTCAAACGAGAAGTTAAACCTTATGCGAGAATGCGAGAAGTGTGATATCATATATAATACACAAGCTTAATCTTATATGATTAAACACATGTTACATTAATTGACAATACATAGACGTTTAATCATATATGATTAAACACACCCACAAGCCGTGTAATCATATATAATATCATACTTCTCGCGTTCTCGCATAATGTTTAACTTCTCGCATGATCCTTCCTCTCTCTCTATATATATATATATATAATCAGATTCACACACAAACATTAACTAAATAAGAGTGAACCTCTAATTATATATATTCTTTAATTAAGTTGATGCATGCAAGTGGAGTTTGGAAGTAATTAAGATATGTATGGTGGGGTACATGTATGGTTAATTGGGGATGTCATCCACCTTCCAATCCAAGCGACATGTAAAGGAGTAAACTTTATGGATGTAGCAACTAGCAAGTGAAAAAGATTAAAGAAAAAGACCAAGAGAATTTAATGAAATTGGTTGCATTCAATTCATGATGAGATAGAATTAATTGTACAATTCCTTCCATCTCAATTTAAGGGGAAATTGACTCAAATAGTCATTCTACACCATTGGCTTTTTCAAATAACCATTTTCTTAACCCTATTCCCAAAATAGCCAAAACTTACGCAGAGAAACTTATGCATAGAGTTTTCTCTGCGTAAGTTTATTTTTCATCCCAAAAAATTAAAAAAAATGGAAGGCAAAAAAAAATGGGAGGCAAAAAAATGGGAGGAAAACTTACGCATAGAGTTTTCTCTGCGCAAGTTTAATTAAAAAAATTAAAATATTTAAAAAAAACCATTTTTTTTAATTTTTTGGGGGGAAAATTAAACTTTCGCAGAGAAAACTCTATGCGTAAGTTTTGGCTATTTTGAAAATAAGGTTATCAAAGTGGTTATTTGGAGAAACCAATGGTGTGAAATGGCTATTTGAATCAATTTCCCCAATTTAAGGGAGTCAAGGAAAAAGGAAAGAGACAACTGCTACAGCTATTATTGCATGGGTATCAATGACCAATATGTAATTGTCTTCCTCAAACACTGTTTTTTTTTACCTATACGATAACAGTGTTGGGTTTCGGCAGTAGCGGATCCAGGATATTTTTCTACTGGGGTCCCTTTTAAGGTAGCTTAAATACTCGTAAAATTGTCTGATATATTTTTAGTATAAATCCAACGTTTCGAGGGTTTTTTAAAGTTCTTTTAGTAGATTTTAAGAGATTTTTAAGTTTTTTTTGTCGATTTCGAGGGACTTTTTTTGGTTTTTTTGTCAATTTCGAGAGTAGTTTTGGCTTTTTGGTTGATGGGGTCCCGGACGAAAAATTACTGGAGGGACATTATGGTAAAAAGTTGAAAATTCTGTATTTTTAACCTAAAAATTTCAAAAAAATCTCTTCTTAATGGGGTCCCATCCCCCCACTAACCATACACTACATCCGCCACGGGGTTCCGGTGAGAATTAATTGCTAAATTTGGTGAGAAGTGTGAGAATGTTTGATGATAAATGGACGAACATTAAGATGAGATGCACCGGATCAATTCCTTTTTAAGCCGCAATTCATGGGAGAGTATTTGATTAAAAGTGATCCAACAGTTTAAAATTATTTCTCACCAAAAATGACACTTCTCACATGATCTGCTTAGAAGAATAACCACATTCATTTAAGGTTATTGAAGTCACAAAAATCCGTACAATAAAGTAAAAAGTGAATACCATATGAATTTTTTTTAATCTAGGGTGGTATATTTTTGGTTCAAACTCTTAAACACATAGCTACACTCAATCAGGAACGAAGCAACGGCCTTTTTGCTTTTTCTAGCATTCATACAAATTTTTTTAAACATGCCTGTATCGTTTTAACAAACAAATTAAAGTGACTAAAGCATATATGATTGTAAATTGACTAAGGTGGTGTTTGTTTGTTAAGAGGTCTGAAGTCTTGTTTCACTTCTGATTAATAAGAGGTGATGTTTTAAGAGGTTATAAGACATTAGGTTACATCTTCTAATTTCAGACGTGTTTCAGACTTAAGAGTCTCTGAAATCTGGAAAAAAAACGGTCTGAATGTAAAAACGTCTGACCGATTCAGACTTCAGAGATATTTAGAGGTTTTTTTTAAACAAACAGCCCCTAATAGTAGCGACTTTATAGTTTTAGTCTAGCATTCAGGGGCAGATCCACCTTGTAAAAGGTGGGGTCCCATCCCCCAGTGAAATCTTTGTTTTTCTTTATTTTTATAGTTTAAAAACATTTTTTTAACTTTTTATCATAGTTTCCCCCCAATAAAAACACACCGGACAACTTTATGGTCATAATTTACCTTAAAGATGACCCACTATGTAAAAATCTTGGATCCGCCACTCCTAGCATTTATATGTATATAGGAAAGACTATGATAATATTTGAACCAAACATTTTGTTGATATTGAAATGGTTAAGTTAATCACAAAATAGAAAGGCATGTAAAGATATATTATGCATGTTTCTGGGTTGGTTGTTCTTTAATTAGAAGATGTACAACACTCCCTGCAAAGTCCAACCAAGCCACAAGCTACAACCTCTTTTCTTCCCATTTTCATTTTCATTTCTATTGTTAGAGTATTAATGTCAATATGTATAGTTCAGGGTCCTTTCTGTAATTATGTGTAACTTCTCTTTGTATAAATAGTCTCTTAGGGTTTCATTATTAGGTTAGACACTTCTATTGTAAACACTCTCTCATTATATGAAAACGCCCGATTCGGCCATCTCGTGTGTCTCTCTATCAATCGACTCTCCAATTCTAACATGGTATCAGAGCTGTAGGTAAGCATCCTCAGCCATCTTCCAGATCTGCATTCTCATTTTATTTCTCTTTATTTTGCTGCTCTCGTTTTTTCTCCGAAAAACCATTTTCTGTTGGTTTTTTGACAAAACACCAAGCATTAAAGTTGCCCAGAATAGCATCACGAACCTGCGTACCAATTTTCAGCCAAAACCGATCTGTTTTGAAAACTCGACTCAAGAACACTTTACACACTCATAATTGTCGCAACGCACACACTCATAACTATCGCAACCCACAGATATCGCAACCCTCTTGTGAACAGTGCCATATCGCAGCCCTCTTGTGAATAGTGCCATATCGCAACCCTCTTGTGAATAGTGCCATATCGCAACCCTCTTGTAAACAGTGCCATATTGCAACCCTCTATTGTGAACAGTGCCATATCGCAACCCTCTATTGAGATATCGCAACCCTCTTGTGAACAGTGCCATATCGCAACCTTCTATTGAGATATCGCAACCCTCTTTTGAACAGTGCCATATCGCAACCCTCTTGTGAACAGTGTCATATCGCAACCCTCTTGTGAACAGTGAAGAAGAAAAAAAACCTCTCTATCGCAACCATCTCTTGCGACATCAGTTACTTGCAACATCAGTCTTCCGTTTCAGTTCTCAATCAGTGTTCCTAATACGTCAGATGGCTCTCAATAGCCAGTCTCAATACAGTGACTGCACGTTTTGTCACTCTACCTCTCATCTTCTTCTCAACTGCCCAATTCGAAAATGTCGCTGGTGTGGGATCACACAGCCACGACACTATGGGTCTGACTGTCTAAAACATCCAAGGAACTCAGGTAATCAACGACACTCCGGTAATCTAAGGCAACTACGTAATCAGTCCTTTGTTGGATCAATCATTCCAGACTCCTCTACACAGCCAATTCAGGCACTGCATAACACCAACTCAGCACCTGATCTTATGGCACTACTGCGCCAGAACCAAGACCAAATAAAGCGATTCATGACAGGTTCTATGGGTATGCATAACACCAACTCATCACCTATGCATAACACCAACTCCTCACCTGACCCTATGGCACTCCTGCGACAAAATCAAGACCATATAGAGCGACTCATGACAGGTTCTATGGGTATGAATTCTCAGTGCAATATCTCAGCACCAGGCAATTCTTGGCTATTTGACTCTGGTTGTTGTAACCACATGACACCTAAGGCTGACGGGTTTATCTCTAAGCAAACCTCCAACATGCTCTCATCAGTCCGCACTGCAGATAACATTCGCTTACCCGTATCTTACAGTGGAACTGTATCTACCACCAACCTTCAATTACCTGATGTGCTACATATTCCAAACTTATCTCTGAGTCTGATTTTATCACTCAACTTATGGAATCCAGCCTAATTGTTTTGTTTCATCCTACTGGTTGTGTTGTGCAGGATCCAAAGACTAAGCAGATCCTTGGAGTAGGCCGTAAAGTTGGTCGGATGGTTGAAGTGGCCTACCTCCGTCTCCCCTTACAATCCCCAAATCATGTTGCCTCTGTTTCCAGTCCCCCTTCCTTTGAATTATGGCATAAACGCCTAGGACATTTATCTCTAGCTAGGATAAAACTGTTAGCTAGTTCAGGACTGTTAGGCAACACCTCTTCTGAAAACGTTTCTTGTTTATCCTGTCAACTTGGCAAACACCATGCTTTACCTTTTCAACTAAATGATTTTAATTCCGCTTCCTCTTTTGACCTCATTCACTCTGATGTTTGGGGGCCAGTGTAACATCCTGAAACTTCAGTAATAGTGTTTTAATGAGAATTGGGATGTATTTATATTTTGGTGTAACCTTGAAGTATATAGAAGTTTTATAATTCATTAGAGTTAAAAATGCAAGAGATTAAAGTTTGGTGTTACTTTTGGAATTAATTAAACATGACGGAGTGTTTTGTTAATAAGCAAATGTGTATATGATAATATCTGATTTATTGAGATTCTATCTCATTTTTATAAGTGTGAGTCGGCATAAGAGAGAGGGAGATATAGAGAGAAGCAGGAAAAGAGGAAAAAGGGAAGAAAGCAAGATTTTCATCAAATTGGTAAGGGATTTGTTGATGTTTTCAGTTGTGATTATTGTATGTGTTAGATTATGAACGAAATTATGTTTTGGATTTGATTTACATACCAGTAACATCAGATTTGAAGCATCAGATTGAGGATTAAAGTGGGTTTTGCAAACCTAAGGAGAGTTCATTTGTACTTTGCTTAAATCAGTGTTCTTATGTTAAATTGAACCTTGAAATAGATGTATAAAGTGATTATGAACTGTGTGGTTGTACTAGGATTGAGCTGAATCGAACAGACATAAAGTTAGATTGAATTTTAGGCTGTAGGAGCGAGTTGTCCGGATGAATCGCCGTATCCGGACACCCTGATGATGAATGTTTCTGGATGCGATAGATACCGGGTAAGTTTTATCTTTTATTGAAAGAATCCGGATGAAGTAAGTACCGGATGGTATCCGGATGACTAAAGAGTCCGGATGTTGTCCGGATTTGAATATTATCCGGAAAAGTAGGAATTTACCGGAAAGGATGTGTTGTCCGGGTGTTGGGATTGTCCGGGAAAATTATGGTATCCGGAAAATGGAAACGTCCGGATAAGATGGGTTATCCGGAAACTTTGGGTTGTCCGGACACTTTGTGAAGCTGGATAATTATTAGTTCTGTTAATCATGAATTGTTGTAATTTAGTGATTAAGACATAATTAGTTTAGCTTGAACATACGTACGATCGAAAGGTAGTATGATAGTGTTGATGACTGTGCTAGCTTGATACTAGGCAGGTGTTTGGTAAGTGTAATGGATCCATAGGCACTAGTGTTTGGTAATCACATGGAATAAGCGTGTGGTATTACTCGTTTAATCGTTATTCCAGTGTGTGTGGGAAATCATGGAATAGGCGTGTGGTATTAATCGTTATTCCTGATTTCTAAGGAAGAGAGTGAGATTGACATAAGTGCTTGTGATCTCTGCTTCCTTACCGATAAATGGGCATGTGTAATTGCGATTTATTGGATAATAGCATTAATCTAGAATCATTGAAGATTCGTAGTGAGGCTCTGAGGCATGATATGATGATGGAATGTGTGTCAGTCATATTCATGGGATTGGATGAAAATCGTGTTAACGGAATAGAGTTATACGTATGGTAAGAAAAGGGTAATCATGTTTGATATAACTTGTTTACATTGATTTTGCAAATATTATTGTGGAAACGAATGTTCTCACTAGGCGTTGGCCTAATCGTTTTAGATGATGTTTTCTTACCAGGTACCAGCTCGGGAAAGTAAAAGGGTTGCGGGACGAGCGTTTTTGGAATAGCAGAGGTGTCAATTAACCAGAAGAGATTTTGTTGGATTGCTTAGAACTTAGTTAATATGATTGTAGTGGTGTAATTAGATTAATAGGTTATTTGAAGAATCCTGTATTGTAAATTTACTCTTGGTGGTTAATTACATTGCTATATATTTATAAGTTGAAGTTATTGTATCATAACTTGTGAAATTTTGAGGTTCAAATTAGCCTTGATTTTAGGGTGTTACAATATGGTATCAGAGATGATGACTCAACTTCAAGAATTGTTGGATAAAGGTTTCGTTAGACCGAGTTCTTCGTCGTGGGGAGCTCCGGTGTTGTTTGTTAAGAAGAAAGATGGTACTATGAGAATGTGTATAGATTATCGTGAGCTGAATAAGGTGACTATTAAGAACAAGTATCCGCTTCCGAGGATTGATGACCTATTCGATCAACTCCAAGGTGCGGGGTGTTTTTCTAAGATTGATTTAAGATCAGGATATCACCAAGTTCAAGTGAGGAATGAAGATATTCCTAAGACAGCGTTTAGAACAAGGTATGGGCATTACGAATTTCTTGTGATGCCATTCGGGTTGACCAATGCTCCGGCAATATTCATGGATTTGATGAATAGAGTATGCCGACCATTTTTGGACAAGTTTGTCATTGTATTCATTGATGACATACTAGTCTATTCTAAGACTGAAGAAGATCACGAACATCATCTACATGAAGTTTTAGAAGTATTAAGAAGAGAGAAGTTGTACGCGAAGTTCTCAAAATGTGAATTCTGGTTAAAAGAGGTACAATTCCTAGGTCATGTGATCACTTCGGAAGGAGTTAAGGTAGACCCAGCAAAGATAGAAGCTATGATGAATTGGGAGACACCAAGAAGTGCGTCTGAAATAAGACGTTTCTTAGGTCTTGCGGGTTATTATCGGAGATTTATTAAAGACTTCTCGAAGATTGCTTCTACTTTGACTTTATTGACTAGAAAGAATGTGAAGTTTGTCTGGACGGAGAAACAAGAATCAGCTTTCAAAACTTTACGTCAAAAGTTGTGTGAAGCCCCTATTCTTGCCTTACCAAAAGGAACCGAAGATTTTGTTGTTTACAGTGATGCTTCCAAGATGGGCCTGGGATGTGTATTGATGCAACGAGGCAAGGTAATTGTGTATGTGTCAAGACAACTTAAAGAGCATGAGAAGAACTATCCAACGCACGATTTAGAGTTAGCAGCGGTTGTTTTTGCTTTGAAGCTGTGGAGGCACTATTTGTATGGGACGAAGTGTACTCTTTATACTGATCATAAGAGCTTGAAACACGTCTTTGATCAGAAAGAGTTGAACATGAGACAACGACGCTGGTTAGAGTTACTTAAGGATTATGATTGTGAATTGCATTACCATCCTGGTAAAGCAAATGTAGTAGCCGATGCCTTAAGTAGAAAAGAGTATAGTGGGTGTTTGAAATCGACTAATGCTAGGATTGATGTAACGTCAAGTTTGATAGAAAAGATAGAGGAGGCACAAGCGGAAGCCTTACGAGAAGAAAATCTGAAAGAAGAGGTGATGAGCAAGCAACATCTTCAACTGATTGAAGATGGTCGTGGAATTAAGTTGTTTCAAGGTCGTGTTTGGGTGCCAAAAGTTGGAGGAAATCGAGAGTTGATTCTAGAAGATGCTCATAGATCTAAGTATTCTATACATCATGGAAGTACTAAGATGTATAGGGATTTGAAGTTACACTATTGGTGGCCAGCTATGAAGGCAGATGTGGCGCGAATAGTGGAAAAGTGTACAACATGTTCTTTAGTGAAAGCTGAACATCAGAAACCTTACGGAAGTTTCCAATCTTTGGAGATTCCGGAATGGAAGTGGGAGAAGATCACCATGGATTTCGTGACAAAGTTACCAAGGACTCAGAAAGGTAACGACACTATTTGGGTGATTGTGGATCGTCTGACTAAGAGTGCTCATTTTCTGGCTATGAAAGAAGCATCACCAATAGAGAAATTGGCGAAGATGTATATTGATGAAGTGGTGTCAAGACATGGTATACCGGTGTCTATAGTGTCGGATCGTGATAGTCGGTTTACCTCAAGGTTTTGGCAGTCACTTCAAGAAGAATTAGGTACAAAGGTAAATCTGAGCACTGCTTATCATCCGCAAACTGACGGACAGAGTGAAAGGACCATTCAAACTTTGGAATATATGCTCAGGTGTTGTGTATTGGATTTTGGAGGTAATTGGGATACGCATCTACCGTTAGTAGAATTTGCGTATAACAATAGTTACCATTCTAGTATTGGAAGAGCACCTTTCGAAGCTCTGTATGGTCGTAAATGTAGAACTCCGGTATGTTGGTTAGAAGCCGGAGAGAAACAGTTTATTGGTCCAGAATTGGTACAACAAACAGCCGATAAGGTGAAAGAAATTCGGCAGCATATGAAAGCAGCTCAGGATCGACAAAAGAGTTATGCTGATCCGAAAAGAAGACCAAAAGAATTCCAAGTTGGGGAGCGTGTGATGCTTAAGGTATCCCCTTGGAAGGGAGTGATAAGGTTTGGTAAACGCGGGAAGCTAAGTCCTCGTTTTCTAGGACCTTTCACTATTACTAAAAGGATAGGATTGCAGGCTTATCAGTTGGATCTTCCACCTGAATTAGAAGGAATCCACAATACTTTCCATGTTTGTTATCTTCGGAAATGTTTAGCCGAAGAGGAAGATGTGATTCCACTTACTGATGTCAGGGTGGATGAAAAGAGTCGATGTGTGGAAGAACCGGAGGCAATTTTGGAAAGATTGGTTAGAAGGTTGTGTAATGGTAAGGAAGTAGCTATGTTGAAAGTATAGTGGAAACACCATCGAGGTGCTAATGTGACTTTAGAGTCAGAAGATAGTATGAAGGATAGGTATCCTCATTTGTTTACTTGATCTTGATTTCGGGGACGAAATCATTTTCAAGTTGGGGAGTATTGTAACATCCTGAAATTTCAGTAATAGTGTTTTAATGAGAATTGGGATGTATTTGTATTTTGGTGTAACCTTGAAGTATATAGAAGTTTTATAATTCATTAGAGTTAAAAATGCAAGAGATTAAAGTTTGGTGTTACTTTTGGAATTAATGAAACATGAGGGAGTGTTTTGTTAATAAGCAAATGTGTATATGATAATATCTGATTTATTGAGATTCTATCTCATTTTTATAAGTGTGAGTCGGCATAAGAGAGAGGGAGATATAGAGAGAAGCAGGAAAAGAGGAAAAAGGGAAGAAAGCAAGATTTTCATCAAATTGGTAAGGGATTTGTTGATGTTTTCAGTTGTGATTATTGTATGTGTTAGATTATGAACGAAATTATGTTTTGGATTTGATTTACATACCAGTAACATCAGATTTGAAGCATCAGATTGAGGATTAAAGTGGGTTTTGCAAACCTAAGGTGAGTTCATTTGTACTTTGCTTAAATCAGTGTTCTTATGTTAAATTGAACCTTGAAATAGATGTATAAAGTGATTATGAACTGTGTGGTTGTACTGGGAATGAGCTGAATCGAACAAACATAAAGTTAGATTGAATTTTAGGCTGTAGGAGCGAGTTGTCCGGATGAATCGCCGTATCCGGACACCCTGATGATGAATGTTTCCGGATGCGATAGATACCGGGTAAGTTTTATCTTTTATTGAAAGAATCCGGATGAAGTAAGTACCGGATGGTATCCGGATGACTAAAGAGTCCGGATGTTGTCCGGATTTGAATATTATCCGGAAAAGTAGGAATTTACCGGAAAGGATGTGTTTTCCGGGTGTTGGGATTGTCCGGGAAAATTATGGTATCCGGAAAATGGAAACGTCCGGATAAGATGGGTTATCCGGAAACTTTGGGTTGTCCGGACACTTTGTGCAGCTGGATAATTATTAGTTCTGTTAATCATGAATTGTTGTAATTTAGTGATTAAGACATAATTAGTTTAGCTTGAACATACGTACGATCGAAGGGTAGTATGATAGTGTTGATGACTGTGCTAGCTTGATACTAGGAAAGTGTTTGGTAAGTGTAATGGATCCATAGGCACTAGTGTTTGGTAATCACATGGAATAGGCGTGTGGTATTACTCGTTTAATCGTTATTCCAGTGTGTGTGGGAAATCATGGAATAGGCGTGTGGTATTAATCGTTATTCCTGATTTCTAAGGAAGAGAGTGAGATTGACATAAGTGCTTGTGATCTCTGCTTCCTTACCGATAAATGGGCATGTGTAATTGCGATTTATTGGATAAGAGCATTAATCTAGAATCATTGAAGATTCGTAGTGAGGCTCTGAGGCATGATATGATGATGGAATGTGTGTCAGTCATATTCATGGGATTGGATGAAAATCGTGTTAACGGAATGGAGTTATACGTATGGTAAGAAAAGGGTAATCATGTTTGATATAACTTGTTTACATTGATTTTGCAAATATTATTGTGGAAACGAATGTTCTCACTAGGCGTTGGCCTAATCGTTTCAAATGATGTTTTCTTACCAGGTACCAGCTCGGGAAAGTAAAAGGGTTGTGGGACGAGCGTTTTTGAAATAGCAGAGGTGTCAATTAACCAGAAGAGATTTTGTTGGATTGCTTAGAACTTAGTTAATCTGATTATAGTGGTGTAATTAGATTAATAGGTTATTTGAAGAATCCTGTATTGTAAATTTACTCTTGGTGGTTAATTACATTGCTATATATTTATAAGTTGAAGTTATTGTATCATAACTTGTAAAATTTTGAGGTTCAAATTAGCCCTGATTTTAGGGTGTTACAGCCAGCACCACATCCATCCATGGGTGGTTATCGATACTTCGTTATCTTTATCGATGATCACACTCGTTTTACATGGATATATCTCATGAAACATCGCTCCGAACTACCTCAAATCTACATCACCTTCTCCCGCATGATCCTGACCCAGTTTTCCAAGCCTATAAAGATTCTTCGAGCAGATAATGCTATGGAATACAGAGAATCTTCTCTCCTCTCTTTTCTTCGATCTCATGGTACTCTTTCTCAGTACTCCTGTCCAGGCACCTCTCCGCAAAATGGACGTGCAAAACGTAAACATCGTCACATCCTCGATACTGTTCGTACTCTATTAATCTCAGCCAAGTGTCCCGAACGTTTTTGGGGAGAAGCTGCCTTCACGGCTGTCTACACCATCAACCGTCACCCAACTCCCATCCTCAATCAAAAGTCTCCCTATGAAGCGCTCTATGGGGTCTCCCCTGCATATGAACTCCTAAAAGTATGGGGTTGTGCCTGCTTTGTTCAGTTACAACCTCATGAACACACCAAACTTGAACCTCGTTCTCGGTTATGCTGCTTTCTTGGCTATGGTATTGAACACAAAGGTTATCGTTGTTGGGATCCAGTCTCTAAGAGACTACGTATATCCCGTCATGTCACATTCTGGGAACATCTTCCCTTCTCAACAGTGTCCAAATTTCAAGACATACCCAATCCTTCCACTTCCTTCTTCACTAATAACTCTATCTCTTTGGACTCACTCCAATTAGATTCCATTCTGACCTCACCATCTGTCCCACCTCCTTCCATCTCACCTCCATCTCAGTCTTTTTCTGTACCATCTGTTCCACCTCCTTTCGCTCCTTCTCAACCGGAACCTTCATCTGTTCCATCTGAACCTTCACCGACCCCATTTGTGCCATCTGATCACGATCATTCATCTGCACCAACTCCAAGTACTACTTCTGAGCCATTTGCTAAGTCTATGGATCCTAGCTCCTCTCAACCACAAGATGAAGCACGACGCTCCGCTCGGGTAAGACAAGTCCCTTCTCACCTTCGTGATTATCATTGTTATGCCACTTTACTGTCCACCCATGAACCAACTTCCTTCAAAGAAGCCGATTCTATCCCTGTTTGGAAGCAAGCTATGACAGAGGAACTTCAGGCACTTGACAAAGCCAATACTTGGGAGTGTGTTCCTCTCCCACCGGGAAAGTCACCCATTGGTTGCAAATGGGTCTTCAAAATCAAAACCAAGTCTGATGGATCCATTGATCGATACAAAGCACGCCTTGTGGCAAAAGGCTTCAATCAAGAATATGGCATTGACTACGAGGAAACGTTTGCTCCTGTGGCTCGGGTCACATCAGTTCGTAGTCTTCTCGCCATAGCTGCCACCAAGAAATGGCCACTCTATCAGATGGATGTCAAGAATGCCTTTCTGAATGGCGATCTCGAAGAGGAAGTCTACATGAGACTCCCTCCAGGTGTGACCTCCCGTCAGGGACATGTATGTCGACTTCGGAAAGCCCTCTATGGCCTCAAACAAGCTCCTCGTGCTTGGTTTGTAAAGTTTAGCAACACTGTCATCTCTTTGGGTTTTTCACCAAGTAACTATGATTCTGGCCTGTTTACTCGGACTACTGCTGCAGGTACTATCTTACTTATGTTGTATGTTGATGACATGATCATCACCGGCAGTGACACTACAGGTATCAATCATCTCAAACAATCTCTCAGCTCATGTTTTGAGATGAAAGATCTTGGCAAACTACACTATTTTCTTGGTCTTGAAGTTCTATCAGACTCCTCCGGCATCTATCTCTGTCAAGCCAAGTACATTTCAGATCTGTTGTCCAAAGCTGGGATCACGGACAACAAAGTTACCTCTACACCCATTGAGCAAAATCTGCACCTTCCTCCGAATGCCGGAACCCCGCTGAAAGACCCCACACGGTACCGTCAACTAGTTGGATCTCTGGTCTACCTGACTGTTACTAGACCAGATCTTGCCTATGCAGTTCATATAGTTAGCCAATTCATGGCTGCCCCGTGCTCAGATCACTATGCCGCTGTTCTTCGTATACTTCGGTAACTCAAAGGGACAATGTTCCATGGTCTTCATTTCTCATCCACATCATCCTTACACCTTCGTGCCTTCTCAGATGCTGACTGGGATGGTGACATAACTGATCGTCAATCAACTACCGGCTATTGTTTCTTTCTTGGGGACTCTCTTATCTCCTGGCGCAGCAAGAAACAATCACTGACAGCTCGCTCCAGCACTGAAGCGGAATATCGAGCCTTAGCTGACACCACTCAAGAACTCGTATGGCTACGCTGGCTACTATCTGATATGGGTGCTCATCAATTTTCCCCAACACCATTGTGGTGTGACAACACTAGTGTTATCCAGATTGCTCACAATGATGTCTTTCATGAGCGTACAAAGCACATCGAGATTGACTGTCATTTCACTCGTCAACATGTTCTTCGCAAAATGGTTAAACTTTTTCCAATCTCAACTATTGATCAGACTGTCGATATCTTCACCAAAGCTCATCTTCCAGGACGTTTTCGGGCTCTTGTTTCCAAACTCAATTTGGCTCATTCTTCCCCTACTTGAGTTTGAGGGGGGATGTTAGAGTATTAATGTCAATATGTATAGTTCAGGGTCCTTTCTGTAATTATGTGTAACTTCTCTTTGTATAAATAGTCTCTTAGGGTTTCATTATTAGGTTAGACACTTCTATTGTAAACACTCTTTCATTATATGAAAACGACCGATTCAGCCATCTCGTGTGTCTCTCTATCAATCGACTCTCCAATTCTAACATCTATAATTCTCTTTTATTTTCATTTTCTATTTCTATAAATCTCTTTATTTTCATTTTCTTTTCCATTTATAATTCTTTTATTCTCATTTTCATTTTTATTTCCATTATACAAGAATAGAGATTACACATGTATTAACTATTAATTGTATAGTATGCTGTGTGCAAAAAAGTAAGTGTTGAATATATAATTATATATAGAAAGAGATTTTGGAATAATGTGAGAGGACACTATTTTCGTGAGACCATATAAAAAACATTGAATATTCATACAAAATATTGTGAATGACTGGTAAACCTTAACATTGTTTTTGCTCTGCAAGTTCAAAGTTTTTTATACCTTCACAATGTTTGGTTATAGAGTTTCAGTGTTATTTTATAGTCTTATAAAAACAGACTAGTCTCACATGAACCTACCATATATATATATATATATATATATATATATATATATATAGGGGTGGGTTCAAATAAAAACCAAATTTCAGTTGTAAACGTGAGGACAAACCACAGCCCTTGATTAAAAAATCGGAGATCAGATCAATGAATAAAAAACACGGTGGCAATTTTGTAAATAACTTGAAAACTATGTCCATGGCTTAGTGAATTTTTAGCGCGCAGGGGTAAAATTGGAATCAGTCCTCTTTTGTTGACTCTTTATTTTCTTTTTTAATTAAAAAACTTTTACCCCCTTAAATTTTAAAATAAATTATCTCAAAAACTACTAACATTTTAATCAAACAAATTACATCAAAAAAACGAGAATTTCGTGCTCTTCGATATGACATCCATCATGATATAGTTTTTTTTTCGATTTAACCGTTTTTAAGTGAAATCGTGTATATATGTTATATTCAGACTGAATATAACACATATTCAGACTGAATATAACACATATTCAGACTGAATATAACACATATTCAGACTGAATATAACACATATTCAGACTGAATATAACACATATTCAGTCTGAATATAACACATATTCAAATTGATTTAATGTTATTTTATATCATATAATATAATTGTAACCAAAATTATACAAAACAAAGTAACAAACAATAGTTAAAACTTACAATAGCATCATATATATATATATATATATATATATATATATATATATTCAAAGGAGAATGATGAAATCAGAAAAAAAACAATCCCAATAGGACGATGAAATCAGAAAACAAACAGTAACCATAGAAACCACTTTGTAAAGCTGTGAGAATCAATTTCAACTCTCTGTACAGTAACCATGGAAAGCATTCGCGTAAATCAACAACAGGTAGTAACCATGAAAAACATTTTGTAAAGCCAAAAATACATCAGTCTGAATATGTGTTATATTCAGTCTGAATATGTGTTATATTCAGACTGAATATGTGTTATATTCAGACTGAATATGTGTTATATTCAGTCTGAATATGTGTTATATTCAGACTGAATAAAGGTAGATATTCAAAAAGAATAAATGTTTAAATTTTGTACATTTATTCAGTCTGAATAACTCTATATATTCAGACTGAATAAAGGTAAATATTCAAAACTGAATAAATGTACCTTTATTCACTCTGAATATAACACATATACACGATTTCACGTAAAACGGTTAAAACGAGAAAAAAAAACTATATCATGATGGATGTCATATCGAAGAGCACGAAATTCTCGTTTTTTTGATGTAATTTGTTTGATTAAAATGTTAGTAATTTTTGAGATAATTTATTTTAAAATTTAAGGGGGTAAAAGTTTTTTAATTAAAAAAGAAAATAAAAAGTCAATAAAGGATGCGCTCATTCTAATTTGACGAAAATACCCCTAAAGCTCAATTTTAGGAATGGCTTAAATATGGCTGCGATCAATGGACGAGATTTGTCCTCATGTTTACAATTGAATTTGAGTTTTCATTTGAACTTTCCTCTATATATATATATATATATATATATATATATATATATATATATATATATATCCTCCCATGAATTGCGGCTTAGAAGAGAGTTGATCTGATACATCTTATCTCGGTGCATCTCATCCTAATGTGCATTCAGCTTCTCACCAAAACCCAACCCTATATATATAGGATACAAATCAAATACAAACCATGTATTTGTTGCACCACTTACAAACCAATGTGCATATATGCATAATCTGAGATGCATATATGCATTATCCCATATGAATGTATGTCCATTATATGTATATTTCTACGTATGCATATGTACATTGTTTACATATGCACACTGTGGTTTGTAAGATATGCAACAAATGCAAGGTTTGCATTTTACGGATCCCCTCTCTCTCTCTCTCTCTCTATATATATATATATATTATGTAATTTCCACCAGAAAACAAATTTATTAGCTGTATAGTTTAGTTGCGAGGCGTCAGGGTCAGGGCCAGGGAGTACACCCACCCACAAGAGTCAATGAATGCTCATCAACAAATCAAGTTAACCAATCAGCTCAAATCAGACACAAAATTAATTAAAGCATGCATGCATTAAGTCATTCAATAGTGTATAATTAAATGGCAGCTACATTAACTACATACAAATATATCCTTGGGTATTTTACTCAATTGATTAATCACCCAGCAAGCATAAAACTAAACTAAGTACATGAGGTTAATTAATCACTCATAAATAAACACAACACTTACATCAATTCATAATATATATATATATATACATGGGTCTAATCAAATGAGAACTTGATAAAATGTAATAACTGTGAGATCCAATCTCATCCACTCATATTAATTAATTAATTTTTTTAAATTAACCAATAGTTGAGGTTATTTTAGTAATTTTATAAATTAATTTGAATATCCTAATTTTTTATATAATATCGTTTAACAAGGAAGTGTAATCAGATTGATTCTATTTCCTAAATTATCTCAACAAACTTATTTGAAGCATATCAGTTTTTCTTTTCACGAATCTTCTTCCTCTTTCACACTATCGAATTCAACTTTGAATTCTTCTTCTTTGACATCGACGAACCAGGCTTTCAAACATTCTGCTTCGTTGTTATTCAACCCATATTCCTGTTTTGTCTATTTTTTCTTTTTGCGATTAGATGGATCGAGGAAAAAGTGTTGCTACGGATGAATCAGTGTCTTTTTGGGTAAGGGTCTAGAGGCCGAGACGAAGATACGAGACAAAGAAACTGCAGGCAGATCTCCACAGTTCATATGACATTGGGTATCATAGTGGTAGTGACAGTGGGTATCACAGAAGTTCATGGGTAGTTCAATATGTATCACAGTGCTTGTTCCGAAGGCAATACGATGATTCTCCTAAAAAAAGAATCGGTTGAATTTGATGATGAATTGGATGACAACGGTGGTATCACCGGTAGGTATCACAGTGGTATAACTTTGGGTATCATATAAGTTATTGAGTAGTATAGGAAAATAGGTATCACAGTGGTATACCTTTGGGTATCACAGAAGTTCTTGAGTAGCAAAAGGTATCACAATGGTATAACTTTGGATATCACAGAAGTTCTTGAGTAGCAAAATAGGTATCACAGTGGTATAACTTTAGGTATCACAGAAGTTCTTGAGTAGCAAAATAGATATCATTGTGGTATAACTTTGGGTATCACAGAAGTTCTTTGAGTAACAAAATAGGTATCACAGTGGTATAACTTTGGGTATCACATAAGTTCTTGAGTAGCACAATACGTATCACGGTGGTATAACTTTGGGTATCACAGAAGTTCTTGAGTAGCAAAATAGGTATCACGGTGGTATAACTTTGGGTATCACAAAAGTTCTTGAGTAGCACAATAGGTATCACAGTGGTATAACTTTGGGTATCGCAGAAGTTCTTGAGTAGCAAAATAGGTATCACGGTGGTATAACTTTGGGTATCGCAGAAGTTCTTGAGTTTGATGTTATGTGATTTCTTGTGTAAGTGATGAGAATGTTAGTTTGATTTTGAAGGATCCGTTCAATCTTTTTATTTTATCTATTTTGATTTCATTCCATAATTATAGGAGCCCGCCCAAAATAGATCATGTTAAATCACAAAATTGTTTGACATTTTTACCTTTTTGATTAAATTTATTCTCCTGATTTTATGGTCTTAAATGATAATTTTTAATTATTTTATAAACCATTGATTAGAAAGATGAGTGAATGAGATTGGATCTCACAGTTACCACAAAATAATAGGATCTCCCTTGAATGGCCCCCTATATATATATATATATATAGAGGGAGGATAATTTGAAACCCTCTCAAAGGTTGAAACCCAATTGAAACCCACTTATATAGAGGGATGGTATATTTTGAAACCACAAAAAAAAACTTGCAACTCCTGCAACCTATGATCTAACCATTAGTTATAGATTAGATGGCTAGGATTAATTCTTAAATTATTTATTAAAAATTCAAATCTCTAATCGTATGGATACCATATATAAGGCGCTAAAGGGTAAAACAACAATTCACTTAATTTGGGTAAAGATAGAAAATGATATTCATCTTGATCACAACACCGAAAATATCTCTGGGATGGATATTCAGTTTCCGAAAAAAGTGGATTGAATTTCGAATAAGTGTTCGAGAAATCAAAGCAATCGAAGATGTGTGACAGACTTAGAGGTTTGATTACAACCTAAAACCCCTTTTCATTCACTGCGATTCGATAATATGTTGATGTTTTCTAATTAGGGTTTTGTTTGCATCTTGATCATAATCATCAGGAGGTCGAAGAAGCGAAAGAATAATGCGCAAATACTCTTTGAGTCGCTTCAAAAACACTGCAACAGAGCCAATTATGATCGATTTAGATGATTCTCCACAACAGGAAGCCATCGATGTGAATGATGAAGAACAACCGAAAGTTAATGAACCGGAGAAGATGATTCTTGATATTCTGTCACCCGATGATCCACCGACACTGGAAACTTTGGCTTCAATCATCACACCGAGCAAGACAGATGAAGGTACACCCCTTGCATTGTTGTTTTCTTGTTTGATTTCTTTTTAAAAAAATGAAATGGTTCTATTTAGAACATATCTCAAATTTTCTGTATTGTTATAAAACTAAAAAAGGATTTAACTGGGTATGTAGTAAAGAAATTAGACACTGAAATTTTGAGACAATTTTCTGGGAACCATATAGACGCCTGTTCATGGATATTTAAACATCAAAAAATTGGTAAAGTGTTATATGTGTAAAAGGAACACTTTTTTGCAATTTTGTGGCAGATGATGGGTGTCTTCGATAACTAGTAATTATATCCAGCACTTCACTAATTAACATGTGAATTGATGATTGGAACACCCACAAATTTTAAAAACTATAGGAAAACATGACTGATACACAAGAAATTCGTTGTTTCCCATCGCAAAAACATTTAATCTGAGAATTGTAGTGACTTGCAGACAAATTAGAAAATTAATTGTGTATTAAATATGCTTCTTGTATCTTGAGTTGGGTAAATCATGATTCAGTGAATACATATGCAGGTTGTATTATGGTTATGGTAATCATTGTCTGGTCACATATTCAGAACAAGACATTTGGTCACAGATTTGTATATGTATTCTTATTCTTGTAATCATGATTCTTGTAATATATATGCAGCTTGTATTGTGGGTATGTTAATCATGATTTGGTCGCATATAGATTACACGATATTTGTGGACATATTCAGTTAGTATGATGACGATGTTAATCCTGGTAATCATTCTTTGGTCACATATGCAGAACAAGACATTTGGTCACAACTTTGTATATGTATTCTTATTCTTGTAATCATGATTCTTGTAATACATATTCACCTTGTATTGTGGTTAGGTTAATCATGATTTGGTCGCACGTAGATTACACGATATTTGGTAATCATGATTTGGTCATATATAATAATCATGATTTGGTCACATATAAGAAAGTGTACATTTGTTTCTTGGAATTCATGATTTTTAGATAGTTGAAACCATGATTATGATAATCATGAATACAGGTAACACGATATTTGGGGACATATTCAGCTTGTATGCTGAAGCTGTAAATCATAGTAATCGTGATTTGGTCACATATGATAAACATGATTTGGTCACATATCATAAACTTTACATTTGTTTCTTGTAATTCATGAATTTTAGACAGTTTGAACCATGTTTCTGATAATCATGATTTGGTCGCAGCAATTAATTACAATTCACGTAATCATGTATTCACTTCAAGGGTTAAACATACAGTGTTGTAAAGTGTAAATATATTGGGTTTGTTTATCTTTGTCTTCAGTATTTAAATGCAATATAGAAATAGTGTTTGCATAATCATCTTGGGTATGTTTGGAAAATATGCTTCTCAACATTTTTAAACTTGAAATATTTTCAGTTGTGGAAGTCGTGATGAAGATTTATCGATGGATGACGGAAAAAAATGGCTACTAAATCAGGAGGTATACATTATTTGGATTCAGTAAGTTCCATAAAATGTATTCCGATACATTTTACATCCATATACTATTGTGTTCAGTGGGATCCCATGACTGTATGATTCTTTCAGATGCTGATTCTGAAAAAAAAAACAAAGATATATCCTTTCAAGATACTTTATTACATAATTTATTTAGTACTATTGCAATACCTATTATTTTTAGTTTTGTGTCAAGGGAAATCACCAATGGGTGATGAGAGTAGACACAAAAAGCTGAAGAGTGAAACATCAGTGAATGCTTGTAACAAGGGTCTGTACTTAAAAATTATATAATGTGTTATTTTAATATAAGTTGATGTTCTATACTAATTATTATATTATAGGTTGTAATCATCTTAATTTTTATTTGTAACATGTAATTTCAGAAAATAATTCGGCTGGGAAATATACCATCTTAATAGAGAGTTCAGCGCGCTGCACCCGAAGTTCTATGTATAAGTTATTCAAAACAATAATTACTTTAACTAAACTTCTCTCCTTAATTAATATATTAAATAACACAATATTGATGATGAAACTTTCAAAACCCAAAACAATGGAAATTCTATGTATAATTTACTAAAAAAATTATACCTGGTTCCGCATTACGATGTACCGCTTCATCAACTTCAATTTGTTGGATTTCTTCTTCAGTTTGCTCGAAAACCCCATCACCATTGTATTCGTTGCATAACAAAGAATTGAAAATCAACGATGAATTCATTTTATGATCTGGGACAGAACATAGCGATAATACATAATCATCGACAATATCTTCCGTAACTATTTGATCCATCACCAGTGTTAATCTCTGAAACTTCATTGATAACTTGCGACGGGGGTTCATCATCAACATTTTTCCTATTAGGAACATCCATGATACACGTTTTTTTGGATATCAAGTGTTTGTGGTTTCATGAAAACGATGATCTAGGTTATATACAAGATTCAAAATTAATGAAAAAATCAGAATAAAAAGTAAACAAATACATGCTAACCATATTATGCCATGATTATAGGGATGAGGATAAAAAAAAATATGGAACATATTTTATAGGAGATAATATAATCATTTATTTATGCAGTTTATTATAAAAAAGAATCGGCTGAATTTTAATAACTTATTTGATAAAAACCCTTTATTATAGGAGATAATACAATCATTAATTCAATTATTATGAAATTTAATAATAAAATAATCCAATAAATATAATGTATTAAAAGTTGATTTAGGTTACCGTAATTATCTCATGCACCGGTTATGGAATTTTTTTAAAAAGATCCGATTAAAAAAATTGAAAATGATAACATAACCAAATACCTAAATTACCCTTATAATAATTAGGAACAATCAATTAATACAAGAAACTAATTTATTTAGATCAACGGTGATGATGTGGGTTGCAAAGGTTGCAATCTTTTTAAGGGTTGCAAAATAGTGTTCCCCTATATATATATATATATATATGGTATATATTAATCTTAAATTAGAACAAGATCGATGAACTAGCCAATTAATTAAGCGTACAAGTCGAGCAGCTCCTCTAACGAATCGGGTTGAGGATCTGCATTTTGAAGCATCCATAACAAGTGTTCAAACAGCACCACCTCGCATTCCACCGTTTCCCCATCGCCAGAACGTTCCACCAGCTCTTGGACCACCGGATGTTGCGCAACTTCTGAGCTGATATGATAACGCCGCCGCGATTTGCCGACGTAAACAGCCACCGCTTGCTGCTCATCCTCGCAATCTCTTCTAATAATATTGTAGTCATCATCTTCATTAGGAACTGTTGCAGTAGGCTTCCCAAAGGACTGCCATTTCTTTAGCACTGATTTCAGCTTTGTTAGCTTGCCTCCTCCTCTTCCTCTAGGCATTATTAATATTAGTAAATTGTGGATTCAAGAAGAAGAAGAATTGAAGAAGGAATGGGTATGAGATAAGGGTTGAGGCATGTGTGTGTTATTTATGTACATATATATAGAGACTAGAGAGAGATAGGTGGAATGCTGATGGACCCACATCCACATTGTTATTGTTGTAGTTGAGTTGAGTTGAGTTGAGATGAGAGTGGGTGGCTAGAAGGTTTGCTGATATATTAGTCAGGTAATTGCTCCTTGAGACAATGACCATTCAATTCCTTGTTATATTTAATTTATATATGTATATAAATTATAATAGTTTGTCATTTCTTTCTGCTGTTTTTTTGTTTCTAAACTATTAATTCATTCTTGGATATATTCAAGGTGCATATATGCTTTTTGTTTCTTTTCTATATAGTTGTTATAAAAGAGGTGATTGATTGATTGATTACTTCTTTCAAATAATATATATATATATATAAACCAAAAAAATAAAACCGAGTAATACCCTGATAATCGTTCAACTGAACAATATGTAGATGTGTATACAAGTAATTAAAATTGTTTTTTGGTTTGTATGCACGCATGCATTATGCACATATGCATAGTGCATACACACACGTGAATGTTACAAGTTACTTATGCACATGTACATACCGTTCAGATGAACGATTACCATAGTGTTTATCAATTTTTCATTTATTTGCGGTTTTCCCTAAACCTAACCATATATATATATATATATATATAGAGGGCCCTTCTTTTGTTAACCACCAATTTAATGTTAACCCTATTAACTTGTCTCAACCAATAGGAATCAAGATTGATGATTGGTTTTACTAAGGTATGGACGGTTTTTGCAGGGGTATATTTGGAAGAGCAACTTTTTATTATTTCAAGTAAGTTTACATTCCTAATTTCACGTCATCTAATCTTGGTAGTTATGATTATATATTTTTTTAATATTAATGACAATCTTCATCCTTATTCGTAACCGAATATGAATTCTACCGAAGAAGAAAGTGGTGTGTCAATGTTTCCGTCTTCCGTTGTTTATCAGAATGATTATTCCAAAGATATCGAAGAACAAACTTTGGTAACAAACTTTGCATTGTTTATGTTGTAGAATTGCATATATGCACGTATTAGAACTGCAGTTACCGTATGAAGATCCATCACAGCAGAAGATGGATGTAATTACTGAGTAAACGGTTGATAAGTATTTCTGAGAGGACTCAGTCGAAGAGTAAGCGGCCGAAACGCAAATGTAAGAAATGTGGGCAGTCTAACGGTCATGATTCTCCCAATTTTCCGTCAGTAGCTCGATCTTGATTCATATGTTCGTTACTTTGTTTTATTTTAATTCTTGGACGTCGAATCTTTATTATTTTTTGTTTTGGTAACAAACTTTGCATTGTTTATGTTGTAGCTTTTGGTTTCGACATATTCATGTCATTGAATAACTTGTTTTATTTTTTAGACCGTATTAATCAAAGACATACAAGTATCAAGAATTATCGCTGGTTCTCATATATGTTTTTCCAATATGTACTTACTTTCACAGAATTCATATACCCAATTTTTCACCTATGCTTGATATGCATATATGCACATTTTACAGAATTCATATACATATCAAAATTGCATATATGCACATATCAAAATTGCATATATGTATATTTTACACCCACACCATTCATATCAGATAATAGCATGTATGCACATTAGAGAATTGCATATATGCACTTATTAGATCTGCAGTTATGTAAATTTTACACATGCAACATATATGCACATATCAAAATTGCATATATGCACATATCAAAATTGCATATATGCACATATCATAAGTGCATATATGCACATATCAAAATTGCATATATGCATATTTTACACCTACAACAAGCATATCAGAGAATAGCATATATGCACATTAGAGAATTGCATATATGCACATTAAAGAATTGCATATATGCACTTATTAGAACTACGTTACTAGCATATACTGAGAATGTTAAACCCACTATCATAACCCAATCATACTGATTAAACCTAAACGATCAATATCCAAAAATCTAACCAAAAAGTGTGTTAACACACGATGCAACAATCAGTATCCAAAAATCTAACCCAATAGTGTTTTAACACACAATGCAACGACAACCAAAAATAAACCCAAGTTTTAATCACAACTATTCAATCAACCAATGATTTCCACCTTATCAACTATTTGCCAACTTCATTTGTCTTTTCCTGCTTTTCGTGAAACTTGGCCACCTCCATCGGTATCGTGTGTTTCTTGAGGTTCGCCTCACTCATCAATATCTTCGTGACATACTTTGACCACAGTTGCCTGAAGCATATATGCACATATCAAAATTGCATATATGCATATTTTTACACCGACAACATGCATACCAGAGAATAGCATATATTCACATTAGAGAATTGTATATATGCACTTAATAAAACTGTATATATGTAATCTTTACGCATGCAGCATATATGCACATATCACAAATTGCATATATGCAATTAAAACACCCAAACATATATGCATTATTTCACATTTGCATATATGCACATATCAAACTTGCATATATGCACTTAATAAAACTTGCATATATGCACATAAAAAACAAGCACCACTAACTTTAGACAGAAAAATAACATGGTAATTTAAGTATTGTAGTAGCAATTAGCATAAGGCCAAAAACTCATGACACAGAAGTTGAAACTCTATCAGAATGGAACTAGAACTTAATCATGTTACCTAAATGTACCGTTAACTTGTTTTGCACCCTTCTCCGGTATGGCCAATTCTTGTTCAACCACTTCTTGTTCAACCCCTTCACTATTAACAACAACATCTGCAATCCTATCGATCTTCCTATGAACTGAACAAAAAACATGAGATGTATTTGTGCACATAAACCCATTTCAAAACCCTAGAACTTGAAACTTTTACCTTTTAATTTTGCCATTAACTTGAATCTTTACTTTGAAGACCACTGCTTTCTTGAGAGAGTTCGTAGTGTTTCGCCTCTGGTAAGAATCGATTTGTAATCGATTTGGGTTTGCTCGATATGGGATCGATTTGCACAAGATTTTGAAACCCCCGATTCGTATCTTCTTTGCATTCGAATCGAACGAACTTGGCGGTGGTATCACACTATTTTTTAGAATCGATTTGGAGAAACCTGTTGAACGAACTTGGCGATGGTATCACACTATTTTTTGGAATCGATTTGGAGAAACCTGTTGATTTTTGTCGATTTCTTTGGATGAATTTCTTTTGAATCGAGATCGGAGAGAGAGAGAGAGAGAGAGAGAGTACGTGTTTGGAATCAATTAGAGATAAGTTATAGGTCCTTAAATGTAGCGCTCGATTGAATTGTTTCCTTATCAAGATTTGTTAAATGACTATAATACCCCTATGCATATATGCTTCAGCCGTGTGTTTATTTTAATCATTAATTAAAAAATGTTTTTAATCTTAGCCATTGATCTTGATTATTAAGGGTCCAGATTAGTTAATACAGTTAACACTAAATGACTTTTTAACAAAAGAAGGGGACCCTATATATATATATATATATATATATATATATATATATATATATATATATATATATATCAATCATTCGGAACCCTTATTTCAAACAAAAAGTTGGAGATTTGAGATGCACAATGATGGGTTTCAGATCTGCATCTAGGCCTTCTAAACTTATTTTTAACAAGCAAAAAGGAAAAACAAGGAACTAGTTGTGAAAATGGGGGGTGAGGTCAATTGGGAGAGCTAGTGTCGTAGTTCCATGAACGCTATTGTAGTCCATTTGTAATTTCTAGCGCTTCGCTAGCATTTTTGTTTAATATTATCTGTGCCGTTCTAAAAAAAGCTGTGAAAATGGAGTTACTAGACCAAGATTTGTTTGTGAAATGGGTCCGATCAAACTTTTTCGCTTTGAAATTTAACCAGACATTAAAAAATAATATCTTGTTTGATCAAGATCTTTGGTTTGATCTATGTTTGGACGGGAGTTTATTAGGACCACATTCTTTCAATAGAGACTTTTTTATGCATCTCTATATGTTGGAGATTGATTTGTAAATGATATGAATCTTTTTTTTATAATTTATAACATTATGAAGAGTTAGTTAAGATGATTTAAAAGACAAAACACTATGCTTTTGCCTTCCTTCACCAATAATGTATGTATTCATTTTAACTTATTATTATTCTTTGTGTCTCCCAAGAAGAAAGTGGTGGAGGCAATCTCAATGATATATCATATATAGATGTTCACTTCAATTTTTTTGTGTCTTGTTTCTAAAAGAAACAAAAAATCCAATATATATATATATATATATATAAAAGATACAAATCAAATACAAACATGTATTTGTTAAACCCCTTTAGAGCATCTTAACAGTTTCTTCAAAATTTCTCCAAAATAGAGAACCAAATGCCAAAATCCCCAAAAAAAAATTACATTCACTCCGGCAGATTCCTCATTTTAGAGAAAAAACATTGATTATAATATTAAAATATTCCATTCATCTATTAAAGTATTATTTCTCTCTCTACATATTTATTTTCAAAATTTTCTATTGGTCCTCTCACTTGGTAATCAGCTTTGGAGTCATCTCCATATTTGGAGAAAAATCCATTCTCTCTCCTACTTTCTCTATTTTGGAGATAGTTTTGGGGAAGCTGTTGGAGCAAAAGTAGAGCCCAAAATCCCCATATTCTCCTTTTTCTCCAAAAATGGGAAAGCTGTTGGAGATGCTCTTACAAACCAGTGTGTATATGTGAACAATGTGCGCATAATTTAAGATGCATATATGCATTATTCTATATGAATATATATCCATTATATGTATATTCTTACACGTATGCATATACATATGTATATGTACATTGTGCACATATGCACACTGATTTGTTCACATATGCATTGATACAGGGAGAATTCGAGAGTTAATGAGCGTTTTCACAAATAATTGGGAAAAAGAGAGACGAGCTCGAAAAGAAAAACGAGCTCGAAAAAGACTTGAAATTTGGTATCGAAAAAGGAGAAAGCATAAAGCACCGAATATAAGAAGATTGCGATACAAATCAAATGCCAATTTTTTTAAAGGCATTTTGCATTTCGAGGGGTGTCCTGAAAACATCCAGACTAATCCCCCACGACCCACGACCTCGCCCAAACAACAGGCCTACGATCTGCCCCTTGATTCGGGGATACCCAAATTAGTAAACCAAAATAAATAAATAAAAGTAAGTTGCGCATGTAAGCACGCGGCTTAAACCCACACAACAAGTCGCGTAAGCTCCTGTTTGCCAAACCATGCGCCGCCTTCTCCCAATTTTCTTCTACGCCAACGTCATCATCCACCAACTTTACAATTGCTTTTGAATTGCAAGACTTTCGTTACTTTAGTTTAATTTCTTTTATTATCTTTTAGTTATTTTAGATTAGGATTAAATTCAATTTCCCTATTTATCTTTTATTAGTTAGTATTTATCTTTATATTAATTTAGATTATAAATAGGATTGTTAGGTTTCATTGTTAATCAGTTTTTCAATTCAGTTATTCAATAAACTTTACGTTTTAAGAATTTTCTCTTAGTTTTTCGAGTATTATGTTTCATAATCTCGTTATCAAAAAGAATTTAGACGCTCGTCGATCCTTCCGCAAATCTACGCTGCCTCATATATACTGGTTTGTAAGGTGTGGAAAAAATGCAAGGTTTATATTTTACGGAGCCTCTATCTATATGTAAATAATTGGAGATTGATTTTGAGGTAGGGGTTATTATTTACGGGAAATTAATTAAAATACCCAAAGTTTGACCAACTGTTACCAAAATACCCAAAAAAAAATTCATTTTGCAAAAATACCCAAAATACCCGCGATCGCGGGCTAGGGCTGACGTGGCACGTATTTTGGCCCCAAATGCCCCGCGAAGCCCCTCAACTTTGGCCGCGGTGCACTTTTGGTCCCTGCCCGCGATCGCAGCCCGCGATGGGCCAAAATTTACAGTTTTGGTCCCTGAAAATTTACACTTTTGGTCCCTGAAAATTTACACTTCCAGCCCCTGTACTTAGACGAATCTTGCATGCTTTTACTGTTTTTTTCCACAATTATTGTACTTTGAAGACCGATTTGTGGTTGAAATTCATTTGCATGTTTGAGATTTCATCCATAAATATCAGTAGTATGCAATTCACAATTCACACTTCCTCTTGCTTTCTTTCTTGATTTCTCTCTTGCTTTCTTTCTTTGAATTGATTTCTCTCTTCTCTCATTTCATCCACAAATGGCATCGTCATCAAACCCTAAGTCTAATCCTGAAAAAATGCCACCTCAAATCGAGGTCGCCATAGCAAAAAAGGAAAAGGAGATAGATGAACTAACAGAAGAGTGGAAAAAAATGATGGACAGGAAGGCAGTCCATTTGAGAAAGATCGAAGAGGAAGACAGGGAGATCAAAAGGATGAAAGGGGATATAAAAGCTCGGGAGGCTCGTGTTCGTCGAGAACAAGAAGCAATTCACCATATTCTGCAAGACTTCGCAATTATTCAAGCGAAGGTAAACGAGAAGCAAGCTTGGATTGATGAAACTAAATCAATTTTTAAGTAGGTGGTGGTTATATTTTTTTTTGTTTTGTATTTTTTTACTGTGTTGTTATTTGTATTTTTTTTACTGTGTTGTTGTTTTGTATTTTTTGTTGTTGTTAATTTCTCTAAAAAGTAGTTTTTAAGCCGCTGAACCACGGTTAGGTTGGATACATCATGCAAGGTCAAGTCAGAGGTTACCTCATTCGTGGGCTTACTCCTCTTGTAGAATATATGACAACCCTCAACTCATTTGCTAAAGTGTGTGCGGGTTGTGGTACACAATGGCCATACGTGGTTGCAAAAGCAGAAGCCGTTGAAGAAGGGTCAGAAAGATTGAAGATGAAGAGCTTGTTGGATGGAATACAAACTAGCTGTGTTATCAATGTTCATTTAGAAGCATATGTATGTGTGTGTATATATATAATATGAAATGGGGTTTTGACAAGTTGGTATCACTGGACTCATTTAAGAATTGTGAAAATGGGTATTTGACGAATGATGATTCATATGTGTTTGGAGCTGAAGTGTTTTAAACACACATGAATCATCATTCGCCAAATACCCATTTTCACAATTCTTAAATGAGTCCAGTGATACCAACTTGTCAAAACCCCATTTATAAACAATTCTACCTTCTCCTATTGCCATTCACGATATCTATAAACACATTCAAATAATAATAATTTAAAACGATTTAATGAATTAGTTAATATATGATTATTATGTTAATGCGATAGGAGTGTAAAACAAAATTGAAAAAAAATATGAGATGTACCATAAATTAAATAATTAACTATAATGGTGTAATTTGTTAAAATTAAAACGTATCTAATATGAATATATAAACAGACATGTGTACTCAGAGTTAACATTCACTGCCATGGATGCAAGAACAAGGTCAAGAAAATACTAAGAAAAATTGAAGGTCTCCTATTTTCTTTATGTGTGTAAATATATAATACGAATATATATATATCATTTACAAACTAGTTGTGTTATCAATGTTCATTTAGAAGCATATGTATGTGTGTATATATATCATTTACAAATCAGTGTTTAGATCAACAGTATCATATGGGTTTGTTCCATATGGTTCAAGCTGTGACGGGCCCGGGGTGTGACTGACAGAATGTCTCCTTGGCACGGTTGAAGGGGCGGGATTTGGACACTCTCCACGAGTGTGTCCTACGCATTGGCACCGAGTACATTTTCGTTGTATCAAACTTTCACCACGTGATGGACGTCGGTCGTTCTTTCTCGGTCTCCCGACCCTGTTCTTATCCATTAAAGGTGGATAGCATGGTGGAAGCGGGTCGGGTGGATACACCCATGCTGCAGGGGGTCCAGCTGGGTTTATTACCTCCACGTATGTTTTTCGGTAATATTCGGACGTGAAGAAAGGTACAGCCAAGTCGCTGCAATCTGTACGACCCATATATGTTGCTGCAGCGATGGCATGGCCGCACGGTAACCCAGATTTATCCCATTCGCGACACGAACAAAGGTGGTCTTCCATATTCACAATCGCGTAAATATAGTCATCATGCACCTCGTACTTCCCATACCCGATTGCTCTTACCGGCCATGTCGCCGCACGACGCGCCCTGTACTAAACGATATTCTCTGCCGTTGGTGCGAGTGCATTTTGTATCTTAGCTCCTTTTAGGCGTCGAATTTGATACCACTCTTGTTGAAAGGCCCGAAAATAGTCCATAAGATTAACAATCGGACATCTACGCGCAAAACGGGAGAGTGCATTCACAGACTCTGCACTATTCGAGGTCAGAATGTCATACCGTTGTCCAGGAAAATGGGCCGCGGACCACCTCTCCGGTCCAGCATCGTCAAAGACTTTGGCTGCTTCCTTGACACTGTATCGTAGCATATTCATGTACTTGTTAAACTCCCGATCCGTATATGCTCTGCATGCCGCCCAATAGACATCCTTGTAGGTGGTAATACGTTTGTCCTTGGATTTGGCGTTCATCTCCAAATGTCGACAGCATATGGCGTGAGGGGCGTTTGGGTACATGGCAGAGATTGCGGCGCTTATGGAAGGAGCCCTGTCAAACATAAACACCAACCCTTGCGGGTCTCCGATAGCTTGTCTCAACATGGACAGAAACCAAGTCCACTCGTCCCCGGTTTCGGACTTGCCTACGCCGAAAGCTACTGGAACGATGGAGTTATCCCCGTCCATGGCAACCGCCAGGAACATCATACCCAAGTAACGGCCCTTTAAATGGGCTGCGTCTATTATCAGGACACGACGTAGATTTTACAGAAATGTGCGGATCTGCAAAAACATAGGTTAAAATGTTATAGTTTATAATGTGTAAATGTTATAGTTTATAATGTGTAAACATATGACGTGTTAAAATACGTACCGCGGGTCTAAGGGCCACGAAGCACATCTCAAACCGTCCACGTGAATCGGTCCGTAGCTGCGTGACAGTACCAGGGTTCTGCATCTGCAAATTATATAAATATGTCGGGAGTCGTTCATACGACTCCTCGAACGTGCCTCTCACCATAAACAGTGCATGGCAGCGCGCACGCCACGCTTGGTGGTAATCAATCGTGACGTCGAACTGCCGGTGAACGTCGTGGACGATGTCCTTTGGACGCAATGACCTGCTAACATCAAGAAATTTGTTTTTCAGGATCGCACCCAAAGTCTTTTTGCCGGCTTGTTTGTGGTGGGGATTAAGTTGCGTCCTCGTACAAGTGTGTACGTCGTGCAACTTTCTAATCATTATCGCCCCTCCTTTGGGACCCGTGTGAATCGCGTACAACCTCCACTCACACTTTTCTCTAGCACATTCAACTACGTATTTGATTTTGTCAGATGCCCGCACGCGACTTTGGAAACCCTCTTCCAAGAACTTGAGTCCGATCTGACTTGCTAAGAGATCCTTTGAATCGAATATCTGACCTGCTGTTAAACTTTCGCTACGAATATAAGGTGTAGGTTCGTAGCTTTGTGTCTGGGTATGGGAGTCTGGAAGAATAGGGGGCATATCAAAAAAGTCATTTATCTGACTACATGATTTTCTACTAGGGGTATATTCTTCGTGATCATCATTATCGGTGTCTGGTCTGTCTATTTCAGAATTACCCGTTCTGAAAACGTGGGTTTCGTCATCAGCAACTCCAGCAGTACGCCATTCGTGTGGTTGTGGTGATGGTGGTGGTGGTGGTTGTTGTTGTTGAGAATCAGGCTGCTCTATTTGGAGGTCTTCGTCGTCGTCACCGTCGGATACGCCGGGATACACAAAGAGTAATGGGGGTCTTTCTGAATCGACTGCAAGGTGCAGAAAAGTAGAGATATCCCCATCGTTGGATAAATCCACAAATGACCCATCGCTATTTTTAAACACTAACTTGCAAATATCAGAAGAGTTGATTCCACATTTTTGCATGGCGTATGCAACAAACTTCTGATAAGTATAGTTTACTGACACTTTTACACCATGCTTAGATTTATAAGCAAAATTCCACTCATTGTTATCTTGCACCCATTCACCATCAAAACAGAAATATAGCTTAGCTTTTGCAACAGATGAACTCATTTTTTCAGTAGTATCTCAATAACAAAATATTGCAGAAAGAAATATTGCAACAATGAAATCGTTGTGTGAGAATTATGGCTTGAATTTTACGTCTATTTATGAATGAAACAACCAACATATCAGAAAACCAATCTCTCATTTCATCCACAAACTGATATTCCAAAAACATTGATTTAACATTGATTGAAACATGCAATTGAATTTCAACCACAAATCGGTCTTTAAATTGCAATAATTGTGGAAAAAAACAGTAAAAGCATCAAGATTCGTCTAAGTATAGGGGCTGAAAGTGTAAATTTTCAGGGACCAAAAGTTGAAAATTTCAGGGACCAAAACTGTAAATTTTGGCCCATCGCGGGCTGCGATCGCGGGCAGGGACCAAAAGTGCACCGCGGCCAAAGTTTAGGGGCTTCGCGCGGGATTTGTGCCCAAAATACGTGCCACGTCAGCGTATCCCGCGATCGCGGGACCCCATCGCGGGTATTTTGGGTATTTTTGGAAAATTGAAAAATTTTAGGGTATTTTGGTAACAGTTGGTTTGACTTTGGGTATTTTAATTAATTTCCCTATTATTTATATGATATGTTTATATAAGATGCATGTATTATGCATATATTCTTCCTACCGTAAACATGTTGCCTCAATCAATACCATTTGAAAGCGACACCCATGTGACTCCTAAAATATATGTTTTTGTCTTCATACTCCCTACCATTTTCAATTTCTTTTTTTTCTTTTTCTTTTTACCACCAAACTACTATTCTTATTCTTATTCTGTTTTTCATATTCTATTTTAACCACACAAAAAATCAATAAATAAAAGTATTACCATCCAAAACACATATATACAATGCTCTAAAACAAAATGAATGCAACTCATTAATTAATGGGTAATTATATTATTAGTTGTACCTATTGTCCACCGCGCGTTGCGCGGTAATGATAAACTTTTTTCAAAATATTTAACTATGACATAAAATGTTTCGTCACGTGAATAAAATATAACTATTTAAACCAAAAAGTGGATCAATATTCAACATATATCTTGTCATTTATATAGTTACTTGCAACTTTTTACTTTTGCTACCAATGTGGGACAATGAAGAATCCACCAAAATTCACCATTTGATAAATTTTTGATTCTCATGATGTCATGTCATCATCTTAAGGTTTTGCTTTAATATATATAAAGATTTATACTATATTTGTTAATGATATTGTTGTTTTTCTCTTGTCGTTATACGTTTGATTAATAACTTAAATACTTTATGTATATAATCCTAATTGTTCGCTGAGAATAATTAGTTTTATCATGTAATTGATACATAATGCTTGCAAAGTCCACATTGATGGTCAATGTATATTTTATATAACAAGTGTATGCTAGTTCTTCAAAGTAATAAGGGGGTGTTTGGGAGTGCTTATATTTTTTACTTATTTGCTTATAGCTTCTCCCCACCGCAAATAAGCAGTTTGAAGTGTTTGGATAGAAAAAATCAAAAGTGCTTATTTGCTTCTCCTCACCACAAATAAGTTGTTTTTGATAAGTCAATCCATACCTACTTATTTACTTCTCCTTATTTCCTTATCTATCCAAATTACCTTTTTACCCTCAATTTTTAACAAACACTTTTTAAAAACTGTTTTTCCTCACCACATAAGCAAATAGGGTCCCGTTCTTTTGTTAACCGTCTAATTAGTGTTAACCATGTTAACTTTTTTGGACCAATAGGAATCAAGATAGGTTACTGGTTTGTTAGGGGTAGTTTAGGAATTTCAGAATTTTAATTATTTATGGGTTATTTAGTTTCCTAATTTCATGCACAAGATATTTTTGGTAGTTATTAATAATAATCTTAATCTTTTGAAACCCATTTTCATTTTTGGTAATTATTAATGATAATCTTAATCATCTAAAACCCATTTTCAAACATAATCTTCATCTTCACGTTTCAGAGATTCATTTCACGTTCTTTTTGCATAGATGCACGATTTCAAACTACATATATGCACATCATAGAAATAAATATATGCACATCATACAATTGCATATATGCACATATTAATACGGCATATATGCATACCTTAGAACTGCATATATACACATCAGAGAATTGCATATATGCACATCAGTTGAATATATGAAGATAAAAAGTGCATACATGCACAACCATAAATCTATGTAAAATTGCATATATGCACAACCATAAATCTATGTAAAATTGCATATATGCACAACCATAACTATGTGTAAACCATAATCTATGTAAAATTGCATACGCGCACAACCATAAATCTTTGTAAACCATAAATATATGTAAAGTTGCATACATGCACAACCATAATTCTGTGTAAACCATAAATCTATGTAAACTTGCATATATGCACAACCATAAATTTGTGTAAACATGCATATATGCACAGAGGCGGAGAGACGGTGGAGGAGGAGGAGAGACGGTGGAGGAGGATAAGCATTCAAAGCAGCTAACATACCTAAATTACTTTCGCTCATTCCCAATCCCAAATGATGCGATGGTTGTTGTTGTTGTTGCATCAACATTGATCCAAGTTGGAGTGGATTTCCTCTTGCACCCTGTTGGAATTCCAGATTGGTCGCCGGAATATTAATCCTTAGGATGAAATGGCCACCGGCGGCCGGAAACGACCACTGGTGGTGGTGTTGTTGGGACTCCGATGCGGCGGCGAGATGGGAGTGTTGGCTACTGACGGTGGCAGAGACTGGTAGCATCCATAAGGTGTTGCCGGTGGCGGTGGTGGGTGTCGGAGCAACCGTCCACATGGCGGTTGTCGACATCATATTAGCATGATGCCGGAGAATATTAATTAATATTAGAAGGTCCGGCGACGTCTTGTTGTTTTGGCATTTCAATGGATCCTTGGAATTGTTTATTGGATGGTGATGTTGGAATTGTTTTGGCATTTCAATGGAGGAGAAGGAGACGACACTGTTACCATTTGAAATTACAATTTTTGTTTAGAAATTCCGAGATATGCTCCTAGATATCCTGAGATATGATTGTTACCCATAATTGTTAAATGACAATAATAACCCTATGCATATATGCTGCAAATGAAATCAGGGGTGTGTTTATTTTAATTATGAATTAAAAATGCTTTTAATCTTAGCCATTGATTTTGATGATTAATGGCCCAGATTAGTTAACAAGGTTAACACTAATTGAGTGGTTAACAAAAGAAGGGACATCTAAGCAAATAAGCATAAGTTAAAAATATAAGCACTCCCAAACACCCCTAACTCGTTTTATTAACAAACAAACAAACAAAATACAATCTCTTAAGAACTGAAACCCTAAATCTCTCAAAAATGTAAACCCTAATTATCTCAAACGTATCAGACGGAAAATCTCAAGTTGTGAGAAAATACAGAAATATCAAGTATTTATATTTTTCATATTTTCATTTCCAGCCCTCCAACTTTGCAATCTTGCTCCGCTACCCTTCAACTATTCAGCAACCAGCTCTGTTACCCTCGAACTAAGCTTAAGTTCATCTCCAGTCCTCTCAATATATTTGCAACATTAAAAACATAAAAACATATAAAATAAAATTTGCCAATATTGAAGTAGAGTTTTAACATGTAGAGATATTTTATGTTTTTTTTGTAAACGTGGGTTTTCAGACCAGTTTACGCGCACCGACTAATCACCGTACGACCACAAATGGCCTGGAGTAGAGGTACATGCATGCACTTTCGACCCTAAACCATATATAACGCCTTGATATATATATATATATATATATATATATATAGGCTGGGTATCTTTTGCAAACCAGTGTATTTGTACAAACTCGTACAAACCATACCTAGCTTCATGATTTTGTAATTTTGGCTTCATGAATGTATATATATATATTTTGGCAAAATGAATATATAATTTGGCTTCATGAATATATCATTTGGCATTTTTAACTAATTTTTTTACAAAAATAAGGGTATTTTAGGGCTCCACCGAAAAAAATTAGTTAAAAATGCCAAATGATATATTCATGAAGCCAAATTATATATTCATGAAACCAATATATATCAATATACATTCATGAAGCCAAATTTACAAAATCATGAAGTTAGGTATGGTTTGTACGAGTTTGTACAAATACGCTGGTTTGCAAAAAATACCATTGGGTTTTGTAGCCCATCTCAAGCTTATTCAGAAAATTTGGAGTAATCATGTGACATTAAAAAGTAAATATTATTTAGTTGTTTCAGTAGAGGGTAAAAGGTACGAAAAACCCCATATTGATAGATGTTTTAATGACCTATTTCAATGCAAGTGTAGGAAAGTAGGCAATGTAAAACAATATGTAGCAATATTAGTTGGATAGAAATGGAGTGTCTCGAATCAATAAGAGAATCAAGATGAGCGTTAGTTAGGCCATGCGTAGCGGCCGCGGGTAAGGGGAGCGGGTAGGAGAGGGCTCCGGTACGGGGGGTTGCGGGTAGGAGGCCGGGTTTGGGAACCCGATGAACCCGCACATCTCTCTGTAACGTCCCAAAAATTACAAGGAATTTAAAATTTTAAAACATGCATTTCATCATAAAACAACCACAATTTAATAATTCGTAACTCAATTAAAATTAACGTCGTTAACTCAAACAATCAATAAAGTTTATGCAGCGGAAATCTTATAAAAATAAAATCCAAAGGTTTGAAAGTGAAGTTTAAACAATTCTCGACACCCCGCGCTTAGTGTGTGTACCGTCAAGCCCGACTGCCGCTCGCACCTGAAATCACAACATATTGGGAAAAGGTAAGCTAAACGCTTAGTGAGTCCTACCACACACGCAGGTAGCAACCCCACGAATATCGCCCCTACTCGCAAGTAGGCAACATCACCATCACCACAAATATAACACCACATAATGATAAATGTATAAATACGAACCTCGGTCCCACCGAGTACACCAAAATATATCGACACAAGCTCAGTCCCACCGAGCCCTCGGTCCCACCGAGTAAAGACATTGATACAAGCTCAGTCCCACCGAGCCCTCGGTCCCACCGAACCCCCCAGTCCCACCGAGGTGTACACAAGCATAAATAATCCACATATAAATTCAACAAATCACAACTAGTTATCACATCCCAACTAGTTCACGTAAGCACGTAATAACACGTAGCACAAAATAACGATATGCATGAAATTCCTAACTACGCGGTGAGAGAACTCACCTCGTAAGCGCGCCTAGCTCCCGAACCACAGTTCAAGCTCCACCAATCCGGGATCACTTCCCAATACCTAAACAAATGTTAAAACGCATTAACACGAGGTCTGAACCCTAAAACATGACGCACGAACAACTGTCGCTAAAACTACTTTTCTGTCTAACCAAACAGGTCTGTTCGGGACCTGTTCCGACCTCCCCAAACACCGAAAATCCTCAATCGCATTACATCACCAGAAAGTGCTCTGAGTTAGGGTTCCAAGGATATATTATACTCCTCCTAACGATTTTTCTACAGTTTAATACGGATTTTACAAAAACGGTTCGCAGAACAGCGAAAACAGAACCTTTCAGTACGAAACGACGATTTGGCCTAAGCTACGTTCCGAACTGGTTTTTGCACAAAACATAGAATAGTTACTAGACTCAACATGGGAACTTTTGGCACCGATTTCACCCCAATCCGTGCTACGAGTAAAAAGTTACGGCTTATGCAATACAGTGGCAGATTACTAACTTCACATGAAATCATAAGATGGTTTTGCAAAACGACTAGGCGGTTTCGGGCCAAGACCACAGCGGTCTTAGGGTTCCACCAGGTGGTTTTTAGGGTTTAGGCCGCGGCCCCACCCACTGCCACCTCCGGCAGTGGGGCACAGCGGCGGCGGCGGTGTTTTCCGACGGTGATCACACGCACCCGCACCCACACTACCCTCTCGCACCACCGTCCTCCTCTCTCTCGATCACCCTAATCGTGCACCCACTCACACACACCACCACAGCCGTCCACCCACGGCCACCGCAGCGGCGGCGTGCGGCGGTGGTGGCTTCGCCGGAAAATGAAAAGAAAAAGGAAAAGGAACGAGGGTTTACCTTACGGCGAAGCGGCGGCGTTTTCTACACTCCTCCGACGGTAGTGGCAGCGGCGAAGGGTGGTTGCCGTCGTGCTCTCCCTCCCTCTCATCTCGCCGGCGACCTCTCTCTCTTTCCCTCTCGATTTCTTTCTTTCTCTCTCTCTCTCTTCGATTACTCTCTCTCTAGCTTTCTTCTTGGCCGAACACACAACAAGGGGGGATGGGGAAAGGTTTTTGGGAGTTGCTTAAGTGGAAAACGAAAGGGGTGAGAGAAGGGGATCGGTCATATGGCTGGTCCCATGCACAAGTTTGGTGCATTGACCCAAATGGCCCCTCAACTACAACCTTCTCGCAATTAACCAAAATTCCAACATTTTTTTAACGATTAGGTCCGATTCGACTAACCCCGTTAACGGAAACCACATTAAATAAAACTAAAACAAAAGAATTTAATAAAAGAAATTACATACCGGGATACAGGCTTTACAACTCTCCCCCACTTGGATTAGACTTCGTCCTCGAAGTCTATGCCCGTGCATAGCTAAAGATAGTTCTCCCAACCTTAGATATTCCATACCTCCCGATTCAAATCTCAAGCTCTAAACATTCTAAAATTGCTTACCAATATACCCAACTGGATACTCGGATCCGATCATTCCTACTATTAACTGTCCATTAACTCCTACGAGTTTCACTAGACTCCCAAAATTTACCTTACACGAATCGTCAAACTAGTAAATTTAAAGTCACTCACGAAGGTCATTCCACCATAACCATTCACCACAAGCAAACATCTCAGGATTACTACTACCATCAACATAATTTCCTTAAAATCGGCTACAATTCTCCAATTACACTAAGGTGTTTGGCCTCAAGCCCAAAAGTCGACACCTAAATATACTATTTACCTCAAAAATTCTACGCATTTATCCTCTTTATTACAAAGGGCATCATTCCCTAACCGATACTATTCGGCCTACAGTACTCACACGCGTGGAATACCCAACCTTCCACCGTCGACGTATCTTCCACACTCGCTCTACGAAGCCTAGTTACACCGCAACGCCTACCTCTCAGGTACGTCTCAAGTCCCGGCACATCGGAGCTACTTCTCAGGTAAGTGCCCAAGACTGTATCCTCTTAGTGTCTACTGGAAAGTCAAGGTCATAACACATGAATACCGGAGTCCCACCCCGAGATACCCAACCGACCATTAAGACCGAGCAATTAACCCATGACTATCACGGTCAAAATTCGGAATTTCCCCCGAAACCCTCTCGCGTTTGGCATTTCCCTCCAAAACTGCCACCTTCTGAGCACTACCTATCGACTCGAGAAGAGGTGCAACCACTGTTAACCGTTGACACAAGCCCCACAGTGGATCACCATCCAGATGTCGACTAAGTGCGTCCGTAACAACATCCGCTTTACCGGGGTGGTAAAGTATCTCACCATCATAATCCTTGACCACGTCAAACCACCTCCTCTGACACATGTTGAGGTTTTTGCCGGTCATCAAGTACTGGAGGCTTTTATGGTTAGTGCATACACTTGACGCCATACAAATAGTGCCTCCAAATCTTGAGAGGAAACACCACCAAATCTTACATACCCTCCGGCAAAGTCAACATCGGAGCCTCGCATAACGCCTGCGTAGTTCCTCAAAGCCCTCTGCTGCTCTTCACCCCAACTAAAAGCCGCAGATTTCTTCGTCAATCGGGTCATCGGTAAAGCAATCTTGGAGAAATCCTGAATGGATCTCCGGAAGTACCCTGCTAACCTAAGAAAACTCCGTACTTCAGTGAGAGTCTTTGGCACTTCCCACCGCATCACAGTCATAATCTTGGCCGGATCCACCATAATACCATTCTGGTTCACGACATGCCCTCGAAAGTGGACCTCTCGTAACAAGAACTCACACTTGGAGAGCTTAGCATACAGCTTCTCCCGCCTCAAAACTTCCAAAACTTCTCGCAAATGCATCTCATGCTCTTCTGTAAAGCCCGTATTCCGGTATGTAATTTCTTTTATTAATTCTTTTCTTTTAAGTTTGATTTAAGGTGGTTTCCGTTAACGGGGTTAGTCGAGTTAGGCCTAATCGAAAAAAATGTCGGAATTGTGGTTAGTTGCGAGAAAATTAAGTTGAGGGACCATTTGTGTCAAGGGCCAAAACTTAAACTAAATTTCGGCCCATGATTTCTTAAATCAATTCCAATTTTTGTGGCTTGATGTTTGTGGCGTGAATGGCAATCAAAGGAAAGAAAGCTAATTGAAACCATAAGAAAACCTACGGCTACCCCCCTCCCCTTGGTGTTCGGCCGGTCGTGAAAGAAGAAGGAGAGCCGAGAGAGAGAGAGAGAGTGATCGCGAGAAGGAGAGGGACGAGAAGAAAGGACCAGCGGCAGCCACCCCTCGCCGCCGCTGCTGCCATCGCCGGAGGTCGCCACTGCTGGGTCGTCGGTGATCGAGAGGGAGGAGTTTGGTTGTGGTGGTGAGACGCCGTCGTGAGGTATGTGGTTCTCGTTAGTCTCGTTCTTTTCTTTTCCTTTTCGTTTTTCCAGCGAGACCACCACCGCCGCACGCCGCCGCTGCGGTGGCTGTGGGTGGAGGGCGGTGGCAGTGGGTGTCACACACGTAGCGTAAGACCCGAATCGTTAAGCCTTGAACCGTTTTTATAAGTTATCTTTTATGAAAATTTTAGTGTGCTGTCCAGTTTTCGCGCAACCATAACTTTTCCGTCGTAACTCCGTTTGAGCCGAAACTGGCGCCCACGGTTCAAGTTCAGGGTCGAGCACGTTTTCCGTGTTTTAGCGGAAAACTGGTTCGGTCTCTAGCTGGGCGAAAAAGTGGTCGCAAGTTCGGTGTTTCGTCATTTTATGTGAAAATTAGTTTTTTGTCCAGTTCGTATTTCGGCCATAACTTTCTCGTCGTAACTCGGTTTGAGGCGATTCTGGTGTCCACGGTTCACATTCTGTGTCGGGCACGTTTTTCGTGTTTTAGCGAAAGGCTGGTTCGGCCCCTAGCTAGGCGGAAAACTCCTGTTTTTACAGCAGGTCGGTAAACCGACAGTGTTGTAATCTGCCACTGTTTTGTCATGGTCATAACTTTCTGCTCGTAACTCGGTTTGGGGTGAAATCGGTGTCAAAAGTTCCCTTTTTGAGTCTAGAAACTTTTCTATGTTTCGTGGAAAACCCAGTTCGGGACGTAGCATGGGTCGATTTGTCGTTTTATACTGAAAGGTGCTGAATTTCGCTGTTCCGGAAACTGTTTTTGTAAAATCCGTAGTAAATTGTAGAAAAATCGTTAGGAGGCGTATAATATGTCCTTGGAACCCTAACTCAGAGTACTTTCTGGTCATGATATAATATTGGGAATTTTCTGGGTTTAAAGGGGTCGAAACAGGTCCCGAACAGACCTGTTTTGGGTGAACGGAATTTAGTTTTAGTGACGGTTTAAGCGTGTGTCATGTCATAGGGTACGGGTCTCGTATTGACACGTTTTAACATGCGTTTAGGTGCTGGGAAGTGACCGTATTTGTGAAGCTGGAATTGTGTTATTAAGCTGGGCGCGCATTCGAGGTGAGTTCTCTCACTGTGTAGTTAGGGGTTATATGCATGTCATAATAGTTTGTATGTACTACTGTCTTTGTGGTGTGAACTAGTTGTTTGTGGTGTGTAATATTTGATTGGTTTGAATGCTTGGTATAAATGTGTTACATTACAATTCGGTGGGACCGAGGCCTCGATGGTACTGAGGTGTTGGTTACATTACAATTCGGTGGGACCGAGGCCTCGATGGTACTGAGGTGTTGGATACATAATTACTTGTAGATGTTTACTCGTTTTATGTAACTGTGATGTTGTTGCTTATGTGCGGATAGGGGTGATGTGTGTATAATTCCTATCTGCGCATGTGTTGGAATTCACTAAGCTTCGTGCTTACCCTTTCCCCAATAAACTGTGGTTTCAGGTCCGAGCGGCTTCAAGGCGTGACAAGTACACACTGGCGCGCGAGGAGAGCTGGTTGTTTTATGGTTTTATTAATTAAACGTTTATTCCGCTGTATTTTTATTATAAAGTTATTAATTATAAGTTTGCAAACGAAACGTTGGGATTCATTTAATGAGTTGTTATAAATGAATTGTTTATTTAAAAATTTAAATTTGCTTGTAATTTTTGGGATGTTACATCTTCCTTCGACTTCGATTACACAAGAATATCGTCGATGAACACGATCACCGATCGATCCCACATAGGGCTATATACCCGGTTCATGAGGTCCATGAACGCTGCGGGTGCATTGGTGAGCCCGAGATGCATCGCCACAAACTTGTAAATGGCTATAACGTGAACGAAAGGCCGTCTACTCCGTATCCTCTCTCCTCACCCACATCCGATGATACCCCGATCTCAAATCAACCTTAGAGAACCACGAGGCTCCCTGAAGCTGATCGAACAAGTCGTCGATCCTTGGCGGAGGATAACGATTCTTCACCGTAAGCTTATTCAACTCACGGTAGTCTATACACATCCGTTGGGACCCGTCTTTCTTTTTCACAAACAGAATCGGGGCTCCCCACGGTGAACAACTCGGCTTGAGAACTCCTTTTCGATAAGTTCCTGCAACGAGTGTACAACTCCTTCATTTCCGGTGGAGCCAGGCGATAAGGTGCCTTGGCCACCGGAGCAGCATCCGGAATCAAATCAATGCGGAACTCTACCTGTCGCTCGGGAGGTATCCCCGGTAACTCCTCAGAAAAATACGTCAGCAAACTCCCGTACAACTGGCACATCCTCCGCATACTTCTTCTCTCCGTCGACGCGCGTGTCGATCACATACGCAAAAAATCCCTGACCACTGTGCTGCAAGTACCTCCGAGCCCTCGCAGCCGAACATATCGCTGAGGTCCGCCTGGGCAAGCCGCCCTAAACTAGCATTTCTTCCCCGCTTGGGGTTCGAACTCGTACTTGTTTGCGACGACAAACAATCTCCGCATCATACGCATCCATCCAATCCATTCCCACAGTCACGCACAACTCCCGCATAGCGATCGGAATCAAATCAATCGGGAACCTCACACCAGAGATCTCCAAAGTGCACCCCCGGTACACGTCAGTAACCGTCAAGGTCCTGTCTTCAGTAACTGCAACCACAAGTGGACAGCCTAACCGTCCTACAACTCGGCCCCAAACACTCACTGACTATGTGAGACACGGAAGGATGAGTAGCCCCGCTATCAATCGTCACCACAGCAAGCACTGAGTTAACCAAGAACGTACCTGTCACCACTTTATACGTAGCTTGTGCCTCCTCCACTCCCAGTTGACGAACTCTACCTCAGGCCGCCTCCATCACTACAGCAAGTGAAGCATACTGCGCGGTACTCACGAACTCCCTGATCTTGGTACGTAACATATCCTTGTACCGTGTCCTCTTCATGTCCTCAAAAGCAGCATGCTAAGGATAGAATAATGTCATTTCCGTGAACTTTCGGTTCACCTCCTTTATGGCCTCCGTAGTCTGAGAGAGCTCCAAGAACTCTTTGGCACTCCTCTCCATCTCCACTAGAGGCACATGCTCTACACGAAACATACGACGAACTCCTCCCAGGTCAAGTAGTGCGCCCGTTAAGCGTCAAAGCAGTAGCACACCAGTCTTTCGCTCCGTCTCGTAACAGATTCACCGCGAAGCGAACCTTCTAGTTCGCAGGACAACCACCGGTAAGGAATGTGCACTCCATAACCGATCCCGACCCTCTTGTTCGGGGCTGCCCACCTGCAGGGGGTGGAATCGCCGCGATGCGCTCCTCCATCGACACTATTACCTCATCACGAATGGCGGTAATAATTTCGGGGATCGCCTCCTCAAAATATGCGTCACCTCGACCGCAAACATCTCACGAATCTGATCGGCAATAATTCTAGCATCAGCATCTGGATCAACATTGTTGTTCCTCCTTAACGAGCTACTAGCACACATTAAAACCTGCTAACTACGCTCACACTCAACTCTTCGGATTCTCCGTGACTTTCCCCGACTCGAGCACGGATCCTGTGCTTCAGATAGTAGGAGCTCTGCTACTACCCTTCACACCTATCCTTACTCGTTTCGAGTCCTGTCCCGGGATGTCCAAGTAGTTGCTTACCACAAACAAACACATATGCCCATTCCGGCATATGCAAACACTTTTCCTAGCTCCCTAGAAAAGTCGTAATACCCCACCACCCTTGCTAGAACGGAACCCCCACTAGCCCTGACGAGTCGCCTCGTAAACGCACAGTCGTGTACAGTGAAACCAGATAGACATTCGAATATAAGATTCTATCCTACAACGGTTGGACTCAAACAAGAGGTGCACAATAGAACTAAATCCAACATTCTAAGGCTATTCAGTTCCTACTGCATACAACCTAAGGTGCATTCACATAACAACCTATCAAGGCTAGCATGAGTTCCTAATAGCAAGTAACAAGTATACAGTACCCCAAAATCCACGTAAGCAATCTAGCATACATACTCCTATGTTCTAGAAAGCAATCTAGCATACGTGCTCATATGTAAACGCTATTCCCAGCTCACTAGGAATTTCATCTCATCCCACTACTCTTGCTACAACGGAATCCCTGTTAGCCATAACGAGTTGCCTCGCGAATACCCAGTCGCACGCAGCGTGAATCAAATAGACATTCGAATACAAGATTCTATCCTAGAACAGTTGGACTCAAACAAGAGCTGTGCAATAGAACTAAATCAAATATTCTAAGGCTATATGATTCTTACTGCATGCAACCTATAGGGCCTTCCCTTGACAACCTACTATAACTAGCATTGATTCCTACTAGCAAGCAGTCATCGTACAATACAGTGTAAACAACCTAGGCAATCTAGCATGCATACCCTATGCCTAGAAAGCAATAAATACACTAAGTGTTGTACCTTCCCAATTGGCGTCGGCTGACTGTACACACTGCGCCCACGATCACCGTTTCCCAAACGGGCTTTCTCCGTTCATTTATTTTCAAAGATTTTAATAAGAGAGTTTAAAAAAACTTCATAGCCGCAACTTGAGACCAAACACACCGAGATGTGTTTGATTCACTCAAGCTGTGCTCTGATACCAAGTTGTAACGTCCCAAAAATTACAAGGAATTTAAAATTTTAAAACATGCATTTCATCATAAAACAACCACAATTTAATAATTCGTAACTCAATTAAAATTAACGTCGTTAACTCAAACAATCAATAAAGTTTATGCAGCGGAAATCTTATAAAAATAAAATCCAAAGGTTTGAAAGTGAAGTTTAAACAATTCTCGACACCCCGCGCTTAGTGTGTGTACCGTCAAGCCCGACTGCCGCTCGCACCTGAAATCACAACATATTGGGAAAAGGTAAGCTAAACGCTTAGTGAGTCCTACCACACACGCAGGTAGCAACCCCACGAATATCGCCCCTACTCGCAAGTAGGCAACATCACCATCACCACAAATATAACACCACATAATGATAAATGTATAAATACGAACCTCGGTCCCACCGAGTACACCAAAATATATCGACACAAGCTCAGTCCCACCGAGCCCTCGGTCCCACCGAGTAAAGACATTGATACAAGCTCAGTCCCACCGAGCCCTCGGTCCCACCGAACCCCCCAGTCCCACCGAGGTGTACACAAGCATAAATAATCCACATATAAATTCAACAAATCACAACTAGTTATCACATCCCAACTAGTTCACGTAAGCACGTAATAACACGTAGCACAAAATAACGATATGCATGAAATTCCTAACTACGCGGTGAGAGAACTCACCTCGTAAGCGCGCCTAGCTCCCGAACCACAGTTCAAGCTCCACCAATCCGGGATCACTTCCCAATACCTAAACAAATGTTAAAACGCATTAACACGAGGTCTGAACCCTAAAACATGACGCACGAACAACTGTCGCTAAAACTACTTTTCTGTCTAACCAAACAGGTCTGTTCGGGACCTGTTCCGACCTCCCCAAACACAGAAAATCCTCAATCGCATTACATCACCAGAAATTGCTATGAGTTAGGGTTCCAAGGATATATTATACTCCTCCTAACGATTTTTCTACAGTTTAATACGGATTTTACAAAAACGGTTCGCAGAACAGCGAAAACAGAACCTTTCAGTACGAAACGACGATTTGGCCTAAGCTACGTTCCGAACTGGTTTTTGCACAAAACATAGAATAGTTACTAGACTCAACATGGAAACTTTTGGCACAGATTTCACCCCAATCCGTGCTACGAGTAAAAAGTTACGGCTTACGCAATACAGTGGCAGATTACTAACTTCACATGAAATCATAAGATGGTTTTGCAAAACGACTAGGCGGTTTCGGGCCAAGACCACAGCGGTCTTAGGGTTCCACCAGGTGGTTTTTAGGGTTTAGGTCGCGGCCCCACCCACTGCCACCTCCGACAGTGGGGCACGGCGGCGGCGGCGGTGTTTTCCGGCGGTGATCACATGCACCCGCACCCACACTACCCTCTCGCACCACCGTCCTCCTCTCTCTCGATCACCCTAATCGTGCACCCACTCACACACACCACCACAGCCGTCCACCCACGGCCACCGCAGCGGCGGCGTGCGGCGGTGGTGGCTTCGCCGGAAAATGAAAAGAAAAAGGAAAAGGAACGAGGGTTTACCTTACGGCGAAGCGGCGGCGTTTTCTACACTCCTCCGGCGGTAGTGGCAGCGGCGAAGGGTGGTTGCCGTCGTGCTCTCCCTCCCTCTCATCTCGCCGGCGACCTCTCTCTCTTTCCCTCTCGATTTCTTTCTTTCTCTCTCTCTCTTCGATTACTCTCTCTCTAGCTTTCTTCTTGGCCGAACACACAACAAGGGGGGGGGGGGGATGGGGAAAGGTTTTTGGGAGTTGCTTAAGTGGAAAACGAAAGGGGTGAGGGAAGGGGATCGGTCATATGGCTGGTCCCATGCACAAATTTGGTGCATTGACCCAAATGGCCCCTCAACTACAACATTCTCGCAATTAACCAAAATTCCAACATTTTTTTTAACGATTAGGTCCGATTCGACTAACCCCGTTAACGGAAACCACATTAAATAAAACTAAAACAAAAGAATTTAATAAAAGAAGTTACATACCGGGATACGGGCTTTACACTCTCTCTCTATATCCTTTATATATTAAATGGTTTAGGGTAGTATTGGGTTCATTGGGTACTGGTACTCCACTTTTGGGTAAGAGAAAAAAGCTGATGTGGCGATGTGTCTATAGTCGATGGATTGATAGCTAACCAATTTGTTTAATTAAAAACATGATGGTGTCGACACAAATATAAGGCGAAAACATCAGCTATATGTACTATGTAAAAGGGACAGTAGTCGTGAAAAACACATGTAAACAAAAGCATGTGAATCACACATGCAATCGCATTTCATTGATGTAACATTCATTAATTGATATAGCTATCGGAAAAGAGTTCGCGATCATTCTTTCTTGCCAACCTGTAAAAACATATTAAATAGGTAAAAACATAATCTTAAATTTTAATGATGATGTTTTAAGAAATATGGATATACGTAATCTATTGAATGGTTGCCAAAGTGTACATATTCTAGTGTTTACTAACATCTAAGTTATTGTAATTTTATAAAAATAACACCTAATTAATATTTTCTTGTAATATTATTTAATACATTAATTACTAACACAAACATAAATTACGTTTTTAGTCTTTATTGTTTGTTAACGGTTTTAATTTCCGTCCATGTAGTTTAGAAATTGATTTTTGTCCCTATAGTTTGCAATTCATTGTTATATTCGTCTTTATGGTTTACAACTTATTGTTGTTTCGGTTCTTGTGGTTTACAGTTATTTACTGTTTTTGTCTCTTGTACTTATAGATCAAAAAAATACATGGACGAAAATAGCAATAAATTACAAACCATAAAGATGAAAATCATCAATTTAAAACCACATGGACGTAAATTGAAATTATCAACAAATCATAAGTACAATGATCGTGATTTACTCAAAATATTAACAAGACTTAGGGGCAGTTTACCAAATTTCCAATTAAGTTTTGTATGGATATATTTGTCTATCCAGATAAAATGTGTTATTGTTTACTTTTTATCCTGAATCAAGTGTCTAAACTACATAAATGACCATTTTACCCCTTAATATAAAATAAATATTTTTGGATGGTTTTAAATGAAAAAATCAACTTAAATTTCAAGTTTACTTAAAACTTGAAGTGATGAAGTTTCTAGTCGAAATCGGCTAGGGTTTTTGAAGGTCGAAATCGAAAACCACAACGACAATGAGGATGGATGGAGACGAAGATCGAAATCGGCTAGGGTTTTTTGTAGGAGATGAAGTTTGGAGATGGTGCTGATGGAGATGAAGGAGGTGGGTTTATAATCTGGAAGGAGGTGTTTGTAATATGGAAGTAAACGTGTCTTTTGTATAAAGGGTAGTGATGTCTTTTTTCCGGTTGAATGGGGACAACACAACATATCCATATGTGCGATTAAGTCACTTTCTGTACGACTAAGCCACAAGTAAACAACTTAAAAAGAGTTGTGCAAATAGCCAATTACACCATTAAGCTCATTACGTCGCAAGTAGACACACCCTTAGGGGTGCTAAAAACCCGACCAATCCAACGCAAAATAATCTAACCTGAACCAACTTGATGTCTAAATGAGTTGTAAAAACTTCAAAAATATGTGGGTTTGAATTGTGTTATAGTCATTTGAACCAAACCAACCCAATAAACTTGATATCCATTTCTTGGATTTAATATGATCGTTCAATACCTATTAATATGAACGTTATACAATTACATCATCGTATACCCTCTTGATATACATATATTTTCCGTCATATATATGTTCATATGTTATATATGTTCAATACATATGAACATATATATGTGAATTAAGAAAAATAATTAAATTTGATATAGTTAAGATTAAAGAAGGATAAACTATACCAAATGATTGATGATGAAAAAAAATATAAATAAAAAATAACATAATTCAACATTAAAAGAAAATTTTAATGTACAAAATATCAATTAGGGGTGTGCAGAACCAGACCGGCCTGAATAACCCGACCGACCCGCAACCCGAAAAGGCCAAGAAATTGCAACCCGATAGACCCGCAACCCGATTAAGATTCCCGAATATTTCGGATTGGGGTGGGTCTCTATATACCACACCCGAACCCGTCCGAAAACCCGAAGTACCACTGGAGGGAGGAAGGAGTTTTATTCACTCGTCTTCTCACTTCGTCTTCTCCACTCGTCTTCTCACCGACGAAGGCACGGAGTTCGTCTTCTCCACAGCTTCTGGTAGTTTTCTTCATTCGTCTCTCACTTCTAGAGTGAATGACAGAGTGAGAGAGAGAGTGAGAGAGACGAGTCAGTGAGGTTCAACTTTGAAATGTGTTTTCCTTATTTCTTCTTCGTCTTCTCACTGACTGGGCTTTACTTATTTCTTCACTCGATTAGACATATGTATGTTGGAGAGAGAAAAGGACGTTAGACATAAGTTTTCTTTAGACTCATTAGAGAGAAAACGTGATGTTGGATAGAGAAAAAGATTATGGGAACTTGGGATACAACTAACATAATCTAATTAGAGAGAGAAAGGAAGTTGAAGTTGGGATACAGGATGTATCATACAGCTGGCTTTTTTATTAAAGATGTCAGTGGGTCTAAACTCTAAAGCCAGTAGTTCACCGCCGAAGACTTAAAAATATCATACCCGAGTTACCCGACTCGGACTACAAGATATCCGAACTTACCCGAAATCCGATATCCGAAATTAAGTTTGGACGGGTTTCGGGTTCCGTCTGTCCCCCCCGAAACCTGATCGGGGATTGGGTTTTGGGCCCCGACCCGCCCGAACCTAGATCTGGCAACGGGTGGTATGGGTAGGGTAAGGGTTATTCCGTTATCCAATCCATTTAAAGTAGCGGGTAACGAAACGGGTAATTATCCATTTTATAAAACTTTTATCTATATCGTACCCTACCCGTTAAAAGTAGCGGGTAACGAAACGGGTAATGGAAAAATGGTAAGACAATATTTTATTTTGGACTACAAATGATATTGTTAAACTTCAAACCTATAAGTAAAACATAAGATCATTAATATAGTTATTATTTTATATCTGTTAAAGGGAAAACTAAATAGAACACAATAAAAAGGAGAGAATGAATCGTAATTCTCATTAATCATAAGCCCTTTAAATAGGGATGAGATACAAGTAGATAACTACGAGAGATATAACATCTGACCTATCTCTAATATGTTTATCTCTATCTATATCGTCATATCCTTTAGACAATGACACATTTATCCTACAACACTCCCCCTTGTGTCGAGTTAAAGAAGTGATGGTGCACAATTGTTGTCTCGTTAAAACCTTGCGCCAAAATAAAAACCCAATGGGAAAAAAACAAAAATAGGACGAAGGAAAGAGTACAACGCACCAGTTTCTTTACAATACATAGACTTTTACTTTAGTCTAATTTTCTCCTAGATTCGTACATTAATCATGAGAGTTAAGAAAACATGATGGTATATAAACTGTTGCCTCACTAAAACCTTACACCAAGGAACAAAACCCAATGGGAAAAATAAAACCTTGGTTGAAGGAAATAGCACAACATACCAATATTACATATATAGTAGACTCCCCCTTTTGTCTACCACTCCCCCTGATTCGTGCATTAATCAAAGGAGGTTTAAAACATTTCCATTTTAATACTTTCTACATGTTTCCCAAATATGGTTTTATGTATTGATTTGGTAAACAAACATGACACATTTTCCTCGCATCTTATTCAGTTCACTTGAATCTTGAGTAGAATTGATTATATAAAAACTTAAGCAAAATATGCTTTGTGTTATAACCCTTGATATATCTTACTTTCATTTATTCGATACATGATGCATTATTTCTATACATGCAAGTTGTATAGTGGTTAAACTCAAAATTACCAGCTCCTCCTATATGTGTAATGATAGTCCTTAACCATATACACTCTTGAATAGTCTCATAGAGAGTAAGATTGTTGATAATATAAGAAAAAAGCTATTAAGGGTTTGCTTAGTTTACTTCCAAGCAATTGGCATGTTCCATATGATAATTTCTTATCCAGTTTGGGAACAACCTTTATATGAGTTGAACATATACTTAATATCAACAAATATATACCAAGGCATTGTTTGGTGTTTTTCTATAAGAGCCAGTAATTTCGCCACTCACAATCTAAGTAGGTATTGAAGTTTCATTATCAATCCATTTTTCTCAGTAGGGAAATTATAAGCCCACGTCAATGGTGCCATAAGATTAATTTGAAATCATTCCAATGACGTTGCGTTGGCGCTAAATCTAGCTGACAAGTTCAGTGAGAGTATAATATACGGTCAAGTGTATTATGTTGAGTACAATAATGCGCCTATTGTACTTATGTATGGAATTCCAGCTCCCAACACCTCTTCGTCCTCATCCTTTAGACGAAATGGATCTTTCCTTATATCCAACACTTTGACCGATCATGGGAGTGCTAATCGGATACGCTTTGTCCATATTAGGTCGCCTGATCATATTCTAGACATATGCGGATCGGTGGATCAATATTCCACAAACTCGGTGTCATAGCTCAAGTATCTAGACAAAACCAAGTTTTCCCAAGATCTTTTATCTCAAATTCAGATTTCAAATAGCTTTGTGTTTTCTCTTATTTCATCAAGAGTGTCTATTATGTTCATAACGTCGACATGTAGAGCTACCATGAATCTGGAACTTTTTTTTCTTAAACAAATACGCAAGGGCACAGTTCATCGTTCTTATATTTCGTTTCCCAATCAAGTGTTCACTCAAGCGGGTATACCACATCCGCATAGATTGCTTTAATCTATAAAGTGAGTGTTTCAATTTTATTGTAAACGCATTTCATGGTTTAGAGTTACTTGATATTGGTATAATGCCATCAAGCACTTTTATATATCTCTGAATTTAGATCCCCATAGAGATATGTAGTAACTACATCGTTGAGCTGCAATTTCCAGTCCTTCGGAAACTACTTGGCTAATTTAATTAGCAGAACGTTGTCCACCACGAGAGAGTAGGTCTTATTGTAGTCAATCCAGTGCGTTGTGAGAAACCTTGCGCTAAAGGAGAGCCTTATATATAATGACTTAATTATTCTCATTACGCTTCCCTGATAAATGATTTATCTATGTCCTACAGGCTGTACACTTGGTCGGTTGGCACTACCGAACCAAATACCTGTTCATTTGTCAAATAATTATTCTGGATTGCTTCTTTTCATTTAGGCCAATTTGCTCTTTGTTGACATTCTTCAACTGAGCATGGTTCGATGACATCGTGCTCTGTTATTTCATAAGCAACGGTATATGCAAATATATCATCATTGAGTATGTATGATCTGTCCATCGACTCATATTCATTTGAGATTTCTTTGATCTCTGGAACCAGTATTAACTTCGGAGCGTCCTCCAGTAATGATTCATAGACATAGATTTAATCAGAGATAATCTCATGTATTGATGATATATAGTTGTGCCTTACTCTTCTCTTCCTTTAGATGAGTATCTATCGAACCAAGTAGTGTAACAACCCATACCAAACTAACATACTAAAAGCCACATCTTTAATTTAAAACGCCAAAAATGGCACAACGTGAACACACTATCTAAATTACAAACTGGGTTTGCGGAAATAACCCTAACTACAGCTGAGATCATTACTACAAAATACAAGGAAAGCCTTCTAATCCTTCTATACGCAACCTCCGCCTCTCGCCTTGCCAAACTTTTAAGCAAACTTTCACTACCTGCTTACCTGAAAAGGTTTTTGTTTTGAAAAGCGAGGGTTAGACCATGAGGTCTAGTGAGTTCCCTCCACACACAGTCACACCAAAAATATCACAGTTTATAAAATTAGTTATGAAAGCATTTATACCAATCATAACAAGCACACTAAGATGATATGCACACATTGACACATGCTACTGGCATACGCTATAGTCACACACACCATGACAGCGCAATAGGGCACACGCACGCTATAGTTACACACACCGTGACAACGCAATAGGGCACACACCGCCCATATATGAAACAAATTCATATATATAATTATTATGGGACACACTCCCATTTCACACCAAAGCCAGAGCATGGTCACACACATGTAAATCACACATATAAATCACACAATCAGTCTTTGCTTTGAAATAGAAGCAGTTGAAAAGCACACAGTTAGATAATAACCTTCAAACACGCTTATTCTTCGCTTTGAAATAAATACAGTTGAAAAGCGAACAGTTAAATAATAACCATCCAACACTTGTATAAAATTTAGGTTTAGAAAAACTCACCTGGGGTCATGCTTAAATGTTCTTACTCGCACCGATCATCTATACACGCACCTACAAATTAAACCCATCACACATACTAGATAAGACTCTGACTTAAAACAAAATTCCGGATCCACACCCAAAACTAGTTCCGGATTCACCACTTTATTTAATACCGGTCCATTGCTCACTACCGGATCCTTAATTATTTTTCAGCCCAAGTTCCGGAACCCACTTAAAATACTACCGGAACCCAAATTGATAAACAATATCGGAACTCGAATTAATAAGTCACACTACCGGAACTTAATTAATAAACCCCTACCGAAATTTAAATTAAGAACCACTACCGGAATTAAATTAAGAAAACACTACCGGAATCCAAACTTTAATACCGGAACCCAAAGTGAAATCTAAATTCCTTAGCCCAACACTATTCCTTGCCCACACACACAGTCTTGGACCTGGTCCATAATTCTGGATCATAGTTGTGATATAGGATCACGAGGTTTCACTAGGCCCAATTCATAATTAATAATCACCGATCCCATTTGACTTCCGGACCCAATTAACAAAATAAGAATTCCACCGACCCACTTTGCATTAAATTCTACCGACCCAAATATCAATATCGGATCCATGATCACGTGACCTAAACTCAATAAAAGAAACAGGTTCCGGATCCACCATCGACTTCCGGATCCACACTACTACACATTCCGGATCTGGATTTGCAAGCCCAAAATGATCCAACATTCCAGAACTCTTTTAATTTTTAATACCGGAACCCAATTTGTGAAACAACTTCAGAATCCTAAATTTCAAGTCTAATTCCGGATCCATATTGGGTTCCGGATCCTCACCATTCCGGATCATTTAATAAAAGGGGGGTAATTCCGGATCTTAAGTAAAATCAATTCCGGGCTTCCAATTTTAACAGTTCCAGTATCGGGTTAAAATTTGCACTTAAGGTTTTCAATAGGAGTGACCATTCTATAATCGAAATTAAATCTTGGTATTTAAGCCATTAATCATTAGGATCATATTAGTATAAATAATTTACTGTTAAACCTTCCAACTATTGCACACAGTGACCATTCATTTCATTCCGATAGATTAACACAGCTCAACCCTAATTTTCTCAACTCTCCTGCATAAATCAAAAAGTGATAGGAGAAGAAGATTACCTCAAAACAGATGAAATTTCTACTCCAAAGCTGCGATTCCTCCTCCTTGAACACTCCAATTGATTTCCACCCACACACACTAAACTCACACACACAGTATCCACACTCTGCTGAAATAAGAATGACTGAATTCCTAGGGTTTCTACCCCTTTTTATACTTCTCACCACTAACCACTAAGTTTTTCCTTCTTCACTTGAATCACGAAACTTCTGATTTTCGAACTTCTTCCACACCTTTATTTATCGGTCAAAATATAAAACTCGGTTATTACAATATCCTCCCCTCAAAAGAATTCCGTCCCCGGAATTCCATTTTCGAACAATCGAGGAAACGGCCCCTCAAGTTTCTAACCTTGCGATCTACAATCGATAACGGTTCCCCACATAAACCAACTTTCATTCACACCAGCGTCTTCTAACGGTACGACCATGCTTTCCTCGACCGAGCACTTCCTAAGATTTGACGCAGGCAAATGTCGAAATAACTTTTTGAAGTTCCTCGGGCAATTTCAGCTTATTCGCCACTTCACCCACACGCTCGGTGATGGCGAACGACTCGTCCTACCGGGTCTAAATTTTCCTTTTCTTTCCAAATACACGTCTTTCCACGACGAAACTCTAAATGTCACACCGTCCCCTATATGGAATTCGATCAATCTTGTCCTTCTGTCCACATAATCCGGTGGCGGTCTTGAGCCATGCTTAATTTCTCGCGAAAGCGTTCGACCTATCGGTGGTCAACGCATGACCTCCGGTCTCACATTAAATGATTCACACATCTAGACTCATGGTTTTAAAACGCGTCAAATTAAGGGTTTCACACACAATTCTACCTTCTTAAAAGAACGGATTCTACCGAAGTTATCGTCATGATAACATGAATCCTTTATTAAAATAACGACGCTCAATTTGCCATCTGATCACAAGAGCAACCTTAAATTTCACCTCAACCCGCAGTTAAGAACTCTCTTCAATGGATTACACACAATTCTACCATTACTTTCCCAAAGATTCCGTACATACTACGAAACATCATAAACTAACCAATCCAAGGCACACAGTTTCCTTCTTAGCTAGTCACCAACTGTCACCCCCATTCTTTTATTCTTGGATAACAATACCGCACGCCACTTGGACATCCATGCCTCTCCACACATAATTTTGCCACATCTGAACAACCTATAAGCAAATCCCGAGCAAAGATCTCCACTTACGCTCACCCCAAATCAACATTAGTCCACCACTTAGCCTCACAACAATTCATTACCACCATGCCTCGCATGCTCACTAATTATAAGTTACCACCATCTTATCCACACAACCCCACACACTAGAGGTTCAATCTTCAAGATCATTTATGCACACACTAGGCCATCAGGTTCCTTACATTTGAAACAACCTACTGTACCGGTACTTCCCCACACACTTGGATGTTCCAACCTCACAGTCATCACCCGACTATTAATTTGTAAAATTTTACGGCTTCACCTCGATCCCAAATAGGTTAACCGACACCAGAGTTACCAATCCATGCATCTAACATTTCTCAATCACTCTTGTCACTCTTCCCACTAACTAGAGAGTAATAAAACACACCTCTACTATCCGATCCTTGAGTTGAAGCTCTCAAGATCTCAATCCACCGACATCGGGGACTCCCAGAATAAAGACTCATCCGAGATTAGGAGCTCACTTCCAACCAATTATTTTCCTTAAGAACCCTAAAGATTCTACTTCACACGGACACTCACCCTACACATTCAAACAATACCCTTCTAGATAGCGTCAACAATCACACCAAGAATAATTTCACACTACACACTAAACCGTTGTCATCATGACAAGGTTAGAACTCCACACATTACCATTACTCTCCACACACTATCCACCACACTCCATACACTACCGTTACTCTCCACACACTAACCACCATTTTCCACACCCTAACACCTCCATCGACTATCAGAACAACAGTAATCAAGCACACCCATGCACCTGTAAATTCATAATGACATTGGCCAGATGTGATTTGAATTTACCTTACATGAAAGTCCTCACCACCATCATCCTAAATTCTCGATGATTACGGTCTTCCCTAGAGGCTTCCTATATCTTAGTTGTGTCCTCCTACTCCACAGTTTAAGTTTAGGCCCATCCGGTCACCTAAACCCCTTAAACTATGGCTCTAATACCAACTGTAACAACCCATACCAAACTAACATACTAAAAGCCACATCTTTAATTTCAAACGCCAAAAATGGCTCAACGTGAACACACTATCTAAATTACAAACTGGGTTTGCGGAAATAACCCTAACTACAGCTGAGATCATTACTACAAAATACAAGGAAAGTATTCTAATCCTTTTATACGCAACATCCGCCTCTCGCCTTGCCAAACTTTTAAGCAAACTTTCACTACCTGCTTACCTGAAAAGGTTTTTGTTTTGAAAAGCGAGGGTTAGACCATGAGGTCTAGTGAGTTCCCTCCACACCCAGTCACACCAAAAATATCACAGTTTATAAAATTAGTTATAAAAGCATTTATACCAATCATAACAAGCACACTAAGATGATATGCACACATTGATAATAGCTCGAAATATTGCTACGTATATTTATTTAAAATAAAGATGAAGCAATAGACAAGTTTGTCTTGTTTAAAAATGAAGTTGAAAAACAACTTAATATAGACAAAAGGAAGGTCTAGATTATTTTTACACAAGTTTGTCTTGTTTAAAAATGAAGTTGAAAATCAACTTAATATAGACAAAAGGAAGGTCTAGATTAATTTTACACAAGTTTGTCTTATTTAAAAATGAAGTTGAAAATCAACTTAATATAGACAAAAAGAAGGTCTAGATTATTTTGATACATATTCGCCGGTAGCATGAATAACATCCATTAGGTTGGTGCTAGCTATTGCGGCCTTTAGAAATCTGCAAATTCACCAAATGGATGTGAAAACTGCTTTTCTAAATGGAGATTTAGAAGAATAAATCTATATGGAGCAGTCTGAGGGATTCGTTGCCCCAAGACAAGAGAACAAGGTTTGTAAACTTGTTAAGTCTTTGTATGGCCTAAAGCAAGCTCCAAAGCAATGGCATCAAAAGTTTGATCAAGCCATGTTAAAAAAACGGTTATAAAATAAGTGAGTGTGATAAATGTGTTTATATGAAAAACACCACTCATGGTTATATCATCTTATGTTTATATGTTGATGATATGCTTATCATTGGCAGTGATGACAAAATGATAAGGTCCACGAAGGATATGTTGAACTCCAAGTTTGACATGAAAGACGTGGGTTTAGCGGATGTGATTCTTGGGGTCAAGATCACAAGAACCCAGAATAGTCTGATGTTAAGTCAAACACACTACGTGGACAAGATTCTTGAGAAATTTAATAAATGAGATACTAGTATAGCTAGAACTCCGATTGACACTAGTCAACATCTATATAAAAATCGAGGGGATAGTGTTGTTGGACTGCATTATGAAAGATATCCAGCTGTTATCAAAGGATAAAGCAATGCAAATTGGATATCTGACATAAAGGATTCCAGATCTACAAGTGGATATGTGTTTACACTTGGAGGTGCGGCTATAGCAAACTGTTATAGCTAGATCCACGATGGAATCTGAATTTATCGCCTTGGATAAATGTGGTTTTTATTCAAGTGGCTACGTTAGTTTGTGGAAGATATTCCCAGATGGCCTAAGCCGGTAACGGTCATTTTTATACATTGTGATAGCCAATCGGAAATTGGTAGAGCTCAAAGTACAATGTATAATGGGAAGTCTAGACACATTAGACGTAGACATAATTCGATACGACAATTACTCTCTACTGGAGTTATCACGATTGACTATGTGAAGTCAAAGGATAACATTGCGGATCCGCTTACGAAAGGCCTAAGTAGAGATTTAGTCTATAAGTCGACAAGAGGAATGGGACTAAAGCCCTTGAATGAATAATTCATTCAAAGGAAACCTTACCCAGAAGACTGGAGATCCCAAGACCTGGGTTCAAAAGGACAACCTAGTTGTATGAATGAGGGAGGTCACTGTGGGGGAATAAACTTCCTAATCAGTGATAGTGAGGCTAAGCGTATGGCTTTTAATGATTATTGAAAATCACCTATGTGAGAGAGAAGTGGGGTCGCTTCGAAGGGAATTATGGGGGGCGCAATTCCTAAACAGCTCTCGCTGAACCAGGCTAGTGTTCATGACCATAACGAACACGACTATGAGGATATGACCTTGTTAGGAAGAGTCTTGTGTGAAATGTATTGTCGTCTACATAAATGGTAGTTCAGTTCAAAGACATCGAGTCTACTGACAACTAGAAGACCAAGTATGTTTCACAAATGAAGGTTCAAAGGGTAACACCTACCTATCCTATGCAGGATTCGACCATTTGAAATTTCGTAGGGAATTTTTCGTATGCATAGATCGATCTCCATTCATGTGGGGGATTGTTGGAAAATTTTAGTAAAAATATGGTTTTTACTAAACTTTGGACACATTTAAATAAATATATATATATATATATATATATATATGTATATATATATGTGTGTTATATATAACTAACTCTTAGTGGGTTTATGTTCTCCTATATGAGAGCTTCGAAACGATATATAATGCGTCCAAAACGGAGTATGTGTGAATGAGATATCGATACTCAAAGTTGAGTATTTGGATGAAATTAGCAAAAACCAAGTGGGTGTGGGAATGTGTCCCACATAGGAAGAGAGAGTAAAATTTCAATGGTTTATAACCAAAGAAGTTTGAGGAGTTGACAAGCTCCTTGAATGGTTTTACTCCAACACCTACCCGCGCGCAGGGCGGGGGGTGCCGATTGACGATTTCGTAAGCTAAAATCGTCGAACTTGTGTGTGGGCGCGACCTGCGGACACGAATGCAGCTCCGAAATCTCGTGCTCACGCAACTCGGTTTTGCTAAAATTCGGTTTGACCATGTTTCAGTTTTTCCGTAACTGAAATGTATTGAATGAGTTCGGTTACATAATTAATTCGTTAATTACGAATTAATGTTTTGTCGGTTTCAGCCTTTTGTAACTGAAACACATTGAAGGTGATTTAATTAATCGGTTTCAATCTTCAATATAAATAGAGGGTCTCCTTCATCCAATAAACCACCGAACTGTACACTGAAAATACAGTCCATATGCTCTCGATTCTGCAACATAAGAAACAGTAGCATACGATTTCTTTTCCAGCGATTTTTCGAGGCAAGTGGTCATCTCCGGCAGTTCTAAACTGCTCACGTTGTTGTACCCTGGGAACAGACGACGAATCTGTTTAAGGGAATCGTGTGTAACATGAGCCTCAACGTTTTTTTCGACTTATCTAGGAATTTGTTTCCCAATTCTGTTTCATCTTATTTCTATAACGATTTCGTCATTTAATACTTAATCGATTGTATGATTAAAATATATTAAAATTACCAACAAAAACTAGTTCCGGATTCACCACTTTATTTAATACCGGTCCATTGCTCACTACCGGATCCTTAATTATTTTTCAGCCCAAGTTTCGGAACCCACTTAAAATACTACCGGAACCCAAATTGATAAACAATACCGGAACTCGAATTAATAAGTCACACTACCGGAACTTAATTAATAAACCCCTGGAATTTAAATTAAGAACCACTACCGGAATTAAATTAAGAAAACACTACCGGAATCCAAACTTTAATACCGGAACCCAAAGTGAAATCTAAATTCCTTAGCCCAACACTATTCCTTGCCCACGCACATAGTCTTGGACCTGGTCCATAATTCCGGATCATAGTTGTGATATCGGATCACGAGGTTTTACTAGGCCCAATTCATAATTAATAATCACCGATCCCATTTGACTTCCGGGCCCAATTAACAAAATAAGAATTCCACCGACCCACGTTGCATTAAATTCTACCGACCCAAAAATCAATACCGGATCCATGACCACGTGACCTAAACTCAATAAAAGAAACAGGTTCCGGATCCACCATCGACTTCCGGATCCACACTACTACACATTCCGGATCCACAACTACTACACATTCCGGATCTGGACTTGCAAGCCCAAAATGATCCAACATTCCAGAACTCTTTTAATTTTTAATACCGAAACCCAATTTGTGAAACAACTTCCGAATCCTAAATTTCAAGTCTAATTCCAGATCCAGATTGGGTTCCGAATCCTCACCATTCCGGATCATTTAATAAAAGGGGGGTAATTCCGGATCTTAAGTAAAATCAATTCCGGGCTTCCAATTTTAACAGTTTCGGTATCGGGTTAAAATTCGCACTTAAGGTTTTCAACAGGAGTGACCATTCTATAATCGAAATTAAATCTTGGTATTTAAGCCATTAATCATTAGGATCATATTAGTATAAATAATTTACTGTTAAACCTTCCAACTATTGCACACAGTGACCATTCATTTCATTCCGATAGATTAACACAGCTCAACCCTAATTTTCTCAACTCTCCTGCATAAATCAAAAAGTGATAGGAGAAGAAGATTACCTCAAAACAGATGAAATTTCTACTCCAAAGCTGTGATTCCTCCTCCTTAAACACTCCAATTGATTTCCACCCTCACACACTAAACTCACACACACACAGTAGTCGCACTCTGCTGAAATAAGAATGACAGAATTCCTAGGGTTTCTACCCCTTTTTATACTTCTCACCACTAACCACTAAGTTATTCCTTCTTCACACTTGAACCACGAAACTTCTGATTTTCGAACTTCTTCCACACCTTTATTTATCGGTCCAAATATAAAACTCGGTTATTACAAGTAGCTTCCCCCATTTCCTTTTTGGGAGCTACGACCTCAACCACACCTCCACCATGTGTGATTGCAACGTACTTCTAGCGACGTTGTGCCCTTGTTTGGGGACTTTTGACCTTGCGAGTATATTTGCAGCTTGTATATGTGATTTTGTCAATCTAGATAATATTAAACATATCAGGTATCGAGTCTGATTCGTTTGACTTCAACTTTACATTGTGAAGTTTTTTGGGGATCAAAATGAGACACAATTGAAATATTCAATGACACTTCATGTCGTTCCCATGGAAAATCCTTTTTCCTATCTCCCCCTAACGACAGGAAGATTGTCTCATCAAAATGACAACCTGCAAATCTAGCGGTAAAGAGATCACTCATCAAGGGCTCTAATTAGCGGATAATTGTTGGGGGTTCATATCCAACATTTGATGAATCGTCTTTAAGACCCATTTTGGTACGCTGTGGGGGCGTAATTGGCACATATACAACACAACCAAACATACATAAATGTAAAACATCAGGCTTATATCTAGTTACCAACTAGTACGCATAAGGTTGGTTGGTTGGTTGTGGGTCTAAGCACGAATAAGTAAAGTTGCATGTAATATTGTATAACCCCATGTAGATCTGGATAAATTGGTGCGCATAACCAATGCCCTAGCTACCATCTATATTCTTTTGATGACAACTTTTATTATTCTACGAGACCATTTTATATATACACATGGGGTATAGGTAACTCTACATTAATCACTATACATATGCAATAATCATCAAATTCTTATGATGTAAATTCTCCAGCATTCTAAGTCATGCAGACTTGTTGAGAAAATCAGGGTGGTGAGTCCTTAAACGTATAGCTAGTGCTAGGAGTGCAACATTTCATGTGGACAATAATATTACACGTGTTCATCGTGTCAAAACCAGAACCATAAAGTACTTTAATGGTCCGCATTCTGGATGTTATTGTCCATAAATATCAGCTTGTATTTGTTATAAGAATGGAATTTATTGGTATTATGTCCTTACCCGAACCAAAATGGAAGGAAGTTACGTATTGGGTTAAAAGTTAATATTAAAAAAAGTTGAAGGGCTATTTGGTAAAGAAGATAGGAGGTATTTAAAGGGCACAAAACCCTAGGTGAGTCATGCTATTACTGATTCTTGTTGTTGTTGACGGCTGGAAGATCAAAGAAAGAAAGAGAAGGAAAGAATAGAAAACAAAGGAGGAAGGAAGAAAATGAGACAAAGCAAGATAGGAGAAAGGGATTTCGGATTTGGAGAGGGAAGAAGAGGTCCTTCATCATTCAATCAACCAGGTAAACCTCCTTTAATCTCGAATCTGTGGTTGGGTTGTAGAATGGTTGTCTTTTGGGGTTGTTTTGTTAAAGTAAAGTTTGAAGATAAATGAGAGAAATTGGGTCTCATAGTGCGTTATTGTTGCTAAGATCTCGGTAATTGTTGAGTCTAGTGATGTTGTTGCTATTGCTAATCCTTGTTTCGAAAGAATCGAACTAGAAGGTAGATTTCAGCCTCAGAAAGGGGTCCAGGCCGACGTCCGGGAACCTTCTCGGACGTCCGGACTCATTGATGGATAGAAGGTCTCCGGACGAGGGAGTTGTCCGGATAGGAATGATTATCCGGGTAGGTGTTGAGTCCGGTAAAGTCTTGTATCCGGTAAGTTCGGTACCCGGAAAGGGGTATCGTCCGGAGAGTAGAAGTTACCCGGAAAAAGGGGTGTTGTCCGGATTAGTTGTCGTCCGGAATAGTGTGAGTGTCCGGATTCTTTGGGCGTCCGGAAAATCAGGGTTGTACGGAGAGTTGTTATTATCCGGATACTTTTGCTGAGTAGTTTGTATTATGTCCTTTTATTCAGGAAAGTCGATTGGAAGTTGGGAACCGATTAGAAACGAGAAGTAAGAGCATCAGGTGAGTTTTCTAAACTGAATTGTGTGGCTTTTAAAGTGTTTTCAAAACGTGTTGGGATGATGAGAATTGCCATGCTTTATTATTATGATTTAATTGCATGAAAGATGTTTAAAGTTGTATATGGAAGGTATGCATACATTGTGATAGACGTAAACTGGCCAAGACGGGAGAGTAGACCCGCCAGTGCTCGTGCGGGAGAGTAGACCCTTTATGCCAGGGGAAGTGGCCCCAATATAAGGCAGCATGAGACTGACTCGTTGTCACCTTAGGGTGGCTTCAGTGTGTCAGATTACGAGGGGCGGACCTTATTCCGTGAATGATTTTATGAGATCAGTTTTATGAAAGATTTATGCTGAAAAGATAAACTATTTTATATGCTTTGATAACTGTTAGGAGGGACTCACTAGACCTCATGGTCTAACCCTCGCATTTTCAAATAAAACCTTTTCAGGTAAGCAGGTACAGAAAGGCTCTAGCAAGTAAGTAGGGCGATAGCAAGAGAAAGATGGATAGTGTAGTGACACTATAGTTTATCTTAGTTTACTTCTCAGTTGTGTAGGTTGTTTCCGCCAACCATTTCGGATTTTATGTAAGAAATTGTAGATCGCGATTTTGGGATATTTCATTTTTATGAAATGAATTGTTTAAAAATGTTGGGTTGTTACAGTTGGTATCAGAGCCATAGTTTAAGGGATTTAGGTGACCGGACGGGCCTAAACTTAAACATGGAGTAGAAATCACAACTGAGAATCAGGAAAATGCGTTAGGAGGTCACTATTATAGAGATATGACTAATAGGGTACTGAGGACTGTCATGTAAGGTAAGTTTGAAATTTCACCTGGCCAGTGTAATTGCGAACTTACAGGTACATGTAAGTGCTTAACCTGCCTTATTATTCCGAAGTGGTAGTAAGGAACTAGTGTTTATGTCGTGTTCCAGTACTTTAGAATGTCAGCAAGATCCCTGAGAGGTAGACTGAGACCTTTGTTGGGGAAGTTTCTTGAGGAGTCATGGATGATGTGATGTATGTATACATCGTTGTGACGGATTGTTGTTTGGAATGTTATGAGCCGTTTAGAGGTAGACCTTCGTGGTTCGAAGAGGATGAGTGATTACTTTTGAGTAAGTCTTCTGGATCAGGAGAGTCTCGATTCTAGGAATCGTGGGATAGATCTGTTCGGATAGTAAGGCGGGACAGTGTCGATAATAAGTTGCGTGAGTAAAGCGATTGACCTTGTTTGAGTGAGTAGCCTTCAATTACAAGTAGAGTTTCATGCATTAAGATCGTATATGTGCATATGAGATTTTTCATAAGTAAAGCAAATGTGTAAATATCAAATTTGATCTGATATGAGTCGGCGTGTGCAAGCGTTTGTTTAAAGAAAAATGCAAATCCATTTACCTCGCACAATGAAGTCTTGAGGACTACGATTTACAAAATATTCCACTCTTTTCATTATAAGTTAAATTGTTGCAAAAGTCAAGAAGACGTTTGAATGCAAAACTTTTATGACCAAGATAAGTATTGACATGTTGAAGTTGTATAAGTAAATGTGAGAACCGACTGGTTTACTTCGTGTCGGTACGTCCTTTCAAAATTTTGTCGTATGAAAAGATTTTCATCCAATATTTATTTCTGTCGTAACAATATATTTTGGTTGAGTAAGATTAAGTTTTACGGAAAGTTGCATGCAAACGATTCTCGAAATCGTTGTGCAGGGTATTGAAGGGGTCGTGTGTACCCAAGTTGTTTCCAAGTGTTGTTTCTTTAAAATAATCAAAAGTGTGATGATTTATTTATCGCGTGGTCATGCTTGAAGGCTATAAACTCACTAGGTCGTAGAGTACTACATTTTAAGCTAAGGAAGAACTCTTAGAGTGGAGAGGTGTTGGACAGATCAGGGGAGAATGTTCGTAGTTTAGGCACTTTTGTTCAAGAGGAGAGATGAGCAGTGAGGGAGTCAGAAGTGGACTTTAGTGTCGGTTGTATGAGGGTCTGTACCCTCGTGCGGTGACTGGAAATACAGTTGCCGAGAGATGGTTGTGTTCAGGGGAAGGACTAGAAGTCAGCAAGGTATTGATATTAGCAACTCGTTATGAGTAGTGTGGTGAAGTAGGGATGAAATATCCGCGTCGTTGAATAAGAGTTTTAAAGTGATCTTGTAATATTAACGTTTCACGAGTGAGTTTGAAATGAGGACGACGGGATGTGAATTTGATTATGATATGTTGGAAGGATTAGGTTCAGTAAGGGACCCTTGTTGAAGAATAGGTTAAGGAAGTATCAACAGGTCAACTATTGACGTTAAGTCGGCAGTTGAGTAAGGTGTATGAGACCGAAGGCTTGAATCAGAAGGTTGAAAGTTGAAAGACCACTTTGTAGGGGTGTTAAGATAGTGAAAGACTGCTGTTTTAGATAAGCGTTTTACCTACGAGATGGATGGTTCGTAAAGAATGAAGTATTTAGCACAAACGAAGTGAGGGTATAGATTATGTCGATCGGTGAGGGAGTGCGCCCTGTCTATATTGGTTTGGGATCGCAAAGAGCTAGCAGGAATCGAGTATGTTAGAGTTATTCAGAAATTCGTGTGTTTCGGTTCAACTAGAGCTGGGAGAGAGGCAATGTAGCGAGATAGACTCGGTTAATTATGAATGAGGTCTTGAAGATAAGTTTGAGTTGTGTACGATTGGCCATGAGAGTCTTGGTCTGCAGTGTGATGTTGTGAGTGAGTAATGTACAGTTATATAGTGGCAATAATTGCCAAGTCGAATGTGCCAGCTAGCGTCATAGCGATGAGAGATTAGAGAAAGAGGAAACTTCAGATAGAAGCCTGTTGGAGGTTTCGGTTGGGGCGTTCGATTTGTTGGAGCACGTAGGTGTAAGTTGACGTTGTGATATGATTATGTTCGGAAGGAAATGTCGGAGCGGTAGTGAGTGATTACCCAAATTAGAAACCAAGTGTTTTTTATTGCGTGAGTCGATAAGTAAGTATGTGGTTAAAACCTTTGGAAATTTTAGAAAAGGCGATGGATGGGTTAGTCAAAGATGTGGGGTAGTAGATGCGAAATCTTTGAAGAATGTGAGTTGTTTCTTATGTTTGGAGGAATGATTAGAGGATGTATTAGTGAGAGATCCAAAGATGTGCAATGACTTCGAGCACAGATGCCATTTCGAGAAGACTTGTTTGAATACCTTAAGTTAGAACTTTGATGCCACCGTTTGGGTATGTTTAGAAACGAGTAGACGTTTCAGCAAGTGAAAAGGTTGGAAGAAAGAGGCAGGTAATGTTTGAGAGGTGATGCTTCACGTTGTTGTGGGGAGGTGAAGATAGTACGTTGGGATAGAAGAGAAGGTTAGAAGTAGTAAGCTGGCCAGTAACACCAAGAGGTGGAGTAGCGTGAATAGCTTGCCGGTAAGTGTGTGAACTTCTAGAAAGAGTTTTGAGGAAAGGGATTGTGTACGTCTGGTGCAGGAAAGAAGCGGATAAGATAGTCGAATGAATCGAGTTGAGTTGGCGATATTGTGAGAAACGGTCAAACGAACTGATCGTTCAGTGTAAGCTATTGAGAACAGTAGAGTGCGACCTAGGTTACTCTTCCAAGTTGAGCGAGGATAACCGAAGTTATGTTATGAGACTGGACGTTTGCGGCAGTCAGTAAGAAGTTGTTGAGCCTTCGGGATAAGTTCAATTCGAACAGGTGAGCACTACAATAAGGAATTTTAGAGTTTCCAATTTTTTTTGGCCGCGATTAAATGTGAAATGTTGATGTGGTGAGAACGTGCGAGTTAGTTGTCGAGCGGTAGCCGATGGGATTCGGGAAGGGAATACAGTCGGCTTAGGCGCTTATCGGTTGGAAGAAATGGACTAGAATTACAGGTAACTCGAGGAGAGAACTCTTAGGTGTGAGTTCATCAAGAGGTGCAAGGGTGGCCTTGTGCCAAGTGGTCAGGAGAGTGATGATTCCTGGTTTTAGAGTCTCGTTGTAGTGGCGGGGAATTCCACCAAGTTCCTTCTTTTAAGGAAGTAAAGGGGTATGAGAGACCGTAAGTAGACGTGTTGAATAACCGTGAGTTCCGACGTGGAGGCGGAAGCGAGCAAATGGAGGCGTGGGTGGCCTTGGATTCTTCTAGTGGTGTTTAAGCGAGTATAGTATTCGGAGAGGTTGTAAGTAAATAATTCAAGATGCCACGTTTTAGCCAAGTAGTGACTCGCCGAGGGCGGTTTTCTGAGTATGGGGTGCGGTTATGTTCCCCATCAGAACGGTTTGGGGGACTGAGCAGGATTGAGCTGGTTGGATTGAGGAACATAAGCCTTTTGAGCCTTGAAGTTTGAGAGATAGGTAAGGTGGACTAAGTCTGTGGAGCCGTCGAAGTTATGAAAGTTGAATAAATGGTGCGCGATCTTGAGGTACTCGGTGAGATTTTGAGAATAAATCTTTAGTGTGTTACACGTCTCTTTTGTGGAAGATCCGATGTGGGAAGTGAGATGATAGCGATCTTGCAAGAAATACAGGCGATAAGAAGTTGACTTTCGCCATTAGTGAACGAGTTAGAGGAGCGGTATACGTGTAAGACTGGCTGGAGAAGTGAATGGGTGTTCATCCGACATTTCATGTCTCGAATCTAAAGTAGTGTTTGTCAGAAGTCGATGTGGTTGATTCTTAGAGGGGACATCAGTATTGATGAGAGTTTGACTTACGTAGGAGGACCGATTGAAGTTGTGAGTAGTAAAGTACGAAAGTCGAGACACAAAGAAGTACGCTGAGTGAAGTTTCAGTGGAGGTATCGTAAGAGACGAGAGGCATCGTGGAAGTCGGATCAGTTATGCAGACCTGATACCCTCACCTTTTTGTAAACGGAATTTCGGGGACGGAATTCTTTTGAGGGGGAAGTATTGTAACGACCCGGACCAAAATGGAAGGAAGTTACGTATTGGGTTAAAAGTTAATATTAAAGAAAGTTGAAGGGCTATTTGGTAAAGAAGATATGAGGTATTTAAAGGGCACAAAACCCTAGGTGAGTCATGCTATTACCGATTCTTGTTGTTGTTGACGGCTGGAAGATCAAAGAAAGAAAGAGAAGGAAATAATAGAAAAAAAGGAGGAAGGAAGAAAAGGAGACAAAGCAAGAGAGGAGAAAGGGATTTCGGATTTGGAGAGGGAAGAAGAGGTCCTTCATCATTCAATCAACCAGGTAAACCTCCTTTAATCTCGAATCTGTGGTTGGGTTGTAGAATGGTTGTCTTTTAGGGTTGTTTTGTTAAAGTAAAGTTTGAAGATAAATGAGAGAAATCGGGTCTCATTGTGCGTTATTGTTGCTAAGATCTCGGTAATTGTTGAGTCTAGTGATGTTGTTGCTATTGCTAATCCTTGTTTCGAAAGAATCGAACTAGAAGGTAGATTTCAGCCTCAGAAAGGGGTCCAGGCCGACGTCCGGGAACCTTCTCGGACGTCCGGACTCATTGATGGATATAAGGTCTCCGGACGAGGGAGTTGTCCGGATAGGAATGATTATCCGGGTAGGTGTTGAGTCCGGTAAAGTCTTGTATCCGGTAAGTTCGGTACCCGGAAAGGGGTATCGTCCGGAGAGTAGAAGTTACCCGAAAAAAGGGGTGTTGTCCGGATTAGTTGTCGTCCGAATTAGTGTGAGTGTCCGGATTCTTTGGGCGTCCGGAAAATCAGGGTTGTCCGGAGAGTTGTTATTATCCGGATACTTTTGCTGAGTAGTTTGTATTATGTCCTTTTATTCAGGAAAGTCGATTGGAAGTTGGGAACCGATTAGAAACGAGAAGTAAGAGCATCAGGTGAGTTTTCTAAACTGAATTGTGTGGCTTTTAAAGTGTTTTCAAAACGTGTTGGGATGATGAGAATTGCCATGCTTTATTATTATGCTTTAATTGCATGAAAGATGTTTAAAGTTTTATATGGAAGGTATGCATACATTGTGATAGACGTAAACTGGCCAAGACGGGAGAGTAGACCCGCCAGTGCTCGTGCGGGAGAGTAGACCCTTTATGCCAGGGGAAGTGGCCCCAATATAAGGCAGCATGAGACTGACTCGTTGTCACCTTAGGGTGGCTTCAGGGTGTCAGATTACGAGGGGCGGACCTTATTCCGTGAATGATTTTATGAGATCAGTTTTATGAAAGATTTATGCTGAAAAGATAAACTGTTTTATATGCTTTGATAACTGTTAGGAGGGACTCACTAGACCTCATGGTCTAACCCTCGCATTTTCAAATAAAACCTTTTCAGGTAAGCAGGTACAGAAAGGCTCTAGCAAGTAAGCAGGGCGATAGCAAGAGAAAGATGGATAGTGTAGTGACACTATAATTTATCTTAGTTTACTTCTCAGTTGTGTAGGTTGTTTCCGCCAACCATTTTCGGATTTTATGTAAGAAATTGTAGATCGCGATTTTGGGATATTTCATTTTTATGAAACGAATTGTTTAAAGATGTTGGGTTGTTACATTAAGCAACAAGTGACAGTCCATCGTCTAAGTGTTTAAAGGAATTAAAATAATTAATTCAATGAAAATAATCTATTTCTTAGGATTGTATGAGATGCCACAAAAATAATCAAGTTCTCCTCGATACATTCCTACACGGAACGAAGAACGTTCAAAGTTTTGCATTTGTTTTTTATGTGTTTATTTACATCTATAACAGCTATAAATTCATGTGTATATATACGCAAATGCAATTAATTTTATTGTTAAAGTATATTTAAATAAACGTATACTTAACCAATCTTAGATATGACATAACTCAATTATAACTTGTTCCATTTTCTATTGGGAGTTCGTTCCCGACTCTTTCCATGAATTTGACCATTTCCACAACCTTGTCCATATGGTACATAATTAGCATATGTGTGTGGATTAATATGTTCAACTCACTATCCTTTGGAGTTCTTTCCACCTCCAACGCTTGCCTTATTAACTTCAAGAATTTTCTTTATCCGGGTATGTCTAGCGTTGTTAAAAAAAATATTGCTACAACTCTTAGCCACTTGCATTAAGTTAATGAGTTTGTTAAAGGTTATATTGCATCTTATACTGTTTCATTAGTATGATTGGTGATATAGGAAAGATGAAAAGATGTTATGATTCGCATAATCTTTTGTGAGTTCCTTGCCACAAATATTGAGATGCATTTTGAGACATGACATTTCTTTGTCAAAATCAGTTACCTTTTTGTAATCAAGTAAGTAAGTTTCTTTCTACTGTATGATTAGTTTGAGAAATATATGGTACTGAATATTCCCGAATTTCCTTTTTGGGACTACCTACGGTTCTTGGGGGTTTCTAGTTTCTATTTAATTGTATCTTAACATCTAGTTTTTTTTTTCTTTAGGGTCAAAATGGTTCGATGACTTTTGCGTATTTTCTTGTGTTTTTTCCGAACCTATCTTATGGTAATCAAGTACTTTTGATTCAAAGATGTCGTAGAAAATGGAGAACATATTATTTTCTAAAATAGTGAATTATGGTTTATTATTATGTTATGCATGAAAGTTCATTATCATAATAGTATTGGATTTTTGTATGCTTACATTTTGTTGATAATGCTTCATCAATATTTCAATATTTAATATAAATCGCTCAATCTATTGGATCTCCAGGTAGTAGGGGAATCGCGTGGATTTCTTAAGTCCCTACAAACCTTAGGGTTATTTACACTCGTTTGACAAAATCCAATTGATATATTGCTATTTATTTAACTTAGAGATAACATTGTTAACTATAGAGCTTTAATTTGGCAAGAGGCCAAAATGAATATGAGTTTGGCATGTGAAGCCAATTTTAATGTTTTAATATCTTAATAGTATTTTAAGAGATTTGTCATTAGCAAAAAAAATATTAGATTTGACCTAAAGTCAAATTCAAATATTTAACATCTTAATAGTATTTATGGATCTTTTGGTAAAATATCAAATATAAGGGGGTTTGGGAGTGTAACTTCCAAACATTAATTATAAAGTTGAAATTTATGAGTAGGAACTCACAATCAAGATAAACATTTAAATATGATATAGATAAATCAATTCAAAAACTAATACACGATCAACTAAATTAATAAACATTTAAATAAAATAATCAAATAGTCGGATAATCTCATTCAAATATGATTATCCATCCATAATATTAGATCAACCTACCAAATAAGTGAAGGTAAAAAATATGTCGATATTTTAAACTCAAACATATAAAAAGTTATTACAAATATTGAATTGTAGCTTGATTTCACAATTATAGTTGAGATTATAACTTTCAAAAATTAATAATATGATAAGAAATTATAAATAAAACTGTATAAATATCATAATCATTTCAATATTGAATAAAATAATCAATTCAAAATATTAACTAAAACTTTAATTAATTCAACACGATGTAACAAATTCAATGGATAAGTATATATAGATATATAGATATATGATTTAAAAAGACGAAGTATAAATACATATATGATAATATCATGTTTAAAGAAATTTAAGTTTTCTCATTCTAAACAATAATTATAATTATTTACAGCATGTTAATATGTAAAGTTGTATATTTAAGAAGTAAATAAATTAATAAAGAAAAAAAACATAGCTTTGATTTGATTCAAAATTGCATCAACTAAACAAGTTAACAAAAAAATAAGGGAAATTAATTAAAATGCCAAAAGTTTACCAACACTTACCAAAATGCCACAAAATTTTGGCGGTTTACCAAAATGCCCTAATGGCCCACGATGGAGCCCGCGATCGCGGGATAGGGCTGATGTGGCACGACCTTTGGCCAAAAGTGTCCCGCGGAGCCCCTCAACTTTGGCCGCGGGTCACATTTGGCCCCTGCCCGCGATCGCAGCCCGCGATGGACCAAAATTTTACAGTTTTGGTCCCTGAAAATTTACACTTTTGGTCCCTGAAAATTTACACTTTCAGCCCCTGTACTTAGACGAATTTTGCATGCTTTTACTGTTTTTTCCCACAATTATTGTACTTTGAAGACCGATTTGTGGTTGAAATTCATTTGCATGTTTTCATCAATGTTAAATCAGTGTTTTTGGAATACCAGTTTGTGGATGAAATGAGAGATTGGTTGTCATCAATGTTGGTTGTTTCATTGATAAATAGATGTAAAATGCAATCCATAATCCACACACCGATTTCATACTTCTTTCTTGATATCTTTCTGCAATATTTTGTGTTTGAGATACTACTGAAAAAATGAGTTCATTTGTTGCAAAAGTTAAGCTATATTTCTGTTTTGATGGTGAATGGGAGCAAGATAACAATGAGTGGAATTTTGCTTATAAATCTAAGCATGGTGTAAAAGTGCCAGTAAACTATACTTATCAGAAATTTCTTGCATACGCCATGCAAAAATGTGGAATCAACCCTTCTGCTGTTTGCAAGTTAGTGTTTAAAAATGGCGATAGGTCATTTGTGGATTTATCCAACGATGGGGATATCTCTACTTTTCTGCACTTTGCAGTCGATTCAGAAAGGTCCCCATTACTTTTTGTGTATCCCGACGAAAACGATGACGACGGTGACGACGAAGACCTCCAAATAGAGCAGCCTGATTCTCAATTTCAGGCGTCCGACGCCCCAACGGTTCATTTAGATCATTCATATGGTCTTAACGACTGTATTCCGAAGACGCAACAACAACAACCACCACAACCACACGAAGGGCGTACTGCTGGAGTTGCTGATGACGAAACCCACGTTTTCAGAACGGGTAATTCTGAAATAGACAGATCAGACACCGATAGTGATGATCACGAAGAATATACCCCTAGTAGAAAATCATGTAGTCAGATAAATGACTTTTTTGATATGCCCCCTATTCTTCCAGACTCTCATACCCAGACACAAACCTATGAACCTACACCTTATATTCGCAGTGAAATGTTACATGTAGGTCAGATATTCGAGTCGAAGGATCTCTTGGCAAGTCAGGTCGGACTTAAGTTCTTGGAAGAGGGTTTCGAAAGGCGCACGTCGAAATCTGACAAAACTAGATACATAGTTGAATGTGCCAGAAAAAACTGTGACTGGAGGATGTACGCGATTGACACGGGTGGCAAAGAAGGGGCGTTCATGATTAGAAAGTTGCACGACGTACACACTTGTACGAGGACGCAACTGAATCCCCACCACAAACAAGCCGACAAAAAGACTTTGGGTGCGATACTGAAAAACAAATTTCTTGATGTTAGTAGGTCATTGCGTCCAAAGGACATCGTCCACGATGTTCACCAGCAGTTCGGCGTCACGATTGATTACCACCAAGCTTGGCGTGCGCGATGCCATGCACTGTTTATGGTGAGAGGCACGTTCGAGGAGTCGTATGAACGACTCCTGACATATTTATATAATTTACAGCTGCAGAACCCTGGTACTGTCACGCAGCTACGGACCGATTCACGTCGACGGTTTGAGATGTGCTTCGTGGCCCTTGGACCCGCGGTACGTATTTTAACACGTCATATGTTTACACATTATAAACTATAACATTTACAAAGGAAAACCACCTATATTTTTGCAGATCCGCACATTTGTGGCAAATCTACGTCGTGTCCTGATAATAGACGCAGCCCATTTAAAGGGCCGTTACTTGGGTATGATGTTCCTAGCGGTTGCCATGGACGGGGATAACTCCATCGTTCCAGTAGCTTTCGGCGTAGGCAAGTCCGAAACCGGGGACGAGTGGACTTGGTTTATGTCCATGTTGAGACAAGCTATCGGAGACCCGCAAGGGTTGGTGTTTATGTCTGACAGGGCTCCTTCCATAAGCGCCGCAATCTCTGCCATCTACCCAAACGCCCCTCACGCCATATGCTGTCGACATTTGGAGATGAACGTCAAATCCAAGGACAAACGTATTACGACCAACAAGGATGTCTATTGGGCGGCATGCAGAGCATATACGGATCGGGAGTTTAACAAGTACATGAATATGCTACGATATAGTGCCGACGAAGCAACCAAAGTCTTTGACGAAGCTGGACCGGAGAGGTGGTATGCGGCCCATTTTCCTGGACAACGGTATGACATTCTGACCTCGAATAGTGCAGAGTCTGTGAATGCACTCTCCCGTTTTGCGCGTAGATGTCCGATTGTTAATCTTATGGACTACTTTCGGGCCTTTCAACAAGAGTGGTACCAAATTCGATGCCTAAAAGGAGCTGAGATGCAAAATGCACTCAGACCAACGGCGGAGAAGATCGTTCAGTACAGGGCGCGTCGTGCGGCGACATGGCCGGTAAGAGCAATCGGGTATGGGAAGTACGAGGTGCATGATGACTATCTTCACGCGATTGTGAATATGGAAGACCACCTTTGTTCGTATTGCGAATGGCAAAAATTTGGGTTACCGTGCGGCCATGCCATCGCTGCGGCAACACATATGGGTCGTAGAGATTGCAGCGACTTGGCTGTACCTTTCTTCACGTCCGAATATTACCGGAGAACATACGTGGAGGTAATAAACCCAACTGGACCCCCTGCAGCATGGGTGTATCCACCCGACCCGCTTCCGCCATGCTATCCACCTTTAATGGATAAGAACAGAGCCGGGAGACCGAGAAAGAACGACCGACGTCCATCACGTGGTGAAAGTTAGATACAACGAAGATGTACTCGGTGCCAATGCGTAGGACACACTCGTGGAGAGTGTCCAAATCCCGCCCCTTCAACCGTGCCAAGGAGACATTCAGTCAGTCACACCCCAGGCCCGTCACAGCTTGAACCATATGGAACAAACACATATGATACTGTTGATCTAAACGCTGATTTGTAAAAGATATATATATATATATATATATTCATATTATATATACACACATACATATGCTTCTAAATGAACATTGATAACACAGCTAGTTTGTAAATGATATATATTCATATTATATATATACACACATACATATGCTTCTAAATGAACATTGATAACACAGCTAGTTTGTAAATGATATATATATTCATATTATATATACACACATACATATGCTTCTAAATGAACATTGATAACACAGCTAGTTTGTAAATGATATATATAGATTCATATTATATATACACACATACATATGCTTTTAAATGAACATTGATAACACAGCTAGTTTGTATTCCATCCAACATGCTCTTCATCTTCAATCTTTCTGACCCTTCTTCAACGGCTTCTGCTTTTGCAACCACGTATGGCCATTGTGTACCACAACCCGGACACACTTTAGCAAATGAGTTGAGGTAACCTCTGACTTGACCTTACATGATGTAAAAAAACAACAAAAAAATACAAACAACAACACAGTAAAAAAATACAAAACAACACAGTAAAAATATACAAAACAACTAAAACAACCACCACCTACTTAAAAATTGATTTAGTTTCATCAATCCAAGCTTGCTTCTCGTTTACCTTCGCTTGAATAATTGCGAAGTCTTGCAGAATATGGTGAATTGCTTCTTGTTCTCGACGAACACGAGCCTCCCGAGATTTTATATCCCCTTTCATCCTTTTGATCTCCCTGTCTTCCTCTTCGATCTTTCTCAAATGGACTGCCTTCCTGTCCATCATTTTTTCCACTCTTCTGTTAGTTCATCTATCTCCTTTTCCTTTTTTGCTATGGCGACCTCGATTTGAGGTGACATTTTTCAGGAGTAGACTTAGGGTTTGATGACGATGCCATTTGTGGATGAAATGAGAGAAGAGAAATCAAGAGAGAAAGCAATTCAAAGAAAGAAAGCAAGAGAGAAATCAAGAAAGAAAGCAAGAACAAGTGTGAATTGTGAATTGCATATTATTGATATTTATGGATGAAATCTCAAACATGCTAGTGAATTTGAACCACAAATCGGTCTTCAAAGTACAATAATTGTGGAAAAAAACAGTAAAAGCATGCAAGATTCGTCTAAGTACAGGGGCTGAAGGTGTAAATTTTCAGGGACCAAAAGTGTAAAATTTCAGGGACCAAAGCTGTAAAATTTTGGTCCATCGCGGGCTGCGATCGCGGGGAGGGACCAAAAGTGCACCGCGGCCAAAGTTGAGGGGCTCCGCGGGACACATTTTGGCCAAAGCTCGTGCCACGTCAGCCCTATCCCGCGATCGCGGGGTCCATCGCGGGCCATTAGGGCATTTTGGTAAACCGCGAAATTTTTGTGGCATTTTGGTAAGTTGATGTTTGACTTTTGGCATTTTAATTAATTTCCCAAAAAATAATAAAGAGGATAGCCATGTGGTTTAGGGTAAATATGATCAAACAATACAAAACACCTATAGATCTAAAAATGGAGAACGAGTATTTGTGCAACATTTTATTTACTATGAAGCATGGAAATAGGTAATTAAGTTGTATATGGTTTGCAACATATTTTTGTATAGAGAAACAACCTAAACAATGTTGTATCATACAATCACATAAACATCACAAAAAGAAGTCTAAAATCATGAATAAAAACTAGACAAAACAGAAAACAAATCATACTTACTTGGATCACTGTTGAAGTGTCGAACGGTTGGAACAAAGTTAGTCATTTGATTTCCGAGCTTACATGCTGATAACGTGTTAAAGGGAAAACTGTAACATCCCCAAAAAAAACATGACATACATAGCATTACATCATGAAATTTACAAAACTGGGTCCCAAAACTTCATTACATCCATCTAAAGCTTAGGTTGGCGGAAACAACCTATACACAACTGAGAATAATCTAGCTTCTACAAAAGGCACTTGCACTGTCTCTAGCTGCATCTGTACTCTATCTTGCTCTTGCTCACTTACCTGAGCCTCCTACTAATTGCTTACCTGAAAAGGTTTTAGTTTTGAAAAGCGAGGGTTAGACCATGAGGTCTAGTGAGTTCCCTCCATAATCAGTGTACATCAACATTATAAAATCATTTTTATAAAACAGTTCACAATCTTCACATAAACATCATTCATGGTACTGCACAGTGTTTAAGGATCACTTTGCTAACCACGATCGGGGCCCCAGCAGACTCCCCTCTCGCCTCATATCGGGGCCCAAGCAGACTCCCCTCTATCCAAGTAGGAAGGAAACGAATTCCCTCCTACAAGCTCATCACATATCTGAGTAGGAAGGAAATAAATTCCCTCCTACAAGCTTCTCATAACAGCCCAAGGGATCATCGGATCCCGAGGTCTATAGATCCCACCGTGTAGACCGACTTCACATAACATACACATAGCTCATCATAATTATAAAACGTGAAATCCGTAACACTTTACAATTCATTTCATCTTGCTGAATAATCTTTTCAGTAGAACATACTTTTCATGGGAAAACGTTCGTAAAAGCTTGTAAATAAATCATGCTCATAAACATGCCCTAATCAGTAAAATATTAACTTTCATTCATGTAAAAATCATGTAAAATAACATGGCATTTCCACATAATCACTTTCTTTGGAAAACACGTAAGATCACGTATTTTAGTTAAAAAAAACTCACCTGGTGCTCGTACTTCTCTTTCCTAACCTGTTCCAGTCTTTCAATCGATTTTCCTGAATGAATGGAATAGACACATAAGCTGATCATCAAACTTTCCGGACCATTCTACTTTCCGAACACTCACACTTTTCGGACATCTCTACTTTCCGGACACTCATACTTTCCGGACATTCACACTTACCGGACATCTCTACTTTCCGGACACTCGACTCACCGAATACTCTTCCGGAAACCCTCAACATTGAGACTTATGGATACTCTTCCGGAAACTCTCAACATTGAGACTTTCCGGATACGGCGCTGAGACGAACATCAGAGGCAAAAATCCACTCAAATCCCTTTAATCGGTACGACAAAGCAGTAAATGACTTCATAATCCTTCTATAATCATTTCTTACCAAACATTGCTACTCAAACACGATTAGAGTGTCTAATCCCTCTCTCAAGGTATCTTTTACCACTTTATAAGGAAACTCTCTAATTACTCAACAATCTAATCAAAACAACCAGATACGAATTGGGATTTGGAATTACCTGATAAGATTGCTTGCAGAAAACGAATCCCAACTCCACCCCTTCTTCTGATTTCAAAGATTGATGATCTTCCTCTTCAATTGCAAATGAACTCCAAAATCCCTTTTTCTCCTCTCTCTCAAATGCTCAGCCGCAACCCACCATATGATTGCCCAAAACTAGGGTTTTGTGCCAATCATGGGGTTTTTATACCTTAACCCTTATTACAATCTAGCCCCTCAACTTTCAGCTTTATTAAACTTTTCCACAAGACCTTAAAACTTTCCAAATTTAGTCTTGGTTATTACAAAAACTAAATAGAACACAATAGAAAGGAGAGAATGAATCGTAATTCTCATTAATCATAGGCCCTTTAAATAGGAATGAGATACAAGTAGATAACTACGAGAGATATAACATCTAACTTATCTCTAATATGTTTATCTCTATCTATATCGTCATATTCTTTAGACAATGGCACATTTATCCTACAACAATATCTAAGTTGTTATAGTATATATTTTATCACTCTATATATAATCATAGTATAATTTTTTAAAACAATATAAAATTGTAAGACAACGCTTTTCGTTTTATTTATTTCCGGACTCAACCTTATTTCTTATTTAATCGTCATGAACTATTTTATTCGATAAATATAAAAATTAATATATGACACCGTTATAAAAATCTATATTAATAATTAACTTAATACAATTGTGTGTGTGTGTATATATATAACTTTATATAATTATACATACATGCATATACATACATATATATATATATATACATATATATATATATATATATAATCGTAACGGGTAACGGGTAAATGGATAACGAAAAAACGTTTATCCATATCCTACCCATTAAAATTTCGGGTAAACGGGTAACGGATAAGTGGATAAATGAATAAGATTTTCTTTAACTATACCCTTATCCAATAGGTCGAAACATAACGGGTAACGGGTTTACCCTTATCCATTGCCAGCCCTACCCGAACCCGACCGATGCTCAACCCTAATGTCAATCAAACTAATCCAATAAGGATGCACTTGGTACGCAGACAAGATAGAACAGGACATAACAGAACATGATAGAACAATTGTTCAACGTTTGGTAGACAGAACTGGACAGAACATAACAGATAACATTAGATAAAATATAATAAATAAAAATGAATAAAATATAAGATAGAACGTGTATTTGATGTTTTAGAAAAGAATTAGATTATATTTTGGGGTTATATTGGTTAAACACAAATCTGTTCCACCTTGTTCCATGGGGTGGGGGTGGAACAGGCCTGTTTCTGTCTGTTCCATATAAAAATTCTGTCAAACGTGGAACAGTGATCTCTGTTCTGTTCTGTCCAGTGTACCAAACACACCCTAAATATATAAGATTCGATTTGGATTGAGTTGGGAATTGGGATGTACATTGGTTTTGTGTTAGATTGGGTTGAGATTTTAATTGGGCTGGGCTGGGCTTCTTTTTCACACCGTGTTCTTTTTATCATTATTTATCTCAAATTCCCAATTCTCAACCACCATCCATCCATGGCATGCCTAGAGTATTCTAGTGGCGTCGACACTCGTATCGATCATGGTAATCTGGACCAACCAGTTGATTTCCACGAGGTCGGCTGTTTATGTGGCGCTGCTTCCATCCAATTTCACCATAACCATACATCCTTCTTCCTTCTCCTGCTATACTGCTTGTTTCCCACCCTACAATATACTACAATAAGCTGAATTACATAACAATGAGAATGATCAGAAGAATTCAATCTGAATACTAACAAAAACATGAGCCTGAAATGCAATTTAGTTGTAGGAAGAGATATTCGGCTTCAATCTCTACGCCTAAATCAAGTGAACATCATCGGGACAAGTTTCCATCGATCACGGAGGCGTCCAAGGCTCAAGAGATCCGCATTTCATCAGTTAAGTTTATCATGTTCATATTCATCATCATCACCATCACCGGACAATTTAATCCATTCCTTTCTTTCTCAATTGAATTCACTGGATTTGCTTGCTCCAGCCCTAGGTTTCGGTTTCAGTTTCAGTTTCACCACTGCACTCGCTATTCTCTACAACTCCACTCGCACAACCACCAGTACACATACACACCTCTCCGATCAAATTGGGGACTGGAATCTCTTCACTTCTCCGACGCCGTTTAACCGTTTTCTCAAGTCGCGTTGTTCGTCTCTTCTGTTGGATTATTCAAATGAGGAGCTGGTTAAGGAGGATGGCCATTTTGTTACATCCGATAGAGGACGGATTCAGCAAGTGGAAGAAAATGATTATCAATTAGTATTAGAAAAGCAACAATTTTTCTATCAGAGACTATGTATCAACACTGACGATGGTGGAGTGGTTTCCTTGGATTGGCCTGCCAATTTGGCGTTGACTGAGGAACATGGTTTGGACACCACCATTTTGATTATTCCTGGAACTGCAGATGGGAGTATGGATGAGAATGTAAGGTCCTTTGTCTATGAATGCTTGAAGCGAGGCTGTTTCCCCATTGTTATGAATCCCAGGGGTTGTGCCCGATCGCCGCTGACAACACCACGGTAAGCAATCTAATCTTTGCATCCTTGAAAACTGTCATGTTTTTGTAATACACTGATAGTAGGACTCCCTTTAATTACATTATATGTGTAGGTTATTTACAGCTGCTGACAGTGATGATATCCGCACAACTGTACAGTTCATCAACAAGGCCAGACCTTGGACAACTTTGATGGGTGTTGGGTTGGGTTATGGTGCAAATATGTTGACCAAGTATCTAGCAGAAGTTGGTGAGAAAACACCTCTTACAGCTGCCACATGCCTAGATAATCCTTTTGATCTAAAAGGGTCTGTTGCATCCCCTAATCATCTTTATGTTGATCAGAATCTCACAGGTGGCTTGATTGATATACTGCAATCCAACAAGGTGGTTACTTTTGACTAATCTCTGTTAATTTTGGTGTACTACACTACTACTTAGTATTAGTATCTCCCCTCCTAGTTTCTAGGAAGTAGAAGTGCTTCTAACCCATGCTGAATCCCCAAATTATGTGCTTTGGAGGTGCATTTCTTTGAGTGTGTGGCTTAATATGCACCTCGCGTGTTTAACTATATATCTAAATTCTTGACCTGAAATAGGGAATACAAGGGGATGTGTAGTTGGGGTTACGAGAGCAGCAATTTAGGCCATTCGTGTAAAGCACGGTCTCAAAATATTTACGGTTCTCATTTAACCCTGTCCCTGATAAAATAATATTACTTTAGCACTAGCAGGGGCATGCTTAAATGAGAACCGTAAATATTTTGAGAACCTGGGAACCAACTATTTGTGCTTTATTCATGTTGAATGTTTTGATAGATATTCCTAACGGAAGTTATTTATGATGAAAATACATGATATGCATGATGAAAATGCATGATACCATAAATGATGAAAATGTATGAAATTCATGATTATTCAAGCTTATTCTCATTTATAATACATCTAGTTGGTTTTAAGTTCTCAAAATATTTTATGGTTTTCATTTGAACTTTCTCTACTTTATAAATCTCTCTCTCTCTCTCTCTCTCTATAAGTCTATATATATATATATATGTGTGTGTGTATATATAATATTAATCATTTAGTTTTAATTTTTTGAAAGAAAATGAGAGAAAAATACAAAAACACCAAAATGTCCCTCACTAACGGGTGGTAGTTAACAACCGTCACTGGGAGGGACCAAATCCGAGCAAAATGGCAAAGCACAATGACAAAATTGGAATAAACAAACTGTAGGGGCGAAAACCATGAAAATCGACAAAACACAATGAGCAAAACAGTGATTTACTTTATATTTATTATACGAACTATGGGATGACCTTGTTCTTTTATTTGTTTGGTATAAACCCATGCGCACACGTAAGACACTAATAGCAGTTAAAACACAATAAGTCTTAAGCTCAAGTATTTTTTTATTTTATTTATTTAATCCATGCATGAACTACGAGATAACTTCTTCCTTTTGTTGGTTTGGTTTTAGACGGTATAAACACACACATGAGCACACATAAAAAGCACCTTCTGTTGGTGGTTTAAAAACAGAAAAGTTATGATACTAAATTTATGTGGAGCATATGGTGAAGATGTTAAAAGTTATGGTAATTTAGTAATCAAATTGACTTTATTTTAGTTATGCTATCAGACTCCTCTAGCATTTGAATTTTATTGCTCTGCACTAACCGATCCATAATGTCTTTTTATGCTTGCAGGAACTATTTCAGGGTCAATCTAAAGGGTTCGATGTTGAAAGGGCTTTACAGGCTACATCACTCAAGGATTTCGATGAGGCAATATCCATGGTGTCGTATGGATTTGATTCAATTGAAGAATTTTATGTCAACTCCAGCTCAAAAGATGTGGTTGGCAATGTAAAGATTCCGCTTCTCTTTATTCAGGTAAAATATCCTATCTGTCACCAGCCATTATCATTCTATGATAAGTCATAGGCTTTGATCCAATTCAAGATTTGACAACTTCGAATTCCGATGGTTTGTTTCAGAACAATGCAGTTCCATCTTGTTCCATTCCACGCAGCTCTATAGTGGAAAACCCGTTTACAAGCCTGCTTATGTGCTCTTTTCCATCATACGACAAAAACACTACTGGGACATCTGCTGTATCATGGTGTCAGCATCTTGTCATTGAGGTAACTACTTACTTAGAGACAGCTATACTTACTTAAACCCTAAACCCTAAATATGATGAATTGACTTTCTACATTTACTCTATTATTTAGGTTAGTCAATCCATAAATATTTATCTTGCAGTGGCTTACAGCTGTTGAGCTTGGGCTTCTGAAGGGCCGACACCCTCTTTTGGAGGACAGTGATGTAACCATCAATCCTTCGAAACGTTTAAAACCGATGGCAAGTAGCAAAATCAATAATCTTCTGAACCTTCACGAGTTGGATGCTTTGGATGGGAATGGCGCATATACTTCGAACAAGATGATGAAAAGAAGTGATGCATATGTTTATTCTAACCCTGCTCTTGACTCACAAAAATCTGAACCCAAGGATAAAGAAGTAAAAACAGATGGCAATGAAATGCTGACACGATCAGAGCCAGTGACAGAAGGGGATGTTGAAGTTGTAGATGGTGAAAGAGGGAAAGTGCTACAGGCTTCGGAAGTTGTGATGAATATGCTTGATAAGAAGATGCCTCTATCAGAAGAACAGAAGAAGAAGGTAATTATGTTTTTCACAATATCACATAATTCTTTGTGAATCATTTTCCTCTAAATTCAAAGGCTTTGATTAGGTCCTGACAGCGGTTGGTCAAGGAGAGACCTTAATGAATGCTTTGCAAGGTGCTGTGCCTGAAGATGTTCGTGGAAAGCTCACCGGTGCTGTTACTGTGATCATGGAAAACCAAAAGAAAACCTTAAATGGGATCTCAAGTATTAGTAGCGTTCCTGATGTCACATTAGGGTTGAACACAAATACGCAAGAAAAACCCGGGCTAAAAGAGCCAAATACTTCTGAGCATAATAAAGGGGATACTAGTATGGCAGAGGAATCCATTAACCATCCTAGTAAAAATGGTTCTTCTGGCGGTGGGGAAGAACCTGGGGCTCAAACTTTGGGCGAAGATAGTAGTCAGTTACCGTCAACAAGTCAACATGGTGGTGATATTCCCAGTTCAGCAAAGACAAGCCATGATGAATCGGGTAGCAACAATCAAAGTGCTGACTCTTCCAAAGAAAAAGTCGCTCAATCTTCTAGTCACCATGATGCAAATTCAGAAATGAAAGAAGAGAAGGATGGTCAACAGAAAGAAGAGAAGAATGGTCAACCAAAAGAAGAGAAAGATGGTCAACAGAAAGAAGAGAAAGATGCACAATTTTCTACTGATGCTCAACAGAAAGAAGAGAAGGATGGTCAACAGAAAGAAGAGAAAGATGCACAATTTTCTACTGATGCTCAACAGAAAGAAGAGAAGGATGGTCAACAGAAAGAAGAGAAAGATGCACAAATTTCTACTGATGGTCAACAGAAAGAAGAATCAAGTGCACCGTCTGCTGCTGCTAGTGACGGCAGTTCTAATTCTTCATCGTTTAATGTTTCTCAGGCGTTTGATGCACTAACAGGAATGGACGATTCTACCCAACTAGCAGTCAACAGTGTTTTTAGTGTAATTGAAGATATGATTACTCAGATGGAAGGGAACGGGGATGATAAAACCGCAATTGAGGATATAAACAAGGTTGAGGACAAAGCTGCAGACTCCGAGCCTAAGAACAACCAGACCGAAATCGAATCTGATTCGCAACAGAAAGGAGACGAAAAAAGTAACATGGCAACTGAGCTGAATGAATCAGGTAATCATCAGCAGAGCATGTCAATTAGCAAACTTTCTCGAGAGGAAAACGATAAAGCTGAAGTCTCTAACAACAATCAACATTCTATAGCTAAACTTCCATATAGGAACTCTCTTTATGACCACCACGTTACGAAAAACGATAAGTTGCTTGATTTGGATGCCACAACTGCTTTATTCCTCGATTATGTTCCAGAAGTAGATCAATGGAAGCTTCTAGACCAATCTCCTGAAGGTATAGACATAGATTCCGAGAGCACTCTGCCAACTGATGACATTATTGAACCATCGTACGTAATATTAGAACATGAAAGTGATTGGGGCCCGCTTGGAGAAGAATATAAGGAAAGGAGAAAACCCCAAGAAAAACTCGAGATTGGTGATGATGCATCTGTGGTGCTTATGAAACTTGTCAAAGAGAATATATTAAATTCCTTGAAAGTTGAGGTTTCCCGAAGAATACAAGCAACAGAAATGGAGGATGTAGCACCCCTGCTTAAAAAAGAATTAGAGCAAGTTGCCGATACCATCTCACTGGCTGTAGTACAAGACAAACAGCTTATAATGTCGTGGGATGGTGAGCACTTACTGGGACCCGGTAATCTGCACGCTGAACATATATTAGACGCCATCTCTTCAGCTGTTCAGGGCACCAAATATATGAAAAAAGTGATTCCAGTTGGCATTGTCGTAGGTTCTAGCTTAGCTTCTTTGAGAAAAAACTTCAACATTGTTGCACCAGATTCAATAAAAAGCATCGAAGTGGTCAAAGATCAAATTGGTAACTCTCGGAAAGGATATCATTTACCAGCAGATAACACCGTTTCTGATCAAATGCCTATCGATAAAGTCAAAGTCAAACAGAACAGCTTCCACAGTTTGGAGGACAGCTATGATGAGAAAGATGAGCCAAGTAGTCTAGGAAGTGACACTGTCATGGTTGGAGCAGTTACTGCTGCCTTAGGAGCATCTGCTTTATTGGTTCATCAACAAGTAAGGGTTCTTTTTTATTTTTTAGATCTTTTCTTTAAACGTACAAATGTGCAATTTCGTCCAATGTGAGATTTCTTTACACATGCAATGAAGGATTCATATAGTGATGGACTAGAAAGTTCCAGAACTTCCTCTATGCCATTTAATCAAAGAGAGAATAATCAGGAGCCTGGGAAGTCCGAGGAGGAAATGTCGAAAAGTAGTGACCAAAATTTAGTCACAAGTCTTGCGGAGAAAGCCATGTCAGTTGCTGGTCCTGTAGTGCCTATGAAGGAAGGTGAAGTGGATCAAGAAAGGTTTGTTTATTGATAATTTCTCTATAAATATGTATAATACACGCATGCATACGCCCATATTATGTCGCTGAACTTTCCCCTTGTGTGGCTAGGCTGGTTGCACTGTTGGCAGATTTGGGGCAACGAGGTGGCATCTTGAGATTGGTTGGTAAACTTGCTTTACTTTGGGGTGGAATTCGTGGTGCCATGAGTTTGACCGGGAAGCTCATCTCCTTTCTCCACCTTGCTGACCGCCCCCTGTTTCAGAGGATTTTGGGGTTTGTCTTTATGGTGCTAGTATTGTGGACACCAGTAGTTGTACCTTTGCTTCCAACACTTGTAGAGAATTGGGCAACACATCACTCCTCAAATTTTGCAGTACTCGCTTGCATAATCGGTCTTTATGGTTCTATTATGATACTTATTGTGTTGTGGGGCAAAAGGATCAGGGGTTACGAAGATCCACTTGAAAGATACGGGCTTGAGTTGACTTCAGCAAGGCAGGTATTATCAACTTGAAAATATAATATTCACGTTTTTTTTCTTTTTCTTAGTACTTATGAACGATCTAATGTTGGTTTATGTTTCTGTTTCAGATCAAAAACTTTCTATGTAGCTTGATTGGAGGGGTGACACTTGTTTTATTGATACAATATACAAATGTGTTACTTGGTTTTGTGCATCTATCTTTGCCTACTTTTCCATCTTCTACAGATGCCGTTACACTGCTCAAGTTGTCCGGGCATGTGCTTAAATTCGTTGGTCAAGGGCTAGTAACGTCAATTTCCATTGCTCTTGTTGAAGAATTGTTCTTCAGGTCATGGTTACCTGAAGAAATCGCAGCTGATCTTGGATACAATCGCGGAATAATCCTATCAGGACTCGCGTTTTCATTATGTCAATGGTCACTAAACGCTGTACCAGGACTTTGGCTATTATCACTGGCTCTAGCCGGTGTTCGACAGAGATTCAGAGGAAGTCTCGCCGTTCCCATTGGGTTGCGTGCGGGGATTATGGCTTCGAGTTTTGTCTTAAAATCAGGTGGCATTTTGACTTATCAACCGACTTATCCTTTATGGGCAAGCGCCGGTGACCCTTTCCAACCGTTTAACAGCATAGTAGGTCTCGCTGTGGCTTTATTAGCCGCAGTAATTCTCTACCCAAAAAAGCCTCGATACACAGACACAAAGAACATCGAGGAATAAAAGATATCATCACAAACCGATGATTTTGCTCTGAGTTTTGGTTGCGGGAAAGTTTATCGTAGTGTACTATTTGTAAAGAAAATAATCCTATATGCATATTCATTTTCTATATGTAGATATAAAGCAATATTTGGCATGTTACAGTGGCAAAAAGCAAAGAATCACCAACCATTTGCATATGGTTTGAAGCAAAGAGGGAGGGTTTATTAGTCAATAAACCTGTGCATCACTACCTCTTTTACAATCTTTTGCATACAGACCACTGCAAAGGGGCAAATCAGTGGACTTCAGCCATTCATTGGCTCCATGTAAAAACGACTGTATGGTGAATTTCTCTACATCTCTACTAGCATTATTGTGATACCCGGCCCATTGGACCCGTTTTCTCGTATCCGCACCCGGCCCAAAGTTCATATACTCAATGTACTCAACGGTATCCAGGTTACTGTATTTATTCCACGCGCACCAACCTTGCGGGTCTATAAGGTCTCCTAGATAGCTCCTCATGACAATGGTTCTCGAATAATTCCTCCATGGTCTTCCCAGAAACGTCGAGAAATTGGCTCTTTCTGTTATTGAAAAGTCCGGTGCAGCCATTATGGTGCAATCCTGTAGCGAAATGCCTGTGTTCTGGTTTGGGTCTAATCTCCCTTGAGCTGTGATCACATTTTTCTGACCTAAGATCGGTTTGCGAACAAGTATCAGACATCTTTCGAAAATAGCAGCTGCGTTGCCGAAGATGAAATCAATGGTGCCGTGGATTGCACATTCGCGATAGAGCTGGCTGAGAGAGTGCGCGTAAAGCGTATCTTGATGAGAGATGAATTGGCAGTGATAGAATGCGGCATCGGATGTTACTCTTAGCGCTACTGCTTGATGCTTTTCTGGGCCTGATGTGTTCATGATGGTTAGGTCTCTTGCCAAAAAGTTATTCCCAATAACAGCTGCACAAAATCATCACCATATATTTAGTTCATATACACACACACACACACATATATATATATATACAGATAAATAGAGGGAGGATCAAGAGAGAACGCTAACTATTTAAAAGAACACGAGAACGAACAAAATCATTAGTCATTTTACATTAACGCTCAAAAAAGTCACGCGGACATGAAGCCGCGACCAAAGTCCTTTTTTCAAAAGTCACTAATGATTTTGTTTTTTCTCGTGTTCTTTTAAATAGGTACCGTTCTCGTTTAAACCCGACTCTAAATAGATAAAACTAAAAAGACTATATATATATATATGTGTACTTAGTGTTGCAGAGGTGAAGGTGGTATAGCCATCCACATAGTTTTTGGAACCAGTGATGATTGTGGAGTTCATCCCTTCTCCAACCAGCATGATGTTAACTTTCTGTCTTGAAATCACAAGATTTTCGTTGTAAATCCCAGCTTTGATTTGGATCACATACCGACCAGTGCTTCGATTCGGGGCCATCATAATAGCTGCTCCAATGGTTGTGAAATTCCCAGAGCCATCCATGGCGACAACCACCGTGGGTGGGACCATTTTGGGTGGTGTCTGCTGCATCAGTCTCCGGTCAGCGGCGGTCATCCACGACGGAACATGATCATGGTAAAGTCCCTTTGACAAAAGCCGTGAGTTTTGAAAGGTGGTGGGAACCATGGTTTCCAAGTAGTTAATAATAGCTAAGCAGTTGCTGATCATTCGCATGATGGGTGTAAGAGATTTCTGGAAGTTTCTACCAAGTCGTGTCTGTGAGTTATCTTGGAGTTTCAAATCGGAAAAGCCTTCAATGCATGTGTTTTCGTTGGTCATGGCGGCGGAGAGTAGGGTTTTGATGGTGGCGTACGGCGGTGGGTCGTTGTAAGGTGGGTATAAGGGTTTGAGTGATTCTTGAAGTTCGTAAAGGGTTTGATCGAGTAATTCGATGCAGTTGTTGACCCAATCGTTTTCTTGAAATTTGGAAGTGAGGGTGGTGATTTTGGATTGGGATTTTGTGACACGTGTGATGGTTTTCTGGATGGCGATTTGGAGGAGATGAAGGAGTCTTGTTTGGTTGTTGTTGTGGTGATTGAGGGGGGTGGTGGAGAGGGTGTGGAAACAGAGAGATGGGTAGAGGGTGTTGGTGCATGTGTTTTTGATGAATGAATGTGGTGGCGGTGGAGGGCGGACGATGAACGGCGGCGGCGGTGGTGGTGGTGGTGGTGGAGAATGGGGTTGGTGGGAGAATAAGAAGGAGGAGAGGAGGAGGAGTAATGCTACTGGGATGAATGTTGTGAGAAGAAGTGAGGAGGAAGAAGAAGAGGGTCTTGGTGATTTCTTGATGGTGAAGGAGGACTCCATTGTTGTTTGATGATGATGATGATGATGATGGTGATTTCTTGATGATGATGATGATGATGATGATGGTGAAGTTGTGTTCTAATTCTTCCCTGAAATGCAAGACGCCGATTTCTTGTTTGTGTTTATTTACAGGTTAGACGCTTCATTCAAGATAAAGATATATATACAGTGTATATATATGTATGTATATGTTTGGGAACGTGGGAACCCATCCAATCCAAACAGGTGCCAAATCTCCCTTAACAACGGTCTGTAAATCATTCCCATTTTAACTTAACTTAACTATTCTTGATCAAAACGTTTCAGGGGTTAACTCACTTGGCAATAAAACCCTTACAAGGCTATGGGTTCAAGGGGTTTAGTCTTAGCGTAACTAGCTGATAGCTGATAAGCTAATCCTTGACAGATAAGCTACTTGATAGCTAATAAGCTAACTGATAAAGAAGTTATATTTGGCAAAAACTAGCTTATAAATATGTAAAATGACCAAAAAAATTATCTTTAAAAAATTATCAATTACAATATTTAATTATATAACTAAAACAAATTTATAGCAATATAATATGTATATTAATACAACCAATGTAGTAAAAAAATAAATAAATAATATAACATGTTAATTAAGAGAATTTAAAATTTATTATTATATATATACTATAAATTTTGAGTTTGTTAAAACAAGTTTTAGAAGAAATATATATTAATTTATGATTTTAAATAACCGTTACATCCAATAGAAAAAAAAATCAAATAATAATTGAAAAAATAAATAGTAATTGATATAAAATATATTGATTAATATTAAAATATAAATAAAAATAATTTATATGATTAACAATAACTCTAAATAATTGAAAATTAATACTAATGTATAATTAAAATTTATTTAATAATTTTCGGTTAATATTAATAAATAAAAATTAAATTAAAAAATTAATATTTATTTATAATAATAGTTTGCTTTTCTTGCGTCTTCTTACTAGTGTCTTCTTACTAAGCTAGCGTTTATATAGAGATGATAGAGATCTAGTAGGAATTTTTTGGGCAGTAAAAAGCCCCTTTGACATCTCTTCATCTGCATAATAAATAATAATTAATAAGGGCAATATTGGAATATGTACAAAAAACTACTGAAAAGCTACTTCAAGTAGCGTTTCAAAAAACTAGCTTATAAGCTAGCTTTTTTTGCCAAACAATGCCTTGATGTGCACAAGTTGGTTCGGACATTCACAATAAAGAAGAAGAAAAAACCTTGATCAAACCCCTTCTACGTTTGTATATACATCTCTATGTAGAGAGACATGTTCAAGAGAAAACTCTAAAAATGAAGAGCTAGTTATCGGAAAATGTAACAAAACTTTATTGTTTACAACCACTAAATTAAAAGCCGGTTGATAGTTGATGATGGGTTCCTTGATCCTCTACTTTTGTAAAGTTAACATTTGAACCCGCTCCGTATATACAAGAGAACGAATCAAATAACTAGTATTAGCCTATATGGGTTGGGTTTCGGTGAGAAGTGAGGTTAACATGAGAATTGTGAGAAATGGTTATCAACCGTCTGATGAGAAATAGACACACATTAGGATGAAAAAGTTCATTGATCCGAATATTCTTTTTCCTGATTCTTTGACTTTAAACTCTTACGTAACACCGTTTATTTATTTAGTAATATAAAATTTGCATCCAAAAGACATTAAAAAGGTATGAAGCACATAACATAGTGTGTGTATATATATATATATATATAGAGAGAGAGAGAGAGAGAGAGAGAAACAGGGAAAAATGAGATTACTGATGATGTTTGATTACAAATTCCAATTTGGGGAGAATGCAAGGCAGAAGTCCAAATCACACAAATGGAATGGCAAATGAAATAGGAATGAACACATTACACATACACACACACTAAGCAAAAAGCCTTTCAAAATGATTTCTTCTCTTGCACTTGCACTTGCATTTTTATTATATTATATGCCCAGCAGACCACAACTCCAACCCTCCATTGCCATTTCCTCACTTGCTCTCATCATCAACAGCCAATGGAACAGATTCAGCCTGCAATGCAAACATTGTACACCAATTCATTAATATTCATTATGCATCCATGTATTTCTTCATTTGTGAATATAAACCAAACTCACCAATTTGCGGTACTTGAGAGCATAAAACATTTCAAGATAACGACGGATCTCAAGCCTGTCAAGCTTCGAAACATGCTTCCAGAATCCATAAACTCCAGCAAGTGTCAACAACCTTTCTGAGTAGATCTGCCATGTGTACCTAATTGCAATTCAACAACAATATATATAATATCAGCTTCTTCACTTTAATACCACCCATATTCACATCTTTATAAACTTAAATAATAACCATTAAAATCGCTTACTTCTCCTGTATACGCTGCAAACCACCTTGCGAAATCGCCTCCCAATGAGCTGGCTCCTTTTGGCACTTCTCAAAGAAGTTAACAAGCAGCTCAGTCACCTGATCTCCATGATATGGATCAATATGGAACCCAGATTTCCCATGAACAATGATCTCAGCGGGCCCACCATGAAGCGTTGCAAATGTGGGCAACCCACAGGTCATAGCCTCAACCACCGTCAACCCAAACGCCTCATAAAATGCAGGCTGAATAAACGCACCCCTCGTGTCTGCAATCACACGGTACAACTCCCCATTCCTCACTCTATTCATCTGTGAAGATATCCATCTAAACTGACCATTCAGCTTGTAGTTCTCAATCAGCTCGTACATCTTCTTCATCTGGGCTTGCTCTTCAAGATCTTTCGATTCCTTCCTTCTGTCACCACCCACTACGACAAGGTTCGCCAGTTCACGAAGACGATCGTTCTTCGCATACCACTCCACCAGCCCTGTTAAGTTCTTCACATTGTCCAATCTCGCCATTGTGAATAGTATTGGCTTATTCTTGTCTTTCAACACACATAGGTGTTCTTCGTTCTCAACAGAGCTGAATAGAAGTTCTTCGATTTCTGGGTGGAGTGCAGTGAGCCTCCTTTCTTTCTCAGAATAAGAATAGTAGATCCCCATATCAGCACCAGGTGAAACAATATTGAACTTGGGGTCAAACACATCTATTCCATGGACCACCCTGTACAGCCCAGGCATTGTGAAGGCTGTATGACTCTCATACTGTCCAACTGTGTCTTTGCTGCAGATAACAACATATATATATAGGGTCAGGTTAAGGGGAAAACCTAAAAAAATGGAAAAATAACACCCTAGTAGCCTTTCATCCGGAGGATATGCACTTGTACATACAAGTAATTTGTAACATGCACACGTGCATAGAAACCAAAAAACAACTTATTTAAAGCAATAAGAAGTAACAAGAGTATGTATACCTTCCAGCAATTTCTTGGAAAGTACTTGTGATGATGAAATCAGTATGATTCATGGCAATAAGATCAGCTGTAAACTGAGAAGAGAAATGGTACTTTTCTTCAAAGTTCTTCCAGTAGATATCAGAATCTGGGTACTTGGTTTTTTCAAGAGCATGAGCAATGGTACACTGCAGGCAGGGGATACCATTAGTTTTACTCAATTATAACAATCCAGTTGTGAAGAAAGTTTCAAAACAAACACATACCTGAGTGACACCTAGCCTGTGAGCCAACAAAGAGGCCACTAGATTGCCCTCACTATAGTTTCCAATGATCAAATCTGGTTTTGCTTGCAACTCTGCTGTAACTTCTTTGGCCACATCCTAATGTGCAATATAACAACATAGATGAGTTAATGGAAAACCAAATGTTTGATAGTGGTTTAATGATATAAAAAGTGGCTTGTTAACAGCTTTATGCGCAAAGCCAAGTTTTTTCCAAAATCAAGAAACACGTTTCCCGATCTATACAGATAGATTAATTCACACAGACAGCTTTATCCATAACGGGACTTAATGGAAAACCAACCAAACAACCCTTTTAGTTACCTCGGTGAAAGTCTCGATGTATGGCCACACTTCAAAACGAGAGATCCATTTACGAAGAATACCATTTTCGTTTCTAAACGGAACTCGCAGAATATGAGAGTTTTCTGCTCCAAATACTTTCTCAAGACGCTGCCCACATGTGGTTCCAACAGCATCAGGAAGTAGCCTTGTCACCTGTATGTATATATACACATTAATTATATCCATTCTTAAACCAACTACATTCTTAGTTAATCATGTGTTTATTTAAAGAAACAAATCAAGAAACTTACGATGAGAATACGAGGAACAATATCAAGTCCTTGCTCCTTAATCCTCTTAAGCATCTCACGCTCCAAAGCAGGAACTTGATCAAGAATGTAAACAACTTGACCACCCGTATCCGGATACCCCAAAACATTTTCTTGAGCAAAGTATCCGTGGGGAGAAAGAATAACCACATTGAACACCATCGGAATTCTCCCAAGAAATCTCTCCAGAGTACAAGCATCCGGAGCCTCAAGAAGATCCAAAAGCATATGGATCATCTCCATAACACCCTCAGCTTTATCACCCCAACCTCTCTCTAACCCAATCTCTTGAAACTTGTGTTCAAACTCAGAGTATGGAGTCGCAGCATCCAGTGTCGTTAGGTACTCCCCTGCCTTTCTCAAAACAGATTGAAGAGCATTCAAGTTCTGGATTCTGTCATTTAGCATCATCGTCTGCAAAAGATAATGATTTTAGTTAACACATGTTCATTATATATATATATATATATATACACACACACATGCATACATATATGGAAAACCTCAAATAAACGGAAAACTAAGGAACCTCAAATAAACGGAAAACTAAGGAACCTCAGGTAGCCCTTCATCCGGATGGTATGCACTTGTGCATACAGGTAATTTGTAACATGCACAAGTGCATATGCACAAATGCATAATGCACAAGTGCATATGCACAAGTGCATATGCACAAATGCATAATGCACAAGTGCATATGCACAAATGCATAATGCACGAGTGCATAAAAACCAAAAAAACAACTTAATTTACTTGTATGCACAAATGTATACCGTCCAGATGAAAGGTTACTAGGGTGTTCCTTAGTTTTCCATTTTTTTGAGGTTTTCCCTTGAACCTCCTCTCCTCTATATCAGGGGAAAACCTCCAAAAAACGGAAAATTGAATAACACCCCGGTGGCCCTTCCTCTGGACAATAGTAAATTATGTTTTTTTTTTGTTTTTATGCACAAGTGTATTACTTGTGCATATGCACATGCAAATGTTACATATTACTTATATGCACAAGTGCATGCCGACGCTACCATGGTATTCCTAGTTTGCCTTTTTTGAGGTTTTTCGCTGAACCCGACCCTACTTGACCCTATAATATTGATAGATAGATGATTTTAGTTACCTTCCCCTTGCAGTGGTGAGTACGAAGGAAATCGAGAAGTGGGTGCATGCTATCTTTATCATGAAACATTTTAGCAGAGAGATGTCTGTTAAGGAATTCAACCCCATTTCCGATGGATTTGGTGAGGGTTGGGCGGGGGAAAGATGCCGTGAAAGGTTCGAAGTCTAACTCCAGTACGAAGTTGCCATTGGAGCTGGAATCAATCAATCAAACATATATATATATATATATATATATATATATATATATATATATATGTATAAGTTTCGATTTGCGAAAAGGAATTGAATTGAAAGAGAAGAGAAAAATGTATACTTACGTTCCATCAACGAGTTCTTCTTTGAAGTGAAGATATTCAGGAACACTTAATTCCTCAACCACAAGTTGATTCACATTCACTCTTACATATTCCCAAACACCAGGTCTGAGACGAATAGCAAGTGCAACCCATGGAGGTAGCACAATTGCTTCCTATATTATATCAAACACACAAAATCAGCAAAAATCCTGTGTTAGTTTATTGGATCTTATGAAATTAAATTTAAAAAAAAAAGAGTAAAGTGATTATAAGTGAAGTGAACCTGTGTGCATTTTAGAACTTCATGAAAGGCACCATCATGAAGCTTGCTTTGATCCTCCTTGCAAATTGCATCAAACTCAGACAAGAGTTGGTGAGGCTTCAATATTCCTTTTCCATGGCTCTCAATCCTTCAATTTTCACATCAGAAATTAAGAGCACAATATATGTTAGGGTTAGGTTCATGTCAGAAGTGTCAAATTTGGTGAGAAGTGTGAGAAGTGGTTATCGGCCGTTGGATGAGAAATGGACTAGGATGAGATGCACAGAGATAAGACCCATCTCCAATGGGGTCACTAAGTCATCCCCTAAACACTAAATTTAAGTGTAAATGACACTATTCACGTCTCCAATGGAATCCCTATTTTCTTCGCTAAATTTAGTGTAATGAATTACAGTATTTTTGGTGTAACACTATTTACATCACTTCTAAAAATAGTGTTACTCGTCGAAGAAGATTTACTTTTAAAACTAAAATTTATGCTGCTTTTTTTAGAGTGATCTAACCACTTCTAACCAAACATGACATTTCTCACTTGATCCCATGTCATATATAGTAATTAAGAAAAATAAAGGGCAGGATCGGGATAAGGAGATATATATTTACCTTGAAAGAACCATTAGGATTTCATTGCGATGAGTTGCGAGAGTAGAATCGAGTCGCTCACGAAGACTGTGAACACGAGTTAAGACACGCTCCGCCATGATCGGAACTTAAAAAAGCTTCTTTCAACTGCAACAGAAGCAGATTTAGCAAAGTTGAAATTAGATGATCAAAGATCAAGTGTTTTCAAGTCAATAAAAACACCGCCAAACTTGATCATCACCAAATTCAATCAGATACCTAATATTATCACTTAATTAATACTGTTGTCCGCAAGTACACAGCACTAAATTTCTTCACACACAAAAAGAAACCCAATAAATGAAAATTAAGAGTATCTAGAAATTAGAATGAAAAAAGCAGAAGATGGTAAATTAAGAAGCAGAGAAATAGTATAATAAGCATCAAGCATCTGCATCATACCTTTTTCTTTGTTTGTGGTCAACAGCAAACAAAAATGGAAAAAGAAAAGGGAGAACGGAGATATTACGCAAAGATGGAGAAAAGGGAATGAAAACAAAGCATATGCGATGAGATGAGATGAGAAGAAAGAGTGGGAAGAAGGGTGATTATATAGGCAAAGGAAAGCAGGAATATATATATATATATATATATATATATATATATATATGCAAAATATCCGTTGCAAACCAGTTAGTTTGTGCAAACCGTACAAACTCATATCTACATTCATGAATCTGTAATTTTTTTAATTTGGCTTCATAAATCTATATTTTGGCTTCATGAATATAAAATTTGGCTTTATGAATATATAATTTGGCTTCATGAATCTATATTTTTCGATGGAGTCCTAAAATACCCTTATGAATATAAAAAAAGAAGTTATAGATATATATACTGTATGTATATATAGACTTTGATCACGTGAGACCAGCATGTTTTATGAGACCGGTGACACCAATTTTTTATACTTAAAACTTCATAGCAAAATACTGTAAAAGCAATCTTTACAATATTTTTGCTATGAAGGTTCGTTTTTTTTTAGTGTAAAGTTTCAAGTATAAAAACTTGTTCTTACCTCTCTTTCTCTCTCTCTCTCTCTCTCTATATATATATATATATATATATATATATATATATATATATTTGTTTACGTACCACTTCACTTTTTCCTTTTCACTTTCTCTAAAATCAAAAATTTTATTTTATTTTATTTTGTTTTGTTTTATTTTATTTTGTTAATTAGCCATAAATACAGAAGCTTCCTTTATAAAATTTCTATTCAAGCAAAAGGATCATTGCTTTTTCACTTCATTTCTTTTGAGGTACGAACACATTTTTAGATGATGTTGATTTAAAGGAATTTTGGTAATTTTTTTGAGTAACTATATTATTAAATTAATTAAATATGATATGATATGATATATAAATAATATTATTTCAAAACTCAAGCAATATTCCTAGTGTTTTGATATAGGTACCATCTTTTTTTAATTCCTACTTGTTTCTTTAATCATCAACACTTTCTTTGATGAAAGAAGCACATAGTTTATAATTAAAATATGATCAAAATGTTACTTGAAAACTATGGCATGTTATTAGGTATCCTGGGTTTTGTTAACAAAAAAAACACTTATCTGTTTATATGTATTTTATAAACTCAACAATAAATAAATAAAAGAAGTCACTATGACTATTTCTTCTAGAACTTGTATAGTTTTGACCAAATAATCCTGTCATTTTTATTTTAATAATAATAATAATATATTATTATTATATTATAATATAATGACGATGATAGGTGATAATAATAATAATAATAATATTAATAAGATTTTGTAATTTTATTCTAACTATAAGACGTGGAAGCAACCGATGCTTTGATCATTCAGTTGACTCCTTGCTGCTAGTTCGTGCTTGCTGTCATGCTGGCAAAAACGATAGATAGGGGTCAGGTTTGTTTGGTATCTATGCCCCCTGTCCATCCAACCATCTGCACCCTGCAAGATCAAATTCATTTCTAAAGTGTCACATCAGTTTTGTAATACTAACACATTTCACATCCATGCAAGACCAAACTTCTTTCTAAATACGTAAAGTCAATAAAAACATACTTCAAATTATGTTTCATGTCAACAATACAAATAATATATATGTGTACATAAATAATTAAATAGCTAAGTTGTTTTTCTAAATACATGCCTTGTGATAGAAAAATCATTATTATAAAAAGTTATTACAAACTAATTTTTAAATTCACCCAATAACATTTACATTCTTTAAAATCTAATTAGTCTTTTAATACTAATAATAAGATAACATGATAAAAAAAATTGTTGTCATCTGATTTTCAACTCATTAAAACAAGAACTCGTATAAAAATCTATAATAATAGTTCTTATTACAACTTCATTTTTATGGGTTCCATGAAAATTTTCAACTTCAATAGTTATCATTTAAATATTTAGTTTAATAAGAACTCCATTTTCGTGTGAAATGATATATTTGCTTGTTTTTTCATTTTATTGTCTTTATTTATTTATAAATAATAATTATTTGAGTTCAAAATACATGGGACCTACAAAAATTATGTTACTATGAAAAGGTTACGCCAGCCTTCGAGGCACCCCCACACCGCACCCGTCCCATGGTCATCATGGGGAGGTGCCAACATTCATTGGAGATGCTCATGTCACTTCACTTTTTGTTTGTAAGAATCCTGCAACAGATATGCTTGTGATATACTTGTTGGAAATGCTCCTATATTCAAAAATTGTAGGTTTAAGAACTATCAATATAGAGAGTTTTTATAAAAACCTTACATCATTTGAATTCTTGTATTTTAAACTTGGTGTAAAATGACATTTCATTAATTTTTTATATATATTTTTCGAATCTATCGATGTTGGAAAAATACATGGGATCCACAATGGTCGTTTTTAATAAGAACAATTTTTATGGGTCTTATGATTTTTTCAACATTAATAATAATAATAATAACAATTATTATTAGAGTAAATTACGGATTTGGTCCCTGTGGTTTTTTGAAAATTTGGATTGGGTCCCTCTAACGAATTAATTACAAATTAGATCACCATGGTTTCAATTTTGTTTCAAATTAGGTCCCTCCATCTAATTCTAGTTAACTGAAGTCCGTTAAACCCCTCACATGCTCCACACGTGAGGGGTACTTCTGTAATTTAAAAAACTTTATTTTTTAATTCCTTCTTGTCATTTTTAAAAACCCTTCTTTGACGAGAGTAGGTTTGTTTACGGCTGCCGGTGGATTCGTTGAAAACGGAGCGGTTGGTTTTGGGGATAACGACGTCGTCGCAACGGTTTGAGATCGAAGGAGGAGTCGGAAGATAGAGAAAGGGAGTAGAGCTCTGATTAGGAGAGGAGGCGGAGATCAGCGACTGGAACTGAGTCGCGATGGAGAGGACGGTCGGTGTCGTCATCGGCGTTTTTTGCATTTTCTGCGTATATGGTTGATTGTAGTTCCCCCTCGTTACTATTTACAATGGCGATGAACCTCCTCCTGTCTCCGCCGGCCGGAGTTCGTCGGTTCCCTCTTCTCCGGTATCCATCATCGCCCCACCCATTTTCCTCTACTCCATCTCTTCCTCTACTCTTTCTCTCTCACACGGCAACAACGACGATAATCTGTGTGTGTATATACATATCGAGGGTTGGATTTGAGTTGATTGTGTGTATTTGTTGTGTTGTGTGGTGGCCGGAGAAGATGACCGGAAACCGCTAGTGAGTTGGGTTTGACCGGAGGAATGAAAGCTATACCTTTGATGAACTTGGTTCCGATTGAGACTTTGACATAAGTTTGACTGTTTTAATGAGAACAATCAGGAAAAAAACTAAACCGCTCAACCATGGTTTATTAGGCAAATGGGTATGTGAATTTATTAGGCAAAACATCATTCCAAACCATGGTTTTGTAAACCTCAACAGCAATGATCTTGGATTGATTAGTTTGCGTGTAAGCTCTGATGACGGTGTTGTACAGAAAAGTGTCATAGAGATGGGTCTTGGCATCAGGCGAATATTAAGATGAATGAAGCGTGGTCAATGGTATTGAGATCGGATGATGTCGAAGTGAACTTTGTGAGCACCAGTGGGTTATCTTGGAGACCCAATTTGAGAATTTGGTTGAGATTATGGAGGGTAGTGCAAGTTTGGAAGAGGGATAAGCATTGTTGTTCTGCTGCTCTTTTTAGTTAAAGGTTATTTTATATGAGTAGCTAAATAAACCATGTTCTATCAATTTTACATCCATATATCAACGGTTTAGTTTACTATGTTTAGGTAATTATCAACGGAGTCAGCTGGAGAAGATGGACGGCGCTGGTAAAGGAGTATTGCCGGCGATAAAAGTTCTTCAAGTGGAGCATGAAGCATCGTGAGATAAAGGACAAAAATTTTATTTTAAAAAAAGAGGGTTTCCTAAAAGGACAGAAATACCCCTCACGTGAGAGGCATGTGAGGGGTTTAACGACTCACAGTTATAGGGGGTTAGATGGAGGGACTTGATCCGCAACCAAATTAAAACCACGGTGATGTCATATGTAATTAATTCATTAGAGGGATCCAATCCAATATTTTAAAGTATCACAGGGACCAAATCCGTAATTTACTCTTATTATTATTATTATTATATATCAATATTAATAACTATAAAATAAAGAAAATATATAAAAAACTAGCAAATTGTCACTTCACACCAACTTTAAAGTTCTTGTATAAGAATTCAAAGGAGACGAGATTCTTATATAACGTTTTTTAAGGGTGTCCTAGGCTATGCCTAGAGTAATACTTTGACAAATTATGACTGTAAGACATCAACCCTGATTAAACTCAGTGGTCACAATTGTTGTGTACGTCTGAATTCGAACCCTGGACAAATGGGATATTCCACCACATGCCTCAGGGCCTTAACCACTACACCACAACCCTTGTGTGGTTGATTCTTATATAACGCTGGTTCTTGTAATAACATTTATTTAAAATAGGTTATCAAAGTCTTAGAGCATCCACATACGCTTGCAACTACAATTGCAAATTGGATTGCAAATCAAATAGTAGATGCCACATCAGATATGGATTGCAAGTATTGCAATTCCATTTGCAAGCCAAATGTGGGTCCCATGTGGGGTTATGCTCTTACTTTATATTATTATATCATATATTTATTAACTAAAAATATATAGAATATATATAATAATTTATAAAGTAATTAATAAATGTTGTAGTGGGGACCAATTGAAAGTGTAAATGAATTGCAGGAATTTGGATGGTAATTGTAAAATCTGATGTGGCACAATTGAAAGTGTAAATGAATTGCAGGTGTGTGGATGGTCTTACTACCAAAGATCTTATCAAACATCACTTTTAAAACCCCTAAAAACCAGATTATGGATGGTCCAAGATGGTATTGGGGCCTGGGGGACTTTATTGAAAAAGACAAGGACAAGTACAATAAATAAAATACTAATTAATTAGGAGAGTCTGTGTGTGTGTGTTTTTTCCCATATATATGTGTACAAGTGTTGAAAGAATGAAGGGAAAGATGTAGGTGGAATTGAAAAGTACTACAAAAATATACAAAGTCATTGTTTGGCGAAAAAAAAAACTAGCTTATTTTTTTATACATGTTTGGATGACTCATAAGCTAGCTTTTTGAAAAGCTATTTGGAGTAGCTTATGAGTAGTTTTTTGTAAATATTTCAATTATGCCCTCATAAATATTAATTATTATTTATTAACTATTTTTTTAATATGTCTTTTTTAGTCATTTAAATGCTTATAAGCTACTTTTTGTCAAACGTGATTTTTTCATCAGCTAGTTTATCAGTCAACAGTTAGCTTATCAGCTAGTTTGACAAACATAGTCAAAGAAAGGAGCCCACCAATTCCAATTACACTTACAATTTACAAATACTTCAAATTTGTAGAAGAGAAACCATGTGCGGGTGGTTATCCGGTTTGCAAAAACCACGAGCGGTTTCTTCAATCTATCTATCCGGTTTGCATGAAAACAAACATCCATGGCCAATTGGCCATCTCATGTGGACGCGGGAACACGTTGCGTTTTCCTCCTGCACCAACCACACATTAAGTCATCAACTATTCACTCGACTTTAAAATATATATATATATATATATATATATATATATATATATAATTCCCATAATTTAAGATAATAAGCTTCAAATACAATGATAAATGATTCAAAGAACGTGTTTGCATTAATGGAAATCGAATGATATTGAAATGAAAACAACGTACTCTCAACACGATACAAAACAAATAATAGTTTGGAACTCATTGCTTGAATGGAAAGGACTAACTAGAATCGCGTGAGTTCACTTTTTGAATTGATGTTTTGACCCAATGCCTGTGTTTCATGAAATTCATTATGGGAGAAGACTCCAGAACACTTTCGACTTTAGGCACAAAATCGAGAGCAAAATTACTGGAGAGTATTTTGAAGGTTCATAGACTTTGTGAGTTCCAAATAACATAACTATATCGTATATATACTGCCCCCATTCGAAAAAGGAGGAAAATAACAGAAATGGTGATCATGGGAAGCAGAGGCGGACCCATAATTTTTTTCTTACGGTGGCACCTTTGACGAACCTAAAAATTTTCCACATCGCCCGATGTTGTTTTAGCCTAATTCCACCGCTTTGAGAGATTTTTTTTTAATTTTTTTCTCGATTTCGAGAGAACTTTTTGGGTTTTTTGGTTGATTTTAAGAGTTTTTTTTTATACGGTTGCACTCTTCACACGACTAAATTTTTTTACCCTTCGCCGGAAGAACGATACGGTGGCACGTGCCACCGTATGCTTCAAGCTAGGTCCGCCACTAATGGGAAGTTACTAGTAGTTCCAGACGGTCTTTGAATAAGATCAAGTTGTTATAATTGCATCAGAGTTTTGGACGTGTACGTCGAGAGCTTTGGTTACACGAGACCAGATAGCTCTGGTCATACATGATCATAGATGTAACTTAGACATCTCAAGTACAACCAGTCGACCAGAGATAGCCAACCAGAGCCTCTGGTCACACATGACCAAAGGATTGACTTAGATACCTCATGCGCACGACCAGAGATAGTCCCGACTAAATGCATGACCAACTAGAGGCTCTGGTCTATGTTTTCCTAGACTAAGTCTAAAAAAACTACCACTTGATCTAAACTCAAAAAATGATCAGAACTGAAGTTTTCTTTCATTTTGATCACGTTTTCCACTGCATTCCAGGTCCAAAATTATGTAGATGTTTTCGTGGGGGTGTCGCCCCTCAACCCCCCCCCCCCCCCCCCCCCCCGATCATTCAACGGGACCATCGCCAAGGGCTCTGCCCCTTGGACCTCACAAAGGGGTGCAACCCCCTTAACCCCCACCATTTCATCGTGGTCGGGATCAATCTCGCCTTATATACAAGTGTGTACTATGCACCATGTAACTAGTGTTAGATCACAATTTGAAACCTTATTGGCACTCGTGTTAATTCCAATTACATTTAAATGGTAGGTGACACTAAAATCGTCAACAAAGCAAATACTAAACCTACAAACTAAAATACCTAATGAATTGAAGAAAATGCCAACACAAGCTCTAAATTGTATAAGATGCTTCCTGATTTCGTGGTATCTGAAGATGGAGTGAAGGTGGACCCGGCGAAGATTGAGGCGATGATGAATTGGGAACCACCCACGAGCCCATCAAAAACTAGGTGATTCTTAGGGTTAGCCGGCTACTACCGGAGGTTCATTCAAGACTTCTCAAAGATCGTCAAATTTCGCCGCTTACATCATTGACAAGGAAGAATGTCAAGTTCTTATGGACCGAAGCGCAAAAGCAAGCATTTAGGACTCTTAAGAAGAAATTGTGTGAAGTATCAATTTTATCCCTACCAGAGGGGAGGATGACTTCGTGGTCTATAGCTACGCTTCCAATATGGGTCTCGGGTGTGTGTTAATGCAAGAGGTAAAGTGATAGCTTATGCTTCGCAACAACTTAAGGATCATGAAAAGAATTATCCCACTCATGATTTGGAGTTGGGAGCGGTGGTATTCGCGTTAAAGTTGTGACGACATTATTTGTATGGGATAAAGTGTACCCTTTTCACCGATCACAAAAGCCTCAAGTACATACTTGATCTAAAGGAGTTCAACATGCGTCAAAGGAGGTGGCTTGAATTATTGAAGACTATGATTGTGAATTACTCTACCATCCCGGGAAGGCCAATGTGGTAGCGAATGCCTTGATCTGGAAGAGTCATGGGGATGGGACTAAGTTATCTCTCACTAGGATTGATGTAGTGTCAAGTTTGGTGGAGAACATGAGGACTTGTTAAGCGGAGGCACTTCAAGAAGAAAATCTTAAGGCCGAGGTTATGGTGAAGCAAAGAGAACTACTAACGAAAGATGATCGTGGCCTCAAACTTTTTCAAGGTCGAATTTGGGTACCAAAGTTAGGAGAAAACCGTGAACTACTCTTGGCGGAAGCTCATAAGTCTAAATATTCCATACATCTTGGTAGCATGAAATTGTATAGGGATTTGAAGTTAAATTCTTGGTGGTCGGTGATGAAGCTTGATGTAGCGAATTATGTAGAAAAATGTGTCACTTGTCTACAAGTCAAGGCGGAACACCAAAAGTCGAATGGTAGTTTGCAACCTTTGACGATTCCCACATGGAAATGGGACAACTTACGATGGACTTTGTGACAAAACTACCAAAGATCTTGCGGGGCCATGATACGATTTGGGTGAGAGTAGATCGTCTAACTAAGAGTGCCCATTTTCTAGCAATGCTGGAGACATTTCCAATTGATAAGTTGGCCAAACTCTACATCAACGAAATAGTTTCAAGACGAGTGCCACTATCTATCGTGTCCGATCGAGATAGTCAGTTTACTTCCAATTTTTGGGATAGTCTACAAAAGGAGTTGGGTACGAAGGTCAAGTTAAGCACGATTTACCATCCACAAACGGATGATCAAAGTGAGAGGACAATCCAAACTCTTGAAGACATGTTGAGGTCGTGTGTCATCGACTTCGGAGGTAGTTGGGATTACATCTACCCTTAGTAAAGTTTGCCTACAATAATAGTTACCAAATGAGTCTTGAGGTAGCGCCGTTTGAAGCCTTATATGGTCGAAAATGTAGAACTCCGTTCGGTTGGCTTGAAGCTGGAGAGAAACAATTCTGTTAGACAACCTAAAAGGGGGGGGGGAGGTTGTATATAAATATTTTACTTTCAAAAATTCTTTTTATAAATAAATACAGAGTAAGTACGGAATAATACAGAAGAGTGTAAATACAAACAGATACACAGATATTATATAAATAAATATAAATGCAAAGCAATTTATATAAACAGATATAATTTAAAAAGCACAGCGGAAATGTAAATAGATAAGGGAAAGGAAATACTTGACAACGATATTTTTAAAGTGGTTCACCAAACACAAAGTTGGCTAGTCCACCTCGAGAAAATAACACTTCTCGGAGATCCAATACGAAACGTGTTCTTTACGGTAGAAACACAAACCTTAATACAAAAAGATTATCATGAATATCTCTACTTCAGATGAGAGATTTATATGGATCACTCACTCTAATCAAACACTTACAAGAGGGTATAATTTTAATATGACAATCACTCTTGTAAAATATTAATCACTTGGATTTTTAGAGAGAGTTTGATCACTTGAGTTGTTTTGCTGATTCAACTAATCGAGAGATTTTAATCTGCTATCAACTCAAGATTTCTTGCTCAAAATTTTTTTTTATCAGTTTAAGTGATTTAATGTGAGTAAGAAGGCAGCAGAGTAAATGATCAAATGCTGAGGAAGAATTAATGTTTTTTTGGTTGGACTTGAATGCTTCCAGCTGCTTGTATATATACTCGAACTTGCAACGGGCAAATGGTACTGACAAAGGAAGGTTCACTTGCAGCATGGCACAAGGCACAGCAGCCGCCGGATGGGATTTCTTCTTGGAAACAAACTTGGCATAAAAAGAGTGAATAGTAACAAAGCTGACACTTGATGTGAGCTCCCAACATTTCCAAGCAAAAATTTTAATAAAACTTTAAAATTAAAGAAGTAATGATGAGTTTAGAATATAATATATATATATATATATATATATATATTTAGATGAGGAGAAATATATATATATATATATACGTTTATATATATATATATATAAAACTTTTGAATTTAATATTAAAAGATTAATTATTTCAAAAACATTGTTGGAATAGGTTTCTGAAAAATCCAAGTGGTATTTTATTATAGGGTGTTTATCATTTTAAAATAAAATGACGAAACTCTTCAGTCTTGGATTCTTCAGATAAAATGATTCGAGATCATTTAAATATCTGCACACTCAGATAAAATATTAGATAACAAATAATGCGGTGTGTTTTGTAATCATCAAAATAAATATGGAGATGTGATTTTATGTGTACCAAAAATATATCACAATATTAAAGCTGGGTACACTTGCACCAACAAATTCTCCGGGCCAAAGATTGTACAAGAGACGGCGGATAAGGTGAAGGAAATCCGACAACGTTTAAAAGCGACTCAAGACTGGAAAAAGAGCTATGCGGACAAGAAACAGATACCGGTTGATTTCCAAGTAAGGGATCGAGTTATGTTGAAGGCGTCTCCATGGAAGGGGATAATTCGGTTCGAAAAACGCGGGAAACTTAGTCCCCGTTTCCTTGGACCTTTCACCATATTAGATAAGATAGGTATACAAGCTTAAAAGTTAGATTAACCGCCAGAAATGAACGAAATTCATTCTACATTCCACGTTTGTTACCTACGTAAGTGCATAGTCGAGGAAGAAAACGGCATTCCATTGTCGAAAATCCATGTAGATAACGGCAACCGTTGTGTGGAAGAGCCGGAAGCCATCTTGGAGAGTAAAACGAAGAAACTGCGTCATAAAGAGGTGAACATGGTCAAAGTACAATGGAAGCACCACCGGGGTGCAAATATTACTTTGAATTACAAACTTGTAATTAACATATGTTTATTTTCCCCATTTTTGGGAGGCTCACACTTTGGTGATATTTATACCACAATTTCCATTTTAAGGAAGTTTTGTTTGTCCCAATTTTTGGGGTGTACAAGTACTCAAGATTTAGAACTCAACGAGGTTTACCTTACTTATGAAAACACGGGTTTTACACAATATATGACTATTTTGCGTGATCAAGTTGCAAATGAACTAGTTTCAAATATTTGAAAATTTTTAATGTACCCAAGCTACGATGTTGGCTTGTTTTTATTATTAGTAGTTATTAATGTTGTTTTGATTATAACATTCAACTCATATTATTATGTTAAATCAAGTTGTTTTTATTTAGAAAACATTTAAATTGATACTTTGGATTAATTATAAGTCATTCATTCAACATTAATATCAACAGTTGTTTTATTCAGACAAAAATAAAGATTGTGGGTAAAATTGTCATTTTTGACATTTAGATTATTTATTCAGCACAACAACCAAACAACAACTTATATGTTAACATACTAACATTTATATCAATACAGACATCTATATTTATTCGGGTCTTAACAGAAAATACCAAACAACACTTAGAGTCATAGAATTAATTTGTTTATAATGATATAGATAATTAATAGCTACACATTGTAGTAGTGGTGGTGCAACTAGGGTGACCGAATACATAGCATTAATTTGGTTAATGTTTTTTTTAATTTTCTTTTATGATTAATATAGTAATGGTTTGTACGGTTATTTGATTTTTATAGAACTTAATTATTTTGTTTATTTTGAGTTCACATGTATTATGCTTAATTACCTATACTATGGACCCAGTTGAGTCCAACCACATTTGGATCAATCTGGGCCCTTTAAACTCCAGCCAACTTTTAATCAGGACCGTTCAAAATCATTAAGCCAATTCATTCAGCCCATTAAGCATCTCCCTCCAGCCCCCTCCAACACTCACGGCCAACACTCGCCTTCTTCTTCGCATCCCACGATTCGCCTTCAACACACAATCCTTCTTCTTCGCATCCCACGATTCGCCTTCAACACACAATCCTTCTTCTTCGCCTTCAACTTCCAGCCACGATTTTCAGTTCAACCTCCACACAGAGACACGATTTTCGGTTTCTCTCCATTCCACGACGTCACCTTAAAGCCTATAAATACATATGGAGGTCTACAGATTCTGCGATTTTCGATTTGCCAGCAGCTTCTTCTTCTACCACAGGTATGTTTCTATAATCGATTTGGCTCCTGATTCTTTATTTCTTCTTCTGATGGTTAATTGGAACTAAAATTTGTTTTTTCCCGATTATGAGAAACTATGGTCTAAGTATATAATGCTTCAAAGTTCCAGTCATTTGTCTTCTACTCATTTGAACTCATTTTTTTGGATTTGATGGTCTGCATATGCAGGTTTGATCCAAATACTAAACTTACACTTGATTATTGCATCATGAACTCTTCTGTGTAAGTTTTGTATTTGGGTGAGATGGTTTCAATTTCAATTGAAGCAGTGGGGGTGGATATTCGAGATTTTGTGTTATCTACTAAGGTTGATATAAAGAAAATGAAAACCCACCTGTTTCTTTGCAAACTTGCTTTTCATATGAAAACCCTTTCTGTTTCTTTACATTGGAAATTAATTAAACTGTTTAATTACAAGTAAATCTTGGTTCTTTCAATTATTTTTTTTAGTTCATCCATCGGTGAAAGAGTTGCAGCGGTTGCATTTTCAGAGAAAGATAAATTGACGACATCTCACCTCAGGTAAGGGACGTATGACTGGAATTACGTTTTTTTTTTGGAAATTGGATTTGATAGTCTGCATATGCAGGTTTGATCCAAATACTAAACTTACACTTGATTATTGCATCATGAACTCTTCTATGTAAGTTTTGTATTTGGGTGAGATGGTTTCAATTTCAATTGAAGCAGTGGGGGTGGATATTCGAGATTTTGTGTTATCAACTAAGGTTGATATAAAGAAAATGAAAACCCACATGTTTCTTTGCAAACTTGCTTTTCATATGAAAACCCTTTCTGTTTCTTTACATGCTTCTTCATGATTGGATTTTTTGAATTTGATGCTAAAACTGAATTTATTTATTATTCGTTGTTCCATTTTTTGTCAATTTATTTGCAATTGTAAGCTCTTTCAATATTTATGCATTCACATCCAGAAAAAGAGATCCAAGTTCTGGTTGTGGAGAATGTTGCTGACTATGTTTTTGAAATTTTAAGATTGTTGGGTAGGTTCAACATTGTTTGATCTAATCATTTTGTTGATATAACTGGTCTGTTCTGTCACTCAGTTTTTCGTTTCAAGACTTGATTACTAAATTTCATAAAGAGAAAGGAGTAAAGTATTGTTTTGGGTCACTCAAGTTGATTCAATTGTCCAACCATCTCACTAGAACCAACTTGGTTGTCCCAAAGAAAATAGTAGAAAGAAAATTTACATGTAAAATTTGCAACTCTTAGCTTATATAAATTTCTAATTCTGTGTTTACAGATTTTCCTGTTTTTCTTTTCCTTTCACAGGAATTTGATTTTTTTTGCACAATCAGCAGTTCGTTGCTACACTCACTGCAGCGGTCCGTTGCTACACTCACAGCAGTAAGACAGAATTCATAACTTGCCATTCCTTTTTAAGCTTTATCACATTTAGAAGTGTATAACTTTTTATGTTTATACAAGCCTCAAGATTTTTAACAAAAGAGACCTTGTCATTATATAAAATGTCGAGAAACGCCGAACATATAGATATATTCACAGTCAATGGTTCAAACCAGCAAAAAGAACATTACGGACTAATAGGATATGAGCCATATTTTTATTTTATGAAACCCCCTTAATTGTTCATACCTGTTGTAGATATTAATTTTGTATGAGTCTGGGGGCAGCTGCTGCCCCCCTATCGAACAACTTACAGCAGACAGAACATGGGCATCAACTTAATGGACCAACAACTGCCCCCAGACAGCCAATCTTAAGACAGAACAGGGACATCAGCTTATTGAAGCATCTGCTTCCCCCTATCAAACTACTTACAGCATACATAACCTGGGCAGCAGCTTAATGAACCAGCAGCTGCCCCCAGAAAGCTAACTTAGGACAAAACAGGGACAGCGGCTTATTGGACCAGCAGCTGCCCCCATACAGACATCTTAAGACCAACCCAGGTTAGCAGCTTAATTATCATATCAGATTTAATAAATTGTGCAATATGTATTAGTTGAGTCATTATAAACATTAATATATTTCATTTCGGTAAATTAACATTTCGGTAAATTAACATTTCGGTAAATTAACATTTCGGTAAATTAACATTTCTTTCGATTTTTTAGAACAAAAAAGAAGTGACAACGATAACTCTTGACATTAAATGCTTACCAGGTAAGAGTTTAGTAAACAGCCTCTAAAATGCCCAGGATCTTAAGGCTTGCAAATCACAACCCCAGAAGTATGTTAGAGTAATGATTAAAAAGACAAGCATCAAATGCGGCTCTATGTCAAGATTTCGTGCAAAACTTGGAAAATGATAGGATATGTTAACTACCTCTTCATGTGGTAACCAGTAGTCCTAAATGCCAATTCAGATAAATCACACATATTTGCGTACTCTATGATTCTATACGACGCGCTTATGTGAATCGTTTTAATAATCAAATTGTTCCTTGCTGCTTTTGTTGTTCTAATTACTTCCAATTGCGAAAATGAAGAATTATTGGTATAATTGATGTATTGTTATTGTGTCATTTTGGAAACTGTTTTCTACCAATCCTCATTGCTCTGTGTGTGGATTGCTGTTTGTTGAAGTTTGAAACTATTATGAAGCACTGTGTAAATAGATTGTAGTGTGTCACTATTGCTGAAACAAGTCCTAAAGAATTACAGAAGAAAGAATGGGTTAAATCTCTTGAACTTTTGAGTCTCTCTGCATCCTGCCCCATTACTGAATGAATGCCTGTGACGTTTTATTTTGGGTGTTGCTATATGAACCCCAAATCAAATCATAACACTGTAAATGTCAAAATGTGTTGCTATATGAACCCCAAATCAAATCATAGCATTGCAAATGTAAAAATGTGTTGATATATGAACCCATAGTAGTTCATGAACATTTATCGGTGTGTTTAATGTTTATTTACCTTTATCTCCTGGATTCATAACAATTCACTGGTATCGGTTAAACATGATAATGAAATGATCATTTACATATCTATTATAAGTTATATTGATTTTTTTTGCTTTAGGTAGTTCCTTTATATTTGGATTATAGACGGTATGCGGTCAATTAATGACATTCTTCTATCATGGAAATTCATAAACCCATGAATTTAGGAGTTGCCCGTGAGAGGTTCATCTTTATTTCTTTATTTTGTATGAGGAAAAGATATAAACTTTGGATCTTGTGTTTTATTTCTATCCAGTTCGCTTTCGGTTGCCTGTTCTTGCTCATAATTTGGGGATTCCTGGTCTGTCTGTTTTGTAGATATTAATTTTGTTGTCGTCTAATTCATTAGGTTGTTGCACGTTATCACGAACCCGATGATTCTGGAAAGTCAAAGTATGAGGTTAATAATTTTGAACATGCGAAATTAAGTGAGAAGGTATGGTCTAAAATACAAGTATACCTTATGTTATTGTAAATAGTTTACTTTTGTTTTATTTCTAAGCTTTGTGTTGTTTTATTTGTTTTGTGTCTTGTAGAATGAAGATGATTCTGATGATTCTGGAACCTCTACGTCTAAGGTAAATAATTTTGAAGATGAAATATTTAGCTTATATTTCTTATATTTGTTGTCATGTAATACAATTAGGTTGTTTCACGTAATCACAAGAGACTAAGTCCGAGGTAAATCATTTTGAAGATGAAAATATTTACTTTATATTTGTTGTCGTCTAATTCATTAGGTTGTTGCACGTAATCACAAACCCGATGATTCTGGAAAGTCAAAGTATGAGGTTAATAATTTTGAACATGCGGAATTAAGTGAGAAGGTATGGTCTAAAATACAAGTATACCTTATGTTATTGTAAATAGTTTACTTTTGTTTTATTTCTAAGCTTTGTGTTGTTTTATTTGTTTTGTGTTCTTGTAGAATGAAGATGATGATGATTGATGTGGGTGTTGTAATGCAACCGTTCGAGTGGTGGGACTACTGTTATGATTGGGTTTTTTGTTCCAGACTTCTTATTTTGATTGATCTATGGTCTCTACTCCAATTTTTTGTGCTTTCGTAGTCTTTTGGATCAGAGTTAGACTTTTGTTTCCCGGTTGTTACAAACTTTGATTTCTATTTTTTGTTCAACTCTGTTTGGACTTTTGTTTGCCATTGTTCTTATGTTGGATTTAAAAATAGCATTCGCGAATGTTGAAATAATTGACCAATCTATGATGTTTCCTTGTCTTTTGGTTTTTGTAGATGCCTACTAGGTTAATAGTTCAAAGTTTCATGAGAGATATAACCCAACTTTATTTTTAAAGTTCGGTGCTAGTTTGCAAATAAGTGTATAAATAAACAGGTAGCAAATCAACGTTCAAAAATAGCCATTCTTACACAGTTATGGCGTATTCATTGGTTTGAAATGGTGTATTGTTATTCGATAGAAATATGGTTGTCGTTTAATGTTTTATGATGTTTTGAGGATGAATTACAAAGGTGGTAGGGTAACATTTGTGATTGTTTTGAATTATTAATAAAAGTAGAAGGGGTAGCTTTATCTTTTTTTTTTCTTTAAATTTAGTTTTTGGTTAGGTGAGGTTGATGGAAAACCAATAATTGTAATTGCATGAATAATTCTTTGATGTGAAGCAACATAACACCAACAATAATAATGTTGGTTTATGGAAATTAAAATGAGAATTAGGAATTATTGAACAAAGAAAAGGACAAGTTGAGATAATGTAAAGGCTTAGAGAAGATGATATTAGGGTGCGTTTGGTACAATGGACAGGACATGACAGAACAGAACAGGGTCTACTATTTCACGTTTGGCAGGACTTTTATGTGGAATAGACTGGAATAAGGTGGAACAAACTGGAACAGACCTGTTCCACCCCCATCCCATGGAACAAGCTGGAACAAGATGAAAAAGACTTATGTTTTACCAATATAACCTCAAAATAAAATCTAATTCTCTTCTAAAACATCAAATAAATCTTCTATTTCATATTTTATTCATTCTTTAAATTTAGTAAGGATAAATTGGCCAATGTTATCTGTCCAGTTCTGTCTTACCAAACGTGGAACACATGTTCTGTTCTGTCTCTGTCCCACCTTGTCATGTCCTATTCTGTTTGTGTACCAAACGCACCCTTATTTGTGTATAAAATAAATGCTTTAAAATAATTTTCACAAAAACTAGTATTATGATAAAAACCTCTAAAAACATAACTTTCATGCTCCCACATTCATTGTCTCTAGAATTAGTGGTGGAGTAAGGAATTTTTTTAAGGCGATGCATTTAAGGTGAATCTAATGTTTGTAACATCACGATTTAACTTGGGGAGAAAGTCAACATGGTTTGATCTTGTAAAAAGTCAATTGTATTTAACACTTACTATAGAAACACTTACTATAGATTTGGCTTCAAAGTATTTAAGAAAGTTCACCAAATCAAACGAATACATCTTTTAGATACTTAAACTTTTTTTCTCTTACAATTATCAAGTAAACGAATGTATGAAAGCTGACACAACTTTTAAGAGCATCTTCAACAGCTTTCACAAAAAAAAATCAAAATGGAGAATCATAAGTCAAAATCTCCAAAATAAATTACATTCAACTCGAACGGATTCTCCATTTTGAAGAAACAAACATTGATTATAATATTAAAAATATTCTATTCATCTATTAAAATATTATTTCTCTCTTCAAATATTTATTTTCAAAGATTTCTATTGGTGCTCTCATCTATTAATCATTTTTTGGGTTATCTCCATATTTGGAGAAAAACTACTTCTCTTTCCTACTTTCTCTATTTTGAAGATAGTTTTAAAGAAGCTATTAAAGTAAAATTATAGCTCAAAATCCAAATATTCTCTATTTTCTCCAAAATAGAGAATGCTCTAATCTGTCTTAGTCTAAAACAGTGAATGATTACATCAAATTAAACTAAATGAATATATATGGTGATTTTGTGGATGAATGGCACCAATCAAGGGGTAGGAGTGGAGTGGGGACACCACCTAATTAAATCAGTGGTTGACACTTTTCTTAAGCTTAAAGTTCAAGTTTCCTCATGTAATTTCATTTGTACCACCTCCTCACACCATTCTTTAGTTTATGTTTTCTCCGTTAAAAAGAATAACCATGAGTGTTTGGATTAGTTTATGTATACCTCGATTAATTCAGGGATTTTGAAGAATAGTCTGAAAAATTGTCAATGGTGTTGCAGGATTCGAACCGATGACCTCTGAGAAAAATCCCAACTATCAAGCTCTATTGTCAGTTAAACTAATCATACAAGGTTTTCATTCAAATATACTAAAAAAACGTTTGATTTGACGCAATGTTTTCAGTAAATATGAATTTCATAAAAGGGTTTGGAGTTAGAAGGTTGTGAAATATTTGATGCTTAGTTTGTATGATTTTAATTGAAATTAGATTACATCCTTTATAGATAATTTATACAAACAATTTACAAATAATTAAATTGATTATATAAAATGAATACTTTTAACATAATTTAAAGAGAATTTAATTAAAATACCCAAAGTTTGTGTTTGACTTACCAAAATATCCATTTTCTCTCTTATTTTACCAAAATACCCATTTTTTCCGCGATGGGGTCCGTGATCGCGGACAGGGACCAATTTTGAAAAATTTTGCGTTTCATATTTACACTTCCAGTCCCCATCGCGGACAGGGATTGAAAGTGTAAATATGAAACGCAAAAAAAAATTCAAAATTGGCCCCTGTCCGCGATCGCGGACCCCCGTCGTGGAAAAAATGGGTATTTTGATAAGTCAATGTCAAACTTTGGGTATTTTAATTAAATTCTCTAATTTAAAACACTATCACAAACAAATCCTAAGAAATCTAGTAAAATACCAATTGCCCTCGTGAAATTTCTAAATCTAATGTTTATAGGAATTCAGTTCTAAATATTTCATTAAACGAAACACGAGATTGAAATCGAGTCCAATTTCCATTCCATTAAAAAAAACTCATTTTCTTGTTTAGACAATTATATTCTTGTGTCTGGCATTGTTTGGCAAAAAAAACTAGCTTATTTTTTGGGTACATGTTTGGATGATTATAAGCTAGCTTTTTGAAAAGCTACTTAGAATAGCTTATGAGTAGCTTTTTGTAAATATTTCAATTATGTACTCATTAATATTAATTATTATTGATTAACTATTTTTTTAATATGTGCTTTTTGGTCATTTAAATGCTTATAACCTACTTTTTGTCAAACGTGACTTTTTCATCAGCTAGCTTATCAGCTACCAACTAGCTTATAAGTCATAAGCTAGCTTATCATATAAGTTTGCCAAACATAACCTATATTATCCATTAAGGTTTATATATGTTAACCCTTGCACACAATTAATAAAATAAAGAGTAAATTACACTTTTGGTCCCTGTGGTTCTTACCTACTATCAAATGTAGTCCATATTTCAAACTAATTACAAATTTAATCATTATGGTTGTCATTTTTTTCAATTTTGGTCACTATGGTTGCAATTCTTTTTCAATTTTGGTTCCTATGACTAACTACCGCTAAAAAATGTATGTTAACTAAAGGGTATTTTCGTCTTTTTATTATATATATTTTTTCATTTAAAAATTAAATAAAATACCAATTTTCTTTTTACATTGTAAACTATAATTATTTGTATTATATTATAGTTTTAATATATATATATACACACATACATATATTCGTATGATCTTCAACCCTTCACTCCGATGGAAACCCGACAGAACGGGTTATGTCGAAACTCCAAAAAAACTCCCTCAATGGTTCAACTTCATCGAGGATGGTTAACTTCGCCCAGCTTGATGCTTCTTGTGGGATTTTTCTTTTATTTTGGAATTAGGTTTTGATTTTGCATTTGGGTTTGATTTTGGAAGTGGGGTTTGATTTTGGGTTTTTGATGATCGGAGAGTTTGAGAAGAGGAGTGGAGAGTTCGCCGAACAAAGGTGTCGAGGGCGTGGGATTGGGACTGGGTTCTAAAACGAAATCTGAGATCACCGACGAGGCGACGAAGCACATGAGTGTTGTGCGATCTTGGATGAAGTTGTTCTCGAACCATATCTGAGACTCTGAGAGACACATGGAGGCGGTGGGTGAGTTGTGGAAATGGTGGTGATGAGGAAAGGGACGAAGGAGGCAACTGGTTAACGAGGAAGAAGAAATAGTATTGGTTTTTATTGGTGGTGGGTCCCACTATTCATATGTATATATTTATTAGAGTAAATTACACTTTTGGTCCCTGTGGTTGCTATCTACTATCAAGTATAGTCCCTATTTTAAACTAATTACAATTTTGGTCATTGTGGTTGCCATTCTTTTTCAATGTTGGTCCCTATGACCAACTTATGTTAAAAAGATCAGTTAACTAAAGGGTATTTTCGTCTTTTAATTATTTCCTTATTTTTCAATTTAAAAGTTAAATTAAATACTATTTTTTACAATCAGATGTTCTTGGCTTATTAGAGGCACCCAACCCCAATCCGGCGAAGCCCGCACAGTCCCGTAAAGAACCACCCCTCCGGTCATCTCCGACAAATCCATCATTCCAACAAATATCTTAAAACACAAATTTTGGCTTTAATTTGTGAAGTGTTCATTCAAGTTGTCATCAACTTTTGAATCTTTCACAACTTTGCAATGAGGATGAATCTGAACCCAAATCAACAAACAAATGAAATGGCATTAGAATGAACTTAAACTAGTGTTGAATCAAAGTCGAGATGCAGATCGAGTCCAGACAATAAACTCGTACACAAATTAAAGAAACCCAAATCGAAATCGAAACCAAAATCGAAATCGAAACCAAACCCAAATCATAAACGGAAACCAAAAGAATCCCAAATCGAAACCCAAACTCAATCTAAAAAATCAAAATCAAAAGAAACCAAACTCGATCTAAGAAACCAAAAGAAACCTAAATCGAAACCCAAACCCAATTGTTAGTCCCAGATGGCTTACAAGAACAAGAACAGGTATTGTAGAAGGGGGGGTTGAATACAATACACAATTTTTTCACTTTAATTAATTCTTTTATTGAAAATATTTCAACAAGAATTACACATAGAACAATTAGATTGTTGCGGAAAGAACAGATAAAATCTATTCTAACAATCTTCACAAAGCAATACTGAAAACTAAATAACTTCTAAAACACAAAGATTGAAAGCTATAAAATTCAAAGAGAGAAAGGAGTAGAATATCTTGAGCACAAAGTAATCTTCAAGAGTTGTAAATGATATTCTGCATGGAGAGGTCTTCCTCTTTATATAGTGCCAAGAGTATGTGTAGCATAGGACACTTGTCACTTTGTCATTTAAAGGATAGGTTTAGCTCTCAAAAGTTGATGTGTCATTTTCATCTTTTCCTTGGTATCAGGAAGAATGCCCATGCTAGAAGAGACTTTATATGGTAATGGATAAAAGGAAAAATTGTCACTTTTATCTGACAATAGGATATTGTCCCATAATAAAAGATCTTCTCATTTTGTCTTCAAGGAGTACACCACCGATGCGTGCTATGAGATATGTGACACCTCTTGAAGAAAATCATCCTTGAGACTTAGAAGAGTTCCCACCAAAATTGGACTTTCATTGGTGGGAAGCAATTTGGCCGACCAAGAGATATGTCGGTGGAGAAGTGTCCACCGATGTGTGAGACAACCATCGGTGGACAATGACTTGCATGTGTTGATAAAGAGTCTCTTACTTCCACAATGAGAGATTCTTCAATCTTGACTTTGGTTGATCTTTGACTTCACCAAACATTTGCTATCTTGTACAAGTCATTATAAAGAACCATGCTAAAATATTCTAAGTAAGATTTAGAGGAAACATCGGTGAGTCAATTTCAAATCTTCGGTGACCCAACAAAGTCCCCCTATTTGAATTTGAGCTTCATACTTAGAATATTGAAGAGTATCTGAATAAAATTGCATTTTGACCCTTTTTACTCTTTTTGGGTTCTTTTCACATAGACCATTTTTTTTATCTATTTTGTCTTTTATGGATTTGTGTGTGTATGATATTTACAAGTAAGAAAAAAATAAAAAGGTATAGCTGTACAAAAAAAATAAAAAAAATGGAAAGAAGTATAAACAATATGAACAAAACAAATATTACTTGCATCTTTGGAGGGGTGAGTTGAAGCTTGTGTCTGACTTGAGGATTCTTCATTTTGATCAGCAGCCTGTTGATGTGTTGGAGAACTTTATCTTTCAGGCACTTTTACTTTTCTTCAGATGTTCCAAATCTTCAAGTCATTCACTTACTCCAAAAGATTTCAGCCAAATGAGTATGTGTTTAAGAAGGAGACACACCCGTAATGATGAAAATGTTTGAGGGAGGTTTGAGGTTAGGTGAATCAGCCTCAGGATGCTTCTGCCCATCTGTTGCATCTTCTTTCTTTCTCTTGGTATCTTCAGCTTTTCCTGTTTAGCATCATCAACCTTTGTCTTTGATTTGCTCCCCCTCAGTTAGATCAGTCGGTCTTTGTGTTTCTCCCCCTCAGTTAGATCCGTCCGGACTGATGTGCTCCCCCTTAGTTGGTTCGCCGGTTTCCATATGTTTGACCAAAACTTGAGTTGGATGTTGACTATGAGTACTGAGGATTGGTGTTGATCGAATTGGACGCTGATATTGCTTCCCCTCAGATGGTTTCTTCCCTTCAGATAGTTGCTCCCCCTCAGATGGTTTCTCCCCCTCAGCGTTCGACGGAGAAGAAACACCACAAACAATTGGAAACACCGAATTTTTTTTTGCTCATAACCACCGAATTTGGGGGCCAACCACCGAAATTTCGGTGGTGTGGTCGGTGGTATGGTCAAAAAAAAAAAAATTTTTGAATTTATTTTTTGCTTCCCCACCGAAAATTAAGGGGATCCCACCGAAAATTGGCTAATTTCGGTAGAAAAATCGGTAGGTTTTTTTTTTCGAAATTTTAGCATGCCCACCGAAAATTTGCAAGAGTTAGAAAAAAAATCGGTGGAATTTCTTGAAGAGGTTGAAGGAAATCTTCCATGACATCTTCAGAAGAGTGTGGAGAAAGTCTTCTAAGGCATCATGGAGAAAATCTTCAAAGTGAAGAAAAGATTGGAATTTCATCTTCCAATTTTTGATGACCCAAAAAGATTGAGTTTGAGGATTTGGGGAGACATCTGCAGAAGAGTTTGTAGTGGGTGGGTTTTGTGAAAAGGAGAGATGGGTTGCAAACCAAGAGTGAAAAATGATGGAAGAAGGGATGGGATGAGGAGATGGCACATAGAAAGTTTGTTCTGGTGATGGTAGTGGATAGGGATCGGTAGAGATGCTCTTTGGCTCGATGGAGTTTGTCGGCAGAGAACACAACCGAGAGCTGTTCGGTGGTGTGATCTGTGTGGTGTCGGCAGCTGGCTGTTTTGGTGGGTCTATCGGCAGGCAAAAGTGTAGATAAGAATGGGTTTCGGTAGATGCGAGTGTCGGTAGTAATACAACAAAAAGGAATGGGATTTAGAAGGTGATGACATCATGATGATGTCATCAAAACAAAGAATGTGTTTCAAGATTACTGCCGACATATGAAGTTTACTTTTTTGACTATTTTTCTTTCTCACCAAACATATATATAAATATATATTAATGAGATTTGGAGTGTTGGGTGGGTGAAAAGAAATATGTAGCTGATGAGAAAAGGTGGGGTGAGATGTATGGTGGGAAATATAGTGTAGGTAATGAATTGGGTGATGGGAGAAATGATGATGTCGGTAGAGAGGAGGTTGGCACTTTTGAGTGTGCCAATGGAAAGGATTTTCAATACAAGAAGATCTAGGAGTTCATCATTTGACATTCCAATTTTGCATGATGATCTTGAAGATTTTGTCAACTTTCTAACTTGTCCACATAGATCCATCTGTCCAGTTCAAAATCTGCAATCACACAGAATTTATTTCCTAGGTACCCATTTGGTAGTGGGTCCTTTTGGGTTAGATGATGAGAAAAAAAAATTATGTCACTCAGAGCAATTCTTTCTTTCGGACAGTCTTTGGCAAAATGAAAAACATTTCTATAAAGAAAGTTCCTTTTAGAATCTTGACATTTTTCTTTACTTTTGCTCAAAGAATTGGGGTGCAGCACCTAGAATTCCTTTTTCAAAGTTTGGGAGGACAAAAATCTTTTCTTTTGAATTGGACATTTTGAGACACAGATTGGGGAAGAAAATCGGTAGGAGAAGTCACACAGGTAGTTTTAGAAAAATTTGAAGAATTTATTTTTAAGAAAGAGTCAGCACCTGAAGACTTGCCTTTTGCTTAGCAGTTTTAACATCAAAAAGATCAAGGGTTAAAGAATCAAATGCTTCAACCTTTTTAGCATCAGAAAGAGATAGAAGTGGATGTACCTGTGATGAGGAGGAGAAGCACTTAGCTGATACAAGAGCAGTTGAGGAGGTGTGGCCTTCTGAATCATCCATGTCATTTCTCTTGGCCATGAAACAAACATTTGAGGAGTTATTCGCTTTCAGATGTGGGTTCATCTGCCAAATCATGAGTTTTAGCAGGCATACCCTTTCCTCTTCTGACAAGTCTTTCATTTCTTTCCTTTTCTCTTTTGTATTTTTCTTTGTATCTTTCAGTCCGGGTTTGGGAATCATATTTGGATTTTCCCGACTTTGAGGAGAATCGGCCTGAGGAAGCAGTTCTGGGTCTTTCAAGGTGTTTACTTTTGCACTCAGAAGCAAAATGACCCTTTTTACCACAGTTAAAACATTCCTCATTAGATTTGTCCAAAGAAGAGTGTTTGGAGAGAGAAAATGATGATTTTCTACCAGACTTAGATTTTCCAGAAAGGTGGTGAGATTTAGATTTAGAATACCCATCCAACATGGCCATTTCATCAGATAATTTATCAACTGAAGTTTCCTCACATTCATCCTTAGCATCACTAAGATATGCCTCCGAATGATCATTGGGATCTTCTTGACTATCATGGTCAGAGTCAGATGGGTAGGTGATTTTTGGAAAACACTTAGTCTTTTTGGAAGAGTCACTTAGGAGAGCTATAGGAGAGCTCTTTATGTCTGTGATGACAGATTTCCTTTGCAGCTTAGTCTGCTCATAGTTGAAAAGAGTTCCATAAAGAGAAGTGAGAGGCATATGATCAAGATCCTTGGTTGTCTTTATACAAGTACAGATATTTTCCCAAAAATTAGGAAGACATTCCATAAATTTGCACAGGACTTCCTCATTGTCATACACTCTACCTAACAGCTTTAAGTCATTAAGAAGACTATTAAAGCGATTATAGTAGTTGGAGAGAGATTCTCCTTTCTCATAAGAAAAGAGTTCATATTTTCTAACAAGAGCAATCTTTCTGCTCTTTTTAACTTCATTTCTACCTTCGTACAAAACACACAGAGTGGACCACATCTCTTTGGCAGTAGAGAGATTTACCAGAGAGTGGTACACTTCATCAGGAAGAGAGAGAGAGCAATGATAGTTCTGACTTTAGAATCAAGAGATACAAGACATTTTTCCTCATCAGTATATTTCTTAGGATTTTTAAGAATGTAACGACCATTAACAGCAGATTTTTCTTCATCATAGGAATCATCAGAATCATCTTTGCCAACAACTTCCTTACCGGATTTCTTGGTTTCATAGCGAGACCAAAATTTAGGGACTATGGGTCCCTCACTGAGAATTGTTGGATATCTACTATCCATTCCTTCCATGAAAAGCATCATCCGGCTTTTCCACAAAGAAAAGTTGTTGGGATTAAACTTGGGAGGTTTGGCTATAGAGCCGTTTTCAGAAAAAATGTTTTGAGAAAAAGCTTCATTTTTGGAAGAAGAAGCAGCCATTGCAGCTCAAGTTTATGAATTAAACTTTCTGCTCTGATACCACTTGTTAGTCCCAGATGGCTTACAAGAACAAGAACAGGTATTGTAGAGGGGGGGGGGGGGGGTTGAATACAATACACAATTTTTTCACTTTAATTAATTCTTTTATTGAAAATCTTTCAACAAGAATTACACATAGAACACATAGAACAATTAGATTGTTGCGGAAAGAACAGATAAAATCTATTCTAACAATCTTCACAAAGCAATACTGAAAACTAAATAACTTCTAAAACACAAAGATTGAAAGCTATAAAATTCAAAGAGAGAAAGGAGTAGAATATCTTGAGCACAAAGTAATCTTCAAGAGTTGTAAATGATATTCTGCATGGAGAGGTCTTCCTCGTTATATAGTGCCAAAAGTATGTGTAGCATAGGACACTTGTCACTTTGTCATTTGAAGGATAGGTTTAGCTCTCAAAAGTTGATGTGTCATTTTCATCTTTTCCTTGGTATCAGGAAGAATGCCCATGCTAGAAGAGACTTTATATGGTAATGGATAAAAGGAAAAATTGTCACTTTTATCTGACAATAGGATATTGTCCCATAATAAAAGATCTTCTCATTTTGTCTTCAAGGAGTACACCACCGATGCATGCTATGAGATATGTGACACCTCTTGAAGAAAATCATCCTTGAGACTTAGAAGAGTTCCCACCAAAATTGGACTTTCATTGGTGGGAAGCAATTTGGCCGACCAAGAGATATGTCGGTGGAGAAGTGTCCACCGATGTGTGAGACAACCATCGGTGGACAATGACTTGCATGTGTTGATAAAGAGTCTCTTACTTCCACAATGAGAGATTCTTCAATCTTGACTTTGGTTGATCTTTGACTTCACCAAACATTTGCTATCTTGTACAAGTCATTATAAAGAACCATGCTAAAATATTCTAAGTAAGATTTAGAGGAAACATCGGTGGATCAATTTCAAATCTTCGGTGACCCAACAAAGTCCCCCTATTTGAATTTGAGCTTCATACTTAGAATATTGAAGAGTATCTGAATAAAATTGCATTTTGACCCTTTTTACTCTTTTTGGGTTCTTTTCACATAGACCATTTTTTTTATCTATTTTGTCTTTTATGGATTTGTGTGTGTGTATGATATTTACAAGTAAGAAAAAAATAAAAAGGTATAGATGTACAAAAAAAATAAAAAAATGGAAAGAAGTATAAACAATATGAACAAAACAAATATTACTTGCATCTTTGGAGGGGTGAGTTGAAGCTTGTGTCTGACTTGAGGATTCTTCATTTTGATCAGCAGCCTGTTGATGTGTTGGAGAACTTTATCTTTCAGGCACTTTTACTTTTCTTCAAATGTTCCAAATCTTCAAGTCATTCACTTACTCCAAAAGATTTCAGCCAAATGAGTATGTGTTTAAGAAGGAGACACACCCATAATGATGAAAATGTTTGAGGGAGGTTTGAGGTTAGGTGAATCAGCCTCAGGATGCTTCTGCCCATCTGTTGCATCTTCTTTCTTTCTCTTGGTATCTTCAGCTTTTCCTGTTTAGCATCATCAACCTTTGTCTTTGATTTTCTCCCCCTCAGTTAGATAAGTCGGTCTTTGTGTTTCTCCCCCTCAGTTAGATCCGTCCGGACTGATGTGCTCCCCCTTAGTTGGTTCGCCGGTTTCCATATGTTTGACCAAAATTTGAGTTGGATGTTGACTATGAGTACTGAGGATTGGTGTTGATCGAGTTGGACGCTGATATTGCTTCCCCTCAGATGGTTTCTTCCCTTCAGATAGTTGCTCCCCCTCAGATGGTTTCTCCCCCTCAGCGTTCGATGGAGAAGAAACACCACAAACAATTGGAAACACCGATTTTTTTTAATTTTTTTTTTGCTCATAACCACCGAATTTGGGGGCCAACCACCGAAATTTCGGTGGTGTGGTCGGTGGTATGGTCAAAAAAAAAAATTTTTTTTGAATTTTTTTTTGCTTCCCCACCGAAAATTAAGGGGATCCCACCGAAAATTGGCTAATTTCGGTAGGATTTTCGGTAGAAAAATCGGTAGGTTTTTTTTTTGAAATTTTAGCATGCCCACCGAAAATTTGCAAGAGTTAGAAAAAAATTCGGTGGAATTTCTTGAAGAGGTTGAAGGAAATCTTCCATGACATCTTCAGAAGAGTGTGGAGAAAGTCTTCTAAGGCATCATGGAGAAAATCTTCAAAGTGAAGAAAAGATTGGAATTTCATCTTCCAATTTTTGATGACCCAAAAAGATTGAGTTTGAGGATTTGGGGAGACATCTGCAGAAGAGTTTGTAGTGGGTGGGTTTTGTGAAAAGGAGAGATGGGTTGCAAACCAAGAGTGAAAATGATGGAAGAAGGGATGGGATGAGGAGATGGCACATAGAAAGTTTGTTCTGGTGATGGTAGTGGATAGGGATCGGTAGAGATGCTCTTTGGCTCGGTGGAGTTTGTCGGCAGAGAACACAACCGAGAGCTGTTCGGTGGTGTGATCTGTGTGGTGTCGGCAGCTGGCTGTTTTGGTGGGTCTATCGGCAGGCAAAAGTGTAGATAAGAATGGGTTTCGGTAGATGCGAGTGTCGGTAGTAATACAACAAAAAGGAATGGGATTTAGAAGGTGATGACATCATGATGATGTCATCAAAACAAAGAATGTGTTTCAAGATTACTGCCGACATATGAAGTTTACTTTTTTGACTATTTTTCTTTCTCACCAAACATATATATAAATATATATTAATGAGATTTGGAGTGTTGGGTGGGTGAAAAGAAATATGTAGCTGATGAGAAAAGGTGGGGTGAGATGTATGGTGGGAAATATAGTGTAGGTAATGAATTGGGTGATGGGAGAAATGATGATGTCGGTAGAGAGGAGGTTGGCACTTTTGAGTGTGCCAATGGAAAGGATTTTCAATACAAGAAGATCTAGGAGTTCATCATTTGACATTCCAATTTTGCATGATGATCTTGAAGATTTTGTCAACTTTCTAACTTGTCCACATAGATCCATCTGTCCAGTTCAAAATCTGCAATCACACAGAATTTATTTCCTAGGTACCCATTTGGTAGTGGGTCCTTTTGGGTTAGATGATGAGAAAAAAAAATTATGTCACTCGGATCAATTCTTTCTTTCGGACAGTCTTTGGAAAAATGAGAAACATTTCTATAAAGAAAGTTCCTTTTAGAATCTTGACATTTTTCTTTACTTTTGCTCAAAGAATTGGGGTGCAGCACCTAGAATTCCTTTTTCAAAGTTTGGGAGGACAAAAATCTTTTCTTTTGAATTGGACATTTTGAGACACAGATTGGGGAAGAAAATCGGTAGGAGAAGTCACACAGGTAGTTTTAGAAAAATTTGAAGAATTTATTTTTAAGAAAGAGTCAGCACCTGAAGACTTGCCTTTTGCTTAGCAGTTTTAACATCAAAAAGATCAAGGGTTAAAGAATCAAATGATTCAACCTTTTTAGCATCAGAAAGAGATAGAAGTGGATGTACCTGTGATGAGGAGGAGAAGCACTTAGCTGATACAAGAGCAGTTGAGGAGGTGTGGCCTTCTGAATCATCCATGTCATTTATCTTGGCCATGAAACAAACATTTGAGGAGTTATTCGCTTTCAGATGTGGGTTCATCTGCCAAATCATGAGTTTTAGCAGGCAGACCCTTTCCTCTTCTGACAAGTCTTTCATTTCTTTCCTTTTCTCTCTTGTATTTTTCTTTGTATCTTTCAGTCCGGGTTTGGGAATCATATTTGGATTTTCCCGACTTTGAGGAGAATCGGCCTGAGGAAGCAGTTCTGGGTCTTTCAAGGTGTTTACTTTTGCACTCAGAAGCAAAATGACCCTTTTTACCACAGTTAAAACATTCCTCATTAGATTTGTCCAAAGAAGAGTGTTTGGAGAGAGAAAAGGATGATTTTCTACCAGACTTAGATTTTCCAGAAAGGTGGTGAGATTTAGATTTAGAATACCCATCCAACATGGCCATTTCATCAGATAATTTATCAACTGAAGTTTCCTCACATTCATCCTTAGCATCACTAAGATATGCCTCCGAATGATCATTGGGATCTTCTTGACTATCATGGTCAGAGTCAGATGGGTAGGTGATTTTTGGAAAACACTTAGTCTTTTTGGAAGAGTCACTTAGGAGAGCTAGAGGAGAGCTCTTTATGTCTGTGATGACAGATTTCCTTTGCAGCTTAGTCTGCTCATAGTTGAAAAGAGTTCCATAAAGAGAAGTGAGAGGCATATGATCAAGATCCTTGGTTGTCTTTATACAAGTACAGATATTTTCCCAAAAATTAGGAAGACATTCCATAAATTTGCACAGGACTTCCTCATTGTCATACACTCTACCTAACAGCTTTAAGTCATTAAGAAGACTATTAAAGCGATTATAGTAGTTGGAGAGAGATTCTCCTTTCTCATAAGAAAAGAGTTCATATTTTCTAACAAGAGCAATCTTTCTGCTCTTTTTAACTTCATTTGTACCTTCGTACAAAACACACAGAGTGGACCACATCTCTTTGGCAGTAGAGAGATTTACCAGAGAGTGGTACACTTCATCAGGAAGAGAGAGAGAGCAATGATAGTTCTGACTTTAGAATCAAGAGATACAAGACATTTTTCCTCATCAGTATATTTCTTAGGATTTTTAAGAATGTAACGACCATTAACAGCAGATTTTTCTTCATCATAGGAATCATCAGAATCATCTTTGCCAACAACTTCCTTACCGGATTTCTTGGTTTCATAGCGAGACCAAAATTTAGGGACTATGGGTCCCTCACTGAGAATAGTTGGATATCTACTATCCATTCCTTCCATGAAAAGCATCATTCGGCTTTTCCACAAAGAAAAGTTGTTGGGATTAAACTTGGGAGGTTTGGCTATAGAGCCGTTTTCAGAAAAAATGTTTTGAGAAAAAGCTTCATTTTTGAAAGAAGAAGCAGCCATTGCAGCTCAAGTTTATGAATTAAACTTTCTGCTCTGATACCACTTGTTAGTCCCAGATGGCTTACAAGAACAAGAACAGGTATTGTAGAAGGGGGGGGGGGGTGAATACAATACACAATTTTTTCACTTTAATTAATTCTTTTATTGAAAATCTTTCAACAAGAATTACACATAGAACACATAGAACAATTAGATTGATGCGGAAAGAACAGATAAAATCTATTCTAACAATCTTCACAAAGCAATACTGAAAACTAAATAACTTCTAAAACACAAAGATTGAAAGCTATAAAATTCAAAGAGAGAAAGGAGTAGAATATCTTGAACACAAAGTAATCTTCAAGAGTTGTAAATGATATTCTGCATGGAGAGGTCTTCCTCGTTATATAGTGCCAAAAGTATGTGTAGCATAGGACACTTGTCACTTTGTCATTTGAAGGATAGGTTTAGCTCTCAAAAGTTGATGTGTCATTTTCATCTTTTCCTTGGTATCAGGAAGAATGCCCATGCTAGAAGAGACTTTATATGGTAATGGATAAAAGGAAAAATTGTCACTTTTATCTGACAATAGGATATTGTCCCATAATAAAAGATCTTCTCATTTTGTCTTCAAGGAGTACACCACCGATGCATGCTATGAGATATGTGACACCTCTTGAAGAAAATCATCCTTGAGACTTAGAAGAGTTCCCACCAAAATTGGACTTTCATTGGTGGGAAGCAATTTGGCCGACCAAGAGATATGTCGGTGGAGAAGTGTCCACCGATGTGTGAGACAACCATCGGTGGACAATGACTTGCATGTGTTGATAAAGAGTCTCTTACTTCCACAATGAGAGATTCTTCAATCTTGACTTTGGTTGATCTTTGACTTCACCAAACATTTGCTATCTTGTACAAGTCATTATAAAGAACCATGCTAAAATATTCTAAGTAAGATTTAGAGGAAACATCGGTGGATCAATTTCAAATCTTCGGTGACCCAACAAAGTCCCCCTATTTGAATTTGAGCTTCATACTTAGAATATTGAAGAGTATCTGAATAAAATTGCATTTTGACCCTTTTTACTCTTTTTGGGTTCTTTTCACATAGACCATTTTTTTTTATCTATTTTGTCTTTTATGGATTTGTGTGTGTGTATGATATTTACAAGTAAGAAAAAAATAAAAAGGTATAGATGTACAAAAAAAATAAAAAAATGGAAAGAAGTATAAACAATATGAACAAAACAAATATTACTTGCATCTTCGGAGGGGTGAGTTGAAGCTTGTGTCTGACTTGAGGATTCTTCATTTTGATCAGCAGCCTGTTGATGTGTTAGAGAACTTTATCTTTCAGGCACTTTTACTTTTCTTCAAATGTTCCAAATCTTCAAGTCATTCACTTACTCCAAAAGATTTCAACCAAATGAGTATGTGTTTAAGAAGGAGACACACCCATAATGATGAAAATGTTTGAGGGAGGTTTGAGGTTAGGTGAATCAGCCTCAGGATGCTTCTGCCCATCTGTTGCATCTTCTTTCTTTCTCTTGGTATCTTCAGCTTTTCCTGTTTAGCATCATCAACCTTTGTCTTTGATTTTCTCCCCCTCAGTTAGATAAGTCGGTCTTTGTGTTTCTCCCCCTCAGTTAGATCCGTCCGGACTGATGTGCTCCCCCTTAGTTGGTTCGCCGATTTCCATATGTTTGACCAAAATTTGAGTTGGATGTTGACTATGAGTACTGAGGATTGGTGTTGATCGAGTTGGACGCTGATATTGCTTCCCCTCAGATGGTTTCTTCCCTTCAGATAGTTGCTCCCCCTCAGATGGTTTCTCCCCCTCAGCGTTCGACGGAGAAGAAACACCACAAACAATTGGAAACACCGATTTTTTTTAATTTTTTTTTGCTCATAACCACCGAATTTGGGGGCCAACCACCGAAATTTCGGTGGTGTGGTCGGTGGTATGGTCAAAAAAAAAATTTTTTTTTGAATTTTTTTTTTGCTTCCCCACCGAAAATTAAGGGGATCCCACCGAAAATTGGCTAATTTCGGTAGGATTTTCGGTAGAAAAATCGGTAGGTTTTTTTTTTGAAATTTTAGCATGCCCACCGAAAATTTGCAAGAGTTAGAAAAAAATTCGGTGGAATTTCTTGAAGAGGTTGAAGGAAATCTTCCATGACATCTTCAGAAGAGTGTGGAGAAAGTCTTCTAAGGCATCATGGAGAAAATCTTCAAAGTGAAGAAAAGATTGGAATTTCATTTTCCAATTTTTGATGACCCAAAAAGATTGAGTTTGAGGATTTGGGGAGACATCTGCAGAAGAGTTTGTAGTGGGTGGGTTTTGTGAAAAGGAGAGATGGGTTGCAAACCAAGAGTGAAAAATGATGGAAGAAGGGATGGGATGAGGAGATGGCACATAGAAAGTTTGTTCTGGTGATGGTAGTGGATAGGGATCGGTAGAGATGCTCTTTGGCTCGGTGGAGTTTGTCGGCAGAGAACACAACCGAGAGCTGTTCGGTGGTGTGATCTGTGTGGTGTCGGCAGCTGGTTGTTTTGGTGGGTCTATCGGCAGGCAAAAGTGTAGATAAGAATGGGTTTCGGTAGATGCGAGTGTCGGTAGTAATACAACAAAAAGGAATGGGATTTAGAAGGTGATGACATCATGATGATGTCATCAAAACAAAGAATGTGTTTCAAGATTACTGCCGACATATGAAGTTTACTTTTTTGACTATTTTTCTTTCTCACCAAACATATATATAAATATATATTAATGAGATTTGGAGTGTTGGGTGGGTGAAAAGAAATATGTAGCTGATGAGAAAAGGTGGGGTGAGATGTATGGTGGGAAATATAGTGTAGGTAATGAATTGGGTGATGGGAGAAATGATGATGTCGGTAGAGAGGAGGTTGGCACTTTTGAGTGTGCCAATGGAAAGGATTTTCAATACAAGAAGATCTAGGAGTTCATCATTTGACATTCCAATTTTGCATGATGATCTTGAAGATTTTGTCAACTTTCTAACTTGTCCACATAGATCCATCTGTCCAGTTCAAAATCTGCAATCACACAGAATTTATTTCCTAGGTACCCATTTGGTAGTGGGTCCTTTTGGGTTAGATGATGAGAAAAAAAAATTATGTCACTCGGATCAATTCTTTCTTTCGGACAGTCTTTGGCAAAATGAGAAACATTTCTATAAAGAAAGTTCCTTTTAGAATCTTGACATTTTTCTTTACTTTTGCTCAAAGAATTGGGGTGCAGCACCTAGAATTCCTTTTTCAAAGTTTGGGAGGACAAAAATCTTTTCTTTTGAATTGGACATTTTGAGACACAGATTGGGGAAGAAAATCGGTAGGAGAAGTCACACAGGTAGTTTTAGAAAAATTTGAAGAATTTATTTTTAAGAAAGAGTCAGCACCTGAAGACTTGCCTTTTGCTTAGCAGTTTTAACATCAAAAAGATCAAGGGTTAAAGAATCAAATGCTTCAACCTTTTTAGCATCAGAAAGAGATAGAAGTGGATGTACCTGTGATGAGGAGGAGAAGCACTTAGCTGATACAAGAGCAGTTGAGGAGGTGTGGCCTTCTGAATCATCCATGTCATTTATCTTGGCCATGAAACAAACATTTGAGGAGTTATTCGCTTTCAGATGTGGGTTCATCTGCCAAATCATGAGTTTTAGCAGGCAGACCCTTTCCTCTTCTGACAAGTCTTTCATTTCTTTCCTTTTCTCTCTTGTATTTTTCTTTGTATCTTTCAGTCCGGGTTTGGGAATCATATTTGGATTTTCCCGACTTTGAGGAGAATCGGCCTGAGGAAGCAGTTCTGGGTCTTTCAAGGTGTTTACTTTTGCACTCAGAAGCAAAATGACCCTTTTTACCACAGTTAAAACATTCCTCATTAGATTTGTCCAAAGAAGAGTGTTTAGAGAGAGAAAAGGATGATTTTCTACCAGACTTAGATTTTCCAGAAAGGTGGTGAGATTTAGATTTAGAATACCCATCCAACATGGCCATTTCATCAGATAATTTATCAACTGAAGTTTCCTCACATTCATCCTTAGCATCACTAAGATATGCCTCCGAATGATCATTGGGATCTTCTTGACTATCATGGTCAGAGTCAGATGGGTAGGTGATTTTTGGAAAACACTTAGTCTTTTTGGAAGAGTCACTTAGGAGAGCTAGAGGAGAGCTCTTTATGTCTGTGATGACAGATTTCCTTTGCAGCTTAGTCTGCTCATAGTTGAAAAGAGTTCCATAAAGAGAAGTGAGAGGCATATGATCAAGATCCTTGGTTGTCTTTATACAAGTACAGATATTTTCCCAAAAATTAGGAAGACATTCCATAAATTTGCACAGGACTTCCTCATTGTCATACACTCTACCTAACAGCTTTAAGTCATTAAGAAGACTATTAAAGCGATTATAGTAGTTGGAGAGAGATTCTCCTTTCTCATAAGAAAAGAGTTCATATTTTCTAACAAGAGCAATCTTTCTGCTCTTTTTAACTTCATTTGTACCTTCGTACAAAACACACAGAGTGGACCACATCTCTTTGGCAGTAGAGAGATTTACCAGAGAGTGGTACACTTCATCAGGAAGAGAGAGAGAGCAATGATAGTTCTGACTTTAGAATCAAGAGATACAAGACATTTTTCCTCATCAGTATATTTCTTAGGATTTTTAAGAATGTAACGACCATTAACAGCAGATTTTTCTTCATCATAGGAATCATCAGAATCATCTTTGCCAACAACTTCCTTACCGGATTTCTTGGTTTCATAGCGAGACCAAAATTTAGGGACTATGGGTCCCTCACTGAGAATAGTTGGATATCTACTATCCATTCCTTCCATGAAAAGCATCATTCGGCTTTTCCACAAAGAAAAGTTGTTGGGATTAAACTTGGGAGGTTTGGCTATAGAGCCGTTTTCAGAAAAAATATTTTGAGAAAAAGCTTCATTTTTGAAAGAAGAAGCAGCCATTGCAGCTCAAGTTTATGAATTAAACTTTCTGCTCTGATACCACTTGTTAGTCCCAGATGGCTTACAAGAACAAGAACAGGTATTGTAGAAGGGGGGGGGGGTGAATACAATACACAATTTTTTCACTTTAATTAATTCTTTTATTGAAAATCTTTCAACAAGAATTACACATAGAACACATAGAACAATTAGATTGATGCGGAAAGAACAGATAAAATCTATTCTAACAATCTTCACAAAGCAATACTGAAAACTAAATAACTTCTAAAACACAAAGATTGAAAGCTATAAAATTCAAAGAGAGAAAGGAGTAGAATATCTTGAACACAAAGTAATCTTCAAGAGTTGTAAATGATATTCTGCATGGAGAGGTCTTCCTCGTTATATAGTGCCAAAAGTATGTGTAGCATAGGACACTTGTCACTTTGTCATTTGAAGGATAGGTTTAGCTCTCAAAAGTTGATGTGTCATTTTCATCTTTTCCTTGGTATCAGGAAGAATGCCCATGCTAGAAGAGACTTTATATGGTAATGGATAAAAGGAAAAATTGTCACTTTTATCTGACAATAGGATATTGTCCCATAATAAAAGATCTTCTCATTTTGTCTTCAAGGAGTACACCACCGATGCATGCTATGAGATATGTGACACCTCTTGAAGAAAATCATCCTTGAGACTTAGAAGAGTTCCCACCAAAATTGGACTTTCATTGGTGGGAAGCAATTTGGCCGACCAAGAGATATGTCGGTGGAGAAGTGTCCACCGATGTGTGAGACAACCATCGGTGGACAATGACTTGCATGTGTTGATAAAGAGTCTCTTACTTCCACAATGAGAGATTCTTCAATCTTGACTTTGGTTGATCTTTGACTTCACCAAACATTTGCTATCTTGTACAAGTCATTATAAAGAACCATGCTAAAATATTCTAAGTAAGATTTAGAGGAAACATCGGTGGATCAATTTCAAATCTTCGGTGACCCAACAAAGTCCCCCTATTTGAATTTGAGCTTCATACTTAGAATATTGAAGAGTATCTGAATAAAATTGCATTTTGACCCTTTTTACTCTTTTTGGGTTCTTTTCACATAGACCATTTATTTTATCTATTTTGTCTTTTATGGATTTGTGTGTGTGTATGATATTTACAAGTAAGAAAAAAATAAAAAGGTATAGATGTACAAAAAAAATAAAAAAATGGAAAGAAGTATAAACAATATGAACAAAACAAATATTACTTGCATCTTCGGAGGGGTGAGTTGAAGCTTGTGTCTGACTTGAGGATTCTTCATTTTGATCAGCAGCCTGTTGATGTGTTAGAGAACTTTATCTTTCAGGCACTTTTACTTTTCTTCAAATGTTCCAAATCTTCAAGTCATTCACTTACTCCAAAAGATTTCAACCAAATGAGTATGTGTTTAAGAAGGAGACACACCCATAATGATGAAAATGTTTGAGGGAGGTTTGAGGTTAGGTGAATCAGCCTCAGGATGCTTCTGCCCATCTGTTGCATCTTCTTTCTTTCTCTTGGTATCTTCAGCTTTTCCTGTTTAGCATCATCAACCTTTGTCTTTGATTTTCTCCCCCTCAGTTAGATAAGTCGGTCTTTGTGTTTCTCCCCCTCAGTTAGATCCGTCCGGACTGATGTGCTCCCCCTTAGTTGGTTCGCCGATTTCCATATGTTTGACCAAAATTTGAGTTGGATGTTGACTATGAGTACTGAGGATTGGTGTTGATCGAGTTGGACGCTGATATTGCTTCCCCTCAGATGGTTTCTTCCCTTCAGATAGTTGCTCCCCCTCAGATGGTTTCTCCCCCTCAGCGTTCGACGGAGAAGAAACACCACAAACAATTGGAAACACCGATTTTTTTAAATTTTTTTTTGCTCATAACCACCGAATTTGGGGGCCAACCACCGAAATTTCGGTGGTGTGGTCGGTGGTATGGTCAAAAAAAAATTTTTTTTTTGAATTTTTTTTTTGCTTCCCCACCGAAAATTAAGGGGATCCCACCGAAAATTGGCTAATTTCGGTAGGATTTTCGGTAGAAAAATCGGTAGGTTTTTTTTTTGAAATTTTAGCATGCCCACCGAAAATTTGCAAGAGTTAGAAAAAAATTCGGTGGAATTTCTTGAAGAGGTTGAAGGAAATCTTCCATGACATCTTCAGAAGAGTGTGGAGAAAGTCTTCTAAGGCATCATGGAGAAAATCTTCAAAGTGAAGAAAAGATTGGAATTTCATTTTCCAATTTTTGATGACCCAAAAAGATTGAGTTTGAGGATTTGGGGAGACATCTGCAGAAGAGTTTGTAGTGGGTGGGTTTTGTGAAAAGGAGAGATGGGTTGCAAACCAAGAGTGAAAAATGATGGAAGAAGGGATGGGATGAGGAGATGGCACATAGAAAGTTTGTTCTGGTGATGGTAGTGGATAGGGATCGGTAGAGATGCTCTTTGGCTCGGTGGAGTTTGTCGGCAGAGAACACAACCGAGAGCTGTTCGGTGGTGTGATCTGTGTGGTGTCGGCAGCTGGCTGTTTTGGTGGGTCTATCGGCAGGCAAAAGTGTAGATAAGAATGGGTTTCGGTAGATGCGAGTGTCGGTAGTAATACAACAAAAAGGAATGGGATTTAGAAGGTGATGACATCATGATGATGTCATCAAAACAAAGAATGTGTTTCAAGATTACTGCCGACATATGAAGTTTACTTTTTTGACTATTTTTCTTTCTCACCAAACATATATATAAATATATATTAATGAGATTTGGAGTGTTGGGTGGGTGAAAAGAAATATGTAGCTGATGAGAAAAGGTGGGGTGAGATGTATGGTGGGAAATATAGTGTAGGTAATGAATTGGGTGATGGGAGAAATGATGATGTCGGTAGAGAGGAGGTTGGCACTTTTGAGTGTGCCAATGGAAAGGATTTTCAATACAAGAAGATCTAGGAGTTCATCATTTGACATTCCAATTTTGCATGATGATCTTGAAGATTTTGTCAACTTTCTAACTTGTCCACATAGATCCATCTGTCCAGTTCAAAATCTGCAATCACACAGAATTTATTTCCTAGGTACCCATTTGGTAGTGGGTCCTTTTGGGTTAGATGATGAGAAAAAAAAATTATGTCACTCGGATCAATTCTTTCTTTCGGACAGTCTTTGGCAAAATGAGAAACATTTCTATAAAGAAAGTTCCTTTTAGAATCTTGACATTTTTCTTTACTTTTGCTCAAAGAATTGGGGTGCAGCACCTAGAATTCCTTTTTCAAAGTTTGGGAGGACAAAAATCTTTTCTTTTGAATTGGACATTTTGAGACACAGATTGGGGAAGAAAATCGGTAGGAGAAGTCACACAGGTAGTTTTAGAAAAATTTGAAGAATTTATTTTTAAGAAAGAGTCAGCACCTGAAGACTTGCCTTTTGCTTAGCAGTTTTAACATCAAAAAGATCAAGGGTTAAAGAATCAAATGCTTCAACCTTTTTAGCATCAGAAAGAGATAGAAGTGGATGTACCTGTGATGAGGAGGAGAAGCACTTAGCTGATACAAGAGCAGTTGAGGAGGTGTGGCCTTCTGAATCATCCATGTCATTTATCTTGGCCATGAAACAAACATTTGAGGAGTTATTCGCTTTCAGATGTGGGTTCATCTGCCAAATCATGAGTTTTAGCAGGCAGACCCTTTCCTCTTCTGACAAGTCTTTCATTTCTTTTCTTTTCTCTCTTGTATTTTTCTTTGTATCTTTCAGTCCGGGTTTGGGAATCATATTTGGATTTTCCCGACTTTGAGGAGAATCGGCCTGAGGAAGCAGTTCTGGGTCTTTCAAGGTGTTTACTTTTGCACTCAGAAGCAAAATGACCCTTTTTACCACAGTTAAAACATTCCTCATTAGATTTGTCCAAGGAAGAGTGTTTGGAGAGAGAAAAGGATGATTTTCTACCAGACTTAGATTTTCCAAAAAGGTGGTGAGATTTAGATTTAGAATACCCATCCAACATGGCCATTTCATCAGATAATTTATCAACTGAAGTTTCCTCACATTCATCCTTAGCATCACTAAGATATGCCTCCGAATGATCATTGGGATCTTCTTGACTATCATGGTCAGAGTCAGATGGGTAGGTGATTTTTGGAAAACACTTAGTCTTTTTGGAAGAGTCACTTAGGAGAGCTAGAGGAGAGCTCTTTATGTCTGTGATGACAGATTTCCTTTGCAGCTTAGTCTGCTCATAGTTGAAAAGAGTTCCATAAAGAGAAGTGAGAGGCATATGATCAAGATCCTTGGTTGTCTTTATACAAGTACAGATATTTTCCCAAAAATTAGGAAGACATTCCATAAATTTGCACAGGACTTCCTCATTGTCATACACTCTACCTAACAGCTTTAAGTCATTAAGAAGACTATTAAAGCGATTATAGTAGTTGGAGAGAGATTCTCCTTTCTCATAAGAAAAGAGTTCATATTTTCTAACAAGAGCAATCTTTCTGCTCTTTTTAACTTCATTTGTACCTTCGTACAAAACACACAGAGTGGACCACATCTCTTTGGCAGTAGAGAGATTTACCAGAGAGTGGTACACTTCATCAGGAAGAGAGAGAGAGCAATGATAGTTCTGACTTTAGAATCAAGAGATACAAGACATTTTTCCTCATCAGTATATTTCTTAGGATTTTTAAGAATGTAACGACCATTAACAGCAGATTTTTCTTCATCATAGGAATCATCAGAATCATCTTTGCCAACAACTTCCTTACCGGATTTCTTGGTTTCATAGCGAGACCAAAATTTAGGGACTATGGGTCCCTCACTGAGAATAGTTGGATATCTACTATCCATTCCTTCCATGAAAAGCATCATTCGGCTTTTCCACAAAGAAAAGTTGTTGGGATTAAACTTGGGAGGTTTGGCTATAGAGCCGTTTTCAGAAAAAATGTTTTGAGAAAAAGCTTCATTTTTGAAAGAAGAAGCAGCCATTGCAGCTCAAGTTTATGAATTAAACTTTCTGCTCTGATACCACTTGTTAGTCCCAGATGGCTTACAAGAACAAGAACATGTATTGTAGAAGGGGGGGGGGGGGTGAATACAATACACAATTTTTTCACTTTAATTAATTCTTTTATTGAAAATCTTTCAACAAGAATTACACATAGAACACATAGAACAATTAGATTGTTGCGGAAAGAACAGATAAAATCTATTCTAACAATCTTCACAAAGCAATACTGAAAACTAAATAACTTCTAAAACACAAAGATTGAAAGCTATAAAATTCAAAGAGAGAAAGGAGTAGAATATCTTGAGCACAAAGTAATCTTCAAGAGTTGTAAATGATATTCTGCATGGAGAGGTCTTCCTCGTTATATAGTGCCAAAAGTATGTGTAGCATAGGACACTTGTCACTTTGTCATTTGAAGGATAGGTTTAGCTCTCAAAAGTTGATGTGTCATTTTCATCTTTTCCTTGGTATCAGGAAGAATGCCCATGCTAGAAGAGACTTTATATGGTAATGGATAAAAGGAAAAATTGTCACTTTTATCTGACAATAGGATATTGTCCCATAATAAAAGATCTTCTCATTTTGTCTTCAAGGAGTACACCACCGATGCATGCTATGAGATATGTGACACCTCTTGAAGAAAATCATCCTTGAGACTTAGAAGAGTTCCCACCAAAATTGGACTTTCATTGGTGGGAAGCAATTTGGCCGACCAAGAGATATGTCGGTGGAGAAGTGTCCACCGATGTGTGAGACAACCATCGCTGGACAATGACTTGCATGTGTTGATAAAGAGTCTCTTACTTCCACAATGAGAGATTCTTCAATCTTGACTTTGGTTGATCTTTGACTTCACCAAACATTTGCTATCTTGTACAAGTCATTATAAAGAACCATGCTAAAATATTCTAAGTAAGATTTAGAGGAAACATCGGTGAGTCAATTTCAAATCTTCGGTGACCCAACACCAATCTAAAAAATCCCAAAACATAAACGGAAACCAAAAGAAAACCCAAATCGAAATCGAAACCCAAATCGAAGCCAAACCTAAATGAAAATGAACTTGTCGCTTCTCATTGCAAATCGAAACCAACCCTCGTTCGTTATCGTTGCAGCAGGGATATGGGTCTCGTTGGTCATCGTTGCAACAAGGGCAGGGGTATCGCTGATCGTCGTTGCAGTATGGGGAGGGGTCACCGACGAAACAAATCCATCGAATGAAGCAGATGAGTGTTATGCGATGGAGATAGATCTCAGAATCGGTGTAATTCTTGGATAGATCTAGAGGTGTTCTCGAACCATATCTGAGATGGTTGGGGGAGTTCTGTCGGAGTTTCTATCAAAAAGGAAGAAAATGCGCCGAGAACGGGGTGTGTGAGTTGCTCGAGTTTCCATCACGGCGGAGTAGGGGCGCCGGAAACTGAGGAGGGGTAGGGTGCGGTAGTTGATGGGATGAAGACGATGTGTTTATATGTATATATCTTTATATATATATATATATATATATATATATATATATATTAAAGCTATTATATTATAATAATAATAATAATAATTTAATATAAATAAGAAATTTAGTAGTTTATTTAATTTAATTTTTAAATTGGAAAAATAATAAAATAATAAAAGACAAAAATACCCTTTAGTTAACATATCTTTTTAACAGAAGTTAGTCATAGGGATCAAAATTGAAAAAGAATGTCAACCATAAGGACCAAAATTGAAAAAGAATAGCAACCATAATGATCAAGATTGTAATAAGTTTGAAACAGGGACTACACTTAATAGTAGATGACAACCACAGAGACCAAAAGTGTAATTTACTCTAAAATAAAATAACAAGACAAGGTACGTACATAATCCAACAATCACATCACCATCAATTAACAATATAAACATCAATAATTCAATATCTCATGCATTATAAAAACAACAAAAAGCCTGAAAACACAAACATAGGAAGAAAAATTAATTAAAAAAAGTATAAACAACATGAATATAAATAAGCATCAATAATTCAATATCTCATCCAACATCTAACGTTCTTTAGTTGAATACTTAGGGGCTGTTTGTTTACCTCTTAATAGTTTCATTAAGAGGCAACCGTTGAATCGTTAAAAGGTAAATCCTGCTTGGCAAAAAAATGTGTCTTAATGGTTCTAAAACCCAATGATTTAGCATCTTGAGCCTTCGTTAACCATTCAGCACACTGATTTCATTCTAAACAATTATCAAACAACCATATTTCATTTTGCACTACATCATAAAAGTCTCTTAATCATTCTGCACCAAACCATTCAGCAACTGTCAAGCATCCTCTTAATTACCAAAAACTAAATTGTAACAAGCCAAATCCATTAATAGCATAAATATAGACTTACAACCAAAATGGTCCCAAATAACTAAATACATTACAATCAACTCAAACTTCGCAATGGTTAAACACATCCACAACTAAGATTTACTATAAATCTACCGGTGACTACAAGCCTCCACCAAGCCTCTTCTATGACACCACTTCTTCACTTTCTCTTTTGGACGAACTCCCACAAAACACTTACCTGAAAATGGTTTTCAGTTTTATAAAAACGAGGGTTAGATCGGAGGTCTAGTGACTTCCCTCAAGTAACAAACATCGCATCAAAAAATTATTTGAAACAAGTATAAGCATTTATAAATAATTCACGCCTTTAAAACCATTATGCACACACACAACACATGTAGAATGCACATGTTTAAGTCAAGCACACATGTGACAACGTGTTCGACTCACACTGCCTTTAAATGGGACAACCCCCCCCCCCCCCCCCCCCCGATTTATGCCATCACATGCCCCACCCCACCTGAAATGCACACTTTGATATCCACGCCATCAATTGTAATTTAAACCAATGTAAAAACATGCATTTAATAAACATCATACGTTTTAAAGTACTTACGTCAACAAAAGTAAGTTTAGTAAGACTCACATGTCGTCCACGCTTAATCTCACACTTCGAGCCACGAGTGTCCAAACCGAACACCTAATTCACACGACATACGAGGGTATTAAACCACTAAATTATTCCCCAAAACCAACCCTTTGACCTCTGAGATCACCCTCAATCTATACCTCACTTCTAGCCCCAATCAACGGAGGAAACACAACAGAAGATCACCCACCGGGGATCGGCGCGATTTCTCGCGCGGCCTAACCCGTGCCAGAACCCGTGCGGGGCGCTGTCCAGTGCTTGGCGCCACTATTGGCGCGAAAAAGCTCGTGTCGAAACCCGTGCAGAGCACTGGTTCAACCCGTGAACGCATTTTCAGCCCCAAAACTCACCCAACTCAATCTTATACTTCCCCAAATCGGTTTTTCAAGCTTTGCATCAAGGCGGTCGATATTCCAACCTTTTTAGTCAATAACCAATCATCAAAACCCCATTTAATCATTTTGATTTCATTCACAAAATACCCCATTTTCACCAAAACACCAAAGATGATGATCTTGAAGAAGAAGAAGACTACTCATGGTGGTTTTTGACCCAAAGCTTCAAGAACACACCCACAACTCAAATATAAATCTTTAAATCACTAGGTTTCAACCCAAAAACACATAGGTAAGTAAACTCCCTCACATCCCCAACATCAAAGCTTATTAAGCAACCAAAAGAGATCAATGGAGGGGGAAATTACCTTAGAGAAGAAGAAGATGAACCCTCTCTGTAACACCCTCAAATTTGGAACGAGCAACTAAATAAAATTTCAATAAATTACCCAACAAGATAAAATCATTTCTACAATTCACTCCTTAATATACCTCGGAATTTAAACATTATAATTCCCCAATAGAATTACTTAAACGGGCGTTACTTAACACAACACAAGGTGCTAATTCCAAGTACGTGCGGAAGACTTCACTACTCAAGTTACCTCTCGTGCACTCTACTATCACTCGCCACTTCACAATGTAGCTAGAGCTACCCCAACCTGAGCCTGTTGCACATGCCGACAAATAAAAAGGGTTAGGCTTACGCCTAGTGAGTTCAAACATTTTATCATGACTATGTAAAAACATAAATCAGGGATTAGTGGTTTTAGTCATGATTCAACAAATCTTTAATGAAAGTTTGCGACAAGGGTTATCCTTTCCAAAGAGTTCTCAAAATAGACATAAATGACTCATTTTCCAACGCACCCAAATCCATGGGAATTTTCCCCAAAAGTGTAAAGCGTTTTCTAAAAATGAGTTACGAACCCCAACCCACTCAAATACGTGAATAAATCTAGTTTTAGGCAAAACCTTCAAATACGGTTGACAATACATATTCAATCCGTAAAACATGGAAACCATCCATTTAAATATAATCTTTCGTTGGAAACATAATACGAAGCAAAACTCACGCAACGTAAAATGTATTAAAATCCAAATATCATAGAATAAAACTCCAGCAGTTAAAACGTCCAATAAGAATGTAACATAAATCCGTCCATCAATCATGGAAAACAATCCATATGCATGTAATATAACCTCAACAATGTGAATAGATAAATTAACCAAAATCAACACCCTTCGGTGACGGGGGAGACCCGATCTCATCAGATGTGGCAAACACATAAATTAAACCACGATTATATAAATGTAAGTAAGCTTCTTGGATGTGGAAAACGGATGACATCAACCATACTAGGTCTTTAGTAAATCTTTGGCATCAATCATACTAGATCTTTAGCCCATCTTAGACATCAACCATACTAGGTCTTTAGTCCATCTCAGACATCAACCATACTAGGTCTTTAGTCCAGGCCCTCAAGTTCAACCATACTAGGTCTTTACCTTGGAAAACCCACCATCCAAAGCAAGCTTACTTAACTTAAAAATTCATACATGACCTCAAAAGAATAACTAATGCATTCAAACTCATGTAAATCTCAAACATAATGCAACTCATGCAATGCAAACCCCAAGCCCACGTCGAGCTTAATAAAATCGGGCGAATGCCATCAAGACTCAATCGAGTCCAAAACCGAGCCCTCTGCTCAAAGATCTAATGATCATTTATCAACATCAAATCATGCAAATGAAATGCAATTAAGCATATAACACATCCTAGACTCCACCCCGAGCATGTAAATATCAACAACGTGCAATAATATGCAACACGGTGCAATAAAAGCAACCCGTAAATAAGACTCCACATCGAGCCATTTAAACCGGACAATTGTCCCAAGACTATCTCAAAGTCAAACCCGAGCAAAGTGCTCCAAGCTTGCTAGACCCATAATGTCGGTCATCATCGCATAAAACGCGTTTAAACATTGTTTAAGCAAACACGTATCCCAAAATCATCATTAACCCCAAAACTCGGACTACAATCCCTCGATTACACTAACGGTGCTTGACCTCAAGCCCCAAAACTTGACACTTAGATGTACCATTAACTTTGAGTCACCCAGACTCAACACTCGAGTTTCACTCGTCGAGCATCCTCATCAAAACCACAATTATCGCTATGGTGTCTAATAGGTCCCACATACGAAAGTTGACCAAGACCCCCAAAATAAGATTCTCAACAAGAAAGGTTACCACCAACCTCAAAATGCGTTACCGCAAGCCAATCCCTCCAATTACCACAAACACATTGACTTTGCTACCGATATCATCCGGCCTATAATCACGCCACGCGCCTGAACGCCCAACTCTTCACAGTCGAGGTTCTACACACTTACTTCCAACTGGGTTACTTAACCTTTCCAAGGTCCTAATGAGTTCAAGGTTTTTCAAGTGCGCTATTCAATAAATATGCCAATCAGTCAAAACCCTTCACAAAAATTTTCAACGCAGAGATTTTCATATCAAATAAATCGTACGCATAGAAAAATTACTATCATCAATTCGGTAGTTACGCAAAAATGGACACGCTCGTCCCACATATGAAAATCATGTTGAAATTTATTTCATTGCAGTTCAGTTTACCCACCAAAGCGCAAAAGCGTAATAAACAATTTCTTTAAAATAAACCGCCACGGTTCTAGTATGGATTGACTCATGACATACACGTAAAGTAACTGCTCGACTTTAAACATGGTGCAACAAAAGGTGTGCACGTATTTCAAGAGAAGTCCCACGACAATTGACTCCAAAATTTCCCTTTTAACCATAAAATGGCATGGGACAAGGTTCACCAACCAAAATTTGTGCGCGTCGGTTTATTATACAAAACGATGAAACGGTTTACAAATACACCTTAGTCAACACAAAACGACCTGTGCTAATTCCATATTTAGAACAAAGCCCATACGTTTCCATCACGTGAAAATATCGACTAAAACATCTTAAAACCTCACCTTGGGGTAGACATGCAAGCTTGTAACACTTCCATTAGCAATTTTCTTCTTGAAACGAAATAACATGCATCAAATGGTTCGCGACCAAATTCCAAAAGATGGAATTCTTTAAATTAATTTCCCAAAATTTCCCATTCGGTCCTATAACGACAATTAAGTAAAACGGTTCTGGTCGAAACTTGCACACAACAATGCGTTTCCCAAAACATATGAGGAAGTAAGTGTTAATAAAAAGGTAGACACCCAAAAAGGATTCATACCGACTTCAAATCTTGAATTGCACCAACGGTGCGCGTCAATGTTCAAAACATAAGAAATTACACGCACCGTTGTTTTATACAACAATTTTCTAAAATCTTCATCATGAAGTATTTTCCTCAAAGTTTCGTACTCGGAACACAAAACGTCAAAACGTCAAGGCTTAAAATGTATTTGTCAAAAATACTCAAAATACACATTTTCTCCAAAACCAAAAGGTTTTCAATTTTCCAAAATGTTCGACAATCAAAGTTGACCAAATGTCAACGACTCACACATTTGTATTTTCAAAATGTATAGCATTGCGAACTATGCATGATTTCCACGACACCAAAACACCCCTTTGACCAAATGGCCATCATTTATACAACGAGTTAATAAAATAACTTCTCTCACGATTCGTTTGACAAAGTGTCGAGAACAATGGTTACCAAGCTATGCATACCCCTAAGTCGATATAGCGCATTTCCCATAAAATGATAATAAAACGTTTAACCGACCAAAACGCACCAAGCAAGTCATTATGAAATGTCAACAAAATGTTCTTTCATGCAGCACTTAAGCCACGTATAAATCAATCCATACACTGAACTATATGCAACGAAATACTTAGTAACACAAACTCTTGAAAGAAAAGTTATGCAACACTAGAGTTCCAAACCCATCTCTTCTTAGTCGCCTTATGGCATAAAATTAACTTTTCTCAACAAAACTCGAGTGGGACCAAATGCCCAACATAACTCGTAAACTTTTCACATAAGCAAATAGAGTATGCACATTGTAAAATTGTACCCACACGACACAACACGCCGTAAAACAAAACTCCATGAACTCCAACGAACTCAATGACTCCAAGTCAACAAAACGGCACTAAACATCGTGCCTCCAAAATCAAATTGCTATAAGCAAAATCATGAATGCAACGCCAAAATCCCAAAAATCCCCTTCTAGGGTAATATCATATAAACAACATTGCTTAATGTTAGTCCCAGATGGCTTAACAAGTATTGTAGAAGGGGGGGGGGGGGGGGGTTGAATACAATACTTAAAAGTTTTCACAATTTTAATTCTTTTATTGAAAATCTTTCAACTAGAATTACACAAAGAAACTTAAAGACTGTTGCGGAAAAGAACAGATAAACTATTCTAACAATCTTTCACAAAGAATACTAAACAAAACAGCAGAGAACACTAAGAGCAAAGCTATAAAGTTATCAAGAAATATGAAAATCTTGCACTGAGAGAAATCCAGAAAGCGTAGTAATGCATGGGGAGTTCTTCTTCCTTTTATAGTGGGATGGAGTGTACTGAGAATTAAATGCTTGGGACACTTGTCATCACCATATTTGCTGAGGATGTTGACTTCTGAAAAGCTGAGATGTCCATATCACCTTTTACTAGATACTAAGAATAGAACCCATGTTGTTGACAGGGACTTGAACTGATAATGGATAAAAGGACAAATAGTCACTTTTATCTGGCAAAGGATATTGTCCCATAATAAATTATCTTCTTGGAATATCCCAAGACATTTGCACCGATGAGGTTCCACCGATACAATTGACCTTGGAACTTGAAACAATCTGTAAAGAGAAAATCACTTATTTTGATAACACATAGATCCCACCGATTTGAGTGTCCTCATCGGTGGGTTGTGGTCCACCGATTTCTGAAAACAACTTCGGTGGGAGGATGCCCACCGAATTTTGATGGTAACATCGGTGGAGAGAATGTCCACCGAATTGTGAGGATAAATTCGGTGGACAATGACTTGTTTGTTTGTTGAGAAGAGTCTTCTATTTTCCACAAGTAGAGAGTCTTCAAGCTTGGTTTCGGTTGATCTTCGACTTCACCGAACATTTGCTATTTTGTACAAGTCATGTAAAGAACTAAACAAAAATATTCAAAGTAGGATTTTTAGGGAAAACATCGGTGAGTCAATTTCAAATCTTTGGTGACCTAACAATCTCCCCCTATTTGAATTTGAGCTCCTTTCTTAGAATATTTAAGAGTATTGAAAAAGTAAAATGCATTTTGACCATTTTTACTCTTTTTGGGTTCTTTTCACATAGACCATTCTTTTTGTTCTTTTTGATCTTTTTCTTTTGTATGAGTATGTATACTATATATTGTATTTACAAGTAAATATAAGTAAGTTTATGTACCAAAAAAATTCAAATAGAAAGGTACTTGTATTTAGATAAGTTTTCTCGTACATTTATCAAAATGAGAAACAACCTTTTACAAGTACCTATTGAGAGTGAGAGCCTATTTCTCGGTGGTTTGTCTGCGCTTGATTTCTTCCAACACATTTCTGAAGAAAGGTTGAGCTTCGGGAATGTTTGGAAATAGGTTGGTGATGCCTTGAAGAAACAGGGTGTCGGCTATGGCAATTTGAGCAAATCTGAAGAAAGCACGACGACCGTAACCATCATTGAAGAACAACCCGGGAATCGGTGAGAGGCTCAAAGTCGTAGTAGGATATGGCACCGAAGTAGGGAGGGAAAGATTTAAGTTGCTCACATTTGGAATCTTCCCTTCTGTTGCCATTTCTTTGAACACCTTGTCGGTAGGATTCTTGACTATGGGAAGACGGATTTCTTCTTTCATCGATTGAAGTTTCGCCCTTTCATCGGAGGAGAGGATGACGTTGTGTTTTCTTTTGATCTCCTTCATCCTTTCCATCAAACCTACAATGCATTTGATAAAAGTTTCTTTCTTCGGGTTTGCACTTTTGACTAGATGCTTAGAGATCTCATACCATTCGGTGAGGCCAAGATTTTTGAGATGAGCATCTGTTAAACTTTTCAGCGAACCATCATCTCTGTTGATGATTAGCCTGATATCCTTCGGGTTGACTTTGGAAGTAGCAATTTTAACATTTGAGATTTGGGATCTGCTACTTCGGTGGTGCATGGTCTTCTTATACCAACTTATTTCGTCATTCTTTTCTTATTCAATGGCACTCAGTACCGATTTCTGGATTTCGATGGCATCGGTGGATTTTGCTTTTGCGGCTTCTTCTTCGGCAGCTTTCAGGGAGAGGGCTTTAGATTTATCTAAAGCAATTTGAGCAAGTTTAGCTTCCTCAATTTCTTGAGGAGAAAGACCGAGATCGGTGGTGGTTTCTTGGGATGGAGGCTTGAGTTTAAGAGTTTCAGCACCTTCAGGTCGAGCCCCATACTTAGCCAAATCCTTTTTCTTCTTTTCTTCTTTTGCCAAGTCTTCGGCCGAAATAACTTTCTTGCCTTTGTCTTTGGGAGCTTTGCTGGATTGATCCCCCTCAGTTGATGCATTAATTTCCACGGCCGATGGGGACTTGATCGGTGAAGAGACTGATTCGGTGGTCCCTGTATATGTCGGTGAAGATTTATGTGATTTCGGTGATGGCGGAGAGGTTTTCGATGAGAAGGATTTCGGTGATGGTGGAGATGTTTTTGGTGGAGTCTTGTTGCTGGTAGATCTCTTGATGTATGGCAATTTCGGTCGAGCAGTAGTTTTCTGCCCCTCAGCAACAGCCGAAAGCTTAAAACCCAATTCATGAAACACTTTGTCAAACTTTGAGTGCAGAGAAGCCAAGCTTGTAGTGGTGGTATCGGGAACCAAGGAAAAATCACCCAAGTCCATCTCCCATTGGGATTGCTCGGTGTTGGTAGTGTCGGTGGAGGATTTTGAGAAAGACTCCACTTTTGAAGATAGGGAAGAGACTGTATCATTTATAGGCCGCAGGGCATCGGTAATGGCATCGAGAAGAATTTGTGGCAACTGAGACTCGAGCATGGTTATTCTGGAGCTTGCTTGGGAGATCAACAAAATGGTGGATTGAAGAAAAGCAGAGGGGCGGCCAATGATTGAAGAGGTCTGACCACCGATTTCTGGGAAAGAAAATCGGAGGCGTTGGGGATCTGCTTCGGTGATGAGATTTGGGAGGTAAGTTGACATTTCATCGGTATAGAGGATTCTCGGCGGATGTCAGGATCGAATCTTAACAAGACTATTAATACTTAGAACTCAGAATTAAAGAATATGCGGAATAGAACTTTAATTCACACAATCAAAGAACAATATATCAGAAAACACACAGTTGTTTGTATTCACTAATTCAACTCACAAGCTTACAACCAAACCTCAATCTTGATGAACAGGCTCAATCAAGACGACTTCTACTTCTCTAGAAATAGGGTTCTAAACCTTGAGGTTAATTCTCTCTTAAACAAAACGTATTCTGAAACTCTCGTATCTCGCGTATATTGAATAGCTATCTATCAACATCTATTTATACAAAATAATTACAAGATAACTATCAAAACAAAATTGATCTTCAGAATATTCTTTCACGATTATCTTTAATCATTCCATCTTTATCTCCAACATTCTCGCATTCCAAACTTATGATCACAAGCAGCATTAACATCTTTATGCACGAGCAGTATTAACTTCATTCAGCATGAGCAGTACTAATATTCTCCAGCAGCATTAATTCATTCCAGCAGCATTAACTTGACTCAGCAGTACTAACCTTGCTTCAGCAGTATTAATTCATTCCAGCAGCATTAACTTGACTCAGCAGTACTAACATTGCTTCAGCAGTATTAATCTTGACAAGCAGTACTAACTTTTGACAAGCAGTACTAACTTCACTCTAGCAGTATTAATTATGCTCTGGCAGTATTAAAGTTGTTCTGGCAGTACTATCCATACTTAAGCAAATCTTCAGTTCCCAACAATCTCCCCCTAACTTGACTTTTAGAAAGAGAAGTCAAGTTCTTCAGATGATGCTTCCAAAACCTAATCATTAACGCATAAATCAGGATTCAAACCCAGACTTTGATTGATAATCCTTCTTACCAAGTATCTTCCCATTTCAGAATCCTTGTTGCAAACCAACTTAGCATGTAGCATTCCATTCAACCTTTTCATGCTGTGCTTGTATACAACATCCACCAAATAATGTTCATGAAATGTATGGTCAAGTGTGATGACATACACTCCACAATTTTCAATAAGCATCCAGTTGGTAACAGCTTGAAATTGCCTTTCTGTCAAATACTTAACTGCTTCTGTATTGAACATTAGACACAAGTATTCAAGTACCATTTTGGTGATGGACATTCCATTCTCAGTCAGCAAATTTCCATAAAGCTTCATTCCCACCTTGAACATCTCTTCCAAGTCTGATCTAGAGCACATCCTTATAAGTCTTCCCCATGTAGAACAGACCTCAAACTTCCCATCTGCTCTTTTTATTCTAATGTACTCCTTTCTCCCATCTCTCAATGTGTCCCAGAAGATGATCTCAGGAGCCATAGAAGCTAATGGTTTAACTTTGATTGGACTAGTATCAACCACAGTAATATACATATCACATTGAGCATTTGTTGGTGATTGTACATTGCTTGGTTGACCTGATGGAGTTGCCACTTCTTCTTCAGCAACTTTTTGATCAGCTTTCTCTTTCACAACTTCCTCCTTAGCTTCTTCTACAATAGGTTCCACCCTAGGCTTCTTTACAACTTTCTTCTTTGAAGCTATAGACTTTGTTCTTGGTCTTTTGTTTGACACCATCTTGGTTCTTTTGAGTGATTTAACAGCTTCAGGAATGGTTTCAGCTGTTTCCTTTGTTTCTGCTGCTTCATGGATGGTTTCTGCTGCCTTATGTTTTTCAGCAACATTAACCATTTCTGCTGCTTGAATGGTTTCTGCTGCTTTTTGACTAGCAGCATTAACCATTTCTGCTGCTCTACATGTTACTGCTTCTTTTACAATCTTTGATACTGCTGCTTCAACACTATTCTTCACAATCTCAAATACCTCTGCTTCAATCTCAGATTTAGTTACTGTAGATACAGATACTGCTTCCTTCTCACTTTCAGATACTGCTGCATCAACAAGACTCTTCATAATTTCAGCTACTGCTGCTTCAATCTCAGATACTGCAGCATTAACTGTTTCTACTGCATGAAACTCAGATACTGCAGCATTAACTGTTTCTACTGCTTTTTCTGTGGTTTCTGCTGCATGAAACTCAGATACTACTTCCTTCTCATTTTCTGCAGTTTCAGTTACTGCTGCTTTCTCACTTTCTGCTTCCTTTGCAACTTCTGCAACCTGCTCATTCTCCCCCTCAACCTTTGCATCCTCCATGTTTAGTTCAGTTTCTAACTCCCCCTTTTTGGAAGCATCAGTGGTTGATCTTCTCCTTTTCAGAACATACTGAGCTTTCTTCCTTCTTTGCAGCAGCTTGGTGGTCATCTTCTTATTCTTCTCTATCTTGGTGTGTTGATAAAGAACCACCTTCTTAAGCTCATCAATCTCCTTCTGCTGATTCATGACATCAATGTTGATGTTGGCAATGGTTTCCATCAATTCCTTATAAGTATATCTATCCTCACCTGGTTTAGAAGTGTTTACCTCCCTTACAAGATCATTTGAAGTTTTAGTAGGTGTCTCTTGCCTAGCAAAAGCACAACCTACTCCCATGGTTTCTTGGCGCCTGGGTCCTCTGAATGTTTTCACATTCTGAGTTGCCGTGGGGAAGGTCTTAGTGATGTTACCACTGACCCTCTCTTTGCTAGCAGAAGTAGTGGCAGCCTTGCAGCCCACATGCTCATCCTTCTCCTTAGAGAGCACCTTCTTGGGGTTGGGAGACACCCCTGTGGTTACCCTTTTGATATTCTCTATTGGAGAATGCTCCAATAGAGGGCTTGTAGGCTTTGGGCTATTAGGAGATACACCAAGGGAAGGAACCTTGTGTACCTTTCTTCTTTCAAACTTCTTGGTGATTTTGGGAGTGGGTCTTAAAAGAATGGACTGTGGGATTTCTTTGGTGATGGAAGGTTGGGATTGGCCATCAGTGGGTGTGTCTAATGGGGGCCTTGACCCTGATGCCATACCTTCAGTGGTGTGGGACACAACCATCATTGTAGAGAACAATGGTGTGTCAACTCCTTCCGAGTCCCTAGGAATTCTTCTCATATTTGAGAAAACCTTCCCTTTAGGGGGGTTTTGGCACATATACCTCAGCAGACTGAGGTAAATCCGTCAATTCATGGTTAATTACTTCTTGGACAAACCTGGGATACATGTAAAAGCTCTTTTTGGACTCTAGGTTTGTCACAAGATCATTAAAAATCATTGCTGAAAAATTGAACTTTCTGGCAGTGGCTAAGGAGACCAAGGCATAAGCAATGGTACTGCTAAACTCACTCCATCCAGTTGTTTTCTTTGAAATACAGTGCATAAGAGTATGAACAAGAAATCGCCATTGGGTGAAAAACTTTGACTTGTAGAATTTAAAAATTCCAATGGGACCTTCATACCCCATTCGTGGTAAGGTCGAGAAAAGTTCATCATTAGAGAGATAGGTTATACCTGAGGCATCATCTAAGTGAAGAGTGATGCGAATAACCTCCTCTGTGACCTTCAAGGGTTTGTCACAAACCCTTGTTCGAATGATTTTCTGCCCATCTTCGAATATAACAGTGGCATTCTCCCAAAATTGCTTTTGATGCTCGATATAAATGGTTGGGCACACTGTTAGGGCATGAGAGATGTGTGTGGACTTGAGAAAATCCACAATATCATGAAATCCTGCGGCCTGCTTTGGCTTCTGAAGCATCGCAATCTCATTGTGCTCATCGACAAACTCCATTGTCGTCATTCTTCCTGAGGATTTGGATAGAAAACACAGAGATTCTAGGGAGAAAAAGGTTAGAACGAGAGAGAGATAAATTGAATGCAAAGAGACGTTATGAACTTTGGCGGGCTAAAAGAGTATTTATAGCAGTACTAGCCCTGATTTTCTTTAAAAGCAGTATTAACGACTTAGCAGTAGTAACGACTGAACAGTATTAACTGCAAGGCAGTATTAACTACACAGCAGTATTAACTACATAAGCAGTATTAACTACTAAGCAGTATTAACAACAAAGCAGTATTAACTACACATGCAGTATTAACTACTAAGCAGTATTAACTACACATGCAGTATTAACTACTAAGCAGTATTAACTACAAAGCAGTATTAACTACTAAGCAGTATTAACTACAAAGCAGTATTAACTACACATTGGCAGTAGAAAATATGTACTAGCAGTAGTAACTCTGCACTGGCAGTAGTAACTATACTTACACTTTGCAGCACTTGTCAATCTGAGTCATACTGAGGTTCTGAGAAAGCTAGTTAGTAACACCAAATATACAAAGAAATACAGGTATAAAAAATTAAAAATCATGAATTTATTCAAGGTTGATCAAGCCCACACTTGCTACCAAGAAAGTGAATCTACCCACATCAAAAGCTTTTGTGAATAGATCTGCAAACTGGTCATTGGTATGAACTTTAGCAACTTGAATCAATTTCTTTTCATTACAGTCTCTAATAAAGTGATACATGATCTCTATGTGCTTTGTTTTTGAGTGCTTGACAGGATTGTTAACAATGCTAATGGCACTGTTGTTGTCAATGAAGATTGGAGTGTGAAGAAATGTTACCCCATAGTCCAACATCTGATTTTGTATCCATAGAACCTGAGAGCAGCAGCTTGCAGCAGCTATATACTCAGCTTCTGTTGTAGATAAGGACACTGTGGTTTGTTTCTTACAATGCCAAGATACTAGTCTTGCACCCAAAAACTGACATCCACCTGAAGTAGACTTCCTATCCATGTTGGCTCCACCCAAGTCACTATCTGAGTATGCAAGTAAATCAAAAGATGATTCATAAGGATACCAGAGACCTAATCTAGGTTGCCCTCTTAGGTATCTAAAAATTCTTTTGACTGCATGAAGGTGTGATTGCTTAGGTGTAACCTGAAATCTGGCACAAACACATACTGGAAACATAATGTCTGGTCTAGAGGCTGTGAGATACATGAGTGATCCAATCATAGATCTGTAATGATGGACATCCACATCCTCCCCCTCAAGATCTGTAGTGGTCTTTTTGTGTGTCTCCATTGGTGTGCTTGCTGGCTTTGAGTCTGTTAAACCATACTTGTCCAGGATGTCTTTCACATATTTGGATTGGTTTATGAAAATCCCATCTTTCCTCTGTTTCACCTGAAGCCCAAGGAAGAAAGTAAGTTCTCCCATGGAACTCATCTTGAAGCTCTTGTGCATTAACTCTTCAAACTCTTTACACATGTGATCATTTGTGGATCCAAAGATGATGTCATCCACATAGATCTGAACAAGTAGTGTGTCTTTCTTTCTCCTCTTAATGAACAAGGTCTTGTCAATGACTCCTCTTTCAAAGTCATTTTCCAAGAGATAGGTAGACAGGGTGTCATACCATGCTCTTGGGGCTTGATGTAAACCATAAAGTGCCTTCTTCAACTTGTACACTCTGTCAGGGTGCAATGGATTATCAAATCCAGGGGGTTGACAGACATATACTTCTTCATCAATACTTCCATACAGAAAAGCACTTTTTACATCCATTTGGTAGACCTTGAACTTCATGTATGAGGCATAGGCTAGAAATAGCCTAATTGCTTCAATCCTTGCCACTGGAGCAAAGACTTCCTCATAGTCTATGCCCTCTTCCTGAGTATACCCTTGTGCAACCAGCCTTGCTTTGTTTCTGATCACAATTCCTCTGTCATCCTTCTTGTTTCTGAAAATCCACTTGGTGCCAATTGCTCTATGACCTTTTGGAAGGTCCACCAAGTCCCAAACATCCTGTAATTTAAATTGTAGCAGCTCCTCTTGCATTGCTTCTATCCAACTTGGATCTTTCATAGCATCATAAGCCTTTTTGGGCTCAATTTGGGATAGAAAGCAAGTAAGTACAGTATTAACTGTATTCTGCTGATCTTGTAGCTCTTGAAGTCTGCTTTGATTCCTAGTCATCATGGGAGAAGCAATATCTCCTATAACCAACTCAGGAGGATGATTTTTCTGAGTTCTTGATGGATGACCAGGTTCCTCAACTAAGTTCCCATCCAGATTTGACTCATTTAAGTCTGGATCTTCTTCAGCTTCTTCAGTCACTTCAGACTCTCTGGAATTTGGACTTGAAGGCTGGTTTTCCTCTATTCTTCTCTCTTCTTCATTCTGAATGGGTTCAGCTTCCTTTTCTTGTGCACAGAAGTCAACAGGATCAATGGTAGGGAGTGGAAATATCACAGACTGAATACTGTTATCTGATGGTGGTGCATCCCTTTGTCCTGCATTTACATCACTACTGAAACCCAAAGAATTAGTGAGTGAATCAATGTCAAATAGCCAATCAGGACCTGAACCAATAGGATTTGGTGTGTTCTCATTGCATTTGACATTGTCACTTTCTTCAATTATTCTAGAAGAGGTATTAAACACTCTGTAAGCCTTACTCTGAGACGAGTAACCAACAAGAAAGCCATCATCTGCTTTTCTATCAAACTTACCTAAGTGAGATTTGGTATTGAGAATTGTACAAGGACACCCAAATGGTTTGAAAAATCCAATAAATGGTTTCTTTTTCAGAAAAAGCTCATAAGGTGTCTTGTTTTTAGGCTTTATGACCAAAACTCTGTTTTGAACATAACAAGCAGTATTAACTGCTTCTGCCCAAAAAGTAGTGGGTAATTTTGAATCAGCTAACAGAGATCTAGCAGCCTCAATCAGTGTCATATTCCTTCTCTCAGCAACACCATTCTGTTGTGGAGTCCTAGGAGCACTGTATTGTCTCTCAATTCCTTTTTCCTCACAAAAGGTGTTTAGATCAAAGTTTTTAAATTCAGTCCCATTATCTGATCTAATGACTTTCACTTTTTGATTTGATTGGTTTTCAATTCTAAGAATAAAAGATTTGATCAGTCCACTTGTCTCATCTTTAGTTCTCAGAAAATATACCCAAGTAAATCTAGAGTAATCATCAACAATAACTAAACAGTATGACTTCTTGCCAATGCTCATGACATTTGTAGGGCCAAATAGATCCATATGCAACAACTGAAGAGGATTTGAGATAGTGTTTATCTCTTTGGACTTATGAGAAGTTTTGTGTTGTTTGCCTTTGAGACATGCAACACAATGATCATCACATGAATAGACTTTTGATGGTAAACTCCTAACAAGATTATTTTTAACAAGTTTATTCATTGTTTTAAAATTCATGTGACACATCCTTCTGTGCCAAAGTGATGATTCATCTATTGAAGCTTTTGATACCAAACAATTTAGAGATGAATCAGATGAAACACTTTCTAAATCTAAACAATACACATTATCCTTTCTAGGAGTTCTCAATAGTATCATGTTTTCATCAACTACTTTGAATCCAGGAGCAAGAATAATGCATTCAGAATCAGTAAATAATATACTATGTTTCTTGTCACAGACCTGTGATACACTTAACATGTTGTATCTCAATTGCTCAACATAGTAAACATCCTCAAATGTCATCTTACCTTTTGACACATCACCTTTACCACTTATCTTACCTCCTGCAGGATTATTTCCAAAAGCAACATGTCCTCCATCAATTCTTTTGAAATTCTTGAGGCAGGCCATGTTACCTGTCATGTGCCTGGAGCAACCACTATCAACATGCCAGATGCTCTTCCCCTTGAGCTGTTGGTTGCCCTGCACATCAGATAAATCAGTTAGTTTTTATTGGGAACCCAAGCCAAAGTGGTCTTGGGTCTCCCTTGCTCATGAAAGTACTTGCACTGGGTTTTGATGAGATTTTCAAACTTAGGTACTGCAGAACTAGAGTACTTTGTCAATATGATTGGTCTAGCAGCACAAAAACTAGAAGCAGTATTAACCTTAGAAGAAGTACTAACAGTGTTAGCAGCACTAACACTGCTAGCAGCAGTATTGTTCTTAGAAGAGGTACTAACAGAGTTAGCAGCACTAACACTGTTAGCAACAGCATTCTCTTTAAAAGAAGTACTAACAGTGTTAGCAGCACTAACACTGCTAGCAGCAGCATTCTCTTTAAAAGAAGTACTAACAGTGTTAGTAGCACTAACACTGCTAGCAGCAGTATTGGCAGTAATATTGCTTCTAGCAGCACTATCCTTGTCAGCAGTACTATCTGAGGTAGTAGTACTAACATTAGTGCTTTTAGGGACCCATATATTGACACATTCCTTTTCAGTCTGTTTTTTCATGTGGCTTTTGGATTCAGCTTGTTTCTTAGCCACATTATTCCTTGCAGGCTTCCTATAACCAGAAGATTTTTGAAAACGTCTTTGAAAACTTTTCTTTTGGTTAATAGGATTGAAATAACAGTGTTTGGCAAGATGATTCAATTTGCCACAAATAAAACAAGGTTTTGGTCTGTTAATCCTTTGCAGATCAACTCCTTGCTTTTGTGCCCACTGGTTATTCCAATTTCTTTGATTTCCCCTCTTTTTATCATGTTTTTGGGGCTTATTCTCTTGAGATTTCTTGCAAGAACAATGTTCACAAGTATTAGAGTTCACAACAGTGGTCTGTGTATAATGAACTCCCTTTCCCTTTCCAGTCCTTTTCATCTCATTGTTCTTAACACATGGACTTACACATTCCTCACCAGATCCTTCTTTTTCAGTCTTATCCTCAACAACCCCTTCATCTAATGGATCTACTTCAGTGGCTCCTTTAGGTAAGTCCTTCCTATCCATGGTTTCTAACAGGTCTGACCTAGGAGGGATGTATGTGTTGTTGTAGGGTGGGGGTGTGGCATTATACCCTAGGCCTGTTTTCATCTTACTGTGGATTTGAGTATTTATTATGGTGTCCATGACTTTAGAAGCTTTTGAAAACTTTTCAACATCAAGTTTAACTTTCTCAAGCTCTCCTTTTAGTTTCTCACACTCTTCCCTGGATTCTCTAAGCTGGAACTCTAGACCATCCTTTTCCCATTTCCAGTAGTTTGTATCATAGGAGTGTTGAAGTTCATTGGCTTGAAAAGCCCTAATCTGTTCTTCAAACTTCTCAACAATTACTACATAGTCTTTTCTGTCCTTTTCTAATCTCTTAAGCTCATCACACATTCCCTGATTGTGATCTCTATACCTTTTAACAGTGTCTATACAAGCTTGAGTACAGAGATTAGATTATACCTCAGTGGGAAGATCTGAAACTTCAGCCATAAGAGCTTGATTTTGGATGGCCTCTTCTGCTTGATCACTCCAATCAAATCCCATTCCTATGTCAAACTCATTGGGTCTGAGCATGGGAACCTTAGAAACAAGAGTACTGTTTGATTCAATAGAATTGTCCATAATGATTGTAGAATTCTAAGAAACACAAGCTCTGATACCACTTGTCAGGATCGAATCTTAACAAGACTAATAATACTTAGAACTCAGAATTAAAGAATCTGCGGAATAGAACTTTAATTCACACAATCAAAGAACAATATATCAGAAAACACACAGCTGTTTGTATTCACTAATTCAACTCACAAGCTTACAACCAAACCTCAATCTTGATGAACAGGCTCAATCAAGACGACTTCTACTTCTCTAGAAATAGGGTTCTAAACCTTGAGGTTAATTCTCTCTAAAACAAAACGTATTCTGAAACTCTCGTATCTCGCGTATATTGAATAGCTATCTATCAACATCTATTTATACAAAATAATTACAAGATAACTATCAAAACAAAATTGATCTTCAGAATATTCTTTCACGATTATCTTTAATCATTCCATCTTTATCTCCAACATTCTCGCATTCCAAACTTATGATCACAAGCAGCATTAACATCTTTATGCACGAGCAGTATTAACTTCATTCAGCATGAGCAGTACTAATATTCTCCAGCAGCATTAATTCATTCCAGCAGCATTAACTTGACTCAGCAGTACTAACCTTGCTTCAGCAGTATTAATTCATTCCAGCAGCATTAACTTGACTCAGCAGTACTAACATTGCTTCAGCAGTATTAATCTTGACAAGCAGTACTAACTTTTGACAAGCAGTACTAACTTCACTCTAGCAGTATTAATTATGCTCTGGCAGTATTAAAGTTGTTCTGGCAGTACTATCCATACTTAAGAAAATCTTCAGTTCCCAACAGCGGAGGAGGATTTTGGTGAGGAGAACCCTGACGTATCGGTGTGGGAGACGTTCGGGGTGTAGGTGATCGGGGTGGGGTGGGAGATCGGTGTGGGGATACGATCGGTGGTGTGGATTGGTTCTTCGGTGAGGGAGACTCGGTGGGATTCTCTTCGGTGGACGGGATGGTTCGGGGAGAACCAGTGTCCGCTAAAAGAAATCAAAGAAATCATGTGGGGGTGGATTTAATGGGGGGAACTTAAGGCGAGTTGTGCTTCATCATCGATCTCATAGAGATCGGGTGGAAAGTCGTGAAGTGAAAAATCAGTACCCTCGAGGGGAGAGACCTAGAGGTCATCTCCACCACCCAAAGAATCGAGTGGGGAGGTAGGTTGAGGTTCCTCCAATTGTACAACTGAAACCATTTGAGAGGCAACAGAGGAGTCGGTGGGGTTAATGGCAGATTCCCTTGGCCCGGAGGGTTGAAGTTCAACAACTGACGATTTTCGAGAATCGACAGTTGGATTAGTCGGTGGGGCTGATGGTTTCCGAGACCTCTTTGAAAGAGATCTCGAAGGGGAAGACGAGTGCCTCCGCTTATGAGAAGGGGTTTGAACCGGGGAAGCCTCTGAGGGATCTCTCGGTGGCATAGTTCTAGAAGCGGGTGCGGAGGTGTCGGGGGCCGTATGTTGTTTCTTTTTCGCGCCGCCCGACTTTACTCGAGTAAGGAAGGATGGGGCCACTACAGCATGGGGTGCTTCGGGAACTTCCGGGTGTTTAAATCCGGGAATTTCCGCATCGTCCCAATGTAGATCGGGAGAGAGAGCGAGAGAAATCATACCTTGTCTTAACGGGTTGTCGGTGGCGAGAGGTCCCACGTTTAGTGTTTTGAGACCGACAACTGGGGAAGACCAATCATAGGTGAATCGGGGCGCTTGAGATTTTCGATCCGTCTCTAATGCCTTGTTGAGCTTGTGCTGAATGATCATCGAGATGAACCGCGGATAGGCAACGTAACACTTCTTGGGATGCTTGATTACTTCGACAAGTTCAGAAAAGAAGTATTGGGCGAAGTCGACTTTTCTTTGAAAGATGAGGGCATGGGCGAGCTTTGTGATGTATGACGGTGATTGATCATGCCCACTAGTTTTGCGAGAGAGGCAGTGAATAACATGGGCAAAGAAGAAGTTCCATATGCCTCCCATTTTGCTACAGAGAAGAGTACCGGGGCCTTTAGAACTTTTGGAGGAGTCGTCGATCACATAGCTGGTTGCTTGAATAACATCTTCATGTATGTTTTCCACATACATGTCTTCGTAGGCTGGAAAAGCGTCAATCTTTAGGGCGAGGCGAACATCGTCGACCCCAAACGTAAGGTCGTGATCACTTTCTTCGTTGGTAAGAATGGAGGCGTGAATGGCGTTGTTTGAAGGATCGTACACACAGGTTAACCAAAAGTTTCCAATGAGCATTTTGCTCATCTTGGGGTTGCAAGAGAAAGCATGAAGGAGAGGGGAGCGAGTGAGAAACTTAGCTATCGTGGAGAACTCGGGATGAGATGGATCTGATTCAAAACGAGCGACGTGATTGCATGGGTTGAACTTGAGATCTTCAAACCGTGTGGGAGTTGCATTTCTGGAAGATGCCATTGAGTGAGATGAGGTCGAGAGAGAGAGAGAGAGCAAGTGTGGGAAGTAAGATAATAGAGAAGAAGGGTTAAGGGATGAGAGGGGTTCGAGAGGTTGCAGGTTTGAGAGAATCGAAATGGTGAGGAAGATGGGTTTTTATAAGGGTGAGAGAGAAGAGTGTAGGAATTCAAAAGGAGAGAGGGAACGGTTAAAGATGTGAGAGAGATGGTTTAAATAAAGTAAATAAATCCGAAATGGTAATAATGATGTTTCGGGGTGAGAGGCTGAAACGGGTTTTCATGAAAAAGGAAGGGTCAAAGTCTCTAACACCTATGATTGTAGGGGTGATGTAGGCATGGGCATGGGGAAGCGTAAGGGATAAGATTTGGGAATCGGTGGTTGATTTCGGTGGACAGAGATTTGAATCTCGGTGTAAACAAGTCGGTGTATACTTTTCTACCGAAGTTCAAGAAAGATGTCGGTGTAGCTGTTTTTGAACACCGAAAAGACTTCGGTGTTAAGGTTTAAGAGCCGTCGGTGGACTTTAGGATATAACAAGAGATTGAGTCCACCGATATGTGATTTCGGTGGAGGCTTCGGAGTTGAAGCGGATGTGGGTTTCGGTGTAGAAAGCACACAGATTTGAACACACGGAATTGGAACTTAAGGCCACCGAAATGTTATTTCGGTGGAAGAAAAGATGTCGGTGAAGAAGGCGAAAAGAGAAAGGTGTCTACCGATGAGAGATCGGTAGAAAGAGAGCACATAGTTATTGAAAGTTGCACATTCCAAGTTCACTTATGAGAAAGTTGAACCTGGCTTCATCTAGGGGTTTGGTGAACAAATCAGCAAGTTGTAGATCGGTGGGAATGAAATGTAACTCAATGTCACCTTTGGAGATGTGGTCCCTGATGAAATGATATCTGATATCTATGTGCTTTGATCTAGAATGAAGTATTGGGTTGTTTGCAATAGCTATTGCGCTTGAGTTATCACACAGAATTGGGACTTTGGAGTAGATTTGAGCATAGTCCCGGAGTTGATTTCTCATCCATAGGATCTGAGCACAACAGCTTCCAGCAGCTACATATTCAGCCTCAGCAGTAGAGGTTGACACAGAGTTTTGTTTCTTGTTGGACCAACTTACCAATTTGCCACCAAGAAGCTGGCAGCTTCCTGTAGTACTCTTTCTATCAATCTGGGAACCTGCATAATCTGAGTCTGAATGCCCAATTAGTTCAAAACCTGAGTCTTTGGGATACCAAAGACCCAAGTGCAAGGTACCCTTGAGATACCGAAAAATCCGTTTTACAGCCTTTAAATGTGATTCTTTAGGATTGGCCTGATAACGGGCACATAGACAAGTAGCAAACATAATATCCGGTCTGCTAGCAGTTAAGTACAGAAGAGAACCAATCATGCCTCGATAGAGGGTAACATCCATAGATTCACCTTTAAGATCAGCATTGAGTTTCAAAGGTGAAGCCATGGGGGTTTTCATAGGAGAGCTATCTAAAAAATTAAATTTCTTCAGAAGGTCACGAATATATTTACTTTGGTTTATAAAAATCCCTTCTGATGACTGTTTGACTTGAAGGCCCAAAAAGAATGTAAGCTCTCCCATCATGCTCATCTCATATTCACTCATCATGAGAGAAGCAAACTCATCACATAGTGACTCATCAGTGGCACCAAAGATGATGTCATCAACATAGATTTGGACAAGAATAAGATTACCTGAGGTTTCCTTGATGAAGAGAGTGTTGTCAATTTTACCTCTGAAATATCCATGCTTTAGAAGGAAGTTGGCAAGAGTGTCATACCAAGCACGTGGAGCTTGCTTGAGACCATAAAGTGCCTTGTCAAGTCTGTACACATAGTCTGGATGAGCTGGGTCTTCAAAGCCAGGAGGTTGTTTCACATAGACTTCCTCTGCAAGTTCCCCATTGAGGAAGACACTTTTAACATCCATTTGAAATACTCTGAAATTTCGGTAGGCAGCATGAGCTAGAAAGATTATTATTGCTTCAAGTCTTGCAACCGGGGCAAAGGTTTCATCATAATCAATGCCTTCTTCCTGTCGGTATCCTTGAGCAACCAGTCTAGCTTTATTTCTGATAACTGTACCATCTTCATCCATTTTATTTCTGAAGATCCATTTGGTTCCAATGATTGTTTTCTGTCGGGGTCTGGGAACCAATCTCCAAACTTTGTTTCTCTTAAATTGAGAGAGCTCTTCTTGCATGGCAGTGATCCAACAGGGATCTGCAAGAGCTTCATCAATCTTCTTAGGTTCAATAAGAGAGAGAAAATTCACATAGAGACAAATATTCCCAATTCCTCTACGTGTTTGGACACCTGCTTGTTGATCACCAATGATTTGATCTATGGGGTGATCTTTGGTCCATTTGGTTGCAAGAGGTAAAGGTGGTGGAATATTTTGTGTTAGAGGTGAAGATGGAGTGGGATCAGAGGTTCGGTGGCAAGCAACATTTTCGGTGGAAGAAATTGGATCGGTGGAAGGCAGTTCGTCGGTGGAGAGTTGCACATTGGTGGGAGAGAGCACATCGGTGGAAACATGGTCAGTTTCGGTGGGAAATATAGAGGGTGACCCGACTTGGTTATTTGAAGGAGATGGATTGGAGGGTGTGAAAAGAGTATCGGTGGAGTTTGATAAAGGAGCATCACCGATGCATGAAGAGATCCATCTGTGTAATTCATCATCATCATTTGACAGAGATGATGATCTAAGATCATCAAATTTGACATGAATGGACTCATCAATGCATTTTCTCCTAAGGTTGAACACACGATATGCTTTGGAGGATAGAGAGTATCCAACAAATATTCCTTCATCAGCTTTGGGATCAAACTTCCCAAGATTGTCACGGTCATTTAGAATAAAGCACACACAGCCAAAAACATGAAGAAAACCAATGTTTGGTTTTCTGCCATGGAAAACTTCATATGGGGTTTTATCATGTCTTTTGGATATCACAGACCTATTTTGGGTAAAGCAAGCAGTATTAACAGCTTCAGCCAAAAAATATGTGGGTAGGTTGGATTCACTTAGCATGGATCTTGCAGCCTCACATAGAGTTCTGTTTTTCCTTTTCACCACTCCATTTTGCTGAGGAGTACGGACTGCAGAGAAGTTTTGAGAAATTCCTTTCTCAGTGAAGAAGTCTTCAAGAGCACTGTTTCTGAATTCAGTGCCGTTATCACTTCTTACCGAACGAACAAGTTGACCATTAATAACTTCATTTTTCTTGACAAAGTTGATGATTTCTTCAGTTGCATCACTTTTATACCTGAGAAAAGACACCCAAGTATATCTAGTAAATTCATCGACAATCACAAGAATGTACCTTTTGCCTCCTAGACTTGGAGTGCTGACTGGTCCACATAGGTCCATGTGCAGCATCTGGAGAGGAAGAGTGATGGAAGAACATTGCTTGGTCCTGAAAGAAGTCTTGGTGAGCTTCCCTTTTTCACATGCATCACACAGCTTCTCTTTGACAAAGTTCAACTTGGGCATACCAGTTACCAGCTCTTTGTTGGAGATTTTATGAAGAGTTTTGAAATTTAGATGAGAGAGACGCTTATGCCACAACCAGTTTCTTTTGGATATGTCATCTGACACAAAGCAGACATTTGATGAATTGTTATTTAGTCCCATGTCAATGATATAGACATTTTCCATCCTTTTACCAGATAATACCACGTTAAAGTTCTTGTCCACCACAGTACAGACACAAAGTTCAAAGATAACTTTATATCCGAGATCACACAGTTGGCTAATGCTGAGAAGATTATGCATGAGGCCTTCAACAAATGCCACTTTATTGAAAGTGACAGATCCATTAGTGAAAGTTCCATAACCTTTGGTGTAGCCTTTAGAGTTATCACCAAAAGTGACAGATGGACCTTTTCCAGACACATAGTTGATGAGAAGAGATTTGTTTCTCGTCATGTGGCATGAGCACCCACTATCCAGATACCATATTTGATGGTGCTCAAAAACCTGCATGCATACACAGATTAGTTCTTTGGTACCCATTTTGTAATGGGTCCTTTGGGGTTAGAAGAAAATGAGTCATTAGGTTTGGTTCTATCTATTCTTTTCTTGGGACAATCCTTTGCCATGTGAAACGTGTCACCACAGTTATAGCATTTTCTATAGATAAAAACCTTTTTAACACTATGACCACTTTTCCTGTTTTGGCTTTTAACATTAGTTTTTATGACCTTGTTAGAAGAGAACAAAGCAGAAGGTTTGGACCCAAGAATTCCTTTGTCAGTGTTGTGGGTTGCAGAGTTGGAGGATTCTTTTGACTTTTTCAAAAGTACTGATCTTGGAATTGGAAGAATAGAAGAGTTACCAGAAAAATTCTTTTGAGTAAATCTTTTGGGATGGAAATCGGCCACAGATTCGGCCACCGATTTCCCTTTGTCAGAAGATGAAAACTTTTTGTGGGAACTTGAGGTTCTCTTTTGGGAATCTTTGAGGGCTTAGGTTCAGAGTATTCATCTATATGAATAGACTTTAACAACTCATGAAGAGGTATGGGAGGATCATCGGTGTTGACATCGGTGGGGTTTGATCTTTTCAGCAAGATGACTTTTGAGGAGTTAGAGGATGAGGTTTCATCAATGGTTGATCCTTTTGAGAGATCAAGGATGAGTTTTGAAACGTCATCAGAGTCATGTTTCTCAAAGAGTTGATTTGAGGATGCCTCTTTTGCTTTTATAAACATTCCATATTTTAGAGCTTCACCCAGATCTAAAGAATTTATGGAGATGGAATCACAAGAACTTGAAACAGAGGCATCATCCCACACACTAGAGATAGGAATAAGTGCATGGGAAGAAGCTTCAGGATGGACTTTGCCAAATCCTAGACCGATTTTTCTATTTCCACCGACTTGGCTTTGAAAGAATTGTTCAAGATTTTTTGAAGAATCTGTCCATTTTCTTACAACCTCTTGCTCTCTTTTAAGTTTCTTAAAAAGCGAGTTTTTTTCTTTTGAAATCACATGATTTATTGTTTTCAAGTCCTCAAGCTCAGCTTTGATTTCCTCAAACTTTTCAAGTTTAGACATGCAAATTTCAAGTTCAGATTTGAGTTCTTTCACTTGAGCAGATTTTCTATTCTTGCTATCTTTGACAAAATAAAAGTCTTTAGTTAAAGATTCATAAGCATCTATCTTTTCACTATTTGTCATATCATTAAAAGGATGTACCTGAGCATAAGCTGTTGAGCACCCAGTCGACACAAAAGCCATTGGAGAGGTAGCTTTTTCAGAATCCTCCATCTCTTCAGAAATGGCCATGAAGTACATATTGTGAGAATCACTGTCAGAGGTGTCTTCTTCATCCCAGTCATGAGTTTCTGCCATTAGACCTTTTCCTTTTCTTTCAAGACCCTCACTCCTTTCTTTCTCTTTCTTGTACTTGGCTTTATACTTCTCAGCACGCTCCTGATGGTCTAAGGAAGAGGATTGGGAGTCCTTTTTGGAAAAGGTTGATTTGAAAGGATTATTTCTGGGTTTCTCATTCTTTGAAGAATATTTGTCAGAGGATGGGTTCCTAGACTTAGTAACACGCTTGCTCCTACACTCAGATGCAAAGTGTCCTTTCTTGCCACAGTTATAGCACTCTTCATTTGACTTGTCAGATGAAGTCTTGGAAGATGAAGAATTTCTAAAATTTCTGGATTTGTTGAAAGGACGAAATTTGTTCTTAGAGCCAGCCATCATTGCCATTTCTTCAGACAATTGTTCAACCATAATTTCCTCACCTTCATCATCAGCATCACTAAGATATGCCTCCGTTTGGTGGGTAGAGTTATTTTGGCTGTCATTGTCAGAGTCTGATGACGGATAGGTGATTCTAGGAACATTTTGGGATTTCTTGGAACTTTCACTGACAAGAGCTATAGAAGAGCTCTTTATCTCTTTGATAAAAGATTTCCTTTGTAACTTGGTTTGCACAAAATTGAAGAGAGTTCCATACAGGACAGTTAAGGGCATGAACTCAAGGTCCTTGGTAGTTTTAATGCAAGTACATATATTCTCCCAAAATTCTGGAAGACAATCCATGAACTTGCTTAAGACTTCCTCATTATCATAGACTCTGCCCAATAACTTCAGATCATTTAAAAGAGAGTTGAAACGATTATAGTAGCTAGGAAGAGATTCTCCTTTTTCAAAAGCAAAGAGTTCATATTTTCTAATAAGACCAATCTTTTTACATTTCTTTACTTCCACTGTACCCTTGTACAGTACACACAGTGTGGTCCACATCTCTTTAGCAGTTTCAAAGTTAACCAGAGAGTGATAGACCTCATCAGGAAGTGAGAGTGCAATAATTTCTCTTAGCTTAGAGTCGAGAGAAACCAAACGTTTTTCCTCATCAGTATATTTCTTAGGATTTTTTAGGATGTAACGACCAGTAGCACTGGATTTTTCTTCATCAGAATCACTAGAGATTTCTTTTTCCATGGTTTCTTTACCAGGCCTATGCGTTTCATAGCGAGCCCAAACTCTGGGGATGATAGGTCCCTCTTTGAGAATGGTTGGATATCTAGTATCCACTCCTTCCATGAATAGCATCATGCGGCTTTTCCACAGAGAAAAGTTGTTAGCATTAAACTTAGGCGGTTTTGTTATGGAGCCATTCTCAGAAAAATTGTTTTGAAAGGAGTTTTCAATGGTTGAAGAAGAAGAGGCAGCCATCGCAGATCAAGTTTATGGAGTTAAACTTTCTGCTCTGATACCACTTGTTAGTCCCAGATAGCTTAACAAATATTGTAGAAGGGGGGGTTGAATACAATACTTAAAAGTTTTCACAATTTTAATTCTTTTATTGAAAATCTTTCAACTAGAATTACACAAAGAAACTTAAAGACTGTTGCGGAAAAGAACAGATAAACTATTCTAACAATCTTTCACAAAGAATACTAAACAAAACAGTAGAGAACACTAAGAGCAAAGCTATAAAGTTATCAAGCAATATGAAAATCTTGCACTGAGAGAAATCCAGAAAGCGTAGTAATGCACGGGGAGGTCTTCTTCCTTTTATAGTGGGATGGAGTGTACTGAGCATTAAATGCTTGGGACACTTGTCATCACCATATTTGCTGAGGATGTTGACTTCTGAAAAGCTGAGATGTCCATATCACCTTTTACTAGATACTAGGAATAGAACCCATGCTGTTGACAGGGACTTGAACTGATAATGGATAAAAGGACAAATAGTCACTTTTATCTGGCAAAGGATATTGTCCCATAATAAATGATCTTCTTGGAATATCCCAAGACATTTGCACCGATGAGGTTCCACCGATACAATTGACCTTGGAACTTGAAACAATCTGTAAAGAGAAAATCACTTATTTTGATAACACATAGATCCCACCGATTTGAGTGTCCTCATCAGTGGGTTGTGGTCCACCAATTTCTGAAAACAACTTCGGTGGGAGGATGTCCACCGAATTTTGATGGTAACATCGGTGGAGAGAATTTCCACCGAATTGTGAGGATAAATTCGGTGGACAATGACTTGTTTGTTTGTTGAGAAGAGTCTTCTATTTTCCACAAGTAGAGAGTCTTCAAGCTTGGTTTCGGTTGATCTTCGACTTCACCGAACATTTGCTATTTTGTACAAGTCATGTAAAGAACTAAACAAAAATATTCAAAGTAGGATTTTTAGGGAAAACATCGGTGAGTTAATTTCAAATCTTTGGTGACCCAACACTTAACAACTCACATTAAACAAATTTCCCAAAAATGACTTTACATAGACATAATGGAATATAACTTTCGTCCAACTCTAACATATGTGGAGGAGATCCAATGTTAAAGTCACAAACTGTAGTTATTGCCCAACATCTTAAACATCATAAAAATATGATTGCCATTACATCCAAAACAGATGTTGAACACAATGAAATAAGGCAAAACAAATCCCGGCGGAGTTTGCAACTCCCGCAATAAAATGGTTTCATGCAAGTTCAAAACCATGATTTGAAATCTTGTGTGTGTGCTAAATATTTTCTCAAAATTCATAACACAATCCAAACAAGGATTTGAAACACAAGAAATAATTGATGCAATTTATTTTCAAATTAAACTTTGTGCATGACTTAGTCGACATTCAACGTCTCAACTCATACCCTTCCAAATCTCTCCGATCTACTATTGTCATCCGGATGCTTTCACCTCTTAAGGTGTGTTGGGAATTACATCAATTAACCTTACGGTTTTTCCTTCAATCAAAGTCGGCTTAATAAGCCTATGGTTCTAGTCCAACTATCAATCTTGACCCGAAACGGTCTACTTAAAGCAAATATCATGCTCATCGTCACTCCAAGTGACTAATACTAGAATCGTCCATCTATTCCAACGACTACTAGCTTAGAACCTCCTTCACTACCTCAACGATCATCACATGAAAGCAATTCAAGTATGCACATGTACTAGTAGGTTCACCATGACACTGGCCAGGTGTCACTATGAACGCACCGTACATGCTTATCCTTGCTACTCTCAACATGATTCTCGTTTCTAAAAGCTCCATCAACTTCAAAACATCCTATCTTACAGTGCCCAAAGGTGAATTTCACTCTCATTTACTTAAACAAACGCTAGTTTGAGTCTAGGTATCCAAAATCAACACCTAAATCTCTCAAACTTAGGCTCTGATACCAACTTGTAACACCCTCAAATTTGGAACGAGCAACTAAATAAAATTTCAATAAATTACCCAACAAGATAAAATCATTTCTACAATTCACTCCTTAATATACCTCGGAATTTAAACATTATAATTCCCCAATAGAATAACTTAAACAGGTGTTAGTTAACACAACACAAGTTGCTAATTCCAAGTACGTGCGGAAGACTTCACTACTCAAGTTACCTCTCGTGCACTCTACTATCACTCGCCACTTCACAATGTAGCTAGAGCTACCCCAACCTGAGCCTGTTGCACATGTCGATAAATAAAAAGGGTTAGGCTTACGCCTAGTGAGTTCAAGCATTTTATCATGACTATATAAAAACATAAATCAGGGATTAGTGGTTTTAGTCATGATTCAACAAATCTTTAATGAAAGTTTGCGACAAGGGTTATCCTTTCCAAAGAGTTCTCAAAATAGACATAAATGACTCATTTTCCAACGCACCCAAATCCATGGGAATCTTCCCCAAAAGTGTAAAGCGTTTTCCAAAAATGAGTTACGAACACCAACCCACTCAAATACGTGAATAAATCTAGTTTTAGGCAAAACCTTCAAATACGGTTGACAATACATACTCAACCCGTAAAACATGGAAACCATCCATTTAAATATAATCTTTAGGTTGGAAACATAATACGAAGCAAAACTCACGCAACGTAAAATGTATTAAATTCCAAATATCATAGAATAAAACTCCAACAGTTAAAACGTCCAATAAGAATGTAACATAAATCCGTCCATCAATCATGGAAAACAATCCATATACATGTAATATAACATCAACAATGTGAATAGATAAATTACCCAAAATCAACACCCTTCGGTGACGGGGGAGACCCGATCTCATCAGATGTGGCAAACACATAAATTAAACCACGATTAAAAATGTAAGTAAGCTTCTTGGATGTGGAAAACGGATGACATCAACCATAATAGGTATTCAGTAAATCCTTGGCATCAATCATACTAGATCTTTAGCCCATCTTAGACATCAACCATACTAGGTCTTTAGTCTATCTCAGACATCAACCATACTAGGTCTTTAGTCCAAGCCCTCAAGTTCAACCATACTAGGTCTTTACCTTGGAAAACCCACCATCCAAAGCAAGCTTACTTAACTTAAAAATTCATACATGACCTCAAAAGAATAACTAATGCATTCAAACTCATGTAAATCTCAAACATAATGCAACTCATGCAATGCAAACCCCAAGCCCACGTCGAGCTTAATAAAACCGGGCGAATGCCATCAAGACTCAATCGAGTCTAAAACCGAGCCCTCTGCTCAAAGATCTAATGATCATTTATCAACATCAAATCATGCAAATGAAATGCAATTAAGCATATAACACATCCTAGACTCCACCCCGAGCATGTAAATATCAACAACGTGCAATAATATGCAACGCGGTGCAATAAAAACAACCCGTAAATAAGACTCCACATCGAGCCATTTAAACCGAACAATTGTCCCAAGACTATCTCAAAGTCAAAACCGAGCAAAGTGCTCCAAGCTTGCTAGACCCATAATGTCGGTCATCATCGCATAAAACGCGTTTAAACATTGTTTAAGCAAACACGTATCCCAAAATCATCATTAACCCCAAAACTCGGACTACAATCCCTCGATTACACTAACGGTGCTTGACCTCAAGCCCCAAAACTTGACACTTAGATGTACCATCAACTTTGAGTCACCCAAACACTTCTAGTGATTCCAATCAACCAAACACTTCTAGTGTTACCAAAGTGAGCCTCATTCTTCGTTTCATCTAAAGAAAGGAAAAAGTTTAGGTGAGGGTTGGGTAAAACCCTAGAAAGTGTAGAAATTCCAACCAAAAGGAGATGAGATGAGAAATACCAACCTCAACCTAAGAATTCTTGTGAAGAGATGGAGGAAAGACTTTGATTTACAAGATTTGTGGCTTCAATGGCTTCAAAATCGTTTTGAAGGGTTAGGGTTTCGTCTTGAGAGAGTTTAGGGAGAGAGGTGTGGAATAGAAAATGAAAAGGAAGTTGAAGTCGTGGGTTTAAAACCCTCTGGAGCCCGCTCGCGATTGTGACACGGCGAGAGTGACCATGTCACAATCGCCGGGGCACTCTCGCCCGCTACCCAAAATGCCCACGGTACCTTTTCGGCGAAAGTGACACTGCGAAAGTGACCATGTCACTCTCGCGAGTGTCATACTCGCTGGCCCTCCCGAAACTCTCGGTACATTCTTGGCGAAAGTGACAATGTCACTCTCGCGAGTGTCATACTCGCTGGACTTGTACCGAGTCCAAACTTGGCCAGTTTCTCGAGAGATCCAATTAGCATTATGTGACCCACCTTCCAAAGCAACACCTTGTCCCTCTAATAAATCTAAATGGACTTATTTACAATTTGAGTTCGAATTTTCGGGGTGTTACACTCTCAATCTGATTTCTTCGTCTGATTTTCTTAACACACACACACACACACACACACACAAAATGCACACACTTTCTCTCTACACTTCTACTCCAGTCTCCAAAAGGTCTAATGAGAGAATGAGGGTTTAGGAAAGGGTTTTGCCCTTTATCATTCCATACTTACACTCTAGACCTTGCAGTTTGAGGTTCAATCAAAACTTACTCCATTATTTCCATTTCCCTCAAAATTATAAGAAACATGGTTATTACATAAATTGTTGGAGAATAATACTTTCTTGATGCATGCATGTTTTTAGAGATATATAGAAATCAATAAATAGTAAAACTATATAGATTTTATACTTTGCTTATAGTTGTAAAGTTTCATAGTTGATTGATGGGAGTTGATCTAGAATAAAAATGTTAGAATTGTAAATGAAAGAGAAGAAAAATAAAATTGACCGTCAAGTTGAATATGAATGAACCATACATAATCTTGGTGTCGTGCTTTCAATTATTGATTAAATTGTTATTGAGTGAGATAGTTGTTTTTATCACAAAAGAGACTAAGCAAATGATTTTACAAATTGCTTATGTGAACATGGAGATTGAAGATGACTTCTATGAAGTATAAAGTACAAATTTTTACAAGGCACAATGATTAAGTTCTATGACGAGGCATGGTTAAAGCCCTTGAAGGTGAAAGAAAATGTGTGTTGGGGTAATTAAGTCTCGTGTTTTAAATTATATACCTTAAACATGACGCCTCCTTTAAAGTAGTATCCACTATCCACACAAGTAACTGGACTTAATATGGTGTATGTATTAAAAGAACTGCCAATGATTCAGGTTAAAATCATTGGTGAATTATCAAAGAAAAGCGGTAAAATTTAGTAGGCCACGACTATGGTATTTCTTTTTTGAGCTAATGAAATAATAATTATGGGCCATTTAATTTGTAAAATGTTTTATAAATGAATGAGTCTATCAAATGAACATGAATCTGAAAGGAATTTTTATGGAATGTAATCATGTTTGACCAAGTATTTGACTATAAGAGGCTTGCATGAGGAAGAAGAACGAGAGAACTAGTAAACCAATCCTATTATTTTTCTTGTAACCTTCCATAATTTTTTCACGTCCCAACCTTTTCATAATATTTTGTAATTGTTTGGTAAGTGGTAACCAACCCTTTTTCATAACCTTCCCTAAACATTCGTTAATTTTTTTTAAACTCAAATATTTTCATAACCCTTTTGTAACCCAACCATTTGATAACCTTCCTTAACCTTCGGAAGCTTTGGAAACCAGGTTCGTAAGCATCTTCGTAAAAAGAGTGATATCCATGTATCATTTTTTGTTTGTTTTTCAATAAAAACATTTGAAGTGAAAACTCCTCGTGTCCGTGTGTGTGTGTGTGTGTTTAGTAATATATTGTTGTTTTTGAAGTGGATTATTTCATTGGCTAGTTGATTGCCGACAAAAAAACGTATCTACTTTCCAAATATGCATATACGTCAGTATAAATCAGTAGCATCAACATCTATATGATTTAAAATCAAAATCATCTACCTGCCAAATGATTTGGTATGTTTCATCAACCCTAGCCTTATATATCACCATCTATATGTGTCTCTTTTTAGAGTACATTATGATGGACAAGAATGAAAAGGATTATCTCAATAACATTTCATAATAAATAAACTATAGAGAAAAAAGAATCAATAAAACACAAATACAAAAACTGTAATGTACTCTAAAAAGAGACACATGGTATACACACATATATAAAAAATAGCCCCACAATCACATCACAATCAATTAACAAAAACAACATCAATATCTTTCATATATAAAAACATGGATTTTGTAATGATTAGGCATCAAACCATTGTGAAAATGGATCAGATCCCTTCCTATTTTCAAATCAATTATCATTCATCTATACAACAAAATATCATCAAATTTTGCTTTTCTGGTTTATATAATAAAATAATAAACAAGAGTATAGAGAAAAGGGAAATTAATTAAAATACCCTAAGTTTGATCATGTTTTACTGAAATACCCAAAATCTCTCTCACTTTGCAAAAATACCCTAAAAATCCGCGATGAGAGCCCGCGATCGCGGGCCAGGGACCTTTCTGACACTTTTTTAAACTTGCAGGGACCATTTTTGAAAAATGGAATCCCGCGATCGCGGGCTCATCCCGCGATGGGGTTATTTTTGTGACTTTTCAATTGCAAGGGACATTTTTGAAAATTTCCAAGGACCATTTATAAAAAATTTGATATTTTTGGCACTGTTCACCCCATTTCGTCCATTTTTACGAATTTAAAATGAAATGTTACACTTTCAACCCCTATACTTATTTACTAAATTTACTTTATACCTTTTACTTTCATTATTTTAATTTTACATTTAAAACATATAATCGTTTATTAACTAAAATACGTTAAAAAAATATGTTTTAATTTTAACAAATTACACCATTATAATCGTCTCTTCGATACGTTCGAAATGAGCTCAATCTTGATTTTTTTTAGATTTATATATTTTAATATATATCATATACAGTTATACACTACATAAAAAAATATTTTTTATATTTAAAATTCATACTCTTATAGTTAATTATTTAATTTATGGTACATCTCTTATTTTTTTTCAATTTTTTTTGACACTCCTATCGCATTAACATAATAATCATATATTAACTAATTCATTAAATCGTTTTAAATTATTATTATTTGAATGTGTTTATAGATTTCGTCTGAAAAAGTTGTCTGCATGATTCCACTGAAAAAGTAACTGCAATATTCGTCTGCTCTTGAATAAAGGTCTTTTTAATTAGGCAGAAAATTAGTCTTTAAGTAGTCAAACATAGCTAATTAATGAGAATTTAGATCAGATTTATATGGTACTATCAAATGCAAGTTTCTATAATATAGATATTGTTCTACATTACATGATACCAATTTTTGCATCATATGAATCACTTCCAGACAACAAGAACCAATACCCCAATAATCAAGAAATAAATGCTTGTTCATCCAATAATCTCTGTATTAGGATTATCGCAAGTTTCATAAACCTACTTACTAGGTGTTGGAAATATGGGTTTTACTAAACTTTGGACGCGTTTAAATTTATATATATATGTGTTATATATAACTAACTTTTAGTAGGTTTATGTTCTTCTATATGAGATCTTCGAAATGATATATAATGCGTCCAAAATAGAGTATGTGTGAAAGAGATATCGATACTCAAAGTTGAGTAAATGGATGAAATTAGCAAAAACCAAATGAAGTAAACAGTAAGTCAATCATACTACTTTAACAAAATAAGTTAATACTAAAAATAACAATTATTTAATGTTACATAAACAACCTAACGTGGCCCTATTAGACAATGCGCATAAATTGACTCCGCCATATGTCGGCGGAAATTCATTGCCTCATCGTCGGTTTCGTTAGGGGGTACCCATATCTCCTCGTTATTTATCAACTTTTGGACATTACGGCATACCCATACACCGCAATCCGCATATAACCCGGTCTGCTGGGGTACTTGGCCGGCCATCTTTGTGCGAAAGATACTTGACACTTCGCGACGTCTATGATCCCCGATCAATGAAAAGAACGTATATAGTTTTGTTTTAAACGATTGCATCTGCTCTGTCAATTGTTGTTTGCAGAGACCGTCCTTTTCGCTGTCATATAGGGTCATGACCATAGTGTCTAGTTCAAACACTCCAAGCAGCCAATGTCTAGGATGCAAGCATATGGGGATGTACACCTTAAAAAATTGTTAAGGGTGTGTTTTTATAAAAAATTGTTAAGTGTGTGTTTTTATAAAAAAACACATTTTTAACAATTTTTTTTATAAAAACACACTTTTAACAATTTTTTTATAAAAAAACACTCTTAACAAATTTTATATGAAAAAACACACTATAACAACATACACATTATAACATACAAATATCACATTCAAACATAAAACCATAAAACTATAACAATTTTTTATAAAAACACACTCTTAACAATTTTTTATAAAAAAACACATTTTTAACAATTTTTTATAAAAACTGTTTTTGTAAAAAAAAATTAACAATTTTTTTATAAAAAAACACATTATAAAAACCATAAAACTATAACAATTTTTTATAAAAACACACTCTTAACAATTTTTTATAAAAACACACTGTTTTTATAAAAAATTGTTAAGGGTGTGTTTTTATAAAAAAATTGTTAAGAGTGTGTTTTTATAAAAAAAAACATTGTTAACAATTTTTTTATAAAAACTCACTCTTAACAATTTTTTTATAAAAGAACACTCTTAACAATTTTTTTATGAAAAAACACACTATAACAACATACACATTATAACATACAAATATCACATTCAAACATAAAACCATACATATTATGTTAAACATACAACATATTCAAACATAAGTTATAAACACTATAACAACCTACAAATCATATATCTTAACTTAAAATAACATACAAAAAATAACAAATAACATAAGGAAAACATACCACAGAGGTAATACGAGACATCTTCACAAAACCCGAACGCGTATTCCACACGACAAAATTGAGAGAGTGGGAGAAAATTGAGAGAGTTTGATTAAAAATTGAAAGAGTTATTAAAAAAATGAGAGTGGCCGGTTTTTGGTCCCCCCCCCCCTATATAGTGCGGCCGAAGTAACATTTAGGGTTTAGGGTTCGTCAAAGTGATTTTAGGGTTAACCCTGTGCCGACACGTGGCACAGGAGCCCGCGATCGCGGGGGTCAAAGAAAGTCAAACGCGGGCAGGGACCAAAAATGCACACGCGGGCATTCTTGAGGGGGGAAAGCTGGACCGCGGGTATTCTTGAGGGACCAACGCGGGCAAAGTGGGCAAACTTTGGTGACACGTGTAGCCCGCGATCGCGGGGGTCAATGAGTCAAACGCGGGCAGGGACCAAAACTGCACACGCGGGCATTTTTTAGGGGGGAAAGCTGGACCGCGGGCATTCTTGAGGGACCAACGCGTGCAAAGTGGGCAAACTTTGGTGACACGTGGCCTGGAGTCCGCGATCGCGGGCTCCGTCGCGGATTTTTGGGGTATTTTTGTAACATGGGAGAGATTTTGGGTATTTCAGTAAAACGTGATTTGACTTAGGGTATTTTAATTAATTTCCCTAGAGAAAAAGGGTCTAAAAGTAATATATTCTAAACCATGTAATATTATTAATAATGCAGGAAGCAAATGAATATATATGAAAAATATGAAACCGTCTTGTTAATGAAGTTAACACTAATTGTTTGGTTAATAAAATAAAGTGACTATAAGTGAGAATTGGAACCAGAACCGATGTGATTGGGTCCGACTTTTAAAATACGGAACCGATCAAGACTGGTTCAAATGTATCGGTTCTCGTTTTTTTTTTGAACTGTTAACCGTTGGGTACCCGCCGGGACCGGTTCAGGAACCGAGTACCCGGTCCCGCTGGGTACCCAGAACCGGAACCGACGGGTTCCCGCAATTTTTTTATATGTTTATTATATTTAATAAACTAAAATTGAAGTTATTAATTTACCTTTTAGGGTTACACACTTACACACATGAAGTGTTATGGAAGTTGTTTTGAAGTTATTAGGTATTGACGTGAAGTGCTTTGGAGTTGTTTTGCCGCTATCATGAGTTTATATCTAATTATTAGTGTTTAGTTTTTGTCGGATTAGTTTTCATCATTTGTAGTATTTATTTCTTTAACTTGGGACTTCGTAATAGACTAACAATTACTTTTTTATAGTATGAAATGATAAAAAAAATAGACACCGGATACCCGGTACCTAAACTGGAACCGGCGGTTTGAGGACCGGTTCCGGTTCCTTCATTCCATGAACTGATGATTCCGGTTCTGGGACCGGTTCCATGAATTTTGGTCGGGTACCCGCCTTTGCTCACCTCTAACTATATATATATAAATAAGCGAAAGATCGTGTGAGAAATTGAGTTAACGTGAGAAGCGTGTAACGCGGATCTGAACCCTTGATCACTTTTAATCTCAAGTACACCCATGAATCGGGCTTGATACGAGGATTGATCTGGCACATCTTGGTGCATCTTATCCTAATGTGCATCCAACGGTTGATAATCACTCCTCACGTTTCTCACATTAACTCAACTACTCACCGGAACTCACCATATATATATATATATAACACATAATTTAAACTCTGTAACGACATACTTCAACAATCATTAATCATTACTACCAGTTAATTGATCTTTTATGCTACACGAGAAATAAAGATGCGCACAAGGTAATCCAAACATCTACGATTAACACATAACAAACCAGAGAGACATCAAGAAGAAAGTTGAAATTATTTACAATATAAAAGTAAATTACGGTTAGAATTATGACACACTAATGAAAAGAGCTCACATGCTCTTTGACACAAGTCAGACAAACAAAATGCCAAGAAGCATATTAACATATAACATACAAGACGGGTATTAGATTCATTGGGTCGGATTTGTGGGGCCCACATGCTTCTAGCCCAATTCCTGCTCAATACATACAATTTGAAGATTTTACAACTCGATTAGCATCGGTTTGGGTTATTTCAAATAGCAGTGCTCATAGGTTTGTTTGATCAAGTTGAAAACATTTGAACAACCCAACTCAATGTTGGCGGTTTAAAAAAATTCAAACACAACCCAAACCAACTCGTTCGGGTTGATTTGTGCTTAAATAAAGTAACATCAACATTGAGAACATAAAAATAAAGAAAATCTTTCTTTGAAATATGATCAGTCATTAAAGAGAATACATTGGTTCCTCAGATATATAAGTATTACATATAATTTATCTTATGAGTTTCATTGCTCGTGTTGTCGAGTCATTTTTAATAACTTATACATATTAGAAATACAAATAATTTTAAAGAAACCGCTAAAATTTTAATTGAGTTGGTCGGTTTACTTTGATCCTAATCCAGTTTTAACCCAATAAATTTGATTTATCATAATTTTAAATCAATTATATAATAAATTATTTAGGTTGACTTTTTCAGTATTTTCGAATTGGATTAATGGAGTTTTTGAAGACTCTAAGGCCATCCTCAGCGCTCCGTAGAAGCCCTCAAGCGCCACATCATCGCCACATCAGCTAAGCCCTCAAGCCCTAAAGACCCCCAGCGCTACCCTCAAACCCTCTTGCCACCTCATTTTTTTAATTCTTTTATTTATACATTTAATTATTTAATAAAATAAAAATATTTATATATTTTTTAATAAATAAAAATAAGATAAATAATAAAAATAAAAATTCATATCATTCATTCAAAAATTAAAAATTACAAAATACAAAACACTACCAATTATGAAAAATTTTAATTTGCTCTTTTCTCGTTAAAGTAACCCTCAAAACGTCTCTCGTAAGGTGATCATGCGGGGTCATGAAAAACGCGAAGTCTTTCTCAAATCGTTTTTCTCGTTCGATTTCTCGTTCGTGTTCCAACCTTTGAACTTCGAGATCGAGTTTTTTCATTTTGTATTCCATTGTATCATCAATCTTGTCGTTGAACGTCGTCAACAACTGAGTAACACTTTCGTTCGTATTCGTCCCGGACGTATTACTCGTTGATGTTTTTTTTGCCTTGTTTCTCCCGATGGTTCGTTGAAGTTGCTCGATGAAGTTGTCGTCATCGTCATCATCGGAAGGTTTGGTACGTTTTGAACCCCGCGATGAAGTTGTCGTCATCGTTGGAACGGCTCCCCATTTTGGACATTTTTTAGGACTTCCCAAGCTTGTTCGTGAGTGAAAGCAAACCCAATTTGTGCTCGGTGGCGTTCGTGTGCCATTCGTGAAATGTCGGCCTCACTCATTCCGTTTGATCTATTAGTGACCAAGTTGTTGTAGAAGCCGCCAAAAGAATTTATTCTTTTATTAAGGTCGTTGAACTTCGTGTTGAGTTGATGAGTTGTTCTATAATTTCCGCGACCCATCGAACTAAAGAACACTTCCCCGATTCGGGTCCAAAAACTATCTACATTTATGTAAATTCAAGTATAAGAATATTAACAAGAATAATAATAATAATAATATTAATAATAACAATAATAATAATAATAAAAATAAAAATAAAAATATTACCATGGGTTTGTGCGTTACCGATAACGGGGTCCTCCGAAACGTCAACCCACGCCGACACTAACGCGAGTTCCTCATCTTTAGTCCACATCTGTTTGGGGGCTCTATTTTCATATTGTTTGTTTTTTTCCTTTTCTCGATGGTTGAGGGTTTGATGGTTGAGGGTTTGATGGTTGTGTGTAGATGGATTGTGGTGTGTGCGAGCTAGAATGTTGGGTTTCCGGAACAATGTCGTCGGCGAGATTGATGAAGGGTGAAGGAGGATTGAAGTTGGTCGGAGTAAAACCTTGTTCAATCATACCGGAACGTGTAAGTTGGTAAGGAATTTGTTGCGGATGGCCTAATGAGTTGTAAAAATATTGTGGCGGATTTTGTTGCGACCATTGTGGCGGAATTTGTTGCGAAATTTGTGGCGGAATTTGTTGCGAAAATTGCGGACGATAACCTGGTTGTGTAAACGCTTGGAAACCAAGCTCCGGGTCTTCTTGCGGTTGCGGTGTATCTGGTCGGTTACGACGGGATGTAGGTGTTTTGTTTGGATTCATGATGAAATTTGAGAGAGTTTGAGAGAATTTGAGAGAGTTTGAGAGATTGTTGGTGTGAAAAATAAGAGGTTGAAGGTTAATATATATAGTGTGATTAAATTGAAAAAAAAATTATTTTTTTTTTATAAAAGTAGCCGTTGGATTTATTTATTTTCAAGATTAAAAAAAAATACAAAAGTAGCCGTTGGAGGCAATCGGGTTCCTCGGGTTTGAAAGCCCGGAGGCCGAGCCCGCAGCCCAAGCCCGCAGGACCCCCACCACTACCCGAGGGAGCCCGCAGCGAGCCCGAGCCCGTGGGCGCTGCGGATGGCCTAACGAAGGGTCGCCAAATGGGAAAATCCGTCCTTTCTTTGTAAAGATAAAAAAGGTAAAGACTTTTCTTCAATTTCTCCTTTTGTTTTCTTTTAATAAAAAAGAATATAATTTTTTGAGTAAATTACGTTTTAGTCCCCATGGTTTGTTGAAAGTTTCTATTTTCATTCTTATGGTTTTGAAATTATGATTTTCATCTCCATAGTTTATAATTCATTATCTTTTTCATCCTTATGATTTAAATTTTATTGCTATTTTCATTCCTATGGTTTACAATTCATTTATATTTTTGTCATTCATGCTTAGAAGTAGTGTTTTAGCCTTAGGGACGAAAATAGAAATGAATTGCAAACCATAGGGACGAAAACCGATATTTCAAAACCACAACCACAGGGATGAAATCCGCAACTTTTAGCAAACCACGAGGACGAAAAATGTAATTTACTCTAATTTTTTTTGATGGATAAAGGAGACCTTTATTTGTAATTTTTATAATTACATGATAGAATGATAGGTACATGTTGTTTTGACTTAAACCTTTGAAAACAATAAATTATAATTATAATTCTAAATTCAAATTAATGAAACATGTTTATTGGATCCTTTTCCAATCCACTTCCTTGGCTTCCTCATGCCTTATTCCTTCAAACTAACTCTTTACACTTTATAATTATTGTTATGTAAAAAAGACATGTTTATATTTAAGAATTTGATAGAAAAATAAAATAAACAAGCAATTAATTATCATGTCACTCATTTGTTGACATTTTCTTGATTCATTTATTGCCTAAATAAAATGTTTTTTTTTTATTATATCCAAAGTACTTTCTTTAGATATATTAAAATGTTTTTATTGAAGATTAATTAGTTGCAATAAAAGGAGAGAGTTTAAGCAACATTGATGTGGCCATTTAACCCATGACAAAGATAGTTACTCAACTTCTTCTTCAAAGTGGAAACTTTGATAACAATGGAAAGTTCCATGAGATGAACCTCACACCCATTTCATGACTTTCACCTTCCATTATAAATAACTATACAAGTTAGGTGCTTTCTGGGTAACAATAAGTTTTCGGATCAATTTATGTATACCGACTAATCCTTGGATAACCACGAATGATATGGAGGCATCGCAGGTTGACCTCTATAGATTCACAATCTCATGACAAATTCTAGCTGATAAGAGCAATGTCAAAAACATTTCAACTTTGAAAACAGTTTTATCTATGTAAAAGAGTCTATTGATTTTATATAAATAATATAAAACATCGTACTTAATTATTGATGATGTTTTTTAAAAACCAATAGCATCAAATAATGGGTTGGGTTATGTAAACAAAATTTATACCAAAAGTTGATGATTAAGAATGATCGAACAACACCACCGACCATGACTTTGACTTCATGTAATATTGTGCTTGGTACAAGATTAGTTATATGTACATTGTTTGGTATGATAAGAACAAGATTGGACCAGACAAATTGTTTGTATAGTATCTCGTTAGTTAGACAAGACAGGATTAATTGGTTAAATGACCTTAAATGAGGTCTTAATTAAGTCTATAACCTTTTAAAATTTGAATTAAATCAGGTGGTGTTTGGGAGTGCTTATATTTTTGACTTATTTGCTTATAGCTTCTCCCCACCGCAAATAAGCTATTTGGAGTGTTTGGATAGAAAATAATCAAAAGTGCTTATTTGCTTCTCCTCGTCACAAATAAGTTGTTTTTGATAAGTCATTCCATACCTACTTATTTCCTTCTCCTTATTTCCTTATCTATCCAAATTACCTTTTTACCCTCAATTTTTAACAAACACTTTTTAAAAACTGTTTTTCCTCACCACATAAGCATAAGTTAAAAATCTAAGCACTCCCAAACACCCCCTCAGTAACCTTAATATGTGTTTTTTTTTCCAAATTACCCTTAATTTAATCATCTTCTCCAGCCCCTACCTTTTTCTGTCGGACGCTCCCTCTTCCCCATATCCCCTTCACCCTCCCTTCTTCCCTCTTCCCAGACCCATCACCCTCCTCACTTCTTCCTTCTTCCCCAGATCCATCGGCCTCATCTGTTCTCCTTCGTCGGACGACTTCTTCCCTAGATCGGTCTCCTCCGTTCTCCTTCGTCGGACGGTGGTGGTGGTCGGAACCAAACGGTCTCCTCCTTTTTTCTTCGTCGGACGATGGTGGTGGTCGGAACCAAACGGTCTCCTCCCTTCTTCTTAGTCGAACGATGGTGGTGGTCGGAACCAGATCGTCGGACGGTGGTGGTGGTCGGAACCAAACGGTCTCCTCCCTTCTTCTTCGTCGGACGATGGTGGTGGTCGGAACCAGATCGCCGGACGGTGGTGGTGGTGGTGGTGGTGGTCGGAGCATGTAGCAGAGACGGTGAAGTGTTAGGGTAGTATAGCCATTTGCTTTTAAGAGAATAAGAGAAGGTCATTTTGCAAAATCAAGGTCTCTGGAAGGTCATATAACTGAATCACCCAAGACAAGACAAAACAAGACAAAAGTATTAAAATGACTGGATTGCTCTAGCTCGAATGATATTTAGTGGTCTTTTACCAGACGCTTATCCGGATAAGCACTTATCGGTAAAACTCAACACTATTACCTACTTACGGGGTAAGATTTTAGTCCACCAAAATGGAATTGTATGTAACAATTTTCTCAGTAAGTGCTAACCGCTGTATGAGTTTTCGTCCTCACTTACCGGATAAGACTCTCGGTTCTTGTCTTAGCTCTTACCGGGTAAGATTATTGGTCCTTGTCATATTCATCTGGTAAGGTAATGTGACTTGATAAGCGTTTACCCGGGTAAGCATTTGGTAAACGACTATTTAATGTTCTATAACAATTACAAATGACATGAATCAATTAAATATTAAAATGTGAGAACAACTTTTTTGTGAGAACACTTTTTTGGATAATTGATTTTTCGATCAGACGGTCAATAAAAATACAAACATTCATTTGATGGCTCCCAAAAAAACGCAAACCTTCATCTTCAGGAACTTTCATATACCTTCAATAACCTTTACATGCATTATTTTGTTAAAGTTTTCATCATAGAGATACAAGTAATAAATGAAGGTAGATGAAGGCTTGTGAATGTAAGTGGATGAAAGGTTTGTGTTCAAACCGTTCTTACAAAAAAAATGTTCTAACGTAAATATGTGTGTGTGTGTGTGTTTGGCTTCGAGGGATAACTCATTTTTCATTAGAGTTGATCACACATGTTTTTGTAAACGACACGTTTATCCACATTCATTTACATTTATATACCTACTTTTATCATTACGACCGAAACTTTAACAAATTAAAAGATGTCCAGATATTTGTGAAGGCATGAGCCATCTAAGGCCATGCGTAGCGGCCGGCGGGTAAGGCCCGTGTAAGAAGAGGGTTCGAACGTGTTCCGATACGGGGGGGCCCGGGTAGCAGCCGGGTTCCCCAACCCGATATACCCGTTCCATTTTATTTTATTTTTTTAAATTTTTTAAAAAAAAAATGCCGTTGAACGGCTAGTTTGTTTAAAAAATACTTTTTTTAATTTTTTTTTTCAAATTAATCACACTATATATATTAATCCAAACATCTTATTTTTTCACACCAAATTCTCTCAAATTCAATACCTTCTTCCATTTCTCTCAAATTCAATCATGAATCCAAACACCACACCTACATCCCGTCGTAACCGATCGGATACACCGCAACAAGACCCGAAGCTTGGCTTCCAAGCGTTTTCTCAACAAGGTTATGTTCCGCAACAACCGTTTTCTCAACAAGGTTATGTTCCGCAACAAGAGTTTTCTCAACAAGGTTATATTCCTTATCAATTTACACGTCCTGGTTTGCTTCAACAAGGTTTTACTCCCGCCAATTACCAACTTCCTCAACCCGCAATCAATCTCGACGACGACTTTGTTCCTGAAACCCAACAACCGCACACACCACAATCGATCTTCACACAACAATCAATCCCGGAACCATCAAACCCGACACCAACGCAAAAAGGAAAAAAGAAAAATTTTGAAACAAGGCAAAAACGACAGGTGTGGACTAAAGAGGAGGAAGTGGCGTTAGTGTCGGCGTGGGTTGACGTTTCGGAGGACCCCGTTGTCGGAAACGCACAAACCGGTGGTAATATTTTTATTATTATTATTATTCTTGTTATTATTCTTATACTTGAATTTATATAAATGTAGACAGTTTTTGGAACCGAATCTCGAAGGTGTTCTATGATTCTATGGGTCGCCAAGATTATAGATCATTGCATCAACTGAACACCAAGTTCAAAGACCTCAACAAGAGAATAACGTTTTTTGCCGGCATCTACAACAACTTGTTCTATAATAGATCAAGCGGAATGAGTGAAGCCGATATTTTACGAATGGCACACCAACGATACCAAGCGGAATTTGGGGTTGCTTTCACCCATGAACAAGCTTGGGATGCCCTAAAAAATGTCCAAAATGGGCAACGGTTCCAACAATGTCGACAAATTCATCCCGGGGTTCAAAACGTACCAAACCTTCCGATGATGACGATGAAGATGTTCGGGTCGACGAGGTCGAGCAACTTCAACGACCCATCGGGAGAAACAAGGCAAAAAAAACATCAACGAGTAATACGACCGGGTCGAATACGGACGAAAGTGTTACTCAGTTGTTGACGACCATAGGCTCGTTCAACGAGCAGATTGAGGGTACAATGGAGTACAAAATGAAAAAACTTGAACTCGAACGAGATAAGTTGGAACTCGAACGAGAAAAACGATATCAACAAGACTTCGAGTTTTTCATATCCCTGCATGATCACCTTTCGGGAGACGTTTTGAGGGCTACTTTAGCGAGAAAAGAGAAAATTAGAAAATATCATAATTTTTAGTGTTTTGTATTTTGTAATTTTTAATTTTTTAATGAATGATATGAATTTTTATTTTTATTATTTATCTTATTTTTATTTATTAAAAAATATATAAATATTTTTATTTTGTTAAATAATTAAATGTATAAATAAAAGAATTAAAAAGGATGAGGTGGCAAGTGGGTTCATTGGGTACTGGTACTCTACTTTTGGGTAAGGATTGAGTAAGAGAGAAAAGCTGATGTGGCGCTGAGGTGACAAGTGGGTTCAAAGGTACGGGTACTCATGGCCAAATAAGGCATTATCACGGGTCCGGGTGGATACGGTCCATTAATATCTGGCCCATTAACGGGTCAAAATCTGAACCCTAACGGGACAAAACCACATTCATCCCCTCGGCCTCCTGCAAAACCCTTCCGGTGGAGTTTCAGCAAGATGGGAAGGGAGCCGCCGTCTCAGTCTCAGTCTCAATCTCAATCTCAATCTCAATCTCAATCTCAAATGGCATACACTGTGGAGCAACTCGTAGCCGTCAATCCATACAATCCTGACATTCTCCCCGATCTCGAAAACTATGTCAACGAACAGGTAGGTACCTCTGATTTCTAATTCATTCTTAATGATTATGATTTATGAATGCCCATGAATTCAATCCACAGAAATCAGGAATACAGATATTCTATCAAAATTTCTCTTCTCTCTCGATTTCTTTGCGTCTGAGAAAAAATAAGAGTATTTTACCCCTAAAATCCTAACTGCCAATTCTATCCAAGCTATCCTAGTTAAACACCAATACTCGAAAGGTAACCAACGAAGACACAAGATGAATTTAGGATTTGACAGGAAAAAAATCTATCTTATGTGTTGCTCCAGATGGTTATTTACACTATATCAACCGAGTAATGGTCGTCTAGTTCGACCTTCATAATCACAATTAATGTAAAAAATGAGATGAAGTATACGAAAAAACAGTTTAACCATCCTTTCATGATTTTATCCTCTCAATATCAGAGAAATTTTACAAGAATTTTGGTCAGAGAGCATAGGCTTGCTATATAAGTATATAACCATCTTATTGGCATCATTACTAGTGGGTTCAAAGTGAGGTGGCAGTGAGTAGCTTAAGATCTTGTTGCACCAACGTTCCTGCTTAAGCAATAACAAGGCTGCGCCTTGATAAGTATATTATGTGTTCATGACTTCATGTTTGTTGTAGACTTGTAAATAGCCCTTATGATAACATTCATACAAGTATTAGGAAAATAATACATAGTATGAGAAAATGAAGACCCCAACCATAGTTGATAAAGAGTAAGGGTGCGTTTGGTATGCAAACATGATAGAACAGGATGGGACAAGACAGAACAGTTGTTCAGCGTTTGGTAAGAAAAAACTGGATAGAACAGATAACATGATCAGTTTACTCCTTAGAAGTTGTTTATATATTTTGATTAATTATGTAATTTATTAAATTATAATGAAATAAATATTTTTATAACAAAATATATTATTAGAAAGTTTTCTTCAAGACGATTAAAGTGACACCAAATTAAAAAGTTTATGTAGTTTCCAATTTTATTTTCTAACCTTTTCTAAAAAAATTACTATTGATAATTAATAATTTACATAAATTAATCAAACCATATAAAAATAATATTTTGAGGACAATAAAGTGAACGCATAAAAAACATAAAATACAATAAATATTTAAAGAATGGATAAGACATAAAAAAGAAGGCGTATTTGATGTTTAAGAAGAGAATTAGATTTTATTTTCAGGTTATATTGGTAAAACATAAGTCTGTTCCACCTTGTTCCATGGGGTGGGGGTGGAATAGGCTTGTTCCACTTTGTTCCACTCTGTTTCACATAAAAGTCCTGCCAAATATGGAACAATGATCCTTGTTCTGTACTGTCCAGTGTACCAAACGCACCCTAATTGAGATTTTGAATCATAGTACTTGTTGCTTTGTTGTGAAAAAACCGTTGAACTTGCTCCAATAGAGATTAAACATAATAGATTATACTTCCCATTTCTTGTGAGAACGCCCAAGAGTTGACCACTTGTTAAATTTGTTTACTTTTAAATACTAGCAGGACACCTTTTTTGTTGATGTGGCCAAAAAACAGTGTATCCTCTTCTAATTATATCGTGTCAACATTAAAAATACAAAACAAAACCAAAAAGAATATTAAGCGACAAACCCCCCCCCATTATTGTCTTCATAAGAATTTGCTGGCTGTTTATTGTGGTGTGTGTATTTTGGTTTTTATATACTTCACTTCCATTAACTTGGCTTTTATCTAACATGGTTTCATTAACTTCAGGTTTCATTGCAGACATACAGCTTAGATGCAAACCTTTGTCTTCTTCGCCTCTACCAAGTAAATTCAATATTTAGTTTACTTCTCATAACCTTTTTCACACTTTGCAATCCTTCTTGGCTTTTTATTCTTTGATTTAATGAATTGTTTGTTTTTGCTTGCTTTGTATTTCATTTGTATTTTATCCTCTTCGTATTACACAGTTTGAGCCAGAGAGGATGAGCACCCAGATTGTTGCCCACATCTTGATCAAGGTTTGCAAGTGCTATTGTGTGTGTGTGTGTGTGTTGTCATGCATGAAATTCCACAATTTCTTCTCATAATGTTTTGTATCTGAAACCCTTATGTCCCACTCTGTAATTTTATATATAGGCTCTTATGGCAATGCCTGCCCCAGATTTCAGCTTATGTCTCTTCTTGATTCCAGAAAGAGTGGTACTTTTCTCATGGTCTCTTATATATTTTGTAGATGGTGTTCAGTTGTGGTATATTGTTGATTGTTTATTTATCCTTTTGACACATTTTTTTGGCTTAATTTCTTATAAGTTTTCTTGTGTTCCCTTTTCCAATTGTCAGCAAATGGATGAACAGTTCAAGACTCTTATAGTTCTTTCCCACTATCTGGAGGTACATTTTCTGTGTTCAATAATTGGATCATTGTTAGCATTATTGATATAACCTAATATTTGGTACAGACTGCAAAATTTCGGCAATTTTGGGATGAAGCAGCTAAAAGCCGCCATATTCTAGAAGTTGTGCCAGGTATGTAGTAGGCAAGCATCACAGCCAAATGCCATTTGTGGATTTATATCTGCACCCATTTATTTAGTCAAGTCCATAAACTTTATGATAAAGCAAAAGTTTCTCTTCTAGGCTTTTGATTTAATTTTGCTATAAATCCCGTCTTTTAATTAGGGGTTAAATAACTTTGATTTGCAGGATTTGAGCAAGCAATTCAAGAATATGCAGTGCATGTCCTTTCCCTGACATATCAAAAGGTCCCGCGGTCTGTTGTCGCTGAGGTCAGCACATGAGCTCTTCCTCTCTTTTAATTTAATTGTCATTCCTAAAGTTATTACTCTTGATGAAATCAGAAGCCATTTGACCCATAATATCTCAAACCTATAACTAGGATTTTTTGGTATAATTTTTTTTTTGTAAATGATGACAGGCAATTAATATGGAGGGTCTGTCTTTGGATAAATTTATCGAGCATCATGTGTCAAATAGTGGTTGGATTGTGGAGAAGACCCAAGGCAAAGGGCAACTTGTGACACTTCCCCGGAATGAGTTTAATCATCCTGAGCTGAAGAGAAGTAGTGCAGACGTCATTCCATTGGATCATATTACTCGTATTTTTCCGGTTCTTGGTTGATTTGTCATATCAATCTTTCTTTTGATATGTTGCATTGAATCGAAGATTTTTTCTGAAATGTTATTAAGTAGATTTCTTAAACCTTCAGCCAGCTTAATGTATGTGGATGTTTCTGCAAAGAAGATATTATTCTGTCCTTTAATTGAGCAAGGTTCTATATTATTGGTCTGTGGTCTGTACTTGCAAGCAGTTGGGTCCAGAAGGCAAAAAACTACATTTTTCTGTAAAAGTAACTTTCATCCCATTTGTTGATGGCTCAAATTACATATTACCCAACAATTAGTATCAACATTTGCAAACCAAATAGAATTGGTTGATGAGATCATTAGAATAGAGATGGTCAAATGAACCCGAATCGCTACCGTTTGGGGCTGGTTTTGGTACGCTAGTCCTTGATCGGTTACGATTTTCATCCAAAAATAAGGCCCGGTCTGGGTCTGGCCCAGTTATGGAACCGGCTTGGTTTTTTATATAAAATTTGTTTTTAAATGTATTTTGAAGTATATTTTTAAATAAAAATGTATTTGTTATTGTATTTAATTATCCCAATTAAATTATAATGTCTTTTTTTAGTGCATTTGATAGACTCGGTTATAATAAAAACATATTTGTCGGTGTATATAATTGACCAAATTCTTCAAAAAACAATTTCTAAAAAAATAAATTAATTCAGACCGATTCTCATAATTGGGCCACATAAAGCTTAACTAGGCCTTTGTATTTGGGTAGGAACCGAAACCAGTTACGACGGGACCGATCACTATATGGGATGGGGACCGATTTGGGGCCAGTCTGGCCAGGAACCGGTTTTTGGCCATCGGATACCCCAAATTGTTGGTTGAGTACAGCATGAGAAAAGAAAATCATAAATATAACAAACAACCAAATCCAACAATTGTTCTCTTTCAAAGTAGGTATGAAAACCATAACATGAGAGAGAATTCAATGCAAGTAATAAGCATTTGATCTAATGGTTAGATTACACCCTAAGCTTCTTTCCAGGATGAGGAGATTCTTCACCGCCGCTGTCGTCATTCGTTTCGCCTCTTTGCTTCTTTTTGGCAAGTATCTTATTAATCTTATGCAATTCGTTAGTAATCTTCTGGTCTTTATTCTGCTTTCTCGTCTTCCGACCATCTTGCATCTTCACACCAAACTGAAACGCAGCTTTTGGCATCGCTTCCTTCTGCTCGTTGTATGTTGCCCATTCCTCTTCCGTCTCAAAGTCCCACCTATGAAGCCGCCCCTTTGCCTGTATTTTTACCACAACTTCATATATTAAATACACAAACCAGTATAGAGGGAGGTTCAGGGAAAACCTCTAACAAATTGGAAAACTGGTAGTCGTTCATCTGGTATGCACTTGTGCATACAAGTAAATTAAGTTGTTTTTTGGTTTTATGCACATGTGCATATGTTACAAATTACTTGTATGCACAAATGCATATCGTCTAGATGACGGGCTACCAGAATGTTCCTCGATTTTCCATTTTTTTGAGGTTTTCCCCAGAACCTGACCGAACCAGTATAAACATACCACAAGGAGTAAGGAAGAAAAAACACTTACACGTCCACCCATATCCATTTTCGATAAATCAGCTTCATCATCGCTATCCACAACCTCACGATTATATTCTTGATAACCCGGATAGCATTCCGAGTAACTCTCTGATATAAAGTTTGGATCTTTCTCACGCGCATCTTTCTCTCTTAGTTGTTGAAGCCTCACATCATCCCGCTTGAACACCGACCCCAGACCCCGATCTTTCTCTTCTTGGGTCATCAAGTGTGGGTCCGCTTCACCTCCTTGCATCTCATATGTTTCAGCGTCTGTTTGAAGATACTGTTCAGGATAAGCCGCTAGTTGCTCCGCATATTGATATTCCTGCCACTCCCCTTGATAACCAGCAGCCATGGCATTCACATCATATCCATTCTGCAAAATTTGTAAATTATCTTTCATACATCTTTTCAAAGTTACAGAAAAGACGATATATAAGATATGGTTAAAAAAATCACCGGTTGTTGCCAGTCATGAGACGGCTCAGAGGGTGGAACAGGACCGTAAGCAGGTTCGTTGAAATAAGAAGCTTTCTCTTTTCTTCGCGGAGATTCTTCCATGTCTTCTGAAAGAGGGCTCTGGCTCATATCTTTACTAGGAACGACATAATCGGTTCCTTCTCCTACAAAAATATCGTCCTCCTCAATACGAGCAACTGCTGGAACCAATTTCTCTTTTGCGTCGGTATGAAATTTTTTAGGTGGTGGTGGAGGTGGTGGGAGAAACTCTATCTCGCTATGATGTTTTGAGGCTTCAGGTTTTGAATATTTCTCTAGATCGTAATCACCAGGAACAGCTGAGAGCTTTCCTGTGTAACCAAAATAAAAGTTTATAGAGAGAGAGAGAGAGGGGGGGGAGGGAGGTTCAGGGGAAAACCTAAAAAAAATGAAAAATTGAGGAACACACGGGTAGCCTTGTAGCCCTTTATCTGGACGGTATGCACCTGTGCCTACAAGTAAATTAAGTTGGTTTTTTGTTTTTATGCACTTGTGCATTATGCACGAGTGCATATTACAAATTACTTGTATGCACAAGTGCATATCGTCTAGATGAAGAATTACCAGGGTGTTCTGCAGTTTTCCATTTTTTGAGGTTTCCCCTGAACTTGGCCCTATATATATATATATGTAACAAAAAAATTAATATATAACAGTTAAGCAATGAATTACCTTTCCCATCCTTCTCTTTCTTCTTCTTCTTAAGAATCTTCCCAGATGATCCAAGGCGAAGGTAAGACATAATTTTACCAATTCGATCAAGCACAGAGCCATCGACACTGACAGTAACCATTTCCTGCAAATAATCATAGTTAACGAAAGAAAGATGACTTGCATAAAAACCACAAAATATTTGAACTACAACGAACCTCTGGCTCTGGGCAGTCAGCTTTACTTCTGTGAACGGTGGTTGGAATATCATGAGAAAACCCACTCTCCTGTCATACATAAACAGAGTTTGAGTTAGGGTTGTTTGGTTGTTGCTGAATGGTTTGGTGCAAAATGATTAAGTGGTCAGAATGATTAAGAGGGTCTAATGATATAGTGCAAAATGAAATATGGTTGTTTGGTAATTGTTCAGAATGAAATTAGGGCGCTGAATGGTTAAGGGAGGCCCAAGCTACAAAATCATTCAGATGGTTTTAGAACCATTAATGGCCAAACAAGATTCACCTCTTAGCGATTCAGAGGTTGCCTCTTAATGGAACTATTAAGAGGTAAACAAACAGCCCCTTAGGATTAAAACTACTGAAAGGTAAACGTAAAGGAAAAAAAGTTACCATGTCAAAAATGAAAGCCATTCGCCCAGGAAGAAACATATCATTTGGCTTAACAGCAGTTTGAGGCTTCACTATCCACTGATACACAGCCTGCAACAGAAATAAGATGATGAGACTTAACAAAATTACATGAAAAAGATAACAAAATACTAGATTTTTTTAAAGTTTGAACTTACCTTTGCATTTCCGGTGCGAAATGTTACTGGATGGTCTTCCTTGGATCCTCTGTTTATCAACAAAATTGAAGTGCATAAATCAAATAATATTGTAACATAAACATGTCAAAATCACGTGATTCATTTAGATAAGTTGAAACATGGTTACCTAGACTTGCCATCAGTAGCATCTTCAATATCTGGTTTCTTGTCTATTTCACTTCTCACCTTGGAGAGCAAAGCATAGTCCAATCCTTTAACCAAATGTGTGTGTTCAACATCACCTGTGCCATTTATATCAAGCTCACAATGTTAAATAGATAAAAAAGAAAAAAAAACAGCTAAAAACAGTAATCTATCATAAACTATACCTCCAAGATACTTGCTCTTCTCAATGGATATCCTATGGGCTTCAGCTGATCTGAATGAGTGAGTAACCACACAAGAAACAAATTAATGTTTGAATACTTGTTAAACAAATGCTGCATATACTACAGAAAAGATAGATTATACCAATAACTATGTTTGACTTACAAGAGGTCAACATTTCCTGGAGGAGCAACTGCATGAAAAGATCCCAATTCAGAAGGCTCATAATCAGGATTCTGATCTTCTCTTCGCTCCTTAGCTCTATCTCGATATTTTGGTTGTTCTGGTTCTTCCACCTTTTCCTCTCTGCATATTTCCATTCGACGACCAATCATCATCACTTTTCAATGGTACAATTTACATGTGCTCAGTAAAAGAACAAATAGAAAATGGAACAAAATCGCCTATCTACTACACGAACAGAATGTATCTAAACTACATTTTGGTTTGGTTTATGTGTAATTTCTCGTGGTATTTTCAGATTATCTCTAGGGGTGCGTTTGGCACACTGGACAGGACAACACAGAACATGGATCACTGTCTCATGCTTGGCAGGACTTTTATGTGGAACAGACACGTAAAAGATGGAATCCACCCCCACCCCCACCCCATGGAACAAGCTGGAACAGACTTATGTGTTACCAATATAACCTTAAAATAATATCTAATTCACTTCTAAAACATCAAATACACGTTCTATTTTATATTTTATTCCTTCTTTAAATTTTATTTATTGTATTTTCTCTCCTGTACAATCCTGTCACATCCTCTTCTATCTTGTAAACGTACCGAACGCACACTATAGGATCACTGCTGACCTAAATTACATACAGGAAAAACGAAAACAAAAAAGAGAAAGTTGCTGAGGAACCTGCTTCAACCATAAACAAAATTTCATTTTATTGGTCGACATCAACACAAACCTAATCGATTACAGGCTTGTAATTCCAAATAAATATATACTTGGGAGATATCAAAGTATTAACTGCATAGATTCCAATGAATTAACCTAATTGTTCCACTTCAATCAAATTCAAACAACATGGATGTCAACCAGCCAGATTTTCGATTATATTACATATGATATAGTAGTATATGTAAATCTTCGTGAAGAATGAAAGGGGGAATACGAGATATAGAATGATACATACTTGCGACGAACTACTTTCTCTTTGTGGTTGTTCCGCACCTTGGAGGACCCCATTGAAGAAGAGAAGCAAATAGATGATGGTGGTATGTATGCCTTCAAATCACAACCTGTTCTTATTACGCGGGTAGGGATTTGAGCGAGTGCAGCTACAAAGGGCGAGGATAGACGTTGTGTTGGCACGGGTGTTCCGATTTAGGGGTGTTTGGGATTGCTTGTTTAAAATGGGATTGCTTGTTTAAAACCAAGATTCTAAATCAAGTGAACGTGACATGGCGGCAAGGTCAAGTTAAAGTCTTAGGCCATCGGTAGCGGCAGCGGGCTTGGGCGGGTACCGCTAGGGGGGGGTTTGTCAGCGGGCTTGGGCAGCGGGTTTGGGAACCCGTTGAACCCGAGTCTTGTTTGTGTGAGAGGAGGGTGGGGGTGGGGGGTTGGGGGTAGCGGGTATATAGGGTATTGGTACTCCACTTTAAGGTAAGGAGAGGGTAAGGAGAAAAGTTGATGTGCCGCTGAGGTGGCAAGAGGGTTTGAAGGTATGGGTACGGATGGCCTTAGGAGTCACGACAAAGGCATGACGTTTTCAAGACGTGACGTATGTCGTCAAATTTCTAATTGATATATAATATTATATATAAAAATATGTGTTTTGTAGTGTTTGCTCAATGAATTAATACTTAATAGTAATAAACAAGTTAAATTATGTTATATATTATAAAGCTTGCAAAGAAGACATTAAAAACATAAAGAAAAATCAAATGTCGCATTACAAAAACTGGCCATTAGGCCATGACGTGCTACGAGCTTAACGTAGCATGCGACACAAGCTTTGGTGCCATGGCGGCTATGCGATGAGTTTTTTAGAACAGTGTTTAAAACAATTTTTTTTGTAAAATTGTTTGACGGTGTTATTAAATCGGAGTTTTATAAAAAGAATTTGGATTAGTTTACGATGGTACTAAAACGTAATAAATTGATAAATTGTTATTTAAGAGGTGCTTGAGATTACTTATAAGTTTATAATAACAAAAGAAAATTGACAAGTTGTTTCAAAGAAGTTAATGAGTTAGAAGTTGATTGACTTATCAAAAACCCATCTCCCGACCTTTGAATTCACTAAAGAAAAGATTAAATCTTTATACACACCCATCACGAGAATCCTCAAACTCTCTAGACTCAAATTAGATTACATATCTTACGAGTCAAAAAACGAACTCTTTAACTCTTTTGATGTCTTCTTAGCTGATTTGAGGATAATATACACGGGGTTATGATACATGCAGTCTCCCTACTTGATAAATGCAATATAATGCAAAATTGACATGATTTTGATCTAAGGGTGAATACACAAGAAAAGGAAGAAAAAACACAATCGAAATGCCATCAAACGACAAACATGATCAATCATGCTTTAAAGACATGAGAATCTTTATGACTTTCTTTTACTTATGGAAGGTTTAGGGTTTTATGCCAATGTATTTTCCACTTCTAAGAGGCTTACCTTCTTTATTTACTATATTTGAGTCTTTGGAGTACTTTGGGATTATATTCCGCGTCGAGGATTTGTGCTTGTGGGCCGGGGTGAATATTGCCGACCAGCGGATCTGGTGGTCGACAATAGTTCGGACTTGGTAAAGGTTTTCATGTTTCTAGATGTCATAGGTTTCAATTATCAGTTTAGAACATTAATAATACACGTTTTAATTAAATTATGGTGGTGCATTGGACCTTAATTTGTCAAGCTCATTGATATTAACAAAGTGCTTGTTGTCCCGATTTATTCAGATTTTTTAAGATGTTTGGGTTAGCTTATGCGTATCTGAACTAGTCTAATAAGGCCTTAAAATTAACAACGAGATGAGAAGCAAACTCAATATCTGCCTAGTTGTGCCACCCCAAACGGTAGCTTGTTTAGAGCTGTCATGGGCTCAAGTAAAAAAAGTGCCATTTATAAGTCAAAGTTGTTGTTCACGTCTCACATATTTATAAAGTTAAAACTCAAATTGGGCAATAGGTGTAATGCAATCAAATATGTCTCTTACTCTTTTACCAAACCTTCTAGGAACATGTTATCACAACATGGATTTCTAGAAAAATTCGAGAAAATAAATTATATAAAACATAAAAGAAACACAACAAGGCCCTGGGGATGTAGTGGAATATCCCATCTGTCCAGGATTCTAATCCAGGCGTACACAACAATTGTGGCCACTAAGGTTTAATCAGGGCTGATGTCTTACAGTCATAATTTGTGTAACACCCGGAATTTTATTAAGGTGAAGGTTTAACGTTGGGGAGAGGTGTACGAAAGAAGCTCAGAAATCGGGTTTATTCGGGACAAAAGTCGAGATTCGGTACATATGGGGCGATAGTGACAGGGTCACTATCGTCGTGTCACAATCGCGAGGGGGAGATAACCCTCGGTACAATCTGGGCGATAGTGCCCCGCGATAGTGACAAGGTCACTATCGCCGTGTCATTCTCGCGAGGAAGGGAAAACTCGCGGTACAGATTGGGCGATAGTGCCCGGCGAGAGTTCCTTGGGCACAATCGCATGGCACTATCGCGAGCAGGGTGCAGTGGCATTTAAACTCGATTTTGATACCCTTACTCTCATTCCCACTTTACCAACTTCTACCTTTCTCTCTAAAAAACCCTCCCCAAACCCTAAATTCGTTTTAGAGCCTCCAAAGACATGAATCTTGTGATTCAAAGCAATCCCTCGCCTTTTAGCAAAGATTTATGGTTAAAGATCAAAGTTCTCCATTTCACTTTCGTTTTGGGAGATTTCTACATATCTAAAGTTATACACAAACCCTCACCTAAACCTTTTTCTTTCTTTGGATGAAATGAAGATTGAATCTCACTTTGGTAACACTAGAAGTGTTTGGTTGGTGGATTCACTCGATGGTTGAGGTAATCTTCTCTTCTCTTCATTTTGGAAATTAGGGTTTCGATGTATTAGTGATTTTGGGTGTAATATGTTGGGGGAAATGATTCTAAGTGTTTGGGGATAAATATTTATGGTTGGAAATTGTGGATTTAGGTTTTTGGAAGATTTGTAGTTTGAGGATTCGTGTTTCTTCAAAGGAGCATACGTTTGGGAAAATCTAGATTTAGCTTAATCTAGCAAGGTGAGTTCAAGTTACTTTGCGAAAACTTTGTACATGCCAAAATGTTATTTTCCAAGCAATTATGTGTTTTACCTGAGAATTATCAATGTTGAGTTATTTGGTGGATTTTACCTTTTGAGGTATTAATTGTGGTAAACATTGTAAAACACTACTTTTGAATATTTTGGAAATGTGATAGATAAATCCCATATGAAAATTGGTTATTGAATTATGTGATAAATGGAGTCTATTTGTTATGAAAATTCATTTTGTGGATATTTTGGAAATATGCATATAGTACATCATGAGATGTTTTGAAAATGTAAATGTTGAGTCCTTTTTGGAAATGAGGGTTATCCCGATCCAAGGTTTTATTTCGGGTTTTCATGAATTTGAAGTATTTACTGGCAACCGGTGTGTGTTGTTATATTTAATGTCCTTTTATGACTTTCATGAACTATCTTTTGAGTTAGTTGAGCTTTTGGCTCGATATTGGATTTTATCAAGTTTTGGGGACATTTGTCCAGTTTTGATAGCTCAAGTTGAGTTTTGATCATGATTTATGTTATTGGGGGAATTGCATGTTTTGAATGCATTATTTGTTCATTTGGGGTCGTGTAATATTTCAGACCTTGTTAGCCATGGATCCATAGGCATTTGAGTTTCCCCTTAGTCTCGCGGGCAAGAGGTCGGAATTGATTGAGCTCAGTTTACGAGACGTTAGTTTCTTTTGTAGCACGGAATAGGCATCGGGTTCCATGATAAGTAAGGCGTGGACCTAGATGGTCGGGCGTCGTCTCATGGGCAGTAAGGTGTAATTCCATATATGTGCTTAGCACGGGATAGGCATCGGGATCCATGATAAGTAAGGCGTGGACCTGGATGGTCGAGCGTCGTCTCATGGGCAGTAAGGTGTAATCCCTAATGTGCTGTTGTGGATTTGGAGTGGCCCAATGTATAGACCTGGAGTGGTTGAAGTTGGGGGCTCCCTAGTCTCGCGGGCAATAGATCTGGAGTGATTGAGCTCAGTTTACGAGAGTAATCCACGTGGGTATTTTTATTGCATAGTAGGTGACCCACTTTAGTGTTCCGTCACGTGCAATGTATACGGGTCTCCCCCGTCACCGAAAGGTGTTGTTTTGGGTATTTGTGTTTATCCATGTTTTCGGTGACGTATCATATTTATGAGAATTGCTTTTCCACGTTATATGAGTTGTGGATTATGTTTCATCCATGTTTTGGAATAATGGCGAATATTTATGAAGTTAATCGTTTTGAGTATCAAATGCTATTTCACCTTTCCCGTTGACTTTGGGGATGAGTCTATTTTTGGAAATCATGCCATATTAAAGATTTCAACATGAGAATTGTGTGAGTTGGAAAATGGGTGATTTGCATTTAAAGTAAACTCTTTTTGAATCATGACTAAAACTACATCCCTCTTGATTTATGAATTTTTATAGTCATGATAAAATGCTTGAACTCACTAGGCGTTAGCCTAACCCTTTTTATTTGTCGGCATGTGCAATAGGCTCAGGTTGGGAGTAGCTTTAGTTACACGGTGAAGTGGCGAGTGCTAGTAGAGTGCACGAGAGGTGACTTGATTTGTGAAGTCTTCCGCATTTATTTGGGACTAGCAACTAGTGTTGTGTTAAGTAACGCCCGTTTTAAGTTATTTATTGTGGGAAATTATGATGTTTAAATTCCGAGGTATTTTCAGGGATGATTTGTTGAAATGATTTTATTCCCTTTTGGTTATTTTATTGAAATTAAAGTTAGTTGCTCGTTCTAATTTTGAGGGTGTTACAAGTTGGTATCAGAGCATAAGTTTGAGTGAATTAGGTGTTGATTTTGAATACCTAGACTCAAACTAACGATCTTTTAAGTGAGGGAAAGTGAAATTGCACTATTAGGCACATTAAGATTGGATGTTTTGAGGTTGATGGAGTCGCTAGAAACGAGAATCACGTTGAGGGTAGCAATGATAAGCATGTACGGTACGTTCATAATTGCACCTGGCCAGTGTTATGGTGAACCTACTCGTTACATGTGCTTACTTGAAATACTTTAATGTGATGACCGTTGGGGGTAGTAAGGAAGTTTCTAAGCGAATAGTTATTGGAAAAGATTGACGATTTTAGTATTAGTCACTTGGGGTGACAATAAGCATGATAATTGCTTTAAGTGGACCATGTCGGGTCAAAATTTGATGGTTGGATTAAGATCATGGACTTATTGAAACGACTTTGATTCGAGGAAGAATCGTAAGGTTAATCGATGTAATTCCCAACTTTACCTTAAGAGGTTTGAACATCCGGATGACGGTAGTGTGACCGGAGAGATTTGGAGGAACATGGGTTAAGATGTTGAGTGCCGACTAAATTCATGCACATAATTTATTTTGAAATAAATTGTAACAGTTATTTCTTGTGTTTCGAATCCTCTTGTGGATTGAGTTGCAAAATCTCAGAAAAATGGTTAACACACACACACAAGATTTTAAATCATGGTTTTGGGAACATGCATGAAAGTTGTTTTATTGCGAGAGTTGCAAACTCTGTCGGAACTTGCTTTGTTTTGTCGTTGACCAATGCTACTTTCGGATACAGTGATATCCATATTTTCATGATGTTTAAGATATTGGGCAAGTAACTACGACTTATGACTTTAACATTGGATCTCCTCCACATATGTTAAGGTTTAGACGGAAAGTTATCTCCCATTATGTCTATGTTGAGTTTTATTGAAAAATTTATTTAATGGAAGCTTTATCGGAAGTGTTGTTTAGATCGGGTTACAACAAAAAGAGAATTTTGGGAGTCTTGGCATTTTAGCCATGGTTTTGCGTTATGCAATATGATTGTTGGAAGCGAGAGGCTTGGCACCATTTGGCTGAGTTGAGGCAATTAAGCCCATGGAGTTTTACGAAGTTTCGTTTTACGACGTGTTGGGTCGTGTGGGTACAAATTTTGTAAGGAGCATACTTTAACTATTGCGTGTGTTGATTTTGGATTGTATTGGGCATTTTGACTCTTTCGGGTTTTGTTGAGAAGTGTTATTTATGCCGTAAGGCGATCAAACGGAATGTTTTTGGAACTTTGATGTCGCGTAATTTCTCTTTCAAAGAGTTGTGTTAGCACGTTTTGTTACAATTTATTTAATTGCACGGATTGATTTATACGTGGCGTGAGTAATACATGAGAGAACATGCTAATTGTACTTCTTAACAATTTGCCTTATGTGCTTCCGACTGGATGAGTATTTTATTGCCCTTTCTTGCAAACGCATGGTATTGATCTAAGGATGTGCATAAATTGGTAGTCACTAACCCTCGAAAGCTTTGATAAGTGTATCGTGAATGAAAATGTTTTATTGATTCATTTCATAATTGAGGGTCGTTTGGTCAATGATACGTTTTAAAATTGTGGGGTTAATGCACGGTTTACGATACGGTACATTTTGAAACATGAATATGTGAGTCGTTGAACTTCGGTCAACTTTGGCTTGATGAGCATTTTGGAAAGTTGTAAACCTTTTGATTTTGGGGAGAAAATGGGTATTTTGAGTATCCTAACGAGTAAGTTTGAAACATTGTCAATTCAACGTTTTGTATTGCGAATGCGAAATTTTGGTGTAAATGCTCCGTGATGGAGATTTTGGAAAATTATTTGTCCTAACCTAGGGTGCGTGGAATTGCTTAAAATTTTGGAACGTTAATACGCACCGTTTGTATGAGTCAACATTCGAAGTCGATTTAAACTCTCTTGGTGTCAATCGATTACAAACACTTATTATTCCTAAGTTTTGGGAAGCGCATTAATGCGTGGGCATGGTTAAAAGTGTTTTACTCTTACGTCATTATATGGCTAGGTTAGAAGATTTTGAACATTGATTTAAGGAATTTCATTTTTGAAATTATTACGAATGATTTGATACAGGTGACTTCGTTTCAAGAAAATTTATAAGGGAGCGTTACAAGTTTGCGTGCGTACTCCAATTTGAGATTCCTTCTTGACATTTTAGTCAATACCTTTAAATGATGAAAACGTATCGATTTTGTCTTTAAACCTAGAACTGGCACAAATCGTTTTATGGTTTAACCAAAATACATTTATGGGATTGTTTCACCGTTTTGGGAATAAACTGATGTGTGCGCACTTTGTTGGTACATCTTATCCCATGCTATTTCATGATTTAAAAAGGGAATTTGGAATCGAATGACATTCAAACCTTATGATGTACGTATAGACCTTTTGGTTGCACAAATTTAATGTGAGAAATTACCTTACGTGCATGAAATAGATCAATCCATGCTAGTACCATATCGGTTTCTTTCAGAAAAGTTGTTTGTTGCGCTTTTGCGCTTTGTTAACGATATAAGATTTGGTTGTAGGGTTTTCAAGATGATTTTCATCTGTGGGACGAGTATGTCCATTTTTGCACAACTACTGAATTGATAGTAGTGGATTTTATGCGTACAATTAGATTGTTATGAAAACCTTTATGTTAAAAGATTTTATGGACTTTTTCGATTGGCATATTTGTTAAATATTTCGCTTGAGAAGCGTTGAACTCATAGGAACTTTGGAAAGATTAAGTAACCCAGTTAAGAGTAAGTGTGTGTAACACTTTGATGGTGGAAGGTTTGAGTATTCCACGCGTGATAGCACTGTAGGCCGAGTGGTATCGGTTGCGGGAATGATGTGCTTTTGTAACTAAAAGATTTGATTCACGGTATCTTATATTGAGGTTGGTGGTAACCATTCTTGTTGGGAATATGATTTTGGGGTCTTGGTCAACTTTCGTATGTGAGACCCTTTAGACACCATATCGGTAATTTTGGTTTTGGTGAGAATGCTCGTCGAGTGAAACTCGAGTGTAGAGTCTGTTGTGACTCAAAGTTTGGTGGTATATTTAGGTGTCAACTTTTGGGCTTGAGGCCAAGCACCGTTAGTGTAATCGGGGGATTGTAGTCCGATTTTAAAGAAATGACGGTAATGGTTGTAGTAACCTTAAGATGCTCATTGGTGATGAGAGGAGTTAGGGAAATGATTTTCTTTGTGTGGTCAGAGAATCTGTCGGTTGGACGATTGATAATTGGACACGCCTTTGGGATTGTGTAATTGATTAGTCAGTAATGACCGTTTGTGTTGAAATTGATGAAACCCGTTGAGAATAAATACTAGTCCGGTAGCGAGACTATTTGGGGATTCTAAAGTTTTGGCTGATACTGGTAGCGATTAAACGTTGGGTTGATTTGGAGAGAACATTTAAGAACATATGAATGTGGAATGAATGGGAAGTTCGAGTCTGTCGTTGGGAAAGTATGGACCACTTAAGGTTGGGAGACAACTTAAGTCTGGTGGTCGAAAGCCACTCTAGTGGGTTAAGTGTTCACTTGGATGTAAGTGCAATGTACTTGAGCGAGCCTTCGTTGTGAGTTTCAGCTTGAGGTTTGCCACAACGGCTTTGTCAAGAATGAAAATTCGAATTTCAGTTGAAAATTAACGAAACTAAAGAAGTGTCGAGTTCGGTCACTTCTAGATGTGTGGGAGCAGATTTCGAGGACGAAATCTCTTTTAAGGATGGGAGGATTGTAACACCCGGAATTTTATTAAGGTGAAGGTTTAACGTTGGGGAGAGGTGTACGAAAGAAGCTCAGCAAATCGGGTTTATTCGGGACAAAAACCGAGATTCGGTACCTATGGGGCGATAGTGCCCTGCGATAGTGACAGGGTCACTATTGCCGTGTCACAATCGCGAGGGGGAGATAACCCTCGGTACAATCTGGGCGATATTGCCCCGCGATAGTGACAAGGTCACTATCGCTGTGTCATTCTCGCGAGGAAGGGAAAACTCGCGGTACAGATTGGGCGATAGTGCCCGGCAAGAGTGCCTTAGGCACAATCGCATGGCACTATCGCGAGCAGGGTGCAGTGGCATTAAGACTCGATTTTGATACCCTTACTCTCATTCCCACTTTACCAACTTCTACCTTTCTCTCTAAAAAACCCTCCCCAAACCCTAAATTCGTTTTAGAGCCTCCAAAGACATGAATCTTGTGATTCAAAGCAATCCCTCGCCTTTTAGCAAAGATTTACGGTTAAAGATCAAAGTTCTCCATTTCACTTTCGTTTTGGGAGATTTCTACATATCTAAAGTTTTACACAAACCCTCACCTAAACCTTTTCCTTTCTTTGGATGAAATGAAGATTGAAGCTCACTTTGGTAACACTATAAGTGTTTGGTTGGTGGATTCACTCGATGGTTGAGGTAATCTTCTCTTTTCCTCATTTTGGAACTTAGGGTTTCGATGTATTGGTGATTTTGGGTGTAATATGTTGGGGGAAATGATTCTAAGTGTTTGAGGATAAATATTTATGGTTGGAAATTGTGGATTTAGGTTTTTGGAAGATTTGGAGTTTGAGGATTCGTGTTTCTTCAAAGGAGCAAACGTTTGGGAAAATCTAGATTTAGCTTAATCTAGCAAGGTGAGTTCAAGTTACTTTGCGAAAACTTTGTACATGCCAAAATGTTATTTTCCAAGCAATTATGTGTTTTACCTGAGAATTATCAATGTTGAGTTATTTGGTGGATTTTACCTTTTGAGGTATTAATTGTGGTAAACATTGTAAAACACTACTTTTGGATATTTTGGAAATGTGATAGATAAATCCTATATGAAAATGGGTTATTGAATTATGTGATAAATGGAGTCTATTTGTTATGAAAATTCATTTTGTGGATATTTTGGAAATATGCATATAGTACATCATGAGATGTTTTAAAAATGTAAATGTTGTGTCCTTTTTGGAAAGGAGGGTTATCCCGATCCAAGGTTTTATTTCGAGTTTTCATGAATTTGAAGTATTTACTGGCAACCAGTGTGTGTTGTTATATTTAATGTCATTTTATGACTTTCATGAACTATCTTTTGAGTTAGTTGAGCTTGTGGCTCGGTATTGGATTTTATCAAGTTTTGGGGGCATTTGTCCAGTTTTGATAGCTCAAGTTGAATTTTGATCATGATTTATGTTATTGGGGGAATTGCATGTTTTGAATGCATTATTTGTTCATTTGGGGCCGTGTAATATTTCAGACCTTGTTAGCCATGGATCCATAGGCATTTGAGTTTCCCCTTAGTCTCGCGGGCAAGAGGTCGGGATTGATTGAGCTCAGTTTACGAGACGTTAGTTTCATTTGTAGCACGGAATAGGCATCGGGTTCCATGATAAGTAAGGCGTGGACCTAGATGGTCGGGCGTCGTCTCATGGGCAGTAAGGTGTAATTCCATATATGTGCTTAGCACGGGATAGGCATCGGGATCCATGATAAGTAAGGCGTGGACCTGGATGGTCGGGCGTCGTCTCATGGGCAGTAAGGTGTAATCCCTAATGTGCTGTTGTGGATTTGGAGTGACCCAATGTATAGACCTGGAGTGGTTGAAGTTGGGGGCTCCCTAGTCTCGCCGGCAATAGATCTGGAATGATTGAACTCAGTTTACGAGAGTAATCCACGTGGGTATTTTTATTGCATAGTAGGTGACCCACTTTAGTGTTCCGTCACGTGCAATGTATACGGGTCTCCCCCGTCACCGAAAGGTGTTGTTTTGGGTATTTGTGTTTATCCATGTTTTCGGTGACGTATCATATTTATGAGAATTGCTTTTCCACGTTATATGAGTTGTGGATTATGTTTCATCCATGTTTTGGAATAATGGCGAATATTTATGAAGTTAATCGTTTTGAGTATCAAATGCTATTTCACCTTTTCCGTTGACTTTGGGGATGAGTCTATTTTTGGAAATCATGCCATATTAAAGATTTCAACATGAGAATTGCGTGAGTTGGAAAATGGGTGATTTGCATTTAAAGTAAACTATTTTGGAATCATGACTAAAACTACATCCCTCTTGATTTATGAATTTTTATAGTCATGATAAAATGCTTGAACTCACTAGGCGTTAGCCTAACCCTTTTTATTTGTCGGCATTTGCAACAAGCTCAGGTTGGGAGTAGCTTTAGCTACACGGTGAAGTGGCGAGTGCTAGTAGAGTGCACGAGAGGTGACTTGATTAGTGAAGTCTTCCGCATTTATTTGGGACTAGCAACTAGTGTTGTGTTAAGTAACGCCCGTTTTAAGTTATTTATTGTGGGAAATTATGATGTTTAAATTCCGAGGTATTTTCAGGGATGATTTGTAGAAATGATTTTATTCTCTTTTGGTTATTTTGTTGAAATTAAAGATAGTTGCTCGTTCCAATTTTGAGGGTGTTACAATTTGTCAAGGGATTAGTCTAGGCATAGCCTAGGACACCTTTCCCAAAAACACACACATATATATAAGAATGTTGTTTAAAAGCCAAATGAAATTTTTGCTTATAGTACTAGAATTAATTATGCTTTATAATAATTTATAAAGAATGAAATTCAATTTCACTCTAAATCCTATAAAACAAAGACTCCAAAAATTACAGATTCTTTCAAATTCAAATCTGTCCAATTCTAAATACTTCTACAAAATCCAAATCTCTCAAAAGCATTTCATCGGACCAAACGTACCCTTAGATGTGACAGGATAACTAATAAGCACATGAATGAGATAGCGTGATACTTTGGAGAAGATGGAAGAGCAAAATTGTTAAAAAGTTTTACAGTAGAAGGATCATCAATACAGAATAAAAATATAAGGGATTAAAGTATTAATTTTAGCATAGTCAAGGGACTATTTATGTAAGTTTACTCCAAATAAAATGAAAGCGTTCCAATTAGGGCTGGAACGAGTAGGGTATGGGTAGGATAAGAGTTAATCCGTTATCCAATCCATTTAAAAAAGTGGGTAACGAAACGGGTAATTATCCATCTCATAAAACTCTTATCCATATTCTACCCTACCCATTAAAAATACCGGGTAACGAAACGGGTAATGGATAAATGGTAAAACAAAATTTTATTTTAAACCATAATTGATATCGTTAAATCTCAAATATATAAGTAAAACATAAGCTCATAAATATAGTTACTATTTGTATATAATACGTATACTAAACATTTATTGTTTTCAAAGAATAATCATAGTATAGTATTAAAAAATGATAAGACCAACATTTTTAATTGTATTTATTTTCTTGAACTCGTTTTGTTTTTCGTTTAATTATCGTGAAATCTTTTACTCGATAAATATAAAAAATAAATTAAGGTAATTAATATACGACAATATTATAAAGAATATTAATAATATATAATTATGTATATATACACATTAATATTTAATTATATATATATTTGTGTATGTGCGTGTGTGTATATATATATATTATAGTAACGGGTAATGAATAACAAAAAAAACGTTTATTCATACCCTACCCACTAAAAGTTCGGATATTGATAAAAGGATAAATGGATAAAAATTTCTTTATCCTTACCCTTATCCAACTATTAGACCAATAACGGGTAACGGATTTAACCTTACCCATTTCCTTGCCGGCCCTAGTTCAAATGTGGTACGATGATTTCTAAAATTGGGGCAAGAGGAACCAAACGTGAGAGGAGAAACGTATCATCAACACGCAAGACAGAACTCATTCGCGCACAAGTTTTCCCCAAATTCACACGAAGCAAACGCTATAATTTGCTGCAAAGTGATCAAAGGTAATTTCCGATCATCTTTGAATATCGATTCCTGTGTAAAAGTTTAGGGCTTTGAAGCTAATATTCGAGTTTCCATCGCGGTTAATCATATTAGAATACCTCGCCAGATTAATTGACAAACGGTATGATCAATCTTTGTGAATTGTTTCAAATTTTGATTACTACTATACTATTTAAGAGTCGTGATTTGTGTTTGTAAATCGAAAAGCACTGTTTTTGAATCGAACAAGTTTCAATTACACTACTCGGACGTGTATATAAGTCCTGGAGGATGCCTTTGTGTATTTCTATTTCAATTTCAATTTCATTATCAACAGTTGTGTGCCTTAGTTAAATTAATGGAGTCCTGTCTTTTTTTGCAATGGACGTATGCATAGTTGTTCATGGATATGCTTATGTTCGAGCGAATGCCTCAATGTTTTTTCAATTCAATTAAGTGCGTAAAGTATATTGTACGTTTAACTACTAAAGGAAGAAAATTAATGGATGATTGTAGCTTATACATATATTCATTTAGAGGTTTATCTGGCTTACACAACATGAAAGGATTATAGGTCCTAGGGTTTTTTTCAATATATAAAATGTATTGCGTTTTCGCGGTATTGGTATATTACTGATGGTTTTGATAAGAGAGTGATTTACCTTACAAGTTTACAGCAGTTACGTATTAATTGAACCATAAAATTTATCAAATATTGGTTGCTGTCCGCTGATTCCTTTCGTCGATCTCTATTCTCTCAGGTATCTCCATCAATTTAGATTTTTGTTTATGATCAGCAAGGTTTTTGATTTCAAACCCTTTGAACGATTTTTGATTCCTGATGGGGTAAACAATTTCATGGAGGATTTGAGTCTTCATTGCTCAAGATTTTGTGCAGTGGCTGTTAACTATTTACACCCTCATGCCAAATACTAGGTTAGAATCCAAAGGTCTATAAGCATCGGTTTTTGAAGGGAGTACTATTTCATATGAGTAAGCAACACGGTGAGATAGCATTAGACAGAATATGTAATAGTACTCGCATTTAATTGCTTAGACCTAGTTTTTTTTGATAGAGATCGAATACATATACATACTTTCTGAGTATCTCTCTTCTCCACAACATCAGATAGGGAGAAAAGATCGACACCACTCAATCCTAGAACTTTGCATACCCGCAACAAAGAAAAATGAAGTTATCGTCATCTTTACTAAACAACCATATTTCATTTTGCACTATATCATACAGGGCCTCTTAAGCATTCTTACCATTTAACCATTCTGCATTAAACCTTTCAGCAACTGCCAAACCAAACAACCCCAAAAACTCATAATCTTCAAGATCTTCTTCTTCAAGATTTTTTCCCCAAAGCCTGCCCTTGCCTCCCAACCCTATTTTCCTCTCTCTGAAACTTCTTTATAACTTTAGGAGTTTTAGAATAAGACCCATCAAGTTTACAATCTTGCACTTGACCCCTACCTTATACTTGAAACTAGGGATGAGCAAATTCGGTTCGGTTTTCGGTTCCAAAGAATATGCAAATTTGGGATTCGGTATTTCGGTATTCGGTACCGGGAATTTCCCGAAAATACCGAAACCGAACCGGGAATATTAAAGGGTAGTGTCTTTTAAGCTTATTTGATTATGCATATCTTCTCCTAATAAAGGTTATTTTTTAAACTTCTTTGATAATGCATATCTTCTCGTAATACATATATTTGAATTAAATAAATTGGCATATTAAAAAGCTATTTCATACTTTTTGGTTTGGGATTGATTGTTAAATTTTTGATTGATATTTATCACAAAGAAATATATATTTTGGTTTGGTCTGGAACCCAATACAAATTCTTGTGTTCGAGTAATTTGCATAACTTGCACAACTTGAAGATACCCCGTAATTTGCATAAATTGTCTCCCAACTATTCATTTGTTTGCAAGTAACATGGAAATTCTTTAAAACTATATGAATGTATTTGCCAATGTTTAGTTGGTGTAATTAATAGTGGCACTAAATGAAATTTTATGAATGTATTCGGTATTTGATTTGCGATTGGTTTTAATACATATTTGATACATTTTAAAATTTTCGGTCCTAAGTGGTCTAAGTACCGATTTTCCCGTCCCGAAACCGAACCGGTACATACGGTTCGGTTTTCGGTACCGGTTTTTAGTCCCAAAAAAATTTGGTACCAACCGGTTCGGTCCCGATCTCATCCCTACTTGAAACCAACCAAGAACATTTAGGATTAGATAAAAGCATGACATATTAACAACCCTATATTTTATGATTTGAGCAAAATGTATCTTTATTTGGGTGAAGATACTTAAGGATGTTGGGTAGTTGGTATCTATTAGTTTGGCCAAAGTTGTGATTGAAAGATAAGCTATGTTTCTTTTACGCATTTTATCATGGCTAATTCTTAAACAGTTAGCTTTTACAATGTTCTTAGAATAATTACTTCCATATTGGTATTTTCTTGAGTCAACATAGGAGTTGACTTCTTCTTTGTGATGCAGTTTGATCAATCGAGTTAGATGCATGTGGCACTATCATGGCTACATCTGATGTTAAGAAGAATAATTACTTCATTGATGACTATGCTGATGCTGTGTGGAATGCTCCAGAAGACCAAGCTAATTTCCATCGGGCCACAAGACCCATAGGAGAAGACCATCTTGAGTCTGAAGATTTTCTCGATGGAGATTATGACTCTGGTGATGATCATCACAACTCCGTTCAACAAGATCCTCCCGAGGTAAATTTGAAAAATGTATTGAGCGGGATAATGTCGATTGTCATTGGTCGTAACAAAGATACAAGTGAGGACACCCTTCCGGAAGTTTCTGGTTCAAACGTTGCTTTTATCGGGTCTGAGAAGAACGGGGATACTTACTTGCACCCATCTGTTTACATTCCCAGTGCCCCGCCGCTTCTTGAACCACCAAGTGGAGTTAACTATAATGCTTACAAAGAGGTGTTGGAAGCCGAGCCACCAGAATGGCTTCGAGACAGCTCTACTTCGGGTTGTATGCAGTGCAATGCTCCCTTCACTGCCATCACTCGTGGCAGACACCATTGTCGATTCTGTGGCGGGATATTTTGTAGGGCTTGCTCGAAAGGAAGATGCTTGTTACCTGTAAAGTTCAGAGAGCGGAATCCACAAAGGGTGTGCGATACCTGCTATGATATGCTTGATCCATTGCAAGGTGTATTGATCAACACCATTAGCAATGCTGTACAGGTGGCAAAGCATGATGTCATGGATTGGACTTGTACAAGGGGATGGCTGAATCTTCCTGTTGGTTTGTCTATGGAACACGAAATATATAAAGCTTCTAATACGTTGAGGAATTACTGTCAGGTGCTTTTTTTACCTGATTGAACCTTTTTCCTGCATGATATATATATATATACACACACACAGAGGATATATATATATACACACACAGGGTCAGGTTGAGGGGAAAACCTAAAAAAATGGGAAACTAAGGAACACCATGGTAGCCATTCATACGGACGATGTGCATACAAGTAATTTGTAAATTGTAATATGCACACATGCATAAAAACCAAAAAACAACTTAATGTACTTGTATGCACATACCATCCAGATGAAGGGCTACCAGGGTGTTCCTCAAATTTCCATTTTTTTTAGGTTTTCCCTGAACCTCCCTCTCTCTCTCTCTCTATATATATATATATATGTGTGTGTGTGTGTGTGTGTGTGTGTGTGTTCCAACTCCAACAAATTATTGTGACCTGGGCAGGTTGCCAGGTTAAATCCTGAAAGGTCTATTCCGGCAGCAGTTATAAAAGGAGCCAAAGGTCTTGCTATTTTAACCGTTGCTAAAGCTGGGATGCTACTTACTTACAAGCTTGGTACTGGTTTGGTCGTGGCTCGAAGGGCAGATGGTTCATGGTCTGCACCTTCTGCTATAGTTTCAGCTGGTCTAGGATGGGGTCCTCAGGTATAACTACCAAGTGTATAATTCTCCTATAAGTATTCAATCGTCAATGACTTGATTACAAATGCTTTTTTATCCTATGTTGCTGATTTGATTAAGCTTCTATGTTTCTTGTCCAAAGTGAGACCATTTATTTTCCTCCGTTTTTATAGGCTGGAGGTGAGCTTATGGACTTCATAATTGTGCTACATGACTTTAAAGCTGTGAAAACATTCTGTAGCCGCATGCATTTTTCTCTTGGAGCTGGTTGCAGTGCTGCAGCAGGACCTCTTGGGAGAGTTTTGGAAGCTGATCTTCGAGCCGGTGATAAAGGCTCCGGCATGTGCTACACTTACAGTTGTAGCAAAGGTATAATTTTTCATAGTTTAATTGTCATTGCTATCTACGAACTTATGTCATTTTTATCGCTTGAAGTTAAGAATTGGAAAAGAAGTTAGTTGAGAAGCAACATTTCTTATGTGGCTAGAATTTTGGTTCAGGTGCATTTGTTGGAGTGTCTTTGGAAGGGAATGTGGTTGCAACAAGGATGGACACTAATCTTCAGTTTTATGGTGATCCATATCTCACAACCGGTGATATACTTCTTGGGACCGTGGACAGACCAAAGGCGGCTGAACCCTTGTATGCTGCTCTCGATGATCTTTATGCTAAACATCGCATTCAGGTTTCTATATAGTTGCATGTTCTATATGTACATATTACCAATGTATAAAATCTTTCTCTTCGCAAACATACCCGAAACCACTTGTTATAACTTGTGATATTTTTTATTTATTGAACAAAACTGTACACTTATAAAATCTAGGAGTTTGATTAGAGAAGTTAGGGGCGTTCGGTTCATAGAATGATTTTGGATGGAATGCAATAGTCAAAGGAATTTGACTTTGAAGGAATTGGAATGAAATATTATCATGTTTGACTATCTGTTTGGTTGACAAACATTGGAATGGAATTTGTTAAAGGAATTGGAATTTGTCTATTTGGTTTACATAATGTAGCTTTGGAATTAGAATGACTTGTTAGTAAATGACCAAAATACCCTTTTCGAAAAAAATTGAAACCAAAATAATTTTGGCAGTAGTTAGGATCGGTGGTGGTCAACGGTGGTTTAGAACAATGGTGATGATTGGTGGTGGTGGTCGGTGGTGGTTCAGATCGTGGTCGACGGTGGTTCAGAACTTTAGATTGGTGATGGTCAGCGAGGTTCATATGGGCTTGGGTAAATCAAGTAGGAAAGATAAAGATAGTTTTGTCTTTTTGAAAAAATGAAATTGAATTCCTTCTCAATTGTGGTGAAATGACCAAATCCATGAATGATATAATGTGTAGAATTCAATTTCATTTCATATGTAAACCAAACGCCTGAATGTAATTGATCTTTGATCATTCCAATTCTTTCAGATTCCATCGGAACCAAACGTCCCCTTAGTTTCAAATAGGTTATAAAACTATCTTTCTGATCGGTTTCCTTTGATCAAGTACATATCTATCTGAAACCCCATAGATTCGATTAGAATGAATGCGAATCGGAAGAAAAGATGCAAAATATGTGTCACGAAAAGCCAAATTTATAAGTTACCTCCATCTACTGAAAGAATTCTTTGGCATCTGCATCTCTGATCAACGCGAAAAAGAGAAAAGAAAAGAAAATCACATCTGCAAATTAACGAATTGAAGGGATGTTCTAGCTTAATTTTTGTCGATTAGATTACATTATACCCAATCATCGTAAGGAAACGATGTAGAATCTAGCCACTCTTGGCCAGTGATGAGTTCCGCTACTGTGAAATTAGTAGCTTCATAATAATCCATGACGTGGTACCCAGGCCAAGTAACTCGACCATCAAGTGTGGAACCGGGTCCAAAGTTCCCAAACTCGCCATAATACAACGTGTCCAAACCTTGATCTCCGGACCAATGGGTCCACCCGGCTGAATCAATTAAGTCATCAATGTACGATTCAATGAAGACGGTGCGCGAGTATGGCCTCCACGGCCTCCCAAGATAGCTTTTGACTGATGTTGACCGCAGGTCCTCAGTAGCCAAAATGGAACAATTCTGAAACGAAATTCCCGTTTGTTGGTCAGGAGAGTCTCTGGACTGGGCCGCGATCACGGTGAATTGGCCGGGCATGGGCATTCTTGATACGATGTTGCATCCCTGAAACACGACTGCTGCGTTACCGAATATGTAATCTATGGTCCCGTAAATGTCGCATTCTCTGTAGAATTGTCTGAATGAGTGGACGTATAACGAGTCTTGAAAACCGCTTATAACGCATCTGTAGACTGCTGCAAAATCTGCGTTGATACGAAGGGCGACTGCTTGGTTCTTCTCGGGTCCTGCTACGTTATGAAACCCGATATCACGTGCCAAGAATCCTTCTCCCGACACAGCTGATCATCATCAACCATTCGATATTAATAACTATATATATATATATAGCTTGATCGTCATAGGTTCAAATGAAAAGTGATAAATATATGACTAGTAGAGAAGTAATCCTAGTCCTTCATACGGTCAAGATCGGATTTGACCGGTCAAGAATTGCGGTTTTGACCGGTCAAGAATTGCGGCTGTGACCGATCAAAATTTGCGGCTATGCCAAAAATAGAGGGGTAGTTTCGTAAGTTTTACAAATAGGTGGCAAACGGGTTTATATGTGAATCTGTGTGATTCGTATATGAACTCTATTTTAACCGATTCATATATGAACTAATTAACAAATTCACATATGAACCCTTGTGATTCACATATGAACATACAGTTCATATGTGTATCACACAGATTCACATATGAACTTGTTTGCTGTCTATTTGTAAAAGTTACAAAACTACCCCATCTATCTTCTTCAAACAGAATTATCCGGTGCTTCACAGTCAAAGCCGCAAATATTGACCGAATGAAGGGCTAAGATCACTTCTCTAATTCGCATTTTTTTTACCAACAGTGGCAGATCTGAAAGTAGTCCAACCATCAACCACACTTCTATTACCACTGATTATAGTGATATCACTTCCTTCTCCAAGCAGAACAATATTGGGTTTGTAACTAGGAATCTCTACATTTTCTTCATACAACCCTTGTTTAATGTAGATAATAATCCTATCAACGCTATTATTTGGCGCAAAATTTATAGCATCGGTGATGGTCGTGAAGTTGCCACTCCCATCGGCAGCCACCGTTAGCGTACCACTATAATCATCGCCATCATCATTATCATCATAATCAGTGTCATTGCGACTACCGATGAGGAAATCTTTCCGCGATACCCACTCATGAACATTATTATTTTTCCTAGAACGCGAGGCGAGAAGGGAAAGCGAATTGCTAACGTACTTGTAAGCGTTTGTTATGTTGTCGACTAGGAGCGATTTTCGTGGGCCCGATGCGGATTCGAGCCCTTCGAGACACGTATTCTTATTGGTGACGGCTGCTGCGAGGAAGGCTCTGGCGTCGGCTAAGTTATTGGTGGCGAGTCGAGAGATGGTTTTGTTCAATGAAGAAAGAGTTATGTGGTGGAGTTCGTTGCAATCTTGGATGGCTCCCTTGTGTTTCTCGATGATATCGTGATCATCGGTATCCGACAATAAAGTTAGCAGCTTTCCAGCTTCAGACATGGCGATATGGAGAGATTGGAGGATGATGATATTGGCATTTATGTTAATGGAGATTGAGAGCTTAATGGATTGGAAACAGACATCTGGGTATGGAGTAGATTTGCAAAGGGATGTTATTAGGGGGGTTGAAGAGATAACTTGAGGCTGATTATTTGTTAGTATTAAGAGTATTAGCAGGAGGAAGTGAAATGGGAGCTGTTTGGGGGAAGACATTAGTCTCAGTCAGAATAAGTCAAATGCATAAATATGAGTTTAAACATTCATACAGACACCAAACTACAAAATATGAATTCATACCACTAGTATACATATAATATTTATGAGACAAAAGCTGAATTCAAATTAAATATATAATATTATTTTATTATTTATGCATTGGGAAGGAGGTATGAATTTATGATAAAGGACAAAACTCAAGTCACATGACACGTCTTATCTTGGAACTTTTATTTTCATTCATGTGCTTAATTGATAGAACCTGTGACTATTTGGTAGATAAGAAATTTATATATTTCCATTTATTTAGATTTTAGAGGCATAAAAGCCAAACTTTTCTTCACGGGCAGGACACACCCACCGACTATATACGTCATTTTCTATAAAAATAAATAAATCAAACAAAGACATATGGGTGACGAACGATCGTGTGAGAAAAATAATTAATAGACTGTTGATCGGCTTTAATCTTAGCCTCACCTCATAAATCGTGTTTGATGCGGAAATTAATTTATTGCATTTCGGTGTATCTTATCCTAATGTGCATTCGATGGTGGAGATTCCTTCTTACCCTTATCACCATAACTTTCATTTTCACCGGAATTGTTTGTAATAATTTGTAAACCATGCTTATCGTGTAAACTTTGTAAGCCGTGGATTTCATAGATTTTTTTTTGGGAAGGGTATCCCAGGCACAGCCCGGACTAATTCCTGACAATTTTGAAACTTAAAGATGTCTTATCAATGTTGACGACGCCTGAGATCGAACCCTGGATAGATGGGATATTCCACCACATCACCCAGGGCGATCAACCACTGCGCTACAACCTGATTGACGATTTCATAGATTTCATAGATTTCTTGATGAAATTGTTTTATGAAGTTGTTTATTTTGATAAAATTGTTTCATATCATTCATTTGTTGATGAAATTGTTTCATATATTTGTGTTTATTTATGTAAAAACGAAAAAGTTTCATCAAACTGAGAAAATATATGAAAAAGTTTCATAGGAATGAAAAAAATACATGAAACTACATAAACAACACAAATATATGAAACAATTTGATCAAGAAATGAACGATATGAAACAATTTCATCAAAATAAACAATTTAATGAAAAACAATTTTATCAAGAAAACCTATAAAATCCACCCAAATGTATTAATCTACTAAATTGTCCTTGGAGTCGATGAAACTAAGTGGACAAGGACACATGAGAAAGACGTGGATAGGATAGGTGTATTAATATGTTTGATCGACAATTTTAGGAGCTCCTACATTCAATTGTCGCCCAAATTTTAATATATATGGACAAAATAGTCTTATCAAAAAAGTGATAAGATATTATATAAATAATAATATGAGTTAAATGCAGATTTGGTCCTTGTGGTTTACAAAAATTAATGACTAAGGTCCCTCGAAGAAATTTTTAACTAACAAGGTCCCTCTACATTAAGTTTTTATAACACATAAGGTCCTTCTAATTAACACTGTTAAATAAAATGAAGTTAAGAGAGGGCAATTTGGTCCATTCACTTTTCTCATCCTTTTAAATAAAGAGTTAGATTTATACTTGGTCCCTGTGGTTTACAAAAAATAACAAGTAACATCCCTAAAAAACATGGATATAAACATGGACACAATGCATCATTTGATTAAAGAAAATAAAACTCATATTAAATATTCAATCAACAAAACCCAAAATTTAAGATATTGAATGATTACACTCACTTTGGTTTCATATTGAAAAGTAAAACAAGTTAAAGAAACTCTCATGTAGTTTTGTAAGTAAAAAACTAATAAAAGTAAATTAAAAATGATGGAAGTGTCATGTAGGCTTGTAAGGAAAAAAACTAATAAAAGTAAATTAGAAGTGACGGAACCGTAAAAGGCTCAAGGTTATAGGAAACTATCATTTAGATTTGTAATACACTAAATAAAGTGATGAAAGGATATTTCAAGATATAGTCCTAAACGTTTTTGGATATGTCCCGCGAGTAAATCACCGTACTTAAACTAATAAGTTTGAACCAAATATTATATATATCATCAGTTAAGTTTCGGGTCACCATCCAACATTTTTTTAAGTTTTGCGTTTTGGTGTAGATTAGATAATCAATATGAGTTTTTTTAATCAAACGTAGAATTATATCAATATTTATATCTATATTTTTTAGGGACGTTACTTACTATTTTTTGTAAACCACAAGGATCAAGTATAAATTCAACTCTTTATTTAAAGGGATGAGAAAAATGAATGGACCAAATTGCCCCTTCTTAACTTCCTTTTATTTAATGGTGTTAATAGGAGAGACCTTATGTGTTATGAAAACTGAAAGTAGAGGGACCTTATTAGTTAAAATTCATTCGAGGGACCTTAGTCATTAATTTTTGTAAACCACGAGGACCAAATTTGCATTTAACTCTAATAATATTGAACTGAATTAAAATATTTTATTTTACGGGTAGCTATATGTATATATATATAGTTGGGTTTATACGAGAACGCTGACTATTTAATAAAACAAGAAAACAGTCGCTATGTATAAATTCTTATATGATTCACGTACAAAATCAAATATGATTATGCGACTTTTCCCGCCACTTTAAGTCGCCGCCAAAGTCGCGAGTGTCTAGTTTTTGCAGTTAATGTAAAATCATATGTGATTTTGCACATGATTTACTATTTTCTTGTTTTCTTAAATAGTTAGCGTTCTCGTTTAACCTTCATATATATATATATATATATATATATATATATATATATATAGATAGAGAGAGAGAGAGAGAGAGAGAGAGAGAGAGAGAGAGAGGTGGTTTCATTTGCAAACCACTATTAAGTTGCAAACTATGAAACCCAACTTATCACCATAGATTAAAATAATCAATGACTTAGATTAGATTAGGCTAAATATGGTAATAATGAAATTTAAAAAATGAATTTAATTAACCGAATAAATAAAAAAGGGTAAAAGGGTAATTTTCCATCCAAATTAATAATGGAAACTAAATAAAAATAACTCAGATTCTGTAATTTTCCATCCAAATTAATAATTTCCATCCAAATTAATAATGGTAATTTTCCATCCAAATTAATAATGAACCCCATGATGAACCAAACGATATGATCATGATGAACATGGCGATGAATCCAGATGAACCCAGATGATGATGATGAACCCAGATGAACATGGTGATGAACCTAGATGATGATGATGATGATGAACATGGTGATGAACCCAGATGAACATGCCGATGATGATGATGAACCCCAACTATCATATCCACCTAACCACCTTTTCAACTTTACTGCTACATCCCATTCTCTCTATATATAACCTCATATGTATATATAGAAGAAGGAGATGATCACGTAAATGAGATCTAGAAGAAGGAGATGATCACGTAACCTTATTCTACACTCGACCCATCCTAGCTATCATATCCACCTAACCACCTTTTCAACCTTACTGCTACATCTCATTCTCTCTATATATAACCTCATATGTATATCTATTTCAACCGATCCGTTCATCACCTACGTTTCATTAGAACACAACCCAACCCCAGATGATGATGAACATGGTGATGAACCCAGATGAACATGGCGATGATGAACCCATATGAACCCAGATGGTGATGAACCCAAATGATGATGATGAACCCAGATGAATCAGATGAACATGGTGATGATGAACCCAGATGATGATGATGACCATGGTGATGGACCCAGATGACGATGAACATGAAAACTCAGATAGAAAAATTAGATGATGAATCCAGATGATGATGATGATGAACCCAGCTGATGAAAACTCAGATTGAAAACCCAGCTGATGATGATGAACCCAGATGATGATGAACCCAGCTGATTACGTCCATAACAATAATATGAAGAAGATGGTGTCTAAATTTTTATTATTATGAAGATTATCTATAAAATCATCAACCTAATTTTTTAGAAGATCATGGTGATAACCGTAACTCACAGGCCACAATTATAGATAAGATTGAATTAGATTTAATTTCCATAAAAATAGGACATTAAATCAATTAATTACAAAATTAAATAATTAATCCTGCTCCGTTTCCTTATTTAATGATATAAACTACAAAAGACAATATTGCCCTTTTCCATTAATTTAAATTAAAAATCCAAGAAAAAATATGATTGGTTGGTTGAGGTTTGTAAAGTTTGCATATTAACAATGGTTTTCACATGATCCCTCCCCTATATATATATATATATATATATATATATATATATATATAGGATGTGTATCAAATACAAACCAAATGGATTGTACAAACCCTACAAACTCAATCTGGCTTCATGAATCTGTAATCTGGCTTCATGAATATATAATTTGGCTTCATGAATCTATATTTTGGCTTCATTAATATATAATTTGGCTTCATGAATCTATATTTTTCGGTCGTCGGTGCCGGACGATGAATTTAGTTTTTCATCTAACAGTTACAAAGGGTAAAATAATATATTTAAAAAAAATAAATTTAAAAATATGCTATGTAACACCCTCAAATTTGAAACGAGCAACTAACTTTAATTTCGATAAAACAACCAAAAGGGGATAAAATTCTTTCTACAAAACATCCTTGAAAATACCTCAAAGTTTAAACTTCACAAATTAAACAGCTAACAACTCTAGGTGGGTGTTAACCCAATTAAAAGTTGCTAATCCCAAAAGTGCGGAAGACCTCGCTAAGCATCTCACTTCCCATGCACTCTACTAGCACGCATCGCTTCACAGTGTAGCTAAAGCTATTCCCAACCTGAACCTGTTGCACATGCCGACAAATAAAAAGGTTAGGCTAACGCCTAGTGAGTTCAAGAGTTTACATCCTGAGCAAATCATTTGATAGACCAAAAGATTTCGATTTAATTTATGATTTCCAAAAAGGGTTTGTATAAAAGACATCGACAACCCAATTTCCCAAACGCACACAATTCCTGTGAGGAAAGCTTCCAATAAAAATCATTTATCTGCAATGGACTCCAATCCAAAACTCACATCAAGAGTTAATTAAATAATAATTTCTCAATTAATTGCCAATGCAAATAATACTCCAATAGATAAAACATCCAAACAGGGATGAAACATAAAACTCGTCCATCAATCATGGAAAACTATCCATACGCGTATAATATGACATCAATAACGCGGTTGACAAAATACTCAAAATCAACACCCTTCGGTGACGGGGGAGACCCGATTTCATCGAATGTGGCAAACACATAAATTAGACCACAATTAATAAATACAAGTAAGCTTCTTGGATGTGGAAAACAGATGACATCAACCATACTAGGTCTTTAGTCAATCTTCGGCATCAACCATACTAGGTCTTTAGCTCATCTTAGACATCAACCATACTAGGTCTTTAGTCCATCCTCGGCATCAACCATACTAGGTCTTTAGCCCATCTTAGACATCAACCATACTAGGTCTTTAGTCCATCCTCGACATCAACCATACTAGGTCTTTAGCCCATCTTAGACATCAACCATACTAGGTCTTTAGTCCAAACCACCAAGTTCAATCCTACTGGATCTTTACCTTGGGAAACCCACCATCCGAAACAAGCTTACTCGACTTAAATATAAATACATGACCCCAAAAGAATAACCAATGCATTCAAATCATGTAAACGTCAAATATAATGCAATTCGTGCAATTCAACCCCAAGCCCACGTCGAGCTTATTAAAACCGGGCGAATGCCCTCGAGACTCAACCGAGTCCAAAAATCTAGCCCTCTGCTCATAAGATCTAATGATCGTTTATCATCATCGATTCGTGCAAATGAAATGCATCTAACCCACATCATGCAAACACACGCTCTGAGGCATGATAATCTCACAACCCCTTCATTGCCACCTTCCCAATGAAGTCAAATCATATATGCATCTATATGTACACGTATATGCAACTCTTTTATAACTCGACAATGCATATAACTCACTAAGGTTCATTAGTCCCAAAGGTACTAAGAATACAAAATCATCAAACGGTCTTCACACATAAGACCAACACTTAAACCGACACATATTCAAATAAATTCAATTAAGCATATAACACATCCAAGACTCCATCTCGAGTCACTAAAACCGGCAAACACTCAAAAGACTCATTTGAGTATAAATCAAGCCTTTAAGGTCAAAATAAACGTTTGGTTAAATACGTGTCACTCACACGACTACGTAAACCAAAATGCATCGTTACCCAAAATATTTACTTTTTAATTCCTCAATTGGCCTTCGGCCCAAACAAAAGGGTTTACACCTCTCAAAACATTCATAAGGTCGAAATTGACCAAAATCCCCAAATGTGGGTGTTTTACAAGATTTCTAAACTTCAACACTTTGATTAATCAAAACCCACCAATTCACTCAACAATTGATAATTTTATATAAAGCACGTAAATACTTTAAAAATAAACATTTTGGCATGTACAACGTTTTCACAAATCAACTTGAACTCACCTTGCTAGATTAGGCTAAATCTAGATTTTCCCAAACATAAGCTCCTTTGATGCAACACGAATCCTTAAGCCAAATCTTCCAAAAACCTAGATCCATAAATTTCCAACCATGAATATTCATATTCAACCACTTTAAAACCATTCCCTAAACATCTTATATAAAAATCTTCATTTTGACCAAACCCCAATATTAACCTAACTTCCCTAAAATCATCCAAACCGAAATTGGAGAAACAAAACACTAGGAGATCATCAATGGAACATTTATAACTCATATGAAAGTATAGAAGCTAGGAGGATGAACTCACCACTTAGGTTTTGATGAAAACCTAAAAAACCCCAAAAATCTCTAGTGTTGTGGATGAAACTTGCTCTTGCATCAATAAATGAAACCACTAGCATAAAATGGAGAAGGAACACATTAATCTTCATGAAAAACCCCCAAAATCAGTTAGGGTTTGTGAGGGAAATAGGGGAAACGATTTGGAGAGCAGAGAAGAGATTTGAGAGTGAGAAATGAGAGACTTACCACCACCAAACACCCTTGAATCTTCCAATGAACTTCAAAACTAGGACTTTATCCTAGAAAAGCTCTAAAAATCGAAACCATGGTGTTGGTCCCAAAATGGCTCAACAAGTATTGTAGAAGGGGGGGTTGAATACAAAACTCAGATTTTTCACAAGTTTTAATTCAATATATTGAAAATCTTTCAATAAGAATTACACATAGAAAACAAAAGATTGTTGCGGAAAAGAACAGTTAAACTATTCTAACAATCTAACACAAAGTAAACTGAAAAACACTTAGAACAAATTGGACACTTAGACACAAGATGCAATTTCAGTAAGAAAGGAGCTTGCACTTAGTTATCTTCAGAAGTCGTGGTTTGCATGGAGAGTCTTCACCTCTATTTATAGTCCATGCATCATTTAATGCTTGGGACACTTGTCACTCTTCCATTCATTGTAGAGGTTGACTTCTAAAAAGCCGATATCTCCTTTTTAACTTGTCCAAGGAACCAGGAGGACAGTCGTACCAGAAAAAGACCTTATCTGAGAATAGATAAAATGACAAAATGCCACTTTTATCTGATAATAGGATATTGTCTCATAATAAATGATCTTCTCTTTTGTCTTTAGAGAATAAGGCTACCGACCTCCTGTATTGGAAACTGCACCAAATCGAAATCTCACTTCTTTAGAAAAGAGAGAGTTTCACCGAAGTGTATAATATTTCGGTGCAGTCTTCTTGAACTCCCACCGATTTCTGAACACATATCGGTGGAAGTCTTCTTGAGTTTCTCACCGAATTTCGTGAATTCGGTGATGCGTGTCCACCGATAGCACAAGCATATCGGTGATGATGTAACTTGTAGAAAGTTGCTGCCGATTTTCTCACTTCCGCAATGAGATAGTCTTCGCACTTGGTTTCGGTTGATCTTCGACTTCACCGAACAATTGATATAAGAGTACAAGTTACACAAAAGGATCCAAAAAATATTCTAAGTATCTAAGTGGGTTTAATTGAGTCAACTTCAAATCTGTGATGACCCAACAATCTCCCCCTATTTGAATTTGATCTCTATCCTTAGAATATTAAAGAGCAAATGAAAATAAGTGCATTTTGACCCTCTTTACTCTTTTGGGTTCTTTTCACATAGACCTTTTTTTTGTTTTTTTTGAACTATGTTTCTTTGAGTATATCTATACAGTATATATAAAGCAAGGAAATAAAAGGTATGTACAGCAAAATATAAACAAGAGAAGCACTTGAATTGCATAAGTCATTCTCATACATCGGTAAGGAAAGGAAGCAAAAGATTATCAAAACTACCGATAGGTAAAATGAAATCCTACTTCTTTGACGATTGTCGGCGCTTGATCTCATCCATTAGGATTCGGTAGTAGGGTTGAGCATCGGGGATGTGAGGGAACAAGTTGTGGAGGCCTTCAAGAAACATGGTGTCGGCAACGGGGATTTGAGAGAATCTGAAGAAGGCTCATTTGCCGAAACCATCGTTGAAATATAGTCCTAGAATCGGTGACAGGCACAGAGTTGTCGTGGGATATGATGCCGAAGTGGGAAGGGAAAGATTTAAGTTACTTACATTCGGTATCTTTCCTTCCTTTGACATATCCTTGAAGACAGTGTCGGGCGGATTCTGAACTTTGGGAAGGCGCACTTCTTCCTTCAAAGATTGCAATTTCGATCTTTCATCGGTGGTTAGCACGATGCTATACTTCTTTTTGATCTCCTTCATCTTTGCCATTAGACCATCAATGTATTTGACAAAGATGTCCTTCTTTGGGTTTGGATTTTTGGCCAAGTGTCGAGAGATCTCGTACCATTCGGGGAGACCGTAGGTTTTGAGTTGGTAGTCTTTCACACTTTTCAAGGAGCCATCTTCCCGATCAATGATAAGCTTGATGTCTTTTGGGTTGGCTCTGGAGATTGCGATCTTGACACCTGAGATCGGGGTTCTGTCGGATCGGTGGTGCATCTTCTTCTTGTACCAGCTGACTTCTTCATTTCTCTCTTGTTCAAATTCACTCAGCACCGATTGCTGTACCGACACGGCATCGGTGGACTTGGCTTTCTTGGCTTCTTCCTCTGCAACTTTTAAAGAGAGGGCCTTGGTATCATCAAGGGCTTTTTGGGCTAATCTGGCTTCCTCAATTTCTTGAGGAGTCAGACCGAGATTGGGTTCCTGCAGATGTGATGAAGGAGGTTTAAGTTTGAGTTTGTCTGCATCGGTGGGACGAGTCCCATACTTCATCTTTTATTTCTCTATTCTTTCTTGTTCGGCCAATTGTTCGGCAGTAAGACTTTTCTTTCCCTTGTCTGTTTCGGCCGCAGAAAGTTTCTCCCCCTCAGTTGTTGCTTTGTCTTCCAACTCCAACTCTTTTTCTTTAGAAAGTTGCTCCCCCTTAATGTCGGCGGTTTCAGCGTGAGTTTCAGTGGTATCAAGGATGTCATCGGTGGAAGATGGAGGCTTGGGGATGACCGACTGTTTAAGAGATGGCAACTTGGGTTGGGTTGTCTTTTTCTCCCCCTCAGCACCAGCCAGAATCTTCATACCCATCTGTCTGAAAATGTAGTCAAATTTCTCATGAAGAAAAGAAAGTTGTTTCTGTACCTCTTCAGAAACCATGGTGAAGTCACCGAGATCCATCTCCAGTTGGCCAAATTCTTGAAGTGTGGCGTGAATGTCACTAAGAGAGTTGGTAGTGGCCTGGCTGAAGTCTTGATGAGACTTAGCTTCTTGAAGCATCCTCTGAAGTTCAGAATCTTTGACGGTGGAGGCTGCCTTGAAAGCACCAAAGGAGAAGGCAAGATCCCCATGAGATTGTGACAAAGATTCCACCTTGGAAACCAAAGAGGAGATGTCGGTGGTAACGGGCCGTAGAGCATCGGTAATAGCATCTGAAAGAATCTGCGGCAGGCGAGACTCGATAGTGGACATTCGGGAACCCGTCATGACGATCATCGCAAGAGTGGCCTGTTTGAAAGATTCAAATTGGGTGCCGACAAACCGACATTGTCGAGCACTTTCTTGTAAGTCTTCAATCAAAGAGGGCGCTTGAACAGTGGTTTCACCCCCGACATCCCCAGTAACTATGTAGCGGATGCGATGGGGATCCTCCGCCGAAATGGGAATGTTGCTAGGATATAACATTTCATCGGGGAATAGAGGTCTCGGTGGCAGAGTGGGAGATCGTCGGGGTGATGCCTGACCCGGGGAGGGTGAGCGATGTGGTGTAGGCGATCTTTGGGGAGTTCGAACCCGGGGAGAACTTCAGGGAGAAGTTTGGTTCAAAGGAGACGTTTTCGGTGAGGGGGAAGAGGACTCAATGAGGATCGCTCTGACCGACGGGGAGGTTCGGGGAGAACCAGTGTCGTCAAAGAGACCTGCAAAGAAGTCATGGGGGGGATCTAATGGGGGGGAACCCAGAACGGGTTGTGCATCATCGTCGATCAAGAAATGAACGGGTGAAAGGCCGTGCAGTGCAAGGTCCAGACTTTCGGAGGGAGAGTCTAGACTTTCGGTGGGAGAGTCTGCGTGTTCACTCAAGGAACGAGTTGGAGGGGGTAAATTTAGGGATGCCTTAGGGATAACCAAATGGTCGGTGGTGAACAAAAATGATTTGGAAGGGGATTGCTCACGGACAGTTCCCCGAGATCTTTTTAGACGAGTTTTCGGGGGGGGGGGGGGACGAAGAGTGCCTCCGCTTAGAAGGTTTGTGGACCGGGGAAGCCACCGATGAGTTAATCGGTGTCATGGTCCTGGAAGCAGCGGCGGAGGTGTCGGCGACCGATTTCTTCTTCGCGCCGACCGACTTTGCTCTGGGACGTGGGGAAGAGGTCACAACAGCAGGAAGGACCTCGGGGATATCGGGGTGTTGAAACCCTGGAATTTCAGAATCACCCCATTGAAGCTCTGGAGAGATGGCTAAAGTGATTATACCTCGACGTAAAGGACGATCGGTGTCGAGAACACCGACGTTGAGAGTTTTGCTGCCGACGATCGGTGGAGACCAGTCATAAGAAAATCGGGGAGTTTGGGACTTGCGGTCTTCGTCCAGAGCTTTTCCAAGTTTGTGATGGATGATCATAGAGAGGAATCGGGGGTAGGCATCGTGGCACTTCTTTGGATGAGTGATCACTTCCACCAATTCGGTGAAGAAGTACTGGGCGAAATCAACTTGGCATTGAAAGATTAGGGCATGGGCAAGTTTGGTGATGTATGAAGGGGATTGATCATGGCCGCTCGTCTTTCGGGAGAGGCAGTGGATCACATGGGCAAAGAAGAAGTTCCATACACCACCCATGTGACTCCGAAGAAGAGTTCCAGGACCTTTGGAGCTTTTGGAGTTGTCATCGACCACGTAACCTATTGTACCAAGGACATCTTCGAGAACGGTATCTGAATGCCATTCGTCATAGGGATCGAAAGCATCGATTTTAAGTGCAGTGCGAACGTCATCGACCCCAAAGGTGAGGTCGTGATCACCCTCGTCTTCAGAAAGAATGGATGCATGGATCGCATCATTGGAGGAGTCATACACACAGGTAAGCCAGAATTTCCCAATGAGCATTTTGCTCATTTTGGGATTACAGGTGAAGGCATGAAGAAGGGGAGAGCGAGTGAAGAACTTGATTACGTGGTTAAACTCTGGATGAGAAGGGTCGGGTTCAAATCTTTCAACGTGATTGCATGGGTTGAATTTCAGATCGGCAAAACACATAGGGGGGTTGTTCTTGGAGGACGCCATTGATGATCGAGAGAGAGCACGAAGAAAGTGTAGTTGCAGGTTATAGAGGAAGCACGAAGAAGGAGATGAAGGAAACGAAAAGGAATAATGCAAGGAAAGAGTCGTATATTTATAGGGTTTCAAAAAAGATGGGGGAACGGTTAAAAGAAAATAAAATAAAGTAGAATAGAAAAAGCAATCATGACCACATTGGAAGTTGTGGTCAATAAGCCGTTTCACAAAATGGGAAGGTGAACAGGCCTGACAATAATAGGGTTATAGGTGTGACGTGTGGATAGGATTGAAGTTCGGTGGACATTGGTGAGGAATACGAAGAGATTATCGGTGGACATCGGTGGTGAAAGGTATGCCGAGAAGGAATCGGTGAGGATTTGCTTACCGAAGAGATTCACCGAGGCGTTGAGACACCGAAGAGGGCAGATATGCGCACCGAGGAGATTCATCGAGAGATGGATCACCGAAAAGCTCACTTAGGATATGCATGCCGAAAGAGGATCTTGTTGCCACCGAGAATTATCAGACTAATTTTTTTTTGAACCTATTCTAAATACAACATGCCAAGTTCACCGATGAGAAAGGTGAATCTGGCCTCATCCAGAGGTTTAGTAAACAAATCTGCAAGCTGAAGATCAGTTGGAATAAAATGCAGCTCAATGTCACCTTTGGAGATATGGTCCCTGATGAAATGATATCGGATATCGATGTGTTTGGACCTTGAGTGAAGAACAGGATTGTTTGCAATTGCAATTGCACTTGAATTATCACATAGGATGGGTATCTTGGAGTAGAACTGATTGTAGTCTCTCAACTGGTTTTTCATCCATAGAATCTGTGCGCAACAACTTCCAGCAGCAACATATTCAGCCTCGACAGTGGATGTTGAGACTGAATTTTGCTTTTTGCTGGACCAGCTCACCAATTTCCCACCAAGAAGTTGACAACTGCCTGTTGTGCTTTTTCTATCAATTTTAGAACCTGCAAAGTCAGAATCTGAATACCCCATGAGTTCAAAACCTGAGTCTTTGGGATACCAAAGACCCAGATGCATGGTACCCTTTAGATACCTGAAAATCCGTTTCACAGCATCCAAGTGAGATTTCTTTGGATTCGCTTGATAACGGGCACAAAGACAAGTAGCAAACATGATATCTGGTCTGCTAGCAGTTAAATAAAACAAAGAACCAATCATGCCCCTATAATGGGTAACATCCATAGATTCACCATTTAAATCGGCATCAAGTTTCAAAGGTGGTGCCATGGGAGTTTTCATGGGGGAGGAGTTTTCAAAACCAAATTTCTTCAGAAGGTCTTTAATGTACTTGCTTTGGTTTATGAAAATTCCTTCTGAAATTTGTTTCACTTGAAGACCTAAGAAGAATGTTAGCTCCCCCATCATGCTCATCTCATATTCACTTTTCATGAGAGAGGCAAAGTCATCACACAGAGACTCATCGGTGGCACCGAAAATAATGTCGTCCACATAGATTTGAACAAGAATGAGATTACCTGAAGTTTGCTTGTGGAAGAGAGTGTTATCAATTGTACCTCTAGTGTAGCCATGCTTGAGTAGAAAGATGGCAAGAGTGTCATACCAGGCTCGAGGAGCCTGCTTGAGCCCATACACAACTTTGTCAAGCCGGTACACATAGTCTGGATGTGTGGAATCTTCAAAGCCTGGAGGTTGCTTCACATAGACTTCCTCAGCTAGTTCTCCATTCAGAAAAGAACTTTTCACATCCATTTGAAATACCCTGAAGTTCTTGTGAGCAGCATGAGCAAGAAAGATCCTGATAGCTTCAAGTCTGGCAACTGGAGCAAATGTTTCATCATAGTCAATACCCTCTTCCTGTCGGTAGCCTTGAGCTACGAGTCTAGCTTTGTTTCTGATGACAGTACCATCTTCATCCATTTTGTTTCTGAAGACCCATTTTGTGCCGATGATTGTTTTCCTTGAAGGTCTAGGCACAAGTCTCCAGACTTTGTTTCTTTGAAATTGGGAGAGTTCTTCTTGCATGGCCGAAACCCAACATGGGTCACTTAGGGCTTCTTCAATCCTTTTAGGTTCAACAAGAGATAGGAAATTCAAATAGAGACAGATGTTACTGGTGCCTCTCCTTGTTTGAACACCAGCTTGCTGATCACCGATGATTTGATCAATGGGATGATCTTTGGTCCATTTAAGTGTAGGGGGCATCGGTGGAGGAATAATTGAAGTGGAAGAGAAGTTCGAGGCTGGAGTGTTGGCAGGGTGTGATGAAGGTGGGTCGTCAGAGGGATTATCGGTAGGAAGAGATTCAGTGATGGGGTTAATTTCGGTGGATGATGGATAGGGTTCGGTGGAGGCAATTTCGGCAGTGTAACACCCTAAAATTCAGGGCCAATTTAAACCTCAAAATACACGCGTTATGATCATCAAAACATCAGACTTTTATAAACCAAAGGATCATAAGTAAGTTTCTATATATACACAAGGTAGATTAACTTAAATAATATGATCAATCTTATTATACATCACAATAAGATCAACTAGATTATCTAAGGATTGTCCCAAAAGTCATCAAAAGAATATCCTGATCCTTCGTTATCGCCAAGTCTGATTTTCTCCAATTGAAGTCTCACTTCCCAAACTATTTCCCAGAGCCTGTACCTGGTAAGACAGTTTAATTTGAAACATTAGGCTTTCGCCTAGTGAGATCATCCAAATCAAATTAAAATTTAACAACTAAAATATTAACAGATATATCAAACCTGTTATCAGCCATCTTACCATACTAAGCTCTTATCAACCATTGGAATCCATCTATTCCCTTACTTATGACTAATTCATCTAGTCATCATACTACCAACAAGAATTACTATAAATCCCACCGGATTTAAAAGTAACTCCAACTCCCAGAAATTACAGTTTCCAAACCTGCTTCTTTCTGAATTGAGATTACAATTTCTCAACAATGAAGATGTCTCATCTTTCGTGGGAAATGGGAATTACAACTCTAAGTCTGCTATTCCTCATTTCATTTCCTCCCCATCTTGAATCACTGGTCCCCCAAATGAGATTTTATTTTATCGCGATCAACAACCACCAGAGACCCTCACAGATGATTCAAGATTCACTCCAACAACTAGAAATACATCCTAACGTTCCCTGGCTAGTAAACGGTTCTCATTATACCGTACTTTATGCCCACTAGACCAGATGCATATTTCTAGCCCACGCCACACAATAATTGTGTATCATCACTCTTTCTATTGTATACTAAAGTTATACAATTCATCATATATTCTATATCTCTATGTACGGAATATAAATTTCAACGATTATTCCCCACTTTGCCGTTTAGCATCGGGGATCAACATCTCAACAATTAACTACAGCTCCGGACTCATAAACAAGTCCTTAAAATTTAACACAACATGGTTTTTACATCAACAACAGAGTTATAAACGTATAACAAATAGCATATATACCTCAGATTATGTCCCTCATAAAACCATAAAAATGATACTGGAATGGCTCAAAATTCGCAACCCACTGTAGCGAAAAGCTACACTTTTCGCAAGCCAAAGCTGCGAAAAGTTCAGAACTCGCAACCCACTGTTGCGAAAACCTCACTTTTCGCAACCCTCTATTGCGAAAAGTCCAGAACTCGCAACCCTTGGTTGCGAAAACTTTCACTTTTCGCAACCCACTGTTGCGCAAAGTTCACTGTTCATCGTCTTCCCTACTGATTCAGTTCTCCATTTGACTCATTAAGCTTACCGTTTCTTAATTAGATCATACCATTGATATTATATACAAGTATAGCATATCTATAACACTTTTAATTTCTTAATTTCAATAAGAATGAATAACTCACCTGGGTATTTTCTGAACACAGTGTTCTTCCAAAACAGTGGCTTAATCGACAGCTTAATCACAATCTGGACAAAATATTACAACTTAAATCTATGGAGATGAATGATATCAACACAGAAAACAAGTTCTTACCACAACAATCACCAAACTGATTTCTCTTCTTTTCTTCTTTTCTTTCTTTCGTTTTCTTTCTCTCTGTCACGTTCTATCTCTCTCGCTATTTCTCTGTTTCCCTTTTCTTTTCTTTTTAGAATACAAAACAAAATCAGTATTACCAAATACTGATTAATCCCTAACGTGACACCTCATGTCATAACATGAGTCATTAATCTATTTTCCACCATAAACCCCAAACTTCCAAATAATTGCAAATCAACCCTCCAAGTTAATTTTTCTCAAAAATAAATTGTACCAAAATACAATTTATCTAATATTAATTTACAACGGAAATTTCGGGGTGTTACAATACTCCCCAACTTGAAAAGGATTTCGTCCCCGAAATCAAACTAAGCAAACAATTGAGGGTATCGTTTCTTCATTTCTTCCTCCGATTCTAAAGTCACGTTACTGCCTCTGTGATGTTTCCATTGTACTTTCAACATAGGCACCTCTTTGCCGTTTCTTAACTTCCGAACCGATCTTTCTAGAATCGCTTCCGGTTCTTCAACACATCGACTCTTCTCGTCCACCTTGACATCAGTTATCGGAATCAAATCTTGTTCTTCGGCCAAACACTTCCGAAGATAACACACGTGAAACACATTGTGAATTCCTTCCAATTCAGGTGGAAGATCTAGCTGATAAGCCTGTTGACCAATTCTTTTAGTGATAACGAAAGGTCCTAGAAAACGAGGACTTAACTTACCACGTTTTCCAAAACGAATTACACCTTTCCACGGAGATACTTTTAGCATGACGCGTTCCCCAACTTGGAATTCTACTGGTCTTCTTTTTAAATCAGCATAACTCTTTTGTCTGTCCTGAGCCGCTTTCATGTGTTGTCGGATTTCTTTTATTTTATCAGCCGTTTGTTGCACCATTTCCGGTCCAACAAACTGTTTCTCTCCAGCTTCTAGCCAACACACTGGAGTTCTACACTTTCTACCATACAAGGCTTCGAATGGTGCTCTTCCGATACTAGAATGATAACTATTGTTATACGCAAATTCCACTAATGGCAAATGCGTATCCCAGTTGCCTCCAAAATCTAGTATACATGCTCTAAGCATATCTTCCAATGTCTGAATAGTTCTTTCACTCTGACCGTCCGTTTGTGGATGATATGCGGTACTCAAATTCAATTTTGTACCCAACTCTTCTTGAAGTGACCGCCAAAACCTTGATGTAAATCGACTATCACGATCTGAAACAATAGACACTGGTATCCCATGTCTTGACACCACTTCATCAATATATAACTTTGCCAACTTTTCTATTGGTGAAGCTTCCTTCATTGCCAAGAAATGAGCACTCTTTGTCAACCTGTCAACTATTACCCATATAGTGTCGTTACCTCTTTGTGTCTTTGGTAACTTCGTCACGAAATCCATGGTAATCTTATCCCATTTCCATTCCGGAATATCCAAAGATTGAAAACTTCCGTATGGCTTTTGATGTTCAGCTTTAACTAAAGAACAAGTTCCACACTTTTCTACACATCGAGCCACATCTAACTTCATGGTTGGCCACTAATAATGTAGCTTCAGGTCTCTATACATTTTAGTACTTCCGGGGTGAATGGAATACTTAGATTTGTGAGCATCTTCCATAATCAACTCTCTATTCCCACCTGCTCTTGGTACCCAAACACGGCCTCGAAATAACTTCACCCCACGACTATCTTCCGTCAGTTGAAACCGTTGTTTGACCATAACTTCATCTTTTAAGTTTTCTTCCAAGAGAGCTTCCATCTGTGCAGTCTTTATTCGTTCAATCAGACTGGACATCACATCAATCCGAGCATTTGTTGACTTCAGACAGCCACTATACTCCTTTCTGCTTAAAGCGTCAGCCACTACATTTGCTTTACCAGGATGGTAATGCAATTCACAATCGTAGTCTTTAAGTAGTTCCAACCACCTTCTCTGCCTCATATTTAACTCCTTCTGATCAAAGACATGCTTTAAACTCTTATGATCAGTATAGAGAGTACACTTCGTACCGTACAAATAATGACGCCATAGCTTCAAAGCAAAAACCACCGCTGCTAACTCCAAATCATGGGTAGGATAATTCTTCTCATGCTCTTTCAACTGCCTTGATGCATAAGCAATCACCTTGCCTCTTTGCATCAATACACATCCTAGACCCATCCTTGAAGCATCACTATATACTACAAAATCATATGTACCTTCAGGCAGTGCTAAAATAGGGGCTTCACATAACTTTTGTCTTAAAGTCTTGAAAGCTGATTCTTGCTTTTCAGTCCAAACAAACTTTACATTCTTTCGAGTTAACACTGTCAAAGCAGAAGCAATCTTTGAGAAATCTTGAATAAACCTCTGATAATACCCGGCCAAAGCCAAGAAACTTCTTATTTCAGATGCATTCTTTGGAGTTTCCCAATTCATCATTGCTTCTATTTTGGCTGGATCCACTTTCACACCTTCAGCTGAAATTACATGACCCAGAAATTGTACTTCTTTTAGCCAAAATTCACATTTCGAGAATTTTGCATACAACTTCTCCTTTCTTAGTACTTCCAAAACTTCCTGAAGATGACCCTCGTGATCATTTTCATTCTTTGAATAGACTAGTATATCATCAATAAAAACAATGACAAACTTGTCTAGGAATGACCGACACACTCTATTCATCAGATCCATGAATATAGCTGGAGCGTTAGTCAAACCAAATGGCATCACAAGAAATTCATAATGCCCATATCTCGTTCTGAAAGCAGTCTTCGGAACATCTTCATCCCTTACTCGTACTTGATGATACCCCGACCTCAGATCAATCTTAGAAAAACATCCTGCACCTTGCAATTGATCAAACAAGTCATCAATTCGTGGCAACGGATACTTGTTCTTGATTGTCACCTTATTCAATTCTCGATAATCTATACACATCCTCATACTTCCATCTTTCTTCTTAACAAACAGCACCGGAGCTCCCCAAGGTGAAGAACTCGGTCTGATACAACCTTTGTCTAATAACTCCTGCAATTGTGACATCATTTCTTTCATTTCTGCTGGTGCTAAACGATATGGCGCACGAGCTATTGGTGCTGCTCCCGGAATTAGATCAATACGGAACTCTACTTGCCTTTCCAAAGGTAAACCTGGAAGATCATCCGAGAATACATCTGGAAAATCACGTACCACTTTAATGTCTTGTATCCGCTTCTTTTCTGACTTAGCGTCCAGAACATATGCCAAATATGACAAACATCCTTTTGCTAAACACTTACGTGCCTTTATGACTGAAATCAACTGTACTTCTCCCTTCTGCTTCTCCCCATAAATAATTACATCATCTTGATCAACCATCGGAATTCGGATCAACTTCTTAGCACACATTATTTCGGCTTGGTTATCAGACAACCAATCCATTCCCATAATAACATCAAATCCTCCAATTTCCATTAACAACATGCTAATTGGAAATTTTGTATCTTCTATCTGAATCGTACAACCATCTATCCTTTCACCAACCAAAACTAGACCCCCATTAGCTATCTCTACTACTAAGGCATCTCCTAACGTAGTGACAGGCATAGCTAATTTTCCATAGAACACTTTGGATACAAACGAATAATTTGCACCACAATCAAATAACACACGAGCAGGTATGGAGTTTATAAAGAATGTACCAGAGACGACATCTTTGGGTCCTCTCGCTTCTTCCACTGTCATATTAAACGCTCGTCCTGTTGGTTTAGGTATAACTGCCTTCTTTCCCTGTTCTCCCTCCTTTTTCAGCTTTGGACAATCCCGTCGAATATGCCCTGGCTGTTTACATTCAAAGCACACTGCACCGGGTAATAAACAATTAAATGCAAAGTGCCCCGTCTTTCCACATTTAAAACACTCTGGACCGCTTGTTCGACATGGCCCAAAATGCTTACTCTTACACTTCGGACACCAGTTGGGTTCCTTTCGCGAATCTGAACGTATATATTTACCAAACAGCCTGAGTTTCTGAGAAGAATCAGAACGACCTTCCCACTTTCTTTTATCTCCAACATGAGCTTTCTCTTCCCTATCTCTGGCATACATCTCCTCTATCAACTTGACCTCTTCAATCGTTTCCCTGAGCGTTACAGCCTTTGAATTCCGCACTCGGGACATCATTTCGGCCGACAACCCTTTCAGATAGGCTTTAACTTTATCTTTCTCAGCAGGAGCCACGTGTCCTACCAAGTTCAGTTTTTCCATAAATAATTCCGTATATCTTATCACCGACATGTTACCCTTTTTGAGATTTCTAAACTGTTCGATCCATCTCATGTTCATTACAATATTCTTTCAGTATCTTCTCTTTAAATGTTCCCCAAGTCATAGCATCTAACACAGTTGTCGTCAACGAAGCTGTCAGAACATTCCACCAGTTCAAAGCATTACCTCTTAACAACTGAGAAGCAAATCTGACTTTTAATCCTTCCTGACATTCACAGGCTTGGAAAGCTTGCTCTATCTCCCGCAGCCAATTCATACACGCAACTGGACTGTCTTCCCCTTTAAATTCAGGCGGCTTGCAGCTTAGAAATGTTTTATAAGAACAAATTCTTTCTACCCTTCGTTCCGCCTCTAACCTTGGATTACCTATCGGATTTATCACCCCAGTATCAATCACTTGACGTCTTGGTTCTATATTCCTGTCATTGAATAGCTTTGTAAACATTTCGGTTTGTCTTTCCATGGAGGCGTTCATCAATTCAGCTTGTCTTTCTACCGAAGCATTCATCATTCTTGATACGTTCTCCATTATTCTTGCCTCCATATTAGACTCTGCCGTCTGACTAATATTGCTAGTACCTACCCTCTGAGCTGGAGTATGCATACCTCCCAAAGAAAGAAAACCGCTTGGTGCATTATGCATATTACTCACTTCTGCCTCATCGGTTCCAACTCTTTCTCTAGGTGGCGTATTCACCATTGCTCTAATTAAACACAAATAACCATACAAATGGTTAAACAGAATTCTAACATACTAAACGTACTTTATCACTAATTAGCCCTTGTAACAATTGAGAAACAAGCATGCTTATGTAACAATATATCCATAATAACAGTAGCTAATTGAAATTGCGAACATATTATACACGAGGATTCTCGTTACCATTGTTACAATACTAATTTAGTGTATTTCCGTCCATCCTAAGACTACCCGGTCTTAGCAATTCTACCCATCTCTCGCAGATCATAACTTAATTTCATCACAGCTTAAGTCTAGGCATCTCAAATTCATACCTAGTTCGCTTAAACTAATGCTCTGAAACCATACTGTAACACCCTAAAATTCAGGGCCAATTTAAACCTCAAAATACACGCGTTATGATCATCAAAACATCAGACTTTTATAAACCAAAGGATCATAAGTAAGTTTCTATATATACACAAGGTAGATTAACTTAAATAATCTGATCAATCTAATTATACATCACAATAAGATCAACTAGATTATCTAAGGATTGTCCCAAAAGTCATCAAAAGAATATCCTGATCCTTCGTTATCGCCAAGTCTGATTTTCTCAACTGAAGTCTCACTTCCCAAACTATTTCCCAGAGCCTGTACCTGGTAAGACAGTTTAATTTGAAACATTAGGCTTTCGCCTAGTGAGATCATCCAAATCAAATTAAAATTTAACAACTAAAATATTAACAGATATATCAAACCTGTTATCAGCCATCTTACCATACTAAGCTCTTATCAACCATTGGAATCCATCTATTCCCTTACTTATGACTAATTCATCTAGTCATCATACTACCAACAAGAATTACTATAAATCCCACCGGATTTAAAAGTAACTCCAACTCCCAGAAATTACAGTTTCCAAACCTGCTTCTTTTTGAATTGAGATTACAATTTCTCAACAATGAAGATGTCTCATCTTTCGTGGGAAATGGGAATTACAACTCTAAGTCTGCTATTCCTCATTTCATTTCCTCCCCATCTTGAATCACTGGTCCCCCAAATGAGATTTTATTTTATCGCGATCAACAACCACCAGAGACCCTCACAGATGATTCAAGATTCACTCCAACAACTAGAAATACATCCTAACGGTCCCTGGCTAGTAAACGGTTCTCATTATACCGTACTTTATGCCCACTAGACCAGATGCATATTTCTAGCCCACGCCACACAATAATTGTGTATCATCACTCTTTCTATTGTATACTAAGTTATACAATTCATCATATATTCTATATCTCTATGTACGGAATATAAATTTCAACGATTATTCCCCACTTTGTCGTTTAGCATCGGGGATCAACATCTCAACAATTAACTACAGCTCCGGACTCATAAACAAGTCCTTAAAATTTAACACAACATGGTTTTTACATCAACAACAGAGTTATAAACGTATAACAAATAGCATATATACCTCAGATTATGTCCCTCATAAAACCATATAAATGATACTGGAATGGCTCAAAATTCGTAACCCACTGTAGCGAAAAGCTACACTTTTCGCAAGCCAAAGCTGCGAAAAGTTCAGAACTCGCAACCCACTGTTGCGAAAACCTCACTTTTCGCAACCCTCTATTGCGAAAAGTCCAGAACTCGCAACCCTTGGTTGCGAAAACTTTCACTTTTCGCAACCCACTGTTGCGCAAAGTTCACTGTTCATCGTCTTCCCTACTAATTCAGTTCTCCATTTGACTCATTAAGCTTACCGTTTCTTAATTAAATCATACCATTGATATTATATACAAGTATAGCATATCTATAACACTTTTAATTGCTTAATTTCAATAAGAATGAATAACTCACCTGGGTATTTTCTGAACACAATGTTCTTCCAAAACAGTGGCTTAATCGACAGCTTAATCACAATCTGGACAAAATATTACAACTTAAATCTATGGAGATGAATGATATCAACACAGAAAACAAGTTCTTACCACAACAATCACCAAACTGATTTCTCTTCTTTTCTTCTTTTCTTTCTTTCGTTTTCTTTCTCTCTGTCACGTTCTATCTCTCTCGCTATTTCTCTGTTTCCCTTTTCTTTTCTTTTTAGAATACAAAACAAAATCAGTATTACCAAATACTGATTAATCCCTAACGTGACACCTCATGTCATAACATGAGTCATTAATCTATTTTCCACCATAAACCCCAAACTTCCAAATAATTGCAAATCAACCCTCCAAGTTAATTTTTCTCAAAAATAAATTGTACCAAAATACAATTTATCTAATATTAATTTACAACGGAAATTTCGGGGTGTTACAGGCAGAGAGGGTTTCAGGTGATAAAGACGATGACCCAACTTGATTGTTTGAAACTGAGGGAATATTTGGAATACAAGGTGGATCGGTGGAGGTTGAAATGGGAGATTCCCCAATGCATGATGATATCCATCTATGTAGTTCTTCATCATCATTTGTCAAAGAAGATGATCTTGAATCATCACACTTTACATGGATAGATTCATCAATGCATTCTCTCCGAAGATTGTAAACTCGGTAGGCTTTGGAGGTCAAGGAATATCCCACAAAGATTCCTTCATCTGCCTTAGGATCAAATTTCCCAAGATTTTCCCTGTCATTTAGGATAAAGCACACACAGCCAGAGACATGAAGGAAACCAATGTTTGGCTTTCTTCCATGAAAGACTTCATACGGGGTTTTCTCATGTCTTTTTGTTATCACCGACCTGTTTTGAGTGAAACAGGCAGTGTTGACAGCTTCGGCCCAAAAGTAGGTTGGCAGTTTTGCTTCACTCAGCATAGACCTTGCTGCTTCACATAGAGTTCTGTTTCTTCTTTCCACAACACCATTTTGTTGTGTAGTTCTGACAGCGGAGAAATTTTGAGAGATACCTTTCTCATTGAAGAAGTCTTCTAAACCACTGTTTCTGAATTCAGTGCCATTGTCACTTCTTACTGATCTGACAAGCTGACCATTCAGAATTTCATTCTTTTTGACAAAGTTGATGATTTTCTTCAGTTGCATCACTTTTGTACCTGAGAAAAGATACCCATGTATATCTAGAGAATTCATCAACAATAACAAGAATGTACCTTCTTCCTCCTAGACTGGGAGTGCTGACTGGTCCACATAGATCCATATGCAGCATCTGAAGTGGAAGATTGATGGAAGAGCATTGCTTGGTCTTGAAAGAAGATTTGGCGAGCTTCCATTTTTCACATGCATCACACAGCTTTTCTTTGACAAAGTTCAACTTAGGCATGCCAGTCACCAGCTCTTTGTTTGATATTTTATGAAGTGTTTTGAAGTTAAGATGAGACAAACGTTTATGCCACAACCAGTTTCTTTTGACTGTATCGTCAGACACAAAGCAGACATTTGAAGAGTTGTTTTGACTCATATCAATGATATACACATTATCTAACCTTCTTCCAGAGAGAACAACCTTCATATTCTTGTCAACAACAGTACAGATACGCAGTTCAAAGATAACTTTGTATCCAAGATCACACAGTTGGCTAATACTTAGGAGATTATGCATGAGACCTTCAACAAATGCCACTTTATTGAAGGTAAGGGTTCCATTTGTGAGAGTTCCATACCCTTTAGTGTGACCTCTGGAGTTGTCCCCAAAGGTTACAGAAGGACCCTTTTCTGACACATAGTTTACAAGAAGATGTTTGTTTCCAGTCATGTGACGTGAGCACCCGCTATCTAAATACCAAACTTGTTGGTGCTCAAAAACCTGCAGACAACATCAAGTCAGTTCTTAGGTACCCATTTGGTAATGGGTCCTTTTGGGTTAGAAATGTGAGAGACCTTGGGTTTAGATCTGTCGATTCTTTCCTTTGGACAGTCCTTAGCAAGATGAAAGGTATCACCACAATTATAACATTTTCGGTAGATGAAAGTTCTTTGGGTTTTTGTTCCTTTCCTTTTCCCTTTCCAATTATATCAATCTTAATCTTTGGACCGAAAAGGGGATTGCGAGGACCTCTAAAAAGTTCGGTTCTTAAGGTTGAAGCATGGTCAGGGGTCTTTCTTGAGAAAACTTTGGTCTTTCCCTTTTGGACAAAATCGGTGAAGGATTTTTCCATGGTGTGTTTTTCTTTGAACACTTGTGATTTTGAAAGATTTGAAGAGTTGTTATCAATGGTTAAATCTTTGAACACATCATGAATGGGTTTAACAGTATCCTTCAATTCTTGCACTTTATGGGTTTGATCTGATGAAGATTCTTTGGCTTTTATAAACATTCCATATTTTAAGGCTTCACTAAGATCAACAGAATTTAAAGAAATGGAATCACAAGAGTTTGACTCAGAGTCATCATCCCATGTATCGGTGATGGGAACAAGTGCATGGGAAGATTTTTCAAGCATGGATTTTTCATATCCTAACCCAAACTTGTTATCACCACCGATTTGATCTTGAAAATTTTGTTCAAGATTCCTTGAAGAATTTGTCCATTTTCTGACAACTTCCTGTTCTTTCTTTAACTTCTTGAACAGTTTATTTTTCTCCTTTTCAATTACATGATTTATGACTTTTAGATTTTCAAGCTCAGTTTTGATTTCCTCAAACTTTCCAAGTTTACACATGTAAGATTCAAGTTGAGATTTGAGATTTTTAACTTGAGCAGATTTTCTTTTCTTGCTATCTTTGACAGTGTAAAAGTCTTGAGTTAAAGATTCATAAGCATTTATCTTTTCAATATCAGTCATGTCATTAAAGGGATGTACCTGAGAGTATGATGATGAGCATTCAGTTGAAACTAATGCCATTGGAGACTTTGCCTTTTCTTCTTCCACCTCTTCTGATATGGCCATAAAGCACATATTTGGAGAATCACTGTCAGAGGTTTCTTCTTCTTCCCAATCATGAGCCTCTGCCATCAATCCTTTTCCTTTCCTTTGAGATCCTTCATTTCTTTCTTTTTCCTTCTTGTACTTAGCTTTGTACTTTTCAACACGTTCCTGATGTGAGAGTGAGGAGGATTGAGAATCTTTCTTGAAGTAAGATTTATCTTTGGATTTCTCAAATTTGGAAGGATATTTGTCAGAGGACGTAGAATTGACTTTTGACACACGCTTGTTTCTGCACTCAGCTGCAAAGTGTCCTTTCTTACCACAGTTGAAACATTCTTCATTTGTCTTGTCAGAAGAAGACATTTTTGTAAAGGATGGTTTTCTGAAACTTCTGGGTTTGTTGAAATTTTGAGATTTATTTTTAAAACCAGCCATCATAGCCATTTCACCAGACATTCGGTCTACCGAAATTTCATCACCTTCATCATCGGCATCACTCAGATATGCCTCCGTTTGGTGAGAACGGTTGTTCTGATTTTCGGTGTCAGAGTCTGATGAGGGATATGTGATACAAGGAACATTTTGACTTTTCTTGGAACTTTCACAGATAAGAGCTATTGAAGAGCTTTTTATCTCTTTGAAGATGGTTTTCCTATGAAGCTTGGTTTGTTCAAAGTTGAACAGAGTTCCATACAAAACAGTTAAAGGCATGTATTCCAAATCCTTGGTAGTTTTAATGCAAGTGCAAATGTTTTCCCAAAAGTCAGGAAGACAATCCATAAACTTGCATAGAACTTCCTCATTATCATAAACTCTACCTAGTAACTTTAAATCATTTAAAAGAGAGTTGAATCGGTTATAAAAGCTTGGAAGAGATTGAAACACCCTAAAAACAGGGTCAATTTAAACCTTAAAATTTACCACAAGTTATGATCAAAAACTTTCAAACTTATATAACCTGAGGATCAAATGTAAGGTTTCTATATACAAACGTCATTACTTAAATAACTTATTAATCTAATCATAACATAACAATCAGATTAATCCAGTTATCTAAACAACCGTCCCAAAAGCATCAAAAATCTCTAGATCCTCCGATATCTCTAAGTCTGAATCTTTCCAAAAGTTCTCGTCTCTCATTCTCGCTATTTCCCGGAGCTTGTACCTGGTAAGAAGTTTCAACTTGAAACATTAGGCTTTCGCCTAGTGAGGATATTCAAATCAAAATAAAATTTAATAATCAAAACATGAACAGATAACTCAAACCTGTTATCACCCATCTTACCGTACGACAACTCCTTTTCAAATCGGGGAATCTACCCCACTCCCAATTTCCTATGACTAACTCATTTAATCGCAACCACAACATAAGAGTTAACTATGAATCACTCCAGATTCAAAATCAATATTCACACACAAGAAATTACAAGTCAAAACTTGCCTATTTCTTAATCAGGAAGTAGAGATTACAAATTACTTTATGCCTATCTCTAATCTTCCTCTCATCACAGGGAAATCTCCGATCTTCCCAAATCGAAATGGGAATCATTAAGCAAACTCTGCTTATTCCACATTCCACCTCAGAATCAATGGCCCCCATGGGATTATAATATCGCGATACTCAAATCGAGACTCATGATTCAAGGTTCACCCAATTACTAAAATTACATCCCTTTGGTCTATGGCGAGTAATCGGTTCCCATCATACCGTACCCAAGTGCCCTCGGTGACCGGATGCCTATTTTAGTAAAAGCACATAATCACATAATATAATATATGTAATAATCGATACTACTATATGCGTCCAGCATACAGTATATCATTTCTCCGAACATATTATATATATATATATAATATCAAGAATATTAATATCTCCTCATCTAAATCTCTTAATTATCTCCTCTTTAACTTAGCATGGAAGTTAATAACTCAATCAAGCTTCAAATCATAATTAGAGTTCATAACCACATAGTAATTTCATGTAGTAGATAATCAAACTTAGCATGCAAGTTTAATAATAAATACTAGTTCATCAATTTCATATATAACTCATCTTGGAACTTTAACATGGTAACCAACATAACACAACTTTTAATCGCCCTCTTGGCTTATCTCTAATTTAATCAAATCCACATAAGACATATTCATGCACACATATAAAGCATCTAATTCAAGATTAATTACTGAATTTTAAAGAGAGTTGAATAAACTCACCTGATGCGTTATTACTTCTTTTAGTCCTTTTTAACACGTAACGGCTCCTTTCTTCACTACCACAGCTTACTGTATTATTCAATTACATATACTGATATTAATCATCAAAACAGAACCCTCTGCAACTGAAAATCCTTAATCTCTTAAAATCACATCTCAAGTCGCAATGAACTGAAATCGCAATCACCTATTGCGATTTCACTTCCAAATCGCAACCAACTGAAGTCGCAGTCCTCTATTGCGATCCCAAATCCAAATCGCAGTGAACTGGAGTCGCAGTCCTCTATTGCGATTCCAATTCCAAGTCGCAGTGAACTGTTGCGACTACAGTACCAAGTCGCAACTGCCCATTGCGATTTCAACCCAAGTCGCAACTAATTGTTGCGATTCCAAAGCCAAGTCGCAATGGTCTGCTGCGACTCCAACTCTAAGTCGCTATTGCCTATTGCGACAATCATGAATGTCGCAACTCAAGGTTGCGACTTCGATGATATTCAACCAAGTCTCAGTCCACTAAGTTCGTTCTAAACCCAGATTTTTGTACTTTTAATCTATGTTTGTTTATGCCAATTTGCAGATATGTTTAATATACTTACCTTAACATATCCTAAAACTCAGATTCTCATTATTATCATATTTTACCAAAACCCAAATTAAAATTCTCAAGAAAGCTTTTAACTAAGAAGATGAAGTATTCAATTAGATAATTACCTTTTGATATCTTCAAATCAACACCAGATTAATATAAATTCCCAGAAGATCTTTTCTTTTCCTCCTTCTCTTTCTCGATTTCTCTATCTCAATCTCTCTCTCGGTTTCTCTTTTTCAAAACCGAACACACACACACACAATGCACATAAGACCCACATAATTTAGCTAACAATGCTAACTTAATGACACCTCACTGAAAACACATGAGTCATAAGACTCTTTCCAAATGGACCTCCAACTTTTAAAGAATTACACAATAAACCCTCATTATTCAAATCCATTTCAACCAACACTTTTAAACAATTACAAACTTAACCCTCAAGTTAATTTGTAATTCACAAAATAATATAACTGAAAATTTGGGATGTTACAATACTCCCCAACTTGAAAATGATTTCGTCCCCGAAATCAAAGCTAGGTAAACAAATGAGGATACCTATTCCTCATACTCTCCTCTGACTCTAAAGTTACATTAGTACCTCTATGGTGTTTCCACTGTACTTTCAACATAGCTACCTCTTTACCACTACGTAACTTTCTAACCGATCTTTCTAAAATCGCTTCTGGTTCCTCTTCACAACAACTCTTTTCATCTATTCTCACATCAGTGAGCGGAATCACATCCTCCTCTTCGGCCAAACACTTCCGAAGATAACATACATGAAAAGTATTATGAACTCCTTCCAACTCGGGCGGAAGATCTAACTTATAAGCTTGTAACCCAATTCTCTCAACAATGGTGAAAGGTCCTAGAAAACGAGGACTCAACTTCCTACGTTTTCCAAACCTTATCACACCTTTCCATGGGGATACCTTGAGCATTACACGCTCCCCAACTTGAAATTCCTTTGGTCTCCGCTTCGGATCAGCATAACTTTTCTGTCTATCTTGGGCTGCTTTCATATGCTGCCGAATCTCTTTTACTTTATCCGTCGTTTGCTGTACTAACTCTGGACCAGCAAATTGTTTCTCCCCGGCTTCTAACCAACACACCGGAGTTCTACACTTACGACCATACAACGCTTCGAAGGGTGTTCTCCCGATGCTCGAATGATAACTATTGTTATACGCAAATTCTACTAGCGGTAGATGCGTATCCTAGTTACCACCAAAATCTAAAACACAACACCTGAGCATATCTTCCAAAGTTTGAATAGTCCGCTCACTCTATCCATCGGTCTGTGGATGAAAAGCAGTACTCAAATTAACTTTAGTACCCAATTCTTCTTGCAATGATCGCCAAAACCTCGAGGTAAACCGACTATCACGATCTGACACTATTGACACCGGTATACCATGCCTTGACACCACTTCATCAATATACAACTTTTCCAATTTCTCAATTGGTGATGCCTCTTTCATTGCTAGAAAATGAGCACTCTTAGTTAATCTATCCACGATTACCCATATTGTGTCGTTACCTTTTTGCGTCTTGGGTAACTTCGTCACAAAATCCATGGTAATCTTTTCCCACTTCCACTCCGGAATTTCCAAGGATTGGAAACTTCCGTAAGGTTTCTGATGTTCAGCTTTCACCAACGAACATGTTGTACACGTCTCTACCTTTCGAGCCACATCTACTTTCATTGCTGGCCACCAATAATGCAATTTCAAATCTCGATACATCTTCGTACTCCCAGGGTGAATGGAATACTTAGATTTATGAGAATCTTCGAGAATCAATTCTCGATTTCCTCCAATTTTAGGCACCCAAACTCTTCCTTGAAATAATTTAATCCCACGACCATCTTCGGTCAACTGAAGATGTTGCTTACCCATTACTTCTTCCTTCAGATTTTCCTCTCGCAAGGCAACCACTTGTGCCTCTTTGATCTTTTCCACCAAACTTGACGTTACATCAATTCTAGCATTTACCGATTTCAAACACCCACCATATTCTTTTCTACTTAAGGCATCAGCTACGACATTTGCTTTACCAGGATGGTAATGCAATTCACAATCATAATCCTTAAGCAATTCTAACCATCTTCGCTGCCTCATGTTTAATTCTTTCTGATCAAAAACATGTTGCAAACTCTTGTGATCAGTATAAAGAGTACACTTCGTTCCATACAAATAGTGTCGCCACAACTTCAAAGCGAACACCACTGCTGCTAACTCTAAATCATGGGTAGGATAATTCTTCTCATGCTCTTTAAGCTGTCTTGAGGCATAGGCAATCACTTTGCACCTTTGCATTAGCACACATCCTAAACCCATCTTTGAAGCATCACTATATACAACAAAATCTTCTGTCCCTTCTGGCAGGGCAAGAATAGGTGCTTCACACAGTTTTTGACGTAAAATTCTGAAAGCTGTTTCTTGTTTCTCCGTCCAAACAAACTTCTCATTCTTTCTGGTTAACAACGTCAAAGCAGATGCAATCTTAGAAAAATCTTTTATGAATCTTCTATAATAACCTGCTAATCCCAGAAAGCTTCTTATCTCAGATGCACTTCTAGGTGTCTCCCAATTCGTCATTGCTTCAATCTTTGAAGGATCTACTTTAACTCCTTCAGAAGTAATCACATGACCTAGAAACTGCACCTCCTTCAACCAAAATTTACACTTTGAAAACTTGGCGTATAACTTCTCTTTTCTTAAAACTTCTAAGACTTCACGAAGATGCTGCTCATGATCTTCTTCAGTCTTTGAATAAATAAGTATGTCATCAATAAACACAATGACAAACTTATCTAAAAATGGTCGACACACTCTGTTCATCAAATCCATGAATACCGCAGGAGCATTTGTCAACCCAAATGGCATTACAAGGAATTCATAATGCCCATATCTTGTTCTAAACGCTGTTTTTGAAACGTCTTCATCTCTTACCCGCACTTGATGGTATCCAGATCTTAAATCTATCTTTGAAAAGCATCCCGCACCTTGGAGTTGATCAAATAGATCATCAATCCTCGGAAGCGGATACTTGTTCTTAATAGTTACCTTATTCAACTCTCGGTAATCAATACACATTCTCATGGTACCATCTTTCTTCTTAACAAATAAAACTGGAGCTCCCCAAGGTGAAGAACTCGGTCTTACGAAACCCTTATCTAATAACTCCTGAAGCTGAGTCATCATCTCTTTCATCTCAGCAGGTGCTAAACGATAAGGTGCTCGTGCAATCGGTGCCGATCCAGGAATAATATCGATACGAAACTCCACCTGTCTTTCAACTGGCAAACCTGGAAGGTCATCCGGGAACACATCCGGAAACTCACGCACCACGTTGATATCTTGAATATTTTTCTTTTCTAACTTTGTATCAATAACATAGGCTAGATAAGACCAACACCCTTTCGATAAACATTTCCGTGCCTTCATCACTGAAATCAACGGAATTTCTCCTTCCTGTTTTTCTCCGAATACGAATACACTATCTTTCTCGCCCATTGGAATTCGAATCAGCTTCTTTGCGCACATAATTTCTGCCTGGTTGTTGCTCAACCAGTCCATCCCTACCACAATATCAAAACTCCCAATTTCCATTAACAACAAGTTAATCGGAAATTCTGTTCCCTCTATCATAATCTTACAATCGGCCAGGCTCTCCTTAACCAAAGTCTGAACTCCATTAGCTATTTCGACTACTAAGGCATCTCCTAGAGTAGTAACAGGCATAGCTAGTTTATGTTGAAACATCTTGGATACAAAAGAGAAATTTGCGCCACTATCAAACAACACACGTGCAGGAATAAAGTTTATAAGAAATGTACCCGAGACCACGTCCTTTGACCCCTTCGCTTCATCAGCAGTCATTTGGAATGCACGACCGGTTGGTTTGGGAATATCCAGCTTTCTCCCCTGATCTCCTCCTCTTTTCAACTTCGGACAATCTTTTCGAAAATGACCCGGTTGCTGACATTCAAAACAAACCGACCCAGGCACTGTACAACTCGACGCCATATGTCCCATCTTCCCACACTTGAAACATTGATTTCCGACCACACGACATTGGCCAAAATGTTTACTTCTGCACTTTGCACACCAACTCGGTTCTCTACGAGAATCATTGCGAATGTTCTTTCCGAATAATCTTAATTTCAGAGAAGGTTCGGAACGACCCTCCCATTTTCTCTTTTCTCCGACTTGCGCTTTCTCCTCCTTGTCTTTCACATACATTTCCTCGATCACCTTTGCTTCCTCAATCGTCTCCCTCAAGGTAGCAGATTTTGAACTGCGAACCCTTGTCATCATATCGCCTGGTAGACCTTTCAAATAATACTTAATCTTTTCTTTCTCTGTTGAAGCCACATGCCCCACTAGATATAGCTTCTCCATAAAGACCTCGGTATATTTTCTCACCGACATATTACCCTTCTTAATATTCCGAAACTCTTCTTCGATTCGGTCCATCTCATGCTCGTTACAATATTCTTCTAAAATCTTTGCTTTAAACTGACTCTAAGTTACGGAATTCAAAGCTGTTTCGGTTACAGTTGATGACAACACATTCCACCACTGCAACGCTTTGCCACGCAACATTTGTGATCCAAATCTCACCTTAGATCTCTCATCTGTACATTCACAGGCACGAAAAGCCTGCTCGATTTCTCTTATCCAGTTCATACAAACCACTGGATTATCATCTCCCTTGAATTCTGGTGGTTTACAACTTAGGAACGTCTTGTAGGAACAGTTTCTGTCAACCCTCCTATCTGTCTCCACTCCTGGATTTACAGTCGGATTTATCACATTAGTATCGGCCACTGTTCTCCTTGGCTCCACATTTCGATCATTAATCAATTTCGTAAACATCTCTGCCTGTCTCCCCATTACAGTATTCATCATCTCTGCTTGCCTCTCCATTGAAGCATTCATCAGCCGAGTCACATTATCCATTATTCGCCCCTCCATACCTGAATCTGACGACGTTTGATCAACATTACTAGTACCTCCTGGATGTACTCGACTTCGCATTCCTCCCAAGGAAAGAAAATCTGATGGCGTATCAGGAACTTCGCCCAATCCAGTTTGTCTCTCTCCAGCATCGTCTAACCAATTCCTATTCATCGAAGAATTTGGAGACCTCGGGGGCGTATTCACCATCGTTCTGATGGAGCATAAAAGAATACTCATCAGTTAATGGTTTATACAACTAAACATACAATACATACTTTACCGCTAATCAGTCACTGTAACAATTTAGAAACAAGTATGCTTGTGTAATAATATATTCATAATAACAGTAGCTAATTGAAATTGCGAACATATCATACATGAGAATTCTCATTACCATTGTTACAGTACCAGCTTCGCGTATTTCTGTCGACTCTAAGACTACCCATTCTTAGTATTTCTACCCAAAACTCACGGATCATAACTTAACTCATCTCAGCTTAAGTCTAGGTATCTCAAATTCATACCTAGTTCGCTTAAACTAAAGCTCTGATACCATACTGAAACACCCTAAAAACATGGTCAATTTAAACCTTAAAATTTACCACAAGTTATGATCAAAAACTTTCAAACTTATATAACCTGAGGATCAAATGTAAGGTTTCTATATACAAACGTCATTACTTAAATAACTTATTAATCTAATCATAACATAACAATCAGATTAATCCAGTTATCTAAACAACCGTCCCAAAAGCATCAAAAATCTCTAGATCCTCCGGTATCTCTAAGTCTGAATCTTTCCAAAAGTTCTCGTCTCTCATTCCCGCTATTTCCCGGAACTTGTACCTGGTAAGAAGATTCAACTTGAAACATTAGGCTTTCGCCTAGTGAGGATATTCAAATCAAAATAAAATTTAATAATCAAAACATGAACAAATAACTCAAACCTGTTATCACCCATCTTACCGTACGACAACTCCTTTTCAAATCGGGGAATCTACCCCACTCCCAATTTCCTATGACTAACTCATTTAATCGCAACCACAACATAAGAGTTAACTATGAATCACTCCAGATTCAAAATCAATATTCACACACAAGAAATTACAAGTCAAAACTTGCCTATTTCTTAATCAGGAAGTAGAGATTACAAATTACTTTATGCCTATCTCTAATCTTCCTCTCATCACAGGGAAATCTCCGATCTTCCCAAATCGAAATGGGAATCATTAAGCAAACTCTGCTTATTCCACATTCCACCTCAGAATCAATGGCCCCCATGGGATTATAATATCGCGATACTCAAATCGAGACTCATGATTCAAGGTTCACCCAATTACTAAAATTACATCCCTTTGGTCTATGGCGAGTAATCGGTTCCCATCATACCGTACCCAAGTGCCCTCGGTGACCGGATGCCTATTTTAGTAAAAGCACATAATCACATAATATAATATATGTAATAATCGATACTACTATATGCGTCCAGCATACAGTATATCATTTCTCCGAACATATTATATATATATATATAATATCAAGAATATTAATATCTCCTCATCTAAATCTCTTAATTATCTCCTCTTTAACTTAGCATGGAAGTTAATAACTCAATCAAGCTTCAAATCATAATTAGAGTTCATAACCACATAGTAATTTCATGTAGTAGATAATCAAACTTAGCATGCAAGTTTAATAATAAATACTAGTTCATCAATTTCATATATAACTCATCTTGGAACTTTAACATGGTAACCAACATAACACAACTTTTAATCGCCCTCTTGGCTTATCTCTAATTTAATCAAATCCACATAAGACATATTCATGCACACATATAAAGCATCTAATTCAAGATTAATTACTGAATTTTAAAGAGAGTTGAATAAACTCACCTGATGCGTTATTACTTCTTTTAGTCCTTTTTAACACGTAACGGCTCCTTTCTTCACTACCACAACTTACTGTATTATTCAATTACATATACTGATATTAATCATCAAAACAGAACCCTCTGCAACTGAAAATCCTTAATCTCTTAAAATCACATCTCAAGTCGCAATGAACTGAAATCGCAATCACCTATTGCGATTTCACTTCCAAATCGCAACCAACTGAAGTCGCAGTCCTCTATTGCGATCCCAAATCCAAATCGCAGTGAACTGGAGTCGCAGTCCTCTATTGCGATTCCAATTCCAAGCCGCAGTGAACTGTTGCGACTACAGTACCAAGTCGCAACTGCCCATTGCGATTTCAACCCAAGTCGCAACTAACTGTTGCGATTCCAAAGCCAAGTCGCAATGGTCTGCTGCGACTCCAACTCTAAGTCGCTATTGCCTATTGCGACAATCATGAATGTCGCAACTCAAGGTTGCGACTTCGATGATATTCAACCAAGTCTCAGTCCACTAAGTTCGTTCTAAACCCAGATTTTTGTACTTTTAATCTATGTTTGTTTATGCCAATTTGCAGATATGTTTAATATACTTACCTTAACATATCCTAAAACTCAGATTCTCATTATTATCATATTTTACCAAAACCCAAATTAAAATTCTCAAGAAAGCTTTTAACTAAGAAGATGAAGTATTCAATTAGATAATTACCTTTTGATATCTTCAAATCAACACCAGATTAATATAAATTCCCAGAAGATCTTTTCTTTTCCTCCTTCTCTTTCTCGATTTCTCTATCTCAATCTCTCTCTCGGTTTCTCTTTTTCAAAACCGAACACACACACACAATGCACATAAGACCCACATAATTTAGCTAACAATGCTAACTTAATGACACCTCACTAAAAACACATGAGCCATAAGACTCTTTCCAAATGGACCTCCAACTTTTAAAGAATTACACAATAAACCCTCATTATTCAAATCCATTTCAACCAACACTTTTAAACAATTACAAACTTAACCCTCAAGTTAATTTGTAATTCACAAAATAATATAACTGAAAATTTGGGATGTTACAGAGATTCTCCCTTTTCATAGGCAAATAGCTCATATTTTCGAATGAGGCCAATCTTTTTTGCTTTTCTTCACTTCCTCTGTACCCTCATAAAGTACACACAATGTAGTCCACATCTCTTTAGCAGTACCGAAATTAACAAGAGAGTGATAGACTTCATCAGGAAGTGAGAGAGCAATGATTGCTCTAAGCCGAGAATCCAGAGACACCAATCGTTTTTCCTCATCAGTATATTCCTTTGGGTTTTTGAGAATGTAACGACCAGTAGTCTTTGCTTTCTCTATGTCGGAAGGTTCAGAATCATCAGAGTCACTTGACTTATCAACTGGTTCCTTACCAGGCCTCTGCTTTTCATAGCGAGCCCAAACTCTCGGGATGATAGGTCCCTCCTTGAGAATGGTTGGATATCTAGTATCCACTCCTTCCATGAATAACATCATACGGCTTTTCCATAGAGAAAAGTTGTTAGGATTAAACTTGGGAGGTTTTGAAATGGAACCATTTTCAGCAAAATTGTTTTGACCAGTGTTTTCAACAGTTAGGGATGAAGATGAGGCATCCATTGCGGATCAAGTTTATGAATTAAACTTTCCGCTCTGATACCACTTGTTGGTCCCAAAATGGCTCAACAAGTATTGTAGAAGGGGGGGTTGAATACAATACTCAGATTTTTCACAAGTTTTAATTCAATATATTGAAAATCTTTCAATAAGAATTACACATAGAAAACAAAAGATTGTTGCGGAAAAGAACAGTTAAACTATTCTAACAATCTAACACAAAGTAAACTGAAAAACACTTAGAACAAATTGGACACTTAGACACAAGATGCAATTTCAGTAAAAAAGGAGCTTGCACTTAGTTATCTTCAGAAGCCGTGGTTTGCATGGAGAGTCTTCACCTCTATTTATAGTCCATGCATCATTTAATGCTTGGGACACTTGTCACTCTTCCATTCATTGTAGAGGTTGACTTCTAAAAAGCCGATATCTCCTTTTTAACTTGTCCAAGGAACCAGGAGGACAGTCGTACCAGAAAAAGACCTTATCCGAGAATAGATAAAATGACAAAATGCCACTTTTATCTGATAATAGGATATTGTCTCATAATAAATGATCTTCTCTTTTGTCTTTAGAGAATAAGGCTACCGACCTCCTGTATTGGAAACTGCACCAAATCGAAATCTCACTTCTTTAGAAAAGAGAGAGTTTCACCGAAGTGTATAATATTTCGGTGCAGTCTTCTTGAACTCCCACCGATTTCTGAACACATATCGGTGGAAGTCTTCTTGAGCTTCTCACCGAATTTCGTGAATTCGGTGATGCGTGTCCACCGATAGCACAAGCATATCGGTGATGATGTAACTTGTAGAAAGTTGCTGCCGATTTTCTCACTTCCGCAATGAGATAGTCTTCGCACTTGGTTTCGGTTGATCTTCGACTTCACCGAACAATTGATATAAGAGTACAAGTTACACAAAAGGATCCAAAAAATATTCTAAGTATCTAAGTGGGTTTAATTGAGTCAATTTCAAATCTGTGATGACCCAACACATGGCACTTTGAATCGCCAAAAACGGAGGTGAAATGAGTGAGATGGGAGGAAATGAAGTTTAGGGCTAAAAATCTCGTATTTATGCTCCAGGTACCCGACGGCTAAAGTGATGTGCGAGAGTGACACAAGTGTCACTTTCGCTGGGCACTCTCGCCGTGGTCAAATAGCTCTCGGTACAAAACCGACGAGAGTGACACGCGAGAGTGACACAAGTGTCACTTTCGCTGGTCACTTTAGCCAAGATTGTACCGAAAATTGTTTTGGCCATAACTTCTTCGTTTTAGCTCCGTTTTCGCTCCGGAAAGGCCTGTTGGACTCGTATTTGAATTCTCCATCCAACAAAACTATAAAATGTAGGATTTAATCCAAAATCCTATTTTTCATATTTATCTTAAAAGTTCCAAAAATCGGGATGTTACATGCTAAAAGCCCTAAAATACCCTTATGGATATAAAAAAAGGAAGTTACGTGATTGGTGGAGATGGGTTTGTACAGTTTATACCCGATACCACCTCTCTCTCTCTCTCTCTATATATATATATATATATATATATATATATAAAGAACATTGTTTGCAAAGCAATTTTAGGTTATGAACCGGGGAATAATGGACAACATGACACGTGTTTCATGTCTATATTCATTAAAATAATGAAGGTGCACATTTGTAAATTAATTATGATGAATAATATATCATTCATGGCAAATGATACAACATTCATATTATTATATTCATGATCCATGAAAAATTGATCTGTCATTCACAATGAATAATATACATTAATGATCAATAACTCGTGAGTGTATCAAGACACATGACACACTCTTCTTTGTTCACCCAATTCACAAGTTAAAATTGTTTTGCAACCGCACCCGTCTCTCTCTATATATATATACCCAAAATCATTTCACTACAAAACCTATCAGTGACGGAAAATTTCATCGTGAAACCGTTGAAAGTGATTACCGTCACTGAAAGTCCGTCACTGAAATGGTGGTACTATATTAGCGACTATGAATACGACGGATTAGCGATAGCTAAAATCAACGACGGATTAGCTACGGGCTACATAGCGACAAATTCCATGTGTCCATCACTAATTCGTCGCTAATTTAATTAGTGACGGATGCGTGAATTTTCTTTTTAATTATTTTTTAAATGAAAATCAATTAGCGAAGAGATCATAGATTTTCTTTCTATTTTTTTAAATATAAATTAATGTTTTTAGTCGCCAATCCGTCACTATAGCGACGGAATTTCTTGTCACTGGTATTCGTCACTGATACCTCTTCTTTCTAGTAGTGTTTGCTAATCCACTAAATAATATCAACTTTGTTAACAAATATTAGGCAATCATATTGCTACTAAGACCATCTGCATGACTGCATCAATGAAAGACCAAATTTCTTCCTAAAATATCACATTAGTTTTGCAATAACATCTTCCACATCAATAAATAACAATCTTCTTTTAAAAGTGGTCTACACTGCCACATCATCAGCTAATTCATAATTTTTATTTCCATTTTTTAATAATTTATAATATCACAAAAAATACTAAATATGATTTATTCATAATATAAATAATTGTTTGATTATAATATAAATAATAATGATAATTATAATATAAATGATAATTTAATTATAAAATATAGAACATAACTATTTTTTTTCTTTGTTTTCTTACTATATTTTGTGTAAATATAATTCAATTGACAACGAATAAAACACATGTATATATTGAAAGCACACAACGTTTATTAAAATTCAAATATTACATAAAACTACACAATAAACATTACATTACTAATTGTTTTTTTCTTTATATTAATGTATTTTTATTTTAGGAACCAAATTAGTAATTTAAATAAAAAACATTCCATAAAAAATGTCATTTGTTTAAAATAAATTGTGGATAAAAGTTTTAATAAAAATAATAAAAATTAATGTTTAAACAAACTAAACTAAATAAAAATGGAATTGCTTTATCTAATTGGCATTGCTAATGGCTTGCTACCTATATGACATGTCGATGTTATATTTTTCTAGTAGTGTTTGTTAATCCACTAAATAGTATTAACTTTGTTAACCAATATTAATCTTCCTGTTATTTCAACCGCTTTTTAAATCATTAAAGGGTAATATTGTATTTTATATTGTTTAATAATTTCAATTTTTAACTATTTTTATTTATGGACTGTTACAAAATTACCAAAAAATCTAATCCCTACTTTTATGCATCTAAATATGTTGATTATATTTTATTTTTAGGACAAAATCTAATCCCTTTTTATGCAATTTAAATATGAATTGTATTTGATTTTTAATACAACAATTCATGAATAGTTTGTGGAAAAAGTGTTGTTGAAGATTAGAAAGTGTATCTAGATGTGATTGGATGTGTTCATAAATGAATCAACAACTGTCTATAAGTGAAACAATTATTTTTCACAAGTGTTCAATACCCCGTTCACAAATGTTAGGCCATGAGTACCCGTACCCTTTGAACCCTTGTCACCTCAGCGCCACATCAGCTTTTCTCATTCCTACCCTCTTTATCCAAAAGTGGAGTACCAGTACCCAATGAACCCAATACTACCCACCCCTCACACATCCCTCACACACCCCTCTCAGGTTCACCGGGTTCCCGAACCCGCAGCCCTCGAGCCCGCTCCAAACCCAGCCCCCCGTACCCCTAACTGCTGCTACCCTCTCCTACCCGCGCCCTTACCCGCCTTCCGCTACTCATGGCCTTATACACAACATTTATCGATGAAATAGAATGTCTAAATTCACAAATTTCACTCATGAAACCAGTGAAGAGATAAAACATTTCACTAATCAAACATGATGTTCACCAATGAATCAAACGTGCATGATGTTCCATTTATCCTCATATTTTCTTGAGTAAATTACGTTTTTGGTCCCTGTGGTTCGCTAAAAACTACAGATTTCGTCCCTGTGGTTTTGAAATTTTGGTTTTCATCCCTATGGTTTGCAACTCATTTCTATTTTCGTCCTTAAGGCCAAAACACTACTTTTAAGTATGAAAGACTAAAATAGAATAAATTGTAAACCATAGGGATGAAAATGGCAATAAAATTTAAATCATAAGGATCAAAAAGGTGATGAATTATAAACCATAAGGATGGAAATCGTAATTTCAAAACCATAAAGATGAAAATAGAAGTTTTCAACAAACCACAGGGACTAAAAATGTAATTTACTCTATTTTCTTATTCTTCTCCGTCAACAAGGAAGAGTGATTCTAGACATTACCTAAAATCAGGGAAGCAGATAATTTTACATATCTGCCCTTGTTTACTAATTTTGAACCGTTTCCATTGTTGCTTTAATTACAAATATGCCATCGTATTATTATGGGCCCCTAACCTCTTAATAGTTCCATTAAGAGGCAACCTCTGAATCGTTAAGAGGTGGATCATGTTTGGCAAAAAAACTCTGTCTCTTAATGATTCTAAAATTCCATTAATGATTTTGTATCTTTGGCCTTCCTTAACCATTTAGCTTCCTAATTTCATTCTAAACAATTCCCAAACAACCATATTTTATTTTGCACTATATCACAAGAGTCTTTTAATGATTCGGACCTCTTAATCATCATGCACTAAACCATTTAGTGACTGCCAAACAACCTCTAAGATTAAGATTGATTGGTAAAGTTAATATTAATTACATGTTTAATATATATAAAAAAGGGAAATTAATTAAAATACCAAAAGTTCTGACTTACCAAAATACCACTTTCTCGCTGATTTTACCAAAATACCCAAAATTTCCGCGGTGGGCCCCGCGATCGCGGGCCAGGGCCCACGTGTCACCCCTGTTTGGCCAAAATGTCCCGCGGAGCCCCCAACTATGCTCGCGGTGACAGGATTGGCCCTTGTCCGCGGTGGTTTTCTGCAATGGGTCCGCGATAGGCAAAAAATTACATTTTTGGTCCTTTTTTGCACGAATCTTTGCATGTTTTTACTTTTTTTTTTCCACAATTATTGTACTTTGAAGACCAATTTGTAGTTGCCATTCACTGGCTTGTTTCATCAATGTTGAATCATTGTACTTGGAAGACTAATTTGTGGTTGCAATTCATGTTGGTTGTTTCATCAATGAAAGAGCTGGACTATGAAGAACCAAAATATAATAGGTTGTATTTTAAGAGGCCGAATGCAGACTTCTTGACTGGACTGGTAGAATTGAGTACTGACGAAGATGTAGCCAACATACGCCAATATGTTAACGGCCATACTGTGATTGAAGTGTACATCGAGAAAGTGGAGCTTAACACTTTGAGACTCGTCTCGCCAGAGCATGTAAGAAGTCGATCCAGATTGTCAAAAACCAAACCATCGTCTAGCCACAGTCTCAAATTTGGATAATTTTGTAATGTACTGACTAGTATGTGTTTGTTCTGAAATAATCTTGTATAACATCTAGGAGTTGTATTTTTAATATGAACCACTTTTCAAACTTCAACATGTAACATCAACATAAAAACTTCAGGAACGAAACAACAATGTCGAACTGGAAAAGTACAAAACAACAACACATAAACAACAAAGTACTAAAGCAACACCCGTACCACCACCTACTGAAAAATTTCCTTAGTTTGATCAATCCAACTTTGCTTGTCGCTTACCTTCGCTTGAATAATTGCGAAGTCTTGCAAAATGTGGTGAATTTCTTCTTTTTCTCGACGAATACGAGCCTCCCTATCTTTTATATCCCCTTTCATCCTTTTGATCTCCTTTTCTTCCACTTCGATCCTTATCAAGTGGACTTCCTTCCTGACCATCATCTGTTTCCACTCTTGTATGAGTTGGTCTATCTTCTTTTTCCTTTCTTCTATCGCGATCTGGAGTTTCACGGGCATTCTTTCAGGTGTAGACGATGGGTTAGATGACGATGTCATTTGTTTACTGAAGAAAGAAAGCAAGAAAGAAGGATGAAATGGGTGTGAATTATGGATTGCATTTTATTGATATTTATGGATGAAATCTCATTGAGGAAGATGAATGACAACCACAAATTGGTCTTCAAAGTACAATAATTGTGGAAAAAAACAGTAAAAACATGCAAAGATTCGTGCAAAAAAGGACCAAAAATGTAATTTTTTTTGTCTATCGCGGACCCATCGCGGACAACCACCGCGGACAGAGGCCAATCATGTTACCGCAGGCATAGTTGGGGGGCTCCGCGGGACATTTTGGCCAAACATGGGTGCCACGTGGGCACTGGTCCGCGATCGCGAGACCCACCACAGAAATTTTGGGTATTTTGATAAAATCAACAAGAAATTGAGTATTTTGATAAGTCAGAGTCAAACTTTGGATATTTTAATTAATTTCCCTAAAAAAACCACCCCTCTTTATATATGATATGATATGATATTAAGTTGGAGTTGAGAGGATCACATGGTGGGGCTTTTTCTTTTTTAGCCAAAACCGCGTTAAAAGTGATTTTATGACCATATGATGAGATCTCCATGCATATATGCCCACTTGCCTTGGTCGCTTTCCTCACCTCACTTCCAATAACTACACTAATTCACCACCTTTCTTTATAAAACGTTTTTTATATTTTACATTTTTTTCAAATACCATCCTATACAATAACTAATATACTAGGAAGAAGTTCAAATGAGAAATGCTAAGTGTGTGAGAAATAGAGAAATGATCCTAACCCTTCATCTGATCAACATTTGCGGCTTTGACTGAGGATGCACCGGATAATTCCTCACGTGGTCTGCAGAAAATAGAGGGGTAGTTTTGTAAAATGCGTCGAGACAAGTTTATATGTGAACTTGTGTGATTCACATATGAACTATACGTTATATGTGAATAAGTTAATTAGTTCATATGTGAATCACAAAAGTTCATATGTGAATCTGTTAACTAGTTCAACTGATTCACATATGAACCTACAATTAATTAGTTTATATGTGAATCAGTTAATTAGTTCATATATGAATCACAAAGGTTGAATTAATTAAAAAAAGTTCATATGTGAATTACATGGGTTCATATATGAACATATAGTTCATATGTGAATCACACAGGTTCACATATGAACTCGTCTCGCGTATTTGTAAAAGTTACGAAATTATCCTTCTACTTTGGAATAGCCGTAACTTTTAACCAGTCAAAGCCACAATTGTTGACTAGTCGAAGCCGTAATTTTTGACCAGTCAAATCCGATCTTGACCGTATGAAGGACTATGATTACTTCTCTATTTCTTAGACACTTAGTATTTCTCATTTGAACCTATGACTACTTATATATTCTTTTAAAAATACTCCAATTTTTATTCAAATATCCTGTAAATTTATTATAACACACTAACACTTTTAGATAGAATATTTTATTGTTTGATCTTATAATTAAACCTAAGTTCTATACAACAATTTAAATTGTTTTAGTGTAATAAAATACATCGTCTAAATCAGTACGTTTAATCATAAGTTATGTATTATACTAAAAAGGTAATGATACCGTAGGTGATTAATTTTAGTTTTCTTACTAATTAACTTTTAATTGTTATCAACAAATTAATCATATAAGATTTATGATCATTAATTTAATGATATATAGGTCCGTTTGATTTTTATTTGAATCTGGTTTATGATATTTGTACTTTCATACATATTTCCTAAAATATTTTTTTTTTGAATTTAATAAGAATATAATAAAAAAAGGTTTAGGGAAAGTTTGACTCATTTTAAGGAATGAAAATGAAAATAAAAATGGAAAAGCAAGAGAATGAGAATAGGAATGAGCATTGCATTAATGTTGTTTGGTTAAACCAATTGTAACAACGCAATCTAAATAAAGCATACTTAGCATTTATATTTAAATAATTACAAAACTGGGTCCACAAAAGTTTCATTTCATCTGTCTAAATAACTTAGGTTGGCGGAAACAACCTATACACAACTGAGAAAAACTAATAACTAGAGTGCCACTATGCTTCTTGACTCTTCTCGCTAAGCTCAGCCTATGTGCCCGAGCTCCTGGAAACCTGCTTACCTGAAAAGGTTTTAATTTGAAAACGCGAGGGTTAGACCATGAGGTATAGTGAGTCCCTCCTAACAGTTATCAAAGCATTTAAAAAACAGTTTATCTCTTCAGCTTTAAACATTCATACTCAACACGTCAAAATCATATACGGACTAAAGTCCGCCTCCTCGTAATCTGACACCCTGAAGCCACCCGAAGGTGACAACGAGTCAGCCTCATGCTGCCTTGCGGAGCCTCGCTCCTGGCATATAGGGACCTCCCTTCCCGCACGAGAGCTGGCGGAACTACTCTCCCGTCTTTGCCAGTTTACGTCTCCTCGATGTATGCATACATTCTACATAAAACTTTAAACAACTTTCATGCAATTAAAGCATAATAATAAAGCATGACAATTCTCAACATTCATAACACATTTTGAAAACACTTTAAAAGCCACACATTTTAGTTTAGAAAACTCACCTGAGGCTCTTACCTCTCGTTCATAAACCGTTCCAACTTCCAAATCGACTTCCCTGAATAAACGGGCATAAAACAACAACTCAGCAAAAGTATCCGGACAACTCAGGTTTTTCGGACAACCCTACTTTTCCGGACGCTAAAGAGTCCGGACACCCACACTAATCCGGACGACAACTAATCCGGACAACACTCCTTTTCCGGGTAACTTCTACTCTCCGGACGATACCCCTTTCCGGACAACAAATCCTATCCGGACAACTCCTATCCGGACACACACACATCCGGACAACTCCTATCCGGACACACACACATCCGGGCAATTCCTATCCGGACACACACATCCGGACAACTCCTATCCGGACACTTACCCGGAAACATTCATCTAATCGAAGTGTCCGGACGGCGCTGAACGAGTTTGGAGGCTGCAATCTCACGAAAATCCTCCAAATTAACACGATAGAGCGATAAAAGGTAACATGAACATTACATAACCAACTCTTATCAAATTCTTGCTATCCAAACACTTTTAGATGATTTAATCTCTCTTTCAAGACCAAAAGCACTTTCTTACAAAAACTCCCAATAAACAATCAAACACTATCAAATCAGCAGAGAGTTTGTAAGAAGGATTACCTGACCAAATTACTAGTAGAAACGAAATCCAACACCACTTTCTCTTCTGAATCCACAGATTGGTGCCTCTCTTCTTCAAATGCCAAGAATATCAAAAACCCTTTCTCTCCTCTTTTCTCTTCAATAGCCGCCAACCACAACAAAATCAGGAGAAATATGACTCTCCTAGGGTTTTGTGCCCATTTTATACCTTACCCCCTAATAACAAAATACTCCCCTCAACTTCCATTTTATTAACTTTCCACCACAAGACTTGGAACCCTTCCTTTTTGGACACGGTTACTACAACACTCCCTCCTCAAAAGAATTCCGTCCCCGGAATTCCATTCTCGAAAAGATGAGGGTACCTGGACATCATATCTGATTCCACTTCCCACGTAGCCTCTCGTCCCTTATGATAACTCCACTGGGCTTTAACCAGTCTCACCTCCCTATTCCTTGTTTTCCGAACTTTACTGTCTACGATCTCAATCGGCTCTTCCTCAAACATCAATTTCTCATCAATGTTGACATCTTCTAACGGAATGGCTACATCGGTCCCGACCAACATTTTCTTCAGATTGACACATGAAATGTTGGATGAACTCCTCTTACTTCTTCCAGCAAGTCCTACTTGTATGCCGCTGCTCTAACTTGCTCATTAAAGACGAAAGTCAACTCCTTATCGCCTGTAATTCTTGCAAGGTCGATCTCACTACAGCTACCCTCATCTGTTCCTCATAACAGAGACGCACATCACACTACAAATCCTTCCAAAATTTCATCTAGTACCTCAAGATCACGCGCTAACTATTCAACTTTCATAACTCCGACGGACCCACAGACGTAGTCCACCTTACACATCCCTCAATTCTTCGAGGTTCCACGGTCTCATGTTTTCAATCCATCCACTCAGTTCTAATCGGCTGCCCCAAATCGTTCAGAGCTCTAATCCTCTGCTCGCTCTTGAATTGACACCTCCAAGATCTCGACACTGTCCTTATCCTTACAACGGATCTACCCCACGATCTCTAGAACTGGGACTCTCCAGAAACAGGAGTCTTACTCAAAATCAGTCATTCATCCTCTTCGAATCCACGAAGATCTACCTCTAGACGACTCATAACATTCTATACATCATTTCTTCTCTATGACGTATACATACATCACCTCATAAATGATTTCTCACGATACTTCCCCTACAATGGGTCTCACCCTACCCCTCAGGGATCTTACTGATATTCTAAAGTACTGGAACACGACATAAACACTAGCTTCTAACTACCACTTCGGAATAATAAGGCAGGTTAAGCACATACATGTACCTGTAAGTTCGCAATTACACTGGCCAGGTGGAATCTCAAACTTACCTTACATGACAGTCCTCAGTACCCTATTAGTCATATCTCTATAATAGTGTCCTCCTAACGCATTTCCTGATTCTCAGTTGTGATTTCTACTCCCAAGTTTAAGTTTAGACCCGTCCGGTCACCTAAATCCCTTAAACTATGGCTCTGATACCAATTGTAACAACCCAATCTAAATAAAGCATACTTAGCATTTATATTTAAATAATTACAAAACTGGGTCCACAAAAGTTTCATTTCATCTGTTTAAATAACTTAGGTTGGCGGAAACAACCTATACACAACTGAGAAAAACTAATAACTAGAGTGCCACTATGCTTCTTGACTCTTCTCGCTAAGCTCAGCCTATGTGCCTGAGCTCCTGGAAACCTGCTTACCTGAAAAGGTTTTAATTTGAAAACGCGAGGGTTAGACCATGAGGTCTAGTGAGTCCCTCCTAACAGTTATCAAAGCATTTAAAAAACAGTTTATCTCTTAAGCTTTAAACATTCATACTCAACACGTCAAAATCATATACGGACTAAAGTCCGCCTCCTCGTAATCTGACACCCTGAAGCCACCCGAAGGTGACAACGAGTCAGCCTCATGCTGCCTTGCGGAGCCTCGCTCCTGGCATATAGGGACCTCCCTTCCCGCACGAGAGCTGGCGGAACTACTCTCCCGTCTTTGCCAGTTTACGTCTCCTCGATGTATGCATACATTCTACATAAAACTTTAAACAACTTTCATGCAATTAAAGCATAATAATAAAGCATGACAATTCTCAACATTCATAACACATTTTGAAAACACTTTAAAAGCCACACATTTTAGTTTAGAAAACTCACCTGAGGCTCTTACCTCTCGTTCATAAACCGTTCCAACTTCCAAATCGACTTCCCTGAATAAACGGGCATAAAACAACAACTCAGCAAAAGTATCCGGACAACTCAGGTTTTCCGGACAACCCTACTTTTCCGGACGCTAAAGAGTCCGGACACCCACACTAATCCAGACGACAACTAATCCGGACAACACTCCTTTTTCGGGTAACTTCTAATCTCCGGACGATACCCCTTTCCGGACAACAAATCCTATCCGGACAACTCCTATCCGGACACACACACATCCGGACAACTCCTATCCGGACACACACACATCCGGACAATTCCTATCCGGACACACACATCCGGACAACTCCTATCCGGACACTTACCCGGAAACATTCATCTGATCGAAGTGTCCGGACGGCGCTGGACGAGTTTGGAGGCTGCAATCTCACGAAAATCCTCCATATTAACACGATAGAGCGATAAAAGGTAACATGAACATTACATAACCAACTCTTATCAAATTCTTGCTATCCAAACACTTTTAGATGATTTAATCTCTCTTTCAAGACCAAAAGCACTTTCTTACAAAAACTCCCAATAAACAATCAAACACTATCAAATCAGCAGAGAGTTTGTAAGAAGGATTACCTGACCAAATTACTAGTAGAAACGAAATCCAACACCACTTTCTCTTCTGAATCCACAGATTGGTGCCTCTCTTCTTCAAATGCCAAGAATATCAAAAACCCTTTCTCTCCTCTTTTCTCTTCAATAGCCGCCAACCACAACAAAATCAGGAGAAATATGACTCTCCTAGGGTTTTGTGCCCATTTTATACCTTACCCCCTAATAACAAAATACTCCCCTCAACTTCCATTTTATTAACTTTCCACCACAAGACTTGGAACCCTTCCTTTTTGGACACGGTTACTACAACACTCCCTCCTCAAAAGAATTCCGTCCCCGGAATTCCATTCTCGAAAAGATGAGGGTACCTGGACATCATATCTGATTCCACTTCCCACGTAGCCTCTCGTCCCTTATGATAACTCAACTGGGCTTTAACCAGTCTGACCTCCCTATTCCTTGTTTTCTGAACTTTACTGTCTACGATCTCAATCGGCTCTTCCTCAAACATCAATTTCTCATCAATGTTGACATCTTCTAACGGAATGGCTACATCGGTCCCGACCAACATTTTCTTCAGATTGACACATGAAATGTTGGATGAACTCCTCTTACTTCTTCCGGCAAGTCCTACTTGTATGCCGCTGCTCTAACTTGCTCATTAAAGACGAAAGTCAACTCCTTATCGCCTGTAATTCTTGCAAGGTCGATCTCACTACAGCTACCCTCATCTGTTCCTCATAACAGAGACGCACATCACACTACGAATCCTTCCAAAATTTCATCTAGTACCTCAAGATCACGCGCTAACTATTCAACTTTCATAACTCCGACGGACCCACAGACGTAGTCCACCTTACACATCCCTCAATTCTTCGAGGTTCCACGGTCTTATGTTTTCAATCCATCCACTCAGTTCTAATCGGCTGCCCCAAATCGTTCAGATGGGGAAATGTAACTGCACTCCATGCGTGAAACCGCCTTCGGTGAGTCATCACTTGCTAAAACGTGCCATCCTGCACTATTTACTTGTATCCTCTTCGATCACTACACTTGCTTAAAACTATCTGATAAAACCAAGGCCAACCGCGCCTCCGTCCACACCTCATGACTCACGGTTTTAAACACGTCTAGTTAAAGTCTCTCATACATTCATACGTTCTTAAGAAAAAGAACTTGGCAGAAATTTCCCGCCACAACAACGAGAATCTTCTGCCAGGAGAACTCGCTCACTGATAACTTGGCACCAGGCCAACCTTGTACATCCCGACAAGCTCACACCCTTGAGCCTCTCCTTGGCATACCTGAAACAATCCAGCCACAGGTTCCCCTGCGACTTCAGAGAACATTGTCTTCCTCTAGTGGAGAAAATGAAAAAGATTCTCCCAACCGACATTCGTCTATGCAGATCATACTCCTTTCCCGAATCCCATTGGCTACAACTTGTCAACTAATTCGTACGTTCTCACCACTTCATCATTTCACACTTAACGTGTCTAATAGAAGGAAACCTCTATAATTCCTTATTGGGGTACTCACCTATCCGAAATGAACTTATCTTGAAGGCTCATCAATTTCTCACTGCTTGCTACAAGCGTCCAGTCATATAACATAACTTCGGTTACTCCCACTCAACTAGGTGGGGTAACCACGATCACATCCTACTGTTCTCAATCGCTTACACTGAACGATCAGTTCGCTTGAACGTTTCTCACAAAATCACTAACTTAAATCATTCAGTTGTCTTATCCACTTCTTTCCTGCACAAACTCATACACAATTTACTTCCTCAATACTTCCTCCAAAAGTTAGCACACTTATCAAGGACAATCTACACAACACTGCGCCTATCGGCATTACAGTCAAGTTTACTACTTCCGATTTACTTACTTATTTCGACATACTGTCCTCACCTCCCCACGCTAGCGTGGAGTACTGCCCACCAACATTACTCGCCCCTCTCTTCCGATAATTCTTAAGCTGCAAATGCTGTCTCATTACTATACATAACCAAACGGTTGCACTAAAATTCTAACTTAAGGCTTTCGACTAAATCACCTCGAACGTCACCAGAGTTCGACGTCACTGTACATTCTTTAAACTCCAACTTTTACTTTCTCAGACAATTCGTTCATACATAAGCAACACTCACATTCTTTAAGGATTTCACATCTATTCCACCACATTTTGACTAATACATCCATCATCTTCTTTAAACTTCCAATGATCCCAACTATGCTTACTTAACGACTCTTACAACTACAAACACTTGGTTTCTCCTTTGGGTAACTACCCACCACCACTCCGTGATGCTATCCCGAACATAAACATATCACCACGTCAACTTACACCCCACGTGCTCCAACAACCTGGTTAACACTCGAACACCTCATCCGAAACTCCTAAAAAGGCTTCTATCTGATGCTTCATCTTTCTCTAACATCACATCACTACGACGCTAGCTGGCACTTTTAACTTGGCAATTATTGCCACTACATAACTATACATTCCTTACTCATAACATCACACTGCAGACCAAAACTCTCATGGCCATTCATACACAACTCAAACTTATCTTCAAGACCTCACACACAAATAACCGAGTCTATCTCGCTACATTGTCTCTCCCCAGCTCTAGTTGAACCACAACACCCGAGTTTCTGATTAATTCTAACATACTCGTTTCTTGCTAGCTCTTTGCAATACCAAGCCATCATATCGACATGGTACATTTCCTCACAGATCGACATAATCTATACCCTCACTTCGTTTGTGCTAAATACTTCATTCTTTACGAACCATCCATCTCGCTAGTAAAACGCTTATCTAAAACATCAGCCTTTCCCTATCTTAACACCCCTACAAAGTGGTCCTTCAAATTTCAACCTTTTGATTCAAGTCTTCGGTCGCATGCAGCTTACACAACTACCGACTTTAACGTCAATAGTTGACCTGTTGATACTTCCTTAGCCTATTATTCAACAAGGGTCCCTTACTAAACCTAATCCTTCCAACATATCATAATCAAGTTCACATCCCGTCGTCCTCATTTCAACTCACTCGCGTAACTACAACATTACAAGCTCACCTCGAAGCTCATATTCCCACGCCATAGACATTTAATTCTTCCTCCCACACTCCTCCTAACGAGTTGCTAAAACCGTCACCTTGAAGGCTTCAAGTCCTTCCTCCAGACACATCTGTCTCTTAACAACCGTACTTCCCGTTACCGTACAAGGGTGTAAACCCTCATACAACCCACACTATACTCCACTTCCGACTCTACCACTGTTCACCTTTCCTCTTGAGCACAAATACTAAGGCTACAACATTCCTTCCTGATTTGCCCAACACTTTTCCACTCTTGAAGTTCTTCCTTAGCTTAACATACTATATCCTATGACCTAGTGAGTTCATAGCCTTCATGCATGACAACGCAATAGATAAAATAATTTACACATTTTATCATTTTAAATAAACAACATTTGAAACTATCTTAGATGTACTCGACCCCATCACTCTTATAACTTCAATGCCCTGCACGACGATTCAAGAATCGCTTGCATGCATTTAGACCTTACTCTTACTCAATCAGAACGATGTTATTACGACAGTGATGTATTGAATGAAAATCTTTTCATATGACATAATTCTGCAAGAACTACCGACACAAGGTAAACCAGTATAAAACGTTTATAAAAGATTCATCGTAAATCCTAACATAACCTCCAGCATGGTACTGCACTGTGCTTTGGATCACATAAGCATTCCGCGGTCGGGGCCCAAGCAGACTCCCCTCTCGCCTCTTTCGAACCCTATGCAAACTCCCTTCAACTCGAAATAGGAGGAAACGAGTTCCAACCTACCAGTCCGGCATACATATCCAAGGGATCATCAGGCCCCGAGGATCACTCTCTGATCCCACAGTGCAGACCGACTCCACAAAGCACATCATTCATTTCATAAAATATGCACTTTTAAATCCTTTAAATCATCATTCTCATTTCATCATACATAACAGGCTTTCTTAAGTAAAACACGTAGTTCGTGGAAAACATGCATGACAGTTACAAACAGTTTATGCTCGGGAATGAAATCATAATTAATTTAAAACATTTAACACTCTGTGTTGTAAAAGGTGTTGGGAATTCATACTCAATTATATAACTTCATCATGTCAACTCTCATTTGGTTATAAAAGTTTTGCATTCAAACGTTTTCTTGACTTATCATGGAAAGAGTGGAATATTTTGCAAATCGCAAACCTCAAGACTTCATTGTACGATCTAAATGGATTTGTATTTTTCTTTAAACATACGCTTGCACACGCCGACTCATATCCGATCAAATTTGATATTTACACATTTACTTTACTTATGAAAAATCTCATGTACACATACACGAACTCAATGCATGAAACTCTACTTGCAATTGAAGGCTACTCACCCAAACAAGGTCGATCGCTTTACTCACACGACTTATCCTTGACACTCTACCTTCGACCAGTGGTCGCCCTCTCGACTTTGCAACAACTTGCTATACATACATTCAACGGTCCACTTACTCAACCATTTCATACTACCTTCGCCTCGATCAAATCATCTCATATTATACCTCTACACGTTTTCAGTCCTCTACAGAAATCTCTCTTCACAGATCCTGCCACTGAACAACTCGACTAAAGGGTCAGAGCTCTAATCCTCTGCTCGCTCTTGAATTGACACCTCCAAGATCTCGACACTGTCCTTATCCTTACAACGGATCTACCCCACGATCTCTAGAACTGGGACTCTCCAGAAACAGGAGTCTTACTCAAAATCAGTCATTCATCCTCTTCGAATCCACGAAGATCTACCTCTAGACGACTCATAACATTCTATACATCATTTCTTCTCTATGACGTATACAAACATCACCTCATAAATGATTTCTCACGATACTTCCCCTACAATGGGTCTCACCCTACCCCTCAGGGATCTTACTGATATTCTAAAGTACTGGAACACGACATAAACACTAGCTTCTAACTACCACTTCGGAATAATAAGGCAGGTTAAACACATACATGTACCTGTAAGTTCGCAATTACACTGGCCAGGTGGAATCTCAAACTTACCTTACATGACAGTCCTCAGTACCCTATTAGTCATATCTCTATAATAGTGTCCTCCTAACGCATTTCCTGATTCTCAGTTGTGATTTCTACTCCCAAGTTTAAGTTTAGGCCCGTCCGGTCACCTAAATCCCTTAAACTACGGCTCTGATACCAATTGTAACAACCCAATCTAAATAAAGCATACTTAGCATTTATATTTAAATAATTACAAAACTGGGTCCACAAAAGTTTCATTTCATCTGTTTAAATAACTTAGGTTGGCGGAAACAACCTATACACAACTGAGAAAAACTAATAACTAGAGTGCCACTATGCTTCTTGACTCTTCTCGCTAAGCTCAGCCTATGTGCCTGAGCTCCTGGAAACCTGCTTACCTGAAAAGGTTTTAATTTGAAAACGTGAGGGTTAGACCATGAGGTCTAGTGAGTCCCTCCTAACAGTTATCAAAGCATTTAAAAAACAGTTTATCTCTTCAGCTTTAAACATTCATACTCAACACGTCAAAATCATATATGGACTAAATTCCGCCTCCTCGTAATCTGACACCCTGAAGCCACCCGAAGGTGACAACGAGTCAGCCTCATGCTGCCTTGCGGAGCCTCGCTCCTGGCATATAGGGACCTCCCTTCCCGCACGAGAGCTGGCGGAACTACTCTCCCGTCTTTGCCAGTTTACGTCTCCTCGATGTATGCATACATTCTACATAAAACTTTAAACAACTTTCATGCAATTAAAGCATAATAATAAAGCATGGCAATTCTCAACATTCATAACACATTTTGAAAACACTTTAAAAGCCACACATTTTAGTTTAGAAAACTCACCTGAGGCTCTTACCTCTCGTTCATAAACCGTTCCAACTTCCAAATCGACTTCCCTGAATAAACGGGCATAAAACAACAACTCAGCAAAAGTATCCGGACAACTCAGGTTTTCCGGACAACCCTACTTTTCCGGACGCTAAAGAGTCCGGACACCCACACTAATCCAGACGACAACTAATCCGGACAACACTCCTTTTCCGGGTAACTTCTACTCTCCGGACGATACCCCTTTCCGGACAACAACTCCTATCCGGACACACACACATCCGGACAACTCCTATCCGGACACACACACATCCGGACAATTCCTATCCGGACACACACATCCGGACAACTCCTATCCGGACACTTACCAGGAAACATTCATCTGATCGAAGTGTCCGGACGGCGCTGGACGAGTTTGGAGGCTGCAATCTCACGAAAATCCTCCAAATTAACACGATAGAGCGATAAAAGGTAACATGAACATTACATAACCAACTCTTATCAAATTCTTGCTATCCAAACACTTTTAGATGATTTAATCTCTCTTTCAAGACCAAAAGCACTTTCTTACAAAAACTCCCAATAAACAATCAAACACTATCAAATCAGCAGAGAGTTTGTAAGAAGGATTGCCTGACCAAATTACTAGTAGAAACGAAATCCAACACCACTTTCTCTTCTGAATCCACAGATTGGTGCCTCTCTTCTTCAAATGCCAAGAATATCAAAAACCCTTTCTCTCCTCTTTTCTCTTCAATAGCCGCCAACCACAACAAAATCAGGAGAAATATGACTCTCCTAGGGTTTTGTGCCCATTTTATACCTTACCCCCTAATAACAAAATACTCCCCTCAACTTCCATTTTATTAACTTTCCACCACAAGACTTGGAACCCTTCCTTTTTTGACACGGTTACTACACCAATATAATTAGTAAAAAATGTTTATATAATATTTTTAATACAAATATATGAAAACCAACATGAAAACAAAAAATATTTTCCATTCAACGTCGAGAAATGAAGGGACACATGAGAAAAGATGGTTGTGCGGGAATAATATTTTCATTCACCTCAATTTGGTCAGAATTGAAAATTAATGTGTTTGGGGGTAATGAACTCATTATATTATATCAAACCAAACAACAGTTTTCATTATCATTCTTATTCCTTACCTCTCAATACCACTAACCAAACACCCTCTTACATTTAAGTTTTTGCACAGGGCCTCCAAAATGTCAGGAACGACCCTGATATTATAGTTTTAAAACATTCCTAATGATTAAGTATTACTTCAAGCTTGCGTTGAAGTAATACAATTGAGCCTAGCATATGTAGGAACTCATATGGCAGATATGGAGTATACATGAGTTCAAATTGGTGAATTTGTGTACTAGACATATTAGCTATGAGAACATTATGAGATTTCATATGAGTGTCATCGTTTCTCATGTGATCATAGTATAATGACGTTTTTAACGTGGATGATCTTGAAGCATGTTATGGTTAAATCGTATACTTTGATTCTAGCTCTATAATCACATTGTAATTGAGTGACAAAATAGTTATTAGGTATTTGACGATATCCTAAGACGAGATTTGCATTAATAGAGACATCATTTAATTGTTAAACGTGTATGTAACGAGTGATCTAGGCCTCTTGATAGAGTCATATTGAAGAAATGCATGCATGCATGCATGCTTAGATAGTGATGTGTGCTATCGAGTTTTATTATTTCTTCAATCGATTCAAAGATCAAAAACTATAGATTGATTCTAAAAAGAATGATATGTGTCATTTCTCGTGTTCAATCCGAACATCCAGGATAAAAGGACGTCTTTATACATATCGTCATGACATGCAGATCAATGATTGGTTGAATTTAATAATTAAAGTCATTTGGGTAGTAATGATGTGTTATTAGATACCACTCGTTACTTATAATGATGATATATATGTCATTATCATCGCCATGGTGAAAAGAACCCAACGGTTCATATTTTACAACATATTGGATAAATAAAGCGTTGGTTGATTATTATCTTAAATTACTAAAATAATTAGATTACTAGAACTCAAAAGTTTTGCACACGAAAGAAAACCTTAGGTTCGATGCTACATCAACGCTATAGTATTAAGTCACTTCATTTTTAGATACCGAGTACAACCGTTGATGAATGTGGGTCGTAGGCGCAACGTAGGCACATGTATGACCCTAAGCCCTATAGAGTTCTTTTTGAAGGTAAAACCTTGCTATTGAGAGCATCCACAATGCATAACCTTTTCAATAGCTTTTTACTTTTGCCACATCAGATTTTCACTAACTTTTTCTAATAAAAACTCATCCATAAAAACTTTTGTTGGTCCCGAAGGCCTATACAAGTTTGTAGAAGGGGGGGGGGGGGTTGAATACAAACACACATATTTTACTTTTCTAAATTGTTTATTGATAAATCATTAACAATTTATAGCTTGTTGCGGAAACAAGATTAAGGATAAACCTAAATCTAAACAAGTTGGAACACTAAGGTTTCTTGCACTAAGAGAGATAAGAAAATTACTAATAATAACCTATCTTGAGATAAGAGATTGAACTTGTCCAGAGTTAGCAAGTAACTTCAAATGAAGTGGGTTCATCTCTTTATATACTGCATGCATTTAATGCAAGTCAGTATACACTTTACACGTGTCATCAGCTGGTTGGTTGCATGTCATTGACCTTGGTTGACAACCTTAGTAGCCGCATGGATGAACAATGTAGTATCAGAGTGGTTGTACAGTTTCAGACAGTCGGAGGTTCTTTTCTGACATTTCGTACGGAGTCGTGCAAGGGGGATTAAGACAAAAGTACTTTGTACGGAGGACTTCATGATCAGCTTTCGTTGATTCAGAGCATTATCATTTTCTATTCAGCGAATGATAAAGTTCAGCGATAGCTGAAGTCTTGTACTTGATACTTCACGTTGAGTGGACAAATCTGAGTCTTCGCTGATCCGCATCAGTTCATTAGAAGACTTGTCGCTGGTTCTTGAGCTTGATCTTCGACTTCAGCGTAGAACCTTTGTTGACGTGAAACTTGTCTTCAGGGATCATAAGTAAACAACTAACTTATCAGCGATCATCATAATGACTGAACAGACTCAGAGCATTAATGGTGAACAGTGTTCGCTGAATGTTTAATTTAAAGAGCGAGAGTTCCTATCAGCGGTACTGTAAGATCTTAGTACTTATCAGCGATAGTGAAACTTTGATACATATTGTTTACTTACAATTTTCACTAAGTATAAGAGAGGGTCATTATCAAATCACTGAGGGTTTGGATCAACAATCTCCCCCTATTTGATTATGACATAGCAACAAAGAAAATTGCTATTTAATGAAAACATAAGGATAAAAAGAACTCATAAAATATTTGTCCCTTTTACTGTTTTCTGGGATCTTTTCTGTACTGATGGAGTAAAGTACATTCGCTGAAATCTTTCTTTAAAACTTTGAATCAGGTTACAAAGAGAAATGGAAAGATTACAAGTACAAGCGAAATAAATTACAAGTACAAAAGAATAACTGATACAATAGAGAAAAGGGCGATCATATCAGCTTGTAAAGGGTTCTTCCTTGATGAGAAGTTCATCAAGGGTCTTTGATGTGGGAATCATCCAGTCAGGGACGGTTACACCTTGTTTTCTTTTGATCAGCGCTTCTTCAAAAATCAAGGGTTTTAGATGTCGTGCCTGAGGGTCATTCCTGAAGTCACACCAGTAGATGAGATCTCTCAGCTGTTCGATGGGAGTGATGTGAAGTTCAGAGATGCGTTGAAAATGCTCTCCACCATCGTAGTCATGGAAAAATATCACGTAGGGTTCGCTTATGACTTTGCCAGGGATGAAAGTCTCACCAGGAGGAAGAGATGTGTCAAGCATGGAAAGATCAGGATCAGGACCAAGGACTTCAGCACGTGAAAAACCAATACCTGTTTCATTTCGTATGACAGGGCCATCAATTGAAGATATAGATTTCTTCTTCTTCGCTGAGGCCTTTCTTTTCTGACTTTTGAGAGGAGGAGGAGGAATATCCACACAGGAGTAGACTAAGTCGATTTGTTTGTTGATCAGCTTTTCAACATGTTCCTTGTACTTCGACTTGGACTTCTGGATGGCTAACCTAATCTCCAACCATTCAGAGAGACCGTACTTCGTTATGGCTTCAGCATAGAATTTTTCGTACTTCTTATCTTCTCTGAATATCTCGACTTCAGCGATTGAAACAAGGGTTGTTCTTCCAGAGATGAATACCTTGTTGATTTTGGCAGCAGAGAGTCTGTAGTTGACCTTTTCTTTGCACCAGGCTAAAGTTGACTGAGACACAGTTCTCTTTTATTCAGTTATCTTCTTGGCGTTTTCCCAGAGCTGACGTTGAACATCAATGGGAACTCTTTTCAGCTTGGGGTATTTTATTGATCGTTTAGAAAGCTGGATGGCGTATTCTCTGTCCTTTTCTTCAGCTTCCTTTCTTTCAGCGATTAATTTTTCAGCTCTGAGGTGATCCTTGTATTCCTTTTTGGAAATTCTGAACTTTGGAGGAACTGAAGGAAGTTGATCACGCCTCAGAATGATTCGCTGATCCTCGAATCGCTTTATTATTTCCTCTCTTCTTTTCTGATCCTCTTCACTTAGCTTTTGAGGAGCTAAGGAAGGTCTGTGTCTGTGCGAGAGTAGCTGTTCTTCAGGTTCATCAGTCTCATAGATTAAATCTAAGACTGGGATTATTTCTTCAGCAGCAGCTGGTATTATTGGTGAAGTCGCAGTTGTGGAACCTTCAGCGATATCCTCAAACAGGGGAGAGGACTAGCTGAAACACAACGATCTTACGAGTAAGAACTTGGGTAGAATCAGATAGAGAGAATTGGTTCAAGTGTATAGGCTTGGGTAGTAGAACTGATAGTGTACAATCTGACGATCTTGCTTGGGTAGGAGGGATGGAGTGAGAGATGTTTAGTGTACCTGACAAACCGGCTTTTCAAGCAAGATCGTCAGATTGTCATCTTCAGCGACGCTTTTGCCTTTGCCTTTCTCAGCTCCAGAGGCTGAGGGCTTTGTCTTTGTCCGCTCCCCTGAAGGTTCATTTTTCGAGATTCCCTTAAGAACTTTGATCTTCGGAGCAGGTTTGACGATAAAGAAGTCATCGTCATCTTCGTCATCATCATCATCATTCTTTGGAGAAGAGGATGGTTCATTATCAGGGATGTCGACGGCTTCATCATCTTCTGCTTCGGATTCGGTTTTATCAGCTTCTTCTTCGAGTTGCTCCCTCTCAGATACAGAGGCGAGCTTCTCGGTTTCCTCAGGGTTTTCATCTCCCTGAGGTCCATCGGTGGTTTCTTCAGCATCCTTCTCTCCCCTGATAGATTCATCATGGGAAAGGTTTTCAGCGCTTTTGGAGAGATCTTTAGCGCTCTTCTCCCCCTCTTTCTCATGATGAGTGGGGGAGGAATGGGTTGACTCAGCAGCGTTGGTAGGTTCTCTGTCTTCTTGGCCAGAGATACCTATCAAATCTTCAATCTTTGCTATTCTGTCTTGAAGGCCAGAGATAGCAAAATTGATCTTTTCCAGCTCAGAGCGATTCGCCGCTGTGAAATTGTCAGATGCAGGGACAGGGGCAGGGGCAGGGGCAGGAGTATTCGCTTTGTGTAGGAGCTGCTCGATCATCGTTTTCATCGAACCAACGTCGGTCTTTACAGAGCCTAAGTCAGTCTTTACAGTAGACATATCTCCCTCTAGTTGTCCAACCGATGTCTTCAGCGTTGTGACCTCGCTGGACATGGATGAAACTGTATTTTTGAGAGAGGTGTAGTCTGTATAGATGTCAGCGAGCACCTTAGCGAAGTCGCTGAGAGTGTTATCAACTTGCTTCATGTCACCTGTAGAAGCCTTCTTCTCCACCACCGTTGTCAGCTTGTTCAGATTCTCTCCAGCGTTTGTTACAGCTGTAGAGTTATTAGAAAGAGTAGTGGTGAGATCTGTCAGCGTTGTCTCCACAGCTTTCAGAGAGGCGTTGATGTCTCCCAAATTAGGACCTGTAACATATAAGAACTTGTGAACATAGGAAAGCTCAGAAGTTTGGGGTTTAGTGACAGTGTTTATGGGTTGGTGTGTACCTGCAGGAGGATTGATGAACTCGTCAAAATTACGGGTTCCTGAAAAGTGTTCCATGTCATCTTCAAAAGTGCCCATGGATTGTCCTGCATGTCATGTCTTCATCATTCCTGGAGAATCAGCTTTAGGTTCCGTAGAAATGATGGCAGCTCCAGCGAGAACTGGAGCAGAGACCAAATGAGTAGAGGGAGGAGCGAAGGATAAGAATGGGAGTTGGGTTCTGAGTTCAGCGTTGGATTCGCTGACAATCACTTCATCAGTCTTTTGAGAGACTGAAGGAGGTTGGGTAGGTTCCAAGTTTGTAACCTCAGCGTTTAGAAACGCTGAAGTTGGGATGGAATGGATGGGTTGTTCAGGTGTGGCAGAGCGTACCACTGAACGTTCCTTCAGCTCTGCAGAAAGAGCTGAGGAGTCTTCAGCATGAGATTGCTGGGGTTGCTCCTTTGTTTTCTTGATCCTTTTAGAACCAAGTGGGGTAGATGATTGTTTCCTTTTCTTAGAAGGAGAGGATTTTGTGGCCAGGGTACCAGCGATGGGTATTGTCGCTGAAGGAGCCACAGAATTAGAAGAAGAAGGGTTAAGAAGAGTCAAGAGTGCAGAAAGACGTACCTCATTCACCATTGGTTTGAAGTCGAGTATCTTTGGGCCGACCTGAGAGAGTTTCAGGTCACCATCAGTTGGGTAGCTCTCCTTCAGGCCATATTGGAAGATGGCGCTGATGAATCGGGGGTAAGGAACCCATGGAGGTCTGTCAGCGACGGTGTCTACTCTTAGAACTAGGTCATCATAGATAATCGATGCCCAGTCTATGTTGAGACCTTTCAGCAGTGCATATCCCATTGCTTGCTGAGGTTTAGCGGCTTGGTCAGAGGAGCCGCTCTTTGCAGTCATGCAGCTGATTAGATGAGCGAAGATGAAATTCATCTCGCTGGGCATTTTCGATTTCTTGATAATCGTCAGCTTCTTCTCGGCCTTCATGTCTCTGCCGATTTCCCATACATAGCCCATTGCATCAAAAAATGCAATGATGGCTTCCCTGTCTGAGTTTTTCTTGGGGTCAGGGAGGGGAACGAATGGTTTTTCCTTGGTAGCGATGGGAAGGCTGAGAGCTTTGCGAATAATGGCAGGGGTGATCTTCATGGTGCCATATTCGATATCGCAGAGGATGCAATCGATTGTTTTGGAGGGGTCTTTGGCTGAAGGTAGTTGAGAGTGTCTGGCTGAGTACCAGAATTGTGAGAGCAAAAGCTGATGTGCAGGAGGTGTTATGGTCAGGGCTGTGGAGATGCAACAATTCGTTAGGAATTTCACAGCATCATCTAGATGTGTGACTTGCTTTCGAAGAGGAAACTCGAGAAGCGCATAGAGGTTGTTCACCTTAGTCCAATCCAGTTTGTCAAGGGCAAACTTGACTTGAGGAGCCTTGAGGATGTCCACTTCCTCAGAATCAGCGGAGATGTTCTCAGCGGTAGCAGGAATGTCAGACGATGCCATTTCTCTGTATTATCAGTTCAACCAAAGATGTTAACAAATAAGAATTATCTTAATGTGGAAATATTTTCCATTATGATGGTTCAAATTTTATCCATTTCATTCAGACACAAATGTCTTAATGAAGATTAGGGTTTTTCTTGATTTTAAGAAACGAAATGTAAAACCCATTTATTCTTGTTATCCAGTTTTCTATGAAGAATTAGATTCTGGAAACGAATGAAGAACAAGTTTAAGATTTTCGCATTTAAATTAAACTTGAAGAACAACCATGAAATGGTTGTGTTCATAAAACCATGAAAGAAAATGATTTCATTTTAAGAAGTTCTTTTGTTTGATCTTGTTAAAACAAGTAAAAGATCGGAAACAAGTTATACGCATTTGGTAATAAATAAGAACATATTAACCTTGATGTTTGATGAAGAAGATGATGAACAGTTCTTTGAAGTTTTAGAAAGCACAAATGCAACAGTGAATTCTTTCTTGCGGAGGAAGATTGATCGCGTAAAAGAGAAATATAAACAAAGAATTTGTTTATATAGAGATTTTAGAGAGAGAAAGTCTTTGAGCCGGAAAAGATTTTCATCATGACACGGACACGTGTTTGCATTTGATTGGAAGTTTGAACGAGACGTGCAAACGTGTGTCAGAAAGAGAAAAAGTGTCGGGGTTTATCCGTTGCAATGACGTCACAACAGTCCTTTCATATTCTTTTAGGATGTCTCTGAGGTTTTGAAAAACTCGGGGACTCTTTTATAAACATGAAGCAATGAATAAAAATATCAGTTATGGTTTTAAGAATTTTCAAAATATCGCTGTTAAGGAAGAGATATTCAGCGATGCATTTTGTTTTGAAATCTTGCATTTTCATGCGATTGTCAGAGAGATAAAACATACCTTGATATCAGCTTTAACCAAGTTTTATTCAGAGAGAAGATGATTGAATAGGTTATGAGTTGATTTTATCCTATCGCTGATAAATGTGAACCGTTGAGGATTTTACCCTTCAAAGTTCAGCATTCCAAGCTCGCTGATGAGAAAGTTGAATCTTGTCTCATCAAGAGGTTTGGTAAATAAATCAGCTAACTGATAATCAGTTGGGATAAAATGAAGTTCTTTATCACCATTCATCACATGATCTCTGATAAAATGATATCTGATTTCTATGTGTTTGGTCTTTGAATGTAGTACTGGATTGTTTGCTATAGCGATGGCACTTGTGCTGTCGCAATAGATTGGAATTTTGGAGAGCTGAAGATCATAGTCTAGTAGCTGATTTCTCATCCACAAGACTTGAGAACAACAGCTTCCAGCAGCTACATATTCAGCTTCAGCTGTGGAAGTGGACACTGAATTTTGCTTTTTACTAGTCCAACTTACCAGCTTTCCACCCAGGAGCTGACATCCTCCTGTGGTGCTTTTCCTATCCAATTTGCAACCTGCAAAATCACTATCTGAATAGGCGGTTAGATCGAATCCTGAATCTTTGGGATACCAAAGACCTAGATTCGATGTACCCTTAAGGTATCGAAAGATTCGCTTTACAGCTTTCATATGAGATATCTTAGGTTCAGCTTGATATCGTGCACACAAGCATGTTGTAAACATGATATCGGGTCGGCTAGCTGTAAGATACAATAGTGAGCCGATCATCCCACGGTACAGCGTGACATTGACAGGAACACCCTTAGTGTCCTTATCAAGTGTCAGCGGTGGTGCCATAGGGGTTTTCATAGCTGAACTTTCAGTTAAATCAAATTTCTTCAGCATATCTTTAACATACTTTCCCTGATTAATAAAAGTTCCTTTTTCAGTTTGCTTAATCTGAAGACCAATGAAATATGTTAGTTCACCCATCATGCTCATTTTATACTCATCTTTCATTCTATCAGCGAAACGAGTACAAAGCTCAGGGTTAGTAGAACCAAATATAATGTCATCAACATATATTTGAACTAGAATGATATGACCTTTCACTTTTCTAAAAAATAGAGTTTTGTCAATCTTACCTCGCTCAAATTTTTCAATATGGAGATAAGTAGAAAGAGTGTCATACCATGCACGAGGAGCTTGCTTCAAGCCAAAAGTGCCTTATCCAGTTTATAAACATAACCTGGACGCTTAGAATCTGAGAATCCTGGAGGTTGTTCCACATACACTTCTTCATTCAGCTTTCCATTCAGAAACGCTGACTTAACATCCATCTGATGTACTTTGAAGTTTTTGTGTACAGCATATGCTAAGAATAGACGAATAGATTCAAGTCTTGCTACTAGAGCAAATGTTTCGTCATAATCTATACCTTCCTCTTGTCTGTATCCCTGAGCAACAAGACGAACTTTGTTGCGGGTTACAGTACCATGTTCGTCCAACTTGTTTCGATAGACCCATTTAGTGCCTATCACAGTTTTATCAGTTGGTCTCCGAACAAGTTTCCAAACTTTGTTTCTTTCGAATTCAGTCAGCTCTTCTTGCATTGCGCTGACCCAGTTTGGATCTTTGAGGGCATCATCTATTTTCTTTGGTTCAGTTAGAGAAATAAAGTTAACAAATAAACAAATATTACCTGCACTTCGTCGAGTCTGAACACCAGCGTTTGGATCACCAAGAATTTGATCAATTGGGTGATTTATGGTCCATCGCTGAGCCGGAGCATAAGTCGCTGACTCATCTTGAACTGGAGGAGCTGAAGATGAGGCTTCAGCTACTTCTGGAGTTTCAGTTAAGAGAGGAATACTTGCATTTGTCATTTCATTTACTGATTGCTGAGAGATAGATGGAATGTCTGAGGCATTTGGTTCAGCGGTAGGTATAGTGTTTATAGGAACAGCTGAGACCCATGATGTTTCAGCTTCACTATTCTGCATGTTTGGAATGATAGGACTATCATCTTCTACTGGATGAGCATGAGGAGTGGGAATATCTTCTGAATCACCAAGATGAGAAAACATCCATTGATTCAGTTCTTCAGTATCAGCGGACGGTTTAGAGTTCGCTGAACGGGATTCGTCAAACGTGACGTGAATAGTTTCTTCTACAGTTTGTCTTCTACGATTGAAGACTCTGAAGGCTTTGGAAACTGAGGAGTATCCAAGAAAGATTCCATCATCAGCCTTAGGATCAAACTTTCCAAGAGCATCTCTGTTGTTCAGTATGAAACACTGACATCCAAAGATGTGAAGAAAGTTGATTGAAGGCTTTCTCCCATGAAAGAGTTCATGGGCTGTCTTTTTGAATCTTTTTACTATCAGCGACCTGTTTTGCGTAAAACAAGCAGTGTTGACAGCTTCTGCCCAAAACTGAGTAGGCAGGTGAGAATCGCTGAGCATTGAACGTGCAGCTTCAATAATCGTTCTATTTCTTCTTTCAGCGACTCCATTTTGTTGCGGTGTTCTCACTGAAGAGAAGTTGTGAGAAATACCCTTACTCTCAAGGAAGGAATCAAGAGAACTGTTTTTGAATTCAGTCCCATGATCACTCCTTATTGAGCGAACGGTCAGATTGTTCAGGGTTTCCATCTTCCGAACAAAGGTGATGAGTTCTTCAGGGGTGTCACTCTTAGAACGGAGAAACATTACCCAAGTGAAGCGAGAGAATTCATCAACTATGACCAGCGTATATTTCTTTCCAGCGATGGATTGTTTGTTAACAGGGCCAAACAAATCCATATGGAGTAGTTGTAGAGGAGATGACACTGAAGAAACTTGCTTAGATTTAAAGCTTGCTTTGTTCTGCTTCCCTTTTTCACACGCTGAACATAAAGACTCTTTGGCGTATGAATGTTGAGGTAGACCAGTGACTAACTCTTTTGAAGAAAGAGTGTTCAGTGTCTTGAAATTTAGATGAGATAGCCTCTTATGCCATAGCCAGTTGACATCAGATGAGGCCTTTGAGAAGAAACAGGAGTTCTCAGTGGTTGTTGAGTCCATGTTTATTACATAAACATTTTCCAAACGATAACCGCTGAGAGCTATCTTCTCCTTTTTGTCAGCGACAAAGCAGGATTCCTTAGTAAAGATTACTTTGTTATCCATGTCGCAAAGCTGACTGATGCTTAGAAGATTATGCTTCAGCCCTTCAACATATGCGACTCTTCTGAAGGAGGTTGTACCATTTGAAAGTACACCATACCCTCGGGTATGTCCTTTTCCATTTCCACCGAAAGTTACAGAGGGACCCTTCTCTTCCTTGTATTCAGCGAGCAGGCTTTTCTTTCCAGTCATGTGTCTAGAGCATCCGCTATCAAGATACCAGATACCCTTCTTAACCTGCAATACAAAGGAAGATTAGTTTTTCTTGGGTACCCACTTGACCATGTATACACATTTGTCAGTGGAAGTAGTTGGAATGGAAGATTCAGCAGTCTTCGCAGCATTTGAAGATTCAACTTTGTCTTTCTTCACTTTGGTTAATTTCTTAACCTCAGTGGTAGGATTCACCTTGACCTGATTTGCACCAGGGTTGGTCTTCTTTGCCTTGGGGGCAATCTTCACCTTAGCTATCTTTTCAGCTTTGGTGGCTGTGGGACACTTACTAGCAATATGATCGGTAAGTCCACAGTGATAACATTTCCTATAACTAAAAGTAGTTCTAGGACCATTTGAATGCTGAGCTTTTGATTTTGAATTAGAAGTGCCAGCAAACCACAAGGGTGGTGGCGTGTTGGCAAGGGCTTAGGGGGATGTGGTGGAATATCCCATCCACCCCGGGTTCGAGTCCAAGCGTCAGCATTCTGTGGCCAGGCTTAGTCTCAGACGGCCGCTTTGTTTGTTTGTTTTCAAATTGCCAAGGATGTAGTCTAGGCAGAGCCTAGATGAACCTTATCCAAAAAAAAAGTGCCAGCACCAAGTAAACTATTGGTTTTAGAAATGGGACGAACATTCAGTTCTTCAGATTTCTTACCAAGGACATCCACTCTGAGTCTAGGAGTAGATCGATGAATAGATCCAGAGATCTGCTTCCCTGATCCAGAGGAATGAGCCACTGAAGCTTTAGAAGCATTCAGCTTTGGTACTAAGGTACCCTTCTGAGGATTCTGGTAAATAACAATTCCTTTACCTTTGTCTTTAGAGACAGAGGTAGGTTTTGAATAAACCATTTTCTCCTTGCCTTTTGAGGAGGTAGGAGTTTCCTCAGGGATTGGTGTAATGGACGAGGAACACTGAGAAGATGAAGTATCAGCGACTGAGGATACGAACATTCCAAATTTAAGCATTGAACGCTCAGTGGTTGGTTTTGGAGTATCATATTTGTAACCCAAACCACGTTTATCACTCAGGGGAATCTGAGACTTTATTATCTCAGTGATCTTTGTTGAAGAATTACACCATCCTTCAACAGTAGCTTTTTCAGCTTTTAATGCAGCGATAGCTTCTGCTCGTTCAATTTTGACTAGTTGATTTAAATATACTTGATCTTTAAAATCTTCTTCAATTTTAGAAAGCTTTTCTATTTGAAGGTGGCAGTTTTTAAGCTTTTCAGCGAGATCAAGGTTTTGGTTTTCAACCACAGTTTTGCCGTTCATGGCTTCGTATAAACTTCTAGTCAAGAGATCGATCTTACGGAGACTATCAGCTTCATCAATATTTGCAATATTGGTAAAGAAGGAAGGTGATACCTGAATAGCAGAGGTTGAAGTGGAGGGAATGTCTGAACTTTCTTCCTCTTCTTCAATCTTGGCCATAAGACATAGATTTGCTTCATCATCTTCAGAGTCAGATGATGATGCTTCTTCATCAGAAGCAGCCCAATCATAGTTAGCCATCAGGCCTTTATTCTTCTTCTTAAAGCTTTTCAGCTTAGCATATTTTTCTTTCAGCTTTAAATATTTGTCATCTTTATTCCTTGGAACAAAGGATTTCTTTGTAAAAGCTGAGGGTCTAGAAACTTTCTTAGACCTGCACTCGTTAGCGAAATGTCCTGTCTTTTCGAAGTTAAAACAAGTAGCAGTAGCCTTATCAACAAAAGCTGATGATCTAGGCTTGTCAGTTATGGAAAGAGGTTTGTTCTTTCTAAACATTTTCTTTTTGGCAAATCTCCTGAACTTCTTAGTTAGGAGAGCCAAAGATTCATCATCATCTGAATAATCAGAATCTGATGACCTTTCAGAGTTACTTTCTAACTCAGTGATAGTGATCGAGGGTCGCTGAGTAGAAGGTTCCTCTGAGATTAAAGCAACATGGGTGCTTTTGGAATCTTTTGCGAGATTCTTCTTAAGATGGCTCGATTGCTCATGATTCAGCAACGTGCCATATAAGGTTGAAAGGGTCATTGATTTTAGATCCTTTGACAGCTTGAGACACATAGAATAATTGTCCCAGCTTTCAGGTAAACATTCTAGAAACTTTGTCAGTACTTCAAAGTTAGAATATTCCTTACCAACAGTTTTCAGATCTATAATTAAACAATTAAAACGTTGGTGAACTTCAGAGAGAGATTCATTCTTACCAGAAATGAAGCTTTCGTATTGTCTTACCAGGTTGATCTTTCTTGAGTCCTGGACTTCAGACGTTCCTTCATACTGAACACATATTGTGTCCCACATGGCTTTTGATGTTTTCAGATTCATGACGGAATGGTAGACTTCGTCAGGAAGAGCCATGGATAGTATGGATCTGGCTTTTGTATCTATAGCCACTTTCTTCTTATCTTCGTCAGTCCATTGAAAGATTTCCTTAGGTACCAGCCTTTCTGGAATAGCAGGTCTATTCTCAGCGGCTGGAACAGCAGCATCAATTCTTATAGGGATGAATGGACCATTCTCGAGATAGTAAGGCATAGTAGGGTCTACACCTTCTAAGAAGAGTGTCATCCTATTTTTCCATAAGTTGAAGTTATCTTTGGAAAATCTAGGGGGTTTAGCAAGAGAACCATTGTCTATATAATTTGTGTTTGTGTTGGTGGCCATTTTCAGATAATAGCAAGGAAGAGAAATATCTTAGATTAGATCTTGTTTATGAGATTAAACAAATCCGCTTTGATACCACTTGTTGGTCCCGAAGGCCTATACAAGTTTGTAGGAGGGGGGGGGGGGGGGGGGGGTTGAATACAAACACACAGATTTTACTTTTCTAAATTGTTTATTGATAAATCATTAACAATTTACAGCTTGTTGCGGAAACAAGATTAAGGATAAACCTAAATCTAAACAAGTTGGAACACTAAGGTTTCTTGCACTAAGAGAGATAAGGAAATTACTAATAATAACCTATCTTGAGATAAGAGATTGAACTTGTCCAGAGTTAGCAAGTTACTTCAAATGAAGTGGGTTCATCTCTTTATATACTGCATGCATTTAATGCAAGTCAGTATACACTTTACACGTGTCATCAGCTGGTTGGTTGCATGTCATTGACCTTGGTTGACAACCTTAGTAGCCGCATGGATGAACAGTGTAGTATCAGAGTGGTTGTACGATTTCAGACAGTCGGAGGTTCTTTTCTGACATTTCGTACGGAGTCGTGCAAGGGGGATTAAGACAAAAGTACTTTGTACGGAGGACTTCATGATCAGCTTTCGTTGATTCAGAGCATTATCATTTTCTATTCAGCGAATGATAAAGTTCAGCGATAGCTGAAGTCTTGTACTTGATACTTCACGTTGAGTGGACAAATCTGAGTCTTCGCTGATCTGCATCAGTTCATTAGGAGACTTGTCGCTGGTTCTTGAGCTTGATCTTCGACTTCAGCGTAGAACATTTGTTGACGTGAAACTTGTCTTCAGGGATCATAAGTAAACAACTAACTTATCAGCGATCATCATAATGACTGAACAAACTCAGAGCATTAATGGTGAACAGTGTTCGCTGAATGTTTAATTTAAAGAGCGAGAGTTCCTATCAGCGGTACTGTAAGATCTTAGTACTTATCAGCGATAGTGAAACTTTGATACATATTGTTTACTTACAAATTTCACTAAGTATAAGAGAAAGTCATTATCAAATCATTGAGGGTTTGGATCAACAACTTTTTCCAATGCAAAAAACTTTTCAAAAGCTTTTTCATCAATTTTATTATAATCTATCCTCATCTATTTATAATGTTTTATAAAAGCCCCTTATATTTAATTTGTCATTTTAAAGTCCACGACATATTCTTCAAAAACAAAAATTACTTGACATTAAAATTCAAATATTTAAAAACATTACAGTAAACGATATTTAAAAAAGTAGTTCTAAACCTAAATCTCATATCTCGCTTTAGTTTCGTCACACAACATTTTATGATACGCTAGTTGTTCGTTTGTCATTCCTTCCGTACTTTGCGATAGGATTCTTATTTCTTCGAATCTCTTTGAGCGGTTGAATGATTCTTTCAACTCCTTGATGTTTTCATTCACTTCATCTATTCGACACATCCGCAAAATAGTAGTTTTATTGATTAGATCTCGCATATCTTTCATTTCGACATTTGAGGTAATCGCGATTTCTTTTTGTTTCCTTTTTGCCCTTTTGGTTCCCATGGGACGGAAAGTATGAATGGGTTATATGAGAAAGTGAAAGAGAGTTATATGAGAAATATGAGAGGAATGAGTTATATATAGAGGATAAATATTATTATAAAATATTACTTCTATTAATAAATTAGATTAATTAATAAATATTAAAAAGGTTAAATTGTAAATAAAGATTGAATGGAAGGGTAATATGAAAATTTATATGAAAAAGGTAGAAATGAAAAAGGGGGTAAAATGAAAATTGATTTATAAAAAGTCTTTGAAACAAAAGGTCATAGATTTAAAAGCTTTTTTCTAAAAAGCTTTTTACTCCGATGCTAAAAAGTGTTTAAAATAGTTTTTTCTAATAGTAAAAAGTTTTGAAAGACTTATGCATTGGAGATGCTCTAATTCTACAACTAGATTGTGACAATTATTAATCATAAAGTTTGCAACTTTCAAGTTTAATTGTTGTACAAAATTTACTTGATCTTTATCATTACAAGGTAATTTAATTTGTCATATGATCATCTATTTTGCCTCGATTTGGTTATAGTACTATTCACTTTACATGTTTATTTAGATCCCATAATCCAATAGTGGTATCAGAATTACTTTTGAAATCATAAATCAAGATCATGTGAACTTTCATGTTAATGTATGTATGTATATATATATATATAGAGAGGCTCCGTAAAATGCAAATCTTGCATTTGTTGTACACCTTACAAACCACAATGTGCATATGTGCAGAACTAGTGTGCATATATGAACAATGTGCACATGCATACGTACAAAAATATACATATAATGAACATACATTCATATGGGATAATGCATATATACAAATTGATTTGTAAGGGGTGCAACAAATACATGGTTTGTATTTGATTTGTACCCTATATATATGTATTTGATTTTGATGCATCATTTCTATTTCGTGAACGAATAGTCATTCTTCTTTTCAGTTTCGGATGTGGTTTCGGTGCTACAACATTAGTTTGTTGTCGTATGATGCTACAATATCAGTTTGTTATCGAATTACTACAACAAAATTAATGTTATTGCAGTTTGCTACAGCATTATAAATGGATTAAAATGTTTTAATTTTAAAAACAATTTAGATGGGTTTAATTAAATGTGTCATGCATTTGTTGGTCATATATATTAGGCCATCCATTACTAGACATTATCAACACAATTTCTTACATTTCATGTCAACTTTACTGATTTATTTACTTTGAAATTACTTAATTTCTACCACAATAATTTAGACACATTTTTTAAAGAACTACATTAACATTATAACAACTATATTTTAATTAAATATAACAAAAAGAATTATAATTGGAGTTTTTAAATAAATTAACTACAATATTTTGTTTTAGTTTAAAAAGACTTATATTTTTATAAAATAATCGTTAAATTGTTACATTTTGATTTAATTTATTAATAAATTTAATCAACAAAATTAATTATTAACACACAAAGTTTAGTAATGATCACTACAAAATAAATAACTTTTACCCACAAAAATCAACAAGAGATATCTCCATCGGTGATTACCGTCGACAGATCACCCAAAAAATGACAACGACTCTCGTAGAATTCGATGTTTTTCAAGAAAATAAATAAATCATGGCCCGGTGTAATCTGTCACTGCTTTGAGTCTTCATCACTTAATTTTCTTCATTTCTTCAAGTACTATTTTTTCTTTCTCTTCTTATTCCTTGGACTCGTATAAAAGAAAAAAGCTCTCTCTCTCTCTCTCTCTCTCTCTCTCTCTCTCTCTCTCTCTCTCTCTCTCTCTCTCTCTCTCTCTCTCTCTCTCTCTCTCTCTCTCTCTCTCTCTCTCTCTCTCTCTCTCTCTCTCTCTCTCTCTCTCTCTCTCTCTCTCTCTCTCTCTCTGTGAGTGTGTGTGTTCTATTATTCCAACTCAACTTGACTTTTCTCTCATTTGGATTTGAGAATTAAACACAATGCCTTCAATACATGCATGCATGATCTACAGAAAAACACATACCAACCATGATAAAAGATAAACAGGAAAATCAAATAAAATGCACTAAAACACTAATATGCACTAATTAAAAATGCAACTAATATATCTATATAAAATTAGGTATATTATAAAACGTACTTTATTAACAACGACCGTACTTGTTTAATTAGATATATCCATGCCGACTTGAGATCATGTGAGACCAAACTATTTCCGTGAGACCAAAAAATTAACACTAAACCTTTACAGCAAAAGATTGTGAAGGTACTGTGATGGTAAACTTTCACAGTGTTTTTGCTGTGAAGGTTCGTTGTTTTTCTTACCTTCACAATGAACCACTGTGAAAGTTTAGTGTTAATTTTGTGGTCTCACGGTCTCACGAAAACAGACTGGTCTCACGTGAACCCAACCCTATCCATGCCATATATATGTTTTCCTTAAGCCTTCAGGTTTTATTGTTCTGTATTACATTGTTCAACAGATAAACCAAAAATTAAATTAGTCTAATTAAAAAAAAACTTTTAATTTGTTCAAAACAATTAAGTGCTTTTCTATCCATTCTAGATTTCTAGCATGTATTTGTGTATAACTAAATACCCCTTGTATATAGAAAATAAATACTTTATGTCCTTATATTTTGCCTTCAATCAAATGACTTGGGTAGATAGAGTAAGTAACAAATGTACACCTAGCTAGCTCCTCAACCTATGATAGACAATAATTAACCACTACACATTGACTTTCACTGCAAATCAAATTAATGTCATCTATACATAAAATTTCATGTGGGTAGTAATAAATTATATATTACTTTATAATAAATTAAGGACCTACTAAATTTAATAAATTAATATTATTAATTTTATAATATTGGTTTATTATATATTTTTGTTTTATTAATTAATTTATTATATTATATTATAATATTAGAAATGAAAAACCACTTTAAAAAGGAGTTTGGTCTTACATTGATGTAGAAGATGTTATTGCAAAATTGATGTCACACTTTAGAAAGAACTTTGGTCTTACACCTATGTAGATGGTCTTAGACCATCCGCACCCCTGCAAAACCAATCTCCTTTCTAAAGTGTCATATCAGCTTTGCAATAACACCTTCTACATTCATGCAAGACCAAACTCTTTTCTAAAGTAAAAAATTATAATATAAATAATATAGACAATTATAATATAAATAATAAATTAATTATAAAATATAGATAACTAAAATTTTACTTTTGTTTTCTTTTACTATATTATGTGTAAATATAATTTAGTTAACAAATAAAATACGTGGATGTATTGAAAGAATGCAACGTTTATTAAAATACAAATATTACACAAAATACACAATAAACATTAAATTACTAATTATTTTCTCTTCTCTAAGTCGACTCCAAATAAAATACATGGATGTATTAATGTATTTTTATTTTAGTAGTAAAAAACATCGCATAAAAATATCATTTATTTAAAATAAATTGTGGGTAAGAAATTTTAATAAAAATAATAAAAAATAATGTTCAAATAAAGTAATAAATGAATTAAATTTAATCAACATATTAATATTTAATGTTTAAAACAAACTAATAAATAAATTAAATAAAATAAAAATGTATTTGTTTGATATATATTTCATTGTAAAAGACATTTCTAAAGTTGAAAGGTTTTGCTAAACTTGTAAAACCTTTACATGACATGTCATGTCATCTTACAAGGCCTTGTGAAAGATGGGTATGGATGCTATTAATCCCTCCATTTTAAAAGTAATTTTTACTTTTTTAATTCCACTTTTAATTATGTGATGAATAATCTCTCTCTCTCCATATAATTAAAGGTAAAATTGTATTTTGTTTGATTAAAAAGTGTAATAATTACACACTTATAAAAGTATATGCATTTTTCACTGTAGACATTTATTTTTGGACGGAGAAAATACACTACAAAAGAAATGACTATCACCGAAAAATATTATCGACAGCTAAAATCCGTTGGTAATTTTCGACATATCTTAAATATTACCAACGCATCCGTCGGTCATACCATTGGCCACGACTTTTATTCCGACGAATACCAACAAATTTTTCCGTCAATGACAACCCTTTTTTTGTAGTGTTACCGATTGTATCACTCACAAAACACCAACGATTTCAGTGACCATCCACGAATCATCCCCAAAATCCTTGGATAATTCGTCACTTATACGAATTTCCACCCAACAATTTATCCACCAACTTTTATAACAAATAACAAATTTCCCAGAAAAACTCCCATTGGTAATTAAAACTTTCCCATTCACTACCAACATATAGAAACTGATGGATCATGTATTCATCAAGGTTCTAAATAGCGCGAGGCGTGGCGTGGCGGCGAGGCCAAACCTTAAGCCTTAAGCCTTAGGAGCCACGACGAGGCCACGACGTTTATCAAGGCGTGACTTATGACGGCAAATCTCTATATCATATATAATATTATATATAAAAACATATGTTTTGTACCATTACTCGACGAGTCAATATTAATAAATAAGTTAAATTGGGCTATATTAAAAACTAGGAAATAAGACATTAAAAACATAAAGAAAGATCAAATATCGCGTCACAAAAGACCGTATATTAAGCCACGACGCGCCATGGTGGCTGTTGCGGCGAGCCTTTTAGAACAATGGTATTTATACATAATCCAAGATGAGAATAAAAGCCAACCAATACACCAAATTACATAAACAAAAACCATAAGTAAAAATTAATAAAGAATTAATATACATATTTAAAAATTCTCAAACCACCAATCCTGCTGTATACTTAACTCCAGTAGATGGCAACCATGAGTTGCCCAACAAAAACTCAGCCACTGTGAAGTTATTAGCTTGAGATGAGTCATTAATGGCATGAAGACCAGGCCAAGTGATGCGACCACCTAACCCAGCACCTGGACCATAGTTCATATACTCCCCATAATAAAGTGTATCCAAAGCAAAGTCACCGTTCCACTCGAGCCACCCTTCGGGTCTAATAACACCGCTTATGTACGATTGCATAATAATGGTTCGAGAATATAGCTTCCACGGTCGCCCAAGGTACGTCGAAGTACTCGAATTAACCAATTCGGGCTCCACGGATATGTTGGAAAATTGGATTGAAAAACCCGAGGGTTGAGTTGGTTCTTTTCGGCCTTGAGCTGTAATGGTGTTTTTTTGGCTTGGAAGGCCTTTTCGGGCTAGGATTTGGCAGTTTTGGAAGACTACGGCTCCGTTTCCGAAGATGAAATCTACGGTGCCGGTGATTAGACATTCGCGGTAGAATTGGCGCATGGAGTGAGCGTAGAGTGTGTCTTGGTAGCCAATGATTGCGCACCGGAAAATGACGGAAAGGTCGGAATCGGACCGGAATGCGACGGCTTGGTGCTTTTCGGGTCCTGCTGTGTTCTCGAATTTCATGTCTCGAGCTATAAACCCTTTGCCTTTCACACCTGTTTATGCATGGAGTAGTAATTAGCGTTAATTCACTTGATTATATATGTAGAGATAGTGAGGAAGGTTTAAACAAAAACACTAACTATTTAAAAAAAATACGAGAACGACCGCTCATGTACAAAATCAAATGTGATTTTACACTAACAGCAAAAAACTAGACGCGGACGACTTTGACCGCGACTTAAAAGTTGTGGGGCAAGTAGAGTGAATCACATATGATTTTGTACATGAATCATGTATGATTTTGTACGTGAATCATTTATGATTTTGAACATGTGCGGCCGTACTCCTGTTTTCTTAAATAGTTAGGGTTCTCTTTTGAACGCGCGCGCACACACACACACACACATATATATATATATATAGAGAGAGAGAGGGATAATAAATTGTAAACCTCTAAATGTGTGTAAACTTTGTAAAATTTGGATTTCATAGGTTTTTCTTGATGAAATTGTTTATTTTGATGAAAGCGTTTCATATCATTCGTTTCATGATGAAATTGTTTCATATATTTGTGTTTTTTTATGTAAAAACGATAAAGTTTCATCAAACTGAGAAAATATATGAAACAGTTTCATATGAATAAAAAAAATATAAAACTACATAAAAAAACCCAAATATATGAAACAATTTCATCAAAAAATGAATTATATGAAACAATTTCATCAAAATATACAATTTCATCAAGAAAACCTATGAAATCCAAAGTTTACACGAAAAAAAAGTTTACAAAATAGTGGGTCTCTCTCTCTCTCTTTCTTTCTTTCTCTCTTTCTCTCTCTCTCTCTCTCTCTCTCTCTCTCTCTCTCTATCTATCTATCTATCTATCTATATATATATATATATATATATATATATATATCAGAAGTCTGCTCACGCAATACAGCACGATACATCTTGGTTTAATGTTTCTTTTTATTTTTGTCTATATCGATGTTATAATACGGTTTTGTGTAGTTTTGAGAAAACAATAATTTTCCATTTTATAAATTTGTTTAGTTTAATTTTTTATTTTAATGTAATTTAGTTTTAATATTGATGTGAATTATTTTAAATTTAATATCACTATTTTTATAAAAATAATAATTAAGTATCTTGCTATAATTCAATAATTATCTTGATTATATTTCAAGAGGGAGGTTCAAGGGAAAACCTCAAATAAATGGAAAACTAAAAAACACTTTATTAACCGTTGGATTAGATAATCTGATGGATGTGATTAGACGGACGGTTACAACAATATTAATTAAATTAAAAAACCTCACCCCCTTGTTTTTTATTCGAAAAAATACGAAAAATGAACAAAATTCGAAGCAAATAAATTGCACCAAATAAACGATCATATTTTTCTCGTTAATTTAACATCCATATTGATATACTTTTTTCTCCGTATTTTTGTGGTTTTCTAGTTTTCCAGATATTTAAGGTTTTCCCTGACCCTATATTTCAAATTCTTTATATTTAAATTAGATGTTTATCCTGCATCAATATGCAACTTTAAACAGTTTTATTCATGCATCATATCTTGTAATCTTGAATTTTAAGTCATAAAAACTTGTTTTTAAGAGTTTTTCTCAAATGTTTTTATAATATGGAATATATATATATATATATATATATGTATGTGTGTGTGTGTGTGAGAGTTGGTGAATTGCATATATACGTACCAAATGTAGCAGAACGATAGGTGGTCCAACCGTCGATGAAGCTGTGGTTACCGGAAATTATGGTGAGGTTCATGCCATCACCGATCATCATGATATTGGTTTTCTTCTTACCAATCTCCACATACTCCCTGTATACACCTTTCTTCACATAGATCACATACCGGCGACTATTATAATCCGGAACTGCAGCCACGGCATCCGTCACCGTCGTAAAGTTGCCGCTGCCATCTGTCGCCACCACCACATCCGCCGCTACGTTGGCTTCAAGAAGTCTCCTATCTTTCGGCATCAACCATCCCGGAGTACTCGCATCAATACTCCGAAGCTTCCTCCTCCCACGATGATCGGAAATGGATGCCGGAAGTTCGCGCACCATGCCGAGAATCTCACTCACTAACAAGGTCACCTGATCAAGGCTACCGGCGACCACCGTCTTTACAAAACTGTTTGTACCCTCGAATCCATCCATGCAGGTGTCTTGATTGCCCAATGCTCCGCCGAGCCAATTCCGCATATCGGCACCCTTGTTACCGGTGCTGTTATATTTCCCGCCTTCAATTCAATAAAACAAACTAATTAATCCATGCAAAAAAAATAAAGGTGTCCTATGCTATGACTAGACTAATCTCTTGGCAAATTAATTAAACTTCAGTGGCCACAATTGTTGTGTACGCCTGGATTTGAACCCTGTGCATGCAGATGGGATAATCCACCACACCTCATGACCTTAACCACTACGTCACAACCCTTGTAGTTAAAAAAACACAAAGGAGAATGAACATAGGAGAGAGTGCTTCTCAGGAAGGAGCACGATCTCCTTAGTGTTGTGCAGCCTTTCTGATCCTATAATTACTAGATACTAACTAGCTGTTTTCAAAGCAGGAAGCAGCAGTGGTAAGCCAGTTACAAGAAAATGGTAGAGAAATTCGGCATGGTGATCAATGTTTTGTATTTGCGTATGTGATCAATGAAACTGGCTTTACAAAGTTTCTCGTTAGGCAAGAGATTCCCAGGTTCAACTGAGCCCATTGACTCAAGTGTTAGTTAATTAATAGCTATAGCTAGAGAGAGAAATTAAAGCAACATTAATTACGGAAATGGTACCAGTGGTAGGGTTCTGAGAAGCAGAGAGAGTCCATGTGAGTTCATCGGCCGAAAAATCGAGAAGATCAAGGCAGTCAGCAATGGCGTTAGAAAGCCGGAAATCTCCGCCAAAACCACCGCTGAATCTGGAGACAATGGAGATAACGTCTCGGACCGTTTGAATCGTGGTCTTGACGGAATCCACAAACTCAGATCCGGCAACTTTTAAGCAATCAGCATCCAAAAATCTACCAGTGCTACTGTAATTAGCAGCATAACAAAGAGTAGTAGAAGATACAAGTAGTAGTAGTATGAAGAAACAGTTAGAAGAAGGAATTAGAGCCATGTTGGATTTGAAATGGAAGTGAGGGATGAGTGTTAGTTATAGGAAGAAATTAAGCACCTCTGAATCGTAAATTAATGACTACTATGACTAATTTGCAAGTACGCGGTGTGTGTAGCTAGGTGGGGTATGAATTTAATGGGTTTGGGAGACAGGTGGGTGATATTTAATGCAGGGAACAGTAGACGATCATCGGAATTGGTGTCACCGGATACTTGCTCCGGTCAGGAGGACTCTTTATATATATATATATATACACTATAAGTAGATTTGAGATCATGTGAGGCCAAGTTATAAACCTTCATATCAAAAGACGGTGAAGGTATTACAGTGTTTTTGTTGTGAAAGTTTGTTGTTTTTCATACCTTCACAATGAATTGCTGTGAAATTTTAGTGTTATTTTGTGGTCTAACGAAAATAGGTTAATCTCACATGAACCCACCCCACGTAAATTAATTAATTAACCTCTTTTAGTTGCCTTTCCATTTTTTCCTTCTCAACTAAGCTTTCTCTCTCCCTTTCGTTTTGCAATTAGTATAAAGCTACGTCTAATGTGAAACAAAGATATAAAGCTAGGTATGAGATTATCGTGTGAGATATTGAGGTTAATGTGAAAAGTGGATTTGAACTGTTCGTCACTTTTAATTAAATATCCTCTCATGAATTGCAGTTTAGAAGAGAATTGATCTGCCGCATTTTAGGGGGCTGTTTGGCAGTTGCTGAATGGTTTAGTGCAGAATGATTAAGAAGTCAGAATGGTTAAGAGACTTTTATGATATATTGCAAAATGAAATATGGTTATTTGGTATTTGTTTAGAATGAAATCAGAGTGCTGAATGGTTAAGGGTGGCCCAAGATGCTAAATCATTAAGAGGGTTTGGAACCATTAAGAGGCAAACTTTTTTTTTGCCAAACAAGATTCACCTCTGAACGATTCAGAGGTTGCCTCTTAATGGACCTATTAAGAGGTAAACAAACAGCCCCTTAGTCCATCTCATTCTAATATGCATTCATTTATCATCCAACTGTTGATAACCGCTTCTCACGTTTTTCACCATAACCTCAACTTTTCATCGGAACCAACCATATATATATATATATATATATATGTGATTCTCTTCTCTCCTCCATTATTATGTCTTTATTCCATTTCTTCGGACAACCGTCACCATCTTTTCCTGTGATGGGGTTATGCACGGTGGTTTGGTGCTGCTTTTTGGTTATCATCACTCGATATATAAAGAAAAAGCTTCGAGTACGTGGTTTACTTTAGCATAACAACATGTTCGTTCAATTTTCTTTTGAAACAACAGCCCATGTTCATGAATTCCCACTAAAATTAAATTAAATTAAAAATAATATAAATCTGACGTGTCTTAATTTAAATGGCGGGACAGGAATGAGATATAAAATTTTGGAACAACAGATATTTATCTCAAAAATATGCATTTCGGTATTGAGAAATCGGCAAACATTAGGATGAGAAGTGTCAAATTTGGTGAGAAACGTGAAAAGTACGTAGTTATCAACCGTTGATGAGAAAACCACTTGGGTTGTGATGTACTGGTAAAGCCCTTGTGTGGGATGTAGTGGAAACTCATCTACCCAGGGTAGACACTGCCAAAGCCCTTGTGGCCATGGAGGTTCACCTGCGATGACTCCAGGCCATTCGTGGTCGCCCGGGGATTAGTCGGTGCGCGTAAGTTGGTCCGGAAACCCACGGTTACCAAAAAAAAAACCGTTGGATGGGAAATCGACGAACATTAGAATGAGATGCACCGAGATAAGATGCATCGGATCAATTCTCTTTTAAGCCGCAATTAATGGGAGGGTATTTGATTAAAAGCGATCAACGGTTTAAAAGTACTTCTCACCAAAATTGACACTTCTCACATGATCTCATGCTTCGGTTGATCTGGTAAATATATATACACGAGTTTTGTGACTTAAAACATGTGTGAATTCCTCGTACTAATATCGTGTAACTTAAGGCAAATATAAAGCCGAAATATAGTATTTAGAAAGTGTTTTTCCATACCCGATCCAAAAGAAATATCCAAGTGATTACAACCACAACCCAAATTTCCCGACAAGCACATGTAGCAATTTGAAAGAGCTCGGTCCATCCGTCCATGAGTAGTATTTCTCATGTTGCTCACTAATCTGTATGTATATATACATATATATATATATAGAATTCCATTCATTTGCTAACCAATCCATTTGTATTAACCATGCTAACCAAAAATGGACCAATCAGATGGCTCCCTTCCTTTTTGTTTAATTACACGATTTAAATATAGTGGAGGGTAAAATTGAATTTTTTTTCCATAGCCACGTTTAAGGTAATTCCTTGTTTATCTCCTTATTTATCTCCTAGATAATGATGGTAGTTATTTAATTGTCATTCTTTAATATTATCTTTTCTCAATATTTTCCTAAATAATTTCACTATAATTATCAAAACCCAATAAACCAATATGAATTTGCATACGATTCTCTATTTCAAGTTTTCTTACAAACTGCTCTCATCGTTGGTAATTGTTATGTGCATATGTGCACATATATATCTTTATATATGTGCATATCATATGCATCTGTATGTATGTGCATATATGTATATGATGAACTTGATTTCCATTCTGAACTATGTTTCAGGATGTTCTGAATCTGTGACCAAAACCCAATAAACCAGTAAGATTGTGCACATGTGCACATCGACCATCTAGGTTACAAATAGGTGATGGATACGAATGGGGTATCTATTTTTGGAAGAGATGTTATTTTTGATAACCATGCCCTGATAATTAGGTGATTCCGTTCTTAAATCTTTGTTGTGTTTGGACAAAAATGCCCTTATGCACAATTGTCAACTGTAACAACCCAAATTTTAGTAAGTTGAAGGTTTAGTGCTTAGAGCGAAAAGAGTGAAAGTTAGCAAAGGGACCATATTCCTAAGTATTGTTTTCTCTTGTGGCATTTTAGAATAAATGGGAATTTGGTGGCCAAAGTGTTAAATTGGAAACTTTTGTGCTCTAGAGTATGAAATTAGAATTATAAATCAGATGAAGAACCCTCATTCTTCATTTTTGGTGGCGGCTAAGAATGTGAGAAGAAGAATTTTTGAGAAGACCAACTCTTGGGAAATTGGAGTGGGAGGAATTCATCAAAGGCTTTGGAGGATCATCTTCTAGGTATGATTCTCTTCATTTATCTTCTTCTTCTTGTGTGTAATGGGTTTTGGTCAAGAGTGTGTGTTGGAGTTGGAAATCCATGGGTTCAATGTTTTTGGGATTGAATCCCTATGAGTTGTGATCATTTCAGTAAGGAACTCCATTTTGTTGCTTAGTAACCTCCATTTTCTATGGATTGAGCTTTTTGGGTTTTAAGGTTTAAATCCATGAATCAATAGGTGGATTTGATGGGTTTTATGTTGTGTAAAATGTTGGTAATTGATTCTTAAGGTTTATTATATCTAATGTATCGATTTGAGAGGTTTAGAACCGATTTGGGAAAGTTTGGGATTGAGAAACACTTGAGTTTTGGGGAAGAACTTCGTGTTGGTCGAAACAGTGGTCCGCGCCGATCACGGCGCCGATGGGTCGGCGCCACCATCGGCGCCAGGCTCTGTCCCCTTTTCCCTTTTGTCCGTTTTCGTTGTTCGTTCGGGTCTAGGATCGAGGCAGCGATTGGGGGATTGTCTTGGGGTCTTGTTAAGGATGTTTGGGAGTATGGTTAAGTGGTTTAATACCAACCTTGTGGTGTCCAATTCAGGTGTTCGGTTTGGACAAATGTGGGTTTCGGAGCGTGTGTCGATGTGCTAACGCTAAGGTGAGTTCCCTAAACCTTTTACGACTTAAAGTGTTGAATGATTTTGACTGATTATGGTTTCATTTACGAGCATGAAATGTTTATAAATGTTACTGTTGGTCCTGAAAGGCCTATACAAGTTTGTAGAAGGGGGGGGGGGGGTTGAATACAAACACACTATTTTACTTTTCTAAATTGTTTATTGATAAATCATTAACAATTTACAGCTTGTTGCGGAAACAAGATTAAGGATAAACCTAAATCTAAACAAGTTGGAACACTAAGGTTTTCTTGCACTAAGAAAGATATGGAGATTACTAATAAAATCCTATCTTGAGAGAGATTTGAACTTGTCCAGAGTTAGCAAGTTACTTCAAATGAAGTGAGTTCATCTCTTTATATACTGCATGCATTTAATGCAATTCAGTATACACTTTACACGTGTCATCAGTGGATTGGTTGCATGTCATTGACCTTTGTTGACAACCTTAGTAGCCGCATGAATGAACAGTGTAGTATCAGAGTGGTTGTACGATTTCAGATATTCGGAGGTTCTTTTCTGACAATTCGTACGGAGTCGTGCAAGGGTGGTTGAGACAAAAGTACTTTGTACGGAGGACTTCATGATCAGCTTTCGTTGATTCAGCGATTATCATTTACTATTCAGCAGATGATAAAGTTCAGCGATAGCTGAAGTCTTGTACTTGATACTTCACGTTGAGTGGACAAATCTGAGTCTTCGCTGATCCGCATCAGTTCATTAGGAGACTTGTCGCTGGTTCTTGAGCTTGATCTTCGACTTCAGCGTAGAACCTTTGTTGACGTGAAACTTGTCTTCAGGGATTATAAGTAAACAACTAACTTATCAGCGATCACCATAAGGACTGAACAGACTCAGCGATATGGTGAACAGTGTTCGCTGAATGTTTAATTTAAAGAGCGAGAGTTCCTATCAGCAGTACTGTAAGATCTTAGTACTTATCAGCGATAGTTAAACTCTGATACATATTGTTTACATACAATTTTCACTAAGTATTTAAGAGAGGGTCATTATCAAATCACTGAGGGTTTGGATCAACAATCTCCCCCTATTTGATTATGACATAGCAACAAAGAAAATTGCTATTTAATGAAAACATAAGGATAAAAAGAACTCATAAAATATTTGTCCCTTTTACTGTTTTCTTGGATCTTTTCAGTACTGATGGAGTAAAGTACATTCGCTGAAATCTTTCTTTAAATCTTTGAATCAGGTTACAATTTGAATAAGAAAGATTACAAGTACAAGCGAAATAAATTACAAGTACTGAAGGATGACTGATACAATAGAGAATGAGGTGATTGTTGTCAGCCTTCAAAGGGTTCTTCCTTAATGAGAAGTTCATCAAGGGTTGTCTTTTCAGTTGGAATCATCCAGTCAGGAACCTTTTCTCCTTTATTCTTTAGCTTCAGAGCAGCTTCAAAAATCAAGGGTTTTAGGTGTCGTGCCTGGATGTCTTTTCTGAAGTCGCACCAGTAGATGAGATCTCTGAGCTGTTCGATTGGAGTGATTGGAAGCTCAGCGATCCGTTGAAAGCATTTACGTCCGTCGTAGTCAAGAAAGAATATTCCATAAGGATTACTGATGACTTTACCAGGGACGAAAAGTTCACATGGTGGCAAAGAGATGTCAAGGGCAGATAGATCAGGATCAGGACCAAGTACTTCAGCGCGAGAGAAACCAATTCCAGTTTCATTTCGTATGACAGGACCTGAGTTTGAATCTTGACGTTTCTTCTTTGGTGAGCCCCTTTTTCTTTTCGGCTTTAGATCAGGAACAGGAGGAATATCCACACAAGAAGATATCAAATCGATCTGTCTGTTTATCAGCTTTTCGAAATGATCCTTGTACTTAGATTGTGATGGTTGGATAGCTAATCTCATCTCCAGCCATTCAGAGAGACCATACCTTTTTACAGTGTCAGCGCGAAAGGTTTCAGATGTGCCATCTTCTCTGAACAGTTTGATGTCAACAATAGGTACTCCGATGGAGGTTCTTCCAGAGATGAATACCTTGATGATCTTCGCTGGACGATATCTGAAGTGGATTTTCTCTTTACACCAGATCAGGGTGGTCTGAGAAACTTCAGCTTTCTTTTCCACGATCTTCTGGGCTTGTTCCCAAAGCTTTCGTTGGATTTGAATGGGAATACGCTTCAGCTTGGGGTCTTTGACAGATTCTTGAGTGAGCTTGATGGCGTATTCTCTGTCTTTATCTTCAGCTTCCTTCCTTTCAGCGATGAGGCGTTCAGCTCTGAGATGTTCCTGGTATTCAGCTTTTGAAATTCTGAACTTAGGAGGAACTGAAGGCAGTTGATCGCGCCTTAGAATGATTCGCTGATCCTCGAATCGCTTTATCATTTCTTCTCTCCTCTTTTGATCCTTTTCACTCAGCTTTTCAGGAGCTGAGGAAGGTCTGTTTCTGTGCGAGAGAGGTTGTTCTTCTGGTTCATCAGTCTCAGAGATTAAATCTAAGACTGGGATTATGTCTTCAGCGGTAGCTGGAATTATTGGTGAAGTCGCAATAGTAGAGCCTTCAGCGATATCCTCAAACAGGGGAGAGGACTAGCTGAAACGCAGCGATCTTACAAATAAGAACTGGGTAGAAGAACTTGGGTAGAAAAGATAGAAAAAATAATGTGGATGTGTATGGTGTTTGTGGAATGGATAACTGATTGTTCAGAGATGATCAGGGAAGGAAAAGTAAGGATTTAGTTTACCTGACAAACCGGCTTTTCAAAGAGAATCGCTAGGTTTTCATCTTCAGTGAGGCCTTTGTCTTTGCTTTTCTCAGCGCCAGAGGCTGAGGGCTTTGTCTTTGTTTTTGTCTTCTCCCCTGTGGATTCGGTTATCACGATCCCTTTAAGAGCTTTTCGAGGAGCAGGTTTGACGACAAAGAATTCGTCATCTTCATCATCATCATCATCATCGTTCCTTGGAGAGGAGGATGGTTCAGCTTCAGGGATGTCGATGTCTTCGTCTTCTTCTGCTTCGGATTCCTCAGCATCTTCTTCGAGTTGCTCCCCCTCAGATACAGAGGCGAGGTTCTCGGTTCCCTCAGGGTTTTCATCTCCCTGAGGTCCAGTAACCAGATCTTCATTACCCTCTCCCCTGATAGATTCATCATGGGAAAGGTCTTCAGCGCTCTTATTTTGATCTTCAGCGCTCTTCTCTTATTCAGCGCTCTTCTCCCCCTCTTTCTCATGATGGGCGGGGGAGGAATGGGTAGACTCAGCATTGGTGTTATCTCTGTCTTCTGGGCCAGAGATTTTCACACAACCTTCAAGCTTAGCTATTCTGTCTTCTAGGCCAGAAATAGCAGGCGTGATCTTCTTCAGCTCTTGGCGATCCTCTGCGGTGAATGAGTCCAAAATAGGTGCAGGGGCCGGAGCAGGAGCTGGATTGTTTGCCTTGTTCACCAGCGTCTCGATCATTGTCTTGACAGAACCAAGGTCGGTCTTCACTGAGCCCAAGTCGGTCTTGACCACTGACATATCACCTTCGAGTGTACCAACCGATTTCTTCAGCGTTGTAACCTCGCTGGAAACGGTGGAAACTGACGATTTGAGGTTGGTGTAGTCAGTGTAGATGTCGGGGAGCACTTTGGCAAAGTCGGCGAGAGTTTTATCAAAGCCTTTGATGTCATCAGAGGAGGCCTTCTTTTCCACCACAGTAGTCAGCTTCGTCAGATTCTCTCCAGCGTTTGTTACAGCTGTAGAGTTATTTGATAGACCGGTGGTGAGATCTGTAAGTTTCATCTCCATGGACTTCAGAGACTGGTTGATGTCTCCCAAATAAGGACCTGTAACATATAAGTACTTGTGAACAAAGGAAAGCTCAGAAGTTTCAGGTTTAGTTACAGTGTTTAAGGTGGGATCTGTACCTGCAGGAGCGTTGACGAAATCATCAAAGTTTCGAGTCCCTCCATAGTGTTCCATATCTCCCTCAAAAGTTCCGTGAGGGATGGAGATCTCTGCAGGTCCTTTCTTCGTCATTCGCTGAGAAGCTTCAACGGCTTCTTGAATGATGGCATCTCCAGTTTTAGCTGGAGGAGTGTCCAAAGAAATAGAGGGAGGATCGAAGGATAAGAATTGGGGTTGGGTTTCAAGTTCAGCGTTGGATTCGCTGAGAAGTACTTCATCAGTCTTTTGAGAGACTGAAGAAGGTTGGGTAGATTCCAAAGTTCTAACCTCAGCGTTTAAAGACGCTGAAGTAGGTTTCGAAGAGATGGCTTGAATTGGTGTGGCAGAGCGTACCACGGAACTTTCCTTCAGCTCTTCAGAATGAGCTGAGGAGTCTTCAGCATTGGAGTGCTGGGGTTGCTCCTTGGTTTTCTTGATCCTTTTGGAATCAAGAGGGGTAAGAGATTGTTTCCTTTTCTTAGAAGGAATGGATTTTGTGGCCTGGGAATCAGCGAGGGGTATTGTCGCTGAAGGAGCCACAGAAAGCGGAGAATTAAGTAGAGTGAGAAGGGTAGAGAGACGTACCTCGTTGGCGACAGGCTTGAAGTCGAGAACTTTAGGGAAAATCTGAGAGAGTTTCAGATCACCCTCAGGATAGTTGTCCTTCAGGCCATATTGAAAGATGGCGATGATGAATCGTGGGTAAGGAACCCATGCTGGTCGGTCAGTGGCAGAATCAACACGTTGAATGAGGTCTTCATAGATGATGGAGGCCCAGTCAATGTTGAGACCTTTCAGCAGTGCGTAACCCATGGCCTGCTGAGGTTGAGCGGCTTGATCAGAAGATCCGGATTTCGCTGTCATGCAGCTGATCAGGTGAGCGAAGATGAAGTTCATCTCGCTGGGCATCTTGGATTTCTTTATCAGCGTCAGCTTCTTCTCAGGTAGCTTGTCTCTTCCAGTCTCCCAGATGTAACCCATTGCATCAAGGAAAGCAATGATTTCTTCCCTGTCAGCGTGCTTCTTGTGGTCAGGTAATGGAATGAAAGGATTTTCTGAGGTAGCGTTGGGGAATTTCAGGGCTTTGCGGATTATTGCGGGGGTTATCTTGATGGTGCCATACTCAGTATCGCTGAGTATGCAGTCGATGGTTTTAGATGGATCTTTGGCGGAGGGTAGGTCGGTGTGTCTGGCAGAGTACCAGGATTGGGATAAGAGACGCTGACTGGCAGGAGGTGTGATTGTCAGTGCTGTGTAGATGGGGCTATTCTTCAAAAGATTTACAGCGTTGTCTAGATGGGATACCTGCTTCCGAGGAGGAAACTCGAGAAGCGCTGAGAGGTTGTTTGCCTTTGTCCAGTCTAGTTGATCCAGCTCGAACTTAACCTGAGGAGCTTTAGTGATTTCCAGTTCCTTAGAATCAGCGGAGATGGACTCAGCGGTAACATTCAGCTTTGAAGTTGCCATTTCACTGTATTATCAGTTCAACCAAAGATGTTAACAAATAAGAATTATCTTAAAGTGGAAAGAAAATTTCCATTAAGATTTTTCGAATTTTGTCCATTTCATTCAGACAAAAAAGTCTTAATGAAGATTAGGGTTTTTCTTGTTTTTGAAAAAAAAACGAATATAACACCCATAAGCCTTGTATTCCAGTTTCTTAAAAAAATGGATACGAAAGAAGAACAAGTTTAAGATTTTAGATTTAAAACTTGAAGAACAACCATGAAATGGTTGTGTTTATAAAACCATGAAAGAAAATGATTTTATTTTTGAGTTCTTTTGTTTGATCTTGTGTAAAACAATGATAAGATCGAAAACAAGTTATTCGCATTTGATAATAGATAAGAACATATTAACCTTGAGTTTGATGAAGAAGATGATGAACAGTTCTTGAAGATTGAGAGCACAAAATGCAACAGTGTTCTTTTCTTGCGGAGAAAGATTGATTCGCGTAAAAGACAAATATAAACTTTGAGAGTGTTTATATAGGAAGAGAGTAGAGAGAGAAAAACTTGAGCGGGAAAGTTTTTCATCATGACACGGACACGTGTTTGCATTTGATTGGATAGACAACGAAACGTGCAAACGTGTGTCAGAAAAAGAGCGTGCCTGGTGTTATCCGTTGCAATGATGTCACAACTGTCCTTTCACATTCTTTCGTTGTCTCTGAGGTTTTGAAAAAACTCAAGGACTCTTTGGAAAATATGAAGCACTGAATAGAAATATCAGTGAGGGTTTTAAGAAATTTCAAAATATCGCTGTTAAGGAAGAGATATTCAGCGATGTAAGAATTTGAAATCTTGCATTTTCATGCGTTTTGTCAGAGAGAGAAAACATACCTTGATATCAGTTTAACCAAATTTATTCAGAGAGAAGATGATGAAATGGATTGTACGAGTTTATTTTATCCGAGAGCCTATACAAGTTTGTATAATCTTATCGCTGATCAAATGTGAACCTCTGAAGATTTTATCCTTCAAAGTTCAGCATACCAAGCTCGCTGATGAGAAAGTTGAATCTTGTCTCATCAAGAGGTTTGGTAAACAAATCAGCTAACTGATAATCAGTTGGGATAAAATGAAGTTCTATATCACCATTCATCACATGATCTCTGATAAAATGATATCTGATTTCTATGTGTTTTGTCTTTGAGTGTAGCACTGGATTGTTTGCTATAGCGATGGCACTTGTGCTGTCGCAATAGATTGGAATTTTGGAGAGCTGAAGATCATAGTCTAGTAGTTGATTTCTCATCCACAAGACTTGAGAACAGCAGCTTCCAGCGGCTACATACTCAGCTTCAGCTGTGGAAGTGGACACCGAGTTTTGCTTCTTACTTGTCCAACTTACCAGCTTTCCACCCAGGAGCTGACATCCTCCTGTGGTGCTTTTCCTATCCATTTTGCAACCTGCAAAATCACTGTCTGAATAGGCGGTTAGATCGAATCCTGAGTCTTTGGGATACCAAAGACCTAGATTCGTTGTACCCTTAAGATATCGAAAGATTCGCTTTACAGCTTTCATATGGGATATCTTAGGTTCAGCTTGATATCGTGCGCACAGACATGTTGCAAACATAATATCGGGTCGGCTAGCTGTAAGATACAGTAGTGAGCCGATCATCCCACGGTACAGCGTGACATTGACAGGAACACCCTTTGTGTCCTTATCAAGTATCAGCGGTGGTGCCATAGGGGTTTTCATAGCTGAACTTTCAGTTAAGTCGAATTTCTTCAGCATATCTTTAACATACTTTCCCTGATTTATAAAAGTTCCTTTTTCAGTTTGCTTAATCTGAAGACCAAGGAAATATGTTAGTTCACCCATCATACTCATTTTATACTCATCTTTCATTCTATCAGCGAAACGAGTACAAAGCTCAGGGTTAGTAGAACCAAATATAATGTCATCAACATATATTTGAACTAAAATGATATGACCTTTTACTTTTCTAAAAAACAAAGTTTTGTCAATCTTACCTCGCTCAAATTTTTCAATATGGAGATAAGTAGAGAGAGTATCATACCATGCACGTGGAGCTTGCTTTAAGCCATAAAGTGCCTTGTCCAGTTTATAAACATAACCTGGACGCTTAGGATCTGAGAATCCTGGAGGTTGTTCCACATATACTTCTTCATTCAGCTTTCCATTTAGAAATGCTGACTTAACATCCATCTGATGTACAGTGAAGTTTTTGTGTACATCAAATGCTAAGAAAAGACGAATAGATTCAAGTCTTGCTACTGGAGCAAAAGTTTCGTCATAATCTATGCCTTCCTCTTGTCTGTATCCCTGAGCAACAAGACGAGCTTTGTTGCGAGTTACAGTACCATGTTCGTCCAACTTGTTTCGATAGACCCACTTAGTGCCTATCACTGTTTTGTCAGTTGGTCTCCGAACAAGTTTCCAAACTTTGTTTCTTTCGAATTCAGTCAGCTCTTCTTGCATAGCGCTGACCCAGTTTGGATCTCTGAGGGCATCATCTATTTTCTTTGGTTCAGTTAGAGAAATAAAGTTAACAAATAAAAAAATATTACCTGCACTTCTACGAGTCTGAATACCAGCGTTGGGATCACCAAGAATTTGATCGATTGGGTGATTTACAGTCCATCGCTGAGCCGGAGCATGCGTCGCTGACTCAGTCTGAACTGGAGAGACTGAAGATGAGGCTTCAGCTACTTCTGGATTATCAGCTAAGAGAGGAATGTTTGCATTTGCCACTTCATTCACTGATTGCTGAGAAATAGATGGAATTTCTGAGACATTTGGATCAACTGCAGGTATAGTGTTTATAGGAACAGCTGAGACCCAAGATGTTTCAACTTCACTATTTTGCATATTTGGAATGATAGAAGGACCATCATTTTCTACTGTGTGAGCATGAGGAGTGGGAACATCTTCTAAATCACCAAGATGAGAAAACATCCATTGATTCAGTTCTTCTGTATCAGCATTCGGTTTAGAGTTCGCTGAACGGGATTCGTCAAACGTGACGTGAATAGTTTCTTCTACAGTTTGTCTTCTTCGGTTGAAGACTCTGAAGGCTTTGGAAACTGAGGAGTATCCAAGAAAGATTCCATCATCAGCCTTAGGATCAAACTTTCCAAGGACATCTCTGTTGTTCAGTATGAAACACTGACATCCAAAGATGTGAAGAAAGCTGATTGAAGGCTTTCTCCCATGAAAGAGTTCATAGGCTGTCTTTTTGAATCTTTTAACTATCAGCGACCTGTTTTGCGTAAAACAAGCAGTGTTGACAGCTTCTGCCTAAAACTGAGTAGGCAGGAGAGAATCGCTGAGCATTGAACGTGCAGCTTCAATAATTGTTCTATTTCTTCTTTCAGCGACTCCGTTTTGTTGTGGTGTTCTCACTGACGAAAAGTTGTGAGAAATACCCTTGCTCTCAAGGAAGGAATCAAGAGAACTGTTTTTGAATTCAGTTCCATGATCACTCCTTATTGAGCGAACAGTCATATTGTTCAGAGTTTCCATCTTCCGAACAAAGGTGATGAGTTCTTCAGGGGTGTCACTCTTAGAACGGAGAAACATTACCCATGTGTAACGAGAGAATTCATCAACTATGACCAGCGTATATTTCTTTCCAGCGATGGATTGTTTGTTAACGGGGCCAAACAAATCCATATGGAGTAGTTGAAGAGGAGATGACACTGAGGAAACTTGCTTTGACTTAAAGCTTGCCTTGGTCTGCTTCCCTTTTTCACACGCTGAACATAAGGACTCTTTGGCGTATGAATGTTGAGGTAGACCAGTGACTAACTCTTTGGATGAAAGAGTATTCAGTGTCTTGAAGTTGAGATGTGAGAGCCTTTTGTGCCATAGCCAGTTAACATCAGAAGATGCTTTTGAGAAGAAACAGGAGTTCTCAGTGGTTGTTGAGTCCATGTTTATAACGTAAACATTTTCCAAACGATAACCGCTGAGAGCTATCTTCTCCTTTTTGTCAGAGACAAAGCAGGATTCCTTAGTGAAAATCACTTTGTTATCCATGTCGCAAAGCTGACTGATGCTTAGAAGATTATGCTTCAGCCCTTCAACATATGCGACTCTTCTGAAGGATGTTGTACCATTTGAAAGTACACCATACCCTCGGGTGTGTCCTTTTCCATTTCCACCGAAAGTCACAGAGGGACCCTTTTCTTCCTTGTATTCAGCGAGCAGGCTTTTCTTTCCAGTCATGTGTCTAGAGCATCCGCTATCGAGATACCATATACCCTTCTTAACCTGCAATACAAAGGAAGATTAGTTTTGCTTGGGTACCCACTTCACCGTGTATACGCGTTTGTCAGTGGAAGTAGTTGGAATGGGTTCAGCAGTCTTTGCAGCATTTGAAGATTCAGCTTTGTCTTTCTTCACTTTGGTCAATTTCTTGACCTCAGCGGTAGGAGTCACCTTGACCTGAATTGCAACTGGTTTGGTCTTCTTGGGTGCTATCTTCACCTTAGCTATCTTATCAGCTTTGGTGGCTGTGGGACACTTACTTGCAATATGATCGGTAAGTCCACAGTGATAACATTTCCTATAACTAAAATTAGTTCTAGGACCACTTGAGTGCTGAGCTTTTAATTTGGAATTTGAAGTACCAGCACCAAGTACACTATTGGTTTTTGAAATAGGACGAACATTCAGTTCTTCAGATTTCTTACCAAGGACATCTACTCTGAGTCTAGGAGTAGGTCGCTGAACTGATCCAGAGGTCTGATTTCTAGAACCAGATGAATGAATCACTAAGGCTTTGGAAGCATTCAGCTTAGGTACTAAGGTACCCTTCTGAGGATTTTGATAAATAACAATTCCTTTACCTTTGTCTTTAGAGACAGAGGTAGGTTTTGAATAAACCATTTTCTCCTTACCTTTTGAGGAGGTAGGAGTTTCCTCAGGGATTGGTGTAACCGACGAGGAGTACTGAGATGAAGAAGTGTCAGCTACTGAGGATACGAACGTTCCAAATTTAAGCATTGAACGTTCAGTGGTTGGTATTGAAGTATTATATTTATAACCCAAACCACGTTTATCACTCAGAGGAATCTGAGCCTTAATTATCTCAGTGATCTTTGTTGAAGAATTACACCATCCTTCAACAGTAGCTTGTTCAGCTTTTAATGCAGCGATAGCTTCCGCTCGTTCGATTTTGACTAGCTGATTTAAATAGACTTGATCTTTAAAATCTTCTTCAAATTTAGAAAGCTTTTCTATTTGAAGGTGGCAGTTTTTAAGCTTTTCAGCGAGATCAAGATTTTGGTTTTCAACCACAGCTTTGCCGTTCATGGCTTCGTATAAACTTCTAGTCAGCAGTTCGATTTTACGGAGACTATCAGCTTCATCAATATTTGCAATATTGGTAAAGAAGGAAGGTGATACCTGAATGGCAGATGTTGAAGTGGAGGGAATATCTGAACTTTCTTCCTCTTCTTCAATCTTGGCCATGAGACATTGATTTGCTTCATCATCTTCAGAATCAGATGATGAGGCTTCTTCATCAGAAGCAGCCCAATCATAGTCAGCCATCAGGCCTTTTCCTTTCTTCTTAAAGCTTTTCAGCTTTGCATACTTCTCCGTCAGCTTTGAGTATTTGTCGTCTTTATTCCTTGGAACAAAGGATTTCTTTGTAAAAGCTGAAGGTCTCATGATTTTCTTTGACCTGCACTCGTTAGCGAAATGACCTGTCTTTTCGCAGTTGAAACAAGTAGCAGTAGCCTTATCAACAAAAGATGATGACTTAGGCTTGTCAGCTATAGAAAGAGTTTTGTTCTTTCTAAACATTTTCTTCTTGGCGAATCTCCTGAACTTTTTAGTTAGGAGAGCCAAGGATTCATCATCATCTGAAGAATCAGAATCTGATGACCTTTCAGAGTTACTTTCTAACTCAGTGATAGTGACCACGGGTCGTTGAGTAGAAGGTTCCTCTGAGATTAAAGCAACAGGGGTGCTTTTGGAATCTTTTACAAGATTCTTCTTAAGATGGCTAGATTGCTCATGATTCAGCAATGTGCCATATAAGGTAGCAAGTGTCATTGATCTTAGATCTTTTGACATCTTGAGACACATGGAATAATTGTCCCAGCTTTCAGGTAAACATTCTAAAAACTTTGTCAGCACTTCAAAGTTAGAATATTCCTTACCAACCGTTTTTAGATCTATAATTAAGCAATTAAAACGTTGATGAACTTCAGAGAGAGTTTCATTCTTACCAGAAATGAAGCTTTCGTATTGTCTTACCAGGTTGATCTTTCTTGAATCCTGGACTTCAGACGTTCCTTCATACTGAACACATATTGTGTCCCACATGGCCTTTGAGGATTTCAGGTTCATGACGGAATGGTAGACTTCGTCAGGAAGGGCCATGGATAGTATGGATCTGGTTTTTGTATCTATAGCCACTTTCTTCTTATCTTCATCGGTCCACATGTGTATTTCCTTTGGAATCAGCCTTTCTGGAATAGCAGCTCTAGTTGCAGTGGCTGGAACTGCAGGATCAATTGTTACATGGATGTGTGGGCCGTTTTCAAGATAGTAAGGTATAGTAGGGTCTACACCTTCTAAGAAGAGTGTCATCCTATTTTTCCACAAGTTGAAGTTATCTCTGGAAAATCTAGGGGGTTTTCCAAGAGAACCATTGTCTATATAGTGAGTGTTTGTGTTGGCCATTTTCAGATAATAGCTAGGAAGAGAAATATCTTAGATTAGATCTTGTTTATGAGATTAAACAAATCTGCTCTGATACCACTTGTTGGTCCCGAAAGGCCTATACAAGTTTGTAGAAGGGGGGGGGGGGGTTGAATACAAACACACTATTTTACTTTTCTAAATTGTTTATTGATAAATCATTAACAATTTACAGCTTGTTGCGGAAACAAGATTAAGGATAAACCTAAATCTAAACAAGTTGGAACACTAAGGTTTTCTTGCACTAAGAAAGATATGGAGATTACTAATAAAATCCTATCTTGAGAGAGATTTGAACTTGTCCAGAGTTAGCAAGTTACTTCAAATGAAGTGAGTTCATCTCTTTATATACTGCATGCATTTAATGCAATTCAGTATACACTTTACACGTGTCATCAGTGGATTGGTTGCATGTCATTGACCTTTGTTGACAACCTTAGTAGCCGCATGAATGAACAATGTAGTATCAGAGTGGTTGTACGATTTCAGATATTCGGAGGTTCTTTTCTGACAATTCGTACGGAGTCGTGCAAGGGTGGTTGAGACAAAAGTACTTTGTACGGAGGACTTCATGATCAGCTTTCGTTGATTCAACGATTATCATTTACTATTCAGCAGATGATAAAGTTCAGCGATAGCTGAAGTCTTGTACTTGATACTTCACGTTGAGTGGACAAATCTGAGTCTTCGCTGATCCGCATCAGTTCATTAGGAGACTTGTCGCTGGTTCTTGAGCTTGATCTTCGACTTCAGCGTAGAACCTTTGTTGACGTGAAACTTGTCTTCAGGGATTATAAGTAAACAACTAACTTATCAGCGATCACCATAAGGACTGAACAGACTCAGCGATATGGTGAACAGTGTTCGCTGAATGTTTAATTTAAAGAGCGAGAGTTCCTATCAGCGGTACTGTAAGATCTTAGTACTTATCAGCGATAGTGAAACTCTGATACATATTGTTTACATACAATTTTCACTAAGTATTTAAGAGAGGGTCATTATCAAATCACTGAGGGTTTGGATCAACAGTTACGCATGTTTTCCATGAAATACCTATTTTACTTGAGGAAAATGTATTGTAATTGATGAACTGAGAATGACGATTTACAAGGGTTTTAAAGATGCATGTTTGTGAAATGAATGACGTGCTATGTGGAGTCGGTCTGCACTATGGGATCAAAGATGGATCCTCGGGATCTGAGGGTCCCATGGATATGTAAGACAGACTGGTAGGTTGGAATTTGTTTCCCTCCTATTCGGTAGAGGGGAGTCCGTGGGGGCTCCAAAGAGGACGAGAGGGGAACCTAATGGAACCCTGATCGTTAGATGTTATGTGATCCATACACAGTGTAGTACCATGCTTTAAGTATGTTAAGGTTTACGATAATGTTTTCATAAATGCGTTTATATTGGTTACATGTTGTTTTCGGAGGGAATTCACTAGGCCTTTTGGTCTAACCCTCGCTTTCAAAACTAAACCATTTTCAGGTAAGCGTGCTACGGATTCTTCTAGTAAGAACTAGGGGAGATGTGTAGAAGGATTGCGGAGATTAGCGCGACTCCAAGTTTTGGCTATAATGACTATAGATAGAGCTCGACTGTGGGTTTAGAGACTTCCGCTGTAAATTTTGGTTAAATATACTTTATTAATGATGTAAAGACAAGTTTATCTATGAAATTGGAATGTTTATCCGTTAGAATTGCATGTTATGAAATTGGGACATTACAAATGGTATCAGAGCCTTAGTTTAAGGGATTTAGGTGACCAGTCGGGCCTAAACTTAAACTGTAAGATGAGGAACACAACCGAGACATAGGATTGCCTCTAGGAAAGATCACTATAAATGCGCTTAGGAATAAGGTGCCAAGGACAAACGTGTAAGGTGAGTTTGGGATTACACCTGGCCAGTGTAATTACGAACTTACAGGTACATGTGCGTGCTTACAATACCTTACTTATAGCAAATTTGTTGCGTCGTGTCTAGCAAGGATTAATTGTGGGTTTCTTTCAGTTTAGCACTATGACAAGGAGAACTTTGAGGGGCAGGTCAGTACCGGATGTTTCAAGAAATCTAGATGAGGAGGTCCTGAATGATGGGTCGGTGCCACCGTGCCAAACTGATCTGTTACACTATTGCATGCTTAACCTACCTTATTGTTCCGAAGTAGTAGTCGGAAAATAGTGTTTATGTCGAGTTCCAGTACTTTAGAATGTCAGTATGATCCCTGAGGGATAGACTGAGGCCCCTGGTTGGGGAGGTTTCATGAGAAGTCACTCATGTTGTGAGGTGTGTACACTTCGTAGAGAAGAAATGTTGAATAGAGGGTTATGAGTCGTCTAGAGGTAACTCTTCGTAGATTCGGAGAGGATGAATGTTGAGTTTGAATAAGAATCCTGTTTCGAGAGAGTCCCAGTTCTAGGAATCATGGGATAGGTCAGTCAGGGTGGGGAGGAAGGAATGTAGCGAAATCTGGAAAGTATCAATGGAGCCCTGACTTTTAGTCGAGCTTTTCAATGATAGGATCAAGGGAATAGGATACCTATAGTGAACTGAAAGCTTGTGGAAGTAGGAAGCGAGATAGTTAATCAAAACGAAATAGTATGAAATGGTTGAGTAAGTGAGATGTGGAAAACGTGTTCAGCACGTTGTTGCATGACCGAGAGGACGACCGTTGGTCGTAGGTAAAGTGTCAAAATTAAGATGTGTGAGTAAAGCGGTTGACCTGGTTAGAGTGAGTAAGCCTTCAATTGCAAGTAGAGTCTCATGCATTGCGTTCGTTTATGTAACATGAAATTTTCATGATTTAAGTTAAATGTGTAAATATAAATTTTGAACAAAAATGAGTAAGAGTGTGTACGCGTATGTTTAAATGAAAGGTGATTTCATTCATATTGCACATTGCAATTTTGAGCTTAACGATTTGCAAAGTATTTCACGCTTTTAATGATAAGTAAATTGTTACAAAAAGGATCGAGAAAACATTCGCCAGCAAAAATTTTACAATCAAATGAGTTTAACCTGTTGATACCATACAAAAGGGTGTGAGAATCGACTGGGTTTAATTGGTGTCGGTAATTTCTTTCGGAATGGTGTCGTATGAAAGGATTTTCACTCAACGTATTACTGTCGTATTAACATTGTTCAGAAATGAGTAAGATTAAGGTTCACAGAAAGATGCATGCAAACGATTCTCGAATCGTTGTGCAGGGCGTTGAAGTTATAAGAGTGATGGGGTCATGTGTACCCAAATGTTTCCCAAACAGTGTTTATTTAAAATGATGAAGTGTGCAAAAAAAAAGATTTATTTACTGTATTGTCATGCATGAAGGCTATGAACTCACTAGGTCATAAAGTATGGCATGTTAAGCTAAGGAAGAACTTCTCGAGTGGATAAGTGTCGAACAAATCGGAATGAATGTTGTAGCTTTAGCGTTGTGTCCAAAGGAAAATGTGAATAGTGGTAGAGTCAAAAATGAATTATAGTGTCGATTGTATGAGGGTCTGTGTCCTTGTTCGGTAACCGGAAGTACGGTTGTCGAGGGACGGTTGGGCCCAAGGGAAGGAATGGAAGAGATCGAGGTGATGGTATTAGCAACTCGTTGTGAGAAGTGTGGTGAGGAAGAATGAAATGTCTATAACGTTAGATAGGAGTTATGAGGTGAGCTTGTAGTATTGATGTTACAGGAGTAAGCTCAGAAAAGGAGACGTACTATGAAGTGTTTTTGATATGTTGGTAAGATTAGGATTCGTAAGGGAACCCATGTTAAAGAATGAATTAAGAAAGTAGTTACAGGTTGTCTGTTGATAGAAGTCGACAGTGGAGTACGTCGGTCGAGGCCGAAGACTCAAACCAGAAGGGTGTAAGTTAGTAGAATGTCTTGTAGAGGTGTTAAATCAGTAGGAGACTGTTGCTGCAGAATAAGCGCTCTATTTACGAAGTGTGGAGAGTCCATAGAAGGATAAGGTGTGTAGCACAACGGAGTGAGTGTAGACTACATCAGTCAGTAAAGAAATGTGTCGCGTCTATGTAAGGACTCGGATCGTAAAGAACTAGCTAGAATGTTTGTGTTTAAGCCAATTTGAGAACTCATGAGTTATAGTTCAACAAGTTGGGAATGGACTAAGTAGCGATGTAGACTCGAGTATGTATTCGGAAGAATTTGAAGGCAAGGTCGAATAGGGTGATTGATCATTAGAGATTTGGTTTGCAGTGTGATGTTATTGGGCAAAGAGGGTACGAATGTGTAGTGACAGTAATGGTCAAGATAAACGTGCCAGCTAGTGTCATAGTGATGTGATGTTAGAGAGAGAGGAAGCATCCGATAGAAGCCTTTTGGGGGTTTCGGATGAAGTGTACGAGTTGTTAACCAGAATGTTGGAGCGTAGGGTGTAAGTTGACGTGGTGGGAGGATTATGTTCGGGGTAGGATGACGGAGTAGTGGCGGGTGGCTACCCAAATGAGTAATCAAGCGTTTTAGTTGTAAGAGACACTAAGTAAGCATATTGTGAGATCATTGGAAGATTAAAGAAGGTGATGGGTGCGTTAGTCAAAATGCGGTGGAATGGATGGGAGATCCTTAAAGAGTGTGAGTTGTTGCTTATGTGTGAAAGAACTGTTTGAGAAAGTAAAAGTTGGAGATTAAAGAATGCGTAGTGACGACGAACGTTAGGGTCATTTCAAGACGACTTGGTTGAATGCCTTAAGCTAGGACCTTGGTGCAGCTGTTTAGTTATGTAAGTATTGAGAAAGTGATAGCAGTATGTGGAAAGGTCGGGAGAGAGAGGCAAGTAATGTTTGGTGAACAGTGCTCCACGCTAACGTGGGGAGGTGAAGGTAGCATGTCGGATTAAGCGAGTAAATTGGAAGTAGTAAACGTGACGGTAATGCCAAAGGTGCAGTGTTGTGTAGGTTGTCATTGATAAGTGTGTGAATCCTTGGAAAGAGTATTGAGAAGGGAATTGTGTATGACGTTGTGCACGAAAGAAGTGAATGAGACAATTGGATGAGTAAGTTAGTAACTTCGGGAGAAAGGTTTAAATGAACTGACCATGTAATGATTAAGCCAGTGAGAATAGCATGGTGTTACCACGGTTACTCCTCCCAGTTGGGCGAGGATAACCGGAGTTATGTTTTGTGATTGAGCGAACGTAGCAATCAGCGAGGAGTGGCTGTGTTTCAGGATAAGTTTAATTCGAGTAGGAGGACACTTCAGCAATGGGTTGGAGGTTCCTACTCTTAGTTACGTATAAGTATGGAGTGGTGAAGTGGTGAAGATGTGGGAGACGAGTGGCGAACTGTGGTCTAGATGGTCCGAGAAAAAGGGAAATGTTTTCTGCTTAGGCGATTGTTGGGTGGTGCAAGATTCTGAGTGGTCATACGATGAAGGAACTCGAGGTTGTGAGTTGTCGGGATGTACAGGGTTGGTCTTGTGCCAAGCTGTCAGGTGTGTGATTGTTTCTTAGTAATTGAATCTTATGTTATAGCGGGGGATTCCGCCAAGTTCCTCCTTAAAGGAAGTATAGATGCATGAGAAGCCTTAGTTAGTCTTCTGTGGTCAAAATCGATCGAGTAGGGACAGTAGCCTACGAGTTAGAGTACCGTAAGAACCGAAGGGAATGCATCCGATGTTCCAGGTTTCAATGTAATGAGGTGGTTGACTGGGTTAGAAATGGCTACACCTTAGGGGAGTGTCAGTTTAGTGTGGGCATATTACCTGCATCTTTTCCAATAAGGAATTCCGGGGACGGAATTCTTTTAAGGGGGAAGTGTTGTAACAACCCAAATTTTAGTAAGTTGAAGGTTTAGTGCTTAGAGCGAAAAGAGTGAAAGTTAGCAAAGGGACCATATTCCTAAGTATTGTTTTCTCTTGTGGCATTTTAGAATAAATGGGAATTTGGTGGCCAAAGTGTTAAATTGGAAACTTTTGTGCTCTAGAGTTTGAAATTAGAATTATAAATCAGATGAAGAACCCTCATTCTTCATTTTTGGTGGCGGCTAAGAATGTGAGAAGAAGAATTTTGGAGAAGACCAACTCTTGGGAAATTGGAGTGGGAGGGATTCATCAAAGGCTTTGGAGGATCATCTTCTAGGTATGATTCTCTTCATTTATCTTCTTCTTCTTGTGTGTAATGGGTTTTGGTCAAGAGTGTGTGTTGGAGTTGGAAATCCATGGGTTCAATGTTTTTGGGATTGAATCCCTATGTGTAACATCCTAAATCTTCGTTATTATTATTATTATTATTATTATAAGATTGGGATGTATTTGTATTTGGAGTAACCTTGAATTATTTAGAGTATTATAATTCAATTAAGGTTAAAATACAAATCTTGAAAGTTTAAAGATTTCTTTAGGAAATATTAAACTTGAGGGTATGAAATGTCAATTATTGGAAATTGGGGGTTTAATGTGTAACTATGCTTGTGACTCATTAATTTGAAATGAGGTGTCAAGTAGAGAATAATCAGTATTTTGAATACTGATTTCTTTTGGTTAATTGTTTCACAAAAAGGAAACAAAATTAGAAACAGAGAGATAGAAATCGAGAGAGAGAAAGACGAAAAGAAGAAGGAAGAAAAGAAGAAGAAAGAAAAGTTTGATTTTGGAAGAATTGTGGTAAGGAAATCTGAGTTTCTTCTACTAATTTCTTAATCTAAGTGGTGTATTAAGCTATAAATCATCTGTTCAGATTTGGATTAAGCTGAGAAGAGTTTTGTGAAGAACACTGTGTTCAGAAAGCTGATAAGGTGAGTTTATTCACTCTTATTAAAATTAAGCAATTAAAATTGTTATAGATATGTTATACTTGTGTATAAACTCAGTGGTATGGTTTAATTAAGAAATGGTAGGCTTAATGAGTCAAACTGGTGAGCTGAATCAGTAGAGAAGACGATGAACAGTGAACTTTTCGCAACAGTAGGTTGCGCAAAGTGAAGGTTTTTTCAATAGAGGATTGCGAAAAGTAGAGTTTTCGCAACAGAGGGTTGCGAGTTCTAGAGTTTTCGCAACAGAGGGTTGCGAGTTCTAGAGTTTTCGCAACAGAGGGTTGCGAGTTCTGAACTTTTCGCAGCTTTGGCTTGCGAAAAGTGTAGCTTTTCGCTACAGTGGCTTGCGAAAAGTTTTGACTTTCAATAGTAGTTTGAAGCTTTTATGTGGAATACAATCTGATAGTTATATGCTATTTGTTATATGTTTATAACTCTGTTGTTGATGTAAAAACCATGTTATGTTAAATTGTAAGGACTTATTTATGAGTCCGGAGTTGTTGTTAATTGTTGAGATGTTGATTCCCGATGCTAAATGGAAAAGTGGGGATAATCGTTGAAATTAATATTCTGTACATAGAGATATAGAATATATGTTGAATTGTATAGCTTTAGCATACAATAGAAAGAGTGATGATACACAATTATTGTGTGGCGTTGGCTAGAAATATGCATCTGGTCTAGTGGGCATAAAGTACGGTATAATGAGAACCGTTTACTAGCCAGGGACCGTTGGGATGTATTTCTAGTTGTTGGAGTGAATCTTGAATCATCTGTGAGGGTCTCTGGTGGTTGATGATCGCGATAAAATAAAATCTCATTTGGGGGACCAGTGATTCAAGGTGGGGAGGAAATGAAATGAGGAATAGCAGACTTAGAGTTATAATTCCCATTTCAATCGAAAGATGAGATATCTTTATTATTGAGAAATTGAAATCTTAATTCAGAAAGAAGCAGGTTTGGAAACTGTAATTTCTGGGAGTTGGAAGTTACTTATAATCCGGTGGGATTTATAGTAATTCCTGATGGTAGTATGATGACTAGATGAACTAGTCATAAATAACGGAATAGGTGGATTCCAGTGGTTGATAAGAGCTTGGTATGGTAAGATGTTTGATAACAGGTTTGATATATCTGTTAATATTTTGATTGTTAAATTTTAATTTGATATGAATATTCTCACTAGGCGAAAGCCTAATGTTTCAAGTTGAATTTTCTTACCAGGTACAAGCTACCGGGAAGTAAGTGGGGATGAGAGACGAGAACTTTTGAAGGAATCAAACTTGGAGATAACAGGGGATCTATTTGTTCTTTTGGATATTTTGGGACATATGATTAGATAACCTAGTTAATCTGATTATGATGTATGATTAGATTAATAGGTTATTTGATTTAGACATTCGTTGTATATAGAAACCTTAATGATGATCCTCTTGTTATATAAGTTTGAAGTTTTATGATCATAACTTGTGGAGTTTTAAAGGTTTAAATTAGCCCTGTTTTTAGGGTGTTACACTATGAGTTGTGATCATTTCAGTAAGGAACTCCATTTTGTTGCTTAGTAACCTCCATTTTCTATGGATTGAGCTTTTTGGTTTTTGAGGTTTAAATCCATGAATCAATAGGTGGATTTGATGGGTTTTATGTTGTGTAAAATGTTGGTAATTGATTCTTAAGGTTTATTATATCTAATGTATCGATTTGAGAGGTTTAGAACCGATTTGGGAAAGTTTGGGATTGAGAAACACTTGAGTTTTGGGGAAGAACTTCGTGCTGGTCGAAACAGGGGTCCGCGCCGATCACGGCGCCACCATCGGCGCCAGGCTCTGTCCCCTTTTTCCTTTTGTCCGTTTTCGTTGTTCGTTCGGGTCTAGGATCGAGGCAGCGATTGGGGGATTGTCTTGGGGTCTTGTTAAGGATGTTTGGGAGTATGGTTAAGTGGTTTAATACCAACCTTGTGGTGTCCAATTCAGGTGTTCGGTTTGGACAAATGTGGGTTTCGGAGCGTGTGTCGATGTGCTAACGCTAAGGTGAGTTCCCTAAACCTTTTACGACTTAAAGTGTTGAATGATTTTGACTGATTATGGTTTCATTTACGAGCATGAAATGTTTATAACTGTTACGCATGTTTTCCATGAAATACCTATTTTACTTGAGGAAAATGTATTGTACTTGATGAACTGAGAATGACGATTTACAAGGGTTTTAAAGATGCATGTTTGTGAAATGAATGACGTGCTATGTGGAGTCGGTCTGCACTGTGGGATCAAAGATGGATCCTCGGGATCTGAGGGTCCCTTGGATATGTAAGACAGACTGGTAGGTTGGAATTTGTTTCCCTCCTATTCGGTAGAGGGGAGTCCGTGGGGGCTCCAAAGAGGACGAGAGGGGAACCTAATGGAACCCTGATCGTAAGATGTTATGTGATCCATACACAGTGTAGTACCATGCTTGAAGTATGTTAAGGTTTACGATAATGTTTTCATAAATGCGTTTATATTGGTTACATGTTGTTTTCGGAGGGAATTCACTAGGCCTTTTGGTCTAACTCTCGCTTTCAAAACTAAACCATTTTCAGGTAAGCGTGCTACGGATTCTTCTAGTAAGAACTAGGGGAGATGTGTAGAAGGATTGCGGAGATTAGCGCGACTCCAAGTTTTGGCTATAATGACTATAGATAGAGCTCGGATGTGGGTTTAGAGACTTCCGTTGTAAATTTTGGTTAAATATACTTTATTAATGATGTAAAGACAAGTTTATCTATGAAATTGGAATGTTTATCCGTTAGAATTGCATGTTATGAAATTGGGACGTTACATCAACCTTCTCTTTTTAATTTTAAATAATATTATAATTCTTGATTTAATTATAACCGTTGATCTTAATAATCTATGGTTGTGATCGGTTAGCATGAATAGGTTGGTTAACAAAAGAAGGGACCCTAGAATGTATTTAAGGACAAAATTGTCAACCAAATTCATTATGTTTTGTTACATCACATGGCACATGTTTATCAAGCCAAGAATCAGAAGCATAGAAGTCCCTTAATCAATCTTCTCCAATATGTTAAACCCATAAGCGTGCAATATTTCCAGTGCTGCAAAACCACAAGTATATACATATACAAAGTAAGCAACTGGGAATAAAGCGATTCCATCTAGTTAACAAGATCACGAAAAACTTTCGACCTTCAAAAAATTAGCTCAAAGATTACCTACCTGGCTCATAAACTTCTGGATCGAGAGGCCGTAAGACACCAGTAAGTGTGATCTTTTTTGCAAGTAGAAGCTGTAGAAATCAAAAATATTTGTAGTTAAACCAAACCGAACACATGTTCTTCGTGTAAGAGATTAAAATAGTGAAAGTTACGTACCAGAGCTCCAATTGCTACCGGAATCCCAACAGTGAGGGCCATGCCACTGATCGCTTTCCCATTCTTGGTCCTCCCGAATTCCAATAACGTAGCCTCATGGTTTTCGGTAGGCCGACCATTTGGGAAATCTACCACTATTTCATGATGCAAAAGAACCATATCCTGACATATATAAGTTTTGTTTGGTTTATTAACTACATACCAATACAAACCTTTTGGATATCATATTACTTACTACCTAATAACATTTAACCTCACCAGTAGAGATGGCCAAATGGGCCCTGCCCGAGACCGGTTATAGGACCGGCCCGATTTTTTATTTAAAATTTATTTTTAAGTATATTTTTAAATAAAAACGTATGTGTTAGTGTATTTGATTGACCCTGTTATAATAAAAACGTATTTGCTAGTGTATTTGATCAACCAAATTCTTTAAAAAATACTTTTTATAAGTTAAAACTCAATTTTAAAAAAAAAGTGGGACCGGTTTGGGCCCAGCCCGGCACCGGGACCGATTCTTATAACCGAGCCTTATTAAGCTGTTACGAAATCACTATTTAGGACCGAGACCGATTTTTGGCCATCTCTACTCGGCAGTAAGCATCATACTTAAGTTTTGAATTTGATAAATTACCTGTTCAGTGGTGGTGTATGCTAATCTTTCTTCCATGCGGAGGCAAGTCACATCAAATGCACTTTGGCATGATGAAGGTACCTCTGTTTGCTCGTTAAATCCCAAAAATCTAATGCAATAAGAAATCGACTAACGTTAATAGTTACGAAAAGCTTATTAATACAATATTGCAACCATACCGCTTATACTTACATAATTGCTTTAGCTGTCCTGATAGCAGCTCCATCCTCTTTGCAGATTCCAAGTGCTAGTAGCTTATCTGTGATAAGCTTCTCTACCTTCACTGATTCGTCACTTTGAATCTTTAAAAGTTCATATAGAAATGTTCTATATGTAGGCCTATCTTTATTGTTAAGGATCAAATTAACTTCACTATCAAAGAACCCAATTCTTGCCAGTGAACCCATTATTTCACCAAACCCTGGACACAGAAATTCCACATAAGATAACTGAAACCAAGCCAAACCTCTATATACTTATTTCTTATTTACTAAAATACCTTCGTAACGAAGAGTGCCACGAAAGATGGTCAATGCTTCATTTTCTATACCATACATATCTCCATAAATTAACGAGTTGCGATTGGGGAGGACCTCCAGTGCAAAAGCCGGAAAATCATGTATCCGAAACTTTGTGGCAGAAGCATATATATTATCCCCTGAAAATTTTCCCCAATTAAATGTTATAACAAGAATATATAAATAACAATATAACATCATATATGTTAATTTATGCACAATTTTACTCTTTTCCACATATGGGCCATGCTGAACAAATGTTAGCACCTCATAACAAGTAAGATGAATGATGCGGGCCTTATTATTTTGGAAGCCCATGATTGGGCTACCAAAGAGGGCCACGCTTAAACGGCCGTAAATTGGGCTATGGGGTTCCGTTGACCAGTCCATTCGAAGCTTGGAACGAGACGCACGCCGTGGCTAGATCCCAAAGGGGCCTAACCGACTTTTGAACCCAAAAACGCTGTTTTAATATTGTTTTTGGACTTTTTTGTGTTTTTACTCCCTTTTTGGCATGTTCGTTGGCCTTTTTATGTTTGGCCCATAATCTTTTTCAGATCCGTTTTTTGTTTTGGGCCTCCTATTTATATGTTTCTTATGTAATCTGGATGGTCACAGTGGATATTGGAAGACTTTTGACTTTATCCCAAATTCTGAGTTCTGTGAATTCGAATTTGAAGCCTACGTTCGGTATTCTTCGAATCAACTAATCCTAGAAGAGATTAGCCACAGATATTCCTAGCGAATCAACGTGTTTTAATCTGTCACTTGAGTTACCGCTGCATCAATGAATCACTTTCTACTTAATGTAATAAATATGCTTATCAAATGAGAACTGCAATTAATCACTGTTACCAAGTTACCACGTAGAAATCATAACATTTTTGTAATACCACATGACTGAATAATGTTCAATAACTTACCATCAACATGTACAATTCCTCCGGCGTGTTTGTAAGTGGCAGGATTGCGCCCAGCTCGTATAGCGCCTGCTGGATTCCAGCTGAAAAGATTTTTTAACAATTTATATTTTCATAGAAAAACTGCATGGCTCATATCCAAAATCACTTGGCATCTATACACTTATTTTCAATGGTTAATATTGGCTTCATAATGCTGCATGTTAAAAATACAAATTCTTCAAGGTACCTGAACTTATAAGCTAATGGGTTATTTGCTGCTGCCGGAGAAGGAATACCCCCACAGTTGGATACAAAAGACCTGATTTTCCCACCTTGGGCATGTGCTTGATTGATCATCTTCATTGCCATCATATGATCTGAATCATAAAAATCAATGTCTTAACAATTTAACTTACACATTCATAAGTCTATACAGACATGCTTATAAGAACATAGGTGCTGAATGAAAACTAAGGAGAAAGAAAAAAACCTATTCCAGGATCCAACCCCATTTCACCAAGAATGGTAATGCCACAATCTTTGGCTGATTCATTCAGCTTGCTCATTGCATCATTAATATAACTAGCAGTAACAAGATGTTTTTTAAGCTGCATTAAGAAACAAACGCTCTTTAACAAAACGAAAAAACTATAAAACCAATTAATTATGCCAGCACATATTGTTACCTCAATGCAGACATTAGCTATGCTACAATGAAAACTTGGAGGCAAAAGACTGATAACAATATCGACCTGCGTAAGGGCATAAAAGTAAATTGACCATTAAGAAACAAGACTGCATAACCTCTTTTTGAAGCATATAATATTTATATACAGCAAAAACATTTTCAATATCGAAATAAGCAATAGCAAGGAGTATTATCTACCTGGGATATGGACTTATAGAGACTATCATGATCCATCACATCCAGTTGAAGTGCGGTTGCATTTGGAATACCTTCAATAATCTACATTCAATAATCAAGGACAAAACGGTAATTTCACGATATCAAAACAGCTAGATAGCATGCATAGTGAAGTTCAGTGTACCTCCTCTACATCCTTGAGAAAAAGAGATGCAACTATAACTTCAACATAGTTCTGCTCCTCGAATTCAGCTATCCTACATGATTTTATCCATTCTGGAGATGAATTGCTTCCGATTGACGCCAAAAGTTCAACAGCGGGTTGACAAACCCGCCCTGCGCCTATAACAAGAACTGTGTTCCTCTTTTTGGAATCATTTCCCAACTTGACACAACTATCCTTCACTTTGCCAACTTTCAGTGCAAATGAATTTGTTTTCCCTTTCGGAACTCCATCATCTTCCTTTGGATTTGCTATCGATGTCAAAGTGTCAACTATTTTATCAAGGGCCTCACTATTATCTGCACCAACCTGGGAACATTGACCAAAAAAGAAAGGTCAAATCACAAGAAAGACACCACATATGTTATATCGTATGAAAACCATGGAAATTTTTGCTTGCTTCTCTGTTACAAGTTTCTCAGTTTCTTTCATTTGGGTGTTCCCGTGGTTGTGGCATACTAAAAGACCAAAACCAGGTGTAGCATATATATATATGACTTAGCCGTGCCTGCCTGCCCTCAGATACTGGTAGTGCCATGCTTATTTAGCCAAGTATCCAGACAGTGTTTGCGTATGGTGCCAACAAAGTCTCGTGCGTCTGACCCAGGATAATAAATGACCCCTGCCCCAAAACATTTTCTATGTAGGATATACTAGAAAGGAGCTAGCAGGAGACTGGCATATATATATATATAGAGGGAGGATAATTTGAAACCCTCTCAAAGGTTGAAACCCTTGAAACCCACTTCATCACCGTTGATCAAAAAAATTAACGGTTTTTTGATCAACGGTGATGAAGTGAGTTTCAAGGGTTTCAACCTTTTGGAGGGTTTCAAGATAGTCTTCCCCTATATATATATATATATATATATATAGGGTCAGGTTCAGGGGAAAACCTCAAAAAACGGAAAACTGAGGAACACCCTGGTAGCTTTTCATCTTGACGGTATGCATAGTAATTTGTAACATGCACACGTGCATAAAAACCAAAAAACTATTTAATTTACTTGTATGCACAAGTGCATACCGCCCAGATGTAGGGCTAACAGGGTGTTTCTCAGTTTTCCATTTTTTTGAGGTTCCCCTGAACCCCTCTCTCACTCTCTCTCTCTCTCTCTATATATATATATATAGGGGTGGGTTCAAACGAGAACGCTAGCTATTTACGAGAACACGAGAACGACCGCCCATGTACAAAATCACATGTGATTCACGTACAAAATCACATGTGATTTTACACTACCTAGAAATTTAGACGTGAATCACATGTGATTTTGTACAAAATCCAGGTACTGTAAAATCACATGTGATTTTGTACAAATCACGTACAAAATCCAGATAGTGTAAAATCACATGTGATTTTGTACGTGAATCACATGTGATTTTGTACATGGGCGGCCGTTCTCGTAAATAGTTAGCGTTCTCGTTTGAACCCACCCCTATATATATATATATAAACTTCTTTTGGGCATAGTTTGAATCTTTAAACTTAGGTTAGGGCCTCTATGACTAGTTTTTATCTTTTGAGTGAAATAATGACAGCATATATTACTAGATTTTGTCTATGGATAGTTGCATATGGTGCAATAGTTTTCCAATTATTAAACAGATAAATAGAACAAACGATAAGGATGTTTCCATGGTATACATTTAAAACTTACTTCAAGTTCTGAGTAAGACATAGAGTCCGTACATTGACCCACTTGACACTTGACTAGATGAAAGGAGCCACCAGCAGCTTCGATAATGTCCAAGGCCTCATTAATCAGAAACTGGTCGAAAAGATGACCACTAAGAGAAACCTGTAAAAGTTATTTCGATAATTAGCCAAGACACCAATTATTGAAAGCTAAAATGTTAATAAAAGCATGAACTGGAAACAAACCAAAATAGTGTATCTCTTCCGATTAGATCCAAAGTTAGCAACGTCCTCTAACAATTCCCTGAAAATCAATAACAGTAAATTTCCATTAGATTTTTGCATATGTGGCATATTTGAGATGACATGCCAAACACATGTTTGCTTACGTGGCAAGGGATACTTACTGTGAATTCCGCATGCGGGGAATATATTCATATAAAGAAGTAAGAGCTCCACCATGTGCTATACAAGCTCTCCTTAAATGAACAGGTAGATCTTCAATATCTTTCGTAGAAGCTAAGTTCCCAATAAAATGGGAAAGCACATCACCAAAATGTTGTGAAGCCTTTATGACACCATAAATACAAGAACAATGATTATATGATAAAAATATATAGAGCAAAAAAGCAATTAATAAGGTATGATTTCACAGCACCTCTTTAGCAAATTCAGTTGGAAGAATGTCAATAGCTAAACATATTACACCATCACCCTCGGTGTCTTCATGATAAGAGTCACGAGATGGGTCATATCTATCACCCAAATAATGCAAATCATTATCAAGACCGACAAAATGAAGTACGTATTTGGGAACTTTGACGAAGGATCGTGTGAGAAGTTAAGGTTAACGTGAGAAGCGTGAGAAGTGGATCTGAACCCTTGATCACTTTTAATCAAATGCCCTCCCATGAATTGCACTTTAGAAGAGAATTGATCTGGTGCATCTCATCCTAATGTGCATCCATTTCTCATCCAAAGGTTGATAACCACTTCTCACGTTAAACTCAACTTCTCACGGGAACCCAACCCTATGATTTTAATTGTGTGGAGTTCCACAATAGAAGCAGATATTATTACCTGAAGATAGGTGAGTCAATTAACGTGGTTCTGTTCACGAATTCTATAGATCCTCCTACATCACAAGTTATATCACAGATTCCGACAAGTGGACAGCCTTTACAAAGTAGATCCTGTAGCTGCTTGGAACTCAATAAGCGAGGATATCTTCTCTCCCAATACATGCAGTTAACTGGTTAAGGTACATAACACCATTTAATATATTATTTAATGTGATTATCTTATCCTATTATTTAACAAACAGAAAACAAATGAGCTGGAAAGATTGTATTTCAAATAACTTTCACAGACCTATAACAGATGCATACGGAGCCACCTTCTCGTGAAAAATTGGTCTGTAGCGTTCAGGGTGTGCATAGTAATCAACCTGGAATCGAACATCTTGTGGTTAATAACTTAGGGCCTGTTTGTTAGCAGCTTAATGAGACATATAGCTTATTCAGTCAGCTATACATGACTGTTTGGTAATGGCTTAATGATATAGAAGGTGACTTATTTATTAAGCTTTTAGGAGGGAGCTTTATGCAGAAAGCCAAGTTTTGTCCAAACCAGTCTCTCCCAATTAAAAAACATGGTCCTTCCATCTATGAAAACACCCTCCAAACAAAAACTTTTCCAATTTATACAGACAGATTAATCCACACAGACAACTTTATTCATACAGGACTTAATGAAAAACCAACCAAACAGCCCCTTAATATATATGAAAAACTTAATGAATAAAATCGATGTTACGTACTTTATGAAAAACTTCAGAAGGGTCAATACGTTCAACCATGTCTTCGCAAGTCACAACACAGCCATACACTTGGAAATGCCGTCTAGATGCTTGTCTGGATTCAGGAAGATCCCCGGCCTAGGCAACATGAGTAGATACTGTTAGAAGTATGCATAGGAAATAGGGTATAAGTATCGATCAAGTAACTGGATTGCTTGAGAATCGTATGAGTTCACTTTCCGAATTGATATTTCGACCCTATGTCTGGGTTTCACGAAATTCAATATGCCATAAGACTCAAGACCACCATCGATTTTAGGTACAAAATCGAGAGCAAATTACAGGAGAGTGTTTTGAAGGTTGTTCTAAATTGTTATTGTATATATACTAGCTCTATTCCAAAAAGAAGGAAAAACAACTGAAATGACAATCATGGCAAGAAACAGTAATGGACGGTTACAACCGTTTAAGCAAAGATCATGGGTTGGCAATAACTACACAATAATTGCACAGTTCACGGACGTGAAGGTCCAGAGAGGCCAAAAGTACCCAACCAGAGCCTCTGGTCATTAAACGGGTACTTCATTCTTGTGACAAGAGATGGTCCCGACCAGAAGTATGGCCAACCAGAGCCTCTCGTCCATGTTACTAAGTGTGAAAACATACCTTTTGATCTTAAACTCAAAACGAATCAGAACTAAGTTTTCCTTCATTTTGATCACGTTTTTCCACCACCGCCAGGGACTCTGCCCCTTGACCCGGCCATTTTGTCGTGACCGGGATCAAACTGATCTTATAACAAGTGTGCACTCCGCACCGCCTAACTTGTATCAGATCACGGTTTGAAACCCCATTGGCACTCGTGTTAATTCCAATTATACTTAAATGGCCATGGCACTAAAATCACCAACATATACTACCATAATAAGTCAAATGTGATGTGGTTATCTCTCCTTATACAATGGTGTACGTTAAATGGTTTTAAGATAAAAAGCAAAAAGGGGTTGTAACAATTGGCAATTTCTTCTCCATTTCGCATATCACACATAAACAAATAAGATAAAATAGATAATAAATAAGCTCAACATTACCTTCTCAAATAGTTCTGGAAGTCTACTTGAATCCACAAACGTATGAGGAAGAAGCTTGAATATTTCTTGTGCACCAAGAGAAACTAACATATAAATCCAAAACTAAATTACTAAAACATACAAAATGATGTGACAACATTCAAAATATCAAAATACAAAATCTATCATCTTTGGAGTATAAATACCATTTCCAGAACCAGTGAAAACAAAGACTAGAGGGCAAATGCTTGAGGGCAATCCCGTTGTAGCTATCTCTTCACCCACAGAAACAACCGCAGCCTTGGCAGCAGCCAGTGATGGATACATATAAGATGAACCTAATGAGAGAAATGGCGTAGAATATCCAAGACTCAGATACCCTGAAATAGCCAAAATACAAAAGAAAACTGAATAGTAAGAGTCCCAATCATATATATAAAAAAACCCACAAATTCCATAACAACGATTGAGTTCACGCAACTTACTTCGTCCCAATGCACTTAAGAAGTCAACAAGTCCGGCTCTACCAGCAAACTTGCCAAATGCAAGTAATCTCTTTCCTTCATCTCCAACTATGAGCTCATAATCAAACAAAGATGCCCTTTCAGCCAAGATCTACACATTATCCAGAATGTTACTAACACCCGACCGGACCCGACCCACCAATTTAAACATGATGGTGTGTTAATGGAGAAAGAACATCATACTTTATCTAGCAAATTCATGTTCTCTTTCTGTGCCTTGTGAGTATGGGAGAAAAACGCATATGCTCTGTCGGGAAGAATCATCTCCAACTGCAGCAAACACCAACCATTATTTTGTAAAGTGACTTAAGGCTGTTTGGCAGTTGCTGAATGGTTTGGTGCAGAAAGAATAAGTGGTCAGAATGATTAAGAGGCTCTTATGATATAGTGCAAAATGAAATATGGTTGTTTGGTAATTGTTTAGAATGAAATTAGGGTGCTGAATGCTTAAGGGAGTCCCAAGATACAAAATCATTCAGAGGGTTTTAGTATCATTAAGAGGCAGACGTTTTTTTTGCCAAACAAGATTCACCTCTTAGAGATTCAGAGGTTACCTCTTAATGGAACAATTAAGAGGTAAACACACAAACCCAATGTCGCCATATAAGAAAACAACCATGTAAAATAACAGCAGCTAGCACCTTTGGTTGCTTGATACCCAATATGAGACCACAGTCGGATAAATCCTCGGAAATCTCACAACCGACGTCTTCATAAAGTGCATCGTGATGTATTCGTTTTGTCGATGGTTGGACAATAATGCGTGCCACTTCCATTTCACCTTTGCCACTGTGCAGAAGTCTAGCACAGTGTGCTGGCGTTAGAGGAACCCTTCTTTCCCACTTGTTTGTAGACTCCGAAAGAATCCCGATAACTCCATTGCCAAGCATGATAACTTCAACTTTTGTTCCAAGTATTCTCTATATATCAAAAAACATACTGATCACCTTTCATGATTTGTACAAATTCAATAAAGAAAAAAGAGAAGCACGTAAGTGCATATATGGAGCATAGAAATAAGAAGTGTTAGAAATTGGGTAGGGAAATTGGGTAAAATATGTCCATCAAGAAACTGGATTGTTTGAGAATCGTGTGAGTTCATTTTTCGAATTGATATTTCGACCCTATGCATGAGTTTCACGAAATTCAATCAGGGATAAGACTAAAGAACACTATCGATTTTAGGCACAAAATCAGGCACAAAATTACAGGAGAGTATTTGAATGTTCTGAATTTTTCGTAAGTCCCAAAAAGTAAGTATATTATATATATAGTAGCTCCATTCGAAAAATGAGAGAAAATAACTGAAATGGGGGTTTTCCCAAGTTTCCAGCAGTTTCAGACGATTATAACCGTATTTGGATGAGATCACAGATTGGTTACAACTGACCTCGACTAAAGGTCTAAGGTCATGCATGACCAGAGGTCTTTGACCTCTGGTCAAAACCAGAGATAGGACCTATCTTTGGTCTATAAGTTTTTCAGAACCTAAGTCTGAAAACACACCACTTGATCTAAACTGAAAACTGATCAGGACAGAAGTATTCCTTCAATCTGATCACGTTTTTCCACTGCATTCCAAGTCCAAAATTATGTAGCTGCCCCTCGACCCCCCGCCAGGGGCGCGGCCCCCTTTACCCCCGCCATTTGGTCGTGTAGGGATCAAACTCGCCTTATATACAAGTGTTCACTCCGCACCACCTAACTTGTATTAAATCACGAGTTTGAAACCCCATAGACACTCGTGTTAATTCCGGTTACACTTAAATGGGTAAGGGTTTAGGATGCGAAAGGGGTAATGTTATTACTGTTGAATAAACAGAGTCTAACAACAATGGGGATTCGAGACTAGCAGGTTCATAATCTATTTCATACCGATGAATTAACTTAGAGCTAATTAATCTGTTGATAAAATCAGCAGAACGCATATCAAAAACAGTTAACGTACATGATTTTTGTGTAGATAACAGAGAAGAAACTACAGATCAAATTGATAGGAAGCTAACCTGTTGTTTTCCTTGAAAGAATTAGACACAAGGATGTTGTCCTCCAAAATATTGTTGACAAAAGGGAGTAAACATCGGTGGTGATTCATAGTGACGTGTGAGTTTGGCGATGAAAGCGATTGGTACCAAAGGAGTTGAAGATAAAGATGAAGATGATGACTACATACGTGAGAAAATTGATAATGCAGCAGTAACACACATGGTGGGTGGGTGTTGTTGTTTCTATTTGCAGAGTGTATAAACCCAACGGATTGTTGCCACCTGTTGGACGATTCAAATGCCGAATAGCAACGACAAAACCATCTTTCCCATCAAAACCCAACCACTTCCAATATTTTAAATACCAATCATATTTTTAAATGTCGAAATTAGATCAAAATTGCGTAAAAACTAGGTTTTAGTATTGATGTGTATATGAAAAAAAAAGGGGTGGATTCAAGCGAGAATCGTGAGAATTAGTTATCAATGGTTGGATGAAAAATAGACGAACATCATGATGAGATGCAGGGGCGGAGCCAGAAAATGTATTTAGAGGGAGCCTAAAAACAACATGAAAAAATCATATATGTTTTGTTATTAAATACTCGTTCTTAAAAATGGTTATTAGAAAAGAGTTCGAAAACATTAGTAACGAGTTGTTCACCAAACGCTTATCAGGTAAGTGTTTATTGGTAATAGTCACCAACTCACCACCCTATTGGGTAACATTCTCACTATCAAAATGGGTTGTTGGTAAGCGTCTTTTACCTGATAACCGTCTAATAGGAAAGAGTTTTCTCATTCACTTTGTTATGCCTCTTACTGGGTAACATCAAAATGGGTTGTTGGTAAACGTCTTTTAAAAAATTTGGTATTTTTAAAGGAAGAAAAAAGGATAATTAAAGCGTGGGACTTAACAATTTTTATTATTTAAAAAGGGAGGGGGAGCCAATGCCCCTCCTAGCTCTAAGGTGGCTCCGCCACTGATGAGATGCACCGAGAAAGATGCACAGAGATATACAATTTTCTTTTAAGCCGCAATTCATGGAAGGGTATTTGATTAAAAATAATCAACGGTTTAAAAGCACTTTTCACCAGAAATGACACTTCTCGCATGATCCTATGTTTAACAAAAGAGATTACTAGACAAAAGTGCATTTAGCAATGTAAGAAGGTACAATTAATCTTCCCGTATTTTAAATCGATGGTAATCGTTTTGCGATTGTGTGTTATCAAAATTAATTCACGCTTTGTGTTATTATTGTCCCTCTAAATTTTATTTTGATTTGTGTGGTGGTCTCTCATAGTGAAGGTGTGTTTGGTTGGTTATTAGTTTTATGTAGTATTTTGATATGTTGATGGGATTTAACATTTATCTTGTATTTGAATATGTTTATTTGTTAGTTATCAATTAATTTTATGGAATCCAATGGTGAATCTTTAAAAAATTGTATGTATGATGTATTAAGCTATAGAGGAAGAATTATGCGAGAAGTTAAACATTATGCGAGAAGTGTGGTATCATATATGATTACACGGCTTGCGGTGTGTTTAATCATATATGACTAAACGTCTATGTATTGTCAATGTAACATGTGTTTAATCATATATAATTAAGCTTGTGTATCATATATGATTAAACACTTCACGCATTCTCGCATAAGGTTTAGCTTCTCGTTTGAATCTGCCTTAAGTTATAATATGACATATGAATCTATTTGTACGGTTGAAATTTTGAAATATATATACAAACATTGTAATTCTTAAAAATCATAACCAACGTTTATATACACATATTCATCATGAGCTTACACTCAGGGGGGGGTTCATGTATCAACTTGGGGGTCAAATAAGATCCACAAAATATTTGTTTTTTATATAATCAATTATATATTCATTAGTATATAGTGTTTTTACCCCATTAAATTTTTTATTTGTCCCTCCAATTATAGCATCATTGCAATCAAAATCCTTAGTCCGAAACATATAAAATAAATGGTTTTCTTCTACCATTTTCGTATTCGTCTTTGGTTTTCGTCTTTGTGACTTTTGTCTCTAGTTCGTCGGAGGATAGGAAGTCGGAGGTTTCCACGTATGGGTAAAGATACCAGAGTTTTTTATTCTCTATTGAATTATTATTATGAATTTGTTATTATGAAATGATATTATGGATTGGGTCGATGGTCTAACATATGAAATGTTACTAATAAATGTTACATGATTGGTCCCTGTTGTTTACAAAAAATTGCACTGTACGTCCCTAATTTGAAATAATTATGGAAAATGTCCATCTGGTTTACATTTTCATACGTCTTTGGTCCTTGTGCCCTAACACTGTTAGATAATTCTGTTAGAGTGAGTTAACTTTAAGGGCATTTTAGTCTTTTTACTTCTTTTTATTATTATTTTCAATTAAACATTAATAAAACCCACATGGACCAAGAATGTAACACACATTTTCTTCATTCCTCCCGTTGCTACACCACCATCATCGGCCACCATCACTGAACTCCACCTTTCCTCACCATCTTCTCGGCCACCATCACCCTCCTCCACCGAGACCGTGAAACCCACAAATGTCGTTACTCCGCCCAGATGAACCCCATCGCCTCCATCCATACCGGCACCCAAAATCTTCACTAATGAACACCACCGCCTCCATCCACCCTGTCTCTCCTTCTCTCTCTTCGATCCCTGGTGAAACCCCATTCTCCATCAAAGTTTGATTTTAGGGTTTTCAAATTTGAATTTCGATTTGGGGTTTATCAGATGTTTGATGTTGAAACCATTGTTTTATTAATCTGCTGGAGTTCGAACAGAGATAAAACCTGATAAAACCCGATTCTGTAGATCCATTTCATATTATGCGACAATGTACAGTCGCATCAATTTCTTGAGGAGGTTATTGATTCAGATATAAAGATTTGTTACACAGATTTAGTTTTTCTTGTACAAAATTGTTGTTTGTCTTGTGTTTTGTACAAATTAGTTTGAAGAAATTCTAATCTGCATCCTCTTTTTTTGTGTTTGTGGATAAAATGGGTTAATTTTTATGGCATGTTTTGGATTGATGAAATGGGTTCATGCTCTTGTGTTCTTAAAATAATCACTGGCATAAATTTGTTCTTGAATTTTCAGTTTTCACTAGTTTCATGTTATTTACTGGAAATAATACTGAGATGTTAAGAGATAGGGCAGAGATATTGTTGAGATATCCAAAAAGGGGTAGGTTGGGTTGAACACATGGTCGACAAGGTGACATGGGTATAGAATGTGGTAGGTGTGGGTGTGTCTTCATGGGTTTATGTGGTCAAACAAATGAAAAAAATCCAAACTTTTTGAATCTTTGTGTGTTTCTTGAATCTTGTTTGATCTGTTTCATCATCTGGATGGTTGCTGTTTTGAAAAATTTGTAATTTCTTTAATAAAGATAAAGAAAACAAGATGACTGTGGAGGAAATTTGAGGGGTTGTTGGGGTTAGTAACGAAATTGACAGATTCCCCATGGGGACGAGAGTTCTTGTTGTTGATGATTATCCAACTTGCTTGAAGTTATTAGATGGTCTTTTGAGGAAATGCCAATATCAGGATTAGTTTTCTTCAAATCACTTTAATTTTAATAGAAAATAGAAAACATTAAAAGACTAAAATACCCTTAAATTTAACTCACTTTAACATAATTATCTAACGGTGTTAGGATGAAGGGACCAAAGACGTGTGAAAATGTAAACCACAGGGACATTTTCCATAATTATTTCAAATTAGGGACGCACAGTGCAATTTTGTGTAAACCACAGGGACTAATCATGTAATTTACTCTAAATGTTATTATGTAATGTGTTGTTTCATAAGTGAACAATACTGGTATGAAATTAGGGTTACAAAAATTGTTATTATTTCATATGAGACGCAATAATTTGTTTGGTTTCATTTAAGAAACAAAACGGTTGAAAAATTGGTGACGAGTCAGTTACATAGGTAACCAAATAAGATATTCAAGAAAATAATATTTTTTTAAGATAAAACTGATATATTTGATATTGTATGAGATCTTTAAAGAAATCAGTTATTCTAAACATACGAATTTGGTTAAAAAAAACTCAAATACACTTGGTTGTAAGTCTGTACTCTAAGGTTGCAAAAGAAGGAGCTTTATATATCGAGGACACAAATGAAAAAATTAATCATTTTCTTTCTTTTCTTCCCATATTTTCCTTCTTTATCGAGAACACAAATGAAAAAATTATTTTATTTTATTTTAATTTTCCCCAAAAATTCGAGAACACAAAATTAAAGTCGTTTTGAGTATTCTATGTGACATTGGTCGAGGCCCAAGTCGAGTTTCCATCTTAAATGCTCAAAAGCGTCTTTAATGAATAGAGAGGCGTTTATGTCAGTGTCATGAACACTAAATTTAATGGTGATACCGAACATATACATATATATTATATACATATATATATATGTGTGTTTATGTCATTGTCATGAACAATAAATATTAAGTTATTAATAATTTAAATTCATATGAAACGATAAACAAAAGAAATTCTAAATTCTAATCGATACTAAAAAGCAAATTTGAATCGAATTTTGAAATACATAGATTCGAAAAATTGAAAATACACAAAATTGTAACGCCATAACGCGTCATGGCAGGCCATGCCATAACGCGCTGCCTTATCTCGACGCCAAGGGGTATAACGTGGCGGCAAGGCTGCGCCTCGGCGCCATGGCCCGCCAAGGCACGTTTTTTAGAACATTGGTTAAAACATTCGAAAACTCTTGAACTCACCATATGTGTATAGTTTAATTTGTTTTGTTTTGTCGATGTTGTAGTTGGTAGTGCTAGTGGTGGTAAAGGATAACAGGTAAATTTGTTGGTTGATATATGTAACATCTCAGACAATTGTACTAGATATTATCCGCTTTGTCCACACCTAGACTCATTGTAAGGGACTTGATACCTCGTATACCAGACGCGTTTTAAAACTAAGGATGAGACTCGAGGATCAAATACCCAACCGAACCGAAACCGAACCTAATGCATGTAATCGGTTCCCAATTTTGCACAATTTCAGGATTCGGTTCTTCAGTTCTGGTTCCAAAAACCGAAACTTGTACATATCATCCCGAAATCGAAATCGACCCGATACCGAACATGTACATACGGTTCGGTTTTCATGTAACACCCGTAATTTCGGATAAGTTCAACTTCGATTCAGTGAGGAATCGATCTTTTAAGAAAATTATGGAAAATAGGATTTGGAGTTAAATCCTAGATTTGATAGTGTTGTTGGATGGAGAATTCAAATACGAGTCCAACGGGCCTTTCCAGAGCAAAAACGGAGCTAAAACGAAGAAGATATGGTCAAAACAACTTTCGGTACAATCTCGGCTAAAGTGACCAGCGAAAGTGACACAAGTGTCACTCTCGCTGGTTTTGTACCGAGGGTTTTTGGAGGTTTAGCGAGTATGACACACGCGAAAGTGACATGGTCACTTTCGCAGTGTCACTTTCGCCGAGTTTGTACCGTGAGCATTTTGGGTAGCGGGCGAGAGTGACCCGGCGATTGTGACATGGTCACTCTCGCCGTGTCACAATCGCGAGCGGACTCCAGTGTGTTTTAAACCCGTTTCTTCTTCCTTCTTCTTCATTTTATATCTATATCTCGACCCAACTCTCTCTCTCAGCCGATTTTTCTCAGAAACACCATCCCCTCCCCTCTCCTTCCTCATTTCTTCACCAAATAAAACCCTCTTCCACCATTGATGAGTATTTGGGAGTTTGGAGCTTTTGAGGAGACTAGGAGCTCGTTTTTGGATGATTCAAATGGTTAAGGTAATCTTTCCCTACCCAATAGTTGTTATTGTTGTTGATTTCATCTTCTTTCCATCTTGTGAGGATGTTGAACGATTTTGGTAATGATGGGTTAAGGAAATATGGTTTACCTCATATTTAAGAACTAGGGTTTGACAAATTTGGGGGTTTAGATGTGTTATGGTTAGGGAATGATTATTTATGGTTGGAACTTGTGGATCTAGGTTTTTGGAAGATTTGGCTTGAAGATGTAAACTTCATCAAAGGAGCATACGTTGGAGAAACCCTAGATTTAGCTAAATCTAGCAAGGTGAGTTCAAGTTATTTTGCGAAAACGTTGTACATGCCAAAATGAGTATTTTACTAATATGTGTGTATTTTACTTGAAAATGTATATGGTTGAATTATTTGGTAGATTTAACTCTTTTAAAATGTTATCTTATAAATGTGTAAAACACCCATATTTGGGACTTTTGGATGTTTAGATGGTTAGAAACCATAAATTGTCTTTAAAAGATTATTTGCTCAAAATGAAGATTATTTGATGGTTTAATAAAGTTTGTGTAAATGATTTTAATAAACCATTTGTGAAATGCACTTTTAGTGTTATGGGTCATTTGAGAATATTAAGGGTGTGAGTCCTCTTTGGAAATGAGGGTTATCCCGATCCAAGATTTTATTTCGAGTTTTCATGGATTTGAAGTACTCATCGGCAATCGGTGTGTGTTGTTGTACTTAATGACATTTTATGACTTTTATGAATTATCTTTCGAATTGGTTGAGCTTGTGGCTCAGTATTGGGCTTTATTACGACTTGAGAACAAATGTCCGTGTCGATAGCATCAGAGTTGAGTTTTGAATTTTGATTTATGTTATTTGGGAATTGCATGTTTAATTGCATTTGTTTATATGTTTGGAGTCGTGTAATGTGTTAGACCTTGTTAGCCATGGATCCATAGGCATAGTAATGGCAATAGATCTGGAGTGATTGAGTCATGTAGCACGGGATAGGCATCAGGATCCGTGATAAGTAAGGCGTGGGCCTACATGGTCGGGCGTCGTCTCACGGGCAGTAAGGTGTAATCCCAATGTGCTGTTGTGGATTTGGAGTGACCCAACGTATAGACCTGGAGTGGTTGAAGTTGGGGAGCTCCCTAGTCTCGCGGGCAATAGACCTGGAGTGATTGAGCCTAGTTTACGAGATTAGCCACGTGGGTGTTTTTATTACATAGTAAGTGACCCACTTTGGTGTTCCGTCACGTGCGATGTATACGGGTCTCCCCCGTCACCGAAATGTGTTGTTTTGGGTATTTGTTACTACTCATGTTTTCGGTGACGTGTTCTATTTATATGGATTATTTTCCATGGTACGTAAGTTATGGTTTATATCTCATCCGTATATGATGTTTGGGTATTTGTGTTACCTCCACCTTCAACGGATACGTATCTTCCCGTTTATGATATTTGATATTTATTACATTTTACGGTTGTGTGAGTATTGCTTCGTTTTATGTTTAATAAAGAGTTATATTTCAGGGACGATTTCCATGTTTGGTGAGTTGGATATATATATTATCAACTGTATTTGAAGGATTTGTCTAAACTAGACTTATTCACGTATTATAACTTTTGAGGACTTTCTCGTGGAAATGTGGAAATTGAAAATGGTTGGTTGGATTTAAAGTAAACTCTTTTGAAATCATGACTATAGCTTTTACTCTTACGATTTATGTTTTATATATAGTCATGATAAAATGCTTGAACTCACTAGGCGTAAGCCTAACACTTTCTATTTCTTTTATTTTATCGGCATGTGCAACAGGCTCAGGTTGGGGTAACTCTAGCTACACCGTGAAGTGGCGAATGCTAGTATAGTGCACGAGAGGTGAATAGCTTAAGTTATGTTCCGCAATTACCCTTGGAAAGTAGCACTTGTATTTGGAATAAGCGGTGTCCGAAGCGAGTTTAGTCTTGGTACTAAGACTTATGTAGTATGTTTTGCTTGGAGATAACCATTATTTGTAATTGGAAGTATTTAACTTATTGTTTCAGATGTAATATCAAAAAATTTAAATTAGTTGCTCTTTCCAAATTTGGGGGTGTTACATTTCATCCTAGTTTTGAGTCCCACAAAAATTCGTTATCATGCAGTTCGGTATCAGTCTGGACCGATTTCATCCCTATTTAAAACAACGAGTTTGGGTGTGGACAAAACGGACAATATATGGTACGGTTAGCCTAAGATGTTATAGATGATGTCAAAGTCGGCAATCAGACTGGTGTGCCAGCGAGGATGTTGGGCTCCTAAGGAGGATAAATTGTAAGATCTCACATCTATAGGGGAAGGAAACAATTGTCTTATAGGAGAATGCATACCTCCTCTATCATACGTGTTTTAAAACCGTGAAAATAATTGTCTTATAAGGGACTATATACCTCCTCTATTAGACGCGTTTTAAAACCATGAGTCCAGATGTGGACAAAATGGAAAATATTTGTTACAGTTAGCCTGAGACGTTAGAGACAATATCAGAGTCGAAAACCAGACTTGTAACACCCCAAAAATTAGAGAACCAAAACCAGGGTCACGGACGTCCGCTATGGGGCATGCCGGACGTCCGCAGGGCATGGAAATCCGCGGGTCATCCGCGGAAGCAACAAAGTTATTTGATGGTTTTTGGGTTCGGCCGAGGCCGGACGTCCGCGAGGTACCATGCGGACGTTCGCGACCTGTCTGATGGAATAACTTGGGTATTTTAACCCCTTTTCCTTCTCTCTCTCTCTCTCTCTCTCCCCCCATTCTACTCTCAAACCCTAACTCAACCTTTCTCTCCCTCTCCCAGCCGTTTGTCTCAAAGAACACCAACCCCTCTCCTCTTCTTCCTCATTTCTTCACCAAACTTAACCCACTTTCCACCATTGTTGAAGATGTGGAGCTTAAAGCTTTTGTGGATGAGTAGAAGCCTTTGTTTGGGAGACTCAAGTGATAAAGGTAATGTTCCTCTATCCAAATGCTAGATTGTTGTTGGTGTTCACTTTCTTTCTCTTTTGGAGTATTGTGGACGATTTTGGTTATGTTTAGTTGAGGTGTTATTCTCCTTCTTCATTTATGAAGATTAGGGCTTGATGTATTTGAGATTTTGGGTTCTAAATGTTTGGGGAATGATTCTAAGTGTTTGGGGATAAATACTTATGGTTGGAAACTTGTGGATCTAGGTTTTGGAAGATTTGGCCTAAAGGATCCGGGTTGCATCAAAGGAGCTTACGTTGGGAGAAATTCTAGATTTAGTCTAAATCTAGCAAGGTGAGTTCAAGATGATTTGTGAAAACTTTGTACATGCCAAAAATGTTATTTTCCAAATGTTTGTGTGTTTTACTTGAAACTATAAATTGTTGAGTTATTTGATGAGTTTAACTCTATGAAGTATTTATCCTCATAAATGTGTAAAACACCCATATTTGGGATTTTGGATAGTTTGATGTGTAGAAATCGTAATATGTTCTTAAAAGATTTATTGCTCAAAATGAGGTCTATTTGATGGTTTAATCATGTAGTGAAATTGATTTTATAAACCATTTGGGAAATTGCACAAATTAGTGTCAAGAGTCATTTTGAGGATTGTAAAGGTGTGAGTAGGGGTGTTAACGAGCCGAGCCGAGTCGAGTAGCAAGTTATTCGAGCCGAGCTCGAAAAAATAATATCAGACTCGAGCTCGATTAATTTTTCAAATTCGGGCTCGAGCTCGAGCTCGATTATTTTTTCAATGTTCGAGCTCGAGCTCGATGCTCGTTTATGAGCTCGAATTCGAGATCGATTAACTCGTTTACGTAGTCAAGATCGATATTTTTTATAATTTGATTATACAACTTGTAAACATATAAATATGTGAGGCTCGAAAAAGTGTATGCTCGAATGGCTCGGCTCGACTCGACTCGACTCGTAAAGCTTAATCGAGCTTTCGAACGAGTCGAGTCGAACATCGGTGTTATAGAGCTCGACTCGTTAACTTAAGCGAGCTTTATTTTTTGTTCGAGATCGACTCGAGCTCGACAGCTATTAGGCTCGAGCTCGAGATAAACGAGCTCGAGCTCGAGTAGCTCGTTAAAAGCTCGACTCGTTAACACCCCTAGGTGTGAGTCCTTTTGGGAAAACCCTTTTGTTTAACCGTGTCGGGTATTGGGTTAATAACGATTTTATGGTACTTGTTTACCTAACTGATGTTTAAACGTATTTTATGCGATGATGACCGTTATATAAGGGTCTAGCGAGTTTGGAGCATTTTGCTCGGGTTTAACTTTAAGAAAGTTTTGGGGACATTTGTCCGGTTTAAATGGCTCGATGTGGAGTCTTATTTATGGGTTGCTTTTATTGCACCATTTTGCATATTATTGCACGTTATTGATGTAACGCCCCAAATTCCGGGCTAATTTGAACCTCAATTTTTTCCACAAGTTATGATAATATAAACTTCAAACTTACAAAAATAGCAAGTGAATTAATCATCAAGAGTACATTTACAGATACAGGATTCTACAAATAACTTATTAATCTAATTATGTCACTATAATCAGATTTACTAAGTTATCTAAGCAATCCCTCAAAATCTCCTTCTGTTAATTGACTTCTTTGCTATTCCAAAACGCTCGTCCCACAACCCATTATTTTCCCGAGCCGGTACCTGGTAAGAAAACATCATTTGAAACGATTAGGCCAACGCCTAGTGAGAACATTCGTTTCCATAATAATATTTGCAAAATCAATGTAAACAAGTTATATCAAACCTGATTACCCTTTTTCTTACCATACGTGTAACTCTATTCCGTTAACACGATTTTCATCCAATCCCATGAATATGACTGACACACATTCCATCATCATATCATGTCTTAGAGCCACACTACGAATCTTCACTGATTCTAGATTAATACTCTTATTCCAGAAATCGCAATATACACATGCCCATTTCCATTCATATCCTATTCCAGAGCCACACTACGAATCTTTCTCAGATTCTAGATTAATGCTCCCGCCTAAGAAATCGCAATATACACATGCCCATTTCTTAGGAAAGGAAGTAGAGATTACAATTACATATGCCAATCCCTCTTCTTCCTTAGAAACCGAGAATTACGCTTATTCCAGGGTTTCTCACACACATCAGAATAATGACTAACTTCATCTATTCCACGTGTACATAACCATTAGTACCACACACATCAGAATAATGACTAACTTCATCTATTCCACGTGCACATAACCATTAGTACCACACACATCAGAATAATGACTAACTTCATCTATTCCACGTGTACATAACCATTAGTGCCACACACATCAGAATAATGACTAACTTCATCTATTCCACGTGTACATAACCATTAGTGCCTATGGATCCATTACACTTTACTAACGTATATGCATAACAACATATCACACCACATCTCATATTATATTCTTAACTCTGAGAATACTAGATAACCTATCGCATTTTCATCCTCAAATGCCCCCCCCTTCGGCGACTTAGCACGGGGGTTCCGCTACCCGGTTAGCGGATGGGGTCAAGGGGCAACGCCCTTGCGGGGTCTGGGGGCAGCAGGGGTTTAGAAACTTAACCAGACAAAACATCCGGAAACTGCATCCATCCATCAGAACCTAACATTTTTAATTTCTCAAAAGTGTCCGGACAACAGGGGTTTCCGGACAACTAAACTTTCCGGATAACTACAACTCACCGGATACATGCATAATCCGGACAATACACTTTCCGGACCATCATCTAATCCGGACAACACCCGGAAACTAAAGCAACCCGGATACTATCCGGTAACTATTTTATCCGGAAACTTACAATAAAACTAGACTTACCGGATACTCTTCTGCGTCCGGAAGCATTCATCACCGGGGTTTCCGGATACGTGGTTTTATCCGGAAACTACGGCTGAAACTCAGAAAATTGATCCAAATCCCATATCTGTTCTATTCAGCTCATTCCAGACCATTCCATACAGTTCATAACCAATTTATACAACTATTTCAAGGTTTAATTTAACAGGAAAACACTGATTTGTACAAACAACAAATGAACTCACCTTTTTGTTGCAAAACACCCTATGCTGCACAAATCTAATCCCAATCTGCTGTTAATGATTCTGAACACCTAATCAACAAACAGATTCGTTCACAAACATTCATCTACAACAACTACAACTGAATCTTGTGATAAACTTCTTACCAAATTGAAGACAAAACCCTTGTTTTCTTCCTTTTCTCTTCTTTCTCACTTATCTCTCTTTTCTCTTTGATTCTCTAAACCGACCCAACACAAATACTGAGATATTTTCTTATCTCAGCTTCTTTATCCATTCACACTTTCAAGAATAACCCAACACCCCCTCAAGTTCCAATATTCCCAAAAGTAACATCCAACTTTAATCCTTTGTATTTTAACCCCATTGAATAATAAACTTACAATATAATTCAAGGTTTTAACCAAAATACAAATAGATCCCAATTCTCATTAAAATAATATTATTGAAAATTCAGGATGTTACAATTGATATTTACATGCTTGGGTGCGTTAATCATTCCGGGATAGGCATGTTGTTATAGACTGTGTTGCATTGGATCCATAGGCACTGTTTTTGTGTATTTAACGTGGAATAGGCATAACGTAATTTGTAATTCCTGTTGGCCTGAAATATGGAATAGGCATAACGTAATTTGTAATTCCCATTTCATAAAGGTGTTATGAAATGAGAATAGGCATAAAGTAAGTTGTAATTCTCGAGGAATAGGCATAAAGTAAATTGTAATTCATGATTTCTATGGGAAGGTCAGAGGTATGCACAACGTAATTTATAATCTCTACTTCCAGTTCAAGAAATAGACATAACGCAACTTGTAATTTCTTGGATAACGTTGTATGGGTGGTATACTTATGTGTTTCTTCCACCTTCAACGGATACGGGTCTCCCCCGTTTATGGTATTCGAACTTTATTACATTTTACGTTCGCGTGAGTATTGCTTCGTATTATGTTTCGATGAAGGGTTATAATTAAATGGATGGTTTCCATGATTTATGGGTTGAGTATTTTGTCGTCAACCGTATTTGGAGGTTTTGCCTAAACTAAATTTATTCACGTATTGAGTGAGTTGGGATCGTAATTCATTTTGGAAAACGCTTTAAACCTCTCGGGAACTTTTCCCATGGATTTTTGGGTGCGTTGGAAAATGAGACATTTATATCCTTTTGGGAAACTCTTTTGGAAATGATAATCTATGTCGCAAACCTTCATTTAAAGAATTATTTAAATCATGCTATAAACTCTTGAACTCATTTGGCGTTAGCCTAACCCTTTTTATTTGTCGGCATGTGCAACAGGTCTCAGGTTGGGAGTAGTTCTAGTAACACGTGGGAAAGGTCGCGTGCTAGTAATGTGCATGAGAAATGATGTTGATTAAGTGAATCTTCCGCATTTTATTTGGGACTAGCGACTTGTGTTGTATTAAGTAACGCCCATCTTAAGTTTTAGTTGTAGATATTATAATGTTTAAATTATGAGGTATTTTCAGGAATGAATTATAGAAATGATTTTATCTACTTTTGATTGTTTTATTGAAATTAAAGTTAGTAGCTCGTTCCAAATTTGAAGGTGTTACAAGTTGGTATCAGAGCATAAGTTTGAGAGAATTAGGTGTTGATTGTGGATACCTAGACTCAAACTAGCGTTCTTTTAAGTAAATGAGAGTGACATTCACCATTAGACACATTAAGATAGGATGTTTTGAGGTCGATAAGAGTTATTAGAAACGGGAATCACGTCGAGAGTGGCAAGGATAATCATGTACGGTGCGTTCATAGTGACACCTGACCAGTGTCATGGTGAATCTACTAGTTACATGTGCGTACTTGAACTACTTTAATGTGATGATCGTGGGGTAGTGAAGAAGTTCTAAGCTACTAGTCGTTGGAAAAGATTGATGATTATAGCATTAGTCACTTAGAGTGACAATAAGCATGATAATTGCTTTAAGTGGACCGTTTTGGGTCAAAGTTGATGGTTGGATTAGAACCATATATTGATTGAATCGACCTTAATGCGAAGAGGAAACCGTAAGGTTAATTGACGAAATTCCCAACTTAGCCTTAAGGGGGTTTGAACATCCGAATGACAATAGTAGATCGGAGGGATTTGGAGGAGTATGGGCTGAGACGTTGAGTGCCGATTAAGTTATGCACAAAATTTATTTTGGAAATAAATCGCATCAACTATTTCTTGTGTTTCAAATCCACATATGGATTGTGTTACAAATTTTGGAAATGTTTAGCACACACACAAGATTTTAAATCATGGTTTTGAACGTGCGTGAAACCATTTTATTGCGGGAGTGGCAAGCTCCGTCAGAACTTGTTTCATTTTGTTATTGTCCAACGTTTCTTTCGGGTACATTGATATCCGTATTTTTATGATGTTTAAGATGTTGGGCAAGTGACTATGGCTTATAACTTTAACATTGGATCTCCTCCACATATGTTAAAGTTTGGACTGAAAGTTATCTTCCATGATGTCTATATAAAGCTAATTTGGAGAATTTGTTTAATGTGAGTTTGTTAAACAATGTTGTTTATATAGTATTACAACAAGAAGGGGATTTTTGGGATTTTGGAGTCTCATTCATGATTTTGCTTATAGCAATTTGGCTTTTGGAAGCAAACTGTTTGGTGCCGTTTTATTGACTTGAGGTCATTGAGTCCATTGAATTTTATGGAGTTTTGTTTTATGACGTGTTGAGTCATGTGAGTGTAATTTCACAATGTGCATACTCCATTTACTTATGTGAAAATTTATGAGTTATGTTGGACATTTTGTCCAACTCGAGCTTTGTTGAGAAACGTTAATTTTATGCCATAAGGCGACCAAAAAGGGATGAGTTGGAACTTTAGTGTCGCGTAACTTCTCTTTCAAGAGTTTGTGTTAACAAGTATTTCGTTGCAAATAGTTCAGTGTATGGATTGATTTATACGTGACTTAAGTGATGCATGAAAGAACACTTTGGTAACATTTCATAATAATTTGCTCGGTGCGCTTTTGGTCAGTTGATTGTTTTATCACCATTTCATGTAAATACATTATATCGACTAGGGGTATGCATAGCTTGGTAACCATTGTTTCTTGACACTTTGATAAACGAGTCGTGCATGAAAACGTTTTGTTAACCCATTGTATAAATGAAGGCCTTTTGGTCAAAGTATACGTTAGTGTCATGGAGATCATGCATAGTTCACAATACGTTACATTCTGAAAACACAAAGGTGTGATTCGTTGACATTTGGTCAACTTTAGTTCGAGGAACATTTTGGAAAATCAATTGCCTAAACCTAGAGTGTGTGGAATTGATTATGTTTTGAACATTAATGCGCACTGTTTGTATGACTTAAGGTCGAAAGTTGATTTGAACCCTTTTTGGTGTCAACAAATTACAAGTACTTATTTTCTCCTAAGTTTTGGAAAACACGTTGAGATGTGTGAGCCTCGTCAGAAACATTTTACTTAAAGTGTCATTATATGACCGGATGAGAAAATTTTGGAAATTGATTTAAAGAATTTCAACCTTCGAAATTTTGTCATGAACTATTTAATGCATGTTATTTCGTTTCAAGAAAATTACTAGGAAAGTGTTACAAGCTTGCATGCCTACCCCAATTCGAGGTTCCCTATGATGTTTTAGTCGATATTTTCAAATGATGGAAACGTATTGGTTTTGTCTTTAAATATGGAACTTGCACAAGTCATTTTGTGTTTTGACTAAGGTGTATTTATAAATCGTTTCATCGTTTTTATATGATAAACTGACGCGCGCAAATTTAGTTGGTAAACCTTGTTCCATGCCATTTTATGGTTAGAAGGGAATTTTAGAGTCAAAAGCCGTCTGAACTTCTTTTGAAGTGCGTGCGAAACTTTTTGTTGCACACCATTTAAAGTGGGCAGTTGCTTTACGTGCATGTCATGAGTCAATCCATACTAGGACCGTAGCGGTTCATTTAAAAGAAGTTGTTTATTACGCTTTTGCGTTTTGTTGATAATCTGAACTGCGATGAAATAATTTTCAATATGATTTTCATATGTGGGACGAGCATGTCCATTTTTGCGCAACTACCGAACTGATAGTAGTAGTTTTTATGCGTACGTGTAATCTAATATGAAAATCTTAGCGTTGAAAATTTATATGAAAAGTTTTGTTGATTGGCATATTTGTTAAATGATTCACTTGAAAACCTTGAACTCATTAGGACCTTGGAAAGGTTAAGTAACCCAGTTAAGGGTAAGTGCGTGTAGCACTTCGACGGTGGAAGGTTGGGTACTCCACGCGTGATAGTACTGTAGGCCGAATGGTATTGGTCGAGGGGATGATGCACTTTGTAATTAAGAGAATTGGTTCGCAGTAGCCTATATTGAGGTTTGTGGTAACCATTTTGTTGGGAATCTTATTTTGGGATCTTGGTCAACTTTCGTATGTGGGACCCTTTAGACACCATATCGATAATTTTGGTTTTGATGAGAATGCTCGACGAGTGAAACTCGAGTGTTGAGCCTGTTGTGACTCAAAGCTTGGTGGTATGTTAAGTGTCGACTTTTGGGCTTGGGGCCAAGCACCGTTAGTGTAATCGAGGGATTGTAGTCCGATTTTAAAGAAAGGACGGTAATGGTTGTAGTGATCTTAAGATGCTCATTGGTGATAAGGGGATTTAGGGAAATGATTTCTTTGTGTGATTAGAGAATCTGTCGATTGGATGATTATTAATTGAGCACGTCTTTGGGATTGTGCAATTGATGAGTCAATAATGACCATTTGGGTTGGAACTGATGAAACCCGTTGAGGGTAAATACTAGTTCGATAGCGGGGCTATTTGGGTATTCTGAAGTTTTGGATTGATGGTTAGTAGTGATTAAACGTTGGGTTGGTTTGGAGAGAAAATTTAAGAACATGTGAATGTGGAACGATTGGGAAGTTCGAATCGGTCGGTGGGAAAGTATGGATCACTTAAGGTTGGAAGCCAACTCAAGTATAGTGGTCGGAAGCCACTCTAGCAAATCAGGCCTTCATTGGGATGTAAGTGTTTTATGCTTAAACGGGGAGTTGTTATGAGAACATCAAGAAACTGTTGTGGACAATTCCATAAGAAAAAAGTTTGAACCTAATTGTAATCGGGGGAAATTGGAATGTGTTGGACGTGGTGGCCATTAAGTGTGTAGGAACTAGATTTAGAGGACGAAATCTCTTTAACTAGATTTAGAGGACGAAATCTCTTTAAGGTTGGGAGGATTGTAACACCCCGAAAATTGGAGAACCAAAACCAGGGTCACGGACGTCCGCAATGGGGCATGTCGGACGTCCGCAGGGCACGGAAATCCGCGGGTCATCTGCGGAAGCAACAGAGTTATTTGATGGTTTTTGGGTTCGGCCGAGGCCGGACGTCCGCGAGGTACCATGCGGACGTCCGCGACCTGTTTGATGGAATAACTTGGGTATTTTAACCCCTTTTCCTTCTCTCTCTCCCCATTCTACTCTCAAACCCTAACTCAACCTTTCTCTCCCTCTCCCAGCCGTTTGCCTCAAAGAACACCAACCCCTCTCCTCTTCTTCCTCATTTCTTCACCAAACTTAACCCACTTTCCACCATTGTTGAAGATGTGGAGCTTAAAGCTTTTGTGGATGAGTAGATGTAACAACCCGAATTTCTAATATGTATTGAAAGTTTAGTGGCCAATGTCTAAGAATTTAAAGTTTAAGTAAAGGGACCCTTTGTGCAATTTTGGAAAGATATAAATGGGTGAGGATCCCTATGTTATCTTGATTATTCAGTATTAAATTCGTGTTGGCGGCTAAGAAGGAGAAGAGAAAAGAAGAAGAAGGCGATTGGCATTGAAATTGTTAGGTGAAGCTCGCATTGGTAAGAAATCAATTTCTCCATGTTATTTCTTGCAAATTGGGTAGATGAGTAAATCAATTTAGGGTTTATCTTCACGTCTGAACACTGTGTAATTATAGTAAGTACAACAGTGGGGTTTTAAACTCTTAATCAAAATGTGAGTAATGAAATTTAGTTTTTTAATTGGGTTTTGAGGATAAAGTGTAGCATGTACGAATTTATGAGAAGAGGTAATGCTAAAAATCATCAACGTTTGGATTGATTAGGAAGAGTCTTGGTTCTGGGTTCGGCATCAAAAGAATTGCAGTTCCGGAAGTATCTGTTACCGGAACTGATGTTTCCGGAGTTAGTAAATTTATAAGAACCGAAACTTGCAAGATCCGGAACTACATAAATAAGGATTCGGAATCGTCCCAATACCTGTTCCGGAATTGGACCTCAACGAAGTGGATCCGGAATGGATCTTCCGGAACTTGGGCTCGATGTGTTGGGCTTGGAACAGTGTGATCCGGAATAAATCTCGTGTGGATCCGGAATTTCTAAGTTCCGGACTTGGAATGTAAATGGTTGGATCCGGAAGCCCAAAATGGCTGAGCCAGAATTGGGTTGTAAAAGAAGATCCGGAAACGATTTTCAAAAGGGAATCGGAATTCATTTTAATCATGTCCCGGAATAAAATTAAAGGAACAATGTGTTGGGTAATTGGGCCGAAGTCTATAAATGGAAATGGGACCCGTGAAGTCTTGTATTTTGGGTCATAGTCCACAAGAAATCCGGAAATTATTTTGAAAGTGGATTGGGCCTGAGTGAGCAAAAGGTTTGGTAGTGTTAATTAATTATAGGTTTGGTAATGTTAATTAATTATAGATTTGGTAATGAGTAATTAATTATAGATCCGGTATTAATTTATGTTAAGGGATCCGGTACGTACTCCTTTGGACCGTAGTCCAAAATTAAATTAAGAGGAGTCCAGAACGCAAGTTCGGGTTAGAAATGTAACTTAGCATATAAGATAATTGAGGGTTGATATGCATTAATTATTTAATGCATATTAGGTCTTTTTCTTTCCAATTTGAGTCATTTTATTTCTAATATCCCTAACTTTGAGTCATTTTAATTACTTATTTTCCTTTTTATTGTTTATTGGAGCTAGAGTAGTGAATGACCTGTTTTATGATTGAGAATGGCTGATTTTGTTCATTTTGGCAGAATTTTCTAGTGCAGACCCATGCTACAGCATTCCTGCAGCACGACATGCCTGGGCAGAAAACATTTTGGGACGTGGGGCTGAGCTCTTAAAGACAAATTGGCTTTTGGTACTTAATGATGCAGCTTCCAGAAGGTTTAAATCCAGCTGGAGCTGATTTGTTGCAAAACCCTTTTGTACTTTTATTGCTTTTTACTTTATGTACTACGTTTATTAATGACTTTGGGACCAAGTTAGGTTAAATGACTTTTGTGCCCTTCCTTTTCCTTCCTATATAAGAGAATGTTGGGGTTAGTTTTATTCCACTACTTACTTACCAAGTGACCAATTAATTCTCTTGTTATTATTATTATCTTGAGTGCAAGTATTTTCGAGATTCCTTGGAGATCTTGCAACATCAAGTTTTATAATTCAAGCGTTTTTGTTTGCAACTCTTGTTCTTCTTGCTTCTCATATTCTAATTCTTGCAATTTACATTCCTAGTTAATTATTATTCTTGTAATTTACATTACTAGTCATTTACTATTCTTGCAATTTACATTTCAGTCATTTACATTTATGCAATTTAATTTACGTCATTTATTGCTTTCTTTACTTTCCGTTATGGGTAGCTAAATTTATTAGTTCGGGTGTTAAACGGAAAGGTGGGATTTTAAACCAAAGAAAGGTGGACATTGTTTTGCAATAACAATGTTCCATCATTTCATTCAAGTTTTATAAAAACCAATGACACTTCTTGACAAACTGGTCGCTTGCTAAAGTGTTAAAGTGCCGTGGACTTAGAGATAAACCACTGAATGCACGTCAGTTTGAATGATATGGGAAGTAGACTTGAGAGAGTTACTGATAAAATGACAGTTATCATCCATATTTTTCTAAACTGATTTATTCTCGACAAGTGGTCACTAATCTAAAGTGTTAAAGTGTAGTGGACTTAGAGATAAGCCACTTGGAACACACCAACTTGAATGATATGGGAATCGGCTCGAGAGAGCGGTTTTTGATATAAAGAGATTTGGTCGTCCATATATTTTGAGAACTTTATCCCCCACTATAAATAGTTGGAGACTACACCGAGAGGTGTCTAGTTAAATCTAAACAGTAGTGGGAATATTGAAGTCCGAGAGGAATACTCTCAAAATAGATGGTGGATCTAGTTATGACTAAACTGCATGCTGCAGCATCCCTGCAGCATGGCCCGCTGGAATTTGTGTTTAAATCCCACCTTGAAGTTTCACACCCCTGCTTGCTTTATTCTCTGTTAAACAACATCAAAGTGACAAACCAAACAAAACAAATCAATCTCTTCCAATTCGCCATCTGAAATCATTTCCTTCTTCTACTTTTTATTTAACTTTTTACTCCAATCTCTGTGGGACGATATCTGGTATTTTACCATTTTATTACTTGAAAGACGATATTAGATCTCATTGTATACTTGCTTTGAGGTTTGATTAGCACACGTCTATAGGTGTATTCTAAGCACTGACAGGTTTTTGGCGCTGTTGCCGGGGATTGGTAAGCTAAAAGTTGTAAAAAGTTTTAAAAAGAATTGATTTTTCTAACACCGTTCATTGTGAGTATAGTGTATGCCAAGGATACCACGTGGGGAACTTCTTGACTTAGATCCGGACATAGAAAGAACCTTTCATCATAGACGGAGGTTACAAAGAGCTTCAAGCTCTATGGATCCTCCCGACATGGATGCACCACCCGGATTTGAGCGTAGACACCTACGACCATTTGTTGCAGAACCACAACCACCAGGATTAGAAGTCAGACCACCAAGACAACCAGATAGTCCTCCAAGACCACCAATCATAGACAACCTTAGAGGGCCGCAAAACCAGATGAGACCACCACTGGTAGCAAACCAGGTGAGACCCCCGATCTTGGAAAATCCTAGGGCACCGCCAAATTTTGGAAATCCACAAAACTTTGGAAATCCACCGCCAATTTTTGGAAATCATCATGTTCATAATTTTCAAGAACAACAACATAATAATCATAATGAACATGATGATGAAGAATCACATGGTGATAATGAACGACTGAATATCATTGATCTTGCAAACTCTAAAGATGGGAGAATCATGGACTATGCAGTTCCTAATTTTGAGCAATTGAACTCAAGAATTGTAAAGCCAACCATGAACACATTACATTTTAAACCAAAACCCATCATGTTCCATATGTTGCAAGCCAATGGTCAATTTGCTGGATTCCCATCGGAGGACCCCCATTCTCATTTGAGATCTTTTATGGAGATCACCGATGTTTTTCTAATCCCTGGAGTTTCACCTGAAGCCTTAAGGCTCACTTTGTTTCCATTTTCTCTAAGGGATAAAGCAAGAGTTTGGTTCAATTCATTAACACCAGGTTCTGTTCCATCATGGGCCGACATGGCTGGAAAGTTTTTGCGAAAATATTTTCCACCTACCCGGAATGCTAAGTCCAGAAATGAAATTTGCATGTTTAAACAAATGGACGATGAAGCAATTCCCGATGCTTGGGAAAGGTTTAAGGAATTGTTAAGGAAATGCCCTCACCATGGCATTCCCTACTGTATTCAACTCGAGACGTTTTACAATGGGCTTGATTCCAATGCAAAACAAATGCTCGATGCGACATCAGGATGGGCCTTTACTTCCAACACCTACAATACCGGGTATGAGATTCTTGAGAAGATTTCAACAAACAATGGTCATTGGGCCGACCCAAGAGCTCCAACTCAAAAGAAGACATCTGGAATGCATGATTTAGATGCATATACTGCTTTGACAGCTCAGCTTGCTTCCATGACCAATATGCTTAAAAACATGACTACTGGTCAAGGAACACAGCCGACTGCCACTACACCCACTCCAGTTGTCCTCTCAGTGCAATGTGTTTGTTGTAGTGGGGACCATTCTTATGAACAGTGCCCTCATAACTCTGAATCTGTGAACTATGTTCAAAATAGATCAGGATACAACTCCAACAATTACAATGCCAGTTGGAAGCAACATCCAAATTTTTCATGGACCAGTCCTAGTTTGAATCCACCTCCACCAAAGCAACAAGGGAACTCAAATTTTCAAAATCAAGCAAGCAGTTCTCAAAACCATTATCAAGGAAATCATCATAATCAAAACCAAAGTTTTCAAAATAATCAAAATCAAGGTTTTCAAAATAACCAACCACCTTTTCAAAACAAAACCTCCTCACAAGCAGAACCTTCCTTGGAAGCTATGTTAAAAAGTTTCATGACACAAACTCAAGCCTCAATAAGAAATCTTGAGACTCAAGTCAGTCAAATTGCTCTTAACCAAAATCACAGACATGCCGGGACTTTGCCAAGTAACACTGAGGTCCCAAAATTTCCAGGAAAAGAACATGTCAAAGCTGTGACCCTAAGAAGTGGGAAAGACTTAGATGTAGCCTTAGACAAAGAGAGTGAACCAATAGTCAAAACCAACTCTGAAAAAAGCTCATTGTCTAACCCTCATGCTGCAGCATTACCTACTATAGTTGAAAATCCATTTCAAACCATAGAGGGATTAGAACCTGAGACCCCTAAGGAAAAGACAATAGAAGGTAAAGAGCCCAACCCTAAGTGTCCAATCAAAGATGGTATAACAAAAGGCATAAAAGATCCTAGTTTGAGGGTGGAGGAAGTCCACCCATCCAGCTCAACACAACCAAAGAAAGCCATAATTGAACCAATTCCTCGTTATGTTCCTTACCCTCAAAGGTTAAAGAATGATAAGGAAGAATTGCAATTCAAGAAATTTTTGGATGTGTTTAAACAATTGCATATCAACATACCCATTGTTGAAGAAATTGAGCAAATGCCTAGTTATGCCAAGTTCCTTAAAGACATCTTAAGCAAGAAGAAGAAGTTGACTGAGTATGAAACTGTTGCCATGACTGAAGGTTGTAGTGCCCTCCTAACCAACAAAATTCCCCCTAAGCTCAAAGATCCAGGGAGTTTTACCATTCCCTGTTCAATAGGTGGGAAAGAAGTTGGAAGAGCCTTGTGTGATTTAGGAGCTAGTGTCAATCTTATGCCCTTGTCCATTTTCAATAGCCTAGGCATAGGAGAGGCTAGACCCACCACTGTCACACTCATCCTAGCTGACAAAACAGTTGCATATCCCAAAGGAAAAATTGAGGATGTTTTAGTCCGGGTTGATAAGTTCATCTTTCCAGCAGACTTTATCATTTTAGACTTTGAGGCTGACCAAGATATTCCTATCCTCTTAGGAAGACCATTCTTAGCCACATGTAGAACTTTGATAGATGTCCAAAAGGGAGAGTTGACCATGAGACTCCAAGACCAAAAAGTCACATTTAACGTCTTCAATTCCTTAAAATACCCAGATTATTTGGAAGACTGTTCTAGTTTAAGTGTGATTGAATCATCATGTCATGAGGAGGGAGTTAAGCAGACCTGTAGGATAGAAGAAATTGAGGAGGAATATGATGATGATGATGATAAGAAGATAGATGAGACTGTACCCTTACAAGTTGCCAAGTTTGAGTCTTTGGAAAATACTGAGCAAAAGAGTTTCACACCATCTGTTATATCACCACCTGACCTGGAGTTGAAACAACTCCCATCTCATTTGAAATATTCTTTTCTAAAAGATGAAAACAAATTGCCTGTTATCATTTCATCAACTCTAGAACTGCATCAAGAAAAGAAACTTGTGGAAATGTTGAAGTTGCACACAAAAGCCTTAGGATGGACCGTTGCTGACCTTAAAGGGATTAGTCCCTCTATTTGTCAACATAAGATCATTCTAGAAGACAAGAACTTCACATCTGTTGAACCACAAAGAAGGCTAAACCCTGTCATGAAAGAGGTAGTGAAAAAGGAAGTTTTGAAATGGTTAGATGCAGGAATCATATTCCCAATAGCCAGTAGTTCGTGGGTTAGTCCAGTCCAATGTGTCCCAAAGAAGGGAGGGTTTACTGTTGTCCTAAATGACAAGAATGAACTTATCCCAACTAGGGTAGTGTCCGGATGGAGGATTTGCATGGACTACCGTAAGCTAAACAATGCTACCCAAAAGGACCATTTTCCCTTACCTTTCATTGACCAAATGTTAGATAGGTTAGCCGATAAGGAATATTACTGCTTTTTGGATGGATACTCCGGTTATAATCAGATAGCCATATCACCCGAGGACCAAGAAAAGACCACCTTCACTTGTCCCTATGGTACTTTTGCTTTTAGGAGAATGCCATTTGGACTTTGCAATGCTCCTGCAACCTTTCAAAGATGCATGATGTCCATATTTTCTGACATGCTTGAAAAATCCATAGAAATCTTTATGGATGATTTTTCTGTTTATGGTTCATCTTTTGATCAATGTTTGGAAAATTTGAAAAAGAGTTTTGAAAGGTGTGAAGAAACTGATTTGGTTCTCAACTGGGAAAAGTGTCATTTCATGGTTACAGAAGGTATTGTCCTTGGACATGTAGTTTCCAAGAGAGGTGTTGAGGTAGACAAAGCAAAAATTGAAATAGTTGAAAAACTACCTGAACCCACCACTGTTAAAGGAATCAGAAGCTTTCTTGGTCATGCTGGCTTTTATAGAAGATTCATTAAAGACTTTTCAAAAATTTCAAAACCTTTGTGTCTTCTATTACAGCATGACCACAAATTTGATTTCAATGAGGAATGCAGAAATGCATTTCACACTTTAAAGAAAGCTTTGATAACTGCTCCAGTGGTTATTACTCCAGATTGGGAAAAACCTTTTGAAATCATGTGTGATGCCAGTGATTGGGCTGTAGGAGCAGTCTTAGGTCAAAGAAAAGAAAAGATTTTTCATTCAATTTATTATGCAAGTAAGACTTTGAATGAAGCTCAAATTAACTACACGACCACTGAAAAAGAATTATTAGCTGTTGTTTTTGCATTTGAAAAATTCAGGTCATATTTAATGGGTGCAAAAGTCATTGTTCACACTGACCATGCTGCCATCAAATATTTGATTTCAAAGAAAGATGCTAAACCAAGGTTGATAAGATGGGTTTTGTTGTTACAAGAATTTGACCTAGAGATTGTGGATAGAAAGGGAGTTGACAACCAAGTGGTAGACCATTTGTCTAGGTTAGAGAAACCTAAAGAGGACAAGGGAGAAGGAGACATTATAGAGACCTTCCCTGATGAGAGGATTCTTATGGTACAACATGCTGAAACGCCATGGTTTGCTGATATAGCAAATTACCTGGCTTGTGGCATAAGACCCTCTGGAATCACTGGCCAAATGTTTAAGAAATTTCTTCATGATACTAAGACTTATTTGTGGGATGACCCTTTTCTGTTTAAAATTGGTACAGATCAAGTTTTAAGAAGGTGCATTCCTGAATCTGAAGTGGCAGCAATCTTGCAGCATTGCCATCAATCACCTTATGGAGGACATTTTGGAGGCCAAAGAACAGCAGCTAAAGTACTTCAATCAGGATTCTATTGGCCAACTCTCTTCAAAGATTCCCATAACTTTGCACAAAGATGCAATGAATGTCAAAGAAGTGGCTCTATCTCCCGGAGAAATGAGATGCCACTTAATGGGATCTTAGAAGTAGAGTTATTTGATGTGTGGGGTATAGACTTCATGGGACCCTTTCCCCCATCAAACCAATACCAATACATACTGGTTGTTGTTGATTATGTATCAAAGTGGGTGGAGGCAGTAGCATGTGTTTCAAATGATGCTAAAACTGTGGTGAAATTCCTTCAGAAGCAAATATTTACAAGGTTTGGTACCCCCAGGGCTCTAATTAGTGATGAGGGTACCCACTTTGTAAACCATTTGTTACAAAAAGTTCTTGAAAAATATAACATTCACCACAGGATTGCCACTGCATACCATCCACAAACCAATGGATTGGCTGAGCTCTCTAACAGAAAAATAAAGGGAATTTTGGAAAAGGTTGTCAAGCCAAACAGAAAAGATTGGGCCTTGCATTTAGATGATGCTTTATGGGCATACCGGACTTCTTTTAAAACACCAATTGGTATGTCTCCATATAAGCTAGTTTTTGGCAAAGCTTGTCACCTCCCTTTAGAGCTTGAACACAAATCATTTTGGGCTATCAAAGAATTAAACATGTGCTTAAATGATGCTGGAACCAAAAGAAAACTGCAACTCTGTGAAATGGAGGAACATAGGAACATGTCCTATGAAAATGCCAAGCTCTATAAAGAAAAAACCAAAAAATGGCATGACAAAAGAATCCTTCACAGAGATCTGAAAGCTGGTCAGCAAGTCCTCTTGTTTAACTCTAGATTAAAACTTTTCCCTGGAAAACTGAAATCTAGATGGTCTGGGCCTTTTGTTATTCATCATGTTTACCCTTATGGTGCCATAGATCTAGTTAACCCTGAGGACAACACTGTTTTCAAAGTCAATGGACAAAGAGTCAAAGCCTACCATGATCCGGTGACCATCCCAGAGCCTAGCTCTGTGGATTTGGTCACAATGTGCTAAAAAGCTTCAAAACCATGTTTGTAAATAGTTTCTAATTGTTTAAATGCTTTCTAGAATAGTTAAGTTTAATTGTTTGTTTAAGTTTGCAGCCTGGATTAAAGATGGAAGAAAGGGAAAGTCATGCTACAGCATGCCTGTAGCATGAAACCCTATTTTTTTTTGGAAAATGCAGTGTTCGAGAAATGGGCGGGAGAATCAAAATCTTGGAGAAGAAGGTTTTTTTTAAGGTACGAGGTTGTACCAGAACACTGTTCATTAAAAATGTGATGTTCTATCTACTTTTTTTAAAAAAATGATGGTCTTTTGTACTAACTCATAACATGATCTTTTTTTTCTTTAAAAATTAAAACCCATTTGGTTACTCATTTAGTTGGCTTCTAACTAGTTTTGAAACTAAATGGTGGTTTTCCTTCTTAAATAAAAGATAAGATCAGAGTATCCCTTCACTTCCCAAACAAAAACCCCATTTTTTGTTGTTCTTCGCTCCCATCACTCTCGAACATCAAGACAACCGCCGAAGCTATCACCGGCCACCATTTTTCCTTCTCCGGTCAACTCGCAAATCGTCTCCATGGCACGAACGAAACAAGCTGCAAGGAGGGACCCCCGTGATTTTGTTGCTCGACAGACCCTTCGTCAACAGACCACGACTCGACCACCGTCACCACCGCGAAACCCTAGCGCCGAGCTCTCCTCACCTCCGACGAAACCTGCAACCTCCGAGCAGTCCACCACCACTCCTATCGCTCGAAATGATCCAAATGAAGAACCTCCGGTCAACCGATCAGAGCCAAAAGAGGTAACCCCTGATCCCTATTTCTGTTCTATCTCTGATGAAGGAGAAGAAATTCCTAACAATACAGAGGGCATTCCCCTCTGTTTATCGCCTGAGAACGAAAGCCCGAAGAGAACAGAGGAAACAACCAAACAAAACTCTGACCCTCTCTTCGATGTAGTAGATAAATACCTAGCTCTATTGGGGGTTTCTAAAAATGTTGAGGGTATTTGCATTGAAAATACGCACACAGAGATACCCGACTTGAATATGACTGCTAACCCTTTTGAGTTTGAAAATGACCTTACCCCTGTGGTTAGGAAGTCCAAAGAGAAAAAGGGCAAGGCTAAAAAAAAGAGAAAGGTTAGTGAGAGAGATGACTGTGGGGAGGGAACATCTAGACAAAAATCAGGAAGGATTACTAGGAGCACCACCAACCTGGCTGCAGCACTCCTGCAACTTGGAACCACATCAAGACCCAAACCCAAAAGACCAACCTCTGGACCCATTCCTAGACCGAACAATGGGCATCAAGGATTAAGTTCGACTGAGGCCTGGGAAATGTTTCAAAAGTTCAAAACTAAGATTGGATTGGTAGATAAGGGATTCCATCCACAGAGTATAAGTGTGTAGAAATGCCATGTTATTTTACATGATTTTTACCTGAATGAAAGTTAAATGTTTTACTGATTATGGTGTACTTACGAGCATGTTTTATTTTTAAACCTTTATGAACGATTCCATGACAAATATGATTTGACTGAAATGTGATTTAGCATGAAAGAATTGTCTATTAAAGATTTCACGTTTCATGAGTTACGATGAGCTATGTGTATGTTATGTGGAGTCGGTCTGCACAGTGGGATCTAAGTACCTCGGGATCCGATGATCCCTTGGGCTGTTGTGAGGAGCTTGTAGGAGGGAATTCATTTCCTTCCTACTCGGATATATGACTAGCTTGTAGGAGGGAATTCATTTCCTTCCTACTCGGATATATGACTAGCTTGTAGGAGGGAATTCATTTCCTTCCTACTCGGATATGTGACTAGCTTATAGGAGGGAATTCGTTTCCTTCCTGCTCGGATATGCGACTAGCTATGTGATCCTTAAACAATGTGTAGTACCATGGTTGAATGATTATGTGAAGAATGTTAATGTGTTTTATAAAATGATTTTTATAATGTTGATGTACGCTGTTTACGGAGGGAACTCACTAGACCTTATGGTCTAACCCTCGCTTTTCAAAACTAAAACCTTTTCAGGTAAGCTAATAGTAGGAGGCTCAGGTAAGTGAGCAAGAGCAAGATAGAGTACAGATGCATATAGAGGCAGTGCCTGTGCCACGTATAGAATCTAGTGCGTTCTCAGTTGTGTATAGGTTGTTTCCGCCCACCTTAGTTTGAGACTGATGCAATGAAATTTTTGGGACCCAGTTATGTAAATGTTATGATTTAATGCTATGTTTGTCCTGTTGTGTGATTGGGCTGTTACAAATGGTATCAGAGCCATAGTTTAAGGGATTTAGGTGACCAGACGGACCTAAACTTAAACTTTGGAAGTAGAAATCACAACTGAGAATCAGGAAATGCGTTAGGATGGCACTATTGTAGATGTAGGACTAATAGGGTACCAAGGACAATCATGTAAGGTAAGCTTGAGATTACACCTGGCCAGTGTAATTGTGAACTTACAGGTACATGTATGTGCTTAACCTGCCTTACTATTCCGATGCTGTAGTCTTAGGCTAGTTATATGTCGTGTCCCAGTAATCTAGAATGATAGAAAGACCCCTGAGGGGTAGATTGAGACCCATCGTTGGGGAAGTATCATGAGAGATCATTTTGATGTGATGTATGTATACATCGTGACGAAGAAATGATGTATAGAATGTTATGAGTCGTCTAGAGGTAGATCTTCGTGGGTTCGAAGAGGATGAATGATTGATTTTGTGTAAGACTCATGTTACGGGAGAGTCCCAGTTCTAGAAATCGTGGGATAGATCGGTCGGGATGGTAAGGAAGGACAGTGTCGAAATCTGGAAAGTGTCAATGGAGCCCTGACTTCTTAGTCGAGCTTTTCAATGGCAGGATTAATGAAAGGAGATATCAGTAGAGGATTGAGAACGTGTAAAGGTAGAACGTGAGGAAATTGGTCAAGATGAAAATAGTCTGAAATGGTCGAGTACGTGGGCCCATAACCCACAAGTCAAAAGTAGAGTGTCAATGATAAGTTGTGTGAGTAAAGCGGTTGGTCTTGTTAGAGTGGGTAGCCTTCAAATGCAAGTAGAGTCTCATGCATGGCGTTCTTATATGTAACATGAAAAATTTCACGATTTAAGATAAATGTGAAAATATCAATTTTGATCGAAAATGAGTCAGCGTGTACAAGCGTATGTTTAAAGAAAAGGCGATTTTATTTACGTCGCACAATGAAATTTGAGCTTAACGATTTGCAAAACATTTCACGCTTTTCATGATAAGTTAAATTGTTGCAAAAAGTCAAGAAAAGGTTTGCCAACAAAACTTTTATAACCAAAAAGAAGTAATGACATGTTGATGTCATAGAAATGGGTGTGACAACCGACTGGTTTATTCCGTGTTGGTGATTCCTTTTAAAATTTTGTCATACAGAATATTTTCATTCAATGTGTCACTGTCGTAACAACGTCGTTTTAATTGAGGAAGATCGAGTTCTACTGATAGGGTGCGTGCGAACGATTCTCGAGATCGTTGTGCAGAACATTGGATTTATGAGAATGTTGGGGTCAGGTGTACCCAGGTCGTTTTCCCAATGTGTTCTTTGAAATAATAAAAAGTGCGAAATGATTTATTAAACGCGTTGTCATGCATGAAGGCTACGAACTCACTAGGTCGTAGAGTATTACATGTTAAGCTAAGGAAGAACTCCGAGAGTGGGGAGGTGCTGGATAAATCAGGGAAGAATGTTTGTAGTTTTGGTATATGTGTTCGAGAGGAGAGTTGGACAGTGGAATAGTCGGAAGTGGATTATAGTGTCGGTCGTATGAGGGTCTGTACCCTGGTTCGGTAACTGAAAACACGGTTGTCAAGGGACGGTTGCGTCCGGAGGAAGGACTTGAAGCCTCTAAGGTGTTGGTATTAGCAACTCGTTATGAGTAGTGTGGTGAGACAGAAATGAGACATCCTCGATGTTGAATAAGAGTCTTAAGGTGATCTTGTAATATTGATGTTGCATGAGTAAGTTTTGATTTGAGGGCAACGAGTTATGAAGTTGATTATGATACGTTGGAAGGACTAGGTTCCGTAAGGAACCCATGTCAAAGAATAGGTTAAGAAAGTATCAATAGGTTGACTATTGATTTTGAAGTCGTCAGTTGTGTAAGGGGGCTGAGGTCGAAGACTTGAACCAGAAGAGTGAAAGTTGATAGAACACCTTGTATGAGTGTTAAGTTAGTGAGAGACTGCTGTTTTGGATAAACGTTTTACTTACGAGGTGGGACAGTTTGTAAAGAATGAGGTATGTAGCACAAGCGAAGGGAGTGTATAGATTAGATCGATCAGTGAGGGAATGTGCCTTGTCAATGTAAGGGTTCAGATCGTAAAGAGCTAGCAAGAACAATTATGTTTGAGTTAATTGGGAACTCGTGAGTTATAGTTCATCTAGAGTTGGGGAAGGACGAAGTAGCGAGATAGACTCGATTATGTATGCGAGAGACTAAGAAGGAAAGTTGCATTGTGTACGAATGACCATGAGAGACCTGGTCTGTAGTGTGAGGTTATGGGTAGAGAATGTACGGATGAACAGTGGCATCAATTGCCAAGACAAGTGTGCCAGGCAGTGTGGTAGTAAAGTAATGTTAAAAAGAGGAAGCATTAGATGGAAGCCTTTTCAGGTTTTCAGATGAAGTGTGCGATTTGTTAATCAAGTGGTTGGAGCATGTAGTTGTAAGTTGGCATTGTGATATGACTATCATCGAAGTAGAATGTCGGAGCGGTGGTTGATAACGCCACTTTTTGGCGTTATTTTCGGTTCTCAAACCAATGAGATTGGCTTGTATTTAAGCAAAGAAGCGGATTTTTAATGGTTTATCTAGTGAAATGAATAGGTAATCCAAAAGACAGCGTTCATCGAGAAAAGAAGCTAAAAAAGAGCCTAAAACGAGTCCAAAACGAAGCCAATGAAAGTCCGAGATCCAAGCCCAAGACCCGCGCCCGAACCAATACCCGAACCGCGAACCAGGACCCGAACCGCGAACCAGAAACCGACCCTGAAGCGCTTTGGAAAGCGCGCGACTTTCCACGCGACTTGCAAGTCGCGTGGAAGGTCGCGTAACCCTCTGTTTCACGATTTTCAGCCTTTTGTTCCAGATTTTAGGTCATTATTCGATACGCAACTCACACACGAAGAACGGCAGACGACTTGGGGCGATTTCTGGAGACTTTTCACGCCTTCTGGAGCCACAATAGAGGACAGATCGAGGATAAGTTCACAACGAGAGTCGGATTAGATCGGATAGAAGGGAGTTCATCATTACTTTAGTTACAATCACGTTTATCATGTTTACACATACTTTCACAGCTCCTTTTCTTATGTTTGAATCCACCACCAACATGAACTAATTTTAGATGTTGGGGGTTGGATTGAATTGGGTTTGTAATCATATGAACAGATGACTTGAACGTTTATCGGTTTTCCTTTTTAATGAATGCATGTAATTTGATTCTTAATGCTTTTGAGAGTTTAGCTAGCTTTCAATTGTTTTGTTGTTTCCAGTTGAGTTCGAGAGAATTAATTGTTAGCTAGAACTAGGAATTGCATGCCTAAGGCGAGAATTTGGTGATAGAGATATACCGAATACGCCTTAGTCCTAATTGAACCAATTAGGTTGAGATCGAGAGATAAAATCTATTCGTTCAAACATGAATCTTGCGCTTAATGTGTTTTGAAATCCATAGGTTGAGATCGAAAGATAAAACTTGTCCTTTTCAAAATAAAACCCGATGTTGCTCGAAAGAGAACAACGGTGATTTTAGAGATTGGGTATTCATTAAGGGGATTAACTGGTAATTGTTTTAAGTCAGATATTCGTATGTGAAAACCTAAGGATTTCCAACCCTCAACAGTTTTCTCTATCGAATTTTCCTCAAGTTGTCTACTGTTCCATTTGTGATTTTCTTATTGCAATTAATTAGTTTAATACCAACCATCTCTCAATTTCGACAGTTCAGTTAATAGTTATTACAGTAATTGTGATACTTAGTTCCTAGTTCCCCGTGATTCGATACTCGTACTTTCTAGTACTATTACTTGACTTCGACCTGTACACTTGCGGTAAGATTTAGGGGGGTGATACCCGCCTATCAAGTTTTTGGCGCCGTTGCGGGGGAACTAGTTGCAACTGATAGCACTACCAGCTATAAGCGCTATTAGATTGAACAATTTTCTTTTATTTATTTATTTTATTTCATCACTTTCAGTTTTTGGGTTGCTAACTTTGCTGATTCTTCTTTTCAGGTACCAATTGGTTTATGCCAAGGAAAACCCGAGGGGAGAAATTCGAACCGATCGACCCGGAGATTGAGAGAATCGTCCGCCGAATACGCCAAGAGACCAAAGCCAAGAGACATCTAAAGATGGGTGATGAAATGCCCGTTAATAGACCGCCTGGTAACAACCCACCTCCGCCTCCTCCGGCGAGAGTTCCGATGCGGTCATTTGCCAATCCAAACGTGGCAACCGCATGGATCGGCATCCAACCGCCCGCTACTGCAGCAAACTACTTCGAGATTAAGCCGAGTACCATTGTCATGGTACAGCAGAATCAGTTCGGGGGAGCACCTACTGAAGATCCCCATGCCCACCTTCGTGGATTTGAACGGATTTGCAACACGTTCAAGATCAATGAGATGGAGGAAAATGCCATCAAGCTAAGACTGTTCAGCTTCTCACTCAAGGGTAGAGCTGAAATTTGGATAGAAGGTTTGCCAGCGGATCAGATCACTACATGGGCAGACCTGAAAGCCGCATTCCTCCATAAATTCTTCCCACCGGGAAGAACCGCGCAGTTAATGGCCGAGATTACACACTTCGTGCAATGGGACCAAGAGACCCTATATGAGGCATGGGAGCGATATAAAGACATGTTGAAGAAGTGTCCACATCACGGGTTGCACGGATGGGTCATCATCCAGACATTCTTTAGTGGACTCCACCCGCAGTTCAAAAACGATATCACTGCCGCATCGGGTGGAGCACTAATGGATAAATCTTATGAAGAAGCATGCGAGCTGATCGAGAACTTGGCCGAGCACAATTTTTCTACTCCAAGATCAGCCGTAAGAAGAGTCGCGAGCGTTCAGGAAAATGATGAGCTGAAAGAACTAAAAGCTCAACTAGCTTTTATCACGAACCATCTGAAGGGAGGTATTCCACAAGAACCCGAGCAAGTCCAATTCTTACAAAACCGGAACAACCAACCGAGGAATGATCCGTTCTCAAATACTTATAATGAGGGGTGGAAGAAGCACCCGAACTTCTCTTGGAGTCAACCCGGTCAACAGCAGCAATGTAATTCTTCTAACTTTGCTAATTATCCTAATGCTAACAATGTTTACCGTCCTCCAGGTTTCAATCAAAGGAATGTCAATGAAGGACCATCGATGGAGAAGAAGCCAGGGTTGGAAGACATGATGATGAAGTTCATGACCAAGATGGATAGCACGGTTGGGGAGTTAGCGAGCACGGTAAACACGGTCAAGGTGGCAACTGATCAGAACACCGCCTCAATCAAGATCCTCGAGAGACAAGTGGGGCAAATCTCTGAATCCTACAAAACCGAGCCCCCGGCATATTCCCGAGCATGACTGAAAAGAAACCAAGGGAGGAGTGTAATGCCATCTATCTGAGAAGTGGCAAGGAGCTGAGTGGAGACACAACACGAGAGCCACCATCAAGGGAAACTGAGCCTAAAGAGAAAAAGGTTGAGACCATAGAGGTGAATGAGTTGGAGGCCGATGAAGAGGTTGTGAGTGAAGAGAGCAAGAAGAGTGAAGCGACAAAGCCAAAGCAATCACCGGTCAAGCCGGTGGTACTGAGAGTGCCCTATCCGAATAGGCTTAAAGCCCAAAGGGAGGATCTTAAGTTTTCTAAATTTCTTGAAGTTTTTAAGAAATTGCATATTAACATCTCTTTTGCAGATGCGTTGGCACAAATGCCCTCATACATGAAGTTCATGAAGGAGATTCTATCCAAGAAGAGGGCGATCGATCACAGTCCACCGTTGCACTTACTGAGGAGTGCATCGCAATTATTCAGAACAAGCTTCCCCCGAAGCTCAAAGATCCAGGGAGTTTTTCAATCCCTAGTCAAATTGGAAAGTTTTCTTTTGATAAGGTATTATGTGATTTAGGAGCTAGTATTAGTTTAATTCCTTTATCTGTTTTTAGGAAACTGGGATTGGGAGAAGTGCAGTCGACGTTCATGACGCTCAAGCTCGCGGATAGATCGATCGTATACCCGTACGGAGTGATAGAAGATGTGCTCATCAAGGTTGGAAATTTTTATTTCCCGGTGGACTTCGTGGTGCTAGACGTTGATGAAGATGTAGAGGTCCCGCTCATTTTGGGGAGATCATTCCTGGCCACAAGTAGAGCGTTGATAGATGTGGAGGAAAGAGAGATGACCTTAAGAGTTGGTGATGAGAAGGAGGTTTTCAAGATGTTCGAGCATGGAAGGCGTAGAGACGGAGATGGCAAAGGAGAGCCAGATGAGGAAAAATCCGCGAAGAACCGCAAGTGTGGGCGATTCGAGTCCGCGGATACCGAGCCAAGTTGAGATCCACACAGTCGTGCCACGACTTTAACTACGGCGCTAGGTGGGAGGCAACCCACCGAGGTTAGTTTTCTTTTTAATTTCCAGTTTTTGAGTGTGTTCTTATTTACGAAAAAGCAATAAAAAAATGAAAAAAAATGTGAAAAATCAAAAAAATAGTTGAAACAGAGGCTTACGCGACTTGTGCCGCGGCTTACAAGCCGCGTGCCAAGTCGCGGGGGTCTCTGGATGGTTTTCCAAACAGTGGGTTACGCGGCTTGTGCCGCGGTTTCCAAACCGCGCGCCAAACCGCGCGGCTCCCCTGTTTGTGTTTTCGTGCTATGTTTTCTTTTCCTGCTTTGTGTGTTTCGTTGTTTTGCTTTCTGTCATTTTTGTTTTGTTTCTTTTGTGTCTACCTTTTCTCGCCCCTTTTTCTCCGACATCTCTCGTTCGTAATTGCTCAACTTTTTCTAGAGAATTTTCTCCGTCCGGGCAAACAGGTACGCTCTAAACTTTGTATGTAACGGGTGTGTAAGATGTTTGGTTTCCTATTAGTTAACGAGATGCAACAAACCTAAGTTTCACTTAGGTTTGGGGTACCTCATCTTTTCAAACATCTACACACTCACTTTTATCCCTGTGCAAACCTCGGTTTCACCGAGGTTTGGGGTTGGCGTTATTCGACAAACCTAGGCCACGGCCTAGGTTTGAGGTGGCCATAGTTTAATGAGAATAGCTCTTTGATGCTTGTACTTAATGTTATGTTTTGCCTGTCTGCTACCTGTAATAACCGCACAACGATACTTGTTTTAGTATCGCCTACGCCGACACTTGCACATTGGGGACAATGTGTGGGTAAGGTTTGGGGTTGCCCAATCGGGCCCACGTTATGCACGTAGATTTCCTGCACTTCTGAATACCTAGTTCACTTTAGCTAATTTTTTTTGTTTTGAATGATTGAGACCGACTATTGTAGGAAGAATCTTGTGATAGTGACGTGACCATTAGGGAAGGACCGGGAAATGACTTATCTAGGGACATTAGTGGAGACCAACCATTAGTGAGATTTGAGCCTAAAAGACGTTTTTCACTTCGAGGGATTCATACACTCAAGTCATATACACTTTTCGAGTCCTTGTCGTGAATATAGAATGATCTCGCTATATTATTGCATTGAGTAGCAAAGACGACCATCGGGATATTGGGTAAGAGTATAGTAGACCAAATCGTGTGGACCTTAAGATGTGATTCCAGGCAATGTGTGTTTTGTTTTAACCTGTTTTTAGCTATCGCACCCTTTTCACCCATCTGTGTGTAACCATAGCCCCCTGTGTAGCCATACACTCACCTTTTCATTTCAGACCCACCTTTAAACCCGATCCAAAAGCCTTAGCCAACCCTATCCGAAAGTGTGTCAATCTGTGTGGTAATGAATAACAAGAAGATAGAGCGGAAAAGAAAGAATACAGGCCAGTCATGAAAAGAAATAAGAGTTAGAAAAGAGGGCCAATGCGGCCCAATGCAAATAAAGAGGACCAATGAAGTCCCAAGTAAAAAAAATAAAACATAAAAAAAATACAGTTAGTTAAATAGTATTTACAGCAGAAAATAAGAGAGTCAAAGCGACTCCAATAGTGACAAAGAGGGCCGAGTGATAGAAAATAAAGCTAGGAAGTTCAGAATTGCTAAAGTTTGACACACCAAGGATCTTTGAACCGTTTTACCCTTCATTTCTTAGCCGGTACCCTAGCCCCGTTACAACCCGTGTAAAGACCTGGATGATCTTCTGGAAAACGTGATTACGGTATGCTACAACCTTTACTGATATTCCCTGTCTTGCTACTTGATTCCTTTCTGAGATCAATTTTTGGACATTTGTGCGTCTTTCAATAGAGTTGTCATGTAATATTCGAGTATTCTTGTACATAAATTCCCTAAACATGACAACATGTGCGACAACCTAGGTTCAGTGAAACGAGAGTATCCCGTAAGGTAGGGTCGAGGAGAAATGTTCTCCCTAGTATGTCTGGACCTAGAACAACCTTAGTGTAATCGGAGCAGTCACGAGTTCAACTTACAATGGAAGGTCATAGATCAAACAGAATAAGGATGAGGCGAAAGTGAGATAAGCATTCACGGGTATAGGAAATCACCAGTGCATCACGTGGTACCAATTGGGAGTTGGACAGTTATTATCATTTCTCTGATATATGCTTTTATTCTATTTTGTCGCTAATTTGCTTGGGGACAAGCAACGCTCGATTTGGGGTTGTTGATAACGCCACTTTTTGGCGTTATTTTCGGTTCTCAAACCAATGAGATTGGCTTGTATTTAAGCAAAGAAGCGGATTTTTAATGGTTTATCTAGTGAAATGAATAGGTAATCCAAAAGACAGTGTTCATCGAGAAAAGAAGCTAAAAAAGAGCCTAAAACGAGTCCAAAACGAAGCCAACGAAAGCCCGAGATCCAAGCCCAAGACCCGCGCCCGAACCAGGACCCGAACCGCGAACTAGAAACCGACCCTGAAGCGCTCTGGAAAGCGCGCGACTTTCCACGCGACTTGCAAGTCGCGTGGAAGGTCGCGTAACCCCCTGTTTCGCGATTTTCAGCCTTTTGTTCCAGATTTTAGGTCATTATTCGATACGCAACTCACACACGACGAACGACAGACGACTTGGGGCGATTTCTGGAGACTTTTCACGCCTTCTGGAGCCACAATAGAGGACAGATCGAGGAGAAGTTCACAACGAGAGTCAGATTAGATCGGATAGAAGGGAGTTCATCATTACTTTAGTTACAATCACGTTTATCATGTTTACACATACTTTCACAACTCCTTTTCTAATGTTTGAATCCACCACCAACATGAACTAATTTTAGATGTTGGGGGTTGGATTGAATTGGGTTTGTAATCATATGAACAGATGACTTGAACGTTTATCGGTTTTCTTTTTTTAATGAATGCAAGTAATTTGATTCTTAATGCTTTTGAGAGTTTAGCTAGCTTTCAATTGTTTTGTTGTTTCCAGTTGAGTTCGAGAGAATTAACTGTTAGCTAGAACTAGGAATTGCATGCCTAAGGCAAGAATTTGGTGATAGAGATATACCGAATACGCCTTAGTCCTAATTGAACCAATTAGGTTGAGATCGAGAGATAAAATCTATTTGTTCAAACATGAATCTTACGCTTAATGTTTTTTGAAATCCATAGGTTGAGATCAAAAGATAAAACTTGTCCTTTTCAAAATAAAACCCGATGTTGCTCGAAAGAGAACAACGGTGATTTTAGAGATTGGGTATTCATTAAGGGGATTAACTGGTAATTGTTTTAAGTCAGATATTCGTATGTGAAAACCTAAGGATTTCCAACCCTCAACAGTTTTCTCTATCGAATTTTCCTCAAGTTGTCTACTGTTCCATTTGTGATTTTCTTATTGCAATTAATTAGTTTAATACCAACCATCTCTCAATTTCGACAGTTTAGTTAATAGTGATTACAGTAATTGTGATACTTAGTTCCTAGTTCCCCGTGATTCGATACTCGTACTTTCTAGTACTATTACTTGACTTCGACCTGTACACTTGCGGTAAGATTTAGGGGGGGTGATACCCGCCTATCAGTGGTGGGTGATTACACAAATAAGAAACCAAGTTTGTTGATATGTGAATAGCTAAGTAAGTGTATTTTGGAATCATTGTAAGTTTAAAGAAGGTGATAGATGAGTTAGTCGAAAATGTGTTATAGTAGATGCTAAATCCTTACAGAACGTAAATTGTTTCTTATGTATGGAGGAATAATCCTAGTAGGAAATAGTTGGAGATTGATAAGATGGTTTACACCCCCTTAAATCTACCGCAAGTGTACGGGTCGAATCAAGTAATAATACTTTGAAAGTACGAGTATCGAACCAAAGGAACCAGGTGTCAAGTACCACAATGACTGTATATATTATTAATTAGACGAGTGCAAATTGATTTGGTTTGTTGATTATCGGAACACAAATTAAAACTTTAATTAATTCAGATAAGAAGGAGAGTTGGAGGGTCGGATTCCTCTGGTAGACAATCACTTAACTCACAGATTTGACACGATTGACATAACTTCAAGATGACAGACATAATCACATTCCATCACTATACTTTATCAAGCTATAGCAAATATCATTCAACACATTGTATCATCATTCGATCTTAACAAAAGTAATTGAACAATCAGTAATTAAAAGCCACAAGGAATGAATTATTATATCACTATCTCAAATTCAACCAAGACATGCAAGATTAATCAAACCTAAAAACTTTTCTCAAAGATTAAAGGTTCATAAAATCGGACTATTACAAGCATTAAGAACAATCTTACATGTGCCATCCATCTATATCATATCAATCATACCTACTATAAAGCTAAACGATTATCTAACCAAGATTCAAACCAACCCCCCAACATGAACGGATTAGTTCATATTGGGGGTTTCAAAACTCTGGAAAGTAAAGGTAGAAATGAAAGTAAACATGTTTTGTACTAAGAAATGAAATCTAAGAACTCCCTAAAAAATCCCTAAGCCACCGATGAACGTACTCGATTCGCCTTTCGATCCTTGTTAATTGATGTTTATCGCCTTCTAATTGCCTTCAAAAATCGCTTCTTTGCTCCCAAAATCGCCCAGAAAGAGTCCCAAGCCGTGATAGATTGATAACCCTAAAAAATGAGGAAATAGGGCTTTAAAACGTAACTGATAGTTTGGCGCTAGTTCCGGCGCTACTTAGGTCGCGCCCCAAGGCGCGCCACTCTCTGGAATCCTCTCTTCATTTTCCGCACGCATCACGACGCTAGATGGGTCGCGCCAGCTTCTGATTGCTTCCAACTTCGTCTTCTTCCAGATTTCGAGCTCTTTCTTTGGAGAATATACGCGATTTTCTTCATTCCTCTTTCTATTCGATTAACTGCATGTCTCAGTAAACTCATCAGTAAAAAGTCACCATTCTACTTGGAAACTTGCAATAACAGACCGATTTCGGGATCAAAATAATGTCGTAAAACGGCATTATCAGAGATTTGGTTATGTATGGAAATGAGAAAGTATTTCAGCATGTGGAAAGATCGGAGAAGAGGGGCAAGTAATGTTTGATGGACGGTGTTCCACGCTAACGTGGGGAGGTGAAGATAATACGTTAGACTAAGTGTGTGAGTTAGAAGTAATTTGAGATGTAGAAGCGGATACGAGGTTAGGTACCCGCATCCTTTCCAAGAAGGAATTCCGGGGACGGAATTCTTTTAAGGGGGAGTGTTGTAACAACCCGAATTTCTAACATCTATTGAAAGTTTAGTGGACAATGTCTAAGAATTTAAAGTTTAAGTAAAGGGACCCTTTGTGCAATTTTGGAAAGATATAAATGGGTGAGGATCCCTAGGTTATCTTGATTATTCAGTATTAAATTTGTGTTGGCGGCTGAGAAGGAGAAGAGAAAATAAGAAGAAGGCGATTGGCATTGAAATTGTTAGGTGAAGCTCGCATCGGTAAGAAATCAATCTCTCCATGTTATTTCTTGCAAATTGGGTAGATGAGTAAATCAATTTAGGGTTTATCTTCATGTTTGAACACTGTGTAATTATAATAAGTACAACAATGGGGTTTTAAACTCATAATCAAAATGTGAGTAATGAAATTTAGTTTTTTAATTGGGTTTTGAGGATAAAGTGTAGCATGTACGAATTTATGAGAAGAGGTAATGCTAAAAATCATCAACATTTGGATTGATTAGGAAGAGTCTTGGTTCTGGGTTCGGCATCAAAAGATTTGCAGTTCCGGAAGTATCTGTTACCGGAACTTGCAAGATCCGGAACTACATAAATAAGGATTCGGAATCGTCCCAATACCTGTTCCGGAATTGGACCTCGACGAAGTGGATCCGAAATGGATCTTCCGGAACTTGGGCTCGGTGTGTTGGTCTTGGAACAGTGTGATATGGAATAAATCTCGTGTGGATCCGGAATTTCTAAGTTCCGGACTTGGAATGTAAATGGTTGGATCCGGAAGCCCAAAATGGCTGAGCCGGAATTGGTTTGTAAAAGAAGATCCGGAAACGATTTTCAAAAGGGAATCGGAATTCATTTTAATCATGTCCCATAATAAAATTAAAGAAACAATGTGTTGGGTAATTGGGCCGAAGTCTATAAATGAAAATGGGACCCGTGAAGTCTTGTATTTTGTGTCGTAGTCTACAAGAAATCCGAAAATTATTTTGAAAGCGGATTGGGCCTGAGTGAGCAAAAGGTTTGGTAATGTTAATTAATTATAGGTTTGGTAATGTTAATTAATTATAGATTTGGTAATGAGTAATTAATTATAGATCCGGTATTAATTGATGTTAAGGGATCCGGTACGTACTCCTTTGGACTGTAGTCCAAAATTAAATTAAGAGGAGTCCAGAACGCAAGTTCGGGTTAGAAATGTAACTTAGCATATAAGATAATTGAGGGTACATTCGGAAGTAAGCTCGAATATAAATTATTAGATTCTGATGTGCATTTCCTAAACAATAGGTGTTCCACCTAGAGACCGGAAGTGTAAGTGAGAAGCTTTGGAGCGAGCAAGCCAGGTGAGTCTTTCTAACTAAAATACGTGATTTTGCGTGTTTTCCAAGGAAAGTGATTGTGTAGAAATGCCATGTTATTTTACATGATTTTTACCTGAATGAAAGTTAAATGTTTTACTGATTATGGTGTACTTACGAGCATGTTTTATTTTTAAACCTTTATGAACGATTCCATGACAAATATGATTTGACTGAAATGTGATTTAGCATGAAAGAATTGTCTATTAAAGATTTCACGTTTCATGAGTTACGATGAGCTATGTGTATGTTATGTGGAGTCGGTCTGCACAGTGGGATCTAAGTACCTCGGGATCCGATGATCCCTTGGGCTGTTGTGAGGAGCTTGTAGGAGGGAATTCATTTCCTTCCTACTCGGATATATGACTAGCTTGTAGGAGGGAATTCATTTCCTTCCTACTCGGATATATGACTAGCTTGTAGGAGGGAATTCATTTCCTTTCTACTCGGATATGTGACTAGCTTGTAGGAGGGAATTCGTTTCCTTCCTACTCGGATATGCGACTAACTATGTGATCCTTAAACACTGTGCAGTACCATGGTTGAATGATTATGTGAATAATGTTAATGTGTTTTATAAAATGATTTTTATAATGTTGATGTACGCTGTTTACGGAGGGAACTCACTAGACCTCATGGTCTAACCCTCGCTTTTCAAAACTAAAACCTTTTCTGGTAAGCAAATAGTAGGAGGCTCAGGTAAGTGAGCAAGAGCAAGATAGAGTACAGATGCAGATAGAGGCAGTGCCTGTGCCACGTATAGAAGCTAGTGCGTTCTCAGTTGTGTATAGGTTGTTTCCGCCAACCTTAGTTTGAGACTGATGTAACGAAATTTTTGGGACCCAGTTATGTAAATGTTATGATTTAATGCTATGTTTGTCTTGTTGTATGATTGGGCTGTTACAGTAGAAGCCTTTGTTTGGGAGACTCAAGTGATAAAGGTAATGTTCCTCTATCCAAATGCTAGATTGTTGTTGGTGTTCACTTTCTTTCTCTTTTGGAGTATTGTGGACGATTTTGGTTATGTTTAGTTGAGGTGTTATTCTCCTTCTTCATTTATGAAGATTAGGGCTTGATGTATTTGAGATTTTGGGTTCTAAATGTTTGGGGAATGATTCTAAGTGTTTGGGGATAAATACTTATGGTTGGAAACTTGTGGATCTAGGTTTTGGAAGATTTGGCCTAAAGGATCCGGGTTGCATCAAAGGAGCTTACGTTGGGAGAAATTCTAGATTTAGTCTAAATCTAGCAAGGTGAGTTCAAGATGATTTGTGAAAACTTTGTACATGCCAAAAATGTTATTTTCCAAATGTTTGTGTGTTTTACTTGAAACTATAAATTGTTGAGTTATTTGATGAGTTTAACTTTTTGAAGTATTTATCCTCATAAATGTGTAAAACACCCATATTTGGGATTTTGGATAGTTTGATGTGTAGAAGTCGTAATATGTTCTTAAAAGATTTATTGCTCAAAATGAGGTCTATTTGATGGTTTAATCATGTAGTGAAATTGATTTTATAAACCATTTGGGAAATTGCACAAATTAGTGTCAAGGGTCATTTTGAGGATTGTAAAGGTGTGAGTCCTTTTGGGAAAACCCTTTTGTTTAACCGTGTCGGGTATTGGGTTAATAACGATTTTATGGTACTTGTTTACCTAACTGATGTTTAAACGCATTTTATGCGATGATGACCGTTATATAAGGGTCTAGCGAGTTTGGAGCATTTTGCTCGGGTTTAACTTTGAGAAAGTTTTGGGGACATTTATCCGGTTTAAATGGCTCGATGTGGAGTCTTATTTATGGGTTGCTTTTATTGCACCATTTTGCATATTATTGCACGTTATTGATATTTACATGCTTGGGTGCGTTAGTCATTCCGGGATAGGCATGTTGTTATAGACTGTGTTGCATTGGATCCATAGGCACTGTTTTTGTGTATTTAACGTGGAATAGGCATAACGTAATTTGTAATTCCTGTTGGCCTGAAATATGGAATAGGCATAACGTAATTTGTAATTCCCATTTCATAAAGGTGTTATGAAATGAGAATAGACATAAAGTAAGTTGTAATTCTCGAGGAATAGGCATAAAGTAAATTGTAATTCCTGATTTCTATGGGAAGGTCAGAGGTATGCACAACGTAATTTATAATCTCTACTTCCAGTACAAGAAATAGACATAACGCAACTTGTAATTTCTTGGATAACGTTGTATGGGTGGTATACTTATGTGTTTCTTCCACCTTCAACGGATACGGGTCTCCCCCGTTTATGGTATTCGAACTTTATTACATTTTACGTTCGCGTGAGTATTGCTTCGTATTATGTTTCAATGAAGGGTTATAATTAAATGGATGGTTTCCATGATTTATGGGTTGAGTATTTTGTCGTCAACCGTATTTGGAGGTTTTGCCTAAACTAAATTTATTCACGTATTGAGTGAGTTGGGATCGTAATTCATTTTGGAAAACGCTTTATACCTCTCGGGAACTTTTCTCATGGATTTTTGGGTGCGTTGGAAAATGAGTCATTTATATCCTTTTGGGAAACTCTTTTGGAAATGATAATCTATGTCGCAAACCTTCATTTAAAGAATTATTTAAATCATGCTATAAACTCTTGAACTCATTTGGCGTTAGCCTAACCCTTTTTATTTGTCGGCATGTGCAACAGGTCTCAGGTTGGGAGTAGTTCTAGTGACACGTGGGAAAGGTCGCGTGCTAGTAATGTGCGCGAGAGATGATGCTGATTAAGTGAATCTTCCACATTTTATTTGGGACTAGCGACTTGTGTTGTATTAAGTAACGCCCATCTTAAGTTTTAGTTGTGGATATTATAATGTTTAAATTCTGAGGTATTTTCAGGAATGAATTGTAGAAATGATTTTATCTACTTTTGATTGTTTTATTGAAATTAAAGTTAGTAACTCGTTCCAAATTTGAGGGTGTTACAAGACTAGTGTATCAACAATGACGTTGGTCCAAAGAGGGTGGATTGTAAGATCCCACATCAGTTGGGGAGAGAAACTAAGGTTACCTTACAAGGGAGTGGACATCTTCTCTACTAGACGCATTTTAAAGCCGCGAGTCTAGGTATGGGCAAAGCGAAAAATGTCTGGTACTGTTATGTAATTTAGGGGGTGTTTGGGATTGCGTTTGTACATTGATTATTAACTTATTCCGGAGTGTATCAACAATGACGTTGGTCCAAAGAGGGTGGATTGTAAGATCCCACATCTGTTGGGGAGAGAAACTAAGGTTACCTTACAAGGGAGTGGACATCTTCTCTACTAGACGCATTTTAAAGCCGCGAGTCTAGGTATGGGCAAAGCGAAAAATGTCTGGTACTGTTATGTAATTTAGGGGGTGTTTGGGATTGCGTTTGTACATTGATTATTAACTTATTTCGGTATGGTACCTGTAACAAAAAGTTTTAGTGTTTGGATGAACCAAAAGAAATGCTTATATTGGTTGGACACCGGTAATAACGAGTTTTTGATGAGTTACTCTCTTCTAACTTATTAACTTATTCGATGTGGTACCGCCATAAGTTACTCCCTTCTAACTTATTTGCCAAACACTAAAAACAACTCATCATCTTATTACATTTTGGTACGGATGAGCAAAGGCGGGTACCCGGCCAAAATTCCCAAAACCGGAAGGTCCTGGAATGATGGAACCGAAACCATTACACCGGTTCTTTATATTTAGGAACTAGTTCTGATCCAGGTAGCGGGTACCCGATATCTATTTTTTTTAAGTTTATCATTCATACTATAAAAGATTAATTATTAGTCTATTACAAAGTCTCAACGTAAAGAAATAAAAACTACAATCGGTGAAAAATAATCCGATAAAAACTAAAAATTAATAAATACTACAAACGATGCTTCGAAAACAAACAAAAACTACAAAATCGTAATCTATGTAGAAATAATGAACGATTTACCTTTGGATTGTAGGAAGATGTGAAGGAAGCGTGCAAACAGCCGTAGTGTAAGACAGTAAGTTCGAAGTGTGTAACCCTAAAAGATAGTTTACTAAATATAATAAATATAAATAAGTTTTTATTAAAAAATATCGGGTATCCATCGGTTCCGGTTACAGGTACCCGGTCCCAACGGTTATGTAACAACCTGAATTTCAAGTTTGAAAGATGAAAGTTTAGTGTCCTTTATGCAAGAAATGAAAGTTAAGTTGAGGGACTTGTTTGCAATTAGTGAATGATATTTATAGACTCAAACTTCTAGGGCAGCCCCCATTTGCACAAATTAGTATTTGGTTTTATCTTGTGTGTGTATGGTGGTGGCGTGAAACAAGGAAAGAAAGGGAGAAGAAGAAGAAGAAAGCTAAAGAGAGGAGAAATCATCAGGTAACCCCTCTAAAATTCGTATTCTGTGTGATGTAGTATTCCCTCTTCATTAGTTCGGATTCTATGATTGAAATCAGTGATTTATTGTGTTTTCAGCCACAATTCCTAAAAAGTGGGTTTCATGGGTTTTGCCTTAATAAATCGATTTAAGAGGGTTAAAGATGGATTAAGTGGGTGTTTGGGGTTGGTGGATGAACCCTTATAGTTGTCTAATCAAACTAATGGCTTAAATCGGAGTTTAAATCGGTTTTAGAATATCTAAGTTCGAACAGCAGCGTTTTCCGGACACCAGCGTTTGAAGGTGTCCGGATATGTTGCATGTGTCCGGGTAAGTGCCTCGTGAAGGTGTCCGGGTAGTTTTGTCCGGATAACTGGTGTGTCCGGATAAGTGGTGTGTCCGGATAAGTGGTGTGTCCGGATAAGTGGTGTGTCCGGATAAGTGTAGTGTCCGGATAAGTGGTATGTCCGGATAAGTGGTGTGTCCGGATAAATGATGTGTCCGGATAAGTGGTGTGTCCGGATAAGTGTAGTGTCCGGATAGGTGCTGTGTCCAGAAAGAGGTATCTGGACAGTAGGGCTGAGATATTTTATCTGATTCGAATTCAATGCCCTTAGGTGTTCGGTTGGATTAGCTTGGTGATTTCAAGAAGTGCGTTCAACGTCATCAAGGTGAGTTCCCTAAACCTATTTACGACGCAATGTGTTAATTGTTCTTTAAACTGATAATGGTTCACTTCGAGCACGAAATGTTTACCAAATCGATATGCATGTTTTTACATGAAAGCTCATACTTTATTCAAAGAATATTTAGCATGATGAAATGATTATATGGTTTACGAGATTCCAAGTTGTATGAAGTATGACATGTGATGTATGCTATGTGGAGTCGGTCTGCACCGTGGGATCGGTATGCTCTGGGATCCGATGATCCCTTGGACATGGGTGATGAGCCGATAGGTTGGAATCTGTTTCCCTCCTATTCGGGTTGAGGGGAGTCTGCTTGGGCCCCGGTACGAGGCGAGAGGGGAGTCTGCTTGGGCCCCGATCGCGGCGAAAGGGGAGTCTGCTTGGGCCCCGATCGTGGTTAGTTTATGCGGTCCTCATCAGGTGCAGTACCATGTTTGACGTTATGTGAAGTTTGATGATGAATTTTATAAACGATTTTCCCAATGCTTATATATGTTGTTTTCGGAGAGAATTCACTAGACCTTTTGGTCTAACCCTCGCTTTTCAAAATTAAACCATTTTCAGGTAAGCAAGTAGTAAGAGGCTCAAGTAAGTGAGCAAGAGCATGATTGAGTACAGATGCAGCTAGAGACTGTGTCGTTGCCACTTGTAGTAGTAGTTGTTCTCAGTTGTGTATAGGTTGTTTCCGCCAACCTTAGTTTGGGAATGATGTAACTGAATTTTGGGACCCAATTTTATTACAGAGTATGATTTAATGCTTTGGTTGTCTTGTTATGTACTTGGGACGTTACAGGTTAACGGTTCCAAAAAATGAGAACTGCAACCGGAACCATTCCCGATCGGTTCCGTATTTTAGGAACCAGAAGTGATCGGTTCCGGTTCCAGAACCGACAATTTTCAAAGACAGGTACAGCTTCCAATGCTCATCCCTACATTTTGGTATCATCGTAAACTAATTCAAATACTTTTTTTAAAACTACGATGTAACACAATCTATACTACATTAGTACATTATAAATCATTTATAAAAAAACTCTTAAAAACAACCCCTAAAGCTTCATGTACCGCTATTTAATGCTAATTACTTAAAATCTCTTAAAAACAACTAATGAAGCTTTATGTACCGCTTTTAATGCTAATTAGTTGATTAATACTTATCTATAACAACCTTCAAATCCTTAAATCGTGGACTCTTGTTAGTTAATCCTTATCTCAAAACTATTTCAAATCCTCAAATTATGAACTCCTTAAAAAGCGTCATTCTTTAAACAGATTTATATAAAAAACATGACCGTTTTCTCAAAACCACATATTAATATAAATTAAAACATTAAAATCAAGATATATCGCGTTGCATTGCACGAGTAGACTTCTACTATTAATAAACATTTTCAAATAAAAAAATAAGTTATTTTAAATAAGCAATCCGAAACACTCCTCTTCAAAACAATCAATCAATATATATATATATATATATATATATATATATAAAGGAGAATGTAGGGGTGAGGGTTAAGCATAGGCTCCATTTATCTATTTTTCTAGATTTTTGATTTATTTTAAATAAAAGTCACATATTAAATGTCCTAATTAATTACTAAAACTTTTCATTTTTTATTTTATAATTAATTATTTTAATAGGTTATATTTTTTTATCTTTTAGTAGGCTAACAATTCTTTTCGTAAGCTAACAATCATCAAAATATATATATATATATATATATATACATATATATATATATATATAAAAGGAGAATGTAGGGGTGAGGGTTAAGCATAGGCATCCATGGTCATTTATCTATTTTTCTAGACTTTTGATTTATTTTAAATAAAAGTCAAATCAAAACTTAGATGGAATGCAACATCAATATATCAATATATATATATATAAAGAAAAATGTAGGATAGAGAGTTAAGGAGAAACCTTCATTGAGGCTTTAAAATTTTCTTAGAGTTTTGAATTTTTTTTAAATCAAAGATAACATTAAATGGGTTAATCCTTTCATTTTCTTTACTAGTTTTTATTATTTTATATATTCAATATTAATATTTTTAACAAAACAAAATATTATTTACATCATATTTTTAACATATATACCATGTATTCGTATTAATTTTTTTTATTATTTAACATATATTTGAATTTGAATTTTTTTTCTCACATAACCAAAACTTAGATAGAATGCAACAATGGTTATAAATGAAAACTTATTTTAATGGAATATATTTTTGTTATTTAATTTTGTTTTTTTTTGTTAGTAATATATATAATTATACCCTGTATTCGTATTAAATTTTTATTATTATTTAACATATATTTTTATTTGAATTTTTTTTCTCACATAACCAAAACTTAGATGGAATGCAACAATCATCAATATATCAATATAAGGGAAAATGTAGGATAGAGAGTTAAGGAGAAACCTCCATTGAGGCTTTAGAATTTTCTTAGAGTTTTGAAATTTTTTTAAATCAAAGATAGCATTAAATGGGTTAATCCTTTCATTTTCTTTACTAATTTTTATTATTTTATATATTCAATATTAATTATTTTAACAAAAAAAATATTATTTACATCACATTTTTAACATATATACCATGTATACGTATTAAATTTTTATTATTATTTAACAAATATTTTTATTTGAATTTTTTTCTCCAATAACCAAAACTAGGGGTATGCATCGGGCGGGTCGGGTGGACAAACCGAAAATCCGATCGGATTTCGGATATGAAAATCAAGACCCGAACTTTAGGTTTTGGATTTCGGATTTCTTCGGGTTTCGGGTTGGTCGGGTTTCGGGTTAATGTCGGTCGGGTTCGGGTATTATTATAATACAAAAAGTATATATAAATTCAATCGATTTTAAGGATTTATTCAATCACAAGATAGATTGATGAAATCGATAATAAGTTTAAAATTTAAAAAACATTTCTACCGACTATAATTTACGATTTTCTAAAGATAATTAGATAAATAAATATATTTACATAATATTTAAAATATATATGTATATTATTTCGGGTTTTCGGACGGGTCGGGTCGCCAAAGATCAAACCCGACCCGAACCCAAATATTCCCCCAAAAGTCGGGTTTCGGATTTTCGGATTTCTAGGTATTCGGGTATTGCAATAATACTTTATTTTCGGTTCAGGTTCGGGTTCGGGTTTCGGATTATTCGGGTTTTGCACACCCTAAACCAAAACTTAGATAGAATGCAACAATGGTTATAAATGAAAACTTATTTTAATGGAATATATGTTTGTTATTTAATTTTATTTTTTTTGTTAGTAATATATATAGTTATACCCTGTATTCGTATTAAATTTTTATTATTATTTAACATATATTTGAATTTGAATTTTTTTCTCACATAACCAAAACTTAGATGGAATGCAACAATCAATCTATCTATATATATTATAAAGCAGAAACATGGGGAGCTGACGTGGCTTCTCCATAGCACTGTATTCACATTTTTTTTTCTGGTTTTTTGCCTTTTTTTGCCTTTTTTAAACTCTAAAAACCCTTTCGCCTTCCTCGCCTTGCCCTTATTTTACCTGTTTTTCCTACTTTTCCATTGATACGTGCTTTTTTCTAATTTCCCATCGATATTGATTATGCCTTTAATTCACATTTAATATCATCCCCTTCATCTTCCCCAACGCCGACTTCTCTGCCTCTTCAATCACTTCGTGTAGGGTTTTGTTTGCATCTTGCGTCACCGTCTTCCAATCTCCCGGCATCACTTCCCTATCTTCTAATCTTCCGTCTTCGCTTCATCGGATACTCAAAGCCAGACAGCTGCCGGATGTAATTGATTCTCAAGTAATCAATTTATCCATTTCAGTTTCATATTCTTTTTGTATCTCGAGTAATCAATTTATCGATTCTTTTTGTGTATTCTGTTGAAGGATTGATGTAAAGATCTCTGAAATTTTTATAATCTATGATGCGCGTGACGATGATTCAGGACGGTGTTGATGTTGCAACGGTTGCGATCCAAATGTCTGCAAGCGATAATGAAGGTGGGTTTCATACAATTGTTTATTCTTTAGATAACCTCAGGTTCCTTGTTGTTTTCATTCTTACTTAAGATGATGGGTCCCTAATTGTGTAGGTTTCAGTTTATCAGTTTTCTTGGTTTTACATCATCGACGGTTTGGAACCACCTAAGTGGCATACCAATTAGACTTAAATGGTTGGATCAAAAAAGTGAAAGATTGATAGTTACTTCAATGATTTGTTCAGATATAGGATTGTTAAATAGTACCAAAAATTTTATTTGGAGCATCTGAAAAGTTAAATGCTTGCTGAAGATTTAGAGTTTATGCAACACACCACTCACATAACATCCGATGGTACTTAAATTGTGTGTGTATGTGAAATTCATAATACAATAATGTTAACCCTACCTATTGCAATATATTGTCGATGGACGTCTTTGTTGGCATCGAGCTAAATATGTATATTAGATAGGAACATGGGCCATATCAAATGATGGGGGAATTTGTGTTTGTCCTATGAAGGCCATAAGCTGGAATCAAAGATGATGACCAGGTTGTTTCTCATATACTCATATCCTTCTCTTTATCTTCTTAATATAAGTTTGTGTACTTATACCCCACACCCAATATTGGATTCTTCCTATTTCTCCGGTCTTTTTAATGTAAATATTATTTTGTTATTTGTTTATAATTTTGGATCAATATATTAGCATATTTGTTTCACATTTAACTCCTACATATAAACAGCGATAATTTAGAAATGAAAACATGCTAATGTACTTTGCACTCCACTAAAAGGTCTGTCTTTGGGGAACGATGTATGTTAAACAAACTTAAATGTCTGTCAATTTATAAGCTTTCAGAGACTCAAATACGGGTAAGAATGCATGTTGGGTACAACATTTTTACACTAGCTAGACATGAAGGCATCCACTATCTCGACCTTTCGTCCCATGTTCGACGTATTACGATCTGAACCTCACCAAAACGATAGTTTGCCCAAATTTCATCAACCGGACTAAATAAATACTCAATCTTAAAAACCACTCTGGACAATTACCAACTACTAATAAAAGATTACCCATGAAGCTAGAATACCTCAACAATGGAAGAACCAACTTGACTATAAATGAACCAAAGAACCTCAAATAGAATTCAAGACAACTCACAGGCAATGAATTTCGTAAGAATTTAACAACTTTTATTATCGATCGTGGAACATAAATGTCTATCGCTCTCTCAAGTAATCAATCCACCGATTTGAATTTCTTATTTTATTTATGATTTGTGATTATTATTAATCTTACCATGATTAAATCTAATACAATTTGACACATGCATTTGCTCTAATCTATAAGTAAATGGGTTTTTGTATGAGAAGGCAAGGAGAAAATGGGCTTTAAACCCATGACCTACAAGACACTACAACTAAGGGTTATATCCAAATTCCACCAAACTTGGTGCTTGGTGCCTTATAATTATATATCTGTAAAACTTATCGACTTGATTTTTCAAGGTTGCAACTTAGCATGGGAATATTCAAACGTGGTTGAAGGCTCAACCTACAATTTCCAAACTTCATCTATTAGTAAGTTAACCCCAACTATTGCCCCAAAATTGAATAGTATCCCTTATTCACGGCATTACTTTAATTTGCAAGTGTTTTTCTGTTTTCAGAGAGATCCTTGTGTTGAAAACTAATTGCATGATAACAGTAACCATGTTCAGTTAGAAGCCATCCGTTGAACTATTTACAACTTCGAACTATTCCTTAATGGAGGAGACTGCCTCCATCGTACACCTTGGGATGGGATAAACATGGGGTAGACCGGGCAAATTGGGTTTTGGTATGATTATAGGGGACTTGGACAAAGCATATTTTTATTACTAATTTTTTTTTTGCAAGTATCATGTAATTTATAACTTGATCACATTATTATTGCTAACGTTTGTCGGTACTATGGGTGTTATCACTTAATTAATTGTTTAATGGCTAATTTTATGTTTATATATATATATATATATATCATGTTGGAGTTGTTGGGAAGTTGAGAACAACAAGTAATTCACATATGGTTTATAATTATGATCGTTGGATTGCTTACTCCTTTGTTTTGGGTTTCTATTACTATAGCAGGTACGTGGTTGTTTTGGGTTACTATAACAGATAAAAGATGAGCATCTGAAGCTAGTTTGTTGGGAGTTGCACTTCAAGCGCATATATTCATATAATGGGCTACTGTGTTATTAAATTATGTTGTTGGTTTTATGGTGCATTTGTGGACCGTTATTAGATTTTTGATGCTGCTGGTGATGCGATAATCTAAAATGGTTGCTGCTGTGAAAATAAGATACCAAAGATTTTCTTCCAGAAGATCGGGTGAAGTATCTTGTAACCGCCCAAAAATACAGCAGGACAAACATAACATTAAATCATGAACATTACAAAACTGGGTCCCAAAATTTCATTACATTGATCTAAAACTTAGGTTGGCGGAAACAACCTATACACAACTGAGAACATTCTAGCTTCTACAAGTGGCACAAGCATTGTCTCTATCTGCGTCTGTACTCTATCCTGCTCTTGCTCACTTGCCTGAGCCTCCTACTATTTGCTTACCTGAAAATGGTTTAGTTTTGAAAAGTGAGGGTTAGACCAAAAGGTCTAGTGAATTCCCACCAAAACAACATACATCAACAGTATAAAATCATTTTATACAAAAACGTTAACATTAACATTTCCCACATAAGCATCAATCATGGTACTGCACAGTGTTTAAGGATCTCATAATATAACCGCAATCGGGGCCCAAGCAGACTCCCCTCTATCCGAGTAGAAGGGAAACGAATTCCCTCCTACAAGCTCGTCACAAATCCGAGTAGAAGGAAACGAATTTCATCCTACAAGCTAGTACCAAATGCCCAAGGGATCATCGGATCCCGAGGTACTCAGATCCCACTGTGTAGACCGACTCCACATAACAAACACATAGCTCGTCATAATCATGAAACATGAAATTCGTGTAAAACTTTATAATTCATTTCATCTTGCTGAATAATCTTTTCATTAAAAACATACTTTTCATGGGAAAACATACGTAAAAGCTTGTAAATAAATCATGCTCGTAAACACACCATAATCAGTAAAACATTCATCTTTTATTCCACGTAAAAAGGGTTAAGGGAACTCACCTGATAGCAATTTCCTTCCTAACCCCGAGTCTCGTTCCGAACCGTCCTTACACCTAACGCATATCGTATAATTTCATCAGTGATAACTCAACTTTTGATCTTAGGTCCTTGTCTAATTTGGACCCTAAATAATTATTACTGATCATTAATTAAATACTGGGTTCTCAAAGTCAAAACCGGATCCTAGAACAAGATTAAGCCCAGTTACTCACCCTTAACCAATTGTTTAAATAAGAGTCTCTAAGCCCAAAAGGATCCAATTGAAAATCGGCCTAACACAATGATTTCCGGCCCATGAGGCCTTCTGGTCCAACAAACAAAATGGTGGACTCTGGATCCTCCCTTGGATTCCGGATCATGGCCATAAATCAATTCCGGATCAGATAATAAAGAGAATTTCGGATCCTAGCTTTTTATTATTCCGGATCTTAGACTTTTGGGTCGAATTCCGGAACTCAATGGTTCCGGATCATAAAGGTTACTCGACATGCTCCGGATCTTAATTGATAATCGGCCCAACTCCGGTATTGAAAACACATTCGGTTCCGGGCTTGTTCTAACAGGTTCCGGATCAACAAGATTCTGGCCCAAGGAGTGTTCCGGAACTTGTACAACTTTTCTCTCAATTCCGGATCTACATAATTATGAAATTAACAGTTCTCGAATCGGTGCTCCACGATTAGACGAACCAAAATTTAATGTTCCCTAAATCGCTCACTACCAAACGACTCGGCCATCACTTTATTTCATAAATTAATAAGTGCTAAACTCACTTAAACTTTCAATTTAACATTACACAGTTCACAATAGAGTTAACCCCATTGATAAACCTACAAGGATTTTTCCCATTCAATCAGTGAAGAAACTAATAATTACTTAACCCAGACTTCTTAGACAGGAAAGAATTTCATAGAGAAATCGGTTTCTTACCAGATTATGAGTTCTCCTCTTGAATTCGGTGTCAATCGTCTTCTTCTCCTTTCTCCTCTTCTTTTTAGCCGCCAACACAAAGTTAATACTGAATAACCATGATGACCTAGGAATCCTCACCCATTTATATCTTTCCAAACTTTTCACAAAGGGTCCCTTAACTTAAACTTTAAATTCTTAGACATTAGCCACTAAACTTTCAATACATACTAGAAATTCGGGTTGTTACAACACTCCCCCCTTAAAAGAATTCCGTCCCTGGAATTCCTCATTGGAAAAGATGCGGGTATCTTGCCTTCATTTATGATTCTAATTCTCACGTAGCCTCTGGGCCTTTGTGATGCCGCCATTGTACCTTCACCAGTCTAATCTCCTTGTTTCCTTAAATTGCGGATCTGACTGTCCACCCTCTCAACGGTTCCTCTACGTAAGTCAACCCCACACCAAAACTGAAACTTCCTAAAGGTAATGCCACTTCTGACTCAGTCAAACACCTAATTAGAATCGAAACATGGAACATTGGGTGCATTCCCTTCAGTTCTTACGGTCACTCCAACTCGTAGGCTACTGTTCCTACTCGATCAATCATGACAATAGAAGATTAAATAAGGCTTCTCGTGCATCTTTACTTCCTTTAAGGAGGAACTTGGCGGAATTCCCCGCCACAACACGAGATTCTTTTACCGGAAAAGTAAATTACCCACTTGACAGCTTGGCACAAGGCCAACCCTGTACATCCCGACAAACTCACAACCCGGAGTTCCTTCATCGGATTACCAACAATTCTAGATTACTTTTCCCAACCAACATTCGTCTATGCAGATAACACTTCCTTTTCTCGGAGCACCTCGACCACAGTTCATCAACCATCTCTCACATCCTTACCACTTCACCACTCCATACTTATATGTAACTAAGAGTAGGAACCTCCAAAACCCATCGTTGAAGTGTCCACCTACTCGAATTAAACTTATCCTAAAACACATCAATTCCTCACTGATTGCTACGATCGTTCAGTCATATAAAACATAACTTTGGTTACCCTCACTCAACTATGAGGAGTAGTCATGGTCACACAAAGCTATTCTCAATAGCTTATCACTAAACGACCAATTCGCCTGAACAACTCTCACGGCATCACTAACTCAACACATTCAACTGCCTTTTCCACTTCTTTCCTGCACAAAACATACACAACCCCTTCCTCAATACTCTCTCCAGAAGTTCGCACACTTATCGATAGTAATTTACACACACTACTCCACCTTTCAGTGTTACTGTCAAGCTTACTACTTCTAACCTATTCATTTATTCCGACATACGATCTTCACCTTTCTCACGTTAGCGTGGGGCACCGCCCACCAACCATTACTTGCCCCTCTCCACCGGCCTTTCCACATGCTGACAACACTTCTCATTACAATACATAACCAAACGGTTGCATCAAGATTCTAACTTAAGACATTCAACCAAGTTATCTCGAAATGACACCGGTGGTCGAAGCTATTAGACATTCCTTGGTTTCCAACTATTACCTTCTTGGACAGTTCCTTCATACATAAGCAATTCACATTCTTTAAAGATCTCACATCTCCTACACCACATTTTGACTAACCCGTACATCATCTTCTTTAAACTTACAATGGTTCCAAGAATATACTTACTTAGTGACTCACACATCCAAGAACACTTGGTTCTTCATTTGGGTAACCCCCCCCCCCCCCCACTGCTGCTTCGACATACTATTCCGATACTAGCCATATAACAAAACCACGTGCTCTAATAACTTGATTAACAAATCGAACACCTCATCTGAAATCCCGAAAAGACTTCCATCTAAAGCTTCCTCTTTCTAACATCACTTTACTACAACACTGGTTGGCACATTTATCTTGGCAATTGAAACCACTACTCCTTCGTACATCCTCCACTCCTAACGTCACACTGCCGACCGGGTCTCTCAGGGTCATTCGTACACAATTCAAACTTTCCTTCACATTCTCCCGCATACAAAATCGAGTCTATCTCGCTACCCTGTCTTTTACCAATTCTAAATCAACAACCCACGAGTTCCCGACTAACTCAAATATATTTGATTCTTGCTAGTTCTTTGCGATTCCAAACCATTACGTAGACAGGGCACAATCCCTCACATATCGATATAATCTATACATCCACATGAGGCGTTCCATCATCAGGAATACATCTTTCCAGAACGACCTTCTACATTTACCCACACCGTGGCAATTCTCTCTGCCTCCAACCTCTTGACAACGCCTTCAGCTCTAGACATATAAATGTAATAACCAGGTATTGTATTTAATTGTTTAAATTACATTATTATAGTTTAAAATGGATTTAGGATAGTTTATGAAGTTTATAAGTCTTTATTTTGTATTTTGTGGAGTTAGAAGTTAAGGGGTAAGTTTTAATTTTTATTTGAAAGTTTGGGGGTAAGTTTTGCCAAACAAGATAAAGTTAAGGTTTGTTTGGTGAATGTGTCTACACCTGGCAACATTCACCGCCTCATTTCTCTTATGTGGGCAAGATGTCTCATTTAGAGACTTTTAGAAAATATCTAAGTGTGTGTGTTTGTGTGTTTTACGATAGAGAGAAAAGAGAGAGAGAACCGAAAAGGGAAAAGAAGGAGAAAGAAGCAAGGGTTCAGCTGGGTATTAAGAATCAGTTCAAGAAATCAAGGTAACAATCTCATACATATTTATCCTTTTATATGTATTAGTTCCTAGAAGTTTGTTATGGGTTTTAGAAGTGGGTTTTGGTAATTTAAGAAAGATATGATAATTTTGGGTTTGAATCATGAATCATTGAATGAGTTTCACTAGATTAATGGTACTATGATGATTGGTAATTGTGGGGAAAGGTTTAGGACATCCATAATTTCATTTTGGAGGCTTAAAAATCGTTTTGGGATGAATTGGATTTGAGAAAGGGCCATTTTCGGCTGAATGGAAGTGCAGGTTCTCCGCGCTAGTTTGGTGCTAGTTAACTAGCGCGGGAAGTAGCGTCGTTCTCTGGTTCAGTGCCCCGCGCCCTTTTTGGCACGAGTTAGCTAGCGCGGGAAGTGGCGCCGGGCACTGTTTCGCGTTTTCGGGTTTTGTTTCGCGTGCGGTTTGAGGATATGTTTGTGGTATCACCTAAGGGTTGTTTTTGGGGCTTATTAGGAATGGATTTGGGACATAATTAGATGGTTTAACATCATTCTTATGGCGCCAATTCAGGTATTCGGGTTGAGCTAAAGTGTGTCCCGGAGCGTGTATCGTTGTGCTAAGGTTAAGGTGAGTTTTACTTGAAAAATGTTTTTAAACTGGAATACATATATGTGTATATAGAATATGTGATAAATGATGTGTTTATATGCTTATGTTGGAAATATAGTATGTGAAGATTATATTATATTTGCATGAGTATTATACGAGAGTATATTGGCCGGGCTTAGGACCGGTGATATTGGCCGTAGTAGTTGTACGGTGGTGTTGGCCGTAGTAGTTGTACGGTGGAGATAACTTATTAGTTGGCTTGCAACCAACTAATATGGCCATGGGAATGAGAAGACAAAGTAAATGAAGAGTGAGTTCAAATTGATATATGTGATTGTGTCATATGAATGTAATTTATGTAAATGGAGTTTATATAAATGATTTCAAACTGACAGGGATTTTCTCACTTAGACCACTAGGTCTAACCCTCATTTTGTTTTAAAAATATGTATTCCAGGTGATGGATCGGGTAAGAGCAATTGAATAGAGTAATGGATGGATAGCTTTTGTGAAGACTTTTGTTATGAAGATCATGAAGTGTTTTTGTACTCATGGCTTTGTTGTTAGTCATAATGTAAATTAATTAGTGAAAAAGTTTGTACTGAATTACTTATTATGTTTAGTAAGACTATGGGACCGAACTTGAATTATAATGTATTTTTGTGGTGAAATGATGATATGAAATATGTTATTTGTATGTTTTGAGATTTGGGTTGTTACAGATGGTATCAGAGCCCTAGTTTAAGGGATTTAGGTATTAGTATCTATACCTAGACTTAAACTGCATGTGAAGTAGGATGTCCCTATTATTGTAGAACCTTGGGATGTTAAATATAAAAAGGTAGAAGGAACATCATGTAAGGTAATTTCAGATTTACACCTGGCCAGTGTAATTGTGATCTTACAGGTACATGTTTGAACTGGAATGCCTTGTTAAATGGGGTATGTGCTTATGTGTATATTAACCTTGTTTGAATCTACAGAATGACAAGTGGTACTAGACAAACGAACCGAGGGGGAAGAGAAGATCCTGAAAGAACGAATCCCCCAGTCGGGACGAGGGGAAGAGGAAGAGAAAGAGGCAGGGGCAGGACTGGAGGCAGAGTGCAGGGGCGAGGCACAGAGTTTGTTACAAGAGACGACTTGGCTGCTGAGATGGGAAGATTACAAGCCAATATTCAAGCCATGTTTAACCAAACGCATAATACTGAAGCGGAAAGACCAGACCCTAACTTGGAAGACGAGATGCCTATCACACCTACTGTCGTATCAGTACCAAGAAGGTGTGACTATAAGATGTTTTTAAGCTGTAAACCACCAACTTATGGAGGGGATAGAGATCCAGTAAAGGCGATGCGGTGGCTGAAGGAAATTGAAGCTGTATTTAAAACCAGCAAATGTGCGGAAGAGGATAAGGTGTTATACGGAACTGCAATGTTGAAGGCAGATGCTTTATATTGGTGGGAGGCCCTTATTGTCTAAGGGATCTGAGGTATACTCAACCTTTACTTGGGGCGAATTCTCAAGGGCATTCAAAGAACATTTTTGTCCTCAAACAGCAGTCAGACAATTGGAGGAGGAATTCTTGAGCCTACAACAAGGGAATTTATCAGTCAGAGACTATACTGCCCATTTCCTAGAGAAGTCGCGCTTTGGAGAGTATTATGTTGCCACGGAGAAAATGAAGATGGAAAGGTTCATATTCGGACTGAATTCGGAAATTCGAAAGTTAGCGACTGCAACGAGACCTGATACCTTCTCAGCCGCAGTAAATGCCGCGGAAAATGTGGAGCGGGATAATAAGAGGGATGCCGGTGATAAGAGTATGGGAAAGAGGAAATGGGAAGGACCTCAGTATGATCCGAAAAAGTCCAGGTTTCAAAGATTCGATAATCGCCCGCCTTTCCGACCAGCGGAAAGACCGTGTCCGAAGTGCCACCGTATCCATCAAGGAAGTTGCCAAGTTGATTCGCGTGTTTGTTATAGATGTGGAAAGACCGGGCATGTTTCTAAAGATTGTAGAGTAACGCGATTTTGGTTTTCATGTAATTCTCCGGATCACCTACATTCGGATTGTCCGAGGGGAAGAATACAGCAGGGGGGTACGTCAGGAAACCAGCGGTTGGCAGACCAGTAGTACCGAGACTAGAGCCACCAAGAACGAGGGGTCGTACATTCCAGATGACAGCAAAAGAAGCGGAGGAAACTCCGGATGTGGTTACAGGTACATTTTTCATAAACTCTACACGTGCTAAAGTGTTATTTGACTCTGGTGCAAACCGATCTTTTGTATCTCCTGCATTTGCTGCTTATCTGCGTTTGAAGCCTAAAGTGTTAGAACATGCCTTACTGGTAGATACTGCAAATGATAACCAAGTGTCGGTTAAATAAGTATTTGATAGCTGTGTAATAAATATAGAAGGGTGTGGAGTACCGATACAACTATTTCCTATAGCTTTGATCGAATTTGATGTGGTAGTGGGGATGGATTGGTTAGCTGAAAATCAGGCTAACATAGTATGTGATAAGAAAATAATTAATGTTGTCTTACCTAAAAAAGGGCCGGTAGTGATTTATGGTGATCGTAGAAATCATCAGTCTTGCCTTATATCTATGATAAAAGTCGTAAGTGTGTGAATAAGGGTTGCCAGAGTTACTTAGCTTATGTGATAGATATTAAGCCAGAAAAGAATAAGTTGGAAGATATTCCGATTGTTGGTGAATTTCCTGAAGTGTTCCCTGAGGACTTGAATAGTCTTCCGCCCGTTAGACAAGTAGAGTTTGGTATAGATCTGACTCCTGGAGCTGCTCTTGTTGCTCGAGAACCGTATCGTCTGGCACCTCCAGAGATGAAAGAAATGATGGTACAACTACAAGACCTATCCGACAAAGGCTTCATCAGACCTAGTTCTTCGCTGTGGGGAGCGCCAGTTTTGTTTGTGAAAAAGAAGGATGGTTCGATGAGAATGTGTATCGACTACCGGGAACTGAATAAGCGCACGATCAAGAACAAGTATCCGCTTCCCAGAATTGATGACCTCTTCGATCAATTGGTTGGAGCCTGCTATTTCTCTAAGATTGATCTAAGATCTGGTTATCATCAGTTGAAGGTTAAAGAAGAAGATGTTCTGAAGACTGCTTTTCGAACAAGGTATGGCCATTATGAATTCTTAGTAATGTCGTTCGGTTTGACGAATGCTCCAACTGCCTTTATGGATTTAATGAATCGAGTATGTAAGTCGTATCTCGATAAATTTGTTATTGTATTTATCGATGATATACTTATCTACTCTCGGTCCAAAGAAGAGCACGTGCAACATCTTCGTTTGATTCTGGAGTTATTGAAGAAAGAAAAGTTGTATGCTAAATTTTTGAAATGTAAATTCTGGCTATGAGAAGTTCAGTTTCTGGGGCATGTAGTTTCCGAAGAAGGTATACAAGTTGATCCGATGAAAGTGGAAGCAGTTGAAAAGTGGGAACCGCCGAAGACAACAACGGAAGTAAGAAGTTTTCTGGGTTTAGCCGGCTACTATCAAAAGTTTATAAAAGACTTCTCTCGTATTGCCATGCCTTTGACTAAGCTGACTCGAAAGAATCTGAAGTTTGAATGGAAAGCAGAACAGGATGGAGCATTCCGGATATTAAAAGAGAAACTGTGCAGCGCGCCGATTTTGTCACTACCTGAAGGTTCTGAAGACTTTGTTGTTTACAGTGATGCTTCTAAACTGGGATTGGGATGTGTACTTATGCAGCGTGGGAAAGTTATTTCTTATGCTTCTCGTCAACTAAAAGATCATGAACGATAGTATCCAACACACGACATGGAACTTGCAGCAGTTGTTTTCGCGTTGAAGATTTGGAGACATTATCTTTATGGTTCCAAATGTCAAATTTATACCGATCATAAGAGTCTCCAACATCTCTTCGATCAGAAGGAATTAAATATGAGACAAAGAAGATGGCTAGAACTGGTGAATGATTACGACTGTGAAATTCTTTATCATCCGGGAAAGGCGAATGTGTTAGCTGATGCACTGAGTCGTCAAGAAAGGAGTGGAACAATAAAAGCTATTTCACTAAGGGCTGAACTCTTGCCTAACATCTTTGACGAACTGCTGAAGTGTCAAATAGAAGCCTATCAGGAAGAACATTTGAAGTCAGAACGGTTAGTGGGGATATCAGCATTGCTTGTGAAAGATGACCGTGGGTTGTTGTGTCTGGGAAACAGAATTTGGGTTCCTCGTTTGGGTGGATTACGTGACCGTGTATTACAAGAAGCTCATCAATCTCGTTTCTCTATTCATCCAGGCACGAATAAGATGTATAGAGATCTGAAACAATTCTATTGGTGGTCGGGAATAAAAAGAAGCATTGCTCAACATGTGGAAGAATGTACTACTTGTAAAAAGGTAAAAATTGAACATCAAAAACCGTTTGGTCAGTTACAACGATTGGAAATACCGATGTGGAAATGGGATCAGATTACTACAGATTTCATCACAAAGCTACCAAGGACTCCGAAGGGATTCGATTCTATTTGGGTGATTGTTGATAGATTGACGAAATCTGCTCACTTTTTACCAATAAAGGAAACTGATTCATTGGAACGTTTAGCGAAATTGTACATCAACGAAATAGTAACTCGACATGGAGTTCCGATCTCGATTATTTCAGATCGGGATAGTCGTTTTACTTCAAGGTTCTGGAGAAGTTTTCAAAAGGAGATGGGGACGCAGATAAAGTTAAGTACAGCTTATCATCCTCAAACTGACGGTCAGAGTGAACGAACAATTCAGACATTAGAATATATGCTCTGGGCTTGCATTGTTGACTTTGGGGGATCGTGGGATAAGCATTTACCGTTGATCGAATTTGCCTACAACAACAGTTATCATTCCAGCATTCAAGCGGCACCGTTTGAAGTATTGTACGGTAGAAAATGTCGAACGCCTATGTGTTGGAATGAAGTGGGAGAGAAACAGTTAGCGGGGCCAGATATAGTTCAGTTAACCACGGATAAGGTTACTCAAATTCGAGAATGTTTGAAAGTGGCTCAAGACAGACAGAAAAGTTACGCCGACCGACGCCGGAAACCGTTAGAGTTCCAAGTTGGAGATTTTGTAATGTTAAAAGTCTCACCTTGGAAAGGAGCCATTCGATTTGGAAAGCAAGGTAAACTTAGCCCAAGGTACATCGGGCCGTTTGCAATCATAGAAAGGATTGGTGAAGTAGCCTACAGATTGGATCTTCCACCAGAGTTAAGCAGGATTCACAACGCGTTTAATGTATCGAATTTTCGGAAGTGTTTAGTTACATCAGATCAGGCAGTGTCTCTACCAGATATACAAGTTGATGAAAAGTTGAATTATGTGGAGGAACATGAAGCTATTGTTGACCGTAAAGTCAAGGTTCTGCGGAATAAGGAGATCAGACAAGTAAAAGTATAGTGGCGACATCACAGAGGTCAGGATGCTACATGGGAATCAGAGTCAGAAATGAGAACCAAATACCCCCATCTTTTCGCTTAACTGAATTCCGGGACGGAATTCTTTTAAGGGGGAGATGTTGTAATAACCAGGTATTGTTTAAATTACATTATTATAGTTTAAAATGGATTTAGGATAGTTTATGAAGTTTATAAGTCTTTATTTTGTATTTTGTGGAGTTAGAAGTTAAGGGGTAAGTTTTAATTTTTATTTGAAAGTTTGGGGGTAAGTTTTGCCAAACAAGATAAAGTTAAGGTTTGTTTGGTGAATGTGTCTACACCTGGCAGCATTCACCGCCTCATTTCTCTTATGTGGGCAAGATGTCTCATTTAGAGACTTTTAGAAAATATCTAAGTGTGTGTGTTTGTGTGTTTTACGATAGAGAGAAAAGAGAGAGAGAATCGAAAAGGGAAAAGAAGGAGAAAGAAGCAAGGGTTCAGCTGGGTATTAAGAATCAGTTCAAGAAATCAAGGTAACAATCTCATACATATTTATCCTTTTATATGTATTAGTTCCTAGAAGTTTGTTATGGGTTTTAGAAGTGGCTTTTGGTAATTTAAGAAAGATATGATAATTTTGGGTTTGAATCATGAATCATTGAATGACTTTCACTAGATTAATGGTACTTTGATGATTGGTAATTGTGGGGAAAGGTTTAGGACATCCATAATTTCATTTTGGAGGCATAAAAATCGTTTTGGGATGAATTGGGTTTGAGAAAGGGCCATTTTCGGCTGAATGGAAGTGCAGGTTCTCCGCGCTAGTTTGGTGCTAGTTAACTAGCGCGGGAAGTAGCGTCGTTCTCTAGTTCAGTGCCCCGCGCCCTTTTTGGCGCGAGTTAGCTAGCGCGGGAAGTGGCGCCGGGCACTGTTTCGCGTTTTCGGGTTTTGTTTCGCGTGCGGGTTGAGGATATGTTTGTGGTATCACCTAAGGGTTGTTTTGGGGCTTATTAGGAATGGATTTGGGACATAATTAGATGGTTTAACATCATTCTTATGGCACCAATTCAGGTATTCGGGTTGAGCTAAAGTGTGTCCCGGAGCATGTATCGTTGTGCTAAGGTTAAGGTGAGTTTTACTTGAAAAATGTTTTTAAACTAGAATACATATATGTGTATATAGAATATGTGATAAATGATGTGTTTATATGCTTATGTTGGAAATATAGTATGTGAAGATTATATTATATTTGCATGAGTATTATACGAGAGTATATTGGCCGGGCTTAGGACCGGTGATATTGGCCGTAGTAGTTGTACGGTGGTGTTGGCCGTAGTAGTTGTACGGTGGTGTTGGCCGTAGTAGTTGTACGGTGGAGATAACTTATTAGTTGGTTTGCAACCAACTAATATGGCCATGGGAATGAGAAGAGAAAGTAAATGAAGAGTGAGTTCAAATTGATATATGTGATTGTGTCATATGAATGTAATTTATGTAAATGGAGTTTATATAAATGATTTCAAACTGACAGGGATTTTCTCACTTAGACCACTAGGTCTAACCCTCATTTTGTTTTAAAAATATGTATTCCAGGTGATGGATCGGGTAAGAGCAATTGAATAGAGTAATGGATGGATAGCTTTTGTGAAGACTTTTGTTATGAAGATCATGAAGTGTTTTTGTACTCATGGCTTTGTTGTTAGTCATAATGTAAATTAATTAGTGAAAAAGTTTGTACTGAATTACTTATTATGTTTAGTAAGACTATGGGACCGAACTTGAATTACAACTGACCCCAACATTCTCATAACTCCAATGCCCTGCACAACGAACTCGAGAATCGTCCGCACACACCCTTTCAGTAAAACTCGATCTTCCTCAATTAAAACGACGTTGTTACGACAGTGACACATTGAATGAAAATCTTCTGTATAACAAAATTATGAAAGGAATCACCGACACGGAATAAACCAGTCGGTTCTCACACTCATTTCTATGACATCAACATGTCAGTACTCCTTTTGGTTATAAAAGTTTTGTTGGCAAACCTTTTCTTGACTTTTAACTTATCATGAAAAGCGTGAAATGTTTTGTAGATCGTTAAGCTCAAAATTCCTTTGTGCGACGTAAATAAAATCGCCTTTTCTTTAAACATACGTTTGTACACGCTGACTCATTTTCGATCAAAATTGATATTTACACATTTATCTTAAATCGTGAAAATTTCATGTTACATATAAGAACGCCATGCATGAGACTCTACTTGCATTTGAAGGCTACTCACTACAACAAGGCCAACCGCTTTACTCACGCAACTTATCATTGACACTCTACTTTCGACCTGTGGGTTATGGGCCCACGTACTCGACCATTTCATACTATTTTCATCTTGACCAATTTCCTCATGTTCTACCTTTACACATTTTCAATCCTCTACTGATATCTCCTTTCATTGATCCTGCCATTGAAAAGCTCGACTAAGAAGTCAGGGCTCCATTGACACTTTCAAGACTTCGACACTGTCCTTCCTTACCATCCCAACGGATCTATCCCACGATTTCTAGAACTGGGATTCTCCCGAAACAGGAGTCTTACACCAAATCAATCATTCATCCTCTTTGAACCCACGAAGATCTACCTCTAGACGACTCATAACATTTCTATACAACATTACTTCGTTACGATGTATACATACATCCCATCAAAATGATCTCTCATGATACTTCCCCAACGATGGGTCTCAATCTACCCCTCAGGGGTTTTCCTATCATTTTAGATTACTGGAACACGACGTATAACTAGCTTAAGACTACAACATCGGAATAATAAGGCAGGTTAAGCACATACATGTACCTGTAAGTTCGCAATTACACTAGCCAGGTGTAATCCCAAACTTACCTTACATGACTGTCCTCGGTACCCTATTAGTCCTATCTCTACAATAGTGCCCTCCTAACGCATTTCCTGATTCTCAGTTGTGATTTCTACTCCAAAGTTTAAGTTTAGGCCCGTCCGGTCACCTAAATCCCTTAAACTATGGCTCTGATACCATTTGTAACAGCCCAAAAATACAGGAGGACAAACATAGCATTAAATCATGAACATAACAAAACTGGGTCCCAAAATTTCATTACATTGATCTAAAACTTAGGTTGGCGGAAACAACCTATACACAACTGAGAACATTTAGCTTCTACAAGTGGCACAAGCACTGTCTTTATCTGCATAAGTACTCTATCCTGCTCTTGCTCACTTACCTGAGCCTCCTACTATTTGCTTACTTGAAAATGGTTTAGTTTTGAAAAGCGAGGGTTAGACCAAAAGGTCTAGTGAATTCCCACCAAAACAACATACATCAACAGTATAAAATCATTTTATACAAAAACGTTAACATTAACATTTCCCACATAAGCATCAATCATGGTACTGCACAGTGTTTAAGGATCTCATAAACTAACCGCGAATCGGGGCCCAAGCAGACTCCCCTCTCGCCTCATACCGGGGCCCAAGCAGACTCCCCTCTATCCGAGTAGAAGGGAAACGAATTCCCTCCTACAAGCTCGTCACAAATCCGAGTAGAAGGAAACGAATTTCCTCTTACAAGCTAGTCCCAAATGCCCAAGGGATCATCGGATCCCGAGTACTCAGATCCCACTGTGCAGACTGACTCCACATAACAAACACATAGCTCGTCATAATCATGAAACATGAAATTCGTGTAAAACTTTATAATTCATTTCATCTTGCTGAATAATCTTTTCATTAAAAACATACTTTTCATGGGAAAACATACGTAAAAGTTTGTAAATAAATCATGCTCGTAAACACTCCATAATTAGTAAAACATTCATCTTTTATTCCACGTAAAAAGGGTTAAGGGAACTCACCTGATAGCAATTTCCTTCCTAACCCCGAGTCTCGTTCCGAACCGTCCTTACACCTAACGCATATCGTATAATTTCATATGTGATAACTCAACTTTTGATCTTAGGTCCTTGTCTAATTTGGACCCTAAATAATTATTACTGATCGTTAATTAAATACTGGGTTCTCAAAGTCAAAACCGGATCCTAGAACAAGATTAAGCCCAGTTACTCACCCTTAACCAATTGTTTAAATAAGAGTCTCTAAGCCCAAAAGGATCCAATTGAAAATCGGCCCAACACAATGATTTCCGGCCCATGTGGCCTTCTGGTCCAACAAACAAAATGGTGGACTCCGGATCCTCCCTTGGATTCCGGATCATGGCCATAAATCGATTCTGGATCAGATAATAAAGAGAATTCCGGATCCTAGCTTTTTATTATTCCTGATCTTATATTTTTGGGTCGAATTTCGGAACTCAATCGTTCCGGATCATAAAGGTTACTCGACATGTTCCGGATCTTAATTGATAATCGACCCAACTCCGGTATTGAAAACACATTCGGTTCCGGGCTTGTTCTAACAGGTTCCGGATCAACAAGATTCCGGCCCAAGGAGTGTTCCGGAACTTGTACGACTTTTCTCTCGATTCCGGATCTACATAATTATGAAATTAACAGTTCTCGAATCGGTGCTCCACGATTAGACGAACCAAAATTTAATGTTCCCTAAATCGCTCACTACCAAACGACTCGACCATCACTTTATTTCATAAATTAATAAGTGCTTAACTCACTTAAACTTTCAATTTAACATTACACAGTTCACAATAGAGTTAACCCCATTGATAAACCTACAAGGATTTTTCCCATTCAATCAGTGAAGAAACTAATAATTACTTAACCCATACTTCTTAGACAGGAAAGAATTTCAGAGAGAAATCGGTTTCTTACCAGATTATGAGTTCTCCTCTTGAATTCGGTGTCAATCGTCTTCTTCTCCTTTCTCCTCTTCTTTTCAGCCGCCAACACAAAGTTAATACTGAATAACCATGATGACCTAGGCATCCTCACCCATTTATATCTTTCCAAACTTTGCACAAAGGGTCCCTTAACTTAAACTTTAAATTCTTAGACATTAGCCACTAAACTTTCAATACATACTAGAAATTCGGGTTGTTACACATCTTGATGTTGATAATTACATTCTTTTTTTATTTTTGAGAAATTATATCAAAGTAGTTATCTTCGTTATAAATTTGTTACTTTTCTTCATTGATAATCATATCGATTGAGTTATGTTAATATGTTGAAGGTGTAAAATGAATGGTATAGCAGATTTGGCTTAAGAATAAAACTAAAATATCCTTTTAATATCTCTTGCTTATCTATCAATTATCCCAAAAAGAAGAAATTGTTAGTACATTTTTTGATTTTCACTAACAAATCTAAACAGTGTCATAGGTAAGTTTCAATAAGTAAGAGAATTTCTTTTACCTGGTGAATGACATCTGTCTAATTCAAATACTTTTAATTAGTACTATACATTTGTAGGCAAGCGAGTGAACGAGATGAAAGCATAAGTCATAAAAGCATTAGGTGTCAAGGTTTTACTTAATGGAAGAATTTATCCAAGGTTTATCCAGGTTCATTTTGAGAGATATGTCAAGGTACCGACTAAAACTTCATGTATCTATTGCTGGGTATTGTTCATACCGACGCAATTGTTTATGTTGATGCATTATCGGCTACTGTATTTGATATTAATTGCTCTCTTATTTGTGATTAATGATCCATGAGTTGGTGTTGCAACATTATACTGTACATTATCTTTTTGGGCACTTCCAACCGGGTTTAGATACGAAAATTAGTGCATGGTTTTTTTATATACATTAATTGTGAAACTTTCATGTATTTAACTGATTGTGTAACAAATGTACAATTAGTGTGTTGTTTTTGGTTGTAGTTAGAACCATATAAAAATCATTAAGTTAGTGCTATTGGTAATGTTCAATTGTGTACTCTCCCTAGCATTGTAATTGCTTCTAAGATACACCTTCCATATAACAAACAATGCAACAAATATACAATTACTGTGTCGTTTAAAGTTTTACACAAGGTTTTTTTGCATCTTAATAATGAAGTTTGTTAGGCTCAATGATTATGTATGTTGTGTACTACAAAACAAAGAGGCTTTACCGACGGATTCTTTCTTTCAGTAATTTCCGACAAATTATAGACGGATTTTCAATCAAAATGTGTCAGTAATTGATACGTCGTTAATCACAATCACCCACTACATTTTCGGTGATGGTTTTTTTCTGGCGGATTACCGACAGATTTTTCCATCAGTGAAGCCTCTTTGTTTTGCAGTGGTGGGAGTCCGTAAATACAAAAACAATGAAACATTTAGCCTTTTCTTGAGTGTCTTCTTTAAGATAATTTACATCTAAAACACCCACCATACACTCATTGTATTACATTGCATTTAATTAGTTGTCAATTAACGAATTATGTTTCATCTTATCTAAATATCATATTTTTTTAACAAAAAGAGTTCGCTACCGCGCAACGCGCGGTCCCGGACACTAGTATATATATAAAGGAAAATGTATGATAGAGAGTTAAGGAGAAACCTTCATTGAGGCTTTAGAATTTTCTTAGAGTTTTGAAATTTTTTTAAATCAAAAATAGCATTAAATGGGTTAATCCTTTCATTTTCTTTACTAATTTTTATTATTTTATATATTCAATATTAATATTTTTAACAAAACAAAATATTATTTACATCACATTTTTAACATATATACCCTGTATTCGTATTAAATTTTTAAGTAAATTATATGATTGGTCCTGTGGTTTACACAAAATTGCATCGTTGGTCCCTAAAATGAAATAATTACGTGTTTGGTCCTTGTGGTTTACATTTTCTCACCCCTTTGGTCCTTATACCATAACACCGTTAAAAACAAATGTTAAGTAGGTTAATTATGGGGGTATTTTAGTCATTTAATAATTTTTAGCTTTTTGCTAAAAACTTATATTTTAGTTGGCTGACCTCAACTTCAATGCCATCATCAATATGAACTCCATCCGTTTCTACAGGCAAATCCCTGTTTTCATCATCCAAATGATATCATTTTCACCATTGCCATGATTTTGGTTAGCCTCTTCAACTTCAGTACGAACAGCTTTATCTAACCTCCTAACTAGATCATTTTTCAATCCTTTGGTCGTGAGAGACATCTCTTGAGTTCTTTCAGCTCAGTTACTTTCCACTGATCAAGGGAACGATGTCAAGAACATATGGGCAAGACATCTTTTTGCTTTCCAGTAGATCTGGATCTAACAATATCATGGGTCTGCTTCTTCTTCAAATCCAAGGAACGAGATGGCAGAGATCGAAGGTCGAATCCGGATCGATGGGGTGGTTTTTTCGGCGGTGATGGGTGGTTCCTCTTCCCTTCCGTCTCCAACAGATGCAGATCGGAAATCTCTAGGCTTGGGTTTTTTTTCCTCTTCGCCTCCGTCTCCAACAGATCTAGATCGGAGATCAGGGTTAGAAAAGGCTTAGGTTTTTCCCTCTTCTTCTCCATCTCCGACAGATCCAGATCGAAGATCTGGGTTGGAAAAGGCTTTTTACATGAAATTTTGATTTGGGTTTCTGAAAGTGAGTTTTGCTAACAATGATCAGATTTTCATGGAGATATCTTTTGAAGACCGTGGTATGAAGAATAAAGCGAACTAGAGACAAAATTAATATTTCGAATGAAACAAGTTAACAAGAGTAAGCTATCAATGCCGTTTGCATCTGATGAAAAGTAAAGTATGATCTCTTCTACTAGCTTCAATATAAAAAGTGCAAATCTATAAAACACCATAAAACTTACAGCAATGCCTTTTCTATAGAAGAAGTTGTATAAATTAGGAGATGGATTTCTTTGTATATATTAGGGTATATATTTTCTTGTCTAGATGAAGTTTGGTGTTGCAAGTGTTTGGATGTATTCTTCAAGTTATTGAGATGAAATTTGGGTTTTTGATTATGATTTCTTGATAAAGTTTTGCTTTTTTCTGTATTATTTGTAGTTATTTATCTGTTTTATGTATTCTGTTTATGGTGGTGGTGGTGGTGGTTGTCGATGGTGGTGGATGTATATATACACACATATATATATATATAATATGTGTGTATATTATAGAAAAGGATGACAGAGAAAGAGGTAGACCTAAGTTATTTATGGATTACATTCTTGGTCCATGTAGTTTTAATAGAAAACAAAATATTATGAAATGACTAAAATGCCCTTTTAATTAGCCTACTTAAAAAGATTGTTTTAACGGTGTTAGAGTAGAGGGACCAAAGGAGTGTGAAATTGTATACCACATGGACCAAAGGTGTGTGAAAATGTAAACCACGGGGACGTTTTCCATAATTATTTCATTTTAGGGACTCACGGTGCAATTTTGTGTAAACCACAGGACCAATCATGTAATTTACTCTAAATTTTTATTATTATTTAACATATATTTTTATTTGAATTTTTTTCTCACATAACCAAAACTTAGATAGAATGCAACAATGGTTATAAATGAAAACTTATTTTAATGGAATATATTTTTGTTATTTAATTTTTTTTTTGTTAGTAATATATATAATTATACCTTGTATTCGTATTAAATTTTTATTATTATTTAACATATATTTTTATTTGAATTTTTTTCTCACATAACTAAAACTTAGATGGAATGCAACAATCATCAATATATCAATATATAAAGGAAAATGTAGGATAGAGAGTTAAGGAGAAGCTTTCATTGAGGCTTTAGAATTTTCTTAGAGTTTTGATTTTTTTTAAATCAAAGACAGCATTAAATGGTTTAATCCTTTCATTTTCTTTACTAATTTTTATTATTTTATATATTCAATATTAATATTTTTAACAAAACAAAATATTATTTACATCACATTTTTAACATATATACCATGTATTCGTATTAAATTTTTATTATTATTTAACGTATATTTTTATTTGAATTTTTTTCTCACATAACCAAAACTTAGATAAAATGCAACATCAATATATATATATATATATATATATATATATTTACCACAAACTAAATAGTTCTTATTTGATTAAGCCCCTATATAGGGGGCCATTCAAGGGAGAACTAATTAGTTTGTGGTAACTGTAAGAACCAATTTCAGCCACAAATCAAACGATAAATTAGGAAATTAATAATTATAGTAATTTAATTTAAATTTTCAATTAAAGGGCATTTTGGGTATTTTAAAAATATCCTCTCTCCTCTCTCCTCTCTCCGACGAAAACCAGTTACACAAGAGCCATTGTGATACCCAAGAACAAATGTGATATCACTGTGATACCCCCATTGTGATACCCAGAATACATACAAGAACAAATGTGATATCCCTGTGATACCCTGGTAATACCAACTATGATACTCCGGTGATACCAACTGTGATACCCTTTGCAAAACAATAAAATAAAGAGGATAAACATTGTGATACCCATTGTAAAACAAATGTAATACAAAAAATACATACAAAATACAAACATCTATCCTTAATGTGATACCCAACAATACATAGAAAACACACACCTTTATCCTCAGTGTGATACCCAGAATACATGCAAGAACAAGTGTGATATCACTGTGATACCCCCATACCCCCAGTAAACATACAAGAACAAATGTGATACCATTGTGGTACCCAAAATAAAAACCTACACAACAATTCAGCAAACACAAGTATAATTCAATACACAAGAAAACGCATACATTAAGAGAATCTGAAGTCGTCTTAAGTTCATTTTGGAGCTCCATCATAGTAGTTGCTTGGCTAGACCTAATAACAGAAGCCAAAGCCCTAATAGCAGCCACCACTTCCGCCAAATCGGGTTGTTTCCTCCAATTGTTAAACTCGTCAATGACGCTGAAGGAATTTTCGGAATCGATTGAGTTATGTGAAGCCTCCAGCTCAGACGATGGGGTAGCGGTGTCACGGCCAGCAGCGGCGTGTGGCGTCGTTTGATGGTGTAGACGAGAGAGAGGGAGGCGGAAGGAGGGGGCGGATGGAGGAAGTGGGACGAGAGAGAGGGAGGTGGATCGTGACGCCGGCGACCGGCGATGGCTGCCGGCTGTGGAGGGGGCGACTGTCGGGTGGGGTGGAGTGCATAGCAAAAAATTTAGGGTTTGTTATTTGGTCTAGATGCAGAGGCGTGATGTATATATGGTAAAATAAATAAATTGAATTAATCAAATTAGATTTTAATTTGTTATAAAAAATCTAAATTATCAAATTACCATATTAACCTTTTATTTTATTTTAAAAATAATATTAATTGTTTTAAATGAGTGGTTAATATTGGTTCTTACAGTTACCACAAACTAAATAGTTCTTATTTGATTAAGCCCATATATATATATATATATATATATATATAAGAAAATGTAGGATAGAGAGTTAAGGAGAAACCTTCATTGAGGCTTTAGAATTTTCTTAGAGTTTTGATTTTTTTTAAATCAAAGATAGCATTAAATGGTTTAATCCTTTCATTTTCTTTAAAAAATTATTATTTTATATATTCAATATTAATATTTTTAAGAAAACAAAATATTATTTACATCACATTTTTAACACATATACCTTGTATTCGTATTAAATTTTTATTATTATTTAACATATATTTTTATTTGAATTTTTTTTCTCACATAACCAAAACTTAGATGGAATGCAACAATCATCAATATATATATAAAGGAAAATGTAGGATAGAGAGTTAACGAGAAGTCTTCATTGAGGCTTTAGAATTTTCTTAGAGTTTTGATTTTTTTAAAATCAAAGATAGCATTAAATGGTTTAATCCTTTCATTTTCTTTACTAATTTTTATTATTTTATATATTCAATATTAATATTAATATTTTTAACAAAACAAAATATTATTTACATCACATTTTTAACATATATACCTTGTATTCGTATTAAAATTTTATTATTATTTAACATATATTTTTATTTGAATTTTTTTCTCACATAACCAAAACTTAGATAGAATGCAACATCAATATATATATATAAAAGAAAATGTAGGATAGAGAGTTAAGGAGAAGCCTTCATTGAGGCTTTACAATTTTCTTAGAGTTTTGAGTTTTTTTTAAATCAAAGATAGCATTAAATGGTTTAATCCTTTCATTTTCTTTACTAATTTTTATTATTTTATATATTCAATATTAATATTTTTAACAAAACAAAATATTATTTACATCACATTTTTAACATATATACCTTGTATTCGTATTAAATTTTTATTATTATTTAACATATATTTTTATTTGAATTTTTTTCTCACATAACCAAAACTTAGATAAAATGCAACATCAATATATATATATATATATATATATATATATATATATATATATATATACTATAAGAAAGGGGAGAGCTTTTAGAGTGCGCGTGCAACATCACGCATAGGCGCGTCTGCTCTTCATCTCCCCACTCGCACCTTCTTCCAGATCTCATTTCCACCCACCCACCCACCAAACACATGATCAGACTCTTTTCCCCCAATTCTACGTGTCTCTTTCCTTTTTCCCCTAATTCTACCACACCTAAAATTGGAACCCTAAACCACCACACGCACTACCAGAACCCTCTCCCCTTTCCCCCACCCCCTCCCCCTCTCTTTCCTCCGCCGTCTACGACCTGCCGCCCTGACAGAAGAAGGTTCACCTGCTGATGAAAGTAGAGGCGATGGAGGTGTCACTCAACCCTCAGAGGACCCTGTTTGGACACAACAGCCATACCCAACGTCTCTGCAAATTATACAACTGCAGACATCTTCTTCAGTCCCTCCTATTCAGTTAACATCTTCCTCAAAGTGTTACAACAGGTATATGCGTTTTTTGTTTCTTTTTTTTGTTAATCGAAGAAGAATCATGTGGTGATTTTGAGTCGATAATTGTCCCTGCAAGATTAATTGTGAGTTTTGATTTGGGTCTTTCTGGGTTTTAAAAAAGCTTAGATTTTTTTTTCAATTTTGGTGAATTTGCACCTTCTTGGTGGATAATTGTAACAGTAACAAGCATTTGCACAATTCTGATTTGGGTTTTTCTTGGGTGTCAAAAGTCCGATTTCTTTTTCATTTTTGGTGGATAGTTGCAACATACCAAAATCTGATTTGGGTTTTTCTTAGACCAACTCCAACCATACTGCAAAAGAGGAGATTTGCAGTATGGTGGAACCAACCACACTTCATATCTTCAAATATTTTGGTGGCCCATCATCTCTATTTTTAAAACACACCAAATTTGGTGGTAAAGACTATTAATCGTGAGTCTTGAATAACGATTTTAGTTATTTGACGCAAATCAACTTTTTTTTCTTGATGATAACCCAAAAGGGTGTTCCAAGATTGATATGGATAAATTGAAGTTGTTTAACAACTGAAACCAACTTAATATATACAAGACCTGTATCTAATTAATTCCCTCAGTTTTGCCCCAAAAGGGTATAATATATACAAGACTTGTATCTAGATATACCAGTGTAGAATTACCAATTAATTCCCTCAATTTTGATCTAAAAGGGTACTTAAGTGGCTTACTAGCACTAGTACTACAATGTGCCCCAAAGCAAAAGCTTCCAACAATCTCGATCGTCTTAAGGGTCATAAAAAGTATGTCACTCTATGATAGGGATCAGTTTCATTAGTATCCAGTGTTGCCTATGACCAAGGCTTTTTATATAACTCTCATCGAAGACCACTATTTTCTCTTACTTATATAACATATAGTAATTTGATCCAAAAGAGGGTCTTTTTGATCTTCAAAATCTGTAGCTTAACATAATTCTAGTTACCAATTAATATGCCCATTGTTTGTTGTGATCTTGGGCCTCATTAGTGGGTGTGATCTCAATTTCTAGCAATCTGTCATATTTAGTGTCATTTTAGTTGATTTGTTGGATGTTACACAATTTTTTTTATCTAGGTTGATACTCGATCGCAGAGAGTTCAAGATCAGTCGAAAGATGATGAAAGACGTTCACAACTTAAAAAGTTTGATTCTTTGGAGGCTTTCCTGGTAAATTTTCTACACTAACCTTGGTTGCCATTAGCAATAGGCAAATTATAGTAAATTTTGTTTCTTTTTTATATATTAGGGGCATATTTTTGGATTTCGGCCTGGGCATTAGAAATCTCAGGACAGGCTCTGTCCAAGAATAGTTGTAACATCCCAAAAACATAGCATGCATTCATCTAGAAAATAAGCATTCACATTACATAAATATCTTGTCTTTACATCATCAATAAAGCGATCTAAATAAAATTTGACAGCGGAAGGCTCTACGTCCACAACCGAGATTCTATCTATGGTCATCTTCCAAAGTCTTGGAGTCGCTATGAGCTCCACATCTTTCTTGTCTCCATCTAATTCTTACTAGAAGTGCCCACTGTATGCTTACCTGAAAATGGTTTAGTTTTTGAAAGCGAGGGTTAGACCAAAAGGTCTAGTGAATTCCCTCCATAAACATTTATCACAGTAAAACGATCAATTCATAAAGAAAATATTTTCACATCTTTCTCATAACATCATCCAAGGTTAAACACAGGGTTCAGGGCTCGCATAAGCTACTCCGATCGGGGCCTAACGGACACCCTCTCGTCTACGCCGAAATCCAATGGACTCCTCGTTCCTTCATGTAGGAGAAAACGAATTCCAACCTACAAGCTAACCTCCATATGCCCAAGGGATTAGAAATCCCAATGTACCCTGACCCCACTGTGCAACCGACTCCACATAGCATACACATACATTTGAAATCATATTCATGAAAACCTTATACATCTTTCATTTGCGAGTAAACATGTAAATCATGAAAACATGCATAACTTTTATAAATCAATTCATGCTCGATAAAGGAACCATATTCAGTAAAAATAGTACGTCATAAAAGGGGTGAGAGAACTCACCTTTGATTATCGTAGAATGCACTTCTTATATAACTCCAAGCTAAGCCAGTCGAACACCTAAGGGCATTAGATTTGGATCAGATTAAACGACTCAAACCTATTGACCAGCAAACATTTTCCGGATACCAGCTTGTCCGGACACAAGGACTTCCCGGATACCCCTACTATCCGGATATCAGAACTCCCCGGATACACCTTCTTTCCGGATACTACACCCGGATACACCTTCTTTCCGGATACCACACCCGGTAACTTCAACCTACCCGGAAAATCCCCCACCCGGGAACTATCATAGAACTTCACCCGGACACTAGCATTCATATCCGGAAACCACCATAGCTTCAAGAACTTGGTAGTGTCCGGATACGACTGTTGTTCGAATTTAGTATTCTAAAAGTGATCGTTACTCCATTTTCTACCATAAAAGCGATTAGACTACCCTAAGGGTTCATTTACCAATCTAAACATCCACTTAATCCATCATTTTACTCCCTTAAATCGATTACCAAGCCACAAACCCATAAAACCCATTTTAAAGGAAAAATGGTGAAAACTCAAAGAATCATCTACATCAATCTTAAGAATTCATACCAGTAAGAAAGAAAAGTACTACAATGATCAGGAGAACGGATTCAGGATGTATTACCTTGCAGATTCCTCCTTGGTTCCTCCTTTTCTCTTGATTTCTTCCAAAACCCTTCTTTCTTTCTCTTGTTCTCTCTTAGCCACCAACACCAACACAAATACTGATTTGGCTGAAAATGAGGGCTGCCCTAGGGATTTGTGCCCTACCCCTCTTTCTCCAAATGACAAATAAGTCCCTCAACAATATTTTCATTTCTTTCACTCTGACCACCAAACTCTAAAACCCACTAGAATTTGGGTTGTTACAATAGTTTCAACAATCCCTCTAGCTTCCTTAGTGATCAATAATCGCTTGTTTAAAAAGAAAGTCAACCTTTGATGTGTTTGGTTTGGGCATTGGCATACAAATTAATTGACGATTTTTATCTATTTGACTGGTTGTTCTGTTAGCGGTGATATTATAGAATCATGATCTGCGATAACATACTCTTTCCATTTGCAGAACTCATATTCTTCAAATTCTTAGAGTTCTATTTGCCAATCTTACCCAAAAAATTAAATCAATAATTTGTAGGTTGAGGTATCCATCTTCTTTTATCCAGAAAGTAATGGAACTTGGAGGTTTACAGGAATAGGAGAATTCCAATGCTATGACAAGGTAATTATTTAATAAGTAAATTACATTTTTTTTCTCTATGGTTTATTGAAACTTTCAATTTCCATTCTTATGGTTTTGAAATTAAAATTTGTATTCCTATAATCTATAATTCATTTTTATTATTAGTTTTTTAATTTTAATAATAGTATGTATGTTTGGATTGGTTTAACTATGTTTGGTTGAGCTACCCTTGAGGATAACATTTTCTGGTTTGTAAGAAATATTTTCGGATTTTGAACCAATGTTGAACTACTTTATGAACCGTTTAGGATAAGGGTAGACCAATGTAACTCATAATACCGGCATGTGCATCTTCATTTGATTGAATAAGCATACTAATATGGAATGAATAAAGAATGAATAAGCATATTAACACAGAATGAGTAAGCATACTAATACGGATGCCAATAAATCGGCGTGACACCCGTTTTGCTTTGCATTATAATCTGTAAGTTAGTTTTTGTTTCCATTAGCATTTACCTGCATCCATTTTTATTTGCGTATAGACATATCTCTTTATTTTTCGTGATATTGACCACATTTCTGAAGCAAATCTCTGGATTCGATTTGATTGACGACGAGCTTACGAGACAACGTATCAACGACAACCAGAAACAAGAATATTTCTCATCAATGGACACAAGACGAAAGAAGGACAAAGCTAGCATACACATCTGGAAGCAGACTCCAAAAAAAGGAAAGCAATAGGAGCAACTGACCTGCCAACCAAGAAGAAGAAGTAACACATACTGTAACAACCCAAATTCTAGTAGGTTTTAGAGTTTGGTGGCCAAAGTGAAATAAATGAAAGTTAAGTTGAGGGACCATTTCTGTATTTTGTTGAAGGTATTTATATGCACAAACTTTTAGGGCAGCCCCCATTTGTAAATCAGTATTTTGGTCTTGTGTGGGTGTGGTGACGTGAAGCAAGGAAAGAAGGAAGAAGAAGAAGAAGAAGAAGAAGAAGAAGAAGAAGAAGAAGAAGGAGGCAATAGAGAGGAGAAATCAATCAGGTAATCCTTCTTAAGTTCGTATTCTGTGTGATTTAGCATTCCCTTCTTCTTTAGCTTGGATTCTATGATTGAAACTAGTGATTTCTTAAGCTTTCCCCATTTTCCCTAAAAAGTGGGTTTTATGGGTTTTGGTCTTAATGAAACGATTTTAGAGGTTATAAATGGTTTAAGTGGGTGTTTGGGGTTAGTGAATGAACCCTTATAGTTGTCTAATCAAACTAATGGCTTAAATCGGAGTTTAAAGCGGTTTTAGAATTTCTAAGCTCGAACAACAGCGTTTTCCGGACACCAGTGTTTGGTGGTGTCCGGATATGTTGCATGTGTCCGGGTAAGTGCCTCGTGAAGGTGTCCGGGTAGTTTTGTCCGGATAACTAGTGTGTCCGGATAAGTGTAGTGTCCGGATAACTGGTGTGTCCGGATAAGTGTAGTGTCCGGATAAGTGGTGTGTCCGGATAAGTGTAGTGTCCGGATAAGTGGTGTGTCCGGATAAGTTGTGTGTCCGGATAAATGATGTGTCCGGATAAGTGGTGTGTCCGGATAAGTGTAGTGTCCGGATAGGTGCTGTGTCCGGGAAGAGGTATCCGGACAGTAGGGCTGAGATATTTTATCTGATTCGAATTCAATGCCCTTAGATGTTCGGTTGGATTAGCTTGGTGATTTCAAGAAGTGCGTTCAGCGTCATCAAGGTGAGTTCCCTAAACCTATTTACGACGCAATGTGTTAATTGTTCTTTTAACTGATAATGGTTCATTTTGAGCACGAAATGTTTACCAAATCGATATGCATGTTTTTACATGAAAGCTCATACTTTATTCAAAGAATATTTAGCATGATGAAATGATTATATGGTTTACGAGATTCCAAGTTGTATGAAGTATGACATGTGATGTATGCTATGTGGAGTCGGTCTGCACCGTGGGATCGGTATGCTCTGGAATCCGATGATCCCTTGGACATGGGTGATGAGCCGATAGGTTGGAATCTGTTTCCCTCCTATTCGGGTTGAGGGGAGTCTGTTTGGGCCCCGGTACAAGGCGAGAGGGGAGTCTGCTTGGGCCCCGATCGCGGCGAAAGGGGAGTCTGCTTGGGCCCTGATCATGGTTAGTTTATGCGGTCCTCATCACGGTGCAGTACCATGTTTGACGTTATGTGAAGTTTGATGATGAATTTTATAAACGATTTTCCCAATGCTTATATATGTTGTTTTCGGAGGGAATTCACTAGACCTTTTGGTGTAACCCTCGCTTTTCAAAATTAAACCATTTTCAGGTAAGCAAGTAGTAAGAGGCTCAAGTAAGTGAGCAAGAGCATGATTGAGTACAGATGCAGCTAGAGACTGTGCCGTTGCCACTTGTAGTAGTAGTTGTTCTCAGTTGTGTATAGGTTGTTTCCGCCAACCTTAGTTTGGGAATGATGTAACTGAATTTTGGGACCCATCTTTATTGCAGAGTATGATTTAATGCTTTGGTTGTCTTGTTATGTTTTTGGGACGTTACAAATGGTATCAGAGCCATAGTTTAAGGGATTTAGGTGACCGGACGGGCCTAAACTTAAACTTGGGAGTAGAAGATCACAACTGAGAATCAGGAAACGCGTTAAGAGGGCACTAATGTAGACACAGGAAATGCGTTAGGAGGACACTATTATGGAGATAGGACTAATAAGGTACCGAGGACTGTCATGTAAGGTAAGTCTGAGATTGCACCTGGCCAGTGTAATTGCGAACTTACAGGTACATGTATGTGCTTAACCTACCTTATTAACCTACCTAGTGCTCATGTTGTGTTCCAGTACGTTAGATTGTCAACAAGATCCCTGAGGGGTAGACTGAGACCCCTTGTTAGGGAAGTTTCTTGAGAGGTCACTTATGATGTGATGTATGTATACATCGTAGAGAAAGAATGTTGTAAAGAACGTTATGAGTCGGATAGAGGTAACTCTTCGTAGATTCGAAGAAGATGGATGTTGAGTTTGAGTAAGACTCCTATTTTGGGAGAGCCCCAGTTCTAGAAATCTTGGGATAGATCGGTCGGGATGGTAAGAAAGGGCAATGTCGAAGCCTTGAAAGTGCCATTGGAGCTTTGAATTCTTATTCGAGCTTTTCAAGGACAGGGTAAATGAAATAAGATACCTATAGTGAAATGAAAGCATATAGGAGTGGACAGTGAGATAGTTGTTCAAAGCGAAATAGTATGAAAGGGTTGAGTAAGTGAGAGGTGGAAAGTGTGTTCAGCAGGTTGTTGCGTGACCGAAAGGACGACCATTGGTCGTAGGTGGAGTGTCAAAGATAAGTTGCGTAATTTAAGCGGTTGACCTTGTTAGAGTGAGTAGCCTTCAATTGCAAATAGAGTCTCATGCATGGCGTTCTTTTATGTAACATGAAATTTTCACGATTTAAAATAAGAATGTAAATGTCAACTTTGAACAAAATGAGTCAGCTTGTACGAGTGCACGTTTAAAGAAAAAGCGATTTCAGTACGTCGCACATTGAAAATTTGAGGTAAACGATTTGCAAAGTATTCCACACTTTTAATGATAAGTTAAATTGTTACAAAATGGCCAAGGAAATGGTTACCTGCAATTCACTTATAACCAAAATGCTTATTGACCTTTTTGATATCATACAATTGAGTGTGAGAACCGACTGGTTTACTTGGTGTCGGTAACTCTTTCAGAATTGTCTCATATGAAAAGATTTTCATGCAAATTATTACCCTCGTAATAACATTGTTTGGATTGAGCAAGATTGGGGTTCACGGGAAGATGCATGCCAATGATTCTCGAATCGTTGTACAGAGTTTTGAAGTTGTAAGAGCGATGGGGTCACGAGTACCCGAGTTGTTTCTAAATGTTGTTTATTTAAAACGATAAAGTGTACGAAATGATTTGTCTTTTACGTTGTCATGCATGAAGGCTATGAACTCACTAGGTCGTAGGATGTTACATGTTAGGCTAAGGAAGAACTTCAAGAGTGAAGAAGTGTCGGACAAATCAGGAAAGAATGTTGTAGCCTTAGTATTTGTGTTCAAGAGGAAAGGTGAACAGAGGTAGAGTCGGAAGTGGATTATAGTGTCGGTTGTATGAGGGTTTGCACCCTTGTTCGGTATCTGGATGTACGTTTGTCAAGGGACGGTTGTGTCCGGAGGAAGGACTCGAAGCCTTCTAGGTGATTGTTTTTTTTGCAACTCGTTTGAGTAGTGTGATGAGGAAGAATGAAATGTCTATAGCGTGGGAGTATAAGTTTTGAGGTGAGCTCATAATGTTGATGTTACATAAGTAGGTTTCGAAAAGAGGGAGGCAGATCATGAAGTTGATTATGATATGTGGAAGGATTAGGTTCTGTAAGGAACCCCTGTTATAGAATAAGTTAAGAAGGTAGTTACAGGATGTCAGTTGATGTAGAAGTCGACTGTTGTGTAAGATGGTTGAGACCGAAGACTTGAACCAGAAGGTTGAAAATTGATAGAACACCTTGTAGAGGTGCTAAGAGGATGAGAAGTTATTGTTGTGATTAAGCGTTCTATTTACGAAGTATGGAGGGTTCGTAGAATGATGAGGTATGTAACACGAGCGGAGCAAGTGTGTAGATTCTATCGTCCAGTGAGGGACTGTGTCCAGCTTATGTAAGGCCTCGGATCTTAAAGAACGAGCAAGAACGCTTGCATTTGAGCTAATTGGGAACTAGGAAGTTATAGTTCAGCTAGAGTGAGAAAGGACAAAGTAGCGAGATAGACTCGATTGTGTATGCGAGAAAATATGAAGGAAAGTGTGAATTGTGTACGAATGACCATGAGAGACTTGGTTGGTAGTGTGATAATAGGAGTGGTGAATGTACGAATGAATAGTAGCGTCAATTGCCAAGATAGCTGTGTCAGCCGGTGATGTAGTAAGGCGATGTTAGAAAGATGAAGGATTAGAAGGAAGTCCTTTTGGGATTTCGGATAAAGTGTACGTTTTTCAATCCCGGTTGTTGAAGTACGGGGGTTGTAAGTAGGTGTGTATTTTGACTGTTATCGGAATGGAATGTCGGGGTAGAATTGGGTGATTGCCCATCCGTGAGACCAAGCTTTGTGGTTACGTATGTTGTTAAGTATATGCTTGAAGGCAGAAGTACGTTTAAAGAAGATGATGAATAGATTAGTCAAGCTGTAGTATAGTAGAGGAGACATTGTTAAAGAATTATTTAAGGTAAATCTAAGTAAGAAAGCCGGGATGACGGTATTTATATCTGTCTGATTTTATGATCATGGTGGTTAATCGAAAGAATTGTGGAACCCGAGTTCGGGGTGTTCCTGAGTTAATAGATCCGTTGGTAATAGGGATTCCAAGGGGGGTAGATTATTAGAGTGAATAGGAGACGTTACTAAGAAAAACACTTTGGGGTCATTGGAAGTTTAAAGAGGATGAGGGTTGTGTTAGTCAAGAGGTGGTGAGATTGATGCGAAATCCTGAAAGATTGTGAATTGTTGCTTATGGGTGAGAGAAATGTCTGAGAAGGTAAAAGTTGGAGATTAAAGAATGTGTAGTGACGTCGAACACTGGTCTTGTTTCAAGACGGCTTGGTTGAATGCCTTAAGATAAGATCTTGGTGCAACTGTTTAGTTATGTAAGTAATGAGGAAGCGATAGCAACATGTGGAAAGGTCGGGAGAGAGGGGCAAGTAATCTGTGGTGAGCAGTGCTCCACGCTAACGTGGGGAAGGTGTAGATAGTATGACGGATCAAGTGAGTAAATTGGAAGTAGTACACTTGACAGTATTGTGTAGATTGTCTTCGATAGTGTGCGAACCGTTGGAAAGAATATTGAGGAAGGGATGGTGTAGGATTTTGGACAGGAAAGAAATGGACGAGACAACTGAATGAGTTAAGTTAGTGACCTTATGAGAAATGTGTAAACGATTTGGTCGTATAGTGTTTAAGCTAGTGAGAATAGCATGGTGTGACTATGGTTATTCCTCCCAGTTGGGTGAGGGTAACCGGAGTTATGTTTTATGACCGAACGAACGTGGTAATCAACGAGGATTTGATGTGTTTCAGGATAAGTTTATTTCTAGTAGGTGGACACTTTAACGTTAGGTTTGAAGGTTCCTACCCTAGGTTACGTACCAGGATGGAGTGATGAAGTGGTGAGGATGTAAGAAATGGTTGACGAGCTGTGGTCGTGGTGGTCCGAGAAAGGGAAACGTTATCCGCTTAGTCGATTGTTGATTAGGAGAAGTAATCTAGGATTGCTTGTTTTTCGATGAAGGAACTCTAGGTTGTGAGTTGTCAGGACATTCAGGTTTGGACTTGTGTCAAGCGGTCAAGTGTGTGTCCGTCTCTTGGTAAATGAATCTCGTGTTATGGAAGAGGATTTAGCCAAGTTCCTCCTTAAAGGAAGTGTTGGTGCATGAGAAGCCTTAGTAAATCTTCTGTAGTCAAGATCGACCGAGTAAGAACAGTAGCCTACGAGTTAGAGTACCGTAAGAACGGAAGGAAATGCACCCAAGGTTCCATGTTTCGAGTCTGATGAGATGGTTGACTGAGTCAGTTATAGCTTTGCTTTGGGAAGTGTCGGTTTTGATGTTGGCAAGATACCCGCATCTTTTCCAATGAGGAATTCCGGGGACGGAATTCTTTTAAGGGGGGAGTGTTGTAACAACCCAAATTCTAGTAGGTTTTAGAGTTTGGTGGCCAAAGTGAAATAAATGAAAGTTAAGTTGAGGGACCATTTCTGTATTTTGTTGAAGGTATTTATATGCACAAACTTTTAGGGCAGCCCCCATTTGTAAATCAGTATTTTGGTCTTGTGTGGGTGTGGTGACGTGAAGCAAGGAAAGAAGGAAGAAGAAGAAGAAGAAGAAGAAGGAGGAGGCAATAGAGAGGAGAAATCAATCAGGTAATCCTTCTTAAGTTCGTATTCTGTGTGATTTAGCATTCCCTTCTTCTTTAGCTTGGATTCTATGATTGAAACTAGTGATTTCTTAAGCTTTCCCCATTTTCCCTAAAAAGTGGGTTTTATGGGTTTTGGTCTTAATGAAACGATTTTAGAGGTTATAAATGGTTTAAGTGGGTGTTTGGGGTTAGTGAATGAACCCTTATAGTTGTCTAATCAAACTAATGGCTTAAATCAGAGTTTAAAGCGGTTTTAGAATTTCTAAGCTCGAACAGCAGCGTTTTCCGGACACCAGTGTTTGGTGGTGTCCGGATATGTTGCATGTGTCCGGGTAAGTGCCTCGTGAAGGTGTCCGGGTAGTTTTGTCTGGATAACTGGTGTGTCCGGATATGTGTAGTGTACGAATAACTGGTGTGTCCGGATAAGTGTAGTGTCCGGATAAGTGGTGTGTCCGGATAAGTGTAGTGTCCGGATAAATTGTGTGTCTGGATAAGTGGTGTGTCCGGATAAATGATGTGTCCGGATAAGTGGTGTGTCCGGATAAGTGTAGTGTCCGGATAGGTGCTGTGTCCGGGAAGAGGTATCCGGACAGTAGGGCTGAGATATTTTATCTGATTCGAATTCAATGCCCTTAGGTGTTCGGTTGGATTAGCTTGGTGATTTCAAGAAGTGCGTTCAGCGTCATCAAGGTGAGTTCCCTAAACCTATTTACTACGCAATGTGTTAATTGTTCTTTTAACTGATAATGGTTCATTTTGAGCATGAAATGTTTACCAAATCGATATGCATGTTTTTACATGAAAGCTCATACTTTATTCAAAGAATATTTAGCATGATGAAATGATTATATGGTTTACGAGATTCCAAGTTGTATGAAGTATGACATGTGATGTATGCTATGTGGAGTCGGTCTGCACCGTGGGATCGGTATGCTCTGGAATCCGATGATCCCTTGGACATGGGTGATGAGCCGATAGGTTGGAATCTGTTTCCCTCCTATTCGGGTTGAGGGGAGTCTGCTTGGGCCCCGGTACGAGGCGAGAGGGGAGTCTGCTTGGGCCCCGATCGCGGCGAAAGGGGAGTCTGCTTGGGCCCCGATCGTGGTTAGTTTATGCGGTCCTCATCACGGTGCAGTACCATGTTTGACGTTATGTGAAGTTTGATGATGAATTTTATAAACGATTTTCCCAATGCTTATATATGTTGTTTTCGGAGGGAATTCACTAGACCTTTTGGTCTAACCCTCGCTTTTCAAAATTAAACCATTTTCAGGTAAGCAAGTAGTAAGAGGCTCAAGTAAGTGAGCAAGAGCATGATTGAGTACAGATGCAGCTAGAGACTGTGTCGTTGCCACTTGTAGTAGTTGTTGTTCTCAGTTGTGTATAGGTTGTTTCCTCCAACCTTAGTTTGGGAATGATGTAACTGAATTTTGGGACCCAGTTTTATTACAGAGTATGATTTAATGCTTTGGTTGTCTTGTTATGTTTTTGGGACGTTACACATACAAGCAACAATACTTTTGTGAAGGCATATATGTACTACCAAAAAAGGGATAAAGCCTTAATCCCGATGTCTTTTGTTAACTATAATATTTGCACGTACAACAAATTCCAAATCAAACTATCTGAACTCATATATTTAGTGTACAATCATAACATCGCACGTTACAGGACCCGTGGGCAGAGGGCCGTCTATGGACGGCCGAAGATCACGCCTAGTATATATATAAAAGAAAATGTAGGATAGAGAGTTAAGGAGAAGCCTTCATTGAGGCTTTAGAATTTTCTTAGAGTTTTGATTTTTTTTTAAATCAAAGATAGCATTAAATGGTTTAATCCTTTCATTTTCTTTAAAATTTTTATTATTTTATATATTCAATATTAATATTTTTAACAAAACAAAATATTATTTACATCACATTTTTAACATATATACCTTGTATTCGTATTAAATTTTTATTATTATTTAACATATATTTTTATTTGAATTTTTTTCTCACATAACCAAAACTTAGATGGAATACAACAATCATCAATATATATATATATATATATATATAAAGGAAAATGTAGGATAGAGAGTTAAGGAGAAGCCTTCATTGAGGCTTTAGAATTTTCTTAGAGTTTTGATTTTTTTTAAATCAAAGATAGCATTAAATGGTTTAATCCTTTCATTTTCTTTACTAATTTTTATTATTTTATATATTCAATATTAATATTAATATTTTTAACAAAAACAAAATATTATTTACATCACATTTTTAACATATATACCATGTATTCGTATTAAATTTTTATTATTATTTAACATATATTTTTATTTGAATTTTTTTCTCACATAACCAAAACTTAGATAGAATGCAACAATGGTTATAAATGAAAAGTTATTTTAATGGAATATATATTTTTGTTATTTAATTTTTTTAGTAATATATACAATTATACCATGTATTCGTATTAAATTTTTATTAATATTTAACATATATTTTTATTTGAATTTTTTTTCTCACATAACCAAAACTTAGATAGAATGCAACAATCAATCATCAATTTATATATATATATATAAAGGAAAATGTAGGATAGAGAGTTAAGGAGAAACCTTCATTGAGGCTTTAAAATTTTCTTAGAGTTTTGAATTTTTTTAAATCAAAGATAGCATTAAATGGGTTAATCTTTTCATTTTCTTTACTAATTTTCATTATTTTATTTATTCAATATTAATATTTTTAACAAAACAAAATATTATTTACATCACATTTTTAACATATATACCCTGTATTCGTATTAAAATTTTATTATTATTTAACATATATTTTTATTTGAATTTTTTTCTCATATAACCAAAACTTAGATAGAATGCAACAATGGTTATAAATGAAAACTTATTTTAATGGAATATATTTTTGTTATTTTTTTGTTATTTTTTTGTTAGTAATATATATATATAATTATACCCTGTATTCGTATTAAATTTTTGTTATTATTTAACATATATTTTTATTTGAATTTTTTTCTTACATAGCCAAAACTTAGATGGAATGCAACAATGGTTATAAATGAAAATTTATTGAGGCTTTAGAATTTTCTTAGAGATTTGAATTTTTTTTAAATCAAATATAGCATTAAATGGGTTAATCCTTTCATTTTCTTTACTAATTTTTATTATTTTATATATTCAATATTATTATTTGTAACACCCGTAGTTTTCGGATAAGTACAATTTCGAATCAGTGTGGAAATCGATCTTTTAAGGAAAATATGAAAAATAGGATTTTGGATTAAATCATAGATTTTATGGTCTTGTTGGATGGAGAATTCAAATACGAATCCAACGGTCCTTATCGGAGCGAAAACGGAGCTAAAACGAAGAAGTTATGGCCAAAACATTGTTTAGGAAGAAATCGGACGACCAATGCTTGGCACTGGTGTTGGCGCTAGTGGATCCGCGCAGAGATCCGCGCAGAGCGTCTGATGAGCATAAATACAAGATTTTTAGCCCCAAACTTCATTTCTTCATACCTCTCTCATTTTAACTTCGATTTTGGTGATTCAAGTTGATATGGTTCCGTTTTTTATAGCTCTTCAAGGTTCTAGAAAGAGTTTGGAAGTTTATTGGAAGATTCAAGAACGTTTGGTGGTGGTAAGCTTCTCATTTCTCACTCCCAAACTCCATCTCTTCTCTCCCAAATCATTTCCTCTTCTTCCCTCGCAAACCCTAACTGATTTTGGGGCTTTTCTTGGAGATTAATGTGTTCCTTCTCCATTTTATGCTAGTGGTTTCATTTATTGATGCAAGAGCAAGTTTCATCCACAATACTAGAGATTTTTGAGGTTTTCTAGGCTTTCATCAGAACCTAAGTGGTGAGTTCATCCTCCTAGCTTCTATACTATCATATGAGTTATGAATGCTCCATTGATGGCTTCCTAGTTTGTATGCTTATCAAATCTTGGTTTGGATGATTTTGGGGAAGTTAGGTTAATATAGGGGTTTTGGTCAAAATGGAGATTTTTATATAAGATGTTTGGGGAATGGTTTAAAGTGGTTGAATATTAATATTCATGGTTGGAAACTTATGGATCTAGGTTTTGGAAGATTTGGACTTAAAGATTCGTATTTCTTCAAAGGAGCTTACGTTGGAAAAAAAATCTAGATTTAGCCTAATCTAGCAAGGTGAGTTCAAGATTGATTTGTGAAAACTTTGTACATGCCAAAAATGTTATTTTCCAAGTGTTTGAGTATTTTACTTAAAATTATAAATTGTTGAGTTATTTGATGAGTTTACTCTTGTGAAGTATATTTAACTTCTTAAATGTTGTAAAACACCCATACTTGGGATTTTTGGATATGTTGATGTGTAGGAATCATAAATATGTTCTTAAAAGATTTATTGCTCAAAATGAAGTTTATTTAATGGTTTAATCATATTGGTGTACTTGATTTTATAAACCATTTGGGAAAATGCACATTTTAGTGTCATGAGTCATTTTGAGAACTAAAAGAGTATAAATCCATTTTGGGAAATCCATTATTATTAATCTGTGATGAGTTTTGAGTCGATGAGAATTTTATGGTATACGTTTACCAAAACGATGTTTAATACGTTTATATTTTGAGAACCGTTATTTATGGGTCTAATGGGTTTTGAGCATTTTGCTCGGTTTTGACTTTAAGGAAGTATTGGGGACATTTTGTCCGGTTTTGATGGTTCAATGTGGAGTCTTATTTATGATTTGTCTTTATTGCAACACATTGCATATTATGGCACATTATTGATATTTACATGTTTGGGCGTTTTAGTCATTCCGGGTTGAGCATGTTTTGTAGAATGTGTTGCATTGGATCCATAGGCACGTAAGTCAGTCTTTATTTGATGGTCTATCTCTTTGTACACGAGGAGTGGACCATTGGGACGCATGGTTATATGCGTTAGGCCGTGGGGGCCACTAGCGAGTATGCAATAAGGGACATTGAAGTCCTTGAGGTGTAACTCGTCTAGACTGGATAGGCAATATGGTCCCATAAGTCCTTGAGGTGTAACTCGACGGGGTATGCAATAAAGGCATGGGAAAGGTTTGAGGTTGTGATGTCTTTATGGCATGGGAACTAAGACCGAGACTTGAGGTGTAATCCAGTAACATCATAAGTGGCCTAACTTTATGTGCCCGTCACTTTCGATGGAATCGGGTCTCCCCCGTCACCGAAAGGTGTTGTTTTTGGGTAGTTACTTTTATCCATATTTTCGGTGACGCTCTTTATTTATATGAAATGTCTTCATGGTTTTTTGGCAGAGTTCTATGCCTCATCCTATTTGGATGTTTTAAATATCGGAGTTTTGTCTACGTTTATATTTCTTGGGATATTTAACGTCCAAGCACGTTTTGAGTGAGTTGGAGTTGGAATTCATTTTGGAAAACGCCTTATACATTTTGGGAACTTTTCTCATAGATTTTGTGTGCGTTGGAAAATGAGTCGTTTACATCCTTTCATAAATCCTTTTGGAAATCATGATTTATGTCGCAAACTTTCATTCTACAAATTATATAAATCATGCTATAAACTCTTGAACTCAGTAGGCGTGTTAGCCTAACCTTTTTATTTGTCGGCATGTGCAACGGATTCAGGTTGGAAATAGTTCTAGAGACACTGCGAAGGGTCGAGTGCTAGTAGTGTGCTCGGGAGGTGAGTTGGTAGTGAAGTCTTCCGCATTAAGTTTTGGGAATAGCAATTGTACTTGAGTTAAGTAACACCCGACGTGAACTTAGCCTTTGTATTTAAGACTGAAGTTATATGTATTGATGGAGGTATTTCCTGTATTGATTTATAGATAGAAATCCTATTATTTTGGTTGTATTATCGAAAATTTTATTTAGTTACTCTTTTCCAATTCGAGGGTGTTACAATATTTTTAACAAAACAAATATTATTTACATCACATTTTTAACATATATACCCTGTATTCGTATTAAATTTTTATTATTATTTAACATATATTTTTATTTGAATTTTTTTCTCACATAACCAAAACTTAGATAGAATGCAACAATGGTTATAAATGAAAACTTATTTTAATGGAATATATTTTTGTTATTTAATTTTATTTTTTTTGTTAGTAATATATATAATTATACCCTGTATTCGTATTAAATTTTTATTATTATTTAACATATATTTTTATTTGAATTTTTTTTCTCACATAACCAAAACTTAGATGGAATGCAACAATCACCAATATATCAATCTATATCTTTATATATATAAAAGTAAGATCCAATGATAATGATGTGGCACTCTAAGATTTGAGTATTCTATATTTCTTGGATGGAGAATGGTTTTTGTCTATCCCACATTGATGGAGAGATGGAAAATTGACATATGATGTTAGGTTTATGAAAGGAGGTTGAGATGTCTATGTTTCAACTCTTGGGTTGGGACCTCTTGGCTAATCCTCTAAAACTTATGTTGTTGGTTCATGTTGGCTAACTCTCCAAATCATGGGGTTGGTTTATTTTTGCCAACCCTCTTTTTGAAAAAAAAGTTAATCTACAAAGAAAAAATATCAATATTTTATATTAAAAGAAAACCCAAGAAAAATGACTTGGATTAATAAGATTTTCAGTATTCCTCAAACATCGAAATGTGGTTGTGTTTGCTTATCCCACATTGGTTTGAAGAAGGAAAAGTGAATGTTGAAAGTGTGTTTATAAAAGGAGGAATACATTGTTTTGTAGCAAATCATGTTGTTGGCTCAAATGAGTAAACACTCTTTTCTTTCAAAATACTTTCTTTAAATCTTGAAAATGTGGTTAAGTTAACTTATCCCACATTGGTGAGATAAAAAAGAATTGAAAGATGAAAATGTGTATATGAAAGGGAGGAGTCATTTTTTTCTAGCAAGTCATGTTGTTGTCTCAAATGAGTAACATTTTGTTGCCAAAAAAAATCAATCTTTAAATATATAAAAGAGAAAACCAAGAAGAGTTGAGGTGGCACCATGAGAATTGAGTATTCTCAAATGGTGGATTGTAGTTAAATTTTGATTATCCCACATTGCTAAGAAAGGTGTTATATCAATAGAAAGTTGGTTATATAAAGGATGAGGAGAAACATGTTGGGAACTGAAGATATGCCAAGTATGGTTAGTACTGCCAAGAAAATGTTACTACTGCCAGTTCTTCGTTACTACTGCTAGGCAAGGTTACTACTGCTAGACGAAGTTACTACTGCTAGACACGGTTAGTACTGCTAGACCAAATTACTACTGCTAGACATAGTTAGTACTGCTGAGCTGAGTTACTACTGCTTGAAGACTGTGAAGGTTAATACTGCTGAAGGTCGTTAATGCTGCTGAGCCAAATCATTGTTAATACTGCTGACTTGATAAGTTTGGGATGCGATACTTTTGGAGACAAAGAAGGAATTGATCAAGATATGTTTAACGAAGATTCAGAAGATCAATTCACTTTTGATAGTTATCTTGTAATTACTTTTGTATATATAGTATTGATAGATAGCTATTAGAAGAGATGGACGATAGAAGATAGATAATATACAGAATTCTATATTGATTCAAGAGTGAATTAACCTCAAGGTGTAAGAACCCTATTTCTAGAGAAGTAGAAATCGTCTTGTTGAGCCTGTTCAACAAGATTGAGGTTTGGTGTAAAGCTTGTGAGTAATACAGTTTGATATATACAGTGTGTTGAATTCTATTGATTGTTCTTTAATTATTTTAGAGTTCTATTCCGCAAGATTCTCTAAATTCTGTTTCTAAGAAGTTTAATTCTTGTTAAGAATCGATCCTGACAAGTGGTATCAGAGCATTGGTATCTTAGAAGCTATGGACAATTCAATGGATTCTCACAGTACTCTTGTTTCAAAGGTTCCCATGCTCAAACCCAATGAGTTTGACATGTGGAAACTGAGAATCAAGCAGTACATTCTTCTTACTGATTATGCAATATGGGACATCATAGAAAATGGCCCATGTAATGAAGGAAAGATTGGAGCAGATGGAAAGAGACCTCCTCCCAAGACAGATGCTGAAAAGAAAGTCAGACAAACAGAGATGAAGGCCTTAAGCACTCTGCTTTTGGCTATTCCTAATGAGTACCAACATCAATTCCAACACTGCACAGATGCACAGATGTTGTGGAATGCTCTGGAGAAAAGATTTACTGGCACAAAGAGCACAAAGAGAAATCAAAAGGCTATTCTCAGGCAACAATATGAGAACTTTATGTCTGCAAAGAATGAGTCTATGACTCAAACTTTTGACAGATTTAACAAGTTAATTGGCGAATTAGCAACTGTGGGTGTACACATGGATGCTGATGATGTCAATAGAAAGTTCCTTAGATCATTGGGAGAAGAATGGACCATGTACACAGTCTCATTCAGACAGAATGACCAATTGGAGGACAAAGAGCTAGATGACCTCTACAATGATCTGAGGGTATTTGAGGCTGAAGTTGAAGCCAAGAAAAGGCCATCTGGATTTGTTTATAATGCTGCTTTATTATCTTCATCCTCTGATAATGCTGCTAATCCTGATTCTGTTAATACTGCAGGTTCTGTTAATGCTGCTGGTGGAACTAATCAAGAGAAGACTACAGACTCTGTACTAGAAGCATTCTTCTCTAGTCATGTTCACTCTTCTCTAATCAATGATGATTTAGAGCAGATTAATGCTGATGATCTGGAAGAGATGGACATCAAATGGCAGATGGCTATGCTATCAATGAGGGTGAAGAAATTCATCAAAAGGACTGGGAGAAACAACTTTTCCCAAAGAAGAGAAGATGGTGCAGGCTTTGACAAGTCCAAGGTTGAGTGTTATAAGTGTCACAAGATGGGACACTTTGCCAGAGAATGCAGAAGTGGAGGATCAAATCAACAGGCTCCAAATGGAAACCAAAACAGAAGCTCCTCTCAAGCCCTTGTTTCTCAACAAGGAATGGGATTTGATTGGAGTGATCAAGCTGAGGAAGCCTGTCAGAATCAAGCTCTTATGGCAGAAGTATCTGATATTCCCACTGAGGTACAATCTAAACTCTGTTCTCAAGCTTGCATTGATGCTGTTAAAAGATATAGGGATCACAATCAGGGTATGTGTGATAACCTTAAGAGGCTAGAGAAAGATGTGAAAGATTATGTTAGGATTGTAGAAAGGTTTGAGGAACAAATTAGAGCTTTTCAAGCTAATGAACTTCAACACTCCTATGATACTAACTATTGGAAGTGGGAGAAGAATGAGTATGAGATTAAGCTGAAAGTGTCTGGGGAGGAGAATGAGAAGTTAAAAGAAGAGCTTAAAAAGGTTAAACTTGATGTTGAAAAGTTTACCTGTGCTTCTAAAACCATGGACACCATCATTAAAGCTCAAATCCATGACAAGATGAAAGTAGGGATAGGGTACAATACCACACCTCCACCCTACAATAACAACTACATACCTCCTAAGTCTGACTTGTTAGAGACCAAGGATAGAAAGGAACCTGAACTAAAGATTAATATAGATCCTTGTGAAAAAGAAATAATTGTTGAGGATGAGACTGACAAAGTAGACTCTGATGAGGAATGTGAGAGTCCATGTGTCAAGAACACTGAGATCAAAAGGACTGAAGAGAAAAAGGGAGTTAATTACACACAGCCCAAAGTTGTGAACTCCAATATCTGTAAACAGTGTTCTTGCAGGAAATCTAAAGAGAACAAGCCTCAAAAACATGATAATCAGAGGGGAAATCAAAGGAACTGGAATAACCAGTGGGCTATGAGACAAGGAGTTGATCTGAACAGAATTAACAGGCCAAAACCTTGTTTCATCTGTGGTAAGCTAAATCATTTAGCCAAACACTGTTATTTCAATCCTGTTAACCAAAGGTTTAATACTCAAAGATCTTTTCAAAAACCTGGTGGTTACAGAAAGAATGGTGGCTATAAAAAGCTTGCAAAGAAAAATGTGGCAAAGAAACAAGATAAACCCAAAAGCCACATAAAGAAAACGACTGAAAAGGAATGTGGTACTATGTGGGTTCCAAAAGGCACTAAAAACAATACTGCTGCTAGCAGTGTTAGTACTGCTAACACTGTTAGTACTGCTTCAAAAGTTAGTGCTGCTAGCAGTATTAATACTGCTAGTAATCATTCCAAAGTTAGTACTGCTAATACTTTTAGTGCTTCTTCTTCAGACAATACTGCTGCTAGCAGTATTAACTCTGTTAATACTGCTTCTAGCAGTGTTAACTCTGTTAATACCGCTACCTCTGTTAGTACTGCTGATACTGCTGCTAACAGTACTGCTGCTTCCAGTATTAGTACTGCTAGCACTGTTAGTACTTCTGAGGTTAATACTGTTTCTAGTGCTGCTACACCAATAATTTTGACAAAGTACTCCAGCACAGCAGTACCTAAATTTGAAAATCTCATCAAAACCAAGTGTAAGTACTTTGATGAGCAAGGGAGACCCAAGACCACTTCGGCTTGGGTTCCAAATAAAACTAACTGATTTATCTTGATGTGCAGGGCAACCAACAGCTCAAGGGGAAGAGCATTTGGCATGTTGATAGTGGTTGCTCCAGGCACATGACAGGTAACATGGCCTGCCTCAAAAATTTCAAAAAGATTGATGGAGGACATGTTGCATTTGGGGATAATCCTGCTGGTGGAAAGATAAGTGGTAAGGGTGATGTTTCAAAGGGTAAGATGACCTTTGAAGATGTGTACTATGTTGAACAATTGAGATACAACCTGTTAAGTGTATCACAGGTTTGTGACAAGAAGCATAGCATATTGTTTACTGATTCTGAATGTATTATCCTTGCTCCTGGATACAAAGTGGTTGATGAAAACATGATACTTCTGAGAACTCCTAGGAAGGATAATGTTTATTGTTTAGATTTGGAAAGTGTTTCATCTGATTCATCTCTAAATTGTTTAGTTTCAAAAGCTTCTTTAGATGAATCATCACTTTGGCACAGAAGGATGTGTCACATGAACTTTAAAACAATGAATAAACTTGTTAAGAATAACCTTGTAAGGGGTTTGCCATCCAAAGTCTATTCATGTGATGATCATTGTGTTGCTTGTCTCAAAGGCAAACAACACAAAACTTCTCATAAGACCAAAGAGATAAACACCATCTCAAATCCTCTTCAACTGTTACATATGGATCTGTTTGGTCCTACCAATGTGATGAGTATTGGCAAGAAATCATACTGCTTAGTTATTGTTGATGATTATTCTAGATTTACTTGGGTATATTTTCTGAGAACTAAAGATGAGACAAGTGGACTGATCAAATCTTTTATTCTCAAAATTGAAAACCAATCAAATCAAAGAGTGAAAGTCATTAGATCAGATAATGGAACTGAGTTTAAAAATTTTGATCTAAACACCTTTTGTGAAGAAAAAGGAATTGAGAGACAATACAGTGCTCCTAGGACTCCACAACAAAATGGTGTTGCTGAGAGAAGGAATAGGACACTGATTGAGGCTGCTAGATCTCTGTTAGCTGATTCAAAGTTACCAATTACTTTTTGGGCAGAAGCAGTTAATACTGCCTGCTATGTTCAAAACAGAGTTTTAGTTGTAAAGCCTAAAAACAAGACACCTTATGAGCTTTTCCATAAAAGGAAACCATATATTGGATTTTTCAAACCATTTGGATGTCCTTGTACTATTCTCAATACCAAATCTCACTTAGGCAAGTTTGATAGCAAAGCAGATGATGGTTTTCTTGTTGGGTATTCATCTCAAAGTAAGGCCTACAGAGTTTTTAATACCTCTTCTAGAATAATTGAAGAAAGTGATAATGTCAAATGCAATGAGAACACACCAAATCCTATTGGTTCAGGTCCTAATTGGCTATTTGACATTGATTCACTCACTAATTCTTTGGGTTTCAGTAGTGATGTATATGCAGGACAAAGGGATACACCATCATCAGAACACAGAATTCAATCTGTGATATTTCCACTCCCTTCCATTGATCCTGTTGAATTCTGTGAACACCAAGAGGAGACTGAACTTATTCAGAATGAAGAAGAGAGGAGAACAGAGGAAAATCAGTCTTCAGGTCCAAATTCCAGAGAATCTGAGGTGACTGAAGAAGCAGAATCAAATCCAGAATTAAATGAATCAAATCTGGATGAGAACATTCAAGAGGAAGTTGGTCATCCAACAAGAACTCAGAAAAACCATCCTCCTGAGTTGGTGATTGGAGATATTGCATCTCCCATGATGACTAGAAAGCAAAGCAGACTCCAAGAATTGCAAGAGCAGCAAAATACAGTTAATACTGTTCTTACATGCTTTCTGTCCCAGATTGAGCCCAAAAAGGCTTATGATGCTATGAAAGACCCAAGCTGGATAGAGGCAATGCAAGAGGAGCTGCTACAGTTCAAATTACAGGATGTATGGGACTTGGTAGACCTTCCAAAAGGTCATAGAGCAATTGGCACCAAGTGGATTTTCAGGAACAAGAAGGATGACAGAGGGATTGTGATCAGAAACAAAGCTAGACTGGTTGCACAAGGGTACACTCAGGAAGAAGGAATAGATTATGAGGAAGTCTTTGCTCCTGTGGCAAGGATTGAAGCAATCAGGTTATTTCTAGCCTATGCCTCCTACATGAAGTTCAAAGTGTACCAAATGGATGTCAAAAGTGCATTTCTGTATGGAAGTATTGAGGAAGAAGTATATGTCTGTCAACCCCCTGGATTTGAGAATCCATTGCACCCTGACAGAGTATACAAGCTGAAGAAGGCTCTTTATGGTTTGCATCAAGCTCCAAGAGCATGGTATGACACTCTGTCTACCTATCTCTTGAAAAATGACTTTGAAAGAGGAGTAATTGACAAGACCCTGTTTATCAAGAGGAGAAAGAGAGGTACACTACTTGTTCAGATCTATGTGGATGACATCATCTTTGGATCCACCAATGATCAAATGTGTAAAGAGTTTGAAGAATTGATGCACAAAAGCTTCAAGATGAGTTCCATGGGAGAACTTACATTCTTTCTTGGGCTTCAGGTAAAACAGAGGAAAGATGGGATTTTTATTAGCCAATCCAAATATGTGAAAGACATCCTGGACAAGTTTGGTTTATCAGACTCAAAGCCAGCAAGCACACCAATGGAAACACATAAACAGATCACTGCAGATCTTGAGGGGGAGGATGTGGATGTCCATCATTACAGATCAATGATTGGATCTCTCATGTATCTCACAGCCTCTAGACCTGACATTATGTTTTCAGTCTGTGTTTGTGCCAGATTTCAGGTTTCTCCTAAGCAATCACACCTTCATGCTGTCAAGAGAATATTCAGATACTTAAAAGGGCAACCTAGATTAGGTCTCTGGTATCCTCATGAATCCTCTTTTGACTTGCTTGCATATTCAGATAGTGATTTGGGTGGAGCCAACATGGATAGGAAGTCTACTTCAGGTGGATGTCAGTTTTTGGGTACAAGACTAGTATCTTGGCAGTGTAAGAAACAAACCACAGTGTCCTTATCTACCACAGAGGCTGAGTACATAGATGCTGCAAGCTGCTGCTCTCAGGTTCTATGGATTCAAAATCAGATGATGGACTATGGGGTAACATTTCTTCACACTCCAATCTTCATTGATAACAACAGTGCTATCAGCATTGTTAATAATCCAGTCAAACACTCAAAAACAAAGCATATAGAGATAAGGTATCACTTTATAAGAGATTGCAATGAAAAGAAATTAATTCAGGTTGCTAAAGTTCATACAAATGACCAGTTTGCTGATCTATTCACAAAAGCTTTTGATGTGGGTAGATTCACCTTTTTGGTAACAAGTGTGGGCATGATCAACCTAGAATAAATTTATGACTTTCTGTTTTTATACCTGTATTTCTTCATATATTTGGTGCTACTAACTTTCTTTCTCAGGATTCTCTGTTTCCCTCAGATTACCAAGTGCAGAAAAGTGTAGTTACTACTGCCTGTGCAGCGTTACTACTGCCAGTACAGAGTTACTACTGCCTGTGTTCTAGTAGTTAATACTGCTTGTACAGTTAATACTGCTCAGTAGTTAATACTGCTCAGTAGTTAATACTGCTTGTGTAGTTAATACTGCTTTGCAGTTAATACTGCTCAGTAGTTAATACTGCTAGTGCTCAGTTAATACTGCTCAGTAGTTAATACTGCTAGTGCAGTTAATACTGCTCAGTAGTTAATACTGCTAGTGCAGTTAATACTGCTAGGTAGTTAATACTGCTTGGTAGTTAATACTGCTTGGTAGTTAATACTGCTCGGTAGTTAATACTGCTAGGTAGTTAATACTGCTTGATAGTTACTACTGCTGTGTAGTTAATACTGCCTTGCAGTTAATACTGCTCAGTAGTTAATACTGCTTACGTTGTTAATACTGCTTTTGATAATCTAGGGCATATAAATACCCCTGTGTGCCCGCCAAAGTTCATAACGACTCTTCGCATTTACTTCTTCTCTCTCGTTCTAACCTAGTCTCCCCAGAATCTTTGTGTTTTCTTTCAAGAATCCTCAGGAATCATGGAGTTTGTGGATGAGCACAATGAAATAGCCATGCTTCAGAAGCCGAAACAAGCTGCAGGATTCCACGATATCGTCGATTTTCTTAAATCCTCGCACATCTCCTATGCCCTAACGGTGAGCCCAACCATCTATATCGAACATCAGACGCAATTTTGGGAGAATGCCACTGTTAGTTTCGAAGAAGGGCAGAAAACCATTCGAACAAGGGTTTGTGATAAACCCTTGAAAGTCACAGAGGAGGTTATTCGCATCTCTCTTCACTTGAATGATGCCTCAGGTATAACCTCTCTATCTTCTGATGACTTATATTCGACTTTACAAAGAATGGGGTATGAAGGTCCCATTGGTGTTTTTAAATTCTACAAGTCAAAATTTTTTAACCAATGGAGATTTCTTGTTCATACCCTGATGCACTGTATTTCCAAGAAAACTACTGGATGGAGTGAGTTCAGCAGTCCCATTGCATATGCCTTGGTCTGCTTATCCACTGCCAGAAAGTACAATTTTTCAGCTATGATCTTTAATGATCTTGTATCAAACTTGGAATCCAAAAAGAGCTTTTACATGTATCCAAGGTTTGTGCAAGAAGTTATTAACAAGGAATTGATGGACTTACCTCAGTTTGATGAGGTATATGTACCAAAATCCCCTAAAGGGAAGGTTTTTTCAAATATGAAAAGACTTCCTAGGGACTCGGAAGGAGTTGACACACCATTGTTCTCCACAATGATGGTCGTGTCCCACACAACTGAAGGTATGGCATTAGGGTCAAGGCCCTCATTAGACACACCCACTGATGACCAATCCCAACCTTCCATCTCAAAAGACATCCCTCAGTCCATTCTTGAACAACCTACTCCCACAATCACCAAAAGGTTTCAAAGAAGAAAGGTGCACAAGGTTCCTTCCCTGGATGTACCTACTCAGAGCCCTAAGCCTTTAAGCCCTCAGTTGGAGCATTCTCCAATTGAGAATATCAACAGGGAAACCACAGGGGTGTCTCCCAACCCCAAGAAGGTGCTCTCTAAGGAGAAGGATGAGCATATGGGTGCTAAGGCTGCCACTACTTCTGCTAGCACAGAGAAGGACAGTGGTAACATAAATAAGACCTTCCCCATGGCAACTCTAAATGAGAAATCATTAGGAGGACCCAGGTGCCAAGAAACCAAGGGGGCAGGTAGTGCTTCTTCTAGGCAGAAGGCTTCTGCTAAACCTTCCAAGGATCCCTTAAAGAAAGTAAAAACTTCTACAAAGGGTGAGGATAGATATAACTATGAGGAATTGATGGAAACCATAGGGAATGTCAACTTGGATGTAATGGCACAGAGGAAGGAGATTGAGCAACTGAAGACTGTGGTCACCTACCAACAGTCTCAAATTGAGAAGCTCAAAAAGATGGTCACCAAGCTGCTGCACAGAAAGAAAAAGGCAAGATTTGTGCTGAGAAGAAGAACTTCAACTGATGATGCTCCCAAAAAGGGGGAGTCAGAGTCAGAAGCAGAACTGAAAATGAAGGGTCCACAAATTGAGGGGGAGACGGTTCACATGGAGAATGAGATGGAAATGGATAATGCACAGTTTAAGGGGGAGTCCAGTGCACAGAATAAGGGGGAGACAGAAAAGGTGGAGGAGATGATTAAAGAAGCAGAAACTTCAAGAGCAGCAGAAACCACAGCAGCAGAAACTGTTAATGCTGCTGAAGGCCAAACAGAAAAAGCAGCAGAAACTGAGCAGGAAGCAGTAACTACAACTCAAGCTGAAATTGATGAAGAAATATACTGGATTGTGAAGAACAGTGTTGAAGCAGCATCATTACATGTTCTAAGAGAAGTAGTAACAGCCATAGCAGCAGAAATGGTTATTGCTGCTGAGAAACTTAAAATAGCTGAACCAACTCCTGCAGCTGTTAAAACTCTTAAAAGAACCAAGATGATGTCAAAGAAAAGACCAAGCACCAAGCCCATAACTTCACAGAAGAAAATGAAAAGAAGCCAAGGGTAGAGCCAACTGCAGAAGAGGCCCAGGAGGAAACAGTGAAAGAAAAATTAACCTCAGAAGTTGCTGAAGAAGAAGTGGCAACTCCATCAGGGCAATCAAGCAATGTACAATCACAAACTGATGCCCAATGTGATTTGTACATTACTAGTGTTGACTCTAACCCAATTCCACTTCAGGCTGAACCAATATCATCTAAGGCTCCTGAAATCATCTTTTGGGACACTTTGAAAGATGGTAGAAAGGAGTTCATTAGGATAAAAAGAGCAGATGGAAAATTTGAAGTCTTTTCAACTTGGGGAAAAATTGTCAGAACTTGCTCAAGATCAGACTTAGAAGAGATGTTCAAAGTTGGGATGAGGATATATGAAAACATGATGACTGAGCAAGGGATGTCAATCTCTAAAATGGTACTTGAATTCTTGTGCCAAATGTTCAAACCTGAAGCAGTTCAGCATAGGATAAATACACAGTTTCAAGCCATTACCAACTGGATGCTCTATGAAAACTGTGGAGTATATGTCATCTCACTTGACTCTGCAACTCAAGAATACTATCTGGTGGATGAAATATACAATCACAGCATGAAGAGGCTGCAAGGAATGTTACATACTAAGCTGACCTGCAACAAGGATTCAGCAATGGGTAGATTCTTGGTAAAAAGGATTCTCAATCAGAGTCTAGGTTTAAGTCCTAATCTGTGCGTATATGATGACTAAGTTTTGGAAGCATCATCTGAAGAACTTGACTTCTTTTCCTAAAAGTCAAGTTAGGGGGAGATTGTTGGGAACTGAAGATATGCCAAGTATGGTTAGTACTGCCAAGAAAATGTTACTACTGCCAGTTCTTCGTTACTACTGCTAGGCAAGGTTACTACTGCTAGACGAAGTTACTACTGCTAGACACGGTTAGTACTGCTAGACCAAATTACTACTGCTAGACATAGTTAGTACTGCTGAGCTGAGTTACTACTGCTTGAAGACTGTGAAGGTTAATACTGCTGAAGGTCGTTAATGCTGCTGAGCCAAATCATTGTTAATACTGCTGACTTGATAAGTTTGGGATGCGATACTTTTGGAGACAAAGAAGGAATTGATCAAGATATGTTTAACGAAGATTCAGAAGATCAATTCACTTTTGATAGTTATCTTGTAATTACTTTTGTATATATAGTATTGATAGATAGCTATTAGAAGAGATAGACGATAGAAGATAGATAATATACAGAATTCTATATTGATTCAAGAGTGAATTAACCTCAAGGTGTAAGAACCCTATTTCTAGAGAAGTAGAAATCGTCTTGTTGAGCCTGTTCAACAAGATTGAGGTTTGGTGTAAAGCTTGTGAGTAATACAGTTTGATATATACAGTGTGTTGAATTCTATTGATTGTTCTTTAATTATTTTAGAGTTCTATTCCGCAAGATTCTCTAAATTCTGTTTCTAAGAAGTTTAATTATTGTTAAGAATCGATCCTGACAAAACATTTGAAAACTAAAAGGGTCATTTGGCTACCCCCCCCCCCCCCCAACATTTTTAATAAAAATAGTTATTTTTAGCCTACATGTTGAAAGATCAATATACAACGGTAAAAAGTAATATATCATAGAAGTGTTGTGGTTGAGTTTTTTGTATCCCATATTGATATATCAATAGAAGAGTTGGGTATATAAAGGATGAGGAGAAACCATTGATAAAATAATCATAGAGAATAAGGTAGCGACTCCGACACTTTAAAAAATAGAAATCATATTTTATTTTTTCTTATGTTTGCATCCCACATTGAATGAAATAGTGAAATAGGCATGAGGGAGGAGGATACATAAATAAAAGAGTCAACTCTTTTATCTCAATATTGTTTGCATCCACATCGGATGATGAAATGAAAGTGGCAAGAGGAAGGCAAGTACAAAAGAAATGGCTAACATGGAAGCTAGAGCAAACCTATCTTTTTATATTCTCAACGTTTTGGTCAAGATCAAGTATACTATATGTTTTTCATAGTTTAACATACATTTCTCGGTTTTCGGCCTTTTAGTTAAGAACTTAAGATCAAGTATATTATATATTGTTTTTAGTTTCTCATATCATTGTTTGCATCCTAAATTGGATGAAAGAATGAAAGAGGCATGAGGGATGTGAATACAAAAAAAAGAGGCCAAGTTTTTTCTTAATATTGTTTGCATCCTAGATCGGATGATGGAATGAAAGTGGCAAAAGGGAGGTGAGTACAAAAGAATTGGCTAACAATAGAAAAAACATATCTTTCCCGAATCTCGATCTTTTGGTTAAGATAAAGTATAATATATGTTTAGTTTAATATCTAATATCTTGGTCATCGTCCTACTTGGTATTTTTTATGAGGCATGACCATTATACTAGCTTGATGAAATGATTATTTATGCGTCGTCTTGGTCTTAAACTACTACCAAGACTTGGCGCAACCCTCTAATTTACAATTCAAATATTGTAGAATGGTTGTTCATAAAGATGAACTTTAATTTTTGAAAATATCTTCATACCGTCTATTCTCTCACATTATTATTTGCATCCCACATTGGATAAGATAATGAAAAAGGCATGAGGAATGTGGATACAAAAAGAAAATGTCATTTGTTTTCTCAAATTATTCTTTGGATCCCACATCGGATGATAAAATGAAAGTTGCAAGAGGGAGATGAGTACACAAATAAAGAGCCAACAATGGGATAAGCATACATTTTCTTGAATCTCAACATTTTTGTTAAGCTCAAGTGTATTTGTTTTTATCTTTTTAATATTTGATATGTGAGTCATCGACCCCACTTGATATTAATTTTATTTTCTATGTGGGAATGTTTATTATCCTAGCATGGTAATGTGGTTCTTAATTGTGTGTCTTGAGTTTACACTACCAACACAATTGGTGCACCCTTCTAATTTTCACTTGAAATATAGAGTAGTAAAATGTTTCTTCTTTTTCATAGATATAAATGAGATTTCAATAAAATTTGTTACAAAATTAAAATCGTCCCTTTACAATCTTAAATAAGTGTTGAATTAAAATCGTGAATTCTAAAAAAACAAATTACTAACATTTGTAGAGTAACTTGACGAGCATAGTTAGGAAACCAAATTTAGCATATGGTTTTAAGATTGTTGCCAACTTCTCTTTTTTGTTTTTTAATGTTGATGAGTAGTTGTCGCACACATTTGCCTAAAATTCGTTTAGACTAAAAGGGCATCAAACTTGTGATTCTAAATTCATCCATAAGAATAAGATAAGTAGGTGTTAATAATTTGTATTGTAATAAAGTAATATCATTAGTTTTTAATAATTTTCGTCAATATACTTTTAGTTTGTTCTAAGATGTATCAATTTCATGATTGAAGTTTGTGCATATGGCCATCACATATTTATTATGAAAATAATAAGATTAAGCTAAATTTTATATACAATCTAGGTTTTGATTACTTTATAATCTTAATATGTGGTATCATCGTTTGCCGTCACTTGGGAGCTATTTGGTAGTTGCTGAATGGTTTGGTGCAGGATGATTAAGTCGTCAGAATGATTAAGAGGATCTTATAATATAGTGCAAAATGAAATATGGTTGTTTGCTAATTGTTCATAATTAAATTTAGAGCATTGAATGGTTAAGGGGGACCCAAGATACAAAATCATTCAGAGGGTTTTAGAACCATTAAGAGACAGACATTTTTTTCTACCAAACAATATTCTCCTCTTAGTGATTCAACTGTTGCCTCTTAATGGAACTATTAAGAAGTAAACAAACAGCCCCTTTAGGCTAATATAATAATCTTCATGTGATGCATACTAATGTTTTTAGTTTATGTTTTGTAGGTTATTAGACACACTTAACATATCCTTAAGTAATTAACATAAGGTGTTAACGGATAAAAAAACACAACAAGGATAGTACATACACATATATCCCAATCTTGCATATTAATTAACTAATTTGCACACACACACACACACACATATATATATATATATATATATATATATATATATATATATATATATATATATATAGAGAGAGAGAGAGAGAGAGAGACTCCGTAAAATGCAAACCTTGCATTTGTTGCACCCCTTACAAACCACAGTCTGCATATGTGCAGACTGGTTCTGCACATATGCAGATGAATAGGTGCAAGAATATACATATAATGGACATACATTCATATGGGACAATGCATATATGCAGAACCAGTCTGCACATATGCAGACTGTGGTTTGTAAGGGGTGCAACAAATGCAAGGTTTGCATTTGATTTGTACCATATATATATATATATATATATATATATATATATATGTGTGTGTGTGTGTGTGTGTGTGTGTGTGTATCTTATGCTATTCGTAACAAAACTATTATGGAGATACGCAAACTAATCACTTTTACAATGCATTCCTTTAAAAACAATTATCGCCACCGCGCAACGCGCGGTGACCAACACTAGTATATATAAAAAAACAAAATGTGGAGTTGCTTAGGTGACACAATGAGAAGCCACCATTTCCTTTTTCCTAATTTCTCCTAATTTTGAATTTCTTTTAAATAAAAAATTAGCTTATCATTAAATGGTTTTAATTTAACTTTTCATTTAATATCTATTTTTTTATTATTTTATAATTATTTCTGTTATACACAAAGACATCAATAAATATAACTTTCATTTTCCTAACATTTTTTATTTAACATCTAATTTTCTTTATTATTCTATAATTATTTTCTTTGCACAACATAAAGACATCAACAAATATAATTTCCATTTACCTTACACTAATTTAATCAAACATTTATTAAATGAATCAACCATCTTTTAATTAAACTTATATTATTATAATTTATTTACCTTACATTTTTTATTTAACATCTAATTTTCTTTATTATTTTATAACTATTTTTGTTTGCACAACATAAAAACATCAACAAATATAATATCTATTTATCTTACACTAATTTAATCAAACATTTTATTATATGACCACCATCTTTTAATTAATTTTGTAGGATTATAATCTATCTATATATCTATATAACGGAAAATCATGAAAACATTATGTGACTTCTTGAAAAAGCTTGAAACATTATTTGTTATTTTCTTCCATTTTTGAATTATTTCAAAATAAAATTTAGCATTAAATGAATGGACATTTCATTTCTTTTTACAAGTTTTATGAATTTTTTTATTATATAAATATATAGACTAATCTATACATATAATAAATAAGTAACTCCAGTGACACGTGTCGTCGTCTGGTGAGCCGTCTATATTGTTTTCCCGCCTAAACATGTATCTGGACGCCTTTACATTATAGGTTCAACTAACACGCCCACACTCACTTCTCCTTAAATCGCTCCTTAATTAAATTTTTAATATTTATACCTTACATTTACTACTCTTATAATTACCTATTTAGTTTACTTTTAATCCATTACTTTATTTATTTTTCATTTTAGACTCTTATCATATAAACATAAATAATGTATATGAACTAAAATGCATTAAAAAATATTTCTATTTTTTACAAATTATACCATTGTAATCGTTTCGTCAATACCTTCGAAATAAGCTCAATATTGAATATTTTTTGATACATACGTACATATCCATACTTATAATAATTTCAAAAAAATCTTCATCGTGTATAGTAATCCCAAAAATCTATACATATAATAAATGAGTAACTAGCATGCCACGTGTCGTCTTCTGGTGAGCCGACTTCAATATTTTCCCGCCTAAACATGTATTTGGACGCAGTTTACATTATAATTTCAATTAGCACACCCACATTCACTCCTCCTCAATTCATTTTTTTTATTTGTACGTTACATTTACTACCCTTATAATTAGGTATGTAGTTTACTTTTAATCCCTTATTGTTTTATTTTTCATTTTAGACTTTTATCATATAAACATAAATAATGTATATGAACTAAAATGCATTAAAAAACATTTCTATTTTTTACAAATTATACCATTGTAATCGCTTTGTCAATACCTTTGAAATGAGCCCAATATTGAATATTTTTGGATTTAATTATATTATTAAATATCATAAATATATACGAATTAATGTGTCGTGATTAGTATGGGATTTGTTGAAATTAGTATGAGATTTGATACAAATAATCACTAAATTGTCGTAATTTTCTTTTTGCAATTTCATATCAATTTTTACTTCAAAGTCGAATTATATCGACGAATTACAATTTTATCAAATTTCATTTTGTCAACGAAACACCCTTAGAATTATCATAAGAGATTTAATTACTTAAAAAAAAGATATCACTTATCAACTGACTTTTGGATTATGAGTTCGAACATTTTTCAAAAATATAAATATGCAATTATTGTGTATTCGTTTGATAAATTCATTTAGTAACGACATTTATAATAGGTATCAAACTTAATAGACATATTTTTATTTTCAAGATAATATTCCCTATTTGTGGAGTTTTTGTTTTCTTTTTATCAATTATTGTATGTGTCACAAAATTATTCAATAACTATTAAACATTAAATAATTAATTTAAAACACAAATTTGATCGTCGCGCAACGGGCGAGCCAAATACTAGTTTACATAATAAATATATATAAATATATAGGTTAACCAATATTAGACTAATTTACCTAATAAATCTATAAAAATGAAAATCGTCAAAAGATGATGTAACATATTGGCAATGTTTATATCAATAAAAGAGGATTTTAAAGAAATGATTTGACACATTCTAATACTTAGGTGGCGTTTGGTTCGCAGAATGATTTTGGATGGAATGAAATCTGTCAAAGGAATTTGACTTTAAAGGAATTGGAATGGAATGTTGTCAGGTTTGACCACGTTGACAGAATTGGAATGAAATCTGTTAAAGGAATTGGAATTTGTCTGTTTGGTTCACAAATGTAGCTTTGGAATTGGAATGAATTTATTATAAATGACCAAAATACCTTTTTTGATAAGTTTTTTAATTTTTTAAAACAAAAAATTCTTTAATAAAATAATCATTAAATATTTTTTTTCACTATAAATACTTTAATAAAATAATTTAATGCGCAAAAAAAATATAATATACACAACCCAAATAAAATATATTGTCAAACAAACAAAATTATATTTTGAAAAAATAAAATATATTTCGAGAAAATAAAAAAATTTATTAAATTATATTATATAAAATGAAATTAAAATTAAAATAAAAATAAAAATATAAAAATATAAAAATAAAATATAAAATATAAAAATAAAATATGAATATAAATATAAATATAAAAATAAAATAAAAATATAAAATATAAAATAAAAACCTAAAGTATTAAATTAAATTATGTTATATTTAAGTTAAATGATATATTTGGAATTATGAAAATATAACATTCCATCAAAATCCTTCAAGATTGCTAAGGAATTTAAAATTCACTTATTTATGGAATCTGGTAGAATTGGACATTCCTTTCCGTCGAAAAGAATGAACCAAACGAAGGAATGAAATTCGGTCAATGAAATTCGACATTCCAATTCTATTAGATTCCATCAGAATCCGTGAACCAAACACCCCCTTAGAATGTCTTCTCCATTATCTTATCAACTTTTTGATTTTTAAAAATATTTAATATATTAAAGACTTTTTCATTCTCACATGTAAATTTATCATTCTATTATAAATGAGGGTCTTTAATACTAATTTTATATATCCATTGCAATTTATGTTAGTAACCATTTGTTTTCCTCTTTTTATGTTATTAGCTATTGTTTTCCATTATTCATTTTAATTAATGATTCAATTTATTGCAATTTATGTAAATTAACCATTCATTTTCCTTTCTTTATGTTGCCATCCATTCATTTTCCTTTCTTTATATTTAGTCATTCATTTCCTTTATGTTATTGGCTTTTTAACTATTTGTCATTCAAGAAACTACCTCTTAGCCTCTCCATCTTTGTTATCGATATTTGTTTATTTTTGAGTTATTTGCTATTGTATTGACTTCAAGTGTCTTTTATGTTGTATTTTTTATAGTTGGTGACAACATAAACAAGCTATCTAAATATGTTGAAGAACATCAAAGTTTATCATCAAAGCACATATATTATTACACATGTAAGTCTTTCATTTGAGTGCTACTTTAATTTCAATGTATTATTGATTTTGCCTATTTTGTAGTTTCGTGATTTATTGCTACCTTAATTCTCATTTTTATGTCCTTTTTTGGGCATGTAACCCACAATGCTAAAAGAACATTTGAGTATTGATTATTTTGATATTACATTATTACTCGCACATGACAACAAATCTTCATTTTTATATTCGCTTCTTGATTTGATTTGAGTGTTAATTTGAAAAATCTATGTTCTACTTAGAACGTAAATCGACTAACAGTCTTCGAATTTGTTTTCTTGACCTCCAGTTATTTTGAATTTTGTTCAAAATTAGATCGATTTCATTCTGTGGGTTTTTTTTTGCTTCATTAACTTATAAGTTTGAACATCAACTTTTTGCTACAATTAATTAGCTTGATACCACTGTTAACAAATAACAATGTATCCGAGATGTTAGACAACCTAGGGGGGGGTAAGGTTGTATTTAAAATCTTTTACTTTCAAAAATTCTTTTATAAATAAATACAGTACGGAAACAGAAAAAATAAATCAGAGTATACAAATAATAAAGAAGAGTGTAAATATAAACAAATACACAGAGATTATATAAATAAATATAAATGCAAAGCAGTTTATATAAACAAATATAATAAAGCACAGCGGAATAAATAAAGAGATAAAGGTAAGAGATACTTGACACGGAGATTTACTGATTTACCACCAACTGTGATAAACCAGCAGCCGAGACACTTCTCGACACGATCCAATAAATGTATTCTTTACGGTAGAACACAAACCAAATACAAAGGAATTTGTAATAGTTTCTCAAGCCTCTGCTATGAGATAAACAGGATCACACACCCGTTATTCAAATACTTACAAGAGGAGTATAACTCACAATGGGTAATCACTCTTGTATAATAATCACTTGGATATTTTATAAAAAAGGTTTTATAAAATATATATATTAAATAAGTGAGAGAGCTGAGAAATGGATGGAGTTGGTTGCTTGCTGTTGTTGTTTGTGTGGTCTTTTTGTTTTTTTTTCTTCTCCACCAGCATGCATGTATATATATCAGCTCTTCCAACGGTAACATGCAATCCGCGGTATACCGGCTATCCCCCGCGGTATACCGTGCAGAGGAAAAAGCACATCAAGATCAGAAAGTCAACTCTGCAAAAACCAACGGAAACAGTACCCGCGGTATACCGGCTGAACACCGCGGTATACCGCGCAGAAGAAAAGACTTCCAACCAATCAGAGATGCACACCGAGCCTGCCGCGGTATACCGGCTGAACACCCGCGGTATACCGGCCGTACCACCGCGGAATACCGGCTCTACCTTCGCGGTATACCTGCGTCAGAAAGTGGTTGCAGAAACAGTACGCATGGCAGATACTTCTAGAACCAAAATTTCTTATTTAAAATATTATTTAAAGGGTTTTTAGAAATATCCAAGTGGTATATTATTTTAGGGTGATTATCATTATTAGATATAAACAATGACGACGACGTAAATCTTCCGTCTTGAACTCTTCAGATAAAATCTTCGTGTTCTTCAAGAACTGTACACTTGGATTGGATTGTTAGATAAACAATAATACGGTGTGTTTGTAATCATCAAAATAAATATATAAAATATATTGAGATGTGGTACACTTGCACCAACAATCTCCCCCTTTTTGATGATGACAAACACAACCGCTAAGCATGAGCATATGCGGTTTCTCTCCCCCGTTTGTCGAAACAAAAAGGGTCAAGAAAGACGGTATGCTTCCCCTCGAGAGATGCTCCCCCTCAAAATATGCATATATTTGAGAGAGCATAATCTCATGGTTAAAAGATAAAAAGCTCCCCCTCAAATTAATAACAAATTATAAAATTTGAGGGACAATAAAATATGCATAAAAAAAGCATATAATAGACATAAAACAAAATAACCTAAAAGAAACACTTGCACCAAAAAAAAGGATCTTAAGGCTTCGATTTTTTGGTTAATTTTATGTGAGCAAAAAAAATTACCACGTATTATGACCTCGTCAGGGAACACGTATTATATCCTCGCCAGGAAACCACGTATTATAACCTCGGCAGGTAACCACGTATTATATCCTCGTCAGGAAACACCTACAAAAGGCAAAGAAAATTTTTCGTGGTACCCTTTTCTTATGGGTCCTTTTAACAGTTAGTATAAAACATAAACTGCAAAAAATATGTTGTCGACATAAAACAAACACGACAAACATACAAAGCCATATAAATGGTTTAAAACCATAAACGCATTCCACCCGGATTATCAACATTAAACATTCCTTTCGGAATCCATTTTCTAACCATTTTTATTTTACGATCGTATTTATCATAGACGTAAAATGAAGCATGCAAATTTACATTATTCTTTGGTCTAGAAAATTTGCTATTATACATGCAAGCATACGGTTTCCTCGGCATATAATTCACATTATTCATTTTGGATACATACGGAGGTTTTTGCACATAAGGTTTTCTCGTTTCAACTTTAGGTGGTTCAAAACACCTTTTAATTTGAATACACGAGCACGTATCAATACATGTATTAGAACCAATGCCTTTTCTACAATTAATGCGATTAGACATATTTAGCATTTTTAACACTTTATCATTGCTATTTTGAAATGCATTAGCTAACAGATTATCTTTTTCATATAAATCGCATTTAGCTTTTAAACATGCATTATCATTTTCAAGTATATCGCATTTTGTACATAAAATATTTTCACATGTTCTTTTCTCTAAACATGCAATTTTATCATTTAAGACAATGCAAGATTTGCAAACAATATTTTCGCATGCTTTCTTTTCTAAAGTGATAACTTTATCATTTAACTCATTTTTGATTTTATTATCACATGCAATGGTTTGTTTACAATTATTCAACTCATTTTGACATAATAATAATTCTTCTTTTAATTTAGCATTCTCATTTTTATAACTATTTACGAGAACAATCAATTTTTGAAAAGAGACATTTAACATATCAATATCATCATCGTTATCACTACAACTAGAATAACTTGAGTATGAAGTACATACCTCTTTCTCGCAGTCGACGATGAGACACGTTTCTTCATTTCTTTGATCTCGGGTTTCGTCTCTCTTTTCTTTTGAGTTTCCACCATAGGTGATGTTCAAGTTCTCCCAAATATCACGAGCAGTTTCAAAGAGATAAACACGCTCAATATCATCGTTAGTAAGAACCGAAAAGAGAAAATTTTTGGCTTCATAATTTAAACAATAATTAGCCTCATCTTCGTCGGACCATTCCGAGCTAGGTTTTTCAACAACTTTGTTGTTTTGAAATTTTGTGGGTTTGAAATTTCCTTTAATAATAATATCCCAAATTTTTTGATTTATCCCACGAACATAACGTTCAAAAGAATTTGCCCAAAGATCAAAATTTTCGAAATCAATAAGAAGAGATTTAGAAAACCAAGCATTTTGTTGAGCCATTAAATAAAAGATATAACTTTAAAAAATTAAACAGATAATTTTTTGAAAGCCCCGCTCTGATACCAAATGTTAGACAACCTAGGGGGGGGGGGTAAGGTTGTATTTAAAATCTTTTACTTTCAAAAATTCTTTTATAAATAAATACAGTACGGAAACAGTAAAAATAAATCAGAGTATACAAATAATAAAGAAGAGTGTAAATATAAACAAATACACAGAGATTATATAAATAAATATAAATGCAAAGCAGTTTATATAAACAAATATAATAAAGCACAGCGGAATAAATAAAGAGATAAAGGTAAGAGATACTTGACACGGAGATTTACTGATTTACCACCAACTGTGATAAACCAGCAGCCGAGACACTTCTCGACACGATCCAATAAATGTATTCTTTACGGTAGAACACAAACCAAATACAAAGGAATTTGTAATAGTTTCTCAAGCCTCTGCTATGAGATAAACAGGATCACACACCCGTTATTCAAATACTTACAAGAGGAGTATAACTCACAATGGGTAATCACTCTTGTATAATAATCACTTGGATATTTTATAAAAAAGGTTTTATAAAATATATATATTAAATAAGTGAGAGAGCTGAGAAATGGATGGAGTTGGTTGCTTGCTGTTGTTGTTTGTGTGGTCTTTTTGTTTTTTTTTCTTCTCCACCAGCATGCATGTATATATATCAGCTCTTCCAACGGTAACATGCAATCCGCGGTATACCGGCTATCCCCCGCGGTATACCGTGCAGAGGAAAAAGCACATCAAGATCAGAAAGTCAACTCTGCAAAAACCAACGGAAACAGTACCCGCGGTATACCGGCTGAACACCGCGGTATACCGCGCAGAAGAAAAGACTTCCAACCAATCAGAGATGCACACCGAGCCTGCCGCGGTATACCGGCTGAACACCCGCGGTATACCGGCCGTACCACCGCGGAATACCGGCTCTACCTTCGCGGTATACCTGCGTCAGAAAGTGATTGCAGAAACAGTACGCATGGCAGATACTTCTAGAACCAAAATTTCTTATTTAAAATATTATTTAAAGGGTTTTTAGAAATATCCAAGTGGTATATTATTTTAGGGTGATTATCATTATTAGATATAAACAATGATGACGACGTAAATCTTCCGTCTTGAACTCTTCAGATAAAATCTTCGTGTTCTTCAAGAACTGTACACTTGGATTGGATTGTTAGATAAACAATAATACGGTGTGTTTGTAATCATCAAAATAAATATATAAAATATATTGAGATGTGGTACACTTGCACCAACAATCTCCCCCTTTTTGATGATGACAAACACAACCGCTAAGCATGAGCATATGCGGTTTCTTGGCACGCCCGGTGGGACGCGAACCCACAATCGCCTGATTCGAAATCAATAAGAAGAGATTTAGAAAACCAAGCATTTTGTTGAGCCATTAAATAAAAGATATAACTTTAAAAAATTAAACAGATAATTTTTTGAAAGCCCCGCTCTGATACCAAATGTTAGACAACCTAGGGGGGGTAAGGTTGTATTTAAAATCTTTTACTTTCAAAAATTCTTTTATAAATAAATACAGTACGGAAACAGTAAAAATAAATCAGAGTATACAAATAATAAAGAAGAGTGTAAATATAAACAAATACACAGAGATTATATAAATAAATATAAATGCAAAGCAGTTTATATAAATAAATATAATAAAGCACAGCGGAATAAATAAAGAGATAAAGGTAAGAGATACTTGACACGGAGATTTACTGATTTACCACCAACTGTGATAAACCAGCAGCCGAGACACTTCTCGACACGATCCAATAAATGTATTCTTTACGGTAGAACACAAACCAAATACAAAGGAATTTGTAATAGTTTCTCAAGCATCTGCTATGAGATAAACAGGATCACACACCCGTTATTCAAATACTTACAAGAGGAGTATAACTCACAATGGGTAATCACTCTTGTATAATAATCACTTGGATATTTTATAAAAAAGGTTTTATAAAATATATATATTAAATAAGTGAGAGAGCTGAGAAATGGATGGAGTTGGTTGCTTGCTGTTGTTGTTTGTGTGGTCTTTTTGTTTTTTTTTCTTCTCCACCAGCATGCATGTATATATATCAGCTCTTCCAACGGTAACATGCAATCCGCGGTATACCGGCTATCCCCCGCGGTATACCGTGCAGAGGAAAAAGCACATCAAGATCAGAAAGTCAACTCTGCAAAAACCAACGGAAACAGTACCCGCGGTATACCGGCTGAACACCGCGGTATACCGGCCGTACCACCGCGGAATACCGGCTCTACCTTCGCGGTATACCTGCGTCAGAAAGTGGTTGCAGAAACAGTACGCATGGCAGATACTTCTAGAACCAAAATTTCTTATTTAAAATATTATTTAAAGGGTTTTTAGAAATATCCAAGTGGTATATTATTTTAGGGTGATTATCATTATTAGATATAAACAATGATGACGACGTAAATCTTCCGTCTTGAACTCTTCAGATAAAATCTTCGTGTTCTTCAAGAACTGTACACTTGGATTGGATTGTTAGATAAACAATAATACGGTGTGTTTGTAATCATCAAAATAAATATATAAAATATATTGAGATGTAATCAATTTGGAAAATAAAGTTGATGAATCACATTTAAACAAGAAAGTGAAAAGTGATTGACGATGCTATGTAATCGTGTTCATGTGACTCATGCATCAATACAAACTTTGATCCAAACTACAAAAAAATCAAGGAATTGACGATAAAGGAGAAGAAAATATGGGAAGAAAAGTCAGTGACTAAACGAAAAAAAAAGTAGATTCTTGATAAAAAAACATTTCTTAGAATCTAAAGAATTCTACGTTTTTTCTTATAAAAATGTAATAATATTGATAAATATAAACAATTTTATTACTCTTTTCACGTGTCGTCGTATTTTTTTAAAAGATGATTACAATTTTAGAAATAAACATATTACTGGTTTTCTATATAAATATTATTTAAATTACCTATTTTATTGATAATAAAATACTTGATAATGTAATTTAATTCGGTAAGTTGATACAATTTGTATACATGTTGTTTCCGTTTAAATAAGTATAGATGATTTATTCTAAATCTAAATGTTATTAATTTTTATTTATTGTAGTGTCGAGCCTTGGTTATTCGACATCTTCCACTACTTTGGTGACTTTGTTTTATTTTTCAATATATGTTATTTTTTGTATTGGTTTATTTTAAATGCCGTTCATTAATGTTATATATAAATATTTAAATTTTAGTTATTACTAATAGTTTTTATCACATCCAACATATTTCATAATTCTATTAACTGAATAATTTTAAATTCAATCTATATCTAAAATAAATCATTGTATATGTATTTGCAACATATTCCATATCTATGAAAATAGTAAAAACATTTTTTAAAATTTTGTTAACATAAAATTTGATCATCGCGGAACGCGCGATCTCGAACACTAGTATAAAGAAAAATGTAGGATAGAGAGTTAATGAGAAACCTTCATTGAGGCTTTAGAATTTTCTTAGAGTTTTGAATTTTTTTTTAAATCAAAGATAGCATTAAATGGGTTAATCCTTTCATTTTCTTTACTAATTTTTATTATTTTATATATTCAATATTAATATTTTTAACAAAAAAAAATATTATTTACATCACATTTTTAACATATATACCATGTATTCGTATTAAATTTTTATTATTATTTAACATATATTTGTATTTGAATTTTTTTCTCACATAACCAAAATTATTTTTTTTTATTTTTTTTGTTAATAATATATATAATTATACCCTGTATTTGTATTAAATTTTTATTATTATTTAACATATATTTTTATTTGAATTTTTTTCTCACATAACCAAAACTTAGATAAACTGCAACATCAATATATATATACTAGTTGTGTACCCGCGCAATGCGGCGGGGCGTCAAATTTTATTGTGAACCTAAGAACATGATTTTTCGATATATTTCACCCAAAATCAAGGTCTTATGTACCCACGCATATAATCGTATACATTTTTACATAGTGATAAAAAACATGATTATTTGATATTATCATTTTTGTTGAGTTTTTACATCAAATTACCAATATAAATTAACACTAACAGTTGAAATAAGCCATACTTTTCTTAGTCTTTCTACCATAATCTTGTTTGTGAGTTATCAATTAACTTTGATGAAAATGTTAACAACTCTAATAACTTTTATTGAAGATAAATTGACCTATAAATAGCCTTACAACTCAAACGTAATGATAAGAAAATGCAGAAAATCAAGGAAAACTAATCAAAATTGAATAGCAGACTCCAAAAGGTAGATCAAGGTTTTGCCCGATTCTCCCCTTGGACCGTCAAACTGACATACCAAGTCAATGAAAAACCCAACAAATATTTGATCCAATAATGTGCCCATATAACTTTATGAGAGAACACCTTGTAAGTCCTGCAAGTATTAAAAGACACGATTTTATAATCATGTGAATTTATATAACATAATGAGACACACATGCACCCTATGTGCAATTTATCAGCTGTCCATATTTTTTTAGTTCTTAAATCCCCTTTTCCTTTATTCTTAATAAGTTCAAGTCAAAATTTTAAGCATCTCTAACATATGAAATCTTACAGAAACTTCTTTGGACACTTCAGCTTAATGCATCAGAACTATTAAAGTCCCATGCCAAGGAAGAAACAATGGAACTCATATATGTCAACATAACTAATTCAAGGAGCTATTTTCAATAATGAGGGTGGGTGTGCAAGTGAGGTGACATGGTTATATAAAGAAACTGTTAGTCCCAGATGGCTTAACAAGTATTGTAGAAGGGGGGGGGGGGGGGGTTGAATACAATACACAAAAATTTCACAATTTTAATTCTTATATTTGAAAAACTTTCAAAAGAATTACACACAGAAAACTTAAGATTGTTGCGGAAAAGAACAGATAAACTATTCTAACAATCTTACACAAAGTATACAACAAAACAACTAAGAACACTAAGAGCAAAACTATTGAGTTTTAAGGCTTAAAAGAAGGTTTCTTGCACTGAGAGAATTTCTTGAAAGCGTGAGAATTGCATGAAGAGCACTTCTCCTTTTTCAAAAGAAAATAGTTCATACTTTCTGATAAGACCAATCTTTTTACATTTCTTGACTTCCTCTGTACCTTCGTACAGAACACATAGAGTGGTCCACATTTCTTTGGCAGTTTCAAAGTTCACCAAAGAGTGGTAGACCTCATCAGGAAGAGAGAGAGCAATAATAGCTCTTACCTTGGAGTCAAGAGTAACTAAACGTTTTTCCTCATCAGTATACTTTTTAGGATTTTTGAGAATATACCGACCAGTAGCACTGGATTTTTCCTCATCAGAATCACTAGAGATTTCCTTTTCAAAGGTCTCTTTACCTGGCCTCTGCGTGTCATAGCGAGCCCAAACTCTGGGGATAATGGGTCCCTCTTTGAGAATGGTTGGATATCTAGTATCCACTCCTTCCATGAATAGCATCATGCGGCTTTTCCACAAGGAGAAGTTGTTGGCATTAAACTTAGGAGGTTTTGAAATAGACCCATTTTCTGAAAAGTTGTTTTGAAGAGAGTTTTCAACAGTAGAAGAAGAAGAGGCAGCCATCGCAGATCAAGTTTATGGGGTTAAACTTTCTGCTCTGATACCACTTGTTAGTCCCAGATGGCTTAACAAGTATTGTAGAAGGGGGGGGGGGGGGGTTGAATACAATACACAAAAATTTCACAATTTTAATTCTTATATTTGAAAAACTTTCAAAAGAATTACACACAGAAAACTTAAGATTGTTGCGGAAAAGAACAGATAAACTATTCTAACAATCTTACACAAAGTATACAACAAAACAACTAAGAACACTAAGAGCAAAGCTATTGAGTTTTAAGGCTTAAAAGAAGGTTTCTTGCACTGAGAGAATTTCTTGAAAGCGTGAGAATTGCATGAAGAGCACTTCTCCTTTTATAGTGCCAAGGAGTGCTCAAGCATTAAATGCTTGGGACACTTGTCATCTTCACATATGCTGATAATGTTGACTTCAGGAGAACTGTGAAGTCCTTGTCACTTTTCACTAGGTGCAGACAGAGTAGCTTGAGCAGATAAAAGGGACCTTAACTGAAAGTGGATAAAGAGACAAACTGTCACTTTTCTCTGCTGGAGGATATTGTCCCATAATAAATGATCTTCTGTCTTGAGCTTTTAGCACCGAAGTGGTTTCCACCGAGATTTAGAAATCTTCGGTGGAAAGAAGACTAGTCCACCGAAATTGTAAGCATGTTTCGGTGGTGAGAGGACCACCGAAATTACAAGTATATTTCGGTGGTGAGAGGAGCACCGAAAGAGTCATCGGTGGTGGATGGGGCCACCGAATTTTTCCATGCACTTCGGTGGAAGAAGGCCACCGAAATTGTCCTATAAATTCGGTGGAGAGAAGGCCACCGAAATGTCAAGGAATTTCGGTGGTGATGACTTGTTTGAATGTTGCCGAGAGTCTTCTATTTTCCACAAGTAGAGAGTCTTCAAGCTTGGTTTCGGTTGATCTTCGACTTCACCGAACATTTGATATCTTGTACAAGTCATTCAAAGAACTGAACTAAAATATTCTAAGTAGGAGTTTTAGGGAAAACATCGGTGAGTCAATTTCAAATCCTTGGTGACCCAACAATCTCCCCCTATTTGAATTTGAGCTCCTTATCTTAGAATATTCAAGAGTAACTAAAAGTAAGTGCGTTTGTGACCCTTTTTACTCTTTTGGGTTCTTTTCACATAGACCATTCTTTTTGTTCTTTTTGATCTTTTTCTTTTGTATGCGTATGTATACTATGTACAGTATTTACAGGTAACGAAAGATAAAGTATGTACAGAAATAAAATTCAAATAGAGATACTTGTATTAAGATAAGTTCTCGTACAATTTACAAAATGAGAAACTAACTTTTACAAGTACCAAATGGAGAGAACTTACTTCTTTGAGGTTTTGCGGCGCTTGATTTCATCCAGTAAGTTTCTATAGAACGGTTGAGCTTCGGGGATGTTCGGAAAGAGGTTGTGAATGCCTTCCAGAAATATAGTATCGGCGATGGATATCTGGGCAAATCTGAAGAATGCCCGACGACCGAGACCGTCGTTAAAGAACAGTCCTGGTATTGGTGAGAGGCTTAAGGTTGTGGTAGGATAGGGAACAGAAGTGGGAATGGTAAGGTTAAGATTGTTTACATTCGGGATTTTACCTTCCCTTGCCATTTCCTTGAAGACTGAGTCAGGAGGATTTTTGACTGTGGGGAGGATGATCTTCTCTTTCAGAGACTGCAGTTTGGCTCTTTCTTCGGTGGAGAGGGTGATGTTATGTTTTCTTTTGATCTCCTTCATCTTGTTCATTAGACCATCAATGTATTTGACAAAGATGTCTTTCTTTGGATTTGGACTCCTGACAAGGTGTTGAGTGATTTCATACCATTCCGAGAGACCGAAGAGTTTGAGATGGCTTTCTTTCACATTCTTCATAGAACCATCTTCCCAGTTAATAATCAATCTGATGTCTTGAGGGTTTGCCTTGGAGGAGGCAATCTTTACTGAAGAAATTTGTGACTTATAGCTTCGGTGGTGCATGGTCTTTTTGTACCAACTAATTTCTTCATTATTTTCTTGTTCCAAGGCACTGAGCACCGATTTCTGTGTTTGGATGGCATCGGTAGACTTGACTTTTGTAGCTTCTTCTGCGGCAGCTTTGAGAGACAGATCTCTGGATTTGTCTAAGTCGATTTGAGCTATTCTTGCTTCCTCAATTTCTTGAGCAGAGAGGCCAAGTTCGGTGGTGATAGGTTGAGAAACAGGCTTGAGTTTGAGAGTTTCAGCGTCCTTCGGTCGAGCCCCATATCTTGCCAGACCCTTTTTCTTCTTTGCTTCTCTGGCCAATTCTTCGGCCGAAAGAGTTCTTTTTCCTTTGTCTTCGGGAGCTTTGCTGGACTGCTCCCCCTCAACTGATGCATTAAGGTCAAGAGCTTCGGTGGAGCCAGTATGGGTCGGTGAGGATGAGACATTTTTCGGTGGAGAAGAGGGTTTCGGTGAAGAGGTAGAGAGTTTCGGTGGTGCGGAGGATTTTGGTGAAGAGGGTTTCGGTGGAGGCTGGTTACTGGAAAGTTTCTTGATGGATGGAAGTTTCGGTGGAGCCGCGGTTTTCTCCCCTTCAGGAACAGCCGGTAACTTGAAACCCAACTCATAGAAGGCCTTATCAAACTTGGAGTGTAGGAAGGCCAGACTCATTTCGGTGGTATGGGGAACCAAGGCAAAGTCACCGAGATCCATTTCCCACTGGGAACGTTCAGGATTGGGTGAGTCGGTGGAAGGTTTGGAGAGGGACTCCACTGTGGTAGAAAGGGTAGATAATTTTTCTTGAATGGGGCGTAGGGCTTCGGTGATGGCATCAAGAAGAAGATGCGGTAGCTGAGACTCGAGGTTAGAGATGCGGGAATTGGCTTGGGAGATTAAGGTGATGGTAGATTTAAGAAAGGTAGAGGTGCGGTCGATGTGCGGGGAAGTTTGGCCACCGATTTCGGGAAACGAACAGTGCCATCGAAGGGGATCCGCTTCGGGAAGAGGATGTCGTAAGTGAGGCGCGAGTGCGTCGGTGTAGAGGGTTCGGGGAGGTGAGGGTGTACGTTGTGGAGAGTGTTTCCTCGGCGAGGGAGGCTCGATGGGATGTTCTTCGGGGGACGGGATGGTTCGGGGAGAACCAGTGTCCGCTAAAAGAAATGCAAAGAAATCATGTGGGGGTGAAGTCTGTGGGGGGGGGAACCCTGATTGGGTTGTGCAATCTCATCGATCAGAAACTGATCGGGTGAAAAGCTGTGAAGTGAAAAATCAGAACCCTCGAGAGGAGAGACCTCGAGGTCATCTCCACCACCCAAAGAATCGAGTGGGGAGGTTTGTTGAGGGTTCTCCAAGTGTACAACTGAGGCCTTTTGAGAGGCAACAGAGGAGTTGGTGGGATCTGAAACGGATACCCTTGGCCCGGAGGGATGAAGTTCAACAACCGGCGATTTTTGAGAATCGACAGTTGGATTTGTTGGAGGGGCCGATGGTTTCCGGGACCTCTTTGGAAGAGATCCCGAAGGGGAAGATGAGTGCCTCCGCTTATGAGAAGGGGTTTGAACCGGGGAAGCCTCCGAGGGAACTCTCGGTGACGTAGTTCGAGAAGCGGGTGCGGAGGTGTCGGTGGCCTTTCGTCGTTTCTTTTGAGTGCCACCCGACGTAACTCGGTAACGGGGAGTAGGGGCCACTACAGTTGGAGGGACCTCGGGAATTTCTAGGTGTTGAAACCCGGGAATTTCCGCATCACCCCAATGTAGTTCGGGAGAAAGAGCAAAAGAGATCATACCTGGTCGTAATGGGCGATCGGTGGCGAGAGGCTTAACGTTGAGAGTTTTGGTGCCTACACACGGAGAAGACCAGTCATAAGAGAAGCGCGGGAAAAGGGATTTGCGATCTGACTCCAATGCCTTAGAAAGTTTGTGCTGTATGATCATTGAGATGAAGCGTGGAAAGGCAACATAGCATTTCTTGGGAGTCTTGATGACCTCGACAAGCTCCGAGAAGAAATATTGGGCGAAGTCGACTTTTCTTTGGAAGATGAGGGCATGAGCGAGTTTGTTGACGTGTGAAGGCGATTGATCATGCCCACTTGTTTTGCGTGAGAGGCAATGGATAACGTGGGCAAAGAAGAAATTCCAAATGCCTCCCATTTTGCTGCGAAGAAGAGTACCGGGGCCTTTGGAGCTTTTGGAGGAGGAGTCGAGCACATAACCGGTGGTAAGAACAATGTCTTCATGTATGGTGTCCAAATACATGTCTTCATAGTCGGAAAAGGCTTCGATCTTGAGAGCGAGACGAACATCATCGACTCCAAAAGTGAGGTCGTGATCACCGGCGTCGTCGGAAAGAATGGAGGCGTGAATGGCTTCGTTGGAGGGATCGTACACACATGTTAACCAAAATCTGCCAATGAGCATTTTACTCATCTTGGGGTTGCATGAAAAGGCATGAAGAAGAGGAGAGCGAGTGAGGAACTTTGCGACTATGGAGAACTCGGGATGAGCTGGATCCGGGTCGAAGCGGGCAACGTGATTGCATTGATTAAACTTAAGCTCTTCAAATCGTGTGGGAATAGGGTATCGAGAAGATGCCATGAGAGAAATGTGTTTGAGAAAGAAGAGAGAGTGCAGGTTTGAAACTTGAGGAAGAAGTGGAAAAGATGTAGGGGACGGTATGTATATATAGTGAAAGGATAAGGTACCGTGATGATGATTTTGCATGGGGAAATGGGACATGCGACTCATGAGATGAAAGGTTTCTTGGGGAATCGGGACACGGAACGGCGGATAGGCGAAAGGTCTGACACAAATGCAATTGAGTGGTCACAAGTGGGCGTTGGGAATCGTAAGGATCGGTGTAGACTCGGTGATGGTTCGGTGGACATTTCGGTGATTATTCGGTGGACAATCGGTGAGAGATCGGTGGAGGATCGGTGGAAAAAGTCGTAGGGTTTCACCGATTGAGGAGATTACCACCGAAATGGAACTTCGGTGGTAGAGTGGATTCACCGAATTTGGATTTCGGTGGTGGAATGGTATCACCGAATGGAGATGACCACCGAAATGAGACTTCGGTGGTGGACAAGTTTCACCGATTTTGAAGATTATCACCGAAATGAGGCTTCGGTGGTAGAAAGGTTTCACCGAATTTGTAGAATTTCGGGGAGGGTTTAGATAACTTCTACCAAAATGTGGACCGAGAAGATGCCACCGAATTTTGATTCGGTGGTTGGAAAGAAAGAAGAAAAGAAAAGATTTAACACATAGATTTGTCCACCGATGAGAGATCGGTGGTGAGAGAGAGGTAGATAAAAAAGAGTCCACCGATGTGAGATCGGTGGAGTATGAACACTTGTTTATTCTTGTAGATTGCACATCCCAAGTTCACTGATGAGAAAGTTGAACCTGGTTTCATCAAGAGGTTTGGTGAAAAGATCAGCAAGCTGCAAATCGGTGGGAATGAAGTGCAGTTCAATGTCACCTTTGGAAATGTGGTCCCTGATGAAATGATACCTGATATCGATGTGTTTAGATCTAGAGTGAAGAACAGGATTATTTGCTATAGCTATAGCACTGGAATTATCACACAGAATTGGGACTTTAGAAAAGAATTGATTATAGTCCCGTAGTTGGTTTCTCATCCATAGAATCTGAGCACAACAGCTCCCAGCAGCTACATATTCAGCCTCAGCAGTAGAGGTTGATACAGAGTTTTGTTTCTTGCTGGACCAACTTACCAATTTTCCACCAAGGAGCTGACAGCTTCCTGTAGTACTCTTTCTATCAATCTGGGAACCTGCATAGTCTGAATCTGAGTAACCAATTAGTTCAAAACCCGAGTCTTTGGGATACCAAAGACCCAAGTGCAGTGTGCCCTTAAGGTACCGAAAAATTCGTTTTACAGCCTTTAAATGTGATTCTTTAGGATTGGCCTGATAACGAGCACATAGACAGGTAGCAAACATAATATCCGGTCTGCTAGCAGTTAGGTAAAGCAGAGAGCCTATCATACCTCGGTAAAGAGTGACATCCACAGATTCACCTTTTAGATCAGCACACAGTTTCAAGGGAGGTGCCATGGGAGTTTTCATAGGAGAGCTATCTAGAAAGTTAAATTTCTTCAGAAGGTCACGAATATATTTGCTTTGATTTATAAAAATCCCTTCTGAAGATTGTTTGACTTGAAGGCCCAAGAAAAATGTAAGCTCTCCCATCATGCTCATCTCATATTCACTCATCATGAGAGAAGCAAACTCATCACATAGGCATTCATCAGTGGCACCAAAGATGATGTCATCAACATAGATTTGAACAAGAATGATATTACCTGAGGTTTCTTTGATGAAGAGAGTATTGTCAATTTTACCTCTGGAATATCCATGCTTGAGAAGAAAGTTGGCAAGAGTGTCATACCAAGCACGTGGAGCTTGCTTGAGACCATACAATGCTTTGTCAAGTCTGTACACATAGTCTGGATGAGCTGGGTCTTCAAAGCCAGGAGGTTGTTTCACATAGACTTCCTCTGCAAGTTCCCCATTGAGAAAGGCACTTTTAACATCCATTTGAAAGACCCTAAAATTTCGGTAGGCAGCATGAGCCAGAAAGATCCTTATAGCTTCAAGTCTTGCAACAGGGGCAAATGTTTCATCATAGTCAATGCCTTCTTCCTGTCTGTATCCTTGAGCTACTAATCGGGCCTTGTTCCTGATAACAGTACCATCTTCATCCATTTTGTTCCTGAAAACCCACTTGGTTCCAATGATTGTCTTGTTTCTGGGTTTGGGAACCAATCTCCAAACTTTATTTCTCTGGAACTGAGAAAGTTCTTCTTGCATGGCAGTGATCCAACAAGGATCTGATAGAGCTTCATCCACTTTCTTGGGTTCAGAGATAGAGAGGAAATTCACATAGAGACAAATATTTCCAACTCCTCTGCGAGTTTGGACACCTGCTTGTTGGTCACCAATAATTTGATCTATGGGGTGATCTTTGGTCCATTTTAGAGCAGGGGGTAAAGGTGATGGGGTATGAGAAGTAGAGTGAACTGAAGTAGTGGGATCAGAGGTTTGGTGTAAGATGGGATTTTCGGTAGTGGATGCCATGTGATTTTCGGTGGGATTAAGGATGGAAGAAGGGCTTCGGTGTGGAGTTTCGGTGGGAATAGGAAAATCGGTGTGAGAGATGGGTTGATCAATTTCGGTGGGAGAGAGTGATCCAGCTGGGTTTTTTGAGGTAGATGGATTTGAGGGTATTGAGGAGATATCGGTGGAAGTGACTAAGGGGATATCACCAATACATGATGAGATCCATCTGTGTAAATCATCCTCATCACTTGAAAGTGATGAACATCTGAGATCATCAAACTTGACATGAATGGACTCATCAATGCATTTTCTTCTGAGATTGTACACCCTATAAGCTTTGGAGGATAAGGAGTACCCAACAAATATTCCCTCATCTGCCTTGGGATCAAACTTCCCAAGATTTTCACGATCATTAAGAATAAAGCAGATACACCCAAAGACATGAAGAAAGCCAATATTTGGTTTTCTGCCATGAAAAACTTCATACGGGGTTTTGTCATGTCTTTTGGATATTACTGACCTGTTTTGAGTGAAGCAGGCAGTATTCACAGCTTCAGCCCAAAAATAGGTGGGGAGATTTGATTCACTCAGCATGGATCTAGCGGCCTCACACAGTGTTCTGTTTTTCCTTTCCACCACTCCATTTTGCTGAGGAGTACGAACAGCAGAGAAGTTCTGAGAGATCCCTTTCTCGGTGAAGAAGTCTTCAAGAGCACTATTTCTGAATTCAGTGCCATTGTCACTCCTTACCGAGCGGACAAGCTGGCCATTGAGAACTTCATTTTTCTTGACAAAGTTGATGATTTCTTCAGTGGCATCACTTTTGTACCTGAGAAAGAACACCCAAGTATATCTGGTAAATTCATCAACAATAACAAGAATATACCTTTTGCCTCCAAGACTTGGAGTGCTGACTGGTCCACATAGATCCATGTGCAGCAATTGAAGAGGAAGAGTGATGGAAGAGCATTGCTTCGTCTTGAAGGATGTTTTGGTGAGCTTTCCTTTTTCGCATGCATCACACAGCTTCTCTTTGACAAAGTTCAACTTTGGCATGCCCGTCACCAGCTCTTTGTTGGAGATTTTATGCAAGGTCTTGAAGTTTAGATGAGAGATACGTTTGTGCCACAACCAGTTCCTTTTGGATGCATCATTTGACACAAAGCAGACATTTGATGAAGAATTGGATTGTCCCATATCTATGACGTATACATTTTCCATCCGTCTTCCCGATAACACCACATTGAATTGTTTGTCTACCACGGAGCAGACACAAAGTTCAAAGATAACTTTGTATCCAAGATCACACAGTTGGCTAATGCTGAGGAGGTTATGCATGAGGCCGTCCACAAAAGCCACTTTATTGAAGGTTACAGACCCATTAGAGAGAGTTCCGTATCCTTTGGTGTAACCCTTAGAATTATCACCAAAAGTTACAGATGGACCTTTTCCCGGCACATAGTTGATGAGAAGAGACTTGTTTCCCGTCATGTGGCGTGAGCACCCGCTGTCTAAATACCAAATTTGATGGTGCTCAAAAGCCTGCATGCAAACACATATTAGTTTTTTGGTACCCATTTTGTAATGGGTCCTTTGGGGTTAGAAGAGCATGATTCCTTAAGCTTGGATCTATCAATTCTATCCTTGGGACAGTCCTTAGCCATATGAAAAGTGTCACCACAGTTATAGCATTTTCTATAGATAAACACCTTTTTAGCATTTTTCATGTTTTGGCTTTTATCATTTGTTCTTATAACCTTGTTAGAGGAGAACAGAGCAGGAGGCTTGGACCCAAGGATTCCTTTGGATAAATCTTTGGAGATTGATTTTCTTAAAAGCACAGATCTAGGAATTTGATGAATATAAGTGTTGTTAGAGGGAATGTTTGGGGTAACACTTTTAGGATGGGAGCTTGCCATGCAGTTGACCACCGATTTTCCTTTGTCGGCACAGGAGATCCTTTTTGAGTGAACAGGAGTTTCTCTTTTGGGGATCTTTGAGGGCTTAGGTTCGGTGTAGGTATCTATGTGAATAGATTTTAACACTTCATGAAGAGGAATTGGAGGATCATTGATTGAGGGATCGGTGGGCACAAAGGGGATAAGATCGGTGGGTTTAGATCTTTTGGAAGGATTAGCTTTTGAAGAGTTTGAGGAGGAGGCTTCATCCATGGCCGAAAATTTGAGCTGATCATGGATGGGTTTGGAAACGTCATTTGAATCTTGCTTCTCAATGATTTGCAATGAGGAGTCTTTGGCCTTTAAGGATATACCATACTTTAAGGCTTCACACAGATCTAACGAGTTCAAAGAGATGGAATCACAAGAGCTAGAATCAGAGAAATCATCACATGCATTGGTGGAGGGAACAAGAGCAAGAGTGGACTCACAAACATCAGTTTTTCCAAATCCTAGACCGAACTTGTTTGAACTACAGATTTGACTTTGAAAGATTTGTTCAAGATTTTTGGAAGAGCTTGACCATTTTTTGATGACTTCTTGTTCCCTTTTTAGTTTCTTAAACAGGGAGTTCTTTTCTTTTGAGATCACATGATTTATTGTTTTCAAGTCCTCAAGCTCATTTTTGATTTCCTCAAACCTTTTAAGCTTAGACATGCAAATTTCAATTTCAGCTTTGAGCTCTTTCACTTGAGCAGATTTTCTATTCTTACTGTCTTTAACAGAATAAAAATCTTGAGTTAAAGACTCATAGGCATTGATCTTTTCAATATCAGACATATTATTGAAGGGATGTACCTGAGCGTAGGCTGTGGAGCACCCAGTTGCCACTAGAGCCATAGGTGAAGTGGCCTTTTCGGAAACTTCCATTTCTTCTGAGATGGCCACGAAGCATCTATTCTGAGAATCACTGTCGGAGGTGTCTTCGTCGTCCCAATCGTGGGTTTCTGCCATGAGACCCTTCCCTTTTCTCTCTAGACCCTCACTCCTTTCCTTCTCTTTCTTGTACTTGGCCTTGTATTTCTCAGCACGCTCCTGATGATTTAAGAAGGATGGTGGGGACTCCTTTTTGGGAAAGGTTGATTTGAAAGGCATGTGTTTGGATTTTTCCCTTTTTGAAGAGGGATTGTCAGAAGAAGTAAATCTGGACTTGGAGATACGCTTGCTTCTACACTCAGATGCAAAATGTCCTTTCTTGCCACAGTTGTAGCATTCCTCATTAGACTTGTCAGAAGAAGTTTTGAAAGATGAAGTTTTTCTAAGACTTCGAGATTTGTTGAAGGGACGAAACTTGTGTTTAGAACCGGCCATCATTGCCATCTCATCCGACAACTGTTCAACCATGATATCCTCACCTTCATCATCAGCATCACTAAGATATGCTTCCGTTTGGTGGGTTACATTTGTTTGGCTGTCATTGTCAGAGTCAGATGAAGGATAGGTGATTCTAGGAAGATTTTGAGAATTCTTGGAACTTTCACTAACAAGAGCTATAGAGGAGCTCTTTATTTCTTTGATGAAGGATTTCCGTTGAAGCTTGGTTTGCTCAAAATTGAAAAGAGTACCATATAAAACAGTTAAGGGCATGAACTCAAGGTCCTTGGTAGTTTTAATACAAGTACATATGTTTTCCCAAAATTCTGGGAGACAGTCCATGAACTTGCATAAAACTTCCTCATTATCATAGACTCTGCCCAATAACTTGAGATCATTAATAAGAGAGTTGAAGCGATTGTAGAAGCTAGGAAGAGATTCTCCTTTTATAGTGCCAAGGAGTGCCCAAGCATTAAATGCTTGGGACACTTGTCATCTTCACATATGCTGATAATGTTGACTTCAGGAGAACTGTGAAGTCCTTGTCACTTTTCACTAGGTGCAGACAGAGTAGCTTGAGCAGATAAAAGGGACCTTAACTGAAAGTGGATAAAGAGACAAACTGTCACTTTTCTCTGCTGGAGGATATTGTCCCATAATAAATGATCTTCTGTCTTGAGCTTTTAGCACCGAAGTGGTTTCCACCGAGATTGAGAAATCTTCGGTGGAAAGAAGAATAGTCCACCGAAATTGCAAGCATGTTTCGGTGGTGAGAGGACCACCGAAATTACAAGTATATTTCGGTGGTGAGAGGAGCACCGAAAGAGTCATCGGTGGTGGATGAGGCCACCGAATTTGTCCATGCACTTCGGTGGAAGAAGGCCACCGAAATTGTCCTATAAATTCGGTGGAGAGAAGGCCACCGAAATGTCAAGGAATTTCGGTGGTGATGACTTGTTTGAATGTTGCCGAGAGTCTTCTATTTTCCACAAGTAGAGAGTCTTCAAGCTTGGTTTCGGTTGATCTTCGACTTCACCGAACATTTGATATCTTGTACAAGTCATTCAAAGAACTGAACTAAAATATTCTAAGTAGGAGTTTTAGGGAAAACATCGGTGAGTCAATTTCAAATCCTTGGTGACCCAACAGAAACCAACAATAGGATAAAAGTATTCAACACTAACATGTAGACAATACCAAAAATGCAACATAAATAAAGCTTACCTAACCACCGAGAATGAAGTTTGGATGGTGAATTAAAGAACCTGATGAACTTGAAGGCATGGACCAACATATAAGTAAATATAAACAAAGAATAAGCAAATGCAAACCAAATATAGAAAATCAATAAAACAAAGCACATACAGAAGTTCCGTCGATACAGAATAAAAACGTAGAAATGGGACCATAAATAGCTTAGTTAGTGATTAAATTGTGCAAAATTTGAAAATGAACCACTTAGAATCGAGAAACACCAATCAGAATGATGTAAGTTATTTGAAATTCATTATGTATCTTGAATGGTGTTAACTGTTATGTTTTGACATTGCTTGGTCAATTATACTCGTTAGTTTGCCATGTTTGTGGACATGTGAGAATTAGTTGGTGATTAAACCACAGTCAAAATGAACCACCGAGAATCAAGAAACCATATAGAAGCTTCTAATGAATACAAAAACCATAAAGAAGCTTCAAACAATCATGAAACCATAACAAAGAAGAAGCAAAAGGTTACAAAAAACCCTAAATGCAATAAAAAGGTTACAAAAATAAACCCAAATGCAACACACACTTATGTCACCCATTTTATCAAACACATTTTGTGCATATACATTTTCGTCAAACCAAAAAAGATGAATGGGCATTCGAAATCCATGTGAAAAGAGGGAGCAACTATTGATCGAATGCCAAACAGGAAAACAAAACCATTTGTTGAAACAGAATAGATAAAAGAGGGAGCAACTGCCAGATTTTAGACATGACACACACCTCAACCATCTGATTAGGGAACTTATGGAAAAGAATATAAATCTAGAATCATAAAAACAGATGCTTTCATAAACTTTTTGGAATATGCCCATGTCTGAACTCAGATCCAAAAGATCAAATGGAGGAAAAAGGTGTGCAAACCAAATTTATGATGGAACAAAATAAATACCTGAATTTGGGATGTAAGAACTTATTTATCATATAACAGACGGAAGTCCAAATTCTATACATGAATAAAAATCCAAACAACAGACATACCTTCGAAAAGGGTAGAAAAGGAAAAAGAGAATGAGTAGTATGAAACAGAGCATCGAACCAACAACTGACCAGTCCTATAATCAACACAAAGCAACATCACTAAATAGCATCTTCGGACAACTCAAGAATGTTCTAAAATCACACTCAAAAAGCAAAAGGATGTTTGTCAAGTCTAGCCTGATTGTTTTCTTGTAAACTATATAATGGACATACCCAAGTAAAAAACTCTCATTTCAGAACATCCAAATAGCATGCAACTGAAGTATTATAGATCACAATAACTTACAACCACAAGAAATCCGCACCCATAGTTGTGAAGAAAGAAAGTTGATTATGTGTGGTTGCATCAAAATTAGAAAGAAAAACATGATAGAAGGAGAAACTTACAGTAGAAAACGGGTATCTATCCTCATGGCTTCAGTACATCCGATAAAATAAAATTGAACCTGTTATACCCTTGATATAAAAAGCAGCAGAAATTTTGAAACAAATTGACTTCAAGAAAAAAATTCATGCAATGCGTGCCCGTTAACAAAGCAATCGATAGAAAATTTTCAAGAAAGCTTCGAGACAACAAACCATTGATGTTAACTCGTAACCATGGTTTTGGAGAACCTGTTTCCTGGCCATTTTAATTCTGAATGTGTTAACAATTATTGATGTCAGGATGCTTGATAATAGGTTGTTATTCTCAGTTTGAGAAGTCTCTGTACAGCTCCACAGGGTTACAGTATTAATCTCTAGATCAAAAAACAATTTAAAACTCAAATGGATCAAAATAAATTAAACGAGAAATAAGGGAAATAAATTAAACACATACAAATGAGAAACGTTGATCTTGGCTTTGTCACCACTTCTACTTAGAAGTGCCGTTTTTATAACTCTGGAGAAGTCTAGCGGATTGTCAACCTTTTCCTGCACAAGATCTATAACAGAATCCAGTAGCCCCATCCAGACCTTTGGTAGACCGCTCTCTGACTTAGAAAGCAAATCGATCATCTATAAAACAGAATAGGTTACACTTTACAGTTAGAACCCTTAAACTAACAAAGAAATGAGATTGATGTGTATGTTTAGATGATCAAGAAAGTAATTATGTAAAAAGTAACCTGCTCATTATGTAGCTCAACAGCCGTTACGAAGAAATTAAATCGAGAAGTCGAAGTTGTATCTGAGTTGGACACATCAAACAACTCTTCAAAGCATCTTGCATATAAACCACGATCATGGCTAGAACCTTCCTGCAGTCAATCAAAGGTGGAATACATCAAACCATCAGTTTACATGATATATATTGGGTTCTAAGATATATATATATATATATATATATATATATATATATATATATATAAACTCAGTTAACTATACATCTAATGAAATTTAGGTGGTGAAGACTTGAATAGCTTAATAGTCTTATAACGATGTTAAATTTCAAATATAAATCACAAACACATGCATATATTGAGACGGACCATCGTATATGTCTTTCCTGAACATGTTTGCCCATAAGCAAATATTGATACATTATGACCATCCAAAGCTGACTGAACAAATGGTTGAACATCTGTGAAAACTTCAGCTGCCAACCCAAATATGTAATAATATGTTATTTAAACAACATAAACCACAAGTTATCATCAATAATACCCGTTTGAGAGAGTGTGGCAAACCTTGTCCAACATGTGGTCCATAAACCCTATCAAATTCATAATCCTTCTTTGGGTTGGAGATAGTGTCATCACCAGTATTGACTCGTATAGTAAAATCATCAGGATATTCAACAACCGACGGCCCTTCATCCTCAAAAAGTGGTCTTGTTCGACAAAACACCTTTATGTTTCCTGAAATTATGGATGAAGCTTTGAGAAGGAAAAAAAATTACGAGGATGCACCAGGATGCAGCTGCCCAATAAGCTAATATTAATCTGTGTAAATATTCTTTCTCACTTCCTTCTATTTAATAAATTATTAAATAGAAGATGCTCCAAACATTAAGAAATCATTACCTTTGGCAGTCAATAACTCATTATACAATCTTTTCTTCTCATTTATAAGCGGGGCAACTTTAGCCTCAGCTTCAAGAGCAGCCTGATCTGAAATTAATTCAATTGTTGATGTGAACCATATCAGCTCAAATGAAAACAATTAAAATATTCAAAAGAAATTTTTTTATGAACCAGATAACAAGGCTGACACAAATAGTAATAGAAAGTAAATGTTCGGCCAAATTGTAGTCACTTGTACCAAATGAACGGAAAACAACGATAATGACAACGAATGAAACTTCTAGAAATTTGAGAATGTGAAGCATAAATACCTAGCTTACGGGTCTTATCAGCAAGAACACCTAGATATCGTGTAACTCGATCAAGTTTTGCATTAGAGTACTCCTGAAGATCAATGGCTTCTTGTCTCAGTTCTGCATAATCTTCTCTTGCATGTTGTCAATGTAGTATAGTGATAGGCTGAATTCAAAAGGACACCTCTATAAAAACAATTCAATTACTACATAACAATCATACAGCACAACCATCTACAGAGCATGAAAAATTACTTCCATACGTATACAGCAAGCAAATTTTAATGATTTGCTAGCCCTCTTGAGAATTTACTATTCTGGAAAGCTAGATTGCCTCAATTATTAAATGCATCAACCTATCTTGTTTGTTGGATATCTGTAATAATCAGCCTCTTCATGTAGATCCCATTTAAGTCAGTTGAGATCAATAGACCATATATATAATCATAAATGACTACCATTTACCAAAGAAGAATAACAAGTTTCCTAATTTCTCGATCATCAATATCCTAATAAGCAAACAGTGAATTATTATACTTTTATAAAAACTATAAGAAGTGATCAGTTAAGCTTGCATAAACAAATAGCAAAGTTACCAAATAAGAGACTTTGAAATCCAGAATATACCTGATCAATCAGAGTATGTAGCATATACCAGTTATTACAATATTTCTTCTTTATAATCCTTGCATTTCTAACCAAGAACATTTTTTCGATTTTCAAATAATCGTTACCTGTTAAGAGATGGTCAGATTGTATGAACCTGATGAAGAAACAAAAAAATCCAAACTAAAATTGGTTAATACCTATAGTGAAACGTACCTTCGCGGTCCCTGATTTGAACCCGATTTTAACCGGATTTGAATAAGGTATGTTCTTAAGAGATGGTCAAATTGCATGAACCTGATGATGAAGAAACAAAGAAATCCAAACTAAATTTTTTAACTTTCTGCAACATAAACAAAGAAATCCAAACTAAAATTTTTAACTTTCTTTAACTAAAATTAACCGATTATGTTAATTTGTAACTAAAATTAACCGATTTTTTTTCAAAACCCAGCAAAAGGGATGAATAGAAGTATTAAACCCTAAACCAGAAATCGACTTTAAAACCGTACATGAGAAGTGAACAGAAGTATGAAATCGATTTTAGAAATCGGTTGTGAAACCCTAAACCGATTTTTAACCCAAACATCAAACAGAAAAGTGAGAAGTGAACAGAAGTATGAAATTGATTTTGAAATCGATTGTGAAACCCTAAACCAGAAATCGATTTTGAAACAAAAAATTAAACAGAAAAATGTGTAGAAATTGTACCTGATGAAGAAAGTGATACGATCCATTGAATCTGCAGGGTTATGATGGAGGATTCTTGGAGGGGGTGGAGGCGAAGGGTCGCCTCGAGAACTGACGACTTCTGCAGATTCGATCTCTTGGGAGAGTGTTGGGTATGAAGAGAGATTTTGAAAAGGAAAGAGATTTTGAAATTTGAGTTTAGATTAGGAAGAGAGGCGGGATGGGGTTGTAAGTTTCTCACTCTAAAAAATTTTAAGTAATCATGCATAAAATGGTGGTACCATGTGCTTAGATAGTTGTCTTTAAGAGTTAGGTAGTTAAATGCTTTATAATATAGTATAGATATACTATAAGAAAGGGGAGAGCTTTTAGAGTGCGCGTGCAACATCACGCATAGGCGCGTCTGCTCTTCATCTCCCCACTCGCACCTTCTTCCAGATCTCATTTCCACCCACCCACCCACCAAACACATGATCAGACTCTTTTTCCCCCAATTCTACGTGTCTCTTTCCTTTTTCCCCTAATTCTACCACACCTAAAATTGGAACCCTAAACCACCACACGCACTACCAGAACCCTCTCCCCTTTCCCCCCACCCCCTCCCCCTCTCTTTCCTCCGCCATCTACGACCTGCCGCCCTGACAGAAGAAGGTTCACCTGCTGATGAAAGTAGAGGCGATGGAGGTGTCACTCAACCCTCAGAGGACCCTATCTTCTAATCTTCCGTCTTCGCTTCATCTGATACTCAAAGCCAGACAGCTGCCGGATGTAATTGATTCTCAAGTAATCAATTTATCCATTTCAGTTTCATATTCTTTTTGTATCTCGAGTAATCAATTTACACATTTCTAATATAAATTTCAGCACCGAGCTTCGTGCGGTACCAAACACTAGTATTTTATAATATAGAAAAGTACAAAAACAGCCCCTGTGGTCTCTCCTAACAATATTTTATAATAATCGATTACAGCCGCCTCGTGCCCTCTCACCCTCGCCTGTCCGCTCCTGTCTGCTGTCCGTTCGCTCCGACTCCGCTCAATACGGCTGCCGAACTGGTTCTACCACCCACCGTAATCAGGTAACACCTCAATGTTTCAGTAGAGAGCATAAACCATCTTCACATTACATGTTTTCTCAATTTGACATCACTAAACAACGCCTTGCTGATTCTCTTTTTCTTACAGCCTCTGCAGTTAAGAAAACAATGGCGTTCACCACTCCAATTTCATCATCATATTTTCCTAGACTGTATTCCCATTTATCGCCACACGATTCAGCCTTAGAGACCAAGCCTAAGATATGCTTATCAACTGCATCCTCTCTTCTTCCCCAAACTTTGACTTATAAGTAAGCATTTCACTTATGAAATCGTTATTTGAACATTCTGCTTAAGTGCAAATGAATTACCAATAGGTAGCTGTTTCTCTTTTTAATACTCACTGTTACTGATTAAGGGGCTGTTTGTTTACCTCTTAATAGTTCCATTAAGAGGCAACATCTGAATCGTTAAGAGGTGAATTTTGTTTGGCAAAAAAATCCGCCTCTTAACGGTTCTAAAACCCTCTGAATCGTTAAGAGGTGATTTTGTTTTGGCAAAAAGAACCCGCCTCTTAATAGTTCCATTAAGAGGCAACCTCTGAAACGTTAAGAGGTGAATTTTGTTTGGCAAAAAAATCTGCCTCTTAACGGTTCGAAAACCCTCTGAATGATTTTGTATCTTGAGCGTCCCTTAACGATTCAGCTCCCTAATTTCATTCTGAACAATTACCAAACAACTATATTTCATTTTGCACTATATCATAAGAGCCTCTTAATCATTCTGACCACTTAATCTATCCTGTACCAAACCATTCAGCAACTGCCAAACAGCCCCTAAGCCTCCTTTTTAGTGTCTATTAATCTGTATACGCTTTATTTTCACTTCCTTTTAAACTTGTCTTTGATTGTTATAGTTCTAAAAGTTATGCATATAACTTACATATCCAGAGCATGTTTTCCTTCTCATTTGGAAAGAAGAGAGTCAGACAACTTCAAAGTTTCTGCTTTAGTTACAACAGGTCTAATTTTAATCTTTTTTTTTCATGTTCACAATCTATATGTATATTATTCTTTTACCTTATGGGTTGTCTCCTTTTTGTCAGATGTTTCAATAGATGAAGCACCTGTGAAGTCTTCAATTGCCAAAGGTGACACTTGGTCAATCCATAAATTTGGTGGCACCTGTGTAGGAACTGCCGAAAGGATCCAAAATGTCGCCGAGATTGTTATGGGAGACAGTTCCGAAAGAAAGATGGTTGTTGTCTCTGCAATGGCTAAAGTTACAAATATGATGTATGATCTTATTGATAAAGCACAATCGCGAGATGATTCATATGAATTGGCACTTGATGCAGTATTTGAAAAGCATAAGTTGACTGCAATTGATCTACTTGATGGAGATGAACTTGCCAATTTCTTGTCCACTTTGAGTCTTGACATTAATAACCTTAAAGCAATGTTGCGTGCAATATATATAGGTTTTTACCTCCTCTCTTAGTGGCTTTTGGTTTGAAGAATATTTTTGGATGGAATGGAATCTGTCAAAGGAATTTGACTTTGAAGGATCTGGAATGGAATGTTGTCAGGTTTGACCACCTATTTGGTTGACAGACATTGGAATGGAATCTATTAAGGGTATATTTGGGATTATGAAAATATAAGATTCCATTCCATCAAAATCCCAACTTATTGTGAAGGAATGTTGAAATCCCTCATTTGTGGAATTTGGTGGAATTTGCAGATTCCTTATTTAAAAAAGATTGAACCAAACGAAGGAATGGAATTTGGTGAAAGGAATTCAACATTCCAGTTCCATCAGATTCCTTCAGAATTTGCAAACCAAACGCCACCTTACTCGTTTTCTACCATCTATATTTTTTAGTATGGTTCATGCACTGCAAAAGTATTGAATAATGTCTTTTTATGTTCTTCAGCCGGGCATGCTACAGAATCTTTTTCAGATTTTGTTGCTGGATATGGAGAGTTATGGTCTGCTCAGATATTGTCATCTGTCCTCAGAAAGGTGTTGACTTTTAATATTGAATATGCTTTGGATACGGGAGCTTATCAATTTGTCTGAATTACCAGGTTCTTTGCAGTTCCTTATATTTATTTTTCTGCCAGGGTGGAATAGATTGTAACTGGATGGACACAAGAGACGTCTTAATTGTCACACCTGCTGGTTATAATCAAGTTGACCCCGATTATGCGGAGTCAGAGAAAAGACTCGAGAACTGGCTCCTGAAAAGTCCGTCAAAGGTAATTGTTGCTACTGGTTTTATAGCTAGCACCCCTCAAAATATACCCACAACTTTAAAGAGAGATGGAAGCGATTTCTCTGCTGCTATCATGGGCGCTCTATTCAGGGCGCAACAAGTCACAATTTGGACAGATGTTGATGGTGTGTATAGTGCAGATCCTAGAAAAGGTTAGTTTCGTCATTATACGAGTGATCACATAAATTGTTCATGTTGCTTCATGGGTATGATCCCTAGAAAAAGGTATTTACTTCAGCACCATTTACTATTTTCCGGTATATAGAGGGCCCGATCGAGGGCCAGTCCTTCCATTCCTTTCAGAATATTTAGGGTGCGTTTGGTATGCAGACAAGATAGAAACAGAACAGGACAGAAAAATTGTTTAGCGTTTGGTAAGATGGAACTGGACAGGACAGAACAAATAATATGACCAATTTGGCAATTTACCCCTAATAAGTTGTGTATATATTCTATATATTTTGATTAGTTATGTAATTTATTAGATTATAATGAAATAAATATTTTTATAACAAAATATATTATTGAGTTGGTTCCGGTGAGAAGTGCCAAATTTGTTGAGAAGCGTGAGCAGTGGTTATCAACCGTTGGATGAGAAATGGACGAACATTAGGATGAGATGCACCGAGATAAGATTTTGAGGACAGTAAAGTGAAAGTTTAAAGAGCATAAAATACAATAGATAAAATTTAAAGAATGAATAAAATATAAAAAAGGCGTATTTGATGTTTAAGAAGAGAATTTGATTTTATATTGAGGTTATATTGGTAAAACATAAATATGTTCCAGCTTGTTGCAGCTTGTTCCATGGGGTGGGGGTGGAACAGGCTTGTTCCACTCTGCCAAACGTAGAACAGTGATCTCTGTTCTGTAACTCTGTTATGTCCCGGTCCTGTCCAGTATACCAAACGCATTAAAGCTGTTGAGACGTGTAATTTTTTTTCCAAGGATGATTCTAATGGCATCACTAGTTATCTGAAGAAGAATTTTGTTTTTTTGCAGTTAGTGAGGCCGTCATACTGAATACTTTATCTTATCAAGAGGCATGGGAAATGGTAAACTTATTCATCTCTTTCTGCTTACTCTGAAGCCTTTTAAAATATGTTTGTAACCAATTTTATGCGCGTGATGCAGTCATATTTTGGCGCAAATGTTTTACATCCTCGAACCATCATTCCAGTCATGCGGTATGACATTCCCATTGTCATAAGAAATGTTTTCAACCTCTTTGCACCTGGAACAAAGATTTGCAGGCTACCTGTCAGTGAAAAGGAAGAAGAGAAACAGAAACTGGAAACTTATGTAAAAGGCTTTGCAACCATAGACAACGTGGCCCTTGTAAATGTTGAGGGGTGAGAGCTTGTGTTGCATTTCTTGCCATCTTTAGACCATTTTTATCATCTTTGCCCATTTTCTTTACATTTTTGTTTAACTTGCATCTATCTATTGCTTTCTCAGAACTGGAATGGCTGGTGTTCCGGGTACGGCAAGTGCCATTTTTGGTGTTGTAAAAGATGTTGGAGCTAATGTCATCATGATCTCTCAGGTATCTCCTTACAGGTTCAGGGGAAAACCTCAAAAAAATGGAAAACCGAGGAACACCCTGGTAGCCATTCATCTGGACGATATGTACTTGTGCATACAAGTAATTTGTAACATGCACACGTGCATAAAAACCAAAAAACAACTTAATTTACTTGTATGCACAAGTGCATACCGTCCGGATGAGGGGCTCTACCAGGGTGTTCCTCAATTTTCCATTTTTTTGAGGTTTTCCATTGAACCTCCCTCATAAAGTATATATATAGAATTGATTTATGATGTTAGTGTGGTTATATTTCAGGCTAGCAGTGAACATTCTGTGTGCTTTGCTGTACCTGATAAGGAAGTAAAAGCGGTTGCGAAGGCGTTAGAAACTAGATTTGGTCAAGCTTTGGGTGCTGGACGTCTTTCTCAGGTGTTAAGCTTTAACTTAAAATGAAATATTGCTCTTTGGTTCATGTGTCGAAATGTTCATGGTGACCTACAAAAAGTTCTATATAATCTGTCGAGTACAATTGCATTGTGTGATCACTCATATTTTACTTACCCATTTACTTTCGTCTCCTTCCAGGTTGCAGTGATTCCAAACTGTAGCATTCTTGCAGCAGTTGGCCAGAAAATGGCGAGTACTCCAGGTGTTAGTGCAACACTATTTAATGCTCTTGCAACGGTCAGTTCTCTACACCTTTTTTTGTCATATGTATAATATGGACTTTGTAACAATAACTTATCTTTTTGTTCATTAATAATAATATTTGCAGCGTTCTTGCAATGCAGGCTAACATCAACGTCCGAGCTATAGCACAGGGCTGCTCTGAGTACAACATTACCGTAGTTGTAAAAAGGGAAGACTGTGTAAAAGCTCTAAGAGCAGTCCATTCAAGATTCTATCTTTCGAAAACATCAATAGCAATTGGTATCATTGGGCCTGGGCTGATTGGTGCCACTTTGCTTAATCAGCTTAGGGATCAGGTATATTTGAAGTTGTTTGGTGTGCTTAGCTTGCTTCCTTCCGAACAAGATTTCGTGGACAAGGTAGTAAATGGTTCAATATTAATTGTGTCTGAATACATTAAGATATTTCTGTTGCAGGCAGCAGTTCTTAAGGAAAAGTCTAAAACTGATTTGCGTGTTATGGGTATCCTTGGATCAAAGAAAATGCTTCTGAGTGACATGTAAGTTTCATGTATTAGTATGCCATTTGCTAAATATTTCCTTAATATATATGTGTGTGTGTGTGTGTGTGTGTGTTTCTTGTTGTTGTAGGGGCATCGACCTTTCTAAATGGAAAGAACTCCACAAAGAGAAAGGAGAAAAAGCTGACCTGGAAAAGTTTGTTCAACATGTTCACGGGAATCATTTTATTCCTAATACAGTATTAGTAGACTGTACGGCAAGTGCTGATGTGGCAGACCACTACCATGATTGGTTGCGCACAGGAATTCATGTGATCACCCCGAATAAGAAGGCAAATTCTGGACCACTTGATAAGGTAATTAATGGATTTTCATTAACTAAATATTCCTATTTATTAGTCTTTCTAGTTATTAATGGAGTTGTATACTATACTCGATGCAGTATTTGAAGTTGCGAAGTCTTCAAAGGCAATCGTTCACTCATTATTTCTATGAAGCTACGGTTGGAGCTGGTCTCCCAATCATGCACACTTTACGAGATCTCCTTCAAACAGGGGATAAGATTATACGCATTGAAGGAATTTTCAGGTCAATCAACCAAACCTTTTATTTATTTATTTGTTGAAAGATGAATACAGTACTAAGTCTAAAGTCTTATTTCACTTCTGATTTATAAGAGGTGGTGGTGAAGTCTGAAATCTGAATCAATAAGACTGTTTGTTTTTGTAAACCGATAAATGTCTTAATTTGTTTAAATTATGTACCCATTAGAATATTATAGTGTTGAATTTATATATATTATATAAATTTATTCAATTTCACATATTTATGCATCATCATTACAAAATTTACATCTAAATTATAAAGTTAGCATTCATTTAAACGAATACGTTTAATCGATAATAATATTTTTAAATAATATATATTCAATAATTTGTTCACATAACATTACATGTGTGTTTGCAGTGGGACATTGAGTTATATATTCAACAATTTTGTTGACACACGAGCCTTCAGTGAAGTAGTGAAGGAGGCAAGAGCAGCTGGTTACACCGAACCAGACCCCAGGGATGATCTTGCTGGAACAGATGTCGCCAGAAAGGTATTTCTAAACAGAAATATATATTATATATATATATGTGTGTGTGTGTGTGTTGTTATAATGTTGCACCAATATTGCAGGTAATAATTCTTGCTAGAGAATGTGGCTTAGAGCTCGAACTTTCAGATATCCCTGTTCAAAGCCTTGTGCCAGATCCATTAAAGGTTCGCATTACAATCTTTTTATCATATATATCCAATTTCATGAATTACTTATCTTCCATGAATTAATAACTAGTCAGTCTGGTGAATGAATCTTGATGCATTATATAAGATGGCAACATAAAACAAGAGGGACTAAAGTAGAAACAAACGTAATGATCAATTACACAAAATTTTAGATACATGGTTATGTTTCATTAGTTATTCTGCATTCATCATATCCAATGACATAAGTTGCCAAAGGGTAAAATTGGAAAATACAATCGAACCATACAAACAATTATAAACGCAAGTTTTGTTTGAGTATCAGGCGACTGCATCGGTGGATGATTTCTTGCAGCAGCTACCATCTTTTGACGCAGATATAGCCAACAACCGGCAAGCTGCAGAGGATGCTGGAGAAGTGAGTAGCTTTTACTCGTGATATTATATGATCCAAAGTGGTTTACATGATGTAATAATAATATTGTTGTTTATTTTATTTTTCAGGTTTTGAGATACGTTGGGGTTGTAGATGTTACGAACCAGAAGGGACTCGTGGAGTTGCAAAGATACAACAAGACACACCCATTTGCCCAATTGTCGGGTTCTGATAATATAATCGCTTTTACGACAGAAAGGTACAACAAACAGCCTCTAATTGTTCGTGGTCCGGGGGCTGGAGCGGAAGTAACCGCAGGTGGAGTTTTTAGTGACCTATTACGGCTTGCCTCAAATCTTGGTGCCCCCTCGTTTTAATTGTCCGATCCTTTTTTTCTTGCCGAAATAAGCCAAATCCAACCCAGGTTATTGTTGCATTGAATTCCCCTAGTGATTTTAGTTGATGTATTGAAGATTTGTATTAGTTTATGTTAGGAAAAAACCATTGTAGCAATGGTAATCTTCTTTTTACTGCATAAAGAGAGTAAAACATCATGGCATGCTATGTTTTGATCATCCCCAGTTTCATTTTTACCATGTTTTTTCTATGAATGAAAAATTCCCAAATCAAAATGTATCCCTAACGAACCAAACAAAAGCGAACGGAGGCTTGTTCGTGTTCGTCCGTTTAACTTAATCGATCGAACAAACGAACATGAATGGAACCTTTTGTGCTCATGTTCGTTCGTTAAGAAAATGTGTTTGTTCAAGTTCGTTTGTTAAGATGCTAAACGAACAAACATAAATGAACAAAAACAACCATCATTGCTCCTCTATTCGTTTCTAAAAAATAACATAATAAAATGAAAATCCGGGTAAACTTAAAGAGTCATGCTTAAACATGCATAACTTCTGCTATGGAACTCTGTTTCAGGTCCACAACCAGTCAAAACAATATTTGAACGAGGAGCACGCCATAGTAGGAAGTTTTGTTGAAATACAACATGATTTGAGTGGGTTACGATAAACTACAGGACACACGTTCGTTTGATTTGGCCAATGTGTGGCTCCAGCAACTTCCGGCACAGAAGCGATTTTTTTCAAGTAATTTCTTGTGAAAATCTTGTTAACATTTCAAAAGGCTGATGTAAATTTTCATGGAAATCCGGCACGGTCGGTTTGGATGAGAAAACCCCAAGGGTACCCCTTTTGGTGTATCGACCAAAAATGAATGTCGTGCTTAAACGCGCATAACTTTTGCTCGGGACTCCGTTTAGTCCCATGACCAATCAAAACGAAATCTTGGAACAATGAGAACGCCTTGAGTGGGAAGGTTTGTAGCAATACAACATGAGTTGAGTGCATTTCGATAAACTGTATAATGTACGTTCGTTCGATTTGGCCAATGTGTGGCTCTAGTAATTTCCTACACAAAAGCAGTTTATTTTGGTGAAACACTTCTCCTTAACATTGTAGAGGGCTCATGTACATTTTCATTCAATTCCGGAACGGACGGTCCGAACGAGAAAACCCCAAGCGTATCCCCTTTAGTGTATCGGCAAAAAATGGGTATTGCGCTTAAGCGTCTATAACTTTTGCTATAGGACTCCGTTTAGGCCCACAAGTAGTCAAAACAATATTGGAACGAGGAGCACTCAATGGGAAGGAAGTTTTGTTGAAATACAACATGATTTGAGTGGGTTACGATAAACTACAGGACACACGTTCGTTCGATTTGGCCAATGTGTGGCTCCAGCAATTTCTGGCACATAAACGATTTTTTTCAAGTAATTTCTTGTGAAAGCCTTCTTGTTAACATTGTACATGTCTCATGTAAATTTTTATGGGAAATTCAACACGGGCATTCCGGACAAGAAAACCCAATGGGTATCCCTTTATTCTACCGACCAAAAATATGGGCTTAAAACGGAATCTCATAGCAAAAGTTATGTGTGTTTAATTAAATGTGACATTCATTTTTAGCCTCATCATGGGCCTACGTGAACAATAAGGCCCGATCTGCAATGTTAACGAGAAGTTTTGTATTAGAAATAGAGATGTCCAAATGGGCCCGAGCCCGAAAAAGCCCGCCAAGAGCTCGAAGCCCAGCCCGCCCAAAGCCCCCCGGGCCCTAACAGGCCCTGATTTCGTGAAATTTCTTGGCCCGGCCCGGTCCAAAACCCGGTTTAAGCCCAACCCGGTTTGTGTTCAAAAACTAGCCGTTTTTTGACCGTTTTAGAGCCGTTTTTTTGTATTTTTTGCCTCCAAAACACTGTAAATAGGTAGTGGATGTTAGAGGTTTGATATCAAGTTACAAACACGCAAAAACGCAATTCTCGCTTACAATTCTCGATTTCTCGTTTTCTCGTGTTCGTTTCATACAACTTCTCGTTCTTTCAATTTTTCCATTCTTCACTCAAAATGGCCGGCGGTAGTTCATCAAACAATCAAATTAGAGAAGTTCTTCTCGAACACGGACGAAAATCCGAAGGTTGGAATGATTTCAATATGGTGGTTCTCACCGACGGGAATAAAAAGGCACAATGCAAAAGGTGTGGAGCTCTCCTTGCGCTCTTGGGAAACTCGACCTTAAAGAGGCACACCGAAATCGCATGTATTTTTCTTTATGATTTATATAAATTAATAGAACGTATTTTTCTCTATATATGAAATTCTAATATAACGTATTTTTAAGTATGTTTGAGTGACCCAATTAAGTATTTTATAATGGATACGAATAATATTTACTAAAAATGGAATATATATATATATATATATTTTTTTTTAAAAAGCCCGATTTAGGCCCGGTCCCGGCCCGGTCTTTTGAAAAGCCTGATCGGGCCTAGCCCTTTTCCCCAAAGCCCGGGCTTTTGAACAGTGTTTGGGCCCGGGCCCGCCCAAAGCCCGGTCCAGGCTAGCCCGACCCGCCCGTTTGGACATCTCTAATTAGAAAGAACTTGAAAAAAACCGTTCTCGTGCCAGAAATTGCTTGGGCCATGCCTCGGCCGAATAGAACGAGCGTGTGTCATACGGGTCGTCGAATGTAACACCCCAAAAATTGGGAAAAACATTTTTGGACCTACGGACGTCCGCGAGGGTGAATGCCGAATGTCCGCGAAGGGCGGACTTCCGCATGTCATTCGCGGAAGCAACAAAGGTTTTGGGATGGAAACAGTTCGGCCGAGGCCGGACGTCCGCAAAGGACCATGCGGACGTCCGCGACCTGTCTGATGAAATATCTTGGGTATTTTAAGCCATTTCTCTCTCTCTTTCCTCACTTCACTTTCCAAACCCTAACTCAACCTCTCTCTCCCTCTCTCAACCGATTTTCCCCAAAGAAAACACAAACCCTTATTCTCTCCTTCATCTTCTTCACCCAAACTAAACCCCTTTCCACCATTGTTGAAGACATGGAAGCTTGAAGCTTTTGTGGATGATTAGGAACTTTTGCTTGGAGATTCAAGTGAGAAAGGTAATATCTCTCTACCCAAAAGCTAGGGTTTTGTGGTTTTCATCTTCTCTTCCATTGTGAGCTTTATTGGTGTGATTTTGGTGGTAATTGGTTAAGGAAACCTTATTTTTCTTCATCTATAAGAACTAGGGTTTTAGTATAAGTTGGGTTTTGATGTATTATGTTTGGGGAAATGATTCTACATGGTTAGATCCAGATATTTATGGTTGGAAACTTATGGATCTAGGTTTTGAAAGATTTGGACTTGAAGATTTGTATTTCTTCAAAGGAGCTTACGTTTGGGAAAATCTAGATTTAGCCTAATCTAGCAAGGTGAGTTCAAGTTGATTTGTGAAAACGTTGTATATGCCAAAATGTTTATTTTAAAGTATTTATGTGCTTTATATAAAATTATCTCTTGTTGAGTTATTTAGTGAGTTTTGATTTAATCAAAGTGTTAAGCTTTATAAATCTTGTAAAATATCCTCATTTGGGGATTTTGAGTGATTGATAAATAAACCACGAGTGAAAGTGGTTTTGTTAACTTATTGCATAAGTAAAGGTTATTTGGTCAAAACACACTTTTAGTGTTAGTTGTGATTATGCGACAACTATGATATGTTACATTTGAAAATGTGAACGTGTGAGTTGGGGATTTTGGGCAATCTTGACCGTATGAATATTTTGAGAGTTGTAAACCTTTTATTTTGGGCCGAATGCCAATTGAGAATCGAAAAGGCAAAGATTTTGGGTAACGATGTATTTTGGTTTATGGAAAACGTGTGAACAACACGTATTTAGCAAAATGGTTATTTTGCCTTTAAGGGCTTGATTTATACTCAAATGAGTCTTTTGAGTGTTTGCCGGTTTTATTAGCTCGAGGTGGAGCCTTGGATGTATTATGTGCTTAATTGCGTTTTATTTGAGTATGCGTCGGTGTGAGTGTTTGGTCTTATGTGTGAAGACCGTTTGATGATTTTGTATTCTTAGTACCTTTGGGCCTAATGAGCTATGGCGGGATATATGCATTGTTGAGTTATAAAATATTTGCGTATACACACAAACATACATATAGATGCATATATGATTTGACTTCATTGGGAAAGTGGCAATGAAGAGGTTGTGAGATTATCATGCCTCAGAGCATGTGTTTGCATGATGTGGGTTAGATGCACTTCATTTGCATGAGTTGATTTTGATAAACGATCATTAGATCTTTTGAGCCGATGGCTCGGTTTTAGACTCGGTTGAATCTCGAGGGCATTCGCCCGGTTTTGATAAGCTCGACGTGGGCTTGGGGTTTGATTTGCATGAATTGCATTATATTTGACATTTACATGATTTGAATGCATTGGTTATTCTTTTGAGGTCATGTATAAATTTTAAGTTGAGTAAGCTTGATTTGGATGGTGGGATCCTAAGGTAAAGATCCAGTAGGATTGAACTTGGTGGTTTAGAATAGAGATCCGGTATGGATTGATGTCTCCGTGGACTAAAGACCCGGTTTGGGTTGATGTCGCAATAGGCTAGAGACCGGTTTGGGTTGATGCCTCACTTGACTAAAGATCCGGTTGGGATTGATGTTTCATTAGACTAAAGATCCAGTTTGGATTGATGTCTCCGTGGACTAAAGATCCGGTTTGGATTGATGTCTCACTAGGCTAGAGATCCGGTCTAGGTTTATGCCTCAATAGACTAAAGACCCGGTTTGGGTTGATGTCTAAAACTGACTAGAGACCGGGATATGGTTGATGTCATGAGTGTTCCCATCCATGAAGCTTACCTGTGTTTATTAAGTTGTGGTTTAATTTATGTGTTCGCCACATTCGATGAAATCGGGTCTCCCCCGTCACCGATAGGTGTTGTTTTCGGGTGATTGTTTCTCCATGTTGTCGGCGTCGTGTTATATGTGTATGGATTGTTTTTCCATGATTGATGGACGGTATTTTATGTCTCATTCTTATTTGGACGTTTTCCACTATTGGAGTATTATTCGCATTGATGATTATTTGAGAATTTATTATTTATTTACCTCTTGAGTGAGTGTTGGATTTGAGTCCATTGCTGAGAAATGATTTTCATTGGAGGATTTCCTCACGGATTTGGTGTGCGTTTGGAAATTGGGTTGTCGGTGTATTTTTATACAAATCCCATTTTCGGAAATCATGATTTACGCTAAACTCTTTTGTCTAACCAATTGTTCGATCATGATGTAAACTCTTGAACTCACTAGGCGTTAGCCTAGCCTTTTTATTTGTCGGTATGTGCAACATGTTCAGGTTGGGACTAGCTTTAGCTACTCTTTGGAGTGATGAGTGCTAGTAGGGTGCACATGAGGTGATTTTCTTAGTGAAGTATTCCGCACTTAATTGGGATTAGCAACTTGTATTGTGTTAAGTAACACCCGTCTTGAGTTGTTAATTGTAGAAGTCGCGAGGTTTAACTTTTGAGGTATTTTCAATGATGGTTTGTAAAAAAGATTCTATCCTATTTTGGTTATTTTATTGAAATTAAAGTTAGTTGCTCTTTCCAAATTTGAGGGTGTTACATCGAATCCCCCTCAAATCAGGTCGGATTGCCAACAAACTTCCTACGAGCTCTTTCTAACACAAACAAATTCAATACGATATAGAAAACCAATTTTCGGCCAATGCTTTATGGGGGGGGCGCCCGTTTGGCCGATACACCAAGGGTCCCTTGGATTTTTCTCGTCCAGACCGACCATGCCGGATTGCCATAAAAAAATTTGTGGTCCATATGCAATGTTAATGAGAAGTTTTGCACTAAAATAAACTTGAAAAAAAAACTTTTCTCATGCCGGAAATTGTCAGATCTACGCCTTGGTCAAATCGAACAAACATGCATCGTGCAGTTCGTCGAAACTCACTCAAATCATGTTGTATTACCACAAAATTTTCTACCCATGACCTTCTCCTCCTTCCAAGCTTAGATTTGACTGGTCACGGGGTCTAAAACGGAGTCCCGAAGCAAACATTAATTAAGTATTTCGTCAAGGAATCATGTCGTCGCATTATACCACTTTCTTCCCGGTTAATACATATCATAGAAATGCCACCATTAAGAACGGATTCTTGCCAAACAACTATGACGACAAAAAACGAATTCTTCAACTCAAAGAAATTCCCCATGTGGATTATTATATTCCCATGGTGCACCCACTCATGTCATGTGTAGGGGTGTTAATGAGCCGAGTCGAGTCGAGTAACATGTTATTCGAGCCGAACTGGAAAAAATAATACCAGACTCGATTTTTCAAAGTCAGGCTCGAGCTCGTATATTTTTTCAATGTTCGAGCTTCGAGCTCGATGCTCGTTTATGTGCACTAAAACATGTTTACCCTTTCTTAAACATAAACATACAAAATTACATGCTTCAAATCATTTAACCTAAAAAATATATAGCATTCTACTTTCATTTTCTCTTATTACAATAATATACTTTTCAATTATTATTTTTAGAATATTACACTTTAAGAAATTTACTTATTATAGCAACAGATAACTTGTTATCTTTTAAGTCGGTTAACCTTACGTCATTCTAATTACGTGACATAAATAATTTTTTTTTTTAATAATTGCCTCATTTCCCTCTGATGATTCATACCTCACCCAACTTATATTTTTCTATCACTCTTTTAAAGAAAACTCATTTAAAAAAACCAATCACTCTAATTTAACTGTATGCAAATTAAATAATTTAGAGTAACACAATTTTTAAACAAATATGATATATATGTTCAAGATAAATATTTTATATGTGAGAAAATGTAACACTTTTTATTTTCCTCCTAAAATTATATATTTTAAACATTTTTTAAAATGTTAACAATAAAAATTGTGCTTTAAAAATATCTTTAATATTGTTGTATCAATGTACAATTTACAGTTTTTAATTGATTTAATATATATATATATATATATCTTAAATAATATGTCAAATTAAATTTTTACAATAAATAAAATATATTCTTTCCAAGATAAATATTTTGTTTATAAAAAAAAAGGTTACCCATTGTTATAATGGTTTAATTTTTTGAAGTAAAACATTTTAATAAAAGAAATATGAAAAGTATATTGTTGTAATATGAAAAAAATGAAAATATAATATTATAATAGAATTATTTATAAAAGTAGGTTGCTATCTCATGTGTTTAGCCTTCTTCAAAATATGTAAAATAGCATGAACATACATTCCAATAAAACATGTAACAACTCATGGAGTCCATACAAAAATAACATATCAATTTAAAGCTTATATAAGTCCACCTCTTAATTTTATCCAAAGCTTGCTCACTTAATTAACTTAACCAAAGTTGATTTAAGGGTCGTTTTATAAATATTTATCGGGTAAGCGTTTATCATGAGTCACTTACTTTCTGGATGAGTATTGGAGTGACCTAGAACCTTACATGGTAAAAGACATAACAAAGATCAATAATCTTACCCGATAAGTGAGGGAGAAGTCTCTTACCCGGTAACCGCTTACTGAGTAAAAAAACGATTACCAACAATCTGCTTTAAGGGCCAGTAATTTTATCCAGTAAGATAAGTGATGGTGTTTTTTTTCCGCTAAGAGCTTACCAAATAAAGAGTTTAATAAAGAACCCAAAATAACAACCATATTTGATCTCATGCCATAACTTAGGGTCAAAGAAGGATGACATTTTGATAGATTAATCTTACTCAAGAATTTATGTGAGAGTGTTAATAACCCCTTAGACCATCTCCAATGGGGTCATTAAATATTACACTAAACACTAAATTTAGTGTAAATGACACTATTTACATCTCTAATGGGGTCTTTATTTTTCACACTAAATTTAGTGTAATGAATAGTATTACACTATATTTGGTGTAACACTATTCATTTACATTACTTTTCACATCACTCTTAAAAAATAGTGTTATCCATTGAAGAAGATTTACTATTAACACTAAAACTTACATTACTTTTTACACTATTTTTAAAATTTGGTGTAAAATATAGTGTGACCCATTGGAGATGTCTTGTAGAAAACCAAACGTTGGGGACTGGAATTGACACACTCCCAAAGTTCTATCAATATCAAAACACGCGGATCCTTTCGGATCCGATCCGCATCGCCGACCCGCAGTCATGACCAAAGCTATAAAAGCCTAGTTTCACCCGAACTCAAATCATTTATCCTAATCTTTAAATTGGCTCACTCCCAAACCCTAGTTCTTCTTCTCTCTTGTCAATCGCCTCTGGCTCCGGCCACGGCTACACACTCACGTTCCAAACTCCGGCAACGGTGACGCACTCACGTTACGAACTCCGGCCAGGGAGACGCCTTCACGTTCCATACTCCGTCCACGGCCCACTCCATCCTCTCTCGATCTCTCGTTCGACCTCCGACTCCGCCCAACGAACGACGGTCCCTCGCCGTCCTGCCGCTTTTCACGACGGCCTACACACAACATAAGCCATATCAAACAGTAAAATCGACGAGGTTCGATGAAATACATCATTAGGTTAGGTTTTAGGGCTACGAAGCTTTTGATTCCGATTCCAATGGTTCTCATGTTCTTCTCTTATGTTACAAATCACGATTTCTGCTTCTATTTGATGGATTAGGTTTCTGTTTTTATTTCATCTGTTTCATAACTTCGAAAATCGCTTATTCATTGATTTTAAATGAGATTATTAATTGTAAATCCATCCTCAACATTCCATCTCTCCTGTTTGTAACTTCGCTTGCACGAAGATTTGCTTAAGAACTATGTCTCTCAAGTGTACTTAGTAGTTCAATGATTCAGATAATCCCATATCTTCTGATTTCTACATACTCGACGTACTTGCATTCTATGTTATTTCTCTGATTTCAATAGTTCTCATATTCTTCTCTTGATAGTATGTTGCTAAACACGATTTGTGCTTTCCATTCGATGGATTAGGTTTCTGTTTCTATTTCTTCTGTTTTGTAACTATGAAATCGCTTCTTCATTGATTTTAAATGAGATTATTAATTGTAAATCTATCTTCAACATTCGATCTCTCCTGTTTCTAACTTGGCCTGCACGAAAATTTGCTTAAGAACTCTGTCTCTCTAGTAGTCAAGTGTACTCAATAGTTCAATGATTCCGATGATCCCTTGATCTTCTGATTTCTACGTACTCTACATATTTGCATTCTATGTTATCTCTCTGTTGTTATAACATTTGTTTATTGAAAGAACATAATACATTTCGTCTTGAGACTTGAGGAACCTTCTGTTGCAGATTAACTGGAAATCAATACCTTAGTCAATGGTAGAATTATATTGAAGAACACTTACTAGAGCATGATAAGGACATGTGAATCTACCCGGTAAGTGGCATGCAACAACGGGGATTCTTGCCCGGTTAAGTGAAGAAGAAGTCTAATACTTATAGGGTAAAGACGTTTAAAAACAACTCATTTTGATGACTCTTGCTAAGAGCTTAATTAACCGGTAAGCATTTGGTAAACGACCTCTTATCCAAACAATTTTCTTTATAGGCATGGGAGGCCGGTTTATCTCAACCTTTCATTGTTGTACCCGATTTTGAGCCTTTTACTTGAATTATTGGTATATTATCCAATTTTTACTAGGGGTGTTCTCCACATAAGGTTCACATTGTTATCCCAAATAGTATGTTTAAATTTAGTTTGTGTTCTTAATATGTTCACAAGCGATACCAAATCTTGTTGATTTAGAGTGTGTTCACTATATATATATATATAGGGAAAGATTCAAACAAAAATACTTTCATTTTAAACGGTAAAGAATGACAATAATGGAAACATGATGCAAAATCTATATAATCTGGTTTGTTTAATTTCAGACGGTAAGCAATGACAATAAAATGATGCAAAATCTATTTTATAACCACTGACATAATGACTAAGAAAAGTGGGAAAACATTACCACTTGTGGTACGTGGAGCCATATATACATTTATTTATAAACCAACTAAATAAGTAGCACTGTCAAAAAATGTATAACACCTCTATTGCCAATTTGCCATAGAAACGTTTCTTTAAGTTCTTAAATGATTTTAGTTCTTATTTCTCCTGTTTTCACAAAGATGTATGTCATTAAATATATATATATATATATAGAGAGAGAGAGAGAGAGAGAGAGAGAGAAAGAAAGAGTGTGTGTAAGATATCTTAAATCACTTTTTCATTGAAAAATACATGAGAACATATCCAAGAGATTCCAAATCATCCCGCTGGCTTTGTTCTTCATCGTTTAGAAAACAAGACATATATATGGTTGAAAGTTTCAATCATTTTGTATATTTTGTTTACTGAGCGATGAAGAGCAAAGCAAACGAGATGATTTGGAATCTCTTAGATATGTTCTCATGCATTTTTTTTAATGTAAATGTGATTTGGAATGCCCCATCCCTCTCTCTCTCTCTCTCCTCTCTATCTATCCCTCTCTCTATGAATCTATGTCTTAGATATTCTCCATCTTTGGATATTTCATTTTACTATTGGAGATATGCCAAATCACATTTTCCTTAAAAAAAGAAATACATGAGGACATATACAAGAGATTCTAAATCATTATGCCTACTTTGTTTGTGTTCTTCATCGTTCAAAACGCAAAATATATAAAAGGATTGAAATTATTTCAACCCTCTATATGTTTTGTCTTTTGAATGAGGTAGAACGATGCAAAATGGACGATTTGGAATCTCTTAGAAATGTTCTCATGTACTTTTTTAAAGGGAAATGAGATTTGGCATCTCTTATTTCTCTCTCTATGATGAATCCAACTCTTGGATACCTCCATCCTTCTTTCGATATGTCAAATTGGATAAAGAAAGAGGTTAGGTATGTCAAACATATCTCTTTCCTCTTAAGAAATACATGCGAACATATCTAAGAGATTCCAAGTCATCCCTCATTTGTTGTTCTTCATCGTTCATAAAACATAATTACAATGGTACTAAATTTATTTCAACCTTCTATATGTTTTGTTTATAGAACGATGAAGAATGATGCGCACAAGATGGTTTAGAATCTCTTTTAAATATGTTCTCGCGTATTGCTTAAGAGGGAGGAGATTTATTCGACATGACTCACCTCTTTCTATATCCATCACTCAAATGGCATATCGAAAGACGGATGAGGTATCTAAGAGATGGATGTCATTGTACAAACAAATAGATAGTAATGTCCTAGAATACATATAGTACCTCAAATTCCATAGATACTTTTACTTTACTTCTTTTTACATTCTTTTGATTCTAGTTTCCTGTTTTCAGACCTTGCCAACGTAGAGTAAACATATAAAAGATAGATGTCATTAGAGAGATAAAGAGAAAATGAGGTATGTCGAACAAATCACTATTTCTTAAGAAATATGTTAAGGGCATTTTATGCACCTAACTTTGTATATAATAGTTGCATTTTCGTTCTATTTTTAGTGTTTAGTTTAGCCTTTTCATGCATTGTTATTCACTTCTCCTTACTTTCTTTAATCACGGTTAGAAATTCTTTTGGGAATGGTTTTTATGCTTTTGGTATATATTTTGTGCAGATTGTGCGTAATTTGAAAGATGAGATGGGCGGAGGCATTCTTGTGAAGAAAAAGGAAGGAAAAGATGAAGTGTACGTGGGCAAGGAAGCGGAGAGCAAAGGAAAGAAGATGGTTGGAAGCAAAGAAAAGCACTCGATTTAGCACTGAAAGTTGCTGCCGTACTTTCACGGGCGCGAAGGAATCTCCCGGCCGTGAAAGTCAATTTGGCTTTTAATTTCCTGGGCCTTTTTCCAATTTGGGCTTTTGGGCCTTTTAGGTTTATGCTTTAATATATTAGGCCATTTCCTTTTAGAATTAGTCACTCTCGTCTTTTACACGATTTTTATCAGTTTTTAGGAGGTAGTTTCTACTTTGAACGAGTTCTTCAAGGAATTGGGGAAGAAGATGAATTTGCAACAAGCTTAGGCCATTGGAATCCGACTTGCTACCGGGTTTCATACTAGTATCTTCTTCCCTTTCTTCTTAACCTATTTTGTTGTTGAATTCTAATTTTATTTGGTTGGAAACAATGGTTTGTTCATGAATTCATCTTTGTTCTTAATTGAAGCATTAGGTTTAATTTCTCTTCATCTCTCTTGTGTTTATTGTATTTTCTCTACTCCTTTGCATCTCTATTTCTCATCTCTACCCTAATTTCTTCAACTCTATTTAAAATTCTGCACTTGGTTAAATTCTGCACTTAATTTTAGGGTTAATTAATTTTCTGCACCCTAATATTCTGCACAAAAGTAGGTTAGGTTAATTAAATTTCATCAATTCACTAGTTTTAGGCATTTAGAGTAATTTCATGCACATGTTTATTCAATAAGCTATTGTTCATCTCTTAATTGTTAGTGTTAATTGTTGTTAGATTGAGTCTAATGTAGTTTCTTTGTTAGTCTAGGTTTAATTTTGGTTTTAATTTTGTTAGAGTCTCACTAAGTAATTTGTGTTGGTCTCGTTTAAAGAGTTCGTTTAATTGGGTAATCATCGCCTTAGGATTGAAGTCTTGGTATTGATCAATTGTTCTTAAAACGGATGTTGAGTTTTAATCCATTTCGATTGTAACGAGAGTTGAATTGATTTAATTGGATTTTAATAAATCATCTAGTTAATCCAATTGGTTGTTGATAAAAACGAAAGTTTAGTCTTCACTTGAGTCGAATTGATCAATGACAACGGTCTTAACATGTGAATAGTTAGGGACGTTGATTGGGAAATACATTCGTTTTAAATCTTAATGTTTCTTCCCAATGTATATGTGTTGCGAAAGTAAATACATATCTTGGTTAGAAAAGCTTTCTCACCTCGAGAGAGGGTTAAAGTATTTTAGAAAAATGAATTCCCACCATTACCAAAATCCAAGGTTGATATTACTCAATGTTCTTAGTCTTAGTCGTCTTTTATCTTACTTAGTTTTAGTCTTAATTGCTTCTTATTGTGTCTCTTTCCCTTAATCTCTTTTATTTTAAGTTCACTTAGGTAAAAATCAAATCAATTTATCTGATTCGCATAACTAGCCATGATTATTAAGTAGTTAATGTTTAGACCGTCACCTCCCCGTGATCGACCCGTATGCCACATAACCCGTACGCTTGCGGTATAAATTTAAAACACATCAAAATACATGAGAACATATCCAAGAGACTCCAAATCACCCCGACTGCTTTGTTCTTCATCATTCAGAAAACATAATATACAAAAGAATTATATGTTTTGTTTTCTGAACGATGAAGAAGAAAGCAACCGAGATGATTTGGAATCTCTTAGATATGTTCACATGCATTTCTTAAGAGGAAGGAGATCTATTTGACATACCTTATGTCTCTTTCCCTCTCCCTTAGTCAAATGACATCTATCTTTTTATATGTTTAGTCAATCTTAGCAGCGCTTGATCTTAAAATAAGAAACAGAAGTATGAGAAAATTAGTGAGAAGGGTTTCTACATAAATAGAGATATCGAATCATGAGACGTTATCTTTTTTCCTAATTTTGTGTGTACGTATGACCCTACGAAGCAATAAGTGGTAATATACTTCCACTTCTTTAAGGACTAATGACATGCATATCTAACATAGTTGGTGTCATACTTATATTATTGTCGTCATTATAGTTTGAAAACAAACCATATTATGCTCATTTTAATCTAATTTTTCATGGCTATGAACCTTCTAGATGAACATGTATCAATGTTCATAATATTTGTTATAGGATTCTAGTTTGATTATGTTATTGATCGGATGATAGTAATCATAGTGTTTTGGGTACACATTAAGTGCAATCGATATCGAGAAGTCAATCCATTTGCAATTTTATCACTAAAAGGGCATGGGTTATTTATTGTTATTGGATTTTACAATTGTTTTTCGACAAAGTAAAGAAGTTGAAAGGTGTGGGGGTTTTGTTTTATAACTGTATCCCCTACACTATTCAAATTCTTTACTTTTCTAAAAACAATTGTAAAATTCAATAACAATAAATAACCCATGTCTTTTTTTTTGGAAAGGGTATCCCAGGCACAGCCCGGACTAATCCATGACAATTTTGAAACTTAAAGATGTCTTATCAATGTTGAGGACGCCTGGAATCGAACCCTGAGTAGATGGGATATTCCACCACATCACCCAGGGCGATCAACCTCTGCGCTACAACCTGATTGACAAATAACCCATGTCTTTTTAGTGATAAAATTGCAAATGGATTGATTTCTCGATAGCGATTGCCTTTGATGTGTACCCAAAACACTATGATCACTATCATCCGATCAATAACATAATCAAACTAGAATCCTATAACAAATATTATGAACATTGATACATGTTCATCTAGAAGGTTCATAGCCATGAAAAATTAGCTTAAAATTGGCATAATATGGTTTGTTTTCAAACTATAATGACGACAATAATATAAGTATGACACCAACTATGTTAGATATGCATGTCATTAGTCCTTAAAGAAGTGGAAGTATATTACCACTTATTGCTTCGTAGGGTCATACGTACACACAAAATTAGGAAACAAAGATAACATCTCATGGTTCGATATCTCTAGTTATGTAGAAACCATTCTCACTAATTTTCTCATACTTCTGTTTCTTATTTTATAATTTCAATCGCTGCTAAGATTGACTAAACATATAAAAATACAGATGTCATTTGACTGAGGGAGAGAAAAAGAAGACATAAGGTATGTCGAATAGATATCCTTCCTCTTAAGAAATGCATGTGAACATATCTAAGAGATTCCAAATCATCTCAGTTGCTTTCTTCTTCATCATTCAGAAAACAAAACATATAATTCTTTTGTATATTATGTTTTCTGAACGATGAAGAATAAAGCAGTCAGGATGATTTGAATCGCTTGGATATGTTCTCATGTATTTCTTAAGAAATAGTGATTTGTTCGACATACCTCGTTTTCTCTTTCTCTTTCTAATGACATCTATCTTTTGTATGTTTACTCTACATTGGCAAGGTCTGAAAACATATGGTAAAGGTGAAGCACCCGAGTGCCCTTTTGTATATATAGCCTCGTTTTCTCTTTCTCTTTCAATATCTGAACGTTCATATGAACGTTCATATATGAACGTTCATATATGACTGTTTATATATGAACGTTCATATATGAACGGTCCCGTGTTTTTTTACTTCTCTATTTCTCTAAATATTTGCACTTCTCTATTGAACCTAAGGCTATATATATATATATAATATATATAGATATATATATGTAAAGGTGAAGGTATAAGGGTTCAAACGAGGACACCTTCATTTTACGAGAACGTGAGAACACTCTTTTACCATAGTCAATCACATGTGATAATATAGTTCATCACATATGATACACATGTGATACTAAATCGGAGATGTGGATGATGTTCGGCACGACCTAGGTTGCGGGCCAAGTCGTCCGCACACCACTAGGCCCCCTCAAGTGTATTATCACATGTGATAATGTTATTCTCGACTAAACCCTAAACCGTGCAACTCTCTGGAGTCTGGACCTTCAGCATTAAGTCGCGAACTTTCAACCTCATTCTTCAAACCTTCATAACTTTTGCATCCCAACTCTGATTTGAGTGATTCAAGTTGCTATGGTTTCGTTTTTGGGAGCTTTTCAAGGATCTAGAAAAAGTTTTGAAGTATATTGAATGATCCAAGAGTATTTGGTGGTAGTTGAGGTAAGCTTCTCATATTCTTCATCTAAAAAGTTAGGGATTTGGTATTTTGGTGGTTTTGGATGTTTTATGTTGGGGAAAACATATATATATATATATGTGTTTGGGGATGATTATTTATGGTTGGAAACTTGTGGATCTAGATTTTGGAAGATTTTGCTTGAAGATGCAAGTTCTCAAAGGAGCTTACGTTGGGGAAAACCTAGATTTAGCCTAAATCTAGCAAGGTGAGTTCAAGTTGATTTGTGAAAACTTTGTACATGCCAAAAATGTTATTTTCCAAATAATTGCGTGTTTTACTTGAAAATATCAATGGTTGAGTTATTCGGATAGTTTAACTCTTTTGAAATATTTATCTTCATAAATGTTGTAAAACACTTATATTTGGGGCTTTTGGATATTTTGATGTGTATAAATCATAATATGTCCTTAAAAGATTAATTGCTCAAAATGATGTCTATTTGGTGGTTTAATCATGTTAGTATAATTGATTTTATAAACCATGTGGAAATGCACAAATTAGTATCAAGGGTCATTTTGAGGATTTAAAGGTGTGAGTCCTTTTGGAAAAAACCTTTTGTTTAACTGTGTCGGGTTTTGGGTTAATAACGATTTTGTGGTACTTGTTTACCCAACTGATGTTTAAACGCATTTTATGCGATGATGACCGTTATGTAAGGGTCTAGCGAGTTTGGAGCATTTTGCTCGGGTTTGTCTTTGAGAAAGTTTGGGGACATTTGTCCGATTTTAAATGGCTCAATGTGGAGTTTTATTTATGGTTTGCATTTATTGCAACTTGATGCATTTTATTTCTCATTATTGATATTTACATATTTGGATGTTTTTGTCATTCCGGGTTGAGTATGTTTTGTAGACTGTGTTGCATTGGATCCATAGGCATGTGAGTCAGTCTTTATTTGATGGTCTATCTCTTTGTGCACGAGGAGTGGACTATGGGGACGCATGGTTATATGCGTTAGGTCGTGGGGCCACTAGCGAGTAGGCAATGGGGGACATTGGAGTCCTTGAGGTGTAACTCGTCTAGACTGGATATGCAATGTGGTCCCTATAAGTCCTTGAGGTGTAACTCTACGGGGTATGCAATAAAGGCAATTTATTTATGGTTTGAGGTTGTGATGTCTTTATGGCATGGGAACTAGGACCGGGACTTGAGGTGTAATCCAATAACATCATAAGTGACCTGTTGGTGCAAGTGTACCACATCTCTATATATTTATATATATTTATTTTGATGATTACAAACACACCGTATTATTGTTTATCTAACAATCTAATCCAAGTGTACAGTTCTTGAAGAACACGAAGATTTTATCTGAAGAGTTCAAGACGGAAGATTTACGTTGTCATTAGTGTTTATAATTTATAATGATAAACACCCTAAAATAATATACCACTTGGATATTTCTAAAAACCCAATAAATAATTTATTTAAATAAAGTTTTTTTTAGAAGTTCCAGCAAGATTTTGCTTTTTCTGACGCAGGTATACCGCGAAGGTAGAGCCGGTATACCGCGGGTACATATTGGCCGGTATACCGCGGGTGTTCAGCCGGTATACCGCGGCAGGCTCCGTGTGCATCTCTGATTGGTTGCAAGTACTTTTTCTGACGGCGGTATACCGCGAGTCCTAGCCGGTATACCGCGGGTACGTTTTCCAGAAGTCAACTTTGCATGAGAGCCGTTGTGTGTCAGTGTCCTTTTTACTGCACGGTATACCGCGTGCATTTGGCGGTATACCGCGCCTCATATTTCCGTTGGAGATGCTGATATATAAAGAAGCATGCTGGTGATGAAGAAGGTAGACCATACCAACAGCAACATCAACAATCCAAACTCTCAGCTCTCTCACTCTCACTTATTTTATATATATATATTTTATAAAACATTTTTTATAAAATATCCAAGTGTGAGATATTATACAAGAGTGATTACCCATTGTGAGTTATACTCCTCTTGTAAGTATTTGAATAACGGGTGTGTGATCCTGTACATCTCAATAAGCTGAGGCTTAGAGAACCGTTTACTTTGCTCTGTATTTGGTTTGTATTCTACCGTAAAGAATACATTTATTGGATCGTGTCGGGAAGTGTCTCGGCTGCTGGTTTATCACAGTTGGTGGTAAATCAGTAAATCTCCGTGTCAAGTATCTCTTACCTTTATCTCTTTATTTATTCCGCTGTGCTTTATTATATTTGTTTATATAAACTGCTTTGCATTTATATTTATTTATATAATCTCTGTGTATTTGTTTATATTTACACTCTTCTTTATTATTTGCATACTCTGATTTATTTTTACTGTTTTCGTACTGTATTTATTTATAAAAGAATTTTTGAAAGTAAAAGATTTTAAATACAACCTTCCCCCCCCCTTAGGTTGTCTAACATTTGGTATCAGAGCGGGGCTTTCAAAAATTATCTGTTTAAAATTTTAAAGTTATTTCTTTAATTCTTTTAAATGGCTCAACAAACTAATTTTGTGTTTTCAAAACCCCCTTTGATAGATACTGAAAAGTTTGGCATTTGGGCCGAGCTATTTGAATGTCACGTGCGTGGCAAAAATCAAAAGATTTGGGATATTATAGAAAATGGGAATTTTAATCCTACTATTGTAAAAGATGATCTTATTATTGATAAACCTTTAAAAGAATGGACTCCCGCTGAAGAATCTCATTTTTGTTTAAATTTTGAGGCTAAAAATATATTATATGCTGCTTTAACTTCCGATGAAATAGAAAGAGTTTATACTTATAAAACTGCTAATCAAATCTGGCAAAGCTTGAGCGACACTCATCGTGGAAATACTCAAGTTAAAAGCTCTAAAATAAATATTCTTGTTCATGATTATGAATTATTTGAAATGTCAAAAGATGAGTCAATCGACTCAATGTTTAAACGTTTTAACCTCATTATGACTACTTTGAAGGGATTTGGTCGTACTTATCCTAATGAGGATTATGTAAGGAAAATTCTTCGAGCACTTCCTTCGGAGTGGATGGCAAAAATCACATCCTTGGAAGACTCCCGAGATCTCGCAACTATGAAGCTCGATGATCTCATCGGCAATCTTAAAGTGCACGAAATTGCACTAAGAAGAAATCAAGTCCGGGAGCAAGTTAAAAAGAAATCCATAGCTTTAAAAGCCGTTGCCCCTAAAGATGAGGAAGAAGAAGAGGAGGAAGAAGCAAGTTCCTCAAATGACGAATCCGAAAGTCTTGACGATTTAATCGAGATGGTAAGAAAACTTTCTAAACTTTTATCTAACAAAAAGTTTGCCAATATTGATAGGTTTCAAGGAAATGGAGACTACCATCGTGGTGGTAAAAACCAAAGTCGCAACGTCCATAAAAGTGAAGACAAATATGACGAATCTAGCGACGATGAAAAAGCCAATAAAAAGAAAGGCTTTTGCTATGTGTGTGGTGACAAGGATCACTATGCAAGTGTGTGTCCGAATCGAGCAAAACAAATCAACACACCAAAAGCTTTAGTTGGAGGCGCGATGAGCGCAAGCATAAATGAGGCCAAAAATTTTTGTTTCATGGCCGACCATGATAATGAGGTATCTTCATCATATTCTTCTAAAAATAATTGTGATAATTATTATAGTGACGATGAAAATAATCTTGACGAATTATTTAAATCATTTCATGATATGGCCGCTCTTGCAAATAGGTATAAAGATGAAATTTCTAATTTAAAAGAAACCGTATCTGTATATAAAAAGGAAATAGATGACGGTAAACAAAAATCTGCTCATGATTTAGATGTTATCACTAAATTAGAAAATAAATTAAGTAAAAAAGATATTTGTAAATCTTGTGTTATTTTAAATGATAAAATTGCATGCTTAAGTGAAAATAAAAATGAAAGTGTTGCTTGTGCAAAATGCGAGATTCTTGAAATTGAAATTGCATGTTTAAATGCTAAATGTAAATCGCATGAGAAAAATGACTTATTAGCAAATGCTTTTAATAGTAGCAATGATAAAGTGCTTAAAATGCTAAATATGCCTAATCGTATAAATTGTCGTAAAGGCATTGGTTCCGATACATGTGTTGATAAATGTTCGTGTAAACCCATTAAAAGATTTTTTGCATCTCCTAAAGTTGATACGAGAAAACCTCCATATATGTCAAAAATAAAAAATGTGAATTATGGGAGGAAACCGCATGCTCGTATGTATAATGGTAATTTTTCTAGACCTAACAATAATGTGAATATAAATGCTTCATTTTATGTGTATGATAAATACAATCGTAAAATTAAAATGGTTAGAAAATGGATTCCGAAAGGAATGTTTAATGTTGACAATCCCGGTGGGATGCGTTTGTGGTTTTAAACCATTTTTATGGTTTTATATGTTTGTCGTGTTTGTTTTATGTCGACAACATATTTTTTGCAGTTTATGTTTTATACTAACTGTTAAAAGGACCCATAAGAAAAGGGTACCACGAAATATTTTCTTTGCCTTTTGTAGGTGTTTCCTGGCGAGGATATAATACGTGTTTCCTGGCGAGGATATAATACGTGTTTCCTGGCGAGGATATAATACGTGTTTCCTGGCGAGGATATAATACGTGTTACCTGCCGAGGTTATAATACGTGGTTACCTGCCGAGGTTATAATACGTGGTTACCTGCCGAGGTTATAATACGTGGTTACCTGCCGAGGTTATAATACGTGGTTACCTGCCGAGGTTATAATACGTGGTTACCTGCCGAGGTTATAATACGTGGTTACCTGCCGAGGTTATAATACGTGGTTACCTGACGAGGTCATAATACGTGGTGATTTTTTTTATCACATAAAATTAACCGAAAATCGAAGCCTTAAGATCCTTTTTGGTGCAAGTGTTTCTTTTTGGTTATTTTGTTTCATGTCATTTATTATGCTTATTTTATCCCTCAAATTTTATAAAATCTTCAATTTAATATCGTTATTAATTTGAGGGGGAGCTTTTTATCTTTACCCATGAGTTTATGCTACCTCAATTATATGCATATTTTGAGGGGGAGCATCTCTCGAGGGGAAGCATACCGTCTTTCTTGACCCTTTTTGTTTCGACAAACGGGGGAGAGAAACCTCACATGCTCTTGCTTAGCGGTTGTGTTTGTCATCATCAAAAAGGGGGAGATTGTTGGTGCAAGTGTACCACATCTCTATATATTTATATATATTTATTTTGATGATTACAAACACACCGTATTATTGTTTATCTAACAATCTAATCCAAGTGTACAGTTCTTGAAGAACACGAAGATTTTATCTGAAGAGTTCAAGACGGAAGATTTACGTTGTCATTAGTGTTTATAATTTATAATGATAAACACCCTAAAATAATATACCACTTGGATATTTCTAAAAACCCAATAAATAATTTATTTAAATAAAGTTTTTTTTAGAAGTTCCAGCAAGATTTTGCTTTTTCTGACGCAGGTATACCGCGAAGGTAGAGCCGGTATACCGCGGGTACATATTGGCCGGTATACCGCGGGTGTTCAGCCGGTATACCGCGGCAGGCTCCGTGTGCATCTCTGATTGGTTGCAAGTACTTTTTCTGACGGCGGTATACCGCGAGTCCTAGCCGGTATACCGCGGGTACGTTTTCCAGAAGTCAACTTTGCATGAGAGCCGTTGTGTGTCAGTGTCCTTTTTACTGCACGGTATACCGCGTGCATTTGGCGGTATACCGCGCCTCATATTTCCGTTGGAGATGCTGATATATAAAGAAGCATGCTGGTGATGAAGAAGGTAGACCATACCAACAGCAACATCAACAATCCAAACTCTCAGCTCTCTCACTCTCACTTATTTTATATATATATATTTTATAAAACATTTTTTATAAAATATCCAAGTGTGAGATATTATACAAGAGTGATTACCCATTGTGAGTTATACTCCTCTTGTAAGTATTTGAATAACGGGTGTGTGATCCTGTACATCTCAATAAGCTGAGGCTTAGAGAACCGTTTACTTTGCTCTGTATTTGGTTTGTATTCTACCGTAAAGAATACATTTATTGGATCGTGTCGGGAAGTGTCTCGGCTGCTGGTTTATCACAGTTGGTGGTAAATCAGTAAATCTCCGTGTCAAGTATCTCTTACCTTTATCTCTTTATTTATTCCGCTGTGCTTTATTATATTTGTTTATATAAACTGCTTTGCATTTATATTTATTTATATAATCTCTGTGTATTTATTTATATTTACACTCTTCTTTATTATTTGCATACTCTGATTTATTTTTACTGTTTCCGTACTGTATTTATTTATAAAAGAATTTTTGAAAGTAAAAGATTTTAAATACAACCTTCCCCCCCCCTTAGGTTGTCTAACATGACCTAACTTTGTGTGCCCGTCACTTTCGATGGAATCGGGTCTCCCCCGTCACTGAAAGGTGTGGTTTTTGGGTATAAGATTTTATCCATATTTTCGGTGACGCACTTTATTTATATGAAATGTCTTCATGATTCATTGGCAGAGTTCTATGCTTCATCCTATTTGGATGGTTTAAATATTGGAGTTTTGTCCACGTTTATATTTCTTGGGATATTTACGTCCAAACACGTTTTGAGTGAGTTGGAGTTGGAATTCATTTTGGAAAACGCTTTATACAATTTGGGAGCTCTTCTCATAGATTTTGTGTGAGTTGGAAAATGGGTGATTTGCATTTAAAGTAAACTCCTTTGAAATCATGACTAAAACTACACCCCTCTCGATTTATGAATTTATATAGTCATGATAAAGTGCTTGAACTCACTAGGCGTTAGCCTAACCCTTTTTATTTGTCGGCATGTGCAACAGGCTCAGGTTGGGAGTAGCTTTAGCTACACTGTGAAGTGGCGAGTGCTAGTAGAGTGCACGAGGGGTGATTTGTTTAGTGAAGTCTTCCGCATTTAATTTGGGATTAGCAACTTGTACTGGTGTTAAGTAACACCCGACTTTAAGTGGTTCATAGTATGATTTGAGTTTTAAATTGTGAGAGTTGTTATGTTTATCTTGAAGTAATTCTAGGAATGGTTTGTAGAAGGAATTTTATTTTCTTAAGTGATTATTTTATCGAAATTTTATCTAGTTGCTCTTTTCAAATTCGAGGGTGTTACACTTTATCAACCGTTAGATTAGATAATCTGATGGATGTGATTAGACGGGCGGTTACAACAATATTAATTAAATTTAAAAACCCCACCCCCTATTTTTCATTCGAAAAAAGACGAAAAATAAACAAAATTCGAACGAAATAAATTACACCAAATAAACGATCATATTTTTCTCGTTAATTTGAGATTCATATTGATATACTTTTTCCTCCGTAATTTTATGGTTTTCCGGTTTTCTAGTTATTTAGGGTTTTCCCCTGAATCTGACCACATATATATATATATATATATATATATATATAGAGAGAGAGAGAGAGAGAGAGAGAGGAAGGTTCAAACGAGGAGCGTACCTATTTACGAGAAATGCGAGGAGCGCCTTCCATGTACTGGATCACATGTGATCCACTACTCCCGAAAAAATCGGGTAGCGGGCGACCTGGTTCGCGAGTCGCGTGGAAGTCGCCCGGATCACATGTGATTTTAGGCATGAATCACATGTGATCCACTACATGGGCGGAAGCCCCCCGATCAGGTGTGAATCACATGTGATTTTGTACGTGAATCACATGTGATTCAGTACATGGGCAGTGCTCCTCGCGTTTTCTTAAATTGTTACGCTCCTCGTTTGAACCCGCCTCTCTCTCTCTCTCTCTCTCTCTCTATATATATATATAGGGTTAAGTTCATGTGAAAATAAAAGTTATGGTGAGGAGCGTAAGAAGGGATTTGGGTCTTTGGATCGATCCTAATTGAAGATCAACCCTAACGAAAGATTAAAAATGACCAAGGGTTCATATCCCTTCTTATCTTACGTTTCTCACTAACTTTTTTTCTCACACGATATTTCGTGTGTATGTATACATATTTCTACTATTACTCAATAAGTCAATGATATTAAACAATTTAAATTCAGTTATATATTAAAATTTACTCCCTCCATCACAAAATAAGTGTTGCACAATATAAATGGCACACAATCATAATTATTACACTTTTTAGTCAAAATGACAACTTTGCTCTAACTCATTTATCTCTCTTGACAACTCTTAAATATTTGTACATGATGACATGTAGATTTGAGAAATTGATTAAACATGACACTTATTTTGGAACAAATATAAGTATAAATGTAGGCTCTTATTTTGAGACTCATGCAATAACAAATAAAACATTAAAAAAATAAAGAAAAATCAAATAACGCATTAGAAAAAAAGATGTGTGGCACCAAATACAAGCCTTGAGCCACGACACGTCACAACAACCGTTGCAGGAGCCTCTTACAACACTATAACTTAGTAATAACCTAAAAACCAAAATAAAATATCAAAATTAAAAAGAAAAAGGAATCATAGGTGATGGCAGATCCAAAACAAAATACAGGTATCACTTCATGAAGTACAAATCAAATCAATATAGCATCAAGGATTTACCACATTATAAGAGAAACAACTGATGAACTTCTAGTGATATTATGTCAAATAGTTCTCAAATTTAAGCAGAAAGACGAAAAAGCCCAGAATCTAAGACAAGCAGGTCTTGAAACCCGACAGTTTGGAAGTCTACGGTTTGTTTTCTTGATCCATGGACTCATTACAAGCTTTAGTTGGTTGTTCAGGCATCATAACACGGCCACTCAACGGGTCAACTGGTCTTGTATCACGAGGCCCACCTTTCCGCCCCATTGCCACCATGGGTGGTGGCGGCAGCAACCCTGCTCTGAATAGAAGGCGTTGAACAGGATCTGATGGTTGTGCACCAACTGATAGCCAATATCTGCAGAACTAGAGAGGTTGAGTAAACAAAACCAAACCAAACATACCCAATTAATCTCACTCGAAAGTAGGGTCCGCTAGGGGCATAACTGTCTTCTTTTTTTCATTAACTATATACGTTACTGCCCCGCAGCTTTAGCCTAGCAGATAAGAAGGTGGTCATCTTTGCAGAATGAGTGGGAGGTCTGAGGTATAATGAGACCATATTCTTTAATAATTAATATTTGTTTTATTTTATATTATATTATGATAATTATTTTATATTATGATAATTAGCAAAATTGAGATGTTTATACAAAGATCGATTTCAAAAATACTATGATACTCTGTGTCTTGTAAATTTGCAACACCACTTGATTGAGCACATTTAACAAAGAAGTATGATTTAGGCAAATGTCTAAAATATCCTTCAAATACGGCAAAATAAAGAAGAGTTCACCAACAATGACAAAAAAAAACTGTGGATAGTGTTTGATTAATATACCAATCGCACGATAAACAAAATTCAATAGAAAAAATGGTTTACCAGACAACTTACTTCACTCGTTCGAAATTGAGACCCATTCGTTTACCACCATCTTGACCTGCATTGACCAACAATTAGCAACCCATGTATCTTAAAGGGTCTACAACCTAATAGATTTAGTGGGTAACAGTCTAATTTGAACGATTATAGATCTTGATCCTAATTGTTAATTACACACATAGTTGATAATTCACTCTTTTTTCAATTATAGAACGAAACCCTCATCAAATCAAAGTGATTCTAAGCTTTTTTCTATGTGTGGATTCATGAAAAATAAAATTAAAGCATTAGCTCCTCAATGATCAATTAAGCTCGGTCAAGACTCCAATTCATTTGTTCATAATTCTATTTACCTACTTTACTATTCACTCTACGCACGAAAGAATGGGTTGGAGCAACAACCGTATACATCATATCAAATGGCTAATATGAAAAGTACAAGGATACATGGATCAGCAAATCAGAAAAAGACACAGTGTTAAATTTGCACCGCTGCATTAAATGCTTACAGCTTTTGGATCAATGAGGTGTTTTAATCATATTAATTATTGAATACCACTCTTCAAATCCATAAACCTTGGTGTTGATTTAGAACAAGAAGAATTGATTACATCCAAATCCAAGTAGATTAAGCTTTTTAACATTTGTGGATTAGTGTGATAACAGAATAGATCATATCAAAGATGAGCAATCAAAAAGCTATAACAACTCAATAGTTCTAATGTCTCATTTTTCCATCAATCACAACTCCAAATTACCATTAATTGAACATACTCCTGATCAAAAGAACCCAAAATTTCATCCCAAATCTCAAAATTTCTAATCTACCAAACATTCCTTACAAATCTACTCATTTACTCATCTCCTTTTCCCCCAATTCGTATCTCCTCATAATCGGTTTCAATCATCCCCCCAAAATCCAGAAATTTCGTGTTGAAAGACAAATAATCGTTCTAATTTAAACCCTATTTGCTTTCAAGTTGGAATTCATCAATATAATCAGAAAATATAACAAATTAAGAAAGAATGAAGTACTTGGTAAAGGATTATAGTATCCCAAAACTTCTATATGCTTTCCATCTCTCGGAGATCTGCTATCGGCGGCCATTACTCTGTAAAACGGCCGGTTCCGGCATCCCAACCTCGCCAATCGCAGCCTCACCACCATTTCTTCTTCCCGTGAGCGTTCTGTCAGAGTGTCAGTGAGAAAATAGCAAAATAGGGTTTTGGGTTTACCTTGGAGAGATTCGGCTTTGCATACCCACCCCCCTTTTGATATGGAATAATTACATAAACTACACCAAAGTTTCCCCTATTCCACTTTGCTCCCCCGTTTAGTTTTTTTTTCTCCGAAAAGATCTGACTGCTCGTTTGGATCTTTTATGTACGAGGCAAAAAACCGCATTCGAGTTGAAGATTCTTTTTGTAATACCTGAGAAAAAGTTGTGTATAAAGACTTTTTTTACTGGGAATGGGTAGTAGAGAAAAAGCTTGTTCTAAGTGAGACATAGGGGCTGTTTGGTTGGTTTTACATTAAGTCCTGTGTGGATATAGATGTCTGTCTGTCTGGATTATGATATCAAGTTGTTTGTTTGTCGTACTGAACAAACGATCTGAATGTCAAAAATGCCTATTTTACCCTCATTGAATAACAAAAATTAAGATTCTAAAAGAAGAAACCCTTACAGATGGGGATCAAAACGACTATTCTAAATATGTGTTTACAAAATAGAAATTAATGGATTGTTTGACTTGTTCATAGAAGAAGTGATCATCGCAAATTCCGAGGATTTGATTCTCCTAAGTTTTGCCAATTTCTATACCCTTTTGAACGTGTTTTGAGCCATTGAAAGGCTCTGCGTATGTACCGGTGATTAGGGATTTTAGTAATACGAGAGTCTCGTCCATATCTCTCACAAAAACATTCATCTTCTCATCCATAAACGCAAATTATTATTATTATTTTAGGTTTTTGATTTGAAATCAGTTGAAGAAGAAAAGTGATGAAGGCATCGTGGGGTGAGGGACCTTTTTATATCATAATCGAACTTCACCGGTGCACAGCGTCGTGGAAGAAGCCGACGATGGGAGGATTTCGTGTGAGGAGGGTGGGAGGCGGGTTGAAGACTGGTGAGTGTTTAGGGTTTTGTCATTTGTGGGAGGGAAGGGAACCGTGTCTTTCAATGAGAGGGGTAAAATGGGAAACTTTCATGTCTGGCCAAATAAAGCTTGCCCTTCTCATCTTATTCGCTAAGTCGTCATTTTTTCAATTAAGCCACTACCAAACACCTCTATATGGCTGACCGAATAAGCCATACATCTCATTAAGCCCATTAAGTCAAAAACAAACATACCCATAGTCGGTATGTTTGGTTTGATTTGGTTTAGACTTCAATGGACCTATTTAATTTCTTGTCATCTACAAGTATGCTAACTATTGACCAAACCGGTCGATGTATTTTTGGGTTCTTCTTAAATCTGTTTAGACACTTAAATGAAAGGCATGTCGTGTTCAAGTCATCAAAATTATTTTCACTTAGGTTGGGAATTCTGGTGAATGTTAGAATGATGAATCAAAGAGCTAGCTAGAGTTTACTCCATTCGAAATTTTGTAATATGAATTACTCTTTCTAACAAAGTATATGGGGTCTTGTGCTTGAGATGGCAAATAATGTTGGTGCAATACATAATAGAAATTGGAATGTCGCTGGTTAGGGTGGATTCACCCCATTTTGTCCCCATCCCCCACCTCCAACTCCATCTCCACCCCTGAAGTAGCAATGTCCACTTCTATATGATACTAGTTCACGTGCTCTGATGAAGATGATGACTCTATGATTCAAGGATTTGTAGAGGGAGAAAAGTGAGTACTTAAGTGTGTTTTAGTAGGGTTTTTGAAAGAATGTGTTTGATTTACGATACTTGAGTGTTAATGTATGTTGTTTTGAGTTTGAATTTGGACATTTTTGTTGTATGTGTTCGTGTTTAAATTTGTGCCAATTTGTTGTGTGTGTGTGTCAGTGTTTGTGTGTGTGTGTGTATTCATAGTGTTTGGATCTGAATCTGCACAATTTTTTCTTGGGTTTATAAACGTTCAATCAGTTCTTGTTTTTAAATGTTCTTGATATAGATTGAAAAAGATAGATAATTTAAAAATTAAATCAAGGGTAAAATACCCTTATTTGAGAGGTACTCACTTAAACGATTGAAACTTAAGAACCGTGAAAGGGACCAGAACCCGCCAAAAAAGCAACCATAGGGCTTCTTTTGTTATAAGTGAATAGAAAGGAACAAAACCAGCTAAACACCATAAAATTACAGGGACCAAATCAGTAATTTACTATAAATATAACTACAAAAGGAAAAGAAAAGAACATATATGTTATGCATTTGTAAGTTTATAATATCCAATTTTCTATAGTTTGTAAATCTCTCTCTCTCTCTCACACACACACACACACACATATATATATATATATATATATATATGTGTGTGTGTGTGTGTGTGTGAGAGAGAGAGAGAGAGAGAGAGAGTGAGTGAGAGAGAGAGAGAGAGAGGTGTATATATATGTGTGTGTGTGTGAGAGAGAGAGAGAGTGAGTGAGTGAGAGAGAGAGATGATATGATTTGGGATCATGTAAATGTTTTATAGAACCACCTTGTAGCCTTCATATGAGTCTTTGAGTTTGATCCGACGCCATACCAAAACATGGTAGCATAACCGTAAGTAATTGGAACTTCGATGACAATGATGTAAGCGAATATAAACCTTAATATACCATACACACCTTACCATATCTTAACTAATCAAAAGTTATACCTTTTTATAGGTTGGTCGTATGCTCCTCATCACATCAAAGTTATACTTGCTTGAAGTTTACGAGTTCTTTTTTTCCATACACTTGTTATGCTCGCCTCTCAGTGTTTCATGAACTTCTCAATCAATAGTTCAGTTGGTTTCTGATAACTCTATTTTTTGAGTTATTATTTCCTTTTATTTTTATTTTATTTTGTCAAATTTTAGCCATTTCACTTCTCAAAACCCCCATTCTTGGTAATATTCATGAAAACGAGCAAAAAGAGTGAACCGTAGTTTTAATAAATCATTTGGTGGAGTTTTGGTGCTTTTTCACGAAATATCCACAGTGACTTGCGTATCCCACTCCAGACCCCACTATCGAGCAGAGAAGAAGACAAAAGAAAATCAACTCTTAGTTGGGAAGTAAAGTTCTGGAGAATGGAAGGTTCAATTGGCAGAGGCAAGGGATTGAGAAGTACAAGCATGTTCCTAAAAGCATGGCAAGATGAATTGGTTAATAACCCCCATGGTACTTTATAGTTGACTTTTTGGAAAGGTGGTGGGTCCTATCGGTAAAAGAACTAAAGGCTGGTGGATAGAAGTATTGCACAAAGAAGCTGAACCTTATGCCTCTTCAGTCCTTATTCTCTAGTTAAAACCCATTTTTATGTAAAACCCAACCTTTCCTCTTAGTATATAAAGGGGTGTTGGGTTCCATTTAATTCATCTTGCATATCTCCATCTACCACATTAAGTGTTAGAGTAGTTCTAGTATTAGCTCTCATTTACTGCAGTAGTTCTCTAAATTTCTGTATTTTCAATTCCTAGTGTAATTGTAGTTTCGAGAAATCAGTGGCAGTGACGTATCTTCGTTCCCCACTGCGGTTTTAATTCAAGTCACTTTCAGTTTATTTATGTTTATCTTCTCATCTTTTTTTTTCTTTACATCAGTAATGTTAGGCTAAACTTCCTTTGGGATGTAGGAAAGAGAAGTACCTGGATTTTAGAGAAAATGCTTGAGTAATCTTTATACTTGGAATATTTATTGTTTTGGTCATTCACTCTCGATTATTGCCCAATGATGCGAACAAGCCGATCACTTGTAAGGATCTAAAGTCTAGTTCTTAACTCATAAATGAGTAGAATGCAGTGACACGAGCTTGGATGATGCTAGGGGATTCGAAAGAATTCTTATGACACTTGCGAAAGTGAGGTCGGCACAGTGAGCTAATCCCAACCCACTGGAGTAGTAGGCAAGCTAGTTGGTGTATTAAAAACACAATGTGGATAGTTTGCAACCCACTGCAATTAAATCACATATTTCGCACGTACCAAGTTTTTGGCGCCGTTGCCGGGGACTGGCGTGATTTTAAATCTCAAGACATTAGTTTTTGTTCGAGCCCGAGTAACTCGTTTTTCTAAGCTGTTCGTGTTGCATGCCAAGGCAACAACACGGACCTTTGGTGCCAATCGATCTTGAAATAGAGAAAACTTTTCGAAGAAGACGTAAAAACAAAAACACAAATCGACAACCCCCTGTGAACCCCGCTGTAAACATGGCTGGTGTGGGAGGTGAAAGACCTGTTAACCCACCACCGATAGTGGAGACCACATTAACGATTACCGATAGCAAGGATCGAAAAATACGGGACTATGCTACTTCCGGAGTTGGTGATTTAAGCTCCGGAATTTTAAGACCCAACATTGTTGCACAACATTTTGAACTCAAACCGGTGATGTTTCAAATGATCCAAGCCATGGGTCAGTTTGGAGGGTCACCATCTGAGGATCCGCACTCGCACTTAAAATCCTTTTTGGAAATGACTGATTCCTTTCAATTGCAAGGTGTGAGTGATGAAGCATTAAGACTAAGGCTTTTCCCTTTTTCATTAAGGGATAAGGCCAAGTCTTGGCTGAACTCACATGCACCTCATTCGATAACCACTTGGCAAGAACTTGCTGACAAATTTTTACAAAAATACTTTCCTCCCACAAGGAATGTAAGGTTTCGAAATGATATTATTTTGTTCAGACAAGAAGAAGATGAGGCTGTTTCAGATGCATGGGAACGATTTAAAGATTTACTTCGAAAGTGCCCACATCACGGCATCCCACATTGCATCCAATTGGAGACCTTTTACATTGGTCTTTCCAATGCAGCCAAAATCATCTTAGATGCAACAGCAGGTGGAACATTCACAAGTAAAACCTACAATGAAGGATATCAAATCTTAGAAAAAGTGTCCAACAACAATACCGAGTGGTCCAATCCTAGAGCACCCATACGAAAGACCAACACCATTGATTCTGAGGCACTCAAAACCATGAATGCGCAGTTAGTGGCCTTAACCAAATTAGTTTTGAATCAAAACAGAGGCCAAGTCAATTCTGCAACACATCTCTCTGAAAACTGTTCCCTCTGTGGAGAAGAACATGTTTTTTACTATTGCCCAGCAAATCCCGAGTCTGTTAATGTTATAGGGACCAACCCGAGGAACAACCCGTATTCGCAAACCTATAATCCAGGTTGGAGGAATCATCCGAATTTTTCTTGGGCTGGTAATCCAGGACTCCAACCCCACGGGGCGAGTCATGGCCAGCAAAGACCACAAAACCCCCCTGGATTTCACCAACATCACAGTGGGCATCCCCCACAGAACTTTCAGCAAGGGCAATCCTCGCAACAGTTCCAACCACGACCAACTCAACCCGCTGAGACTCAACCATCACTCGAATCAATTCTCAAAGGTTTCATGAATCAAACTCAAGCAGCCATTAGGAACATAGAGACTCAAGTAGGACAACTAGCCGTCGAAGTTAAGAATAGACCACCAGGGACATTACCTAGTGACACCGAACATGCTAGGGTGATAGGAAAAGGATCTGAACAAGTCAAGTCCATAACACTTAGGAGTGGAAAGGATCTGAAAGATATCATTTTTGAATCTGATGATCCGCCTCAAATACCCACTGTGGCCACTCCTCAAGTCACTGTCATTCCCACAGTGAGGACCGATGTCCCTGATCTTCCCACTTTTGGACCTATACCAAAACCTACTGTTCCAAAGCCAACACCACAGCAAACTCAAATTGACCCACTAAATGTACCTTTTCCTGAAAGAATGAAGACTAAAAATGTCGATGTTCAATTTAAAAAATTCTTAGACATTTTTAAACAACTTCACATTAACATACCCTTGGTAGAGGCTCTTGAGCAAATGCCAAGCTATGTTAAATTTTTAAAGGATATTTTGAACAAAAAGATAAAGTTGGATGAGTTTGAAACTGTGGCTTTGACCAAGGAATGTAGTGCCCTCCTTACTAGCAAGATTTCGCCTAAGCTGAAAGACCCGGGTTGTTTCACCATTCCATGCACAATAGGAGGACAAGAAGTAGGTCAAGCACTCTGCGATTTGGGAGCTAGTATAAACTTAATGCCATTGTCCATTTTCAATAAGTTAGGTATTGGAGAGGCTAGACCCACAACCGTGACATTACAACTAGCCGATCGGTCCATTGCCTACCCAAAAGGAAAAATAGAAGACGTTTTGGTCCAAGTGGATAAATTTATCTTCCCCGCCGATTTTCTAGTTCTAGATTATGAGGCCGATAAAGATATCCCAATCATCTTAGGGCGTCCGTTTCTTGCAACCGGACGTACTTTGATCGATGTGCACAAAGGGGAACTCACTATGAGAGTCAATGACCAAGAGGTAACATTCAATGTCTTCAAGTCCCTTAAGTACATAGAAACTGAAGACTGTTTTGCTTTGAGTTTGATTTGTGGTACCCATGGTTTTGATACAGTGACCACAGTGGGGAGTGAGAGTGAGCACTCCGATTCTGAGAGTGACGACACTTTTGAGGATGAGTGTAACCCAATAGTGGCAGCCTTTGAACCTCTGGACTTCAAGGACAGAAATGTTCAACCCCCTTCAATAGAACAACCTCCCGAGTTAGAGCTTAAACCATTGCCTTCCCACTTAAAATATGCTTTTCTCGCTAAAGATAATAAACTTCCCGTTATTATCTCTTCCAAACTTAGTGAGAAACAAGAACAACTTCTGATTGATTTGTTAGTAAAGCATAAAAGGGCAATTGGTTGGACCATAGCGGACATTCGAGGTATTAGCCCCTCCTTATGTCAACATAAGATTAACTTGGAGAGTGACCACCTTGGAAAAGTCCAACCTCAAAGAAGGTTGAACCCCATAATGAAGAAGGTAGTTAAGAAAGAAGTGTTGAAGTGGTTAGACGCCGGTATTATCTACCCAATAGCTAGTAGTAGTTGGGTGAGCCCCGTCCAATGTGTCCCTAAAAAGGGAGGGACAACCGTAGTGAAGAACGAAAAGAACGAGCTCATTCCCACTAGGACTGTCACAGGGTGGAGAATATGCATGGATTATAGACAACTCAACCTAGCCACTAAGAAAGACCATTTTCCCCTACCTTTCATCGACCAAATGCTTGATAGGTTAGCGGGAAAGGAATTCTATTGTTTTCTAGATGGATACTCCGGATACAACCAAATCCATATCGCCCCCGAGGACCAAGAAAAGACCACCTTTACTTGTCCCTACGGTACATTTGCATTCCGGAGGATGCCATTTGGATTGTGTAATGCCCCAACCACTTTCCAACGTTGTATGATGGCCATTTTCACCGATATGATTGAGGACACCATAGAAGTTTTTATGGATGACTTTCCTGTGATAGGGACATCATTTGACAACTGCCTGGGAAATTTGGAGAAAAGCCTAGTGAGATGTGAGACCCACGACCTTATTTTAAATTGGGAAAAATGCCATTTTATGGTAGAAGAAGGTATTGTCCTAGGTCATCTTGTCTCAAAAAGAGGGTTGGAAGTCGACAAAGCCAAGCTTGAAGTGGTGGCACAACTTCCCGAACCCACAACGGTGAAAGGTATTCGAAGTTTCTTGGGTCACGCAGGTTTTTATAGGAGGTTTATCAAAGATTTTTTGAAAATAACCAAACCCCTATGTAACCTGTTGCAACATGAAAAAGAATTTAATTTTACCCAAGAATGTCGAGATGCCTTTGAAACAATCAAAAAAGCCTTAGTTACTGCACCCATAGTGACCACTCCTGACTGGTCACTCCCATTTGAAGTTATATGTGACGCCAACGAGTGGGCTGTGGGGGCTGTTCTCGGACAAAGAAAGAACAAAATCTTTCACCCCATGTATTACGCAAGTAAAACACTGATTGAAGCTCAGATTAATTATACCGTAACTGAAAAATAATTACTTGCGGTGGTGTTTGCTTTTGATCGTTTCAGGTCTTATCTAATAGGGACGAAGGTCATCATACACACTGATCATGCAGCGATAAAATATTTGATCAACAAGGCTGATTCCAAGCCACGTTTGATTAGATGGGTTTTATTGTTGCAAGAATTTGACCTTGAGATCATTGATAGAAAAGGAACAAGCAATCAGGTAGCTGACTATTTGTCCAGGCTCGAGAAGGTAGTGACCACTGTGGATCCCACTCCGGTCAAAGAGAATTTTCCCGATGAACAATTGTTATCAGCCCAACATCGTGAAAATAATATCCCTTGGTATGCTGACATTGCAAACTTTTTAGCAAGTGGACTAAAGCCCCACGGGATGAGTGGACAACCATTTAAAAAGTTTTTACATGATACACGACAATATGTTTGGGACGACCCTTTCTTATATAAGATAGGGACGGACCAAATATTGAGGCGTTGTGTCCACGGGAGTGAGTAACATCAAATACTCCATGGTTGCCACACATCCCACTACGGTGGCCACTTTGGTGGAAACCGCACTGCTGCAAAAATCTTGCAAAGTGGGTTCTTTTGGCCCATTGTGTTTAAAGACTCTTTCGAATTTGTGAAAAATTGTGAGCAATGCCAACGCACCGGGAACATTTCACAAAGACACGAGATGCCTCTTAATAACATTCTAGAGGTAGAACTTTTTGATGTTTGGGGGATCGATTTCATGGGTCCTTTCCCAAATTCAAACAATATTTTTTATATCTTGGTTGCGGTAGACTATGTTTCAAAATGGGTAGAGGCTGTTGCATGTCACTCTAATGATGCCAACACCGTGGTGAAATTTTTGCATAAAAACATTTTCACTCGATTTGAAACACCACGGGCATTGATTAGTGACGAAGGTACCCATTTTGTAAACAAAGTCATGAGCTCGGTCCTTGCTAAATATGATATACATCATAGAGTGGCCACCACATACCACCTGCAGACCAACGGTTTAGCCGAACTTTCAAACCGAGAAATCAAAAGTATTTTGGAGAAAGTCGTTAAACCACATCGCAAGGATTGGTCAACCAAACTTGATGACGCTCTTTGGGCCTATCGAACAGCCTACAAGACTCCCTTGGGAATGTCTCCGTTTAAATTGGTTTTTGGCAAAGATTGCCATTTACCGATTGAATTAGAGCACAAGGCGTTTTAGGCCCTTAAAGAGCTCAATATGAGTGAAGATGTTGCAGGAATTAAGAGGTGCTTGCAAATGCATGAGCTAGAGGAGTTGCGATACCACTCCTATGAAAACGCAAAGTTGTACAAAGAAAAGACCAAGATGTGGCATGATCGAAGAATCAACTATATGGAGTTCATGGAAGGCCAACAGGTACTATTGTTCAATTCCCGTCTTAAACTCTTTCCGGGTAAACTAAAATCACGATGGACGGGACCATACACCGTGGTCAAGGTTAGTCCCTTTGGAACAGTGGAATTGAAGTCCCCACAGTCTGGTCAAACGTTTAAGGTCAATGGGCAGAGAGTGAAACATTTTCTGAGCGAGAGTGCTCACATTCCATCCCACTCTCTAACCCACTCTGGTTAAGAAAAGTCGGAACCACTTGTAAATATTTTATTTCAGTTATTTGCTGTGTTTTTTTTGTTCTTTTTAATGCTGTGTGGTAGTTTGTTTTCATGTGTGTAGGAGAGCTTGCCAATTTTTGAAGAAAAAGTCAAACAAGTACTTCGCAGTGACATCGAGCATGTCACTGCGCTTCCCACTGCCGAACTGATGCTGAGATGGGACGGTTTGGGGGCCCAAGAGCTGACAACATATCACCTTTTCTTACACATTAGTCTCCTTTTGCTGCCACCCTACATCTAATTCGCCATTTTTCAAGAAAAGCCATCATATCTCTCTTTTTCTCTCAATAACCGTTCCCTCCAATTTCTAATACCCAAAAAATACTTATTTCCCACCAAAAAGCCAAAAGACACCTTTCCTCCAAATATTTCAAACACAAACTCTTCCTTCCCAAATACTTTTATCTCAAGGAACCGAACAAGAAACCCTTCCAATGGCTAGAAGCAAAAGATTAAACCCTAACCCTAATGAGCCCGACCGTACTGCAGTCCGCCGCAGAACCGCCGACGACCGCCCACCGGAAAACATTACCAGCGATCTGAACGAACAGCCGCCATCATCCGGCGAACATCCAACCACGACCGACGTGCCAGATGCAGGGTCGTCCAAGAAAGAGGGTTCCAAAACTGCTTCTTCATCGAAAGCTTCGGATACCAGTTTGAAGCATTTTAAGGAGGAGGAATCACAAAATGAAGAGGATATTCTGAAGTTGGAAGAGGAGTACAATCAAAGACTTCTTGCACTTCGGAAAAAGAAGGAAGAGGTCGAGAAGAAACGGAAATAAGAGGAAGAAAAGTTGGCAAAAGAGGAGGCAGAAAGAGTAAGGAAAGAGGAGGAAGAGAGAATCCGAAAAGAAGAAGCCAAACGGTTGGCGAGAGAGGAAGAGGAGAGGCAAAGGGTCGAAAAGGAGAAGTTACTGCAGAGGCTGAGAAAAAAAGGGCAAAAGAAGAAAGGATGAGAAAGGAAGAACAAGACCGAATCAGACAAGAGGAGGAAAATCCAAGAAAAGAGGCAAAGGATGCGACACTCATGCACAAGGAGCAGATTCAGACTGATAAAAACCTCCAAGTCACAAACACTGTTGATTTGGAGGCACTCCAGAAAGCTGCCCACAGTGAGGAAAACCCGATCAAAAGAGCATTAAGGAAGAGAGGAATGGTCACAAGATCTGGGGTGACCATTTCGGAGAAAACACCGACAAAGAAACCAAAGAAGAAATCATCTGGGAAAGGTAAGGGTCTCTCACCCTCTTTAAGTTCATCATCTGTTGAAACTGATGCTGGGGATGAACAAATGTCTGAAAACCCACATCAGTCCACAGTGGGCACTGAGCATGCCCCCAGTGGGGTGCCCAGGCAGTTCACGACTCCAGCAGTCGCTGCCCACTATGAGTGCATTGTCAATCAAAAGTTGAACTTAGAGAGGGGTTTTGACCCTGACTTTGTAGAGGCCAACCCGTTTATCAAAGATAGGGTTATACAACATGATTGGACGACCTTGGCATCTGCCAATCGTCGAGCAAATGCCTCTTTGGTTAGGGAGTTTTATGCCGAGGCCTCTCAGATGAAGGACCCAGTTGTGAAAGTCTGGGGTCGAACCGTGCACTATACCGCCAGTGCTATCAATCGGGTCCTTGGAATAAGGATCCCAACCACATGCTCCTTTGCACGGTTCCTACAAAAAATGACCCCGGCAGATGAAGATGTTATTTTGCAAGCCCTGACTGTTGACGAAAAGCCCTGGGATAAGGATGGCCAAAGAAGGTGCCTACATGCTAGCTCCCTCACTACAGAGGCCGCTGTGTGGTTCCAGTTTGTACGGGCCTCCTTATCACCGACTACTCATGATACGACCCTCTCGATGCACAAGTGCGCTTTGCTGTACTGCATCCTGGCAGGGAAACCTATCAACCTGGGAATCCTCATGCACTCCGCCATTCACCAAGCTCGGACCCGAAAGAAGGTAATCCTCCCTCTTCCTTGTCTTATTACATCGTTACTAATCGAGGTTGGAGTGCCAGCTGCTCAGGATGACAAGTGGATCACTTCAATGAACAACATCAGCATTGTCACAATCAAGAAGATGGGGAGAGCAATTACTACTCCCCCCACAGAGCCTGCTTGTAACACCCTCGAATTTGGAAAGAGCAACTAAATAAAATTTCGATAAAATACCCAACAAGATAAAATCATTTCTACAATTCATACCTTAAAATACCTCATAATTTAAAACATTATAGTTCCCCAAATAAAATAACTTAAACGGGTGTCACTTAACAAGACACAAGTTGCTAATCCCAAAATAAATGCGGAAGACTTCACTAAACGATTCACATCTCGTGCACACTACTAGCACTCGCCACTTCATAATGTAGCTAGAGCTACCCCAACCTGAGCATGTTGCACATGCCGACAAATAAAAAGGGTTAGGCTTACGCCTAGTGAGTTCAAGCATTTTATCATGACTACATAAAAGAAATCATAAATCGGAAGGTTGTAGTTTTAGTCATGATTTAGATAAATCTTTCATTGAAAGTTTGCGACCAAGATTATTATTTCCAAAGGTTTTCCCAAACGGGCATACATGACTCATTTTTCCAACGTACCCAAAATCCATGGAAACCATTCCCGAAAAGTGTAAAGCGTTTTCCAAAATGAGTTACGACTCCAACTCACTCAAAACATATTTGGGCATAAATAACCCAAGGAATACAAACGTGGACAAAACTCCAATATTCCAAAACACCCGATAAGTATGAAACATAGAACCCTGCCAATAACCATGAATACAATTCGTATAAATAAAGTACGTCACCGAAAATATGGATAAAAACATATACCCAAAACCACATCTTTCGGTGACGGGGGAGACCCGATTCCATCGAAAGTGACGGGCACACAAAGTTAAGTCACTCGTGATGTTACTGGATTACACCTCAAGCCCCGACCTTAGTTCCCATTCCATAAAGACATCACAACCTCAAGACATAAATAGATTGCCTTTATTGCATACCCCGTAGAGTTACACCTCAAGGACTTACAGGCGACCTTATTGCATATCCAGCCTAGACGAGTTACACCTCAAGCCCCGACCTTAGTTCCCATGCCATAAAGATATCACAACCTCAAGCCATAAATAGATTGCCTTTATTGCATACCCCGTAGGGTTACACCTCAAGGACTTACATACACGGGGGCCATAGTGCATACTCGCTAGTGGCCCCATGGCCTACGCATATAACCATGCGTCCCTACAGTCCACTCCTCGTGCACAAAGAGATAGACCATCAAATAAAGACTGACTCACTTGCCTATGGATCCAATGCAACACAGTCTACCAAAACATGCTCAACCCGGAATGACAACACACCCAAGCATGTAAATATCAATAATGTGCAATAAAATGCATTTAAACATCCGTTAGGTAAACAAGTACCACAAAACCACTATTAACCCAAAACCTGACACGGTTAAGCAAAAGGGTTTTCCCAAAAGGACTCACACCTTTACAATTCTCAAAATAACTCTCGACGCTAAATCGGATATTTCCCAAATGGTTTATAAAATCAATTACACTAACATGATGTACTCGTCAAATAAGCCTCTCTTTGAGCAATTAACCTTTTAAAGACAAAATATGGTTTCTAACCATCCAAATATTCAACAGCCCCAATTATAGGTGTTTTGCACATTTATGAAGATAAATATTTCCAAAAGAGTTAAACTATCCAAATAACTCAACCACATATCTTTTCAAGTAAAACACACACATATTCGTAAAATACTCATTTTGGCATGTACAACGTTTTCGCAAAGTAACTTGAACTCACCTTGCTAGATTAGGCTAATTCTAGATTTTTCCCAAACGTAAGCTCCTTTGAAGAAGTCCGAACCTTCAAGTCCAAATCTTCCAAAAACCTAAATTCATAAATTCCTACCATGAATATTCATATTCAACCACTTAAAAAAAACCAATCCCAAACATCTTATATCAAAATCTCCATTTTGACCAAAATCCCAATATTAACCTAACTTCTCCAAAATCATCCAAATTGAAATTGGAGAAACAAAACACTAGGAGATCATCAATGAAACATTTATAACCTATATGAAAGTATAGAAGCTAGGAGGATGAACTCACCACTTAGGTTTTGATGAAAACCTAGAAAACCTCAAAAATCTCTTAAGATGTTGTGGATGGAACTTGCTCTTGCATCTATAGATGAAATCAATAGTATAAAATGGGTAAGGAACGCATCAATCTCCAAGTGAAACCCCAAAATCGGTTAGGGTTTTGTGAGGGAGAAAAGGGGAATCGATTTGGGAGAGAAAAGGAAGGAGATTCGAGACTTACCACCACCAAACACCCTTGAATCTTCCAATGATCTTCCAAACTCTTTCTAGATCCTTGAAGATCTCTCAAAAACGAAACCATGGCCACTTGAATTGCAAAAATCGGAGTTGAAACGAGAGAGATATGAAGAAATGAAGTTTGGGTTGTGAAATTCGTATTTGACAGCAACCAGGTACCCGTCCGCGACAATGACCAGCGACAATGTGTCATTGTCACGTATCATTGTCGCTGGTGGTGTACCGAAGGTTGTACCCTTGGCGTGACAATGACACGCGACAATGACACGGTCATTGTCGCTGGTCATTGTAGCTCCGCGGTACCGAAACTGTTTTGGTCATAACTTCTTCGTTATAGCTCCGTTTTTGCTCCGGGAAGAACCGTTGGACTCGTATTCGAATTCCTTATCCAACAAGATCATAAAATCTAAGATTTAACCCAAAATTCTATTTTTCATATTTTTCTTAAAAGATCGATTCCACACTGATTCGAAGTCGTACTTATCCGAAAATTACGGGTGTTACACTGCTGATGAACAACCCACAGTGCGATCCACTGGCACCCCACTCCGCCAGCCCACTCCAGGAAGCACAAACAATCCAATGACCGCCATTCTGAGAGCGTTAACGAAACTCACCTATCACGTCGATCTCATGGAAGCCCAACAGAAGCATATGAACAGGGCTACAGAGTCCTTATGGATGTATACTCGCGATCGGGATGTGGTCATGAACCAAATGTTACAAGGTGCTGATCCCAAACTAGCCGCACAGCTCCCCGACTTTCCAGAAGGTATTTGTCCCTCTAATGACAGTGACGATGGTCTCAGTGAAGACTCTGCTGCAAGCTCACCACCGGCGACTCCTGCCCCCTGAATGGTTTGTTGGGATTGTGGTTCCCACTTATGATGCTCTAAAAAACAATTTTTATTATCTGTTTGGTTTGCTATTCTGCCTATGGCTAGGCATTTGACAATTTGCTACTGTTTATTTTTAATGATGCATGATATCCTGCTGCTAAGCAGGTGCTTTTGGGTACTAACTTACTTCTTGTTTGAATGTTTGATTGATCCCCTTCCAATTTAAGGTGCAACTTTCGGCTTCCAACTTAAAAAGTCCCTTTTGTAAGTACGACTCTCAACTTGTCACGTTGAAATGATTTAGGCCATTTTTTGCATCCAAACACGACCATTTTGTACCTCCAACCACCTTTTTCGCCCCAATTTCCAAGTCACGGTGAGGACACTGTGCAATCTTAAGTTTGAGGTGGGGACTTCCAGTGACTTCCAGTCTTTCCACAGTGGGGACACTGTGAAGTCTTAAGTTTGAGGTGGGTAAACCATACCCCCTCCCAAAAAAAAACACGTAAAATCTAAAAAATTGGAGTATCACTACAAAAGATTGATGGTGTGCCTTTTTTGGACCATCAAAGTGCTCACTCCCAGAAAAAGATGGTGTGCCTATTCTGGACCATCAGAATACCCACTCTCACAAAAAATAGCCATACCCAAATAAAGCCTGAAAGTGTACGTACTTACCCTTGCAAAATACAAAACACTCACTTCTTGAAATAAAAATCTCAAAGCAAGATTCTCGGTCCATGTTTGGAAGTAGTTACTACAAAACCCTTGGGACAAATATTCAAAGCCACAAACCCTTCGAATCCAAGAAAGTCTTATTGATCAAATGTGAACAAGGGAAAGAGTTCGTCAAATACAAAAGTGAAGTTTCAATTTTGGAACCAAAAGAAGCATCCATGGAGGGAGATCAACATGTATTCAGAGTGAGAAGTCGGTAAGTCCCTGAAAGCTCATAAGTGCATAATTTAATTTAATTTTCTTTCTTTCTTTTTATTACTTGGGGACAAGTAATGGTTTAAGTTTGAGGTTGTGATAACTCTATTTTTAGAGTTATTATTTCCTTTTATTTTTATTTTATTTTGTCAAATTTTAGCCATTTCACTTCTCAAAACCCCCATTCTTGGTAATATTCATGAAAACGAGCAAAAAGAGTGAACCATAGTTTTAATAAATCATTTGGTGGAGTTTTGGTGCTTTTTCACGAAATATCCGCAGTGACTTGCGTATCCCACTCCAGACCCCACTATCGAGTAGAGAAGAAGACAAAAGAAAATCAACTCTTAGTTGGAAGTAAAGTTCTGGAGAATGGAAGGTTCAATTGGCAGAGGCAAGGGATTGAGAAGTACAAGTATGTTCCTAAAAGCATGGCAAGATGAATTGGTTAATAACCCCCATGGTACTTTAAAGTTGACTTTTTGGAAAGGTGATGGGTCCTATGGGTAAAAGAACTAAAGGCTGGTGGATAGAAGTATTGCACAAAGAAGCTGAACCTTATGCCTCTTCAGTCCTTATTCTCTAGTTAAAACCCATTTTTGTGTAAAACCCAACCTTTCCTTTTAGTATATAAAGGGGTGTTGGGTTCCATTTAATTCATCTTGCATATCTCCATCTACCACATTAAGTGTTAGAGTAGTTCTAGTATTAGCTCTCATTTACTGCAGCAGTTCTCTAAATTTCTTGTATTTTCAATTCCTAGTGTAATTGTAGTTTCGAGAAATCAGTGGCAGTGACGTATCTTCGTTCCCCACTGCGGTTTTAATTCAAGTCACTTTCAGTTTATTTATGTTTATCTTCTCATCTTTTGTTTTCTTTACTTCAGTAATGTTAGGCTAAACTTCCTTTGGGATGTAGGAAAGAGAAGTACCTGGATTTTAGAGAAAATGCTTGAGTAATCTTTATACTTGGAATATTTATTGTTTTGGTCATTCACTCTCGATTATTGCCCAATGATGCGAACAAGCCGATCACTTGTAAGGATCTAAAGTCTAGTTCTTAACTCATAAATGAGTAGAATGCAGTGACACAAGCTTGGATGATGCTAGGGGATTCGAAAGAATTCTTATGACACTTGCGAAAGTGAGGTCGGCACAGTGAGCTAATCTCAACCCACTGGAGTAGTAGGCAAGCTAGTTGGTGTATTAAAAACACTTAGAGTATTTATCTCTACACATTCCATCGAGACCTGAAAAGGTCCATTTTTGAGATTACCATTGACAAAACGATAAATACTACAAGTGTGAGATTTTTACCTAAAGGTGTGAGTATATTTTGTAACCGGGCTTTTCTAGCGAAAATGCCCACCTCAAGTACAAGGATCACTTTTAAGATCAGGTATTTAATATAAAATCTAGGGAAAATCTAACCTATATTCCTTCTTTTAAATCTTAAGTAAAATCGTTAAAGTAGCGTTTCACCGAACAAACCAAAATATTGCTTCCTCTGTAACTGAAACTTGTAAAAGGAAGCTCATGAGAACCGTATTGTCTTGATTGCCCAGTCCCTGTGGATTTGATTCTGGTATTTTATCAACTATTACTTGTGTTGGGTCACTTAAGATTTGAAGATGACCTCAGTCTCTCAATTTTACACAGTTCATACTTAGAATAAATTCTAGGTTCTTTACAAGCAGTTTAATTGTATAAAAATGTTCGGTGAAGTCGAAGATCAACCGAAGAAACAAAGTAGAAGTATATCTTCAAGGCGGATTGAAGATAGATTTCTCAACCAAAGATTAAGCTGCTACTTGGGACGTCCTAAGGTTTTAGGCCAGTACAAGGTCCTAAGGTTTAAGGCCAGTACAAGGTCCTAAGGTTTTAGGCCAGTACACTTGAAGAGCAAGGAAAATCTTGAAGACTTGATCGGTAGGATCTCTTGAAGATGTTAAAGACTTGATCTCTAGGATCTCTTGAAGATGTTGAAGACGTGATATGCAGGATCTCCTGAAGATGTTAAAGACTTGATCTCCAGGATCTCCAAGACTTGATCTCCAGGATCTCCAAGACTTGATCTACAGGATCTCCTAGACTTGATTGAAGAATCTCTTGAAGATGTTGAAGATATGATCGACATGATATGTTGAAGTCATGATCGGCAGGATATCCTTGAAGACATCCTAGGCCAACAGTTTACAGCAGGTATATTCTGCTCTATCTGCAAAATATTTGAGATATCTTGCAATGACAGAGACATAATCCAAGGATCAGAAAAAGAGGTCTTTGGATTTGTTATCTCTTTCAAGAAAGTTCAGATTCAACAAAAGGTCAACGCTTCAAGACAAAACATACAAAGACAAAAGTACGTCCCGATATTTTTCAGAAGAGCTGCTTCCATCCTGCCATCCAAGTGCTGCTTGACAAGTGTCCATGCATTTAATGCATGAGGCACTATATAAAGAGATCTTCTTCAACCTTGCAACTCACCAGTTCACAGACTCTCAAAAGCTTTCAAGTGCTGGCATTACTCTCTCTCAAAAGTTCATTTGTGTTCTAAGTGTTTTACAACTGTTCTTATTCTCTGTGTGACTTTATGTTAGATTGTTTAAGCAGATTTTATCTGTTTTGTTCCGCAGCAATCTTTAAGTTTTCTATGTGTAATTCTTGATTTTAAATCAATAAAGAATTAATTAAGTGAAAATTTTTGTGTATTGTATTCAACCCCCCCCCTTCTACAATACTTGTTTACCATTGCTAATCCATAGCTGGGACCAACAAGTGGTATCAGAGCAGGTCAGTTTAATCTAATAAACTTGATCTGATCTGCAATGGCTTCATCTTCTACCTTGAACAATGTTTCTTCTCAAAACTCTACTGCTAATGCTGGATCATACGACAATGGCTCCATAGCCAAACCACCAAAGTTTAACCCTAATAACTTCTCTCTGTGGAAAAGTCGTATGATGCTCTTCCTAGAAGGAGTTGACAGCAGATATCCCACCATACTCCATGAAGGGCCTCTTGTCCCAAGAGTTTGGGATCGTTATAATGCTAAAAACAAAGATGAGGATGGTGATGATTCTTCTTCTGATGAGGAAGAACGAACACCTGCTACTGGGAGATACATTGTAAAGGACCCCAGTAAGTACACTGATGAAGACAAGCGTCTTGTAGCTCTTGATACTAAAGTCAGAGCCATCATTGCCCTCTCTTTGCCTGATGAAGTTTATCACTCTCTTGTAAACTTTTCTACTGCTAAAGAAATGTGGTCTACTTTGTGTGTTCTTTATGAAGGAACTTCTGAAGTGAAAAAGAGCAGAAAATCGCTCTTGTTAGAAAATATGAACTGTTTGCTCATGAAAAAGGAGAATCGCTTTCTGATTACTATAACCGTTTTAACAGTCTGCTTAATGATCTTAAGCTGTTGGGTCGCATTTATGACAATGAGGAAGTCTTATGCAAATTTATGGACTGTCTTCCTGAGTTCTGGGAAAACATCTGCACATGCATTAAGACAACCAAGGATCTTGATCATATGCCTCTCACAGCTCTTTATGGTACTCTCTTTAACTTTGAGCAAACCAAGCTCCAAAGGAAGTATGTTATTAAAGATATCAAAAGCTCTTCCCTAGCTCTTGTAAGTGACTCTTCCAAAAGATCTGAGTGTATTCCTAGAATTACATATCCTTCTAATTCTGACCATGATAGTCAAGAAGATACCAATGATCATTCGGAGGCATATCTTAGTGATGCTGATGATGAAGGTGAAGAAACCCCCGTTGACCAACTGATAGATGGCATAGCCATGCTGGCAGGTTACTCTAAACCTAGACCCCGTTTCTCCTCTAGTAAATCTAAATTTTCTAGAAAATCTTCTCAAAATTTCCCCAAGCACTTTTCAACTGATAAATCAAATGAGGAATGCTTTAAATGTGGGAAGAAAGGCCATTTTGCCTCTGAGTGCAGAAGCAAGCTTTCTGAAAAATCAAAGAACTCTTCTTCTAGTCGTCCCTTTTCAAAATCTAACAGATCCAGACCCGATTCAAATCACTCATTTTCTCAAAAATCTGGCCAACCTGGTTCCTCTGTGAACTCTGACCGTGCTGAAAAGTACAAGGCTAAATACAAAAGAGAAAAGGAGAGAAATGAACTTCTTTCCAAAAAGGGAACGGGTCTGCTGGCTGAGTATCATGACTTGGTAGATGAACCCACATCTGACAGTGATAAGGACATGGCCAATATTTGTTTCATGGCAAAGATTGATGACATCAATGACTGTGAGGAAACTCCTTCCACTCTTGCTCTAGTCTCGACAGGATGCTCTTCCTCATCCACTCAGGTACATCCCTTTCACTCTCTTACTGATGCTGAAAAAGTTGAAGCATTTGACTCTTTAACTGTTGACTTCCATGATGCTAAAAATGCTAAGAAAAAGGCAAATGCTCAGATAAAATCTCTTTCTTCTCAACTTCAAATATGTCTTTCTCAACTAAAACATTTTGACAAAATCAAAGTTGAGCTTGAAGATCTGAAAACCATAAACTTTACACTTGCTAAAGAGAAAAATAAGTTGTTCAAAAGACTCAAAGAAGAACAAGAAACTGTGAAAAAGTGGACTAATTCTTCTAAGAATTTAGAAAAGATTTTTAAAGACCAAATGAAGTCTGATGACAGATCTGGACTTGGCTTTGGCAAAATGGACATTGACTCTTCCTCAAATGTTCATGCTTCCACTTCCTTTGTGCTTCCTCCATTCTATGAGTCCTCTGAACATCATTCAAGTGATACTCATTCAATGAACTCTGTTGATCTTTCTAAAGCCTTAAAGTTTGGGATGTTCATTAAAGCTAAAGGTGATGCCTCAACTTCTAAAGTTGAAGAAGCCCAAGGTTCTAATGACTTTCCTAAACCTGTTCATGAACTAATGAAATCCCTACACATAGATGAAGCCTCTTCCTCTGATCCTAAGCCTTCAAAGATCCTAAAGAGAGAACCTCAACCTCTTCCAAACAGATTTTCCACTTCTGACAAAGGGAAATCAGTTGCCGAGTTCCATCCCAAAAGAAAAACTCTAAAGAAATATTCTGGTAACTCTTCCAGTTTTCCCATTCCTCGATCCGTGCTTTTGAAAAAGTCAGATTCCAAAGAATCCTGTCACTCACCAACTCTCATCCCTTACAAAGGAATCCTAGGAACCACACCTCTTGGTTCATCCTCTTCAGCCAAGATCATAAAAATCAATGCGAAAGGTCAAAACAAGGAAAGTGGTAATAATGTTAAAAAGGTTTTTATCTATAGAAAATGCTATAACTGTGGTGACACTTTTCATATGGCTAAAGATTGTCCTCTTGAGAGAATGGACAGAAACTCATCTAAAGATCTCTCTGTTTCTTCTTCTCACCCAAAAGGACCCATCTCCAAATGGGTACCAAAGAACTAATTCTTCTGTGACTGCAGGTTTATGGACATCAACAGATCTGGTATCTGGATAGTGGATGTTCACGTCATATGACTGGAAACATATCTCTTCTTGTTAACTTCGTGTCGGCTAAAGGTCCATCTGTTATCTTTGGCGATAATTCTCGTGGCAGTACTAAAGGCTACGGAACTCTCTCTAATGGTTCTGTCACCTTTAATAAAGTAGCGTACGTTGAAGGCTTGATGCACAACCTCTTGAGCATAAGCCAGTTGTGTGACCTCGGCTATAAAGTAATCTTTGAACTGTCCATTTGCACGGTGGTTGACAAAGACATGAAAGTTGTACTCTCCGGGTACCGAAAAGAAAATGTCTATGTTATAGACATGGGACAAAGTTCATCTTTTGAAACAAACATCTGTTTTGTCTCTGAAAACTCTGCTAAAATCAGTTGGCTTTGGCACAAGCGTCTCTATCACCTCAACTTCAAAACCTTGAACTCTCTCTCTTCTAAAGAGCTCGTGTCTGGAATGCCAAAGCTGACCTTTGTGAAAGAAAAGCTGTGTGCTGCTTGTGAGAAGGATCTGGACTTGGCTTTGGCAAAATGGACATTGACTCTTCCTCAAATGTTCATGCTTCCACTTCCTTTGTGCTTCCTCCATTCTATGAGTCCTCTGAACATCATTCAAGTGATACTCATTCAATGAACTCTGTTGATCTTTCTGAAGCCTTAAAGTTTGGGATGTTCATTAAAGCTAAAGGTGATGCCTCAACTTCTAAAGTTGAAGAAGCCCAAGGTTCTAATGACTTTCCTAAACCTGTTCATGAACTAATGAAATCCCTACACATAGATGAAGCCTCTTCCTCTGAACCTAAGCCTTCAAAGATCCTAAAGAGAGAACCTCAACCTCTTCCAAACAGATTTTCCACTTATGACAAAGGGAAATCAGTTGCCGAGTTCCATCCCAAAAGAAAAACTCTAAAGAAATATTCTGGTAACTCTTCTAGTTTTCCCATTCCTCGATCCGTGCTTTTGAAAAAGTCAGATTCCAAAGAATCCTGTCACTCACCAACTCTCATCCCTTACAAAGGAATCCAGGGAACCACACCTCTTGGTTCATCCTCTTCAGCCAAGATCATAAAAATCAATGCGAAAGGTCAAAACAAGGAAAGTGGTAATAATGTTAAAAAGGTTTTTATCTATAGAAAGTGCTATAACTGTGGTGACACTTTTCATATGGCTAAAGATTGTCCTCTTGAGAGAATGGACAGAAACTCATCTAAAGATCTCTCTGTTTCTTCTTCTCACCTAAAAGGACCCATCTCCAAATGGGTACCAAAGAACTAATTCTTCTGTGACTGCAGGTTTATGGACATCAACAGATCTGGTATCTGGATAGTGGATGTTCACGTCATATGACTGAAAACATATCTCTTCTTGTTAACTTCGTGTCGGCTAAAGGTCCATCTGTTATCTTTGGCGATAATTCTCGTGGCAGTACTAAAGGCTACGGAACTCTCTCTAATGGTTCTGTCACCTTTAATAAAGTAGCGTACGTTGAAGGCTTGATGCACAACCTCTTGAGCATAAGCCAGCTGTGTGACCTCGGCTATAAAGTAATCTTTGAACTGTCCATTTGCACGGTGGTTGACAAAGACATGAAAGCTGTACTCTCCGGGTACCGAAAAGAAAATGTCTATGTTATAGACATGGGACAGAGTTCATCTTTTGAAACAAACATCTGTTTTGTCTCTGAAAACTCTGCTAAAATCAGTTGGCTTTGGCACAAGCGTCTCTCTCACCTCAACTTCAAAACCTTGAACTCTCTCTCTTCTAAAGAGCTCGTGTCTGGAATGCCAAAGCTGACCTTTGTGAAAGAAAAGATGTGTGCTGCTTGTGAGAAGGGAAAGCTCACAAAATCTTCATTCAAGTCCAAGCAATGCTTCTCCATTTCTCAACCTCTTCAGATGATGCACATGGATTTGTGTGGACCAGTCAGCACTCCAAGCCTTGGTGGAAGAAGGTACATTCTTGTTATTATTGATGAGTTTACACGCTACACTTGGGTATTTTTTCTCAAGTACAAAAGTGATGCTTCTGAAGAAATCATAAAGTTCATCAAAAGATCTGAAGTGATGAATGGGCAGCTGGTGAGATCTGTGAGAAGTGACAACGGCACTGAATTCAAAAACAGTGTGTTGGATGACTTCTTCAATGAAAAGGGCATATCTCAAAAAATTTCGGCTGTTCGGACTCCACAACAAAATGGTGTGGTAGAGAGAAAGAACAGGACGCTGTGTGAAGCTGCCAGATCCATGTTGAGTGAATCTCACCTGCCGACTTACTTTTGGGCTGAAGCAATTAATACTGCATGCTTTACCCAGAATAGGTCCATCATTGCAAAAAGGCATAATAAGACTCCCTATGAAGTCTTTTATGGTAGAAAACCAAACATCAGTTTTCTTCATGTCTTTGGGTGTGTCTGCTACATTTTGAATGACAGAGAAAACTTGGGCAAGTTTGATCCTAAAGCAGATGAAGGCATCTTCATGGGTTATTCTCTCACCTCCAAAGCATACAGGGTCTACAAACTTCGGAGAAAATGTATTGATGAATCAATACATGTCAAGTTTGATGACCTCAAGGTATCATCTCTCTCCTCAGATGATGATGAATTAAATAGTTGGATCACCTCTTGCATTGGTGATGCTTCTCCTTCTCCACCTAACCCAACTATTCCCATACCTTCTCCTCAAAATCCCACCTCTCAAGATAATAATCCTTCCTCATCCTCACACCCTTCTTCAAACCAAGAAGAAAATCCTCTGCCGATCATGACTTCCCTAAACCAAAATTCTCTTCAAAACACCACTCTCTCTCATCCCTCAAATACCCCTTCTTCATCAAATCCACCACATACTTCTTCTTTCAATCCTCCTAAATATCTACCCTCCACCTCTCATCCACAACCTTCCTATCCTCCAGCTTTGCCTCCTGCTATAAAATGGACCAAGGATCATCCAATTGATCAAATAATTGATGATCAACAGGCTGGTGTCCAAACCAGAAGAGGAGTAGGCAATATCTGTCTCTATGTGAACTTTTTGTCTCTTATAGAGCCAAAGAAGGTTGAATAAGCTCTAGCTGATCCATGTTGGATCACTGCCATGCAAGAAGAACTTTCTCAGTTTGAGAGAAACAAGGTCTGGAGATTGGTTCCTCGCCCTCCCCGAAAAACAATCATAGGAACCAAGTGGGTCTTCAGGAACAAGATGGATGAAGAAGGCACTGTCATCAGAAATAAAGCCAGGCTGGTTGCTCAAGGGTACAGGCAAGAAGAAGGAATTGACTATGACGAAACATTTGCTCCAGTTGCCAGACTTGAAGCAATCAGAATCTTCCTTGCTCATGCTGCATACAAGAACTTCAGAGTCTTCCAGATGGATGTCAAGAGTGCCTTCCTGAATGGAGAGCTAGCTGAAGAAGTCTATGTGAAGCAACCTCCCGGATTTGAAGATCCATCTCATCCTGACTATGTGTACAGATTGGATAAGGCTCTCTATGGCCTTAAACAAGCTCCTCGTGCCTGGTATGACACTCTAGCTGACTTTCTTTTGAAGAACAAGTATACTCGGGGTAAGATTGACAACACCCTTTTCATCAAACAAAGCCCAGATAATCTTATTCTTGTTCAAATCTATGTGGATGACATCATTTTTGGTGCCACCGACGAATCACTGTGTGATGAGTTTGCCTCTCTCATGATGAGTCAATATGAGATGAGCATGATGGGGGAGCTCACATTTTTCTTGGGTCTCCAAGTAAAACAGTCTTCTGAAGGTATCTTTATAAACCAAAGCAAATACATTCGTGATCTTCTGAAAAAGTTTAAATTCGATACCTGCTCTCCCATGAAGACTCCTATGGCACCACCTCTAAAACTTGATGCTGATCTTGCTGGTGTGTCTGTTGATGTCACCAAGTTTAGAGGAATGATTGGGTCATTTCTTTATCTTACTGCTAGTATACCTGATATTATGTTTGCTACTTGCCTGTGTGCGCGTTACCAAGCCAATCCTAAGGAATCTCACTTGGCTGCGGTTAAACGCATCTTTCGGTATCTGAAAGGTACCATGAATCTGGGTCTTTGGTATCCCAAAGACTCAGGTTTTGATCTAATGGGTTATTCAGATTCTGACTTTGCAGGATCAAAGATTGATAGAAAGAGCACTACTGGAAGCTGCCAACTCCTTGGTGGTAAACTTGTTAGTTGGTCTAGCAAGAAGCAACACTCAGTCTCCACCTCCACCGCTGAAGCTGAATATGTTGCTGCCGGTAGCTGCTGTGCTCAAATCCTATGGATGAAGAATCAACTGAGGGACTACAATCAGATCTACTCTCAAGTCCCAATACTGTGTGACAACTCCAGTGCAATTGCCATTGCGAACAACCCGGTGCTTCACTCCAGATCCAAGCACATTGATATTCGGTATCACTTCATAAGAGATCACATCTCCAAAGGTGATATTGAACTGCATTTCATCCCCACCGATCTTCAACTGGCTGATCTCTTCACAAAGCCTCTTGAAGAACCTCGGTTCAAGTTTCTCTTAGGAGAACTTGGTATGTTAAATTTAGATGTATAAAAAAAACAAAAAAAAAAACAAAAAGAAAACAAAAAGAAAATAATTAAAAATAAATAAAATAAATAAATAATTTTTTTTTTTCAGTTAGACATTTCAAGTACTGATATTTTATCAGTTACAAGAAAAGTCCTTTTTTGTCTCATTCTTCTCTTCTACTATCCTTTTCTACTTTTCCCTATCCCAATACATCCCTTACCTTTTACCTCATACACTCAACACTTACTTTTTTTACCTCTCTCAATCCACGTCACTCTCCATCCTAACCATCCATCTTTTTACCTATCCATTTCTACTTTTGATCCACACCCTCAACCTACCCTCAAACCTTACCCTCTACAAACACAACCTATTTTTTCTACCTTCACCTTACCATCTCTTTTCTCCTATAAATTTACCTTAAACCCATATCCTACATCTTCATTCACAAACTATCCTAACCAAAGACCATTTCTCACAAACATCTCTCACCCTCTCTCTTTTCATCACAAAGACCATCTCTAAATCTCCGCCGACGCCACACAACCGCCGACCTCCTTGCCGCCGACGACCCCCTCCCTTCAACCGATCCCGCCGACACCACACCCCTCCCTCCGCCGACGCCGCCACCCCACCGACCCCACCACCCACCGATAACCCCCCACCGACCCCACCACCCACCGATAACCACCCACCGACCCCACCCACCGATACCCTACCCCCCCCCCCCCCGGCCGCAACCCTCCCACCGACCTCCTACCCGACGACACCCTCCTCCACCGACGCCGCCAGCCACCGACGCCGGCTGCTGCTGATCACGCCGACGCCCCCACCCCCTATCCACCGATCACTACCTCTACCCACCGACACCCACCCCTACCGATCCCTCTCCCCTCTATCTTTCCCTTTCACTTTTCGGCCAAAAGACACCCAATCCCCATCCCTACCCCACCCACCGAAACCATCCTTCCAAATACATTTTCTTTTGCTTAATTTTTAAGACTCTATTCTCTCTCTCCTACTTTTTCTATTCCCCATATATCGCATCCTAAACCCTAAATCTATCATCTCCCATCTAACCTTTCCTACACCTCATTATCCTACCTCCCATTACCCAACATATATTTCTCTTCCTTCTATCCATCTCTACCCCCCCCTATAAATACTTCTTCTCCTCTCATTCTTTTTCACCTTCTCCATCTTCTCCTTTCTTTTTCTCTCCATTTATCAAGATGACCTCCTCTTCTTCTCCTCCTAAATTCACTCATGCAGACTTAGTCTTCAACTCTTGCAATCATCTTGCAAGATTTGCTAATGACCCCCTCCATCCAAAACACAATCCAGTCTCCTTTTTTCTTCAACAGTCTCCTCTCCAATATGCCTTCACCAAGAGCATCAAAATGAGCAAAGTGCTTCTGGGAAATTTCTGGGTTTCTTGCTTCTATGATGATGCTACTTCACAAATCAAGGCCTCCATCCTTTCTGATATTGAACCTGATCTCAGCTTTGGGGTTGAAGACATTAGGTCTGCTCTACATCTTCCAACTTTTCCTTCTTATGAAAAGTTTCCTCTAGGCAAAGATGCTACATCTCTTTTGGACATTGAACATGGTGAGGTAGTCAATGCAATCCAGTACGCATCCAAAGAAGGTGATAAAGGGCCTGGCACTCTCATGCGCAAAAACATGGGTCCGGTATGGAACTTCTTCTTTACTCATATCCTTCTATGCCTTAGTCGTAAAACAAGCGGTTTTGACCAAGTTCCATCCTATGTCACCAAGCTTTCCCATGCTCTTATGTTTCAAAGAAGGATAGATTTTGCTAAATATTTCTTTGATGAAATAGTTAGTGTGATAGACAGTTCCAAGAGGCCGCATGTTGCATATCCCAGATTTCTTTCTCTCATCATTTCCCACAAGTTGGCTGCTGCTCTTGAAGCTGATCAAAAGTCAGCTACTCCCAAATTTGTGTATGACTACTCTCCCTCAACTGTCACCAAACAAATTCTGCAACGCGAACAGGATGGATCCACCATTCTTCCAGGTATGTCTTCTTTCATTAACTCTCCCAATCTACAATGGGGAGATGCCCGGTACCCTCGTCCTATTGTGGCTTCCTCCACTGTAGTGGACCCTTCTCCCCCTACCCGAGTGAAACCGACAAGCAAATCCAACAAATCTAAAGCTTCCGGTAGCTCCGCACTCGCTTCTATGACTATGCCACCAAAATCACCTTTGGTGGCTACCCAAGTCAACACCCCCTCCAAGAAGCAGAGTCACTCCTCCTCCCCCCTTAAGTCTCATCCAAAGAGGCATAAGGATCCTTTGAGGGCCATAACCACCCATCCAGCAACAGATTCTCAACAATCTGAAGCTGTTGAAATTGTCCCAACCAGGCTCAGGGAATCTGCTAACCCCTTAGCTAGCTCCTCCGTCTCCTCCCAACAGGTTTCGGTTGAAAATTTGGAGACCCACAATGCTCCTTCTTCTATCAACTTCTTGGTGAATGAAGATGACTTGGACCTCTCTCCAGTCCAAGGTACTGCTTTCTCACTGCACGGCCTATCACCCGATCGTTGCACGGTCGATGTTACTGCACGACCTGATGAGGGTCATACATGTTTACTTGATTATCTTGTTGAAGATTCTCCAGATGATCTTCCCGCTTCTGCATATCGGTATCACTCACCAACTACCACCGAAGAAGTTCAGTTGTCTCCTACCAGTGACAACTCCTCTGCAAGCTTCCATGGCTCATCTCCTCCTCTTATCTCAAAGCCTCCTGGCTCTCCTCCACATGAAGAAATGGAGCATTCAAGCTCTTATGTTGCTGCCTCATCTGCAAGTCTACCACCTTCTGGAGATCCTATTATTGACATGATGGTGCCATCCTCTCCTCCATCTTCAAGGTATCTTCCTCATCACCCTCCCACACCTACTCATCACAGGTGTGAAGCTCCCATCACCAGATATGTCTCCCCTGCAAGCCAACTTGGATCCATCCAGGGTTCTCTCTCTGGCTTACACTCTCAGCTTCAGTCTCTTTTAGATTCCAATGCCAGTCTCACGCTCTCTATGGCTGCCATGAAAACTGCTTCTGAGGCTCGTGATCAGGAAATTATTAGGCTACAGTCATCCATTGAGAGCCAGCAAAGCCTAAATAATCAGCTTCTTGGTGGTCTTGTCTCTCTTCACCAAAGGATGGATGCTCTTCCAGCGGCTCAGGCTCGAGTCCTCACTCACTTTGCTGATGTTGTCTTGTCTCGTGAATGGTCGGCCGCTGAGGGGGAGAGAGGTCTGGAAACTTTTTCCAGCGACCAACCGGGTCAATCTGACGTGCCAGGTCCTTCTGACCAATCCAAATCGGCACAACCATATCCACCAACTCAGGGGGAGCAAACCATTGAAAATGCAGGTACACTAGTTGAGGGGGAGTAATCTGAGTTCTCCAAAAAGTTTGCATGGTGCAAGAAAAAGTTACTTGGAAGGACCAGTATCTCTAAAATCGTTGAAGCCAAACTAGCTACTCACAAAGAATCACATGATGTCTATGTGATACTTACCCGGGCTGACAACTCCATCACACCGGTAAGATTTCATGACCTTGATTCTTATGGTATGTTAGAATGGAACGAAATTGTTGAATGTCTTAAAGATTCAAAAAGTCCGAACCTAGTTGATGCAAAGATATATATCAGAGGACTTCTTGACAATCTAAAGAAGATAAGGAAAGAATTCCACCAAACCATCTTTCAAGATCTTGCTGCTATAGGAATTCTTCCTGATCTCAAGAACCTGAACCTAAAGCTTCCCTCAGTCCCCACCAGAAAATCTCCTTCTGTGTTATACAGACCGTATCGGGGCATTTTCTTCAACAATGCCCAAGGCACACAACAATTCTTCCGATATGAGGAGATATCTATGGCTGACTTTATCTTCCTTGAAGCCATCCTTGTCATTACCCCTGACACAACTGCAATCCCTCCACTACAACATGCCATCCCTAGCTGAACTACAGAAAAGGATGAATTGATCATCTTTTTATGTTTCTGATATGTACTTGTAAACTTAAGTTATTGCTCTTTCAAGTTTTCAATACAAGTACACTTTTGTTAATAGTTTGTACAGCTATACTTTACCATTTCTTCTTACTTGTAAATGTCAGATACAAAAAAAAATCCAAAAAGAACAAAAAGAATGGACTATGTGAAAAGAACCCAAAAGAGTAAACAAGGGTCAAAAATGAATTATTCGGTGTTTACTTCTCAGATTCTAAGTATGGATGTCTTCCTCAAATAGGGGGAGATTGTTGGGTCACTTAAGATTTGAAGATGACCTCAGTCTCTCAATTTTACACAGTTCATACTTAGAATAAATTCTAGGTTCTTTACAAGCAGTTTAATTGTATAAAAATGTTCGGTGAAGTCGAAGATCAACCGAAGAAACAAAGTAGAAGTATATCTTCAAGGCGGATTGAAGATAGATTTCTCAACCAAAGATTAAGCTGCTACTTGGGACGTCCTAAGGTTTTAGGCCAGTACAAGGTCCTAAGGTTTAAGGCCAGTACAAGGTCCTAAGGTTTTAGGCCAGTACACTTGAAGAGCAAGGAAAATCTTGAAGACTTGATCGGTAGGATCTCTTGAAGATGTTAAAGACTTGATCTCTAGGATCTCTTGAAGATGTTGAAGACATGATATGCAGGATCTCCTGAAGATGTTAAAGACTTGATCTCCAGGATCTCCTAGACTTGATCTCCAGGATCTCCAAGACTTGATCTACAGGATCTCCAAGACTTGATTGAAGAATCTCTTGAAGATGTTGAAGATATGATCGACAGGATATGTTGAAGTCATGATCGGCAGGATATCCTTGAAGACATCCTAGGCCAACAGTTTACAACAGGTATATTCTGCTCTATCTGCAAAATATTTGAGTTATCTTGCAATGACAGAGACATAATCCAAGGATCAGAAAAAGAGGTCTTTGGATTTGTTATCTCTTTCAAGAAAGTTCAGATTCAACAAGAGGTCAACGCTTCAATACAAAACATACAAAGACAAAAGTACGTCCCAGTATTTTTCAGAAGAGCTGCTTCCATCCTGCCATCCAAGTGCTGCTTGACAAGTGTCCATGCATTTAATGCATGAGGCACTATATAAAGAGATCTTCTTCAACCTTGCAACTCACCAGTTCACAGACTCTCAAAAGCTTTCAAGTGCTGGCATTACTCTCTCTCAAAAGTTCATTTGTGTTCTAAGTGTTTTACAACTGTTCTTATTCTCTGTGTGACTTTGTGTTAGATTGTTTAAGCAGATTTTATCTGTTTTGTTCCGCAGCAATCTTTAAGTTTTCTATGTGTAATTCTTGATTTTAAATCAATAAAGAATTAATTAAGTGAAAAAATTTGTGTATTATATTCAACCCCCCCTTCTACAATACTTGTTTACCATTGCTAATCCATAGCTGGGACCAACAACTTGCTGTGACGATCATAGTGGACAGTGTACACTTGCACTTCCCACTGTGGATAGTTTGCAACCCACTGCGATTAAATCACATACTTCGCACGTACCAGTTTCGCATCAAATTAACTTCACTCTATCTATATATAAAAGGAAACATGAATAAACGTGATCAAACTTTTTTTTTCTTTCAATATCTAGCTTTAGAATGATTTTCTATGCTTTTTTTGTTGTCTATTGTCTTGTTAGATGAATGCATATTTGAATAATAAGTTGACCCGGTCTAATATTTTCTAATCTAATTTATCAATGATAAATTGTAAAATACATGTACCAAAACAACAATTTAGGGTGTGTTTGGTACGCATAACAGGGTGGAACAGGACAGGACAGAACATGCTTGTACCATGTTTGGCGTGACCTTATGTGGAACACACTAGAACTAGGTGGAACAAACCTTGGACACGGCTGTCCCTCCACACCCCCTGGAACAAGAGAGAACAAGGAAATTTTGACAAACCTACCCTTTCAAACATCAAACACCATCTCTCGATTTCTTAGTTTCTTACTTCATCTTCTCCAGATTTCTCCATCGAACATCATCTTCTCCAGATTTCTTACACAGGTAACCCTAACCCATCGATTTCTTACACAGTTCACTCTGTCGATTTCTCCAGACCTCTTCTATCGATTTCTTCCCTTCTTCTATCAAATTCTTCATTTCTTCTATCGATTTCCACATGTCCGAGTTCACGGGTTTTTCTGTCGATTTCCACAGGTCCACGGGTTCTTCTGTCGATTTCCACTGATCCACGAGTTCAGTTGAGTTCTTTTGTCGATTTCCACAGGTCCATGAGTTCATTCGATTTCCACTCCCATACATGTATGTTTACGAGTTCTATGATCAATTTATCCATGGGTTTTAGAATCTGTAATTTTTTGCTTTTCTGTGATTTTTTGGCTTAATCTGTGAACATGCCAAATCTGTGGTTTTTTTGCTTAATCATGTTTGCTTAATCTAAATTTCTACCATGACTTTTTCTTCATGGGCAAATCCGTGATTTTTGCTGCTAAATGTAATATCTTGTTGCCAAATCTTGCTTTACATCTGGGTATGTATGTGTATTTGTCAATTGATGAACTTCAGGTTTTGGTCCAACTCATGTATGTATCTGTAGTTTGAACCTGTGATTTTTTGGTAAAAAAACAATAAACAACTTATTAGGGGCAAATTGGTCATTTAACTAGTCTTGTCCCTGTCCTGTCCAGTCCTGTCCTGTCTTACCAAACGCTGGACAGCTGTCATGTCCAGTCCTGTCCTGTTTTGTTCTGTCCTATCCTGTTCTGTCATGTCTGCGTATCAAACGCACCCTAAATTATAAACTATAAGAACGAAAACCGTAATAACAAAAACTAATAAAAAATAGCAATTTTCAACAAACCACAACCTCAATGACAAAAATCATAATTTACTCTTACAAATATACTCACTTTATACTTATTTTATAAATGTTTAAATGGTTTTTACAACTATATAAAATCAAATGTGTAATCTCATAGTTCTAAATAACTTGTTATTGTTTTGTTATGGCGTGTTATGGCGTCAAGGCTTGAGTTCGCCGCTACGTTAACCCCTATGGCTTCACTCTAAGGTTTGGCTTGCATTGTAACGCGTTATGGCACGTTATGACGCAATATTTTGTAAGGTGTGGAATTATTTTTAGTATATAACTTGAAGAATAAATGATAATTGTTCACGAAACCTAAGACTTAAATACACATAAAAAGGAAACTTAAAAACTGAACATAAACTCTTTGATAATTGAAGAAAGTAGTGAGTAGGGATTCAAGAGATTTACACCCAATTTTGCACTCTTAATATCATTTTCTGTAAACTCTATATATCCGGTATCAATGGTCTTTTTTTCATGAATTTATCTTGTTCTACGTATTATTCAATACCCTAACACAAGTTTGTATATCTCTTTGTGTATGTGTGTATATATATATATGCCGCCTTAGGACATGCCTTGAAAAACGTCATGATCTTGCCGTAACTCGTAAGGCTTGAGGCTTGACCTCACAACTACGACACGCATCACGTCATTTAAAACCTTGTGTAATCTTAGAAAAAAACACACACACAAAATTAAGGGGTATTTAACTAAAAGCATTAAACATTAATTAATAAAAGAAAAAATAAAAGAAAAAATCATTTATTTTTATATAATATAATGGATATATTCTGTCCACAAACTCAAATTTCATTCCCATTCAATTCTCATTTTCATTCTTCTCTCTAGACCAAACAGCCCTTATTAAATTTTAGCAATATGTTTTATGGCAATTTTTGGAAAAGAAACTTGTGGGATTTTTAATTAGGGAAATTATTTAAAATACCCTAAGTTTGAAGTTGACTTACCAAAATACCCCAAAAAATGAAAAGTTTACCCAAATGCCCCAAATTTCCGCGGTGGAGTCCCGCGATCGCGGGCAGGGACCATTTTTGAAATTTTATGTGCTTCATATTTACACTTTCAGTCCCTGCCCGCAGTGGAGTCCCGCGATCGCGGCCCGCGGCGGTCCCGCGGTGGGGACTGAAAGTGTAAATAATCTTGCAAAATTTTTCACAATTGGTCCCTGCCCGCTATAGAGGGGCCCCTCCGTGGAAATTTGGGGCATTTGGGTAAACTTTTCATTTTTTGAGGTATTTTGGTAAGTCAACTTCAAACTTGGGGTATTTTAATTAATTTCCCTTTTAATTATATACTATTTTATTATATATATACACCAAAAGATGTCATTCTGTTCTTGGATTTATGAGGGGTGTAAAGTGCAAATATGAGGAAAAGTGAAGGGGACATGTATAAAGTAGGTCCAAGTAAGGAACACATGTCTCAAATTTGGAGTATACAAATGGCAACACCTCCATCACCCTTTTAGACACCTCTCTCTCTCTCTCACTCAACACTCCCACACCACCGCTAACCACCGGCAACAACCATCCTTCTTATATCAACCATCACACACACTCTTAACAAATTTACAATCTTTTAGTTTTTCCACCAAAAACCCCACAAAGATTTCTTTAAGATCAAAGAAATATGGAAGTAGGAAAGGAGACCATGCCTGTTGAACTTGACTCCGCCACCGCCACCGCCGGTGGTGGTGGTGGTGATCAAGATTTCTTGAACATCAAAGAAGAACCCATGTTGGTTTTCAATAAAGATGATTTCTTGAATGATGGTGGTGGTGGTGGTGGAGATCAGGTGGTGGTGAAAATCAAAGAAGAACCCGAGTTAGTCTACGATCAAGACGACTTTCTTGGCGGCGGTGGCGGTGGTTGTTTGGTGAATGGTTCTCCGGTGTGGGTGCCGAAGCCGATAGAAGGGTTGAGAGACGGCGGACCGCCGCCGTTTCTCAAGAAAACGTTCGAAATGGTGGACGACCCGCTAACGGATTCGGTCATATCATGGAGTGATTCTAAGAAAAGTTTCATCCTTTGGGATCCTCATAAGTTTTCTACTGATCTTTTGCCACAAAGATTCAAGCACAATAATTTCTCGAGCTTTGTTCGTCAACTCAACACTTATGTAAGTTATCTTCAAACAATTTACCTTAATTTCTTAACAATTGATTACTAGGGTGTGGAGCATTGGTTAAGGCTAAAGTGATGGGATCCAGTGGAAATCTTATTTTTACTATAGGTTCAATCCCGGTGTTGTCACAGCATCTCCAACAGCTATGCTAAAGTTTTTTTAAAATATCTTAAAAAATTCATAATCTTTAAAAATTACATCCAACTCCAACAGTTACCAACTCTCGTATTAATATCTTATTAAAATATTTAATTTATTTAATTATATTATTAAAATATTCAATTTATTTAATTATATTATTAAAATATTCTATATATGAAAAGTTAGGAGAATAAAAGATTGCTTTTTTAGGGTAATGATTAGTTTTGAGGGAACCATCTAAATTTTTTCAAATTTAGATCGTCTTTTCTCTATTTTAGGAGGATAACATAACTTTTGGAGCAATAAAAATGTTAAAATCCCATTTTTTTCTATTTTAAAATAGCTATCGGAGATTCGGAGATGCTCTCGAAACCTTGTGGCCATGGAGCCTGTGATGTCTCCTGGCCCACTACAACAGAGATTTACAAGACCCATAAGTTTTTAAGGTGTTTTATAAGACTCAATTTATAGAAACAAAAAATGAAGCGTCCTAATTTGAAAGGCGTTCGCAATAAGATTATAGGACGGTTTTGGACATCTTTTTAGGACATTTTATAACGTTTTAGAATATTTTCATTAAAAAAATGTCGTATTAGCTAGCTATTTTAATGTATAGGACATTTTTTGAAGAAAAAAATGTCTTATAAAAACAAGTGTTGGTTTATAGAACACTCTCAAAAGTTTTATAGGACGCTTTTAGCAACACTTTCTCAAAAGCTTTATAGGACTATTTTTATTAAAATCGTCTTAAATGCTTGTTAAGACCCACAAAAGCAGAGATGACGTTTTATTTTTTCGTCCTTTAAATTTAGTATTATAAAACAGTCTATTAGAATATTTAGAAATTGGCGACGTATAATAAACCTAATTTTGTTGTGGTTAATAAACCTAATTTTGTTGTAGTGGACGCTTTATTTTTTCGTCCTATAAATTTGGTATTATAAAACAGTCTTATTAATAAACTTAATTTTGTTGTAGTGCTTGTAGATCTTGAGTTGGAATTTTAGTTGATTTTTAACTCTGACTTCGCTGTTATAGAGGTTCAAGAAAATCGATCCGGATAGATGGGAATTCGCCAACGAGTTATTCCAGAAGGGAAAGAAGCATTGGCTGAGAGACATCAAGAGGAGGACAAACCAAACGCAAATCACCCAAAAACAATCCGAATTCGAACAACCGCCGCCTTGTGTTCATCATCAAACGAATTCAAACCCCACCATCGAATCCGAACTTAAAATCTTGCGAAAAGATCGAGCGGCACTTCGACAGGAGATCTTAAAGATGAAACAGCAACAAGAAAAAACAGAAAAGCATCTGGAGATCGTGCAAGAACGCATGCGACGAACGGAGTTCAAGCAACAACGGTTGCTAGTTTTCATGTCGAAAGCGTTCAGAAACCCCGTTTTCGTTCAGCTTCTGCAGCGTCTAGCGCAGAAACACGAACTGGGTAGTGTTGAAACGTGCAGAAAACGTCGGAAACTTGAGCAAATGATAAGCACAGTTAACTGTGATGAGCTGAATCAAGTTCAAGAAGTGTGGGACATGATCGAATCCGATGGGTACAACGTGTTTTCTTCTGATGAATCCGTAAGCCCGCTTCAAGATCAAAAGAACTGCGAGAAATCTGGATTGAATAGTCCAGATTACAATTCTGAGAACTTCATATTGTGGGAGAAACTGATGGAAGATGAACTGATATTTGGGGATGAATTATCAGGAAAGAATCAATCTGAAACTTATCTCCAAGAATGGGAAGAATTGATTCCAAAAGTCTAGTGATCTATCGAGTGTCTGATTCCAAAAGATCAATCTTTTCGATACTGAAGATCACAGAAAAGATCAATCTTTTCGATACTGAAGATCAATGAATTGTTATTACGGTCCTGCATTCAAGCTGGCTGTTTGCAGGTGTCCATATCTTTGTGCATTCGAGCTCGGCTCCAGATTGCAGCAGTTTGCAGGGAAGTAATGATCAGAGGAGAAGATGAAGAAACATAGTAGAGCTCTTTAGGGTTTGTTATATGTAGTATATATATGTTGGTTTTCAGTTACTGTAGTAAGAATTAATAAACTGGTAGGTAATTTCTAAAGAAATTAGGGTATGGTTTGTTGGTGTAATTAGAGGTAGTTTAATTTCATGTAAAGTTTTCATGCTCATATGAATCTTTTTCTTGATTGATCCGAACATAATGAGTCGTTTCGTTTGTTTTTTAAGAGGTGTTAAAAGTCTAAACTTTTGATTTTACTTCTGACTTTTAAGAGGCGGTGTTGAAGTCTGAAATCTGAATCAGTAAGACTGTTTGTTTTTGTAAATTGACGAATGTCTGAATATGTATAATTGTCTAGTTTATTCCTTAAAAATTGACTTAAATACGTCAGTTGAAATGAGCATTGATGATCGAAGTACGGAACCACAAAAAGAAACAAAAAAAGAATGTTGACAGATTTGCGAGGTTGTGGAGTTTTAATTATATCACACACTGAAGCCCCGATTTAAGCGATTCAAGATGTTCTAGAAAACCAACACACAACCTTCATGTTTTGCGTTTTTTTTCAAATTCAATGTGCATTTAGACTAAAACCGACGTTGAAATCAAAAGAATTGTGCCGGATGGAAATAAGAGGTAAATAAGTGGCTAAGTTATTACTTAATTTTTCAGAAGACAATAAGGGTTAGGAGCCTCTAAAAAGAAAAAAAACAGTATGAATACATAAGTGACAAATAAGAGTTTTTTTTTTAACAAACACCATCTAAGTCTTTATACGTATGTGTATGTAGAGAATGGTTTAGACGAGAAAACTTGTGATTTATGTAAATGCAAGAACACTTGTAAATAGATTATGCCGTTTTAAGTCACAGTTTTAGAAGGATCGAGGAAGTAATAAATTACTAAATAAATATTTACTTTTTTTAAGAATATCGAAGGCATGTAGGGGTAAAGTGGGAAATAAATTGCAAATCACATAGAGAACAAACATAGCAATGATTGTGGACGTGATCATCTTGCCTTTGATTTATTACAACATTATCACAGTAATATCACATAGTTATCACAACAGCAAAATCACATCATAAGAAGTATTGGATTTATCAAAACATTATCATCACAACATTATCACATTAGTATCGACAACAGAGGCATCATATAAGAAGTCTTCGATGATTTTAGCAAACATTTAATGGATAAAGAAAATCTAAGATAATACACAATTAAATTAGTACCCTTAATGATCCTCCCTATATATATATATATATATATATATATATATATATATATATATATATATAATATTTTGAGAATCATGAAATTAACTATTTTATATATTATTAATGATGAATAATTATAAATATCATACATTTCCATATTAATAGTATCATGATTTTTATATTAATATTACGTATTTTTATTATTAATAATTTTAATAAAAAAATAATTTATATTACGATATTTTTCGTGAATAAAACATTAAATTATTAATTTTCAGCGTTTTAAAATATTTCTGATTCTCATTTAAATCTGCTCCTATATTTACTATTATTTTTCAGAGTTTTTTTTAGGGTATATAATATTTATATACGGCAATTGAAACAAATAAAACTCACGCACTTTCCTCACATTTGGTGAGGTTTGAGCCCATGACCTCCTACAAAGCCAAGGGCTCCATATTTGCCGCTTGTGAACATTACCATACTTCTCAAACTAAAAACACATTTATCGAACACTTAACCTTTTGACAAGATCCTATCAAATCTCATAATTTTTTTCTTTCACCAAAAGTGAACCTATTGATATATTGTGTTCGTTCTATGTTATTGACGTTAATATATCATCTCTAACTTTGTTTCTTTATCGACAATTATTCGATTCAGAACAATGGTTATACACAATATCGCATGTGGAAGTCCACCATCGGTTCGAAAATCAGCAAATGCAGTTTTCCAAAAGATTTTCTAGAAATACCACTATATTTACACTTTAAATTTACGGGATCTAGTATACCTTGTGAACATCAACTAAAACAACAAAATTAAATCTAGATCTACCACTTGTGAACATATTGTAAACAACCTAGCACGAAATTTCTTAAAATTGTTTCATTTATGTTCATCTTAATAAGTATATATTTAATTGTGCACGTATGCACGTATATATTACAGGAAAGATGATATATATATAGAGAGAGAGAGGTCCACTATTTTGTAAAAAAAATTCGTGTAAACTTTGAATTTCATAGGCTTTATTGACGAAATTGTTTCATGAAATTGTTTATTTTGATGAAATTGTTTCATATCGTTCATTTCTTGATGAAATTGTTTCATATATTTTCTCAGTTTTGATGAAACTTTTTCGTTTTTATATAAAAACACAAATATATGAAACAATTTCATCAAAAAATGAATATATGAAACAATTTCATCAAAATAAACAATTTTATCAAGAAAACCTAGGAAATCAAAAGTTTACACGAAATTTTTTTTACAAATTATTACGCCACTATATATATATATATATATATATTGAATTTGAATATTTTCAAAAAAAATACATTAACTATCTTATTAATTATAAACATTGATTATGTCAAATATATTAAATTAGTGGTTTATTATAGATCTTACACCTTTTATAACTTTTAAAATCCTCAAATGATTAAACATTTGAATTTATATATATTATCTAATAAAATCATTAGATTATGCATAAAAGTAGAAACTTCAAGATTATTGGAGAGGTGTCAAAGACGTGGCCCATTTTGATCCTTGATTTTTATGTGGTTTGATTGGATGATTGAGTTAATGTTTAAGTGATATTAAATATTAGAGTAAACTACAAATTTGGTCCATGTCTTTTGTCTATAATAACATTTTTGTCCTCATAGTTTTGAAGTTACAAAGAGTATGGTGATTTCTAAAAGCATTTGAATTTGATTCATACCTTTAATGGTCATTAAAAAAATTCGTTAAATGAAAGACGTTTTTCGTCATTGTATCTATTTTTTTCCTGTATTTTACTAATAAAAACCACAGAGATCAAAATCATAAAATCAATTTTAATTGGATAAAAAGACAAATAAAAATGATAAAATGATGAAAATGCTTGAGTAAATTACGTTTTTCGTCCCTGTGGTTTGTTAAAAATTACGGTTTTGTTCTTGTGATTTTAAAATTTCGGTTTTAGTCCTTATAGTCTGCAATTCATTACTATTTTCGTCCCTGGGGCCAAAACACTACTTTTAAGTATGAATGACTAAAATAGAAATGGATTTTAAATCATAGGGATGAAAAAATCAATTAAATTTAAATTATAAGAACGAAAAAGGTAATGAACTATAAATCATAGGGATGAAAGTTGTAATTTCAAAACCGTAAGGATGAAATTAGAAATTTTTAGCAAACCCCAAGGACTAAAAACGTAATTTACTCAAAATGCTTTTACTTAACTAAGTTTTTTAACGGTTATTAAAGGTAGGGATAAAATTCCCGAAATTTATACAAACCACGATAACCATCGCATAATTTCGAAATTACAAAGAGAAAAAGTGTTATTTTCAACAAACCATAAGGACCAAATTTGTAGTATAGTATAAATATGACTTTTATGATGCAAATCTCCATTATAATAAGATACATCTAGACTTTGCCCCCATATTCTAAACAAAGCACAAAACTTCACATCAATTCCTCACTATTTTGACATGCCACAATCTTTTATTTTTGTTTATTGTAATAATATCCTCATATAACAATTATAACATATGTAGATTTTATTCATACATTGCTATATGAATAACATATAAATAAGAAGGAAGTATGAAAGAGATATAAAATATAAACAGTATATATGTAACTATTTCTTGTTTTATAGCTATTATGAGATAGGGTCAGGTTCAAGGGAAAACTTAAAAAAAAAACGGAAAACTGAAGAACACCCTAAGGGCCCTTCATCTGGACGGTATGCACTTGTGCATACATGTAATTTGTAACATGCACACATCCATATGCACAAATGCATAATGCACTTGTGCATAAAAACCAAAAAGTCAACTTAATTTACCTGTATGCACAAATGCATACCATCCAGATGAAGGGACCCTAGGGTGTTCTTCAATTTTCCGTTTTTTTGAGATTTTCTCTTGAACCTCCCTCTTATAAGATATATTGTTAAATATTTTTAACATGCTAGACCCCAAACCTTTGTTATTCAATATAAATTAGAATCATCATTTCTCATTCCACGTCGTAAAGTCATCCGTCCATAAATTCCAAGGTTATTTCGATCGTTGAAATTTTACCAAAGTGGTAAGATTTCAAAATGCACTTAGAGATCCACGGTCTGCTTTACAAACTAAAATTTTGATAGACTGGGTGCATTTGGTACACTGGACAAGACAGAACAGAATAGGGTCCACTGTTCCACGTTTGCCAGAACTTTTTATGTGGAACAGACTGGAACAAGGTGGAACAAACTGGAACAGGCTTGTTCCACCGCCACCCCATGGAACAAGTGGGAACAAGGTGGAACAGACTTATGTTTTACCAATATAACTTCAAAATAAAATCTAAGTCTCTTCTAAAACATCAAATAAACCTTCTATTTCATATGTTATTCATTCTTTAAATTTAGTAAGGGTAAATTGGTCAAAGTTATCTGTTTTGTTCTGTCTTACCAAACGTGGAACAATTGTTCTGTTCTGTTATGTCATGTCCCATCTTATCCTGTCTGCGACCAAACGCACCTTAGACTATCATATTTCAGTATTTTTACATCTTTATATAAATGGACACAGTCGTCCAAACTTTTTAAAGAATATATGGTTTGACAAAAAAGACTAATATTTGTGGTATGTATGGCTAGTATAAAAAATTAAATGGGCCATTCTTTAACTTTCTATATCTAGAAAGTTTACTATTGTTCCCCATTTGGGTGAAGCATGTCATGCATCATTGAAGTGAATGATATTTAAGGGCCAAGCCAATCAATGGAGGATGGGGTCAAGATACCACTAAGACCAATAATGATTTACAAATTTAATAAATTGTATAAACTTATAAACCAAATGTGTTGTTTTGAATATAAAACACAATTTTTGTATAGTGGTTTTTCAAATGTGAAACGTTCAAAACAGGCATGAAAGTTTCGCATATGAAAACACATGATAAATATTGCATTTTCACACTTTTTTTTTTTCATAAACACAACACATGAAATTGATTTGTGAGTTTGTACGAATTATTGGGTTTGTAAAATAATGGATTATACATATATATGAGACCAGGCTCTCTCTCTCTCTCTCTCTCTCTCTCTCTCTCTCTCTCTATATATATATATATATATATATATGGGACTTGAGATCATGTGAGACCAAGCTATTTCCGTAAGACCGTGAGATCACAAAAATAACACTCAAACTTCACGGCATAAGACTGTGAAGGTAAACCTTCACAGTGTTTTTGTTGTGAAGGTTCGTTGTTTTTCTTATCGCTGTGAAGTTTTAGTGTTATTTTGTGGTCTCATGGGTCTCACGAAAACAGGTTGGTCTCACGTGAACCCAACCCATATATATGCGGTCATTCAAGGGAGAACTCGGTTGTTTGTGATAACCGTGAGATCCAATCTCATCCACACATTATTAGTAATCAATGATTATAATTAAAAATATTATTTTGGTAATTATCCATTAATTTTCAAAAGATTTAAGTTTATGGATGATATTTAGGGGAAATTAGTCTTTTTGTAAATCCCTCTCTCTCCTCTCCCCTTTCTCCGACGAACTTTACTCCGGTTCCGCTGTACACCACCATCATACCTATTGTGATACCCAAGGACTTGTGTGATACCTAATGTGATACCACTGTGATACATAATGTGATACCTACTATGAAGCCATCACTACCATCCCATTCATCAACAAATTCAACCTATTCATTTTTTAGGAGAATCATTGTGCACCACTGGGATACCTATTGTAATACCTAATAACATCTGTGATACCCACTGTTATACCACTGTGATACCCAATGTGGTGCCAATTGTGAAAGCCATCCAATTCATCAAGCATGGACCAAAGACACAATATCTTCATCCATCTCGACATAGTTTTTGAAGGATTGCGGGAACAGTAAGATATTAAATAAGTATTTACCCCCTTTTTAGGAATATAGAAGCATGTAGGGGTAAAACAGAACCGAGAATCAACGTGATCATCACTAGTTTTCAATTCATCACAGCAAAATTAATCACATAATTATCATAACATTCTCATATCACAAATTCACAGCAAAATCACATCATAAGTATCTTCGATTTATCAAAGCATCGTGGCATCATTATCAACAAAAGAGACATCAAAATAAGAAGTCAATTGGAGTGGGTGATGAGGAAACACAAGAGTGGGCTAGGGGCTTTGGTTGTGGAAGTGGATCACTTCCTTTCGTATACCTTGGCCTTTCGGTGGGTGCGGTGAATAAATTAGAAAGTTGGAAGGTCGTGGTTGAAAAAATGAAGAAAAGATTGTCGTGTTAGAAAGCGAAGATTGTGTCGTTTGGAGGTAGATTGATGTTGACTAAATCGGTTCTAGGTAGCATTGCTTTGTACTACTTCTCGCTTTTTCGCGCCCCGAAAGGAGTGATTAGTGAGTTGGAAAAGGTGAGATGTCATTTCTTTTTTTTCTTTTTTTTGGGGGGGGGAGTGGATTGAAGATGATAATTGACGAAAAGACTACAACTGGAGTGGAAATCGGACCAGAAACAAGGTGGACTAAAGTCATCCCAAAGAAGATATGTATTCTTGTTTCGAGATCGAGGTTGGAAACCCCGGTACGATTCATGAACTTCTTGACGTGGGAGAGACGGACTCTACTATGAAGTTGTGGAAAGAGACGATTTGGGCTTTTATCTATCTCGTTTGGTCTCACCGGAACCGAGTGGTGTTCGAACAAGAGGTAAGAAAATTAGAAGACTTATTTTTCGAAATGCAAAGAAAGAGTTTTGAATGGATTGCGAGGAGAGTGCGGGGCAAAAAACTTGACTGGAACTTGTGGTGTGCGCTGATTTCGTACGTCTAATGAGGAAGAGGTTGTGAGCGCTACTACAGGCTTATTACCAATATAACCTTAAAATAAAATCTAATTCTATCCTAAAACATCAAATACACGTTCTATTTTATATTTCACTCATTCTTTAAATTTTATTTATTTTATTCCATCTAATGTTATCTGTTTTGTTCTGTCTACCAAACCAAACGCTGAACAACTGTTATGTCCTGTTCCGTCCTGTCTGCGTACCAAACGCACCCTTAAGGAATAAAGACGAATTTAAGATAACAAAAATTTGTTGATATATATAACCCAAAATGGCCAAAAAAACAAATCAAAAGTAATTCAATCCAACTCTTGGACATACAAACTCTCAATGTCATATGATACAAAGAGAACATGAAAAGATCATATAATATTACAGTTGTATGGTACTGTATTTACTGTTTTTGGGAAGTAAACGGAGCGGCGTGTGGGTTCACGATACCGGATGTGGATGAAGATGAAGAAGATATGGTGTAGGATTTGTCGAGTTCTTCTTTGTCCTCGTTGAACGCTTTGTTTAGCGTTTCTTGAACTTGCAAGTACTTTTGCTTCTTCAGTTCTCGCTCTTCCGGGGTGTCTATCCATTGGTGTGCTTCCGCGTCCACTATCTTATTAAGTACTTCCGAACATCGAGGGAAAAAACGTTTCCCAAGTTCCACTGTTCACGTGACAACACAATGGTCGGCTTGACTTATTCAGTAACACACTACTACAAAATCGGCTTTATAGGCTCCCAAAGATGTCTAAATGATTGCTTTATAGTACCTAAGTTTATAGGACTTTTTGTGTAAAAGTGTTACAGTAAATTGATATTTAACGCTTTTGGGCGTCCCAAAGTTTTCTAGGAACCTTTGAAATAAAGCGTCCTATCGGTCTATTTATACGACATTATTTTAAAACGTGTGTCCTTTAAAAAGGTGTGTTTGTAGAACACTTCTAAAAAATGTACTATAAAAAAGCTAATAGAAAACTTTATATCAAAATTGTTTGGACACCCCAAAAGCTGTCTTATTAACTTATTGTGACACTACATAAGGCGCACAATAGGTGGAACAAAGAAGGGACAAGATTGGTAAATTACTAAACTACCAATGTCCTACCTCACTCTCACCCATCCAGTCCGGTACACGTATTAAACACACCCAAAACCTTGACATTGTGTATGTGAAACTAGAATGCAAAAAACTAGCATGAAAAAGCACAAATTGAATTCAAAACAGAATTCACATTTACCTGTTTTAGAGAGTACTCTTAATCTAACAAGATGCTCCTCTTTGATCAAGAACGGCGCATCGTTCAAATCGACTGTTCTCTGTGCATTCGCCAAATTCTGGGAATAAACGCTTTCTAATGTGAATTCAGAAGTGCCATCGACTTGAGCAATCTCCATTGCAACCTTAGCTTCCATCGGAAACAGAAGGCGGGCCAGCCCAACTGAAATACATAAAACAGTATTAGGATCGCAAGTATTGTACATTTATCATGATGAGATATATATATATATATATGGAACCCCGATAGATTACTTTCCAAAAGAGCCTTTTGGAGGGAGGTTCCTATATATATATATACATACATACAGAGAGAGAGAGAGAGAGAGAGACGAAAGATTGTGTGAGAAAAAGAGTTAAGGTGAGAAGCGTAAGAAGGGATCTAGACCATTGATCACTTTTAATCTCACCCGACCCGTGAATTGGGTTTCTCACATGAATTGATCTGGTGCATCTCATTAGTGTTGATCTTCAATTAGGATTGATCCAAAGGTCCAGATCCCTTCTTAAGCTTCTCACTATAACTTCCCTTCTCACTGGAACCCGGCCATATATAGTTAGGGTTGGGTTCGGGTGAGAAGTTGAGTTGACGTGAGAAGTGTGAGAAGTGGTTATCAACCGTTAGATGCACATTAGGATGCACCGGATCACTCCCTGTATCATTCAAGCACGATTCATGGGTGGGCTTGAGATTAAAAGAGGGTTTGGATCCACTTATCATGCTAACTCAACTTCTCACACGATCATTCGCACACACATATATATATATATATATTGATCAAGATCCCTTCTTACGCTTCTCACCGGAACCCGACCCTATATGTAAATATAGGCGAAGGATCATGTGAGAAGTTGAGGTTAACGTGAGAGGCGTGAGAGGTGGATCTGAACTGTGATCACTTTTAATCAAATGCCCTTGCATGAATTGCGGCTTAGAAAGGAATTGATCAAGTGCATCTCGGTGCAACTTATCTTGGTTCATCTCATCGTAACGTGCGTCCATTTCTCATCTAACAGTTGATAGCCACTTCTCACGCTTCTCACGTTAACCTCAACTTCTCACCGGAACCCAACCCAATATATATATATATATATATATTGAAGAGAAATGGTCTGGGTCTAGCCAATGTGGGACTAAATCAGTACCTCTATTTTCAAGATACAACAACTTTACACGCAGATCATCTCCCGCCATGGCAAGAGAAGCCGAAGCCTCTCCTAACAACGGATTTCTCCTTTCCGCTTGTTCCAATATCTCGATGCACAAACGCCCTTTATTACAATCTTTACCTTCCTCAATTGACTTATAATAGTCAACTGCTCTCGTGAGTCTCTTCGAAACCTGAAGCGCTTTTCTCCCATCCGGGGTTCGATCAGCCGGCCGAGCCCCCTTCGTTAAAAGCGACACAATAATATTCGGCTCTTTTCTCATTGCAGCCACGTGGAGCACCGTAAAACCCCTCGAGTTCCGATGGTTCACATCGGCCAGCGCCAAATCGAGCAATTCCGTGGTGGTTTTAGCATCTGCATAAGCCACGGCATAATGGAGAGCACAAGAACCGTCTAAAGACGTATGGCCTTCGCGTAGTAACATTGTGACTAATTCAACATCGTCTGAATCAAGAGCTCGGTGGACACGTTTTATGTGCTTATTGGGAAAGCTACTGCTTCCCGGCTTATCCAAACCGAGCTCAAAACGGAAATCGATAATTTGTTTGACGATTTGTTCAGGCAAAGCTCGTTCGAGAGTGACGAAATCGACGTTTGATTTGACTAAAATGTCGATGCATTTCGAATAAAGGTCCTCACAAGATTTCCCACATGTGTTTGCAACAGATAGAATAACTAGGATATCATCAGCGGACGCTTTGTCAAGAATGTGTAGCAAGCGCCTCTACATCAAAAGAGGAAGATTATAATTATCAAAAGTAAATAAATTTTAAAAAAAATTATAAGAGAGATAAAGTGGGGATCACAAGCAAATGCAAAATATAAATTTTTAAGGCAATGTTTATATTTATCGAGCTTATTGAAAAAGCTTCGTTTGGCTTAGATATAAGTTAGCTAATAAGCTGGCATTTTGAAATGTTACTTTAAGTGGTGTTTCAATAAGTTTCAAAAACTTTTTCCACTTATTTCCAATTATGTCCCTTTTATTTTCCAATTAACTTTTTTTCAACGTGTCATTTTAAGGGGTTGTTTACTTACACCTTAATGAGCTTAACCATACACGCGTGTCACTTTATGGCTTAATCATTAAGCCATTAAGCCAAAATGGCTATATGGAATAAGCCAGGAACTCTCATCCCCATTAAGCCATTTCGAACAAAGTAATACCATAATTACCCCAGAAATAACCCAACCCTCTCTTTGCCTCCCTCAAACACATCTGTCTCCTGTCCCTCACTCGACAAATTTATCCAAACAGACAACTTAACAATACAACTCAAAAGGGAAAATAAACCAAGTCATTTTACATCGTTATCTAGTTTATCGGCTACTTTTTACTAGATATGAGTATATGACTAGTTTATTAGCTAGCTTTTACAAAACATGAGTACTTTATTAGCTACCTTTTAGTTTATTACCTAGCTTTTACTAAAATAACTAGTTTATCAGCTAACTTATTGGCTAACAGCTAGCTTTTCAGCTTAACAGTTTTGCTCGTTTATCGACAACAACTAACTTTTCACCTAACAGGTTCGCTAGCTTACCAACCAATGGTTAGCTTTTCAGCTAACAGTTTAGCTGGCTTATTTACCAATAGCTAACTTTTCACCAAACTTTGCAGCCAACAGTTTAGCTAGATTATCGACCAACGGCTAATAGCTTAGCTAGCTTATCGACCAATAGCTAACTTTTCAGCTAACAATTTAGCTAACTTATCAACCAACAACTAACTTTTCAGCTAATAGTTCAGCTAGCTTATCGACCAACAACTAACAGTTTAGCTAGTTTATCGATCACCAGCTAACTTTTCAGTTACCAGTTTAGCTATCGACCAACATCTACTTTTTCAGCAAACTGAAAATGTAAGTCCAATTTGGGAAATGGAACTAACAAAATCTCACCTGCCATAGAGCAACCATATCTGGGATCTGAAAAACGTGATAAGCATACACCACCTCCACCATGAAATCCACCGCCGGCCGGCAAGCTTCATGGGAACATTCTTCATCAACACAAACACAAACATCTTTACGCAAACCCTCAATCCTACCACTATACAAATACTTCAACACACTAATCAGCGATTCGAATCCAATCTCATATTCACCACCCAATTCCTTCATCTCCAATCTCACATTGTGATTCTTCTCTTTTTTCGTCGTACCGCCGTTGAATTTCTCCTTGAAAAAGGAGCTCCTCGCCGACAATATACACCGGTGGACAGCGACTTCCCGGCCACCGGAAACAACGATCTTCGCATCGGCGAAGGAATTAACAGGTTCTAACAAAATTGATTCTAGGGTTTCGGATAGGCGATTGAGGGATGAGATGTTGGAAGAATAGAGGGGCGATTCGACGCCGCTGATTATATCATCCATCGATCGTCTGATTTGTTTCACCGGAAACCTGGAGATTTTGCGTGGATTATCGAGCACTCAATTCCCCATCCCAATTATGGAAGAGTGGATTGAGAATGGGTGAAATGATGAGTGGATGTTAAATTAGAGATGGATCCAGGAAGGTGTGGACAGCCATGGCGGTGGGAAAAGGGGGGTTTTGGGGGGAATTGAAGGGGAAGGATTGAAGGGTTATGGGAAGAGAGGAAGTTGGATTCATGATGGTGAATATAATAATGGTGATGAAGTCAGAAGAGTGAGGTAGGGGAGGTGATGATGACGATGGCAAACGTAGCAGAAGGGAAGTTTTCAACTTGAAAAAATCTGGGTGTGGAATTATTGTGTGATGATGATTTTGTACCTTGTTTGAAGATGAAGATGGAGGGTGGGTGGGTTGGTCCCTATACGGTTGTTTTGATTTTTATGATATGTTTTTTTAGGAGTTATTTGTTATTTTCATTGTTCTACTAGTCGATATGCCCGCGCGATGCAGCGGGATGTATTTTAATTTTATACGCTAATCCTCAATCTTACTTCTTGTTTTTTATTCTTCGTTCATCTTGATTTTATTTTTATGGTTCGATGTTTATCATGTTTTATTAATAACACACAACACTTATCCAATATTTGAACATGTTTATAAATAAATTAGTTCAAACTTCGAGTTTTATGAGATTGTAGATTTACATTAATACATTGTATGTTTGAATTTTAAAAGATTTAAGAATACGATCTAAATGTTTCATAATATGGTATAGATAGCAAATTGTCTAGATGTATTTAAGGGGACACATGAAATCCATCTATACAGTGACGCATAAAAATCGTGGTACAAAAAACACAATTAAAGAAAGAATATCAAAGGTTCATAGTGGTTCTTCTATGGAAGCAAATTTTGATTATAAAGAGCAACCATAATGGTGGATTGTTACCATTTTACTTAATAATTCTTGCTTATATTAGAGAGAAGGAGGGAGGGGGGTGGGGGGGGGGGGGGGGGGGATTTCACGACACTAAATAGAGCTTAAAGATTATTATATGAGCAACTAAATGGTAAATGAATATAGACATGTTTGCAACAATGTAATTCACTTAAATACCCATAAACCAGAAAAAGGTTAAGTGAATATAGACATGTTTGCAACTTCGTTCAGAAATTCCCAAGTGAACAAATGCAAGTAAACCTGAAATACAAGAAAAAACACTTCATTTAGAATATGAACAGCATTCCTTATCCTCTTTGTAGTGCAGTTTCTAAATATTAAAACTTGAGATGTCCCAAATATGTCAACCTATAGCGTTGGCTGGAGTAAAATGCATACGTGAAAACCCAAAAAGGACATTCAATCCATAAAGTATAAATAGCAATGGTGTAGTGCGATCATCCAGCTAAAACAAATATTTTCCATGCTATAAAAAATAAGAAAAAGATAAACGGATTACGAAAGTCTAAAGAAAGGCTAATCCCTTTTCTTATAAACAAAAAGAAAAATACAAGGTTCTTTGCATGAGCAGAAATATATTTCATAAGAAGGTTCATATTTCATGAGGGATTAATACCTATAGTGAAACGTACCTTCACGGTCCCCTGGCTTCGCAGTCCTAATACTCTTCTCATCAATGTCTGCAGTCTAACAATAAAAACATAACGGGTAATTGGCAGCAAAAGACTAACACCATACAACATCAAGGGTAAAAACAAAAGTACAGGAATAAAATCATCATTAGGCAACGATTTTAACTTTTGAACTCCAAGAAAAGTTACAATAATGCTATTGAGATAAAAACAAACAATAATGTTTAGCCGTTGAGCTATGTGTTGAAAACAATCAAAGACAATATAAATAAAAAGGATTGCTTGATGAGATATTGATTGATTACCTTCGAAAAACGGTGGAATCCATGAGAGGAGGTAGAGCTAATGAACCAAAACAATGTTTGTAAATTTAGGGTATGTCTCAGACATGGTTTAATGCAGTAACAACGGTTCAAACAAATAAGAACTAAATGTGATCAATAATCCATGGGAGAACCTTAAAAGGTCGCCGAAAGTCCCAAGATATACCATAATAGACCAAATAGTTACTACTTGAAGTTTTAAAAATCAAAGGCGAAGGGTAAACACCAGGTCGGTTAGGTATAAAGACATCCAGATTTTCACCATGTCATTAAATATATGGAACACACCGAGATAAACAACTCCTAATTCACATATTTTCATTCTTCTAGTTCACAGATTTCAAACAACACAAACCAAATATTAAATAAAAAATCCACAGGTTCATCCTCCCAATTCATAGATTTCAAATAAAAAATGACAGACAATTAAAACTTTCAAGAATTACAGAAACTTACTTGATTCTTTGAGATTTGAGAATTAACCAAATTATATGAACCACCCCATCATTTCAGTTTCATTAAACCACCACGAAGACGTAAACAGAACACATAAACAAGGAAAAGGGAAGATTTATATTAGGTATGTTTTGTTTTTATTACACTACAAATACAAGATTTTAGAGCGCAAAGTTGGATGAATAAATAAATTTAAGCCAAGAAACATACCTTTAGACGGCGCTGATCTTGCACAACTTGTTTAGCTCGGGCTCTAATTTCATCCGGATCACTCTTAGATTGAAGGTGCACAACAAAATCCAATGGCATGTCTTCAGGCCTTGAAGTTAGCCTAGAAGATGAGTTTCCAGACTTCTGTTCTCTGCATTGGCCTCATATATTAGATAAAAAAGAAAACGACAGCATAACACATAAAGTAGCAAACTATAATCTGGCCAATGAAATACTTACTGAGAATACTCAGCCAAATCAAGATCATCATCTCAAGACTGCATCCCTGAAGCTTTATTCATAGGCCTGTTAGGAAATAGCAACAAATCAGAATAGAGGCAAAAACGATATCAAGCATCTGATTGTGTATCCATACAATATAACGGGATACAAAATTCGAATAAACATAAGAAAGAATGCAGACCACGATAGATTGATATCAAAGAGATATTGATAATTGAATATCGAAAGCATAAAATAAGAAACGATAAAGACTATTAACTAATAGGTGGTGTTATATACTTGTATCATAGTACTTCCAGCTGTGTACCGCACAATGCAATAGGATGTACAAAATATGAAACGGACATTGAACTATATCACTATAATAAGATCTCTAAGTCACAAATAAGTGAAATAACTTGCCAGATGTTACTACAAATATATATAGAACTCTCCTAAACTTCAAACTGAAGTGGTCTGTCTTTTGTTAAAGGAACTCCACTTCTCCACCTCTGTACAATTTATTCAACAAAGGTCACATTCAATCTTTGACTCGAAGTGTCATAGAAAAAGTGCCTAGACAAGCAAAAAGACCATACCTCAAGGTTATCTCACAGTTTTATTTTGACCATTTAGCAAAACTAACAAGAATAAATAATGGTGTCTTCAGGATAAGAACCAATTGAAGGTTACATAATCACCTACAAAAACATATAATCATTCAAGAATCTAATTATTATATGCAAAACCCCAATGGATGATATCTAGGCATAAACTTCACAGAAATTAGGTTTTAATGGATTAACAATATTATTAAAGGTAGCAGGAAACAAAAGAATAACCAACCTCATTCGCTAATTTGTTGCCCATCAGTCCATCACATCAACACCATTAAATGTCAATAATGAAGAGTTGTGTTCACTGCCTGTACATAGTACATTGATCCAAAACATATGGCGTTACAATGTGGAAAGTAACTTCAAAAAAGAAATTAAAATTTCTATCTTACCGATCCATCCAGCAGCAAAAACAGCCAAACCTATATACACAATATACAGAGCATGTTGCATATTAATAACGAAAAAGAACCGTGAGAAATCCTGAAAGAAACCTACAATCAACCACAGAAGTCAAATAACATATGAAAAGTACCTGAGAAAAATGGTAGAACAGTTGATCTGCATCACTACGAAAGCTGAGTTAAATGAATAATTTTTCCAAATAAATGTAAATATACTGCTAGAGATGCACCATGAACCACAACAGCCAGCGACGCCACCGCAATAAGAACCTAATCAAACCCGTCAGCACAGGCAAACAACGCCGTAAACGGCACCGCTCACTTCCTCCTCCTCCTCCTCCTCCTCAATATCATCATTCTTTTGTAGTAAATTCCGGCGACCGGTGGTTGTGTCTAAATACGGCAACGACGACTCAGGGACTTCGGGATTTTCCGACACCGGCGTCAGGGGGCCCACACCATGCGACGGAGTCCACCTGAACATTAACAAACCCTAAAATGAATAAACATTGCAGAAACATTAGAACAAAGCTATATACCCTAAAAAGAGAATTTTAGTAACAAATTGAAAGATGAAACTTACGAAACCGAGGAAATCATATGCAACCCACAAACCCACATAAAAAACCCAGAAAAACCCCATGTGAGAACTTGAGCAACCATATGATAAACCCAACACATAAACAGAGAAGGAGAAGGAGGAGCAGAAAACCAACACAAATAAAACCTAACGTGGTTTGCGGAGGAGTGAACTATGGAGAGAGCGGAGGGAACGAGAGAAGATGCAGGCGTAATTTGAGAGAGAGCATCGATCCCGTTTCTTGTTGGGTGAGTGCAGATAAATCAAGGAGCATGAATTTGGGAGGGAGATAAATGAGGAAGATGGATTTTGTTTCTATCTCCTATGATTCGATGTTATCAACATAGCAGTTCAGAGGTGAGCAGCACGTGGGGAGGAGAGATCGGGGAGAAGAAGACGGGAGGGAGGAGAACGTGAAGCTGGTGTTGAAAAAATGTATTGTTTAGAAAACCGCAATGTTGAATAACCGTATTTAATCCTATGCTATAAAAGTTGTACAACAGGCTAAAACAACTGAACGTTTAGAAAGTGAAATTGTTGAAAAACGGTTTTCTTATTCTTTTTATAAAGGAGAATAGATATACTACTCATCCTACCCGCGCGATGCAGCGGGACGCAATTCGAAACTAAGAACTTAAAATGGACAATCTTGTTTTAACTTTTTGTTCTATTTCCTTGTTTCTCGACTTGAAAGATTTACAACTTAAGCATTTAGTAAATGGCCCCTTAATTGTTAATAAGTAGTCAGTAACCTTATGCATAGGTTTCGAGATCTTTCAAAATAACTTTGAGAGGTTGAATTAACGTGAGAAACATGATAAATGGATCTGAACCCTTGATGGATTTTAGTCTCGAGCCCACCCATCAATAGTGTTTGATACGGGGATTGATTTGATGCATCTTATCCTAATATTCATCAAACGGTTGATAATCACTTTTTACTCTTCTCATATTAACTCAACTTCTCACCGGAACTCAACCCTAATGCATACTCAATCTCTATTTGTCATCATTTTCTCAATAACGTATAACCACTTAGGTTTAATTAATATACCAATAAAGTGAAATTATTCAACCTCATCCCTCCAATAAACATTCTTTTTGTTGAATTTGTATTTCTTTTTTAACGTGCGGGTGTTCAAACCAAATTCCACACAAGTAATTCATACCCAATTGAAATATAGTCATCTAAACTCAAGTCCTAAATTCATGAAACCAAAATCAAAACAAAATGCCTGGATTGGATTTACATACATAAATAAATGACGGCCAAAACCAGCATAATTATTTGGATTTCGTGGTATGACAAATCCAATACGAGTCTAGTTTCGTTCATACGACGTACATAATAACCTCAGACATTTCACTTCCTTCCTCACGAATGGAGGCAACACAAACGCAAGTTTATGCATTTCGATTATGAAGACAAAAACTTAAAACATATGAGAATTTATAATATTTTCAAATACCGTCATCATGCAAAAAGGTAAGAAAGATTTAGAATAATGGCTAGTAAAATGGAGACGACACAACACTTCCTTCCTCACGAATGGAGGCAACACAAACGCAAGTTTATGCATTTCGATTATGAAGACAAAAACTTAAAACATATGAGAATTTATAAGATTTTCAAATACCGTCATCATGCAAAAAGGTAAGAAAGATTTAGAATAATGGCTAGTAAAATGGAGACGACACAACACATGGTGACAGGCTGTGAGACATCTATCAATAGCAACATGGAAAACTTGCCAAAATCACCCAGCACAGGCAAAGTTGTAAGAACAAGCCCCGAAATTGGACAGTAATTTAGGCGACAAATCTCACGCTCAAAGTCGTCTAAACAAGCCACAAGAATAAAACCAAGACTTGTGCAAGAGAAACAACCAAAATCATACAATTAGATCACATGACAAATCTGATGGATTTTGCAATCCAAAATCATCTAAGAATTTATACTAATAGTTCCCAAAACTACATTCCAAACATCAACCATCTGTTCCAAGAATTTGACTTTCTTATAATCCCAAAATACACACTTCTTGCGACTTTCAAAATCAACGCTTTTAAAAAAAAACAAGAATCTAAAAGCAGAAAATGAATGAAAAACAAAATTGATAAATGTGAAGTAAAAGGCTCTAATAAAAATTTGAGTATTAATTGAACGTTTGAGATCATCAAAGGTGAACTGTAAATGAACAACATATTTAAGATTCAAAAGAATATACATTTGGAATCATTGCTTGCTCAATCCCTTGTAAAAAGGTTAAAAAGATGTCACTAAAAAATGAAAAAGAACAAAATGATACCTGATTGGAATAACTACATGATCATATGCACAATAAATAAATAAATATAAATAAAAAACCTTATGAAGAATTAAGAAACAATTGTTAAAAAAAGCATCTTAACCATAAGCAGCCAGCGGACGAACATCATATGTAGAGTAAGCCACAATCAGTCATAAGGTTCTTAGTGGCAATAAACAACCCATCGACGTTTGTTGTCATCCCTGAGCTATATCAGTAGTTCCTAAAGAGGTTATGATGAATTAAAAGCCACAATCCTTGAATCCCAAAGATCCACTCAACTTGAAACAATGAAACCACATTACAAAATGCATTTGAAGAACAAGTACATGAGCCTCCAGATTAAATAAACATAAAGAGAAGCCCTCCCCTGATGTTGAACATGTTCCATAAAATAGATATATGTGTAGGCATGGGATCATGTCAGAAGTGTCATTTTTTGTGAGAAGTGTGAGAAGTACTTTTAAATCGTTGATCACTTTTAATCAAATACCCTCCCATGAATTGCGGCTTAAAAGGGAATTGATAGGGTGCATCTTATCTCGGTGCATCTCATCCTAATGTTATACGTTTATGTGATTTTCCATTGGCCTCCGTTGTGATGACATCTCATTTCTCTTTGTATCAAACAAATAATGCCTATAATCTCATCTTGATTCAAAATTATCATATAAACATGATTAACAAACTGCAAACGTGGAATGCCAAAATAAATAGAACCTATTAGGCTCAAATTAGGTTGATGCAAGAACTAAGCATACTAATAGTTAGGCAATTAGTGAAATGCGTTAGTGTACATGTACCGTAACCAAGTTTTGAACGAATCTTGTTGTAAAAGGCTAAAAACAAACCCATTGGAAATTAAAATTATAGAGCGAATAACATATGTCACCATTTAAAAACACTTAAAACACCTTCTGTACGTGAATGTCGTCTCTCAAAACTTCAACTTTGTACCTAATGGGTGCACTCGATCTCTCAACAGATGAATGGTTAAATACCCTTACTTGATTTGCAAGTGCATCGACCAACCATCAAGCTGCAAGATCTTGATGTTTTGCTTCTTCAAGTTGAATAATCTAGTGAAAATATCCAGCTTCAACAAAATAATCCACCAAAGTATGTATATATATATATAGTTATTTAAAGAGAGAAATAAAGGGGTACCAATGGTGGAAAAGCTTATGTGGAACAAATGTGGCCAACACCTTTGTATCCCTAACATCTATAAAGAACAAATGTGTTCAACACCAGAATCTTTACTCATAAGAGGGAACCTTGACTTTACATATGATGATAAAAAAATATAGAAGTTTCAATGAAAGGATGATAGTAGAGCAAATCAAAAATTAAAAACAGTACACTGAAAGCATGTGCTAATTTACAGGAAAGGAAGACAAACATGTACCTAAATATACTTATATGAAAATTACATAATCTCTTTTTTTTAGTTTAAGTTCCATGTCAATAAAATCAGCACACACAAAAATTTCAGGCATTTTCTAAACTTGTGCATCTGTAATGTTCTAATCAAAACACAAAAAGTCCCTAGTGTCTAAATATGTGCATCTGTTCTGTTCTAATCAAAATTAATTTTCAGGCATTTTCAAGACCTTAAAATTTTATTTGTTAAACATAAAACATAAATCAATCCATAATAAAAATAAAACGGAAAACCCAATGTATTACAAACATGCAGAGATTATAAACCAAGGAGCTCCCTAAGGAACATGCTCATACCAGTGCAACGATTAGATTAGAGTGCTCTGTATATGCATCCCGGAGTAAGCCAAGTATTATTCTAAAATCAAAGCACATCAAATAAACCATTACCAAATGTCCAAATCCCTCCACAAACTTGTTGTCACCCAGAGATTTCGGATCTGCAAAAAAGGGCAAGACTTGTAACCATTATAGTGTGATTCCCATGGATTTTGGATATGCATCAGATGGTTTATGGATACAAAATAGGAAGTAGAGTTACAATGGTAAATAGAAAGCAACAACAAACATTATTTCCAATCGAAACAGTGAAGAAACCAAAACCTATTTTGAAGGTTGCAGAAACCAAAAATCTGTATCGATTGCAGAAACCAAAAATATGTATCTATTGCAGAAACCAAAAATATGTATTAGATTAAGTGAACTAAGCGACTGATTGCTAAATGCTTACCCGGTAAGAACTTATCGGGTCATTTAACTTTTCGGGCGGCCTATAATCTTATCCAAAAAGAACGACGAACGAATGGAGAGCGTTTGGGCAACCTCGAACTCAAACTGTGCTAAAAGTTGTGTAACTCTGCTTTGTTAAAAAATTATGAGCCAATGCCTACAAATACAAATGGATATGTTTTATTTTGATGTGAAATCAAGATCATACCTGACAAATTCCAAAAGAAGTTTATTTTGATGATGGAGTCAAGAGATATATATCAAGTTAAATGCTCAATTGGTAGAACATCACATAACCTGCAAGTTTTTCCAGTGATAAAGTCGATCGTATTCTCCCAAAGATTGTGCCATAATTCTCCATTAGATTCAAACAAGCCATTCGTCAAGTGAAAAATAGAAAAAAGTATGCCATATTAACTTGGCATCAAGCATGCCTTAGCATTCTTACAAATAATATATTTAGATTTCACAAGTAAATTTATGAAGCATTATTGATACATAAAATCAGAAGGTGGAGCATTCAGTTTCAGCACCAAAATTATAGTTGTTAGGACTTAGGAGTACAAAAAAAGGATTCTTCATCTTTTTACCTTCATTGTTTTCAAAAGGAAAGTTACATTAATTAAGACGCCAAATAGCAACAGGAAACCACTTATTGAATCATTGAATTTTTTTTTAGAGCTACCAGAAAATGAACCGTGTGTAGGAAGGGGGGAACAATCCAATATACAAAACTCTCCAGATCCTTTATCCTTATATGAGGTTGTTGTCTTTAACAAAAATCATCAACAATTTTGAAATCCAAAGATTGATATGCTTATGCATGTTTGAGTTGAACATGTTGAATCTCGGATTTCTTTCAGAACATTCAGAAAAGACAAACTAAGGCTAATATACATGCAGCAAACAAGGGTATAACCAAGCCCTAATGTATGATCCAGAATTTAGCTGCTAGTTATCCATGACATACTAAAAATCCTAACCAATATTCCAGAAACTTACAAATTGTATCATGTCAGTGCTTTGCTTAGAATATTGTCCATCCTGCAAACAAACGCAATTCAAGTGTTATCTATTACATGCAATTCACAATCACTAAAACAAAATGACACCCATTGCTTTTTGTAATGACACAATTAGAGCCAACAATAAATATAAAAAACTATCCCAAACGGTAATGTTGGAATTCTTTTGGAGAATCCTGAAAAGAAACTTGTTGCAAGATTTTAGGTGGGATTCAGAGGCCTGATTTTTGAGTGGGATTCGTTTACATCACAAATACAATCGTTTTCCTTTCTACCTGCTTTCTTTTAAACTCGAGAATATTGCGGAATTTGGATGAGAGGCTCAGATCTGCAGATCTAGAATCGGACAAAGGGATGAGACACCGCCATGGCTGCAACACCATTCGGCTTGCCCCGCCAAGACACGGGCCGAGTTTCTCCCACTGCCCAGAAACCTATGCTCGGAAATGTTAAATGCAGAACAAAATCATCACAGCCTCGATATATATCCAGACCAGAAAAGAAAAAACAAAACCAATTAATCGAAAGCTGCACCAAAAGATATGTTCATAAACATCAATACAGGCTGACCATGTCCAATTCATATTCAATATCAATTTCGGACGTTTTTGCTAACCTCGATAGCCATCTTGTAATTTGGAAATTGTAGGGACAAAAAGTGTTATTTTTTACAAAACACCTGAACCAATATGAGGCTGAGATGTATAAACAATGGAACAAAGAGGATAAATCCTCCATGGCTGCAAACTTACTACTTCAATGCCCTATCAAGATTCGAATCATCTCTAACTTTGATCCAATTCCAACTCAGGAACCGTTTACCAAGCGCGACAACCACCCTTAGAAACCATCATCTTCATCCCCTCTGAATCTGCCTCATGTTCTCTGATGACTATGTTTAATGTTTCCCATTCAATCCACGTTTTTTAAATTCGAGAACACAACGGAAATTGGATAAGAGGCTCAGATCTGCAAATAAGGAATCAGAAAAATGGGATCGGACACCGGCATGGCTGCAACCCATTTTGGGTTGCCCCGCCAAGATACGGGCCGAGTTGCACCCATTGACCAAATGCCTATGCTCGAAAATGTTAAATGCAGAATAATATCATCACAGCCTTAATGTTCTTTTGGCAACAGTTGATGACGACATTTGATATATCGCAGGATCAGAAATTAAAACCAAACAGATCAATCGAAAGGCGTACAAACAGAAAATCAAGTAGAAAAATTAAGAAAAACTCTTAGCCAACATTCAAACTTCTTTTGGATCAAACACCAATCAGAAGAAGAACTAAAATGAAGAAAATCCATTTTGGAATTAAAAATCTGCAACAAAATTTCTTCTAAACCCTAACTAAAATCAAACAGATGAATGAAAAAAATAAGAGAAATAGGTTAAATACACTGAATATATATATATATATATATATATATATATAAGCTATTTCTAACAACATTCACAACTACAAAGAGAAACCCAAATCAAGAGATGTTCTCATCCAAATCAGAAATCGTACATCTGAGAAACCCAAATCGATTGTGATGGTGAAACCTAAAACAGAAATGATGGTGATGGTGAAACACAAATCAAAAATCGAAGGAGATGGTGAAACCCAAAGAAATGTTGTAACGTGAGAAACCCAAAGATACGTACCTAAGAAACCCAAAGATGTTCTAGCGTACAAACAGACCCAAATCGGAAATCGATGATGATGGTGAAATCGATAAAGATGCTCTAACCCAGATCGGAAATCGTACCCGAGAAACCCAAATCGATGTTAACTTTGTGCAAACATAAATCGAAAAACGTTACTTGATTTGAAGAGATGTTCTAACAAAGAAGAAAACTGATTTCAACCCTATGATGCAATTGAGAGGGAGAAGAAAACTGAAGCTAGGTCGTGGAAACCATGGACGCATAAAGGGTATGTTGTATTTGGAGGAAGAATCTCCATTGATGAACTTGGAAGAACACAAGCTCGTCTTCTTTAGGGCATATTTTCAGAAGCGAATGTGATATCTGCATTGGAGCATTGGAAGGTAGATTGGGTTTACATTGTGAGGAATTTGGCGAGAATGAACGCGGAGAGGGAGGATCTGTAGAAGAAAACTGATTTCAAATAACCGTTCTTGAATGGCTGAAAAAAACCGTTCTTGGCTGAAAAAAACTGACACTATTCTTTTTATAAGGTAGTATAGATAACTGGTTAGATAAATGATAATTATGTATATTATCTATACTACAGTACAGTTCATTTATGAAAAGTTTTTAAAAACAACCCCTAAAGCTTCATTTATTGCTATTTAATGTTAATTACTTAAAATCTCTTAAAAACAACTAATGAAACTTTATGTACCGCTTTTAATGCTGATTACTTGATTAAAAATTATCTCTAACAACCACCAAATCCTTAAATCGTGGACTCTTATTAATTAATCTTTATCTCTAACCACTTTCAAATCTTCAAATCATGAACTTCTTAAAAAACGTCATTCTTTAAACAAATTTATATAAAAACATGACCGTTTTCTCAAAACCAAACATTAAAATAAATTAGAACATTAAAATCGAGATATATCGCGCTCCATTGCACGAGTAGACTTCTAGTGTATATAAATGTGATTTAAATAAATACAAAAAGAAACTTAGAAATTAAAACCCTTAAATTTCTATACAAAGAATTGAATATGAATTCTTTGAAATTTGAAAAAGTAGTGAATAAAGATTCAAGAGATATGGTCTCGGTTTTGCATTCTTGATATCATTTTGTTAGCGCGTCTCCATCAGCTTCTTCATTTTGGAGAAAATTGAGAATATGAGAATTTTTGAGCTATAATTTTACTCCAACATCTTCTCCAAACCTATCTCCAAAATGGAGAAAGTAGAATGAAAAATAAGTTTTTCTCCAAATATGGAGATAACCCAAAAAATGATTACTAGATGAGAGCATCAATAGAAATCTTTGAAAATAAATATTAAGAGAGAAAAATAATATTTTAATAGATGAATGAAATATTTTAATATTATAATTAATGTTTGTTTCTCCAATGGGGAATCTGTTGGACATGAATGTAATTTTTTGAGGTTTTGAATTTTGGTTCATCATTTTGAAGAAATTTTGGGTTATATATTTGGCACCAATTGTTCTTCTTCCTTTTTTTGGCTCTAGTACTTTGTATGAATTTAATTTGTACTACAGTATTATTCAAAAACACTAACACACACGAGTGTGTGTGTGTAAGTATGTATGTATGTGTGTGTATATATATATATATAGAGAGAAAGAGAGAGAGAGAGAGAGAGAGAGAGAGAGGAAGTTGCAAACGAGAACGCTAATTATTTAAAAAAAATACGAGAACTGCAAATCATGTACAAAATCACATGTGATTTTACATTAACGGAAAAAATTTGGACGTAGGCGACTTTGGCTGCGACTTAAGTCGAGTGAATCATATATGATTTTGTACGTGAATCATGTATGATTTTGTACATTAACAGTCGTTCTCGTGTTTTCTTCAATAGTTAGCGTTCTCGTTTTGTAACACCCTAAAAATCAGGGCCAATTTAAACCTTAAAATTCAACAGGGTTAATCATAATATCATCCAAACTTTTATATATAAGCATAAAATTAACTATGAGGATTCATATACACATTTCGAATTCTCAAAACAACCTATTAATCTAATCCTCTCAACCACGATTAGATTAAATTGGTTGTCTAAGCCATTCATCAAAAGCATCCTCGCATCAGCTAACTTCTCCACTTATCACCAAAAGTTGGATACCAAAACACTTGTCCCTCTTCCCATTACTTCCCCGAGCTCGTACCTGGTAAGAAAATTTAATTTGAAACGATTAGGCTTACGCCTAGTGAGAACATCCATTTTCAAATTAAAACATTATCAGCTTTGGAAACTCAATTATTCAAAGCGTATAAACAAACCTGGTTTGCCACCATTCTTACCGTACTCATACTCATCTTGCGATGACGGGAACATACCCGATTCCATGAGTATGACTAACATTCAGAAAGTCATATCATCACATTCGAGAGCCTACTACGAATCATTACATATTCTAGATCATCGCTCATATCCAAGAAATTACAAGTTACTTTATGCTATTTCTTGGAGTGGAAGTAGAGATTACAATTTACTTTATGCCTATCTCTTACCTTCCCATAGAAATCAGGAATTACAATTTACTTTATGCCTATTCCCAGATTTCTACTCACAACACGAAATGGGAATTACAATTTACTTTATGCCTATTCCTCATTTCTCATCAACTTACGAAATAGGAATTACAAGTTACTTTATGCCTATTCCTCATTTCAGGTCAACGGGAATTACAAGTTACTTTATGCCTATTCCACGTTACAAATACTACCAGTGCCTATGGATCCATTATACTTACTAGCGTATATGCATATCAACATATCACACCACATCTCGTATCATATTCTCAACTCTAAGAACACTAGATAACCTATCGTTCAGGGTCTGGGGGCAGCGCCCCAAGAAGTTTTTTAGAAAAACTTAACCAGATAACTCACCCGGAACTACATCAGGAAAAATCCATTATCCGGAACTACCCGAAACCGGGACCCAAATGAGACCGGACCCCAAATCAATTCCGAGTCCTATCGCATACCGGATCCTATTTCATTTTCGGATCCTATGACACCGGATCCCAAATCAATTCCGAATCCTATGAAACCGGATCCCATTCCGGGTCTCAGCGAGACCGGAATTCCCACATTCCGGATCCAATACCGGATTTTAAAACCGGGACTACGAACTGCACATCAATTTTACTTTTAAAAGCTCGTCTTCGTTCAATTTATTGGTTGATTCAATCTCAATACATATTTACTAAATCATTCAGACAGTTTGCTACCAAATATCTTACTCAATTTCAATTAAAAACATTATGAAGAAGATGAACTCACCTTGTTCGAACCCTAAATCGATGTAAAGCCAACAGTCCAGAACTCAACTTTGATTCTATTCAACACAACTGATGAAATCTACATAAAAGATGAATAGAACTTGTGATTATCAATCCAAAGAATTGATTGAATCAATACTTGAAAATCTTACCTACTAAGAATCGGAATTCCCAGTTCTCTCTTACATGAACCGACTTCAGTTTCCTTTCCAAAATGAGATATGAGGCCACAAGCTTATCTTTCCAAATTAAAACTAAGTTTCCAAATTTACATATCTAACCCCAAACATAGCCAAACAACAAAACTAACCCCCAAAGTTTCACCATTCCATAATTGAATTAAAACTTTAGAAATTCCCGTTTTTGACCCTTTTGGCATATTGTTTAAAATAAGATCACCCCATTATCTTAAACATTCTTCCAAAATAAAAGTACAATGATTATGGAAATTTTGAGGTGTTACACGTTTGAACCCACCCCTATATTGTAATAACCAGGTACGTTATTGGTTTATTTAATTTTTATTAATTTAGTTTAAGGTGAGTTTGAGGTTAGTTTTATAAGTTATAAGTTAAGGGGTAAGTTTTAATTTTTATTTAGAGGTTTAAGGGTATGTTTTGCCATATAGGGGAAGTTTGGGGTTTGTTTGGTGAAAGTGATTAAACAAATCACCTCCACCGTCCCTTTTCTTTCAATTAGAGTGAGGTGTCTCACTTAGAGACACTTAGTATTATTAAGTGTGTGTGTGTGTGTGTGTGTGTGTGAGTTTTCACGGCAAAGAGAGAGGAGAGAAAAAGAGAGAATTAAGAGAGAAAGCTAAAGAAGAAGAAGAAGAAGCTGATTACTTTCAGCTGGGTTTTTCTGAAACAATTGAAGAAACAAAGGTAACAACCCTTTACAATTCTTACTTTTATGGTTATAAGTTTGCTAGATGAGTTTATAAATGGGCTTTGATAATTTTAGAAGGATATGAGAAATTTGGGCTGGTAATAATGTTCCAATAGTAGTCTTAAACATATCTACAAAATTTCAGAAACATTCATGGTCTAAAAACTATAAAAAAATCTGGGTTAAGTATGAACTTAGGTTACTGAGACAGTTATGAGTGTCGCAATAGTGGGTTGCGACAGTTATGATGATTTGCGACAGTTATGAGTATCGCAACCTTGGGTTGCGACAAACTCAATGGTATCGCAATGGTTGGTTGCGACAAAAAGGGTATCGCAACAGTTGGTTGCGATAAGGTGGAATGTCGCAATAGAGGGTTGCGACAGAATACTGTGTCGCAGTAGTTGATTGCGACAAGTGTTGTGTATTGCGACAAGAGGTTATTACAACTAGTTAGTTGCGATAACAGCCGAGGATTTTGGATTATTTAATATTCTTAGTTTTTAAGGGTCCCGAACAGTAGATTAACACCAGTACTTTGTGTATATGAGTATTTCAGATTTGGTGAAGTTGGTGACGAAGATTCTTACGACTTTAATTAGAGTAACGCGACTACAATCATGTGAGTTTTACTTTAAAATGTTTTCAAACTGGAATGCATATATGCGTGGATTGAGAATGTGATAGATGGTGTGATTATGTGTTTATGTTTGAAATATAATATATTTAGATGTATATTGTATTTACATGAGCATTACACTACACGAGTGCACGTTGGCCGGGCTTAGGACCGGTGGAGTTTGGTTGTACGGAGGGACAGCGGAGTTGGCTGTATATAAGTGCAGCGAAGTTAATTTATTAGTTGGCTTGTGTAACACCCTCGAATTTGGAAAGAGCAACTAAATAAAATTTCGATAAAATACCCAACAAGATAAAATCATTTCTACAATTCATACCTTAAAATACCTCATAATTTAAAACATTATAGTTCCCCAAATAAAATAACTTAAACGGGTGTCACTTAACACGACACAAGTTGCTAATCCCAAAATAAATGCGGAAGACTTCACTAAACGATTCACATCTCGTGCACACTACTAGCACTCGCCACTTCATAATGTAGCTAGAGCTACCCCAACCTGAGCCTGTTGCACATGCCGACAAATAAAAAGGGTTAGGCTTACGCCTAGTGAGTTCAAGCATTTTATCATGACTACATAAAAGAAATCATAAATCGGATGGTTGTAGTTTTAGTCATGATTTAGATAAATCTTTCATTGAAAGTTTGCGACCAAGATTATTATTTCCAAAGGTTTTCCCAAACGGGCATACATGACTCATTTTTCCAACGTACCCAAAATCCATGGAAACCATTCCCGAAAAGTGTAAAGCGTTTTCCAAAATGAGTTACGACTCCAACTCACTCAAAACATATTTGGGCATAAATAACCCAAGGAATACTAACGTGGACAAAACTCCAATATTCCAAAACACCCGATAAGTATGAAGCATAGAACCCTGCCAATAACCATGAATACAATTCGTATAAATAAAGTACGTCACCGAAAATATGGATAAAAACATATACCCAAAACCACACCTTTCGGTGACGGGGGAGACCCGATTCCATCGAAAGTGACGGGCACACAAAGTTAAGTCACTCGTGATGTTACTGGATTACACCTCAAGCCCCGACCTTAGTTCCCATGCCATAAAGACATCACAACCTCAAGCCATAAATAGATTGCCTTTATTGCATACCCCGTAGAGTTACACCTCAAGGACTTACAGGCGACCTTATTGCATATCCAGCCTAGACGAGTTACACCTCAAGCCCCGACCTTAGTTCCCATGCCATAAAGACATCACAACCTCAAGCCATAAATAGATTGCCTTTATTGCATATCCCGTAGGGTTACACCTCAAGGACTTACATACACGGGGACCATAGTGCATACTCGCTAGTGGCCCCATGGCCTACGCATATAACCATGCGTCCCTACAGTCCACTCCTTGTGCACAAAGAGATAGACCATCAAATAAAGACTGACTCACTTGCCTATGGATCCAATGCAACACAGTCTACCAAAACATGCTCAACCCGGAATGACAAAACACCCAAACATGTAAATATCAATAATGTGCAATAAAATGCATTTAAACATCCGTTAGGTAAACAAGTACCACAAAACCACTATTAACCCAAAACCTGACACGGTTAAGCAAAAGGGTTTTCCCAAAAGAACTCACACCTTTACAATTCTCAAAATAACTCTTGACGCTAAATCGGATATTTCCCAAATGGTTTATAAAATCAATTACACTAACATGATGTACTCGTTAAATAAGCCTCTCTTTGAGCAATTAACCTTTTAAAGACAAAATATGGTTTCTAACCATCAAAATATTCAACAACCCCAATTATAGGTGTTTTGCACATTTATGAAGATAAATATTTCCAAAAGAGTTAAACTATCCAAATAACTCAACCACATATCTTTTCAAGTAAAACACACACATATTCGTAAAATACTCATTTTGGCATGTACAAAGTTTTCGCAAAGTAACTTGAACTCACCTTGCTAGATTAGGCTAAATCTAGATTTTTCCCAAACGTAAGCTCCTTTGAAGAAGTCCGAACCTTCAAGTCCAAATCTTCAAAAAACCTAAATTCATAAATTCCTACCATGAATATTCATATTCAACCACTTAAAAAAAACCAATCCCAAACATCTTATATCAAAATATCCATTTTGACCAAAATCCCAATATTAACCTAACTTCTCCAAAATCATCCAAATTGAAATTGGAGAAACAAAACACTAGGAGATCATCAATGAAACATTTATAACCCATATGATAGTATAGAAGCTAGGAGGATGAACTCACCACTTAGGTTTTGATGAAAACCTAGAAAACCTCAAAAATCTCTTAAGATGTTGTGGATGGAACTTGCTCTTGCATCTATAGATGAAATCAATAGTATAAAATGGGTAAGGAACGCATCAATCTCCAAGAGAAACCCCAAAATCGGTTAGGGTTTTGTGAGGGAGAAAAGGGGAATCGATTTGGGAGAGAAATGGAAGGAGATTCGAGACTTACCACCACCAAACACCCTTGAATCTTCCAATGATATTCCAAACTCTTTCTAGATCCTTGAAGATCTCTCAAAAACGAAACCATGGCCACTTGAATCGCCAAAATCGGAGTTGAAACGAGAGAGATATGAAGAAATGAAGTTTGGGTTGTGAAATTCGTATTTGACAGCAACCAGGTACCCGTCCGCGACAATGACACGCGACAATGGTCATTGTCGCGGTCATTGCCGCTGGTGGTGTACCGAAGGTTGTACCCTTGGCGCGACAATGACACGCGACAATGACACGGTCATTGTCGCTGGTCATTGTAGCTCCGCGGTACCGAAACTGTTTTGGCCATAACTTCTTCGTTATAGCTCCGTTTTTGCTCCGGGAAGAACCGTTGGACTCGTATTCGAATTCCTTATCCAACAAGACCATAAAATCTAAGATTTAACCTAAAATTCTATTTTTCATATTTTTCTTAAAAGATCGATTCCACACTGATTCGAAGTCGTACTTATCCGAAAATTACGGGTGTTACAATCCTCCCAACCTTAGGATGATTTCGTCCTCGAAATCTACATCCTTTGCAACCCAAGGCTAATCGACTCAACGTCGACTATAATTTATCAGTCCCTAACTGGAATCTAAATTCTCTCCACACAGTCTATAAAGACAATTCCTCGAACAATTGCTTATCAACAAAGCCCCTTCACGTACACTGTACTTATGTCTGGGAGAACACTCCGACAACTGGAATAATTCCTAGTCAAACGACTTCGGTCGTCTCCCAACCTTAAATGTTCCATACCTCCCAATTTCATTTTCAGACTCTAAGTCAATCCAAGGCCTAATTAATATCGAGACCGACCGAATCTCTAATTCCAATTGTCCCCATCGTTAACTGTCGATCAATTCCAACGAGTTCTAATAAACTCCAAAATTCATTTCAACCTTAATCATCAACCGACATGTTCTTTAATCACACAAGGAAATTATTCCTATAAAATCTACTCATCACACTTGAGTATCTTAGGATTGCTACAATCGTTACCATTATTTCCTTTCAAATCGGACTACACTTCCCCGACTACACTAAAGGTGCTTGGCCTCAAGCCCAAAAGTTGACACCTAGTCATACCATTAAGTCGAATCACCACAGACTCTACACACGAGCTTCACTCGTCGAGCCTTCTTACAAAACCAAGGTTATCGATATGGTGTCTAAAGGGTCCCACATGCTATAATTGTCCAAGACCCAAAACAGGGTTGCCAACAAAACGGTTACACCAACCTCAAAATGCGTTACCGCAAATCTAACCCTCCAATTACCACAAGCACATCGACTTTGCTACCGATATCATCCGGCCTATAGTCACATCACGTGCCTAAACGCCCAACTATTCACAGTCGAGGTCCTATGCAACTTTCTCTTAATCGGGGTTACTTAATCTTTCCCAAGGCCCTAACGAGTTCAAGGTTTTCAAGTGCGTTATTTAACAAATATGCCATTCACAAAACTTTTCATAGAAACTTTCAACATAAATATTTCATATCAAATTTAAACGTACGCATAAAACTACTATTATCAATTCGGTAGTTACGCAAAAATGGACACGCTCGTCCCACATATGAAAATCCTGTTGAAAATTATTTCATTGCAGTTCAGTTTACCCACAAAACGCAAAAACGTAATTAAACAACTTCTTTAAAATGAACCGCCACGGTTCTGGTATGGATTGACTCATGACATGTACGTAAAGTAACTGCTCACTTTAAACGGTGTACAACACATTTTCACACGTACTTCAAAAGTAGCCCAAACGGCCATTGACTCAAAATTTCTTTTCCGACCATTAATTTGGTATGGAATAAGGTTCCCCAACAAAATTTGCGCACGTCAGTTTATTATACGAAACAAGGAAACAATTTTATTTTTATTACACCTCAGTCAAAGCACAAAACAGCTTGTGTAGGCTCCAAATTTAAAGACAAAAAAAAACAATCCGTTTCCATCCTTTAAGAGTATCGACTTAAAACATCATAAAACTTCAAATAGGGGTAGGCATGCAAGCTTGTAACACTTCCATTAGAAATTTTCTTGAAACGAAAAGACATGCATCAAACGGTTCGCGACCAAATTTCTAAAAGAGGAAACTCCTTAAATCAATTTCTCAAAATTTCTCATCCGGTCCTATAATGACATTTGAATAAAACGTCTGTGGCAAACTTGCACACAACAATGAGTTTTTCTAAAACATATGAGGAAATAAGTGTTAATAATTAGTTGACATCAAAAGGGTTCAACTTATTTTCGAATCTCAAATTGCACTGACGGGGCGCGTCAATGTTCAAAACATAAGAAATTACACGCACCATAATTTCATACCAAACAATTTTCTAAAATCTTCATCGCGAAGCATTTTCCTCAAGTTTCGTACTTGGAACATAAAACGTCAAAACTTCATTACTAAAAATGTATTTGTCAAAATACTCAAAATACACATTTCCTCCAAACCAAAAAGGTTTTCAATTTTCCAAAATATTCGGCAAAATCAAAATTGACCAATGTCAATGACTCATACCTTTGTGTTTTCAAAGTGTAAAATAATGTGAACTATGCATGATCTTTACCACATTACACATACTTTGACCACATGGTCTTCATTTATACAATGAATTAGCGAAACGTTTTCATGCACGACTCGATTATCAAAGTGTTGAGAAACCATGGTTACCAAGCGATGCATACCCCTAGTCGATATAATGTATTTACACGAAAATGATAATAAATCATTTGACTGAAGGAAAGCGCATTGAACAAACTGTTATGAAATACTATCAAGTGTTATTTCATGCATTACTTATGTCATGTATAAATCAATCCACATACTGAACAAGTTGCAACGAGCTGTGCTAGCACAAATCTTTGAAAGAGAAATTACGCGACACTAAAGTTCCAAAACTTATCTCTTTGGTCGCCTTATGGCAAAAATTAATATTTCTCAACAAAACTCGAGTGGGACCAAATGCCCAAAATAACTTATAAATCTTTCACATAAGCAAATAGAATATGCACATTATAAAATTGTACTTTCACGACCCAAAACGTCGTACACAAAACTCTATGAAATTCAACGAACCCAATGACTCCAAGTCAACAAAATAGCACCAAACATTGTGCTTCCAAAGTCGAATTGCATTAAGCAAAATCATGGCTAAAATGCCAAAATTCCAAAATCCATTCTGGATGTAATACTATACAGACAATATTGATCACAAACTTGTATAAAACAAAGTTCTCAATATAACTTTACGTAGACATAATGGAAGATAACTTTCCGTCTAAACTCTAACATATGTGGAGGAGATCCAATGTTAAAGTCGTAAGCCGTAGTTACTTGCCCAACATCTTAAACATCATAAAATATGGATATCACTATACCCGAAAGATATGTTGAACAATAATGAAGTAAAGCAAAACAAATCTCAGCGGAGTTTGCAACTCCCGCAATAAAATAATTTCATGCTAGTTCAAAAACCCATAAATTTGAAATCTTGTGTGTGTGCTAAACATTTTCCAAAATTGGTAACACAATCCATATAAGGATTTGAAACACAAGAAATAATTGATGCAACTTATTTTTAAAATAATTTTGTGCATAACTTAGTCGGCATTCAACGTCTCAACTCATACTCCTCCAAATTCCTCCGGCCCACTATTGTCATCCGGATACTTTAACCTCTTAAGGTTAAGCTGGGAATTACATCAACAATCCTTACGGTGTCTTTCTCGAATCAAGGTCGATTCAATAATTCTATGGTTCTAATCCAACCATCAAATTTGACCCGAAACGGTCCACTTAAAGCAATTATCATGCTTATCGTCACCCTAAGTGACTAATACTAGAATCGTCAATCTTTTCCAACGACTAATAGCTTAGAACTCCATCGCTACCCCACGATCATCACGTTAAAGTAGTTCAAGTACGCACGTGTAACTAGTAGATTCACCATGACACTGGCCAGGTGTCATTATGAACGTACCATACATGATTATTCTTGCTACTCTAGTCGAGAATTCTTGTTTCTAGCAACTCCATTGACCTCGAAACATCCTATTTTAAAGTGCCTAATGGTGAATTTCACTCTCATTTACTTAAACAAACGCTAGTTTGAGTCTAGGTATCCAAAATCAACACCTAAATCTCTCAAACTTATGCTCTGATACCAACTTGTAACACCCTCGAATTTGGAAAGAGCAACTAAATAAAATTTCGATAAAATACCCAACAAGATAAAATCATTTCTACAATTCATACCTTAAAATACCTCATAATTTAAAACATTATAGTTCCCCAAATAAAATAACTTAAACGGGTGTCACTTAACACGACACAAGTTGCTAATCCCAAAATAAATGCGGAAGACTTCACTAAACGATTCACATCTCGTGCACACTACTAGCACTCGCCACTTCATAATGTAGCTAGACTTACCCCAACCTGAGCTTGTTGCACATGCCGACAAATAAAAAGGGTTAGGCTTACGCCTAGTGAGTTCAAGCATTTTATCATGACTACATAAAAGAAATCATAAATCGGAAGGTTGTAGTTTTTGTCATGATTTAGATAAATCTTTCATTGAAAGTTTGCGACCAAGATTATTATTTCCAAAGGTTTTCCCAAACGGGCATACATGACTCATTTTTCCAACGTACCCAAAATCCATGGAAACCATTCTCGAAAAGTGTAAAGCGTTTTCCAAAATGAGTTACGACTCCAACTCACTCAAAACATATTTGGGCATAAATAACCCAAGGAATACAAACGTGGACAAAACTCCAATATTCCAAAACACCCGATAAGTATGAAGCATAGAACCCTGCCAATAACCATGAATACAATTCGTATAAATAAAGTACGTCACCGAAAATATGGATAAAAACATATACCCAAAACCACACCTTTCGGTGACGGGGGAGACCCGATTCCATCGAAAGTGACGGGCACACAAAGTTAAGTCACTCGTGATGTTACTGGATTACACCTCAAGCCCCGACCTTAGTTCCCATGCCATAAAGACATCACAACCTCAAGCCATAAATAGATTGCCTTTATTGCATACCCCGTAGAGTTACACCTCAAGGACTTACAGGCGACCTTATTGCATATCCAGCCTAGACGAGTTACACCTCAAGCCCCGACCTTAGTTCCCATGCCATAAAGACATCACAACCTCAAGCCATAAATAGATTGCCTTTATTGCATACCCCGTAGGGTTACACCTCAAGGACTTACATACACGGGGACCATAGTGCATACTCGCTAGTGGCCCCATGGCCTACGCATATAACCATGCGTCCCTACAGTCCACTCCTTGTGCACAAAGAGATAGACCATCAAATAAAGACTGACTCACTTGCCTATGGATCCAATGCAACACAGTCTACCAAAACATGCTCAACCCGGAATGACAAAACACCCAAACATGTAAATATCAATAATGTGCAATAAAATGCATTTAAACATCCGTTAGGTAAACAAGTACCACAAAACCACTATTAACCCAAAACCTGACACGGTTAAGCAAAAGGGTTTTCCCAAAAGAACTCACACCTTTACAATTCTCAAAATAACTCTTGACGCTAAATCGGATATTTCCCAAATGGTTTATAAAATCAATTACACTAACATGATGTACTCGTCAAATAAGCCTCTCTTTGAGCAATTAACCTTTTAAAGACAAAATATGGTTTCTAACCATCCAAATATTCAACAACCCCAATTATAGGTGTTTTGCACATTTATGAAGATAAATATTTCCAAAAGAGTTAAACTATCCAAATAACTCAACCACATATCTTTTCAAGTAAAACACACACATATTCGTAAAATACTCATTTTGGCATGTACAAAGTTTTCGCAAAGTAACTTGAACTCACCTTGCTAGATTAGGCTAAATCTAGATTTTTCCCAAATGTAAGCTCCTTTGAAGAAGTCCGAACCTTCAAGTCCAAATCTTCAAAAAACCTAAATTCATAAATTCCTACCATGAATATTCATATTCAACCACTTAAAAAAAACCAATCCCAAACATCTTATATCAAAATATCCATTTTGACCAAAATCCCAATATTAACCTAACTTCTCCAAAATCATCCAAATTGAAATTGGAGAAACAAAACACTAGGAGATCATCAATGAAACATTTATAACCCATATGAAAGTATAGAAGCTAGGAGGATGAACTCACCACTTAGGTTTTGATGAAAACCTAGAAAACCTCAAAAATCTCTTAAGATGTTGTGGATGGAACTTGCTCTTGCATCTATAGATGAAATCAATAGTATAAAATGGGTAAGGAACACATCAATCTCCAAGAGAAACCCCAAAATCGGTTAGGGTTTTGTGAGGGAGAAAAGGGGAATCGATTTGGGAGAGAAAATGAAGGAGATTCGAGACTTACCACCACCAAACACCCTTGAATCTTCCAATGATATTCCAAACTCTTTCTAGATCCTTGAAGAGCTCTCAAAAACGAAACCATGGCCACTTGAATCGCCAAAATCGGAGTTGAAACGAGAGAGATATGAAGAAATGAAGTTTGGGTTGTGAAATTCGTATTTGACAGCAACCAGGTACCCGTCCGCGACAATGACACGCGACAATGACACGGTCATTGTCGCTGGTCATTGTCGCTGGTGGTGTACCGAAGGTTGTACCCTTGGCGCGACAATGACACGCGACAATGACACGGTCATTGTCGCTGGTCATTGTAGCTCCGCGGTACCGAAACTGTTTGGCCATAACTTCTTCGTTATAGCTCCGTTTTTGCTCCGGGAAGAACCGTTGGACTCGTATTCGAATTCCTTATCCAACAAGACCGTAAAATCTAAGATTTAACCCAAAATTATATTTTTCATATTTTTCTTAAAAGATCGATTCCACACTGATTCAAAGTCGTACTTATCCGAAAATTACGGGTGTTACAGCTTGCAACCAGCTAATATGGCCATGTGAAGGGTGAGATGTACACAATGCACGAGTCTTGATTGATATTTAAATACTTGTTGTATATTTGGGTTTTACGAAAAGATTACTAAACTGACAGGGATTATCTCACTAGACCGTTTGGTCTAACCCTCATTTTGTTTTCAAAAATATGTATTCCAGGTCGAGGAACTTTTATTAGCAAAGGAAAGGATAAAGTATAGTAAGCGGTTGATAGCTGATGAAGACTAGGGAATACTTATCTTTTGTATTGTATAGTTGTAACATCTCGATTTTTGTATAAAATACTAAGATGAGTTTTATTGATAAATCTATGATTTATTATGTGATAGATTAATTTTAGAGTTTATCCCGATTAAGTTACGTTATTTGTTTTATGGAGTTATAAGTAAAGGGTAAACTTTAATTTTAATTTACAAGTTGAAGGTATAAAGTGTCATTTGATGGTACTTGAGGGACTAGTTTGGTAAATGGTGATTGAGGTGTCATCACCTCCACACTTTTCTTTTGGTAAGATAGATAAGTGGCAAATAGAGAGATAAAAGGAGTAATCTCATTTTGTGTGTGTGTGTGTGTGTTTTACGAAAAGAGAAAGAGAGATAGATCAAGAAAGGAAAGAAGAAAAAGAAGAAGATAAGCAGATTTATCAGCTGGAGAATTTGATTATAATCTGAGGAAACAAATGTATGATTCTATTTACAACTTTGTTTATAAATAGATGCATAAAGTTGAGTTTATATGGTTTAGAAATGGGTCTTGATGATTTTTGATGATTATGATAAATCTGGGTTGATGTTTATGTTCAAATAGTAGTATTGAACATATCTGCAAATTTGTAGAAACATGCATAGCGTAAAAATATGAATTTCTGGGTTTTTACGTTTTTCAGTTAGTTGAGATATTCATGAACTCAGTTAGTTGCGACAGTTATGAACTCAGTTAGTTGCGACAGTTATGAATTTAGTTGGTTGCGATATGGTGCTATGTCTCAACAGTTGGTTGCAATATGGTGCTATGTCTCAACAGTTGGTTGCGATATGGTGCTATGTCTCAACATTTGGTTGCGATATAGTGTTATGTCTCAACAGTTGGTTGCGACAAGTGGGAGTTGTTGCAATGGTGGGTTGCGACAAGGTGTATCACAGTTAGTTGGTTGCGATAAGTATTGATAATTTTGGTTGTTTTACGGATTCTTAGTCTTAAGGGTCCTGTACAGTAGATTAATACTAGTACATTATGTATTTGAGTATTTCAGATCTCTGTGGAGTGGTGACGAAAGTTCATACGATTTTGAGAAGGAAAAGTAAGGGTGATACTACTGCTCTCAGGTGAGTTCATTCTTACCTTACCTTTTATAATGTTTTAAAGTATGGTAAGGTGTATTTTATAAACGAACTAATTTGATGACTTTTGGAAGAATAATTTTATGAAGTAAACTTATGTCAAGACTCGTAAGTGTTAATATTGATGGGTAGACTTATAGAATGAGGAATTGACGTATTAAAATATGATCGGCTTATACTAAATGATATAAGAGATCTATAAAGGAGGTTTGATTTTATTGAATGATATGAGGAATTTGTGTAATAAATATGTGATTGGCTCATACTGAATAATATGAGAAATCTATATTAAGAAATAACCTGTACGAGTACGGTTAAGTGTAAGGGATTCATATACACTAGCTTTATTGGATAACGTAGGATAGGCAAAGTATAATTGCTAATTCCTGTATATATTGGAAGGTAATGAATAGGCAAGGTAGAATTGCTATTCATAATTGAAAAAGGAGGATTAGGCAAAGTATAATTGTTATTCCCGTGTATCCTTGGAATGATTGAATAGACAAAGTAGAATTGTTATTCATGTGAATGATTAAATAGACAAAGTAGAATTGTTATTCATGTGAATGATTAAATAGACAAAGTAGAATTGTTATTCATGTGAATGATTGAATAGACAAAGTAGAATTGTTATTCATGTGAATGATCGAATAGACAAAGTAGAATTGTTATTCATGTGAATGATCGAATAGACAAAGTAGAATTGTTATTCATGTGAATGATCGAATAGACAAAGTAGAATTGTTATTCATGTGAATGATCGAATAGACAAAGTAGAATTGTTATTCATGTGAATGATTGAATAGACAAAATAGAATTGTTATTCGTATGAATGATTGGATAGGCAAAGTAGAATTGCTATTCATATAGAAATGGGGGAATAGGTGAAAGTATAATTACTATTCATATGGAACGATTGAATAGGTAATATAGATTTACTATTCATATAGAAACGATTGAATAGGCAAAACATAATTGCTATTCAGGTTGATTGATTGAATAGATAAAGTAGAGTTATTATTCGTATTTGAGATGTGGAAATATGAATTAGAAGAAGTGTAAGTATTGTTTTCCTGTGATTTTAGCGGATTAAAAATAGACAATATATAAGTGCTATTTCTATATCCATTTAAAGAAGAAGGTATGATGTTTAAATGGAAGTCTGTAGGATTGATCGATAAACTAGAATCCGTGATGATTCGTAGTAGGTTATTGAATATGGTGATATGATTTTATGAATGGTAGCTATACTCGTGGGATTGAGTATGATACTGTTATTAAGAGATAAGTATGAGTACGGTAAGAACGAGTGTGAGTCAAGTTTGATAAACCTTGTTTACATTGATTTAAAAGTATTGTTTTGAAACTGAATGTTCTCACTAGGCGTTAGCCTAATTGTTTCAAATAATATTTTCTTACCAGGTATGAGCTCAGGGACGTAATGGGATGAGTGGAGAGTTTATGGTGACAACAAGTTGATGTAAATTAACTCTTGTTATTATTTTCACTCGTTAAGAACGTTTATGTTATGGATTTTAGATGAGTAAACCCTTTTATTTCAGGTTTAAATTTGCCCTGATTTTTAGGGTGTTACAATAGTCTTGGGACTAAGGGACCGTACGTGAATTATTATGTATCTTTTGGTTATGAAGCTATGTTATGTGAAATATGTTATTTGATGTATGTTTTGGGAAAGTGGGTCGTTATATATATATATATATATATATATATATATATATATATGTGTGTGTGTGTGTGTGTGTGTGTGTGTGTGTGTGTATACATATATATGTGTGTGTCGTCGTACGACAATGTCATGAAATACGTCGTGGAAAATGCCCTGAAGATATCTATGAAACATTCTGTGGATCCATTAGTACTATTTTTCGAATTCACATTTTCCTGAGTTTTTATCATCTTTTACAAAAATACAACAAGACCAAACGAATATCCAACAGATACAAAAGAGGCTGCAGAATTTATAGTCCAGTGGATCTTGTCTGCTATTCGTCTATTGGCATGCCTAAAGTATACAAATGAGATGTGTACATTTATTGAAAAGATACGTCAAGAACCATTTCACAATAGTTAAAGAAATCAAAAACCCCGTTGGATTCCAAGATTCCAAATTTTCCCTCAAGAGCAACATATAGTTTGATGAATCCTCATATCAATATAAACACTTGTTTGAGATAATTTTACCCAAAGTTAAGTTTCATTAACGTGCAAAATCATACAAATGAATCAACAAATTTTTGTTTCAAACAAAATTGAGCAAAAAGAGTCATGACTTGGTTTAATCTTGATGATTATGACGACTCCTTGGAGAGGAGATCTTTTCTAGCTTTCTTCCTATGGAGGCTCAGAATCCACTTTCTTTCTTTGACGGGGAAACGAAATGGTCATAGTCTTTCTTCGGATACATTGTGTCAACAAGGGTCTCAAACTCCTCCTTTGCTCTGTCAAAAATACTAGGACCTTTAAAATCGTTGATTAAGGTGTTGAAGTCAATATCTTCTCCCCGACCATGAGTTTCTTTACGATAACAAGGTGAACTTTCTTTTGTTGTTCTCACTTCCACTTTCACCTTATTCACTACGAGCATGTTAAAGCAAAACGAGTTATTCTAAATGAACCCCTTATTGTTAAATAACCCCATTTACCAATTTCACACTCACACAATTAACATTAGGGGTTTTTTACATTTCTAATGCAGATTTGACCTAAAAAATAATTCATTTTGCAACACCCAAGAAAAATTAATGGGAAACCAATAATCGCGGGTAAGATCAAATTAGGTGCCATTTTAACGAACACTTGAGGTGCTCAAAAACACACATTTAGGAAAAGTGTGTTATGAATTACTTCGTGGGAAACATCAAATTGATATACACATTGTAGCATACAAATTATCAAAGAACAATGTATCTTGCATAACAACGATTGAACATCACAAGTGAGTTTCATTCGAATTCGGATTACGTGGTTAAATTGATGAAAGGAAATCGAGCATCAATATGAACTATTGATATAAATAAATAAAAAGATGGGTACCTCGTGATCTGTTAATTTCTGATTCAGCCATTAAAGATATTGGAGCTTATTGAAAAAATGAAGCGTTTTTTATTTAGAGTTCTAGAAAAATGTGTATTAAAAATCATTGTCCCCCTATATTAAGACTATAATGAAATTATATATATATATATAATAGTTGGGAACCTAACATTGGTTCCATCATAATAATTGTTGACACGTTTTTTGTGACAGGGAAAGTAAGATAATGTAACGACTTAGGCTATGTTTGGCAAACTAGCTGATAAGCTAGCTTATGACTTATAAGTTAACTGATGAAAAAGTCACGTTTGGCAAAAAGTAGCTTATAAGCATTTAAATGACCAAAAATGGCATATTAAAAAAATAGTTAATAAATAATAATTAATATTAATGAGGGCATAATTGGAATATTTACAAAAAGCTACTCATAAGCTACTCCAAGTAGCTTTTCAAAAAGCTAGCTTAGCTTATGGTCATCCAAACATGTATCCAAAAAATAAGCTAGTTTTTTTTTGCCAAACAATGCCTTAGATTACAGTTCAAATAATATAATAAATAATGTAAGGGATAATCACCTCACTCATTTCATTACCTTGTCATATCCGTTCACTTAACATTTCATAGTAAACTTTTTATTTACTAGAATTATACGTTTGATCTTCTTATAATTTATCTGTAAACCTTAGTTTAATTGTTCATACTTATAATGCAAAATAGATAGTAATTGCAGAATTTTAATATATTTATGTAAAGTTGACTACCACCATTATAATAACAGAGACCAAGGTGGGAAAAGATTTAAAGTCTTGTGAGAAATGTGGTAAAGTCGTAAGTGCAAGGGCTGAAAGGAAAATTTCTAAGAAGGTATAAAAAGAATCTAATTGGAGCACAAAACCCTAGGTGAGCATTTCTTTTGCTTGTTGGCGGCTAGAGAGAATTAGAGAGCAGAGAAAGGGATTTTGAGTTCAAGTGAAATTGAAGAAGAAGATCACCAATCATCAAAAGTTGGAAGAAGAAGTGGAGTTGGAATACTATTCTACAAGTGATTCTACCAGGTAATTTCTAAATCTAACCATTGTTTTGATGTTTGGATGGATTGTTGGGGATTTGGAGAGTTCTTGCTAAGAGGGTTAAAATGATGACCTAAAGGAAGATTAAACAACCATAAATCGTGATTGTGCAACTAAGAGTTGGAAGGATTGAACTTATAATGTTTTGTTGCCATTTACCACTTTTAACGTTTTGATTAAGGACTCTTAGCAAGGATTCTCGTGCCCGAAATCATCCATTCGCGATACCCGGGAACTGTCATGGAGATGGTTACCGGGTGAGGGAGCCGGTAAGTTCCAGGTAAGCTTTCGACTAGTGTAGTTATCGGTCGGTGGTCACCCGGTAAGTGGCTGCATCCGGTATCGTTATGGCATCCGGTAAGTAGATGACCGGTAAGTAGGAAAATCCCGGTAATTCTAGAGAGATCCGGATAGTTCTGGTATGGGGTATTATACCCGGTAAGTCTGGAGAGATCCGGATAGTTCCGGTAGGAGGTGTTTTACCGGTAAGCTGCCCGATAAGGTGTGTTAGCCGGTAAGTTTTTAGTGTCTGGAAAACTGGTTTAGGATCTGAACAGTTTATGTTTCGCCCATATCTCATGTAGACCAATTGAAAGCCAGAGCATTGTAAGAAAAGAAGTTAAATGCACCAGGTGAGTTTTCTAACTAAAATACGTGACTTTTAACGTGTTTTCTAAAGTGAGTACATGATGAGAAATGTCATGTTTTATTCCTACGCTTTTAATTGCATGAAAGTTTATTTAAAGTTTTATATGAAATGTATGCAAACATTGTGATAGACGTAAATTGGCTAAGTCAGGGGGAGGTTCCGCCAGTACTCATGCCGGGGGGAGGTTCCGTTTATGCCATGGGAAGTGTGACCTAATCAGGCAACGTGATACTGACTCGTTGTCACTCTTGAGTGACTTCAGGGTGCCATTTACGGGAGGGGATTATATCCGTGAAAGATTTTAAATGTACAGCTATGTGAAAGTTATTATTGAAAGTTTTATGAAAAGATTTGGGAAAGTGTTTATATGCAAAAGTTATATATTGTTTTAAATGATTTTGAGAACTGTCAGGAGGGACTCACTAGACCTCATGGTCTAACCCTCGCATTTTCCAAACTAAACCCTTTTCAGGTAAGCAGATAGTGAAAGGCTCTGGCAGATGAGTGGGGCAGTTAGTGGATAAGTGCAGTAGAGACAGAGACACTGTTATCTCTAGTTATAGTATTTCTCAGTTGTGTATATGTTGTTTCCGCCAACCTAAATTTTGAGACTTATGTATGAAATTTTGGGACCCATTTTTGGGATGTTCTGATTTATATGAATTGCATGCTTTATTTTAGACCGGGTCGTTACAATTGGTATCAGAGCCATAGTTTAAGGGATTTAGGTGACCGGACGGGCCTAGACTTAAACTTTGGGAGTAGAAATCACAACTAAGAATCAGGAAATGCGTTAGGAGGGGCACTAATGTAGAAATAGGACTAATAGGGTGCCGAGGACGGTCATGTAAGGTAAGTTTGGGGTTACACCTGGCCAGTGTAATTGTGAACTTACAGGTACATGTATGTGCTTAAATTGCCTTATTACTCCGTTGTGGTAGTACTAAGTTAGTTTACTTGTTGTGTATCAGTAATCAAGAATGTCTGTGAGATCCTTGAGAAATAGATCGATACCCATCGTGGAGGAGGTATCGAATGAAGACACTACGCCACATGAGGAGGCGGTGCGGATTGAGGAGTTAGCGGAAGATGGACCATTGAATCCTCAAAGATCGGCGGCCACTCGTGGGAGAGGTAGGGGCCGTGGGAGAGGTAGAGGATCAGTTCCAAGGAAGGCTGCTACCGAAGTGGGAGCGGTAACCACTAAGGGCAAAGGTAAGAAAAAGAAAGCACTGGTTAGGCGCAAGGCAAAGAGCGTAGAAGAACCAGAAGTACAGGAGATATCTGAGCATGAGAGTTCAGCGCCTGCAAAGAAAACGAAAGCTAAGAAAGGACGTCATACTGACGTCGCACCGGCTTTTGTAACTGAGGAGAAGTTCACAGCAGAGATGGGTAAACTGCAAAAGACTTTACAAGCAGTGCTAGACAATCAGAATAAGACTACATCTGAGGGAGGAACCAAGAGTGGTACTGAGAAGAGAACCGAGGAAGACAGTCTACAACGGACTGAGATAGGAAACAACCCGGTGACAACTCCGATTGTTGCTAATGAACCAAAGACAGTGAAAGGGTGCTTGTTTAAGACCTTCGCTTCGTGCAAACCTCCAACATTCAACGGGGAGCGCAATCCTGTTCTGGCTTTGAAATGGGTTCGTGAGATGGAGTTAGCATTTGATACTAGCAAGTGCGCCGAGGAAGATAAGGTACTATTTGCAATGTCAATGATGAAGTTTGAGGCCATCTATTGGTGGGATGTTGAGACCGGAGGTAGGGGATCGGAGGTAGCTAAGGGGTTAAGAGGTTCAGAGCGCAGTTTTGCCCGTTGGCGGCGGTTAAGAAGCTGGAAGAGGAATTTCTAGGATTGGAACAAGGGACAATGTCGGTCCAGGAGTATACATCAAAGTTTATCGAAAAGGCTAGATTTGCTGAACTATATGTTCCAACGGAAGAGCGGCACATAGAAAGATACATTTATGGATTAAAGAGCATTATAAGAGAGTTGGTACAGGTGAAGGGACCAACTACCTTCCAGGCTGCGGTGGATACCGCGAAACTTACCGAGAAAGAGATGAACAGACAGATAATCGAAAGAGTCAGAGACAAGAGAAAGTGGGAAGGACCAACCAGAGACGGAAAGAGGTCGAGTGCGCCTAGACCCGAGCTGCGGGTGGGACCTAGATCGGGTGAGAAGCCATGTGTTAAGTGTAACAGAATGCACAAGGGGGAGTGTTTGGCAGATACAGATAGATGTTTCAAGTACGGAAAGATAGGGCACCTGGCTCGGGATTGCCGCAGTTCGAGATCGTGTTTTCAGTGTGGGTCACCAGATCATGTCAAGTGGGACTGCCCACAGTTGAAGAAGGGGTATGCTGGGGGTGAAGGTGGTAGTAGCGGAGGAAAGAATGGAGAGAGAAAGGTGGAGCCGGCCCGCGCGAGGGCGAGGGCTTTCCACATGTTTGTTGAGGAGGCGGTGAACACGCCTGATGTGGTAACATGTACCTTTCCTATAGACTCGACTTTTGCTAAAGTATTGTTTGATTCGGGGGCCAATCGTTCGTTTGTGTCGCCCAATTTTATTCGAAAATTGCAAGTGGAACCCAAGAGGTTGAACTTTGGGTTTGAGGTAGAGGTAGCGGATGATAGTCGAGTCTGGGTGAAAGAGATCTATGAGGGCTGTAGCATAGACGTGGACGGTCACTTGTTTCTTTTGAGGTTATACCCTATGGGAATGGGGGAGTTTGATGTAGTCCTAGGAATGGACTGGTTAGCAGAGAATGATGCTAGTATAGTATGTAATAAGAAGTTAATTCGGATCGCCTTGCCCGATAAGAAAGAAGTAGTAATTTACGGAGATCAACGGAATAGGAAGTCGTGTTTGATATCGATAATGAAAGCTAGGCGATGTTTGGGAAAGGGATGTCTGGGATATTTAGCTTATGTGCTAGATGTTAAGAAAGAGAAGAAGAGTGTAGAGGACGTACCAATAGTAAGTGAGTACCCTGAGGTGTTTCCGGATGATTTGACGAGTCTGCCTCCAGATCGTCAAGTAGAGTTCCGAATAGAACTGTTGCCTGGGGTGGCACCGATTGCGCATGCGCCTTATCGTCTAGCACCGGCAGAGATGATGACTCAGTTACAAGAATTACTCGACAAAGGTTTTATTCGTCCGAGCTCATCGCCTTGGGGAGCGCCGGTACTTTTTGTTAAGAAGAAGGACGGATCTATGCGAATGTGCATATATTACCGTGAGTTCAACAAAGTAACTGTGAAGAACAAGTACCCGCTTCCGAGGATCGATGACCTCTTCGATCAGTTGCAAGGTGCGAGTTATTTCTCGAAGATAGACTTGAGGTCAGGTTACCATCAGCTGAAGGTGAGAGAGGAAGACGTGTGGAAGACAGTCTTTCGCACGAGATACGGACATTACGAGTTCTTAGTCATGCCATTCGGGTTGACTAATGCGCCAGCAGTATTCATGGACTTAAGGAATCGAGTGTGTAGCTCGTTATTGGACAAGTGTGTGATCGTCTTCATCGACGACATTCTGATCTATTCTCGTGCCCGAGAGGACCACGAGAGACATCTTCGAGCAGCGTTAGAATTGCTAAAGCGTGAGAAGTTATTCGCAAAGTTTTCGAAGTGCGAGTTTTGGTTACGGGAAGTATAGTTTTTGGGCCACGTGGTGTCGGCGGACGGCATCAAAGTGGATCCCGCTAAGATTGAAGCCATTAAAGATTGGGAGGCGCCAAAAACCCCATCGGAAGTGAGAAGCTTTCTCGGATTAGCGGGTTATTACCGGAAGTTTATTCAAGACTTCTATAGAATAGCCTCACCTTTGACCTCATTGACAAGGAAGAACGTCAAGTTCAGGTGGACTGAGGCACAAGAATCTGCGTTTGAGAAGTTGAAAGAAAGTCTAAGCAGTGCTCTGATTTTGTCGTTACTTGATGGATCGGAGGGATTTGTAATATATAGTGACGTATCTAAGCTTGGGCTGGGGTGTGTATTGATACAAAATGGGAAGGTGATTGCCTACGCTTCCCGACAGTTGAAAGATAACGAGAAGAACTACCATACGCACGACATGGAGTTAGCGGCGGTGGTGTTCGCTTTAAAGATTTGGCGACACTACTTATATGGAGTGAAGTGTCAGATTTACACCGATCACAAGAGTCTGAAGCACCTATTTGACCAAAAGGAACTGAATATGAGACAGAGGAGATGGATGGATCTGTTGAACGACTATGACTGTGAAATCCTTTACCATCCGGGTAAAGCCAATGTTGTAGCCGACGCGTTGAGTCGGAAAGAGCGAGGAGAACATACCAAAATAGTAGCCTTCAGAGTCGAGGCAACCTCGAATCTCCTTGAAGAAATTAAGAGGTTTCAGGAGGAAGCGTTACTAGAAGAGAACGTGAAGAGCGAAAGAGTTGTCGGAGTTACATCATTGTTCGGAGTCAACAGTGGTGGTTTGAAGTGTATGAAGAACCGGGTGTGGGTTCCCAAGTTGGGCAACTTGAGAGTAAGTGCCTTAGAAGAAGCGCATAAGTAGCGGTATTCCATGCACCCGGGAACGAATAAGATGTATCGAGACTTGAGACAGTTTTACTGGTGGCCGGGGATGAAGAAGGATATCACTCACCTTGTGGAGCGATGTGTGACGTGTTTGAAAGTTAAGGCAGAACATCAACGACCGTATAGAGAACTTCAGTCTACGGTAATACGAGTGTGGAAATGGGATAATATCACCATGGATTTCGTTACAAAGTTACCGAGAACTCCGAAGGGTAACGATGCGATTTGGGTGATTGTGGATATTCTCACCAAGTCCGCGCATTTCTTACCTATTACGGAGTCGGATTCGTTGGAGAAATTAGCCCGATTGTACATTAATGAGATAGTAGCTAGGCACGGGGTGCCGCGATCCATAGTGTCTGATCGAGATAGTCGTTTCACGTCAACGTTTTGGAGAAGTCTTCAACGAGAGTTAGGTTCGCAACTGAAGCTAAGCACGGCCTATCATCCTCAAACGGATAGTCAGAGTGAGAGAACTATTCAGACGTTAGAAGATACGTTGCGGGCATGCGTTATCGATTTCAAGGGCTCGTGGGAGGTACACTTACCTTTGATAGAGTTCTCATACAATAACAGTTACCATGCGAGTATCCAAGCAGCACCATTCGAAGCATTGTACGGACGGAAGTGTCGTACACCGTTATGTTGGAACGAGGTGGGATAGAGACAGTTGGCAGGTCCGGAGATAGTGCAACTGACAGCGGACAAAATAGAATTGATCCGTGAGAAAATGAGAATCGCGCAAGATCGACAAAGAAAGTACGCGAACAAGCGGAGGAAGCCCATTGAATTTCAAGTGGGTGACAAGGTAATGCTAAAGGTTTCACCTTGGAAGGGAGTAGTACGTTTCGGGAAGAAAGGGAAGTTGAGGCCGAGATACGTGGGGCCTTTTGTTATCATTGAACGAGTTGGCGCGGTAGCTTACAAGTTAGATTTGCCGGAAGAGTTAAGAAGGATTCATTCGACATTTCATGTGTCAAATCTGAAGAAATGTCTGACCGAGACCGATGTGGCTATTCCGTTAGAAGACGTCAGCATTGACGAGAAATTGACTTACGAAGAAGAACCATTAGAGATCGTGGACAGTAAGGTTCGCAAATCGAGGAACAGAGAAGTCAGGCTAGTAAAAGTCCAGTGGAGGTATCATAAGGGACGAGAGGCAACGTGGGAAGTAAAAGCGGATATGCGGTCCAGATACCCTCACCTTTTTGTTAATGGAATTCCGGGGACGGAATTCTTTTGAGGGGGGAGTGTTATAATAATCGAGACCAAGGTGGGAAAAGATTTAAAGTCTTGTGAGAAATGTGGTAACGTCGTAAGTGCAAGGGCTGAAAGGAAATTTTCTAAGAAGGTATAAAAAGAATCTAATTGGAGCACAAAACCCTAGGTGAGCATTTCTTTTGCTTGTTGGCGGCTAGAGAATTAGAGAGCAGAGAAAGGGATTTTGAGTTCAAGTGAAATTGAAGAAGAAGATCACCAATCATCAAAAGTTGGAAGAAGAAGTGGAGTTGGAATACTATTCTACAAGTGATTCTACCAGGTAGTTTCTAAATCTAACCATTGTTTTGATGTTTGGATGGATTGTTGGGGATTTGGAGAGTTCTTGCTAAGAGGGTTAAAATGATGACCTAAAGGAAGATTAAACAACCATAAATCGTGATTGTGCAACTAAGAGTTGGAAGGATTGAACTTATAATGTTTTGTTGCCATTTACCACTTTTAACGTTTTGATTAAGGACTCTTAGCAAGGATTCTCGTGCCCGAAATCATTCAGTCGCGATACCCGGGAACTGTCCTGGAGATGGTTACCGGGTGAGGGAGCCAGTAAGTTCCAGGTAAGCTTTCGACTAGTGTAGTTACCGGTCAGTGGTCACCCGGTAAGTGGCTGCATCCGGTAAGTAGATGCCCGGTAAGTAGGAAAATCCCGGTAAGTCTAGAGAGATCCGGATAGTTCCGGTATGGGGTATTATACCCGGTAAGTCTGGAGAGATCCGGATAGTGTTGGACATAGTGTCCAGAGTCATTAACTATTGGTAATATTTCTAATAATAGCAGGGTCCTTTTGGGTTGCCCTTAAGACCCAAATAACAATCAGAAGAATGAAAGGGAGTTAAAGTAGTTAGTTTATTAATTTGTCATTTGATGATAAATTAATTATAAGCTACAATATAACTAATTGGATTAATTATAGGGACTAAATGATAATTGGTTAAAAGAGTTTTTTAACAAGCTTATCGTTTCAAGGGGGCTAGGTGTAAATAAGGGGATTATAAATAAACTACTAGGGATCAAACCCTAATGAGTTTTTTGATCAATCTCTCTCTCTCTCTCTCTCTCTATTGAGGCCGTAACCTCCCCTCTTCTCCCTCCCAAAATCGTAAACCCTAAATAAGGGTTTAGGGTTTAAAGCTTCAATCTTGATTGTTGGTTTGGTGTTCTTAAGTGTGAGCCACTAGAGGGATTCACACTATTGATCCTTGACATCCAAGAAGCAAGAACAAGGTTAATTCATCTTTGTGTTTTCGACAATCACAAGAAACTAGTAAGTGTTCTTGATTCTTTCTATTGTAGTTAATCATCTAGAACGTATGCATCTTTATAAGTTGTTTGTTTGTATTGCCATGGATGATTCAATTTTAAATATGCTTCCGTTGCCTATATCATGTGGTAGTACGGTTTAAAAAAACCTTTCAGTGGTATCAGAGCCAAAGTTCTTAGATTTTAGCTCAATAGCTTAAAATTCGTATTGAATTTTCTGGAAAACGCAACGATACGTTTTATCTATTCCCGGAGTTTAGACCGTCGGATCGTCGCGTTTTTTGGACAGTAGTTTCACGATATTCTGTTTTACCTTCTGGACGGTTGGATTAATCGTTTGAGGTCCAGAAGGCACCTGTTTTATTTTCGACATAGTGCAGTAAGTTTGTGGCCATTGAATTGCTTAATCCCTAAGTTAGGGTTTCATGGTCATAACCTCAAAAGCTATAATTTTGGAAACTGAAAAAAATTCTTGCTTGCATGAAAAAGTTACTATTTTTAGCGATTAAAGTTTTATTGGTATCCCTAAAGGGTATAGGGTAGTAGTCGTTTTTTATGCATGTTATACCATAATTGTGTATGGCGTATTAGTCGTTTTATTTTTGCATGTTACACCATAATTATGTATGGCTAGTTTCCTAACTTGCCTAAGGAAAAACACATCAATAATAAGCTTTGGAAAATATTGAATGGATAATCTTAAATTGAATAGATAATCCTAATTATGTATGGCTAGTTTCCTAACTTGCCTAAGAAAACACATCAATAATAAACTATGGCAAATATCGAATGGATAATCTTGAATTGAATAAGATAATCTTAAATACATTCTTACAATAAGCAAATATATTCAAGTTTGAATAAATATTGTAAGATAAACATTGACATTATTTATATAGTGAATATAATTTATATGTCAAATATTCACATTAATTATTAGCATGTGTCCTCACATGTTTAATTGGAATCAAATATGGAAACAATTATATTAATTGTTAAATATGTGCACACATGGTTAATTAGAATTAATTGGATAATCATAATTTTAAATTGTTTAAAATTCCATTCAATTTTTTTTATATATATTAGACCTCAATTATATATATATATATATGATTAAATAATACATTGATAGTCAAACCGAGACTAGGCGTACTCACTATAAACACTCTAAGGGGGTTTAAGGAGGTTACCTATAATATGGTTACCGAATGAGTCAAAGGTTTTTAAAACGCCATGCGTTACCAAACTCACCGCCTCTTGTGTGGACTAGTGGAATTACCGAAAAGGTTTGATAGGTCAATGTGACAAGTTAAAAGTATTAACTATGAAGTATAAAACGAAAATCCCGTTTTAGATATACTAAGAAATGTGAAAGTCGTATGCTACCCATGATGAAGAACACACATAATCTTATAGTTTGTTAACGGAGCGTGTGCGGTTTGCCGGCACGTTAATGTGAAACTATAGTTGAAAATGATGTGGCGCTCGTGATTCTCAAGCGTACTTGAGCCGAGGGGTCCATGTGTTTTTCCATGGTCGATTCACTATCTTGTTTGTGATCCTCGGCATCCCAGTCACAAAAGGAAGATAAGCATAATCGAGATTAACATGCCATTGACATAAGTCAATGAATCTCAAAAGACCTAGGAGTTTCATAGTGAATGAAATTAACAAATAGCATTTGTTTACTTAAAATAACCCTGTGATGTGATTACGGCATCCCTTTTCACATCATAAGATAAAATATGTATCCTAGCCTTGTTAAATATTTTTGGAAAATTATTTTAAGGGTTAAATATCAAACTAACGAAAAATCTATATCTACAGATGGCTGAAAATAATCCTCCTCCTCCTCCTTCTCACTCAACATCCAACCTTACGTTACTCTCTATCCTAAGTAAAGATAAACTAACTGGGCCAAACTACTTGGATTGGATTAGTGCCTTGAGAATTGCCTTGAGGTACGAAGACAAAGAGTATTTGCTCGACGAGGATCTTCCTATACTTAATGATGATGCAAGCCCTGAAGCAGTAAATGAATACAATAAGCAATTCGCGGAATCCACAAAAGTCGCGTGTCTCATGTTGGCGTCCATGTCCCCGAAACTTCAAAAGAGTTTCGAGAACATGGGGGCGTTTGAACTAAATGAGCAGCTTCGTGAAATGTTTCAGGAGCAAGCGAGGCAAGAAAGGTTCCAAGTCGTAAAATCGCTTATGGAATGTAAGCAACAGGACGGTGCCCCTGTATGTGCGCATGTGCAAAAGATGAAAGCGTACATTGACAGGTTAGGCAATCTAGGTGTCGATTTCCCAAGAGAGCTTGCCATTGACATGGTGCTAAACTCTCTTAGTAAGGCATATAAACAGTTCATAGTGAACTTCAATATGAATAATATGGACAAGACCTTGATGGAGCTCCATGGCATGTTGAGATCTGCTGAAGCAAGTATGGGTAAGACCCAAAGTGGTCACTCAACTGCTCCCGTCCTGGCCATTAGGGAAGGTAGCTATAAGAAGAAGAAAGTTTCTCATCCCAAAGGGAAGGGAAAGGCTAAAGTTGTTCCACGCAACCAAGGCCTTAAGAGAAAAGTTGATTCTTCTGACATACCACCCATAAGTGACCCTAAAGAGGCCATATGCTTTTACTATCAAGGAAAGGGCCATTGGAAGAGAAGCTGACCAAAATATCTGGAGGACTTGAAAATGAACAAGGTCAAAGGGTGTGGCACCTCAGGTATTTTTACAATTGAACTCCATAGTACTTCGATTTCTAACTCTTGGGTCCTTGATACGGGATGTGGTACTCACATTTGCTCTAATTTTCAGGGACTAAAGGGAAGTAGGATGTTGAAGCATGGGGAGCTGAATCTGATCATGGGAAACAGGATGACTGCCGTTGTTACCAAGATTGGAGATTTTGAGCTCGTGCTTAGTAGTGGGTTTTCAATAAAGTTATTAGATTGTTGCTACTCGCCAGAAATGGCTCGAACCATTATTTCTTTTCATGCATTGTACAAGGATGGTTTTGAATTTCAATTTGATAATAATGATGGTTGCATTTTGGTTTATAAACATGGTTGTTTTTATTTTAAAGCCTCTCCTTGTAATGGTGTGTATGAAAGCGTGATTTGTGTTGGTAGAAATAATAATAACTTAACTCTAAATGTTGGTTCCTCCAATAGTGAATTGGATAAATCATCGTTATGGCATCATCGTCTTGGCCACATAAACAAGAAACGCATCGCCAAGCTCCAATCGGACGGGGTCTTGGAACCATTTGACTTAAAGTCTGATGAAGTATGCGAGTCTTGTTTACTTGGCAAGATGACGAAAGCACCTTTCAAAGGAAAAATGGAAAGGGGTAAGGATCTGTTGGACTTAATCCACACAGATGTATGTGGACCATTCAGACCTGCCACAAGAAACGGTGAAAGATACTTTGTTACCTTTACTGACGATTTCAGTAGATATGGATTTATCTATCTGATGAAAAACAAATCGGACACCTTTGAAGTGTTCAAAGGATTCAAAAATGAAGTAGAAAACCAACTGGGCAAGAAGATCAAGATGCTCCGATCCGACAGGGGTGGAGAATACTTGAGTCATGAATTCTACGACTATCTAAGGGATTGTGGAATAGTTTCGCAATTATCTCCTCCCAGAACACCACAACTCAATGGTGTTGCTGAGAGAAGAAATCGAACGCTACTTGATATGGTTCGATCCATGATGAGTCGTGCTACACTTCCAATATAGTTATGGGGCTATGCCTTAGAAACTGCAGCTCATATCTTAAACCTCGTTCCAATTAAGAAGGCTGCAAAGACACCCTCTGAAATGTGGACTGGGACTCGTCCCTCGTTGGCACATATAAAGGTCTGGGGTTGTGAAGTCTTTGTTCGGCGCGAAACTAACGACAAGCTAGAACCTAGAGCAGAGAAGTGTCGGTTCATTGGTTATCCCTACAAATCCTTTGGATATATATTTTACAAACCTTCGGAGAACAAAGTGTTTGTAGCTAGAAGGGGAGTCTTCCAAGAAAGGGAGCTCATTTCCAAAAGGGATAGTGGGAGCAGCATTGATCTTGAAGAAATTCAAGAAACAACCAATGATGAACCTATAGTTGACACTAGCCCTCAACATGAGGTTGAACCACCTGTTGAGGAAACTAACATACCTCCACCACCTCTTCGCAGAACTAGTAGAGTAAGTCAACCTCCTGAGTTTTATTATGGTTTTCATATTACAACGGAAGGAGACACACTAGTCAATGATAAAACATTTGATAGTGCAGATGAGCCATCCAACTACGAGGAAGCGATGGCAGGCCCTGAGGCTGCCAAATGGAAAGAGGCCATGGAAAGCGAGATTCAATCTATGTACGATAACCAAGTTTGGAAATTGGTTGATCACACACAAGGTCGCAAGACAGTTGGGTGTAAGTGGATCTTCAAAAAGAAGACCGACATGGATGGGAATGTGCACACATTCAAGGCTAGACTGGTTGCAAAAGGTTACACTCAAACTCAAGGAATTGATTATGATGAAACCTTCTCACAAGTGGCAAAGATTAAGTCTATCATGATATTGCTTGCCATAGCTGCATTTCATGACTATGAAGTATGGCAAATGGATGTAAAAACCGCTTTCCTCAATGGGAAACTTGATGAGGATGTGTATATGGGACAACCTGAAGTTTTTGTACATACCGAGTATCCAGATAAAGTGTGTAATCTTGAAAGATCCATTTATGGACTTAAACAAGCGTCTCGTAGCTGGAATCTTTGTTTTCATGAAAAGGTCAAGGAATTTGGATTTTCTCGAAGCGAAGATGAGTCCTGCGTATATGTTAAGGCTAGTGGGAGTAATGTTGTATTTCTAGTCTTTTATGTTGATGACATACTACTCATAGGAAACGATATTCCGATGTTGCAAGATGTAAAGGTCTGGCTCGGGAAATGTTTCGCTATGAAAGATTTGGGAAATGCAGCATACATACTTGGAATAAGAATTTATCGAGATAGAACCAAGCGTTTAATTGGACTTAGCCAAAGTACATACTTGGATAAGATATTGAAGAAATTCAATATGAGTGAATCCAAGAAAGGGTTTTTGCCCATGCAACATGGCATAAGATTGAGCAAAGATCAATGTCCCAACACTAGCAAAGAACTGGACAGAATGAGTCGAATTCCATATGCATCTGCTATAGGATCGATCATGTATGCCATGACATGTACTAGACCTGATGTCTCATTTGCTTTAAGCATGGTGAGTAGATATCAAGGGAACCCAGGCGAAAGTCATTGGACGGCTGTAAAGAACATTCTTAAGTATCTTCGGAGGACTAAAGATATGTTCTTAGTCTATGGTGGAAAAGATGAATTACGAGTAACAGGTTATACTGATGCGAGTTTCCAGACAGATCGGGATAATTCCCGCTCGCAGTCAGGATGGGTGTTCTTGTTGAATGGTGGGGCCGTGACTTGGAAAAGTTCCAAACAGGATACGGTGGCTGACTCCACGTGTGAATCAGAATATATCGCAGCAAGTGAGGCAGCGAAAGAGGCTGCATGGTTGAAGAATTTCATAGGTGATCTGGGCGTTGTACCAAGCATCAGTGAACCCATTGAAATCTTATGTGATAACGAAGGTGCAGTCGCATTGACTAAATAACCTAAAGTGTAACATCCTAAATTTTTAACTATTCCTATTTCAATAATAGAATGTTTTGGGTATTTGGAGTAACCTTGAATTATATAGAGTATTATAATTCACATTAGGTTAAAAATAAAAATGATGAAAGTTGAAAGATTTCTTTTGAGAATAAATAAACTTAAGGGTTATTATGAGTTTATTTATGAATATGATGTATTATGTTATTCTCTTAAAGTTGAGGGTTCATTGTGGCAACTAGTGGAAGTTGGGGGGTTGGTTTTGAAAACTTGGGTGACTCATGTAATTATGGGTTGAGGTGTCAAACCCTTAGTCATTTAGACTAATTGTGCAAGTCCAAGTGTGGGTTTGTGTGTGTCATGGGATTTTGGAAAAATAAAGAAAAGAGAAGTCGAGAGAGAGATAGAAGAAAACGAGAAAAGAGAAAGAAGAAGGAATTAGCAAGGAGAAACAAGATTCCCAGTTGAGGTTTTGAAACTAATTAAAGAATCATAAGGTAATTACATCAGTAAATTCTTCATCTTCTTAGATTAAAGCTTTCTATGGAGTTCTTATGTTGGGTTTGGTAAATTTGATGATAAAGAGAATCTGAGCTTTAGGATATGATAAGATAAGTGTATTAAATATATTTGCTAATGGGCATAAACAAACATGGATTTAAAAGTATAAAAATCTGGGTTTTAGATGAACTTAGTGGACTGAGACTTGGATGAACATCATCGAAGTCACAATAGGCAATTGCGACTTAGAGTTGGAGTCGCAGCAGACCATTGCGACTTGGCTTTGGAATCGCAACAGTTGGTTGCGATTCGGAGTGAATCGCAATGGGCAGTTGCGACTTGTCTTTGGAATCGCAACAGTTGGTTGCGACTTGGGTCGAAATCGCAATGGGCAGTTGCGACTTGGTACTGGAGTCGCATCAGTTCACTGCGACTTGGAATTGAAATCGCAATAGAGGACTGCGACTTCAGTTCACTGCGATTTGAATATGAAATCGCAATAGTGGACTGCGATTTCAGTTCATTGCGACTTGAGACGTGATTTTTAGAAATTAAGGATTTTCAGTTATAGAGGGTTCTGCTTTGAGGATTAATATCAGTTTATGTAATTAAATAATACAGTAAGCTGTGGTAGTGAAGAAAGGAGCCTTACGTGTTAAAAAGGATTAAAAGGAGTAATAACGCATCAGGTGAGTTTATTCAACTCTCTTTAAAATTCAGTAATTAATCTTGAATTAGATGCTTTATATGTATGCATGAATATGTATTATGTGGATTTGATTAAATTAGAGATAAGCCAAGAGGGCGATTAAAAGATATGTTATGTTGGTTACCATGTTAAAGTTTCAAGATGAGTTATGTATGAAATTGGTGAACTAGTATTTATTATTAATCTTGCATGCTAAGTTCGATTATCTACTACATGAAATTAATATGTGATTATGAACTCTAAATATGATTTGAAGTTTGATTGAGATATTAACTTCTATGCTAAGTTAAAGAGGAGAAAATTAAGAGATTGAAATGAAGAGATATTAATATTCTTGATATTTTATATATCTATAGAATATGTTCGGAGAAATGATATACTATATGCTGGACGCATATAGTAGTATCGATTATTACATATATTATATTATGTGATTATGTGCTTTTACTAGAATAGGCATCCGGTCACCGAGGGCACTTGGGTACGGTAAGATGGGAACCGATTACTCGCCATAGGCCGAAGGGATGTAATTTTAGTAATTGGGTGAACCTTGAATCATGAGTCTCGATTTGAGTATCGCGATATTATAATCCCATGGGGACCACTGATTCTAAGGTGGAATGTGGAATAAGCAGTTGTGCTTAATGATTCCCATTTCGATTTGGGAAGATCGGAGATTTCCCTGTGATGAGAGGAAAACTAGAGATAGGCATAATGTAATTTGTAATCTCTACTTCCTAATTAAGAAATAGGCAGGTTTTGACTTGTAATTTCTTGTGTGAGGTCATTGATTATGAATCTGGAACGATTCAGATTAACGCTTATATTGTTGTTGTGATTAAATGAGTTAGTCGTAGGAAATTGGGAGTGGGGTAGATTCCCCGATTTGAAAAGGAGTTGTCGTACGGTAAGATGGGTGAGAACAGGTTTGAGTTATCTGTTCATGTTTTAATTATTAAATTTTATTTTGATTTGAGTATCCTCACTAGGCGAAAGCCTAATGTTTAAAGTTGAATCTTCTTACCAGGTACAAGCTCCGGGAAATAGCGGGAATGAGAGACGAGAACTTTTGGAAAGATTCAGACTTAGAGATACTGGAGGATCTAGAGATGTTTGATGCTTTTGGGACGGTTGTTTAGATAACTGGATTAATCTGATTGTTATGTCATGATTAGATTAATAAGTTATTTAAGTAATGACGTTTGTATATAGAAACCTTACATTTGATCCTCAGGTTATATAAGTTTGAAAGTCTTTGATCATAACTTATGGTAAATTTCAAAGTTTAAATTGACCCTGTTTTTGGGGTGTTACAGTATGGTATCAGAGCTTTAGTTTAAGCGAACTAGGTATGAATTTGAGATATCTAGACTTAAGCTGAGATGAGTTAAGTTATGATCCGTGAGTTTTGGGTAGAAGTACTAAGAATGGGAAGTCTTAGAGTCGACAGAAATACGCGAAGTTAGTACTGTAACAATGGTAATGAGAATTCTCATGTATGATATGTTCGCAATTTCAATTAGCTACTGTTATTATGAATATATTATTACACAAGCATACTTGTTTCTGAATTGTTACAGTGACTGATTAGTGGTAAAGTATGTATTGTATGTTTAGTTGTATGAACCATTAACTGATGAGTATTCTTTTATGCTCCATCAGAACGATGGTGAATACGCCCCCGAGGTCCCCAAATTCTTCGATGAATAGGAATTGGTTAGACGATGCTGGAGAGAGACAAACTGGAGTGGGCGGAGTTCCTGATACGCCATCAGATTTTCTTTCCTTGGGAGGAATGCGAAGTCGAGTACATCCAGGAGGTACTAGTAATGTTGATCAAACGTCGTCAGATTCTGGTATGGAGGGGCGAATAATGGATAATGTGACTCGACTGATGAATGCTTCAATGGAGAGCCAAGCAGAGATGATGAATACTGTGATGGGGAGACAGGCAGAGATGTTTACGAAATTGATTAATGATCGAAATGTGGAGCCAAGGAGAACAGTGACCGATACTAATGTGATAAATCCGACTGTAAATCCAAGAGTGGAGACAGTTAGAAGGGTTGACCGAAACTGTTCTTACAAGACGTTCTTGAGTTGTAAACCACCAGAATTCAAGGGAGATGATAATCCAGTGGTTTGTATGAACTGGATAAGAGAAATCGAGCAGGCTTTTCGTGCCTGTGAATGTACAGATGAGAGATCTAAGGTGAGGTTTGGGTCGCAAATGTTACGTGGAAAAGCGTTGCAGTGGTGGAATGTGTTGTCATCAACTGTGACGGAAGCAGCTTTGGATGCTGTAACTTGGAGTCAGTTTAAAGCAAAGATTTTAGAAGAATATTGTAACGAGCACGAGATGGACCGAATTGAAGAAGAGTTCCGGAATATTAAGAAGGGTAATATGTCGGTGAGAAAATATACCGAGGTCTTTATGGAGAAGCTAAATCTTGTGGGGCATGTGGCTTCAACAGAGAAAGAAAAGATTAAGTATTACTTGAAAGGTCTACCAGCAGATATGATGACAAGAGTTCGCAGTTCAAAATCTGCTACTTTGAGGGAGACGATTGAGGAAACCAAGGTCATAGAGGAAATGTTTGTGAAAGATAAGGAGGAGAAAGCGCAGGTTGGAGAAAAGAGAAAGTGGGAGGGTCGTTCCGAACCTTCTCCGAAATTAAGATTATTCGGAAAGAACATTCGCAATGATTCTCGTAGAGAACCGGGTTGGTGTTCAAAATGCAAAAGTAAACATTTTGGCCAATGCCGTGTGGTCGGAAATCAATGTTTCAAGTGTGGGAAGATGGGACATATGGCGTCGAGTTGTACAGTGCCTGGGTCGGTTTGTTTTGAATGTCAGCAACCGGGTCATTTTCGAAAAGATTGTCCGAAGTTGAAAAGAGGAGGAGATCAGGGAAGAAAGCGGGATATTCCCAAACCAACCGGTCGTGCATTCCAAATGACTGCTGATGAAGCGGAGGGGTCAAAGGACGTGGTCTCGGGTACATTTCTTATAAACTATGTTCCTGCACGTGTGTTGTTTGATAGTGGTGCAAATTATTCGTTTGTATCCAAGTTGTTTCAACATAATTTAGCTATGCCTGTTACTACTCTAGGAGATGCCTTAGTAGTCGAGATAGCTAATGGAGTTCAGACTTTGGTTAAGGAGAGCCTGGCCGATTGTAAGATTATGATAGAGGGAACAGAATTTCCGATTAACTTGTTGTTAATGGAAATTGGGAGTTTTGATATTGTGGTAGGAATGGACTGGTTGAGCAACAACCAGGCTGAAATTATGTGCGCAAAGAAGCTGATTCGAATTCCAATGGGCGAGAAAGATAGTGTATTCGTATTCGGAGAAAAACAGGAAGGAGAAATTCCGTTGATTTCAGTGATGAAGGCACGGAAATGTTTATCGAAAGGGTGTTGGTCTTATCTAGCCTATGTTATTGATACAAAGTTAGAAAAGAAAAATATTCAATATATCAACGTGGTGCGTGAGTTTCCGGATGTGTTCCCGGATGACCTTCCAGGTTTGCCAGTTGAAAGACAGGTGGAGTTTCGTATCGATATTATTCCTGGATCGGCACCGATTGCACGAGCACCTTATCGTTTAGCACCTGCTGAGATGAAAGAGATGATGACTCAGCTTCAGGAGTTATTAGATAAGGGTTTCGTAAGACCGAGTTCTTCACCGTGGGGAGCTCCAGTTTTATTTGTCAAGAAGAAAGATGGTACCATGAGAATGTGTATTGATTACCGAGAGTTGAATAAAGTAACTATTAAGAACAAGTATCCGCTTCCGAGGATTGATGATTTATTTGATCAACTTCAAGGTGCGGGATGCTTTTCAAAGATAGATTTAAGATCTGGATACCATCAAGTGCGAGTAAGAGATGAAGACGTTTCAAAAACAGCGTTTAGAACAAGATATGGACATTATGAGTTTCTTGTAATGCCATTTGGGTTGACAAATGCTCCTGCGATATTTATGGATTTGATGAACAGAGTGTGTCGACCATTTTTAGATAAGTTTGTCATCGTGTTTATTGATGACATACTTATTTATTCAAAGACTGAAGAAGATCATGAGCAGCATCTTCGTGAAGTCTTAGGAGTTTTAAGAAAAGAGAAGTTATACGCGAAGTTTTCAAAGTGTGAATTTTGGTTGAAGGAAGTGCAGTTTCTAGGTCATGTAATTACTTCTGAAGGAGTTAAAGTAGATCCTTCAAAGATTGAAGCGATGACGAATTGGGAGACACCTAGAAGTGCATCTGAGATAAGAAGTTTTCTGGGATTAGCAGGTTATTATAGAAGATTCATAAAAGATTTTTCTAAGATTGCATCTGTTTTGACGTTGTTAACCAGAAAGAATGAGAAGTTTGTTTGGACGGAGAAGCAAGAAACAGCTTTCAGATTATTACGTCAAAAACTGTGTGAAGCACCTATTCTTGCCCTGCCAGAAGGGACAGAAGATTTTGTTGTATATAGTGATGCTTCAAAGATGGGTTTAGGATGTGTGCTAATGCAAAGGGGCAAAGTGATTGCCTATGCCTCAAGACAGCTTAAAGAGCATGAAAAGAATTATCCTACCCATGATTTAGAGTTAGCAGCAGTGGTGTTCGCTTTAAAGTTGTGGCGACACTATTTGTATGGAACGAAGTGTACTCTTTTTACTGATCACAAGAGTTTGCAACATGTTTTTGATCAGAAAGAATTAAACATGAGGCAGCGAAGATGGTTAGAATTGCTTAAGGATTACGATTGTGAATTGCATTACCATCCTGGTAAAGCAAATGTCGTGGCTGATGCCTTAAGTAGAAAGGAGTATGGTGGGTGTTCGAAATCGGTAAATGTTAGAATTGATGTAACGTCAAGTTTGATGGAAAAGATCAAAGAAGCACAAGTGATTGCTTTGCAAGAGGAAAATCTGAAAGAGGAAGTAATGGGTAAGCAACATCTTCAGTTGACTGAAGATGGCCGGGGGATTAAATTATTTCAAGGAAGAGTTTGGGTGCCTAAAATTGGAGGAAATCGAGAGTTGATTCTCGAAGATTCTCATAAATCTAAGTATTCCATACATCCTGGGAGTACGAAGATGTATCGAGATTTGAAATTGCATTATTGGTGGCCAGCGATGAAAGTAGATGTGGCTCGAAAGGTAGAAATGTGTACAACATGTTCGTTAGTGAAAGCCGAACATCAGAAACCTTACGGAAGTTTCCAATCCTTGGAAATTCCGGAATGGAAGTGGGAGAAGATTACCATGGACTTTGTGACGAAGTTACCAAAGACGCAAAAAGGTAACGACACAATATGGGTAATCGTGGATAGATTAACTAAGAGTGCTCATTTTCTAGCAATGAAAGAGGCGTCACCAATTGAGAAATTAGCAAAGTTGTATATTGATGAAGTGGTGTCAAGGCATGGTATACCGGTGTCGATAGTGTCAGATCGTGATAGTCGGTTTACCTCGAGATTTTGGCGATCATTGCAAGAAGAATTGGGTACTAAAGTTAATTTGAGTACTGCTTTTCATCCCCAGACCGATGGACAGAGTGAGCGGACTATTCAAACTTTGGAGGATATGCTCAGGTGTTGTGTTTTAGATTTTGGTGGTAACTGGGATACGCATCTACCGTTGGTAGAATTTGCATATAACAATAGTTATCATTCGAGCATCGGGAGAGCACCCTTCGAAGCGTTGTATGGTCGTAAGTGTAGAACTCCGGTGTGTTGGCTAGAGGCCGGGGAGAAACAGTTTGCTGGTCCAGAGTTAGTACAGCAAACGGCGGATAAAGTAAAAGAGATTCGACAGCACATGAAAGCAGCCCAAGATAGACAGAAAAGTTATGCTGATCCGAAGCGGAGACCAAAGGAATTTCAAGTTGGGGAGCGTGTGATGCTCAAGGTATCCCCATGGAAAGGTGTGATAAGGTTTGGAAAACGTGGGAAGTTGAGTCCTCGCTTTCTAGGACCTTTCACCGTTGTTGAGAGAATAGGGTTACAAGCTTACAAGTTAGATCTTCCACCCGAGTTGAAAGGAGTTCATAATACTTTTCATGTATGTTATCTTCGGAAGTGTTTGGCCGAAGAAGAGGATGTGATTCCACTCACAGATGTGAGAATAGATGAAAGGAGTCGTTGTGTAGAGGAACCAGAGGCGATTTTAGAAAGATCGGTTAGAAAGCTACGTAGTGGTAAAGAGGTAGCTATGTTGAAGGTACAGTGGAAACACCATAGAGGTACTAATGTAACTTTAGAGTCAGAAGAAAGTATGAGGGATAGATACCCTCATTTGTTTACCTGATTTTGATTTCGGGGACGAAATCATTTTCAAGTTGGGGAGTATTGTAACATCCTAAATTTTTAACTATTCCTATTTCAATAATAGAATGTTTTGGGTATTTGGAGTAACCTTGAATTATATAGAGTATTATAATTCACATTAGGTTAAAAATAAAAATGATGAAAGTTGAAAGATTTCTTTTGAGAATAAATAAACTTAAGGGTTATTATGAGTTTATTTATGAATATGATGTATTATGTTATTCTCTTAAAGTTGAGGGTTCATTGTGGCAACTAGTGGAAGTTGGGGGGTTGGTTTTGAAAACTTGGGTGACTCATGTAATTATGGGTTGAGGTGTCAAACCCTTAGTCATTTAGACTAATTGTGCAAGTCCAAGTGTGGGTTTGTGTGTGTCATGGGATTTTGGAAAAATAAAGAAAAGAGAAGTCGAGAGAGAGATAGAAGAAAACGAGAAAAGAGAAAGAAGAAGGAATTAGCAAGGAGAAACAAGATTTCCAGTTGAGGTTTTGAAACTAATTAAAGAATCATAAGGTAATTACATCATTAAATTCTTCATCTTCTTAGATTAAAGCTTTCTATGGAGTTCTTATGTTGGGTTTGGTAAATTTGATGATAAAGAGAATCTGAGCTTTAGGATATGATAAGATAAGTGTATTAAATATATCTGCTAATGGGCATAAACAAACATGGATTTAAAAGTATAAAAATCTGGGTTTTAGATGAACTTAGTGGACTGAGACTTGGATGAACATCATCGAAGTCACAATAGGCAATTGTGACTTGGAGTTGGAGTCGCAGCAAACCATTGCGACTTGGCTTTGGAATCGCAACAGTTGGTTGCGATTCGGAGTGAAATCGCAATGGGCAGTTGCGACTTGTCTTTGGAATCGCAACAGTTGGTTGCGACTTGGGTCGAAATCGCAATGGGCAGTTGCGACTTGGTACTGGAGTCGCATCAGTTCACTGCGACTTGGAATTGAAATCGCAATAGAGGACTGCGACTTCAGTTCACTGCGATTTGAATATGAAATCGCAATAGTGGACTGCGATTTCAGTTCATTGCGACTTGAGACGTGATTTTTAGAAATTAAGGATTTTCAGTTATAGAGGGTTCTGCTTTGAGGATTAATATCAGTTTATGTAATTAAATAATACAGTAAGCTGTGGTAGTGAAGAAAGAAGCCTTACGTGTTAAAAAGGATTAAAAAGAGTAATAACGCATCAGGTGAGTTTATTCAACTCTCTTTAAAATTCAGTAATTAATCTTGAATTAGATGCTTTATATGTATGCATGAATATGTATTATGTGGATTTGATTAAATTAGAGATAAGCCAAGAGGGCGATTAAAAGATATGTTATGTTGGTTACCATGTTAAAGTTTCAAGATGAGTTATGTATGAAATTGGTGAACTAGTATTTATTATTAATCTTGCATGCTAAGTTCGATTATCTACTACATGAAATTAATATGTGATTCTGAACTCTAAATATGATTTGAAGTTTGATTGAGATATTAACTTCTATGCTAAGTTAAAGAGGAGAAAATTAAGAGATTGAAATGAAGAGATATTAATATTCTTGATATTTTATATATCTATAGAATATGTTCGGAGAAATGATATACTATATGCTGGACGCATATAGTAGTATCGATTATTACATATATTATATTATGTGATTATGTGTTTTTACTAGAATAGGCATCCGGTCACCGAGGGCACTTGGGTACGGTAAGATGGGAACCGATTACTCGCCATAGGCCGAAGGGATGTAATTTTAGTAATTGGGTGAACCTTGAATCATGAGTCTCGATTTGAGTATCGCGATATTATAATCCCATGGGGACCACTGATTCTAAGGTGGAATGTGGAATAAGCAGTTGTGCTTAATGATTCCCATTTCGATTTGGGAAGATCGGAGATTTCCCTGTGATGAGAGGAAGACTAGAGATAGGCATAATGTAATTTGTAATCTCTACTTCCTAATTAAGAAATAGGCAGGTTTTGACTTGTAATTTCTTGTGTGTGATCATTGATTATGAATCTGGAACGATTCAGATTAACGCTTATATTGTTGTTGCGATTAAATGAGTTAGTCGTAGGAAATTGGGAGTGGGGTAGATTCCCCGATTTGAAAAGGAGTTGTCGTACGGTAAGATGGGTGAGAACAGGTTTGAGTTATCTGTTCATGTTTTAATTATTAAATTTTATTTTGATTTGAGTATCCTCACTAGGCGAAAGCCTAATGTTTAAAGTTGAATCTTCTTACCAGGTACAAGCTCCGGGAAATAGCGGGAATGAGAGACGAGAACTTTTGGAAAGATTCAGACTTAGAGATACTGGAGGATCTAGAGATGTTTGATGCTTTTAGGACGGTTGTTTAGATAACTGGATTAATCTGATTGTTATGTCATGATTAGATTAATAAGTTATTTAAGTAATGACGTTTGTATATAGAAACCTTACATTTGATCCTCAGGTTATATAAGTTTGAAAGTCATTGATCATAACTTATGGTAAATTTCAAAGTTTAAATTGACCCTGTTTTTGGGGTGTTACATAAAGACCATGGGAAGTCAAAGCACATAGAGAGGAAGTATCACCTTGTGCGACACAAGGTTGCGGAAAAATAGATCGTGGTGAGTAGAGTGCCGACTAAAGAGAATCCGGCGGATCCTTTCACGAAAGCATTGACTCGACCCAAACATGAGTATCATACTGAAGCCATAGGTGTTAGAATTATCAATATACTTTAAATACTTTAGTTGCTAGTTTGATGTATTAACGTAATAAATTGTATTTGATTTGGAGATTATTATATGGAGATTATAATATATGCTGGATTGCGTCCATTTACATTTAATTTATTATTGTTTCGTTTTGCATGTTTAGAACCAACTTCCTGAGTATTAATTTACTCAAACCTCCACAGTCAGTCATACTCCTGGAAGTAAGTAGTGATTCAAGACTGTCATGAAGTGTCGAAAGCATAGAGAATGCAACTAACACTCATGAGTACCTAATGGTGATTTGGGTATTTGAACGACCCGCACTCAAAAGTTTACTTCATGGATCAAGTCAGAGTAATTTTGAGATGATAATATTTTATGTTCTTCAAACAAAGATGCATAGAGTTTTGCTCTAGGAATCTGTTATGCTTTGGTGTGCTCCAACGCTGACCGTGACTGGCAGTTATACAGGGCATGTCCATGTATAATATGATGAATAGAAATGAACTGTGTAGTCGAAGTTTATTTGTTCCTTCTGCCTAAACAGGAGAAGCGATATCTATGGCCCCCCGATGATTTTGTGTTGATACTAAGTGTTTGGCCAAACCCTGACTAGAATTGATGTGTTCAATTGAGTAGTCTGATGAATTCAACACATATCGGAAATCGGGAAACAGAATATTGATCCATGAGATAGACATTTATCCATGTCTCAGGTTCATATGATATCTTGTAGAACAAAGGAATATTAAATCACTTATCTTAGGACCGAATCTTTATCAGAGTTCGGCAGCTGCATTAGATGGCTTGCTCTCTGCTGATTATTTGAAAGCGTTAAACCAAATAGAGTTAATAACTTGTCCAAGTGGGAGACTGTTGGCATAGTGTCCAGAGTCATTAATCAGAAGAATGAAAGGGAGTTAAAGTAGTTAGTTTATTAATTTGTCATTTGATGATAAATTAATTATAAGCTACAATATAATTAATTGGATTAATTATAGGGACTAAATGATAATTGGTTAAAAGAGTTTTTTAACAAGCTTATCGTTTCAAGGGGGCTAGGTGTAAATAAAGGGATTATAAATAAACTACTAGGGATCAAACCCTAATGAGTTTTTTGATCAATCTCTCTCTCTCTCTCTCTCTCTCTCTCTCTCTCTATTGAGGCCGTAACCTCCCCTCTTCTCCCTCCCAAAATCGTAAACCCTAAATAAGGGTTTAGGGTTTAAAGCTTCAATCTTGATTGTTGGTTTGGTGTTCTTAAGTGTGAGCCACTAGAGGGATTCACACTATTGATCCTTGACATCCAAGAAGCAAGAACAAGGTTAATTCATCTTTGTGTTTTCGACAATCACAAGAAACAAGTAAGTGTTCTTGATTCTTTCTATTGTAGTTAATCATCTAGAACGTATGCATCTTTATAAGTTGTTTGTTTGTATTGCCATGGATGATTCAATTTTAAATATGCTTCCGTTGCCTATATCATGTGGTAGTACGGTTTAAAAAAACCTTTCAGATAGTTCCGGTAGGAGGTATTTTACCGGTAAGCTGCCCGGTAAGGTGTGTTAGCCGGTGAGTTTTTAGTGTCTGGATAACTGGTTTAGGATCTGAACAGTTTATGTTTCACCCATATCTCAGGTAGACCAATTGAAAGCCAGAGCAGTGTAAGAAAAGAAGTTAAACGCACCAGGTGAGTTTTCTAACTAAAATATGTGACTTTTAACGTGTTTTCTAAAGTGAGTACATGATGAGAAATGTCATGTTTTATTCCTACGCTTTTAATTGCATGAAAGTTTATTTAAAGTTTTATATGAAATGTATGCATACATTGTGATAGACGTAAATTGGCTAAGTCGGGGGGAGGTTCCGCCAGTACTCATGTCGGGGGGAGGTTCCGTTTATGCCATGGGAAGTGTGACCCAGTAAGGTAGCGTGATACTGACTCGTTGTCACTCTTGAGTGACTTCAGGGTGCCATTTACGGGAGCGGATTATATCCGTGAAAGATTTTAAATGTATAGCTATGTGAAAGTTATTATTGAAAGTTTTATGAAAAGATTTGTGAAAGTGTTTATATGCAAAAGTTATATATTGTTTTAAATGAGTTTGAGAACTGTCAGGAGGGACTCACTAGACCTCATGGTCTAACTCTCGCATTTTCCAAACTAAACCCTTTTCAGGTAAGCAGATAGTGAAAGGCTATGGCAGATGAGCGGGGCAGTTAGTGGATAAGTGCAGTAGAGACAGAGACACTATTATCTCTAGCTATAATATTTCTCAGTTGTGTATAGGTTGTTTCCGCCAACCTAAATTTTGAGACTTATGTATGAAATTTTGGGACCCATTTTTGGGATGTTCTGATTTATATGAATTGCATTCTTTATTTTAGACTGGGTCGTTACAACCATGCCATTATAAATGAATCTGATATATAATTATCTAGCTAATGTCAATACTTAAGAGACTCTTCTCCTTTTTAGGTATGACACACTTGTGATGCTTTTACGGATAAAATCTCACAAGCCTGCCAAAACATATTTGTCATGTTCTTGCGATAATTCTCATACGGATCATTATAGTCCAACGAAACCCCACTCCCATTGTGTGAGTCAACGACACACCACATACAATATAATGTGCGATTATAAACCATGTTCATGCATTCCCAAATAAAAATCGCATTCTTGTGTGATTTGGTTCTTTCATAACACATTCACATACAACATGAACAATTTCTTTATCGTGATAAAACATTTACATTCAAACTCAGTAAAATGGCACACGAAACCCAGTTTGCATGTACATGCCCCTATGTCTCACTTCTAAAATGGCACACGTATTTGATTAACCTTAATAAGTCACATGTAACCAGAAATGCAATATATATATTTTTTTTGGAAGGGTAACCCAGGCACAGCCTGGACTAATCCCTGACAATTTTGAAACTTAGAGATGTCTTATCAATGTTGAGGACGCCTGGGATCGAACCCTGGGTAGATGAGATATTTCACCACATCACACAGGGCGATCAACCACTGCACTACAACCTGATTGACCAGTAATGCAATTTTTTAATATAGAAGAAAAAACCTAAATCAGTTTTTTTATCTATTTTCTTTTGATCGTTTTTGTTTTTTGATTCTCCCTCTTTTATGTATCTATACAGACTTAATTGAACTATTGTAAAAGAGAAGAAATAATAATAATAATAATAAAAAGATAAAAAGGGAGATCAATGGTAGGGACCAACGGCGATGATGGGCAGTGTGGAGAACGGGCGACCATGGGATAGCAAGAGGTGGTGAGGAGTTTGAATAAAGTAAGGTTTGACAACGGTTACATATAGCTTTTTTGTATTAACAATACGTAGGTGATCAATTTATCAAAAGTGTGATGATTTATTTATTAAAAAAATGTTCAAAGACTAGATCATTCTAACTTTTCAGGTCTTTTTCATGCCATACAATATCCTTTCTAAGATACATATATGAAACATGTCAATTTTAAGTAGTTACAGTTTCTTAAAAACATCTTTCATAAAATATATCATTATATTGTAACAAAAAACATTTCAATACACTCATCAATATGCACAAAACATCTACAAAAACTATATTTTTAAGTATGTAATTCCTATTTCATAGTGTGAAGTGAAACGTGGAATAAGCTAAATACCAAGACGATACTTATTTGATTACTAAAATATAAGTAAATCAATTATTTATGTTTTTTGACATTTAAAAAAAGAAAAATTATGTTTCATGAAACAATAGATGACTCATTAGAGGATCTCCAACAAATACTCTAATAAAATTTTTATATTATTTTATAACATAAAGGAAACCAGATAAAATCTTTAAGTTTAAAGAATTCTTTAAAAATTGATGCATGGAAAAATAAGTTAACTTTTTATTCATTCTCATCAATAAAATTGAATTTTGTTATTGTATATAAATTCTTTGAAGAAGGTGTATTGATATAATAAATTTATATAATATTTTAATAAATATTATAAATGTTGAAATTACTAAAATATAAAATATGTTAAAATTAAGAGTAATTTATTAAAACGCCCCAAGTTTGACTACTGACTTATAAAAATGTCTAAACTCTTTCCAATTTAACCAAAATACCCAAAAAATCCGTGAAATACCCCGTGATCACGGACTCCTTTAAATTGTTGTGTTTCGCGGACCAATTCAAATCAATTTCATGAAAAACCAAGCTTCGCGGACCCAATTCATCTTCTTCGAGGACTAAAATCATGTCCTTCGCGGACATCTCTATCCTCGATCGTGGACAACCATGTGGTTCACGGAGGGTGGGAATCCAACTTTTTTAAAGAGTTCGTGATCACGGAGTATTTTCAATGATTTTTTAGATATTTTGGTTAAATTGGTAAGAATTTGGGTATTTTAGTAAGCCAGGAGTCAAAACTTAGGGTATTTTAATTAATTTATGTAAAGTTAAATATAAAATATATACATTTTAACCTTTTGGATTAGTTAAAGTTGAAGATTTCTCTTGCTATTCTTTAAGCCATCTAAAATTAGTTGTCAACATCTATATATGATCAACAAAACAATTTGCAAATATTTTTAAAATTTTAATTTTTTTTTGAGGGTCAAAATTATTGAAAGCAACATTAATTGCTACTTTGACTTGACGACAAAAGGCACAAACACCCTAATGACGTACGACAAACTCCAAGTTGTAAACATTTGACTTTATTTAATTTTAATGTAAAAAGTACCACTAATAAATATAATAATAAAATGAGTAAATTACATAATAGATCCCTGTGATATATTCATACTTTGGATATGGTTCATTTTCAAAATAAGTATATTGAGTATTTTTGTCGTTTAGATTTTGTTACATTTTAGGTCCTTATCTCTAACGAGTTAACTCTAATCCGTTAAATCAATGTATCCGACCATGCTTCCCATTTGACCCCAACACACACACACACTCTCCCCCCTTATTTTCCATCTTCTTTTATTAGTTTCCATCTTTCTGAAATATATATATACACATACACAACTACATACACACACATTACCGTCGATACACACCCTCCCCCCAAAAAAACCGCCCCATCTCCACCTATTGTTTATCTTCTTCGACCACACTATATATGTCATCGGTGGTAGTGACGATTTTCATAAACCCACCACCAATTTTAAGTCCTCATTTTGTGCCCTAATCAACACCACATCCCTCATGTTGTTTCTCCTGTAACCCCACGCTTTAGCCCACCAGTCGTTTCCTTTATCCTTCTTCCTCTCTTTTAGTAGTGGCATTTGGTAATGGTAGAAGATCATGATGGTGGGAAGTGAAGGAAAATGAAGGGAAAGAAGAGGCAAGAATGGGTGGAGGAGAATATAACAGACATGTGTGGTGGTTGCTCAATAGAGGTGTGACAACGGTGGGTCATCAGTGGTAGGGAAAAAAATAAAGAGGCCGAAAATGAAGTGTGTGTGTGTGGGGGGGGGGGGGGGGGGGTAATTGTTAAAGAAAGGAACACATGCGTCATATTGTAAGTGGTGCGTTTTTGTTTTCTTTATAAAAAATGAGTAAATGTGTAAATTGAAATTACCCATGAGTTAATTGGGTTAACATAGTTTTTAAATTCTGTTAGTGTAAGGGATCCACCTTGAAACGAAATGCAAATTACGAGGATGTCCACTATACTTATTTCGAAAGAGTGACCATATTAAGTTCTTGAACAAACCACATAGACCTATGGTGTAATTTACCCTATTATATTATTATTATTGAGAAATTGATCAAAATAGTGGATTTCTCAACCCCAATCCACTTTATAGCCACCTTTTAATGTAATTCTAAGAGTAAATTGTGGATTTGGTCCCCATGCTTTGGTCTTTTCTTTGACTATGGTCCTTGTGGTATGTTTATTGTGGATTTGGTCCTTGTGGTATTCAATTTGTTTTGGTCATGGTCCCTCTTATTAACACCTCCGTTAAATCAAGAACCATTTTACTCATTTTGCCTAACTTTTGTCTTTCTCCTATAAAAAATAATAAAAACAATCGTTTTACACACACACACACATATAAGGATATTAAACTAATTAAAATAGAAATTATTGTATGATTAAATTTCTTTAAGTTTTTTAAATAATTATTTATACTAAATGCGATTTAATTTTATCGTTTTATTGTAATGGTGGAAAAATATGTGTTTTTACTGTTTTAATGTAATTAAAATTGTAATTAAAACAAATTAAATCATAAAACCATATCCTAGTTAACTTATTAAGAAAAACAAAAATTAAATAAATACAAAATATATTTTATTAAATAAGTTTTGATTTATAAGTATTCTTAGATTATCCATAAAAATGTAAATAAATAAAAACATACAATATTAAAAAAATTGATTTATAAGCATTGTTAGCCTACTAAAAGATAAAAAAATATAACATATTAAAATAAATATTTAATTAATAAGCATTGTTATCTATCTTATAAAATTAAAAAATTAAAAATAAAAAGTTTTGTTAGCTTATTAAGAAAATAAAACAATTTAAAAGTTTTGGTTTATAATCATTGTTAACTGATTAAGAAAAACAAAAAATTAAATAAATAAAAAATATATATTATTAAATAAGTTTTGATTTATAAGTATTATTAGATTATCCATCAAATCAAAATGTAAATAACATATTAAAATAAGTATTTGATTATATTAAAATAAGTATTTGATAGGGTATTCAAAAGCAGCCATGTGAGGCAGCATGAGGACTTTTGTTAAATTAAATATAAAAAATATACATATATTAAATAAATAAAACATAACATACAAATAAAATTAGAAGTTAATTTGAAAACAGAAACCTGCGAAAACGTGTGCACTTCAAACGTGGACTTGAATAGGATAATATTGACACGCCGGTTCGGAAGGATGGTGTACCAAAAATCCTAGGCAAATTTTATAATTAAATATTAATATAATTTCTTTATTAACAAATAAATTTGAATATAAGTTTAAATAAAGAAAATTAATTAAAATGAACGAAGTTCAAAATTCGGTTACAAGAGTATCCCATCTCTCTTCCACTTTATAAAACTAACCATTTTTCTTGCGATTTAACCCGTGATCGTGGAATACTTAAAAAGTTAGATTGTCCTCTTGAATTTGTCCGTGAACCACATGGGGAGCCGCGATCAAGGATAGAGAGCAAAATATTTCTCATATAATTTATACCACACGATCGAGGATATATTGGTTGGGATATGGACCCCACCAAAAAAAAAACAATGAAAACTTAATATTTATATATTTCTCATATAATTTATACCCACGATTGAGGATATATTTATCTTGGTCCGCGATCTCTCTAATTTTGTCTGCGATCGAGGGTATATTTATTTGGGTCCGCAATCGAGAGTCATATAGCGGGAAAAGTGGGTATTTTCATAAAGTGGGAGAGAGAGGTGGTATTTTTGTAACCGAATTTTGAACTTCGTCCATTTTAATTAATTTTCCTATAAATAAAATATAAATCTTTATTTATTAAATATATATATATATATATATATATATAGGCTGAGTATCTTTTGCAAACCAGTGTATTTGTTCAAACTCGTACAAACCATACTTAGCTTTATGATTTTGTAAATTTGGCTTCATGAATATATATATATATATATATATATATATATATATATATTGGCTTCATGAATATATAATTTGGCTTTATGAATATATCATTTGGCATTTTTAACTAATTTTTTTCGTTGAAGCCCTAAAATACCCTTATTTTTGTAAAAAAATTAGTTAAAAATGTCAAATGATATATTCATGAAGCCAAAATATATATATACATATTCATGAAGCCAAATTTACAAAATCATAAAGCTAAGTATGGTTTGTACGAGTTTGTACAAATACACTGGTTTGCAAAAAATACCACCCCTATATATATATATATATATATATATATATATGTATGTATAGGAGTGTAAAGAGACGAGACAACTCGCTAGCTATTCGAGATCGACTTGGTCAAAACTCGACTCGAACTCGACTCGACATATAACTAACAAGTTGAGTCGAGTCGAGCCACCGATACTCGAATCGATAAGCTCGTGAGATACGCGGGTCACTACTCCCAAGGAAGCGAGGCCAGATAAGGTGTAGTTTTTCATGTATTTTATATTATTATATATATATAATTAATTTTATATTATAATTTAAAAAATTTAATGTAAAAAATTAATTTTAATAATTATTATTTTATTATATTATCTAAATATAGTAAAAAACAATTATTATAATTGTAGTCATAATTTTTTGTAAAAAGAAAATAACAAAGGCCATTATATGTATGTTGGTAGGGGTGTATGAGGGTTGGGTTGGGCGGTTTTTGACAATTTTACAATCCAACCCAATTATGACGGTTTGAAAATTTTCAACCCAACCCAACTCATTCAAAAGTATAATCCAACCCAACCTTTGCGGGTTGTGGCGGGTTGGGTGGGTTGAGCGGTTTGGTTGTATACATAAAATTCACGACTAAATTACGACAAATAGAACTAAAATATTCCCAACAAAAATATTAGTTATTACGACCGCTAGTACTAAAAGTGGATTCGGATGCTACCGTAGATCGAGAGAGAAGGGTTTCTGACTTTTTGGAGTGTGCAATCTTAAACAACGACTTGGAGCCCTAGTTTGTTGCTCACAACTCACGGCCTCACATAATGTCAAGTAGTTTGACGTTGTTAAGTCAAGTAGTTTGGGACTTGGGACTATGATTTATCTGAAAGTTTTTGGGTCTTTCTTAATATTAGATTATTAGGACTAATATTAATTTGTATTTTGGGTTGCACGTATTATATAAGTTATATATTACATATAAATATAATTTTATTAAAATAATAATATTAGCGGCGGGTTGGCGGGTTGGGTTGGGTTGAGTTTTCCTAACCCAATTTCAACCCTTATAATTAGCGGTTTGGCAGTTTGGCGGTTCGGCGGTCCGACGGGTTGGGTTTAATTGGGTTGTTAGCGGGTTGGGTTGGTCGGGTTTCGCGGGTTGACGGTTTTCTGTACAACCCTATATGTTGGTTCTTTGAATTGAAGCTGAGACAACACATCCCATATTGGTGGATGTGTTTCCAAGGCCTTTGAGGTCTACTACTACATATGGGGTTTTGGCTTGAGCCAAGGCTTGTGTGGTTGAGGTAAATAACTTTTTCTACATTGGTGTACTGCAGGGTGGTTCACCTTGAGTCTTTTAAGATTTTTGTTTACGTATGTTTATCATTTTATTGAGTTCAAGTCGAGTTTGATTTTTACTACTCGCGAGTTTTCGAATCGAGTTCGAGCTTGAGAATTAGCTTCCGAGTTTGAGTCGAGTATATGATACTCGAGTTTGACTTGCATCATTTACACCCCTAACTACAAGAAAACTGGGTATTAGCAAGGACAAAAATCTCTCACTAATTCGCGAAGAATTAGCAAGGGATTGACCACAAACCCAATCCCTCGCTAACTAGTGACGGATTACTGTCGGAATATCCCTTGATAAAACCGATACTTGATAATACGTAATTTTTAAAGAAATTTATCAAAACTAGCGACAGATCAGCGAGGGAAACCCGTCGCTATGGTAGGGCTGGTACTAATCGGTCGCTAAATTGGACCCTCGCAAATTTGTCGCTAATACTATAGCCCTCACTATTTCGTCGTTGATATAAGTCTCTCGCTAATCCCTCAGTAATCCATTGCTAATGTTAGTCACCCACTAATCCGTCGCATAGCATCATGCAAGTTTTTTAGACCCATCAACTATCAGCGACGGATCAACAATGAGATTTGAGCTTTAACGATGGATTAGCGATGGATTTATTCCCCACTAACAGTGGTTATTTAAAAGTACATGAATCCAAATATAAAAAAACTAGCAAGACCATTGACCCAAGGGGGCAAGGACCAACAGAAGAACAGACTCCCAAGGTACAAATTTGCATTTATGTTAGCAAAATGTCTTAAATTTGTAGCAGGTTTTACCAATTAATTGGAAACTGTGTTATTGACTTTTTTTTGGTTTCCTCCATTGATTTTTGGGACATGGATTTCTCTGACTTATCTTGAAGCTCATCACCTACTTTCCTCTCTTTGACCATTCTCTCTCTTAAACTTACCTCTTTCTCTCTCTAGAATTCTGCATGTTTGGTGATCTTTTGCTATCTTTGACAACAACAAGACAAATATACAAATACATCCATCCATACACACACATGTATATATATATATATACTCTAAAGCGTATTCTACATTTTCAGGCTTTGAAATATCAAAAAACGTGTTATTGGGTTTCAATATTTGTTCACACAATAACTTGAAATCAAGATTAAACCTTTGAAAAACGTCCATTTTTTCTTTGTGTTTCCAGTCAAGCATTTACGCGAATCAAATTCTATTTCTAGCGTGTTTAAAGGCCTTCGTTTAGACTTGAAATCGATCTCAAAATCACCCCTTTCTTCACGGGGGTTCTTTCTTTTATATATAAATAGGTGAAGAAGAGGAATTGTTGGTCATAATCGTCATCGTCTTCAACAACCAAACAAGAAAAAACACAGAGACTTGATTCTTGAATTTTTGCCCAGAAATCAAGAAACTTGGAGGTTAGTGACAGAAGCCCATTGATCTATTTTCCAAGATTTTCAATATTGCTACATAATGATGCATGTTTACTTAGCTTTTCTTTCTGGGTCTGGTTTAAGCTGATTAACCCTTCATTGGGTTTCTTTGAAGTTAAAAATTTCAGTTAAGCCCCGTGTAATATCCATCTGTCCAGGGTTCGAATCCAGACGTACACAACTTGTGACCACTGAGCTTTAATCAGGGCTAGTCTAGTCATAGTTTAGAACTTCATTCCAAAAGAAAAGATTTTGGTCAATGTTAAGCATATTCACCTGGTAAAGAATACTAGAATACTGTATGCTTTTATGTGTTTTTTTCTTTGATAGGTTTTGAACTTGGTCTACTTGTTATTCATTCATTATGAATAATAATGTTTCTTTTATGGTTTTGTGTGTGTTTTTCTTTGATAAGGTTTGAATGCATTGCTATATACATTCCTAGGTAACACTTGTCGACATCAAAACTTATCTTTTTTATATTTTCAATGCATTATTTATTCATTATGAATAATAATGTTTCTTATATGGTTTTCTGTGTGTTTTTCTCTTGTGGGGTTTGAACTTGGTGTAATTATTGATAATGTTTACATTCCACACATATTTTGGACCAAAAAACTTTGGGCTTATGTGAAAACTCATGTGGCATATTTTCAATAATTGCATATTATTTATTCTTTAAATTTTTATTTCATATTTAATAATGAATCTATCATATAATTGTGCAGAAATCTTGGATTCTGTAATGGGTTTGTCTTTATCACTGTTATCATCAGCCTGGGAAGAAATCTTGAACCATAGCTTTTTAATCTTGCCTTATGAACTTAATATGGGTTTAAAAGCTGATGATACCATCAAGAACACATCTGAATCCGAAACGATATCGAAAGAACCTGATCAAGATTCATGTGACGATGATCTGAGTAGAAGAAATTCGATGAATTTTAAGAGATCTGAACCCTTAAAGATAATGCTAGAAACCACCCTTTCATTCAAGAATCTTATAGTTGATCTGGATTTCAAGAAACCCGAACCCGACCTTTTGAATCTTAAAAGGGATCGTTTGCCGGCTTCTCCCGGACCCACGATCTTCTTTTCTCCTCGACCCGTTAGCGAACTCAATGCTGCTGCTACTACCGTTCAGAAGATATACAAAAGTTATCGAACACGAAGAAATCTTGCAGATTGTGCCATCGTTGTTGAGGAGCTCTGGTTAGTTTTCATCTCATTTATGATAAACCGTTTTCGGTTAGGGGCATATTATATTGAGAATAATCAATATTCATTTAGTTATTTATGATAAATGTCGTGATAGATATTCATGATGAATATTATAGAATAATGAAATGCATGATTGAATAATATCATGAATATTTTAGGGTTATTCATCGTGAATAAATAATGAAATAGTTGGTTCAAGATTTTCAAAATATTTACGGTTCTTATTCTGGGTACTAATAAACGAGTTGCAGTTTGACTATTTGATATGATAATTCGAAAAGTCAAACTGCGACTCATTTTCTTGAAAGGGTTTTGAGTTTATTCTGAATCGGGTGATCGTGTGGCAGGTGGAAGGCTTTAGATTTTGCAGCTTTGGATCGGAGTTCAGTTTCGTTTTTCAATCTTGAGAAGCCTGAAACCGCGGTTTCCCGTTGGGCCAGGGCTCTGACTAGAGCGGCGAAGGTCGGAAAGGGTCTATGCAAGAATGAAAAAGCCCAAAAGTTAGCCTTGCAACACTGGCTTGAAGCTGTGAGTACTTTTTCAAGATTTCTTTAAATGTTTTTCCGATAGCGAAACTGTTTTTTTTTCTCGGATTTCTGAAAGACGTTCATCTCTAACTCATAATTTCTTTGTTGGGCGTTTGCAGATCGATCCTCGACATCGGTATGGCCATAATTTGCATATTTACTATGATATCTGGTTCGAAAGTGAAAGCAGTCAGCCTTTCTTCTATTGGTAAGTTTTAAAGCATGTTTATTGATTATTCATAATGAATATCGTAAATTCATAATAGATATTCATAATGCATATAATGAATAATGAAAATGCACGATGAATGATGAATGATATTCTATTTTTGGAAATATGAAGGTTGGATGTTGGAGATGGCAAAGAAATAAACCTCGAAAAATGCCCAAGGACCCGTTTACAACAACAATGCATCAAATATTTAGGACCGGTAAGTTTCTTTTTCGCTTCTTACGTTCTCTTCATAACCGTACATTTTGTCGTTTCTAAACAAGCTTTGATTAAACAGAACGAACGGGAATCATACGAAGTGATAGTTGAAAACGGGAAGCTCCTTTATAGACAAAGCGGATTGCTTTTGGAAACCATCGAGGGTTCTAAATGGATCTTTGTTCTTAGCACATCGAAGAATTTGTACGTTGGCCAGAAGAGGAAAGGCTTGTTTCAACACTCGAGTTTTCTAGCCGGCGGTGCCACCACTGCCGCCGGAAGATTGGTCGCCCATGGCGGCATTCTTGAGGTATAAATCCACAATGCATACCACATTCGCACTTTTGGCTTCGACATTCAACCTTTCAAATCTTTAATTAGGCCATGTTTGACCGTTATAAGCTAACTTATTTTGAGTTTATTGAATGACTCGTGTAAAACCTTTTTAAAGGGGGATGAAACCCAAACTTTCAATAAACTTGGTGCGTTTGGTACGCAGACTGGATGGGACGGGACGGGACAAAAAAAATAGTCCCATGTTTGGTATGCCTTGGGACAAAAATCAGAGGGGACAACATGAGACAAAACTTAAGATTTTTTGTTCCACCAAAATAGGTGGAACAACATGGGACTAAAACATAAGATTACTAAAATACCCCTTTTTTCCAACGTAACCTAGATTAAAATTATCTTCTCCAGTCCCGTCCCGTCTACTCTGCGTACCAAACGCTACCTTAGGGGGATTTTCTCCATTTTTTTAAATCATGCATATTATATTTTTCAAATTGATTTTTCAACATATCATTTTAGGTTATTTTATACTATCGTATGACATATATTTGCCGATTTATCAGCCAACAACTAGCTAGCTTATCAACCTGTAACTACTTTATCAAACATAACCTTAACTATCTATCATATGTTTTCAGGCTATTTGGCCTTACAGTGGCCACTATCTCCCAACAGAAGAAAACTTCAGGGACTTCATTAGCTTCTTGGAGGAGAACCATGTTGATCTCACCGACGTTAAGGTACGTTCTACGCTTCGTGAGTCGTACATTGTTGCATTGTTGGGTTGTACATATATTACCCGTGGCATGTTCTTGGGTAATCATGGCGTCTAAGTCAGCTTGCGCACACCACGACTAATCCCCATGATAATATGAACATAACAACCAAGAAAATCCTCAGTATCCCTAAGGTCTGACATGTTTTCTAATAAGTAGAAATTGTCTAAATGCAGAGATGTTCGGTTGATGACGACGACGTGGGATTCTCGTTTAAGGTTACCCAAACCGAAACAAAGCCTAAACCTCTAGTAATTCCGCGTCCGAGACCACAAGACATTCTACGTACGCCTACTCGTGATCAAGAAGTCGACCGCATATCGTGCAAGTGGACTTCGGGAACCGGGCCACGTATCGGCTGCGTTCGTGATTACCCAACCGAGCTACAATTCATGGCCCTCGAAAAAGTTCATTTATCTCCACGTATCATCCCCGGGAATTTCGGGCCAATCCCATCACCCAGGCCGAGCCCGAACGTCAGGCTGTCGCCTAGGATTTCGTACATGGGAATCCCAAGTCCACGGACCCCAATCGCTGCTAATTGAACTAACAAGTTCGTTTATTTTACTTTTCGTTTCTACCAAAAATGGTAAAAACGCTAAAATAACGTAAACGAATAAAATCTGATATTTAATTAGATTCTATTTATTTTTTCATTTTTTTTCAACATGTACCACATTTCTTTACGCATAGTGTTGTTGTACCCCAGTTTGACTTGTCTTTTTAGGCGGTTAGGTTTGTACCTTTTTAATTGATTATATCATCTATTTGTAAAGAAAGTAGATATATTTCTATTACAAGAAATTATCTTTTTTAAATATATAATATTTTTATAAAGTAAATATTTATGTATATTTAATAAAATTTAAACCTTCTATTTTTTGAGAAGTTGAATTCTACCGGTAACCTAAATACTGCTATGTCGATAACTTTTTAATAAAAAAACATAGTGTCTCATTGTTTTTTCGATACATGTATTGGTGAAGTACCAGAAACGATTGACAAAGTACAAGTACCACTAACATCTTTGTCAACACACGTTGGTACCACAACCACCAAAGTCGCTACCACCACCGTAATCGTTGCCTCCACAATCGTCCATCAACGCCACTACCACCATCTCTGCTGCCGTCACACCACCATTGCCACCGCCACCGCCACCGCCACCAATTTAATATTATTATTACTTTTATCATTATATAGTTTTTATAAATTAAATAGTAAAATATAATAATATCATGAAAGGTAGTTTGATAATTTATCATTATCTTATTGTAATGTTAAAGCGATATTAGCAAATAAATTTCAACTCTTTTGACGGATGCCATTTCAATTCTTGCCAAAGTATGCATTTCGATATTATTAAAAGATTTCAATTCATTTAATAAAATGTTTTTTTTCCTTAAAAAAACAAACATCATCTAATTATCATTTTAGACCACGTGAATCACATGAGAACGGTTTATTTTTGTTTAACCGTTGCATTGCAGGTATTTAAACCAAGCCAATCCGATCGAAGATAAAAACCCGGTTCCGGTCCCGTAGCTAGGGGTGTAAATGATGCGAGTCGAGCTCGAGTATCATTATACTCGACTCGAACTCGAAAGCAAATACTCGAGCTCGAACTCGACTCGAAAACTCGCGAGTAGTGAAAATCCAAACTCGAACTCGACTCGAAAGTCAATTCTCGAGCTCGAACTCGTTTCAAGCTCGAACTAAACTCGAATGAAGCTCGAACTCAAACTCGAACTCGGATCAAGCTCAAATCAGTAAAATGATAACAAACGTAAACAAAAATCTTAAAAGAACTAAAGATGAACCGCTCACTAGGGTACACCATATAGAAAAAGCCATTTGGTTCAAGCCCTTAGACACAGGCCTTTAGGTTCAAGCCACTAAGCAAGTTAAATGGTATAAAATGGGAGGATAAGAACCTATATATACTTAGGGGCTGTTTGGTTGGTTTTTCATTAAGTCCGGTATGAATAAAGTTGTCTAGCTGACTACCAAACAGTCATGTATAGCTGACTCAATAAGCTATGAGTCCCATTAAGCTCATTAAGCTGCTATGAGTCGAGCTCGATTTCGAATTGTTAGACCGAGTCAATCTCGAGTAGCTCTTGTCTCGTCTCATTTACACCCCTACCCGTAGCTACGCGTGTTTACGACGCCTGGAAACAAAGCATATGCTTCTGCTACTCCCTCCTTCCCTCACCTTCTTCAACTCATTGCGATCCAAATGCCCTAGTTTTTCACCAAATTTTTTCTCAATTTCATCCAAATTTACAAAACCTAGATCTTGATGGAGCCTCGTGTTGGTAATAAATTTCGTCTAGGTCGGAAGATTGGCAGTGGATCGTTTGGAGAGATCTATTTAGGTTTGTTAATCTCCACTTTTCAATTTTGTGGTTTTATACTTGTAATACGTTAATCTATCATAAAAAAGTATTCAAATTCCAATAGAAACGGTTTAAAATGGAGAGACGACTTGAATACTACGTTATCTTCTAAATTCTTGTTGTTTTGAGGTTGATTTTTTATTTTATTTTTCTTTTTGGTCGTTTTTGATTTGCAGGTACTAATGTTCAGACGAATGAAGAAGTTGCGATTAAGCTTGTGAGTTAATCTTTAATCATTTATATAACTCGGATTTTTGTAAATGATGGTTAATAGCTCTTGTCTTTGATAAAACAGTTATAAAATGATCTGAATGAATCACGTTTTCGTATTTAGCTTTATTGAAATGGATGAGGTGGTTGTTTGTTTTGTTGGATTTTTTGAGCATATTCCCTTTCAGGTCCTAAGTTGTTGAATTTACTTGGCAGAGTGTAACCAAATTACTTGAATGGTGGACTTAAAAGTTTTCATGTGGCTAACGTGTTCTTCCAGAATACATAGACTGATGCTGCATTATATCTTAGATTATTATTGTCCTTGGTAAGGCATAACCATAGAATGTCAAATCCACACCACAGAAAAAATGCTTGCATAATTAAATTTAAAACAGTGAATTTGGTTAATGCAATGACTCTATGTGGAAAACACATGCAGGATATGTTACTGGAGTAAGAGATGATGTTTATGATTTCATGTGCAACTTATGTGAGATCAATAAATAATTAATACATCAATGATAGTAATATTCTGACGTATGAGATCTTAAATCATGGGACTATAAATGAAATAATTAACGTATGCTGCAAGTTAGGATTGGACCAACAAGGCGACAATAAACTAAATTCTCCCATAAGCTAATAGGGAAAATGGCAGTGGATCTTGTTATTATCATCCATGTGGGCTAATATTTAGATGGTCTTATTAGGCTTAAGGTGATACCTTTTTCCATGTCTGTAGAAGTTGTTTGAGCTCACTTGTAGCTTCTTAATATTATTATTAGAAGTTTCTTCCCAACTTATAAGTAGGATGCAATAAAGAGTTAGGCCTTGTTTGTTTTTTTAGAAAAAAGCTCTTATTAACCTCTCATATCCGTTTCGTTAAGAGGTAGGGCCATTCAGACTGTCTGTTTTTTCCAAAATTTCAGAGGCACTTATGTCTTATCGCCCTCTTATTTGGTAAGAGGTAAACCAACATCTTATTTGCCTCTTATTGTTCTTAATGAATTAATAGATATTTTCTCTCAATCGATTCACTTGGGTTATAATAAAACTCAATTTACTATAATTTGGTGACTTTTAATTAAATTTATAGTTTAAATATATTATAATTGATTAATAGTATTCGTTTAAATGAATGCTAATTTTATAATTTAGATGTAAATTTCATAACGATGATGCATAAACATGTGAAATTGTATAAATTTATATAATAAATTCAACACTATAATATTCTAATCGGTCAAATACATAATTTAAACAAATCCAGACATTTATCGGTTTACAAAAACAAACAGTCTTATTGATTCAGATTTTAGACTTCGGCACCACCTCTTATCAATCAGAAGTGAAATAAGACTTCAGACTTCAGCACCTCTAATAAACGCCAACTTACTCTTAATCTGGGATTAACTTGCTCTTTTAACACTGAAATGTTTCTTCTTCTACTATGACAAAGCTTTTGGTTAAATTAATAGTTAAAAAGCATGAAGGTTTTGTTTATTGCTATTCTTACTTCGTGTTTGACTATAATGGCATTTTCAGGAAAATGTCAAGACAAAGCATCCTCAACTGCTGTATGAGTCAAAGTTATACAGGATTTTACAAGGAGGAAGTAAGTAGCTTCACTAACATGTTTCCATAATTGATAATTCCATTGCTAGTTTGTTCAGTTCCTACCCCTATTGATTACCACAATTGGATTATTGCAGCTGGTGTACCAAATGTGAGATGGTTTGGTGTGGAGGGAGACTATAATGTTTTAGTGATGGATTTGCTTGGACCCAGTCTTGAGGATTTATTCAATTTCTGTAGCAGAAAACTTTCTTTGAAGGCAGTTCTTATGCTTGCAGATCAAATGGTAATCACTACAAATTTGTTTGTTTGAGCTTCTAGCATCCACGGTGGCTGATAACTAGACTCGTTTTTCAGATCAATCGAATTGAATTTGTTCACTGCAAATCATTTCTACATCGTGATATCAAGCCAGACAATTTTCTTATGGGCTTGGGACGCCGAGCAAATCAGGTTCCACACTTGACCATTTTGTTGCTGCAAATATGGACTAGGATTACACCTTGTGATATCTCTCTTTCGCCTCATTGCAGGTCTACATCATTGACTTTGGTTTGGTAAAAAAATATAGGGATACTACAACTCACCAACACATTCCATACAGGTGAGATTATTGACTGCTCTTATAATTGGTCTAACAATATGTGTAATCTGACATTAATCCAATTAAACTCCCCACATTTAGTACATAAATACCCTAATTTCCATGCATGCACACCCACTGGATATAACTTGCCTAGGTTGTTGTCCTTACACTACTGCATGAAATTGTTTGGAGTGCTAGATGTGGTGTTTCTGATAAATTGTATTGTATTTTGTACCCAAACTAGCAGTTGCTGAATGGTTTAGTGCAGGATGATTAAGTGATCAGAATGATTAAGAGCCTCTTATGATGTAGTGCAAAATGAAATATGGTTGTTTGGTGATTATTCAGAATGAAATCAGGGCTCTAAATAGTTAAAGGAGGCCTAAGATACAAAATCATTCAGATAGTTTTCGAACCATTAAGAGGCAGTTTTTTTTTGCCAAACAAGATTCACCTCTTAGCGATTCAGAGGTTGCCTCTTAATGGAACTATTAAGAGGTAAACAAACAACCCCTAAAACTCCATTCTTTTCAGAGATATTCACTGCTTGGTCATTGCTCTGCAGAGAGAATAAAAACTTGACTGGAACTGCTCGATATGCAAGCATGAATACTCACCTCGGCATTGGTATGTGTTGTCACATTTGCACGGATAATGCTCTTATTTTCCGACACGTAGTCTTATGAATATTAACCTCTATATATTTTGTTTTCTGAATGGTGAAGAACAAAGCAGGAGGGATGATTTGGAATCTCTAGGATATGTTCTCATGTATTTCTTAAGAGGAAGGTGATATGTTCAACATACCTTGTCTCCACCCTCCCCCCCCCCCCCCCCCCTCCCTTTCAGTCAAATGACATCTATTTTTTATGTGTCCAGTCTACCTTGGCAGGGCCTGAAAGCAGGAAATAAGAAACAGAAGTATGAAAAAATTACTGAAAGAAAAGTTACTACGTCAATCGAGGTAATGTACTCTGGGATTCATAATATCATGAAAAATGGAACGGTATAAGGATTTCCAGGATTTGAATAGAGAAATTTATCTAAAATGCAGCAAATCCAATAACCTAAGCGTAGTGCTTGGGGTCTTGATCCTCATTTAAGTTTGGCCAAACTCTTTTTGGGTTTCGACTATTATTGTTTTCTTTTCTTTATAATTTATTTATCTATCAGTATGTGTTTGTGTATATATATATGTATGGACGTAGGTATATGTATACATATATTGCCTTATGAACCATGAGTCGTGAATCATGATATGTTTACACTTCCCTCAGGCCTTATGTCGTGGTTATCCAACAGAGTTTGAGTCGTACTTCCACTACTGCCGCTCATTACGGTTTGAAGACAAACCAGATTATGCTTATCTCAAGCGAATTTTTCGTGACCTCTTTATCCGTGAAGGTTTGAACATGCTCCTTCTAGTCATAAAAACATAATGCATCAAGGATATATATTAAAACTGATCATAATTTCTTATACAGGGTTCCTATTTGATTATGTTTTTGATTGGACAATACTGAAATATCAACAGTCACAGATTGCAGCTCCTCCTACTCGTGGCCTTGTAAGTAACATATCATGCATCGGTTCCTTAAGCCTGATGTTAGTATGGGCGAAGGATCGTGTGAGAAGTTGAGGTTAACGTGAGAAGCGTGAGAAGTGGATCTGAACCGTTGATAACTTTTAATCAAATGCCCTCCCATGCATTGCGCCTTAGAAGGGAATTGATCGGGTGCATCTCATCCTAATTTGCGTCCATTTCTCATCCAACGGTTGATAACCACTTCTCACGTTAACCTCAACTTCTCACCGGAACCTAACCCTGTTAGTATGGTTTATAAATAGCTGATTGTGCTCTCTTTAGGGTATGGGCGCTGGACCAAGCTCTGGAATACCACCTGCTATTCCCGTCGGTGACAGGCAGACAGGTAGTACTATGTTGGTTTTAATCTGGGACTTACTTTTTTTATTTTGTTACCGTAGTGCTTATTTGCCATAATTATCCTGCTATATCTGGTGAGTGTAAAATCATTAATTTTTGAAGGATATTCATCCGGGTATTCATTATTTTTCTATTTCGATTTTATTGGCAGCAGAGAGGAGTTGTGTGGGGCGATTTGAGGTTTTGTTTTCCATTACTTGTCCATTTATTATGTCTTGAGGGGGATTTATATTATATGATGGCCCATCTTGACCTTCCGTTTTATTTGTGAACTCTCTATATATTTCTCTCTCTCTCTCTCTCTCTCTCACACACACACACACACACACACACACAAAAGCACACTAAGGGGACATTTTGTTCGTAGAATGTTTTTGGATGGAATGGAATATGTCAAAAGAATTTGACTTTGAAGGAATTGGAATGGAATGTTAATATGTTATCAGGTTTGACCATCTGTTTGGTTGACATACATTGGAATGGAGTCTGTTAAAAGGGAATTGGAATTTGTCTATTTGGTTCACATAATGTAGCTTTGGAATTGGAATGAAATCATTAGTAAATGTCCAAAGTACCCTTTTTAAAAAAAATTAAACCAAAACCCAACTACCGAGGTTGAGATTGGTGGTGGTCATCGGTGGTGGTCGGCGGTGGTTTTGAATGGTGGTTCAAATCGGCGGTGGTTCAGAACGGTAGTGGTCGACGGTGGTTTATATCGGTAGTGGTCGGCGGTGGTTTAGATCGGTGGTGGTAGGCGGTGGTTTAGAACGGTGGTGGGCGGTTGTTCAGAACAGTGGTCGGCGGTGGTTCACATTCAAGTAGGGAAGATGATTATAATTTTGTCTTTTGAGAAAATGGGATAGAATGGAATTGAATTCCTTCACAATTGTGATGGAATGGCCACATCCATGAATGGTGGAATGTGTGGAATTCAATTCCATTCCATAGGTAAACCAAACGCCTTAATGGAATTGGATCAACATATTTGATCATTTCAATTCCTTCAGATTCCATCGAAATTCTGTGAACCAAACGCCCCCCTAAGAGCTCTTTTTTGGGGTATATTTTTAACAATGAATCTGTTGTAGGTGAGGAAACTGGGAAGATGGCTGGTTTATCATCAATGGATTCTTCTCGGCGGAGAAATTCTTCACAAGTTATGAAGTCTGGGAATCTAGCTAAAGAGAAGACACAAGTTACCAACGATACAACAACCAGCAAAGATGCCACGGTGAGTTCTTAGAGTTGTACCTCAGTTAAAAGTTATAGATAATATATTTAAACCCTATTTTGGTTGGTTTTTCGTTAAGTCCTGTATGGATAAAGTTGTCCGTGTAGATTAATCTGTTATATGTCTATATAGATTGAGAAAGTTTTTGCTTGGGAGGGTTTTTTTCATAGATGAAAGGACCGTGTTTTTTAATTGGGAGGGACATGTTTGGAAAAACATAGGGGCTGTTTATTTTTTTTACATTAAGTCCTTCATGGGTTAAGATGTCTGTCTAATGGGTTTGAGGGAGGCAAAAAGAGAGGGTTGAATTATTTATGGGTATTTCTGGTATTAATTTGTTTGGGATGGCTTAATAGGGACAAGTGAGGGGTCCAAGCTTATTCCATATAGCATTTTAGCTTAATGGCTTAGCGATTAAGCCATAAAGAAACACTCGTGTATGACTAAGCAAATAAGCCGCCCACACCATTCAACTCATTAAGTTGTACCTATGTCTTGTATGTTGTTTTTTACTTCTAACTCGATTTTCTTTGTTATATTGTTTCTCTTTTGCCTTTTCCTCAATTTCTTTGGGGAAAACTTTTTTGACTTATTTTGCACATTTCTCACCAACCCGAGAGTAGAGGTGTCAGGTCTGCATACATCTCACCTCCCCCACACCCCATCTCCAGGCGGGATATACTGGGCTTGTTTGATTTAGTCAACTTCATTTAGAATTTAATTGTTTTGTGTTTAAGCACGTTACATGTAATTCTAGATGATTTTTAATACGCAAATGCGTGCTATGTGTATAGCTCGGGAAATCAAGCGGACATGTGAGACGAGATGATGGTCGCACCGCAGAGATGCATCCTGGAACAAATATTAAGCCGAATAATTCAACACTCGGTGGAAGCTCGGATCCGAAAAACGCTTCATCCGGCAAGAACGGTTCGGCCTATGAGACGACAAATCTCAACAAGGGTATCCAAGGTCTACAGTTGAATGATGAAGAAAGGGTTCATTAAGTATCAGAAATTACTTTGTGTGTTATTAACTTTTTAATGCTTTTGACATGAAGTCCATAATTAAGTAATAGTAGTAATTGTTGATAGTGAGGATTGAAAGTGTAAATGGGTAGTTTTGTAAGGAAAGGAATCCTCATGATTGACTCTTTGCTTGTTAGGTTTAAGGTTCTAATATGATACGGGTAATTTAGTAATTTAGTAATTTAACAGTCCTTTTTTATTTTCCTTGTTTTTTAGACAAAAAAGATACATCTTGTCCTACTCAGTCCTGTCATATCAGAGCCTTAGGGGCCAAGGGCCTGTTTGTTCTCAACTTAACGAGTTTACTGGAACTCATGGCTTATTCGGTCAACTGTGTTTGGTGGTGGTTTAATGATAGAAAGTGGTTTATTCAATGTGCTTTATATAGAAAGCCAAGTTTTCCTAAACTTGTCCTCCCAATTAAAAAATCACGCTTCTTAAATCTTTCCAAACAAAAAAGCTTTCCAAATCTGTATAGACAGGTTAATCCATACAAACAACATTATCCATACAGGACTTAATGAAAAACCAATCAACATCCACTTAAGTAGCACCAAATATGAGATAACGAGTTGAATGTACCAAATGCACCCTTGGCGTTATTTGTTCATTCCATCTTCTCTTCTCTATCTCCATTGTAGCTATGGTTCTTGCTTCTTATTTTAAGTAACAAAAACGATACATCGTCAGCTTTATAATGCCCGAAGCCTCACATGCCGATGGCGTCAACACATCCACCACGGTTGGTTGGTTTAGGTAACTCGTTGTCATTGTTTGATTTTGACTCAAATTCTAGACTACAACATCTATACATTACGATCCAAATCCGAACAATACCCATCTTCTTGTGTTCTATAAATAAGTCAATTAACCACATCAATAACACCTCAAGTCCCAATCAAATCCATCAATTAGAACACCACATCTAGGACATCAAAATCATCACCAACCAAAAAAAACAAATTCAGGGTTAAAATCCAGATGTTGCCAAACCCGTTGTGGTCATAGAGGTTCACACACGATACTCAAGACCATTCGTGGTCGTGAGGGATAAGTTAAACCGGCTCCGAAACCACAGTTACCAAAAAAACATGAAAAAAAGGATCAAGTTTTCTTTTGTAATTCCATTTTGACTACAATACATTAGTAGCAAACTTCTTAACACCAAGCTCAAATTCAGAAAAGGGGGATTACACCATAAAAGCATTCATGAATCAAAACTTTAAAAAGAAAAGAAAAAAAAGATGATCAATCTTCAATCATGGGGTTTTGCCCAAATGGGGTCATGATCTTAAACCATAAACCATCTTAGAGTATCTATCTTTAATCCACCTAAAGCTTTTCTTGATTGACCCTTTGACTTTTCCTTCAACAGAATACGCTTTGTAGCTAGCAACCCTTTTCTTCCTCTGCAACTCTGGATCAGTCAAGCTCCAGATTCTTGAAATCGATCGACTGTCTTTCTTGATCTCGACGACCGTTGGATTGTCGATCTGGGTTTGTGAAGACGATGATGGATATGATGATGTATGTGATGCACTGTGGCATCTGAAATCTTGAAAGTTAGATGATGGGTGATGATGGTTGTTATTGTTGTTGTAAGGCTCTATTTGCATCTTGTTTCCATTATAGGACTTGGATCTCAAATCTTCCATCTGGGTTCTTGAA